>CM056573.1:31162500-34030000 GCA_029721435.1 Gymnothorax reevesii
TATTGCTGCCAGTTAGAGACATCTGACTCCTTGTCTTAAGAAGGCTTAAATCACTGCACTACTCAGCCTTTGACCTGATCTATCGAACAATATTTTTGGTAGTTTATTGTTTTTGCCCTATTGTGATATGGTTACTTACATTTTTGTGGAAGCATATTGCAATTGGTCCATAGCTATTGATAACCACCAGTAACATACTAACTTCAGCAATATTTGACTCGCAGATCATATAAACACAGCTGTAAAAATATATATTCTTATATTTGAATACTTTTAATGTTTTAGAGTGACTGCAAATGCAGGAAACAAATTTTTGCAAGAAGTGCTCCAATTGTATGGAATTTATGGGGATACGGGAAAGGTAAAAGTGGGGGCCCGTTGACCTCTGCCCCTCATTTCCAGCACCTCTGATCCACTGAGAACACCACATGTCCCATTCAAACTCAACCCACTCTGCGCTGAAAGAACTCTTTCTCAGAACCGCGCATCATAGAGCTAATCACTTCTTTGTGTGTTTATTTGTCAGGTATGGGAAAATCGTGTCAACCAAGGCCATCCTGGACAAGAACACAAATCAGTGTAAAGGTGAGTTCCTCTCTCTGTGTGTCTCCCCTCAGCATACAACGATAAATTTTCATGTGCAAAATGATCAGAGCTCACCATCATTTACATAAGTGCCATTTACATAAGTGCTTAAGCAATGCAACAAGCGCAGCAGCCGCTCCACCCAACAATTAGACTTGGGGGAACAAATGTCCGCTTGTATATCTACCGCTCAAAAAAATTAAGGGAACACAAAACCCTTTCAGCGCCATGGGCAACTATAGTTGCCCAGTCATGTAAGATATCAAAATCATGCGCTGTTGAAAACCTATCATGTGACAACTTGTTTAAAAGAGCTCCCCTGCCACATGATGTTTTCAAAAGCTCAGGATAACCACTTTTTTAATTCCAAAATGTACTCAGCACTCAAAGAGTTAATCATCATGATAGAACAGCGAGTCAGTTAAACTTCAGGGACAGCAATCTGCCCATTTAGGTAGCCGAAGTGATTGTGAATCAGTTTGAAAATTGAATTAATGGACTGGCAAAAGATAACCCCCACAAAGGGAATGATTGTGCATATGATGGCCAGAGGTAATTGATCCCTCCTTATCCAGAACTAGATTATTCTCTAGTATTGTGATCTACTAGCTGGTGTCCTTGTCCCAACTGGTAGCATGAGGCGACACCCAATCAGGTTGCACAGGTAGTCCAGCTCTTCCAGGAGGGGACATGCATACATGCAGTACCACGAAGGTTTGCTGTGTCTCCCACCACAATCTCAAGAGGACGGAGGAGATACCTGAAGACCAGGAGTTACATGTTGAGAGCTGGACAGGGCCATAGAAGGGCATCAACCCAGCAGCAGGACCGATATCTGCTCTTCTGTGTGAGAAGGAACAGGAGGAGCACTGCCAGAGCCCGACAAAATGACCTCCAGCAGGCTACTCGTGAGCAACCCAGATAGCAAGCACCTCCGCTCCGGATCTGCCCCGGCTCTGTACCGACTCCAGCTGATCCGGCTCAGAGCCGGGGCAGATCCAGAGCGGAGGTGCTTGCTATCTGGGAAATTTCTGACCAACTTTCAGAAATAGACTCCTTGAGGGTGGCATGAGGGCCTGACTCCTCTTGTGGCACCTGTGCTCACAGCCCAGCACTATGCAGCTTGATTGACACTCGCCAGAGTACACCAGAAATGGCAGGTCCTCCACTGGTGCCCCGTTCTCTTCACAGATAAGAGTAGGTTCACACTGTGAGCAAACGTGAGAGGTGTGAAAGAGTCTGGAGATGCTGTGATGAATGTAAGGATGCCTGTTACATCATCCAGCATGACTGATTTACAAGTGGTTCAGTGATGATTTGGGGAGGTATATCCTTGGAGGGGCGCAAAGACCTCCATGTCATAGCCAAAAGGTACCTATAAAGCGATTGTCAGACCATATGCTGGTGCAGTGGG
The DNA here is from genome assembly GCA_029721435.1 of Gymnothorax reevesii. Classification (NCBI taxonomy): domain Eukaryota; kingdom Metazoa; phylum Chordata; class Actinopteri; order Anguilliformes; family Muraenidae; genus Gymnothorax; species Gymnothorax reevesii. The sequence goes on from CM056573.1 coordinate 31,164,500, forward strand.
TCCTGGGTTCCTCCTGGCGGAGGACATGCTCAGCCTCATGTGTCCGAAGTGTGTGGGTAGTTCCTGGATGACAAAGGCATTGATGCCATTGACTGGGCCTCTCGGTCCCCTGACCTAAATCCAATTGAGCACCGATGGGCCGTTTTGTATCGGTGCATCTAACGCAGCCAAGTAGCAATACAAACTGTGCAGGAGCTCACTGATGCCCTGATCCTGGTCTGGGAGGAGATCCCCAGGACACCATCCACCGTCTCATCAGGAGCATGCCCAGACGCTGTCAGGAGTGCATACAGACACTAGGGGGCCAAACACACTACTGAGTCATATTATGAGTTGCTACAATAAAAATTACGCAAGTTGGATAAATCTGTGATTACAATTTTTTATTTTAATTTTTGGGGTGATGTTGAATTCAGCCTTCAATGAGTTCATGATTTTGGTTTCCACTGACCGTTGTTACGTCATCTTGTTCTTAATAAAATGAACAATGTTAAGTCAGTAAAGATTTTCAGCTTGAATAATTTGCTTACGAAGATCTGATATGTGATTTAAGTGTTCCCTAATTTTTTTGAGTATATATATATGTACAAATGTATTAGTCAGATTGTCAAACCACTCATTTCCTGAAATTACAAAAATATTCAGCCATTTTATTATATGACTAGTGCTAAACTTCAGTCATTTCACAAAATGACAATTTGAGTTATTTCATGAAATGACTGGTTTTACAATCTGCAAGTAACATATATACACACGTGTGTGTAAATTTATAATTTTTTTAAAATTATTTTCACCATGTAAAAAACAACCAAAACACCCTCGTCAATGTTAGGCCTTTTCCACACATGCAAAGGAGTTTTTCTAAAACACCTTCTAAAGTGAAAATTTTTTTCAAACTCTGGTGTCTTTCCATCGTTGTGGCCGTGTAAACTGGAGCGTTTCGGTAACGATTACATCAGTGTTTGAGTTGTGCTCGCCCTCTATTGCTTTGGGTAATGTTCTTCTCTGGAGATAAACATATTGTCATGGAGACTTTATCACCATCTACTGGTCCATACATACAGTACCTGTCAAAAGTTTGGACACACTTTGCGAATTTCACAGCACTCTGTTTTTAGGGAAATTTAAACGGATTAACTTCTCTATAAAATCTCAAATGGGATCAAACAGTCATAAGTAAAACGAAAATAATTTACTAGTTTGAATCGTGTCCATAATTTTGGAATTCTCAAATGAGCCATATTTTGCAAAGTAAACAGACAAATAAACTCCTTCTATTTTCCAACTGCTGAATTAAAGTGAAGCGTTTTTTTGGACTTACTGGGTGGAAAGGTCGATGAAAGGCCACCTCAAGTGTTGCACGTCTTTGGGAAATTGGACAGCCGTGCAACTGTAAATTCATTATGGTCATATGATTGCCCTTGTTTAAAAAAAAATGTGGGAATGCTCTGCAACTATGACAACAAATGGTGGTTAGTCTGATGGATTTAAGAATTCATTTTTTTTTTCAAAATTAAGGCCGCTCTTTGCTTTATTTAATATGTATTGTCAGAAAAATGTGGGTGTGTCCAAACTTTTGACTGGTATTGTGCTTGTACCCAATTTTGCCATTTTGTGTGCAAAGGGATATTTTTTACAATTGGTTGTGTGGACAGAACTTTATTTAAAGATTAATGGGGAAAATATCCTTTTAGAAAAATATCTGTATTCCTGTGGATGAGGCCTTAGTGACAGCGAAACCAACTCCACCTTATCCTGAGTCTACTCTGGTTAGTTCACTGGCGAGAGCTGAGGAGTTGTCAGGCAGTTTGCGAAGCAAAATGAAGAGAGCAGGACTAGCAACGAGCCTCCGTTGCACAACATGTAAAAGAATAGAGGAATGATAAAGATGCTATAGGGTCACTTCAATGGTTTATTCAGCCGTTTTTGTCGATAATGTTTTGGTTCTTTCACAACTAGGAGGACACTCTCACGTCCTTAATGTTTCCCTTAATTTTTCCCTCGCAAACCAGCAGTCCAGAGTCCAGTGTCATCTTCCTTATTCGATTAATTATTGTCTTGTTTCATTTCTTTCCACCCATGTGTCATTGCGTGTTTGCGCATTTCCTGTTTCCCTAATTATTTGATGCGATGCTTGTATGTGAGGTCTGAGTCCTCCTCTGCGCTTTGCAGAGTTTGTCTCATTCTTCTCTTAGTGCTTATGCAGGTTAGTCATCTTTGTCTAGTTTTTTGTTCTAGTCCATCTTCAGTATTTAAGAAAACATTATTACCAGTTTATTACGAATCACCTCCATTTGCTGCGTGGCCCCCTTTGTGGCGATCGCACCCAGTCCCCCCATGTTGGAGGGTGAGAGCGGGCACAGCCAGCAGGTCCGATGGTCAATGGCTGGCTTGACGGTCGCAGCCACTGTAAGCCTGGTTGCCCCTGACCCGACGTGGCCTCTGCTGACTATTCTCAAGCTTGTGGTTTTTTTATATTTCTGTCTGTGCCGACTGCGGCTGTCGACTCCTTTACTGAAGTGCCTAATGGTCCTCTGTGGACCTGCGCCTAGTTCTGTTTCTGAAGTCTACGACAAGCTGCAATTTAATGCTCATTGACTTTTCAAACCAAATACTAATAACGTCAGTGCTACGTAGTTTGAAAAAACTACAAATAGCTTCAGAGACTTCTTTTAATGTTCAATAATTCCAGCGAACATAAGTCATATAAAACAGAGCTTATTAGCTAGGAGCTACTCATTTAGAAAATTGTTTGAGCTCTAAGAATAAGTAAAACAGTTAAGTACCCTTATAAGAACATCTTTGTCTGCATGAGATTGCACCAGGTTATTTCACCTCTTGATTTATTTTTTCTTATTCATTTATTTATTTATTCTTCTTTCTTTCACTTTGAGCAGCAACCAACTGAATTCTCTGTGAATAAATATTCATGACAATACTAAGCACATTTTGTGGAAAATTTAGTTGAGCCAAGTTCAACACAGTGATGATGAACAAAGCACCTTCACAATTTTTTTTTGGTATCTCTTCATTGTGCCGCTTCTCTCTCTCTCACCCACGCATTAGATGTACTTGCTCAGGACCTCTCAGCACCATGAGAATGCCTTCCAAGGAAAGACTGAATTGCACAGTACCTGTCAAAAGATTGGACACACTTTGCTAATGTCAAAGCAGTCTGTTTTCAGAGGAATTGAAACGGCTTAACTTCTCTATATATCATCTCAAATGGAATCTTGTAAAAGGTAAACTGTCAGAAGTGAAAAATAAATAATTTGCTTGTTTGAATAGTGTCCATAATTTTGGAATTTTCAAAGAAGCCATATTAAGTAAACAGACAAATAAACTCCTTCTATTTTCCAACACCCGAATTAAAGGGAAATTTCAACATTTTGGCAAATTGGCCTATTGCCATAATCCCTGTAGTTATATGAGTAGGTACATTACCTTTAGTTATCCGTGCCGTTGTTTTGAGGGGGGGGCAAGAGGCGAGCTGCTCAGCGAACGGTATGAAAAATGAAAGTGAACAGTACAGGTCCCTCCCTCCTTCAAAACTCATCAAATACGCAATGCAGCAGCTCCAAAACACTCTCGAGGACAAGTTGTGACCTGCACATTCACCACACTATAAAATAGTAATGTATAATTACGAGATAGCATTATTTTCAAAGCAAATGCATAACCAGAACTATATTCCAGACATACCGGCTGGGCGGAGTGATTTCAAAAGCATATGTTTACTGCAGCTACTCGCAACCAGAGCCCTATATCGCAACGTCTGAGGTGCGCACTGTGCACTGTGTTAATCCGCCCAGTGGGTGACTCAAGAAAGTAGTTTCGAGTATTTGGCTCAATGTCATAATATTTCATAATTATACATTATTTCATAGCGTGGTGAATTTGCACGTCACAACAGGTCCATGAGAGCATTTTGAAGCTGCTGCATTGCGTATTTGAACAGTTTTGAAGGAGAGAAGGACCTGTACCGTTCGCTTTCATTATGTTCACTGAGCAGCTCGTGACCCCCCCCAAATCTCAAAACAATTGGCACAGATAGCTAAAGTTAATGTACATACTCATATTACTATAGGGATTATGGCACTAGGCCAATTTTCCAAAATGATGAAATATCCCTTTAAAGTCAAGCGGTTTTGGGAGTTATTAGGCGAAAGGGTGGATATAAAGCCACCATAAGTGCAGCACTTCTTTGGGAAGTTGGACAGCTGCCAATTTATTAGCTCGCCGGGACGAATGTCCGGAGAGCTATTGTCGTACCCCCGGCGTCCGCGTGCAGAAAAACTTTAACCTTGCCTGTAACTTTTGAACCGTGAGAGATAGGGCTTTCATACTTTGCATGTGTACTCCTTGATGCCAGACCTACCTACCGATTCCAAAATTTCTGACCTTGTGACCTTGACCTTTGACCGACCTTTAGAAAACTTTAACCTTGCCCATATCTTTTGAACCGTGAGAGACAGGGCTTTCATACTTTGCATGTGTACTCCTTGGTGCAAGACCTACCTACTGATGCCAAAGTTTGACCTGATGACCTTGACCTTTACCCGACCTTTAAAAAACTTTAACCTTGCCCATAACAAAAACTTTAACCTTGTCTATAACTTTTAAACCTTGACAGATAGGGCTTTCATACTTTGCATTTATACTCCTTGGTGCAAGACCTACGAACTGATGCCGAAATTTTGACCTGGTGACCTTGACCATGACCTTTACCTGACCTTTTTTACAGTTGAATAAGCAAAGATACTGCATTTCTCAGCAGATTCTGCATGAAAAGAGTGTTAACTAACAAAACACGTTGTTTTCCAGACACTGTATACAGCAATAATTATGGGTGAAATTAGTCTTTTCACCTAACAGTTCTTTTGCCTTGTTTTTTTTCACCTAACATTTTTTTTTTGCGTTGGCTCAACAATGACTTGTCTGATAGCTTGAAAATAAATTTGAATTACAATCTCAGTAATCAAAAACTGAGTCTGGAATACATCTATGTCATGACTAAAAAAAAAATCAACTTTACAATATTCCATACGAAGTAGTATCCTTTTTAAAGCACAGGTAGTAAAACAGTAAATAATGATGGTTGCCCCCCAGCGAGCTTTGTTGTCTTTCTGACAACTCTTGTTTTGGTCATATGACTGCCCTTGTTTAAAAAAAAAATGTGTGAAAACTCTGCAAATATGACAACAAATGGTGGTTAGTTAAGAATTAGATTTTTTTTGCTAAATAAAGGCTGCTTATTGCTTTATTTCCACATGTATTTTAAGAAAAATGTGGGTGTGTCCAAATTTTTCACAGGTACTGTACATGACATTATGATTATTTTAAGTTTTGAAAATTACCTTCTTATGTTCAAATAAGTCATGTCAGGTAGTGTAGGAATGCAGGAAATGAATGGTAAAAAGAAATTTTCTGGCGTCAGAGCCCCAGACCCCATTCAACTTTGCTCCCCAAATTTAAAATAGCATCTGGTGCCCACGATCATATGTTTATATGTTTGATCTTTGTATCACAGTCCCCCGAGCTGCCGGACAGCCCACTCGGTTAAAGCACCGCATTCCGGAACAGAAGTGACTATCACGACGCGGGCTCGAGCCCCAGTCGTACCAACCGGCAGTGGTCGGCAGCTTTTTCAGTGTAGCGTACAATTATCCATTGCGCTACAGGGATGCAAATTGGGAAGGGACTGCCAGGAAGGGAAATATAAAATGGTTGCTTTGTTCATTGCTCAAGCGCCTCCTGTTGGCCAGCCGGGCGCTCGCTAGGAAGATTCTAAGCTTGTTCATGTTCGGGTATCCTCCGCCCTCGTTCTGACCTTGCGAGGATTCAACCAATGAGTGTAAAGAAGCAGTATTGATGGGCACGTGCTTAGGAGGAGACCCACGAACCGTCCCTCTCTCCTGAATTGGTAACAACGGGTCGCAAACGAGCAAGCCTTGTACATGGTTTCCCAATTGGGCATTCCAGATTCGGGTGGGATTGAAGATGCCAAATTAAAAAAAAAAAGATCACAGCCCCTCTACTCTTTATGGCCCATCCGACTGCTCACGAGATTCACTGGACTTTATCAGATACTGGTTCATCGCGGCAGATTATAAAATGGCTCTACAAGCAGTGCGCCTTAATCTCAGGTAAACAGCGATATACGTGAGTCACAAATGGCCATGAGATGAGGAAGCTTAATGACTTCTTGAGGATCGACTAAGCGGAGTGTGGAGTTAAGTCCTGCGAATCTCTGTTGCGGAAGAACTTGGCTCTGCTGCACAGCGCTGCTGTTTGCCGCTATCTTTTAATTGCTTTTCGAGATGCTCTTCCTGTGGGGCACGGCTCAGCTCGCGCGACGCTGTCTGTGCCCCGATCGATCTCTCCGCTTTGTGCTGCCCAGTGGGTCAGTTACTAAAAGACAGAAAAGAAATCTCAGCCTGGTTACGGTGAAGCTCCCCCACCCACCCTCTCGCTCTGTGGTCTTAGCCTGCTGCTCCCCTTTACCCTGTTTCTTTTTGATCACGTCTCCTCTATTCCCCGTTTTTTTCTCCCCGTGTCTGTCTTTCTCGCTTTCTATCAACCCTCTTCTCTCCTTCCTCAGCTCTTTACCTCCCCCTCCCTCCATTTTTTCTTTCCTTCCTGTTCCCACGCTCTGCTCTGTTGATGTGGATTGGTATGTCAGCAGATACAGGCACTGCGGAGTTCCCCAGCTAATGCACTCAGGCATATATGCGCATACACGCACATCATCGGTGAAAACATACCCGTGCGTGCACGCACACGCACGCCGCGGTGGCTGTGTGAGGCCCGGTTCATCGATATACGTCGGCAGGCGCTGCGGCTGCTGGCAGTGGGGCCATCAATCCCCCGCCACGGCGGCGCATCCGATCGTAGCCAGTGTGCGCGATTGAGCTGGATCAGGCCGGCGCTGAATGAGACTCTCCATCAGGCCCATGAATAATGCCTTTCACTAGGAGAGCAATGGCAACAAGAAGCTGTAAAGCATTTATATCAGCTTCACTCTATGTGTGCGCGCGTTTGTGTGTGTGTGTGCGCCTATGTGTCTGCATGCGGTTGTATATGGCTGTGTGCGCGTATTTGGGTGTGTGTCTCGGTGCTTTTGTGGATGTGTTCGCCCTTCTGCTTGTGTGTGTCTGAGTTTCTCATGTGTTTCCTCCGCTTGCGTAAACAGAGACATGAAATTTGCTTTTCTGAAAAGCTGCGGAGTTCATTACCAGCTGTACAGCCGCTTTTAAAGGCCTGTGGGAGGTCTGGGAGGTCACTCTCCCTCCCCTGTAGAAGACTTCTATTTCCTGTGCTCTGAGATAAGTGCGGACCTCAGACTCGCATCTAAATCAGCCTGAGATCAGCCAGAGCAATAGGCCCAACAACAGGCTTCGCCTTCTCCATCTTAATGCCATATTTCCGCCAAGCACTGCTGACCAGGAAATTTTTCCTTTGATTGCTTTTTTTCTGCCGTGCACAATCTGATCTTCAGGGAGAAGGGAACCTCCTCCACTAACACACTGACCCAAATGCCTGACCTTGAGAGGTCGAGGATGTTCTCGAGAATGCATTGATGGCAGTTCCTGCGTTATGGCTTTGCGAGTGACTGAGAGCCTCGAAGAGATTGTGACCTTCGTGTCAAGATGAGGCTGCTGGTAACTTTATTGGTGAAGAGACAGATGCTTCAAATAAGGATGCGCTGCTCGGTGTCTCTGCCGTCAATCCTGATTTGTTCAGTCAACCGTTGGGGGTGGGGCAGGAGATGGGGAGCCACTGACATCTCTGTCACAGTCCTTCCAATCTCTGCATTTCCCCGTCACCCATTCTCTTTTCATTTTTATGTGCAACTCCAGGCTGATTTATATACTGTATGCTATTGGTTTGGTCATGTTTGCTGAGTTCAGATTTAAAACCAGGCTTCAGGGTACAACTTCCGTGGCTCAGCTGGGGTTTGAATTTAAGTTTCAGTCAAAAGTCCAAACCACTTCCATTTCTTCATATGTTTCTGTCGTTGCTTATCTATTTCCTTCTTTTTCTTTCTATTATGTTTAGGGCATAATCATATTTGGTCTGGTTTTTTTTTTGGTTTTTTTTGCACTTTCATATATTCCCCCCTTGTGCTCAATGCCATCAGTTGTGGGGGAAAAAAAATCATTTCAGGTCTCATTTTACCAGAGACTTGTCCTGTCCATTCCAGATAATTAAAAAAGTCTGGTATTCAGGGAAACTAACGCAATGACCCAAATGTTTGACCTTGAAAGGTCATGTGTGGGTTCTCTCTATGTCTGTCCTATTAGCCTGTAATTAAACGGACAGGAATTTGGGAATAAGGTACGAGGCCATGTAACCACTCAGAGTTGCCAATATGCTTAATTATATAGTCAGACCTTAAATAGATAAACGTATTTGCATTTGTTGTGCAGTTAAGTTGCACAATAATGGCACAAAATGGCCCTTATAAAGCAAATTCTTTGATCACAGGACATGATCAAGAGCCAGTGGCTTAATTGCAGAAAAATTGTGTTCCCTCAGAACTGGAGGTAACATCCTGACAATTTACAACTGTAGAAAAAAAAGCTTTAATTGCTTATGTTTTTCACTATACAGTCTGTGTTTGTGACAGTCCTGTGAGAAAGTACAAAAAATGCTGCGTTAAAGAGGTGAAATCTTATTCATAACCCATATGTCACCCATTTGAATAATAATAATAATAATAATTGTACCCCTAAAACTAATAACTGGTTGTTCCACCTTTGGCTGCAATTTTTTTTACATTGGTGTGGAGGAATTTGTGCCCACTTTTCTTTGCAAAATTGTTTAAATACAACCAAATTTCAGGGTTTTTTTAGCACAAGCCGACTTCATGTCTCAGCATATTTATCAGATACAAGTCACAACATCAACTAAGCCACTCCGAAACCTTTATTTTGTTTCTTTTGAGCCATTCAGAGATGAACTTGCTTGCGTGCTTGAGATCATTGCCCCCTTGCATAACCCAGCTGCGCTTCAGCTTTAGGTCACAAACTGATTACCAAGATTTTCTGGTAGAAAGCAGAATTCATCTTTTATCAATCATGGCAAGCTTCCCAAATCTTGAAGCAGCAAAGCAGCCCCAGACCTAACGCCACCTTATTTGACCGTTGGCATGATGTTCTTATTGTGGGATGCCACGTTAGCTTTGCGTCTTTGTGTTCTTTTTGGTCAGCAGTGGTTTATTCCATGCAGCATGGTTGCCATTTTTTCCCCAGTTTTTTTTTTTAAATCAGGCAATGGATCATGATCAACATTCTTATCCTAGGCAAGTGAAGCCAGCAGTTCTTCAATTGTTAGCTTGGGTTCTTGATGACTTCCTGGATGAATTGGCTATGTCCACTGGGATAAATTTTGGTTGGTTGGCCCCTCCTGGGAGGGTTCACCACTGTTCAGAGTTTTCTCCATTTGTAGGTAATTTGTAAAAAATTCAACTTTGATTTAAAAATGGCCAAAAATCAACATATTCTTTTTGAGGTTGTCATTCATTAGTCACTAGTGTCTTGAATGAGAGCACAAAGTGGGTCTAATATGGACAGAAAAACAAGTGAAATGCACTGATGCACAATTTTGCAAGAGAACAATTCCATCAGTGTTCTCTTGTTGAGAACCAAATAAATCTCTGGTCCCCAGCTGGCAGATTCATTGATTTGTGCCCACCAAACAGTGTCAGTGACAGTAAACAGTACAGAGATCATTTTGTACAGTCTCACTCTAGAAAGAAACTGTATGTGTGTGTGCGTACGTGTCTATGTGTGTGTGTGCGTGTGTGTGTGTGTGTGTGTGTGTGTGTGTGTGCACGTGTGCATGAGTGTGTGTACCCTAATCCAGTTGCAGGGTTCCCCAAAGTTCGAAGATGGCCTTCCTCTGGAGTCCAATTTAATTGGGTGCAGTATCATAAATAGCCCTCTGTTGGTGCATTCCACAGCACAGACCTTTTGTCCCCATCCACTTCCTGTTGACCGGCACACGTCCCTGAGTTTCCAGTCCGCTGGCTGAAAGGCAGATCCCCATCGGGAAACTAGAGTTCAATGACCTGAGGAACAGAGCAGAGTTTGTGCAGCGGAAGCTCCGCCCGACTGCCATTTATTTCATTTATTTATTTATTTAGTTTTGAGATTTTGAATATCATTCAGCTATGTGAAGCTTTTCTTTGAATCGTTGTGTGGGGCCATCAGTGTCAGTGTTGGCTCCGTGGGGGACTGTTGTCTTTGGAAGGAAATGATGTCCCCGTCCTTCAGTGTCACTGAGGGGTTATCATGTTCTGTGTTATTGGAAGAAATATATCACAGGAATGTTCAAAAAATTCATGAGAACACAACTGTAGAGACAGTTCAGATTGCCAAATTGTTACAGCTGATTTCACTGACTAGTGCACCTATACTGCCTGGAATGGACGCTGCCTTCTTTATTTTTAATTAATTAATTTTAATTAATTTACAAAAGTATTTATATTTACCGCTGAGGTTTTGAGTTGAGCGTCCCTTGGTTCTTACCTGAGTAAGAAAAAAATTCTGTATATCCTAGCTATAAGACCTACAGTTGGTTTTTGGAAAAATCCCCATTCATTTGGTTTCATATTTTCTCAGTATGTTAGTTAGGTTTTTGTATACGATGTTCTCTAGCAGTCTGTATACCGTGACATCGGATGGTTGCGGTCTCTGTCGTCAGCCTATTGACGCAGGGCCCTGGCTTGTGGGCTGTGTCTCATGATGTAGAGAACAGTTTTATACTTCAAGGTTTTACCAGCGTGAGGAAAAATACAAAGCCTGTGTTCAGACCAGATGTTGGAAAACTGCCCTGAATTATGGTGTTTTTGTGCCATCTAAACCTCAAACTGTGTAATGGTAACTGAACCAAAATGAGAAAAACTGTTGTACTAGTGTTGCCTACCAATGGTTTTGGCCGAGATGAGACTGCAGTAATAGGGTTTACAATAGTTTTGATTGCAGACACTCAAGCTCTTTGCGAGTTCTCTGAAAAACCCAGTTAACTTTTTGGCATTGACCTACTGCAGTCATCTTGGTGGCAGCAGAACTGTCTAGATTTGATTCATATTCGCAGTTTATTTTTAAAGTGTACAGCCTGGAGCTATAATACCCTTCACTCTCCCTAAGGTACACTTCCTTCAGTTCATCCATATTCATTTCCCTTTCTACAAAGATACATTTGGTGGATGTCATTCTGTAAACTTTCTTAAGTACTTAAAATCGCTTTTTTCCCATTTTGAGGGTTATTTTTGTGCTTACGGTCAAAATCCCCAATGCTAAATGGTATCAAAATCTTGCATGAAGTAAACAAATCAATAGGGTCTGCGCTGCCAATCTGAGATCACCGTCGTTATCATGCATCCAGGGAATTGGGAATCATGCTGCATACGCTCCCCCCTTTGGTAACCATTAGTACACAGAGTCTGCGTGAAATACCTCTGCCTACTTTGGTTCACACGGCGAAATTTATCATTTGTGTGCTGTGCATTGTTTTTGCTCAGGTTGTACTTTCACTCAAAGGGTGAAGAAGCACTGCCTGATGGATCTTACCAGCTGAGTGTGAGACCACAAGCCAACCTTGAGTTTGAACCAGTCAGCTACAACCAAAAACTATGCAGTGAAATGGCCGCTATAGCAAAGTTGTATTGTGCCTTGCACACCTTCTGTTTGTGTTTTTACTGTGGTACTGGTCTGTTGTTTTGATAAATGAAACTTGCTCCTTGGGAAGAGTTATTCTCTGTGCAATTTAGCCAATTGATTTTGCCATTTGATTTATGAGATTGTGGCCATCACAAATCCCTAATATTATAAATGAACTAGAGTAACAAATTTACATAGTTGGTCTTTTTTGTTATATCAATTCGTTACTCAAACAGATTCATGCAGATTAATAAGAAATGAATGGCAAGTTGCAGCTGTAATAATAAAATGGTTAACAACTGGATATTTCTCAACCAAATTAATTTGGTAATTGTAATGTTATAATAGCTGTGCACTCATTAAAAGTGTTATAACAAAAAGATTTCTGACGGAGAAGGAGTTTCCATCATAGAACTAGACTATTTGTTAACTAAACAAATGTCAAATTCCATATTTTTCGTGGATAGGCAATTAATTTATTATTGTGAAGATTTTTTTTGGGGGGGAATTGTTCAGTTGCCTGCAGGATAAACTTTTTTGAATATCATGTCTGTATTACGCCATCAGGCGTAATAATTTGAGTCCTGCTGTGGCTGTAAATTATGTCTCTGAAGGTGAAATATGCATTTTGTGTTATTCTTGCCCTTTGTCAGTTTGAAATTAAAATAGAGCTTTCAGTATTGTTAAAAATCCAGAATGTGGTGTAAAAAAGTCTGACAACTCCTGCCTCCAGGCCACAAACCTCACCTGACATCTTTGGCTACCGCTGGTGCAGTATGAGGAGGATAAGTAGCTGGATGATTCCTCAGTAATTACCTCAGAGGTGCACTGCCACCTCCATATCTCAGACAATATCCAATTAAATATGAAATCATTTTTGTCTGTGTAAGGCTATCTGCTCAATAATTTCAAAAATGTTGTTGAGAATTTTGAAAAAATAACCTCAGACTGTCATAGCCATTCGCTCCCTCTGTATACAGTGAAATGTATCTTGAATAGCCTAATCATTTGTAGATGTACCTGTCAACATATATTTTGATCAAATATTGTTATATAGGCGTCAGGGTAAACACAATAATTGGCTTAATTGACGGGGTTTGTCGTGTCAGGGCGTGAGTAACAGGCTTTTCAGTAAGGGGGCTGCAGTAGCTCAGTGGATGCAGTTTTACGCTCGGGAAAGCCCTAGCAGAGCTGTGTGGTAGTAATTAACGACCTTCATCATTCTCACAAGCACGCTTTAAATGAGGTACCCGAACACGTCAAGGTTGCGCATTAAAGCTAACACGCCGTGGCTGCGTATCTAGGCCCTAAATCCTGTTATGCTTCAGAGAGCAGCCATGGTCGCTCCCGTTTGATGCCCTGGCAGTGCAGTTAACGCAGCCGCTGTGACAGCTCCTTCATTCTGCCTGCTCTATTCTCACGCTCCAGCCCAGGGTCTCTGTGGCCTGACTGTTGACACTGCTAATGGGTGCGCTATAGGCGCGTTAATACATTCTCTGAGAATTTCAGGCAATCTTCTTATGCAGAATATTTCCCTCTCTAGTTTCACATATGGTCAGTGTGTTGTCACATGAGAAAAGGGGATTAATACACAGCAGGTTTTTTTTCCCCATTACACTGACTTTAATGTCTCAATGGCATAATATTCCCATAATATGGCTATGGGAAATGTACTTGATTTATTTTAGTCTCTTGTAATTATTGTTAATAGCAGCAGCTGTATTACCCTTATTAAAATATCCTATTCTTATTTCTTAGTAATACTGTTATATTTATGGCATAACTATAGTATGACTATAGTTTGCATAGTCTGACTAGAGTAGTACTTTAGCCATCCCATTATAATACTGCGTAGTATCACCACGGACAGCAATACCATGATATTACTATAGTATAGTATAGTAATATAATACACAACTGCATTGCTGTGGTTTGAATAATGATGGTATCACTAAAGTAATACTACACTATGGTGATGAAAATACCACCTATTTACTATAGTATAACTATAGCTAGGAAATATAGTAATTTTTCATTTGATGATGGTGATTATTATTATAATTGTTATTATTGCCTCTGAAACAGCTCTGTCATACTGATGCCCCGTGAATTTGAGGACGCTGGGCTCCCCAGCAGAATAGTTTCCAGAGCATCACATTTCCTCCAGCACCAGCTTGTGCTTCTCCCAGTGTGCATCCTGGTGCCACATCTCTTCTCCATGTAAATGGTGCAAACATAGTTGGCTATTTCACATGTTATGAAAGAAAATGAGGTTCACTGGGCTAGGAGACCTTCATCAACTACTCCAAGGTCCAGTTCTGATGCTCACATGCTGGTTGTATGAGGTCTTAGTGCTGGCCTGGGGTTAGAATGGGCACTCCGACTGGTCTGCAGCTACTAAGTGCTATACGCAGCAGAGTGCAGTGCACTGTGTGATGTCACGTATTCCTAATGATGAAAATATCATTAAAATTCCCTGCAACTTGTGCTACAGGTGTCTCTCAGTCAGTTTGGACCTAACGGGATAGCCTTTGTATCGCTTCCAAATAAATGAGTTTTAGGTGCCCAAAATCCAGTCAACAGTTCATACTTTGTCCCTCCTTAGACAACATCTGGCTGGGAGCATCCCAAAAGAGACATCCTCTGACTGATCTGGTTCTTATGGTTTGGCCCTGGTAAAACTTGCTCAGATTCCATTATTCCTGCAACCAGCATGTCAAATATGAGAACTGTTTGTCTACTGCCAAAGGACTGCCTGCAGACCTTGACATGCACCACAGATACAAGATAATCCACATACTCCACTTACTCTGTGAGTGCTTTATAGTTTTGACTGATCAGTGCAATAGAATATGCAGTACGTACTGTATTTTAAATCATATGACTCTATAATTATTTTATATTGTACATACACCAGTACTGTATTTTCCAATCTGTTAAATGGATATTGCTGCAAAGTTATGAAAATCTATCTAGAAACACTCAGAACATCAAACTAAAAAACTCATTCAAAATGAATAAATATTAATTTGTAAAACTGTAATGAATTGGTATTGATGCTGTATTTTATGATTATTGGACTGTTTTCAAGGAACGTCCACATTTACAGCAGCATGCAGACAACAAACATGCAAAATATAAGCCAATAATTGCTCATAATTGCTGCATTACACTGTGGAACTAATGTGCTCATGATACCCAAATATAATTGGTGGAAGTCCAATTACTTTGGACATTTTGCATTAGTCAAAGTGATCAGGCACATTGGTACCCATTAGAATCAGAGAGGAAAGTGAAACTGAAGTTCTACACAGAGATGATAATATATGTACATGACCATACAGAGTAGATGACAGTGAAAAGATAGATGCCAGTATTTAACAAATGTACATTTTGCCCTGAACTTTAACATGGGACTGAAGCGAATGCAAAACTTCGCCTTCATGCTTTCTATGTAGGAAGTTACAGTCGACAATTGCTCATCTTAGCAGATTGTGAAAAAAATTCTGGCTTTTATTTATTAATCAAACATAGGGATGGATGCTGATTGAATCGAAGCCAATGTTCTGAGTTGTGTTCCTGGAAGTACATTTCAGAGCTCAAGAGTAGCCAAAGAAAAAGCGGTGGACTGCAGGCTTCTGGATTTTCCTATATCTGCATGTTCATATCCGAGAAAGTGATCTTATGCGCGAATATGAGCTAAGCTTTTCAGAAACTACTATTAACAATTTTGATAACTAACTATTTATGCACAGTCTATAAACTTACGCTTTGAAGTTTGGAAAGTCATCAACATTCTTGCAATATATTTGAAGGAACTGCTTTATAATTGCATTTGACTTATAGCAATAGATTCTGGCACAATCAATTTCATTTCATATTTTTTCACGTTTTCTTAGCTTTTTTATAATATAGCCATCACAACATAGATTGATTTTACCTCAAGGGTGAATGTAATATAATTACAGCTAGTAGGCTTCATTCATTTCTAATTTGTTAGTGTACACAACTTCCCTTACATGTACTGTAAGTGGCTGTTTCCAAGTTTTTAATATATAAATTTGGCATCTCCAATCCCACCCAAATCTGGAATGTCCAATCAGCAAAGCATGTACAGTTGAACTCAAAATTATTAGCCCCCCTTGTGAAATTTAACATAATTCTTGATTTCTCCATGAAAATGACCATTGACAACAAATGTTTTTTATTCTTGAAATATATGCACAATGAAGACATTGTCCAACAAGTTTCATT
This sequence comes from Gymnothorax reevesii, assembly GCA_029721435.1. Lineage (NCBI taxonomy): Eukaryota > Metazoa > Chordata > Actinopteri > Anguilliformes > Muraenidae > Gymnothorax > Gymnothorax reevesii. The sequence goes on from CM056573.1 coordinate 31,180,420, forward strand.
AGGATATTTTATTATCACACTGAGTTTCAACCAAAAATAGCAAAAGTGAGACGTTCAAAATTATTAGCCCCCTGACCATTAGTAGTCAATTGTGTACCCTTTTTGACCCACGACTGACAACAACCTCTTTGAATAGTTTTTCACTAGGTTGGTACAGGTCTCCTGAGGAATTTTGGCCCATTCCTCCATTGCAAACTGTTCAAACTGGCCCAAATTGCGTGGTTTTCGTGCATGGACGTTCTTTTTCAGCACTTGCCACAGGTTTTCTATTGGACTGAGATCTGGGCTCTGTGCAGGCCACTCTATAACATTGGTCTTGGTATCCTTGAAGTATTGCTGGACTATTTTAGATGTATGCTTTGGGTCGTTATCTTGCTGGAAGACTCAGCGACGACCTAAGCTCAAAGTGCGAGCAGACTTCTGCATGTTTTCCTTCAGAATTTTTAGGTAATCTTCCTTTTTCATGGTGCCATGCACCCGAACCAGACTGCCTGTACCTGAGGCTGCAAAACAGCCCCACAGCATGATGCTGCCACCACCATGTTTAACTGTGGGAACTGTGTTCACAGGGTTGAAGGCCTCTCCCTTTCTTCGCCATACATAGGCAAAGTCCATATGCCCAAACAGCTCCAATTTAGTCTCATCTGACCAAAGCACAGACTTCCAAAAGTCATCTTTCTTCTTCAAGTACTCACGGGCAAACTATAGTCGGGCTCTGATGTGACGATGTTTTAGTAAGGGGGTTCTTCTGGGACGATAGCCCCGAAGCCCACCCCGATGAAGAGCCCTCACAACAGTGTGCCTTGACACACAAACTCCAGAAGAGGCCAGGTCAGCAACAATTACCTTTGCAGATGTACGGGGCTCTTTACGGACATCTCTGACAATTTTTCTTTCAAGAGTTCTTGTGATCTTACACTTGCGTCCACGACCAGGTTTGTTCTTGACCGAATTTGTCTCTTTGTACTTCGCAATGATGCACCGAACTGCAGTTCTGGAGACTGTGAACCTCTTCGAAATGGCAGTGTAGCCTTGGCCCTTGTCATGAGCCTCCACAATCTTTTGTCGGAGTTAAAAACTGATTTCTTTAGTCTTCGGCATTGTGACAAATAATAATCCTCCTCATGCATTCAAATGCCCTGTTCCTTAGAGTCCTTTTAAACTGTTGAATGGAGCCAATTGACTGCAGGTGTTGCTAGGAAGCCAATTGATTGCACAGGTGTTGTTTAAAAGCTGATTGGTTAATTAAGTGTGTTTTAAAAGCAAGAATCCACATGGGGGCTAATATTTTTGACAAACTCATTTTTACCATATTTCATATAAAGACAGCCTAAAACTAATTTCATATTCCTAAATGCACCAAAAACATCTGAATAGCACTGGTGATTGTTTCTTTATATCCATTTTTATCAATGCTTTAAACATTTGGAGGATATTTGGGAAAATGTTCCAAAATTTAAGGGGGGCTAATAATTTTGAGTTCAACTGTACAAGCGCGCTCGTCGGCATCTCATGCTGCCATTTTCGAAGATCACTGGTAGTATACAGTTCTGCTTCAAAGCCTGTGTCGGGCAGCTGCCACTTCTTGAAAGTGGCACCTTTACCAGGTGAGCCAAACCAGCAGCCCCTTCAGCATTTATCTAATTTACCTGAAAAATAAACCAGGGTATGTTTCAAACACATGATTTCTGAGAGGTGGAGGAAATCACATGTGACAAATTTATATTTTCCAAGAAGTAATCAGACAATGACGAAAATGTCAATTAGGCCTTAAATGAATCAACATTTTGTGTATCTTATAAATTAAATTTATCAGTGGACTTTCATATGCCTTTGATTGCCTGTATCGGCATAATCTTTGATCAACATTGCACCGTAAAGCTTCTCTTTTTTTGTCAGATTAAAGAGATTTACTTTTAAATAAAAAAATTCAAAAGCTATATATTTTCAAGAATATCTGAATGTTTCGCTCGGTTTTGTGAATGTGTTCAGTATATGTATGCATGCATGGGTATTTATTATGTCAATGCAAGGTTTTTGCATGCGTAAATATGAGTTTGTCATGTCTCAGCAAGTGCACACAGAGTATGACTGAATGCATGGGCACAATCTGAGCTTACACTGCAAGTCACACTGACGTCTTAGCTCATCCATGAGAAAATTGCTAGAAGAAATGTGAATACATTTTTTCTCATGAAAAATGGTCTGAATCCTAATTTGATCAAAATTATCACATTTAGCCATAATAAATACTATGCAGATTTATGTCATTTTTCCACAAGAACTGTTCTTGTTCAGTAGGTTCAGACCTGAGACTGAATGTAATGCAGTTCTGGGCTACTGTCGTCTCATTTTTCTGTCCAGTTTGTCTCAATCTATTTGTTTCACTATTCACATTTTACCTCGTGCTGTTCCAGAGTTTTTACATTCGTTAAAACTGTTTATGTGTCACTAAAAACATGAACAAAAACATGAGTAAAGCATTATAAAACTTTACACTGGTAGTATACCTGCCATTTTGTGAAAACATGGCATTTAGGGCTTTGCCTGGTGTTGTCTGCGTTCCCAGCCTCGGACAGCATCTTTCACTATGACGTCAGAAATAGGCTGGGCAGATGTTCTATGCCCCAAGATATTTTTATTCCCCTGCAGTTTACGCATGAGGACTGCTGGTTTGGTGGATGCTGGCCACAAGGACACTTCCCAAAACCTTGTTTTATTTATCTCTGGTTGCTGTTCAACAAGAGGGGGCGGAGGGCTTGATAGAGCAGCTGTGAGGAAACGTCTTCTCCTGGGGTTTCCTTCCAAACCAACATAAGTTCCTGTGGTAACCTTCCCAGAGTGCCACGGCTTTATTTTAGCATCCCCTTAACACACGCGCTGTGGTGTTTTCTGCACTCTCTGTGCTTGTGGGATGTCAAGCCATTTTCTGGCGAAGAGGGTTAGCATTTTTGTGGAGATGACCTACAGAGCAGCAATTCCCTCTGGCCCAAGGACCTGAAAACCAAGGGATTTTTTTCCCTGCCTGTCCAGGAGTTGAAGGTCAAACTCCACCATGTTGTAAACTGAAGATACAGCTGTTAAAATGAAATCCTCAATCATCCTCATCACCAAAGTGCCTGATGCTTTCCATGTTTACTCCTTCTGTAGGGTTTATTCACTGAAGGCTCTTCACTGTAACATTTTACAGAATTTCTGAAGTTGGTTCAGATTTGTCACACAGTACAAAATGCCCACTTGCGAATTACACCAAAAATGATAAATATTTTTTAATTGTTCAATCAAGTCATCTGTCAGTTGAATGTCAGATTTTCACAAAAACTGCACATGCGCCTCCAAACTGTTACCATATATCTATAGGTCCCTAGCGACATTGAGCCCTCCCCTGTAATACTAACACTAATATTTTCTTTAGGTGTAATAAAAATCGCATTTTCTCCAGATTTCTGTACAAATATTTTCATTGTTTGCTCATTAATGTGATATCTGTCACATATCTCAAGCTCTATTGCAAAATGTTCCACAGCTTGAGTTGCCAGCTGTTCTATTTCTCTAAGGTTTTATGTAATTACACTAAGCACACTGTCAAGTTACCTCTTTCGAAAAAGAAAAGAAAAAAACTACAGAAAAACAACTGAACTGCTCTTCCAGAAAGCAGTTTATCTTTTGTATGTTTTTTAATCAATGCTCTCATTTATTTTACATCCTTTAGTGTTTTATCCATAATTCCACCATTTAATTCCTGTAATAATCACATGAATGGTTTGAATTGAATAGAAAGCTGAAGAATTCTGTAGAATCTGTAAAGGAAGGAGAGGAAACTGAACCATACAGCAAAGTGCTGAAAAAAGTTGGAAGAATTTATACTCTGGACCCTGAACATATTTCTCACAGAACAGTTGTGATCAATATTGATCTGCAAAATATTGCAAGATTTATGAGCAATGGCCAAGGACTTATTGACAAATGGGATAAAGCTAATCAATGCATTGGACAATTTACATTTCAACAGCAACCTTCCATTTACTGAATTAATTAAAATGTACATTGAAACTCTATGAAATAGCTGAGAAAGAATTAATGCATTCAGTTGGTGCTAATAGAGTACAAAAAAAAAATCATTTAATGCAATTAGGAGGTAAGAGTTATGGATTGGGGCAGCATCCAAAATATCCTCTCGCCTATGGCCCATCTATGTGGATTTATCATTTTCTTCCCATGTCTGCATGGGTTTCGTATTGGTACTCCAGTTTCCTCTCACAGTCTAAAGACATGCTTGAAGGCTAATTGGAGGCTCTTAATTTTCCTAACTGGATATGAGTGTGTGAGTGAATGCTATGTGGCTCTAGCCACCCCTACCATGCTGACCACATACAAAGCTTATTAGGGAATGGATGGAGTGTTGGGCGATATGGGAAGACAAAGAGGCGAATCTTGGTCGCAAGTATGGGTTGCGCGTCAAGTTTGGGTGAATCCAAACTCACTCATCTGCTTGTGGCACACCTGTTCTCTCTTTAGGATCTGGAATTCCCACTGTGCTCTATTCCCTCTCATTAATCCTAGAGCACGTAAGTGTATATTGAGTGTTCATAAGGAGATGGTGCCACGGAACTAATCAAATGATAGGAGTTCTTAAGTCTATAGAAATTAAATAAATGTTGCTCAAATCCTATCTCCCCAGAAAAGCTGATCAGCTACCAGCCTGGCATATGTGGCTACGCGGGCTACCAGGGAATATTTCATACTATATGTATGTTATGTAAATTGAGAATCCGCCAAAACTGCTTGCAGCGGCCCTTTAAAACCGTTTTTTCATCCCCCACACCCAACGGGGAAAGTCCGGAGACTATGAATGCAGGTTGAGTCCATCCGTGCGTTTGTGCATGCGTCCATCTGTGCTTGCGTGTGTACAATCTTTGGCGGGGGACTTTTGCCGTTTCATGCTGGCTTGTTGAATTTTATCCATAATTTACTGTGGCAGACAGCTCAAATAGCAATGATTCTATCGATGTCCAAATATATATGGATTAAATTTATGCTGTATGGATACAAATACTTATACTCCTCACACAAGAAGATGTACGAATTCACAATAGTGTTGAGCAGTCCAACATTCCACAAATTAGCAGCTGCAGACATATTGAAGGCATAATGAAGAAATTTACAAAAGGTACTGCTGGGTAATATCTGCACCCTGGATTGCCTGACAGCTTTATGTTTTGAAGTCACACTCAATTAACCTGGCGCTTGATTGTAGCATGGCCCGACCTGCCAGTGCCAGTCTTAGTTGAGGCACTGCTCTGCATCTCTAAATCTCCTGCCTCTGCCTCGCTTCTTACCTGGAGATGCTGTCCTACATCTCGGCTTGCTGTACAGCTTCAGGCATGGTGCTTGACGGTGCAGCCATTCTCCTCGCTGTTTTCTCTCTTATTGCAAGTATTTCTACTCCTTCCCATCCAGGCTACTTCCTTATTGAAAAAAAAAAAGAAAAAAACCACTAGTGTTGCCAGGCAAACAAACCTCGTCCCCCAGCATTTATTAAAGTGCTTTTCATACTGACTTAATTTTACAAGTGCGACCTCAACTGTTTTCAACCTACAGTCCTTAGAAAAGTCCCTATCAAGGTCATTCAACTTCACTGGTCATGGTTTCAAATAAAAGCCTATATGGGAGTTCCTGCATTGTCATAATGGCAAACATCGGTCTATCTGCAACCGTTTTTGACTTTTAGTGGAAAATATATTGTTTTCACCAATGACCCTGACTTTTCGATTTTTGGCTTTGTGATTTTGGATTTACCGTTGCATCTGTGTTTTCTGACCCTTTTTCTGCCTGACCTCGGGATCTGTGATTGCTGCCCTGGTTACGGTTTGGTTTACGCCCAATGGATTTTGGCTTTGCTTCTCTGATATACTGTACCTGTAACTGTGAAACAGACCCATTTCTGTTCGACAACGAGTACTGTGATTGCTGCCCTGGTTTTTGATTCTATTTTTGCCCAACTGGATTGTGATTTTTGGAGTGTGGACTTTGTACCTTTATCTTCTGCCCTGTGGGGGTTTTTCCCGTTTAATAAAACCAAATCTACTGCATTGCTTGGTTCTCGCGACTGGTTCCCGATCGCACCTTCACACCAACTCCATTTCTAAAGCCAGTATATTGGTCAGGTGTACTCGCAGGAGCATTCCTATGAAGCATTTTTTTGGTGGGTGGGGGAAACCGGAGTACCTGGAGAAAACCCACGCGAACACAGGGAGAACATGCAAACTCCACACAGAAAAGCCCCAGGATGGATTCGAACCCACAGCCTTCTGTGAGGCAGTAGTGCTAACCACTGTGCCACCGTGCTTGATCTTGACCTTTGACCTAGGGACTAAAAGTATAGGCTGCCGGCAACTAGCCTTCTATATCATATCGTGAAGTTTCATGAACACAAACGATATTGAAAGGGTAAAAAAGCGTGTTACTAACAAATAGACAGACAAGAAAACAAATGTACAAACGAAACTGACCAAAATACTTGCCCGCAAGTCATAAACTTTACCAATTACAATACCTCGCCACACTGACTCCATTGCGGCTGAGCTAATAAGAATATGACATCAAGGCGATGATAGAATGGCTTAAATTATTTGCAGCACACCAGGTACACTTACTTAATCTGCAGCGTCAGTAGTATGGATTGGCTTTCATTTGCATGGCTAATGTTATTCAGTGTGCAGGACATTACTCACCTCCTGGCTATTTCAGGGTACGAAAAATGTTGAATATCCTTCGATGGAGAAAAAAAAAACATTTCTTTTGCATCACTTATGTTTGGTTGCAAAAGGACTTGTGCCTAATGCATTGCTGTTAGTTGGGAGGAAAATGTATGTGTACACAATCTGCAGTATGTCAGTATTTGTTTATTAGCAAGCTAATATAAAGTGAATGATGGCTAATGCAAAAGTAGTGTTTTTGTATTGCAGAATAAATTGAGTGAACTGAATTGCATTAAAGTAGACATGTATTGAGAAATCAGAAAATGGGCAAATTATACCACTACAGACAACTATTGTCATGAAGATTATGAATAAAACACTTTCTGGAGATTCACTCGAACAGTGAGAGAATAAAAGAGGCATTTTGAACACCCTTTCAACTTGCGCACATCCCCAAAAAGACTGAGCGAAAATAGCCTCTTTCTGTTGACATCATTCAAGGGAGACAGGGACACACGGCAAAGAAGTCGGGTGCATCGACCATCATCTCTCCATTGTAATTTGTTAATTTCATTGCCTCGTTTTGGTTACTATTTCTAGCGGATTAGATATATGTTTGTCAAAAAACATTGTTAACCTCCGCTGAGGAGGTATATGTTTTCGGTGCCGTTTGTTTGTTGGTTTGTTTGTGTACAACATAACTCAAAAACTTATGGCCGGATTTTGACGAAATTTTCAGGGTAGGTGGCTATTAACTCAAGAAAAAGGTGACTAAATTTTGGCATATCTAGGTCAAAGTACTGCTGAGATATACGCCAAAGTTCAAGATTTCAAGTCTTTCCAATGGGCCGGAGTTCCAATCTCCATGCTATTGGCTTTGCTGCCCCCTGGCGGAGGTTCTGCGCTTTCTGAGTGCTTTTCTAGTTTATGTTATTGTTTATGACACAGAACACACATCCCTGTAATATCTTGTTTTTGAATTTTTTTCTGTGGGACGAGCTGAAGTGTAAAACTTTGGTTTATGCACACTGGACGATTCCCAGAGTACTTTTTTCGAATCCCAAACTCGGATGGTGGAACTGGTGAACAGCTATTATGCATCACAGTTGTCTGGATTGGGGTTAGCTAACTCCTCAGTATATTGCTATGAATATAATGTCCAAATTAAGTAGGGGTTGAAAAATATCTGATGTTTTTAGTGGATTTCGACATCTTGGTTGCAATGTAAAATACACGTACAATTGCCTATGTGTCACATTTGCTCCACGAGTGACGTCACTGCTTTTGGCCCATTTTACTGCTGTTCAAGGATGATACTGGAGATTGCTAAAAGCCCGTTTTACATCTAAGATTATTCTATTCCATTGTCATCTCAAGGTGGACGATGTTGACAGTAAGAGAGAGGATTGCGTGCCCTTTCGGATCATACCAAATACAAAAATTCTTAAAAGATTTCAAATCAATTCATGGCTGCTTTTATTAACTATGTTTACGTGTCAACAAACTTGCTTATTTTAGTTTGTAAATTTTTTGTGCCATTTAACTTGAGTAGGGCAGTACTCACTAGATATTTAGGATAACTGACATTGCCTATAGTTATGCTTTGTCTATTTACAGGCATTTAAGCTCATACATAGGAAAAGACAAAAAAAAGGAAAATCTGGAGTGCAGAAAAGGATGGCAGAAGAGACTGACACCAAACAGTTTTAGTGGGATTGATATTATATTCAGAGAGGCTTGAGCCTGCATTAGTGGCCTCTAAAATCTCCTCTGGATTTTCCTGAACACAATACAATCTAGCCAGGTCAGAGGTGGAAACTCTTCAGCGGCCAAAGAACTGTGATCAGACAGTGAATTGACTGTTGTATTCTGTTGAGTATGACTGAATCTGCAGGCTTGGTTTTTCTTTTGTTCTGCCTCTGATTGATTATGGGATGCATCAGTACTGAACCAATTGCCTTTGCAGATTCCTGTGCCTGGTCCTTTTAAAAAGCTGGATGTGAAAATGGAGGCCGCTGGTCATCTTTCCTGTCTCACCTGCCTGAAAAACGCTGCCAGCCACAATGCCCACGTGTCCCTTTTGTGTTTATAATTCACTAGCTTGTCTTTTTTCTTTCTGTTGTTAATGCAGATTTTTGTTGAGACAGTGGCCGTTTATTTTATTTTTTGCCCTTTAAGTATATTATCTTAAACTGCAGAAAATAAGCAGGTTTGCAGGAAGACTCGCCTGCTTTTTTTTTTTTTAATCAAAAGTGAGTGAAGATCGAAGAGGGCAGGAGTTTGTCTTTGTTGGGACTTGCCGATCCTGCTCTGGTCGCTCACAATCAGTCTACCACCATTTTGCGTCCATGCAGTCCGTATGTATCGTTTGAATCGTTTCGGAAATAAATTTGTGCCCGGTGGCAGTCTAAATTTGACTTTGATACCCGTTTATGACTTTGGGCAAACGTCGACCATAATATCTGGTTTTAGTATGATACAACAAGGCCCTCTAACAGCCTTTTTTCTGCTTTCCCACAGTCTCATAACCACCTTCCGCGAGTGAAGGCTAGTCTGCATATGCCACTCACTGACCCCAGAGATAAAATTAATGAACAGTACATGTGTGAGCTCATACACACACACACACACGCGCGCGCGCGCACGCACACACACACACACACACACAACAAAATGTGTGACTCTAGATGACTGTTGGCTCATTTAACAAGCACATCTCTTCACTGCCAACACTTGCATCATGTCTCCGGCTGTTAGCAGACATATGAAAGAAATGCGCTTTCCGAGAAACTGACCTAATTTAAATGAGCTTTCATTCCTCCTCCTCTCATGTCTCATTTTTTTCTCTTTCCACATTCTTTACATTTCAAGTGTGGCAATATACACTCCTATATTCTGCGCCAACTTCTTGGCAATGTGTCTTTTCTCTTTCCCTTGTACATTCCAAGCAAGCTGGGTGTATAATGAGAGAATATTGACGCTAGCCTCTGACAATTAGGATGGGCCCCCCATGTGTGCTGAGGTCTGATTTGGAGTCACTCGCTTGACAGCCCACACCACACCACAAGTCAGTTAAGACTCTGTCACCCCATTGCATTTTTAGCTTACACGGCTGAAGGTCATGTAAGCTATTTTCATGGGTTTGCGTCCGTTGTCTGTAAACTTTGGTGGTCTCCTCCAAAACTGCTGGACGGATTGCACTGAAATTTTTTGTGGATGTTCCATATCAGTATGGGACTACAGTTTGTTCAAGGTTTTTGAAAATTTTGCAAATTTAATTTTTGATAAACTTTTGACATTTTTAGCTGCGACCAAGCAGCTCTACGAACTCTTCTGTCTGTCTGTCCGTCCGTCCATCTGTCCGTCTGTGACACCTTTTTCACCATGTTCCTGCCGTCATATCATCATGAAATTTTCAGGAGTTATTGACCTTCACCAAAGTGATGTCCATGCACAAGGTTGAGGTCAAAGGTCAAAGGTCAAGTTCACAGAGGTCACGACCTTGTTTGCCGGTTTTCGCGCTTTAACTCCAGTTAGAATTCATGGATCGCTATGGAATTTTGGAAATAGCTTCTAGGCATACATGAGGTGTTCCCTACTTTTTTTCAAGGTCATTTGTCAAATCTCAAGGTCACAAAGGTAAAAAAAAGTGTCAATTTTGCCCGATTTGACGGTTTTCGCACTGTCACTCAAGTTTAATTCAATGAATGGCTATGAAATCTTTCAATAAGCTTCTTGGTATAGAGGAGGGGTTCCCTATTGATTTTCAAGGTCATCTGTCGAATCTCAAGGTCACACCGGTCAAAAAAGTGTCGATTTTGCCCCGATTTCACAGTTTTCGCACCGTAACTCCACTTTAATTTGATGGATTGCTATTTCATCTTAGAACAAGCTTCTTGCTACAGAGGAAGGGTCCCCTATTGATTTTCAAGGTCATTTGCCGATTTCGACATCACACTTGTACAAGAAACCACCAGTCATGGACACTAGGCCTCGTGACGGATGCTAGGAGAGGTCGCAGCTATTAGATCCTTCTGATCTACTTGTTACAATGGAGCCCTATGGGAATCTCCGAAACTACTGGACAGATTGTTCTGAAACAATGCATGGGGGATGCCAGTGAGATGATTGAACTGCAGACTTGTTTTCTCCAGCGCCTCCTGGATCATGGTTTTTTGTTTAAAAACTGCCTTTTTGATTATAAAACTCTTCCATTTTTATGATTAAACCTTTGATATTTGCTTTACGCTCATGCCACTAAATGTGTAATGTCGATATGCCACGTAAAGCTGCACAAGGCGGAAAGGGAGCTGCTCGCCCACCAGCAGGTGCTGTTGTGCTATTGTTAGCCATGACCCAGCTAGTATGGAGCCTTTAAAAATGTTCTCAGTTGAAGAGGAAGACGACCTTCCACTCGTGGCAAAAAATATCAAGGAAGCTCTTGCAGGCTTTGAACGAACGGTTCGACAAGTTTGAGCTGAGGCTGAAGAATTTTGCTGACCAAAAATTTTGTAAGTAATGAATGAAGAGTTAAAATGTACATTTAATGGACTTCTCATTTCCATGTTCTAATGTCCCTCTCCTTCTGTTTATGTGCCAGAGAGGGGCAGTGAGTTAAAGGAGTTCATGTTTACCTTCATGCCTTTTTTGGCCTGCGATCCCCGATGTGTATAACAAGTATGGCATAAAAAAAAAAAAAAAGAAATGGTGGTTTTATGTTGTGTTGTGGGCTGCACTAATCAGTTTAAAAAGGGAGATTTAGTTTATTTTTTCTACTTATAAAAACAGTAAGAGACAGCGAAGAGCATGGATACGTGCAAACAATCAAAGATTCTGCCCCGAAAGGCATTCAAGGGTTTGCACGTACATTTTGTTAGTGGCTGGCCAGATTGCACACCCGAAAGATGTCGACATCGCGCCATCGGCCTTTTCTTACAAAGAAAATAGAGTAACTCTTGTCCAACGTCACAAGATTGACAAGTGAGGCGAGATACCCTTTAAGGTGTCTGATTTTGTTAGAGGTGACACGGAATCAAGCTGCAGTTCAAAATGTAATCCTGTGTTGCTATACATCTTGAGCACGTGCTGTTGTTGTAGCATCAAAAGCTAACGTTTGTTGGTTACTCTTTACAATTAAAAATAAATAAATTACGCTTTATTGCTGCTGTTCTTGTAATTATGATTTGTTGTTTATAAAGAGAACAAGATTATGATTTATGAGAGGCCATTTGAGAGAGAATTCATACTTGCTTTCACATGTACTATCATACTGTCACACAAACACCATCATTCTCTGATACACACACCATCATTCTCTCAAGCACATGCTACTATACTCTCACACACACACACCATCATTCTCTCAGGCACACACCATCATTCTCTCTCTGTGGATAATGAAATTGGACTAAAAAAATGTGGTTAATTACAGTTTTTAATTACAAATCACGATTTAACAAGGGGGGCAATTACTTTTTCACAAAGGGCCAGGTAGGTTTGGATAGCTTTTTCCCCTTAATAAATGAAATCATCATTTCACAACTGCATTTTGTATTGACTCAGGTTATCTTTGTCTTGTATTAAAATTAGTTTGATGATCTGAAACATTTAAGTGTGAAAAATGTGCAAAAAGGAAACAAATCAGAAAAAGGGCTAATACTCTTTCACAACACTGTAGACTGGACTCCATTTTTCCATATTAGTCAACTTTTAGGGTATTCTGTGCCAAAATATCACCATTTTGGGTCGCCACTGGTCAACTTCGACCAGACTCACCTGTCAAACATTTTTTTATTTTTTTTATTTTGGTCAACCTTTTGGGTGTTTTGGGCCAATATGCGACCTTTGGGGTCACCAGGGGTCATCGGGCACCATTTTGCACTGACTTCAATCCAGCTCAACATTCACAATTCTTTAATCAGAGTCAACTTTTGGGGTGTTTTGTGCCAAAATATGAACATTTTGGGTCACCAGGGAAGATGTGGGAGCATTTCTGGCCAACTTTGAACTTATTCAATTTTTCAATTTTGATCAACCTTTTGGGTGTTTTGGGTGAAACTACAACCCATTTGCGTCACCAGGGCTCATTTCGGGCCAACTTCGATTCAGTCCCACTTTCACAATTTTTTTTTAATTTTCAAAAACAATTGAGATATTTGAGACCAAAATACAATCCTTTTTAGTAACCGGGGTTATTTGGGCCCTGTGACCATTTCGTGGCAACTTTGATCTGCCTCCAGTTTCAGAAATCTTCAATGCCTGTGAACATTTTGGCCGTTTTCTGCCAAACACCCTTTTGGATCAGTAGGAGTAATATTTTTACCAATATATTTCACATTTGTCTACCAAAGAGTTTGAACATTTTGAATATTCTTTGCAGTCAGAATAACCATTTAAGCTATGAAATCTGTAGACTTCTATTATTTATAGGAACTTTGACAGATACAGAGACTGACTGGGCTCCAACTACTGAGAGACTAAAGTTCCAAATCATTCTGCCACACATAGTGCGCACGCAGTGTCAATGCGCAATCATTCACTCTAAATTCCGCATATTTTGCTGTCCAGTTAGGTTACTTATGCAGCGCTGGGGTTGGGTGTTTGAATCCCTGACATGGCAATCTAACCATGTGGGTGTACTTTCATGTTGGCTCTTGGTTTGACTTAGAAACTCAGGGTTGCCAACTTTCCCGCATTCGGTCTGAGTTTAAGAGGCATATTCATGTTACCGTGCTGTATGCCAGCAATCATTCAATCAGCAAATTTGTAAGAGATTCTCAGGCAGAATTGAAGTCCTTGTGCATGGAGGTTTATCAGTTTCACATGCATCAATTATGACTCCGGACTTCTCACGCTTTTCTTTACTCAGGGGTTGAAAGCAATGGAATTGCATGAAAACGTTCAAAATGTTCTTATTTCATTCAAACAATTTGAACGATTGTGAATCACATGCATTGCGTTGATTAATTGGTGACTACGGCACAGTAACGGGAATATGCCACCAAATCTCACGCCGAATGCGTGAGAGCTGGCAGCCCTCCAAACTCATGTGTGGTTCTGTGGGCCATTGCTCGAGATTCTGGAAGATGTTTCGTAATATATCCTGTATGGGTGTATGACTGTTATGATTGAGTATAAGAGCTCAAGTATGGCTCCTTTCAAACTGCATGGCACACCTAAGGTGCTGCGGCAAAAAATCTCTTTCTCCATCTTGTTCAGTGTATCTATTTGTGTATCTGTGCATGTGATATAGTGTGCGTATCGGTGTCTGCCTGAATCTCCTGGCTGGGTCACAGTTAGAGCAAGAACATGAGACTCTTTTCATTCAGACAGGTGAATCTGGGGAGCTGAACCATATTCTAATGCCTTGAGAGAAGAGAACAACCTCAGGGAAAATATTTGGTTGTACGTGCCAAGCACAAGTTGCATAGATAAACTATCAGTGCTTTGTCAAGGGACAACAATAGATGCCCTTAATTGTAGATGGCTATAGTGCCTTTGATGTGGAAATGTGAAAAAAAGTCAGTATTTTTCACTACATATTAATTATATTCTACACGATAGACCCATTAATGCTTTTCGTTTATGATCAGTGGAGAAATAATATGTCACCTTAAAATGATGTATTTAGTCCCATGCTTTGTACCTTCAAATGAAACCCTCATTTCTGGTGAGTCAAAAAGTCTATGAGGTTCATTTTCGCATTTCACTCTGATAGGGTGAAAACTTGAACTGCACCTAGGTGTCAATCACATCCTTCTCCAACTTGACAGCTCTTCCAAAAACATAACACAGCCTTACATTGACTGCAACTTTTTTTTTTTTTTGGAGTTGATTCTTGTTGATTTTGTCAGTGTTGGATGCTAGCCCTGAATTCATCATTGTGGGCATTCCTGCTGACATGCTGCAGGGGTCAGGGCTCAAGCGCAGACGATAAATCAGTTCACAGGTTTTATTAGTATTCAGGATTGGGTAATCCAGCTCAGGAACAGGCAGTAGAAATGCAGTACAAAGGGGCCAATCCAGAATGGTAATCAATGTTCAGTCCAGGAGTCAAAACCAGGAAGTAGGTACGCCAAAGCCTATTCGCAAGGAGAAGTCATGAGACAAAAACGATCAGAAGTAATACACGAGTAATCAAATAAACATTATGGACAGAACTGAATTGTAAATCCAAAAACAAACCAAACTGTAAGCAGGAGTACAAGGAATAAAGAAATGCTCATGAGACATGGTGTAACTTCCTGACCAACTCACATGGAACTAGTGTGCTGAAATGGGGGAATATTAAAGCATACTAAGAGGCTGATTAGATTGGTAACAGGTGAGGTGAGCTGAGGAACGAGCAGGGAAATTTGACTGAAATAGGGGACAATCAAACAGTTAACAATGAACGAAAGGCAGTGCAACTGCGGGAGAGAAAACAGAAAACACGTGACAGATGACTGAAAAGAGTAGACTGACACAGTGAACTGCCAAAATGAACGATGACACCCGGAAAATTAGACAGAAAAAATTAACAATAACATCGAATAAATACGCTCAGACCCTGACACCTGCAGTACTGGAGTGTATCAGTGTAAATTTCCACCAGAGTTTTAATAACAAGCACTTATTTGCTCATTATCCTATTTTATCACCTATCACCTCTGAATTATTGCATTCCTAGACAAATGTCAATGTTTTTACTCCAGTGTATATTTTTAATTAACACTAATCTGACCTTGAAGTAATGTATTTAATGGAAGGATGGCACAGCAGAGACTCATAAATCAGTGCACAGGGCCTTACGTTGAAGATTTTGTGTTCGATAGATTTTAATACAAATGGTGGCTTGGTCCTAATCTTTGTGTGAACCATAGATGCGAGTCAAGAACAAACAATGAATATGAGTTTTGTTTGCCTCTGTGTTTCCTTAAGCTGAAGTGTTTGGCCCATTAAAGAGCGTTGTCGAGTAATTTAACTGCAGGGGTCTCATTGCCTTTCTGAAACATTATGGTAGTGTGTTACTCAGTAGTCCAGTAGCTCCCTCTGTAAGATGGAAGTCTTTATCGAAGATCAGGAGGAACAAATTAATGCCTAGGTATCATTACTGTATATCTTTTCCCATAGCTAAATCAGTGCAAGTCCTTGCTGGGTTTGCTCATGATCATAGAACTGCAATTTGCATCTGAGTTATTTAGTTATGCCAACCATTGGGCACATGGATTGCCTACCATTAGCCACAAAGATTGATATTTGTCACTGGGATTGACTAATAGCAGTGCTCACCTTCATCTCCAAGGTCTGAATGCCATGTATTCACCTTCCAGCACAAGCATGCACCTTATAAATTTCTGGCCATCTCTTCCGCTGAGTCTAAGATGGCTGATATGTAACTCTCCTGCGTATGTCTTCTCTGTCTGGCCAGGATATGGCTTCGTGGATTTTGACAGCCCGGCAGCAGCTCAGAAGGCCGTAGCGTCCCTCAAGGCCAGCGGTGTCCAAGCTCAGATGGCGAAGGTAAGATAAGCTTCCAAGCTCACCTACTAACTCAGCCATATAATGGGAATGGGGGCGAATCAACGTAAAGGCAGGGGAGAACCTGCCAAAACAGAAAATAGGTTTTAGTTAAGCAGCTGAACGCATGAAATTCAAATGTTTTAGAGTGTCAGTCAACTAGTTTAGTAAATTAAAAAGCCACATTCCTCCTTACATCATACGTTTTACACTGTCTGTATTCCCATTCATGTTTACCAGTGCCTGCCAGAACCAAAATGATGAAGTTGCGCAAAAATTGTTTCCATGACCACAAATTTTTGCTTTTCCTCAATCTGTTCTATTGCATTTTCAGACTAAGTATGACATTGTTCTCAGCACAGTAAAATACGAGAGGTTCACTGGTTGAAGATATGTCATTTATTGTCTCATGACACATGTCAAAATGGTTGTGCAATGAAGTATACTCACCTTATTGGACTATCACCCGAGTGATGGTAACCAAATAGATGAGACTACACACACAGTATCAGGCTCTGTCAGCTAAGGATGGTGACCACATGACAAAGCGAGTTTAATCAGAATTTAGGATGACTCATACTTCTCATGAAGTGGAGTTTCACCGTAGATCATTCTCTGTTGCTCAGAACACCTCGCAAGATCCACTCTGTCAGGCAAAATGCTCTTTCAGTCCTCACCAATAGTCTGATAGCACAAATTGTGTTGTTGACGATAACTGGATCGCTGGTGTTAGCGGTTGTGATGTTCATGAATATGGTAGTGAAGATGGAGGAGAGGAAAGGCTGATCTACTGAGGCTGAATTTCATGAATATGCACCCGTGATGTCTTAGCAGAGTGCATTTAAAGGAAGTGGCTAATGTGTTGCCCATTAAAAAAATAAATATGTTTCTATTTCCTCCATAAAGTATCCTCGCTTCAAAATGAATGACAGTACTAGCAGAATACAAATAAATGGTTGCTGAAATCCCCTTATATTGTTCTTTTTCTTTTCCTATCATTTTTTCCTTCTTTCTGCAAATTGACTGAGATTCAAGTCCGCCTGCAGACTTCATATAGCATAGTTAGAGCAGTATATTACTCATATATTAAAGAAGCAGTACCACCAAAAATTATTCCAAAAGATGTTCTTCAGATGATGGTAACAAAGGTCAGGCTCAGGACTCAGGCCAGTAGCTCAGGTTGCAGGTTTCACTGAAAGCCAAGTTTGTAGTCAGACAATCCATGTCAAAACCGAAGGAGCAGACAGCAATGCACAAGGAAATGGCAGATTTGTGGTAATAATACAGTCCAGGGATCTGGAGCTAATCAGTAATAATGCCAAGCCAGAGGCAGATTCCAATCATGATCCGGAAGATAATCCGCAGTCAAAACTAGAATGTTTAATAATCAGGGACGATACAGATTCATAACCAATGGGACAAACTGAAATTAAAACTACAGAGACCACAAAAAAATGCTCTTGGAGTACTCGTAGGAGGAACACTGGCAACAAACTTGCACTAGGGAAATGAAAAGCGTTGGCTTACAAAGGGGAGAAGTAAGAAGGGATTGTATGGGGAACGGGTGAGTGAAATGGGAAACTCATGCAAGGGGTGTGGCTCTAAACGAGGAGTTAAACCAGGTGATGGAGAAACAGAAAAAGGGTGAGTGCATGAGTGCAGAAGTAAACAGAAGCATGTGGAGACAGAGAGGGAGTGAATGACAGAAGTGCAGAACAAAACAATCCTAGGAAAATAAAATACACCGAGAATATACATATGCACAACTTTCAGCCATCTGAATCTTTGAATTGGTGGCCTAACCAGCCTTAAAATTTGTGTTTTCAGCTTCAATTTCCTTAATTCTTTCAAGATTTCTGATTCAAAATGTCGGCTGGCATATGGGAGCAATGAATCGACTTTTTCTAAATCCTTTGAAATGAGTTGAAAAGCCTTGTGCTAAAAGTACTTGAGTCACATTTTCACTCACTTTGGGGCAAGGATGGGAAAACATCTTTTATAGTTACCCCAGTCGATTTTCTCAATTTCCTCAAAACGAATATTTTGTGACTTGAGTTCTTTTAGCACCAGGTAGAACACAGAGAAAAGTGTAATTGTAGAAAGTAAAATGCTAACAGCAAAGTGGTTAGCAACACACAGGCTCATCTTGTCAAAGACTGCTACTCAAATAGTGCAATAAATTTTGCATTTTTCTGCTTCAGAATGTTTGAAATACCATAGTTATTATCTTTATTGACTTTTTTTACACTCATAATGTCATGAAATTATTTCAGCAGTTTTATTATATTTCTTTGCTGGCTATAGGTGGCTACCACTATGGAGAAGCCTTGTGAGTGAACCAGGGTGCAGGCAGCAGCGTTTGCTTGTTCCTGGTGAGAGAAAAAAACACTGGTTCCATTGGAAAGTTTTTCAGAGATTCAGAGATATGACAGGGAAATATGTAAATCTGTCCAGATAAAAATACACAATTATATAACGGCCTAAAACCGACACGAGTAAGTAAAAACCCCATTCATTTTTTACATTTGCTTTAAACTTCGAGTCTACATTCTGCTAGTCCAAATGCTTTTACCTAGTTGAGTCAAACTTAGCACTCCTATCCCTGAGCTGTGCTTATGTTTTAATAAGAAGATGGCTGATTGCATGTGTGTGTCTGTGTGTGCTCTATGAGTCTGAATGAGAGTGCTAGTTTGTGTTTTAGTGAGTTAGTGCGTGTTCATCTCTGTCAATGTGATAACCTTCAGAGGCAGGTTTGAAAGCAATGACCCACTCTGGCTGATTTACCGCTGTGACTGTGACTTGCCATTTCACAGTCAAGACAGAATTTCAAAAAATTGAATTTGATGTTCAGTTATACAAGAGAGAGCTTTTTTCCCTCCCTCCTGTTGCTTAATTTTCGGGTCTGTTGTTCAATGGAGAGAGGCTCAGCTCTGCTCTTAGTGTGTGTATTTGATGTATAATTTCCTGGGAGCTATTATGCTTCAATGCCCTGAGGTCAAGGTCACGGTTATGTGACGTGCGCTCAAACACACACACAGGCACGCACAGATGAAGCTGTAGATCAGAGATCATGTAAAAAAAAAAAAAAAAGTGTAAATTTGGAGGTTATTTGGGTATTTATTTGTAGTACTACGCGATGCATTGTATTCTTATGAAATGTATAAACTCATCTGTCAGCGCAGAAAGACAGCTAAATAAACAGCATACGCAGGACAAGACATTAAGGACTGAGGCTTTCAGTTGTTTCACAAATTTAGTAATCATGTAATACACTCAATCATAGTCAAATAATCACATGGGAAAAAATGTTTCAGAATGCATCCAGTCCTCCAAGATTCAGGATTTGACTGCAGTTATGGAGTTGGGTACATGACGTTAAGTCTCTGGACGTCGTCTGCGCATCCCGATAGTTAGAACAAACAGGTTCCGTCAATCTTTTGTCCCAGCCGGTATTCATTATATTAACACGAGTTAATTTATTATTTTATTAAACTATACATTACACCCATACAGTTATTTTAAACATTGTTACAATGTTTTTCCGGTTTTAGTCCAATGTACATCACGTCTCTTAGTGCAATATTTGTTTTATACGTTATAGTGTTTGTTGTATATGTCTTATTGTCATGTTTTGTTGTGCTGTTATGTGCCATGAATTTCATTACAATGTAACCAATATTTCCCTCAGGATAATAAAGTCTTATCTTATCTTATCTCTACGCCTGATTGAAAGCACCATTCATTGACACAGAATGTACTTCTATTCCAGAGGTTGAAATGTGAAAATCAAAATGTACAGCTATACCAAAGTTGATATAAAGGTTGTTGTCCATCTACCATAGAGACAAGGTTACAACCATTTGGCTTATGGTTTACAAGGCGCACCAGATTACACACTCACGTAGGCTAAGCAAAATTTCATAACTTAATTATTTACCAAATTCATATAATATAGATGAAAATTAATAGTTATGCCCTGAAGTGCATTAACATTGTAATTGCCTGCACTGAACATGGCCCAGTGAGCGGGACATTTATTGCAAAATAATGCCAAATTCAATTAGGCAAAATGGCCTGCCATTAAGACTCCAGTTATATAATCAACAAATCTAGACTTACGTCTGTGTCGTCAACACAGTCTATCAATATATTATATTAATTTAATAGACCCAAATAAAATATTTAAAAACAAATCGTTTGAATACAATGCATCATAACTTTTGGGTAATTCTCACAACAGTGAAGCACATTGCCTTGAGCTTAAAGTAGCCTCGCTAACCCACCTAGGTCAGTGTAGGCCTACCAAAATGTACGAATTGAACACGTCGACAGTTTCTGGGTTCAGAGTTTGCATTGGTCAACTCCTTTGTAAAGTAGTAGCACCTCGATAATTCTGCAGTTTTTGAACCAATCTCTGTACTTTTGTTGGCAGTCGACAATTGTCAATGGCTAATTATATACTAATTTTGGTGTAATTAGTTTATGCCATTATTGTGTTGTGGGTTTACTAGCAACAGAATCACAGGCTGGGAGAAATCAGTTGGCCTAGCAGTAGCACAAATGGTCAATTAAATATGTTCTATTCGCAGCACTCAATTTCAGACAGAATGTCAGATTAGAGACCATAGATAAGACCCGTCAACAGGAGCAAACAGAATTGGTGGGGTCATTCAGTAGCACTTGCATAGCGTGTGTAGTACATGGAGATTAAGTACACCGTGGTTTTCTGTTGTAAAACACCAGAAGAAGGAAGTGTAAAAATGGATTATCTTAGCCGATTAAATTTTTTCTGTCATCACAAATGATTTTCTAACATTTAGGCAGGCAATCTGATTTTCATGGCACATTAAGAAATTATGGGAAAAAATATAAACATAACCATTGCTATCAGGATTTCAGGTTAATATTGTGCCCTGTATGAGCTTCAATTATTTTACTTTTATTTTCAGACTAGTAATAGGTTGAGCGTCTTTTGTAGCATTATTACCTTAAATCCTCAACAAGGCCACTCAGAATGAAGGGAATGCTCATTAATGGTTCCTACCATGAATTTAAATTTGCTGCCAGTGCTAACAATTGGCATGCCTTATATACTGTCTCTATTCAGATCTGGTTACGTAAACCGACAGTAGACAAGTAAGTTAGGTCGGTGCATGGTACAAAAAATTGGGCTACAGCAGTCTGGGATGGCGTGGCACCATAAATGGCCTCTGTAACTGTGGTCAAGCGACCCGCACATTTCAAAAGCTTGGTGAAACTGGCTGCTTGTCAAATTTTATTCTCCATTTTACTGTCTGTACTATGGTATTCGGGTAAAGAACTAGTTTGGAAAAGCCAACTTCAAGGCAACTTCTTGCAAAGACACACAAAAAAAAAAAATTGAGTTTCTAAAACAGCACCTGGCACAGTTGGCACTCAATAGACAAATAATAGAGTAACAAATCATTCATACCTATCACTAACTGTCACCCAGACACCCACTGTGACTCATTTTCTGGTGCATTTTATTTTTTAGTAAATACATTACCTGTAAGTAAAATCATTCATTTTGTAGAAGAGCAGATGCTAGCTAGACAGTGGTTCTATCAGTTTCCTGCAAAAAATGTATTAATGAGTAATATTTCTTTATCCTAAAAAGATCAGTTCTTTTGACACGCTCCCTTTGCACGTTTTCCTGAGTTGAGTCATCTTTGATGGTCCGTCAATGATGTAATATCATTTAAGATCTTCAGTTTGTTTTTATGGACTCTCCCCTTCCATTCGACCGTCAATCAACTTTAAGTCTAGATACAGAGAAAGCCATTGCAAAACAGTAATTTCCTTGACGATCAGCCACTTTTGGGTTAATATTGAGTTGTAGTTAGATCATTATCATCATCATCACCTGAGGGGAAATCTTTGGCCTTTTTTAAGAAATTTGGGGGTTATATTCGTTCAGTCAATCCACTTGGACAAGCATGTGAAATCGCTAACCCGCTTCTGTTTCTTTCAGCTTAGGATTTTATTACATGCTGAATTGGAAATCTGTATTCATGCATTTATTTCATCAAGACGTGACTACTGTAATTCTCTGTTTACCTGCCTCAACAAATCATCTGTAGATCAGCTTCAACTTGTCCACAATGCTGCAGCGAGATTACTCACCAGGTCAAAAAAATCATACCACATCACCCCAATCCTAGCCTCTCCTCACTGGCTCCCATACATTTCCGAATCCAGTTCAAGGTCCAGGTTTTTGCATGCAGAGCCCTCTATGGTTAAACATCAGTTTAGGTCTCAGAATTACTCCAGTCATACTCGCCTAGCCGACGTCTGAGGTCGACCGTCCAGTCGTTCCTGGCGGTGCCTCGGACCAGGTTAAAAACCACGGGTGACAGCTCTGGAATGCTCTCCCCAGGACCTGAGAGCACCGTCCTCTGAACTTCTGTCCAAAAAACTTTTAAAAACGCACCTGTTCAGGCAGGCTTTCAGCCATACGTAGCCAATTTTCATCATTTTCCCCCTGCTTTTGGAGTTTCTCTTTGCTGTTTTACTGTGGCTCCCTGGGAACTTTCTATATGTTTTTATTTTACTTATGTTTCTCTTTATTAATTTTACCTCTGTCTAGCACTCTATACACTTGTGCTGTGAACCGCGAACTGCAAACTTTGAGTGTTTACATTTTATTTATGTTGTGGCGATGAATAAAGGAGACAACGAAGTTGCAGGTTAGCCAGTCTTTACTCCTTCAGCGCCAAAAACAGAATAAACAGGAAAAGAATAATGCCCAAGTATATTGGGGAAAAACACACCCCCCAAAACCCCAATGCCTGCTGGGTGAGAGAACACCTCCCTGACACATACACCACACAGCCCCCCCCCCCGAACACCCAGAAGGGAACATCACAACAATTAGTCCCTCAGCGGGGGCCTAATCAACCTGCCATAACGGCTGCGTCGGCTGACCGTCGGGGCAGCAGGCGGCACCTGTGGACGAAGGCGATCAGGTGAGCAGCAGGTAGGATCAACAATGTCCAAAACAGTTTGAGGAGCAGAGTCAGTGTGAGGAGGCAGAACTGTGGGTCTGGTAGGAGGACGACCGCGACGAGGAACCTGGGCCGGTAAGATAACCTCATCAGCCAACACGTACGCCGGCTTAAGGCGATCAATGGTTACCAGCTCCCTACGCCCACCCATATCCAAAACAAAACCCTTGCTCCCCCTTTCGAGCACCCGAAAAGGACCGTCGTACGGAGGTTGGAAGGGCGAGCGGTGGGCATCGCGACGCAGAAAGACAAAACGGGCAGACCGCAGCGCAGTGGGCACGAATGACCGTGGGAAACAGTGGTGCATGGGACCCGGAGCCAACGCTCCCCCGGGTGAAAAGGGGTCAAACGCAGGCCAGAGACTCGGAGCGGCAGCCTCCAGCAAAAACTCCCCTGGAACGCGGAGCGGCTGACCAAAAACCAACTCGGCGGAGGAAGCAGCTAGGTCCTCCTTAGGAGCCGAGCTCAATCCAAGCAGGACCCATGGCAAATAGTCTATCCACCCGTCGCCCGTTAGCGCTGCACGCAAAGCCGCCTTGAGCGACCGATGGAAGCGCTCACACAACCCATTAGCTTGGGGGTGATATGCTGTAGTGCGATGCACCTGCACCCCCAAGGAACGCGCCATCCCCGACCAAAGCTCCGAAACAAACTGAGGGCCCCTGTCCGAAGTAATGTCAGATGGTACTCCGAAACGGGCAACCCAAGCCGAGAGAAACGCGCCAGCCACATCCGCAGACGCCGTGGAGGACAGAGGGACCACCTCCGGCCACCTAGTAGTACGATCCACCACTGTAAGCAGATGAGTGAAACCCCTCGACTGCGGCAGGGGACCAACGAGGTCAACGTGTACATGATCAAAACGCCTGGCTGGAATGGGAAACGATTCAAGGGGGGCTCTTGTGTGCCGATGCACCTTAGCACGTTGACATGCTAAACAAGCAGCCGCCCATCCCCTGACGTCTTTGCGCAACCCGGGCCAAACAAAACGGGCGCTGACCAGCTTCACCGACGCGCGCACCCCCGGATGCGAGAGCGAATGAATGGAGTCAAAAACGCGACAACGCCAATTTGCCGGAACAACGGGGCGGGGTCGACCGGTAGAAACATCGCACAGGAGGGCAGGACCTCTCTCATGCATCACGATCTCCTCGAGTTTGAGGCCTGATCCAACAGAACGGAGGGCAAGGATATCTGCATCACCTGGTTGATCAGCAGCCATGGCAGAAAAATCAGTCCCCAGAAGTACAGGGCAAACGACCACGCGAGACAGACAATCCGCGACGGAGTTAGATTTACCCGCGACATGACGGATGTCAGTGGTAAACTCTGAAATGGCCGCTAGGTGACGCTGCTGCCGGGCTGACCAGGGTTCCGCAACCTTGGACATGGCGAATATCAATGGTTTATGGTCCACATAAGCCGTAAAAGAACGACCCTCCAGCAAAAAACGGAAATGTCGAGTAGCCAAAAACAACGCCAGTAACTCGCGGTCAAAAACGCTGTACTTGCGCTCACAATCCCGCAACTTGCGACTGAAAAATGCAAGTGGTTGCCACGCGTCTCCCACCCGCTGCTCCACAACAGCCCCGACAGCCAAATCCGAAGCATCGGTTGTCAAGGCGATTGGGGCATCTGGGTCCGGATGAGCCAGGAGAGCCGCATTAGCTAACGCGGACTTAGCCCCCTCAAAAGCAACCAGCCGTTCCTCCGTCCAGACAACTGCATCAGTGGCCTTCCTCGAACGTAGGGCGTCATACAGCGGCCGCAGGAGGTCGGCAGCACGAGGAATGAACCTATTATAGAAGTTCACCATGCCCAAGAACTCCTGCAATGCCTTAACCACCACAGGACGAGGAAATTCTGCCACTGCTTGCACCTTAGTAGGCAAAGGAACCGCACCTCGCGCCGAAATGCGATGACCCAGAAAATCGATCACCGGCAACCCGAACTGGCATTTCGCTGGGTTGACAATTAAGCCGTGGGCGTCCAGACGCTGGAAAACCGTCCTGAGGTGCGACAGGTGCTCTTCAGTAGTAGAGCTAGCCACCAGAATGTCGTCGAGGTAAACGAACACAAACTCGAGGCCGCGCAACACGGAGTCCATCAACCTCTGAAAAGTTTGCGCTGCCCCTTTAAGGCCAAACGGCATGCGAAGGAACTCAAACAACCCAAACGGAGTGACTACCGCCGTCTTAGGCACGTCGTCTGGCCGCACTGGAACCTGGTGATACCCGCGTACCAGGTCTACCTTTGAAAAAATGGAAGCACCCGACAACCGAACCGAAAAATCCTGAATATGTGGGATCGGGTAACGATCGGGAGTAGTCACGTCGTTCAACCGCCGAAAATCACCGCATGGGCGCCACGAACCGTCCGCCTTGGGTACCATGTGGAGGGGCGAGGCCCAGGGGCTGTTAGAGCGTCGCACTATCCCCAACCTCTCCATGGTAGCAAACTCCTCCTTAGCCGTAGCTAGCTTAACAGCGTCCAAACGCCGCGCGCGCGCGTAAACCGGTGGCGCAAAAGTGGGAATGAAATGTTCAACCCCGTGTTTAGCTATGGCAGAGGAAAAGGCGGGCGTAGTGAGTGATGGAAACTCGGACAACAAACGCTGAAAAACATTACCGGACGCAGAAAAATTCAAGTGTGTTAGCGGCCCAGCTCCCCCAGACTCACAAGGAAAAGTAGCAAAAGTGACTGCATCAATTAGCCTGCGGTTAGCAACATCAACTAACAGTCCGTGAGCACACAAAAAGTCTGCACCGATGATGGGAACAGTTACAGCAGCAGCCACAAAGTCCCACTCAAACTCACGTCCATGAAAACAAACAGTTAATTGTTTAGTGCCAAAAGTCCCAATAGGAGAACCGTTAGCCGCGGTCAGCGGTGGGCCACCCCTTCGGTCCGACAACTCTGGGCCGACAGGGTGGATTAAGCTCTTCTGGGAGCCAGAGTCAACCAGAAACTTGCATCCTGACAGAGAGTCTTTAATGTAGAGCAGCTCACCTCGCTCGCCAGCACCCACAGCTGCTACTGAGTGCTGGCCTCCGCGTTTCCCGACGCCTCAAACGTGCACGGCGGGATACAGCGCTTCGCCCTGCTTCCAAATCTCCGGTGGTAGAAACAGAGGGAACTCCCGCGGCGCGTCCTCGCGGTGACTTCAGAAACCGTCGCAGGATCCTCCGCCGGAATCTGCTGGGGTCCTGCCGTCGCGCTCTGCACGGTGAAGCGTCTGGTAGCCAGCAGCACGCGGTCTGCCTCCTCTGCCAAACCACGGTAATCGCCAGCGGTCAAACGGGGAGAGTTTGCTAGAGCGGCGCGGACCTGCGGCGGGAGCTGCCGCAGAAAAATATGCGGGAACAAGAAACCAGCCTCATCCGAACCAAGCAAGGACAACATATTGTCCATCAGGTCCACGGCCGTGCTGTCGCCCAAGCCGGACAGGGAGAGGATCTTTTCCGCCCTCTCCGCCGAAGACAGGCTGTACCTCCGCAGAAGAAGCTGCTTGAGGGCGTCGTACTTCCCGCGAAGAGGGGGGCTACGCAGTAACGGCATGGCTCTGCGGGTTGACTGCTGGTCCAGGGCGGCCACAACCAAGTAATACTTGGAGTCGTCCACTTCCACGCCCCGTAGTTGGAAAAGCGCCTCGATGTGCTGGAACCATGAGGCCGGGTCGCTCTGCCAGAACTCTGGGAGTTTCATCGTCGCGGCAACGGTTAACACGACTGGCTGCGAGGACGAGCCTGGAGACGGCGAAGTTGGGGCCGAGTCCGCGTCCGATGTCGACGAAGAAACACGCTCCACAGACATGTTCAAGGGGTCACCAATGTGGCGATGAATAAAGGAGACAACGAAGTTGCAGGTTAGCCAGTCTTTACTCCTTCAGCGCCAAAAACAGAATAAACAGGAAAAGAATAATGCCCAAGTATATTGGGGAAAAACACACCCCCCAAAACCCCAATGCCTGCTGGGTGAGAGAACACCTCCCTGACACATACACCACAATGTACTATTTATTCATTTTACCATTGTGAAGCACTCTGTGCATCCGTGCTGTGAAGAGTGCGATATAAATGAAGTTTTACTTACTTACTTTCACATTACCTTGCTGAATGAGCAATTTATGAGCAAGTTTGAACTTCCCGCGGGGAAGTGCATGATCAAAATTAGTCCTTGCTGGAGATTACAATTCCAATGACCTACAGATGTTAAGCACCCTCACAGCATCAAATATCAAGATCACATTTTTGTAGGTATGGTGTCCTTTCCAGAGTTCAACATTCCTCTACCTTCCAGCGCCAATCAACCCACTGATGAGTTTGTCGGACTCAAGGGCCCAAAACCACTAAAATCACTTCTCAATGAAGCCAGGCTGCTCGAACGTATGTAAAAAGCAGCCAAGACATGGTTAAACTGATACTGTATGTATTTTCATTTCCGTTCTCTGGTCTTCCGCATTTGCAGAACAGTGTGGAGGATAAATCATAGTTTTCTCCCCTCCGGAGGAAGGCAGAAGGCCTTCTTGTAATTACCGTGCTGTATAGAGCTGTTTCAGTGCCCTTCTGCCCTGGCTCTGTGTGAAAGGGCCACTGTGAGAGAGAGACCCTCTTTGAAGAGGAGCATCAGTCATTTCCTCCACAACATAAGATCCTCTCTAATTGCCCGTGCATTCCCTTGCCTGCCTTTCATTCTTTCCCCCCACTCCGTCTCTTTTTCCAGCCCTTCATCACTGTCGCTACATTGCGCCCCTACTCACTCACTCACAGTGCTGTTTATTGGCTCTTCCTTCCCTTTTTGCTCTTCCCTTAAAAGGACGGATGGTGCCGGCGATCCGCAGAGAAGTGTTTTTAAAAAAAAAAGAAGTGAAGCAGTTTGTCAGAGAGCTGTAACAAACACGTCTTTCTGCTGTGAATGGTGCGAGGTGTATTGAAGCGGAGGCTTGATTGGCTAGATGAAAGCTCCTTCCACACCCTCTCCCCACTCACAGTAACAGGCCTTGGCCGTCCGTGTCTTCGGCCCATCAATGTGAATTACAAGGTGCCAAGTCCTAATTGCGGAGTCAGTTTCTGAGAGGGGAGTTTAACTTGACGCCTTGTTGGTTTAAGGCAATTGCCTGCCCTCATGGAAATACTATGATTCCTCTCACTCACTCTTCTGTCTCCCTTTATTTTCGCTCAAAATCAGCATGGGAGGTGAAAATAACTCTCTGGTCCCCCCCCCTCCTCTTCTTTTATTGCCCTCTCTCCAGCTCTCTGAAACGGGCAGTTAGACTCCCACAGACCAGCAGGATCAAGGCTCCTGATGCAGACGGCATTTCTTCTTTGTGGTTGTAACATCTGTTTAAATGTGAAGCAGCTTATCGCTTGAGCATGCGGAAGACATATGTTTCCAGCATACAGTCTATTTTGTAAGGAGCTATCAGATTAATGTCCCGGAGCAGGACTCTGTCGCAGCTCTCTAGAGATAAATTGTGACCTCACCTCAGAGTGAAATCAGTCCATTGATGTGACCAATTGAGATTCATATCTGGAGTGTCGATTCTTGGACGATTTGGCTCATTTATCATATTTTTATCCCCCGCCGTGCGATTAACGCGAAGTGGGGGATATAGCATTGGGCTCTGTCCGTCCGTCCATACGTACGTGCGGACACATAAAATTGAGGTGGTGGGGAATATTGCCATGTTAGTGGCAAACACTTGTTTATTCAATTTTAGCCAAAAAATGAAGGAGCGTAGCTGAGCAAGGTTTTTTCCTTTGGTTTATGAGTTATACATGTCCTACATCAACGCAGGACCCATGAGACTAAAATCGAGCCTGCCATAGCTCCATAGAAAATGTTGTCCCCATTAAATACACAAGATACAATATAAGGCCAGAGTTTAGAATTTAAAAACCATGTTAGCTTTTTATTGTTTGCAGAAGAAGTGAATTGTAACTGATATTGCCAAAAAGCTTCAAAATTGCCCATCTAAAACATTGCTTGAGCATTGTTTTGGACATTGTATTGGGTCACTGAATTTATAAATTAGAATACCTGCTGGAGTTTACTAAAGAGTATCACTACCTTTTAAAAAATAGAGTGCTATTGCTAGCAGGACCCCTCAGCCCCGAGCTTTATTTGAGCATGTGCATCATTAGTGCGTTGTATCACTAGAAAGTGAGTGTGAGAATGTTGTAGTATTTTGCTGCTGACCTGCTATCAGTGCTTGTGAAGTTCGAAGCACTTTCTCCCTGTCGTGCTACCATTCCTATGTAAGTTAAGAACTTTTTATAGCTGATGTGCCAGAGAAGTATCCACATTGTGACAAGACTCGACAAGCTAATGTCCGTGATCCGAGAGATGTGATGAAACCGGCTGCAAGTATCCACATTGTGACATGACTCGACTAAT
The DNA here is from genome assembly GCA_029721435.1 of Gymnothorax reevesii. Lineage (NCBI taxonomy): Eukaryota > Metazoa > Chordata > Actinopteri > Anguilliformes > Muraenidae > Gymnothorax > Gymnothorax reevesii. Next base: position 31,210,040 of record CM056573.1, read on the forward strand.
GTCTGTGATTCGAAAGACGTAGCGGGAGCAGCTGTAAGAATCCACGGAGTGACATCGTTCGACTAATGTCCGTGATTCGAGAGACGTGGCGGGTCAGCTGTTAGTATCCACAGTGTGACATGACTCGACTAATGTCCTTGATTCGAGAGACGTGATGATGAACCAGCTGTAAGTATCCATACTGTGACATGACTGGACTAATGTCTGTGTGATCGGTGAAGTCGTTTTGGAGTTATTGCGCGGAATGCGATTTCAAGATGGCAGCTGTGGCGGCCATATTGGATAATGAAGCTTTACCAAAATCAATAGGCTTCTGTAGTTCCACACCCCCAACATGCACACCGAAAACGAAAGTGGTCGGTGAAGTCGTTTTTGAGTTATTGCGCGGGAAAGAAATTGTTGACAGACAGACAGACGGACGCCGTATGTGACGACAATACCCCTAGCCCTTTCGGGCTGAGGGGTAAAAACATGGTAGTGGCACCTACTGGAGACAACGTTAATTATTGTCCTCAGATGTGATGGTGGTAACAAGAAAGACAGTGACAGAACCAAGTTTGCAACATAGCTTTATTGACTAATATTTCTAGAGGAAAACTAGGAAATAGGGAGACAAATCTGTTTTAGATACCTAAAATACAAAGAATTTTTGTAAGTGATAAGATTTCTCAAGGGAAAAGAGAAAAAACTAAATGATGCGTACTCTATAGAGATGCTAACCCACACCTCTTGTTGACCTTGACCTTGGACCTTTCGACCTCAAAATGCAAATTTTGACAGGGTACCCTAGGATTGTCTACCCCACAAAGATTGGTCACCCTAGCTTCAGAGGTTGCCCAGCAGTCGCGCGGACAGACAGACAGACACAGACACACACACACACACAAACGCACACATACAAATACACACACGCGCGCACAGACAGACGGTGCTAAGCTGTATACCCGCGCCGCCTCGTCACGCGTGGGTAAAAATCAACTTGACTAAAAGTAACCTCACTTGAGACAGGTAACAAAATGGACATTTTGACCATAAAAATCCTGCTATTTTTTGTTTTTTTCTCCTCAAACATGACCAAACAATTTTTTCAAACTAGAAAAAAGTATTCTGCAACATACTAAATTGCTTCCTGGGTGTTTATTTTGAATTAAATAGGTTAAATGCGGTAAGACATTTTTTACCCTTAAATTGCACACTTGGCTGATAATCGTCTGTATGCTGAAAAAATTAAATAATCTCTATATGTTTGTGTTTACAGACAAGACAACTGCATGTCAGTCCATGCAGAGTTCAAGATGATGCATGGTTGTTCTCTTACAATGAGGTCATGCCTTAGTTTACTAATAAACTTCAGCACACATGTCTGTTTGGAAATTGCTCAAGAAAGCACTTCAAAGGGCTTCATATTGAAAGCATCTTTTATGACAAACTCCCCAGAAAATATGCATTTTGAACTTCAGGGGAATTTCTCTCACCTCTGTATGGACACTTACGGCATATTAATCTTTCGCATTTAATTATGCGCAGCATTTATGTCGAGGAAGTGTTTCAGAGGACATTTTATTTAAACAGCTAAGGTTGCGGTCAGCATACATAGCTTAAAGTGATTGCAGTAATTCTATAGCGGCTGGAAAGTTACTACCTGGATGCGTTGCAGTAGTCGTAAGATATTCTGGAGCTGCACTTGAAACGTGATACATGGAGTGAGGTCAGGACAGGTGTCATGCACTGTACAGATGAGTTAATATCCTTGGCAGCTGGGGGATGCCATGTGTTACAATCATGTAATATAACTAAGTCACAACAGTAATGATGCTGTATTAGATTAGAAAACGTACTGTGCAGTTTGTTAACAGTACTTTAATGAATAAGGTCAGGGCAGGACTGGCCTGGCAAATAATGCAGGTTTGAATATTCTGAGGACACACAGGGGGATCCCTCCATATTATTGCATCCCAAGATATTATATTGAAGTAAAACAGTTTGACCTTGAATTTAGGTACCTCATAATGCCGTTTAGTATTGGTTTAATTAAATGGTGCAATGTGTAATATTAAATGTTGGTGTAAAGAGCAGCACTTCATCATGAAGCTTTTATATTTCTGTTATATGCATCATATTGAATGAACTTAAGTGAACAGGAATTTAGCCGATGCTCTCTTTCAGAGCAATGCAGTGGCGCACCCAGAAAATTTTCATAAGGGTGGCCAGATGGGGCCAGTAAAAATCTTAGGGTGACATACCAAACCGGTCCTCCTTGTGATTCAGTTCCAGCCCATGGTCATGTACTGCATGTCGCCCCCCGAAATAGCGAACTAGCAAAACAACTCGTAAATAAAGAAATATTACTGTGTTTTTCGATCGGTACTTAACGCACATGCAAATTAACTCGAGCACGAAAACATGCAACTCAGAGTACGGGGACTCCAGTATGCTCTGCTAAATTATGATACCAGAACGAATTTACATACTGCGTGCACTTGGTTCTGTTGCCGCCTATTAAACACTCCAGTTTCATTGCTAGCTGGCTGGCTATATCCGATAAATCATCAACAAGATTTACGGACACATGAAATGCAATGATAAGTTCGATGACGAAGTTACCTACTTTCAGCTGGTCATTCGGCAATTTCACTTGTTCGGTCCCTGATTATGTTTTCCCAGTGAGTGAGTAAGATCCGAGATTGGATTTTTCGAATGGGTTTTGCACACAACCGAGTTCCCATTCCTTTTGATCAAGGACGCCACTTTCCTACTCTTCCAGTAACGTTCCCAGATAGCAAAAAGCATTAATTCAATGTTGGATTTTGGTCAGATTGGTTATTTTTGGTTGAGGTTGAACCAAACAGTTACCATTTCAACTTTCGAAAAACTGTTGTTGAATCACTGTGGTATAGATGATGATTTTTCAATGTTGAAATGCCCTACAATGATTTGAAGTCGTTTCAATGGTGCTGATGGGGGGGGCGTGCGCGCTTCTCTAAGGTGCTTCCTCCACCTAGGCCAGGCAGGAAACCTTAAAGGAGGACTATCATAGCTGGGAAAGGCGGGTAATATTATTTCAATATATCATGAAAAAAGCTTCTACGACTTTTTTTTTCTTTATTTTGCGATTTCTTTCATTTTTATGAGCGACTTTACAAAACTAGTGGACCGCACCATTTTCACCACCGCAGACAAAAATTCACCCTCGATCCACTTGGGGCGCCGCGGGGCACGCCCGCTGCCAGCGCCATAAATGTCCATTGTCCTGCGGTCCTGCATTGTGATTGTTGAATGACTGAGATATTCCCGCTTCCTCTATGGGGCAGACAGACGAGCTTGATTATTAGCTACCTTTCTCTATCCAACACAACTTTAATTTAGAGGTGAACTTACATCACAGGGCATTTGAAATACTTCCAGAAAGAAAAGTGCGAATTGAAGTCTGCTAATTACCAGCGAAGCTGTAGAGCTGCCGTCACCTTGGCATAATTAGCTCACCTTAAATCAATTCCCGTGGTCTTTGCCTAACTTGCAATCAAGCCATTTATTCAGCCAACTGACCAATCAAAACCTAAATCTAGCCAACAATAATTTAGAAGAGATAATGAGAAGCAGACAAAACGAACCAGGCTACCGTGCTAGATTGAAATAATGTCAGTAATCTGAATAAATGGCAGACCTCTGAATTCCACATCTCGTCTGAAAACTTTAACGTATTATTTAAAAAGATTTCTTAACACGATTTTATTTTTAAGATGGCCCTGGTTTTTAAGCTCCTAAAATAAAAGAAGTAGAAAATATTGTGTGAAGCGCATCAAACGTGAATGTGAGAGAGAAATTATTTTCGCATTGCAAGCAATGGACAAATGCACCGAAGACTGGGCCAGCACATTCAGGCAAATCTATGCCGCAAATTTTAAACATTTTTTATTTAATAATTGAACAAGATTTGCACACTACGGCCAAATGTAATAATCAAGCAAACACATTCAGGCAAATTGCGTGCTGAACTAAGCAAAGTTAACCCCTTCAGACCCTGTGTCCATTACAATGGACGTCACATGACAACTGTTTTTTTTTTTTAAATTTTTTGCAACATTCAACACAACTTAAGTCCTCAAGACCATTTGAGTAGACGTTTAGCAACCAATCAAACAGCAGTATAGGTATCCTTGTGGCCATTTTTAAAAAATACAACACACTGAAGAGAGGCATGGCAGGACTTCACTCCACACGACGAAGTAAGGACTATTTTCAACAGTTTTATTCACATTTATAGATATTTGGGCAAAGATATCATACTTTTAAAACAATATTGACAGATGGAATGTTTGAATTAAAGCATAATATCAAATGTGTAACAGCAAGTTTTTACTCAGGATTTTTTCAAATGTTGCTGTCCATTTGAATGGACAGTGGGTCTGAAACTATGTCATTGAACTCAATTCTACACTAGGGAAGAATGAATTTGTCACTATAAAAATAACATCATATATAGGAATTGCTATATTTTTCACAACCTTGGAACGTAATTCAGGTCTGAAGGGGTTAAGGTCTTCAAAATCACCCTCCTCTACTCAACAATTGGGGGGGGGGACCATGACACAATCTACAAGCTCACAACACATTTTTAAATATTCACCGATGAATAGATTTAAACTGAAGCATAGGGTCCCTCAAAACATGTCCCTGTAAAGTGGGGTCTTTGTATAAAAAGAATCACTGCAGTGTAGCATACTTAATGAACTAGTTCAGCAATTTAACTTTTGTATGTTTTTAATATGCCTCATTTAAATAATTAATCATTTTACTCTATTTGGTGTTTTACAGTTCTGCAGGGGTTGCTCCAAACTTGTCTATTAGTGACATTACTGCCATTCAGGCATATGGCAGTGATATCACTGACTAGTAGACTCCTTTGGCATGCTCCTTGTTGAACTATACCATAAATAGAGTAATAAAGTGATTATTTTTTAAAAACATACAGAGGAGGGTTGAGAAGTGTTGAAATGGACCTTAATAACAAGAATAATAACATTGTTTCCATGTATAATGCAATGCATACATATAGTTGAATCAATGTTGATGCAATTCTACATTCTTTCAATGTTGATCATATCATAGTTGAGTCAAGGTTGATTCATTGTCAGAGTTAATTGGAAATTCAATGGTATTTCCATGTTGATCATTGCGAGCCCTTTCAATGTCTTTTTCAATATTTGACATCAATGTTGATTGCAATCTTCAGCCTGACGATATCACAATGTTGATTCAGTCACTTTTTGCTATCTAGATTACCTTCCTCTTTCTTGCCCACTGGTATGATTGCACCAATGGAACACACTAATGGCCGTTGTCTTGGCAGGGTTGAGAGCTTTGATGGCTATAGTTCTTGACCATTTATTAGTTTAAGGAATTTCCTCTGTTGTTTCCCATGCTTTATGCGGACATTTGACATTACGTCCCCCACCGCAGCCTTGTTTTCACTTGTGAAATTTTCATTGGAGAAATTTTGGCGACCGGTGTGAAATAAGTCAATACTGTTATCTCAACCTCCTGAATATTTTTGGCTAAACCTGTGAATTGAAGCCGGAAGTCTACCATACTGGCAAATATTGATTTTTACGTGAATTGTTGTCTCCAGTATGATGAAAATGGACCATTTATGGATATTTTGTAATAAGTTGCAGTACATCTATACTGTTGTGAGTGTTAGGTAATTTTGGGCAGGTTCTAGAATTGTAAAATGAGGCATTACCTGTATGTGTAGGTTAGGAGTATTTCTGTATATGGAAGCTGAAAAAATGTGTCCCTCTCAATCCAGGTTTTAGTAGCCCTTTGGCTGGACATGCTACTTTCCCTTTTCCGCGACCATGCTTGGGTCAAGGCTAGTTAAATTAAAGCTAATTTGTTCACCCCATCACATGGCTGCTCTTTATTACAAATTGTGTCTTTCATAACTGATATTCATCAGTGAATTGTGTAAGCATCTTGTCTACTGTTGAGTAAAGCATATGGCCGTGGTCAGAGTGAAATGAGAATTGTCACATTAATCAGAGTGTTAGCAGTCTGCCCACTCTCACACATGCCATGCCACATTCACAGTTCAGAGACAGCCAGACTGGGAGGAGGCTGTACCCAACGTCTGGCTTTTGCAGCCTGTTAATGGCTTGACTATCTACATACATGCAGATCCACTCACATGTGCTGTCTTCGTGCTCATGGTAGTTAGTGTCTGTTCTGAATTGTCGCTGAATTTTGTACTGATGCGTATATTTGTGCGCATGTGTGCGTGCGTGTGTGTGTGCGCGTGTGCAGGTGCGTGCATGTGTGTGAGGAGGTGGGGGGGGAGGCAGTTTCTCTTCATATGGGTAGGTTTTATCTCTCATGTCTGTGATCCATTCCTTGACAGCCACCAAAAATACCTGCTGTATCTAACTACCTTTCAGTCAGATGGAAAAGATGAGAGGAGCAAAGTCTGAGGTAATATACAGGGAAAAAATCTGTTGAAAAATGATAAATATTACAACCAGTATATAACTAATTTGAGAGGGAGTTCATTGCTGTTTGCTTGGTGTATGGCACAATTGTACTTCATGTAAAGCATGGCATGGTTCCTAAACGGTAGCACAGTGACAGACCATATCACTGCTGTAGTCTGATACCACTGTCGGACCGTTGCTCATTTTTACAGCCAATACGGCTGAAAAGGTGCGAGGATGAAGCTGTCAGGGCTGATGTGAGCTCTCGGCTCACTTTGCAAAGCTGACTGCCTGTCTGCTGCTCTCTCCCCTGCATCAACATCACCACCTCTTTTACCAGTACCACAGTTTCACAAATCTGTCCTATCTCAATATGGTGTGTGTGTGTGTGCGCGCGCGTATGCTTGAGCATATGTGCATGTCTGAATTTGCATGTGTTTCTCTGTATGTGCACGAGTATTTTGCCCGCTGTGCATCCTTGTGTATGCGTATAGCTTTCTATGGATAAAATGCTAGTTTTTCCATGAAGCAGCTAGCTGTGTGAATGTGAAAGAATTTCAAGGGCATGAATTTGTGAGTTAAGTGTTTATACAGCACTAAAGCTGTATGCCACAGTGAAGCATCGCCTGTCGAGGGAATAGTGCCAGAAGGCAGTGGTTCCTCTCAAGGTGCTTTAAAAAAAATAAATTAGAATTTTTTTTCATGTGGCTTCTGTACCCTGGACTTTTTCATATGTGAGTACCTGCATCATCATAAGTGGCACTCGAATGAGCTTGTGATTGACTGTGCGATGATGCTGTGTTCCTCAGTGTAGATGGGAGAGACACAGCTCACACTATTGCAGTCTTGTGGGTTGGCAATTATGGGTGTTTAGTTAGATGAAGATTTAGAAAATACTCTATGTCTTCCTCAGGAAGCATCTGTGCAGATTTTATTGCTGGAATCCTCTTAGAAAGTGTAACCCGATTTTAATAACCATGGTAACGATGTGGGAGTATTTTCTGAGCTGTCAGCCTCTGCCTGACTGCAAGAGCCCCCCCCCCCCCGACCCTCCCAGCGTGAGACACTATTTCAGCTGTCCCATTTCAATTTGTCTTCATCAGTCATACCAATTAACTGGGGATTACATTCCACACTGCCAGCATTTCTTCCTCCATCTATCTCTCCGGTTTCTCTTCATTCGAGTTCCTGCTGCTGAGCCACGGTGAAGAGACTCTCTGTCACCTCACACTTTGCCTGTCCAGCCCTGAGCAATCCTCTGCCTTTTGAAGTGTCTCCTTTTACCTATTTGTAAGCGTTGAGTCATTTCAGAAGCAAGGAACATGGGCAGATGTGTAGGGATGACGGGCCGTCCTCGGCGCCTCGGAGCGGCGCGATAAGCGCGCGGGCGATGCGGATACTGAGTCGCGCAGAGAGCCTAATAAACCCCAGCGTGGTTTGTCTAGTTCTTGCTGTGATGTGCCCTGGTGCCGGCTGCAGCTAATCCAGCCTCATATCATTAAGAGCCGCGGCTTAAATAAAATGCCTTACGGTCATACTGAGCTTCAGTGGCTACAACCGCGCATGTGTGTGCTTGCGTGCTTGAGTTGGTTTATTTATATGTCTGTGTGTGTGTGTGTGTGTGTGTGCGCGAGTGCGTGCACATTTATGTGTGCCTGTGTTTGTAAAATACTTAATCTGCACGATGTTTGTGTGCTGCGGGCAGTGTCTTAAGGCTAAGGAGCAGAGTGTTGTGGTTAAAGAGCAGTGTGTTATGATGAAGAAGCAGCTTTTTACGGTTAAGTAGCTGTGTGTAATGTTCATGGAATGCTGTGTAACGGTTAAGGAGCTGTGTGTTATTGCTTCAGAGCTGTATGTTATAGTTTTGGAACCGAATGTTATGGTTATCTAACATTATGTTCTGGTTAGGGGAGCCGTATGCATTGGCTTAGGCACTGTATGTTGTGGTTGTGAAGCGGTGTGTCATGTGAGGGAAATCTAGGAGGTCATTCTTATTCATGGGTTAAGAGAGGCTACATTCTACTCCAGCAATGCTCTGGGTTGGAATTGCAGCAGAAAATATCAGGCTTACAGATGTGTAAAATATGAGCCATGTACTGTAAGTGGTCCTGGATGAGGACACTGAATAATGCAAAGTGCAGAGCCACTCTGCTCAAACAGGGATGACAAAATGCTGAACCAAGTGAAAAGGGCCACATTTTTATATCATAGTGAAAATGCAGCCTGCGCTCATGTGACACAAGGAAGGGGAACATCCCTCCTACTATATTTGGAGACTGGAAAAGGCTTGCTTGTGTGGCATTCTTCCAGCAGTCTGGTACATGTTTGAAGAACTGTTGTTTTAACACAGTATAGCTGTGGGACAGGCAAAGTGTAGGTTTTGCTCTTTGAGTTTTAGACAGTGTAGACTGTCTTCAGACTGAACTCTGCTCACATATCTGACTGAGTGTTGTGTGTAATATGGCAGTAGTACCTTTAAGTGTTCATGCAAACCTCACTTTCAGCAGAGATGGTTCACTTTGCATAAAATAAATACAAGCAGTAAGCTGTAATTTGTAAATTTATGTGCCGATCCTTTTGTCACACAACTCTGGGGTCTGTCCCTTACATACCCCAGAGGGGAGTTTAAGGAAAAGAGAGGAGAGTATGGTAGCATATTCCTGCTGGAAAACATTCAGGGCTCACTTGTAGGGTAAGGTGGGATGTTACCAAGAGGCAGGTATGAGTGATGCAGCAGCAGGCAATGCTGAAATTGCAATCTCAAAGATTTTCATTTAAATAAAAGCCCGTTATGCTAGTGTCTATCGTTGAATGAGGCAATTCACAATGATGAATCAGCCTATCCCTCTCTAATGAATACCACTCCATTTGCATTATTTACATTGGGTTTTTGTCGCACGAATACGGTTATATGGTGGGTTTTACAACCCCAGTCACACAAGCATTTCTGAATGAGAAAATCCATAAGATGTCACATGGCTAACTAGTTAGGGTGGCCTGGTGGCACTGCCGCATCAGGGTAAGAAGGTTGTGGGTTTGAATCCGGCCTGGGGCCTTTCTGTGTACAGTTTGCATGTTCCCCTGTGTTTGTGTTTGTTCTCTCCAGGTACACTGGTTTCTGCCCGAAGACATGCATGCCAGGCTAAATGGCGACACTAAGTGCCAATCGGTATGAATGAATAATATGTGCTTTAATTCCTGCACTTGCTTAGAAGAGTACGCTGGGTGAAATAAGATAGCTGAATTATTGCTGAAAGTATTTTTATTTCATGCAGACAAACCAGCTGACTAACTTATATAGGTATGATCTGTCAAGGGAAGAATATGTAAGCAATGGTGTGCTACTTTAACTGTTGCTATCTCTCCTATCAAGAAACATTACGGTGGCTAGTGTCATCTATGTTACTTGCTAATGTTACTGAAATTATCAAGTTTCGATTAACCAACGTACAAACATGTAACCCCTATAGATATATGTACACAAATCATCAGAAAAACAGGACATTTATATCAATCATTTTTACTCAGTAATGGCAATGATAGAGTTGCGGTCTCAAACAACATTGTTTCTTTTTACTTTGGCATTTTACATTTGCAGCATTGAAATGGTGGCTCAGGTACCATCTGACTGAGTAACATCGCACAAGTAACACTTAGTTTTGAATTGATCTTATGGATGTGATGTACAAAAACACCTCCAACGGTCACTGCTTCCCACCATTGTTGCTGCCTAAGAGAACGAGATGGGGATCTTCAAAATTGCTACTTTAATTGGCAGCAATAGAATGTGATATAATGCAGCAGCTGCAGCAAACAAAGACATTTTTTGCTGCAGAAGCAAAGCCCTCACTGAGCTGGGGTAGATATGCAGGGGTGTTTCTGTGAGAAATGGAGCATGTCTCAAATGATCTGCCTGAACTCCATATGAAAGCTATGTCCACTTTACTGAAAACAATATAAAGTAATGTAATGTTTTAACTTGCGTACCTTAAAAAATTACATAAGCATGTGCTAATTCTGAATTTGATGCCTGCAACATGTTTCAAAAAAGTTGGTACAGGAGCAACAAATGATTGTAAAAGCTAGGATTGTTCAAAAAACAGTTATTTGGAACATAACCCAGATAAACAGGTGATTAGGTTACATATGCCATGATTATGTATAAAAGGAGCAAATACCAAAAGCTCTGGCACTCAAGAGCAAGAATAGGTTGAGGTTCATCACTTTGCGAAAAATTTCTTAGGCCAATAGTCCCATAATTTTCCTACAGAAACATTTCTCAGTACATGACTGCAAGAAATTTAGGGATATCAGGAATACGTGGGAAAACTGTCTTCAGTAAACACAGTTTTTTGCGGCATCTACAAATGCAAGTAATCATTTTCTGTGCAAAATGGTAGCCATATATTAACAAAATTAAGAAACTCTGTCGACTTCTCATGGATCGTGAAAATTCAAGATGGACAGAAGTAAAGTCGAAATCTGTGTCATTATCTGGGCAGTCCACCTTTAAAATGACTTTTTAGAAATAATGAGCCTCGTGTCCTCTGGGCCAAAGATAAAAAGGTACTATTCCAATTGTGAATGAGATACTGTAAAGTTCAAAAGCCAGCATCTGGCATGGTATGGGGATTTTTTTGTGCCCAGGGCTTGGATACCTCGCACATCTGCGCAGGTGTCATTAACACTGAAAAATTCATATGTAGTTTGGTTTAAAATATTCTGCCATCAAAAGACGTAATTTTTCAGGGATGTTCTTTCCAAGTCAGATTCTGCACGTTGCAACGCTTTGTAGTTAGAGGGTGCTAGATTGGCCTGCCTGCAGTCCTGACCTGATGAAGTAAGGTGGAGAAAATTCCACTTTGAATACTCCAACGATTAGTGTCTTCAGCTCTCAAACAATCACTGACGCTGCCAAAGAAAAGATGATGCGACACAGTGATAAACATACCACCGTCCAATGTTTTTCATAGGTGATGCAGGCATCACATTTGCAATGAGTAAATATTTACAACAAAAAAAACAATGTAGTTGATTTGTTTAAAGATTGAATGTGTTTACTGTTTAGTGTTTTCAATTGAATAAATATCCAGAAGGATTTGCAACTCAATGCTTCCAATGCTTTTTGAATTGTGGTTTGTATCTAATGATTTCTTGGGAAAGGTGCTATTGGTGTGGTACAGGTGTGGTGTTTCTGCATTGCAGTATTATTGGTATTCTGGTCTGGGGGGAATAGTTCTCCTGGCTGCTTATATGGGAAAGACTGGTTTGTCACTCTCATCCCAGAAAATAAAAATGGCTCTGACCCTCAGGAACTGGCCTCAGTTGGAACCAAAAAATGATACATATATTTAATGAGTCATTAAATACCTTATGCATACATTGTATGACTTGCCCCCCGATCACAGCAACAATAAACAAATTTCAGTAGAATACACTGATAGGCATGCATAGCCGGTGCTGCTTACCACTCTTGTTCATTTTCCTTTGTGCGATGGCAAAGCCTAATTAGGGTTGATCTGATCATCCACTGTGTTTCACTGAATGTCTCATGCAAAAGCCGAGACCTACATGCTGAAAGGACAATTGAATACGCTGCTCAGTAGCTATTCTTTAAGGAGCAAATAAACGACAGAGCTAGAGCATAAGCAGTTGGTTTTGTGCATGGCAGATTAGTGCCATTGTCTTCAGGGCTGTAGGATGGTCACATTCTATGAAAAGAGGATGGATAAAGCTGGGCAAAATAAGTGACAATTTTTTGGGGGTTTATATTAATGGAATAAGGGTTTGTGTAAGCACAGCATGCTGCTGAAACTTTGCAGGCCAAAATGACCAGATTTTTGGCCATCTTGCGCACTTTACTATCTTGCAGCTTTGCTAACAGAATGTTTGTTTTTTCCTGCTTGTCCTAGTAGTTTAATTCACCTTCATCAGAGCTTGTTCTCCCTGAATGCTATACTAGATTTTCTGCGTATTGAAAAAATTATGATAGCCATTGTATTACGGTTGCGGAAGAGAGGTAGATCAGATTAATTGTGAGAGGAGCCTGAATTCTCGTGAAAGTAAAGAAGTGTCTTCTCCCTACGCCTCCCGTGTCACACTGCAACACGCAGAAATGCCTCTTGTGGTGACGAAAACACTGCTAACCCGTTGGCTCTGGAAGAAAACAGGAACAGGTGCTTACCGGGTTCAGAGACATTAGGCTTTTCAGCCAGCTCGAGCTCATAATCTTTCGGTACTGGACAGCTCTGTCAGTGTCTTGCTCTGTTGTTCAGGGTTTTTCTTTTCTTCTTCTTTTTTTGTGTTTTCTACAAGGTGCTGCCTGTGTTTTTTTTTTCCTTCAGGTGGTTTACTTCAATCTTTGCGTTTTTGCCATGCGACTTCTCGACAGCGTTCTCGAAGCAGCATCTCATGATTCGTTTTATTTCACACTTGAGTTAAATCTTGTGCAAAACTCAATCAGGACACATTTCAAGATGCCGCCGTACACTGTCTGCATGACATTTGCTCCAAGGCCACAGGGAAAACAGTTAACCACTTGACATTTTCAGGGATTTCATTCAATTCCATAAACACTGTGAAAATTGATTATTCTCAAGACCACAGAGCATGACCATAACATGTCCACATAGGATTCAAAGGAGATAATAATACCAGTTGTCTAAATAGTCATTTTCATTTACACTGATTTTTTTCTACATCCAGTGACCTTGAACATATGAGCCTGAGTGGAAACGCAGTGAAATGGCTTGTTGCGGTCACTTCCACAGGCCACACTGAAATCCCTGGCCTGGACTGAATCCAGATCATTATGAACCATATCAAAAAAGAGATGAATCAGGATCGGGATTCAATTTTAGACAAACACACTGCCTCAGATATTCTGTGTGCCGTTTGCCTGTGCTGTGTTCTACTTCCTGGCCACTGATTCCGCTTCAAAGCGAAAGCACATCCTCACTCGCACCACAGGGATCACAGTTAGTGGGAGGAATAAGTGATGTGACCCTGTTCACACCTGTCATTCCCACATACAGCCCAGTTTGACATGTCTGAGGGGGGCTGCAGGATTTGTTTCACAGCATCCTGCAGTATTTGTATCACATTTGAAATTGTGTTCAAAATGTCCTGCTGCCATGTGGCTATACTCTCATCCACATACAATAAAACAAGGCCCACAAAGGGGTTACATTTTTTTTTTAAATCAGCAGAACCGGCACACAACTGGATAAGAAAATCGCATGGTTCATCACAATGCTTGTGTTTTCAAATCCAAACATGAGACAGACACCTTTCTCTTTAATAAAATATATAACAATTACTTTTAATTTCATACAATATTTTTGAAGATATAGTTTAAGTAGGGAGTTTACATGCATCTATGCTGAAGTCATAGTTTTTTATCTTCTCCATTGATTTAAAGTGAAAAAAAAAAACGGTTGTTTTGGCAAGTTCTTTTGGGCATCGACTTATTGCAAGACACGTGTAATTTTTCCTGCTATTGATTGCAGACGGGTTATTTCACATATAATTCATTATATTAAAATTCCAGCACCTTAGAAGCTTACATACACAGTGTTAACAGTGCCTTTAAAGAGCTTGGAAAATTCCAAAAAATTATTTCACATATCTTTTTCAGTTTCTCATAGGTTCAATGACGAGATTTTAGTCAATTTCAGTTGTACTTGTGGCTTTATTTTAAGCCCTGCCATGAAACTTACTGCCTCTTTGATTGACATCACAGACAAATCAAAAGATATCAATCAAGACCTCTGGGAAAAAAAAAAAAATGTGGGCCTGTACAGCTCTCATTTATACCTGAGAGTAATTTCCAAACTCCCGGAGGTTCTATGTCTGTACATCAGTAGTGTACAAGTATAAATACTATGGGACCATGCTGCTTTCAAGCCGCTCAGGAAGAAGATTCACTCTGTCTCCTGGCGATCAGCATACTTTGGCACGAAAATTGCAAATCAATACCAGAATAACTGCAAAGGACCTTGTGAAAGTGCTGAAGTAAGCAGAAACATGAGCAAAAGTAACAATATCTTCAGTTAAACGAGCCTTATATTGACATTACCTAAAGGTCGCTCAACAAGGAAGAAACTACGGCCCCCAAACCGCCATAAATAATCAGACTGTGGTTTGCAGCTGAACGCGGGAACAAAAATCTGTCATTTTGGAGAAATTTCCTCTGATCTGAGGAAATTTGGACCATAATGACCATCATTATGTATGGAGGAAAATGCATGAGGCTCGCAAGCTGAAGAGCACCATTTCAACTGTGAAGCACGGGGAAGGGAGCATCATGCAGTAGGGTTGGTTTTCTGCAGGAGGGACTGATGCACTGCACAAAATAGATGGCATCATGAGCAAGGAAAATCATTGTGCTACACTGATGCAACATCTCAAGATATCAGGCAGGAAGTTAAAGCTAAGCTGTAGGTCTAACAAATGCAACCCCACAGACTAACTTTCCCCTGAAAAAGTTGGGCGCGCAGGCCAAGATTTAGGTGCTCAGCCACAATACTTTTCTGAATATTTACAAGCCCAAATAAAGATAGCTGAACAGACTATCAGTTGTTGCTGCTTTTATTTAAGAAACATTATCAGAGAGCACTTTGTGAACTGAAAAGTAGATGTTCACAAGAATGGGGATAAATCAATGAATATCTCCCAATTATCACAGTGCTAATTCTAAAATTTATAACTGTTATTGTTGCTGTCATCCCAAGGAACATTTGAAAATTTGTGGGCAGAACGGAAAAAGCATGAGCGAACAAGGTATTCTGCAAATCTAACTCTGCTATGCCAATTCCGTCTGGAGGAATGGGCCAAAATTCCAACAACTTATTGTAAGAAGCAAGTGGAAGGCTACCCAAAATGTTTGACCCAAGTTAAGCGATTTTAAGACAATGCTATCAAATGCTAACCTATTGCATATAAACTTCTGACCCACTGGGAATGTGATGGGAGAAATAAAAGCTAAATAAATCCGACTATTATGCTGATATGTCACATCTTAAAATAAAGAAGTGATCCTGACAGACCCTAGAGAGGGAATGTATACTTGGATTAAATGTCTGGTTTTGTGAAAACAGTTAAACGTGTATTTGGCTTTGGTGTAGATACTAAATTTCCAACTTGAGATTATTTTTCCTGTTCTTTTCCAGGAATAGGGGTGTATATCATAAATGCAAAATTTTCCAGTGTTTTCCAACATGCAACACTACATGTTGTGGCCTTGCTTGGTCGAGTGATTTAAAGCAGATGGTCTTCCTGTGGTTGTTAGAGAGCTGGAGGAGCGTAATGCGGAAAGCAGAGAGCAGGATGCGGAAAACATAAAGTGGATGTATTGCGACACAATGCTGTGGGTCTGGAA
This sequence comes from Gymnothorax reevesii, assembly GCA_029721435.1. Classification (NCBI taxonomy): domain Eukaryota; kingdom Metazoa; phylum Chordata; class Actinopteri; order Anguilliformes; family Muraenidae; genus Gymnothorax; species Gymnothorax reevesii. The sequence continues at coordinate 31,225,886 of CM056573.1, forward strand.
AGCAATAAGCACAGAGAGCATTCCGGTTATATGAAACTATCACTTCCTCTTCTCTGAGGGCAGGATTCATATGTCTTACTAAGGTTTCATCTTTTCATCTTTAGATGAATCTGCAGGAAACACTATAATGTACAGCACCGCTCAATGTAATCAACGCCTCAAAATTTTTCTCATCTACTGCAAGTGTTTTTTTTTTTTAATTGCATTTGTTACATCCAAAAGCAATGTTGTGCTTAGAATTGTGGATTATTCTGTGTGCTCACTGTTGAAACCGAGAAAGATAGAGCATGTTTTTTTTTTATTGCATCAATACTTTGGTTTCTCTGCAGTCTGGATATTTTACTGCTGACGTTTAAGTTAAGTGCCTTGCACAAGGGCAGTGCCACACACGGGCAAATCTAATCTGCGACGTACACTTTTGCTATATTCTACAGTCCCACTCCATGTTTCACTTAGAATACACTTCTCAGCCAAAGTCACCATTTTGGTTTAAATAAGCAAATATTTAAGACCCTATGATTGATGCAACATTGCATCGACTATTTATTATCTTCCAGCTGGCCACAATTATTTTAATCCTGACCTGATGCTGCACGAAGCTACTTATTTCTTGAACAACCAAGGAGGACAACGTATACTATGGGTGCAGAAAAAATGCGACTGAAATCACTGGGGTTTAGGAACTGTTTAGCACATTATTAAAACCTAAAAGGATAGTGGCAAACAGTCGAATTTGCGGAAGCAACGGGTCGGGGAAAAATCATGAGTGATTGTGATCGGTTATCACTAAAACGCTTGATGGAGTCTGATCGTAAAAAATTGACAAAGGAACTCAAGGCTATGTTTAATAGCGAAAGTAAGAGTATTTCTGTCAGTCAACAAACATGCTAACTGCTAACAGCAGCAGTAACAAATAGATACAACATTAGTTTTGGATTTAGGCTTCATCCCTGATACACCCCACCGCCCACTCGATTTGAGGAGAAGAAAATGTCCCCCAACTGGTCAGGTTTAGGCTCAGCAATGTTATACAGCAATAAAATGAAGTCAACAAGCTACCTGAATGACCAGGTCACCCGATCAAAGGATTTTATTGTCCCTGGCTGAAAAGGAGTATTCTAGGTTGACAATGCCATGATTCACTGGGCTCGGACAGTGAAGGAGTGGATCAACGGGCCTGAGGAATCATTTCACCAAAAGTGAAGTTTTCACAAAAGTTTAAGTCTTTGGGATGTGCTGCACAAGGCTTTACAGAGTGGTTTAACTTCCTTGTCATCAATTCAAGCTGTCAATCAAAACTAATGCTACTCTGGTCGGACAAACGTAACATCGCATAAGATTGTCAAAACAACGATCAAAGCCAAAGGTGGTCTACCAAGATATTGCAGGGTTTGACTTTTTTTTTTTGGCCTGGCAGTGTACTAGAATGAATCTACTTCTTTTTCTTCTGCTTCTTCAATCTGAGAGGCGATGTCAAGAACAAAAATTGAGGTCGACTTTACAGAAGTAACTCTGTCGTATTCATGAAGAGACTGTTTTACTGTGCTCTTCACGGCAGGAAAGTGGTGAGCTGATGTGGGCGTATTGTCTATGAATATGCCTGTGTTCCTTTGCTCTTCTAAAAGCAATTTCAAGATGACGTGTGGTCGTGTGGGAGTTTTCACTGTTTTTTGCCTACCTCTGCTGCTGGTCCTCATGCCTTTGAGAGAGTTCAGGAGCTTCTCTTCAGTAGTTTTCCACATGTAGTAGAAAGAGTTCACAGTCTTGTCATTATTGATAATTCAGTGTTTTTAGAAAGCCTGCTGAAATGCTTTAAATTATTGCAGAATTGGCTACGTGTCTCAGTAACTCGACCGTAAAGTCAACACTTACCTGAATGTTCTCCTCACTTGTCCCTCCAGGTGGGACATTACAATTACCGAGTTATATACAGTACTTGTTCCTGCAAACTGCATAGTTGGCGCCATCTTTGTTCTTTGTGTTTATTTTTCCTTGCATTTATTCTACCATTCAGTTTTCTTCTCTTTGATTTGCGTAGCTTCACCACAGGCCTGCGATAGCCTGAGCTTCTTTTCTCTTCAAGCCCCCGTTCGTGCACGACACAATTATGGTCACCGTGTGTCAGTCTTAGCCCCGTGTTTCTACTTATTTCACTGATTGTCGGTACTACAGTCCACTGGATGCAAAACCCAGAGCCTTCCAGCTCTGCACTCTCTCCAACTTTATCCTACTTCAACTGCCTGTTCCTACTACATCTCTATACGTTTTGACGACAGCAATCTGCTCATGCTACTCCTCCATCGGTTCTTTCACTACAACAATCTATGTATACTACAGCTCTATCTGCTCTCTCAATTTAACAGTCTGTTTATAATATACCTCTGTCTGCTCTCTCGCTACAATAATCTGTTCATAGTACAGCTTCGTCTATTCCCTTACTACCACAGTCTGTTCATAATACACCTCTATCTGCCTTCTCACTACAATAATCTATTCATACTACAGCTCTATGACTGTCAGTTCATACATCTGTCTACTCTCTCACTACAATAGTCTGTTCAAACTACTTTCTCGCGGCGACAATCTCTTTATACTACAGCTTTATCCACTCTCCCACTCCAGTAGTCTGTTTGCAATACACCTATATCTGCTCTCTCACCAGAACTATTCATATTAGCAACAACTCTGTCAGATCTTCTAGCTTCTGTTTGTGAATGTTATCTTCCTTTACCACAATAGTCTGCTCATCGTCCCACTCTATTTGCTCTTACAAGAGCAGTGTACTCATAGCCTACCACAACTTTATCTCTTCAGGAGTGTTGCGACTCTCTGCTCATTCCACACCCATACCTCCTCTTACAACCATTCTGTCCAATCATACTGCAACTGGATAACTGTATATCTATACACTCTACTCGTCCTGCCCAGGTAATGAAAATCTACACTCTGATTTTTTTTGCTGAATATGTTTATTTGCTGTCTGAACATAGGGCCATAGCATGCATGCCCCACTTCCTCTGTCCACTCAGACCCCTGGGAGACAGTTGCACCCTCCCACTAATGGGTACAGACAGATTTTTAAGAAGGGGGAGGGGGGGTGTGTGTGCAGATCAGAGCTTAAAAAGTGGGGTTTAAAGGGTTTTGATGCGTCCATGTCCAAAAGAGAGGAAGGAGAGAGTGCCTCCAATCAAATTATTGGGTAATCTAGTCAGAACGTGAGTAACTCAAGGCCCCCGTCAGCTCAGATAATCTCATTTAGTGTGCATTAGCGGCCGTGTTTGGAAGGAAGGGCTTTTAGTAGGCACGCTCAGCCGGAGGAGCTCTGGGGGTTTGGAGAAGGGAGAGGGAAAAGGGCACCACTGGGCTGGCATGACTGGCGATGGGGGGCAGTGGGTGGGGGTTGGGGTGTAAGGGTAACCGCTGTTGAAGTTCAGCAGGCTCCCTTTGTGAATAGCAGTGGTGGCTACCATCAGCAGAGGGTATTAATGAGGAAATACTGGAGGGTGGGGCATCTCTTCCTGCTTCCTCATCACTCTGCAGCCATTGGTGGGTCCCACCTCCATATTGCTTCCCTGCTGACCCACCCAATCCTGTTTTTCGACCCTCTCACATTGGCACTGCCCCTTCACGACTGCCGGTCTTTGCCACTTTCAACATCTTTGTTGTCGGTCGGCTTTTGTCTGCAGTTTTGCTGGTGTGATATTGGAGCAATTTTTTTTAAAAAAAAAAAGAAAGAAATCTATATTTCTTGCATTTGACAGCTCTATTTTTAAACTGCATTTGTTATATGCAGTGGAGTGCGGCAGGTTGTTAAGAAATGTTACACGGTAGCCTAGCAGCTCACTGGAGCAAAACTTTCTAAACTGTTTTTCCATGCCTGAATTTCGACTTGATCTGTGAGTCAAAATCGGGCTTTGTTTCCCATCCGAATCTCTGGAAGCATCTCCCACGGAGCTGCTCATAAAAGCCTGGGACGAAACCAGCATGTAGATGGGCCTCCACTCTAGGCCCACGGGGGAACTGCATTATAGAAACAGCTGTGTGCAAGAACAAGTTGTCCTTTAAAAGAAAAAAAAGAAGAAAGCTACTAACGGAATATTCTGGAAAAGCCCTACTGTTTCGCACGTCTGACAGGAGCTTTCACCTCTTGTCTTGTGGGGTCCTTTCTCCCTCAGGACTGAGGAACATTTGCATTTCTCGATTCCAGCTCTCACCTTGGCTACCGCTTTCTTGGTTAATGAAATAATTTGGATCAAGAGCACGGCAAAGCATGCTCAAAATGATCATAAACAAGCTCCAATAGAAGGGGGAAAAAATGATAACGATTGCAAGTTTGGAAGAAACAATTACACCTGTCTGTCATTGTGCAAGGCCAGGAAATGTGAGACAGTCAAAAAGGTCAAGTAATAAGTTATTTTTTATAAGAATGAAGTAGTACTATGAAAACCGCTAAAGATCAATACATTCTGTCTGTATTAGCAGTGGTGCTCTTGAGAGAAGCTCTTGCAGTTTTCTACCTGCCTATTCCTGAGGTGTGGAAAGAGAAGATAAATGTGGTCCATCCGTCCTGGTTTCCTCAGACCGGCATGTGCTGGGCAGTTTTGCACATGCAGCACGCGAGCAGCTTGACCCACAATCCTTTGGGAAGGGGGGGAAGTCGGGGACAGATGGTCGGACCCTGCCAGGGGCGCGGTGACATTCTCATTGAGCCAGGCTGCCCATGGCCATGCTTGTGCTTCACTTCTCAATTCTGTGCCACATAATTCACTGTGCTGCATGGGGTGATGGCCCATTTTTTTCCCTTCTGAGAAGAAACTGGCGTATATTCTTACTGTGTGACTGTGTGAACCAAGTATGCTCTCAGGCTAAAACGAATTCATTTTGTGCATATTTTATGTAAAATTTCAGCTTTCAGTACAGAGTAATTTTGGAGAAGAACGTGTTTCCAGATTCATGCTGTGGCTCTTGAAGTCATATCCTCCAGCAAGTGTCCAAACATTATTAGTTTCGGCAAGCCCATCAGTGTTAATGTTCGAAGGGCTGATCTGTGAACCAAGAGAATTATCTGTTTTTTTCTATACCAATCTTTATGCTACAGAAAAAAAAGTATTTAAAACACTTTCCAAACATGAATGTGCTCTGTGCTCATTGGACTCTGAACGCTACAGCTGTGTACGTGCCTCTACTTCAGTGTTTCACTGTAAACCCTGATAGTGTGGTCAACTCAAATATTTTGTGGAAACTGATTACCTCAAAAAAACTATGTGGGCCAACTGCATAATTGCTTTGTGTGGAAGGAACATAGAGAAAATAAGGTTAAATTTTTTAAATGTTTTTAAGTGTATTAAACACAAGATTATTAAGTTGACATTATTTGGGCTCTTGTTTAAGTGTATGTAATAAGTAAAGATGAGAGTTGGCAAGTCAAAAGCATAACATAAGGAAATGACCTCAGACCAACCCCCCCCCCAAATGAGACGATATGTCACTCTGTGAAGAGCAGTGTCACTCGCCCCCGCTCAGGATTTATAGCACAGCAGCATAATGAGACCCTTCTATCTGCTATATGCTCCCTCAACTAGATAAACTAGACCAAGCGAGGGCTCGCTCTTTGCCACGCTGTCTGCTAATGCACTTCCAAACACACCCGCAGGAGAGGCTGCGAACAGCGCGGAAGAATTTCCCTCCGCTTGACTCACCAAAGAAAGCACTGACAAAGTAGGGGAAACGATTTTTGAAAGTAATAAATCTACAGTTGGGGTGTTCAATGAGTTCCCTCAGGTTCTGCGCGTCAGCGGAGGGAAAGCCGCCATTTCGTGATTATATTCATGCTTTTTAAAAATGTGATGTATACCACTGGAGCTTCTCAAGTCCTCAAGGAACAGACCAGCCTTTGTAAGCTGGAGCAAGGAGGCCCTTTTGTTATCCTTAGTAATTTGGTGGAGGGGGCTCCTCTGATTTCTGGGGGTCTGCCTTTGGAGCCCTTTTTTCTGATTTATCTCTGTTGTATTCTACCTTTGGGAGGACAAGAAATTTCCTAATGCATCCATTTGTCACCCCTCCCCATCCAAAGCGGCTGTTGTCTGTCAGCGAGGCAGAGGGAGATGACGTGAGGCAGAGAGGGAGGGAACGGCCAGCTGGAGCCGTCCCAGCCGAGCCAGACACTAACAGCCTTAACCCCCAGAGTCACCCACCCTCACCCCACCCTCCCTGTATGGCCACCACCGACTGTAAATCACAGCTCATGCAGCCATGGTGAAAAACTGGTAGTGGGGGGGGGGTGCCCTATCTTGGGGTCAGGGCTGAAAATTACTCAATCAGGGTCTTGAAAACTGTGACACATTACAGCACTACACCACCAAGGACCTGGAGAACATTTTCAAAAGAAGATGATGGAAAGAACATGGATTTAGATTGCTATATTTATCATCGTCTGCGGAGAGAATTTATGTTTTTTTTGGTTGCTTGGGAATACACAGAGCTCTTTGGGTCTGTGCAGGTGTACAGAACAATTCAGAGCGTAAATACAGGATCTGTGCAGATGTAGACAAATGCAGGGTCAGTGTATCTATGTATGCATGTGGATAGATGTAGGTTCTTTTCCGGCGTAAGCTGATGCAGGTTTCTCTGTAGGTGTAGGCTGATGTAAATTTGTGCGGTTGTAAATAAATGCTAGTCAGTGTTTCCCCTATGATTCAGACCTGGCAGGCTGGCAGGCTTACACAACATCCAGCTTTACAAGAAAATTCTCCAAGGTTTTTTTTTTTTTTTAAGCTGCAAGTAACAAAGGAAAATTTTAAGAATGAATGTGCTTGTTTTCTATCTGACAGTGCATGGACCCATAAATAAGAAAAGTGACCCATTTTATATGAATGGTAGTATTCTTTTTAGTACATTTGCAGCAAAACAGGTCTGAATTTTTTGTGACTTATTCATCTAAACCAATTGATTCTTCGCAAAGAACCTCCAGGACATCTGACAATTTAAGTCTGTCCTTGGGGGAATTATCTTCAATTCATTTTCATGAAGGTTCACTCCTTGGAAAAAGTGAAATACTTGAAAATCCTAAGTTTTTTTTTTTTTTCATCGAAATTGTTTCAACCCTCGCGTGTGTGCCTGTCCTGTACCTTCTTATTCAGCTACTTGCGTGTCTATTAGAAGTTTGTCTCCTTTGATTGGTTTAAGTGTACCGAATTTGCCTCTCCTTGGCTGTGTCTCGTTTCATAGATATTCTCTAATGACCGTTTGACGGATGTTTAAGCCCTCTGCTTTGTGTTGCAAGTTGCTGGACTGTAATTTGCCTTTTGTGCTCAGAGCCAGTCAGTGTTCCTGTTATAAACTCGTGGTCTTTATTTAATATAACATTTACTTTAATGACGGCTGATTTCGGAAGCTTTCCTCACTACTCTGTTAACTCGATTAGCCCTCCACACTTTCTCAGGATCCAGGATTGGGACTGTATTCAAGTTAACCCAGCTGAAGTCTGTTCGTCAGTCCAGTTTGATAGGAACAGGCCCCTAAGCCTTATTAGGGTCCAGGATTGGAATTGCGTTCTTGTTAATCCTTCTAAGTTTGCTCCTCTGTTCAATTTGTCAGAAACAAGCTCCGAATCTTTTAACAGCCATCAAGATTTAAAACCAAGTTCCCCTCAAGCTACTTCATCTTCCTGTGGGACAGTTGGTTGCTGTAGAAGTTTGCACTCCTCATAGTTGCCATCCCGGAAGCCACTGGCCAGTGATTGACAGCTCAGCTTTGCCCACAACATCTGTACTGAACTGGCTTATCTTATTCTGGAGATCCATCCCCACCTATTCTACCGGAGTTTCGTCCCCAAATTGCCATATAAGCTGTCAAAAAAACTACCAGCTGGATTATTTTATCACGCATTTGGTCTAAAATCACTTGTGCTTAGGAGCTGTCTGTGTGTTCTGCCTTTGACTCTCGAAGAAGCACTACTTGTGCCTTATTGGCTAAAGTGAATGAGGTCTTAAATCTTATTTGCAAATGATTTTCAAAAAAATGCACTAAAGGTCATAGTTCATCAACCTCACAGATTACATCTTGCACAACAGTGGTAACTAAAAACACTGTCGCAACTAATAAACACTAGAAAGATAAGCTAGTAAGTTAAGAAATAATCAAGGTGTTACCACCGTTAACACATCACGTTGTACAGTTGGATATCTGAAATGCAGTGACAGGTACCCAAAACTTAATTTTGTCCATAGAATATCATCCAACAAATATAATTTTGAGACCAACGATGCACTTGCCTTCGTTTTTCTGCCTCTTATCACACACAGCTCAACTTAAATGTTAAATATTAGCAAATACAGCGGCACTGCAGCAATAACCTTGGCTAGAAATAGTAAGGTTAAACTTAGCTTCATTTAGATGAAAATAATGAAAACTCTGTCCGGAGGTTTTATAAAAGTGCATCCAGCCTAGTAATAGTCATTACCTGCCTAGCTTATTCAGCTAAGATACAGCAATCTAGCTATCTCTCTGGCTATCAAGGTTCACCATCACACTAGCCGTAACAAATTTTAGTCTGCAACAGTGATGAGTTCAAACAAACTTATACAGCTACTCAGGAACCATTTGCTGTCAGTATGGAGTTTTGTTGTCTATTGTTGATGACTCCGGTATTGCACTCTGCCGTCTTGTGCCATTACAGCTAGAAACTTACCACTGTTCGCATAGCATTGAAATTGCTGGTCAAGGTGGAATGCAACATCCTGAACATGGCGGTAAATGACATGCTTATATGTATCAAGCAATTTATAAGATTTAATCTTGTATAAATTATTTGCTTGGTCTGTTAAGAGGTGAGCATACATGTGGCCATTGAAGTTGGGTAAAACAGCCACTGAAAGGATAGCAACAATAGGGGATCCATTTTTTTGTTTGTTTGTCCTCTCGTAAAGCATACATTAGCCTTCATGCTTAATCTTCTCTTGAGATGCATAAGTGCAGAAATAATTTGACCGCATTAAATTTGTTTTTGCTGGCTAGTTTTTCATGAGGAAGGACTGCCAGAAGGTCACAGCCGTCACAGCAAACAAAACCCCACACAATTCAACTGACTCTTGGATGGCTTTCTGCTGCCACTCACATGGCACATGAGATTGTTTGTGAATATTAAGATTAGTCTATACCGCAAAATAATCCTGCTCAGAAGGGCAAATCGTTGCCTAGGAAACACACCTTGAGACTGTTGTCCATTGAATTCTTACTGCTCTCACGTTAAGACCTACATTACTCTGATGAAGTATTTGGGATATAGCCAGCTGATTGAGTGATTCCTCTTCTAAACTCTTCAAAGTCAAAATATGTTTCTGACTTTAAAAAAAAAAAAAAAGCCAGATACATGCAATACCTTTGTAATTTTATTTGTAAGCTTAGTCAAGTGGCCAACCAGGCTACCTGGGCAATTTTTACACAATTGTCACATTGAGTAGTTAACTAATTTCTTAACAAACTTTGACATTATCTTTATTGCTGTGATTTTACTGATTTTTTGCAATTCAGAGCAATGTCCCTTGTAAAGTCTCACATTTATTTTATGGTGGTAGTACATTAACATCTTGGCATGCTGCCACAAAAAAAGCAGATCACGAGCAGTAAAATATTTTATTATACTTCTCTCCCTTTCAAAAAAACCATTACCAAATCCAACTGCAGAGGGAGAAGAAAGCATAGAGAATGGTGGGGGGAAAGAGCGAGAGACAGGTACACGAGTGAGATGAAGCGTCAATTTGGAGTCAACAGACCCTCAAAAAACAGGAAAAGACAGAAAATCTGACTGGGATCTGGAGTGGCTGAGGAACCCATAGTAAACCACTTGGTTAAACTTATCTGACTGTAGTAAGTTCCATGTATTGGTACTTATCTTACACAGTAGCAGCTCTCACTCTGTTGTAAGCATTGTTTGGCAGTGTTACCCACTGATGAAACTATTTAACTACCATTCTTTGCATTTAGGAATATACCTTTGCTTATGCCACCAACATTAGAACCAGTCAAAAGGGATATCAAAGAGGATGTTTATTAAGGTCCCTCTGAAACATTCAGGAAAAATGCAATCAATTCACATATGAGGTCAGACCATCAAATCACAGCCTTTCAAGCCCTACACTCATTTAACAGAAGGTATGATTTATTTGCCTGTTTTATTTCAGTGATAGTACTTCAGAAAATAATTGTACGCCAATAATGATAGATACTTTCAATTTGTAATTTCTCAGGGCAAATGTCAGAGCAGGCCTTGAAGAAGCTTGAGAGTCAAAACTGAGGAAAATGGATTGCAGTTACAAGGCTTCCCAACGCTGTGATTGACTCTTTTAATGTTAACAATGGCACTATAATTGAGTTTGATTTCTGATTTGTGTCTTTTGCACTTTTAATACACTTTCTTTAACTGTAATTATGTGTTTTAATTTGATCACATCCTACAATTATTTCCTTTTCACAGCGTGGAACATTGTGTCAAGAGAGCCCAGCCTCGTCCTGACTCGTCATAGTGAAGCTACTTCACAGCGCGTCGATATACGATAAAAAAGGAGGCTTTTGGCATCCTTATTTGCGTTTAGGGTTAGGGTTTGGTGCAAGGGTTAGGGAGTAGGGAGTAGGGTTCGTTTTAAACCGGCATCAAATAAGGACGCCAAAAGCTTCCTTTTTCATCGTATATCGACGCTTGGTCAGGTAGCGTCACTCTGACGAGTCAGGATGGCAATGTGTTGGTCAGGATGTGTTGCCTTGATTTATTTATAAAGGAAAAATATACATCTCTCATCACTCTTCCCTCATGATCTCCATAAGGGCCATGTACAAAGAATATGCAAAGTTTATGCAAATATAAATCGAGGAACACCTGCTTTGCCATCAAACCAACAGCCGCTTCCGAGTAGTACTTTTCCTCTAGGGCACCAACAGGCCTGAAAAAAATTCTAAAGGAAACATTGCAAAATCTGTACAGGTGTGCACAGATTCAGGTTCTCTGTAGCTATAGACAGAGGCAGATTCTGGGCAGATGTAGATAAACATTCTGGGCAGATGTAAGTTTGGTGCAGGTGTACAGACTGATGGAATTTCAGCTGGAGTTTGAGTCAGTTTCTCCAGTGTTTATGACCTCTTGAGTCACCGCCATTCCCAATCCAGATGGGATGGATTGCGGCTCTCACAGCTGTGTTCTCTGTTCTTCACAGCACTCTCCGCTCACGTTCTCCTCTTCACTGCTCAGATGTGGCGATGTGCTCAAAAAACTCATAGATTCAAATAACTCGATTCTTTCCTACATTCACTTTGACTCTGCAAAAAAGGGGGATTTTTTTTTTTTAAATAGCGAGATACAGATTGCTAGCTGTCAACAAAATGAGAACAAACGCAAAACCCATCATGAATCATTAATGAATGTACATTCAAGACGGATTTGCATTATTTAGATTTTTATTACTCATATTTACCGATGTAGATGCCTTGAATCCATGGAATATGTGGTATTTGTCTATGAATTCAAAGCCTAATTATTAATTTAAAAGTAGTGGTTTGAGGGAAAAGTAATTACTGTATGCAGTATACTTTATGTGAGGGTTTTTCATGGCACTTCTGTTCAGACTGGCTTACAAATGATTGCAATGACAGACTATTTGATTACAATGGTTGGTCCTCAAGCATGATGGAAATGTGATCAGATGCACCCATTAAAAGTGGATCTGATTGTCGTTTACCATAAATCCCATAAAAACCCCAGGGATATAGGTCTGTGCTAGCCACCTAGCTGTTATGATTCAGTCCAGGAACCAAATATGGAGGCAGAGTACAATCCAACAACAGGGTCTGTCAATTGTGATACGTACGATAATGACAGAAGGACAGAGCCTAGAGTAGAATGGCACAGTTCAGTCAAGGTGTTCAGTGAAAGTACTGTGGGTGTGTCCTGTGCCTGGCAAATGGCTTTCTGGGACAGCTGTTCAATGGATTGACTTTTCCAAAGCCGAACTGTCCAATGGCAGGACTGAGAGGTTTAGCAGGAACACGGCCCCAATTCTGATGACCATAGAAGGATTTGGAGATTGTTCCTAATAAACTGGACAGAGCGGTTAACGGGAATATGGCCCCAATCCTGGGGGCTTGGGAGCTTGTTTCTATTAACTAAACTAGGAAGAGAACTTCCATAAATTACTATCATTAAAAGGTTACAGTTTAATTTCAAAAGACAAAGCTTTACAAGCAAATACTGACTAGTTGCAAAAGGGCATATAGCAATTGTCAATCCAGCAACATGCTAATTCAAAGGGGGAATAAATATTTCAACACACACGTGAGGAGGGGTGAACATGAATTGAACACAGCCGGCAAAGAAAAGCACGCAAGACATAAACCAATCTAAAGAGACAATCGTCCACGTAGACATACAAGCTGTTGGATGGGAGGAGACACAAAGGCAGTCACAGAAGGGTGGTGATGCTAGCTGTGGCTAGCCCCTATATATCAATTGAGAACAGTGCACTTAGGCTGCTGATATGATCGACAAGGGGTTTATTATTAATCATCGAAGTAGCATCATCAAGATGTCCGTCCAGGACGGTTGGTTTTTGGTTCTTTGTGGTGAGACCACAGCAAAGCGGTGACCAGCCCAATAAACACAAAAGAGATTACACCGTTGGTTCACTTGATTGAGTGATGAAGTTAAACTGTTGGTCATTTGAACATTGGTGTCTCCCCATTCATTGGAACATTGGAGTTGCTGATTCAAAATGAATGGCCGCAAACCAGGCCGCTGGAGGCTTACGCTTGATTTTCACCAAGTATTGTAAAATGTACTTATGACCGGAGATAGCCAAGCTGATATTTCGAATTTAAGAGCATCAGTGTCCTTTTTAACTTGAAGTAGGGCACTGGTGTTGTAAATAGTAGAAAGTTCCCAACTGATATGTGAACTCTATCTGTTCGACAGTTAGCCAACTGCAGCTCGTGTGAAAGCAAGTCTTCCAAAAAATGGAACTGAAAACTTGGCTCTTTATTAGTTTTATGGGCTTTTTGAGTTAACATTAGAGTAACATCAGTGACAAAAAGATGTCAGGAAACGGTTGGGAAGAAAATGCATAATGGAAACACACAAACACACACCCACGCACACAAGGTGCAGTGGCATTTGTGTGAACTGCTTCACATACATAAGTTCACATTCCTTTCATCAGATTAAAATGCAGTCAATGATACTTGAGCCACTTCTAACACTTTTAGTTGAGGCGGTTTACAAATGTTTATTTCACCTTGTGAGCAAACACTGCTATAGCGCGAGATGCAGTTAATCTGTTAAGCAGAACTGTTGGAGTACGTGCCGCACGACCTACAGGATAAAGATCTTTAGAAAGATGGAGGGGAGCGTGTTCTTGCTACAGTAGCGGAATGGATCTCTGAGTTCTGTATGGCTGCAAAGGGTAGGTCATTTCTTAGGTGTTGAGGAAACTGAGTGATTTTAGAGACGTTTTTCTCTTGTTGTCAAGTATTTGTGCCCAGGTATGCTCTGTAAGAGCATGGAAAGCCTCCTGGTCAAGGGCTGTAAGCACTTGATCCGAGAGGTGCAGAATGTGGCAGCGATTGATTGGCCCTGTCCTCAGCTTGTTAAAGGAGAGTGACCCTGAGTGTCCTACTGTCACCTATTCAGCCCTCCAAAAATAAATACAACGCCTTGCTAAAAATAAAGAAAAAACTCTCTCTCTCACCATGCTATGCAAATCTGTCATGCTATACCAGGGTCTCTCTTACTCTCTCTCCATATTTCTTCCTATTTCTCTGTCTCTCAAATACACACACGCAGACACACACAAGCATTAGAAAAACAAGACAGCACACTTGATTATATCTGTGCTGGGCTTCCTCCCTCCTAGACTCCACGCACTCGCAGTGCTGCATTAAAGCCAATCGATGCAAATCGTGGCGTGCAAATCACGGAGCGCTGGGGAATGCATTGACATTTATTATTGTGGTGAAAATCAGCGTGGGACAGGGTGTGTAATTGATTGTCACTGTGGATGAGATTCTGCCCCCTCCCCCCCACCCCCGCCACCGTGTCCCCCTCAGTCTGCCACAGGGATGCCCTTGTTTTTGAGTGCTCCTGGTTTTATGGCCCAGGGTGGCGGCACTCACTCGCCTGACAGTGCGCTCAGTAAATCTGTCTGAATAGATGTGCTTTGTTTTTGCTTGACGGAGGGAAGGCAGTGCCTGGCTTCGCCGAAGGTAGAAGAGTTGAATATTTTCCCTGATACAGTGCGTGTATCCTTCTGTACAACACTCTGGGCTTTTCTCCCTTCGTCTTATCTTAATTCTTCTTATGATTCCATAGTTTATTTCGGTTGGGAGTGTGGGCGGGGCATCTGGAAATAAGATCCGACTGCAGGGCTGTTAACTGAAGGAGGAGCTGATGAGGTAAGATGGGAAAGGAAGGAGGAAGAATGTTGGAGGTCTGATTGGACGTGAGAGTCAATTGATTTTGAGCCTTGTGCCCTTGGTCTAGAGTAGAACTGCTGGTCAGAGGGTGGAATAATTATGTTTGAATTCATTTGCCAGTGGGGGTGAACATAGGTGAACATACTTAGCATCTGCACAGGGTAATTTTGCTGACACATTTATTTTCCTCCCTTAAAATAAAATAAAATGAACTTTAAACTAACCTCGTGTGGCCAATATGACAGCTAACATTTGTGTATCCATTATAAAAGAGCGGTTCATTTTTCAGTGGTGTAGAAAATAAGAATATGCATGTGCGCGCACACACACACACACACACACACACACATATGCAAACATACACAGTTACATGCAGGCATACATGCACAAACACTCTAGTATACGTTAATTTGGTCCTTCTCCACCCCTTGAAGGAGACAGTGCATTTATAATCTATGGAGATCCCATGTGTATTATCTCTCTCAGCCCATTCCATCTTCCTCTCTTCGTGCCCTCTCTATCCTCCCACATTATTGACTTTGCAAATGCATGTGAAAAAATAGAAATCCGATGTGTCTATCTTAAGTGGGCCACAAATAACCCCGGAGGCCTCTGCTGGTTGTGGACATGAGTCAGAAAGCTAATGAAGCCATGAGAAAGCAGCTAACCCTGTCCATCAAGTTCAAGCCCGGCACCCTGCTGTCTTTTCTTATCCAGGCTGGCTCTGAAGCTCAGTAGGATCCCGTGTGTCGAGCTGTGCTATTTGTACAGAGTTGTATTGACCATTTTGTTTCCTGAAGCCCATTCTCTTTAGCCGCATTCAGTCAGCCTGGGTCCAAGCAAGAGGAAGATTCTGTTTTGGAGTTTCACTCTTTCTGTCGAACTCCGTTTTAATTTAACCCAAGCGCCCACGCAACTACTCGACCGTATTTCCTATCTTTCAGTGTCTTTTCCAATGACTGTAGTAGATATTTAGTTAATTATTTTATTTATTTCACAATAAGGCTTTTATTTTGACTGGCATTTTGACTGTAACTGTTGGTTTTCTTTTTCGTGATTGTATTCAATGATTTCCTCTTTGATTGGCTGACTTAATTGAAGACCAGCATACAAGAAGTACATAAATCACAAAATAACACTTTTGAGATTTTTGCGGTCAGAGTTTTCGAAACACGTTGCAGACATTTTTTTTTTTAATGGCAGCATACTATGGAGCTCATTGCTGATTCCAGGGGTTATTGAAGACAGACCAACCTTTTTTTTCTTTGGAAAAATATACATGTATTACAAAGTTAGTTAGAAACTTAGTTTTGGACTTAAGTATTTTTTACTGCTGAAAATCTGCACCTAAGTACATTTACCACCAAATGGCTGGACTTGAGTACTTTTAACAGATTAGGCCAATTTTCCAGCCTCCATGGTTGCCATTTTCATTGCCTGTCACGTGACCCATTCTAGGATTTTGACTGGACAGTGATGAACTTTTATGGACTTGGGTATTTCTTATGCTAAAGTTTAGTGAATTTGACGGTGAGGACAGACCAATACACAGGGCTTGAGTGCTTTTTCTGAGAAATCTTTGGTATCATATGATGCTCTGGCCATTGTGGCCTTTAATATTGGTGTCCGCTTATTTTGTGCAAAATGTGACTTAAGCACCTTTTGCACGCAGGTCTTAAATTTACCTTGATTTTTTCTGGGCACTGCGTGCTGATCATAATCCTGTCGAAACAAAGAAAAGGATAAACAACAGAAACCCAGGGAAAGTGCTTCATTGGACAGTCAACACCTTTCTCAAGAGTGCACGCTTCAGTTATAAACGTGTTATACTGTGAAAGAAACTGCCTATAGGTACTTTGCAATACTTTCATCATTTCCTCCTCTGACTGCATTAGTTGCATTAGAAGCAGAAATCAGTTGTTTGTTTCTCAGAAATATGCTGTTGCAGTGCCGCTAAGATGATTGCTGTAGGAGCATTTTGCTATAACTAGGCCCCTGAGGAGACCCACACTAGTGTGGAGGAAGCAGCATATTTCCTGGCAGTGCCCAGTCAGACCCCAGTGCGGCAGAAACAGCCAGTCATTTTAACAGGGTGATTGATGGGACCCACTAATTACCTGGTTGGGTCTAGCTGTGCCTAGTTACATCTTAATCTCCGTTTCCAGCCTTCCCACCCTCTGTCTCGCCCCCGTCCCTGCCGCATCCCGCTCTCTCAATCCCTCTTCGTTAAAAGTCAGCGGTTTGTGGGCCTTCCAGATTTCCGGCCTTGCGCAGAGTAGCCCTTAGTGAATGCAGGTTCCATTTAGCCTCTGCCTGTGTTTGTTGCATTCATATGTCAGCGTGCTGTCAGATTCTAGTAGACTGTGTCTGCGCCTCCACACTGATATAAGGTCGATCCACCTCCAATTAAACAGCCACTGTGCGCTGCTGCATCGTGAGTCGAAGAAGATGTGGCTGGCTTTTTGCACTTGTGAACCCAGTGCATTTTTCTCTTTCTGAATTATATTTTCTGCCGAACCCTCTGCACATAACTCAGACGGGCCAGCGTAACAAATGAGCCCTACAAGATGAAAACAGGAGAGATATTAACAAAATATCACCGCAAAGACTCGTAAGCAGTATATAAAAGACTGTTCGTCAGAGCAGCTACGAGGGCGGGAGAGGGAGAGCAGATGTGCTGTAAAGCTGAAGCTTTACTGTGATCAACAGGAAGTTATTTTATGATTGCTTCCTATTTAAAGCCAGTTCTGGGGAAGTTTGGTGTGTTTTTGGTTTCACTCCCTGTCCTGGGAGTGGTACATTTGGTTATCCCGTGATGCCTTTGGCAGGCACGCACGCGTAGCATTGAGTACCCTTGTGGTCTTGCACACAGGAGAGAACAAGTTTTAGCATACTTAGTTTTTAGGCTTTTGAGTCAGAGTCCGAGCTGCTGCCGAAGTGAGAGAGTCTATCTCAGGGAAAAGGTTGAGCTAAGTGAGATTTTGGCCGCATTTTTGTTTACCTGAGACTGTTGTAAAAAGCAAAGGGCTGGCAAGTAATGGAGTTCAAACTCATAACCCCCTGTTCCAGTGCAATGAATATACAGTACTACACTCACTAGCCCTGCCAGCTAAGACACAGTCCCCTCTTAATATAAAACATTACAATTTTACTACGGTAAATTGTATATAAAATGTACAGTTCTTGGTATATAAAATGTATATATACTCAGCAACAAAAGTTTCTGTGACACCATTTATGTGTCTGTTATAAATGACACGCAAAGATCTCAATGCAATTAATATGTTTATTTAACAGGAGAAACACTGACTTTTCAGTGCCAACGTCACTCAAAACGAAAAATGTCATTTTCATGCGTCATGAAGCACTTGTCTGACGTCTAACCAATTGTGACCTTCACACTTCAATACCGGGTGTGACTTCCTCGTGCCATGATGCAAGCAACGCATCTCCGGCGCATGGACCGAATCAGATGTGCCAGAAATTGCTGTGGGATGTCATTCCAAATCTGACGTAGACGTTGTCGCAATTCCTGGAGTGTAGCTGGCGGGTTATCCAACCGCCGCAAACGTCGATCCATCTCGTCCCAAAGATGCTCGATTGGGGACATGTCTGGGGATCTGGCTGGCCATGGCAGGACATTGACATATTGTTGCATCAGATACTGCTGTACAATCCTTGCAACGTGTGGTCTGGCGTTATCATGTTGCAGCGTTATTCCGGGACCATGTTGCATCAAAAACGGTACCACCAATGGCCGTAGCACTTCATCGCGATATCTTTGACCTGTCAGATTTCCATCAATAACAAGCAAATCTGTTCTGTTTCTAGCCGTGATCCCTCCCCAAATCATGACACTACCACCTCCAAAACGATCAAATTCCTGAACACAGTTGTTGGCATAACGTTCTCCACGTCGACGGTATACACGTAAACGACCATCACATCGGTTAAGTATGAATCTTGATTCATCAGTGAAGAGTACAAGATCCCACTGACGTTGGATCCACCGTCGATGTTGTTGTGCCCACTGTAGACGCAGTCGTCGGTGTTGTACTGTGAGTATTGGACGTCTTGCTGGCCGACGTGGGACAATGCCAAAATGACGGAGACGGCGACGGATTGTCTGTGCAGACAGTCGCCTCAAACCGGGTATCGTTCTTGCAGTTATGGTTGCAGGTTGGAATCGATTTCGGAGATGGGTTGTTCGAATCCAGTTGTCCTGTCTGGGAGTGGTTACTCGTGGACGGCCGCTGCGAGGACGGTCTCTGACATGTCTTGTCTGCTGATGACGCTGCCATAAGTTCCAAATGGTGTTTCAGTGGACATTCAGGCGATGAGCAACTTCCCTCTGCGAGGTTCCGGATTCAATCATCCCAATGGCCCTCCACCGATCATTTTCAGACAGTCTTGGCATTTAGAGGGTAGAGTTCCTGATCCGAAATGGCTGTGTTTTCGATAAGTGATGCTTCCGTCGTTCATCAGGCACAAGGTGAACATTCCAAAAATTCTCCTCTTTTATTGCCGTCCAAAAGCAGGATTTACGCACATTTTCACGTGCAAAGTCATTTTCTCGCATTTTCATGATTTCCATTTCAATGTTGTGTTTACGTGTACTGTTTCAGTCTGATATCACCGTGTATGACAATTTCATAATTGCGTTATGAAAAATAATTAACAATATTGGTGTCACAGAAACTTTTGTTGCTGAGTATATTTCTGCAGCCTCTTGGACCACTCTTGTTTCGCTCTGTGATATGTATTCAGAGAGGCTTTTTCCTCTTAAAAAACTGAATTGATTAACTTATTTTTGAAGCTCACCTAATACATTGATACAAAAAAACTCTATCTATTGCAGAGGAAGGTCATTGCAGAGTAGTTGGAATACCCCACCCGCACCACCGGATCTAACACTTTTTGTCTGTCAGTCCAGTTTTTCAACTGATATGGCAGAATGAGATAAAACGTGATTACATGAAAAATTGTATTGCATTATCCCAGATGGACAAAATAACAGAAAAAAGGTCTTGAATTACTGTGAAGTTTTCATGTCATTCTCCTATGCTGAATATATCTTCCCTTTCATTACTTGGGAATTCCTGTCATACCTGGGCCTTTAACTCATTTTTTTGCGCAGTGTGCAGTGAAAGTATTTTTAGTAGGAAACCAGTCGCATAAGGCTGCTTGATATTTCAGCATATGCGTTGCCTGAGGCAAGGCTTTTTGCTTGGAAAGTAGCCAGAAGTGAGTATAAATTCCCAATGCTTTTTTTTTCAGAGGAAAGAATGCAGGGTTTCAAAATATCGCCAGTCGTATCACAAATTGCACTCATCGCCTCATAAATATTGCATCACCAAGAAGCTCCCCTGAACAGTTTACTGTTTCACAGTTGTTTATCGTGCCAGAAAAGTTTTGAGCTGTTCCACCTTGGGCGGAAGAGTGGAAGGAGGTTTCCAAAGTGTTCTTTTAAAAAATTATCAAAGTGCCGCAAACGCGCTCATCGTGTCTTTAGCGGTCAGATTGATAGCATAGCTTTCCTCCAGAAGAAATGGAATTCGCCTAAAGTGTCAGCCGTCTGTCCCTCGACGACCTGAAGGTGCGGAGATGGCGGCGCAGCGAGCGCCCGCGAGGTCATAAACTAGCGCAATGACTTCCGCTAATCGCTCGCGGCGCCTTGCTGCGCTTCTTTGCTCTCCCACTCGCGTATCCCACAGAAAGACCTGTTCACATCTCCCTGGCTTTTCTAAGGTGCAGGAAGACTAGCTGTCACTCTCCGTTTTCAGAACAACCATTCCCTGCATAAACTGTCTTTAAATCATACAGCATCAGGGGGAAAAAAAATGCCATGGAGTTATTTTTGTATTCTAAGCTCATTATAGAATATCCCTCCAAACCTCGCATTTTCATTTTATCATTCCGCTGGAGACACTCAAAAGAACCGATCACTTTGATATTGAGAGCAGCTCTGGTTCAGTATGAAAGTACTGTGAATGTAAATAGGAGCTTTTTAGATGATAAAATGCCACATTGCAGGCAGATCTTGTGTTCCTTTGTTCTTCTTCCCAGTTATTTGTCGTCCATCTGGACACTACTACAATATATAAAAAATAAATTATATCACCACTGTGAATATACTGTGTTATACATGATTATCAATTTAATGATTGAGATCATTAGATGAACGGTCTAGTTTTGCCCCTGCACATTTTGCAGTAATGAGGCTTAAAATGCCACATATGGCGCCCCATATCTCACCGATATTGACAAACCATCTATCAATTATTTTCTGTTATGCCAGGCACTGCAGTCATAATGTGCAGTATATATCCACTGTAGTTTACACCACACACCTCACTCATGAAGCAGAAATCCATTGCACTACACACTGCACTCATGATGTAGGAATCTACTGTAGCTAAAACAACACACTGCACTTAAAATGCTGCAATAAACTGCAGTCAGACTGTTGCCGTATTTTGCAGTTTGTGCTATTGTGCAATGTCAAAGTAGGCCAATTTTTTTTTTTTTTTTACAATGTACAGTATGCAATGACATTCCTGGAAATATGTCAAAGCTAGACAGTCCGGTCGCCTGCAACCGCATTGGTGTTAGGGCCTGAATGCCCGCTTCTCCCCTTTTTTCCGCATTATTTCACCAATACTGTCGCCACTGCAACCAAAATCGATAGGTGTCATATCTGAAGTATTACACATGCCCATACTACATATAAAAGTAATTGGGCAAAAATTATAGCCTGTACAGCGTCCACAAGGAAGTATCTACGGATGCGGACGCGGTGGCGGCAGAGACGACAAGCATACTGGCCGCCCGGCTTCGTCCACGGGCAACAAATAACACCGCGCATAACAGAGCTACTGAACTTCGAGCTCATCTGTGCCAACACTGAGATGTTTGGAGACGGTGTGAGAGTGTATTCATGGCAGGGAGGGGACTGGACTTCCTCGCAGACCCCATGTCTCCAGTTAAAGATCAGTTTTGCACTGCGCCAGATAACTGTGCAGTTATTTCTTTTTTTTTTGTTTGACCCACCATTCACCCTCCATCTGGGGAGGCCAACTTTATTTTTAATAATATCCTTCAGAGCTAACCCTATTCAAACAAACAAGACGAGGAAGCAAAATAAACAAGAAAGCAAACAAAAATATCACATTAATGTAAATTAAGTGTGATCAAAAAAGGTTAAAAAAGAAATGTAAATACATGAAGAGGTTGTCACCAATATCCCCCGCCACCTTGCAGTCTGATTTTTGATCCCGATTAAGGTCATGGCCAGTAACGTAGACAAACAAAGTTTCCTTCACCAAGATAAATTAGTTTCTGAGAAAACCTGACCCGAGCTTACAGGCGGTCAAGCGCTATTGCAATGTCTCCTGCTTTACTCTGTGTCAAGTTTGGGCATTAATAATGGAGTAAGAAGCACAGGATAGTGTAGCTGCATCTGTTTGCATGCGTATATGAGTCTGTGTGTGTGTGTGTGTGGCGACTAATCTACGGGATTTTGTGGAGCGAAAATACTAATGGCTATAAAAATGTGGCTTTAGTTTGGAGATGGGGTTGAAAAAAAAACTCTCAGCGTTTCAACTGCGAAGAGTAAAAAATGGGTTCAAGGTTTCATTGAAGGCTGATATGTTGCTTTTGTTAGGGGCTGCCATTTTCTCCTTTCAGATGAATTGCATGAGAAGGTCGATCTAGTGGTTGACGTATAATGATTGCTTTGATTTCCAATTTAACAAAAAGAAATAATCACTGCACCATTAAGTTCAATCCAGGTCAGGTGACTATAACAATCCCAATCTCAAAATGAGAAAATGACCTTGCTGTTCATCCCAACCTGGACTTCTGCAGATATACTGCACTTTTTCCTCTGATGAGCGATGCACATTTACAACTTATACAGTATGAAATTATCCATAGAATTCACGTTACTGAAATATATAAGTGATAAAAATGGGCTTAACTGACAGACATTTGTTTACAATGCACTTTAGCTAGCACTGATGATTGCTTTCACGCAACCTGAATAAGCCAACTGTGTCACTACTTTTGGATGGCAGTTACGTTAAAACTTTCCAGTATATTTGGTAGCAGATGGCCACCATCTCCCTCCCTCTGCCTGCATGGAGATGTCTCACAAATCAAACCTCCAACCCAAATACAAAACCCCATTACTCATATCTCTAAGTATCACCAAGAAAACTGTTCTGCTAAACTGGACATCATAAACTGTGTCTATCATAGATTTTGCCAAAATTTTATGGCTCATTTCAGCTGATGCCAATCCCATGACACCTAATGGTATTAAATGTAGATTTTTACACGTGGTAACGTTGTGCTGTTAGCCTTGTGTTGTCACAGCTTTTTCACCCCACATTCTATATCATCAATAGGACTGACAAGGAGAGTGGCCCAACTTCAGTGATAGAAAAACCTAGTCTTGCTTGAAGAGAAATTAGAGCACTCATGGTTGGTACAGGACAATTCAATTTAAGGTTTCCTCTTCCTCATTGCCCTCCCTTCCCGAGGCCTTCAAAAGACTTCCTTTTCCTGTTGGAGAGGAAGTGATAGAGACGCAAATAACCTGCCACACTGCTGTGCTTATGATGGTTTCTCATTCATAAACCTGGAAAAAAAGTAAGAGGTGAGGACTCCAACAGGAGATATATCACAGCATTTTAAGCTCAAAAAGTTTCAGGGACAGTTTGGTTGGTGCAAAGCAGTCCCAGCTATAAAGCGTTGTCAATCATTGAAGTATCTTATGAATGTAGTCTCAATACAGAGCTGTCTCGGCAGCGTTCATCAGTTTTCAGTTCTAGTGAATATTTTGCTGTGAGAAAGAATGCATACTATACTCTGAATTGGGTTTACTTACTGGGCGTCTCTCTGCTATTTAAAAAGCATTAGTACTCATTGCTAAGGTGCTGTGCTTTCTGCCCTGTTCTTGTTCCACGTTTCTTGAGCCCAGATATTTCAATCATCGCCCTCTATTAAGGCCCCACATTATGCGCTCATCCCTCAGTCAGCCATTTGTCACCAAGCGAATTACTGACGTTCTCACCCATCCGTCATGTTGTCACGGAGACAGCCAAATGTTGTTTTTGTGCACCGGGCTGTGGTTAATGGTCCCTCCTGCTTTACTACCATTGATGAAATATTGACAGAGAGCGCTGACATTCTTCAATGACTCTCTCCTATCAGCGCACGCATTGGAAGCACTTCATGACGTCCACCACAAAGGCTGTGTTATTTTTTCTTGTTATGTGCGCTTCGGCTTTGTAGCCCACAGTGCGTAAAGGTGGCTCACAGTTCTTATGAACTCGGCTAGTTATAAGTAAAAAAAAAAATAAAACCATTGGTGGCATAATGGGGTCAAGTTGTGATCTAATTGCTGAGGTCATGTTTCCTGCATTTGGCAAATGTTATGTATTGGCCGCCATAAACTGTGACCTTCACAGGTCAGCCAGAAGTAGCAGCTGAAATGACACGCAGTGAGAGAGAATTTACTGGAAGGAGCCTTTGATTCTGGTTTGAGATGTTTAGCGCCGCTAGCTTTTATGCTGCTTTAACTCAGCCCCATTTCCCCCAGTGAGCAGTGAATCTCCGCACGTGTGAACGGTGAGGCATTTACTGCAGCCTCTACAGCACCCAGGAGGACTTAGCAGCAGAGGCGCTTAGTGCCCTGACCCCTCAGGCAGCTGGCTGATCCGAGGGGTCCAGCTGTGGATGCGTTATACACAGCCTCAGGCTCGCGTCATGTGCCGGGCTGCACGGCTATTAGTGGCATTTGGACTTCGGCGCCATCACCCAGTATGTAAGTGTAGAGGCTTCTGACAAATTGGGCAGCGTCACTTAGAATGTCAGGATATGGCATGTTCCTTATCCGCACTTTTCCAGAATTCTCCAGGAAGGGCAAATTAGTCAGGTAGATATGACGATTGTCTTAGTAAGAGTGTTTATTCCGAAAAACATAACACGGGGGAGACTGGGGTAAGTTGAGCCATTTTCGGGTTTTTGCTTCATTAATGGGAGTATTTCCAGTCAAAACTGCTATTTTTAGTGGAGTTTCAGTTAGTACCAATATCTTAAGTGAGTGATAGTTGAAACAGCCAAGAAACATAATCCTCTTCTGAGCGCGTGGCCCCTGAAATTTGGCTCTCAGCTGGCTCGGCTTATCCCAATGGTGGGGCAAGTTTATCCAGCCAATGGGGTAAATTGAGCCATTGTGCTAAATAGGGTTTTTGAATCGACAGTGTTGATGAAAACATTTTAAACCCAGGATGATTAATTATGAATTGACTTGTTAGCTTTTTGCTGTTTTGAGATATTCAGTTGCTTGTTTTTGGTGTTCTGATAGTTCAGGATGTGCATAACTACCCGACTTTAAAATGACAAAAGTACAAGGTAACGTAAAGATTCTACTTCTGTCCAAAAACACAAAGCAATGACTTCATTAATGCACCTGCAAACAAGCAATACTGCAAAATAACTACGTATATATATATATATATATATATATATTAAAAAAAACTGAAATTACTATTTAAATGCATCTCCACAAAAATGTGCCTTCATAAAACATCAACACACGTTCAGTCAAATCTGAAGTGGTTCTCCTGTTCATTGTTTTGCATTTGTTGGTTCACATTATTTTGAAACAAGGCAATGTAGTGCAATACGCAGAGGCTGTCTCATATAGACATATACATTATGAGCAAATTTGTGTGATATTTCACCAGGGAGAGCTGTTATAAGAAACTTTGTGTATGTACGATGTATTGTTACTGGTTTTAATAAAATATTGTTAAAGTTCCAGTTGCTATATAATTTATGACAATACGACCAATTTAAACAATGGGGCAAGTTGAACCTTGGCTCAACATACCCCTTGTTAAGTATCTCAAGTCGTCCCATATAGGGCAGACATTTTGTAAACAATTTTTCTCGACCTATGTATGTGGTCATGTTATTTTAAATGCTGTGTAGTTACAGGTTTGTATTTCAAGTACTTAAATTCTCCATTCTTTCTGTGGTATTATCAATATTTATTGTGACAGTAAATCATTTACCTGGATGGAGAAATTCCACTTGAGGAGACAGATTACAGTGATCCAGCTGCTTTTGCCTCCCGCCTCAGAGAAAGAAATGAGAAATCGTGTGAGAAATTGAGCAGATCAAAGGTCAACCATAGGTAACACAAGCGACCTACTTTCTCTCAGAGAGATATATATTAACTGGCAGGCACGGATCATCTTACTCCATGGCTCAAATTTCCCTACATGTCCCCATCATTGGCTAGTTGAGCTAACCCACTGCCAAACCAGGAAGTGTTCAAGGGTAAATTGCTGACAGTGGTCCCAGCTTGGAGTCAGACTGACTCATATTTTATAAAATATTTCATTTTCCCAGGAGTTGGAGAACGCTGGACCCACACAACCTATCTCGCATCAGCATGGCTTCCATGGCAACCAAACTTAGTGAAGGCCAATTGCTACTTGACAATGGCATAATGAATAACCTGAGGTCCAGATGGAGGGTGAAATCATGAAAAGTCTTTGTTACAATTTAATGTAATTTCCTGCTTGGTTTTTTTTTCACCCCAGTTTCTCAGTCTCTTGCTGCTATAGTCCCTCAGACTCTTCAAGACTGACTTGAGAACACTGGACTCCAGTTTCTTGTTGTCACAACCCCAAAAACGAGGTGTGAAAACTCTTGACTGTTGCATTATTACTGTACAATGTCTTTAAAATGCTGGATGAAAATATTTCCCCTGTGTAATTAAGGGTTTGAGAGGAAGATTTAATAATGACAAGCAAGTGAAAGCATGGCAGTAGAAGTTAATTAGCCAGTGTCATGTGATTGTCTGGGCTGAGATGTGCTAATTTCTTTCTGCAACTAAAGGAGAATGTGTTAGCAGAGTGCAAACAACAGGGCAGGATGCTCAGGGAACAACAGGGGTGGCAGTGAGTGTGATAGACGCACACGATACTGTAAAACCCCACAAAACAATACCAAAAAC
Organism: Gymnothorax reevesii; assembly: GCA_029721435.1. Classification (NCBI taxonomy): domain Eukaryota; kingdom Metazoa; phylum Chordata; class Actinopteri; order Anguilliformes; family Muraenidae; genus Gymnothorax; species Gymnothorax reevesii. The sequence continues at coordinate 31,252,374 of CM056573.1, forward strand.
GGAAATTGCAGGGGGCGGAGGCTCAACGTGTTCTTTGGGTTGGTGTTAACAAGCGCAATCTTTTTGCCGGTATGTATCACAATAAATTAAATCTATTTTCTCCGTTCGAAGAACAAGGCACAAAAGCACAACGGTTACAATTAATCTGACTCCATTGTAAATTTAGAGTACCAAATTGAGTTATACTCTCGTTAAATATCTGACTCCAAATTAGAATTTATAGTTTAGGGACAACATGTGTGGATCTCGGGTTGATTATACCTTGAACTCATAGGAGACACCCGCCGTCACTCAATCTATTCTCCCAGGTATTAGCATTATTGCCGAATCTCAGGTTCATTGGTAGTATCGGGATGGAAGTCAATCATCACAGCAACAGCATCTTTTTGCATGAATACTGTGAACCCAGATCTATGCACGGCCATTGAGTTGTGTGAGGGTGAGATCAGAGAGACGATCTGCCATAACCAAGAGATTAATTTTTAAATTGAGCTCCATAGGAGTTACAGGAGGTATTCTGGAGTGGATTCAAAACTGGTTACAGGACAGAACACAAAGAGTGGTGGTCAGTTGTATCTCATCTGAGCTAGGTCTGGTGGGGAGTGGCATCCCCCAGGGATCGGTGTTGGGGCCCCTGCTGTTCCTCATCATTAATGACCTTGATAGTAATATTGAGAGCAGATTGGATAAATTTGCAGATGATACTTAGTTGAGGGGTTTGGCAAATAGTTTAGGGTCCACTAAAGTGATTCAGGATGATTTGGATAGAATCCAGAATTGGGCAGAAATGTGGCAAATGAAATTTAATGTAGCAAAATGTAAAGTTGCACATGTAGGTAATAAAAACATTAGATGAATTACTTCATGAAAGGTTTAAAACTCGAATGTGCTGTACACGAGAAAGATGTGGGAGTGATTGTTGACCAAACCCTATAGCCATTGTGCCGTAGCAGTTAAAAATCTAATCGGATGCTGGGATACATTGCCAAAAGTGAAAAAAAGTGAATTATGTAGGATTCCTTCGACCAAGTGTTGTGAGTAGAACTCTGGGTCACAAATGGAAGTTGACCAAAGGTAAATTTAGCACTGATATTTGGAAATATTTCTTCACCCAAAGAGTAATTTCAATGTGGAATAGCTTGCCTGACTATATTGTTGAGGCAGAGACCTTGGGGATTTTTAAGAGCAGGCTTGACTTAAAGCTAGATACCATTGAATCATTCAGTATCTGAAAGGATATATTCACAATAGTATAAAGAAACTGGCGAGCGTAGTTGGGCTGAAAGGCCTGTTTTTGCCATTCATGTTATGTTATGTTATGTTAACTATAGAGGCTACACATGGCATAGAGATGCACGTGTGAGAAGTTGGCGGCGATCTTTCATAATTGAAGAGGCTACACATGCACTAACGTACGCGGGGAGAGATCGGATACGATCTTCCCAGAATGGATAGTTTCTCTTAACTTTAAGCCAAATCACGTCTTTGATCCAGCTGGCACGGCCATAAATTACGTACCTGGATGGGGGGTCGAATTTGGTTTTTGGGTTTCCACCATTTGGAGGATGTGATAAAAAAATTAAGCAGAGAGAGAATAGGATGATTACCCGAGGGGATTCTGACCAATTTTCAGGAGTTTCCAAAAGGGAATGAACCATAATTTCAATGGGAATGAAACATACTCCACTCAACTCCTTGGATTCCCCTGAGAATAACAAGACTAAACATGATATGAATATGTACGGATATGATGCAGTTGATATGAAAAGCTTTTAAACTGGATTATGGTATGAGCACATAAGCATAATGGTATGTGGAATATTTGAGAAGGGTTTGTCATTACTATAGTGTCAGAAAATGTAAACAGATGAGTTTGAGGTCCAGTTTCATGAAAGACATTGCCAGGGCCGGGGATGAGGTTCATGGGGGGACTGTGATAGTTACCCCCCTCGTTATTGTACAAGTACTGGATTACACAGCAAAACTTCCAATGTTTCAACTACTGCGCTAGTATGCTTGAGTGTTTTCTGGATGAAGACAGAAGAGACATTGACCTCTTGCACAGGCATACCGGATGCTCCATTTAATCTCAGATGATCGTTTTAGTGGTCCTGCTGATGCAGGTAACTGTCCTCATTACCGCTTTCAAATCTGAATCAGCCTGTCTGAGGTATCTGATTGCCAATTTAGAATAATGGCATGTTTTTAATGACCATCTTGTCAATTATCTCTGCTCATTTCCATGGCGCTTAATGATTCAGAGCCACAGAGGAACGTTAGGTCAGACAACCAGTGAGGTACAGTGATAGGAGGCTCCAGCAAAGCTGTAGACAGCGCTAACACATTCTATCAGGTATAGCTCCACGTAGCATGTAAAAACAGTATCATTGCACTCTTTATTGAGAATCACTGTAAGCCGTACCAATCACTGAGAGCCGTGTGATGGCTCTTTTCATGGCTGGTTTCGGCGTGCTACATCTGTGAGTGTTGCTGTATATGCAGTGCACTGTTTTATGTGGTCCTCAATAAAACTTTGTCAGGAAAAAAAGGCGCAATAAATATTTGCAGTCTTTAGCACCATGAGTAAAGAAGTGCTAAGCAGCTAATGTGAATGTAAAACCTCACCGATCCCAGCAGGGAGCAGCTGTACTGGCTTGTCAGTTTCTATCATTGTTGTCTAAGGCTTTTGCCTTAGTGTATGTTTCTGCTCGCATAATATAGGTTTTTGAGTTTCTACATGTCAATAATAACCAACACGAACATTCATTCAAGAGGCAAACATTTTCAAACACCTCTCGAACTACTCACTCGGACTGGGGTGGCCAAGTCTTAGACTGAACTCTCCCTCTGGAGTATCGCATCCTTCAAAGGTAAAGCCGTCTTCACATGACTACAGTAGACATCTAACCCTGAGGACTCTGTAAATTTCCTTCAAATAATCATCATACTGAACCTGTCTTTCACTCCACCAAGCATGCGGTGTGTTGAGTCCTTCATCAGCTTTGTTTACAGCAGGGACAGCTCAATGTACTCTGGCAGGTGTGGAAATAATAGCTGAATATTTACATATTTATGGAATATTTACGTCCTGGTTCTGGCTTGTACCTGAAGAGGTATATTTAGAGCCCAGTTAGAAGAGCCACACCCAGCATTTTCATATCCCTATTGAATTACACTGATGCCCTTACTGAGGGCATCCTCTGCTTGGTAAAAAAAATCAATAAAAACAAATAGCCACAGCATACCGCCATCATGTTGGTATATTTGCCAGTTCTAAAGCTGTGTATATGCTTGTTTTTACCGAGGCTGTTTGTGCAGGGGCTCATGTGCGTGTGAGAGATGTGTTTCCATGGTGGCTCTGAGCCTGTTTTTGTTTCCAGCGGGCTGGAGTGCACTCAGGTGCAGCGGGACCGCGGAGCACAGTATCTACTGCCTATCACGCACACGGCTCCTCCGCCAGCCGCCGTGCCGTACGGAAAAGCCCCACAGCCCCGTCTGCATTCCTCCCCAATTAAACCACCCTCATCTGACTCCAATTACTGTAACTGTAGTAGAAGGTCACCGCCTGTGTAACCTGCAGAGAAGCGTGGGCTAGGCCTGCCCTGTCACTCATCACGTGTAAGCCAGCTGATTTGCCAGTAGAGCCCATCTAAGACAAGCAACAGTGAGAGAATGGCTGGATGTGTGCGGTGGACGGGGAGGTGTCAAGTTGCCAGGACTCCGGGTTTCGTCTCGTTTGCGCCTCCCGCTGGTTACTGGTGTGGTCACTCAGGATACTGCTGACTGACATGTGTAAACACACAGGGAGCTGAGACAACACACAGGGCCCCGGCCGCAGTTGGGCGCGGGTCTGTAAAGGAGCATTACTGGTTACGTCATGTAATCTTGTTCCACTCCACCCAGTCCCCAGCTGCCTGCCTCCTCATCGCAGCCGCTCCAGCTCGTACCAATATGGCACAAAATCGAACCGCTCCCATCGTGAATTCAATAACATTATTTGTTTATTCGAGCACTGAATACGTAGACCTTTTCTTTTAAGTTCGAGCCTGCCGAGGGATCGAGTGACTAGGAAATCATGGCTCTGATGCACATCTGCCAGATCACATCCTCATTGCTCGCACAATCATTCGCACATGCTCACGACCCCTCGTGCCTGGCATACGCTCACAATAGTCAACAATCCTGCAGACAACTGAATAGCTGAAAGATATTAAGTTTATAATACCCACTTTTAAAATGAGTTTGGAACAAATTCAGTTTTATCTCTGTGGGTGTTTTTAATCTCTCGCGCTGTATGAATAAACAGATGTAATGCGATTATAAGCTTGACACTCCAAGTCTGCTCAGACTGCAGAACATTGTGAGTTGAGTTAAATATCTCCATTAATTATTTCGTTTTAATTTCTCTGACCATTTTCTAGGACCTGAACCAAGGAGCAAAGCACGCTCCGGCATAATTGGAACAATTAGCCGATCTGTGCGACCTTAACCCGTAATATCCCCTCTCTGAAGTGAACCTGCGATAATGCCTGTTTATCAGCCTCTTTCATGCACTGGCTCACACCACAGGAACCTCTCAGTGCGTTTCCCGTAAGTGTTTCAAAATGAACGCCGTAACAGAGGTATCGCCGTCCTTGGTCTTAGCCATTTCTCAATACTGCTTTAAGCACCATGGACGTTGTGGGAAAAACAAGTTCACCAAGGGTTCATAGGAACTGTAAAGCAAAACAGAATCATGCAGATGTCAGTTTCCTGTGTTCACATGATGTCCTTTCCCTCTTTTCATTTCAGTTCAGTGAACCTTTGTTTATCTGTGTGTTTAGCTAACGTTCTGCTAAAAATTCTTCAAATCAAGATCTTTTCCTCTTCTTGGCCGAGTACATTTTCTGGGTGGATGTGGATAAGATAGGATTTTCAAACCTTTTCCAGTTTTTCTAGTCAGTATAGGTCTTAAATCACAGGTTGTATTCATAAGTTCTTCCATGGCCTGCATTATCATTGCCATAAAAGACAATGCTATTCACTGAGACCTTTCTGTTGTTATTGACTTTATTATACATCCTCCATATCTTCAAAGGGTTAGTGCTCATTATAGAGACTTGCAAACAGTGCTGTGAAAAAGTAATTTCCCCTTCCTGATTCTTTCTATTTCAACAATTTGTAATATGTAAATGTTTCAGATATTCCTACTTGTTTTAATAATAGGCAAAGAAAATGTGAGTAAACACAAAATTCAGCTTTTAAATTGATCATTTCATTTATTTACAGAAAAGAATAACATAAAACCTGTATCACTCATGGAAAAATAGCTGATGTCCAAAACCTAAGACCTGCTACCTTTGGCAGCAGCAACTGCAATTAAATGTTTGTAATAACTAGCAATGAATACTAAACATCACTGTGGAGAAATCTGACCCACTCTTTATTGCAGAATAGCTTAATTCTGCCACCTTGGAGGGCTTTTTGAGCATAAATAGCCTGTTTAAGAACATGCCACGGAATCTCAATCAGATTCAATCAGGACTTTGACTTGGCCACTCAACAACCGTCATTACATTTCTTCTGAGCCATTCAGAGATGGTGTTTCTTATGCGCTTTGGATTATTATCTAACTACGTAACCCAACTGTGATTTAGGTCACAATCTGATGATCAGATATTCTCTTTCAGGATTTTCTGATTGAGAGCAGAATTCATGATTCCATCAATTATGGCAAGTTGCCCAGGTCCTGAAGCAGCAAAGCAGCCCCAAAACATCACAGTATCACCACCATGTTTGATTGATTATATGATGTTATTTTTGTGGAATGCTGAGTTATGCTTTATGCCAGATGTGAATGGACCCATCCTCCAAAATGTTTCACTTTTTACTCATCAATCCTCTGAATATGATCCCAAAAGTCTGGAGTGTCATTCATTTTTTGCAATAGTGAGAGGAGTGTTTGTGCTCTTTTTGGTGGGCGAAGGTTTTTGAGCAGACCTTGCTCAGTGAAATACCTGTGATCTCTGCTCGTGGGTTGTTATATCACTGCTTTGCCGATGACACCCAAGTTTTCCTTTCCTTGCCTCCATCTGACGCCCAGTATTCCCTAATAATGTGGGCCAAACCTTTGCACAGATAGCAAAGAGCTTTTGTCTGTCACCTACTTTTTGATTCTTACTGCCTATATTCTCGTTCACATTAATTTTCAGTTTGGTTTCTTTGTGCCTGACTCGGTTCTTGCAGGCCCTTGGGTGTGGATTTTCTCTTCTCCAGCAGTGTACGGTATGTATGCAGGTTTAGACCTCGAAGTTAGCCGGAGTTCTGCTTCTCGTCTTCAAAACCACAAGCCCAGTGAGGTTGAAATGTAAAATATACACACTCATATGGAAAATGGACCAAAAAACCGTTAAGAACTAGACTATACCAACAATAAGTATATGCAGACATTTTCCCCTCTGCAGAGCCTTTGACTCATTGATGCATGAGGTCCTAACATTCCCTTTATATTACATGTGTCTCTCCTTGCAGACATTGTGTGGATGGTGAGGTGATGTAGGTTTCTTTATTCTTGATGTTTGGATTATGGGAAGGCTTTTCGTAGTGCTTCTTCTACATTATATGCTACCCTTCCCACCTCTCCGAAGCACTGTATGCTGGCTTGCCGGATATTTCCAGAATACTACTTTATTTTTTTTTAAGCTGGCACTATGTCTGTTCAAGAGTGCAACATCAAGGACAGATTGGCCATTGAGGTGCATTATTGTGATTGCCATTGTTCACTTTTCCAAAGGTAAAATTGGTATTTGTGTTGATCTGCTATCTGGCAAGAGCTGAGAGTCTTTGCAGCCACAGCAGGGAGCTTTTCCCCTCTGCTGCTCAATCACCGCACAATAATCCAGCGCACTCTGCACTCCCAAATGCCCCTCCCCACCCCGAGCATCCGCTTCCTGCGATTGAACCTGCTACCTTCAGCAAATGCAAACACTTGCAGTGTGGAGCCAGCTGCATTGATTTATGAATGCAGAATTTTAGGCTTTTCTCCTGGGCAGGAGCTTTACAGGATGTTCACACCTTCGGAAAGCAGGGGATTATGGGAGGTGAAATGGGGGGGGGGGGTTTAACGAGCGCGGCGAGGTCATGTGAGGGGTGGGGTGTGTTTTGGTTGGCAGGTCTTATGGGATGTTGGAATGCTCAGTATTTCTCTCCGTTTTGTTTCAGTTTTGTCATATTTCAAATGTTATTGACCGAAAATATGTGAAATTCTGATATCAATTGTTATATTGTTTAACTTGCTAACAGCAATGAGTGTTTAGGTTTGTGTATCCTCTCAGTGTACACAAGTATTTTTTCATTCCTGAAGAACTGTTTGGATAATAGTACAAACCTGAGGACAATTATTAAAGTTTCATTAGCCTTTAATATCGTAAAGCAAGGTAGCCCAACTCCTTAAGGATTCCTAGAGGACTGCAGTGTGTGCTCGTATTTCAGGCCTTGAGCATGTGTGGACCTTTACCCAATTAATTTCCAAAAATAATCACTTGTGCTGAAACACACAGGAAACCACCAGCCACTGGAGCCCTCCAAGACCAGAGTTTAACACCCCTGCCATTCAGATATGATTTTTCATTCAATTTTCATCCAAGTTTTCCATCCTAAGATGTGCATTCTGACTTTTGAGGCAGTTTTCAGATGAGGAATCCTCTGGGTTCCAAGAAACAGCAGTGAAACGAGGCCTTAGTGCTCAGGTTGGGGACACGCTGCAGATTAGTTTACACCCTCTAGACGAGATTATTTATAACAGCCTAACCTCTGTGATCTTGGCAATGAGTGTTCTGAGTTTGATCACAGAGTGTTTGCAGGTACTGTCATTGTTGGATACACAGGGATTTTGGCTAATGAATGTTTACATTGAGTATTTATGGGAAGCTATCCACCTCTGAATTACAGGAAGCTTCAAATTAATATCATGTGAGCTCAACTGGAGTTAAACATAGCTATAATTCTTATAATGGGAAGTTAATTCTGTTAGAATATAATTTAGAATCAGGTGTTCTGCTTCTTATGTTGACTTTAATATTGTTTATTACCAAACATATGGAGTAATGGGAGCATTTTCTCAATGTTTTTTTCTCCTGGTCACTTGAATTCTTCTGAAAACCAACAAATTTTTCAGGATTGGCATGGCCTCAAAATTATGGAAAAGCCAGAATAGCTTTCCTTCCACCCCTTCCATGTTTGGCCTTGCCTCCATTGGCTGTCTGAGGTGGCAGCTGCAAAACTTGTGGAGAAATCGTGATTTGATGATGGACCGTGTGACCAATCCTCCGGAACATTCCGTCATCATGCTGAACCCAGCCAACGTTGCCATCTCTGTCTGTAGCCTGTATTTAACGCACCGTGACTTTCAGCTACGCTGCTGAGCTCAGTGAACAGCTTTCTGTGGTGTAAACACAACTCTGGGACCATTGTCACCAGCTGAGAAAATAACAAGTAAATTGCAGAGATTTTTTGTACTGCCCACAATGGTCCACTGCAGGGCACATAGCTTGTTTGTTTTTCTGTGACATGCTGTATTTTGTAATATATAAAAAAAATAGTTAACTCTGGACACAACCCTGCGAGAAAGGTCCCCTGCAGTCACTCTGTTGTGTTCCAGGGTTCTGGCCTTTGGCCAGAACAGTATTGCTTGTGGTTTTAATAGTTTCATGTTCCATAGTTCAAGGTTTCATAGTTTCATAGTTCATGTTCATGCCATAGTTTTAACAGTTTCTTGTTTCAGGATTTTACACTTCAAGTTTCATTCCTTGTCCATGTTTTTACTTTTCCATGTTTTTGTTTTCGCCAGGTCTGCCATGCCACTCCACCGCTTGTCTGCGTTCCGCCCCGTGCCTTCGTTGTTGCACATTTCAGAGCTCTGGTTGGCTTTCTGGTTTCCCCCTTCCTTCTGTGCTGTGCTGATTCGGGGCTCTCTAAGCTTAATTGGCAATTAACTGTTTTTAAGTTACTAACATTTACTAACACTCACTGGGTGGTGTAATTCTTAGATAGGCACATTACTAATATTACTAATTTAGACAGAGTTTATTGTCATGATTCCTGCTTTGCTGTTTCAAGATCTTGCTGTGCTTTTCTGTTCTTAACATTCATGCTTGCTTCCAAACTGCATACTTAATTGGTACTTAAGCTGAGCACGCTCATTCTCTTAATGAGCAGGTCATGTCATCCAATCTCAGTCCATGTCTTGATCTTGCCATGCCTCTTGTTTCTCTCTCTCCAGGTGTTACCCCTCATGTCATGATTTCCAAGCCTTTATCTGGATGCGGTGGAAGTTGGCTGGCAGACAGTGTCTCAAGTTTTGTTTCTCGCGTCTCGCATGTGCAAGTTTGTTTCTAGTCGCGTCTCGTTTTGCCAAGTTCTTGTCAAGTTCCCTAGTATTTGTCCTAGCCTCTCGTCTTGTGTGTGTGTGTATATATATATATATATATATATATATATATATATATATATATATATATATTTAGTATTGTTATTTATTTTTCTTGTTCTTCTTGCCTGGAGTTTCCAGTGCCTTTTGTTTTTTGCCATTTTGCATTTTTTGTTTATAGCTCTGAGTAGCATACCTTAGTTTGTTTTTGCAACCCTTTGGGCCAAGTTTTTTGTTGGCCCTCGTGCCTGTTTTGTTTTGGTTTAAATAAAATCCTCATTCCCTTTTCCCGCATCTGGTGTCACTGATATGGAATCAGTGACACCAGATGCGGGAAAAGGGAATGAGGATTTTATTTAAACCAAAACAAAACAGGCACGAGGGCCAACAAAAAACTTGGCCCAAAGGGTTGCAAAAACAAACTAAGGTATGCTACTCAGAGCTATAAACAAAAAATGCAAAATGGCAAAAAACAAAAGGCACTGGAAACTCCAGGCAAGAAGCACAAGAAAAATAAATAACAAGACTAAATATATATATATATATATATATATACACACACACAAGACGAGAGGCTAGGACAAATACTAGGGAACTTGACAAGAACTTGGCTAAACGAGACGCGACTAGAAACAAACTTGCACATGCGAGACGCGAGAAACAAAACTTGAGACACTGTCTGCCAGCCAACTTCCACCGCATCCAGATAAAGGCTTGGAAATCATGACATGAGGGGTAACACCTGGAGAGAGAGAAACAAGAGGCATGGCAAGATCAAGACATGGACTGAGATTGGATGACATGACCTGCTCATTAAGAGAATGAGCGTGCTCAGCTTAAGTACCAATTAAGTATGCAGTTTGGAAGCAAGCATGAATGTTAAGAACAGAAAAGCACAGCAAGATCTTGAAACAGCAAAGCAGGAATCATGACAATAAACTCTGTCTAAATTAGTAATATTAGTAATGTGCCTATCTAAGAATTACACCACCCAGTGAGTGTTAGTAAATGTTAGTAACTTAAAAACAGTTAATTGCCAATTAAGCTTAGAGAGCCCCGAATCAGCACAGCACAGAAGGAAGGGGGAAACCAGAAAGCCAACCAGAGCTCTGAAATGTGCAACAACGAAGGCACGGGGCGGAACGCAGACAAGCGGTGGAGTGGCATGGCAGACCTGGCGAAAACAAAAACATGGAAAAGTAAAAACATGGACAAGGAATGAAACTTGAAGTGTAAAATCCTGAAACAAGAAACTGTTAAAACTATGGCATGAACATGAACTATGAAACTATGAAACCTTGAACTATGGAACATGAAACTATTAAAACCACAAGCAATACTGTTCTGGCCAAAGGCCAGAACCCTGGAACACAACACACTCCTCTACGTGCAGGACCATGCCAGTGGTGTGTAATGCCCACGATTAAATTATGTTCCATTGTAATTTGACCTATGTTCTTTCATTGAGTTTGAGAATGCATGCAGAACTGTGTAGATAATAGCTGGCAATGCATGTGCTCGTGCATGCAGACAGCTTAGCCTGTAAAAACAGTCTCTTGTCCCAGAGGGAGGGATGTTTTTGGACATATCTGGGCTCCAGGGTGGAGTGTGATGGAATGGCCCTCTGGTTTTTGTTCAGCATCGTAAGCAGAACATTTGTGCTCTCATCCCTCTGCAGGATGAGTGAATCAGACAGCCATAGCAGGACAGTGGTCTAATGTCCGTCTAACCTTCAAGAAATGACATTGTTGGCTCCAGGGCTTCAAGTAATTCAAAATAGTTCAACAGTGCACTGAATGATCATCATCAGGAAATAACAACCAGTATTTTCAAAGAAAGCGGGCTCAGTTTTAGAGATAATGTGCGCATTTGACAGTTACAAATTTTTGTATTCAAGCTATTCAGCAATTCTAGGGGGAAAATCTAATTTAAAGAACTTTGGACCTCATAAATGCAAATTACATGGTAGCTTTCTCGCTATCCTTGCAGATTAAGCTGCTTCATATTGGGGTAATGGACGTAAACATTTCACTTAGACAGCCGCAGAGTGTTTCTTCTGCGTTGCTGTTTTCATGGAATAGGCAGCTGGGAGGGGAGCTTTCCCCTGTTAATAAAGCAGTCTGCTATGAATTTTTTATCTTTTTAATATTATCTCACTGAGGAAAAGGTCTAATCAAATCATAGCACTGTGATAAAATTGGTGAGATGCATTCTGACCCATTTAAATTGGAATGAGTCATTTGTGGGAGTTCACCGCAGTTTGAGGTGACGTGCCGGCAATTTACACGCTTGACTTGAGGTCTAATCCCGCAGTGATATGGTCGGTGCTGGGGATATTGAAATGTAGACGGTTACAGTTGTTTATCGGGCCTCTCATGCACAATGTGTTTCATTTAGCAGTTAATAGCTGCTCATTTTCCAGGATCTGAATTACGGGTATTTTAAAAAGTATTTGCTGGAATTCGGTGGGGGACATGATATCATCACCAGCATCACTTCAGGGTCCTTATACCTCAGAGACAAAGGTGACCCCGAGGTGCCATGAAAGTCTACTGGTCACCTCTCAGTTTGTATGAAATATTTTTGCATCTTTCCTGTCTTCTCCATGAATTGCGACGGTCTGATTTAGGCAATAGCATATTGCATATTTGTGTGTGTTTGTGTGCACGTATCTGTATAGGTGAGTTCTCATGTTTGTGTTTGTGTACTAGTACCTGGGTTCCATCTTCTTGTTCATGTGTGCATACATGCTTGTGGCAGCATTTGCATGCAAGTGTGTGCAATTGTGCGCATGCGGATGCTTGTGCATGTTTGTGAATATATGAGTAACTGTATGCTTATATTTACCAAATATAAGCCATATTGTCATGAATATTTTTTAAAAAATGTCATTCAATTGTTACTTTTATTCTTTCTCTTTAGAGGCAACAATGATGAGACATAACAGCAATAGCTTGGAAGCTCTAAGTCAACCCATTTATGAAGTACATGAATCTGAAATCAATATTCTGACATTTCTTTCCGATAAAAATTGTGTGACATGGCATCCCAGTGGGAATTAGATACCAACATTACCAAATCTGTTATCTCTAAGGCCATTTTTGATGGATACTGAGACAATCCAGATGAAAATGAATGAAGTTGATGGGCTTTGCATTTAAGAGGGAGAATCTGAAATATATTTATTCCAAATTACAATTCAACATTTCCGTTAAACAGTAAATATATAATAAATAATAAAATAGCCATTCAAGTATTTCCGTCAAATTGAGACTGCCTTTTAATGAATTTAGGCGTTTCCTGAATGTTTTATTATGGTTTTGTTTAATACTCCTGAACGTGCGCGCCTTGGGCATAATCAAACAATACGCTTTAAAAAAAAACGTTCATCTTCAAAAATTACCACCTTTGTCACACATCTGGTATACATTAGTGTATAATGACATGTATGTGGTTGCAAGTGTGTGTTTATGAATGTGAATGAGTATATTTTTGGGTCACACTTTAGATGAAGTGTTGCTCATAAAGGCTTTATACAGCATGTATAATACATTTATAAATGAGACATAATGTCTTCATAAATCATACATAGGCAAATGTCATGCTTTGTAAAGGGTGAAATATCACATCCTTATTCAGGATGTGATGCCAGATATAACAATGACAATGTCACTTGGCTGACAGTGTCACCCTTTATAGTATTTAGCCACTAGCTAAGTGACAATGTCAGTTATATGACATCTGGCATCACTTGCTGAATAAGGATGCGCTATTTCACCCTTTACAAAGCAGAAATTTGCTAATGTATGATTTATGAAGACATTTTGGCTCATTTATGAAGGCATTATACACGCTGTATAAAGCCTTCATGAACAACACTTCATCTTAAGGGTGACTTATTTTTATTTGAGTGTCTATTAGAATGCATGAATGTGTGCTTGTTTGTATGGGTGTATGTACACGTGTCGTTGTATGTGTACAGTATGCATGTATTCCTACTGTATGTGAGTGAATGTTAGTTTTAGTTTACATGCCTGCATGTGTGCAAGGATATATAAACACGTATCCACATGGTTCTGCATATCGTCACCCTTTTAAAATAATGGCCTAAGTCATTTTTGGACTAAAGTTTTAATTGAGTGATGAATATCATATGCTCTGCATTTAGCTAAGTTTTTTGTGTTTTCCCTAAAACTTGAAAAAAATGACTTGGGCCATTATGTTAATCGGATGACGATATGTGCGCGCGCGCGTGTGTGTGTTATTTGTGTACAGCCATTTGAGTGTGCGAAGGCATGTGTATATGTGTGAGCATGTGTGTACGTGTACAGCCATTCCCTGTTCTTGATGCGCAGCCCATGTAAGCTGTGTCAGCCCACAGCTGCATGTCTCTCTACAGCAAACATGATTCCCTTAGTGATAATAAAGGAAATATGCTAATTCAATGATCACTCACACCTTAACGTACATTTGTCAGTTGCTGCTGTCCAGATATTATTAATCAATGAGGCTTTACCACCCTCTGCTGTTACTTTGTCTCACTAAATTTCAAGAGATTTTGGCACCAAGCTTCAAAACACTGCTGACTAGTTTATAATTTAACTATCAATTTTATTCAGAGTGATATATTTGCTACTGAGCGACTATAATTTTTTTTGATAAGCTACATTTCATATTCTGTTGAAAAGTTTCATATGGTGGGGCGGGTAGAGATGTCAGATATATGGTCTACCGAACCTTAAACCTGCTATTGATCTTCATTGATAGATAAATGAAAGATCTTTCATAGAACGATGACTTGCCGAAATTCCACCCACTTACGCCGGAGTGACATCGCGACCTTTACCTGCTAGAACCGCATTTCTTTGACAAAAAAAATGGCAATAGTATCAAGTCTATGGCTTAATTAGAAACAAAAGTTTTGGATCAAAATCTGTTTTAGACCTTTTATGTTACCTTGGCCTTGACCTTTGACATTGAAACTTAAAAAGGTATAAGTCCGTGGCGAGTGACCTATGCAAACATGTCTCCAAGTTTTGTTAAGATTGGTGCAGGATGGCAAAAGGGTGAGAAACTAACAAACTGATGGACAAAAGGACGTCTAACGCAACCGACTGATATACTTGAAAAAATTGTAGATATGGCTGAGTATGAAATTAAAACTGATAAATACAGATCTCTCAGTCTGAACACCAGAAGCACACCTGTTAGCCTAGCGCCTCTGTCTGTGTCTCCTAAACTTCATTGTTTTCCCTCCATCCTGTGTCACTGTTCATGCTGCCTGCGTGAGGTGCAGGGATAGGTTTTGGAACCATTCTCCCTGACGTGTCAAGCAGCATCTATGTTCTGATTGACTGATGATCAGAACTGACACAGGGGGCACTTCAGTGGTGGAGAGACTCACACTCCATTGCTTTTTTGGCTGATGTCACTTGACAGCTATGCATTCTCTGAGTCATTGGTATGTTGGCTGCAGCGTAGCACACTGTTACCATTTGGCAAATGATTTATAGCTTGTTTTTACCTGACTCATTCGAACCAATCAAAAGACTTCACTTACCGAAGAAAGGGGCTGTGATTTATTAAAGTCTGTGAGTCACACATCATTACATTACATTACATCACTTAGCAGATGCTCTTATCTGGAGCAACTTCGGAAAGTGGAGAACATCAGTGTCAGTGTAATAATATAATAGCCACACATGATAGCTGCAGTCCACTTAGGGTTCATGAACGCTCATTACTGGTTTTGTCTGGCATGGAGAGCAGTACTTTTTTTGTGCAGGACAGGCTAAAGATGGTCACGTATCTTATAAGGTAATCAAATGTGTCTCTGGAATGTTCCACTGCTGTAGCTGCAACCCCCTACTGGACTTTTTTGATGTTTGTTTGCCTTGACTCCTGACTATTACCAGTACACTGCCTATTTTGAAATCCTCACTCAAAAAATTGAAACTCTATGAAATGTTAGATTTACTTAATAATGTTATGTCAACTGGTTCCACAAAACTGAGTTAAGTACATTCCACTCAATGCAACTAATTAAACTGGCCAAAAATGTTTGAAGTCAAATAAAGGTTACGCAAAGCAATTGAGTGGAACCAGTTGACATAACATTATTAAGCAAATCTGACATTTCATAACATTTCATTTTTGTGTCACCTGTGAAGCATTGCGGCACATAGGGATCACTTTGTCCGGCGTCTGTCCGTCTGTCTGTCTGTCTGTCCAGTAGTCACACTTTCAGTTGGTAGTCACATTTTCAAACTAAAGCTTCGCAGGCGACACATGTGTTCTCCTGAACACTCTAGTTTTGATTGCTCGGGATTCACCCTCCAGCAGCCTCCCTTTAAACCAGAAATCTGAGGTTCTCCAGTGATGTGATGGATGATGGGACACTTTTTTATCCCAAACCCTGAATTGGGTGGAGCTACCATATGCTTTCAGTCACTGACTCCTTGTAATCAATCTGTAACTTTGTCTGTCCAGTAGAAAAATACTGGGTTCGTCCAATCACTCATTCATCTTTCCTTGATCCTAGTTCTCTCCTCTGGAGGAGGCTGAGAAAGAAAGTGAAAAAATTATGTTAAGATGGAATGTTCCAGCTTGTTCACGTCAGTTTAAGCCCATGTCAGTCACAGCATCTGCGCGGCAGATGGGGGCGATGTGGATCCGTAGGCCAGTCATTTAAATGCCATGCATTCCCAAATAATAGTTCTACTATAAGATGTTGACGGGTTTCTTTGGTCAAAACAAGGTTGGGAAAAGAACAGTTAATGGATTGGAATGTCCTGGGTAATCAAAGTCTTCAGACGTTGTCTGGGTCTGGTTGGAGGAAGACAAGAAAGGACTGGGGGTTGGAATGAGCCAGCAATTTAAATGAAGAGATCACTCTGACTTCATGAACAGGCTTTGGGCCCCACAGCTCATGGTTGAAGAATACACACCTACAACACAATAAATACAGAAAATGAATGCAACTTCGTCAATAAACAAAGTATTACCAGCATACCAAAATTATTGAGTTGATATTGAGCAATCTTCGATAGACAGAATGGTAATTGGGTATGTTTAAAGAGTGCATTCGCATGTGATGGACAGTGATAGTTTAGTCGATGTTGGTAGGTTGAGGGGTGGAGGTTCAGCCTGGGTTAGGCTGTTTTGTGCTCAGCGAGTGTTTTAGGAAGGAAGGGAGACGTTTTGCTCGTCTGTCTACCCCCAGAGATTGACCCTGGCTGGGTGCTATAGAAACAGCAGCTCCTGCAGAGGCCTGTCATGTTTAATAGCCACTGTGGAACGCAGCTTATAGAACAGGCCTTAATCCTGTTCTCCCGCTGCGGCTCTAGGGGGAGAGAGAGAGGGAACGGACACATCAAAAAAAGGGGGGAAAAGAAAGCGATGCTGAAGAAAGGAGTGAGAGAGAAGCGCAAAAGAGCAAGAGAGAGCAGGACTGACAGGGAGAAAGAGAGGGGATGGATATGTCACTGGAGAAAAAGACAGGCGGAGGGAGGGCGTGCGAGATGGCTGGAGAGCATCTGCCCTGGTGAAATACAGCGTATCGTTCCCCGTGCCATGAAAGTGCCGCTGTTTCACTGTTAATCATATCAATCCGCCGTCCCCCTCGGCTGATATCAATCCCCCCCGCCCCCCCGCCTTTTACACGGCAGAGACAATTTTAAGAATGCATCAAACTGCTCATTAACCACAGCCAGGCATCCATCACTCTGCATCACTCTGTCCCCCTTCCTCTCTGGTTAAATATACTGACACGGCATCAGAGTGCAGAACCAAAACTGCTGAAATATTAAATAACCGGCAAAGCCCTTTGGCTTCCCCGAGAAGCGCCATCCGTCACTCAGACGGGGAACGGGAGGAGGAAGAGGAAACACTAGGCCGAAGGCTCCTTCCCTCCCCACGGGGAGGCCCGCTAATTCTCGCCATTAAGAGCCAGCTTTCCATTAACCTTCTTCTGCCACTCTGGCTTACTTAGTGGGGGGAGTGAGAGAGATGCTAAGGGAGATAGCGAGAGGTAGAGTGAGAGAGGGTGGGAGGGAGAGATGGGGGTCGTAAAGGAGAGATTGGGACAGGGATGCACTTCCCATTTTATTGCTAAAAATACTCAGATATAAGAGAAGCATTCTTTTTTAATGCTTTCTCATTTTTCTTCCAATTTGTTCCCCCGGCCGTATATATCAGAGCTCTCTGCAGCAGCTTCCACTATTGATTTGAGAGAGCGCAGACGAGCATATGCTACCCTCAAAAGCGAGTGATATCTGCGACTGAACAAAAGCATTTTGTTGTAAATTAATTTAATTTTATTTTTTTTCCCTGACAAAGGAAGAAAACCCTAAATCCAGTTAGCGAAAGAACCAATAACCACCAGCAGTGGCTGGTTCTGCATAACATTTTTTTTCCTAGGGATCCTTTCCCTCTAGAGCACTGAGTCCATGGACCACACAAGCCTCGTCTCTCACCATGTGGTCGCTGGCTGCTGCAGTCTTGATCCGGTCCTGATCCAGTTCTTCCCCATCATCACCTCGCCTCCTCCTGGAGCTACAGAAGCCATTGCTTGAATGTTTTATGGAGTTTTTTTGCAGACTTTAATTGAACTTTGTTAATTAGCTCGCCAGCAGAGGATGGGCCTCCACACTATAGCTGGGTTCCTCATGAGATTTCTTCCCACTGAGGGGAGTTTTTTCTCCCTACTGTTTGAGGATTTTTCTCTCAATGGGGAGTTTTTTTTTTTTGTCTTAATGGTATTTAGGGCATTAGGCTGGGCACTGCCCTTTTTGCTCTATAAATTATCTTGGTGACAGTCCATCTTTGTAAAGCACAATTCAAATAAAATTAAACCGAATTGAAGAACTGGGTTGAAAGTAACCTACAATATACATTTTTGTTCCTTTTTCATTTTTTTATTCTTTGATTATGTACAAATTATTGTATTCTTTATTCATATCTATACATGTTTAATATACTTCACATCAATGATGCACACTAAGGCTTATTGCAATGAAATTGCTTTTGGGCTGCACATCCCCAGCTACAGCTGGTAATTTGTGCTCCTCATGCAACTTTTGAATTTTTTCACTGTGGCATGCATATTTTTGCTTCTGCTAGAGAAGCTAATTTGTTGTGTTTCCACCTGTGACAGTTTTCTCACGTTTTGCAGCAAATTGTGGTTTACTGGATGTTTGACCTCTATGGCCAGTGCTGTAGTTGTAAAATAATTAGTACAACAAGACAGTGAAGCCAAAAAATTTTGAAATTTAGAGGGCTGGGAGGAGCATTTTGGAACATTTCGAGCTTATTTTCAAACTGACTAATAATTAATCTGAGCTTGCATAATGACACTGTTAAATGAATTAATAACCAGTTCAATATTCATGTTTTTTTTTCCCCCCAATATTAGTTGTCTCATATTGTGCTCCAACTCACTGGTCTATTAAGACTCGGACCGCATTCTTCAGTTCCGCTGCCATTGCCCGCATCTGTATCTCATTTCCACTGTGTGGTAGTGTTGCCTATTTAAGTCTGAGCTTCACACTTGGTCATTGCTAAGTTTCGTAAGCCTAACAAACCTGTGTTTACTCTTTAGTCTTGTATAGACTTTTCTCCCGCATTCGCCTGTATATATTATAACTCCTGAACTTACGGCTCTTTATTGTTCATTTCCGCAGTTTACTATAATAATCCGGGAACCTCGATTCCTTGTTCTTTTCTCCTTGTAATACATTGTACTGCAGTTGAAGTCCAGTGTTTGTATTACTAATAGTATTATCCAGGAACCTCAATTCCTTGTTCCTTTTGTATTGCATCCTGCCTTGCTGTGCGGAAGGCATCATAAATACAACCAAGTCCATCTTCGTACCTCAGTCCAGTTCTTCTCTTTCTGTCCTCCATGCACATCACCTATGCTCAGAGTCAGTGGGAAATTAAGTGGAGAACACTGGGTGTAGGCATTGGGGGGGCGCTGTTGTTGCATACCCCTCCAAAAATGGGTAGCTGCACCCCTGCTCAGAGCACAGCCCTTACACTTATTCAGTTCTTGTTTGGAAAAATTTTGTGTGAGCACTATATGATATCTAGTATGATACCTGAATCATTCAAAAAAAGTTAAATAATTAATTTCATTAATTTCCTCAGACACACCTTCAGCCATTGCCCAAATAACAGACACGTTAGCACTAACAAATCTATCCCCATATTTTTGTACTAGGCCTAATGAGAGAAAGGGAATAAAATATTCATGTGGGCCTAGATTACATGCATCATCATTTCAACATTGCCAATTTGATGCGAAGATTGTTCTGTTGAAATTGATATATGGTATGATGGGTATAACAACTTTAATGATAAAATTTTGCATACAAAATGGAAAACAACGATTTCATTATAGTAATTATGAATATGTTTACTAGTTACTATTTACTGAAGATGCAACCAGTAAAACTAAAATCTAAACCATCACCAGTAGTGGTACATTTACTGTACAATGTAGTTTAAACCCAGGAAAACATTCTTTTCAGTATTTCACTGAAAAAACTGACCCATTTTCCATTTTTAAAAAATGTATTTTTTTTTTTATAATACAAGTGACCAAAGTAATATCATGACGTTTGCATTTACACTGAACAAAAATATAAATGCCCCATGTCAAATATTGATGCCACATGGAGTTAACAACTCTAAGTGAGCATATGCTGACTTTTACTTGTACAATAGGGATATTTAATCACAAAAATTCTTGCTGATCAACCGGGATGTAGCTTATATAAAATTAAGGTAGTCGGCTTCTCACCACTCTTCTGCTGAAACAATAGCATGCAAGGCTTGTAACAGCAAGTATGCCCAAGAACAGTACTGCCTATAGCCAGATGATAAACGTAGCTCCCCTGTTTTGGGACTAATTCCTCATCTGAGTGTGACGTAGTGCTCTGGCTGTCAGCCATTTTCTTTCATGAGAGAAAGCTGTAGGCTTTGCGGATAAGGAATGCAAATAGCTCAACATGTCATCACACTGCTCTATTGTTGAAGTCGTGATATGACACTTTTTTGTGCACAAATTCATACCGGTATTGTCTTGCAAGATATAATATGGCACTGCCGTACTCTCAGGTCACCGATGGAGTGTGGTTTTTTGGTCTAGCGCAGGAAAGATAGAGTGATGTGACAAAGTATTTGCTAACATCCTGATTTTTGCTATTTTTGCAGAACTGTCACACAAAATTGCTTGAGCTGTTTGAACAATAAACACCCTGAGTAAACAGAAAATTCAGCGATGAGCCCATGGTTCATCGCTGTTTGATTGCATATGGAGAGAAATCGTGTCTTCAGATGCCAATTACGATAATTGGAAAACGCGTCAATAAAGGAAAATGATTGAGAACTTGCCAGGACTAATTCTTGTCATTAAGGGACAGGTCTGCGCGCCCCCAATGCACTGTTCTAGCGCTGGCCCTGAGCTCTGACATGATCAGGATTAAGATGCTGTGGCAGGACCTAAAAATGCTGTTCAGGACTGGAAAAACCCTGTGGTTGAGTAAGAATAATTGTTTAGAAAGGAGTGGGTCAAAATTCATCTGATGTGAAAGACTAATATCCAATTGCACTGTTCTACAGTCAAAATACTTCAGAAACAAATGTCATCAAAATGTAGTAATTTAGGGGCAATATGATGCTTAAAATTTGTTCATTGGCTCAAGATTTCAAGTCAATCTGCAGGGTCAGTGTCTACAATCTTATGCAGGGAAATGGCAGAGCAAAAATGAGTCGTTTCATGTATTCTTAGAAGTCACAGATAATGCAGCCGTAACAGCTCACATCACTCTGCTGAACAAATTGCCCCATATCGCCTCTAACAATCCTAGTGACACGCTTCTTTTGTGTGAGTGTTTGATTTTGAAAAGGGACACGTCTGTCTAGCCAAAGTGAGCAGGAAAGCCTTGTAATCTTGTGAAAGGAGCTGATAACATCTGCTATATTTGTCGTGAACGTTATGTCACATTTGCGTCACAAAAGGACCAGAGAACTGTGGCGGTTAAGAGAGCCCATATTATTTTGGCTGCAAAATTGGGCTGTGCTATCGGGGAAAATGGAGCATATCAGCACTTGCAAAGTGTTACTGGGCAGCGACGAGATGCTTCATTTTATGACTACATGAGACAAGCCAGGAAGCACAGAGTAAGAGGCTGGATGAGAGCCAAACTAACCACTGATACATGCATATCTGTTCAGTGTACATACAGTGGCGGCTCGCAAGCTGAAAACTGGTGAAGCACAGAACATCCCTCGTGTCTAAAAATTAGTCTTGACCTGTTTTCAATCATTAATTTATATCAACAATTAGTAACATTCAACTTAATCATGTGTGGCCTGTTTCCTTTGTTAAGGAAACACGAGAAAGACAACTTGTCATTTCAATGCAAAATTGCATCTTGATCAGTGTTATTCATTTGCATATTTGGTGCTGATTTTTTGCGTTTTTGTTATAATTTAACAATCATGAAGCTAAGATAAGATAGTGAAAGGTGTGCAAAAAGCAAACCCGGAAAATAAAATAGTAGTTCATCTTTTTTGCAAAGTGAATAAAACATTTTGTTCTTAATCGTTGCAGCATTGCATCAGAAAAGAAGCTGTCTGTTTAACTGCCTTATTCTTATCATTGAAGAACTTGTTAATAGAAAATTATTGAAAACAGATCAAGACTGTGCTCCTGTCTCACCTTAAGGAGGAGAACTGGCTGCATCTGATGGTTCTGGGTGTTTTTGGATTCTGTAAATTAAAATAAATGATTGAAAACAGGCCAAGACCAGTCATTATTTTGAAGGGCTGTTCTTTGCTTCATCAATTATTAGTTCACCAGCCACAAATGGTGCATACACGTAAAATGTATACATTTCAGTATCTTGGAAACAGTAGCCAATCTGCGCTCATAATTGCTATATTTGAATTCAGTGCATCAAAATTCATAAGAAACAGCACATTATAGCTATCTCTGGAGCAGTCAGCTTGAAGACCAGTGTAATTAGAGGCATTTGGTTGCTCCTGTTGCTGAAAATGGAGGTGCGACCGGTTATTGAATTTAACAATTAGTTAATCAGATGCAAGATATAGGCATTGGGTAACTTTTCACACCTTAAAAATGATTTTATGTTGCATTTTTGATATTAGGTATTGTTTGTAAATATGAAACAATTGAGGGTGATAAGTATGCAAAAATAGGGGCTATCAGGAGGGGGAAAATACTTCTTAACTGCACAGTATGTATCGATATCCTTTTTCAAGAGACCGAGACCGAAGGGTTTATGAAATGGGGAACCTCACAAATAATGCCTGTCGTGTTTAGCGTCGCATTTCTCAGCCAGTATCAACAGTGTCCATCCTTCACTTTTTCTAATGGCTATAGTAGGCTTTAACTGAGCGCAACAGTTATTAAAGATCTCCTAGTTACAATAAAAAAGGCCCCAGCCCGTCCAAGTTATATATTGGCGCAATTATTCCCGCGTTGCCACAGCAATTCAAGAGCCGTCTCCCTGGCTCGTGATAAGAGTGATGAAGAGCCTCAGTGAAACTTCTTTTCCCGGTAATTGTTTAGAATGAAGCCCTGGGTGAGAAAGTCTACAGCGCTTGCATTCCCGGTCGCTAATTATTCCAGGGTGCGTTGATGTTATCAATGCTGTATACCTTTTACTGCTGAGTAAACGCTCTCATTATACACCCCCCCAAATTCCATTTTACTGGTCTTTTGCCATTGGGCGTGCAGGCTGTGAACTGGGCAGGATCCGCTGAACGCCAGCTTTGTCAGTACACTGGGCATTCCCCACTGGAATTTTCTCACCTGTGGGGCAGAAGACTGAAGCTCAGTTAAACGTTTCACTATATACCACTATAAGTTGTATGTTTTATTAGCAGGCTATTCTCATTGCACAATATATTAGTGCACACTTGCCGCATTCTTTTCTCTTTTAGAGCATTAAGTATTCATACTCTGTGTACAATGCATACTGTGTTCAAATGCCATATTCATCACCTCGAAGCCGGATGAAAAACGCTTTCGGAGTGATTTTCTCCATCTAAAATGCGTAACTTTAGAGGGCTGAGGAAAAATTGAAGACTCTTGAATAGTTGGTGACTCCACCGTACTTTGCTCCTCAACTTGTGTGGACCCCTCAAAAATTTTACGGCCCATGTGAAAACGTGTGAAAACGGTGTATTTGGTCATGATCGCTTACTGCGTGTGAAAGTCAAAAGTTTGGACACAGCTGCATTTTTCTATCATTCAGATATGTAAAAAAAAATGTTTATTCTTCTATTTCCTGGATTGATCAAAAGGAAAACATTAATAAAATTTGCAACGATAATTGCTGACTGTTCTCATACAATTGTTTAAAACAATCACAGCCTGATGATTTAAAGAGTTCACACCATGCATGGTGGTAGACGTTCCTACGGATAGTGAAACGATTGTTCTATTTCCTTTCAGCAACAGGAGCAAGATCCAACGAACCTGTACATCTCCAACCTGCCAGTGTCCATGGATGAGCAGGAGCTGGAAAACATGCTGAAACCCTTCGGCCACGTCATCTCCACGAGGATACTGCGCGACGCCAGCGGGGTCAGCCGAGGGGTGGGCTTCGCCAGGTATGCCTCACACTGGCCCCTCCCCATGCCTGCACCATCACTTCACAACCACCACCAAACACACAAACACACACACATGCACTCTCAAAAGCGCGCGCACACACACACACGCATACGCGCACACACGCACACACGCGCACACACACACACGCACACATCCAAAACCATTTCCTCACAGCCCCCACGTTTGTTTAATTTCGACAGGCAAATGATAAAAAATATAAAAGGTGTTAATAGGACATTATTGTACTGTTAGCACTATCTTATATACTATACTTGCTCTATTCTTCCAGTTCCCACGTATGGAAATGATCCCAGAAGGCGCATAATTTATGCCAGATTTATTCATTTTCTCGCAACTAGTTCCTCATGCATTTCTGAAGCCTTCTGCCTTAAAAACATGTGTGCCCTGTATTAAGCATTACAGATATAGGCTCAGTACGCTATGTCATTTGAAGGTGCACTTCTATCCTAAATGCACTTGCATCTAAGGGAGGACTGAGCAAATCATAGGCAGGGGTATTGCACAAAGGTGGAAGCTTATGCATTCAGTTCAATTTCACACAATTTAGAAGGGCTGATTTTTTTCATGAAATTGCTCTGCCATTAAGGAGTAGGCATGAATCAGGAATCAAGCTGAGTGACATGAAATCTAATGCAATCCATGCTTAAATGGTCAGAAGCTGTGACTGGAATGTGTGTCTGATTGCAAGTATGTTTTGTGACCAGTCTGCTTATTGACTGGACTGACAAAGCAGCCAGTAGTTGGCCAGTAGTGACCACCTGTTTGAAATGAGTCAGGGGGGATGGGAGGGTAATTGAGAGTAGACTGGGGCCAGTGAGAAGACAGATGCTTGGGGAGCGAGGGGGGCGGAGAGGGAAGGTAAGCCAGCCTTGGCGTCTCTGTACCCTCCATTATCGTTATCAGGCCCCATTAAGGCCAGCAGGTTCCTAATTATTTCCAACAAGACCACCTAATGACATTAAGGATTATTTCTCCGAACGGGCCTGCACGAACCACACCCTTTACTGTCACCCAAGGCTTCAGAGACCGAGAGACAGAGAAAGAGTGCAAGTGAAAAATAAAGAGATGGAGAAAACAGAAAGAAAGCATTTGAATTTTTCTGCGAGAAAGATGGAAACAAAGAGCGGACAGCCGGAACAGAAGTAGAGGAAAAGACGGAGGCGAGAGCGAAAATTTGATAAGACTGTTTGGGCAGGTCTTTGGTGTCAGCGCTGGTGTAGCCTTTCAGTGCGTAGAGCTGCCAAGTTCCACTGGCCAATGACATTGAGCATATGCTAGGATACGCAAGCTGCACACTCCACACTGCTGTTCTCTGTGCTGCTCTCATTGCATGCTCTCGCTGTAGTCTGTGACTCTTCGTAGGTTTGCCTTTCCCCCCCCAAACTCGATTCCCCTCCCCTTTTGACTTCCTCTGGTTGTTCCCCTCCAACTCTCCACTGCGTGTCTCGTTTTTCAAGCCCTGACTCTCAGACCCATCCACATCTGGTATGAAAAAGCAATCTGTATCCAAACACGTTAGCTAGCCAATAAGCGAACCAATCTTGCCTTTGCATTTACAACTGGTGTTTTTTTATGTGGTCTACTAATCTCTATTGGAATTGGATCTCTGTCTTCTGGAGCAAAACCTGTGAGAGTATTTTTTAAGCGGCGACAAATCCTTCGGAAGTGTCAATCTGTGGGAAGTGCCAGCTATTTGTTTATCTTACGTTAACGAAATTATCTTTTTATGGCAATAGCCGTAGCAACATGATCTTTTTATGACAATAGCCTAATTGCATTTTAATGTTAGCATTAGCAAGATTACTCACCTTTTAAATTGTGTCACTGTCGGCGACTGGCTCCGAACTGTCTGACGTTGAGTACGGATCCCAGCACGCTGTACGGATTGTACACCTACCTCACATCTGAACACAATGGGAGCCAAACAACATCCAGACATGATCTGATTACATACCAATCACAACGGATTTACACCTTTCATTGATATAAGTTTTTCCTCATCAGGATACTTTGGATACAAATCACATTTTAATACCCCGGTGTATATTGGGACATTATGAACTAATCCTAGAAGATGTGAGGGACTGATATTTTTACCCTCTATTAATCCTAATTCATCATAGTGAGATGAATGTTTACTTCAAGTCTTTCAATTGCACTGCCTTTGATTTCTGAACTTCATTTATGTGCCTGACAGACTCCACTCCCCACATGCTGGGTCACTCGGTCTCTCTCTAAGACACATTAATACCGCAGGTACCTCCCTCTGTTTGTCATACTCAATGCTGCCAGCTCTCCCGTATTTTCTGGGAGTTTTAGTAGCATATTCATGTTCCCATGCCGTAGTTAGCAGTTATTCAACCAATGCGTATTTAAAAGATGCTCAGGCAGAATTGAATTCCTTGCGCATGGAGGTTTATCAGACTCACGTGTGTTACGGTGGATTTCACCTCTAGTAATATGGAAGCTGATTTTGACTCCTGTCTTCTCGCGGTTTTCTTTTTCTCAGGGGTTAGAAGCAAAGCATGAGTTTAATGATTGTTAATTTTTTTTTTTAAATGACACAAGACCGAGTGAAACATATTTAATTGCTTCTATCCTCTGAGTAAAGAAAAGAGTGAGGAGTCTGGAGTCATAATCAGTTTCCATAATACTAGTGGTGAAATCCACCTTAACGCATGTGAATCTGATAAACCCCCTCGCACAAGTACTTCAATTCTGTGGGCGGACCTCTTCATTACGCATTAATTGAATAATTGCTGAGTACACCACAGGAATGTGAATATGCCACTAAAACTCCCGGAAAATTGAGGAAATTGGCAGCTCTGCATACTGCATTTTAAGTTCTTTTTTTCTTTCAGGATGGAGTCCACTGAAAAATGCGAAGTGGTGATTCAGCATTTTAACGGGAAATATCTGAAGACTCCTCCCAGCATCCCCAGTAAGTGCGCTGTTTGTCTTCCAACTTTTAGTTTGTTTTGGATTTGACTTTGTGTTCCGGGTTCACCGGCTGCACAGCTATTTCAGTAAGTAAATGAAAAATGAACAAAGTCAAAAGGTTGCTTCTGCCTATTTTTTTTTTTTGCCTTCTAGTGGCAATGAGAGGTTATTGTCCTCAGCTTTGGGGAGTATATCAGTGACTTAGCAAGTAAGGGCAGACTGCTGTGGTTTAAAATGCTGCAAACGATGAAAATGAAGCAGGATGCTTTCAGAGCCAATAAAAAATCCATCCAATTTACAGGAGAAGTGGGCCCATTTGCTTTGTGGCTAAATTATTAAACTTCACTTTGTGGTACTTTGAGCTGCAGAACTAGTTTGATGTAATTCTTGGTGTGAGTCAGTTCCCACAGAGACTGAACTGCTTCCCTTTTAAAGGCTTCCCTTAAAATTTCTTTTCCCTTCAATCTAAAGTAATTTCAGTGCCCTGCCACTAAGTTTCATGGCAGGTCCTCATAGTAAAAATGTATCTTTTGTTTATTTCTGTTGAGTTTCCTGAAGAATGAGTGAGATGACAGACAGAGTCAGAATGAGAGCTCTATCTCCATCAGTGCAGCTGAGAGAGGCCCAGAGCCTCTTAGATGTACTTTGACTGCTGCCGTTTACCTCATGCAGGGAGTGTGTTGGCTGGACAATGTACGCACCGCCAAAAATAACTGAGGAAAGGATAAGTTCCCCGTTGGGTTCTGTCTACAGAAAATTGCGGTGACCTATGTCTCTCTCTCTGTCCATCTCAATTGCTCACTGAGCTGCTCACATGCTCACTTACTCACTCATATACGCTCATTTGCTCGCGTTTGCGGACTTGCTCCCTTTGCTTTCACTTACCCATTTGCTTATACTTTCACTTGCTCCCTGGCTCTCAGTTGAAGCCCACACACTGGAACCCAGTGTCTGCAGGAAAGCTGACATAAGCAGACTGCAGGTGCCTATTCTGATCCCAGAAAAAACACCCTCTGGGGTCCACTAGCTCTACACCGCTGTTCAGGGCTGCCTGCCACAGTTGGCTCTCGTACATCGGATTTGGTTTAAGTCCATGGTTACAGACTATATATCACAGCACCAAGGGCTAATGATTGCGTGAGATTTGCTGTCCGAGCCTTATTTTGAAGTATTTGATCCTTCGGTATATGTAGCTTTGATAGCTCTGAGAGGTACTTTAACTACCCATTACCACGGTTAGCTCAGTACATTTGGCATTTAGTAGAGCAGTAATGTGTAACTGTTGACACTCCTGCTGTCACCTGCGTCAGCAAACCACTGCTTTCATGTTGATTTAGAACTTACCAGATCAAAGCAAGATTTAATACATGTGATATCAATTCTTTTATTAATTGTTTTTTGTTTCGCGGTGTTTGCTGATAAGCTGCCGCTATTCTGTGGGAAATGAAGGGCGATATGATGCATTATATCTCTTCTCTGT
Source organism: Gymnothorax reevesii (assembly GCA_029721435.1). Classification (NCBI taxonomy): domain Eukaryota; kingdom Metazoa; phylum Chordata; class Actinopteri; order Anguilliformes; family Muraenidae; genus Gymnothorax; species Gymnothorax reevesii. Next base: position 31,280,868 of record CM056573.1, read on the forward strand.
CGCTCGTGGGAATCTTGACATTGTCTCTCTGCTAAATTTAGACGGCTACTGTATGATGACAAATGCGGGCTTCTTCCCCGCTGTGTTGGGGTGATTTATTTGAGCGAAATGCTGCTGTTTTTCTCCTCCAACGCATCACTCACAATCAGGCCCTGAGTGAGCTCCGCACACCCCACAGCGTAACCTTGTCAAAGTCACCACTCTCTCTCTCTGTGTGTGTGCGTTGGCATGTGTGTAGTGGTGGTGGTAGTGCAGAGGGAAGCACTGTTGTCTTGTTACAAGGAGATTTTGAGTTCAAGTCCAGCTTGGGCCTTTCTCTGAGATGATCACATGTCGTTATCCTTGTGTTCTAGTGGATGTCCTGGCGTCGTCGAAAGAATGCATCTTTGGCTAAGTGTAGTTTCTAAATTGGGGAACTGTCTTGGGTTTATTCCCGAATCCTCCCTCTTGCCATACGGATGCTGGAATAGACCCTATCCCCTGCGACGCTAACCATGAATAAGTGGATTTGATACTGAAAAGATGGATATAAATAACCTGGTCAACTGACAAATGTGATTATTTCAGTAACCCTATTCACTACCTGATGAGATTTTTATTGCATCGACATTGCTGATATATGCACCTTGTCAAAAGTGCTAAAATCCATCTGCGATATTCTACACTGCTCTTCCCAAGTGAAATGGTGTCCTGGCTGACCACAGGCCATGTGTATGATAGATTTGGTTTTCTGACAGGGATAAGCCCTGGGGGCCTGCCCTGTGGTGCACGACTCAGCTTCTCCTTGAGCTCTTCCTGCACTCGTACCAATGACGTGGAGACTGCACGCTCTCTGTTCTTACTGCATTCTGTGTCATGGTTTGTGAATGTGCTTTTTGCTTTCTTTGTTACTCTTGTCCCTGATGGCATCGTTTTCTTTTTACATCTGATTTTTTACCCAGCTGGCTGATTACTCCTGGGCGGTCCGTTAACTGCCCATTGGTCCGACGACCCATTGATCCGACATCCCGTTCCTCCGACAAAATGACCTCCTTGGTCCCACCTCCCATTGGTCCGACCCCCCGTTACTCCGACAAAATCGACCACAGAGAGAGAGAGAGAGAGCTCTCAGAAACGCACATTTTCTGTGGAGGGGGGCTTGTGTGTTTATTCATCGCACAAGGTAACTAATGGGAGGTTGGACCAATGGGAGGTCGGACCAGTGCCATGGACCCGGCGGTCCTTCCCTGAGTCTATTTAAGCCGGAAGTCGCCAGGCCTCCTTTGCTGGAGTGTTTGATATGACTTTGCTCACTTCGGCACAATATATTTCTAGTCAGGGGTTTGCCGATTTATATATATTTTCTTTCTGGGAGGCTTAGCTTCTTTAGGTTATTTGGCACTGTTGTTGGGTGCCTTGTTGGTTTTCTCTTTTATTGAGATTTCTTTTCTATCTGGTTGCTCGCTTCGTTTTTGGAACTTAAGCCTTTCGTTTATTCAGAAACGCAAGCTTTCCTCTTATTTCGCCCAATCACTTTCAGCTACGTCGGCTCGCTGCTTGATGCAGCTTTTCCTGCCGCGGCATCTGAAACTCCACTCTAACCAGCCATTACATTCTGCCATGGTCACATACGCGCCAGCTTCCAGTCATGGCAAAACCAAAGGGCAAAATGCATAGTAAACATAGTTAATACCCCTGTTGAGAAATGAATAATCTAAAAAAGAAAGGTTGCCATTGGCCACTTTTACAAATGAGTGAAAGCTTTCAGGTTAAATCCGAAATGATCAAAATCAGGTAAACTGATGGTCAAAAAGCTCAAATATTTATCCATAAATAAAACTACAGTAAAACTACAGTTTTAGAGAGGATAAAATACATATTTCTGCATGGTCTGCACAGCTTTCACAGCTAACAACGCAACAGGAACAAACCATTTTGGCACATAAATCATGGGCATCCAAATAGGTTAAAGCACTACATGGTTTGTTTTGCCACAATCGGATGTTAAAGCCAACTTGCTATGAAAAAGAGGGCTTTTTGCAGTCTAGTGTTTACTCTTCATAATTTACTCGTACTCGCAGTGCTGAAATGGACCACTGAACCCACTTCTCCCAAACTGACTGGGTGCAGCTCCCCCAACTGGCCAAGGATGGTGAGGGTAGTTGAAGGTCCATGGTGTGCACTGGCTCCTGAAAGTAATTAGCCACTGTGACTAAGAGATATTGAAGTCACCTTGTCACACTGGGATCTGATTAGCCACATGAATTATGTACTATTAGTTATTCTCATGGCCAAAACAATTTAGCCACACAGTTTAAAGCTGCACCGACTTGCACATACAATACTGTGCAAAAGTTATTGGGACAGTATGGACAAGTCTCGAATGGGTCGTCCAAAAAAGATTTATTAAATGTGAATTCATTTCTAAAATGCAGAGTGCGAAACATGTTGTGAGGCACATCAAACGTGAATGCTCTGCATGAAATGGTGAAATGCTCCAAAAACCTAGCAAATACGCTCCGGCAAATCTGTGCACCAAATTTGTAGCATTTTCTTTTAAAAAATGGAAAAATATAAATTAAAAATGAAGCAATTCATAGCTCTTGATTTTGGCTACTTTTGAGTGTCTAAATAGCCTGCAGTGAAGGTGGAAAACATTTTGTTTAAGTGCATCAAATGTGACTTATAAATTGTTATCGCATTTGCACAAAGCAGCCAAATGTGAAAATAGACGTACAGTAATCGAGCAAAAAAATTCAGGAAAATCTGTCATGTTTCATGGTCATTTAAATTAAAAAATTTAACAACCAAAAATTAGACTGTCTACCAATTTAAATTGTAAATTGTGCGAATCCACCGCGTGATTGCAAATTGAGCAAAGTAAATGGGAGCAGGGTGAGAGCGATTGTCAGCTGGAACAGGGGCTCCAAAACTTTTTCATGCCAAGGCCCCCTTAGCAGACTGTAATCAGGCTGAGGACCCCCCCATCCAATAACAAAGGTCTATACTGGCTGATATGTTTTGTTTATTTGACTTTCATCTTTAATATAACCAAGCAAGTCATTAAGAACAGACCATTATTTGCAACTGATGTTCCCATAAATAAAGACATTTTGCATTCAGGGCAAGAAAAAAAACACAATAAAATGCTATACTGGCTGATTTAGGGCAGGCATTTACTAAACTTTAGTTTAACCAATTTCTTTGATTAACTGTCATTAAGAACAGCTCATTATTTACAATCGATGATAAGCATGACAAGAAAGCCATTTTGAGTTGAAGGTTAAAAAAAAAATCATCAAAAAACAATAAACTGCTATATACTGGCTGATTTATGACAGGCTGTTTTATTTACTTAACTTTAATTTAACCAAGCAAGTTATTAAGATCAGATTATTATTTACAATGGACAGAAATAGAAAGACATTTTGCGTTATGGGCAAAAAAAAACAACCCCATCACAACAAAAGAAGATAAACGAAACACGGGTTAGTGAGAAGGATGGGCTCGGACATTCCTGCACAGTTTATCCGCTCTGGGTTTAATCTGGCCAGAGACAATCTCATATCATTCTCCACATGTAGACGTGCTCTGTTTTTTGTTTTCAGAACTTTAAGTGTGGAAAAACCTGCCTCGCACAAGTAGGTTGTGGCGAAGGGCAAGAGGCATCGAATTGCTTTTTCGCTCAGCACTGGGTAATCATAGTTCCAAAATTCGGACAAGGGGACAGCAGAGAATTTCATTTTCAAACTTCCTTCATTGGAAATTTCAATTAATTGTTCCTGCGACCTCAAGTCGAGACTACTGTTGTCGATTGATGAGTCAAAAGGATTTCTGATCCAATCTAAATGGGCATTGTCAAGCTCTGGGAAATAGACGCGAAAATTTTCCTTCAGATGTGCCAGATGCAATGTTATTCCAGGCCGGACACTCTCCGCGGTGACGCTGGCTCCTGGTGAAGGAGGGGGAACTTTTCGGTCGTTCCTCCGTCCAGTTTCCTCTCCTAAAGGCTGATTTTTTGCAGAAAGGCTCGGACATTATCTTGCAAATTAAGAATACTGAGATCGCGGCCCTGCATGCCCTGATTAAGGGTATTTAAAAGTTGGAAAATGCCAGCCAAGTACGCTAGCTTCAGAACCCGCAACTCCTCGTCAAAACAGGGGGCAAACTGGGAGCTCAGAAAACAAAAATTCACGCAACTCTTTGTGGAGTTCAAACACTCGTTCAAAAACTGCCCCTCGAGAAAGCCAGCGGACCTCAGAATGGAGCAGAAGATTTTCGAAATTGGCACCCATGCCATCCCAGATAGCAAGCACCTCTGCTTCGGATCTGCCCCGGCTCCAGCTGCTCCGGCTCAGAGCCGGGGCAGATCTGGAGCGGAGGAGCTTGCTGTCTGGGATGGCAAAGTTTGGCAAACATTCTGGACGTGTTTTTATCCTGTTGACGATTTTCACAACGTCTTGAAGCACCTGTAGCAATTCGTTTTCCATTCCTTTGGCAACAAGTGCCTCACGGTGAAGCATACAGTGCGTGCTGACAGCATCTGTAGCTTTGGCTCTTATTAATGTGACGACCCCGCAGCGCTTGCCTGTCATGGCAGCAGCGCCATCTGTACACACCCCTACGCAATGAGACCAGTCAATTGAATTTTTCTGCATGGTCATCCAAAACGCCAAAAATGTCCTGGCCTGTTGTTCTCCCCTCAAGTTCTTTGCAAAATAGAAGCTCCTCGACAAAATTTTCATCCCTAATAAAGCGGACAAAAACAAGAAGTTGTGCCGCATTAAATACATCTGTGCTTTTATCCAATTGTAATGCGAAAAAAGGGCTGTCCTTTACCCGTATGAGCACTTGCTCTGTTACATCCTCAGCCATGTCCGATATTCGCCTGCTAACAGTATTGTTTGACAAAGGAACAGTGTCAATTTTTCGGGCAGCTTCCTCTCCAAGCAATTCCCGAACGATGTCCTTGGTCGCCGGTAATATCAGGTCTTCTCCAACTGTGTGCGGTAGTGATGCGCGGGTCGGCCCGGAACCCGTGGGTCCCGCGGGTTAACCCGCGGGTCGGGTGGGGCGGGTCAATATTTTAATAACATTTAGCGGGTGCGGGCGGGTTGGGCCAAACAGTGGCGACATCTAATTCCCACGAAATTGCGAATAAAAAGTATAAAAGGCTATCGGCCACTTGAGGGCTCTAGACATACAGCCTAGATAATATGCTCTTGTCAAACGATGTAACGCTACCTTAAGCAGGATAGAATGCCAATTGTACCTCTCCCTCTTCCTACTCTCGATGTACACGCACTCACTGGTGCGCAGCTTTATCCTCCACGGTTAGACTAATGATCTAAAGGTTGAATGATAGCTCATCTTATAAATCGTTCTGCAGTCAGCACCGAAATATTATATAGCAGTAGTAATTTTATTGACCTGTGGGTCCAAACAACACATAGACAAAACATTTTTTCGCCACTTTACAGTGAAAGGCATTTCACGATTCTTATTCACAAATAAAATCAACTTGTTGAGGTGCTTACGTTTATCAGCTACGTGTCCTCTAACAGCAGAGCGAGTACTGCCATCGGCAGTAAAGACACTTCTTAGATATACATTTCTATGACACCATTCTATACACATATCACCCAAACGAATAGGTAACTCGGAGCATGTATGGTCATAAACTTAGTCTTGCTGTCATTAATTACCATACCATGAGACAAAGAATAATCGTGTAAAACTCCATTGTGGCCAAAGCAGTCGTTGCCGAGCGAACCTTCAGTTCGGCTGGCCGTGTCCAGGAAGCGCGCCGTAATCGCTTAAACCCTGGCACTGTTGACACGATTTTGTTTTTGCATAGTTTGGGAAAAAATACGCCAAGGCCTACATTATAAGTTGTGTTGAAAGAATAGGCTGAAAGCCCCCCCCCCCCCCCCCCCCCCACAAAACAATCTTGAAATGAATATATGAGGAAAAAAAATTTCCTCGTAGACAGGATATCGCAACACTGTATGGGAGAGCAGGCGATCGCGCCAGTGCACCACTGTAATGTTAATTTTGTTCCAATAAAACAGCCTGTTTGCAATATTTTTCCTGATGGCAGTTCGTTTGGTTGCAAATAACAGAAATCGCGGTAAAGGTCAATTAATAGACAGCGCCTAAACTTTGTATTAATAATTCCAGCCAAAAGCCTGTATGTTGTGCTCCACTCAGAACCATTGCGTAACCGAGGAATCGTTTTTTTCCACTGCAAATCATGTCACACAGACCCACTGTATTCTTTTTCTCCTGCCTCCTTTTTTGTGTCGGGTCGGGTTGGGTTCGGGTTGAAAATCAGTGCGAGTTTTAGCGGGGCGGGCGGGGCGGGTTAGCTGTCACGTCGGGTCGGGTTGGTGCGGGTGTTAAGAAACCTCGACCCGCGCATCACTAGTGTGCGGCTTCTTTGCTCGGGCGATGTGATACGATGCCAAAAAAGATGCCTTTAATGCCCTCTCTTGACCTGTCATTTGCTGGGTGAAAGCCCTTGCTTACGTCGCCTGTAATGCTGCTTTTCTTTTGAAGAAGTCCGCAGGTTTTCAGACATTAATTGGATGTTTTTGCTCTAAATACCGTTTTAGTTAAGAGAGCTTTAAAGATTCGTTTGAGAGAATTTCCTGACATAGAACACATTTAATCAAGACCATCTTTTTTCTGAGTCGATACAAATCCAAAGGCTATGTATGAAGCCTCATACTTCCTCAATTTCGATTTTGCTGTGGAAGTCGACTCATGCAATTTACCAGAAGGACAAGAAGATTGTTCTAACTCGGAATGTGTAAATTTTAAAAAACAATCCATTGTCGCTAATATAGCTTTGTCCCTAAGCTGTCATTTTTTTTATAGGTTAAGTGTCTCCTTGGCGCTCGGTGTTTACAGGCCACAGCACGTGCGCATTAACTACAGTATAGGCATCCGATCGCATTTGAAAAAAAAGGCGTTTCGGAATTATTATTAAGCCAATTGACGGTCAAAGTTGCGGACCCCCTGGCACTCTGCCACAGACCACCAGGGGTCCGCGGAGCCCAGTTTCGGAACCCATGTGCTAGAAGATGATGATTCTGCAGACCTTAACATTGCTTTTTTCAGCATGTCGCTGATAAATGCTGAAGTTAGTAAACTTATTTTTAGGAGTCATTTCATTTGGCAGCCGTTTGTTCAACTCTAGTTCAGGTCTGATTTGTGGAAAACCGAAGGAGGAAGTTTACTTGTCCGCCGGATGGCAGCAAGTACTTTATTGCACTCAAATTTATATCGATAAATTTATCGCCCAGCCCTAACAAATAGCTGATCTGTCATGTAACTGGACAACCTATAGGCCTATGATCAGCACAGAAGCAACGTTAGCAGATATTATACTATTGTTCACTTGCATTGTTATACCCACTTGCTAGCTTGTCAATTAAGCTACAGTTAGCTTGCACTGTAATAATGCTTGCTAGCTAGCTAATTACGCTACAGTTTGCCTGCACTGTAATAACTACTCGTTCACTTAGCTAATTAATGTGAGATGCTAACTACATTGAAAAGTTGCTGTTTGATTTGTCAACTGATGTGATCAGTCAATGGTGATGTTAGCTAGCTAGCCAACAAAGCTAGAAAGCTCCCAGGTAAGCGCTCAAACACAGCAACAGGTGTGAACGAATGATACGCTTCCTTTAACAGCCATTGACATTGTGAAGGTATGGAACAGGTTTTCCAGATGCTCATACAACCCAGACAAAATGTTCGGAATAGGATTGAGCTTTTAGATGTCGAAGTGATGTGGACTGTCATCAGTTTGAGGGGGGCTGGGAGAAAAACTGAGGCAAGCTGTAATGAAAGCTAGGCCACAATTAAAAACCCACAGCTGTAGCATGGCAAAAATGTGAGCGCTTTAGCTGAGTGAAAAGCACAAGTGGTCAGATGAGTAAGACAAATTTTCACAGAATTGAGTGTCATTTTGTGTTTTGCTGACTGGAATTAGATACAAGTAGGTTACATATTATTCTGTGGAACTCAAAGCAGTACTAGCTGGCTAACATGCAGGATATAAGGAATTGACCTCAAGTAGTCGCATTTGCGATTGGTATAAGCAGACAGTCCATTGTTAACTGTACAATAACAGTAACATACTTTTACAACCATAGTTTGATCATGGACTTTGGGATAGCTAATGTCACTTAGTGTGTCAGATGACCACAAAATATAGCTGGCTTTTTTCCTCTTAATATATACTCAGCGCCATTAAAAACGCACAGGTGAGGCATGTACTGTATTTGTGGCAAAATGAAGAATCGATTGATTTTTATTGCTTTTCCAGTCAGGCACGAGAGGAAATAAAGGAAAGCGCTTGGTATTTTAATCCTGACGCGCACCCCATGCGTGCGCCAAGCACTTCAGTAATAACAAACATTGAGCTTTTCATGATGTGTACAGTGACACTTGACTTGTTCTTTTTGGTATGGTCAATAGCCTACATAAAGCCAACAAAAAAACGAAAAATGCTGCATCAAGAAAATGGAACGGCTTGTGACACAGGAGAGAAAAAAGAGCCTTTGGCATGTTACAGGCAGATCTCAGCCACTGAGAGGTGGTGTGTCCTTTGCACTGTCACCATTCAACATTCAGTCAGCTCGTTATCCGAGAATGGAACACAGGCACTGTCATTGACCGACCCTGCTTAGGGCAGCCACGAGTGACGATTGCAGCTCAGGTTACAGCCTGTACGTGACAGATTCCGGACAGCAACCAAAACTGATCATGAGATGAAAGGTCCGAGACGATTGAGGGTGAGCGCCAAGTCCCTTTTGACGCCCTTTATGTGAGCAACACACGCGTGTGCACGGGCCCTACAGAAAACCCAGTTTATACTCATTTACGCATGGCTGCCCTTACCGCGGATGGTCAACGACTGACCCTGTTTTCCATTCTCAGACAGAGAGAGGGAAATAAAGTGCCAAAAAATTACACAGAGGCAGGTGCCCCTAATCAGAAGTGAAGAGTTCCTACTCGAGTTGATAGGCAAAAAATGGGTTTTCTGTAGGGGTCGTGTGCACGCATGTTTTTCTCTAGTTGACGGCGTCAAACGGTACTTGCACTCACTCTCAATTGTCGCGGACATCTCATCTCATGATCAGTATTGGTTGCTGTCCGGAATCTGTCACTTACAGGCTGTAACCAGATATGGCGCTCTTCAGCTGCCATCGTCACTCGTGGCTGCCCTAAGCGGGGTTGGTCAGTGACAGTGCCTGTGTTCCATTCTCAGATGGAACACAGCTGACTGATTGTTGAACGGTAACAGTGCAAATGACGCACCACCTCTCGGCGGGTGAGACCTGCCCCTAACATGCCAAAGGCTCTTTTTCTCTCTGCTGTGCCACAAGCCGTTCCATTTTCTATGCAGTGGCATTTTTCGTTTTTTTTGTTGGCTTCATGTATGCTATTGACCACATCAAAAAGAACAAGTCAAGTGTCACTGTACACATCACAAACAGCTCAATGTTTGTTATTACTGAAGTGCTTAGCGCGTGCACGTGGTGCACGTCAGGATTGCAATACCACGCGCTTTTCTTTGCCACAGGATGTTACCTTCAATCTTAGTATTTACCAAATACAAGCAAGCTATTTAGCTAGCTAATCAAGAGCAGAGTTAGCGCGCTATGCATTCTGTACTAAAGGCTTTTGTGTACCTGTAGAGTTGCTACATCATATAGCTATTCATCATATAAAAGAAATTAAAACATTAACCGAATTCAAGCTAGCTGACTAGCTAGCAATCAGTGCAGCCTTAGTTTACTCTGCATTCTCTACTGAAGGCTATTGTGCCATTATCATGTTGTTATATAATAAATCCAATCGCCACATTTGAATCGTGATGCCTGCTCATTTCACAGACTTGGGTTTAGTTGGAGAGCGGTGGTTAGCATTATCCAGAGCTCAACTCTTGGTCACACATATGCTGAACGCTGCTGTGCTTATGTCACCAGCTGATCTCATTGGTCTTCTGACCAGGGATTCCTGCCTGTTCCCCATTCTTGACTGAAAAAAATGTGCCTTGACACCTTATAAAGCAGCCAAAGACTCATTTATTCAAACTGGTCTTTGTTTCACCTCCTGCTGCCTAGTGCTTGTAGTTTTTATCTTACCGGCCCCCTGGGCTGATAAGCTATTGTCGTGGTGTGGCGTCCATCGTCTGGCATCCGTCATCCGGAACATTTTTAATCTTTTTTTTGATTCGATGAATTTTCGTGTAAATTTTCAAAAACATACTACTAGACCATATCTCCCGGCTTTTTTCTCAGATTTTTGATTGAAATATTTTTGTCAGTTTTATGGGCCCTTGAAGTAATGGCTCCAATGTTGAAGATATAACTGAGAAATTTTAAAAATCATTTCTCAAAAACTGTGATAATTTTTTTCTAAATCAGGCAATCAACTCACCTTGATACCATCAATGTACAGTGCGAGCGCCATTTTGATTGAATCGACGGAAGTGGGTCTATTGGGGGCGTTGTACTATAGAAATATGCAAGATGACCTGTGGAGGCCAAATGGTTGCAGATAGAGGTTGATTTTGTATAACTGACATATAGAAAGTAATAAATGACCTATATTTTTGCTGTGTTAACGTTGACCTCAGATGACCTTGAAAGGTCAAACTTGAGGTCAAGCAAAATGTTGCAAATTTTAAATGTTTCTAGGCTTGAAAATGTTGCAGATTGGGAACATATGTGCATTGAACACTTATAGGAAGTCATGTATAAACTTTCATTTGGTGGCCTTAAACTTGACCTTCGGCGACCTTCGAAGGTCAAATTTCACCTAGTGAAATTTCAATGACTTCTATCACCAGAACTATTACTGATAGAGCTTTGGTTTGTATTGTGTCCATATAGGAAGTCATGTATGAAGTTTCATTGGGTGACCTTGAACTTGCCTTTCATTGACCTTGAACGACCAAACTATTCAGTGAAGTCATGTATGAACCTTCATTTGGTGACCATATTGATATTCAAAGGTTTAACTTGACCTAGAGAAAATTCTATGACTTCTATCACTGAAAAGGTCACAGATGGAGCCTAGGTTTGTGTTACTGACATAGGAAATCACATATGAACTTTCATTTGGTGACATTCAGTTTGACTGTTGATGACATTCGAAGGTCAAACTTGACAAAATACAATTACAATGACTTGTCTTGCCAAAACGGTCACAGATGGAGACTAGGTTTGTATTAGAGACATATAGGAAGTCACATATGAACTTTCATTTGGTGACCTTCGTATTGACCTTCAAAGGTCAAATGTGACCTAGTGAAAATTCAATGACTTGTATCACTAAAATGGTCACAGATGGAGCCTAATTTTGTGATACTGACATCTAGGAAGTCGCATATGAACTTCCATTTGGTGACATTCAACTTCACTGTCAGTGATTTTTGAGGGTTTAACTCCACAGTGTAACTTACAAAGACTTGTATCACCAAAATGGTCACAGATCGTGCCAAGGTTTGTTTAGAAACATTTAGAAAGTCATGTACGAAGTCCATTTGCTGACCACCACTTGACATTCTGTGACCTTTAAAGTTCACAATTGACATATTGAATACATATTGACATTTTCATGACTTTTATCACCAAAACTGATTCAGAGCTTAAGATTGTATAAAAGAAGGTCTTATAAATATGTTAACTTCTATTTGAACTTTTATTTAGTGACCTTGACATTGATTTTCATTGATTTGAATGTCACACTTTGCATGACATTTTAATAACTTGTATCATCGCTGTAAGACTGCTTGCTGGTAAGCTACAGGACCCTTGGTCCTATTTTTATTTTTTTCCTCTCTCATAAATTTACTCTTGTGAAGCACTGTGTGACCTTGCTCTGCAAAAGATCCAACACTAAATAAACTTTACAAGTTTACTCACTTGCATTCACAGGCAAAGTTTTTCATAACAAGACTGTCCTTCTTTGTCATTACTTTGCCATTAACTTTAAGATTTTTTGAAGTCCTTGCTGCACCACAGCTGCAGAAAGTGTGTGTCACATTACACATCATGAAAATGATTTAGCAGACAGTCTTATCCCGGAGCAACAAACAAAAGCACTGAACGTCATTTGCGTCTGGAACACAAAAGTGCGATATTACCAAGAAGACACAGAATGGTATTGTAACCATTAAGTCAAAGAACCTACAATTAGAATAGTAACAGCGCCAGAGAAAAAAATGGGAAAGGAAGAAGCTTGTTAAATAGGGTCTTGGGAGTGACGAAGTTAGAGAGCCAGGAGTAAGAGGAAATAAAAAGTTTTGGACAGCTAGAAGTAAAAGGAAATAATAAAAACTTTGGATTTAGCTTATGAAGTGAAGGACTAAACAGGACTATCCAAGTAAAAGCCAAGAGCATGAAGCATTCTACCATACGGTATTTTCTATACTCGTACAGAAAATCTTTATGTAAAAAAACTAGATTATAATTTGGGACAACAAATACACATTATTCTCATTCATATTAACACACTTTTTTCACTTTCTCAGTGCTATCCCCACTGAGTAAATATACTGATTAATAAACAATACAGATGTTAGACATCAAAGTGTACTGCCACAAAGAGGTTGCAGTAAATATTTTGTTTCAGTTCATGTCTGGGTCGCTGTTCATTGAGAAATATCTGAGTTCATAGAACATATTTTTTTTCAGCGTTTTGGTTTTCTTTGCGTGAAAAAAGCAGGATTTGGCGTTAAAAGGCAGAAAAGCAACAGGGGGCCTCAGTGTTTGAAGTTCTCAGCAGGTACAAATGAAGAATTTTGTCGCAAAATGCAATAAATCCCTTTGCAGCATTTTTTTTTTAATTCACATTTTGGTGATGGGAAATGTTTGCAAAGAAGAGCCTTTTTATCTGTTCATATGTCACACTTGACACACTTACCATGATGAAATTAAAGCTTGAAATAATGAATTTTGTGAACTTTGAACTTTGCTGTGATATTTGACGAAAGGCAATATATCCGCAGAAGTTGGATTTGAAGTCAGAAGCCTGCCAGTTAATATCAAAGACATAAACATTAACAGGTTTTTTGTAATAACTGATAATACTCCATCACGTGTAGTGTACTGCCCTTTTTGCGAATCTGCTGCTCAAAAACTGCTGCTCAAAACACAGTCAGCAGGGAGAAAACTATGTCCACTGATGGCAAACGCACACTTGGCAGATCAATTATGGAATCTTTTTTTCCGCAGTGCTCCAAGAGTCTCTGAACAGTCAGAGCCTGCTGGCAGTGCGGGGTTCTCCAGTGCTGATTGGCTGCCTGGATGTATTGTAGTTAGTGGAAAAACTGGCTGCCCTTTCTTGTGCTTTAGAATGAAAGTGAATGTTCAAGCCTGCTAAACACGGGGATATACAGCGTGTTGCTTGGGCTGAACATGGCATGACTTCCGGCCCGCCAGTGATGATCGTCTCACTATGGTCAGCCAAAAATTTTGAAAGTAGCGTTTATTGCGTTTGGGAATGGAACTCTTTCAATATTGAAATATCCTTTTAATGCCCAGTAACAATGGAGCTTGCTGAACCAAATTACTTGTTCAAACCTCTGTCAAAGGCATCCATTATTAAATAGTGTTTCTCAGACTTGAAATTTAATGAATGCCAGTGCCATGTAACAACACTACCCAAATATACACTGCTGCTCAATAGTTTGGAAGTAGGTGTTATCTTTGCAAAGATTAAATGAAGAGGGTGAGATTGGACAGAAGGAAGTGTTGTGACCGGTAGGACTAAAGACATAAATCTAAACTCTGCAAGAACTTTTTGAAAAAGAAATGTGAAATTTTGGAGAGGCCAGCTAAATCACTTGATAGAACTGTGGTGGGATCACCTGAATCGTAGTCTTTCTGCAGTGTGCCGATCTTCAGAGACACACCTGACAGATTACTCCAAGTTGAAATCCATTGAGAATAATACCTCAGTAAAATCAACATCCATAATTCCTAAAATTTGCGAAACAGTGATTAAGTCTCACGGTTGATAGCTCACTAACTGGGATATCATCTGAAACGTTAATGTTCGAAAATGTTTTAAATTCACACCTGACAGATTACTCCAAGTTGAAATCCATTGAGAATAATACCTGAGTAAAATCAACATCCATAATTCCTAAAATTTGCGAAACAGTGATTAAGTCTCACGGTTGATAGCTCACTAACTGGGATATCATCTGAAACGTTATTGCTCGAAAATGTTTTAAATACTCAATAAAACATCTTAAAATATATTTTGGTATTTGTTTCACGTGGCCCACAATTTGCTTATGTGACAACAAATTCATTGATTAAAACAGCAAAATGCTTTAAAAAGGTAAAGTAACTCCAAACTTTTGAGCAGTAGTGTATTCATCTCAACACTCAGAGTGGAGCTGTCTTTGCCCAGTATCTCCATATGAATTTTAGCAGCTTAAGAGGTTGCCACCTTGCGTCCATCCAAGGGTGAATGAAAGGTTAAGTACAGGGCAGACTGTGTAAAACTGTGTGTATAACCTTGCCCCTTTGTATGCTCTTTGGTGTTAGTTTTTGTTTGTGTAATCATGCCGATATGTGTTTGTGGAAATTTTTGTGTGTGTGTGTGTGTGTGTGTGTGCGCGCGCGCGCGAGCATGCGTGCGCATTTGTGTGCGTGCGCGTGTGAGTGCGTATGTGTGTTAATAAGGCTTGTCTTTACTACGGCTGTACTGAAAGTTATTTGGTCGAATGGCACCTTTGTGCAGCTCTAATTGGCCAATGGTTTTTCATTTTTTAATGAGGGTTCAGCAGGCAACTCATTGTCCTGCTTGTCATTATAAAGCTTGCGCGCGCACGTGTGTGTGTGCATGTACGTGCACGAGCGCGTGTGTGTGTGAGACAGAGAGAGAGAGCCCTGCTCTCAGAGACACTGCTGAGACACTCAAAATTTAAAAACGATGTTTTATGAGTCAGCGGAAAGCGATCACAAAATTTTGATACGTACATTGACCGACTGTAATAATGTCAAGGAGACAGAATTGTAATAAGCTGCTCTTCAGCCTCTCAGTGTTCAGATGCCCGAATGGCTTCCTGGGATGAGCAGGGCAGATAAGCACTGATATGGTCTTTGCTGTGTGGCTCAGTACTGACATGAAAAGGCAATTTTATGACTGCCAGGTCATGACTGCTAGCCTTCAGGTACCCTGTTTTCCCCCTTTTCATTTTGGCACAGTTGAAGTTGAGCCATTGGCCCGTCGTTTCTGCTGCACCTATCCTGCTATGGATAAAAAAAATAAATACAAACAGGCCTCTTTCCAGAAGATTTCAGTAAGTGGGAAATAAAGAAAAGGATATGTTCTGACATATAACTCATCTCAAAGCCCCAGACTTCTAAAGATGGATAAATATACTGAGCCCTCTGTTACAGTAATGGATTGAACCTTGGGAAGGGAGCATTGGTATCAAAGTTTTAAACTCAGAAATAGCTTGTCATTGATTTTTTTTTTCTCGACTGCAGCGAGACTCGAGCGGACTGCAGAGCAGTTCTGCTGATTCGCGCTTGACTGGGAAATGAAGATGGATCGATGGCAGCGTGTGCAGTTACACAGGCGCTCGGCCCGCCAGCCTCCATTCCAGATTTGCCCACTTTACCTCATAGACCCGATACTCGAGAAGCCACTTTGATACGGGTGGAGCTGCCCCGGCGCTCGCCCTGCGGCATTATCAGGTTTTGTGTCCAATGAGATCCACTTTTGCATTCCTGTCCCTGACTTGCTAGCCGCGTCCTGACCCTTCTTTAATGGTTTATTTCGGGTACAATTATTGGTGCTCTGTGGACTGTGAAAGGCTCGGTGGGTCCTTATTTGCTCTGAGCAGCGGCTTTATAGCTCTCTCTTTCGGTCAGTTGGTCAGGCGGTCAGTTGGTTGGTTGGTCAGTCAGTCCACAATAAATTCTCCACCCTTTGGTGCCTAGGGTTTTTGCTGTAGCAGGCTGAAATATAGCAGGGTCATTTGTATGTGCGTGTGTGTGTATGTGTGAAGGTGTGTGCCTGCATTCATGCCAATTAAAGGGGGCGTGGCAATGGAAGTTGCCTATGACAATAAGGTGCGTTACTAGTAAATTGATTCACTGAGTTGCACAGACTTTTTTTTAGGGCAGGGGGTTGGTCATGAGCCAGATACAGCTGATTAACAAAGGAAGGAGTTCTGGAGCACTCAGTTATGTTAGGCGATTTATTACGGTGCAGGTGACTAATAAATCGCCTAATATTACCGTGTGCTCCAGGACTCCGTCTTGTTATTTGTTTTTTTATCCCCCTCTTTCTGAGAGGCCCCAGTTTTTAGCTGTAGTTTGCCAGCTGAGGCGTGTATTTCTCATCGGTTTTGGGGGGGGGGGAGACATCCCTTGAAATGGATGAGATTAGTGTCCTGATTTCAATCATTGTTCTTGGTCAACATGTTCGTCTCCATTATAATGAAATGTTTAGGCGAGTGAATGATAAATTGTATAAAATGTTTAATTCTCACGCCTTAATAGGCAACTCTCCTCTTTAATTCGCATTAAATTTTGTCACATCCCAAGCAAGTCGTCAAACCTGTGCGTAATGATTGTTTAATTCAAAAAAATTGAAATGCGCTCTTTTTTGCATTCAACTGGTGCGTTTGATTTCTCGTCTTAACTAAGACAATTAGATACACTTGAGAGAGGAGAGTTCAAGTGTCTTTTCCCAGGGAAATTGACTAAAAACACAAAACATTCTCATCCGGACTCGTCATATGTTGACGCAACCTGAGCAAGGGTCGATATACGACGCAGAGTGAAGCTTTTGACGTATTTATTTAATGGTTAGGGTTCGGGTTAAGGGTTAGGGTTTGTTTTACACTGGCGTCAAATGAGGACGCTAAAAGCGACCTTTTGCATCGTATCTCGACGCTTGTTCAGGTAGCGTCAATATATGACGCATTGGGATGAGACTGCGCTCGAAAACAGATCAAGACTAATAAGCAGTTTAAAGACATTTTTATCCCCGTCCTTGTTCTCTGTCCACTGCCCGCTATTGGTAGTGAAAGTGGCCTATAACAAAAAGGTGCATAACTTCTAAATGGATTTACATAACAGTAATGGCCAAACTTTATAGAAAGTCGCGCACGCACACATACGCACATAGATAGACAGATGGACACAAACACTCACACACACACATGCACACATACCCATACAGATGTGCATAGACACCATTTTGCCTCTTCCCATTATATTACTCTTGAACTGTTTGTTATAGACAGCAAAGAGTTGCTCTTTCATAGATATGGGTTTGCCCCGCCTCCTTTCGCCACACCTTCTTTCATGACTTATAAGTAATTTGTTTTCGGAACAAGTGAGACTCATCATTGAATAAAGCTGAGGTTATTTTTCAGCAGTGGTGGTATGCCCTGCCCCCTGTACTTTAGCCACACCTCCTTTTATGAGTCATTAACACTCTGTTGTGGATTCTTGCAGGAGGCATCATTTGACTTAGCTGAGGTTCCTTTTGTCGTGTTGGTGAAGTGTTCGTGAGGTTGTGCGGGTTGTGAATGCATTACGTGCGAGTGCATGTGCGTATGGTTGCTTCTTTAATGAATTGAGCTTGTTTTACTGTCAGTTTAATTGCACTGTGTCCCATTGCATGAGAATCAGGTCCTGCAAGAACCTCTGGCTCATATGTCTCTCCTCTCTCTAGTGTCTAGGGTAAGTTCTTTATCATTAAAACATCTTTCATCTTCAGCAAACCTGGAATGCTCCATCACTAACTGGTTCTGAGTTTGATGCTGACATGCAGAATTGCCGGAGTGTGTTCAATTTATCTTACGCATTAGCATTTTCAGGATCCTTTGGAAGAGCATCTGACGTGGCATTTGTTCCTCTGTGAAATAAGATTGGTTTGTTGGACTTACATCTGGAAGAATGCACAGCTTCTGTAGCCTCTTACGCATGGAAAATACTGGCCAGACGTAATAGCTTAATGCTTACATTTCAGGTCTGTCTCAGTAAGTGCTATTTGTATTGATACGCATAGGCAGAGCATGCAGCCTGGCTGCGCAATATAAAGCAAATGGCGAATAATTTTTCACCCAAAAAAAAAGCAACCAAAACATATTTGTAAATATGACATCTAGCAAATATTACAATATAAATTTATTAGTTAATGATTATTAATTCAACTATGAAGTGTAACTGCATGGGGAAATCTTTACTTGACCAAAGGGTGCAACATAGAGATATTAGCAAATCATTGTAAACACACTAGTGAATCCTAAAACAGGAAGACATTTTCATATCAATGGACACTGAGGATGTCAGTGAAAGGGTCAGACTGCAAACGATGTCAGCACTCCTCCTCCTCCTCGCTCCATCCACACCCCACCACTTCTTTGGAATATTTGCTCCATCAGGACAGAAACATGCCTGGAATGCTGTGGCCTCATACTGGGGTAAAGACTGTAAATTCTCGGAACCATATGTACACAAGGCAACTCTGATCTTTTTGCGAGACACCTGCTGTGAAATACAGATGAAACTTTCGCAACTGGCCGAACCTCAGGACTCCCCATTCTAACGCACATACTTCCTTTCACTGGTCTGCACACCTCAACTCCCAACTCATCTGGGCACCTAAGCGCATACATGGACACTTGCACAAACTTTGTTCTATCGTAATGTTGGTCCATACTCCAGTGGGATATTCCAGGGTAGACAGGTAAGGTGAGGGTCGGGGGACTGCAGGGGGCTCTTTGAGGGGTGTGGGGAGTCAGGGGTTCTCGTCAAGCTCACGTTTTCCACTCATGCAGACGCAAATAGCCTCCGCATAGTCACTGGAATTGGTCTGCTCTCTGATAATTTCGCACAGACGGTAAACCGAGGTGCTGATTCTGCCCAAGATAATGATGACAGCTGTGTATCACGGAAACCCTGGAGCGTCAGCTTTCTAGAAATACACCATGCAAAGCGATAACTGCCATCCTTCACTGTGTACTCTTCGTTTGTGTGTATGTGTGTCTACATGCTTCCACACCGGATGCATGCGTGCTTGCTCATGTGCCTGCATGTGCGTGAGTACGATTCTGATAGGGGTGTCGACGCATAGGCCGCATAAATTTTCATTGCATTTGTTTTCTCCGGCGTACGAGTTATAAGTGCTTGAGTGAACACGGAAAAGCCCTGGAGTTCTGTTCTGCTAAATAGGAACCAGGGGAACTGAAGCAAATACTGTATTGGGTTCAAGCAGAGCCCTCCAGCCATACTCAAACTGCTGGACGCTGTCCATTAAGCTGCAGCCATCCGAGGCTGAAAGTGCTATCTCTGCTGTTGGGATACCTGCTGTAGTATGGCTTTATGCGAAGGTGTGGGGTTACAATCACAGCAGGGAGACATTTTGTGAATTAATGAGGGTGAACATTGTCATTGTTGTCGCTGCTACTGCTAATGCTACTCCTGCTACTACTACTATAATGTATTACCATGATATGTGAATGCAGTTTGGAGCGACAGCGCGTTTGTATGGCTGTGGCAGTATCGGGCCACAATTGAGTAGCAAGTGTGTATTATGTTTATTGCAGATATGGATATTTTGTGCCCAGCTGTTGAGCTGTAATTGAGTATTCCTTTCCCTTTGAAATTATGGGATTAAGCTTTAGTCAGAGGGACTAAACTTTGGCAAACACAGGGGAGCACCTTCATGGAGTTCCATCTGGTTGTTTTGCTAAGAGAGAGAAGTCAAATATTTGTGACTGCTTGCACAATCCAGTGAATCTGGAGACAGACACTCCGTTGGGTGTTTTTAATCAGAAAATGTATGATATTGAATTACCAGATGTTTACTGTACAAAATGTGCTCATAACAAGCCATTAGTTCACTTTAAAAGGACTGCTTATGCATGTGCGTGCGTGCGTTCGTGCTTCTGCATGCATATGTGTGTGAGTGTGTGTGTGTGTGTGTGTGTGTGTGTGTGTGTGTGTTTGTGTACGCGTGTTGGCGTGTGTGTGTAAATGCATGTGCTTATGGGAACATACTTGCATGGGTCATATCATGCAACGGCATTCGCCCCTACTTGCGTTTAATTATTCATTATATCCTGTCAGCCCCGTCACTCCCACAGCCAAGGCTCCTGAGTGCAGCCAAATCATGCATAATCAACCCCCTGCTTTGCTGCCTGCTCACTCACAAACAACACACACACACACACACCCACACACACATTCTCTTCCCCTCATCACTTAACGATAGGTCCTGGAGCCGGATCCAGACGTTACACTGATAAAATCGACATCTCAGTAGGGCCTCCAGGCATAGCCAACAGCTAATCAAACACGTCCTAATTCTTCCGCTAAGTCAAACCATCCATCCCACCCGCCGCCAACTCAGTGTTTCAGCTCCTCGAATACATCCAACTGCATTGTATACCCTGCCAAAAGTCCCTGTAAAGTCAGTGACTAGCAGCTGTGGAGACTAGTAAAAATAATGTAGACAATAGTATCGTAAAAAATATAAAGTTGGCTCAACTTAAAAAAAAAGTATGCCAACCAGCTGCAAAGGACTTTTGAGTTGGCTCAACTTCTGAGTCAAATTCTGAGTTCTTTCAAAAATGAGTTTACGCCAACTCACAAACTTAAGTTGAGCAACTCAAAAATGTTTTGTTGCCGGTTGCCTCACTTTTTAAAGTTTTATTTCTTACAGTATGGGGAGTCCTACAGAAAAGCAAGCAATATTTGCAATTGTGTGGACAGGAAGGAAAAGGGTTTACGTGTCAAATTAAGTCCTAATGCCTGTGAAATTTCTAAATTGAATTGGCAGGAGATTGGTGACCCGTGGGGCTGGGTCATCCAGAGAGGGAAAGTATGGTGGGTGTGCTGTTGGGGCGGTTGTGATTCTCATTTATACATTTTATTCATTCGATCGTGGCTCTGTTTGTGCGGGTCATTCTGCTGCATCAGAGTTAGAGGTTCGCCCTTCAGCGCCCTTCGCTCTCCGAGTGACAGAAATATCTCAAATGATTGCAGCTTTTGATTTCTCTCTATTTACCATGACAGCCATCATTTTCTAAGGGTATATTTACATTAACGGATCTTGCCTTCCGTGCCCTCTCTCCTCACCCTTTCAATAAGATGAGAGAAAACGTTCTGTCTCCATTCTGCCGAGATATTGGCTACATTATAACGTCTGTTAACCCTCTCGGGCTGAGCATCACCTAGGATTGTGCCTGTGTAACTGTGTGCTTGTACCCCCTGACCCCTGAATGCATGAGCATGTGTGGGGGTGGTGGTAAATAAAAATATTCTTGAATTATATTTCTTTAATTCACTACAGTTGTTTTAAGTGGCCTATCTGATCTTCAAATGATTTTTGTGCAGTGATCGTTGCATTTCATTTTAACATGCCCGCTTTACATACGCTACAATGCCAGTGTGCTTTTTTGGGCAAAGTGTACTGAAGGATCCCCCCCCCCAATGGCTAACTCTCTTGACTGGGCTGTACACATGTGATCACTGAAAGCCTTGGTTCTCAGTCCAGAATGCGCTCACTTCACATTTGATTGAGTTTCTGTTTACCAGTCAGCAACAGTGATGCTGGATGAGAAAGATGTTGGATTTCATAATTGGTGATGTAGTGTTGTGGATGTTAATGGGAGTCATGACTATTATTGAACTGAAACTTAAGTACGTGCCACATAAGAGTATGGGCTCAAGTGCCAGCCTATGCTTGCTGTTTAAATCTAAAACCATATTTGAGAATTTATAGAGACTTGTAATGATGAATATAAGCTGAATTGCAATTATTTCTATGACCGGCTGGCTGTTTAACCTGTGCTGCTGTCTCTAAAGACAATGCCGCATAAAATCATTTCCACCTTAAATTCTGAACCACCTTATATTCCTGGAAGGTACCCTACAGGGCCCCCTCTTCAGTGTTCTGTGTCTCATAGCACGTGCGTCTGACTGATCGGCTTCACGTCGTAATCCCTAGTTATCCATGTCTCGTTTTTTTTTTCCGCTGGAGTCGATGAGCTTTCCCACTGGGCGACTGCATGCAAGAGGATTCGATCACAGTACAATATCATTCTCCTCTCGCTGTGGTAGTGATGCACACTGCTTCCAGGCCTCTGCCATTCTGAATTTCATGGCCTGGCACTCACCAACCCTGTGCCAGGGCTCTGCCACTCTAGGCTGTCGCTCTCCTCCCAAAGCACATATATACAGTGCTCCTGGTATTTGTAGTCCAGCCAGCATTTCAAATTCAATGATTGGCATGCTGGCTTAGCTGCAAAACTGAACATTCTCAGTAAACTGACAACTAAAACAGTCTGTCAGTTCCTATTCTCTGTAATCACGGACATAAGCGCGCACGTAGCACGTGCGCATAGACACACATTACAGTACGTGCACATACACCTCACATGCAAAACGCATGAGTGCGCAGGCACTAACTCTGACTCTCTCTCTCATTCGCCCCCTCACTTTAACTCATAAGAGACAGGCTGCAGAATTTAAGCATTCTGAGCCGCCATTAGAGAAGGTGAGTCATAAAAGCTCTCGCTGAAGCTGTCAGTTCGGTGCTTCAAATTAATTTCTTCTCTACCTTCCCTCCTGACTAATAACTTGTAAGCCTGGAGCTCAGTTCTCAGATTTAAGCAGAATAAAGGAGACCTGGCTTCTGAGGCATTGCCGCGTTGCCAGCGTGCCACAAACTGCATCCAGCACTGGGGATCCAGGGCTCGATTACTATGAGACCTTAGAGGGCTGTCTGAACACCAGCCAGAGATACAGAAGCTACATTTGGCTCTGTTGTGGACGGTGGCTTTTATCGTATTCAGCTTGACGTTTGTATAAGATTTGGCTTTCTAGGACTGAAACCCATCTCACAGCGGCTACTTCACTTCATCAAATGTGAGCTTCCATTTTTAATTGAGTTCAGGTTTCTCTCTCATTGCTCTTCATCCCTCGCCCTCCATCCTAATCTTGTCACTGCTGTTCCTCCCTGATTTCATATTTTGTCTCATGCCTTTATTTTTTCATTCTTATCATCTCTTTATTTGTCTGTCTTTTTCACTCATTTCTTCTGTGAAATTTGTGTTCGATTCAGATAAATTGCGAAGTTACAGCATAATAAATACCAGAATTTTTTTGTACCGGCACTGTTCTCTCTTAAAATTTGTTTAATTTGGGCTGTGGAAGAAATTCTCTTGATTCTGTTTCTTAAGTTTTCTTTTGCAGATGTTTTCCCATTTATGTGAATCTTTGGTATAGTCAGTTTAATTCAATAAACTGTTAAAAATTCTTGTTCATCGCACAAACATAGCACAAAGTGAAAGCTGCTCTAAATTGTTTTATCATTCAACTGGTGATTATAATGATGATTTAATCACAATTTTAAATATTCACAAATTATTCCTTCACATACTAGTATGCTTTTAGAAAACCCGTATGAAGATTTTGCATTTTAATGGACTTTGCTGTCAAAGGCCAAGCCCCTTTGTTGTTCTGAATCTTTCTCACGGTGGATACATTGCAGAAACATTGGAGGTTATTAAAGTGATAGTTAATTAGACTGATTTCTGAAAAGGATCAATTTCCCAGAACGCTTTCTCATTAGAATTTTATCTCTGCAACAGACAATGATCTGGCCTGGTGTGCATCTCCATTTGTTTCTCTGCTAAAGCTGTGTCAATCATACTGAAGGGCTGAAGAGGGATTGCAGAACATCAAGGTTTCTTTTGCAGGACTTGAAAAATATTTTTGAATATGTTTCCTAAAATAAACGTGTTACAGCTTTGTTTATCATGAAAAATCTAGTCTCAGGGACCTAGCTTTGATTTATATGAAAAATAAAATAAAAAATTCGCCTCCTAAATCAGCCTTTTGTCAGCTTGACAGGCGGCTAGCTGGACGACGCATTGAGGACGAAGCAGAGAGTCGCTGTGTCACAGAATGATTACAACAATGACGGCCTACTTGAAGTTATCATCTCTGTCACCAAACGGGGCGAATGGGGGCATCCATCTCCTGTCCTCTCCCTGTCACTCTGTAATACTAGGCTTAATTCGTAAAAGGAAAAAGGATTATTGGGCCACCTCACAAATAATTTTGTGGCCCAGTGCCAGTCTGAAAGATCATTGCGTGGAAAAACCCAAGGCAGTACCCCATGCTTTAAATTAAGATTAAATTTATCACAAAAATATGTAATCAAAAAGAATGTAAAGCGTTTAGCATTAAGAGGTAGTTCACTTCAAGTAATTTTCAATACACTATTCTGCACATCCAAAGAAGAGTTTTCTTTTGTTCTTAATGATGCACACCACGTGTAGCATTGATTTTCAGAGCCCAAGGTTGAAATCGACATGGATTAACCATCCATGTAAGATTCTACTTCTTGAAAGCGTACAATTCTGACATGAAGATTACCAAGCTTCAGCTCATCCAGTAGCGCATCAGGTGTGAAATTTGTCCCACACCACTGTCGAACAGCAGGCGATTGGTATTGGTGTGGAACATGGACGGCAACACTTCTAAAATTGGGGGTAGGGGTTCTGCAGTTTTCCACATTTGACTGGAGGCGATCGTCTACTTTGTTGGTATGTTTGAAAGAGATGACAGATGCCATTTTGAAGCAGATTTGAATTAACATTGCAAAGGATGGAACACTTGTTTTGATATGAATTCCTGCTTATTTATAACTATTTTTGAAATGTCTTTGAGGTTTACAATCACCATAGTGTTTTTTTTTTTTTTTATAATTGCTGAAGACATAATTCACCTGAATCTGCTACTTGGTATACATATTTATATTCAATCTAAAGGGATTGTTCTCAGCTTCTATAGTGCCACAGACTGATAATTTCAGATGCCCTCACAGTCACAACAGAGTTTATCTTTGTGAAGCAAACTAACCAAGCTTACTGTATGTGTTAGTCTTCAACAGGGCTCCCAAGTTAATTGTTAAAAGATCTCGATCTCAATTCAGACTCCTCTGGAATCTCATTGCTGAATGGCAAGAATGGCTGCATTAGCTAAAGGTGTTTGAAAAGAAGCACTCATAATTTCTCCCCATGGCCTGGTGT
Source organism: Gymnothorax reevesii (assembly GCA_029721435.1). Classification (NCBI taxonomy): domain Eukaryota; kingdom Metazoa; phylum Chordata; class Actinopteri; order Anguilliformes; family Muraenidae; genus Gymnothorax; species Gymnothorax reevesii. The sequence goes on from CM056573.1 coordinate 31,305,949, forward strand.
GTTGGCACAAGGGAAATTTTGCCTTCAAAAAGATTGTTTGAGTGACATACTCTTACTATGAACCAATCAAACTAGACTATGAAGATGTAAAGGCAGGGCAGCAGGAAGAACAACTAGCCCGCAACCAGCCTACATCGTCCAGCTAATCTTTCAAACATTGAACCCATGTCTCAGTTTTTGATATGTCTTATCTTTTCTTTTCTTTTTTTGCACGTAGCAATCCACAATTCCTGGTAAAATAATGAATGATACTGCAGGTTTTCATCTTGTGTATTGTTGTATGTTTCTCATGTATGAGGCACAGAAAAATTGGGATTTGTGCTCAGTCCACTGGCACCTGCCACCTAAGGAAATGTTTCATGACAGAAGCGGGAGCATTTGGGCAGTAGTGAATTTTAATCCATTCAAATAGTATTTTCAATTCAATAAATATGTTTCTATGTTTCCCTTCTATTTATTTGAATTTCTTATGCAATCATGAAATTAAGATACACTTTATTATGTTGTATATCAGTGACGGCTGGTGAACTGGCAACTGGGGAGGCTCAAAACAGTTCCTTAAAATTAATGATTGGTCATGACCTGTTTTCAATCATTCATTTAAATTACCATCACAGAAACTCCGAAAACTCTCTTCATTATCAGGCGTGGCCAGCTTTCATTTATAACACATACCTCTCAACTCTCACGCATTCGATGTGAGCTTAAGTGCCACATTAACGTTCAAATGAAATCTCATTTGAAACTAAATAGTTTTAATATTTTTCTCATTTTTGTTCATTGAAACGACATCACAGATGGCAAGACAGGTCCTTTTTTGTGTGTGTGTGTGTGTGTGTGTGTGTGCGTGCGTGTGTGTGTGCGCGCGCGCGTGTGTGTATTCTCACTATTTATGTCATGCAATTCCTATTTTAGCGAGAATCATTCACTCTTAGTTTTCAGCTGGGAGGTTAAGCTCCTATGCTTTCACCATGGGCTTCAAAAAGACATCCACTCATGCACACACAGGCCCAATTCCAATCCGCCCCCGAAAGACTCAGGCCGTGTACCCTCACTGACTTAACTGACGTCAGCTGTAAGGGACTGAGCCTGAGAGGGCTCCAGATCCGATAAATTGGAATGGAACAGCGCTTACCCCCTTCCACGTTACCAAACTACATGCAGTTGTGACAATTAATGTTAATACTTACACGGAAACATTTTCTTTCTTGCTCCTCAAATTACCTTGAATCGGACCACTCTTCGGTTTATTTACTGGTTTTTTTTTTTTTTTTTTTTTTTACATTTCCGGTATTCCGACGGCATCCCCTGTATTTGACTTCACAATGCCATGAACTGTGGGTAAATTTCCTACCCAAAGTAAGCTTCGGTGCTGACTTTCGGTAAGGAGGTAGTAAGGGCTCATTCAAGGGCTCACTGACTTGATGATCTGACAACGGAACAACCCTCACAAACTCACAGACTTCCCGTGAACGCGCCTCAAAGTCAGTCGAATAAGTCAGTAAGGGGTCGAATTGGAATTGGGCTTTTGTCTCTTGCATGCCTTAAGGCACGAGCCGATATGCACTGTGCATTATGGAAGCATATAGCTAACAATATTAAAATGAAAATGCAATGTCAGAAATGTGTTTTCATTTTCAAGTCCATGTATGAAATTTCTATAACAAATGGAAAATTAAAATACATTTCTCATTTTCGTTTGCGTTTTCAAGAAGTGCCCCACACAAATAAAACAAAAACGCTAATCTAAAGTTAATTCATTCTAGGAAACGCTTTTTCGTTTTTGGGTAGCAAGAGCGTTATTTGTATCATCACGAAAATGATAACGTAAACTTCCACTTTGTCTTTGCATTTTAAAGTCCGCGTACGCACTGTTCTCATTTGCAAGAAGTGCTCCGTCGTATCGCTTACAAAATGAAAAGGAAAACGCTAATCTTATAATACAAATATATTCTTGAAAATGATTTTTCTTTTTCAAGTGGCAAACGCGATATCTGCCCCATAATTAAAACCGTAACGCAGTTCGCCACTTTTCATTTTCATCTTCACGAGTGACTGCCATGCCTGCCTTTGCATTTTCAATTTCGTAGTCCCGCACGCTTTTTCGACATAAATCAAAGTGGAGGATTACATTTTCATCTTCATTACGATACAAATAATGCACTTGTATCTTGAATATGAAAACACATTTCTGACATTGCATTTTCATTTCAATATTATTAGCTATATGCTCCCGTAGTGCATAGGTTTTCAGAACAAACTTGCAAACAGGTCCGATTTCTTGATTGGATCTCCGAGCCAAACCATGTATGTAAATTTATTTTCCTAGAAGTGCTCAGTATTTTCGATAATTTATAATGTTTTCGAACATGGCTCATTAGAGTTGGGAATGAGAAATGTAGTTTTCAGAGCCTGGTCTTTGTTTTCCATCTCGTGCAGAGGGAGTTGATACATGGCAGCTTGCCTATGGTGTTGTAATTACTGAGCATGGCAAGCTTTGCTAACACCATCACCAAGCATCAATCACTAGTCCAACAAAACAAAAATAAAACAAATTGCCAGGAAGCTATTAAGAAAGCTTCACTACAGTTATTGGAGAACACGCACTGATTAAACATTGTGTTAGTTCTCAGCGTTTCACTGTTTGGTTTCCATCCTTAAAGATCTCTTTGGTGACAGTGTAATAAAATTTCTCCTTGTCCAGTGTCTACCCATAAAGTGCAGACAGGCAGCCCTTTAGACGCCTCAGTGCCGTGCTGCTCAGACCCACAGACGCATCTCAATCCCACCCCGCTGTCCTCTTTAACAGCCCAGTATGTCTTTACCTTCTCCTGCCTCGAGACTGCAGACCTCTCCTCAGTGAGCCCTTGCCTCATGCCTGTTTTACACAACACTGCTCCCAGCCAACGCCGTTCTGTTTTATTTACAGCACTGACCCCCTGCCCTTAGCAAGGGTCGTGGACAGGAGGGATTTAGCATTGAGCGGGATGCTACGGGATCAAACGCCAGCTCAGTTATTGTTACGGTGCCCCAGAGGAAGTCTCCTGTCCTGACTTGCTCCAGGAAATGCCCAGCAATGTAGCGGTATGAGTTGTGGACAGATGCGTTTTAAAGGGTATAAAAACGGTATCTCTTCCACTCAAGAACCCTCCCAGTGGCCCTACTGGCCCAGGGGTCCGTGGCCAATCATAAATCCTGCCGTTGGACTCTATTCCTCTTCCTTGAGACGCTCTCTGTTTGATGCTGTAATCCTCCCCTTGCTCCAGCCAGCCCTCGAGTCTGCCCTGAATGGAATGTGATATGTAATGCATTTCAGCCATTTTCTTGACTCCATTTCATAAAGTGTGAAATGACTAATGAAACACCCCTCAGTCAGGCCTTTTGGAGAATATGGGAAGCTAGTATTTGCGTGTACTGTGCCTGCTGTAGGTGTTTTTTTGTGTTTGTTTGTGCGTTTGTGTGTGTGTGTGTGCGCGTGTGTGTGTGTGTGTGTGTGTGTGCCTGTAGGCATTTGTGTGTGCGTGTGTGTGTGTTCGGATGTGTGAACTTTGCGTGCAGGAAGAATGTGGATTTTACCAGTACTCTCTGACTTAAAAGGCCACCAGTGATGTTCACATAATTTTCCCCTGCTGTTGTGGTCAAGAGCTGAATCCTGCACTCACTGTTGGGCCATAAGTGCTGCTTTTGTACAGGGTGTAAACAAGGCCACAGAATACAAGGACATGCACACATGCAGCATTCATGAGACGGTTACTCAAGAGCGCTACCTTATGAGATCTGAAAGCAGAAGCATTGATTTTCCTTTAAGACTTAAATGAATGGCAAGTGAATGGAACGTGGAGCTGGGCAGTAGATTCTAGTAATAAATTAGCACTATGTATTTACTTATGGAAGACTACACTGGCATCAGTGCACTAACTCTTCAGTCTAGCCCTAATGCTGTTGATGAAGAGAATTTACTTACATTTACAGAGGATTATGACTACTTGGTTTTGCCTCTAATATTAGGATACACACGCATGCAGAATTTTGCTGGAGAATACACTCGCTGACCTCTTTATTACCGAATAAGAATTGGTATTAAAATTAATTGAATTAACTGAATTCTTCCCTATACATCCTTTAGCCAGAGTCCCACTGATGTAAATATCTGTTATTTGAGCGTTCTTTTCAGTAACTTTAACAAGTCCTCCTATTCTCCTCTGACCTCCCTCATCGACACTGTTTTCAGCTGTTGAATGTCTTTCACTCAACGCACCTTTCTCCGTGAACTCTGTACCCTGAAAGTCGCAGAAAGACAGACATTGCTCAAAGGCCAGAGCCACCACACTTTGCACCAGCAATTTTACTGTTAAATTCACAAAGGTTTAACACAAAAAATAAGCCGCTTCACCAAGTCTACATGATTTTCATTGTGGCTGAGGTTACATGATCCACTGTTTGAAGGTCAGGCTACTTGTACTAACATGCAGGTGCGACTAAAAAAATCGGTAGATATTTGAATGTATCCTAATGACTGCATGTATCATCAAGTTGATTTCCTGGGACTTCAATTATATGGGCATTATACATATCTGTGCATTTTCTTTGAAGTCTCATGTTTTCCGAGGTCTGGTATCTCTATGTTTATCCCAGATGGCTCTCACAGCCTCCTTACTGCTTCATACAGCCATGCTGGGGAACGCTTCCCAAGAACATTCTTTCCTACCAGCCGCACAGAGCCAATTACTGAGCAACTTTACAGCCGTAATGCAACTGCTGAGTCTCCATCAAGGAAGTGATTAATCAAAAGTCAGCCATTCAGTGTGTCTGTCCGCCGTCATTCTCAGATGCCCAGCCCCTCATCCTGCTTGGGATTGAGAGCCCCTGGTTTAGCTGGTATAATAAGCTGGTGGACCTGTTTCCTATACAGACCAGCCTACTAGATGACGAGCTTTAAGTGTCCAAAACACAGCGTTGACCAGCTCAACCTATTCACACCAGTTTTAGCTGGAATTTTCGGTGAGACCTGCTTTCACCGTCTGCCAAAATGTTTACAGGATGAATGGGCTGAGTTTTGTAAGCAGCTGCCAGTTCCCCCGTCGATGTGAAGGACCCAAATTGGGTCTCAGGCGTGTTTGAAGAGGGTCCTGGAAATGACTCTGTGAATTTTTTTTTTCTCATGTTGTTACTTCTTAATTAGTTCTCTGCATTTTGCTCTGCTTCATGAATCTTTTAATACATTCATATAAATTGATCTCCTTCGCATGTAATAATTGCATTTAGAGTATGATTTGTGTTGGCATGTGTGTACACGTTAATATGAGTGCGTACGTGGACTCATGCAGGTCAGTTTTTTTCTGTGTTGGGCGAAAGGGGCTATTTACATGTTTCCTTTTTAACTGGCCTGTGGGAAACCATAACAAACTAGACCTGTGATTACACTTAGCGCTTTACACATTACTTAATTTACCGCATTCGTGCAGGCAGAATCACCCCCTACCTTATCATAATAATGAATATGACGAAGGCCGGCTCTTTTTTAACCTCCTGAACTAGACTAGCGGGTCTCTCAATTTCTCACGTTACGTGCGTCAAGGTTTTCGCCCATGATGTTGAGTGGAAGGAATTAATGACCAGATCAGATCTCTGCCCTTTATATGAATGTGTCGTAAACCTCAAGCAGCGGGAGCCACTCAGCCTCAATCCAGGGACATTTTGTTGATGAGTTTGATGGAGCCAGACCAGTCCCCCCCCCCATCCCCCCGACCCCACCCGACCCCACCTGCTGCGGTCCAGTTAATTAGCCCTGGAACAACTGTGAGATCAGGAGGCAGGGGACTGCTTTAAATTTCTGAGATTGTTGTCGCCGCCCGCAGAGACGGCTCGGGGGTGTGGCAAGGGGGTGGCACACAAGACTGCTAGAGGCTGTGAGAATACGCCTGGCTCTTTATTAGAAACACATGTCTCTTACCACTCCCTTCCCCGCCTGACCACCACCAAAAATGTAATATACACCTCGGAAATCAATGTGGTAGAAAATGTCTGCTTGTGTAAATATTCTTGAAGTACAGGCTCAGCTGTGTGAGATTTAGAGCTGTCCTTGCAGACTACTTTGCTCTGCCTCTTCCCATGGCATCTCTGTGTTATACTACAGGGCCTTTAAGGCTTAGCTAGTCTCGCCCTGGCTGGCTGTGCTGGACTGACTGAAGTATTCCTGTCCTGTTAGTGCTTCAATGTATGGGGCCTGGTCATGCTGAGCACAACTACCCCACCTGCGGGCAGGCGCAGTGTGCTTCTCCACTGGCTCTTCGGGACTTCCTTGCTTTTTGAGCACATACTGCAGGAAAGCTGAGGACTCAGCCCAGAACCTCTGAAATTTCATTTCACAATAACTTTGCTTGTCATTTGAAAGTTCAATAAGCAAAATGAACAATCGGTCCTCATCTCATAAACAGCGTATAAATAGCGAGGAATTTGCGGAGTTGTTTATGAAAGCATAATATTGTGACAGCCCTGATACACTGTGTGTACGGAATGCAAAGCGACTATATTGTTCTGTTTCCTTTATTACAGGCAGTTGCTGTAAATAGAGAATAATGGTTTTTGCATCCATATTGTCTTCTGCTTGCACTAATGAGGGTGCTGTAAATGTTGGTTCTGCGCTTCTGAATTGCTCAATCTCAGATGGCATGATTTTTAGTTATCATACTTCTCCGGTGAGCAACAGCGGACAGAAAATAAAACATATTTGGGCCCTTATGTTGTATTTTATGAATGTGCGCTTAAATAAATAAATAATTGTGTGTACGGGTATGAGGTTAAGAATAAAAAAGTTCTCACTCGTATCATCTGACATGGATGCATATCCCCTCGAGTTAAAACTAACAGTCTTGCCGCGATCATTTACTAGTTTATTTCAAATCTGTGCAGGAGTACAGAAGGGAAATAGTGAAAATTTGTCCAAATTCGTTTGCATTCTGTGCACTACTTTTACTGAATGAGTTGTCCTTTTATTTCTCTAGAATTTTAGGACTCCGAATGAGGCACTGCTTGGCTTGTGAAATCATTACGAATGTGAAATGAGTCTCCTGTCAGCGTCCCAGATATGCAGTGGAATGACTCAGTGGTGCGATTATTCTGCTCACGTATATAGCAGTTACTACATATGTATCAGCGGCAGTTAAATATCACTGCTGTAATCATGCCATTTGTGAGGTGGGGTCAGAATGAGTAATGCTGACAGGGAGAGAGAGACAAAGACTCCCTCTTGCTTATCTCTTTGTGACAATATTGTTCTCTATCAGCAGCGCTCACTGACTTCTAGAAATTATTTGTAGTGCCACAATTCATCTCAGAGACTGACACTAAATTTGTTATCAAGTATGTTTCAACTGTCTCGATCTTGTTCTTTTTCCTCTGTTTTTCTTCCACATGCAGACTCTTACCTCCTCTTTTTCATATTTTTTTGGAGGGAAAGAAACACATGTACCACACCAACACACGCTGCTTTAAGCTGTGGCGCTGTAAATGCAATGCCATACCTGCCTCCCATGCGGTGCTTACCTCATTGACCACTGCACCTCTTGACTCAGGGTGAGCGGGGCAAACCAATCAGCCAATACAAAGGGGCTTTTATGTTGTTAGCAAGTGTCACATGTGCACATGCTCAGCTCTGTCACTCTCACCTTTTGACCTTATGACTAATCCATGGTTTCACAATAACGTTATCATTCAACTTGTTTTATTTTTAGAATGAAAAATAATGTTGTTAGTGTTTTAGCGGCAGTATTTGGGTGTCTACCTGTTAAGTGGCAGCCAGTTCACTTGACCTGTTGACTTCTATAAACATCACAAATGGGAGAGGCTTTGAGTGGCAGTTTCAAAATCAATTTACTTGGCCAGAGAAGTTTTAATTAAACCACTGTCCCGGGCCTCTGGTTTTGTGATTTATGTTTCCTGCGCGGATGAAGGTTTGGAATTGCTGGAGGCGGGCGGGTCAGATTAAGGAAGTGATATTGAATATAAAGGAAAGCTACAGGGTCACACTTGGGCAGCGGTCAGTAGCAGCTCTTACTAAGGCACAGTAATTACAGTGCTGTCTCTCACAGCTGTGAGGCGATGTTTATCGGCTCCTGGCTTGCTGTAGTGCCGTGCCGCTTATTTCCTACATTTTTTGGTTTCTGTCTGAGGTCCTTCACGGAATTAACCCGAAGGACTGTGCCCATAATTTTATCCTAGTTTGTGCAGGCCCGTCCCCCTGACTGCCTCAGACTCTGACCTCAGGATTCGCTCTGTGAGCTTCAGTGACTCCAGGCTCATTCATATGAGCAGGCCTCTATTCACTCAGTCTGCTGGGACTCATTTGTCCCAGTGAAAAGGAAATCACAGCCTTGTGCTGTAATAAAGCATACATGACTACTGAAGGCAACTGCGCAGTGGAAGGGCTTTATGACTGCTCTCTGTGAGCCAGTGTTAGGATGAGCAGTGTCCCGCCAATACCCATTTCTCTAATCATGGTTGGCTCTAGTGACCTAATATTATGGAACAGTTTGGTTCATTGAGTTTCAAGTGTTGGACAAATGAGTGAATTAGAGAAATGCTCCCATTGAAGCAACAATAGCTGCTGTTCCACCGTGAATCGGCTCCCATCGTGCCAGCCATGTCCATCCGCAGTCAGTGAAGTGTTCACTGCCAGCTGACGCAGGACGTGTTTTCAAGGCCGCAGGAGGGGAAGGGCGTATGTGTCCGTCGCGGGCATGTTTACATATCTCCATGGAAACGGGATTCTAAGCCTTTTGAATTAAATGGTCTCCGAGGGTCTCGTTAGCGGCTGCTGACTTGGACGCGAAATGTTTCCCACATTATGCGTTACATTTCGGGTCATTGAGGTGAGTCATATGCAAATAAATTAACTCTGAGGCAGGTTCGCCGGCTTGATTTTTGCCTGCCAACAGAAAAGCATTTACTGCTCGACAACAGACTGGACGGACAGCGATAGAGAAAAAAAGCCAAATGGGATTTCTCATAAACTGTGAAACTTGAGATATGATAATATGAACAGCTGTTGGGTTTCTTTACCTCTTACCAATCCCAAATGTGCGTTTTGGTTTTGACTGAAGTCACTGTGTTTGACGCCCTCTGCCAGCATGTACAGTCCATTGTTGTGTTAGTTGCAGATTATGATGAGCATTAGGGTGGATTTTTTTTTTTTGGGAGGTGCATGGGCTAAAACTCTTGTGTTTGGTTTGCAGAACATCTGCATGGAATTCTCATAATGTACAGTCACAGACTGGGCCTCCTGTTGGCGTCAGGTGACATCGAGGCTCACAGGGGATCAAATTGATCAAAGTTGAGCTTTTCAACTGCCGGTTTCTTCTGCAGCTGGGACATGAGACAGCTGTAATGAGCCCCCATGAACAAATGTCTAAAACCAGACGTTTTTTTATTTATTTTGGGTGGGTGGGGTGGTCTGGTTTACGGTGAAAGAGACTGTTGTGAGATATTCATATTTCATTTAGGATTTGTTGCAGAACATTTTCCAAACTGTGAATTGACTTGAATCCCAAATTTGGGTCTGTGGGTGTTTTTTCTTTTTGTTATTTGGCTGCCCTTGTTATTGTGGAAGGTGGGTCTCTGTAGTAGGGGTGGTGTCTAGATGAAGCACACAGACAGATGTCATGTTTTACTCCTGCTCAACTGCAAGCTAATGAAACCTTTACAACATCAGCTTTAGTTTCGGTAGTGAATACTTCTGTCATCCCTTAGGTTATTTAGCACTGCAATTAGACCTGTTATTATATCAATCATATACAGCACTGCAATTTTATGGTTTTGTACTTCATGCTTGTAAACCACAATCTTTTTTAAGGTCTTTCCTCTGTGTCTTCCATCCCAGTCTTGCTTCCAGCCACTTTTGTGATTGGAAAGCCCATTCAGTTTAGTCTTTCTCCCTCTCAAGCAAGCACTGATTGGTGTTTTTTTCCTCTCTGAGGGGTGCTGATTGGCTGATTAGTGTTGTCTCTCCCTCTCTCTGCAGCACCTCCTGAGCCTTTGCTGTGCAAATTTGCAGACGGAGGACAGAAGAAAAGGCAAAACCAGACCAAATACCCACAGAATGGACGGCCGTGGCCTCGAGAGGGGGAGGTGAGAGCCCTCTCAGATGGTGCATCTCAAAGCGTGGGCTGCATCCTTCGTTCGTCACTTAATTCCTTCTGCCGAACTGATGTAACGTCATTTCATCTCTGTTAAACAGCTTTGGTTCAATCCAGTCGAATTGGTTTCCGCCAACCTTAACTTTAACTGTAACCTCTAACCCTAACTCAAGCCCGAAACTCAACCCTAAATTTGACCTTGTCCCTTACCCTAAATGTCAGTTTGGCGGATGGCAGTAAGTGACGACCCCTAAAAGTGTAGCCTTCAATGGGTGCAGCCTATGCTTTGAGATGCACCCAGGGTTTACGATGCCTGAAACGGGCAAGACCTGGAGCAGACTGATGTACTTTGCTCTGCTGATGGCAAGGGCGCAAGCTTCAATGGTGGAGGAGGGGTTCATGCTACCAGCAAACACTCACATCTGGGCACATTTAAGCACATGCCTGTCAACCAGCCATTTAATCTCCTTCCACTTATTCCCCCAAATGAGCCACAGTTAATGCTGCTTCCACCAAATAAATAACCCTATCTCGCTCTATGCCGTACTGACATTACGTAATGCCTGCGGAATGCACTCCAATTCGTCGTGCCAACAGTGCCCATTATGCAACGCTATTAACAGTGAGACGTCATGGCCTCTGTTGGGGTCGAACATTATCGGAGCAGAACTTTGGCCAACCTCTCACCCCAGACAGGAACCAGGTATGAATAATTTGGTACCATTTTCGAGGGAAAAGCGAGGAATAATTTGAGGAAGGCAAAGTTAAAATATAGAAATGCACAATTTCTATATTGAGATGCAGTAGGCCTATTGGAAAATAAATCCTAAAATGAACAGTCATGAGAAAAAGACACTCCACCCTCTGTCAGTTCTATGGTTGTATGCGTCAGGACAGGAAAATAAATCAGCTGATCCTCACCAGGTCCTAAAATTAGGTAAATCCTAACCTCAGGTGGAAAATAACACACAGCAGATTCCATTGTGCCATTATTTGCTAAACCAAAATTCAGCCAAAATGCAGAAGTCATTCATGAAAAACTTAAATACACCCCATGATTCAATAGTTTGTAAAACTATCTTTAGCAGTGTAACTTGAACTAATCATTATTTGATTCTATCAGTCTCTCACGTCGTAGTGGAGGAATTTTGGCCCACTCTTCTGTACAGCATTGCTTCAGTTCATTGATGCTTGAGGCCATTTATGCACAGCTCTCTTAAGGTTCCGCCACAGCATTTCAATCAGGTTGAGGTCTCGACTTTGGCTTAGCCATGGCAACACCTCGATTTATTACTTTTCCAGCCATTCTGTCATAGATTTGCTGGTGTTTTTGCGGATCACTGCCCTGTTGCATGACCCAGTTGTGGCTAGGCTTTAGCTGTTGGACAGATGGTTTCACATTTGACTCGAGAATACTTTGGTACATGGTTGACTCAATGACTGCGAGGTGCCCAGGTCCTGTGGCTGTAAAACGAGCCCAAATCACCCATTCGCCGCCATGCTTGACAGTTGGTATGAGGTGTTTGTGTTGATACGCTGTGTTTTGTTTGCACCAAACGTGGCGCTGTGCATTATGGCCAAACAACTCCATTTTGGTGTCATCTGTCCAAAACACACTGTTCCAGAAGGCTTGTGGTTTATTCAGATGAAACTTTGCAAACCTAAGCCATGCTGCCATGTTCTTTTTAAAGAGAAGAAGCTTTGTCCTGGCAACCCTTCCAAACAAGCATACTTGTTCAGTCTTTTTCAAATTGCATAGTCATGAACTGTAACATTAAACATGCTAACTGAGCCCTGTAGAGTCCTAGATGTAGTTCTTGGGTTTTGTGCAATTTCTCCGAGCATTGTATGGTCTGACCTTGGGGTTAACTTGCTGGAACGTCCACTCCTGGGAAGACTGGCAACGGTTGCGAATGTTTTTCACATGGAAATAATCTTCCTCACTGTAGAGTGATTTTTTGGAAATGGCCTCATAACCCCACTCAGATTGCTAGGCAGCAGCAATTGCTTCTCCAAGATGATTGCTGATGTCTTTCCCTTTTGCCATTGTGTTAACACACTACTAAATGCACCAGACCAGCAAAGTGCCGAAATCTCTGCTTGTGCAGAGGTGGTCACATTTGCTGATGGTCAATTAATCAAGTGTATTTGATCAGCCTCACCTGGCTGGTAATTACAACCCCAATTCTGAAATAGTTGGGACAAAGTGTAAATTGTGAATAAAATGAAAACGCAATGACTTTCAAATCACACAAGCCAGTATTTAATTCACAATAAAACGGAGATAACGTAGCAAATGTTGAAACTGAGAAATTTTACGATTTCATCCACAAAATGAGCTCGTTTCAAATTTGATGGCAGATACAGGTCTCAAAAAAGTTGGGACAGAGGCCCGTTTACCATGGTGTAGTATCCCCTCTTCTTTTTAACCCAGAGTGGAGGCGTCTAGGCATTGAGGAGACAAGTTTCTTGAATACAGCCATTGGAATTTGATCCCACTCTTGTTTAATGCAGGCTTCCAGCTGCTGGAGAGTTTTGGGTCTTCTTTGATGGACTTTTCATTTAATTTTGCACCATATCTTCTCAATCAGTGAAAGATCAGGCCTGCAGGCAGGCCAGTTCAGCACACAGACTCTTCTACCACAAATCCATGCTGTTGTAATAGCTGCAGTATGTGGTTTTGCATTGTCCTACTGAAATACTCAAGGCCTTCCCTGGAATAGATGTCGTCTGGAGGGGAGCATATGTTGCTCTAAAACCTTTATATATCTTTCTGCTTTTAAAACATGCAAGTGTCCCGCACCATATGCACGAATGCATCCCCATACCATCAGAGATCCTGGCTTTTGAACTGAAGGCTGATAACAGGAGGGGTGGTCTTTCTTCTCTTTAGCCTGGAGGACACGAAAATCCATGATTTTCAAAAAGAATGTCAAATCTGGACTCGTCTTATTACAGGGCACTTTGCCACTTTGCTTCAGTCCGTTTTAAACGAGCCTTGGCCAACAGAACACTGGGGCGCTTCTGGATCATGCTCAACAATGGCTTCCTTTTTGCATGATAGAGATATAGGTGGCATCTGTGGATGGCACAGCGGACAGTGTTTCCAGACAGTGGTTTCTTGAAGTATTCCTGGGCCCATTTAGTAATGTCTATGACAGAATCATGTCGTGACTAATGCAATGGTGTCTGAGGGCCCAAAGATCACGGGCATCCAGTACAGGTCTTCGGCCTTGTCCCTTACGCACATTTTCCAGTTTTTTTCCAGTTTCTCTGAATCTTTGATGATGTTATGCACTGTTGATGATAAGAGCTTCAAAGCTTTTGCAATTTGATGTTGAGGAACATTGTTTTTAAAGTATTCCACAATTTTTTTATGCAAGCCTTCACAGGTTCGAGAGCCTCTTGCCATCTTTACTTCTGAGAGGCTCAACCTCTCTAAAACATCCCTTTTATAGCCAATCATGTTACACATCTGATGCCAGTAAACTTAATTACTTGCTAAATTTTCTTTCAGCTGATTCTCTTATATTTTAATATCTTTTTCAGCCCTTTTTTGCATGTATCCCAACATTTTTAGACCTTTTGCAGCCAGAAAATTTGAAATAAGCTAATTTTGTGGATAACAAGGTAAAATGTCTCACTTTCAACATTTGAAATGTTATCTATGTTCTATTGAAAATAACATATTGGTTCATGTGATCTGAAAGTCATTGCATTTTGATTTTATTCACAATCTACACTTTGTCCCAACTATTTTGGAATTGGGGTTGTACCTTCTTAATTCCTATGGAAGCAGTAAGGGTGTACTTAGTTTTTGACACATGGCTTCTGCGCTTCGGCCGAATTTTTGTAAAAAATGCTAATGCTAACCCACGCCTCTTGTTGGCCTTGACCTTCGACCTTTCGACCTCAAAATGCTAATTTGGACAGGGTACCCTAGGATCATCTTCCCCACAAAGTTTGGTCACCTTAGCTTCAGTGGTGGCCGAGCTGTCGCGCGGACAGACACGCGCGCACACACACACACACACGCAAACACGCACACTCGCACACACACACAGACAGACGATGCTAAACTGTATACCTATGCCGCCTCGTCGGGCTCGGGTAATAATGGCACAGTGGAATCTGTTGTGCGTTGTTTTACACCTGAGGTTAGATTTACATAATTTTAGGACCTGGTTAGGACCAGCTGATTATGTCCTGATACATAAAACCACAGAACTGAAAGAGCATGTACTTTCTTTTCCTCGTGACTGTATCGGTTTGTATGCTGTGACATGTGAACATTGGCTCAAACTGAAATGATTTTTAATTTCAACCAAAAGGTCAGACATAATAACTACAACATGTTGAGAAACCTTCTTTCATCAGGTGAATATACACAGTGATTTTGAGGAAAGTCATTTGATACACATATCAGTAGAGGATGACTCATGGTCCTGCGCCCTTAAGGAATGACCCAGAAAGAAAATGCAGTTATTTAGTTACTTAAAACTGTAAATTCTGATTAATTACAAAGTCTCTAATTCCCTGAAATGAAAAGCCCCTCAATTCCCTCAGCAGTGGTAAGCTCTGCCACCCCCCACCAAAAGCACGATTCCTTTTCTCGGGAATCCAAGTGGTTCCATATGTTCCCTAGTTAAATTGCTTCATGTTTCACGATAAATCATCAGAAATTCCCCGAAGGGGGCGGGGTGTTCCTCCCACATTGTTTCTGTAACAGCACTAACATATTGCCAACATTGTCAGAACATTCAGTTGGTGTTCTGTTCTGAATGCTGTGGAAAAGGCTATTGGGAGGTACTGCAGTCGCTCAGCTGCAGATGGCTGGCTGTTAGGCAGACTGAAGTGATGTGACAGCAGGTGTAATCGCACATCGTGCGGCTGCCTGTGCGTGACCCTCCCCCTAAAATGCTGGCACGCTCATTCATTACCCGACGGGGAGTAAGCGCTCAAAGACGCGCTGGAGGCTGTTTGCTTCCCAGCTTGTGCAGTATGAGAGGGAGTGGGGCGTTCGGGGAAAATGGCGGGTTTGAGAGAGGGGAAGCGGAGAGGGTTCGAAGGGAGGCGCAGCCGTCAGACGGTAGCGCAGCAGAGCTGCTCGTGAACCCAAACTGCTGCTGTCAGCCGTTCTGCACCCACGCTCAGACTCAATTAGAGCGTTCCGAGCTGAACAATCCATAGCATCCTGCTTAATATTGCTTCATTCATCCTCAGATGAGTTCATTTATCCAACAATAAGGGAGAAAATAATACCGTATCATTAATGCGAGCTACCATTATGTCCAGGCAATGGCGTCTGTTTCGCATTCACCGCTGTATTGGTTTGTTGTCCCGTAAACATTCCTCCCCAGCTGCAGTTTGTTTACTTCTGTTGGGCCAGTAATACAATAATATGTTAGTTAGAGTGCTTTAGAGCCAGCCCTGAAGCACTTTAAATCTCAATATGAAAGCTTCAGGAGAGCAGCTGAAAATTTTAGGTTGCTCTTAATTTAGCATGAAACGACTTAGGTCGGACACAGTTAGAGCGCTTCAGTAGCGGAAAAAATTTCTTGGGACAGTATGAAAGGGGTTATACTGTCATAAGCATTTGAACTGCGACATTATTTTAAGGGGCTACGAGTTTAGTTACACGGATGTTGAGTGCTGACTGTAAAGTGCTGAAAACCAAATCAAGTGAACCGCAACCCATTAAAATTTTGTCAGTGTCCAAATACTTACTGACCTTGCAGTAGTTGTGAGTTACACCCTTGGCCATGGCACCGGTTTTCCTGGGTAATGTGACTTTTTTCCCCCCTAGGGCAGCTAGCATTGATCAGCTTCAGGTGTACACTTTCATTTTGCCTCTTTGTGGGTTTATTTAGATGCAGCTAGTTCTTGCCCTCAGTATGACTCAATATCTCAATATGAGACCGTGGCTATAATCAATAAGAGGGAGTTGATTTTTGAAGAGGCTGATTCAGTCGTAAATTTATTTACAAAAACAAAAACCATCAATGGACAGTAAAGTGTCAATTGTCAGAAAGAGACACAATTATTGGATAGTCCATTAGGGGAGAGAAAGAGAGAGAGGAAGTCTGAGCGAGAGGGAAGGAGAGAGCATGCCAAACGAGTGTGTTCATCTCCTCTGTTTTTCTCATGGGAGGAAGACTGGCTTTCCCGTTTTCTCCAGTATGAGGAATGAGGCTAAATAATCGGACCCACGGCCACTTTGTTTTCCCGCCAAAACGCAGGTGCGCCACAGCTGTGCAGTGGCTGTCCTGAAACAACCCCTCGCAACATGCATAGCGCTACATGCTTATGCACTGCCTCCACATCTGTCTGTACGTTCTATCTGCCGTCCAATTACAGCCAGGCCCGCTATACTATCCCTCCAATGTAAGGCCCGCAACTCCCTCCCAGAGCCAATCGTCCTCACACAATGTGCCCTGACCAATCAGGGCGGGCTTCAAAAATGGCAGTTGGGTATATTTTGGAAAAAAGTTTTTCCTAGTAATTTCAATCCTCTGATGACTTTCCTCTCATTAGCGGTCTAGCAGGAGAAGATCGAACTTAACTTTGTGTCTCAACCTTCTCGTAAAAACTTTTCCCAGCCCACATCAGCTCTGGCCTGGCCAAGCAGGTCGCTGGTGAAGCTGAAAGCCTGCTGAAAGGCTGCGCCGCAGTACCTCTCGTGGGCGGCCCGGTCGTGATGGATAGCGGCCTGATGGAGGCCGGGCACCGGAGCCTCTGTTTCAGCAGCGCCTGCGATCCAGAAACTCCAATAAAGAGCGAATAGTGGCATTTATTTTCTGAGATTATGTGCCGTAGCGGTGCCCACATTAGCAATACTTCTCCCAGCTGCTTTATGCCAAATAACGTCCACAGCAGCATTGCTGCCATACTAATGCTTTTACTCAAGTAAATGGCCTTGTTGTAATACGTCTCACACAATGCCTATTAGGAGCAATGTTTTGGATGGAGTGGACTGTGTTTTGTGTATTTTTTCCTCTTAGTGATAATCAAAACACTGTGCTTCTGACAAATAAGCGCTAATAATCATTTCTTCTCTGTTTTTCTCATGTTTCAGACTAGCATGGCATTAACATATGACCCTGCTGCTATGCAGAACGGGTAAGGAATCTTTTCATTGTTGTTTTTCATCATTATCATGGTTACTAATTTGAAATGGCTGTGACCCTGCCTACATATGATACGCCAGCAGTTATTGCACTGATGTACATTGTTTTTCAAAATGGAGCCCTTAGGGATTCCAGAAAGTATAAAATTCTTGGATTATAGGCTGCACTAGAGCACCTCTGACCTCATCCCACCCACAATGTTTGCTGCACTGAAGAAAAAAGGAGCTTAATTCTCAGCCGTAGCCAAAAGCGTTATCTAGGACTAATATCATGTTGGAGCTGCAGCAGCGTCCTGCAGTATAAGCTGCTGACTGTCCCTGTGTATGCCATTGTGGAGCATGTGTGCGTGTGTGTGTGTTTGTGCGTGCGTGTGTGCGTGCTTGTGCGCTCGTGTGTGTGTATTTGCGTGTATGCATGCGTATGTGTGTGTGTGTGTGTGTGTGTGTGTGTGTGTGTGTGCATGAGTATATTCACATCCATGGATGCATGTAAGTATCAGCGAATATGTGCTCATCCTGTATAACAATACGTTATGAATCTTGGCTCAATATAAGTATAAAATGCCAACAGCAATAATTAGAGGAAGTTCTTTCTGCTTGAGAGAGAAACGCTCGGGATGCTGTCGGAGGGAAGGAAGTGGGCCGGATGCAAAGGCCTGGTTCCCTGTTCTTTTTTTTTCTCGTATGTATTAAATTCTTGCTACCTCTCTCCATTCCTTCATTAAAATGGTCTTCTCGTGGTTGTTTTGAAATAAGCTGCTGTTAGCCACGATTGAAGCTTCCTCTCTAAGTTGGGATCTGATACTCTTGATGCTGCAGGTATGGGTACTTTGAGAAAGTTAAATTCAAATCCCGTTCACGAGATGCATTGTTATATTCAAGCCGTAAACAGCTGCTGCCTGTTGAGGTGATAATCAAGGCAGTTAGAGGGACAATGTGACTGTCCAACTGATTTGATGGAGAGGAGGGTTGGGGTGAAGGAGTTCCTGGGTCATCTCTCAAGATGGTCTATAGCATTAATACTGCACACTCCTCACCGGCTATATTTTCATGTTACAGAAAGTCCTAGTGACACTCAGCTATGACAGTGGGAGAGAGCCAGCGGCCCCAAATAAATAGCATCCGGCACAGTGCCTAATTACACAACATGATTAACACAGAAAAGAAGAACGTAAATATCGCTGGATATTAAACGGCCCTGGGCTCTTCGACTCTTGCCAGCCTCATTCATTTTTTTAATTGCCTGCATTTCCATTTTTTGACAAATGCAAGACGTGGCATTCGCATGTGCTCCATATGTCATTGCCCTGCGCCTCGGGAGGTTATGTTTTCTAGCGTGGAAACATGGGCTCCGCATTCGCTTCTGTGCCGCATTACTCACCGCAGCGATGCAGAAATCAATACGGCGGCGTAACAAGGCTCGTACGTGTTACCAGGTCGCTGATGACACACGGTGATATAAAAAACAGCGTCGTTAGATGTTACTGTGATTTCCATGGGCAACTAACACAAATGCATACAGACACTCAGAAATACACACAGATATTTGCACAGATATGCAACGTTCATACAAATAATACTCCAACATAGTGTATTTGCATATATAGTATATATAATTTTTTGTTTGTATGTGTGTCCATGCACTTGTCTTCATATTTGTATGTACATCTTGCTCAACTTCACTTTAATAGAGATATGAAAGACTATTTTTCGGGATATCTATATAAATACATCAGGGGATAAAGCAATGCTTATTTTGGCCTTTGCCGCGGGAAAGTTTCCATGACGAGGCTGCAGTAAAGGAGAAGGCTTGTGCGATTAATAGAGCAGAAGCAGACGGCTCGGTCTGGTTTGGGAGTGGTCCTTTGGCCTGTCAGATTGGATACACATTATCATACTAAAAGCAAAAGAGAGGGATTACCAGACCATGCAACATTTCATTGGCATTTTTGTAAAACATATATTGAGCAAAGCCTGGGTTATATTAAGGCGCGAGGTCTTTACATTTCTTGCTTGTTGCAAGGCTATCACTCTTAAGAACGCTGCCGAGTACATTGTTTTCATGTTTTGTTTTTATTCATCCATTTGTACATTAAAGCCAGTTTATTTCAGCTAACATAAAAATTCAGCTGATGATTAACAACTGAATTAAGGTTGGAAATGCCCACTGTACTACTATTGCCACAGCACTTTTGGCATAACCATGGTTGGTTAGTGCTCCACTGGTTCGGAAATGATAAAGGCCTTGTCCCAATATGCGCACTATCTGGGAATATATCCTATTTTTCTTATGATAAATTCCAAGGGTGCTCAACAGTGCCCCAAATGCACCCCTGTGCTCCCCTCCAGCAAGTACACATGAGACCGCACTCTGGTGAAGACTATTACACATAAATCCACCACAACGTTTTACATGAATACAGCAATCACGTAGGGGTGACTAAAGATTGGGGGAAGCTTTCCAAGCAAGAGTCGCGAGAGTGGTGTATAGACTGTAAGTATGTATTTACAAAAGTATGTTGCTCTGAAAATTACGATTCTCTGACGTTAAAGTGAGGATTTAAGGTCCACATTTTCAGGGCGCTTTCAGACCAGGATAGTCCGGGGTACTCGGTTCTATTAGGCAGGGAATGCAGATGCAGAATAATTTTGCACCTTCATTGGGTTTGGTTCTCTTTCACACTGCACTTTTGAAAGCAGACTAAAACCGCCTGGACAACGTCATGCAGTTACAACAGCTGCTCGATTGGGGCAGTATTGCTTGAAAGGAGCACTTACCAGGACGAAAAAAAAGCGTGAGGAAGAAGAAAACCCGGCTCATCGATTTGCCAGGACCTCACTTCCTCCCTTTGGTTCGCTGGATAGTCCATTTGCATTTCAAGCGAACCGCACCACGGGTCACTTGTAAGCGAACCGAGACTTATGTTTTCAGGGGGACCAGAGTTTGCTTGTTTGGATGCTTACTAGAGTTCTGATAAGCTCTCACAACCGCGCAAACAAAGCAGACTATCCAAAGAAACAAAATCTGGTCCGTTTGAAGCAGACCAAACAGCTCTGGTGTGAGAGCGCCCTCAGTCTGCACTTTTGGCACATTATACAACTGTGCACTTTGAGGAGGACTGCAGGGCTTTGGGTGGGTATCAGGACAAAGCAAGTGCAATTTAGCAATCGCAGTGCTAAAACTGCTTGGACTTAACAAATGGGTTCTACCTACAGCTAACAAGCAGTAACTAAGCAAATGAACCGAAATTACTTCTACCTAAGCCACTTACCAGGCTCAGGCTGTGATTGAGTGATTATTCAGAACTAATTTTCATCATGGATAATATTTTTACTGTGAAAGAAATTAATACTAGTTATTATTATGAACCAAGATGACCATTTAAAAATTAACATACAAATTGCCATAATCTACAAAATATAGAGCACTACATTCAAGGCACAAATACGTGTTCAAAATATGAAAACAGCGTTCTTTAGACATAAATTTACAACTCTTTTTTTGTCGATATATTTACAAGTTATTTAAATTTAATGTTTTTGAATTTTAACTAACGATTAAGAATTTTCTTGAAAACAAACACCAGTAAACAAAATAATAATTCATTAAATAATGGTCGTGCTTGTAGGCTGATGTTTGTCACCAGTCCAGTGTTTTTCATTTGATCTCATCTACTTGCATACACACATGTACAGTGTTTGCGCAATTGCCCCGCCGATTCCTTACACAAGATGGCAGACGCGTCTCACGTTTTGCGGTTGATTCAGCCAATTACGTTGTTGGAAAATGGGGTCATTCCTCTCGCTACCATAGCTTCAGAGTCGCGCCGTTAAGCTGTCCATAGTGCAGTTGCGGAGGCCGAACAGGAAGATATAAAGAAACTGTAAGAACCCATCTTCGTTCAAAACTGGACTAAAACTGGACTAGAACTTCTTTCCATAGACAGGGATTTCAAAAGCCCGTCCAAATTGGCGCATTTCTAAAAATCTGATCGCAAAAACTGATTACCGCTTATTGCCAGCCCTGCATTTTATGTTAACCAAACTGCATCATGCGCGTTAACATCACATAATCCGGTAGCCTGGAACAGGTGTTTGGGTTAAATCACTGAATAATTCTAGCCAACAGCAGAAACGGGTGTACAAAAGTATTTTGATTCCTTACCGTTTTCATCTCTGTGATCTCATGACAACGGCATACATTAAACCACGTACCAATTTGGATGCAATGGAGATAGTCTTTCGAAAATCAAGAGCATTGTAACTATCTAGTTGGCGAACGTTAACACAATTCAGAATTCACAATTCACAATTACGTTAAACATGAGAAATGGATCACAACACACATTAGGAGCTCCTTACTTTAGCAAGTAAATGTCCAGATACATAACCCCAATTTAAACAGTATATTATAACGCTGACAGATAACGAGACTTACCTCAGATCTAACGCGTTAGACACCACTTTAGTACTGAAGTAGGCTACTATGGTAACGTAACTGACCTTCGTCAAAAAGTTGCAACTTGCCACCATCGAAGCGAAATCCTGATCTTAATTGGACAAAAAACTAGCACGATGCGTTCTATCCAATGTGTCTATATTGGTTCCATCAAGGCTACTGAAGATTCTGATACTCCAGTCGTGTGGTGCTCTATGAGCTTTGATTCTATGGGTCGAGCCCTTCTTCACCTACGGGTCAGGTAGGCCCGGAGTGAACTCTCCCATCTCCCCTGACGCCAACACCACCCCCCTCTTTTATTGAAAAATTCCCTGGTTCTGCATGATTCACGTAAATGACCCAATTGACCAAAAAAACGACGATTGTTGCCGAAAGGTGACTAGTTTGCAGATATGCCAGCTAGTTGACGTTCGTTGGTCCGAAACTTGGCTACTGAGTGTGTAGTCAGTGTGGCAATCAGCTTGCTAGTAACGTCAGTTAGTTGATGGCCTCTCTATATTTTAACAGTAAGAACACATCATTAACTAATCCATATCAATGTTAACATGGACGTGTGGAAATTTGAAAGACACTATCAACAGATTCATAACGTTAGATACCATTTCGCTGTTGTACATGACACATAATGTTCCGTTGTCCAGTCCAGAAAAGCTTGCACTGTGACGGTGCGTTAACGTTTGACCTTTTCTTTGATGATGAAAAAGAATGGAGTGATGAAGCCATGCGTGCGAGGACAAATTCCCATTGGCTGTGGGGCTGCAGAAATGTGTTTAGGGAACGGAGCGTGTACTTCAGTAAAACTGTAAACAATCTATGTATGATGTTTGGGGCATGCCTGAACATTGGGAGGGACTTGTACCCACCAATGTATATGGGCATTACGGCCTAGACCCATAGCATGCTCTGTGACATTTTGCAGAGCTCTGGTGAGATGATCATCAATCAGTATTGGCTAATGAGGGAACACCTAATCAGCATAAACTGGGAAACGGTTCTAAACCCCACTAAAGAGATAGAGATCTCAAAAAAAAAAAAAAAGAGATAGAGATCTCAAGACAAGACAAGATGGCTATGTTTTATCGAAAAATGAAAGAATTTTAGAACATCCTGGGATTTTTCCAGAAACTAATTTCTTCTCATCTTCTAGCATAAGCATTTTGGTCTTGCTAGCAAAGATTATTCCTAAATGTACTGGATATCTTTGAATTTCATAGCGAACTTGGAGTAAAACATTTGAAATGTTTAGGGAACACTGTCCTCAGTGAAGACTGCTGTGTAATATATAGGTTGCTTTGGAGTTCTTTTGCCAGTTGCAAAGAATTTCCATTAGCTCCTTGCTAGCCCTTTAAAATGCCCCCAAGCAGCCATCTACATATGTGACATCATTATTGCACTCAAAGTAGAAACTGGAATAGGATATGATAAGCCTTATTATATCTGGGCTCTTTTATCTAAGTATGAAATGCATCTCTCGCAGAAATCTCGGTATATATTAATTTCATCCTTGCCGCAGTGATTGCGCCTTTTGTTAGTAATAAGCCGTGGTTGAATAAACAAAATGAAAATACGTTGAGTCACATCGGTCTTCCATATATAGAAGATCGTTTATAATGTGGGACCCACACTTTATATGGATGGCTAAAGAGTGTTTAAAAATAAATTAGACTGATTTGGGGGCCTTAATAATGGGGGCTGTCTGATATGCTGTGGAATGACTCATATTTATAGTCACTGGGATGGAAGCAGGGATAGAGTTTCAGCTGCTCTGTTCTGTTATTCTGAGGCTTATCTGGCCTGCTCCAAGATAGCCTCGGCTCAGTTTCTTGCATGGACAGGTCAGATATACACTGTTAGGGCTTTTCATGATTACTGTTGATAATGTTTCTGTCAGGTGGCCCTTGGCTGAATTCTCCCCACAGTTCACTCTTGTGTGGCCTGGCATTCTATGCCAAAATAATAGGTTTATCTTTCTCGCAAAGAACAACGTGTGGTCAGACCACAGTGATACCAGCCCTTTTTTTTTCAAAAAGCTATTAGACACTCAATAAAACATTTGTATTAAAAAAACATGCAATATTTTTTTCTCATGTTTTGTTTTAAGTGAAGCATGAGATAAAAATGATATGAACTTGGTGCCTAGGGCGGTCTTGCTGCTCTGTGTGTGGGTGTGTGTGTGTGTGTTATTCTGTGTTAATGTTAGTGTATGTACTATATGTGTGAGGGTGTTTTTGTATTTATGTGAGATTGTGCTCTTGTAAACATGCATGCTCTATGTGCTCCAGTTTATTTTAGCCTGTGTAAAAGCAACTGGGGAGCCTGACATTGAGGTTTGTGTGCTGAGGCATTTGCACTTGGGATTGAACATATTCCTTTTCCCTCCTCCCTCCTCCCTCTTCCCCTCCCCTCTCTCTCTACCCCCCCCCCCTCACCTTTCTTTGCTCCCTTTCATTCTTTCTGGCCTTCCCTGCCCACCCCCCACCTCTCCTGCGCTCTCAGGTATTACTCCTCGCCATACAGCATTGCCACAAACCGTATGATTGCACAGACATCCATCACACCCTTCATTGCTGCTTCTCCTGTTTCAACGTATCAGGTGAGTGGGCGGTGAGGGGGGGGGGGGGGGGGACGAGGGGGTTGGCTGGCAGATACACATCTTGTGAGCAGGCTCTGGCGAGCATCGGCAAGAGGGATTGGGTGTGTGACGCTCTGAGAGAGAAGTAAGAAAGATGGAGCTGGGCTGCCGATGTGTCTATGTTCTCACCCATGGGCCTTGAACACCACCCTCCCATTTGCTCCAAACATCTCAATTTTAACGCTCCTCCCACCTCCCTCACTGAACCTGAAAGCCTATTTTGATCCACCTTTGAACAGTAAAATCAGCACTTAAAAGCTCTCTGTTCTTTCGACGTATGCAGTCAACTGGAGCGTGTAATTCACTTAAAGCCTTCTGCGAGCTCTCAATAAGTATTGAAAGATTCAGTGGAAGGGGGTTTCTGAGCTGCAGGTACAATGCTTAACCAGTCAGCATTAATCTGTGGTTCCCTATCTTAGTGTGTGTATTTTTTCTCTTTGTGCATAGTAATAAACCCACAAAATAAGTTTGAGGTCTCATGACAAACTGTCAAGGATTTCAGAAAAGGAACCTGACGCAGCTCCAAGACAAGCAACTTGGCACTTTTAATAAAGGTTTATAAAGCCACTTTTGGATTTAAAGAATAATAAAAACCCAAGAGAGCCTTGGCTGAAGAGTAGTCAGTGGCAGGACAGTTCAGGGGATTGCCAAACTGGGTGTCGATGGAGAGGTCTGGCCGTAGTCAAGGCGGTGTTCGAGGTCTTGCACTGGGAAGGCAATCCAGGGGTGACTGGCCTGCTGGCAGTGGCTGCTCTCAAACTCTAAGGCTGGGTGACCGCGAGAAATCGCTCCTGGAAAGCCGTTGAACAAAAGCAAGACAGTCCCTGGTCAAATGATTTTTTTTCATTCAGAAATTGAAGATTGAAGAGTACTAGGCATAGGCTGCATCAGAATACTCTAAAGAACGAGGAACCTCTCTCACAAACAAACATGAACCGGAAACAGTTCAGCTGGTAACCGTGACAACGAGTGCCCAATTGTCTATTTCATGAAAGAAAGGAGGCAATTAGCTCCTTAGTTGCTTCATTTCAGCAAGTAAACAGAGTAAACAGCCTCAGAAGAAAGGAAAGATCAATTATGGACCTCAATCCTTTGCAGCTGTTGCGATTGGAAACATCATTTGATACCAAAGTTTTGCAATAAATTGCGAAGGCCATCTTTACTGTCGAGCGCTAGAGAGGATGTCTGATTTTCCCCCAAACATGCACAAGGTACACTGCAGGCCGGAAATTTGGAAGTAAGGCCAGTACAGGTCAAAAATTTGGAAGCAACTTCAAGTTTCTGTTCAAAATACCTTTCTTAAAAATCAGTATGAAATCTATGGATTTTGGGATGTATTTACTGCATGGTTAGACGTTTCTGTCATTGCTATGCACTATTTTCCCCTATTTACTTTTAGGTTCTGTATACATTGATGTTACCAGACCATTGCTGAATAAATGTTAACAAAAGAAAGGAGGGGCTTAGTTTTTGGGTTGAGAAGATTTGCAAGAGTCACAACTTCAGTGAAAAAGTAAAAAACAAATCACAGTTTGCATTATTCACTTTATGTCGTGGCTTACAGCCCATTGGATGCCAGCGGCAATCCGCCGGGCACTATGGGCCTGATACTTTGAATAAAAATGTATTCCGATAAGTGACTCCTTATATAATAATCATGTTTATTTTGTGACAAAGTATGCCAATGAAACTATGATCTTTTTTCTACAAATTTGATCTTGCATCCAAACTCTTGGCCGGTAGTGTACCTTTAAAATCTCCCTACTGCTTCTCCTTCACTTGTGTGATGTTTTCTTGTAAGGTCAAGGTGAAGAGGGGAGGAAAGGGAAATGGCCCCCTATTTGAGTGAATTTGGATGCAGCCTGACATGACGAACTGGAAATGGCACAATGAGGAGAATGAGATAAACCAGTGATGGACAGACAAAGAAACAGGAACTTAAATACACACCACATCAAAAAATGAGGAAAACGGGAAGTGTGCAAACATGCAAAGACACATATGGGGAGGGGATTGAGACGAGACAATAATTAATCAATTAGGCAAGACGGCACTGGAAACATGGACGGCTGGTCTGCAAGGAAAAACTCTGGAGGTGACAAAAACAACTTGTTTTCATCCCCCCTAATACATAATAAGCATTTTGTTTGCTCTTTTATCGGTTCAAATCAAACCGTTATCTTTGACTTTTCGTGTCCCGCATAACTGCCCGATTGTCCTTTATGGACAGCCTGTTTAAAGGATTTTGGGAGCGTAGCCTTTTCTGCCGCTCAACCCCTCTCTCCACTTGACAAGCTCTCTCCCCTAGTGGCCCTGCTCTTCTGACAGGCTTCTGAAGGCTCTGTTTGCATGACTTTCACCAATGCTGATTAAAAACCTGGGCCAGCTCTCCTAGACAGATAGCAAGCAAATAGTAATCCCCTCTCCCAAAGGCATCCAAAATTGATTTAGTGAAAGGAGAAGAAAAAAATAAAACAACAATACCAGGACTTTGTGGAATATTAATCCTCACTGTTAGGAAATCCGTGCCTGTGTCTATGATATCGCCCTTGAGTAAGAGACACTGCAAGGTCACTCACTGCTCGCCCTTTTTCTTTTTTCTTTTTAGCTCTGTTCAGGCTAGAGCTGACGTTCACATAAAGGTGGTGGATAACCGCAATGATATCCATAAATCTTGACAAAAATATATTGGCGTAATGTTTGAGGGAAACGTCGAGCCTTTTTTATGGAAGGTAAAACATTCATATCAAATAAATAACAATCCATATTGATGTAGATTTTAATCTTTGGCGCTCTCTCCTCAGTTAGCTATAAAACTGAGGATACTTTCTTAACTCTAGATTCTGGAATCATCATGCCCACATCTTTAATATGTTATGATAATTGTATGTCTGCATATGGCAGGATATTAAAATATTGAAATGAGAGATTACTATTGTCTGTCCAACTTGACGCAGGGGTTTTAATTTAGGAGTTCAGAACCTATGGCCCAGGGTCTCGTCTGCCCTTGTGAACTTATTTGGCTGGCTGGCTGGCTTTGGAATTTTTTTTATCTCCTCTGAGAAAATGTCTTGCCTGCACCCCATACTTTTCAAAGACTCAGATTAAAACCAAAAACCAGTGAAGGACAAGATGCATATTTGAACAGGAGACAAGCAAGCCCCGTGTTTACGTGACTGCAGTCATTTAAAGCCCCAGACATGTGGAGTTCTCAGACTCAGAGGAGTCATGGACCAGGCTGTACCGCAGCAGGTCAGTGCACAGAGCAATGATCAAATCAGCACAATGTTCTTTTCTCTGTACAACACAGCACAAGTGGGGTGGTGGCCCAGATAAATAAACACGTTACTTTTAAACAATAGGTTACCTAACAAAATCAACTGGGAGAGAATAAAAGAAAAAAAAGGAAAGAAAATCAGCTTTTTTGTGTTGGCGTGCCTCCATTTTCTCTCCGTATGGTATTCCAGTGTAAGCCTACGATACGCACAATCATGGCCGTACAAACATGCATCCCCATGTACGCACAGAGACACACAGACACACGAACACACACATGCATACTGCATCAGAGCACGAGCATGCAGGTTTACTGTACATACTGTAAGTGAAGGCACTAATACACTCATTCAATCATACAGATGTGAATAAGGAAATAGGAACACATTAATAGCAGAGTAGTTAGTTAAGTGTACGAACGTGGAATAGCGCACACTTAAAAAAAAAATCCATTATGTTGTTTCCGGAAAGAAGAACTGATGCTCTAGGAAATGATTCAGCTTGCATTAGATGAATATTAAATATATGAGAGATGAAAGCAGTGATTTTAGGCTGTAATGTGCATTGATGAAGCCACCGCAGTTTGCCTGCGATTAATAAATAGAATTCCTAATACGATTGTGTGACTGGGTGTGAGTAGAAATAAGACTTCAGTCGATGATAATTTGAGAAAAGAATTTTACAAAAATGTATTTTTTTACAGGTCCAGAGTACGTCATGGATGCCTCACCAACAATACGTTATGCAACCAGCAGTGAGTAAAATGGCGATTCAGTCGCAAATGCCATCCTTCTTCCTGTCTCTATCACAGATTTCTTTCATGTTCCGTCAGTGTGTTTTGGGCTGAAACTGATGTGTTGACATGAACCCTGCAGGCACCTGTCCCCTGACCTGACAGAGGGTGGGAAGAATACTGATGCACTTTCATGTAGTTATACCTTATGCTCCATATTGCCCTGGTTTATCAGGTTATCATTTCATATTGCACCAGCAGTGTTCCGCCGTAAGCTTATAAGAAGCAGCCTGACACTGCATCCACACATCAGGAAATACTGGGCAGTTATAGAATTACAGAATGTTACACAGCTGAGCTGTAATATCGCCTTTTATCTGAGCCTGCACAGAAGCGGAATGGGGGTGGGAGAGGACAGTTCTGTGTATACCGTAAAACCCACGCACTGCGGCCATCAGTAGCCTCCCGGACATCCCAAACTTCAAGTGTAACTCACGTTTAATTCATTTAAAAAAAAAAAATTTAATTAATTAAATAGTTTGAGGAATGTTCACAAGTAACATTGTGCCATTAGTTTCCAAAAAAAAAAAAAAAAAAAAATCATTGCTAATTTTTATTTTTTTTCTTTAACCCTTTAAGTCCCTGGAGAGCAAAATGGCCCTTGTGCCTCATATGGGTTGGATAGCATCAGATTGGGCTGAGGATGTACAACCCCAATTCCTAAATAGTTGGGACAAAGTGTAAATTGTGAATAAAATGAAAACACAATGACTTTCAAATCACACAAGCCGGTATTTTATTCACAATAGAACAGAGACTACATAGCAAATGTTGAAACTGAGAAATTTTACAATTTTATCCACAAAATGAGCTCATTTCAAATTTGACTGCCGCTACAAGTCTCAAAAAAGTTGGGACAGAGGCCTGTTTAAGATATAAAAGCATCCCCTCTTCTTTTTAACACAGAGTGGAGGCGTCTGGCCATTGAGGAGACAAGTTTCTTGAGTTTAGCCATTGGAATTTGATCCCACTCTTGCTTAATACAGGCTTAAAGCTACTGGAGAGTTTTGGATCTCCTTTGACGGTCTTTTTGTTTAATTAAGTGCCAAATTTTCTCAATCGGTGAAAGATCAGGACTGCAGACAGGCCAGTTCAGCACACAGACTACTACGAAGCCATGCTGTTATAATTGCTGCAGTATGTGGTTTTGCATTGTCCTGCTGAAATACGAAAGGCCAGCCCTGGAATAGATGTCCTCTGGAGGGGAGCATATGTTGCTCTAAAACCTTTATATACATTTTAGAATTCATGGTGCTTTTTAAAACATGCAAGTGTCCCACTCCATATGCACTAATGCATCCCCATACCATCAGAGATGCTGGCTTTTGAAATGAACGCTGATAACAGGAGGGATGGTATTTCTCCTCTTTAGCCCGGAGGACTCGATGCCCATGATTTCCAACAAGAATGCCAAATTTGGACTCCTCTCACCACAGGACACTTTGCCACTTTGCTACAGTCCATTTTAAATGAGCCTTGGCCCACAGAACACAGCGGCGCTTCTGGATCATGCTCAACAATGGCTTCCTTATTGCATGACAGAGTTTTAGGTGGCATCTGTGGATGGCACAGAGGACTGTGTTTACAGACAGTGGTTTCTTGAAGTATTCGTTGGCCCATTTAGTAATGCCAATGACAGAATCATGCCTGTGAGTGATGCAGTGGCCACTGAGGGCCCGAAGATGATGGGCATCCAGTAAAGCTCTTTGGCCTCGTCTCTTACACACAGAGATTTTTCCAGTTTCTCTGAATCTTTTGATGATGTAATGCACTGTCGATGATGAGACCTTCAAAGCCTTTGCAATTTGACATCGAGGAACATTATTTTTAAAGAATTCCACAATTTTTTCACACAAGCCTTCACGGGTTGGAGAGCCTCTGGCCATCTTTACTTCTGAGAGGCTCAGCCTCTCTAAGACATCCCTTTTATAGCCAATCATGTTATAGACCTGATGCTAGTTAACTTAATTACTTGCTCTATGTTCTTTCAGCTGATTCTCTTATATATGAATTCCTTTTTCAGTCTTTTTTTTTTTTTTTGCCTGTGTCCTAACTTTTTTGAGACTCGTTGCCAGAAAATTTGTAATAAGCTAATTTTGTGGATAAAAATGTAAAATGTCTCAGTTTCAACATTTGAAATGTCATCTGTGTTCTATTGTAAATAACATATTGGCTTGTGATCTGAAAGTCATTGCATTTTGATTTTATTCACAATTTACACTTTGTCCTAACTATTTCGGAATTGGGGTTGTAAAGGGTTAAATGGGGCTTAGTATGAATTTGCATTTTTATAAACCTGCTATTGTGTTTAACCCTCTGGGACTACCCAATATTGTTTTTGTTCTGTGGCCACCCAAAGCATATGTGATGCCAGACGTTGTTGTGTCTGTTGGCTTGCTGGTGTCCACTGCTGACAAAAAGCCAGACATCAATCAAGCGTGGGCATAATTCTGGCAAAAAAAAAATGGAGAAACCGCTTGCAAACGCTTAAATTCTTTTGAGGTTTTGCTTCTATGTCAAACTAGCCTCATATTAGCCTCATACTAAGTGAGTTGGCTTTTTATATATTTGTTGAAGGTTTTTGTTACAGTTTTTATTCCAGTCTGCTGATTTTTTTATTGCAGTGTTTCATTTATTTACATCTCTTATCTATATTCATTATGGCTGGAAAACAGGTAGCATATGTGTAGTAACCGGTCTTCCTTCAGTCTCCTCTAGAATAGTCCATAGATCAACATGCGATGGCCGTGATTGTATTGTCACAAAAAGGGAGTTAATTACCCACTAATAGTCAAATACCACTCAAATATTGTAGCTCTACTGTGAGATGCCTATCTGAGCACAGTCATACTATAGATATTTTTAAAAGGTGATATATGTTATTTTAGCTGGTTGTGCTAATTCTTTAGCCTCCATATGGCCGTATTCACATGTATGAAGCAATGTTTTTTTTTTGCTTCGTATTTGATGGGCTCGTCATGCCTCATACTCTCATTGCTTGCCCTACTCCTGCGGGTGTGTCTGGTGCTTGCGTATGGACACAAGCAATGCTGAAGGGTCAATTCCCTGAGGGAAACATTACAGGAGTTTGAGCAGCGACTGGTTGTAACCATAGTGACGTGACTCAGCTTTCCCACAGCACGGCTGGCCTGCCGCACTCCCCCACATTCCCACCCATGAGTAGTCCAATCACATTTTATGAAATAAAAAACATAATCCATTAGTTAAAAATCCCATCAGTCTTTCCTCTGCCCGTGTCTTGTGGTAGGGGAACGGTGGAGTTTGTCAGCAGGCCGTCAGATTGAGATATTTTTGCGAGAATAATAACTGGTCACACTTTAGATGAAGTTGTTGCTCATGAAGGCTTTATACAGCACGTATGATGCCTTCATAAATGAGACATGATGTCTTCATAAGTCATACATACGTGAATGTCATGCTTTGTGAAGGGTGAAATAGCACATCCTTATTCAGCATGTGATGCCAGATGTGATATAACTGACAGTGTCACCTAGCTGACAATATCAACCTTAATAGCATTTAGCCACTAGCTAAGTGACACTGACAGTTATATCACATCTGGCATCACATGCTGAACAAGGATGTGTTATTTCACCCTTTACAAAGCGTGACATTTGGCTATGTATGATTTATGAAGACATGTCTCATTTGTGAAGGCATTGTACATGGTGTATAAAGCTCTTTTCGGCAACACCATCTAAAGTGGGACCTAATAACTGAAGCTATGAGAGAGTTCGAGGCTTTGAGGGCGGCTGCGCTGATGCGGGTGGGGATTTTACAGGAAAGTCTGGGCGCATCAGTAGAGAGAGAAGCGCTGAGTAGCCAGTGCTAGAATCTGTATCCGGAACATGCCCAGCTCCGTCTTTACCCCCTCCGTCCTCAAACTGTTCTAATCACCTCCAGAGGCGCACTGGTCCTGAGCATCATGGGCCTTTTTTGCCCTGACAAAGCTGCGTCAGCCGCTCCAGAGAAGCACCGATATCAGGGCCAGTCAGCAGCATCCGTCAGTGACCCCACCCTCACCCTTTCTGCCCGCACATGCAGGCATGGTCACAGAGGAAGGCGGGACCTTGTGTGAACCTTCCTGCCCTCCTGCAGACCTCTCCAGCTTCAGCTCAGGGAAGATAGATGAGGCTGTGACGAAAACTGCTTACACAAAGAAAGCTGTCCGTGTGCTTCCTGCAGTACTCCCTGCACCATGGAAACTGGGAGTACCTACTGCAACCTTGAACACAGTCCGTAAGCAACAAAGTGATTCAACTAGAAAACATTCTTATTAGTATTAGTATTATCATAATAATGATAATAATAATAATATTAAAATCCAATAATTAAAAACATTTGGGGTGGTATGAAAAATGCAAGACGAAAGAGAAAGCAGTGATTTGTAATTCCTTTTTGACCTGTAATGAATTTTAAAAAAGCGCAAGATATTTAATGGTCTACCGTATCATCTTTAATGTTTCTTTGGAAATTTACACTCATTCTGGATGTAATTTCTGCAGCAGGTTCCAAAAATGTTGACGTGGGAGCAGTTTAGGACTTGGAAAGTGTTTGAATGCTAAAAAGAAAAAGAAAAAAATGGGCGTACAGGTGTTGAACAGGTGACACTGTCATGCTTGGATAGGTAAAGAGCACCCATAATAGGCTGAGTTGTTTTCAAGCAATGAGTGGTCAAGACATGCCATTTTGCAAAAAAAAAAAATTGTTATAAAACTATTTAAAAACATGAAACAACAAATTAAAACCATTATGCTGATGTGCATAAAAATATTAGACTCAGGAAATCCGGAGAAATTCCTGCATATTGGTGCAGGTTGAATATAAACACTGAGTGTCCCAAATCTTTGATGTTTGGGATGGCTCTGCACTGAAAACTGGAATGCTTTTGTGATGGATATAACCACATGGGCTAGAACTATATTGGGAAATTTTTGCCAATATACACTATTCATCATTGAATCCCTAAATGCAAGTGAAGACTGAAACTATGCAATGAGGGACCCTTATGTCAGAAACACGCAGAAACACTGCCATCTTCTCAGGGTTTAAGATCATCTGAAATGGACAGTTGCCTAGTGATAATGTGCCGTAACAACCTTTCAAATTGTTTATGGCTATAATGGATGTTGTATTCTGTAAGACAAAGCAGAAAAGGACATGGTAACCTGGCATTTGTATAAGGACAATTGATGCTCAGGACATAAAATAAATTTAGAGCAACATATGTTATCCTTTTTTAAGGTACTTCCCTGCTTATTTCAGCCACATTCAACGCAAAAAGCCACGGTCTGCACATTATAACAGCATAACTTCCTTATTGGAGAGTGTGGCTGCTGGAGGGGTCGACCTGCAGTCCACACATGCCTCCTGTAGAAAGCAGATGATGCTTTAGTATGCACAGAATACAACAGTGGGAATGTTGGGTGTCTGAGCAGCTGTAGACGTACAAGGAACAATGGGGAAAAAAAATCATTTTTAAAAATTGGTGTCCTCATTTCCCCAAATTTGAAGGGCTGTTAAAAGGAAAAGTGATGTAACAGAGTTGTGAACACAGTCTTGTCTCAACTTTTCTAGAATGTGTAGCAAGCGTAAAATTTAGGATGAATTTCCCAAAAAAACAATATGTTTTAGGGGAAAAAAACATATCTTGATACCTCTGCCAACCACTGAAGTTAGGCGGAGGTTATGTATTCATCCATGTCTGATTTTTTGTCTGTTTGTGTGTCCAGGCAGTACTTCTCAAATTTCTGAATTTTTATATTTTGTGGAACTGTGAGCCATGGTCCTAGGCACAATCCATTAGATTTTGGTGGTGATCTGGATCACCATCTGGATACAGGAATTTTTTAAACAATTCTTCTCCATTGCGGGATTGCAAGATTGAACTAAATGCCATATATCTTAAAATGTACTAGATAATAGTAAAGGTCTGAATGTGTTGGCGGAGGCATGCGGTTTCAAAGGGCTCTAAATTCATAGACCAGGCGCAGGTGCGGCAAACAGTGGGAGCGCCGCGTCAGTGGGGTGTGTCCAGGCGTATATTGCAATTTCTTGCCCGGCATAGCCTGGAGCAAGAACTCCTCTGTCCCACCTATGTCCCTCTCCTTCCGGCGCAAGTGGCAAAGAGGGAGTAGAAAAGGCTTAAGTGGGTTTAAAGCAGTCGAGTCAACTCTTCACCAATAAAATGAGCTCTTCTCCTCATCTTTAAAGTGTTGAAATAAAGAAGCCTCTGTCCTATATCTGCATGATGCGTTAATCTTGCATTTTACTTTGCTGCTTCAGGCTTGTTTTCTGCACCGCTTACGTCTATATTAAGCCTTACGAAAATGAGACATTCTCGAATTATTACCATTAGCGAACTTGAATGGAATTTCAAAACAAAAGCTACGTCAGATCATTCAAACTTTTGAAGTTGGAATGAAATACGATGGTTGCTCGTATCTGCCTGCATCATTGGGAAGTGAAAGGATGGATAGCGTGTTCCTATTATTGCACCCTGTTGCTGCTTAAAATTTTGGGAATAACATGGATGGACAACAATGCAAGATACGTTACACATTTATTTTCAATATGTGATCTTAACTCAGGACGAGATCATAGCAATCAGGCTGTATTCCTTTCAACCACTAAAAACGATAAAACTGAAGTGACAATAATAGTATTAAGCCGCTTGCACACTGGATGTGAAACAAATTTTTTGCACGACAGATTGCGTTGCTGCATTGAACGAAGTGTCTACAATGTCTGAAAGTCGGACAGGGCTTTAATATATCTTCGTGTCCGACAGTCGGATGGTTTCAATATAAATTTGTGTCCGGCAGTCGATTATTGTTTTTAATTTGTTCAAATCTACTTAATCTTTTAGATATTAAGTGTGAAAGTTTTGATAAGGGCGCTCAGTTCTTCAAGATGAGTACCAAGAATTTCAATCAATGTTTCTGTTTGAACTTTGCTCAATAAAGTGAGTCGACATTGGCGCAAGACAATGTGCAATGCCTGTCAAACATTACATGCAAAAAAGAGAGGACAATTAGAACAGATTGATAATGAAATAAAGAATAAAAAAAGAAACATTTTAACAACAAACAGAACATCCAATGAACACTGCAATTTATTTATTTGTGGGCCATCTATTTTGGTTTGTTGGTGGTATAATTTTATTCCTTATTTCATTATAAATCTGTTCTCATATCAATACTTTTACTTTTTGCTGGCTGCCGGACATTTCACGTTGGACAGTCTTGATCGTGCATGCGATATTTAATTCACAAAGTCACTGGTCATGGAATTAATTTGGTCCCTGACAACAAGCACTATTTTATCTCTGGTGTGGAATTAAAGCGTGAATCTGTTCGATCCATCTGACTAATTTTCAAAAGAGAGACCAAATAAAGACTGTTGTCTATCTTCAACGGAAGAAAACAGAGGAATAAACAGAAGCGTGTATTTGCGTCTTTGTATTGACTTTGACTACAATCAGTTGTATGAAAAATTTGTTTCGCGTCCAGTATGCAAGCGGCTTTACTGAGCATAGAACGCAAGCATTATATAAGTGGTTGGCTGAGAAAGATGTGAAGTCGTTAGTTTGCATCACAGATTCAGCTGCGTTCATTGAGCCAGGTCGAGTTTCCATTACACGTGCCAACTGCCTTTAATCTGACATCAGGTTAATCGATATAGATACTATAATTTATGTCTTGATTCAGATAGTTACATTAAATAGTGCTGGCTATAATTATTTATTGCACTGAAATGTGCCTGACATTCTGGAAACCTGCCTGTGAGGTTTTGGTGACGTGTGCACACTGTGCGCCGGTCAGCCAAATTACCACTGCACAGAAAGTAAACCAGGTTGGAGCTGGTGAGTTTTCTGCACAACTTCAGCAGAGACTTTTTCTATGAAACTGTCACTGCGTCTTGATGAATATGTGACACCTACCCCTACTACGCCGTCACACCCATCTCGGGGCACGTCCGTGTACCAAATTGCCAAAGTGGCTGCGCACGGTGTTACACTGCATGAAATTACCACTATACGGGCTGCACTGGACAAAATTACCACTGCGTGGGCTGCGCCACCCTGCCCTGCGCCAAGAAATTAGAGCTTTGTGCTGGTTATAGTTAAATACAGTCAAGGATGATTTAGAAATGACTGTTTTTTTTTTCTTGATCAAAATATAATAGGAAATAGCACAAGAATGATACAAACCCCAATTCCAATGAAGTTGGGACGTTGTGTAAAACGTGAAAAAAACAGAATGCAATGACTTGCAAATCTCATAAACTCACATTTTATTCACAATAGAACATAGACAACATATCTGAGGTTTAAAGTGAGACATTTTATCATTTCATGAAAAATATTAGCCCATTTTGAATTTGATGGCAGCAACACATCTCTGAAAAGTTGGGACGTGCAACAAAAGGCTATAAAAGTAAAAGATACTAATAAAAAACAGCTGGAGGACCATCCCACGAATAATTAGGTTAATTGGCAACCGGTCAGTAACATAGACTGGATATAAAAAGTGCAATTTAGAGAGGCAGAGTCTCTCAGAAGTAAAGATGGGCAGAGGCTCACCAATCTGCGAAAAACTGAGTCTAAAAATTGTGGATCAATTTCAGAAAAATGTTCCTCAATGTAAAATTTTGAAGATTTTTAATATCCCGCCATCTACAGTATATGATATCATTAGAAGATTCAGAGAATCTGGAGAGAAATCTGCGCAAGAGACAAAGCCAAAGGTCAGTATTGGATGCTCGTGATCTTCGGGTCCTCAGGCGGCACAGCATTAAAAACAGGCATACTTCTGCACTGGAATACACTGCAAGGGCTCACGAACACTTCCAGAAATCATTTACTGTGAATAGTTTGCCATGCAATCCACAAATGCAAGTTAAAACTGCATCATGCAAAGAAGAAGCCATATGTGAATACAATCCAGATCTGGGCCAAAGCTCATTTAAAATGGACTGAGGCAAAATTGAAAACTGTTCTGTGGTCAGATGAATCAAAATTTGAAATTCTTTTTGGTAACCACGGATGCCATGTCATGCGGACTAAAGAAGAGAGGGACCATCCAGCTTGTTACCAGCTCCCAGTTCAAAAACCTGCACCTCTGATGATATGGGGTTGCATTAGTGCCTATGGTATGGGCAGCTTACACATCTGGATAGGCATTATCAGTGCTGAAAAGTATATAGAGGTTTTACAACAACGTCTCTTTCAGGGAAGTCCTTGCATATTTCAGCAAGATAATGCTAACCCACATAGTGCATCCATCACAACAGCATAGCTTTGCTGTAGAAGAGTCCGGGTGCTGAAATGGTCTGTCTGAAGTCCAGACCTTTCACCTTTAGAAAACATTTGGCGCATCATAAAGACAAAAATCTGGCTTTAAAGACCTAGGACTGTTGTGCAGCTGGAATTCCACTTCTGACAAGAGTGAGACAACATCCCTCTTCCAGAACTCCAGCAATTGGTCTCCTCACTTCTCGGACATTTACAGACTGTTCTTATAAGAGATGGGGATGCTACACAATGGTAAGCATGGCCCGGTTTAAACTTTTTTGAGATCTGTTGATGCCATGAAATTCAAAATGAGCCAACATTTTTCATGAAATGGTAAAATGTTACGCTTTCAACATGTGATATGTTGCCTGAGTCCAAACGTGAATAAAATATGGGTTTATGAGATTTGCAAATCATTGCATTCTGCTTTTATTCACATTTTACACAACGTCCCAACTTCATTAGAATCGGGGTTTGTAATAATAATAAATACTAATAATAATAATTTTTTTTCAATCGCATAGTTGTTTGGGGCCTGTGTTTTGGTATGACTAGTAGAGGCAGAGTAGATGACATGACAAATAAATAAGTAAATAAATGCATGGTCTGAATGAGTAACGGATTTTGAGCATGACTGACCTGGAGGTCGAGCAGGTGTATGACTCGCTTCTTGCAGGCTTTTGAAGCACCTGTAAGTGGAGTGGACTTTTATGTGCCTCATTCTTTCCTTCCCTTGTTCATCAAGGGCTGCTTGAAGCCTTGAGATGCTGAGCGGGCGATAGATCCACTAGAGATGGAGCGAATCCTTGACCCATTTGCTGACAACAAAACCTGTGTGTTCACATGCAATGGCTTATTACACACACACACACACACACCTCCTAATTAATCTCCACTCTCAGCGCTGCAGATCTAATGATGCCCTCACGGAGAGGTGAACAGCGCTGTGCTCCCTGTCTGCTGTTTTAAATGAGCTGGCTCAGCCCACACACATTCCAGGCATTTCTGCTCCTGACATCTGCAACGTTCAACTCTGTCCATGTTTTCAGTCCACCCTGTTTGGTGTAAGCCTTCTTCGCAGAGGAGGCAACTTGGAAACATAATTCTTTGACATTTCTCATGTGCCGTAAATTCTCTGTCACTGGCAGTTACTGGATCACAGCCAGTGGCAGTCCCTGTACTAGAGATTCTCTGTACAGAGTGAGGGAGATGGAGAGAGGGAGGGGGAGAGAGAAAGAGATGCAGAGAGACAGAGTGACCATGTCGTGCAGTCTGCAGCAGTCCCAGTGTTTTGTAGATGCTGTGCAGAGGCTTAATAATCAGTGATTACCTCTCTATGGGGATCATTCATTGTCTTCTTTGTGGACCAGTCTTCACCTTTTGTACAGGTCAAAGTTTTTCCCCTATTATTGCTTTGAGAGGGGTTTAATTACAAAATTACAGTGTTTTCTTCAAGCACCATGATCCATTTGCTCTTATCAAAAATAATACTTGGTGTGTTAATAGTCCTTGTAGCGCTACTTTTTAGCAGTAAAAGCTTCATGTGTTGCATTGTATTTGGATTAATTTGGCATTTACACGCCTACTGACTCCACTTCATTTTTAGTAATTAGGCTACTCTAGCTCAAGTGGGCTAATTTTGCTTAGCAGGCTCCTCGATGCTGGAACTTGAATAAATGGGCAGGTGTTGAGAATTTTGATATGTTTTCTTCCCACTCAATATAAATTCTCTTCAGGTATTTTCCGATTTATTAACATGACACCAGCATTTCACAAGTATAAGTCGTAACACTTTACAATAAGGGTGCTATAATTACCATTAGTTCATTAGTTAATTAGCTGGTAACTACTGCATTAGATAGCCAAATAAGCATTATGCGACCATAATTAAATTTTCTGTGTTTCTCGTATTGTTAAGTTGAAAACATCCCTGAAGTATACCTTATGCAGCACTTCAAGCTGTTAAACCATAATGTATAAATTAATAGGGCAATTCTAGCATTACACACGTTACATTTAAAGCACGGGACTCTTGAATAAAGGTGTCTCCCTATTTTGTGAATGGACTAAACATTCTTATTTTTTCACCACGATAACCATAGGCCGCTCTCAAGGTCCACATATGACAACGTTCGAAAAATTCTGCTTAATGGTTCTTCCAGGCTGACTTTTGTCACCATTACTCAGGTTACGAAAAAAATCTTTTTGCGTAACGTGAGTAATGCTGGAATTGCCCAATACCTTAGTTGATGTAAACATCATTTGTAAGTGATTACCAGATGCATTTGTAAAATGCTATCTAGCTGTTAGTAAGCGCTTATTACTGCATTAACTAATGTTAATTACTGTACCCTTATTGAACTGTTAAACTTAATTAAACTGTTACCGTATAAGTATTATTGCATTAATCTGACCTTGACAGTGTGTCCTTATATGACGAGGCAAATTTTCTTCGTAACCTGCCATGGCTTGAGTTATCTTAATAAATCTAAGTGAACTACGCTAATTTATCCGACCACTTTTATCAGTGAAATCAGAATAGATTTTTTGTGTGTGCGCTGTTCAGTAACAGTATTGCACTCTAATACAGTGAATGTTTTCTTATTCCTTGAGTCGCTTAATTTTTAAGATTTTTGGACAAATTGTCGGGCTGCTCCTAAATTTGGAAGGGGAAATCACCGAGGTGTGTAGTCATCCAGCTTTCCCTTTCGACAGGCTGTTTATGCTGCTTTTTGAAAAGAGGAGTTTTCCGCACACAGAGAGATCAGGTGCAGTGACAGAAGCAATATGCGGCTGTAGAAATATTATTTGCATTGCTATTTTTTATGACTCCCTAGCTGGTGATTTGTTCCCAGCCCCCCACCCTACAGGGCATCTGTCTCCACACACCCCTCCACCCGAAGAGCTCCTCGAGATACAGATGCGCTGCCTCATCAGCGCTGTTTGTGTGTGTGTGTATAGCAAATGCAAATACCTGCAGGCACTGATGCATTTGTTGGATTCTGTGACATTGTACCTCCATGTTTGTGTTTGCATATGCATGAATGTTTGTGCTGGCTTATTCATGGTGTTCTTTTTGTTGTGTCGCATAGTAACGTGCTATTTTGTGTAAATGTGAATGGACATGCACGCGTGCTGGTTGTAATTTTGTGCAGTTAATCTCATGTGTTTGTTTGGTGATTTTGCTGTATTTTTTGGGTGCATATATGCATTTTTGTTTGTGTGCGTGTGTGTATGTGTGTGTGTGTGTGTGTGCGTGTGTGTGTGTGCGTGCGTGTGTGTGCGTGTGTGTGTGTGTGTGTGTGCGTGTGTGTGTGTGTGTTTGTGTGTGTCCAATGTTGGAATAGAGTCAAGCTGCCTTCCTCCTGCCTGTTTGGGCTGGCATGTGACTAACTGCTCCCAGCAGCCTCTCCTTCTTCTGTTTTTATTTCCCCCTTTTTCTTTTTTTTAAATCAAATTTATTGAATCAGTCAGGCATCTGTGCCATAGAGTTGTGACAGCACTGAATGGGTCATTTGGGACAGAAGCTGGCATTGTTTTGGCATAGTTATGGATGCTGCCAGCTATTGGTCTGTTATTGTTAGGGAGGGAGGCTATGCATTCTTTCTTTGTCTGACAAAAGACCAAAAAAGGAGAGAGGGAGGTCTGATTATAGAGAAACTTCAAAATCTCCCTGATGTTGGAGCTGCTTCAAGTTCCAACAACGGCTGTCCATCTCCCCACAACATGAACCTCACCCCACTAACACGCTGTATTGACCTCTTTCCTCAGTGCGCAACATTGACCTCTCCCCTGAACACCCAGCTTTCACCTCTCCCATGGACAAACAACATTCACTTCTGTCATTGAGTCGCAAACTCACTGCTCTCCGAATACACAACATTCACCTCACGCCATAAGACACCGCACTCAGGTCCCTTTCATCCACGTACCGTGAAAAAGAAATTCAAGATTTTTTTAATGTTGATTTAATGACTCTAAATAAGGCCAAAAATTAAAAGCATTTAGATTTTTTTTAAAATATGGTTTTATATAGAAATTATTTTACTGTCCACGTATGTGGACACTGCGCAGGAAAGGAGTAAAAAATAACACAGAGCAATTAATGAAAATATGGACCATTACATGAGTTTAATGTAAAACAACAACGGTTTATTCAGGTACATCATAACAGTATAACAGATTTGATGACTTTTTGATGTGAGATATAAAAATCGCTAATATTTTTTTTTCAAATGAAGATAAAATAATTTTACAATGATAATATCACACAACTGATTTATCAAGTACCAGTAAAGATTTGATGATTTGATTTCATTTTGATGACTATTTGATACTTTAAAAATCGCTTTGAGATATTTGTTAAAAGTCAAGATTAAAATTATAAAGATACTATTATATGATGAAAACGAACTGATGTTCAATACTTCCAAGTGATCTCCTCTACTTTGAGTGAAAGCCTTCAAAGCAATCAGGACAGAGTGCAATCTGACATGTTACACAGATAAATCTGGCCTTCCTCTGGCACCTCTCATAACGGCATCTCATGGCATTAATCTAAATGAATAGTTGAATTTTAATCTAAAGATCTATTCTAAAGATTATATATATATATATATAT
Organism: Gymnothorax reevesii; assembly: GCA_029721435.1. Taxonomy (NCBI): domain Eukaryota; kingdom Metazoa; phylum Chordata; class Actinopteri; order Anguilliformes; family Muraenidae; genus Gymnothorax; species Gymnothorax reevesii. The sequence continues at coordinate 31,348,305 of CM056573.1, forward strand.
ATATATATATATATATATATATATATATATATATGTGTGTGTGTGTGTGTGTGTGTGTGTGTGTGTGTGTGTACAGTATGTCTGAGATCACTATCACTGCACCATTCATTGCTTTCAGTGTGTTTGTATAATGTTATTAGTAAAACTACTTTAAAACCTTCAGCTAGGTCATCATTTATGTTTATATGTTTCTTAAATATTTGTTATCTTTAATTTAAACTAGTTGAATTAATCTTTAAACAATAACAATGAATAAAAACACTTCTAGGTACAAAATCTGATTTTTGCCATTTAACCCCTTTGCTGCGCAACGTGCACATACGTGGACAGTTGGTTTTTAAGGTACAAATTCAATGTTTTACACGAAATTTCATTTTTAAACACATAAACTTGTTCAGCTTACTTTAGTAGAAAGTTTTTACTGATATGCCTGGAGCATTCTGCAAAAGGTCATTGCCGTCGGCCATGTTGTATTAATGATGTCATCAAACAGTCAATATTCCAAATACAAGACGGCACATACTGTTATTTTACTGCAGCGGGTCTACTGACACTGTCACCTTGTGGTCTGGAGTATAACAACAAGGTAAACAGTAGAAAACAGGGTTTAATTAATTGTCCACATATGTAGAGACCGCGCATGAAAAGGTTAATAAGTAATATTCTCCTCTCCCCATTGCACACAATTTTCGCCCACATATTAACACACACCATTCACCTCACCCTGTAACCCATCACATTCGCCTCTCCCCTTAAGATGCTACATTCAGTTCTTCTCTTTACTCGAAAGTTCACCTCTCCCCAATTTCACACATCATTCACTTCACCCCATAACATGCCATCGTCACCTCTCTCCTTATTGCACAACATTCACCTCTCTCTTAAAGACACAATTTTCACCCCTTCCCTTGAAACACCACATTCGCCTCTTTCCTTAACGCACAACGTTTGCTCCTTTCCATAACGTTTGGCATTTTAGTCTTCCTGTAACGCACTGCATACACCTCTCCTCAGCATTCCCCGAAAAGTTCAATCGCTCCGGTCGGTGCCGTTGTATAAGCTCCTGGAGTTCCTGTTGTCGAGACATTCCCGGTTTGGAAACGTAGTTTAGTACTTTGGGTCAGATGGAGGAAGCAGAAAAGAAGCCCTTCTGGAGCCTCAGGGATGGCCGCGCGCAGGCATTGGCTCCCTGTATCATCTGGGGGATTACGGTGATGAAGTACAGTTCAGCAGAATGCTTCATCTCATCCTCTCTCCATATTTTTGGATCTCTTTACTTCCAAGCCTTTGTCTTGCATTCAAGGAGATTTTCCAACGCAGGCCGAGCTGGGATGGAAAACTTGAATGGGCTGCCAGGTTGTTCTTCAAGTTGAGAAGGAAACGGAGGAGGGATGATGCTGTTTCTGATGTGCTGAGCCAGGTGTCTCGGTAGAGGCCACACAGGAGGGGAGAAAAGCCATATGCTTGTTCTCTTTGTTTGGCAGGATGATGATATTCATGTGGTGCTTTTGTCTAAATCCTTTGTTTTTGGATTGATTACCTGGAACCCTGCAAGGTTAGTCGTCTGTAAATCAACAGAAAGCACTCAGAAGTAGAATCTGCTAATTCGCTATCTTGTTTGAACAGACTTTTTCCAATGTGCCTTGAAAAATCCCCTTAGAAGGATTATATCAGGTAAAAAAAAACCCAGCAATTAAATTCTTGGAAATGAAAACTTGATTTCCTTATTGTGCTATTTTCTAGAGTCTCTCAGTTGGACTCCTTTACTGCTGCCACAGGAGACGTTCCGCAGCAAATACAGCACCAGTACCATGCGCTATGGTGTTAACTGACCTTGGACTGACTGAACTTAAAGCGTGTCTGCCTCTTTGTTAACTGCCAGAGCTCAAGAGAGGTCATGTGCATAGTGTGCTCATCAGCTGGGAATTCTCATGCTTGCATCTTTGCCTGTTTCTGTGTAATTTCAGATGCAAGCACCCTACTGTAAATGCTCAAATATGTACACATAGCCTGTCGCCATCAGAGAGTCTGCTACCAAGAATCTTTGGTCACACTTTAGATGAAGTGTTGCTCATAAAGGCTTTATACACCAAGAATAATGCCTTCATAAATGAGACAAAGTCTTCATAAATCATACATTAGGAAATGTCATGCTTTGTAAAGGGTGAAATAACACATCCTTATTCAACATATGATGCCAGATGTATATAATGGACAGTAAGTCTCATTCATGAAATGTGAGCAGAACAAATTTGTGTGTTAACTGTTCGCAGACGGAAATTTACTGTAAGGAGAGGTCAGGAGAATACCAGTTGCAGGATCCAGAAGTGTTTATTAAACACAACACACTAAGGGAAAATTGGTAGACACGCCATGGACAAAACACCGTGCACAAGCACTGAACAAATGGGAAAACTAAAGTACTCACTCCAAGAGTGGATGAACTAAAAAAACAAAAACTGAACCTAACTAAACTGACGGACACACTGGGAGACTTAAACACAGGGCAAACAAGACAAGGGTGCAGCAAAAAACAAGACCGGGAATCATACACAGGAGAAACTCGGAAGGCACGAGGAGCTGAGATTTCACCAGGTAGAACAGAGTCAATACGAGGATCCGTCTGACATCCGCTCCCAATACAGCCTCATAAATAGTCACAAGAGGAGGCAGGGACTCTAAATGCAATCTTGGACTGAAACAGAAACACATGGGATTAATAAACAATTACACGAAAACCGGGTTAACAATAATGACTCAAGACAAGATGCTGATACCATCAATCAAGCTAGACGGTTTAGATTAAGGTAATCTAAACGTGACGAGTAAAAAGCACCACAAGAAAAGCGAAGGAAAGCACAGCTTTAAATAAGTTAAATCAGAGATAGCTCAGGCGGAATATACTGAAGCCAGATACGCACGCACTTGCTAAATGAATTAATTAAGGTTAATACTACGTGACGAAATATTTACAATCACCCTAAAATAAGTGCTGGTTAGTACGGATGAGTAATTATCCTATCAGAGAATGCATTCACTCAGAGTTTCGCACAAAATCTACACATGCTGCTGACCACGTGTAGTGCTTTTAGAATGCACATAAATAATGCTTGCACAATTGGAAATTACAATTTTAATTCATGTTGCGCTCTGTTATGTACACAATACGCAGATGCCTTTGAAACACGTGATACAGCCTAAACATGACAAACGGTTAAAAATATAACACATTTAGTTAAATTAGTCGGCAATTAGCAGGTTTAAGATCCAGATTAGGTTCATGATTGTGAATTCTCTACGTGAAACGAGTCAATAGATTACTCTTTCTTTCTACATGTTGAATGATGATGATAAAAAAATAAAAGTGGAGGCATTTGGCTATCTCCGTCAGGTATAATTCCTGACAGAGAGGTCTCCCCAATTATGCCAGCGATACGCTTGTCTGCAGTTGATAGTTCGTCCCATGAATAACAAAAGATCACAAGTGACATTCCTGATAAAACCTGTTTTTCTGAACCACAAAGTACTATAGCTACTGTAGCACTTTGAGGTGCAGAAAAACAGGTTTCATCAGGAATGTCACTTGCGACCTTTTGTTATTCATTGGAAGAGTTGTGACTGTGAGCCGCATCCTCCTGTGGCTGGTGTATTTTTTTGTGTGCGCTTATGCGTTTCTTTGCCTCCAGTTTCATGTCAAACCATTTACGCTTCACCTCGGACATGGTTCTTTGGACTACAGAGACAACATTAACTGCATCTGTCACCTCCCTCCAGGCCTTCACTTTGCCTGTCCCTGTCACACCACTGCTAACAGATGAAAATAAAATGTTTTTCCTTAACTCCATCCAAAATTATTTCTATCTCCACTTTGGAATAATTCTTGTTTTTTTTTCTCTCTTTCTTTGATTACGCCATGACTGACAGGTCGACTGGATGCATCTACACCTCCTTATATGGTGGTCATTGGCGATTCATGGGCAGGGATTTATGCTAATAGCTGATTACCAGGAGCATGCTGTCACTTTACGATGGATTGGCATTCATGATCATACACACGTCTTGATGATCAGATCTGAGTTTCCTGCAATGTTCATGAATCTGGAGTAGTTTTTTAGTAGCGTAGGCTTTTATGTGCAAATCTATGCACAAATTTACTAACGTTTCATGAATGAGACCCAGTGTCAATTAGCCAGTGGCTAAATGCGACAAAGGGTGATATTGTCAGCTAAATGACATTGTCAGTTATAAGGATGTATTATTTCACCCTTTACAAATCATGACATTTGCTTATGCATAAAGGCATCATGTCTTATTTCTAAAGTGTTACCAAATCTTTTTTTGAAAAAGTAATTCAAAGCCAATTAATATGTGAAATTTGACACTCACTTTTTAATGGCACTAGACAGTGACAGAAATTGATAATGGGATGCATTCAACCCGATTGTCTCATAGTGTAATTTCTGTTTATTAGTTTGACATATTTATCCCCTGCTAACATGAGTACCTGTTATCTGTATAAGAGCTCTTTGAGCATGAATAGCATTTACACCCATTTGTTTTGAAGTCAAGGCATCCGATCAAGATGAGACAGACCCCCCACTGGGCCTGAGAAATTTCCCCAAAAATAGCATTTTACAGTGTTATTGGCAAGTATCAGGTATTTCGCCTTACAAGCTGTGACAATTTATGTATGCTAAGCACTGAAAAAGCCTTTAAAAAAAAAACATTTGAAAAACATCATGAAAAACTCACAGATCCAGTATACAATATATAAGCCCACTCATTCAGAACATAATTTAAAAACCCACTCATTTCGTATAAAACGTAAATACCCTCTTTTTTTTTCTTTTCTGTTGCTGTTCACCAGGGTGGAGGCCAGGCCTTTGGGGGAGTGACGGGGCCTTTACAATGATGGCCTGTTTTACTCGTTTGGGCCTGAGAAGATGAGTGCTGTTGTCCAGCGAGGGCATAAGAATTTGCTGTTTTTTATGGGTTTCAGTCTGTTAATTGCCTTTGGCTACATCTTCAAAATGTAATCATGGCCTGATTCCACAACATAAAGTTCACATTGATTATGTAACATATTTATAAGAACTACATGACCAGGACGTACTGAAGCAATCACAACAATTATTCATTTTGCACTATTCCTGGCTATATGAATCGTGTGTACCTCAAGTAATAATTGTCCAGCTTATTTCAATCACACATGCTATGGTTGATCATGCTTGCTACTTTATAATATCATTATTATCAAAATGCAAATATTTACTCATACAATGAGATTACTCATTACGGTCACACTTTAGAGGAAGTGTTGCTCATAAAGGCTTTATTCAGCATGTATATCGCCATATAATGTCTTCATAAATCATACGTAGTCAAATGACATGCTTTGTAAAGGGTGAAATAATACATTATTATTCAGCATGTGATGCCAGATGTGACAGTGACAATGTCACTTAGCTGACAATGTCACCCCTTATAGCATTTAGCCACTAGCTAAGTGACATTGTCAGTTATATCACATCTGGCATCACATGTTAAATAATGATGTATTATTTCACCCTGTACAAAGCATGACATTTGCTTATGTATAATTAATGAAGGCATTGTGTCTCTATATGAAGGCATTTTGCATGCTGTATAAAGCCTTTATGAGCAATACTTCATCTAAAGTGTGACCCTCATTACATATTCACTTTATATGACTGATATGTAATAATTTTGTTGCATTTAAAGGTATGTGAAGTATACATTTAGAACCTGTAGTATTTTAAGGTGTCCACTGTGTGGTTGTAAAATCAGGGGACAAATCAAATCAGTGTTTTCTTAGTAACAGGGTCTTCCATCATTCCATTTCCCAACCAGCATATTCCCTGTCAGGGTCATGGGCGACCTGGAGTTTACACAAGCACACGAATGGATGAGAGTCTGGAACACACCTACGACAGTGTATAGATTGCAGGGATCACACACACATACCTATGGGCAACTGAGGAGTTTTCACTCAGCCTGGCATGCAAGTTTTTGCTCTGTGGGTAACCCAGTGAGTGCCCAGAGAGAACCCACACAAGCTCCAGGAGTACTTGCAATCACAACACAAAAAGGCGCCAGCAAAGTACTGCCCACTGTGCCACCTTTCAGCTGCCTTAACTGATTTTTTTGAAAATGAGAAACAAGAGGACATCTGGAACGGGTGTAATGAATCCTTCCAATTCCTTGGCCTCGCTCGCAGGCTTGGCGAAAGAGAGCTGGAAATCTGTAAGATGTATGGGTACTGCTGCTGGAGTTGAGAAGTGAGGGTGAGGGCAGTTCCATTATCCGTTGTGCAAGAACAGCCTTCCAGCTGAGAAAATGAACCCTGAGTGTACCGAGCCTTTCCATCATTCTGTTGGTAGAATAGGTAGAGCTGCAGCCTGTGACTCCAGGAAGGAGACCCGTGGACACGCCTGCATTGTGATGTCATTCCTCCCAGGTGTTCCTGCTATACACCTGCTAACAGTCACTTGGGAAACTGGGGTGTCCCTGAAAGGTCTCATGTTTGTCTCAGATTTTACTTTCCTTGATTCTACATCTTCTTGATATAGCCTCAAAAGAACTCTTCGCTATTTCTTTAATACTATCTGGGCTATAAATAAGCAGATGCGTGATATTTCTTTTTGAGTTTATGCTGAGTTTTGTATTTAATCTGCGTCTCTTTAGTGTCCCAGATGTGCCTTTGACTTGCTGGATCATTGCAGACAGCTACAGTCAGTATAATGCTTACCAAGCTGCCTCTGCTTCAAATTAACACACTGGAAACCTCCCATTTTGAGGAGTTAGTGCTGCTGATGAATAAAACATGGAGCTAACCCCTGTGGGCTCATGCCACCCCGGGGAGCAACCATCCTCTTACCCAATCTGTGTCTCAATAGACACCAGTTGGGGGTTGGAGCAGGTGCTCAATGTCCCTGAATAAAGAGGTACGCTCTGCTGTTCTGATGGCTGTCCCATCAGTGAATGGCAGTAAATGTTCAATCAGGGGCTGCTGAAGTTGTGACTGGTGGCCTTGTTAGCATAAGGGTAGAAAGACCATGCCCTGATGTTTTATCAGAGAGAAAAAAAAAACATTCTGAGATGAACTGTATGCGGGGGGTTCAGTGGATAGATGTCTGTTATGTGCTCTTTTATGCCCTTGTGGCTTTGATCTTTTTCATTCCCTGCTCTGCTGGGAGATCCCCCAAATCTCTTCCATTCTCAGTTCATTTCTTGTGCTAAAACGCATGTCGAAGCTGTGATTGGGTGGGTCTTCTGAATATGAATGAAAATGTTAGCATTGCCACCTCCAACAACCTGACACTGCTCATGTTTCTCGTTCCTATGGCATTAATGCGCTGGTTTTAACCCTTTAAAGTGTAGTCCTTTTTGAGCAAATTTCCTCCCAAACTAAAATGCCTACAATTCTTGAACCACTTTGACTACAAACATAATCATGGTCTTGTTTGAAAGGTGACACTCAGTTGATCGTCTGAAATAGTCAGAATTTCTATAAATTTTTGCCAAATTGAGTAACGACCCTGTGACCCTGCTGTGACTAAGCCTTGTCAGCCTGTAAAAATAGAAGTGAAATAACAATAATAATAATGATAATAAAAATAGTGAAATTCATAAATACGCACAGCTACTACCTCTTTGTCAAAGTTGATTTGGTGACGTTTGTCCAGGCTTGCATAATTTGTTGAATAAAAAATATAACAAGTTTTCATCTCCAGACGGCTACCAAGATAAGACCATCAATTTCAACAAATTTTGACAAGTCTGAAAAAATGCTACACAATTGAACCTATGGCACTTCTTGGTCAGACTGAGGTTTGTTATGAGGCAATGTAAAATACTTTTTCTGGTATTGCATTTGCATCATAAAATGAGTCCTCAAACTTTCAAACGATGTATAGTTCTGCAACTCAGAGTAATATTCAACGGTTTAAAATATCAATTATGCCTAGTTGCCCGCCCTTGGGTGGATGCTGGCAAAGTGGTTAAAGGAAATGACAGTGGCTAATCTGACTGGCCTTAATAGAGCAAAACCCTCTCTGCATCCGCAGGTAACTAGACCAACCATTCTGACCACAGATCCACAGTTGTGCTTTGCCTCCTGTCACAAAATTAAAGGAATAGAGTTAGACATTCTTTTGTTGCTTGAGCAGAGCAGATGAGGATTGTGTCATCTGCAAAAATATGAATTTTTGGTAACACTTTACTTGAAGGTATTGTCATAAGAGTGACATGACACAGTCAAATGTCATACTTAGCTAGTGGGTTAATACTATAAAGGGTGACATTGTCAGCTAAATGACATTGTCATTGTCGCATCTGGCATGTCATGCTGAATAAGCATGTGATATTTTACTCTTTACAAAGCATGACATTTGCTTACGTATGATTTATGAAGACATTCTGTCTCATTTATGAAGGCATTATACATGCTGTATAAAGCCTTTATGAGCAACACTTCATCTAAAGTGTGACCCAAAATGGAGACAGGGTTATAGTTTGCCATGTCAGTCTTATCACCTGCTTCATGTATAGGTGCAACCTGAGCAAACATCCAATGTTTTAGTACCTCTTCATTTGCCATTAATTGGTTGAAGACATGTCCAGGGTTCCACAATAACAGGGACAGCATCTTTAAGTTACTTGAATGGAACTTTGTCTGTTGCAGTTGCCAAATTGGCTTTTATTTTGATCAGTTAATTTATCACCATTCTTTCCAGTACTGATTGCAGATTAAAATAGCCACAACATTCAGGCATGTGTTATAGTGGGTTTATATGGATGTTATGTGATTTATTGTCACTGCTGGTGGAGAAGTACATAGCTGTGAGATTTAGCTGCCTATTCTTTAGCATTCTGGTCTTTTGTCTATTGTTGTTTCATACATCAGAGATTACCTGGATGGCTTTGGCCTTTCCTATAAATCAATTTGTGACTCACCATATAGACTGTATTGCCATTTGCTTGCTCCAGGGCGGCAGATATACTGCATAGTTTTTCTTCTCTTCCTTTATTTGCTGTGACTTTATTGCACAGTAACTTGAACTCCTCCCACCTCTGAGTTATCTGTTTTTATGGCAATCTTCCTAACTGAATTCTGTCTCTTCACATTGGCCAAAATGGTTTGTGATATCCCGGGATAAGATGTTCTCCTGACCCTTGTACTATTGTGCTTGAGGGGGGCATGATCATTTGCAATCCATATTTTATTATTATTATTATTTTTTAATATTCTCATGCTTACATCATTACATTTCAGAACTGTCTCCTGTGGTTCTTCAAAGGAGACAATAAACAGCTGTTGGCAATACAGTTTGTAGCATCTGAATGTCAAGTAGATTGGTGTTCGTTCCTTTCCCACAGTTTCTTTGTGAGGGATCAGGATAATGTTGTGGTCTGAGGGTCCCCATGCCACAGATTTAAGTGATGAATACCTTGCAATGCTGGGCACAAAGAAGTGATCCATGCAACTTGCTCAGTCAGCTCAGTAGCCCCATTAGATGCTCAAATTGTGATGTCTTGTTTGATTTTTGTAATTTAAATTTTAAATAATTAAGAAGTCAGCCTTTTTAGCTTTGATGATTACATGAAGCAATTGGAGCAAACCTTCTGTCTGGAGTCTGAACAACCTGACAAGAACTAACTTGGCTATCTTTTTGTCTACCTGTACATTAAGCAAGTTTTAGTTACTTCTGACAGCCTTTCTTTCGGTATATGAAATGCTAATTTAAATTTTAATTGCAGACTTTCAGATCAGGTCAGCATATAACTCAGAGTGATTTAAGACCCACTTGTTTTTCAATTGCTTTCAAAAATGGACACCAAAGGCTGTATTTTCATTCTTTTGCAAATAGAAATGCACGCAACGGTAAGTATTGCGGCTTTTCAAACGACTTATTTAATAAAGCCACTGTTGATTGGGGGTTGGTGTTGTAGTCTATTGTTGATGAATACTCGCGTCTGTTCTTGTTTGCAAACAAATAGTGGAGATCGAAATTGCGTCAGTCAAACAATATTTATTCAGCATTACTCCGTCACGTAACATAAACTTTCCACTATAAAACAAAAAAGAGCCTGAGCGGTCAACAAACACTCTTCCCCTTCTCACCTTCTTTTTTTCTCTCAGGGTGTCTCCCATCACACTTATCACCCATTACACACGGGTGCCCTGCACCCACAATTCATTCAATGAACAGGGGGACGTGGCCTCTAATCAACCCATCACACAATTCATACTCAAATACCCAAATAAATGCCATTTTGATAAAGCAAGCGATAAAATCAAAATAAACACAATTAATATGAAAATAGAAAATGGCTCTAACAGTAACATTGTGCACAATATAGTTTGTCGCAAACGGCATATTTATCGCTTTTGTTCAGTTTGGCAATTTTCTATTTTAAAATAAAAGCGTTTTTATCTCAAGATGTTGGATGGTGCAAAAAAGTGTGTCGATGCACTCTGGCGGTTTGCAACTTTCATGTCACAGACCTCATTTACACCTTGACTCACGCAAACCACCTTCCTCATGAGTAAAAAGCTGGGGTAAAGCATTGGTTTGCTCTGCCAGACAGTTGAGCTGAAAGTTAAAGGGTTAACGGCAGTGCTGTTGTTCTATGGTTGTTCCATGGAACTACATCCCAGCCAGCAGAGCTGTTTGCAAATAAACACTTATTGTTTCCTTTCCATTTTCATTTTTGTTTTGTACCCTTTAAATAATGCCTTAGAACTGGTATGTAGGTCTGATGGGCAACGGGTGGTGAAGGGGTATTTTTATATTATTTTCTTTGTGTAGGGGAAATACACATAATTAACTTCAGTCTTGCCCTTGTTTTAATTCCATGATTTCCGTTTTGTATATGATTTATTTTTCCCTGATCTTTTCAGACAAAATATATTTTTCTGGTCAATCAGAGATCCTCTTTCCACCCAAACGCTTCCATGCATTACTACATTGGATTGTGGATCTCAAAAGACCAAAGGAGGTGGCAATAACACAAGTTAGGTCATGTTCTTCACCTGATCACTTTGCCATGTTACGGCGTTAATGTGCTGGTTCTAAAGGGAATGACAGTGGCTATTCTGGGGTGCATTTCCAAAAATCACGGATGCAAACTTACGTAGTTGGACCCATTGACTGTGAATGGACGAACTATGTAAGTTGCTGACTTAGTTAGCAACTACGCTCTTGGGAAATGCACCTCTGGTTGGTCTTAATGGAACCAAACCACCAGCACACCGACAGATGATGAATTTGTCCTAGTCCAACCCTTTTCACAACAGCATCACAGCTGCGCTGTCATCTGCTACCACAAAAAAGTTAAACATGCCCAGCTTTGATCTGCGCTAGCATTAGCATTTGCTTTTGCCAACTGAGTTTAGGTTATCAAAATAGGGCCCCAAATATTGTAGACCTGTTCCAGTAAGCAAACCAGAGAGAAGAAATCCAGATATCTGGATGGGGAGAAAAACCTATGTTTTTGAATTTTTTAAATAAAAATGTTACTGAATTAATTAATATCTGAATTAATATCAGCATAGTTTTACTGGGGTATGACCTCTCCCTGTCCCGGGCAGCAAGAAAACTTTGATCTTTCAGCAAAATGTAGCTGAGATTTCACTTGAACACCTTGGGAGTCTTTCACTTGCACAAAAATGCACGCATGGACGATTCCATAGAATTCTTGCAAACTTTTTAATGTGGTTACTGCCACGAATATGCCTAGTTTCATCAATCATTTTTTACTTCGCTGTGCTGTTGTGCAGCATGAGGGTGTTTTGTGAGTGGAAGTTTTTCATACATGAAGCTCAATAATTTTGCATTATGCAAAATGGCATTGAGACTCTAAGTGTTGCTGAATGTTGCATTGACAAAAGTCTGTGGTAGGTTTTGTTGGCTGCTGCTGCCATCAGATTTGTTTCCACTCCCTTTCATAACATCTTACACACTAACCAAGCATCCTGAAACAAATAATATATGAGCAAAAATATTGTGTGAACCTCAAAGAACCTGTTGGTCCATTAGATTATTCAGGGCTCCATACACACGCCCTCAGATAATACAAAAGGCCTATGTCTTTATTGCTCTGCAGGAATTACAGGGTTTATTTGTGGTGCACATACACTCAGACAGGCAGCTTACTGGGCTTTGTGGGTTCAGCTTGCTTCAGTTAATTGCTGGGGATCCAGACCCCTTGCTTTTTTCCCTCTGTTGTTGTTTTCTTATGTGCGCACTCAGAGTCGTCTGTCTCTTTCCTTTCTCTAGTTAATTTAATCAGCATTTCAGTGCATGTTGTTTACTGAAGTGCTTACATAACCTCCCACCCCCTAGTCCTTCTCCTTCGAACTGTCGTGAAGAGACTCTATTTACTTTCTCCCTCTCACGGCTATCAATGGGGGTGCATGTTAATAAATCCTGCTGTCACTGGCACATACTTTCCGAGGTGAAAAAAATTATGCAGACAAATTAAAGAGGTTTTTTTTTTTTTTGCCTTTTCTCATTTCTGATCATGAAAGCCTTGTTTCGCACTGGCTGTAGCTCCAGGCTTTCCGCGTAGATGAAACTTGATCGCATCAGTGCAGTGCTGGGAAATATTTGGAAGCTCTGCTAGAAACAGAGAAAAGCGGAGGGAGAGCGAAACGCTGTGCTGTTTGAAGTGCTTCTCAGATGCGCAGGGAAGAGACAGTCTCTCTGACAGCAAATGTCAGCGCAGTTTACTTTTCAAACAACCCCTGCGAAATTACCAGCGGGGCGGTGTAACGTTCGCACTGCAACCGAACGCATAAATGCTGCAGTTTGGAACATATCAGGCCTCCTGTCACATTGCACTGACACACGGGTAAATAGCTTATGGTAATAGTTCAGTGTCACGAATGAGCTCCCTATCATAATCCATTTTGCAATATACAAGTTTTCAGAGGGACGACATGCGTTTGCCCTTCTCCTTTCCTGTCAGGATCTAGGGGACGAGGGTTCAGACAAATTCAGAATTCACTTTAAATAAGAGAATTGAGAATTTTAAAAAGAGTACACTGGTTTATCGTGAAGATATAAGTTGTTTCTTCAAGCTGACAAACCTATTAATTACAGTAATAAGACATTTTCAGCGAGGAGGTGCGAAATTTTACCCTGACTGTTATATGCGGCACAAAGTTTGCATTTCGATCTTCGGGAAAAAAAAGGTATATCCCAAATGGCATCTTAACTATTGTCTATTCTAGCTTTCCATTCTGGAAGTCAGAATATGCAGTATTATAACTGCAAGGCATATAAGTCCTGCCTCGAGTTAAAATACTGGGTTTCAAACATCAGTCAGAAATAATTAAGCGATGTAGCACTAAAGGCTGCGCTGTATTATAAATACGGACACCGCCATAGGGCTGCTGCTAGGAACAACTATAATCATAATGCAATGGTGCCTCTGGTGCCACATTGCTCTAATAAAAAGGTTACAACGTATAGAAACCATTAATAAATGGCAGAATTATTTATTTAAAAAAATTTTTTTTTAATGGTTTATGCATAAGGTCGTACTGCTGATGACCCGTTTGATTTACTGTTACTGTGTCGGATTTACTATCACTGTGAAACGCAGTCTTAGCCAATCAACACCCAGGATCAATATTTGTTTTAAAACCCAATTTATCTGGCATTTAAACACTACTTCAAGCAGCCAGTTAAGACCAGAGAAACAAAGAAATGACTAATCTCTGCAACTAAAAATTACTCCACAGTTTAAATGACAATGATCATTTTCTGGCATAAATAACATGCATTCTAGTTTAGCCATTGAATGTCTTCATCTAGCATGTGCTCACAAATTATAGCAGAAATGGGATTAGTTAAAGAAAGCAATCAGATTTATCGGTTGTAGGCCTTCTGGGAGATCGGGTAATACAAATTTTCATTTAATCTGGAGAATGACATTAACTTGCTTTAGGTCATTAATCATTGGTAGGGTACGTCAATTGATGCCTCTCCTCTGTGTGACTCTCCTGCAGTAATAAAGGCATGTCAGTCTGTCCCTCATCACTGTTCTCCAGCGCTGGCCACATTTCTGACACAATGGCTCATCCTGCTGGTTGGACTGCACATAGCAGCATACATTTCTTTGGCTTCTCAACTCTAAAGGGAGGCGAAATATCGGACGCGGGCAATCTTGTTCAATTGATCGCCCTCTGTTGGTCATGAGCAGAAAGCAGCCCCACAGGTTTGTTGGGCCGGTTATCAGTCTTCCTCTGATAAGGATCTGCGGCTCAGCAGATAGCCCCTCCTGTCCTTGAGTACCCTCTGCATTAATCAATGATCCTGAGTCTGCTCGCGCTGAGAGTTCGGTACACACACAAAGACATGCGTCAGCATACTTATTCATCTGCGCAATCTCACACACACAGTTCGGTGAGTGGTTCAACAAAATTAACATCATGGTATTAACCAAGGCACCTCCTCGTTTTGTTTGCTTTACTTAACTATGTAACTATGCCAAAAATCTTAGTGATATTGTTCATGGAAGGCAGTGCTCATGGGGTCATCTTATATCCAGGGTTTCCTCCAGGATTTTTTGAAACTTTGGCAGAGGGCTTCAGCGTCGGGTCAAAACTCTGCATCATCGGGTGTGGCCAGTTATCATTAATCAGCACGTAAGCGATGTAGTAACTGAAGTCTATGTGCACGGAGGTTTATCAGTGGATTTCACCACTAGTAACACAGAAATCAATTATGACTCTGGACTTCTCACGCTTTTCTTTACTCGGGGGTTGAAAGCAACGCAATTGCATAAAAACATCTTAAGTGGTCTTATTTCATTTAAACAATTTGAACGATCGTGAAACACACGCATTGTGGTTGTTGCTGTCTTTTTGAAATTTGTTGTTTAAATCAGAAGTGAATTACCCACTTTTGTTTATGATTGAAAACAGTAGTAAATGATCAAGTTTTAGGTGAATACAGCTCTTTGTCTTATTTGTTGGATGGAATAATATAGGCTCTCAGAAGTCTGCAATTTCTCTAATACGGCACAATGATATCAAATAGCTTGCGAAATTGACCCATCATGAGCACTGCATTTACGGTCATATATCAACTTGAAATTGTGCATGTTAGATTAAAGTGATAATTGGGACATTTTGAAAAGGTGCCTTGACTTCTACTGTATATAAAAAAATGTTGGCACATTATTGGACCACCCTAACACACAAACTCACACTCACATAAGCAAACGCGCATACAAGCAGACACATGAATGCTCCCACTCTCACACAAGCAAACACATACTCAAGCACACTGTAAATGCTCATATACTAAATTCTTACACTTGAACACACACTATCAAGCGCATACACACACCCTTGCATGCACATATACATGCCGGCACTTGTGCATACACTGACACGAATGCAACGCTAACTGAAACTCTGCCTCACTCATGCTCACCTATACTGATAAACACCCGCACATGCACTCACTTACTCACACACTTATTCACACGAGCAGCTATCATGACTGTATGCCTTATGACCAATTCATCCTGCCCCATTTCCTGTGGAGGCCATTGCTCTCTACCTCTATTCACATGAAATGGTTTTATTTAGCATTTTACATTTATTCTCGAACATGCAGCGCTGTCTGAAATCAACCTTTACAAATGAAAGCCTGCATCTGGAAGCTAAACGATCGCTCATCCCTCTTGTGCAGAATACAGTCTGAAATACAAGAAGATGCGCACACTATCACTTGCGCAACTCAGAGCGAAGTGAGTAATGCATCACTTACAGAAGAGTTTGCATAACCAGGTTTTGGAAAAAGTTAAATCATCCCAAGTACACTAATGTAAGAAGCCCGGCTGAAGCGGTTATCAATCCTACGGTTCCTGGTGCAAAGCCCCCCGCATTCCCCAGTCACTGAGTTAATTAGACAGAGTGAACTGTGTCCAAAGGAGGCCTTTCATCCTGCTAACAGCTGGTGTTCCACCTTTGAAGCACAACGTGTGGAATGGGCTTGACAGCTGCTTCGCCACAGATCTGTTCTCCTTCTCCCAACACTGCACGCATGCATACACACTCACATACGCACACACGCGCGCATGTAGGCTCAGTCTTAAGTGCACAGACTCATACCCCCGCTCATAAATGCTTGCATACTGTTGATATTTCCACAAAATCACACATACTGTACACTGTGTATGTTCATAATGACTCTCGCTCACATACAATACATGCATACAAACCAAATACCCTCTTGTGGTATACGTGGAAATGCCTGGGCATCGTTTTACTCATGCATTCTAAGACGTCGTGGATGCATATTTATGTCATATGCTTAAGTCAGCATATGTAGTTCTGAACTACTTATTTTTTCACATTGCTTATGTATGCACAACCATCTGTCTGTTGGCATAAACAGTCAATCTAGGCCATCAATCAAAGCCTCAACCAATCATTGGCCACATAATTCAGGTTCAAAGGTCCCCTATTATGTCACCAGTTGCATAGCTAATTAGTTATTACAAGCCATTTCAAAATCTTTTCCCTCTTGACTTCACATGGGGAAGTAAGCAACCAGAGGCAAGAAGAACTGATCACTTTCAGCCAAGCAGTCAATCAGATTTCATTATTCTGGGTGGTCACTCCCCCTTGTGATGTTAGGTAGGGGAGACTTTGAACTGGCTCATAATGACTAATTATTTGTGCATCTGGTGGCATAATAGGGGACCTTGAAATTATGATTTTACAGTTTTCTGACATTTCCTGAAGTGAAGCCCGCTGGACATTTTTTATAAAACCCTTGACCCACAACTTGCGTTGTATAAGCATGAGTAATGGGAGCTGATTTGGAATATTGCATTTCTCTCCAGAAGCCTAGCCCTGAGGGGCTTGAATGCTCTTCAGTGGGAGTTGTGCCCTGTAGGATACTATTCTCAGGAACTTTGTGGTAATTGTGTCCAATAGGATTTCCACCTCCAGAAAATTATGGGAGCTGTCTCGTGATCATTTTTGGAACTTGAGTCCTCTATAATGCCCATCTTTGGACCATAATGGGATTGGTATCCAGTGGGATGATCTCAGGAGCATTATGGGTTTTGTGACCTGTGTGTTACTCATCTTAGGGACATTATGGGGGCAGTTGTCTATGGGTTCTCTTCTGAAGAGAATCATTGGAGTTGTGTCCAGCAGGGTTCTCATCTCAGAAGAATGGTTCTGAGATGAACCGGGGGGGGGGTGGATTTTTACCTTTATTTGACAGTACAGTAGAGAGAGACAGGAAAGTTGGGAAGAAGAATGGGGATGATATGCGGCAAATAACCCGAGCCGGAATCGAAGCCAGGTTGCCGCGAGATGGACACAGTCTTTATGGTGCGCACGCTCAGACAGATGTGCCACCAGGGCGCCCCTCATGTTGGGTTTTCTTCTCAGGAGAATTATTGTCGAGTAGAGTTTTCGTTCAAAAATAATCAGGGACCAGTGTCCTGCAGGGTTCTCATCTCAGGAAAATAATGGTAGTTGTATTACGTGAGGTTCTTATGTTGGGACAATAATGGCAGAGGTGCCCTATTGGGTTTTCATTTCAGGGGAATCATGATAGTTGTGTCTTGTAGGGTTTTCATCTCATGATTATTATGGGAGTATTGTCCTGTGGGGTTTTTATCTCAGGAGCATCACTGGAGCTGTGTATCATAGGTTTGATATCTCATTCAGGGAGTTGTGTCTTACCCCCGCCGCACTGTCTCCACAGGGTGCTGTGATCACGCCAGCCATGGACCACACCATGTCCATGCAGCCCGCCAGCATGATGGGACCCCTCACCCAGCAGATGAATCACATGTCTTTGGGTACTACAGGAACTGTGAGTACCCTCTCACACTCTACTGCTGTATGTAAAACCAGAAATGTAGCATCAAACATATGGCTTTTAACCCATACTAAATTTATGACCTCATGCAAGAAGGGCGTAAGTGACACTTCAGTCAAAAAAGAATTTATGGTTGTTTTGGAACTGAGACTAGCCCATCTTCTGACTAAGTCTGGGGTCTCTATTCCTATCCTAAAGGGGTAAAAATGCCTTTTAAACATTGGTGCGACTGTGATCGAAATGGTCATCTTCGCCCATGCTAAATGGGCTTGAGTGAATTTTGCTAATTATCTCCCAAATTAAGAAGAAATACGAAAATGTCTAGTAGGCATCCCAATAGCATACCAAGTATTATACTCCTATCATGGATAGTTCAGCATATAGCTAACAGGTGGTGCTGTGGCAGTTTTTTGGCTCCCCTGTAAAATTTGTAAAATGTCACTTACGCACTTCTTGCAGGGGGCCATCGAAATATTACATATCAGTGAGCAAATGCAGAAGACGTTCGATACGGCAAGATCAGTTCAAGAGTTGAGTTGTGGCAATGACCTGCTTGTGATGTCAAAATGTGAACACTATTCCTGTGTGAACTCTTTCATGGAATGCATTTGTTTTTTTTTATTTTTATTCCCTGACCTGCCAAGAGAGTGTCTTTGGATTATATATTCACCTTGGCATGCTTTAAGAATGCTTTCAGCTCACCGGCACAAAGCCACATTCTTTTTGAAAGGAGAGAAACAGCACTGAGTGTTCCTTACCACTCCACCCCGTCCTGCCCACCAGATTATCCCAACATTCTGTTTACCAATCCATTAATTATGAAAGAAAATGGAGAGTTAGAATTCCCTGCCTCATATAAACATTGCCATGCGGCATATCCACTTTAAGCTCATGTTGACCATTTTTACCTCAACCAAACACAATTCAAGCTCCAAGCAAGTAAATAAGCATGTAGCAAAACATAGGATAAAATCATATCAGCGCTGAGTCGCTAGAATGGACCACATTGGAGTTAACTTAGTAATACCCATTATCCATTGCGCGCAATGTCACGCATTTTCAGCTGGGGGTATAACTCCGCTGTATCTCATACAGATTTCCATTGACAACCACCTACACAACGTTCATTCCAATCATTTATACGCCGTATTTGCACACTTTTGTCAGAAGTTGCAGAGCAACAACGACTTGGAAAGTACATGATTTGGTGTTGTTTTTGTTTTATAAAGTTTTAGGGAGTTTAAAAGGTTGAATTACGTGATGAATGAAGAGGCTGCATGCATTCACTTTCATTTTGTAATACGATTATGGGCTGCGAACCATACAATGAGATGTGAATTTAAATTTTAGCACGTGTGAACAGTGGGGCTTATGTTTAAAAGAAATTGTCACGACTGTTTGCAGAAAAAAATTGAAAATAACCACTTCTAAAAGCAAAAAAGTTTACGTTTTTCTTTCCTTTTATTTTAAATTGTCCGTGCTAGCAGTACATATACAAATTCAAAGCAGTGAAGTATCTTTTCTCTCTTAATTACATGCCAACTACATGGTGTGCTGTCATGGGCTGCAAATGTCACATACTATTTTCGTAAGCGGAAAAGGAAGATCTGACTAAAACACGCTGGCCTGGAGCGCGTTTCCCAAAAACATAGTTGCTAACTAAGTTAGCAACTTACATAGTTCGTCCATTCACAGTCAATGAGCCCAACTACGTAAGTTAGCATCTGTGATTTTGGGAAACGCACCCCTGTTCGGTCAAGGCGCATGCGATTTCTCTCCGCCATTCTGAATGTTACGCTTCCTAGCTGACAATGAGCTAAGATGAGACTGGGTAAAGGCAGTCAACAGGGTTGATGTCAGAACTGGTATGCATTTGGATTTTTAGCTCAATCCGAATGGATTCTTAGAGATAATGTTTTCTGTTGGGCTATTAAAATTAGCTCTTCTGCTTTTCAAAGTGGTTATTTTCCATTTTTCTGCCTATAGTCATGACTATTTATTTATTTTTAATTTGGCATCTCCCACCCGAATCTGGAATTCCCAATTGGTGAACTACATACAAGGCTTGCTCATTTGCGACCCCTTGCTACCATTTCAGGAGAGTGAAGACAGTTCACGGCTCTCCTCCAAAGCACATGCCTGCCAGCAACTGCTTCATATACAGTAATTGGTTGAATCTTCGCAAGTTCAGAACGAGGGCTGAGGATACCCAGACATGAACAGACTTAGAATCTTCCTGACGAGCGCCCGTCTTGAGGAACGAACAAAGCTATTTATTTATTTATTTCCCTTGCCCGGCAGTCCCTTCCCAATTTGAAAACCCTGTAGCGTGATGGCCAATTGTGCGCTACTCTGAAAAAGCTGCTGACCACTGCCGGTTGGTACGACCAGGGCTCGATCCCACGACGTGATCGTCACTTCTGCACTGCAACGCAGTGCCTTAACTGAGTGAGCTATCCGGCAGCTCAGTGACAATTTATTCTTAACATAAACCCCACTGGTTGCATTCACTATGTTTTTCATTCCCATCCCGCTGTCTGGTTTGCAGCCCAAGAGTCGTATTCCAAAATTAAAATGAATGTATGTAGCCTCTTCATTCATCATGTAATTCAACCTTTTAAACTCCCTAAACTTTTATGAAACACCACCAAATTGCGTACTTTCCATGTCATTGTTGCTTTGCAGCTTCTGACAAAAGTGTGTTAAAATTGCGTGTATCTGGTAGGAATGAACGTTGTGTGGCTGGCTGTCAGTGGAAATCTCTGAGATATGGTGGAGTTCATACCCCCAGCTGAAAACGTGTGACATCACGCGCAATGGATAATGGGTATTAAAGCTAACTCTGATGTGGTCCATTTCTCCTGAATTTGTGCTACGCATACAAATGATAGCTCAAATGAAAGAGGAAAGTCCACAGAATCAAACGATGTATGCCCTGTCATTTTAAACTGACACCACACTCAAAGAACAGCAGGCATACACTTTACAGTCTACAGAGATGAGCAAAGAAATTTCTTACTTTTGATATTTTGTCAAAAAAAAAACTGTTTAAGGGTAAATCCACACTTTCTATGGTTAGCTCAGCGTGTCCATGTTATAACAAAACAAGATCTAGCAGTCTCAAAGCATGTTTTTCTTCTTGAGCTTTGCTTTAAGGATCTCAGTTCCTCTGCATTCTGCTTGCTTGCAATGTATTTTCTTCTCTGTGATCGGCTTGTTAGTAAGATCGGCTGTCAGTAAGACTTTGCCGGTAGAGAGCCCTAAATCGCATTTATCGCACAAACCTAGCCTGAGCTAGAACCTTGCGTTCCCAGTGCGTCAAATTAAGTCCATGGGCCATTCAAATATACTTAAATACCGCGACAATATGAACGATTGACAGGTTTGTTTGTGGTATTTCCGGTATTATTATCCAACCGTCATTTTCAAAGTCGTTTTCTGACAGAAACGCATGTACTGAGGGCACAACAATACAAACAAAGTGAGTGACTTGTTTTCTTGGCTCATTCTTTATTTGGGCAATTTGACAGAATCATAACAGTCAAATGATATAGCCTAGTGGTCAGGGTATAGGGCTGTATCACAGGTGACCAGGGTTTGAGTCCCTGGTCAGTTGCGCCTTAGTAAGACAATGGTAGCATTTTTCTTATATAAATAATTGCTGGGGTTTTATTCTTTTTACTTTCCCCCCATTTTTTAAACCCTTTTTTGTATTCATAATCATAATTTGCTTTTTTAAATAAATTTGCTCCAGTGGAGCCAAACTTCATTTTCTTTGTATTTATTGTCTTTGAATGGGAAATTGTATAGGTTATAGGACTGGCAGAAATAATAATAATAAAAAATGATAAATTCTAAAAATTAAAAAATAGTTGTATTTGGGCGGAAGCCTGTAGTGACATAAGTGAAATTAGATGAGTTTTACAGTTTAATATCTGATAAATATGATTTGGCACACAAGGTACCTGAATTGCCAATTTGGGGAAGGTACCTAGACATTCCTCACTAATTTTGTTGATTTACTTGATTAGAATATACTTTGGCACAGATAATGGTGAGATTCTGTGCTGTAAATTTTTATAGGTTTCAGATTGAAACTAAATAAGTTCACAAGGGATAGAAGTAAAACTTGTTTGATGCAAAATGACGTCTTTGATTTATACTGTGTTCCATCTTCATTTACTCTGACTCGGTGACATATATACTGATTTTAACACCATGGTGGTCTTATGGCCCCAATTTGTTATGACCCCAATTTGTTATGACATACCGGACAGCAAGCAGATGACAATTGTAAAACTTTAATATATTTAATAAAACAAAGCACTGACCAAGATTGAAACAATAAAGAAAATGAGATATTTACAGTCCCGTGGTAACTGAGATGGGGTTTCTTTGTTGCGATGTCCTGGGACAGGAAAATGCTCCAACACAGGAAAAAATCCACAAAAACGAGCTTCACAGGTCTTGAAAAGAGTGACAGGTCTTGTCAAATGTATCCTTCAACGATTTCTCCTTGAAATTTCTCGTACTACTACTACTCTCTCCCTGGATTCGTGCCATATGTTATTGGGAAAGCGATACTTACTTCAACTTGAGATGTCCTCTTAAAATTAAGCGCACAAGCTTATTTCAAAATTGCTGTGACATTATCAACTGACTCTCACACTGACACTAAATCTCCCACAAAATAATGTTGCACGCTGATCTTTCTGTATTTAGTTTTGAAACACACACATTTTAAATTATTTAGCATTGCATTGACCACAAAACAAAGTCAAGACATTGATGCTGTTAAAAATCACTTAAAAAAAATAAATAAAATTATTGGTTTTAATGAATTCTGTGAATTTGATTGCAATGCCGCATTATCTGCAGCCATTACTACAGCGAAGTATTAATGCACTGAGTCACCCTATCCATTTGGGATCATGCTTCTTTTGAGCTATATTGGTTCTAGACAAGCGATTATCTACTGATTAATTGCAAGGTATTACCATGAGAGTATGTTCAATTTAGCTTCATAGGCAGTCTGACATGAAAATTTTAATACAGTGTGCTCCAATATAAAGGCAAGGAGCTGAACTCATATTGTAGAAGTCTTGCCCATATCATATTGGTTTATTTGGAACTATTACTAACTTGGAACGGCAGTTACAGTGGCAAATTGTGTTTCTTTTAATGTCAAATCCAAGTTTTGCAGTTTAGGCGGTTATGTGCTCTCAGTATATCCTCAGAGACCACTATTTTTACTTTTGGTCCATGTTTTTGTATTGAATTTTTTAAGTAGATCGGCAATTTTTTTTTCTTTTGCATTTGTGGGGGGAAAGAGTTAAGTTCCCTGGCTGCAACAAAATTGTGTTTGGCTATTTTTAGCCATCTACTTTCGCATGTAACATTCCACATGGTACGTCTTTTGTCATACATTATTATTAATATTATTATAAACAGCTAATCCCTGCAGTTTGATAACCTTATAGCCAACATGCCGATGACAAAAAGCTATCATTCTCTGTACTTTTCCAGCGGATTCATTCCTGGTCAAAAACACACCCACTACATTTTTATCTGAAAACAAATGGGAGTAGATAACATTGTTGTCTCATAAAAATACGGAGTCAAATACAAGCCTTATTAAACTCCCCATTTGTGTTTGTGTATCTCTGAATTTAGATTTGGTTTTTGTTTTTTCTGTATATCAATATTCTGTATGTAGGCCATTGTATCAGTGGGAGTGTCCCACTCTCTCTGACCCAAGATTGTTGTATTTGTGGGTACAAGTGCTCTCTGTGACAGTGCTTACTCTGTTTTTCCTAGTACATGACTGCTGCAGCCGCAGCTGCGCCTATGCAAGGGACGTACATTCCCCAGTACACTCCTGTGCCTCCGTCTGCTGTCCCGGTGGAAGTAAGTCCAATCTCTCACCCCTCACCTCTGCCCTCGGGGCTCTACAAACAAACATGATTAAGCTGTACATCGTAGCTGCCAAGTGGCTCTTCCAGTACTGGATCCAAGTGTTTGAATACTCCCTGTACTTTATCAAATAATCATGATGGGAGTGGTCAGTGGCCAGCTGCCCTGCTTGGGCGGTGCCTGCTTGGCTCCATCCTTGCCCTCCCTGGGATGGAGATTTTCCGAGATGCGATGATTCTCACGTCATTGTTCACTTTTGACCCCTCTCTGCAATCTAAAGCGCCAGCTGCGCATGAAGTAGACTCCTGAGACTCGATGACTACGCAACTAAGCCTGTGAAAAAAAAACCACAGCAGCCGGCACCGTCGGCTTCGCGGAAAAGAGCACGCTTGTCTGCACTCTTCCAAATTGAATCTAAGTTGCTGTGAAGAATGGGTCTACAAATAGAACCAGGCATTGCAAATCAGAAAGAGAGGGAAAATTGCGATGAGAATTGTTTAAAAAAGAATAGAGCTGTGGAGTGAGCAGAAGTGCATATAGATGGAGATAGACCCACTTTTGAACCTCCTTCCTTCCTGCTATTACCTCGCTCATTCTTAGCACTGCGTTCTCTTCTGCGTTCCCATACTCTTCTGCCCGTAGGGTGTGGTAACTGAAGCCACTCCCCAGACGATTGCCCCCTCCTCCCAGGATGCCAGTGGACAGCAGCAGCCTTTGCAGGTGGAGAGCGCCAGCGACCATACGCCGGCCTACTCATACCAACAGTCTAAGTGAGTCCCTCCCAGTGTCACCTGGCATATAGAGGTCAGCCTGTTAAGTGCCTGTGTATGGCCACAAATGTAAGAATGAGAGTGAGTATGAGAGTGAGTAGTATGTTTTCCTCAATGTGAGAGTGAGGGTAAGGGTTTTAGCAAGCGTGAGTGGTAACAGCGAGTGTAAGGGTCAGTGTAAGAGTGAGTGTGACAGTGAGTGCGAAGATGAACCGTAAACATTATCGTAAGAGTGGGTCTGAGAGGAAGGTTGTGTTCATGAGTGAGTGTGAAATTCGGTGTAAGAATAAGAGTGAATATACAGCAAGTAACAGTAAGTTAGCGTAAGACAGAGTGTGCAAGTGAGTAAGGGTGAGTAATAGTGTAAGGATGAGTATTTGGACGAGTGTGAGCGTTAGAGAATGAGTGAATTGAATGTCAGAGTGAGTCTGATAGGAAGTGTGTCATTGAGAGTGAGTGTAAAATTAGGAGTGAGAATGAGTATAATTGTGAGCGTGAGAGTGAGTAGAGGAGTGCGAGAGCGGGTGAGGGTTATTGAAAGGGTGAGAGTGAGGGAGCGTATAAGACTAAAAGCCATATATTAACAAGTGCTAACGGTATTACAGATCAAAACTGGACATGTCTTATGCTATTCCAGTAATTTTGTGACTAAAGGTGATAGCATAACTGTTGCGCTGTTCTCAAAAGGTTTAGCCTAAGGACAGCTGGATCCGCTGCTGTCATTACTTTTAAAACCTGTGGGTTAACGCCATAGCAAGTTTGTGAATCTGCCAAGTCCCTCGATCCTCTGAGATCCACAATCCAATGTAGCTAGCGGCCAAATGGCAAAGAACTTATATCCAAATGGCAACTGAACAAATACTTATGAGCTTATGATCAGATCATTATTGCGGTGGTTAACTGATTTTACTGCCATTCATGATTATCTTCTTAAATTGAATTGGTTCAAAT
This sequence comes from Gymnothorax reevesii, assembly GCA_029721435.1. Classification (NCBI taxonomy): domain Eukaryota; kingdom Metazoa; phylum Chordata; class Actinopteri; order Anguilliformes; family Muraenidae; genus Gymnothorax; species Gymnothorax reevesii. Next base: position 31,373,824 of record CM056573.1, read on the forward strand.
GGCAACTTTTCTCTCTCACGCTTAACGGCTACTATGGCGGTGTTAATTAGTGATGTCACATGAAATTTGTCAATAGAGCTGATTATCATTAAAATCTCAGGTTGTAGTAGATTTCTGCATTTATTCAACAGACCTAAAGCACAGCACTCTGTTCAAGTTATAGCTCCTCACTTTTAATCTTGAAGTGACCCTTCATGCAGGGGGAAAATGCCTTGGGATTTGAGGTTGTGACATGCATCACCATTATTTTCCCTTTTAAACAAGTTTCTACTGGGCTATCTAAAAATGTTGCCTAATTTTTGGAAGTTGATCTTAAAATGCATTGATCTTTGAGACTACAGCAGGCAATTTCGGGAGAGAACATGCAGTTGAATAAAAATGAATAATATTATAATAATAAATGTATAGCACTGGGAATGATAGATCAATGCAACAAAATATGCAACTGCTAACCAAAACTTCTTTCTTGCAACTAATAGCTTGGATCAATTGCGTGGTTTCTTTAATATTTCTGGGTCACCTCATTCATCAGATGACATTCTTTTTTTTGGCAGAGATATCATTAGCTCTCAATATGGCCAGCAATATAGCCAACCTATTTGACATGACTCAAGATGAGTGATGAGAGAGATATAGAGGCTATCTGTACTTGAACACATTGCTGCCAAGACACAAATCTAAAGATTCCCACTTCTTGGTAATGAGTAAATTCATATCCAGTCATTTTTAGGATGACTAAATATAAATGAAACTCATTGGATATATAGTTTCAGAGATAAATATAATTTCACATATCTTCCCTCTCGGTGACAAAGAGTGGCAACTCTTCAAGCTAGAAGCCTGCATTCTGCCTCTAAGAGGGAGTGGTCAACCTTGAAAGAGTGCTAAACAGAGTGGCCGCTCTTGGATGCTGTCCTGCTAGTTTTAGAGTGAGTGTGAGAGTGAGTTTAAGGGTAAGTGTAAGCGTGTGGGAGTGAGGGCAAGGGTCACGTGACAGTGAGTTTAGCAGTAAGTGTGAGTTTTAGAGTGAGGTAAAGGGTTAATGTGAGAGTGAATGTAATGGTTATTGTAAAAGTTAGTATTGCGTGAGTAAGTTGAAGGGTTAGTGTAAGTTAAAACATAAGAAGTTTATGGACACAAAGCTTGAAACTCACCCTAATGCCTTGTTGTACACTGATGCAGACACCTTCATTGAGTACTGAGGTGACTACATCTCTGCTACTTTTGGTATTGGAAGTAAAATACTCTAGAAATTTATAATGGGACACTTTCCAGCATTACTTGAATTAGAATTAATGTTATGAGCTGGTTTGCTCTGCGATTAACCTTTGCGGTATACAGAGTCAAGTGATCCCATTAAATTCATAGTTTACTGCTGAAAATGTAATTCTGTTGCATTTGCAGTTTGTTTGTAGTTCAGTTTTACTAGCTGCATATCCACTACACAAATGCCAAAACAGCGCACAATTTTTTTTTCCCACCCGTCTCCAGAAAACCATTAAACCTAATACCAAGAAAAGTTTTTGCATAGCTGGCTACTAATAGCTAACTTACATGTGAGGCATTGAAATCAGTAAATTACAGTGAATGGCGATTATTATGCTACTAGACTAGTGTTTGGTCAGCAGGAACAGTGAGTTGCGATTATTTAGTTTGCTAGCTTGCTAGATCAGTGGCGCATTTGCAAGGTTGATTAGTACGCCAGCTAGCAAGCTATTTTGCTGGCTATGAATATATAGCTATATTTGATGCTCGTAAATCAACAGAGAACAGTTAATAGTCTTTATTCTGCTACTTGGTTTACATCAGGTTAGTGAAAACTGCAAGTTGTGATTATTTAGCTGGCTAGGTAGGTCAGAGGCGCATTGGTGAGCTTGTTCGATGGGTTCTATTAGGTTGCTGTATTTGGTGCATATAAATAGTGCTTTTCCCACAACCCCTTTTTACAACACCATGTAAAATGTGAATAAAAAATCCAATAATTTACAAATCACTTCAAAGCCCCACATTACACTGAAAATAGTACAACGACAACATATCAATTCTTGAAATTGAGAAAATTGATTGCTCATCAAAAAATTTCTGCTCTGTTTGGATTGGATATCAGCAACACATTTCAAAAAAGGGGACAGGGGCATAAAAAGACCAGAAAAGTTGAATGATGCAAAAAAAGAACATCTGGCGGAAAATCTCCCCACTAATAAGGTTAAACGCTTTGTGCAGAGCAGCAGATCATATGTCTGTAGACCTGTTCAAGTGATGCATTCAGTTGTAGTATCCCATCAATATGGCATAGACACAAAATGTACTTATATTGAATATTCACAAATAAGTGGTACGCGTAAACTATTAAGAATAAGGATGTTTTAAGTCCCACCACTGTTGCCCGGGAATTGGATAATTTAAGGTCCTCAACCAAGCCTGGTCTTCAAACAGCCTAACTGTCAATAGCATCCATTCAGCAGTTGATAGAAATTATCTTTCAGTAAAAAAAAAAATCCATGTTTGTCATAGCAGCATGCTAAAAATGTTTGCCGCATTAAGAAATTAAAATATTACAAAGACGGCTACAAGGTGTTGAGCAACTGAAATCCTATATCAAGCAAACGTGGCAAATATTTGCTTTCAATACAGCAGTTTGTGTCTTCAGTTCCCTAAAGTTTAAAGATTGTGGTTAAAAGAAGAGTTGATGTAATATGGTGGTAAAGATGTCCCCATTCCTAATTTTTATATACGTTACTGGCATAAAATTGAAAACAAGCATATATTTTTTCAAAAAACGATAAACTTTGTCAGTTTCAACATCTGATATATTGTCTTTGTACAACGTACTATTTTCTATCAAATAGAGTTAAAATGATTTGGAAATTATTGCGTTCTCTTTTATTTACATTTTACGCAGCATCCAAACTTTTTTGAAAATGGGGTTGTATTTACAAAATTAAAGTTTGCAAGTTGTGACTATTTAGCTGCAATAGCTTGCTAGGTCAGTAATGCATTGATGAGAGTTATTAGCTAGTTTGGCTGCTACCAAGTTTTTATGCAAACTAACTGGCCAAAAATACTTAGCTACTGTTTTCAATTAGCGCTAGCTATGTAACTTGTTGTTAGTTAAGTTTGCATCATGAAGTAGAACATTACTTCAACCTCACCAGGCTTAGTTGTCAAAGATGGCAGGGTTCAGGCAAATTTCTAATGCAAATCTGAATTTGCGCACTTCAGGAATCAGAAGGATCGGGTGTCATGTAGTTTTTAAAGTATTAGGAAGATTAGCATGTCAGTGAAAAATTAAAACAATGTAATTAATTGTTGACTACAGTCAAGAAAAAAGATGTGTAAATTACTCAGAAATATTATGTAAAATCTCGCAATCCGTGGAGCCTTAAAAATTATGGGAAGTAATTCATAAGTAATTTATTCAGAAAGTGTTTGGGTAAAATAAAGTTTGCTTTCACTTCTAACATCAGCATTACATCGTCACCTCAGTACTCTATTGCAGACCACAAAACTGGGCTAAGATGATGACCATGCCATTTGAGACAGACAAAATTGTGAACATTGTTTCAGCCGCTAATGATTTTCCTTGCTAAGGCACAAGAATTGATCTTTTTGATGTTTAATGACACAATTGAAAAGCGTAGCATTGTGGATTCTTTCTATGGGCATTAGCTGACAAAAATGTCAGTGATAGCCCTTTAGAGTTTACATGAAGTGAAGTTTGTGTCTGACATGGTCTTCTGATGCCCTCTGGGCTATTGTGTGTTTGTGTGACCTCCCTCAGATAAGGGTGGAGAGGAGTGCATTCCTGTGACAGCGATGCCTTGAGATGGGGAGACTGCACTGAATCTGCGGGGGAGCAAGCGTCTGGATCGCACAGGCACCTAAAGAGATACTATTTCATTTTCTACCTGACCTGGCGACAAGAGAGAGGGGGTTTTCATACACAGTGTAGAGGGGGTCAGTCTAGTCACCTGACACTTGGGTATATTGTCAGCCAATGAGAGGCTTGAATCTTTTTCTTCATGAAATTTGTTGACTTAAAAAAATGCAAAAGAACAAAAAAAGAATGTGCAGGTAGGTTTCAGCAGTGGTTTTTTTAATTAGGAGAGGAAGCATGTTTGAAAAGAAAAAAGTTGTCTTCCTCAGATATTAAGCTACTTCTTTTAATTCTTTTTACTTGTGTTAAATTTTAGTTTTCTAGAGAACTTAAGCAAGGTTTTTTCTTGAATCTTTATTGCCTTAATTTTAAGGACGTGAGAGACTTTTCCAAACGTGATCAGTCAAGCGTCTTGTTTTTGAAAAAAAAAAATTATGAATGAATGACACGGCCTCTTGGACCAATTGAATGGTGCAAGATATAAAACAGTTATCGAGGTAGGGACAGAAAATCTATAGAATAAGCTGTACAGATTTAATAAAGTTTTTCTTTGTTGGAAGAAAACTTTAATGTTCAATCATGGGCACCTGGGGAGGTTTCAAAGTACCGAGGAGATAAATTTTTCATTGAGGAGAAGAACAGGAAATACAGGAATCTTTTAGATTTTCAGAAGGAGAAAATAATGACTGCATCGAAGGAGATACAGGTTATTGCAAAATGCAGAAACTTGTTTCTTTTTAATTTCACATGGCAAAGTTGCTATCAATGGCATTAGTGCTTTTTATCTGCAACCTTTTTTATGAGCTTTACCAATGTTTCTAGCCCGCTTTGCTTGTCACACTGCAAAAATGAATAAATACACAAAATACATTCAAAAATACAAACAAAAAAATGCTTAGCAGTGCTAACCTTGATAGATAGGAGCTTATGGTTAAAACCAATTAGCGCAAAAGCAATAGATAGAAGAAATTGTTGACAATTTCTGTAGTTTTTCCTAGCTGTTGTTCAAATGCAGCCAATGGATGGCCTGTTTTATACCAAAGACAAAGAAACACCCAGGAGCAGCGGGAGAGATCAAGCTCTTTTTAATTTGATTTTTTGTTTTTTTTTGTCATTGATGTTCTTGTTCTTGATGAGATTGCTAATTTTTGAGTCTTCATTTTACCTTGATGGCCGGACCAGTTTTTAATTTTCTTTTGTCATTTTCAAACTGCCTTCCGCTTGTGGTTTACATTAGACAAATCACAAAGGGAGTCAATCCAATTCAGAATCCATGATGTTCCACCTGGATCAATCAAAGCAGTGTTACTTTGGGCACATTGGAAAGCTGTATTTTATGTTTATTGTCCTCTATATTGTTGCAAAAGGAAGGTGAGCTGCATTACTCCTGTGGAAAGGTTAAAGTTAGAATGATTATGGTAGAGAAATGCAGGGAAGAAGGGATGAGCATTCTTTGTGCTTGGCGGTTGACTGTTCTTATTGATGGCTTGTCTGTGTAATGGCAGTGAAAAATGATGTGATCTGTATGGTATGCAACTCAAGGCTGTGTAGAGAACCTTTTTATTCTACTTTTGTTTCTCTTTGTTTTTCTTCATTTATCAAGAAGACAAGCCAATTAAGCTCTGTTGAAAAATAAATACATGAATATCTGTCCAGCTGGCACCTCTGTGTATTTAAACTGCATGTCCAACTACCTCATTTCTATGCCATTATCTCACAAGGAAATACCACATAAAAATGAAATCCTAAAACGTATGAACAGTCTGTAGCGTTCGCGAGAAAAGGAATGTTCGATCAACTTAAAAATGTTATGTTAACCAGTTCCACACAATCAAGTAACTGCCAATGAATTAGGTTAATTACATTGGTTTACAGTCAGAGAATTTCAAGTAGACGTTGAATAAAATGGTTTTGCGGAACCAGCTGATATAACATTTTACTTTTTTGAGTGTAATGTGAAGGTTGATTGAGAGCCCGGTTGGAGTTTTGTGGTTCTTAACATGTAAATATTCCACCAGTTACTGTCATTCCCCAATACCTCCAGCATGTTCCTGCATAACCTCAGTTGTGTAAAAATGACTCATTGCTATAATTTATCCACTTGTTCTGCCCAGAACCATTTTTTCCCCAGTGGGAACGGTACTGTCACATTACATTTAAGCTATCATTCATAGGGCTTTCATTGTCTTGCAAGCGATGAGGAAGACTCTTAATAATCGCACAGGATTGCGAGAAATTTAAAAACCACATTGAATCCATCTGTGTGGTGAATTCTTCTACACAATCCAATCGTGCTTTGAGCACCTTGTTCTCAGAGTTCACCAAAAGTTTGTAAAAAAAAAGCACTCCAAAATAAATATTCAAATACATGGGAACACTTCTGAAGTTTTCCAAAAATAAAAATAATCGTTGATGCTCCAAGTGTGACAGTTGATGGATCCTGTCACTAGAAATGCCTTCTAATAAGTATGCGCCCTGGCTACCTTGCAAATGAGCCTGGCTCTTTGGCGATGCGGTCAGTGCACATGACTCTTACCCGGGAGTCTGGGGCTCAAATTCCCCGCCTGGGCCTCAAATTCCCCTCCTTTGACCTGCCACATTCTGGCGTAATCGGCAGGATTCAGGGAATTCCAATGGATGGCAATATGCGCAAAACACAGAGCATGATGACACGCTCCCGAAAGAGGGGGAGAGATGTGACAGTTGATGGATCCTGTTACTAGAAATGCCTCCTAATAAGTATCTTGCCAATGAGCCTGGCTCTTTGGCGATACGGTCAGTGCACTTGACTCTTACCCAGGAGTCTGGGGCTCAATTCCCCGCCCGGGCCCTCCTTCAGCCTGACACACAAGTATACAGCTAAATCTTCTCATAAGGTGCCAAGTAGAATATGATGAATGCAAAGCGATCACACATATAAGGGCCATTGGCCGTCTGTAAACAGCTTTATGCACCTCCAACATTTTTGTGTGATTTAAAATGATCCGAACAAAAAATTAATGTTTAACCATAATCCTGATGTAATTCTGAAAATTCAGAAACAGTCTTCAAAAATATACCTTTAAAATCAGTCAAAATTTAGATTCACTCGGTTGAGTATTGTCTGAAGGACTGAGGGCTGTGCGAATTACATTAAAGGAAGAAAATATTCTGCATTGCTTTCCCATTTACTGAGACTCATCACAAAGATCCACCCGGGCTTCGTATTCCATCCAGTTGGGAGTTCTCTTTAGTGCAGTAGACCTGTCATTCTGATTACCTGTTGGATATTGGGTATAAAACACCATTTACACTTTAATTGCTGACAGTCTAAATACACAGGGGGAGCTTCGTTTGTGGCTGCTATTGGTCTGTATCATTTTCTTGTTTTCATTTTTTCCATGTGCTTTTCATTATTTTTTATTAAATAGCCCTTAGTATCCTTGTTGCAGTGAGGCACTTTTTTTTATTTGTACAACATCTTCTTTTACAGCCTCTCGACCCCAGAAATTGTTATATGAAAAGGGAAACTGAGCTTAATTCTAGGAAATATGTCACTAACATCCACAGGATTTTGAAATTGTTTTTTTTTTTTTTTCATTTTAGAGGTGTTGAATTATATCAGCAAAATAAGGATTTTTTTGAGAATATTTCATCCCATGAAATATGCTATCAAGGGTCAGACTGCAAAAATTGAACATTGAAGCTGATTTTGTGATCTTTTTTCCTTGGTTAAAGACTCTAACAGTTGGGGTTGGTTTAAGAGAGGGACTCCTCTCTATGCCTGTAAGACTTATTGTAAAATATTGTAGGTATTTCCCTCACACTTTTCTAGAACTTCTCCCTGACCATGGATTTTCTTCTGCCTCTATTTGGGTGTAAGTGGGTCCATTGGCCAGCTGGCTGGTGCAGTCCTTGAGGAATTGTTGTGGTCATACAATTGTGTCGTGGAGCAGGAAAGATGGCGCCATCCTTGGATTGTGTAGCACCATGCCTCATGCCATGAACAGACCTGTGCTGAGAAAGAACATCTCTCTTCTCCTCTTTAGTCCAAGAAGGAAAAAAAAAACATAAAACTTGTTGTCATTGTTTTTATATGCTGTAACTTTTTTGTCTCCTGCCTTTTTGAGAAGAAAAAAAAAACTCTAACATATTAGCTGCTACGAAATGTTCAGTATTCAAGGGCCTGAACATGGGGACAGGGGAAGGTGTTGCCAGCTCAATATGTGCAAGTTGAATCAAAACGTCTTATTATACTGCTGTGCATTCAGGTCTCGCTGTGTTTCAGTCATACCATTTTAGTGCTGTAAGGTTCTGTCAGGCTGGCAATTTCTGGAAAAAAAAGGTGTTGTGCAGAGGGGCCAACCTACTTCAGTTAGGAAATTCAGGTTTTTCCTATTTTTATCAGTGGAGATCTTGAGCGGGGATTACAACATTTGAATCTCGAGTCCAAATCCAGCCCCGGTTTGCTTTCCTTCTTGGTAATTAACTAAATAAATAAACAGTCCACCTGACTGACCAGATTATCTTTACATCTGACTACTAGGTAAAGACACGGTGGAAAATTAGCAGTGATTTTGTGATCCCTTTTCCAGGGGTATACATCAAAAGTGTCTCACAATGAGTTGTAATGAGTTGTTAATCAGAAACACTCACTTACTGAAACATGTTAAAAGATATGGATTTGCTCCAATAACACTCATGCATTATGTGGTAATAAAAACTGATTGAAATAATGTTGAATATTGTTAAAAAAGAAGTTGAATAGTGGCCATAAAACAAGCTTTATCCTGAACATGTGTGTATGCAGACAGTGTGTGTATAGGAGGCTGACAGAATTAACATAGGAAAGTTATTTCTGATTTTCAAGAAATTTGGTACCATTTACAGATATCAGACAGCAGGTCACAAATTTGAGGAGACTTTTAGACCATCCGGAGGAAGGAGGAGGTTGGATGTCTGTGTAGTTCTTAGGAAATCTGAACGTATTTGCGTGTGTGTGTGTGTGTGTGTGAGTGTGATCTGAGAAAAGCAGGAGTCACAAAGCAGGCTGCACCATATTCAGCTGTGAATTGTATTCTAATTGTATTCTAACTGTCATCTTGCAACAAGTCCTTGAGACTTAAGAAGCAGCGTGCTGCGACCCTGCGTCCACATTTCTGCTGCATTTTGGTTTTCCAACCCTCGCTTATCAGCCAGCGTGTCCAAGCAGCTGTCAGCTTCCATTTTACATCATTTGGGAGCCTCCATCCCTTTGGATATTGATTAATGTGTGCCCTCCCCTGGCAAGCATACAAATGTACCTATAAATAACTGGCCTCACTGAATGACAACTACCACACACCTCTTCTGCTGCACTTCACAGTTTTCACTTTTTTTTTTTTTTGCTTTAAGCAATACCTTACAATAATTGGCAAACATATTCTCCTTCCCATGTGATTTTCCCCCATCTTGATTTCATACATCAAATGTTATCATGGTAACTTCATCATATAACTGACAACAACCGGCAGCTTCTAATACAAACATTTGGTTGCATGTTTTGCTGACATTCTTTGGTCCTTCTCCGGTCAGTTTGATATTTGGAATTGTATACAGCTTTCATAAGGGAATGGATGGAATTCAGAGAGAACAATGAAACCGAATTGGCGGAGTCACATTCACCAAACATAAGTGATACATCATTTGCAGTCTTTTCGGTATCCTTTAGTTTATCAGTAGTAAGTACATCACTCCATAAAAAGGCTTTTTCTCCCCTTATTCCAGCAGTCATGCGTGTTGTTCCTGGCAAACAATTGATTGGGTCATAATTCCCTTAGTGTGATCAGCTATAGTCACCCTGATTGTCCTGTGTATATAGGTTGGTGGTTTTGGGTAAGTTGAGGATGGATCATCTTACTCTAAAGGCTTGGCAGGAGGTGACTCAAATCTCTTTCTTTAAATTCTAGTTTTCCTCCCTGGTGTCTCTTTTAATAAGATAAATAATTAGTAAGTAAGTTATTAAGGATCAAATTATTAGGTACAGTAGGTTCTCCAAGACTTCTTCCTCCTCTTCCTCATCATTATATACGGGCCCTAGTGGCTCATTGTTGATTTTTCCACTGGCTGCCACATTGCCCAGTTTGTAACAAGTTCCATTCTATTTAGCCATTCCTACTAGCAGATTGACTCTAAAAGGTACCTTCAACCAAGGTGAGCTGCTTTTATTAAGAAACTTTAGGAGTTCCCACTGGCTGCCTCAGACAGACAAGAATTATTAGGGAAGCCCATTCCAAAAAAGAAATGGGGAAAGGATTTCGGTGATCATGCATTTGTCTCGTTAGTCTCGTTTCATATAACTCGAAACAAAGGAACAGTTTTAAGTGATCAATGGGAGTTGATTAACCTCAGAAAAGAAAAGAGAAGAAAAGAGTGAGAAAATAGAGATCATAATATTATTATGAGGAAATTGTTTTTTCCATCCAGTATGATTTTTAGCCCATGAAACTGACGTGGTAACTGAAGTGATTTGCTGTGAAATATGAGATAGCATTATTATACATTACATTGCGCAGTTCATTGATTAAACATGTATGTGTTCCTTCTGCATTTATCAGAGAAAACCTTCCAACTAATTTAGACAGCCAGCTTTGGCACAGATACATCACCTACTTCTGATTTAGAAACTCCATTTGCATTCTAATGAAGGTGACAGGAACACAGAGTGCACAAGATGCACATCATACATCTGTTTTGCAGTCAGTGAGTTAAAATACAGAGACTATTCAATAAAATAAACCTGTATAGTTAAAGCCAAGTAGCTCAGGATTTGATTCCTGTATATATTTTTTAATACCTAGTTTATCTGAAAATGACATGGTGGTGACTTATGAATATTACGTTTAATGTACTTGGATTACACAACCTCTTTTTTGAGAAATAGGGGGTGGGATCCACAAAGTAACATTTTTGGCATAAAATGAACAGTGTTTGCAGATGAGAAAATTCAAAAGAAACTCCTAGAGGAGGAAGCTATTCCCATCACTTGTTAAAACCATTAACTCTGATCTAATTTTATACAACGTGCTCAGGTCAAAAGGCAAGAGAATGTCAATATGTGCTTTGTGTTGATCCAAAACGCGTAGATGCCCCAAAAAAGATATTGATCAGACTTGGCAACTAATGAATCAATGTCAAGTCTTAGTCTGCTAAAAACAAAGTACGGCTGATAACATATTTTTATATAGGGCATTTATCTCCAACTTTTGACTGATGTTCTCAGCACTGCAGAATGTTCTCCTAAGACTAAAGCGAGCGCAAGAGGAGTGTTTAAGTGACTAATTCAGCCACCTGTGCAAGGCGTGGGAAGCTTAAGTGCTTCAAGCAAAGGTAAATCATTTTATATTTAAATAGTGTCAACAGAAATGGCAATCAGCTTGTGGCCTAAGAGAGGAATTTGAGAAGAGTTAACCTTAGGTGCAGAACGTATAGGCTGACTCACTCTTCCCCTCTCCCCGTGTCCTTTTCTGGCCCATAAAAAACAAAGGTATTGGAGTTACGTCGAGGAAAATTATCAAAACAATGTTTTACCAAATTCATAGAAAAACAGTGAAACCTCTATTAGACTTTAAATTATTAAAGTGAGGAAAAAAAGAACATATTTATGACGTTGTTTTTGTACAGGTGTTTAAAAAGAAGATGCGACAGAATGGTTCTACGATGCTATTTTTTTATTTGCAGCGCAGTCATGTCTCCATGTCTTCAAATTGTGATCCAGAGATTTTCTGAGGATCAGTGGATGTTCGGTTGAAATTTCTGTTTTATTATTTTTTTCTTTGATGAAGCTTTCAATAAAAAAATGGAAAAAGGTCTTTTAATTGTTTATTTATTGTTTTAGCACATACCGACATAGGCAAGCAATATGTATGCTTGCAGACATGCAAAGTAGAGTACTAGTCTTGTATTGAAGGCGTAATAAAAAAAACCACTCTGTTGCAAGTAACAGTAACTCGGTGATCAGCTATACTGAGGTGTGTATGAATTATATAATAGTGAATTACCCCACTGAAATGCCATTTCTTCAGACCTTATACATTAGAGAAAATCTTCAAAGGTAAGCATGTCTGTTTCCCCGTTTTGTAATAAAAAATGGAGAGAAAAGAAAGTTAATATGTGTGCCTCTCCAGAGGTCTTAACTTGCCTCAGGGCGAAGGCTAGAAAAGCTGTGGAAGAATGGTTGCTGGTTCTTTATCATGTCAATTCGTGTTCACAGACACAGACACACACACACACACACACACACACACATACCTGAGAGAAATGATGCCAATTTCTCCTTATTTACTTAATTGTGCCTTATGTGACCTTTTTCTCTCTTCCCACCAGAAAATAAACCTAAATTACACAAAGAAAAAGAGACTCGATGATCACGTGAAGGTATACCGTGTCGGCGCCATAGCTGAAAAATTCCAGCATGACCAGTGAAAACCAAAGAAATGTGTGTCACCTAGCAAGATAACTTTAACCCCTCTCTGCAGATGTAGACGCTCGCGTCTATAGATATGCAAATTTAAGCACTTAGTTACAGTAGTCAACCACGAGATGGCACCCCCGGATCAGCTATTGAATATTCACAAGCAGGCAGAGCTGAAACGCGATTTAGAGTATGGAGAAGTTCCCTCCAATCCCTGTTTTTCAGGAGTAGCATGAATTAAACTCCTCAGCTAAGCCTGATGTGCAAACTGGTCAATATCCTTGCCCATAGTATCAATCCAGTAGTTTTAAAAAATTATCACTTGCGACAGAAAAAAACATTTTAGCTGCAGTAAGCCAACAGTCTTCCAATTAGTGGTTAAAAAAATACGTTTAGTGAAGCAAAAAATCCAACATAGTATTGCTTCTCTCACATTCTACCGTCAATTACAGTCATCACACACAAAATATGCATAGTTCCCTCCCATGGATTAACGTGTATACTCCTCCATTGACAAATTCAGCGCTCCCTTCTATCCACCCAAGTACTGGTGTTGATAGCCAGTCACTTAATTATATACTCAGATTCATCTGCGTAACTCTACAATTATAGTTCACGCCCTCGTGAAGCTTCCCCGGTAACGATGTATTGATAGACTCGTTTCTTATCCAATTCCAGAGGGTTTAAACTTTCCTCAATAACTGAAATACATAGATCGGACAATAAGAATAGGATACAAAGCTAAGCGTAAAAGTAAGGTCGGTTGTGTTCTTCGAATGTTGGCCGCGGTTGCGCAGCTGAAACTGATGTGATGTCAAGAAACAAAGACACCCGAAACCGGCCTGAAGTGTTCAGTTTCATTTACGAGATAAATGTTGTATGGACGCGGTCAATGGGAATTATTCTGAATGAAACAGTACTGGAGGGTTCCTTCTACCCGATACATCTGTCTCTGGAGGAGGGCATCAATGAAGAAAACAGGTTATACTTCTACTCTGTTTGCATTTCGCTCTAATATGGCTTTTTGCTGTACAATTTATACCGCGTTTAAAGACATTGAATGCTGAGGTTTTCGCTTCTCCAAATGCATACAGCCCATGCACATCGGTAGATCCCTCGGTGCGTTCATTGCACCAGTCTGTTGAATATGGTGGCGTATGTCATCTGATTTTTCCTGAAAGCAAAATTTCTGTTCTGTTAAAATAAGGTGTATTTCAGAATTCAGATATTACTGAGTTAGTGAGTTTTTACCCTTATAAGGTGTAAGGATATGTGCTTGGATGTGAGAGTGGTTAGCTTTTCATTGCAGCGTGAATGTTATAGGTGTTTAATCAGCACTTTAATGCTTGGGGGACTTCGAAGAAAAATAGACAATATTGTTAACTTTATTATGGAGAAAAGGCATGTTTTGTGTTTGGAGAGGTTACTGGTGACCAATGATGTTCAGCTGCTCTGATATTGATAAATTCACGCTAAACTCAACCAGAAAATCATTAGTTCATGCTGAATTTCATGCCCCAAAAGTTAAAGTTGCAGTCTGTAACTTTGAGGAGAGAGAGGACTTTGCACAAAAATTTGAAAAAAGCAACTTTCAGATCCCTCCCCCTCCCTCTCCACTGCACTCCTCAGACCCTCCCCTAGAAAGCTACCATGCACGCGAAGGTACGCGAACTATTGCATACAACTGCGGAGAGATTTTGCACGTTCACATTATGAAAGCAGCCAAGTTGCCGAGGTGAGACGTTTCTGTTGCGAACAGTCAACACTGCTGGCCAACAAACCGGCGCGTCGTTAGACCTGAAAATTCCGAGGCTAATATCCCTCCTTTTATTGAAGACAAGTGTTTGCCTCTAACATGGCAATATCCCCCGCCGCCTCAATTTTATGTGTCCGTACGGACGGTGCCCAATGCTATATCCCCGCTTCACGCTAATCGCGCGGCGAGGGATAATAATTTGTCCTGGCAAATTCCTTCATTCACACGTTTTCCAATTCAATAATAATCTAGTGGCAGTTGAAGACATGGCTTATCTCCCTCATGCAATCTAAAAGCGACAAAATAATAGGCTACATTCAGTACCGAAAAATTATTAGATTATAATTAGGTCGATGCACCATCACTCGGTGATGGCATTTCATAACTCTTCAGCGAATGAAGATAATTTCGGTGACAAGTACATACACCTGTTTTTGCGGCACGTTCGCTCAATTCGTATTAAAAAAATAGACATTTGTCCAATTGGAAAATGTAAACGGACGAAACCACTTACTAGTCTGAAATGCCGTCACCGAGTGCAGGTGCATAGACATAATTATAATTAAATTATTTTTCTGTCCTGAATGCAGCCCATTATTTTGTCGCTTTTAGATCGCATGAGGAAAAGAAGCTGTGTCTTCGATTGCCACTTGATTATTCGTGAATTGAAAAACGTGTTAATAACAGAAACCCATCTAGAATTAGCCAAGATTAATTCTTTTCAAAAAAAATCAGGGCTATGAGCCCCGGATTTTTCAAGTCCAAGGACACGCCTGCCAACAAACAAGCAGAAATAAATCACGTCGACATGAAAAGTAATCTACAGCACTATGTATTCATTAAAAACCCAGCACACACTTATTTCAGGAAGTTACCCGTTTTTTGAGTACAGAAACTGTTGTGAATCCAGCTGAATGGCCAGTAACTCATGTATGTCAGCATTTAGCTGTGAGAGCACAGAAACATTGCACATATTTATAAGGACAACAACACAAATGATAAGACTGCCGGGTCACTTCATAAAGAGATTTTCTGCTGCTTTCTAATAAAACAACGCCAGTGACGTTAGCCCTAGCATCCAAAACAAGCTAACGTTAGTTCGACTGCAACATCACAGTAACATCACATGCACTGCAGAGTACTGTAACAATTACAAGACTCTGGCTATTCGAACAGCGACTGTGCTTGTAAGCGACGTTCACTCGCTTATTTGCAGAGCGAAAATGAATTTATGCTGCTTAGGGCTGGGGTTAGTTTGGTGATCATGTCAGTAACGCCAACTCGCTTATTTGCAAAGCAAAAATGAACCAACAAATAAAGCAGGGGTTTACCTGTCAAAGAGAAAAGTTGCAAACTCTACGTCAGTTTTTAATCCTTTCAGATTTTCAGATCAGATCAGAGTTCCTTCCACTTTTAAAAATCCACTCCGATGTTCATTCTGGTTTTATCCTAGGTTTTGTTAAATTCTTTCTTTTTGCGCTTTTTTTTCTTCTGGCTTCCTTTTTTACTAGTCTTAGCCATGTGTGCTGTTTCTGGAAACTGAGCTGCATTTTTTTCCTTGCTGATGGCTCTAAGCTCCTGAACCTGCTCTCGGAGATTTGAATTTGACTGAGCACTGGCTGTCAGACGCCATCCTGGCTCTAATTGGTTCTTTTAGTTGGTCCGAATGATTCTTTTAAATTGCAGTAGGAGCATTAGGAGGGTTTAAATGAGCCTTTTTTTAATTACAGAGTACTAGTTATATGTAATACTGTCTGTTCACAGTGACAGTTTTAGCAAAAATGACAAAAAGTAACTTTTCTAAAACTTTAGACTGCAGCTTTAATTTGTGTTAAATATATGATTAATATATGATTTGACAGTGAACCATTTTGATGGATCTCAGACTTTGGGGAGACACCTCGATAGATATCTAATTTAGCTCATAGCAAGCGGGTAATCTAGAATGTAATGTTCAAGATGAATTGTACTTGTGGTCAAGAAGTTTATGATCCCAGAAATCTATAGATTTAAGCCCCAGCAGTTTTTCATTTGTCAGTATTACTTTTTTTTTTGCAATTTCAATGGTGAATTCTCATGGAGATTTTTTATGTTTGCAGCCCCTTTTCTCCACCAAAATCAAAAAAATAAACTGAAATACGATGGGAGTGTAAATGCTTCAAGTGTCTAGACTCAATTGAGCCAAAGTTTTTCTGTCTGTGAAGCTGCCATCTTGAATTATAAAGCCTTGAGTCAGGTAACACCTAAAAAGCCAGATTTGGCTTCTGCGCAAAGGGGTTAAGCAGTCTTTTCACAGCCAGCTCCTTGTCAGAATGTTGATCAATATTTCATTTTGCAGAGCGCCTCGTATGCCATTCAGTGTTGTTTTTCTTCTACTGGTTTGTCTGACTACGATTCTTGCCACTGCCCTTTTTGTACTGTTTTGTCTTTTTGGATTTTGACCCTTTTTGTATGACTACAATTTCTGTGTTTGGATGCCCTGTGTATGACCCTTAGCTTTGTTCATTGACTACGACTTTTTGCCTACCGTTTAAAAACCGTTGCTCATCTGTCTTCCTGGTTCTGACCCCTGCCTGTCTATTCGACACTGTTTTTGGATTTCGTAATGTGGCTTGACAATTCTCATGTTTTTTGGCTTTGACTCGGACTTCATTAAAGGCATACGTTTTTTGGATTTTTCTGAACACATCGTCACTTTTGCTATTATGATTATGATGGGGATAGCAAGACAAATACACTCATAGTAATAGTGTTACGTTAACGCCATGGATATATTCAAATGTTCTCAGTATTCTCTCTTTAGTCTGCATTCTGTGACAAATCACCACTAATCTCAAGCAAGTATGAAAGAATATATGGCCTACTTGCCCATTCGAGTTATCACCGTAGGGACAAACTCTCAAACCTGCTATTATACTATTATTCTTTGTGTTATGCAGCTTCATCGGCGCAAATATACTGACCTAAAAAATTAATGCAATTTTTTGACAAACCCAATGAGAAAAACACTTCTGCTTTGAGATATTTTTGGAGGTGAGTACTTCTACCATACAAATTTTTGCAGTCACAGCGTGTATTCTGTAGCCGCCATTCGTCCGGAACCAAACAATCGGGCGTGATTGGGTTTGAGTACTACCATTGTCCTAACACTCCCATTTTTGTTTTGAGCTTCTCGTAGATGCCGGGGCCTAGTGATGCGCGGGTCGGCCCGGAACCCGTGGGTCCCGCGGGTTTACTCGCAGGTCGGGTCAATATTTTAATAACATTTAGCGGGTGCGGGCGGGTTGGGCCATACAGTGGCGACATCTAATTCCCACAAAATTGCGAATAAAAAGTAAAATAGGCTATCGGCCACTTGAGGGCTCTAGACATACAGCCTAGATAATATGCTCTTGTCAAACGAGGTAACGCTACCTTAAGCAGAGTAGAATGCCAATTGTACCTCTCCCTCCTCCTACTCTCTACTCTCGATGTACTTTCACTCACTGGTGCGCGGCTTAATCCTCCACGGTTAGACTAAGGATCTAAAGGTTGAATGATAGCTCATCTTATGAATCGTTCTACAGTCAGCACCGAAATATAATAAAGTAGTAGTAATTTTATTGACCTGTGGGTCCAAACAACACATAGACAAAACATTTTTTCACAGTGAAAGGCATATCACGATTCTTATTCAAAAATAAAATCAACTTGAGGTGCTTCCATTTATCAGCTACGTGTTCTCTAACAGCAGAGCGTGTGCTGCCACCGGCAGGAAAGACACTTCTTGGATATACTGTACATTTCTATTAGTGGCGCTCGTGAATTGGTAACAGGGGAAGCTCAAACAATCCCTTAAAGTTAATGAATGTTCATGACCTGTTTTCAATCATTCATTTAAATTACAATAACAGAAACTCCAAAAACTCAACATTATTTGATGCGGCCAGTTTTCATTAATAACGCATACCTGTAAACTCTCACGCACTTGGCATGAGTTTAAGTGGCATTTTTACGTTCCTCTGCTGGAGACAGCAATTATTCTATCAACGCGTATGTAAGAGATTTTCGCGTGGAATTTAAGTACTTGTGCATGGAGGGGTTTGAAGCAAGAGAATTGCATGAAGACGTTTCAAATTATCTTATTTCATTTAAACAATCATGAAACAAATGCATTGCTTCCAATCCAACCCCAACCCCTGAGTAACCTAAATAAAAGTGTGAGAAGTCTGGAGTCGTATTCAGTATGCGTTAAAAATGAAAACTGGTCACATCTGATAATGTAGAGAGTTTTCTGAGTTTCTGTTATGGTAATTTAAATGAATGATTGAAAACAGGTCATGACCAGTCATTAATTTTAAGGGATTGTTTGAGCTTCCCCTATTGCAAGTTCACGAGCCGCCGCTGCTGTCATGTTCATTTTGTTCTAGTAAAACAGCCTGTTTGCAATATTTTGCCTGATGGCATTTCGTTTGGTTGCAAAGATCAGAAATCACGGTAAGGTTCAATTAATAGACAGCGCTTAAACTTTGTATTAAGAATTCCAGCCAAAAGCCAAATGTATGTTGAGCTCCACTCAAATCCATAGCGTAACAGAGAGGAATCGTTTTTTTTCCATTGCAAATCATGTCACACAGACCCACTGTATTCTTTTTCTCTTGCCTCCTTTTTGTGTCGGGTCGGGTCGGGTTCGGGTTGAAAATCAGTGCGAGTTTTACCGGGTCGGGTTGGTGCAGGTGTTAAAAAACCTCGACCCGCGCATCACTACCGGGGCCTATAAAAGTCTGACTGAAAATGAATAAAGAGCAGACGGGTTATGTTGCCATGACTAGCGGAAGTTCAACGAGAACACACGATTGGTATGCTACTGGCCGGAAGTTGGGTAGATAGAGTTGCCTATCATGCAGGCATGCATTCTGTGAAAATTAGTCACCTCAGAATCAAGTTTAATGCCACTGGACACACGGCCAATCGGCCCAGATCCGGTAGGCCACGTGTTATGACTCCAGCGTCTGACCGTCGTATCGCGACCGACCTGCTACACACTGAACCAACATTCATTTTCTTGAAGGAAACCTCAATACCGTCCATTACTGCGATAAAATATTCCGTGCAGTTGTCCTTCCATTTGTCCGACGTTACTTTCCAACTGGACAATGCGCGTCTGCGCAATACAAAATTGTATTTCTTTTTTTGGTCAGTGTGGTTCCACAAATGGATCGGGACTTAACTGTTGCTAACAATGTAGCGCTGTTTGTGGCTTGCATTTACTGTAATTAAGGGTTATTAAAGCATCTGCGAGTCATTATATGTCTCAGTGATGTTGTGCTCTATGATCAGCTCTCATGTAATGTCCCTTGTTCAATGAAATTACTTGGTTGGAACTGACTGTTGTATAATGCATTTATAAGATATTTAATGATATTCATGACATTACCATGGAACCAGAGCCCAAGATTGTAGGCTTGCGCATACATAGGATTCTAAGTATCTTGATAGGTAGCACATAGTGACAGAACACCAGTCTTTCATTCAGGTTATGGTAATTTTATGCAACACACAAGATTAAACGAAGAATGAACAAAAATACACGCACTGTTGAAGGCTGATATACGGTATAATCAGCCACATCTTAAATGGATTGCCATTGTCCCCTAACAGCCATCCCTGAGGATCCCCATAGAAAAAAGTCGGAATGACAGAGATGACTAATATTAAAGAGTCATGGCTCCATCCAGTCATGGCTCCATTTGTTAACACATTTAATATTTGTGTTGCATTGTAAATCACTGGGCTGTTGATGTTGATTCACATATAGCAAAGCATTCTCTGATGGGACATGTAGTTGCGAGCGCATGCAACTGATCGCACCGACCATAATGATGCATTTTCTTTTTAAGTATCTTACCTGGTATTTTTAATTTTTTACATTTTTGTCCTGCTGCATGTCCCTCGGTGAGTAACAAAAGTAGCGTACACTCGTAGTGCACCCATCGTTATAAGGGCACATTGCTTTTCTAATAATGTGCCCTTAAAATAACAGTAAAATACTGAGCCATTGACTTCAGAAAAAGTTCAACTCTGGTCAATCACGCTTTCATTTCCCGCTGCATGAAAATAGCAATGTGACAGCAGTGCAACCGACCACACCTTATTATAAGACCAACAAGCCCATGGGCACTCATTTGGGCGCAAATAAATCTGGAATTTAAATAACACAGGCACTGGATAGGAAATTGAATACTGCGTTGGTCTAGAACTAGCAAAGAAACTTGGGCTGTGCTTGGTGCCGTTTTGCGCCGGGTGTAACACAGAGCCCTTAATATCTCGTTTTACTGTTTCGAATTAGGTCTAGAGCGACTCACAAAAATGACAGCTTTCTTTTTTATTAGTGTCCTGTATACCATCCCAACATTTTCAGCAATGAAGTCATAAGGAAATTTTTGCTATACTGAAGCTAGTTTCAGGGGCCGAAGAATGATACAATATCTATTTTAAAAAGGGGGATGAATACAGCGAGATTAAGGATTACCAGCAGGCATCCTTGACGACAAAATTAGGCTTTACAAGGCAGCTCATGAAAGTGCAGGTGTGATAAATGGGTCACATCCCAGCATGTTTTTCAATATTCAGGAGTTGTGGTTGCGTACGTAGGTTCACAAACTTTCTGGTTTTGGACAGGAAATTTTTCCCTCGCCACCGCAGTGCTCAGGAAATCTCCAGGAAACTTTGCCTCCCACACCCAGTCTTCCGTCCCCGTGTGCAGTTACTGTAAATGCTCTCTGTTTTTTTCTCCTTTTGGCTGACGCATTTTTATCTCAGTCATCAATGGCCTGATTTACCTCTTAAGCCTCCCTTGCCTCTTGACCCTCCCTGACCTCCTCTGTCTTTTTCTGTCTGCGTTCTGCGTCTCTCACAGCACATTCTGTCCCTCTGCCACAGCCTTGTTCTTCTCGTTTGCATGGCTTTAAATCAACCAGAGATTATGAGTAATATTGACTATTGAATGACTATTAATATTTTAACAAGAATTAAACAAATTCACCCATTGGGACTTATGCTCTTTTGAAGAATTAATTAGTTCTGAGATGATAATCATCTTTTGACCATCTTTTCTGTTTTGAGCGTGTGTGCATGTGCGTGTGCACATGCATGCGGGTGCTGAAAGAAAGAACTGGGATTGGATGAGAATATTGAAAGGAAGTTGTATTGGCTGAGCAGGAGGCGATTTACTCCAAATCTTAGTTGCTTGTGATGGCACCATAGACCGTAGAAATAGGTAGTTAGGGACACAGAGGTTTTCCTGCATGTTGTAAAACTGATTTTGGGCTGTTTCCAGTGCAGTGTAACTCAGTATTTTGCCAGGGCCTCCAGATTTTAAAGATGTTTGGAAAAAACATGAAGGGGATGTTTACAGGATACTTTGATGAACCCTAGAGAAAGATTTGAGATTTTTTTTTATTTTGAGAATTTGGAATATGACATTGGAGTCTCCCATTCAAAAGTCTATGTTGTGTGTGTGTGTGTGTGTGTGTGTGTGTGTATGTATGTGTGGGAAGAGGGGGATGTCGGTCAGGTAAAAATCCCTTGGAAAATGATGATTATTGACCTGTTGTCAGTCAATGTTCTTGATTAACACGTTTCTCACAAATATGAATTATCCGCTAGCACTTAAAACATAAAAAAAAAAAAAATAAATAATATATATCTCGATTTTTGGTGTTGGCTGTTGTCATCAACTTACGCTTTATGATTGAGTGCTTAAATGAAAACAACTTACACTAAGATCAAAATGGGCAATTTTTTTGCGTTCGAATGATGTGTTTTATTTCTTACCTTAATGTAGAGAATAGGCTACATCTAAGAGAGGTCAATATCTATGGAGTTAAAGTATCTTTAATCAATGAAAATGACTGAAAACAGATAGAGTAATTATTATTTTAAAGGCATGTTTTACGCCCTCCCTGCTTTCTGTCCATCGGTGCCACTGGCTGTATCAGTACTTCATGCTACATCAATCAATACAAGTGTTTGCCACTAACATGGCAATATCCCCCGCCGCCTCAATTTTATGTGTCCGTACAGACGGATGTATGGACGGAGCCCAATGCTTTATCTCCCGCTTCACGCTAATCCACGGCAGGGGATAAAAATTGGTGTCAATGCAGAGAGAAGGTTCTGGTATTCCAAGGCCTTACATTTGTTCTGCTCCTCTAGAGGGCAGTGTTTGGCAAAAAAAGAGAACTTTTCTTTAAGCTGAAATGTATTTCCATGTTCTCTATTGTTGTTGGAAAAAGTGACTATAGCAGCCATAAACAAGGCTCTCCTTGACATTTATATTCAGCAGGGGATTATTTAAGGCAAAGAATGTATACGGTATCACTGTGAAATCTAGACATGCCTTGAGGTTGCCCAGGCTGAATTTTCCCCTATTCTGTCAGGATTGATGATGGTAATTCTGACTAATTAGCTGCAGTAATCAACCTAGATAACTAGCCTCAGAACTAGTAAAAGCATTATAGTGAAAATTACAAAACTTTGAAGGAATGAGACACCAAACATGTGGATGTGGCCACTGACAACAGAAGTTTGCCAGCGTATTTGACATTTTAATTTTCAGTCCAATTCAAGTAGATTGATTGCATTTTAAGGAGAGCGCCAGTACATGCTAAATTGCCTTTTTATTGAAGAGCAGAAATGATTAACTGGCCCATTCTGTGTTGTGTGAGATTCACTTGTTCTTGGTGAGGCCAGCTTTGTTTGAGGCCTGAAGCTCTTTGTTTTGAAGGCAAGTGCAAAAAGGCTAAGCCCCACATTTCCTGAATGGGATCTGTGTTACTAATTGGTGACATGGGCAATTACAAATCACTGCCTCTTACCAGCCACTTGGACAATGGCCATATTAACTCATTGGCAGCATTAGTTAAGCAACAAACAACCCTTTCTCTGAATTAATTTAGAGGCCCCTGGAGCCATATTCTCCATATGAATTACAGCAATTGTACAGCAGGAATTCAGGGAGGCTCCGGCTCCACAGAAGTGAACAATGGCAGAGCGCAGACAATTAGTGTGCTTTAAATGGGCCAGTGTGCCATGGAACACTGCCAGTGTTGGTCCTTTTCCAGGGATGTGGTATCCTTCAACAACCCCTTAGGACCCCGGGAAGGGGGTTCCCTTTTATTTTACAAAATATGGCTGGAATCCTCACAACTGAACATCAAATCCAGCCCTGGTTTTCTTTCCTCCCAAGTGACTAATTCAACAATTAGCAATGCATATTGGCCAGACTAGCTTCATACCTAACGCCCAGAGGTTCGTTTCCCGAAACCACTGATGCTTACTTACATAGTTGGGCCCATTGACTGTGAAAGGATAAACTATGTAAGTTGTAACTTAGTCAGCAACTACGCTTTTGGGGAATAGGCCCCAGGTAAAGGTTGAGTGTAAAAGCAGCAGGACTTTGACAACTGTGATTTGAGCAACAGGGAATTAGGGTTTTTCCATGATTGCTTGTTGAATATCACTAGGTGTGGAGGTGTGTAGAGGCGACCACCGCCAAGCCCCTAACACCACTACCACTGACACCCACACCATGCATACTGTAAGTGTTAAGTCATAAGCCCTTTCTCCCAGACAGGGAACACACCGTCCTAACTGATTACAGCTCACTTACTCCACATGCCTCCCTCAAATCTCTCTGTACTCCCGGCAGAAGCAGAGTGGGCAAAACCTGCAGGAAAATTCAGTTTTTATGTATTCCAACCCTTTCTATACCTGCTGCGCTGCTTTTCACCATATATTCCCGTGTCCAGAACGCCCCTTAGACTGGCCTTGCAACATCTATTCCATCTACACTCAAAAGAATTTATTTTTGAAAAAATTTCTATATATCAGCCAAGGCATTTTCAGAAAACAGTGTCCAGCTTCATTGTTTTCTGTCTAGCATGAACACTCTTTTTAATTTTGCAGATTGTGTTTTATGCGGAAAGAAGATGAATTATTAAAATGTCACAAATTATATGTCAGGTAATGTGTTCGTAATGTGCTTGAATTCTATTCTCCTTTTTTGTTCAAAGGAATACAAAAAAAGTCAATGAGATAAACTGTATTCAGCAATGCCTCTATGCAGCATTTGCCTCCCAGTGGTTGACTCTGTCATTACACTTCAGTACAACTTGTGGCACTCATGATCTGCGACTATTTATTTGAGAGGGGAATGCTTCTGTCATCGGTTAGTCCGCATTCAGCATTTTTAATAGCAGGTTAAAGGTGCATGCTATCAAAGAATTTCACTTGTTGTTGGTAAAAAGGTTTGTTTGTTTATTTCACAACGTTAACACTATAGCTACTGACCCTCTCAAATGTTACATGTGCTGGACAGTTTTGTGGAGAGGAACGTCATTTTGATTTCAATGCAAACAGTAGTCATCCCAAAAAAACTGCAATGTAGTCATACATTGGGCCATTTAACACTTAGCTCAGCTGGACACTGGACGTGGTTGGAAATTTAGTGAAATTCTAACTGGAGCCTCAATTTTGCTGGGTTTGGAATGTTGCAGTCAAAGCAGAGAATCAAGGGGGTTGAGGGCGAGAATATATTTCTCAGTAACTAGGTCTTAAGATTCTACAGCCAGTGAGAGGAAGGAGGAAGCTCTAACCTTTAACCTTTCAGCCCTCAGAACTCAGATGTCCCCCCCATCCACCCATGCCGGCACTAGACAATGTTCGCCGTCATACACAGATAACCCAGCACGTGCCCTGACCTTCCACCTTCCAGCTCTGCCCTGACGTGTGCTGTGACTGCACCCACTGTCAATGCTGTCTCCTACAATGCATGCATTTATGCCTGACATTTGGAGGGGGCAGTAGGGGCGAGGATAGGTTCTGTCAGACAGCTCAGTCACAGAATCTAAACACAAGCACCATTGTTCCGCGCAGCATTCTTATCCCACATCCTCCCCAGCTTCATCTATCCCCTGGAAAAAAAAAATTGGCAGCAGGCCTTCCTCCAACCAGCTGGAGGACAGAGTAATTTTCTTTGTTTGATAGATAGATAGATAGATAGATAGATAGATAGATAGATAGATAGATAGATAGATAGATAGATAGATAGATAGATAGATAGATCGTTTAAATAAGGTTAAAAAGAGAGGGCAATTATAGCGCTTAAAATATTGAAATACAATTTTTCCTGGCATGTTCATCGTAATATCGGTCTGCCTGTCTCTCTGACCTCACCCTAGCTTCCACAGCTCTTGAGGTATCGACAAAAACACATTGTGTGTAAAGAGACATGGGAGCGACATCAAAAATTTTTCTTTACAATTTGCCCATCAGAAATTGGGCACCAAATTGAGGTATGACACCAAACTTGCCACCATCACACCCCTCCTGAAAAAACTTGGCCTCAACCCAGACAACCTGGACAACTTCAGACCCATCTCCAATCTTCCATTACTTTCAAAAATACTGGAACGCTCTGTCATAAATCAACTCCAACACCATCTCCACTCCACCCAACTTTACGAAACATTTCAGTCTGGATTCCGTTCACACCACAGCACAGAAACAGCCCTCCTCAAAGTCTCCAATGATCTGCTCCTCGCCGCTGACTCTGGTTTCATTTTTATCCTCCTCCTCCTCGACCTCTCTGCCCTATTTGACACCATTAATCACACCATCCTCCTCCACCGTCTATAGTCTATAGGCATCTTTGGCACAGCACTCCTCTGGTTCATCTCCTACCTCTCTGACCGTCATCACTTTGTCTCTGTCAACAACTCCAAATCCCCCAGTCAGCCATGGAGTTCCCCAAGGTTCGGTGCTCGGCCCCCTCCTGTTCACAATCTACATGCTCCCCCTCGGTCAAATCATTCGCCACCATGGACTTTATTTGCACTGCTACACCGACGATACACAACTTTACATCTCCACCAAATACATCACCCCTGTCATCCTCTCCACCATAACCAACTGCCTCTCTGACATCAAAATCTTGATGGACAAAAATGTTCTAAAACTAAACAGCAATAAAACTCCTCATCACCGGACCCAAATCTCTCTTTCCCTCCATACAGAACTTTTCCCTCCTCATCGACGGTCACAATGTCACCCCCTCCCCCTCCGTTCGCAACCTTGGCATCATAATATCGCATATCAACCACATCACTAAAACATCCTTTTTTCACCTCTGCAACATTGCACACCTCCATCTCTCCCTCTCCCAGACCACAGCTGAGACTCTCATTCACGCTTTTATCACCTCCAGACTCGACTACCATAATAACCTCCTCTTTGGACTTCCCTCCACTCATCTCCAAAAACTGCAATATGTCCAGAACTCTGCTGCTCGCCTCCTCACCCTCACCCGCTCCAGAGAACACATCACCCCCATCCTCCAACAGCTCCAATGGCTCCCTATCCAACACCGCATCCAGTTCAAACTCCTCCTCCTCACCTATAAGTCCCTCCATAACCTAGCCCCTCGCTATCTCTCTGACCTCCTGCAACGTCACTGTCCCTCCCGCCCCCTCCGTTCTGCTGAGTCCACCCTCCTTACGCCCATCACCCGCACAAAACGCCGGACCTTGGGAGACCGAGCCTTTGCCGCCACCCCCCCCCACCCTCTGGAACTCACTCCCACAACCCATCATGAACTCAGACTCGCTACAAAACTTCAAATCCATCCTCAAAACCCACCTGTTCAAACTGGCTTTTCTTTAACTCTATATTTTGTTGTCTTCATTCATGTTATTGTTGTCCCTCGTTTTTGTTTCTGTTGTCATTGTTTGATCCTTTATTTTGTAAAGCATCTTTGAGTGTCCAAGAAAGCGCTATATAAATCAAATTTTTTATTATTATTACTATTAAAATCTTGAAATGGTTCTGTCTGTCATTATCATCAAAACACCAGATCAGGGAATTTCTCTTGGAAGAAAGGTTCTCCACCCCTCCTGTAAAGTTTTACACTTGAAGAATATATGGCTTAATTTATGGGCAAATAAGGCCTAAATCTGATTTTTGCAGAGTAGTGAGGACAGAAATCTAGTTTTTTCCAATCAGATCTGAGCCACTTTGATACATGGTGCTAAATCCAATACAGATCCGATCACTGGCCATGCTATCGCTTCAAAAACAGTCATATTCAAATTCATGTATGCTTTTCTCATACATCCACGGTTTTTCCTTGTCATACTTCACTGTGCAATCACTCACAATAGTGTCACAGTAGTCTGGTGAAAGTACTGAAGGCCGATTATTCAGAGGGTCCATTAGTCTGAAAAATTTCCCATGGTACCGAGGACACATTTATCCAACAGCTTGTCATCCAGAAAACAAAGGAAGCAGTAAATGACAATATTAACAGCAATTTGCTTACAGCCGTGGCAGGACACGTGAGATGTGCTGCTATCCATGGTGGATTTGGCAAAACTATCACCCTTTTCTCCCCTTGACAAAATTCTTACTACTGCTATGCCACACCTCGCTTGCTAATTTGTCCCTGTTGTCTATATACAGTGAGTTAGTGTGACTTGTTTTCTACTCTGCCAGCAAGTCAAAAATACAATTTATTACAATAAAAAAATGAAAAATAAAAATAAAATAAAGATTAAAACAGAAAAAACAAACAAACAATAATCGAGGAGGGACAGGAGGAAGCAAAGCTTAAAGTGTCCTGCCCCTTCTTTTTTATTTTTCATAATTCTAATATTCAAGATAATGCATATTTCCTAGTGAAAGTTGCTTGTTAGTATACTAAAAACACACAAGCAAATTCATACTTGACACAATAGTTATCAGCATATACTGTTTATATCTTATAATATATATATTGCATGTTCAAAAAAATACAAAGAGACAAAAATGTCTACTAGTGCTTGTCCAGCGTAATATTCTTGTAATGATTCATGAAGCATTGTTTATAATTTTGTTTGAATACTAAAATGTTTCCACTCATCATTATCTCAAGCCCGTTCCAAAGGGCTACTCCACAAACGGACATGCACATACATTTTAGAGTTGTACGGACTACCAGTTGTTTAAACACCAGGAGTTGGTAGCCCCCCTCTTTATAAACAAACATCTTTTGAGTGTTTCTTGGTACACTATTATTTATTACTTTATACATAAATTCACCAGTTTTGAATTTGACCAGGTCTGTGAATTTTAATACTTGAGAGGCTAAAAACAAATTATTTGAGTGGTCCTGGTAACCAGCGTTATGCATAAACCTGATGGCTCCTCTCTGCAGTGTGCATATCCGTTGTAGGATACTTCTGTAGGTGTTACCCCAGATTTCAACACAATATGACCGATAAGGAGTTATGAGTGCGTGGTACAAGGGAAGAAGTGCTTTCTGGTTCAAAAAGTGCCTCGTTTTTCTTAGTATTCTGATGCTTTTTGCAATCTTTGAGGATAAATATTTTAAGTGTGGTTTCCAGCTCATTTAATGATCAATTAGGACATCCAAAAACTTAATCTCATAGACTCTTTCAATTTGAATATTATCTATTTCTAGGCGAAATCGGTAGTCACTTTTGCATGATCCAAATATCATAGCAGTTGTTTTAATTATGTTTAGTGATAGTTTATTTTTATCAGACCAATATTTTAATTTAATCAATTCTTTGTTACTACCATTGACAAGCTGCTGGAGATTATCACCAGAATATAAAATGTTTGTGTCATAAGCAAAGACGATAAACTTCATTACATCAGACACCTTACAAATGTCATTGACTTATAGAATGAATAATTTCGGACCCAAAATTGACCCTTGTGGGACACCACAGGAAATAGCGGAGCAGCTTGATTTAAGTTTTCCGAGCTGAACAAATTGCAGTCTATTACTAATATGGCTTTCTATCCAGTCAAGGGCTGCTCCTCTTATACCATAGTTCTCAATTTTCTTTAATAGTATCTCATGATCGATCATATCGAAGGCTTTCTTCAAATCTATAAAAATTCCTATGATATATATTTTTTCTCTATACATGATGTCATCTCTTCAACTAGTTCCATTAGAGCCATGGATGCAGATCTTCCTGATCTGAATCCATACTCGCTTTCCGTTAGTACGTTGTGCCTGTCAATGAAATGGTTAAGCCTTTTTTCAAATAATTTTTCAAGTATCTTTGAGAACTGAGACAACAAGGACACAGGTCTATAATTGGTAAACAGGTGTTTGTCTTTCATTTTAAGGGGGAATATCCCAGATTTAAATGATTAACTGAATATATGAGTTAAAGGATCAGCAATTCCATCTATTACTGCCTTAACTATATACATGTCAATATCATCACCATCAGTAGAAGTTTTGTTCACACATTTGTTTACCACCTCTATGATCTCCTTTTTGTCAACAGAGCCCAGGGACATTGACTCAGATATTGTATCCACATTCTCAAACTCCCTACAGCTATCCTCCATGTTCATTAGGCTTATTCCATTGGCTAGATTAGGACCCACCTCAACAAAAAATGTAATGAACCCCCCTGCTATCTCATTGTGTAATCTGTCTGTCTTTATCTGTAAAGTGATCAGGGTTGGTAGAATCAGTTTTCCTGTTTTTAATGATTCCATTCAATATTTTCCATATTCCTTTAATGTTACTTTTATTTTCATCTAGTAGCTTAGAATAATAGTCTTTCTTACAAGTCCTCATAATACAGATGAATTTATTTTTATATTTCTTGTATCTAAGCTCTGCCACCATTGTTCTTTCTTTTATGAATAGTTTATAAAGAATATATATTTTTTTACAAGGATTTGAGTGCCCTTGGTCATCCATGGCTTTGCTGAGAACTTGTTCTTTTTGCTACACTGTTTTAGTGGGCAGTGTCTGTCATAAGCAGCTTTTAATGTATCAAGAAATAACCCACATGCTTTGTCAACATCAGATTCCTCATAAATAGTCCTCCATTTCTGATTCAACAACTCCTTTCTGAGAGCATCAACAAAGTCCTCAGTTCTTATTCTCTTGTACTTAGGTTCATACGACTCCCTCTACCTCTTGCAGTTCCCTTCATATTCTGTAAAGACTGGAAGGTGGTCGCTAATATCATAATCCACTTACTGAGTTGTTTTCCATATTGTTAGTGAAAATATTGTCTATTTCTGATGCACATTCAGATGTTATTCTGCTAGGTTTTGACCTTGTTGGGAAGAGGCCCATGCTCTACTTTACTTCAAAAAATTCCTGTTTTTTATGCTTGTTTGGATTTAAGAAGTCAATGTTAAAGTCCCCACAGACATATCAAAACTTTTGCTCTGATGTAGTGCACAACCTTTCCATATTTAATATGAATGTATCCATATTGGATCCTGGTTTCCTGTAAACACAACTTAATAATACATTTTTCGATCTATTTATACTTCAATAGTATTCAATAACAATCAATTGTTATTTAATGTTAACTCCATTACCTCATCAATAGCCATTGGCATGTTATCCACAACCTTCTGAGTGAGAGATTCATCCACAAACAGAGCTACTCCACCACCCTTCCCACTCTGTCTATTAACGCAATGTAGCTCATAGCCTCTTAAAACAAAGTCAAAGCCTCTTTCTGGGTCAATCCATGTTTCAGAGAATGCCATGAACTTAAATTGTTCTTCATATTCTTTTATGTTCAAGACGTTAGCGTACAAGCTTCTACTTTCAAAGTGAATTATAGATTTACCATTCACATTTTTAACAAGTGTTTGCCACTAACATGGCAATATCCCCTGCTGCCTAAATTTTATGTGTCCGTACGGACGGATGGAGCCCAATGCTATATCACCCACTTTGCGCTAATTGCGCAAGCGGAGGATAATAACAGAGTTAAGCTGATGCCCTGTGAAATAGCAGCAGTCGCTGTTGATGTTGTCTAAGAGATTATGATCAGGGTCTATATCACTATCAGACTCAAACATTAGAATTGTTGAGATGTAGACATAATGTTACAAATACAACTGGCTTACATCTCCACACAGGACAGCTCACAGTATAACCCCACCTTGCCAGAGTAATCAAGTAATATAGAAAATTTATAGCAGTGCTGCTATTCACATTAAGATGGACAGAATTAACTGAGAATGTAGCATGATAATAATGGACAATTTCTCGAGAGTGCAGATTAAGTTGGACATGATTACTTGAGATTATAGCCTGATAATGACTGACAAAAACCTGAGGATACATGATAAAGAGAATCGTCTCAACTACCTGGTGATGCCTACAGCCCAGACTAATCATAACTATCAAGTTGGTCGATGCCTCTGATGAGTAGCCCTCTGGCATTCTCAGGTGCATCTTTTGTTTTTATGAAAACCTTACAGCTGACCGTCCAAGTGAACTGAATCTTGCCTTGCTTCCTGAGAAACCTTGCTTTCCTAGCAATGTCAGCATTTCTCTTAGTGAGGTGCTCATTTAAGTACACATTTGAGCCTCTCAGCTTCCTCCCTGCCTAAGTAGATCCATTTTGTGCTTCCTATTTGTAAAACGAATGATTATTGCAGGAATGGCAGGAGTGGTGGGAGACTTGTCGACAGTCGGCTTCCTACCTGGCAGTGTATGACATGCTTCAATGTATCCAATGTCAATGTTTTTATTACGGTGAAAAGATGTTACCTGCTCCTCCGTTGTCTCATCATGTTCAAAACTGTTCTCAGTCCCTGCTCCTTTCACGGCCTGAAGGTAGTTCCGAGGTCTAATTTTCAGACCTGAAACAATTACATTGTTCGTCCACGAGTACTGCTCCAGTTCAGACACCTGGTCTTCCAGCGAAGTGATTTTCTTCTCTTGATCTCTGCAAGCAAACCAGTGATGGTGGCCTGCTGCGTGGTCAGAGTCGCCATTCCAGGGATCATCGTTTCCACTGACAGTTTCAGTTCCCTCAGCTCCTTCTGAACTGCTTTCAGAGTCAGGATGGACAACGCGGGTCCGACGCAGATCTAGATTGAATATAGATCACACTGCCACGGGACGCCACTGCCACCGGTGATGGATGGTCGCCTGTTAGCAAAACAGCTAGCCAGATAAAGGTTGCCTAGCCCCGACTCATAGCTAGCTAACAAAAGTCGTGAGCGACATGGCGAATTCTGCTGATGTGATTCCTGACAGATTGACAGATATTGATTGCATGCAAGGCATCTCGGGGTTTAGATCCAGTCACACTGATGTCAATTACAGTCTGGGTCACATCAAAAATGAATATGAACTGTCTGATACTTGTCAATGTGTGTTAAAGGTGATCTGGCAGCTTCTGCCAGCGCAACACGTCACTAAGACTGTTTATGTTGATTTTTCCTTTTCTTCGACTAACTTGGTCCACACTGTTCTTATAATACATATGATATTCTGTCAGGGAAGAGAGGGGCACATTTTATTGACTGAATATCTAATTAATGTTTATTTTTTGTTTAACGAAGAATATGGGTTTACTGGTACTGAATGATAGCTATCATTTCCCCTCTCCAGCTAATGTTGTTGCACCTCAGTATCTCTCACACTTGAAGTCAGTGTCAGTGTAAATGCGGGACCCAGCTTTCTGCCTACACATCTGTGCACAGCTGCCAGTCATAAACTAATTGTCAGCTGATAGTGCTGACTCCCCTTTAGATCTAGAGCCCCTGATGGTTTTGCTTTCTTATGTTGCCCTAAACACTAGACATTGTTTTGCTGGCTGGCTGACTGGCTGGCTGGCTGACCTTGGGGTTGGTTGTACAAATCTCCCCACACCCTCCCCCTTATAGAAAGGCCTCAGAGGCTGGGCCATGTTTGGGACAGCTAAAATCTAAGTATTGATATCTCTACGAGCCAGTGCTGCAATATGTGATTAGTATTGACGAGGCTTGAGGAAAACATGCAGGGTGTCTTTGGCCTTTCAAAAATATGACCATCCAGGCAGAATTTTTTCTTTTCTTCTTGAAAAAAATATGTCCATCAATATGCACTGTCCCTGTTTATTTAAAAATTAAAAAATAAATAAAATAAAATTAAATATGTTTTTTCTTCAAGACAGGCTTCAAATAATGTTATAATGCTACCTGAAAAGTCACTTACTTATGTTTTCGTATGGAGACGAAATTGGAATAGTTGAATCAGCTTTGCATGGAATTGGTGAACCAGCTTTCATTTCAAATCTGTAGTACAATTCATGCGTGATGGGTTATATTATCGGGAGGTCAGCTAAATACAATTTGGCCATGAGCCTGAACACATTTTGGGTTGCAGTGCACAGGTCTTCTGAGGAAGCAATTGCACATACATAGATGAGATTTAACCCTATAATGCCCAGACACAGACATCATTATAGGAAAAATATGACCTAGTAATATTTTTGAAGTATTGAAGGGTAGTATTTAGATCCACGTCATCATTAGGTTTTGAGACAGCAAAATATATACTGACCAAAACTTCCAACGCCAACACATACAATTTTGAAATATTTGGTGTACATAAAATGGGATATTGGTTTTGAGCCATAATACATCAAGTACAACTTAAAAGCTCAGAAAATTGTTTTGATTTTGTTGTGTGGGCAGCTCGTTCCGCTTGATTGCACATTGTTTAGAATTTTGCCTATCCCGTCAGGTTGAGTAGAATCCTTCGAGAATTTGGTCAATAAATAGCCGTAGCAATGGGCAACTTAAATATTCCTTCGCATTATCCTGGGTCAACGTGTGACCATGCCGCGCCTAGGTCAAAATCAGCGCGAGCGAGCCGTTGGTATGCTCACTGGTGGAATGTCGCAAAGACGGGTTGTAAGGAATCTGGGCGTCCAGGTGTCGACCATATCACGTCTCTGGAGCCGGTATAATGAAACAGGAAGCACCGGTGATCGATCACGTGCCCCCAGACCACGTGTCACCACCCCACAGCCGGATCGCCATATTCGCCTCCAGCACCTGCGCAATCGCTTCCTGCCAGCTACAGTCACTGCTGCTCAGACCAGAGGTCGTTACCAGAACTGGATTAGCGACCAAACCGTACGCAACCGCCTGCATGAAGCCGACTTGCACAACCGACGTCCCCGCCATGGTTTGGTGTTGACTCCTGCGTCCGTCTGCGATGGTCAAGGGCACATTTGGGCTGGAATGCTCTTAGATGGAACAGGGTGCTCTTCTCTGATGAATCGAGGTTCAAGTTGAGTGTGTCTGACGGAAGACTGTATGTATGCCGTAGGCGATGGGAACATTATACTGACGCTACCATCCTGCAGCGTGACCGCTGGGGTGGACCCAGTGTGATGGTTTGGGCTGGAATAAGCAGTAGACACAAGACAGACCTCATTTTCATTCATGGAAACCTCAGCGCGGCCCGTAACCGTGACGACATCCTTACCCCTTTCGCAGTTCCACTCGTCCATCACTATCACCTAACTCTGCAAAAGGATAACGTGAGACCACATGTCGCTAGAGTCTGTCAGGACTATCTGAGGCAGAATAATGTTCACTGTCTTGATTGGCCTGCGTATTCCTCAGATTTAAACCCTATAGAACATCTATGGGATATTCTGGATCGCCGGGTGAGAAGGTGTGATCCAGAACCAGCCACAGCCCAACAGTTGCGTCAAGCACTCCAGGAGGAATGGGACCGCATTACACAGGCTGAAATTCGGCATTTGATTGACTCCATGCATCACAGAATCCAGGCTGTGTGTGACGCCAGAGGAGGCCATACAAGGTACTGACTTCGGTGATCCAGAATTGCGCCTTCAACTGATGCAATGAATTGGAAACCAGGAAAAATCTGTTCTTCATTCCTGACTCTACAACTGTGTTTTTGATTTGAATCTTCATATTTGTTATGTATTGTTAAATTTATCGTAAGAAAATGACATGCGTTGCAATAAACCCGAGTGTTGCGTCGGAAGTTTGGGTCAGTATACATTGCTGAACAGAATTTCTTCTAATTCCAGGAGTATCATATCTGATCCAGCCAAAAATCAGCACCCCTCCATAACTCAGCACTCGAAATTTCAAATTATTTATATGCTCTCTACTATATATAGCTCTCCCTGAACATGTATAAGAATAAGTTTTTGTGCAATATTTACCTTGGAATGCCGAACTTCACTGCCAAAGTCCAAGGAAATTCATGAATTCCCATTCACATAGGAGCTACTACCTTGAAGTGAGTGACTAGGGGAGAGACTGTAATCTCACTTCTTCCTTCCAGGTGGCAGCACTGTGTATCAGATATGATACAGTGAGCAGTCGTGGTTTTGTTGCATCTTACCAAGTGGACACAGTCCTTCAAATTTGATGCATCATATATGATACAAGGGGCATTATGGGGTTAAAATACACTTTATTCCTCAGTGGAGTAATTAGTCCTCAGCATTTAACCCATCCTATAGTTTGGAGCAGTGGGCAGCCACAGAGCCGCGCCCGGGGACCAACTCCAGGTCTAAAGCCAGTTCCTTGGTCAGGGGTACTGGTGGGAGTGTTCCAATGATGTAAGTTTTTCTGAGTGGGGAAACCCGAGTACCCGGAGGAAACCCAGGTGAACAGTGGAGGAACATACAAACTCCATTCAGAAAGGCCACAGGCAAGATTCGAACTCATGACCTTCTTGTTGTAAGGAGGCAGTGCTGACCACTGCTAACCACTGCAACATATAAATGCAATGATCATTGTTGGTGCTTCACATCAAGAAAGTCATGGGTTCAAATCCGGCCTGGGGCCTTTCTGTGTGGAGTTTGCATGTTCTCCCCGTGTTCGTGTGGGCTTTCTCCGGGTACTCCGGTTCCCTCCCACAGTCCAAAGACATGCATATCAGGTTAATTGGAGACACTAAATTGCCCATAGGTATGAGTGTGAGAGTGAATGGTGTGTGCGCCCTGCGATGGATTGGCAACCTGTCCAGGGTGGGTTCCTGCCTCTGCCCGTAGCCAGCTGGGATAGGCTCCAGCTCGCCCCGTGACCCTAGTGAGGAATAAGCGGGTATAGAAGATGAATGAATGACATAGGCAATGAAGACAAAAACTCTGCACTAATGAAAGCAACATTAAGAAATACAACTGTTTATTTATTAAAAATGTCAATCAGCACTTGAATTGAACTTGTGAGATTAAGTTGTCAAACATGGAGGTCTACATCATCACCTTCATCAGATCACATTTGAAACCACCACTTAACCACTGACGATAGCAGCATAGCAGCATAGGTATGCTCTAGAGCATTTTTTGTTTCTCTCATGTTGTCTTTTTCTAACATTAAAATTATTTGAATGATCTGAAACATTTAAATAAGACAAAAAAAAAATTGAAAAAATTGGGAAGGGTTGAATACTTTTTCACAGCAATGTAGCCCTGTCATATGTTCATGCAGCTGTTTTGCAGCGCTGCTGACATGCAAAATTTACTTCATGTGCACCTGTTCAGGGCCTGTGATCCCTGTCATTAGAGCAATGCACTTCACTGTTACAGTTAAAAACACAGAGTGCAGGGAGCCCCTCCAATCGTATAATGATCCATGAAGTCCGCTGGGCCAGGATGACTGGAGGAAGACAGAGAAAGT
Source organism: Gymnothorax reevesii (assembly GCA_029721435.1). Lineage (NCBI taxonomy): Eukaryota > Metazoa > Chordata > Actinopteri > Anguilliformes > Muraenidae > Gymnothorax > Gymnothorax reevesii. The sequence goes on from CM056573.1 coordinate 31,410,376, forward strand.
TCAATCAATTCACCTCCTGAAGAGTGCAGCTCGTATTTGCCCAGTCGTACCCCATTAGCTATCCAGAGGATGTAGTCATCTGCCGTTGTGTTTTCATAATAGTTCTGGGACTGAAAAGTAACAGCACCGCTGCCTCAATATACTGACGCCAGTCTTTACCTGGGTTGTGCAGAATAATGCTCTATCTCTGTTCCAACATTAAAGTCTGGCCTGAGAATTCATCAGCCAAAGGGATTGTTTTCTGGAGTTTCCACATTTTTTGTCGCCTGTTTTTACCTGGTACTAATATTACTCATGCACTTTGTGATTGATTATTGTGTGTGTCAGCTAGGAGAACAAATTCCTTTCCCTGGAAGAATGGGGAAGACTGAATATTTTTAAGCTGGGAGGCAAGTGAACACCACCATCCTTTCAAACTTTATTTGCTTGTGTTGTTCACAGATTAAAGCACATTTTATCTCCAATATTCCCCATGGTGTGATATAACTTTATATTACCTGCTTTGCTATGACTGGTTGGTTTCTCAACCAGCGCATTTACATTTGCAGTACAACCTAACTTGTACATGCTCTGACCGATTCAAGCAAGTCAAAGTTAAATGGTTGGGTACCAAAGAACCCATGACTTTAGACCTCTCTGATGTGACTGAATCAGAGCGTTGGCTACCTGAGCCAAAGCTCAGATCAGGGGCATCAGATTCATTTTAGCAGTAAGGTGGTGAAAGCTAACATCAAAAGTCAAATTAATGATCTTAGATTATAATAATCTCAGAATTTTACCGCTAAGCTAATCCTTCACAATGGATCACTTGGCCAAAGTGGCGGCAGTATACCTCCAAAAATTAGTGGGCAGCTAGTGCAAGAGTTTGAGAAAACTTCCATGATAGGTCTAAAGTAGATTAAATAATCACCGCTGAGATGCAGCAAGCGATGACAGCCGTAAAGCAGCTAAGTTTGCCAGCTTATGCTGACAGTCAGATGTGCTTCTGCTCGTTCGGAATGAAACCCTGCTGCCCCTTTGCCCTTGTATGGTCCAGTTTGAGACCCTTACCATAGAGCGATTACGAGAATCATATACAGAGGTGAAAAGGAGTGTAATCCACAATTAGTTATCCCCCCATGCTTTTGTATGGTGGATACAATGAAGTCAAGAGGCTTCGGAGCACATGTGATGCCATAGGTATCTGCATTAATTTTGCAAAGATTATGAACTGATATTATGGCTTTTACAGCCCATTTACAATGAACATCATGCAGCCTTCTGTGCAAAAAGTAATAATGAGCTAAGGCTACCACAGTATATTATGTTCATTAAATGTAGATGTTTTTATCTTCTAGTCAGCCATTCTGTAACTCAGCTGCAGCTGTAGAGTTGTCCTGATTGTAGGCTTGAGCGGACAGGCTCCAATGGAGTATTGTATGTCACAGGAAGGAACATTATTGAATGTTGAAGTTAAGTATTGTTTGACCATTTTAGCTTTTTAACCCCTTTGTTCAGAGGCCAAATTTGGCTATTTATGGGTTACCCAATTTAATGCTGTATAATTCAAGATTTAAGCTTCATAAAGAGGAAAAGTGTGGCTCAATTCAGAAAAGACACTTACACCATTTAGAATTACATTGTATTTCAGTTTATTTTCATGATTTTGGTAGAGAAAATGAGCTGCAAACATAAAAAATCTTCATGAGAATTCATCATTGAAATTGCAAAATAAATAATTCCGAGGATTGAAAAACTGCTGGGGCTTAAAACTATACATTTCTGGCATCATAAACTCCTTGACCACAAGTAGAATTCATCTTCAACATTACATTCTAGATTACCTACATGCTATTAGCCAAATTATACAGCCATCCAAGTGTCTCCCCAAAGTCTCAAAATTACATAAAAATACCAAGTATTTCACACAAATAAAGTTTTAAGGCATGAAATTTTATATGAACAAATGATTTTCTGGTTAATTTTAGAATGAATTTATCAATCTCAGTGCAGTTGAATATCAGTGGTCACCAGTAACCTCTCAAAACACAAAACATGCCTTTTCTATGATTGAGTGATTGGCTATCAACGCCAGTACTCGGGTGGATATAAGGAAGCGTTGAATTCATCAATGAAGGAATCTACGCATAAATCCACAGTAAGGAACTACGATTTTATTTGTATGTGACGACTGTAATTGATTGTAGAATGTGAGAGAATCAATACCATGTCGATTTTTTTGCCTCAGAAAACTGATTTTTCTGAACCACTAATTGGAGTACTGTTAGCTCACTGTGGCTAAACTTGTTGCTACAGAGGATAACGATTTTTTTCTGTGTCAATATATCGTTTTTTTAAACTGCTGGATCGATACTATGGGGAAGGATACTGACCAGTTTGCACATCAGGCTTTGCTGAGGAGTTTAATTCATGCAGCTCTTGAAAAACAGGGAGTGGAGTGAACTTCCCCATATTCAGAACCGCGTTCGAGGTCCGCTTGCTTGTGAACATTCAATAAATGATCCGGGGGTGTCATCTAGTGGTCGAGTACAGTAACAGCGTGCTTAAATTTAAAGGTCTATAGAGGCAGGCGTCTACATCTGCAGAAAGGGGTTAATCACTATTTCTTTTAATAAGATTGCAGGAGCATGCAGTCCCTTGCAGTACTTGTTTGTTCAGCTTGCAATGTTAATGGCCCAAACAGAGCAGTGTAACATGCAATATTTAACAGCTATATTATTTGCAATCTGTACTGTCTACATCTGTTTGGTGCCACTGTTTCCTCTTTGATGGGATCAAAATGCAAAAGTCCTCCTGTTTACTTGAAACATCTATTTACCGAAAGTGAGCATCTCTCTGAGCGATAAAAGTTTGGCGAAAGTCACGATAATTGGTTTGCCACTTTCTTGTCAACTTTCTGGAGATCATTAAGTCATGAACTATTCACCAAATATTTGCCAGTTAGTGAGCTACTACTTGGCGATTTGTCAACTTTCTAGTGATTTTTGGTGAAATTTGGGGGAATAGTTGATGAGCAGTTGGCGCAGATCCCTGAGAACTGTCAGCGACATTTGGCGAATGTGGCAACTGTGGCGACTGTTTAGAGAACAGTTGGAAGCTAAAGAACAGTCTGGGGATATCAGCAAATAGGGTGACCAGGTGTCCTGCTTTGCCTTGTACTGCTCAGCATTTTCATCTATTTTTCGGGGTTCCGTAAGTTGAGACCCTGTCCCGCATTTTATTGCCTGGTATAGCGAGACACCAGAAAATACAGCACAAACTAGGAGGGACTGGGCGATCCATTTATCAATAGTGTGTACAAAAAGAGCGATAACTGCACTTAAACATCTTTAACATAAAAATATTATATTGTCAGGGTATTGGAAAGTGGCGGCATATCTGTAGGCTGCTGAGAGGATGGTATCGTTCAGGGGATTTCCTTTAGGGTTCTGGTAGCATGCAGGCTTTGTGGGTCACCATCGGAGTCCCCAGTCTTGCCACCAACTTAATCTTAGGGAAGAACAACATACGAGTGGTACGTGTTTTACATTCGCACTCCTTTCCAACCCTCCCGCAACTGCTCGGCTCTCTCTTTTGAGCTCTGGTCAGCTCTACTTACAATGAAACGCAGCTCCTCCTCCGTGTGCGCCCTTTTCCCAGGCCCGCTTAACCTTATGACTCGCAGCTTGTGAAAACTATCCAGGGTCCTGTGAGTAATGGGCCGGCCGCTATCCAGGGTGCTGACACCTTGCACAGCACCGAGAGAGAAAAGGAGGAGATCTGGCTCTTGCAGGTGTGCTGACGTGGTCAAGGGGTGTGGCCATGTCCCGGTTTTTCTGCACTAGTTACAGCAAAAAATGTACTTAACGCTTTTGTGCACCAAGCAGTCCATATTGAAGCATCATGGACACAATGCATATTTGATGTTTCCAAAAAACCCAGAGTAATCCCAGTGTTAATTCAACTACAATAGAGTTCATTTGAGTCCAAGATGGATGGTTTGGTCTCGTATAAGCTCTACTGGAGTTGAATTAACACTGAGATTTTTGCTGTGAGCTTTTCGGATAGCAACTTGTTTCTTCCTGATATAAAATAATATTAATATTTATTCGGGGTCCTTTCTGTCTTTTGACCACGGAGCCAATGTAATGGCCCAAAATACAAAGATCTGCTGAATGTGGGAGTTTCCGTTCTCAAGGTTTGCAAATCCAGTGGGAAAGCTGTGCAAAAGGGAACTATTTTCCAGTGGTGAGCGTGAGATTTGTTCTCTGTGCATCCCCTTGGAGGTTAGAGGCTGGCACTCTGCAAACCTAAACTTTACAATGAAACATCCTCTGTCCGGTTGTTCACCACTGCCTCTCTGCTGTTTTCTTCCCTTGTTTGTGCATCTCACAAAAGCTACAAGGGCTTTCCATCAGAACAGCCAGAGCTGAGATCCCAGCGGAAAAGCGGCCCCTGCTGGGATATTTTCTGAGGAAGGAGAGCATTAAATGGGAGGAAAAGGGGCAAAAGAAATGAAAAATGGCAAAAAGAAAACAAACTACCCCAAATGCATAGTGCCTATATCCAAAGACATTCTCATCCTTACTCTTCATAAAGTGATACTACCTGACTAAGTGTCAATATACGATTAAAAAGAGGCTTCTGGTGTCCTTCTTTGATGCTTTGGGTGTTAAGAAAGACACACGGGGAAAAGAAGGAACGGTGGGGGGGGTGGAAACCAGATGCGGGGAATACGATTTTTTAATGAAAAAACTCAAAACCTTGGGGGAAAACAAAAACATGGCACACAGGCCAAAACAAACCATTGTGCACAAGCACTGAAAAGGGAAAAACTCAGGAACTGGAATTTTCAAAACTGGGGCACTCGGGAACGCTAGAGGATTGGCACGGACTGGGGCACTCGGGATCACTAGAGGTCTGGCACGGACTGGGGCACTCGGGAACACTAGAGGATTGGCACGGACTAGGGCACTTGGGAACACTAGAAGGCTGGCGCGGACTGGGGCACTCGGGAACACTAGAGGATTGGCATGGACTGGGGCACTCGGGAACACTAGAGGGCTGGTGTGGACTGGGGCACTCGGGAACACTAGAGGGCTGGCGTGGACTGGGGCACTCGGAAACACTAGAGGGTAGGCACGGACTGGGGTACTCGGGAACACTAGAGGGTAGGCAGGGACTGGGGCACTCAGACACAGGAAGCTCAAGGAAACACAGCTGGCGCAGATGGCAGTCTCAGGAGGCACAGCTGGCGCAGATAGCAGACTCGGGAGGCACAGCTCGCACAGATGGCAGACTTGGGAAGGCACAGCTGGCAGATGGCAGACTCGGGAAGGCACAGCTGGCTGATGGCAGACTCGGGAAGGCACAGCTGGCTGATGGCAGACTCGGGAGGCACAGCTGGCGCAGGTGGCAGACTCAGGAGGCACAGGGACACTCGGACCCAGGGGGCTCGGGAGGCACAGCTGGTAGATGGCAGACTCGGGAGACCCAGCTGGCACTGAAGGGTGGGGAGGCGCAGCTGGCGCAGATGACAGACTCGGGAGGCACAGGGACACTCGGACACAGGGGGCTCGGGAGGCACGGGGACACAAGGACGCAGAGGGCTCCGGGAAACATCTGCCAGACTACGCTAGACTGCACTGCACTGCACAGGACTGCTCTGCACCGAAGTCAAGCCAAGACTGGACTGAAGTCAGATCTGACTGCGTCTGCTGAGCCGGGAAATATAAAGGGAGGGGGCACAGACAGACACAAGTGCTGAAAATAATATAAATAACAAGGAGTGGAACATGAGGGAAACCTAATTACATGAAGCAGGAAAACACCAACACACGGACAAGGATCACAAGACTTTCCCATAGACTGGATAAATAAACTGGATAAGAACTTCTAAGTGCACAGAGTAGGAGGCAGGACAGAGATGAGAGACTTTGCCGAGAATCTGCAAGAAATGCAGCAAAGGGGATGAGGCGAGAGCAGGAGGCTGAGACTAGAACAGGGCAAATGCGGAGAGGTTGTTAATCAATTAGTTAGTGCAGCTGTACAATCCCGAGTGCTCGTTAGTTCGTTAGTCTTATATACAATGTTAGTTTTGGTTAGTAAATGATAGAAAACGAACAAATTGTTAGTTGGGTTAGTAAAATAGGAAAGTAAGGGGAAGCAAGCAAACGAAATCGGAAGGAAGGCTGAAACCCAGAATCCATTAAATCACCCGAAATAGTGACACGATTTATTAAGACAGAAACGGCAACGAACTAATGGCGCGACTGGGGAAAAAAACTAAAACCGTACATGGGTAAGACGTGGACCGAAATAACGAGGGAGAGATACGAAATGTGAATACGCTTAACCAGAAGACGAAACAAACATTACAGTAATAAATGAAACCTAATATTAAAAACACAACCCTAACACAAACACAAAAGACACGGACTAAAACCTAATCAAAACACAGAAACCCACAGAACACAACACAGGGTTAGAGTTTGGGTTAAGGGTGTCAGGTTAGGGGGTAGGGTTCTTTTAAGCTGGTGTCTAAAACTACAAACCTAATTCAGCACACCTAATTTGGCTTATTAGCTGCTCATCACAACCTCTAACTGAAAAATGAAGTGCACTTTTCTGGAGACCACTGCTCTGACAAAAATGCAAACCAGAACCTTCAACCAAATTTAGCAAAATCACCATCTTTCCCACATCCACCAGTTCACTCGAGGGCTGGATAGAATAGCCTTATTAACCCTGTTATATTGAGGTAATGGACTCCAGCTGAGGTTATTGCAATTAATCAAAACTGTAACCAACCTTTATATATGGCTGGTGTTGCCCTCTGGTGGAGAGTACCGGAACGTTCACATTGGCGCGGCGCGTCAACGCCTGCAGACGCTTCTATCCCCTTGGTTTTGCCGCCTTTGGGCGGTCCAGTTTTCTAGTGACGTCACTGGAAGCGAAATGCAGCTGGCTGAAGCAAGTTTTCATTGACAACGATATTAATTCACCCAATTGTCGTTTTTCCCGCTTGGATTTTGAATTTTTGAGGGACTGCAGTTGTGTGTAAATGCATTCCGTTATTGTCATGGAGTTTAATCATTGTCATGGATCGGAGAACGAGGACAGTTCTGATAGTTGCCATCCTGCATCTTCAGCGAAAACGGCGCTGGTCTGGGCACGTATCTGGGCCTGTAAAAAAACGCGATTTGCTGAGCGCCAGGTCTCAGTAATTAGAGCAGCACAATACCGTATTTTATTTTATTTTTAACAGTGACAGAATGCTCAAACCCACCAGTGACACCAACAATCTCTGCTACCTTCCTCCATGCGCAGTTGCGTTTCTCATTGTCCCTGTAACTAGGCAGGGAACTGTCATATAAAGCAGGAAAAGAGGTCACGGCGATAATAAGCTTTTCCTCCATTGTGTTCCCGAATCACTTGCAATAAGCGAAACCATACACACTGCCTTCAACCACATGATTGGATATAAGCGTTCCGTTTGCCGGATTCATTACCATAAACTTAATTTTTCCCAGCTTCCTCGACGCGCCACAAGCACAAAATTTGACGCGCCACTCCCATCATGCATTGTGCCGCGGCTACGGACACGCTCGCCGCCTTCCACAGCAAATGAATGGGGAGGCGTAGCCGTCAACGAACGCGCCGCGCCAATGTGAATGTTCCGTACCTCTCCCTCATTTCTAGTCATTGCACAGTGAAAATATTGATTTCATAAAATCTTTTCCTTAAAATTTTATAGTTATGATGGCAGTACATGGCAGTATAGATGTCATTTTCTAAAGGGCTATCATTCAGGTGGGGATCCATATCTCAAACAGAGATATGGACTACTGTTTGGTTCATTTTTGCTAACTGTTATATTATTTGTCAAATCTGTGCTTCCATTGACATCATTTCCAGTCTGATTAATCAATGGAATGATTGTAAATGTAAGTGATTGAGCTTTAAAGTGTATGACAGTTGTAATAGACTGCCTTTAAATCTTCTTTTGTGCTTTACAAAATTCTAGCATTTCCTATCTTGCTGTATGTTTTTACTTGCCACAGGGGCTCTGTTATGAACGTAAGCCAATACAGAATGCATCTGTCATCACTGAGCCGTGACTTACTTTGTGATTGATATAGTGGACAACTAGTTTTGCCAACAGCATTCATTTTACCTCAGCAAAGAATGATGCAAACCCATATTTCCATATTGCTGAGAAAGTTATATTTTTTGTTGCTGTAAATTATTCATTCCTTTGAGGTGACTCTTACGCCTTAATGTTTTCCAAATGCAATGCAGATATGAGATCTCTAAAAGACCAGATGGATTTCTTTCCATCCGTTCCAGGAAAAATGTGAAAGAATGTATAAATGAGTTACAAAACTAACCAAAGACAAAAACAATATATTCAGGTTGCAGCTACATACAGTATGCATGTATGTTAGTCAAAGAACTTTTAACTTGCATAATTTAACTGCAGCAGCATTGTGCTTGTTCTTGTTCATCCATTCATGTCTGTGGATATTATTGGCACAGTAATAAATGTGTGTTCAGAGCTGTGTGTCCATCCTGTGCAGTTATGTTTGTGCAGTAGGTCGCGTTGCTGCCTCAGCTAGCACTGGCTTTATAACTAGTGACGTCTGCTTCCCTTTAAACATCTGTGGCCACACAGTGATCCTATGGGAGGCTTAGAAGGGTGGCAGTAGCCCAGACCTACCACAGCCTGACTATTCGACATCCAGACCCACAAGGCCCCACATCAACAGCCTCAGGGCCTGGCCAAACAATGGGGTCTGTGTGGGTCCACAGGCAGGCCTCTCTGAGAGTAGGCCTGAGTGGACACCTTAAAAGGCTTCAGCCTGACTGCCTGACTCCGCTGGGGATGAGGAATCCCTTCCCCCGCTCAGCAGACCAATGTGAGCCAGAATCCCATCTGTTACCTTTTATAGGACTGCCCCCCCCCCCCCCAGTCCCTGCTGGCTCCCTGAGTGATGCTGGCCCAGCTGTTTACCCGTTCTATGTATTTCGCTTCCCTAGAGCTCTCCTAGCCTAACGCAACCTTATTTCTCAAGAAGTCATTCTTACGCTCACAGCTGGAGTAGTTCAGCCAATGCCCACAGCAGTGTGCAAATTACAGAGCTTTTTTCCATCTTTTCTTTCCTGTAAACTCCCTACGGGTGTGGGATTTCCCTGCTCCAGTTGTCCGCGCACTTCATCTTCCTCACAGCTCCAATTCACCAGTTGTACAAAAGCATGACTCAGGGTTACAGTATCTGTGTTTACCCTGTTAACTTGTCAATTGTGCTTTTAAACAGAAGGCAGTAAGAGAGGATGACGGAGATGAGTGTATAATCATTGGTTGGAAGCAGTTAATATCCGCGGTGCATCACAGTTCCGCCCGCTGGATAACAGGGGCAGAGGGGTTGGGTTGTGTGCTTCGATAAGAGAGGAGGAACCAAGATTCTCTTATTCTACTACACTAGGGAACTGAGACACATCTGGAGATAGCACGCCCAGCAAAAGGAGTGGAATTTTTTTTTTTTTGGCAATGGAGAGAATGAGGATGACATCTTCCTCAGCCTCTGTCTCATTATGGGATATTTTAAACTCCACCTGAGCAGCTGTAGAAAAGCCTGAGTGAAATGGGATAAAATACTAAGGGCCAGCAGCAGTCTGCATTAGGCCCCACAGTATAGTACAGTCTCTGCAGCAAACAATACCCAATCAAATGCAAGTATTCTCTTGGTCACAAACCCATCCCTGCTCATACACTGTACTGTCAATACATAAAGCTGTTTGACGTGAACCAAAGACATTTCTGCATTTTGTTAACCATGCCACAGTGTATCTTGTTTATGTTGAACGGCTGAAGATGAGTGAGCGTGAGCTTTTTTTAGGACTGAGGAGTGATGGAAGTGGCATTGATGTGCCAATTGGGGCCTGTTACCACTCAGGTCATACGAACATCTATGCCTCCGTGCAGCGATGGACACAGTTGGATACTTTGTATTTCAGGACGTTAAGCCAATGTCCTGACGCATTGAAGTGAATCCCATAACACATTACAATAGTGGGATGTACGCTGTCCTGGCTAAATTACCCACCTGGCCAACATGCCACCGAATCATCTCAGTTTAACCAGCCAAAATACCCCCTCAAAGTTCACCTGCGAGCTGACGCGAGATGAGCACTCTGATGTAGAATATCTTCCGTTTATCCGGCAAGTAGTTTGCCACTTTCTCGCTAGCTTTGGTGAGCCCATCATTGCATTAAAGAGGTCTGGATGTGAGCACTATTAATGCAAGGAGGATATATCATCATCATCATAATTCATGATTACAAAATAATAATCAAAAACTCTTATTCATGTAATGGTGTTGAACTTTATCAGTTTTTATTTTATTGCATAGGAATTTTCTCAAGAAAGTGTTTGTCAATTGAACAGAATGTGTGTGTGTGCGTGTTTGTGTGCGCGCGTGTGTGTGTGTGTGCGTGTATTTTAAACAGAGAGAGAGAGCGAAAGAGAGAGGAGTGAGGGCTAAATATGTTAGCGCAGGTGTGTTGAGATCATTCCCAGTCTGCAGTTTTCACATTTCTTTTATGACCCACCTTGAATGTGGGAGCATTTGCCTGCTGCCCCACTTGCTTTCGCAGCGTTGCTGTAGTAACACATTAACATGGCAACACCGACACCGTCTTTTCTCTCAAGCTATGTCTGAGTCTCACTCCACCGATAAAGTTTTGCATGCATTGTATTGGCTGACTTCCACATTTGCTCAGTAAGCCAGCTTACAGTTTTTGTCAAAACTTCTGAGTGGGTGATTAGTAAAGCTCAGTTTTTGCTCACAGCCATTTTAGGTGATTTTCCAGGAATGCCCAGGTAGTGCTGTGAGAGCACTTGGTTTTTTTCATGTTATGTAAATATGAAAGTTTTTTTTTTTTTTTTTTTGACAAGAATCTAACTTACTCTTGTGAAGGTGTACACTGAAAGCTCAAGAGTTGATGACCTCACATTTAATACAGGCAAAAAGCCCACCTTCCATGGTAATTTTGGATGATTCTAATGTGCAACCAACAGCAAATTAAACGTGGATGTGGCCAAACTTGGTCGAGGCTACTGCATGTGATTCAAGTAATCAATTCCTGAGAAAAACTGGACGAGCCACACACATGAGTTATATAATCCATTCAACTTAAAGTAACCTGAAATCAATCAATTCCATTCAACTCAAATTGACGGTGAAAATAATTGTCCAAGTTCAATGTTTCTGTCTTCTGTAATAGTATGAACAAATAAGTAAACTCCAAGAGGCACAATTTTAGAAATGAAACTGGGATCTAGTAGTTTTTCTCAGGCCTCTGAACAATCTTGTAGGTCTAATAATTTTTATATCCCCCACAGAAACATGGGAAAGGAATGGGGGCGGGGCGGGGGGGTGTGTTGAGGGTAATAATGAGCTCGGCTTAATTTTCACTTGTTTATTTATATTTATTATTTATTACTTTTTTGTAGCTTACAATTAGTAAAGTATTGTAGCCAGTGACAACCGAATCACTGTAGGTATATTGCTTGCATGGGCTTTCTATCATGCATGAGTGGCGAAACTGGATTAAGATTCTGAAATCGCTTATTCTTTTGTCACATCTGCTGTTTTACATGAAGGAGAATTAGATCTAATGCATTTGCATTCATTGCAACTACAAGGCTCATTATTTAAAATGTAGTATGTCAGAATGTGTTGGATTTCAAATTCCTGATTTTGCTGCTCCTCCAGCAATTTTTGTTCTTATTTTCGTTCTTCAAGTCGCTGTCTGGAGCCTAGAGAATCTTTGTAATGCCCAGTAGATATGCCAATGCCAATGGATGGTCATTTGATTATTTTGTGATGAATGATTATTATAATCGTTTTCTTTAAAAAAAGTTTATCAAAATAGAGGTGATAGTCTACATAACCAATCCGAACTAATTTCTAAGGGGCTGATAATGTTGCAATTAAAAAGTTATTTCATGAGTGTGAAAATGGTACTTATATGAATTCACTAAAGATGCCCTTTCAATTATAAAGCATGCAAAAATTTTTTATGGACTTATTTAATAAAGATTAAAACTTAATAGGAATTACTTAATCTGTGGTGAAATACTGCCCTCTGTTTAGTTTATGTACAAAAATTTTCAATTTAATGGTCCAGAAAAGTCACCGGAAGTGACTTTCTGAAGTGTTTATGGAAGAAAACTCCCCTGGGGAGCATGCACCAGGAGCCCCCTACATGCTCTTGACCTCAACTTATCCTCAGAGTATTACTTAAATTTACCTCTGAGCAGAATACACTTTGTGTTGGAAGATGGGGATTTGTCAGCATTATATTATTATACTTTTGACCACTTGGGTAAACTTGGCTGCCATTGAGGCCCAGGGCCACCACAAAGGTAAATCCAGCACATTATGCACATTTACGGTCCAAAAACGGTCTTTTAAGGGGGGGGGGTTGAATTGACAAATAAAATGCTATTCCTGGGTCTCACCATCATCAAGTGGCCAATTTTAAAAAAGTTTTCTCACATGTTGTAGCAGGTAGGTGACACCCATTTCTGCTCTTCAAAATTTGCCACAAAAAGACAGTCTTTCATTTTAAGCTCCCAAGAACATTTTTCACACTTATTGTGAGTTAACTTCATTCTTGAATATTAAGTACAATAGTGTCTACTAGCCTCTCTTGCAGACATCTTAGGTGGTTCGCTTTCAAGGCACACAAGGTCTACACACTCAAGCTGGGTTTTGTGTTCAACCAATCAAAGAGAAGCTTGAAAATTTCTGAAGCTAATTATATTTGCATATACTGTTGAGGGAGGGAAGCAAAGACTACATAAGATGTTTGCAATGGAGGCCAACCAACACCAACATATTGAAAATTTTCAGAAGACGGAATGTCTCCTGATTTCTTCAGTGTTGAAGTTTTCCCATATACAAGTTCTTTAGCTGCAGAGCAGAACCCTTTCATTGGTGCTTCAGTAGTTCTGTTTGACAGGGAGCTATCATGGTAAAGTCACTTGATTTCCGTTATGTCTCACCCAGTTGGCTTTTCATTCTTGATAACTTTTCCAATAAACAGTAGCATCCTATACAGCACAATAACAGTTTGCATGAGGAATATACAGCAGTATGCTCAGAAAGAACACTATTAAAAAAATAAAATTTGCGACATCTTTCAATTGTTATGCAAATGGTTGATTTCAGTGTTTTTTGTTAATTACCCACATTGCTAGTGGGAATGATTCCTTTTTTGTTTTCATTGCCTACAATAGTATTTTTCAATACATTTTCACCAAAAACTTACAAAGAAGTAATATATTTGGACCTCTTTTGGACTAAAGTAGTGGCGAATAATCATTGCTCAACCTGCTTTGGTTGTATGCAGCGAATAGATTTTGTTCCTTTTTTTAGATTTAGATTAATTGTAGTAAAATACATTTTTGTATTAGTGACGTCACGCACTACAAACCACTTAATGGCATTCGCCCAACAACTCGATAACAGTAGACCACAATGTACAGGCTAGTTTTCTTAACCACACTACTATTGTCTGTATTGTCTGTAGGTATCAATTTGAAAATACTAAAGGAATACGATGCACACAAAAGCCAAAATTAACAGAATGCTTGTGTTTTGTGGGCATAATTGCCTACCTTATAGGATAAACTAAATGGCATTGATAAATAATTAAAATTAATGATTGATTAATTAATTAATTAAGTGTAATAATTATTTTAACCATTTAGTTTAATTCACTCCTTTTTATTGTGAACTATCTTTCGAGTGCCCTCTTGGTGTATTGCAGCCAACTTCAGTACAATGACGTTAATAAGGAGTGAGCAGGCTTTCTGTGGAAGAGCTCTGAGTGTGGTTTGTAAGTCCACATCGGCCTAGACTTGCATATAGTATACCCTACCTCCCAGTATGCACACTGAGGTAGAACAGTAGAACAGGATCTGAACAGTTAGTTAAGATCGAGCGCAGTATGCTCATGCAGTTCCTGAAAAAACAAACCAGAGAGACGAACCTTGAGTGTTAAACCTTGTCCATTAATTCAGCTAGGTTTTGACAAACTGTATAAACACCATAATAAGGTTGATTCAAATGTACCATATTCAGAAACAAGACTACTTCATATTGTATCAATATGCACATGTTTTGCATGTTATTGTTGCAAAAAATCAGACTTGACGTCACCCACAATTGACCTATGGCTAAGCCCCGCACCCTCCACTGACAAACAATCATTGTGTTAGAACAGGCGCTAATGGCTGGTATCACAGTCGAAGATATTTTTCAGGATGCTATCAATGATATTTGGCAATATAAGGCTCAAATATCATCAAGAAGTCAGCAAAAAGGGTTACGCTATGCATTGGAGGGATTCATTAATGAATTTAGAGTGGAGAAGGTCAACAAAAAGTTTAAATTAGAAGCTAAAATTTCCAGGTCTCAATGCAATCGTGATCAACCGCATTTCATTTCCGTCGCCCTCTCGGACAACAAGATAGAGGATCAGCATTGTTCGTGCAATGCAGGGAAATACATTTAATTTAAGTTTTATTATTGCAACCAAATTTAAGAAATCTAACCTGAAGTGACTGAACTCCTTCTAATTAAATAAGGTGACATGGTGAACAACGCAGCCAGGAGCTCACGTTAAGCCAACGTCCGTCAGCACTGAACTTAACCATAGGGTTTACTAACTGTAGCTAATGTTTGCTAACTAGCGATGTAAAAGATAACTTTACATTAATCTCCAGCAAAGTGACAAGATGTCGCCTTAAACACGATGTTGACTTAGCTTTGAAAAATTTAGACGTCCTTTTTGACCTTTGTTAGCTACATTAAACTGATAGTGGAGTCTTCCACAAAGCTTTATCCAGGGGAAACACTTCTCTTTCGGTTGTGATGTGGCTTTGGGAAGGGTATAAAATACACCCCATCGCCCAGCCTCTCGCGAAACCTCGTATCAGAGTTACATTTACTCCAAGCACAGCATTTAACCATTTATTAGTCCCCTACCCGAAACGGAGGGGACTATAGGCTTGCACTCTGTCCGTTCGTCAGTCCGTCCGTCTGCATTCGTGTCCGCTCCATAACTTCAATACCGTATGACTTAGGAACATCAACGTTGGCGTGTGGATGCATCTTGGGGAGAGGGTGTGTCATGTACCCAATTCAGGTCACTTTGACCTACTTTTTAGGAAATATAATATGCATACACCGGTAGGGGACTAGTATTGCTCAGCAATACGACATTCGCCGATAGGCGGTGCACTTGTGTAACTTCAAAACATTTTTAAAAACCATAAAAGCGAACGATTCAGAATTTCTATAATGCATTTCAATGGAAGTTCAGACTCAGAATGTCTGAGTATATGCGGAGAGAATACGCACTGTGGCTCATCGCATTAGAGGGCGGGGCTTAGACCTAGGTCAATTGTGAAGCTAACAAGCTAGCTGGGTAAAATTGCTTATTTACTTTCCCATTATGCCATCAAACTTTTTTGGTATAAATGCAGCATTACATAATAAAATGTGAGATATAGCCGCATTGATGATAATGTAAAGAGGGGATGGGGGCCCTGGGGAAGTTATAGTGGGCAGGATCTGTTTCTGAACCTCAGCGTTTTCAGAACTCCGCATATAGCCCTGTTTCACTGCGAGATTTGACCGTACATATGAGACTTATATATGAACAAATATTTGTGTCCTCTCTTCATTTAAGTTTTCCTGTGGCTTTCTGAATCCTGACTCAGAATTTATTACAGCTTCACTTTTCAGAGTCAGATCATGTTTCCAGGCAGTACCTGGAGCTCAGGCAAAGGAACACATTTTCCTTTAATATCCTTGGTAAGCAGATCAATGTACTTTATTTCATGATGAACCCTTTGATCTAAATTTAAGTGATTTGTGATCCACAGTCCACAAACCCTTGGTGAGGTTATGTCTGTGTACACTATTTCCAAGACCAGACACAAAAGTCTCTGCAAACCACAAGTTCTGCAGACAATTTGCCATGCATGATTAAATCTTTGAGCAGTTCACCACAATTCACTGTCTCCCTCGCATCAGACGAAACTCATCTTTGTTGAGAATACATAACTCTTCAGCCTAACTATGAAAAAGAGAATTTTGGGCCGGAAAATGATCTGTCTGGTGTAAAATGTAAAAACATATAAATATGAAGCAACAGACAGCCCCCCTCCATACGGTTATCACAGCAAGAAGGCTTTTACTTTGACATGGCTATGATGTGATTCACAATACTGCATTGTGCACCACATTAAAAGTAGCAATGCTGTGATATTCCATACAGAATACAGCACAGCCCCCCAAGAACAATGACACTTTGTGCTGAGAATTGTGCTTTATTATGCAGGTCAAAAGGTTTCACTTTGTTGTTTATATTTATGCCTCATTTTTATCACTCAATTTTTCCTCTGGATTTCCTGAGGTAATACCATTTTATAATTTTTTTCTTATGAAAATATGAAGTAAAATAATTTCAATACGTCAAGAAATACAGTTACGGTGCTGTGAAATAGTGTTTCCCTCCTACCTGATTTCTTCTGCTTTTGCATATTTGTCACAATTAAATGTTTCAGATCATAAAGTAATTTTGATATTGAGCAAAAAAACCGAGTGACAGCATGAGCCTCGTTCTTATTTACAGGATGCCTTGCTGGGAAAGTTATGTTTTTCTCTGATAACGTGTGCTGAGAATCAACAGTACGGCATTATATCTGGTGCAACAAGTAGATTCCCTATTGTGTCACATCTGGGAAAATCGGCCAAGTCAATTACATATTTTTTAATTGAAGGAAATGTGATTCCTTTACTTTTTAAGTGTAGTCTTTCATGTGATATTTTGTATATTTTGTTCCTGCATTTAAAAACTTGCAGACCTTCAAAGACACCATTTAAAAAATTGCTCTTGTTCGCGGATGAGCTTCACAACTAGCAGGCCTGCAGATGGCCCAAAAATAGGAGGGTTTTTGGACAACAGTATCTCGTCAAGCACTAACGACACTCGCTGGTCAATTATGTGACTGTGAACATGAAAGGTCTTCCTACAGTAAACTGCAGTGTGCTTTCATTAAAGCAGCTGCTTATACTGTATGCTTTAGACAAATGCGCCAGTGTGAAGAGTTAGGGAGGGATGCCCCAATGAGTGGAGTTTGGGACGGACGCCCAAATTTCTTGTGTTAGGGAGGATTCCCCAGCGTGTAGACATAGAACAGAATGACTTGTTGTGAAGCAGCAAGAAGAATATTTGGAGAAAACGTCATGTCCAGATGTCTCATTGTAAATTAGAGCTAAATGGAGAGAAATCAGTTGCAGAAAAAGATGAGGTGAGAAGGCAGGGGATTGATTATTTCTCGCTCTCGCCATTGTACAAAATCTCACTGCTATCTTTCAGTTGTAGAGAGCAGCCAAGCAGATGTTTTATTTTCTTTCTTTTGAACTCCCCCTGTTACTTTTTGGCTCATTTCATTACGTGTTGATTGACTCTTTAGACCGCTGTATCAGGACTGTGGCTTCACATTAGCAGTGCATCCATGTGTGTGTGATGCTAGATCATTTTTTTTATAGAGTGAAATAAGATATTACACAGTGAGCACCTTCAGCGATCATAGATCAAATTTTATAAATTAAAATATCGGCCTGTAATGACCTACATTCAACATTATTTTTGATTACAGACGGTATTTACATTTGAAACAAGCCTCTGAAATGCAGTAGTCTGAGAGACCTCATAATGAACGGGAGCAGATGAACAAAACTTTTACATCAATGATGTAGTGTAAAAATAATGTAGACTAAATACACTATGGCCAAAAGTGTTAGGACACTTCACTTACACCTTAACGACATATGTACATAGAGAACAAACATTTTTAAATTCCAAATATCAAACAATAAAACTGAATTTTGAATTAATTGCTCAAGACGACCCAATAGGACAGACATTTAGCTTATATTTGAGGGTATTTCATTGAACTCTGTCGTACCATTAGGATTTTGTAGCACTGTCCCATCAGGCCATACTGACCAATTCATTCCAAATTCAAATGTCAGATATTTGGAAATTAATCATTTAACTGGTCGATTTTCTCCCTGCCGCCTAGTACCACTCCCCGAATACCTTTGCCGATAAATAAAAAAAAGTACAACAATGTAGGAATAATTCCTCTTGAAATGGAATAACTTTTTTTTTTTAAACCATATCTGTGATTACAATAAAAACTTCAGCGAGTATATAAATAATGTCGCTTTACCATATGCAAATTGTGAGAGAAATGTCTTTTATCTAATTGAAAAGATTAAAAATGTCCATTTTTAGCTCACCTGGACAAAGTTGAGCAAACATATGCCATGGTCTACTTGTCCATTGAATGTCGTGCTTTGCCTGTTGTTGTAAATATCTTCCCTGAAATCATTTGACCTACGAAACTGAAACTTCCTACAAATGAGAACACCTGAATTTTTTCAAGAGGTTCAGATCTGATTTCAAATATGGTTACCTCAGCAGCCAACTTCAAATGCCATTTTGACTAATTTTCTATGTCATTTCTGAAGCTGAAATGTGATATGTACACTGAACAAAAATATAAACACCCCATGTCAAATATTGATACCACATGGAGTTAACAACTCTAAGGGAGCATATGCTATATGCAAGATATTTCTCTTGATTTGTGTACCATTTTTCAATCCATCACTCCATCAGTGAGCATTTGCTCAGTGATGAAGTGATTTCACTCAGTACATGGGTGTGACATTGGAGGAGTGAGGTGGGAATTTATGAGAGCAGAAATGAGCTGTAATCACTGATTCTATTTTTGGTAGTTTTGTGTATATATTTTTTCCCCTCTTTTCCTCACTTGCAATTGCAGTGAGTCAGCCGTTTCAGGGAAGTTCCGGAGGACACGGAATGGGCTAATGAACCGTGGGCTAAATCTTCTGCAGGACCGGCGGAGGCGCAGATCCCTCGTGGAGACTCAATCCCCCAGCGCAGGGATACTCACTCTTTTCCAGAATGAGCCACAGTGGGTGCAGGCTTTCGCTCTATCCAACCTGTCCCACACCTGATTCTACTAATGAACCCTTAAAGCTTTTGCCATAGACCCTTGATAAGTAGAATCAGGTGTGTAACTGCATGGTTATAATGAAAGCCTGCACCCACTGCGGCTCATTCTGGAAAAGAGTGAGTATCCCTGCCCCAGCGGGTACTTGGGGGCATCCCGATGTCTTCAGTTTGCTTGGATCCTCTTGTGAAGAAGAGCTCTTCGAATGTGGACATGTAACCAATTCATGGACTTTTTAATCCCTGATGGTACAGGCATATTCCAGGATGACAATGCCAAGATTAATTGGGCTCAAATTGTGAAAGATTGGTTCATCAAGCATGAGGAATCATTTTTACACATGAATTGGCCACCTTGGTGTCTGACCTAAACCAATGGAAGTCTTTGGGACGTGCTAGAGAAGACTTAACGGATTTATTGACTCACCCATTGTCAATACAATATTTTGGCCGAAAATGAATGCAAATCTGGTCAGAAATAAATGTTGTAACATTATATAAAATTGTCAGAAAAATACTACAATGAATGTGCGCCATGATCAAAAGTTAGGGTGGCCCAAGAAAATATTGTAGTGAGCATTTTTTTTTGGATGGGCAGTTTAGAACCAAGAATTGTCAAAAATTACTTCCATGAGGCTAGTCAATGAACTTGGCATAACACATTCCTCGTAGTTGCAGTGAAGTTCAAGCTGCACGCAAAATTTATGGTCATTCTATTGTTGATTCGCGAGCATACATGGTGAGCTTTATGTTAATAGTTGTTAACATCACCATATAATATACTACAGCGGTTAGGAATGTATAGGTTTCTTAATATTTCTCCTAATTGCATTAATGTTTTTTTAAATATGACCAACGTGTTTTGACTTTGGCTGAAGCTATATGTTACCTTCAAACAAGTGCAGTTTGCAGGATTCCTGGGATAGTGTGCTTCTGTTTCTGGTAAAGGAAAAGTCTTATTTTTAGAAAAAAATATTAATCCCATAATGACTCAATTTCAGCTTCAGAGGATGCAAAGAGGTTGTCTGATGTTGCTCTGGTCATGTGTGATACTACTCACAAGGATGAGGATGAGCAATAAACTTGTATTTTACAGGGAGTTCCCGATACATTGAAGGTTAATGAACAGGACTACTCCCAATGCACCTTCCTATTCATCCTTACACCTACATAAACCACCAACATTCCCACAATCCCTGTTCGTCTAGTTTGTCTGTGGTTGACTCGTAACCAGACAGCCCAAACGCTCAGCAAGACTTCGGTAACCCGAAGCATGGAATCCGAAATCCTACCGAGTCCTTCGGATGCAAGATTTTTCCAAGACTCCGATGTTACCCCTGCGGTGACCACCGAGGCCATTCTCCCGTTCGAGCTCTGAGTCACAAGAAGTCCAGTCAACGCTCTTCAATGCCATCTCATAGCAGTAACGCCCCTTGACAACCTCTACGCCGAGAGCCCGTTGCTTCCCAGCAAGGCTTACAACGGCTCACACTTCAGGCTCACCTGAGGCTCCATATTGGTCCATCGCCAGACTCCATCAGGCACTCAAGCTGAAGAAAATCTCTCTCCACCACTCTGACAACAAGGCGAGGCTGCTAAAAAGTTATACACTGACACCTTTCTCAACGCAGCTGATTCTCCCCGTCTGCCTGCAGCAGACCACACTGCTCTTCCGGGTTCCGCCATCAGCACCCCCAGCGTGAACGTCACCACACTCGGCGACGTCCTCTCTACTCCAGATTAGTGGAAGCCATTCCTTCCGCAAACCAGCCCGTTACCCCTGTGCCTGCTCCCACCATTCAAGACCCCTTCGGTCTCTTTTCGTCCCCGTGTTCGCAGGCTGCATTTTTGTCCCGTGCACATGCGTCCCACCTCCCCTCCCCCTCTCCCCATCCTTTCCGCAGGACGAAACCAGGCTCCTGCCGCTCCTTCAGCCTGCAACCGAATTCTCCAAGGCTCCAGTAGTTCCGGTGTTAAAGGAGAATTCCGGTGTGAAATTGACCTGGGATGTATTGAAACATGATAAAGAGTACTAACCTTTGTCGAATAACCCACCTCCATGTGCGCGCAACATTTCAAAATATATGGCTTTTTAGCCGAAGCTCCCAACAGGCTTACAATGGTAGTGAATGGGGCAAAACGTTGCCATGCAAAGAAATCGCTATATTTTTTGTCATTAACAAGGCTCAAAGTAGCAGTTAAAACGAGGCACTGAGAACTTTGAAAATGCACAGGTAGTTTATTAAAAAGGCTGTTTATGCAAACCCTACCTTGAGATAGTTTCTTGAAAGTCACGATAAGTCGATTGAAGAGCACGAATGAATAGGAAGGATGGGAGAACAGATTGCAATCTATTCGTTCGTGCTCGTAAATAGGTTTAACGTGACTATCATGATGGAGGCGACTGGAAACTACCTAAGTAGTAAATTCCCATAAGGATTTTACTTCCAACACCAGAAGCTAAGTATCTGCAACCGTTGGAGCGACTAGCACTTGATATGTATGGATTCCAGGCTATAAAATAACGATTTTTTCACAAAAGAATTCTGGGATTCGTTTTGCTCCGAAACCCTTCATTTTATATATATATATACTGTATATATATACATACTAGCTGCTACCCGCTTTGTAGCCCATTATTTTGTCGCTTTTAGATCGCATGAGGGAGAAAAGCCGTGTCTTCAATTGCCACTTGATTATTGCTGAATTGGAAAACGTGTTAATCAAGGGAAACCATCTAGAAATTCACTAATTCACTCATTTTTGTGAATAATCGCCGCCGAATTTTCAGGGGTATTGCCAGCCCTGCGAGTGTTCAACTGTCAAATTTGAATTTGGGAGCTGTGAAGTTCGAGTAATCGGAATGCTGCATTCGTGGACGAACGCGGTGCCCTGTCAAAAGGCTGGCTTTCGTGCAGACTGTCTTATCACTCCCTCGGCCCCATTGCAGACAGTGACCTGCTGCAAGTTACCTCAACGCATGTTCGTAAGGACATTGCGGCTCCTAGTGGTGCAACCGGATATTGCAACGCGCATCATGTCATATAAGTTTACCTGCTACCCGGAGTGAAATCGCCATTATTTTTGCGTGCATGACCCTTTTTCAAAAATCGGGCGACGTCAAGTCCTTCCTGGTGTCCAAATGGATATTCATACCAAATTTGGTGATAATTGGTTGAGAAATGTAGGAGAAAAATGTGTACATACACACAGACAGACAGACATTGACCTCAAATATATTATAGACTAGCTGCTACCCGCTTTGTAGGCCATTATTTTGTCGCATTTAGATCACATGAGGGAGAGAAGCCATGTCTTCGATTGCCACTTGACTATTGTTGAACTGGAAAACATGTTAATCAAGGGAAACCATCAAGAATCAGCCAGGACTGATGTTTGTGAATAATCGCCGCCGAATTTTCAGGTGTAACGCCAGCCCTGCGAGTGTTCAACTGTCAAATTTGAATTTGGGAGCTGTGAAGTTCGAGTAATCAGAATGCTGCATTCGTGGACGAACGCGGTGCCCTGTCAAAAGCCTGGCTTTCATGCAGGCCGTGTTATCACTCCCTCGGCCCCTTTCAGGTGTAACGCCAGCCCTGCGGGTGTTCAACTGTCAAATTTGAATTTGGGAGCTGTCAAGTCCGACTAATCAGAATGCTGCATTCGTGGACGAACGGGGTGCCCTGTCAAAAGCCTGGCTTTCGTGCAGGCTGTCTTATCACTCCCTCGGCCCCATTGCAAACAGTAGCCTGCTCGCAGGTTACCTCAACGCATGTTTGTAAGGACATTGCAGCTCCAAGTGGTGCAACCGGATATTGCTACGCGCATCAGGTCATATAAGTTTACCCGCTACCCGGAGTGAAATTGCTATTTTTTTTGCGTGCATGAGCGTTTTTCAAAAATCGGGCGATGTCAAGTCCTTTCTGGTGTCCAAGTGGATATTCACACCAAATTTGGTGATAATCGGTTGAGAAATGTAGGAGAAAAACATGTACATACACACACACAGACACACACACAGACAGACATCGACCACAAATATATTATATTATTATTATTATTATTATTTTATTATATATATTCTGGATTTTTCCAGCTTTACTGTGACAGTGGTGAGACACAGGAAAATTGGGGGACAAAAGAAAAGGAGAGACATACAAAAAGGTTCAGTGACTGGTTTTGAGCCACTGCTGTTGCAGCTTATGACAAGCAGAAGGATGCTGCTGTACAGGATGCAGCACCAAGGCAGGAATGGTTTTTGATAATGAGCAGTGCCATATATTCCTTATGAAGAATCTCAAAGCCAGATAACGGCAACAGCAAATGCTTCAATGCAGAATTGAACATTTTTACAGTGAGAATGAGAACACCATAAATAAAATTAAATTGTAAATGTAAGTGATCTACTGATGTGGCCATCAGCGCCAGCTTTTGTCTAATATGGCAGCCCAAACACAAACATTCAAACATGACCACCATAAACTCCATGCATTGACCGAAAGGAATACGAATAATTTCAAAATTGTAAATACTGGGAGGCCATATAAGGGAAATCTTGTGGCAGGTTTGGTAGGGTACCTGAGAGCAAATTGTCGGGGGGGAGTGGAATGTTTACTGCAGGGCAAAGTCTAGTTTCATCCTAGTGAAATACAATGCATGAGTCACAACATAATTATGAGTTCTCAAAGCAGATAAAGCACCTGTTCAAATCAACAGTACTAGGCTCAAATTTCCCACGTGCTAACTCAAGCAAATTACACTGGCTCTTTAATTTATTCCTTGCTTATGTAGCTATTTCCCAACTGCACTGAGACTGTTTATTTATTGCTGTTTGTATCATGACGATGGAGTTCCTGTAAATATGTTTGGCTTCCCCTTTGAAGTGGTTTTTGGACTATACAAAGGAAAAGTGCATCTGTTTTCAACAAGGACAAGTATAGACCAAAGAGCCAAAACATTATATTCACTCACAGACAGAGCAAATGGCACTGATTATCTCAAAGAACATGTGAAGATTCGAGATACATTACAATGCCAATTCCAAAAAAGTAGGCTCAGTGTGGAAAATACTAGTAAAATCAAATCAGTGATTTTTTTTCTTTTTCTTTATAGAAAAATTGGCAACTCCAATCCCACCTGAATCTGGAATGTCCAATTGGTAAACTATGTACAAACGTGCTCCTATGTGACCATCTCAGGGAGAGTTCAGAGTATGGACCATTTGCGGATCTCTCCAAAGCACGCGCTCGTCAGCCGCAGCTTATTTACTCTCCTAGCTTGAAACTTCGAAAGGATGAGGCCGGAAGAAACCCGAATATGGGAATTTTACTGACAGGCTCTCAGCAGGCCAACAGGAGGCACTAGAGCAGCAAACATGCGAACCCAGACTACCTGTATACCTCCCGCATCCCAGCAGCACAAAGCCAATTGCACACAGCCAAGAAAAGGCTACCGGCCACAGGTGGCTCTGGCAAGGCTCGGATTCAAACCTGGGCAGTGGTGTTCGCTACTGCTCTGTGAGGCGGCGCCTTAACCAAGTGAGCCAACTCTTATCCAGTTATAAATTTTGATAGGGAAAAATGTAAGGAACTCAACAAAATCTGGGTTGTTCTTGGAAACATTCTAAGTTTAAAACAGCTGTCTGAGTAAAAACCATGTAGGATGTTTGTGCTACACAGAGACCGACTTGCTAGTTGGCAA
This sequence comes from Gymnothorax reevesii, assembly GCA_029721435.1. NCBI lineage: Eukaryota > Metazoa > Chordata > Actinopteri > Anguilliformes > Muraenidae > Gymnothorax > Gymnothorax reevesii. The sequence goes on from CM056573.1 coordinate 31,435,183, forward strand.
TAAGCATTTCTAGGTCTGAGATCTGAGCAGCAGTTATTGTGAGGCTGACATCATGCTAGGCATCAAAAAGGGCAGTCCCCAGCCTAGTCCTCAACATGGCAAATGAGGCACAAAAAAAATCCCACAAGGGAGAACAATCTTTACATAGTGTTGAGGAAAAATAATCTCAGGAGGAAACCAGCTACATCCTCTGCTGAGCTATTTAAACCAAGCTAATTAACCTCTTCCACAGCAGAGATGCCATTGGAGGGCCTATGGTATTGCTCTCCCCTCACCTTAAAGCGCATTACATCTCCAAACCCGTTCCCATTTGGGTTTCCAAATAAGCAATTGAATGTCAATTTTTTTCAGTTGCGAGGATCTATCCGAATTCATTTCCCCTCAGCTTGCATTACTGTTCATTGCAATAATTATCAAGCATTTTCCGATCCACATTAAAGGTAAAACATCTTAGAATGTTTGTGAATTCCTGCAGCTCACAAAACATTATATTGTTATCTGCGTCCCCATCCGATTGGCTTCATATGCCTTAACAACCCTTTCTAAAAAATGCAGTTTTGCCGACTCATGTCTGCGTGTTAAGTTTACTAATGCAAAAATAAAACTCTTCAAGCTTCTTCAAGCAGTGACATTACCATGATACAGGTTAACACTAAACGTGTTTCGAAGTAAAAATAATAATAAGAGTTGTAACTCTGGATAATTAATTGAATTAATTTACTAAGCAAATAGGCTTCCAATAGCCTGTTTTGCCATTAGCGATTAAGACATACAGCTTAGTATCAAAAAACGAAGGCGAAAAAAATGTAATTGCATGGATGGATATTAACTGAAATTTCTGGAAATTCAGTCTTGAAGTAGAATAAAAGGGAGTAAATGGTGCTGAAGATGGTATTTAGTTCATGTTTAGATTAAATTTCTAATTAATTAATTATACAATTGCCATTCATACAATCTCATATTATAGACTTTCTACAACTTTCCTGGAAGCTGGAGTACAAAGACCTTAAGAATGACTTTGCTACCTTGAATATTCAATAAATGGCATGCATTTTAAATATTTTTTAAATCCATGCCATTTGTCAAACTTTCACTATGCAGTAAGAATCCATTTACTAAGTATTCAATTACCAATGCTTTGATGTACAAAAAAGAAGCGGTGGTAATTCAATAAATTAATTATTATCCCTTTGTGCGGCAACCAGTGTGCACCTTTACCTCCTTACAAATGCAGCCTATTCTTTTGAACGCTGAAAACATTTTGCGTTAGTGGAATTTTAAAATAAATTTGGTTGCCCTGCTTAAAAAAAAAAAAAATCCTAGAACGGGAGATGGAGTTCAGAAAAAGCACTGGGTTAATTAACTATTTTTATGATAAATATTTTTTCCACCCATACAGCATCAGCATTAAGAGAGTTGTTGCCCTTCATTGATCTGTCATTTCTTAATACCATCTTAATAGTTACAGGCATATACAAGAATGTTGGTCTTGATTATTCTGTAAATAAATTGTGATTATTTATCAATCAATCTTAAACAGGACATCTTGAACGCAATAATGTGTTTAAATGTCAGAGGCGTCATTTGAAAATCCCGTAACGCCGGCATTACCATGAGGGGGACGGTGGGCTTTAGGAAGTTCATGAAGTTGCATTAAAGTCTTTAAAAAAGTCGGCGCCCACCACCGCCAACCAGCATCGGCAGAGCCCTGACAGTATGTGGCTGCGTAGACCCAATGCGATATCAATTTGTGCTGCAATGTTACATAAGACTTTTTCACTGGTGTTTCACTCTTTTACCAGATGCTTGGGGAAGCAGTGCTCTTCAGCGTGCGCCGTTGAGATTTCCTGAATGTAACGGTAGCCAAACAAAATCCTCTTTGGAAAAATGAATACTGCAAACTGTGATGGTGCGTTTAGGAACCACAAGTGAGAGAGGGAAATCCAAAAAACGTATGCCTTTGATTGCCGGGTCAGGACCAAAAGACACAAGAATTGCCAAGCCACAGAACAAAATCCAAAAACAAAATCGACCAGACAGGCCAGGGTCAGAAACAGAAAAGCAGAGGTGCGACGGCACATAGACAGTAGGCAAAAAGTCGTAGTCAAAATCCTTAGCAGTGGGTCATACACAGGGCATTCAAACACAGAAGACGTGGTCATTCGTGATGCTACTGCTGCTACCAAGGCTCCGAAGCACGCTTCAAACTCGACAGGGTATTTTTATGAAGCACCTTGCCGGAGCTTGTTTCATATCAGGAAAAACCACGTGACTGATGACGTTCGAACCACTTAACTGCTTCATTCAGACTCAATCAGCTGACTGGTTTGATTCGACAGGCGGAGCCTTGAAACATTGGCGCAATTCAAATGTATTTAAGATGGATGAAACAACGCTCTGTTAGACATTTTTATTCAAAAATAATAATGCCAAAATCACTCAAGCACACCCAGTATATACTAAGCACAATCAAAAAACATAATACAATTTGTTTTTTAGACAGAGTAAATATTAAAGGACTCAATGAGGCTGTGGATGTAATTAATGTTATTATAATATAATAGGAATTACTAAGGTAAGGAAGAAAGACAACAGACACATGTAAGACGAGGTCTTACAGCTATTGCAGGGTTTGGAAGGCTTATTGCGCAACTCCTGCAAGATTTTCGTGTAATTTTTCTGGAATCTCGCACACCTGGCTTACTTGCAGACGCGCTCGAACGCACTCTGTGTCTTCAGTTGCCAATTAAAATTATTGGAAAACGCGCCAATAAACGAAAATGATTGAGGACTAGTCAGGACTGATAGGGATGTGTCTTTACCCTGCTGCTAATGAACTTGTGTTTATGCTGCCTGGAAGTTTGAGGCGCTTCTTGCTGGTGCCTTGGTCACACATTGATTGCTCTACAACGGATTTTACTCTAAGATGGGAATGGCCACGAGGTCGCCCGTGCCTGACCCACAGATTGATAGATTTGGCAGGTAGTATACTGCTGCTAGAGAATACTGATTGACAACTTTACTTGGAAACATTTTTTTTTACGGGAATGGCCACACAACAGCTGGTGTCAGGCCCTTACACCAATAGGCTCACTAAGACTGACATTATGCATCTGACTTTGTTGTAATGCTGTTTTTTGGCAATAGTAATTACTTCATTATGTTGTTTTACCCCTCTCTGCTTTCTTCTCTACTCTTGCGTGTTGAGTTTGAAGGGGATACAATGACAATGAGGTTTAAAAACTGACTTTGAGCTTTTAATTTCAAAGTATTTTCATCCTTATTGGATTTACGGCTAATAAATCATCTTCTGCGTATACTCCATCCCATTATTGGCAGTATCAAAAAATGCTGAACAATTAAGTATATAATGTGGATTGAAATATACATTTCAACATTTAGCCAGTTATCCTTATGTGTGTGACGACTGCTTGAAATCTGTTTTGCAAAGACGTCACCAGACACTGGATATCTTCCCTGGTGATGCCTTGCCTGGCCTGAAATGCATCCATCTTCCATTCCTGCTTGTTTTAGGGACTTTTCACTTCAGTTTCCCCATTCAGCGTGTAAAATGTCTGCTCAGCTTGATTCAGATTCAGTGACTGACTCAGCCATCAGAAGAAAATAACAAAGAATGTGTCTCCTTCTAATGAATTATGGTACTGACTGCATTTCTTACAACTGTAATTGATTAGTTACACATTGTGACTGTCTGAAATGATAAAACTGGTCTGTCTTATATTCTTTCGCCAGTAGACTATGTGACATTTGATACAAAAATTCTCAACAGATTTGAGCAATCACAAATCAGGCATTTCATGTTGCCTCTTGAGAAATAAATAAATGAAATATATAGCTGTTTTTCCTCCAGGGAAATAATTATATGACTTGCACGTTGATTGCATTTAGGGCATTGTGTTTACATAGGTCATATTCTGTACCAATTAGGGCTGAGTGGCTTTAATGAGGACCCGCCCGGATGACATCACGAAAAAAGTGCATAATCGTCACGTGATGCGGATGCCGGGCAAGCTTTGGGCATCTGCCATTGAGAACCATTGAAAATGAGACGCTCTAAACTGCTCGTTATTCGTTTTTTTCTCCATGGAATGAACAGTGGCGGCTCGTGAATTGCCAACAGGGGAAGCTCAAACAATTCCTTAAAGTTAATGATTGTTCATGACCTGTTTTCAATCATGAATTTAAATTACAATGACAGAAACTCCGAAAACTCAACATTATCTGGTGGGCCAGTTTTCATTAATAACGCATACCTGTCAACTGTCACGCATTTGGCATGAGTTTAAGTGACATTTTTACGTTCCATTGCTGTAGACAGAAATTATTATATCAACGCGTATGTAAGAGATTTTCGCATGGAATTTAAGTACTTGTATGGAGGAGTTTGAAGCAATGGAACTGCATAAAGACGTTTCAAATTATCCTATTTCATTAAAACGGTCACAAAACAAATGCGTTGCTTCCAACCCCAACCCCTGAGTAAATAAAAGCGTGAGAAATCTGGAGTCGTAATCAGTACGCGTTATAAATGAAAACTGGCCACATCTGATAATGTAGAGAATTTTCGGAGTTTCTTTAAGTTTAAGGGATTATTTGAGCTTCCCCTATTGCCAGTTCACGAGCCGCTGCTGGGAATGAAGCAGAAATGTGTGCTCAAAGGTAGTTTGAATATAGAATTATTCCTCCCAAGGCATATATCGATGAATATTAACTGATTACACTAAATGTATGGGCGAATGACGAGCAGTAAATTTAGTCACACTCCTCCCTTACTCCCCCGTCCCGGGCTGCAACTTACACCCAGGTAACTTGGTTAACCTGCTGCCTTCTGATACCTACGTAGACTCACCAGCAGCAATATGTGTACAAAACTCCTTTGGTAGTCTTCACAAGCTTTGTTCCCTTACCTAGCATTATTCCTGAAGATCAACATATTTTACATACTCTGCGAGGTTTGAAATAAGCGTTATCACATGACATTTGCGATCTAAAAATGCCTTCTTCCGAACCAAAATGAACAATACCGGACAAATGAATCGCTGCAGCTGCGTAAGACAATCGAAGAAAACAAAGGAGGAATAGCTTCAAATTCTAGCATAGAATCATACAACTAGTGCATCATCAAGTAGGTTAACTAACTGTTAGGCCTACTAAGCTAGCTTGCCGTTACAAACCTGTCACAAGGGTCACAAATTATAGGCTTATGAATACAAAGTCTCCCCAGTTATGCTGCCATAATTCGAACATTGAATACATTGCTTTCGCATTTCTGTAGCTGGCTAAGCGTAAACGAAAAAAAAAAGGTTGTTATTGTCGCAGTTTTGTGTTGTCTGGACTGCCCCTTATCTGTGTTTCCCCGTTAGCTGTCGGTGGTGAAGTGAATTTTGTTGCTATTGTTGGTCTGCTCTGCGGAGCCAGCAATGCATTTCTCAAAAGAACAGGCACTATTTTACTTAGTTTGAGCCATTGACACTGAATGGACTAACTATGTAAGTTGCTAGCGTAATTCAAAAAAACTATACTTTTGAGAAACAAACCCCAGGTCCCCACTGTCAACACATGTTAGATCAAAAATAAAAGTTGATAAAATCGCTACTACTTTTTCTAATTCAGCACATTGCCTCCTGTTGTTCGCTTGCTCGACTTCCGGATTAGGAGAATGACATTCACCTTATGTACAGGCTATTTTTAGATATTGCGCTGGTCCCCATTGTAAATACGATCAAATATTTCTCCCCATAATCGTAGAATCAAGTTTAGTGCGTATTGCTTCACACATAGTTCCATTTATTGTTTGCATTAGGAATCCTGGAGGGAGAGCGGCATGCTGAGTGATAAGTAGCATGTTTGCATCACAACGATAAGCTTGTGGGTTTAAATCCAGCCTGGGGCATTTCTTTGTAATGTGTGTTCTCTCCTTTTTGTCAGGGTTGAACACTGGGGCCAAGCAGCCCAGGAACGTGATGAGACACCAGTTGCCATTGTCCAGAGTGTGTTCCAGTCTCTTGCCTTGTTGTATACTTGGATAAACTCCAGCCAATTGCCCCCCCCGAACCCTAACTAAGATTATGTGAGTTAGATATTGAATTGATTATCAGGCCCTTCAGACATGTTGATCTCTCACTTTCCTCACTTTCACTCAAATTCCTGTGCTCAAACCCTTATGAAAATAGCATATAGTTATTTCTTAGAAATACTATTGTATTTATGACATAACAATAGTATTACTATGGTTTGCATAGTATAACTAGAGTAGTACTACAGTCATCACATTATACCTATAGTATTACCACTGACAATAGTACCATAATATTACTATGGTACACACAATTGTATTGCCATGTTTGAATAACTATCATATCGTTACAGTAATACGACACTATGGCGGCGAAAACACCATCCATTTACTGTAGGATAACTATAGCTTGGAACTATAGTAATTTTTCTGAAGGGACTCATCTCTCTGAACAGCTGAAACTGGAGTTTCAAGAATAAGAATGGAAAAGAGAGCTTATTAACCCCTTCTCTGCTAAGGATGTTTATATATACACCTTTGCATATATACGTCTTCAATACTATTATTTAATCCAGAGTGTGAATACAATCACGCTTCTTGTGTCATGGTTTTGCCCCCGCCGGCAGAGGACAACGAGGTGGCGGGCACTGGGACCATGTACCCAAAAGCAGATGAAGGGACCCAAATGCACAGGCTGAGTAAAAATATTTTTAAAAATCTTTGATTTAAAAAATAAAAACGCACATCAGAGGAGCAGCAGCATAAACACAAGCCAGGGACTTCATACAGAATGCTGCTGCACTCTTCTAAGGTGCAGCCAAACCTTAAATAGCAAACCTTCACCTCCACCTCAACGAGCCACACCTGATGCCCGTTAAGGTGGAGGTGAAGAATGTAGCAGGGGGAGGGACTGCAAGGACAAACCTTTACAACTTGTGCTGGTGGCTGACAAAAGTATAGTACTGACTTGCAAAGACTGTTCACAACAAGCATTCACCCATTTTCCTGAAATGCCTGCTTGTTTATGTTTTGAATATCAACATGGCTTGCCTCACTCTTATACACACATCAGAGAATGATAACAACAACATTTTTGTTGATGCAGACTCCGAATACGGTGAAAATTGCGAAAACATTGATTCATATGTGCCAAGCTGTTTACATGAGAGTTTGGAAGAAGAAAATTATGACCATGTGCAATCTATTCTGCTCAACCAAGGCAAAGGGAAGGAAGTATCATACATTTCTATGTAACTTGCTTCCTTTTGCCATAGTTGGGCAGTACTGTGGTTCATTGCTGTCCTCATCTTCAAAAGCATCTTCATCCTCTACATCAGTATTTTCTTCCTCTGAAGTCTCCTCTGAAAAGTGGTGCACATAAGAAAATTTAGTATGTATACGTCCTTAGCAGAAGAGGTTAATGAGTGCAGATGGTTGCTGTGTGGTTTTCACATGGACATTTCCTGGCTGCTTTCTGCAAATTTCTGGAAAGCCCAACTCCTAGGAATGGAAAGGCCACACCTCTCGAGATGTAAGCTCTTGCATTAGTCTCAGTGGAATTGTGAAGTCTTAGCACAGCTAAATGAAAGCTTCTCCTTGATATTTCTGAGGCTGTATGGTCCCAAGCCCCCACCCTCCTTTTTTGGCGGGTGTTTGCAGCACACACGAAGGAGGGCTTATTGCTGTCCACTCTTGGCAATAAGATTTAGAGCTAAAGACTCCACGCTCTGGCTCAAAGCAAGATCATTTTCTCTGTGACTTTAATTCATTGTAAGAACAAAGAATAATATCAGCAAAAGTAAATTTTTGATAAATTATATTCATCTGAATTAATTTTTTTTATTATTTATCTGTGCCTACAGTGCATTTTCGCATTTTGAAAAGTCAGTTTGTGGAGCTGTTAACAAGGTTGCCTTTGCTTTAGGCTGGTCTTGCATTTTTGTAGAGAACTGATGGTTTTTCTCTTGTAATCATTGCCCCCACCATGGCCCCACTGAAACAGTAGGGATATATTCCAGGCTGACATCAAATATTTCACTATTATATTCTGTACCGCTGAGTGACCTGTCATCTCCCGCATTCCTACTGCCCCAGTCCATCCTCATAACTAAAATACTCGACTCAAGCCTGTCTCTTCCTCACTGAAATGTTTGACTGGTCAACAGCCACCAAAAGTCTCTTGTGTTTTTTAAGAAAATTTTAACATACGGCCCATTCCTCCTGTGGCCCGTGTCCTCTCGCTCTTATCGGCCGGCAAACTGCTGCGGCATTTCCTGCCAGCATCAAGGACAGGCAGTGGCACAGGATAAGAATGTCTTCCTGCCATGAAGTGGCCAACAGTTCCCCTCCAAAGACTCTCACACCCACACCCCACTCACTCACTATAAGTGCCATTATACTCATAACCTCTTCTTTTCCGCAATTTGGATGAAGGGAGGGGTCGCTTCTCATCAACTCCCCCAATGGTTTTACTGATCTCATTTGGTCACCAGTATTGTTTTTCGTGGTTTTGTTGGGATTGGATAAACCACAGATTAGTTAAAAAGCACTGCTAACGTAGTGCAGGGAGACTGGATACAACCAGACACAGCCACTACCTGACAAGCACTGACAATCTCTCATTTTATATTCTGATTTTGTTCTGCTCTTCATTAAAAGGCTCTGAGTACATTTTAAATTTTCTATCCTTTTGCCAATAGGCTTATGTGTCAGTCTTGATTACTCAATACATAAATTGTTTGATTGTTAATCAAGCAAACTTAAATAAAACAGGTTGCAAGCGTACATTAAAAGGTGACAGGTTTCTTTACCTCTTAATGCATGCCACAGGGAATTTGTTGGAAAATCTGGGGGTTTTTCATGCAAAGAGGTTACAGCCCTCTATCTACGTCAGCCCTCTATCCATGTGATTTTTTTTTTTCTTGGAAAATAGAAGCTGTTTGGTTTGGTGAATTATGGAGCGAATGTTGAATGCTGGAATAATCGCTAAAAAAGGCATTATCTAATGAATTACTTGGAATGCACAGCTAACAATTCAGCTGAGAAATGAGTGTAACTAGTTCAGGCAGGCAACTCGAGAAGAGCTACGTCAGCTGACAGCAGCCTGGTAAGCTACCAGCACGTCAGCACCAGCAGGCGAACAATTGGAGGATACACATCACGAGGTCATGCAGCGGTCTATTTGAAAGACGTCAAGCTCACTTGCTTCCGCTGCTGTTCGCAATGACGCTTCATGCTATGCAACATGCTGTTTGGTTTTTGCTTGATGTTTATACTGGCGCTTGCAGCAGTCCCTCGCTACGCAGATTGCTTTTGCTGCCTTTTTGGTTATTATGCTGTGATTCTGTTTATGCTAAGTTTACAATATGTTGTTGCTTGTGCTTCTTCTTGGCTTTTGGCGTGTATTCTCTGTGTTCCAGGATTAATGGGCGCCTGATGAAATTGAATTAGCCTACTGCTGCAATCATATTTTATCTTGTTAGAGTTGCGACTGGTAAAGTGCGCGTGAACGCCCCTCAAACGCTATTTTCAAATCGAAAACCCAAGATAATTCTGATTCAAGTGAGGTTCCTCCTATAAGTCAAAATGACGGTCTATGGACTGATTCAGTTGGAGACCTGGTTCCTGTCTAGACGCGGAACGCCAATTTCTCCAAACCGACGGGGTCCGTTTACCACATCGGCAGCTTCTGTGCAACCCTGGAATCCAAATATGCAGGTAATTTTAAAATTTGCGATTAATTCTGCTTTATGTGCTACATTGTTGACTGAAGGCCGCTTAATTGTGGATATAAATTTGTTCCTTTTAGTTGCTAAGCATGTCACTGTCTCTCATAAATTAACAAAATACAAACACTGGACTTTAATAGCACGAGGGCAGTGCATGGATACTTATGCGATCTTTTCCTTCAAGATTCATGAATTGTGTGCTGACCTAGTGTTTGTTTTGCCTCACAGAGAAGATGGTACTTTTATTCCTAGCCCTAGTTTTTCTGTGAAGCGTTTTGTACTAGGATTTAATTCTTAATTTGCGAACTTGAATGGTATGGCAGTCGCGCTTGGGCTGTAGTTTGCGGACCACGTCAGGGACCTGAAAATCGCTAAATTCCATGCTTTCATGCCTGTTGAATTGGTGTGGTTATATCGTGATGTTTCGGATGATCATCAGTGAACATAATGTCAGAAAGTGGTTTGCGTCGTGGTGATTCATTGTTGCAGATGGATGTTTGACAGCAAACATTAACGGGGTATATGGGCAACAATGTTGACTACTGCCCGGATTGCTGTTATTGTTAACAAGTAACGGTGGAAACCTTATGAATACTCACTCATACGACTACGCGGCGCGAAGAATTCCTGTTTCCTCAATTCAATCTTTCTGGCCAACCGATTTATTTAAAAAAAAAAAAAAAAAAAACACCAAGTCATTGCCTCAATTGTATGCAAAATTAGTCCGCATTAATTTTTTTAACAGTCGAATGCATACATGATTTATCGAGTTGAGTAATGTTTTGTCCATTGTAAATGCGCCTAAGACCCAACTGAGCATGAATGGTAGTTTCCGTCTATGGTTTGTTCAGTACCAGAGCATTAAGCTGTTTCCATTAATACGGCTGAAGTTCGGCTGCTACAGACACGGGACATCGCATGCGCCCCATGGTGCGTCCTCGGTGTTCCTTCTAAACGGCTGAACTCCGCTATTCCTCCGTTTTCGTCCTCATGGCAGGACCCGACGCAGCACTACTTAAACAGCACCTCATGGAGGACGAAGAGCTCATATCATAATAATTTAAATCAACACTTCAATACAGAAGAAGAAACTAACTCAAAGAAAGCACCGTTAAAGATGATAAGATGAAAAAGATGGCTGGAATTATGTTCTGTTGAATGTTGGGCTGATTCTGAAGCTTCGGCTTCATCTTCTGAATTTTAAGAATTAGATGACATGTTAGTATGTCATATTAAAACCACCAGGCCTACTCTGTTATCTCCTAACAAATTTAAGCGCGTGACACGCATGAACACAAAGCTGTGAACATGCAGGGTCTGTAAAATGATGCTGCTGGTAGCTTTGACTTTTTCATCATGCCTCAGACCACACCTAATATCAAGGTTCCTTTGGGTGCTAGAAATCCCTGAAAATGCCTAGGTGATGTTAATGTGCTAGGTTTGGATTACTGCTTGAAATTGCACCAAATTAATGTGCATGCATAATCATAGTACATCACATTCCGCTCGGATTGACTATCTTAAAGGGAGAATACTCGTATTTTAGAGTTTGGGGAATGAGGGCCATATCTGTCCCAGTTTTGCTCCCTTTCTGGCCTTAAATTAGTTAAGTGCCTTATTGGCAAAAGCACTTTTAAAATCTGAAGTTTCTGCGGCATCTCTAATTTCACAAGATCGCCCCCCCCCCCCCCCCCCCAAAAAAAGAGGAATGAATGAATAAATAAAAACTTGGCGCCCTATGTGAAACATTCTCTCTACTGCATGAGCAAATTTGTTTTTGTATATAACCCCTTTTATTCAATTAGTCATTGAAATTGGAAGAAATACAACCTTCATTACCCACCGGCCTTTCAGGACCAGAATTGTCCTCATGAAACTTCGTGGTTTTGGGGGTTTTGAAGTATGATGAATCATTACTTGCTCTTAAACCTAGGGTTAAAGCTACTTGATGGTTTCTTTCTGGTAGAATTATAATGCAACAAGCGGATGGAGGGGTGTTGACTGTTTATTACAAATGGTTCCTAAATTCTTACTTGGCACTTGAGACAGGACAGTATTTCTATTTATGCAGTAGTTTAATCCAGTGCCTCACCCCCTTTTTTCCTCTGTGTCTCTTTCTGAGGATCTTTCCCTCCACTACGGAGTCCTGGACCATCTGAGCTGAAGTTGCTGCTGTGCTGCTGTCCTAATCTGGCCCGGATCCAGTTCAGCTCCTTCCTCAACATCCCACTTCCTGGAGCTAGACACCACTGTTTTGATGCCATTTTATTCTATTATTGCTTTAATTAGCTAGCCCGCGGAGGATGGGCTCCCCCACTATAGCCAGGTTCCTCCTGAGATTTCCTCCCACTGGGGAGTTTTTTCTCACCACTGTTTGAGGATTTTTCTCCCTACTGGGAGTTTTTTGCCTCATTTTGCTCTAGTGGGGATTAGGTTGGGCACTGCCCTTTCATTTATTTAATCGCTCAACATAAAGCGTCTTTGTGATAGACTGTGAAAAGCGCTATACAAATAATTGAATAGAAAAATTTGAATTGCATTAAAAATAATAAATTGCTTGCTTGCGCAGGTGGTTGGCTGGCCATACTTGATGGTAGAATGTCCATACTTGATCCAGGCAATCTGCATTGGTGGTAGCAGACGTGCGCTAAAGGCTGGGCTGCCTTTAGCAGCCAATGTTTGACCCTGGATATCTCTATGGACTTCCTGGTTGTCCAGGAGGCAGTGGGTGCTCCGGCTGTGCACATAGTTTTTCTCACTAGGTAGAATGTTCTTCAGGACCAAGATGATGTTCATCTTGCCTCCCGCATCTGTAAGGGTTGCAGACGTGCACTAGAGGGAACGGCGTGCGCCTATTCTCTAGAGGATCTGGCCAAGCATCCAGACTAACAGTGAGGCCCTGCCCGCAAGTACAGATGTGAGGGCACCAAGCGGTGCGTTCCTTGGAGAACGTGCCTAACGGGTCCCCGCAGTGGAACCAGGCAACACATGGGAGGTCATGTACATTAATGGTAGAATGTCCATTTTGATCCAGGTAATCTGCATTAGTGGCAGCAGACGTGCGCTAAAGGCTGGGCAGCCTTTAGCAGCCAATGTTTGACCCTGGATATCTCTATGGACTTCCTGGTTATCCGGGAGGCAGTGGGTGCTCCGGCTGTATACATAGTTTTTCTCACTAGGTAGAATGTTCTTCAGGACCAAGATGATGTTCATCTTGCCTCCCGCATCTGTAAGGGTTGCAGACGTGCACTAGAGGGAACGGCGTGCGCCTATTCTCTAGAGGATCTGGCCAAGCATCCAGACTAACAGTGAGGCCCTGCCCGCAAGTACAGATGTGAGGGCACCAAGCGGTGTGTTCCTTGGAGAACGTGCCTAACGGGTCCCCGCAGTGGAACCAGGCAACACATGGGAGGTCATGTATATTAATGGTAGAATGTCCATTTTGATCCAGGTAATCTGCATTGGTGGCAGCAGACGTGCGCTAAAGGCTGGGCAGCCTTTAGCAGCCAGTGTTTGACCCTGGATATCTCTATGGACTTCCTGGTTATCCATAAGGCAGTGGGTGCTCCGGCTGTACACACAGTTTTTCTCACTAGGTAGAATGTTTTCTCAGGACCAAGATGATGCTTCATCTTGCCTCCCGCATCTGTAGGGGTTGCAGACGTGCACTAGAGGGAGCGGCATGCGCCTATTCTCTGGAGGATCTGGCCAAGCATCCAGACTAACAGTGAGGCCCTGCCCGCAAGTACAGATGTGAGGGCACCAAGCGGTGTGTTCTTGAGGAAACAAGCCTAACGGGTCCCCGCAGTGGAACCAGGCTACACATGGTGAGGTAATGTACATTAATGATCATATGTCCATTCTTGATCCAGGTTATCTGCATTGATGATAGTAAAACTGCACTAAATACTTGGCAGCCTTTAGTAGTCTGGTTTGACCCTGGATATCTCTTTGGATTTCATGGTCATTCAGGAGGCAGTGGGTGCTCCACTGTATAAATGGTTTAGCACTTGGCGGTGGTTGCTGTTTTGGGGGATTTTGATTTCTGTTCCTGACTATGTTTGTATGTTTGCTGTGCCTAAGTAGATTATTCCTCCAGAGCAGAACTGCCGCCAAAATACAATGTAATGCTCATTTCCATGAATAAATTGTTCTATTTTATTGAAACGTGAGTTGTCCTGTCTGAAATGAGTGTAACTAGTTCAGGCAGGAAACTCGAGAAGAGCTACGTCAGCTGACAGCAGCCTGGTAAGCTACCAGCACGTCAGCACCAGCAGGCAAACAATTGGAGGATACACATCACGAGGTCATACAGCGGTCTATTTGAAAGATGTCAAGCTCACTTGCTTCCGCTGCTGTTCGCAATGACGCTTCATGCTATGCAACATGCTGTTTGGTTTTTGCTTGCCGCCTCCACCCCAGCCTCCACCCGTTTGGTTCTGCTCACATTGGGGGGATTTTGATTTCTGTTCCTGACTGTTTGTATGTTTGCTGTGCCTAAGTAGATTATTCCTCCAGAGCAGAACTGCCGCCAAAATACAATGTAATGCTCATATCCATGAATAAATTGTTCTATTTCATTGAAACGTGAGTTGTCCTGACTGAACTAGACTTTAACTATCACACAGCAACTACCACATTTTGCCTGAATTATATTAAATAGTTTTTTTATTGCCCCTATGCTCAATTTTTCCAGTGCATAGTGCCATCTTCTGTATATAATGGACACAAAGTATTTAGCTTGATGATTTTTATTGTCTTCGGATCCAAAAATGAACAGAGTACATGCTGTGTGTGTTCTTAATGCCTAAATACGGTCAATGTATTCAGTCAGGCAACTCCTCTCAACAGTTAATTGAAGTATTACAAATAGATACAATGTTAGTTTGGCAACTAGGCTTCGTCGCTGATGCCCCCTGCAGCCAACTGAGCTTGAGGTGGAGAGCAGAGAGTATAAGGATATCTGGCCTCCCTCTGAGGGAAAATCATAGCCCACAGCTGGATGCTGGGGTGACGGCGGGATGTTAAATAGCAGGATGCAAGAGTGATGCAACGTCAAGCAATGTTATAAGCAGCAGCAGAGAATGATGCAGCACAGCAGCATGTAGATATGTTTTTGCAATGGAGGCGTAGCAGGAGAGCGGCTAAAGCAGCCCACCTTACAGGGGAGCGGGGCAGTGGCAGATATGCATTAGAGTGTCTATGAGAATCAGGGCATGTAAGCTACGTCCCATTGATTTCCTCACTGCACCTTTTGTCCAGTATTGTCTATAGCCTACAACTAATCGCACTGTGAGAATCACTTTTTTTCCTCTCTAGAGGTCGTTATGGGGGAATTCAAATGCATGTGATATGGCAAGTCTGCTGGGTTTGGGGAAGCAATGGCAAGTTGAGCCCACTGGCATCTAGTATTATTCTACCATTGAATGGAATAGACATTGTGAGGGCCACAATAATGAAGAATTTTGCCTGTAATTGGCTGACTCAGACTAGAGGAGGGGCACCAGAGGTTACTGTGTGTGTCTAAGGTAAAGCTCTATGATTACCTGCCTGTGAAGAAAATACAGAAAAAAACTGGAATAAAAGCAGCAGAACGGCACACAGTGATCAAACAGCAGGAAGGAAGTGAAGTCTATTGAAGGCTAAGGCACAGGCTTACCTAGATTAGCTTTGTGTTGTTTTGAATTGGGTGGCCCAACCTGAATCGCCATGAATGTTCCATTATAGGGCCAAACCCACCACGTGTACTCTGAATACCAACTCCTTTCTCTATTCACCCTTTTTCATCAAAGATTTCTGGAACAGTTTGTTAGTTTTATTAGTCCCAACACTGGCCATTCGCAAAGTTCATCTTTACAATCTACTATTCCTTCCTTTTTCCAACTGTTGAAATGGACAGACTGCGGATGCCATATCGATCAAAGTAAAATAGATTAAAACCATACCTGATTAATGGCTAATTGGCTGCCAGTAGGCTAATAAGTAGCAGGATTGGTACCGTTTAGAGTCAATACCAAACCATTGGGGACATCACTGCACCACGTCATTGATGGAGGGCGGGAGCAGCAGTCTAATTTGAGGAAGCCTATATTAAAAAAGACTTTTCTAACAAGAAAATCAAAATGTGGACAAGTTGAGAGCTCAACTACAGGTCTGCCTGCAGGTTAAACGTGTGATTGAGACCTCCTGAACAGATGTTTAAACTGGTCAGTCAGCTTAGCAGTCCCTTGTGATCCATAACGGTTTACAGTGTCAGAATAAACACACCCTAAAGATCACCTGGGTTTGATGGAATATGTTTTTTGGCTTCAAAAAGTGACTTCCCATGGCACCGACCAATACTGCAGCCTTTCCCAGAGTGATGGGAACCAAGTCACAAGCATAGTTTGATATATTGAGCTTTGGAGAAGCTGCGGTCCTGGATATAATTCCAGCCAAGACTTCAGCAGTTGGATTTGCTCAGAAGGCCAAGTGGTGCCACAATTTGCCAGGTCAGGTAAAATTTGAAATTGTTCTCTCCGCTTCACAGCATCTGAGATACAGTTGTATAATACTGTTCTGGTAGCTGCTGAGGGAGGAGGGGAGAAGATGAGGTAAGAGGGGATAAAGTGGACTGAGGTGTGGAGAGAGGTATGTGTAGAAATAAAAAGCGAAAATGAGCTGGTTCAGGTAGATCAAATGTTCTAAGACACAAGAAGCTCTGCATTACATGTCAGAGATGGCTTTGTAATGACGCTTGTGACTTTGTTATTGAAGATATAAAACGAATGGTTCATAATTAAATATAGAATAGGGGAAAATCAGAGTCTTACTAGAGAGATGCATTCACATCTTAGCACAAAAAATATATCATTACAAGCTGGGCACTCACAAAAAAAAAAAAAAATGGATAAGTTTGAATATAAGTTTTTGTGAACTATTGGTATATTGTTATTGCTGATTTCTCACTAAATTTCCTACCCCCTCAATAATCTGTACAGTTGACACTGATAAGATTATTCAGCTTATGGAAAGGGCAGATATGGACATCTGTTAAGTCAACAGTGAAACATGTATGGCAGAACGGACAACCAATGAATGATTATTGGATTATAAATGTTTATACTTTGCATTAGAAAGAATTTATAGTTGTGTCTTGTTGGCACAGCCTGTAGAGCACTAGCTACATATATGTTACAAGCCATAGCACTACTGGTCCAAAGCTGACCCCTGACTCTCCCTTTGCATGCCTTGCATGTCTTGCTCTCATTCACCAATCCCTCTGCCTCGCAGTGAGCTATTTTGCCAGATTATGGAAGAAAAGAATTAAATTAAAAGAATTAATTAAGAATTAAAAAGAATTTATGCAAACCCTCAGCAATAAAGCATGTTTGGTCTACCAATGCACAAAACCTGAATCCCTCTGAACTGTTTTCCATGCACTTTGAAAATATTGAATTGTGTCAACGAAGCTTGACCAACGTCTTTTTCTTATGCAATTTTCTGATCCCAAATATAAAACCGCAACATCTGAGGGTAAAACAATCAGTTTGCAATCACCAGATTTTAAGGGATATGTAATCCCTGTATTTCACTTTCATGTTTACTGAAAAACCGCTCTTGAGCAGGAGTATTCATAACAAACTCAGCACTATGACTGGAGCATGCTGGCAGTAATGGGCGGCCACAGAAACAGGATTCATGTTCTGTTTGTGCGGAGGCATGCCTGTGCATTCTGTCCTGGGGGAGCTCCCGTATTGGGACCGATTACAGCATTCACTGGACAAATGTTTGCCCGTGCTGAGTGCTATGCGCGCCAACACCCCGGCTGATCTGCATGGCTGAAAGGCGACACCGCACACAAACACATGCATACACACGTGCACACAAAGGCATATACACTCATAAACGCCCATGCACACTGCCAAAGTTTAGTCTTCTGTAATCTCGGATATGGTCATTAATATGTTTACATAATAAAGAATTGCAAAAAGATTTAATACCATTAAAAACCCAGCGACTGATTTGTTGATATCTCAGTGATTTTCAAGCAAATCCTCAGTTTATATAGTACGCGACAGTGTGCCTCAAAGTCATTGAGACAGCTTGCCCCAAACTCCTGGCTTTATCTCACGGTTTGCTTAACATTGGGCTGCAACTAAAAATGTCAAATCATTTTTGAATTCCTGCATGACAAAGTTTTGTTACATAAAATGTGTAATGCCATTTTTCTACTTTGAAGGTGAAAAGTAGCAAAACTCTTCTCACTTTGGCACATCTAAACAAATGATGCATCTCAGAACACAAAGTTACACAAATATCTGAGCAAGTTTTGTTGTACAGCCTCAGATGTTGGAGGCTTGCAAGGTGTGACAACATACCCATGTGACATTTTGCTCTGCTGTCCTTAGCATTATGATGTTTTGTATGGTTTGATTTCTATGGTTATTGATAATACCCTTTAGACTCGGCCCAATCATTTTTGCCCATGGTTAGTCCCACCCCTGCTATACTCGCAACTCTTCTGCCTCTCATCATCTGACTCACAGGTCTCCACACATATCTAACTGATGGACAGAGCTGTGTGGATGACCACCATCATAAGGTCAACCTTCTTTTATGCTGGACTTCACTGGGGACACTTGCGACTGTCCCTCTCTGAAAACACTGTTAGCTAATTGTGCATATTTTTGCAGTTTAACATCTGGATAATCGGATCCTTTCTCATCACTAATTGAATTCAACTCTTGGCCCAAGCACTAATACAGACCCATCTGGACTATTTACTTACAGAGTCCACCCTCAGACCCCTTTAGCTTATCCAGAATGCTACAGTTCATCTGATCTATGACCTCCCTCGAACACCCACGTCACCAACTCAGTGACCGCCACTGGCTCCCAGGCACCTGACAGACGTCTCTGTCCTGCCACCTATATTTTCCTGGCGCTATCCCCTCCAAATACCGGCACTTTCTGGTCGCATCTCCTGTCTCTCCTTGGGTAGAATGACAAAGGTCAAAATAGAAGAGCTCTGACCATCTTCAAACACAGTTTGAAGACTCACCTCTTCAGGCTTACCAATTTTTCTAATTGGTACTTCGTTTATGGCACTAGAATTAAATGTTGCTTTAATAGATAGTTTGCCAAATATCTGAATAGATTTTTTGAATTAATGAATTTGCTTATGCATGTAGTCTGCAGAGCCAAGTCCTATCAATGTGTTGTCATTTCTGGTACAAAGAGCGTTATTTCCATGTAAGGTTCTCAGTGCCTCCTTTCCTTTGAATGTGCTTTACAACTCCATTTCCAAAAATGCTGAGAAGCTGTGTAAAATGCAAATAAAACGGGATGCAATGATTTCCAAATCACTTATACCTTATATTTAATTGAAGATGGTAAAGACAACATATCAAATGCTGAAAGTGAATAATTTAATTGTTTTTAGATAAATATCCGCTCATTTTCAATTTCATGCCTGCAACATGTTTCACCCAAGTTGGGACAGGGGCAATAAAAGACTGGAGAAGTTGTGTGATTCTAATAAAATACAACCGCTGGCATATTTCCCAGCCGAATAGGTTAAAACTTTGCCATGTAAAGATTAACTCATACATAAACAAAACTGAATCACTGATTACTAAAACCCCACAAGTCAAGTCAAGTCAAGTGTGACTTATGGGGTTTTAGTAATAGGTGCTTCAATTCTGAAACATTGCCACCTTCTCTGGGCCTGAGCTCATTTAAGATGTACTAAGGCAAAGTGGAAAACTGCCCAGTGGTCTGACTAATCAAAGTTCTGACTAATCAAAGTGGAGTTCTTTTTAGAAATCATGGGCGTCCCAGTGCTTAGTATCAGTGTGTAGTTCAAAAGCCTGCATACATGATAGTATGGGGGTGTACTAGGACACATGACATCTGCAAAGACACCATTAATGCTGAACGCCATATGGAGGTTTTGGAGCAACATATGTCGCCACCCAGATATCTTTTCTCAGGGAAAGCCTTGCTTATTTCAGGAAGACAATGCTGAACACCATATTTTGCACATATAACAACAACAACAAGCCTCCATGGTAAAAGAGTCAGGGTTCTAAACTGGCCTGCGGCTGCCTGCAGTTCAGACCTGTCACTCACTGGAAATATTTGGCGTATTATGAAGTTAGGAATATGAAAAAGGAGGCTGCAAAGTGTTGAGCAGCTGAAATCCTACATTGAGCAAGAATGGGAAAACATTTGCTTTCAAAACTACATAGTTGGTGTCCTTAGCTCCTAAATGATTAGCAAGTGTTGATTGAAGAAGAGGTGATGCAATACAGTAGCAAACATGCCCCTGTGCCAACTTTTTCAAGACGTGTTGCTGGGAAATCAAAATGAGCTTGTATTTTTCAAAAACAATATAATTTTCAGTTTCTGAGCGTGATATGTTGACTTTGTCTGATTTTTAATTGAATGCAGAGTTTAAATGGTTGCAGTGCAGGTTCGCCTGATAAAGTGGCTTCTGAGTATTTGCTTATTTTTCTACGCTAAATTTTGTGTAAGCCACTGGGCGAGACATCCTCTCATGAGGGATGTCAAATAGCACTTGACCCCATAGGTCATTGATAGGACAAACAATTTTGACATGCAGACTCAATGTTACTCAGAGATGAGGTTGTTGATTAAATATTAAATAAGTGAGTGATTATTATGTACTTGGTCCTAACGATTTGACCATCTGATTGGCTTGAACATTGTTTGCTGTAAGGGCTGCACTGTTTAGAGGGGAGGATCTGACCATTTCACAATCTGCTGAGTAGATATTGACACAGTTGCCAGGCCTCTTTCTACAGTGATATTTTAGAAATACATTGTCTGGGAATCAGGGTTGACAGGAAAGGGAAAAAGTAATGCATCACGGCCTATCACAGAACACACTGGCCCTGCATGTTTCACCTATTGTTCTCGCTCAACAACAGCGGCAGAGGGCCAGGAATCCAAATATCTTCTGACACATGAAGTGGCTATAGTGTGAGAAATCAAAGTGAGTTTTTGTGCGAATTTGTGTGTGTGTGCGTGTGTGTGTGTGTGTGTGTGTGTGTGTGTATGTGAGAGAGAGAGAGAGAGAGAGACTATGTGTGTAGGGGTGGGTTGCACTGAAACCTTTCCAAGTTTGACTTAATCATTAAACACAGTTTAACATTTGTCAAGCATAGCATGGCAGATTGGGATTTTTTTTAATGAAACATTATCGGGATAACTGCTTTTTCTTAGTCTTGACTCGTTTTTCTTCCCAATGTAAGGCAATGTCATAGGCGGCTGTGCAAACGGCTTGCAGTGTGAATACTGAATCGTGATACTTGCGAGAGGCATGGCGCAGGAAGGAAAAATGTTTTTTCCAAACAGTAAGCACTTTGTGGAATGATGACCCCAGTGGTAAATGCACTGTTGACATAAAGGGAGGAAAAGACGAGTCCAGCCCTGCGTGGCGGAGGACGTGCTGAGCCACGATGGTCATGCCCCACCTCCTAAGGTCTCGGATTTTTGGTCAGAGCCTGTTCTGGGACTCTCCTATGAAGGGCGACTATGCGTCACTTCAGGAAACCATTTTGTTTTGTTTTTTCTCCATTGAGGCCAAGTTCATGCCCAAATGACATTAATGTAAGTAATGTGTTTTAAATTAGCATCTGCTTTTCATTTTTGCCTCAACTGCCATGAAGGTTAAAGATCAGAGTCCATGAATTTCCGAGGAGCACTCTAAAATTCTTATTGGCATAGGTCTACTACTGTAAGTATTGATTGAGATAGACCAAGTTATATTGTAGTTTCTTCATGAAACATTACAAAGGCCTTGTCAATTTGCACAACACAGCGCAGCAGTTTTCTCATTCTTGAAGAGGATGATTTGATTCACTTTCATAATAAACCATCATAAAGCCCCATTTCCTCCATAAGGGCAGGTCCTCAGCCCACTGTTTCCTGAGTTGAAGTGCAACAAATATGTCTCTGATAGGGCTTTTCCAAATTACTACAAATACATATAGGAATAAATAGACAAATAAAGAATCTTCAGACACTGTAATCAAAATGAGCCAAAATCTGTTGCCCATTGTCTTCATGACCCGGAACTGGGCAGGATGCGTTGTGATCTGTCCGGGTGGTCCGCATCAGTTCTTATGTGAGCATCACTTCCTCACTGCTGCGGCAGGTTATGCATCCGCATTGTATAAGGCTGTGGCTTAATCAGAAAATTGCTCTCTAGTCTGTCATTAAGGATGAAAGTTGAGGGAAATCCTTGCTACACTCCTCAAGCTCAAGATTACTGTCGATTAGAAGTTGAAGGAAGAGAAAAGGAGTGGAAGAATGTGCAGGAGGGAGAAAGCAATGAAGAGATAAAATAGACTTGGGCAAGTAGCTGGGAAAGAGAGACTGAAATTTTTGGTCATGTAGGTGTAAATCTGTCAATTTGAAATTAAATATCGCAAAACAATCTGTTGGAGAGGACATCGAGCAGGAAGAAAATAAAGCACCTGGGACTGGCATAGCTGTCAGTTAGAATTTTTGGCAGCAAAAATCACGAGACATCACAAACTATTGCACAGATGTGCATTATTCAGTCATTGCTGTCAGTATGGGTTAAGTTATTTAGGTTGTTTTTGCTGTTCAGTGTATTTATAGTTATGTTTTTTTCTGTCTCTTTATCTTTCCTTTCCTGTTTCCCCATGTTTTCCATGTCTTTATTTATCTCTGATTTTCATTTTCTCTCCCCCTCCCTGCTCTGTTCCCTCATTGCCTCCCAGTACCATGGTTCTAGTCATGCCCATCCCTGCTCTCTCCCACTTCCTCCTCTATCTGTCCTGTGTTTCCCTAGGCACCTCCTCCACTACATGAGCCCGCCGCTTTCTCTCCTTTTCTGCAAGTTTCTTCCACTTATAACCTGAATTGTTGTTTTGTCTGGCCAAAATACACGTTTTCTGTGGGTGACGGTCCAGCGCAGAAGACCCTGAGCCCCAAGAACTCAATGATGCAACTAGACACAGTCAACATTTTTGTACAGTAGAGTTTTAACTAGTATTTGTATGTGGATGTAACCACATATTGTAGCACTTGACGAAGGTTTGCCAAAGTAATACTGAATCCATGTGGTTATACTACTAATAGATACTGTACATGATGATTCTTGATTCAGTGCCATCTGAGTGATCGGAAATTCATCAATATTCCTTGAATATTTTAATTATATTATGCACTGTGGAGGATGAAATATCAAAATCCCTTTCTATTTTCTGTGAAGAACATGGTTTTCAGACTTTGTAATGATTTTCTAACACTTGTAAGGGCAAATTGGCAATCCTCAGCCCATCTTTGCTCTTGAAGGACTTACCTGGATGCTACTTTAGCACCAAGTCAAAAGTACAAACACCTGCCAATGTCATCTGTTTTAAATCACACCATTATTCAAAATTCATAGCTCATCACGAGTCCTACATTGCCGCATTCATGGAATGCGCTCTAGAACTGAATGGCTTGAATGGATGGATATTTTAAAAATATGTGACAGTTCACAGGAAAAGGGTGCATAATGGATTTTGGTCAAATTGAGTTAAGTGCGTCTGATGATCCCTTACCATGTACTAAACACAGAAAAACTGTTTTTCTCTAAAATGTAAAAAGTCCCTGATATACCCTTTTACTGTGGACTGTCACATATACTGCAGTTGACCGTGCAAAACATTTAACATCTTGTCTACATACTGTGTGTAATAAAGACAAAGTAAATTTAGCAATCACTGCAATGAGGGGGATGCTAGTGAGATTACATAAAAAAATGATAAAATATATGCAGTTTACATTTGTAAACCACATAGAATTGTATGCAAATGAGCTGCTTTAGCCATGGCCTAAGAGTTTCACTCAATTAACATGATGATGATAATGATTATTATTACTGTGGGCTTGCTTCAGTTTCAGTAAAGCAGCGCACTTTACACTATTCTTTATTATTATTATCTATATTATAATAGCTGAGTGGACTCTGTGTTTGTGTGTGTGTGAGTGTGTGTCCAGCCAATCAGTGCTAGATTCCATAGGGCGCATATCTGCAGTATAGCGCGAGCGACGCTATTTTGCTCTGCCTTGCAGGCAACTTCATGTTCCACTGAGCGTGGAATGTCAGCGTAGTGCAGCGTTTATGGAAACACCATACCAACATGATGACAGATGATTCAGAGGAAGACGCTAGTCGAAACGTCAGTCATCTTTTCCCCTCAATAAACATGCAGACTTGTAAAGTGTGCTCCAGTGTTTTTACTTTTGGGTAGTCTTTTTGAAGTGCCCAGGTAAAAGTCTTTTTATTAAACTTCTTCCACCTTAATTTGCCTGTTGACCTCTTCCACGTTGTTTTAGCTATAGACATCGTTTAAACCTTGAAATGTTCAGCATGTTCTGTATTACATTGATTTTTGATAATCTCTATTATTTTTTGACATTTTAAAAGTAATTGAAGCACTGATTACTAAAACCCCACAAGTCAAGTCAAGTCAAGTGTGACTTATGCGGTTTTAGTAATAGGTCCTTCAATTTTTGTCGCTATTAATTCTAGAAAAATTCAGTGATTTTCAGCTAATTTAACAGATTTTTCAACATTTTCTGCTCTTTCATATTCTCTTGTAGAAACAACATTCAACTTTCCAAATTTTCAGCTTATTTTCTACATTTCTCCCACTTTTCTACTTTTTTTTTTATCTTTGAGACATTTTCAAATTGTCAAATTTGTTTCAACTTTTGTTCGACCATTGACTACTGTTCAAACCCAGCCCTTTTAGAACTGATATGCTTGAGTCTAGCTCCTGAGTCGTCAAATCTCAAGAACTTTCCGGAGAATCCTGACCGTTCCTTATACAGCAGTCTTTTGTTGGGTACACTGATGGCTTGAATCCAATTCTTTCCAACTGTGACTTCATTCCTTTTGAAAATTTCTGATCTCTCTTTCCATATCCTAGTTTCCCTCTGTAAGCTTTTCTTTCTCCTTCATTTCCAACCCTCAGTCCATTTGGTCTGCAATGTCTGTCCTCTGGCAGTGCCATGTCCGCTTGTCCAGTCCCAACATGTCAGGTTGTTTATGCTCATCCTTTGAGTTTCAGTACTAAATTCCTACAAGATCTTGTCTGTGTCAGACTCAGTTACTGACTCAGGCTGATGTTTGTTCTATTTGCTGACACACTCTATATTGTATTTCTTATGCAAGTTCCAATAGACTGTCTTAGCCACCTTGTCATGCCTTGCTTTGTAATTCTACTGAGCTATATAACATTTAGGCATCATGAGTTATATTTACTTATTTATTGTTGGGCCTTATTTATTTAGGCTTTGACAGCATTAGTTCTTACAGTGTGATGTGATAGCCCAATCATTACTATGGTTCTGAGCGCTGGATCACTACATGTATTTGGATAATTTTATTTATTTTATTTTATTTTTCCTTTATTTAACCAGGAAGTCCCATTGAGATTCAGAATTTACAAGAGAGACCTGGCCAAGATAGTAGCCAATCACAACATGTTAAAATATACAAGTAGAGCATTAAAAAAAAAAAAAACCTATTAAAACAGTTAAAATATAGTGGACCTCTCAAGCGAAACTAGCGCATGTCACCGTCACCATATTCTTTATGATGCCCTTAAATTTATCAATGGATATGTGTGTTTCTAATCTAAGATCTTTCTGCAGATTGTTCCAAGCCCACGGTGCATAGTAGGAAAATGCAGTTTTCCCCAAATCAGTGAAAACTCGGGGTACATTGAAAAGTAACCACTTAGAGGAGCGAAGCTGGTAACTACCGGAATTAGCACAGAGAAGGTTACAGAGGTAGGTTGGAAGTTTGCCCAATATTGCTTTATAAATGAAAATGTACCAATGCTGTTGTCTGCGAATGGTCAATGATGTCCAGCCGACCAGATCATAAAGAATACAGTGGTGAGTAAGGGACTTTGCATTTAAAATGAAACGTAAAGATGCATGATACACTGAATCAAGGTTACGTAAGATGGAGGACGCTGCATGCATATACAATATGTCACCATAGTCAATCATAGACAGGAAAGTAGCCTCCACAAGTTTTTTCTTTTATTAAAAGTAAAGCAAGATTTGTTTCTAAAATAAAAGCCAATCTTCATTTTATGCTTCCTGATGAGAGCAGTAAGATGAACATGAAATGATTTTGTCATATATCCATATACCAAGGTACTTGTACGAGGAAACCCTTTCAATGGATTTCCCTTCAGATGTAATAATGCTATAATCACCTGGTAACTGTGTGCGAGCTTTTGTGAAGACCATAAACTTTGTTTTCTGAGTATTTAAAATCAACTTTGAGCTAATTAATGTAGCTTGTAATGTCTGAAATGTGGCCTGAAGTTCTTGCACTGCCCCTACTATGGAGGGGGCATGGGTGTAAATAACTGTATCATCAGCATATAAATGAATTTTAGCTTGAATGCCTTTACCAAGATCATTTATGAAAATAGAGAACAGAATAGGCCATAGAGTAGATCCCTGAGGGACACCTTTAGTTATCTCAAGAAATTCAGATTTATGGCCTTCAACATAAACACTCTGAGTACAATCTATAAAGTAATTTTTGAACCATTTCACAGCCTGAGGACTGAAACCAATTGTTCTTAGTTTGTTAAGTAACAGTCCATGGTCAACTGAATCAAATGCCTTAGAGAGATCAACAAATAAGGCAGCAAAATGCTGTTTTCTGTCCAGGGCACCAAGGATATCGTTTGTCACGATTGTAGCAGCAGTGAGAGTGCTATGGCCACTTCTAAAACCCGACTGAAAATCATTTAAAATATTGTTATTAACTCAAAACTGTTTTAACTGTAAATTTACATGGGATTCAAGGATCTTAGCCAGGACTGAGAGTTTGGAAATGGGACGGTAATTATTCATCTCTGAAGGGTCTCCACCTTTAAGTAAAGGGAGAACATAGGCAGCTTTCCAAATTTTA
The DNA here is from genome assembly GCA_029721435.1 of Gymnothorax reevesii. NCBI lineage: Eukaryota > Metazoa > Chordata > Actinopteri > Anguilliformes > Muraenidae > Gymnothorax > Gymnothorax reevesii. The sequence goes on from CM056573.1 coordinate 31,461,917, forward strand.
GGGATGGAGTTTGAAAGAAGACTCAAGTTGAAAATATGAGCGATTGGCTCAGCAATAATATCAGCTGCCACCTTAAGGAGATAAGGATCCAGATTGTCTGGGCCTGCAGACTTTTTGTGATCAATGCCTCTCAGAGCTTTAAGAACTTGTAAAACAGAAATAGGTTTAAAATCAAACAACTCCAAGTTTTCATCAGCTGCTGGAAAAGCAGAACATTGGACAAATAAGTTTACATTCTGAATGTCAGATACGCAGCCAGCCCGAATAAAGTGTTCATTAAACTGATTGACCATGGCAGCTTTATCTTTTACTTCGTCTGAACCAACGAGAATTTGTTCTAGGAGACTTGAGGCCATATGTGTACCGGGCAAAGATTTAGTTGTTTTCCAAAATTTTGAGGGGTTATTTAAGTTCTCTGTAACCGAAACAAAATAAGTTATCATTACTACTGTCTCCCGTGAATTGTGACTTCTCTGAGACAATAAAATGGTCATTTAACAACAGTAATCTCTGAAGATACAAGATCTCATTCACTCGCACTTGCAAGTGGTAGCTCTTCTGAAGGTGACATAGGCTGATTGACTTATGCCATGACTCATGAAGTCTTGTTGGAGAAATTGAGAATTGACTATAGTACAACATAGTGAAATCATTCTCCCTGTTGGCCCTACTGAATTCAACTAATCCAGGGTTGCACTGTACAAGTAACAAGAAAATAAAGAAATACACGATGCCAAAATAAATGCTGTTTAGTTGAGAGGAAAACTGGGAAGAAGAGTGTTAACTCAGACTGAAAAATGATAAACAATCACTCCACCTCCCACAAGTTCCGCAGTTATTCACAGTCAATATACTGCTAGGTCACGAGATTTCACCTCCAACAGAAAAGGAAGTGCTCAAGTCACATTTGAATAGAAGGAAATGATGCTATAAGTGCATAGCTGTGCAAAAATAGCAGACTAACAGAATAAATAAATAAATAAATAAATATAATCAAGAGTCACTGTTCCACTGGAGGGTCCAAAGAGGAGCTAGCAGGCAGAGCTGAAGACTGCAGGGTCATTCGCAGGACTATTAGATGAAGTCAAGCAGCAGGGCTAGTAGCTGAGGCTAGCAAGCAAGGCGAGTAGCTGGAGGCTGGCAAGCAGGGCTACTAGCCGGAGACTAATGGGGAAAGCTGGTAGATGCAGGCTAACAGCAGGGCTGAGAGATGAAGGCTAGCAAGTAGAACTGAGAGGTGAATGCAAACTGGCAGGTCTATCAGCTGAAAGCTAGCAGGCAGAGCTGGTTGCTGGAGGCTAGCGGGCAGGGCTAACAGCTGGAGGCTAGCAGGCAAAAATAGAGACTGAAGGCTTGTTAGCAGAGCTTGTGGCTGAAAGCTAGCAGGCAAAGCCTACAGCTGGAGGCTAGCAGGCAGAGCTGAAAGTTGCAGGCTCATCGGCAACACTGTTAGTTGGAAGCTAGCAGGCAGGGCGAGGATTTGGAGGCTAGCAGACGAGGCTAGTAGTTGAAGGCTAGCAAGTCAAGCTAGTAGCTGGAGGCTAGCAGGCAGGGCTGGTAGCTGGAACCTAGCAGGCAGGACTGAGTGCTTAAGCTTCCTCCGCTGGATAGGTAGCTGGAGGTTAGCAGGCAGAACAGATCTGAAGGCTGGCAGGCAGAGCTAACAGCAGCAGGCAGCGAAAAAGCTGGAGGCAGCAAACAGAAGAAAAGTGAAGGCTTGCATACCTAGCTGAGGGTAGACAGTCAGCAGAAGAGCGATTTCTTATGGCTGTCAAGCACGGTGATGGCCTGAAACTGGCACATTGTTGTCCTGTCCCCCTAGTTGCGGAATTCCAGGTGGATTCCAGGTAGGCCTATGCCTCAAATAGTCCAGGTTTAGAGTTCAATAGCAGCCCAATCCAATAACATCTACTGAAAATAAAACATCTAGAGATCCTGGACTGCAAGAGATATGTTGTTCTTGAGAAGTTTCACTCATTTGGACCAAAAAGATATAAAATAGCACACATAAAACCACGAAAGACTCAGATCACAGACGCAAAGAGCCACACACAGGATTGGCTTGGCTGCCATCTTGGATTCTTGGCTAAGTGAAGGTGAAAGTGAATTATTCTTACTTTTATTGGCGATGTAATAATCAAAGAATTGGGACCTTCAAACCTGTAACAGAGGGAAATGGAAAATTTTCCTAACAGGTTTCAAATCTCACCTACTTCTCCTGCAACAAAAATTTAAGTGACTGGGCCAGATGGTGATGCGATGTTTATGTTTTGGGTCATAACTGAACCACAGCAACAACATTCTTTTTTCTGTACTAGTTTCTATAGTCCAGACAAATCAATTAATTGAAACTAATAAGGTTTTCTGCCACTTTGAATTTTTTATTGACACTTGTTTTATTTTTTATTTTTTGCTAATCCACCTACAGTTATTGAGCAATCATTACCACATTAAGAATATGGCATCTTTGGATCAAGCCAAGAACCTGTTCAAAATTTTGATAGTCCATATGGTTTTGCCATTATTGGCCATCATAGTTTATTCAAACGCTGTCAGCAGGGTTCAAATCCAGCCTGGGGCCTTTCTGTATGGAGTTGTATATTTTCCATGCGTTTGCATGGGTCAACTCCGGTTACCCTGGTTTCCTCCCGCAACCCAAAGACATGCATGCAAGGCCAGTTGGGAGACTCTAAATTGCCAGAAGGTATGAGTATGTGAGTGAATGGTCATGAATGGTGTGTGCGCCCTGCAATGGATTGGCAAGCTATTTAGGGTGTGTCCCTGCATTTCGCCCATAATCAGCTGGGATAGGTGCCAGCTCCCCAGTGACCCTGGTGAAGAAAAATTGGTATGAATGGATAGATAGATGGTGAACAAAGAAATGAATGTACATTTCATACATGAACGAAAAACAAGTTCCTACATGTAGGAAATGAAAACTAAAGGTAGTATTACAAAACTTTGTTGTTTATGGAGGAATATTTGGAAGTGTCAGTAATCACCATCTACAAGGGTCTAAGCATCGTTTCTCTGCTGTAAAAATGAGCAACAGAATGCTGGGATATGTGAAAAAAGCAGAGTATAAATCAAAGGAAGTTATGTTGATCTTAGACATTACCTCTGTCAGATCTCACTTAGAGCGTATTGTGTAGTTCTTGGCACCACTCTACAACAAAAATACAGAAACTTGAAGAGGTTCAAAGGAGGGCAATTGAGTGTTTGTTGTATGAAATACAAAAGGTATGAGGACAGACAAAAGATATTAAATTCCTACAAGCTGTATGAAATGTAAAAATTGGGGCTTTCATATTGGACTTTTCACCCATGAAAGATATTAACAGAGTGATCCACAGAATTTTTCACTTTGAGTTCTCAGAGGGACAGGGTCATTACAAAATTATCAAAAGATAGATTGCACAAATATTCCTGGGCGTGGTTCTTCACACATGTGCCATTGTATGAGGCTTAACAAGTCATATAATAGTGGCCAAGACACTTGATATGTTAATTTTCAAGCTTGACGCAGTACTACATAATTCCGAGGATTTTGATAAATCCTTAACACAGAATACTCTTCATTCTTGTGATAAATAGATAAATGTCAAGCCAACAGTTGATGAATTTACCAAGATTTACCAAGCTAATTCAAGATTTAAGCTTCATAAAGAGGACGAATTTGGCTCAACTCAGAAAAGACACTTACAGCATTTAGAATTACATTCTATTTCAGTTTATTTTCATGATTTTGATAGAGAAAATGGGCTGCAAACATAAAAAATCTTCATGAGAATTCACCATTGAAACTGTAAAAAAAGATGCAAGTTAAAGGCAGACCAGAGAATAAGTTTTGCGCGCTATTGAAAATCTAATTTATTACTAGCATGTGCACCTTTACACTCGTTTCATCAAAGTTTTCTTTGTTTTGCGGTCACTTTGAGTAACCATAAGAGCACATTAACTTACTAGCTAACTTGCGTTTCTTTTGTTGCTCAGTATATTTTTGCCATTTTATTTAAATTGATGAATGGCAACTATATATAGCAACTCGATTGCCACATTTCATGTAGCGCAGAAAAATATACTGTAAACCAAGGCCGCTGTTGTGACATCCTAGAACCATGTACACAGCCAGCACTCAACTTACTTTTTCATATTAAAATGATATGGATATATCCATGAACTAAGTTGTATATTTCCTTTACTTTGAATAGCACCATTTCACATTACTCTATTTTGATGCGTTATGCATTGTTATGGCCCCAATTTGTAATTAGATTTACAACGCAACAGCAAGGGATGACAGACACAGTTTTAACAACTAAAACACATTTAATTTTTAAAACAAAGACAATAACGACTAAGCAACTAACAACTAAGACCAAGATTGAATTATGTACAAAACATAAATATTTACAATCCCTTTTCGTGGGGGTGGCTTGGTGATGTCCTGGATGATGAAAATGCTCAAACACAGGCAAAGAAATCCACAAAAGAAACGTCACAGGTCTTGGACAGAATGGCAGGTCTGGTCATCTTCTTGCAATTTCTCCTACTACTTGACTGTCTCAATTCTTTTCCTTATATACTCTTTTGCAGACCCCACTCACATTTAGACCTCTTTTTTTAATTTTCTGAGACTTGCCCCAGACATGTCCAGGACATGTCTAAACATAGCTCCAGTCTGAGCTGAATAAAAAAAAAGGTAAATACTGCCATCCAGTGGCCTATATTCACATTACACCTCCATTCCAAAAGGGAAAAATTTTGACTCATAAAGGCAAAATTTTTCTTTTCAATACAAAATGGTTAAGTGAACACTTGTCTATATATACATATCATACAATATTCAAACACATGATATATATATACACACATTCAAACACGGGATAAGCAATCAGCAATTACATTGTCTGTACCCTTCACATGCTTAATTTCCAAGTCAAACTCCTGTAAAATCAAACTCCAATTCAACAATCTCCGATTCTTGTTTTTCATCTTACTCAAAAACATTAACGGATTGTGGTCAGTGTACACAATCATTGGCTTTTGTCCTGTACAAACATAAACCTCAAAGTGTTGTAATGAAAGGACCATAGCCAACAGTTCCTTCTCTATTGTGGAATAGTTCTTTTGGTGGCGATTGAACTTCCTGGAGAATTATGCCACGGGATGCTCAATGTCATCAGAGTCACTTCTCTGTAGGAGCACAGATCCACAAGCTTGGTCGCTAGCATCGACCGCGATGGAGAACGGTTTGTTGAAGTCAGGAGATTTGAGCACGGGGAAGTGACACAGCAGAGACTTCAGGCAATCGAAGGCTCTCTGGCATGCATCATCCCAAGTGAACTTTACGCCTTTCTTCAGTTGGTTAGTTAGACTGAGAGCAATCTCAGCAAAGTTCTTGCAGAACTTGCGGTAGAACCCGATCATTCCAAGGAAGCGGCGCAAAGCTCTTTAGTTGTCAGGAACTGGAAAGTCCATGATGGCTTGGACTTTAGCATTTATGGGTGCCACCTTACCCTGGCCTATGACGTAGCCAAGATAGGTGACAGTAGCACAACCAAAGTCACTCTTGCTCAGGTTAACAGTCAGGTTAGCCTGGGTCAGGCGCTGGAACAACGTCTCTACATCTTTAGATGTTCTTCCCAGGAGTCACTCCATGTGATCAGGTCATCGATGTACGCACCCGTGTGTGGCAATCCGGCGATTGTAGACTGTATCATCCTTTGGAACGTGGCAGGGGCATTTTTCATGCCAAAGGGTAGGACTTCATACTGGTACAATCCAGATGGTGTGGCAAAAGCAGAGATGCTCTTGGCCCTCTCAGTTAAAGGCACACACCAATAACCCTTCAATAAATCAATCTTGGTCAGAAACTTTGCTTGCCCCACACTATCAATACAATCATTAATCCTAGGTATTGGAAACGCATCAGTTCTAGTTACAACATTGACTTTGCGATAATCTGTACAGAATCTAGTACTTCCATCAGGTTTTGGAACTAGCACACAGGGTGAACTCCAATCGGAGTTGGAGGGTCTGATAATATCATGTTTTAACATGTACTCAACTTCTTTCTCAGCAATCTTTCTCTTTTCAGGATTCATCCGGTATGGATGCTGTTTTATTGGTTTGGCATCACCAACATCTACATCATGAGAGGCTATAGTAACTCTCTTTGGAACATCAGGAAACAAATCCTCATATTTCTTGATCAACCTTTCAAACTGATCTCTCTGTGAGGGTTCTAAGTGCTGGAGTTTTACATCAAGATTTTGCAACACTTCAGTGTTTGACAATTTACATGAAAGAACTTCAGCTTTAATTCTTGGTTCATCATCTTGAAACTCCCCCTCATCTTCACACGTTTCGACCATTGGAGAATCTGAAGTGACAGCTGCAACCCTAGCATTTCTGTCATGATAAGGGTTTAGCATGTTAATATGACACAATTGTTTTGGTTTTCTCCTATCTGGAGTCTTCACAATGTAATTGAGATCATTGAGTTTTGTCAGAATTTCATAAGGACCATGAAATCTAGCCTGCAATGGATTTATCTGCAAGGGAAACAACACAAGGACCTTTTCTCCTGGTTTAAACTCACGGCTTCTAGCCTTATGATCATACCAAGTTTTCATTTTTCCCTGACTTGATTTCAAGTTCTCTTTGGCAAGGTCACAAGCTGCACGCAATCTTTCCTTGAACTTGCTAACATAGTCTAACAGACTGATATGCGGCTCTTTCTCTTGCCATTGTTCACTCAATAATAGCAAAGGTCCTCTCACTTCATGACCAAACACTAGCTCAAATGGACTGAATCCAGTAGACTCCTGCACTGCTTCTCTAGCTGCAAACAACAGCAAATGAACCCCTTCATCCCAGTCTTTCTCATGGTCATAACAATACGTCCTCATCATTGTCTTGAGAGTGGAATGAAACCGCTCTAAGGCACCCTGACTTTCTGGATGATAGGCACTAGAAAGAATCTGCTTTGCACCTAGTTCATACACAACCAGCTGAAACAATCCTGAAGTGAAATTGCTACCCTGGTCTGACTGAATTTCCCTGGGAAGGCCAAACAACGTGAAGAACTTTATCAAAGCCTTCGAGATTGCAGTTGCCTTGATGTTACGTAGAGGTATGGCTTCGGGGAATCTGGTAGATGCACACATGATTGTCAACAAGTACTGATTTCCAGATCTAGTCTTGGATAATGGACCAACGCAATCAACAATGACCCTAGAGAATGGCTCCCCAAATGCTGGGATAGGCTGCAATGGAGCTACAGGTGGGTCTAACTGGTGTTTACCAACTACCTGACAAGTGTGACAGGTTTTGCAAAAGTTGGAAACGTCTTTCCGAAGCCCAGGCCAAAAGAAGTGTTTCATGATCTTATCAACAGTCTTGTTAACACCAAGATGACCTCCTAAAGGTAAACTATGAGCCATTGTTAAGATCTCATTCCTATAGACCTTCGGAACAACAATTTGCCTGACCACTGCCCAATCTGCATTGGCAGGGATATCAGGAGGGCGCCACTTCCGCATCAACACACCATCCTTGAGATAATACCCAACTGGAACTGCGTCTATTTCTTTATCAGGAAGGGCTCTCCTCTTTAGTACACAAATTTCAGGATCATTAGTTTGCTCCTCAATCAACCGCTTTCTGGACAGAGACAAGTCTCCAGACACATCAGAATCACCAGACCCATCTGGCTGGCTGAATAGAGAACTGATAAAAGTATCTGATAAGTCCTCAAACGGAGAAACCATAGTAGGGCAATCAGAGTCATGAGGCGAACCACCTGAGTCCTGACTATTCAATGTACTGGACGGCACCACATCATCTTCTTCTTTAGCCTTCTTGGCCATAGCACGAGTCACTGCGCAAGAAGGATACAGAGATGGGCCCTCATCCCCATCTTCAGTGCTCGGCTGTGAAGTAAGATGTACAGGGGGAACTACTTTGCCCCCAGCCAGGTCATTGCCTAGCAACAGAGAAACACCCTTTATAGGTAGACTTGACATAAGTCCCACCCTTACCTGTCCTGTAACTAAATTTGACTTCAAGAATATAGAGCGCAGGGGTACAGATACAGTCCTCCCTTCAATACCTTGTACAAGTATGAAATCCCCTGAAGCGGTCTCATCACGTAACTCCAAAAGTCCATCAACAAAAGTGACTGAGAAGCTCCGGTATCCCTTAGGATATATATGGGGACAGGAGTAGTATGCGCATTCAGAGCCACAAATCCCTCTGACACAAATGGAAGAAATTCCTCCCTCACGAAGTCAGCTGTATCAGGCTTTTTAACCCCACAAGAAGCAGGCAATTTAGCAGATTGGTTATCTACTACAGGGGTTTCTAACCTTGTTTTCACAAAGGCATTTGGTTTGGTATCCTTTTCTTTTTCTTTCTTAGCTTTAAGGAACCAACAGTTAGTTGTAACATGACCAGATTTCTTGCAATAACTGCAAACTAGACCACTTTTGTCACTGTCAGCTTTCACACTTTGATCAGACCTGTTACTGGATTTCTGAGCACCATCACCAGATTTGTCTTTGGGTGAGGAATCTTGGGTATCACCATAACCCTTTTTCTGAAATTGGGACCATCTATTATTACTGCTAGACTGAAATTTGGACTTATGTGTGAGAACATATTCATCTGCAAATTTGGCAGCTGATTGCAAATTCAGTGCTTGCTTCTCATTAAGGTAGGTCTTAACATCATCTTTAACACAGTTCTTGAATTCTTCAACTAACACCATCTCTTTTAGTGAGTTGAAATCATCCTTGACCTCCATAGAAGTACACCAGCGCTCAAAGCAAACCTGCTTTTCATTGTCTGATTTTCAGATTTCTTCAGACCTCTGAATTTCTGTCGGTAAGCCTCTGGAACCAACTCATAAGCTCTCAAAATAACCTTTTTGACAACCTCATAATAAGAGGAATCATCTGCAGACAAAGCCGAATAGGCTTGTTGAGCTTTACCCTTGAGGACAGTTTGCAACATCAGAGGCCAGTGTTCCTTTAGCCACTGGCAACTCTTTGCTACCTTTTCAACACACTGGAAATAGTTGTCAACATCCTTTTCCAAAAATGGAGGCACCAGTTTTACCTCCTGACTGGCACAAAATTTATTTTTAGTTTCAATTTTAATTTTTAGTTGCTCCATTTGGAGTCTTTCTTCTCTATCGAATTTCTCTAATTCAAAATCTCTCTGTCTTGCAAATTTTTCTAACTCAAATTCTTTTTGTTTTTCTTTTTTCTCCCTTTCTATTTTTTCTTCTTTTTCTAATTTTTCTAACTCAAACTGTGTATGTTTTTCTTTTTCTTCCCTCTCAAATTCTCTTTGCTTTTCTTTTTCCTCCCTTTCTTTTTCTCTTTCCTCCTTTTCAGTCTCTAGCATTTTTAATTTAAGTTCCATTTCTATATTTGGATTTTCCAAAAAAAATGGAAACTGGAAAACTGTTCCAGATCTCCGGGTGCAACCACATTTTCATCAATGTAATATTCAACTATCTCTCGAGCCAGTCTTGCTTTTCGCATGGCTGGTTTCACCTCTTTCAGCTCTAAATGTCAGCAAATTTCTAGCAGTTCTGTCTTTTTAAAAGACTTCAAAACCCCTACGGTTGGTGATGCCAAGAAATCATCCATTGCTGTTGTCAATATATATGTATTCAATTAAAAAAAATCAATTTTACAATTTGAAATGTTAGATTTTTAATAAATTAGTCACAAAATGGTCTATCCTGGACCTTGAGCCCCCAATTTGTTATGGCCCCAATTTGTAATTAGATTTACAACGCAACAGCAACAGCAAGGGATGACAGACACAGTTTTAACAACTAAAACACATTTAATTTTTAAAACAAAGACAATAACGACTAAGCAACTAACAACTAAGACCAAGATTGAATTATGTACAAAACATAAATATTTACAATCCCTTTTTGTGGGGGTGGCTTGGTGATGTCCTGGATGATGAAAATGCTCAAACACAGGCAAAGAAATCCACAAAAGAAACGTCACAGGTCTTGAACAGAATGGCAGGTCTGGTCATCTTCTTGCAATTTCTCCTACTACTTTACTGTCTCAATTCTTTTCCTTATATACTCTTTTGCAGACCCCACCCACATTTAGACCTCTTTTTTTAATTTTCTGAGACTTGCCCCAGACATGTCCAGGACATGTCTAAACATAGCTCCAGTCTGAGCTGAATAAAAAAAAAGGTAAATACTGCCATCCAGTGGCCTATATTCACATTACAGCATAATGTGTCAGCTGAGTAGTATCGAACGTAATGTCCAGATGAGAACATTAATAGCACTACATAAATTCAGTTTGAACACCGCTTAGCGAACCATTTATTAACTATTCTTCATTGTTAAATTACTTACAGACCTTCATACATAATGACGAAACTTTTCAACAACTTGACAGATGAGATCCAAAATGATAACTATGTTTTGTTCATGATCTGAAGCGAGTGGGTGGAACAAAGGGCATTCCTTGCTATCTGTCTGAGATCAACATTATAGATGTGGCCTCGCGAGCTGGCGTTACGGTGCAAATATTTTTGCCATTTTATTTTAATTGATGAATGGCCGTAATATACTCGATTGCCTCACTTCATTATGTAGCGTGGCAAAATGTACAGTAAGCTAAGGCTGCTGTTGTGATACCCCAGAAACATGTACGCAGCCAACACTTACCTTACTTTTTCGTATTAAAATGAGATGGATATATCCATGAGCTGAGTTGCATATTTCCATTACTTTGAATAGCACCAATTCACATTACTGTATTTAGGTGCGTTATGCATAATGTGTCAGCTGAGTAGCATCAAACGTAATGTCCATATGAGTGCACTTACAGCACTACATAAATTCAGTTCGAACACTGCTAAGCAAACCATTAACTAACCATCCTTTATTCTTACATTAGTTACAGACCTTCATACCTGATGACAAAACTTTTCAGTAATTTGACAGATGAGATCCAAAATTATAACTTTTTTTGTGCATGATTTGAACAAGCACTGAACATACATACTCATTATTTGTGGTACAGCCTTTATTAGATCGAAGTTTTTGGTAGGTGGAAACGTCAGAGCATATGAAATCCGAACATCTAATGTTCGTGAGCAGCATCTGAGATCAACGGGAGTGATGCAGGCAGATTCGATGGAGTGGCTGATTTTCATCTGAACGAAGATATTAGCTACGAGTCCTAAAAAATGCAACAGTAGAGTATGAGATGAAGATCAAGTATATGTACAACCCCAATTCCGAAATAGTTGGGACGAAGTGTAAATTGTGAACCAACTTCCAAATTGAACCAAATTGAACCAAAAGGCACGGCCTTCGATTCGCTGACATGCAGAAATTCATGGATGAACTATTCAATGCATGTTGAATTCAATTCTCTGGGTCGGAGTTCCACGAGCGCGAGCCGTTGTCATGGACACCTCGGATACCAGCGCGTTCATGAGCCCCACACTACGCATGTGTGAGCAAAAAGTCACACAGAGCATGTCTGCGTGGGTTCGTAAGCTTAGCCCCCATGTTGGTGTGCTGTGCCATTGAGCAATTTCCATTGAAATGAATGGGCGGCCATTTTCCAATTGAAAATCCAGGGAAATATAAAACATCCTTGCATTAAAGTGATTGGATTTCCGTTAGAGCTTGTATGAGGCTCTCACAGACAGCTAAATTCTTAAACCTACATATCTCCGCGTTAATCCACGACAGGAAATTGCGCGTTTTTAATATGTGATGACTGAAATTGATAGTAGAATGACATTGTGTCAATATCATAGCAAATTTTTGCCTCAGGAAACTGATTTTTTTTTTGTTTGTTTGTTTACAACTTGGAATACCATTTTTTCTGTCGAAAGAGATCATTTTTTAAACTGCTGGATAGATACTATTGTCAAGGATATTGATCAGTTTGCACATCAGGCTTAGCTGAAGAGTTTAATTCATGCAACTCCTGAAAAGCAAGGATAGGACTGAACTTGCCAATATTCTAGACTGTGTTCCAGCTCTGCTGGCTCGTGAATATTCAATAACTGATCCAGGGGTGCCAACTCAAGACAGGGTAGTGCAACTGCTTCCACAAAAATAGCTTCTCTATGTCCGCAGGCATCTACGTCTGCAGAAAGGTGTTACAAGATCTGTTCTCATCTTCCTACATTATTATGTTCTTATTACTAATAAAGCTTGGGGAACTGAAGGATGACATGAATATTAGTCAGACCGCATGTTTAATTTGGAAACAGTCATAAAAAAGGTAAACTAATCATCTGTGGGTTCTGTGAACATTGCACATGTATGGACTGTAGGGGGAGGAAGAGAGACATTTGGGTTGCTTTTAACCAGAGAGAAGCACCCAGCTGAGGGCCAGCCAGACTCATTTATAATCACCTCAGCCGTGGCCCATGGTTTCTATCATCGACTTATAAAGGGCTCAGCATTCAGGCCTGAGGGGCAAGGAACTTGGGGAGATATTTTTTGCCTTAAATTGTTGAGATATAAACATTAGGGTTTTCCTTTCCTTGTTTTCTTCTCTGGGTTTAATTTTGTGCTCAGTGGTCTTTTTGATTTGTAGGCCTTTCAAAGTTAATATTAGGGCCAGTGATCCATATTATATGTAAACCCTTTTTGTGTTGATTCTGGCTGTTCACCATAGGTTTGCAGTGGCAAACCCCAGTCTGATTCAGCACTGCCTATCTTCTGTATCAGCCATCCTCCTTTCCCTTTATAGTTCTAGCAGCTTACTTATATATTTTTATATATGTATAAAATAGATATATTTTGAAAGTATGTATGTGCCTACTCAGAAGCTGACTTCTATAAATACCAAGAATTTAAGGACTTTCCCCTTTGCTCAGTAACAAGTTGCTTATCTACAATAATAAATAATAAAGTTATCAGGCATTTTCCAATCCACATTAATGATGACATAAAATGTCTTTCAAAGCTCCTGAATTCTTGAAGCTCATAAAGTAGCACGTTTGTCAGCTGGGCATATACATTTTGTGTGATTAATAGGTTGCGATACAGCTCAGAATATATATATATTTTTAAGTATGTTTGTGCCTACTCAGGTCTGCTTGTAAAGTTCACTCTAGTAAAAATAAAACTGTGTACAATCACAGACATTTCCTAATAGTGCAGGTAACTCATGACTTGTCCCTGTTGACCAATTGCCCAATTAATTTGATTTATTAACTGAATAATAGGCTAAATACCAATATGATACCAGTACTGATTAAGATGTGATACCAATCAAGTGGATGACTGCAATATGAGATTTCATGGTTGGCAATTGTCTAAAATTTCTCTGAATTTCATCTGGTCATAGAATGCATCATAGTAAATACTACTGAAGAAGGTAGATGGAATTCAGAAAAAGTTTAAATTTGTGTCTGATTAATTATTTACATACAGCAATTGCCATCCAAACAACGTCATATTGTAACCTCACAACAACTTTCCCATTTTAAATGTATCTTTAGCATATTTAGAAGAAGTGTCATTGCGAGATAAATTTCACTGCTGAAAAAAAAAATGCTAAAATGTAAGATGGAATTCAAAGGAGGTTTTGAATGCCCTTTAAGTACATTTAAAACATATTTATTCTTTCCAGTAACAGTCTGGAGCTCTCACATAAGTGCATGGGTGTATGTGCAGGTATGCCTTTCAAATGCTACACATGGATATGTACCTGATTACAGCCCTATAGGATTTCCTGAGAAGAACAAAAGAACACAGAATAACCCACCAGAAACACATATTTACATCCCTGATGATTTTGTGTGGGTCCTGATGTCAGGTCACCAGAAATGCATGTCTGCACCAAAGATAAAAGAGACGGAGGTGAGCAGAAGCCTGTAAGCCAGTAATGAATATGTAATTGTAATAAGGATTTGTATCTTGAAGGAAGGAGACAGGAATGAAGTAAAATGGTTAGGGATAATGCTTTCATCCTGAGACTCAAAATTTTATTTGCTTTGCTCATTTCGGAGGGGGTATGATCTGGGTTTTTGTTTTTGTTGTTGCAGATTGACACTGGCTATCCGGATCATGAAGTGAAGAAGGTTGAAAACTCATTACTGCCATTAAACCTGATCTGCCGTCAGTACTTCAACATGAGTTTATGCAAACAATCTCTGATTGAATCGTTGTTTTACTAAGTTGCCGCCCTCATACTGTTATTATGAATTTTTTTTAGTTGCTAAAAAAAGTGGTTCATACTTTTTGAGATATAAGCCTTAATGTCAATCAGCACAGACCAATTAATTCCATAAAGGTAACCATTTATGACCGATTGTGGAATGAACGGAGTCTTTGATGCCTGGACTCGACATGGAGATTTTGCAATTGAAGAGTCTGTGGCCTGAGGCGCAGCAGGATAAAACCCCCCATGGAGTCGATACTGGTGGTGGTAGCAGTTGACGACTGATCAGCTGATGATGATGATGATGAAGCAGATGAACCTGCCAAGGCTGGGTGGTGATGGGGAGGTGGACGGTGTGCAAAACGGCAGCCAGCATGTGCTAAAAGCAGAGAGAGTCATATTTAAAAAGACAGCAGAGAGATGACAGGTCAACAATGTAGATGTGTCGCAGTAGTATGTGATGGATGCAATAAGCTGATGACTCTATTGATAGCCCGACAGCTGGAATTGAGAGCATGCATTAGAGGAGTAAAAGCAGATTGAATGAAATTAAACTGGCAGAATTATGTGAAAGGAGGGTCTTCCTGACTGAACTTCCACTAGAGCTTCATTTGACAGCAGTTGTATGCGCTGAACATTAGAACGTCGTACAATATCTTTGTCTTTGTACAATCTCAATTCTGAAAAAGTTGATACATTGTGAAAAAAACAGAATAAAAAAGGAGGTATCTGAAAACTTCATACACCTTGTTAATATTTTCCAAACACAACAACATATTTATATGATGCTTTAATTGGGAAATATAATTATTTATTGAACATGTTTGCTTATTTCAAATCTGATGACTGCAGCAGATACCACAAAAGTTGTTGCTGGGGCAGGGGCAGATCGACAGTACAGAACGGCAAGGGGGCCAGGTGCCCCACCTGTGAGGACACGCCTTCTGCCATCCAGCTCAACGGTCTACTGATCCCGCATTGCACGCCAATCATTATTCAATGATCTCGTTCAGCTGTGATCAATTCCTACTGAGTGAAAGCAGTAGAATATTTAAGCTCGAGCTTCACTCGGCAAAACGTGAAGTCTCATCATTGCCGCACTATTACGGTATTGCTAGTCTTTGTTTAGACTTATAACTTTGCTGAAATGTTTAAATAGAAACTCCAATCACAGTGCTGCTATTGTTTATGCAGCACCGTTTATTTAAAGGGGAACCTCGCTTCCCATTTGCTTTGTGTGCAACGTATTGGTTAAGTACTAGTATTGCTCTCTGTTAATTATTGTATTTTGGAACCTCTGTTCTTATATTGTTTGTTTGCTTCATTTTGTGCCTGCTGCCCTTTGGTGCGGCATAATTAAAATACCAAATTCGCCTGTGCATCTGAGTCCAGTCCTCTTCCTGTCCTCTGTGCAACACAGTGTGCACAAGTCACAAACCTTACACCACCTACTGTAGAAATTGCCCCCAAAATGCCCCCTTCCAGCTTTTCTTTTGTTTAAAACAACCATTGTAAAAACAAATTGATAATATGTCCACAAACTGCTGAATACAGTGAATAACGTTTACAAGAAATAAATAGTAAATAAATAATCAGTCACTCATAGGCAAAGCCGTATCTTGCTATAGGTGAACTAGGTGGATGCTTAGGTCCCCCAAGCCACCAGGGGGCCCCAAAGCTGCCTGTCCGGCAGCCTCATCTGAAGAGAATTAATAGTCATGTTTTAATCTGTAGCTATTTTGTGTGTTTATTACATCCTTTTTGCATAAAAATAAATGTAGGAAAATGACCTGAAATGATAAGCTGTAGCTGGTGTTTTTGTAGCATTATTAGGTTGGACCGCACTGTCACACAGTTTGTGATGCAGCGCACCGCTGACAGGTATGATAGGAATGATGGACAGCCACCCATCATTCCCATTAGCAAGAGAGGAAAAACACAGGAATGGCATCAAAACTAACTTACGTCAGTGGCGCGGTAAAACGAAAGAAGAAGAAAACGGAGGAAGAGAAACGGTCAAAAGATAAAGGTAAGGTAGTGATTTGGGCATAGGTGGAGGTGAAATGCAGTTTTTTTGTTTGTTTTTTGTTTTTCAGCAGGTTTGTTTATTTGTCCTGCTAGCCAGCCCCAGATAAATGTTTACTAGCTGGCTAGGATTTGTTCGTCATAAACTGCAGAGTTTCCCCTACCATTGTACAGCCCTGGCAGCCCGCCAGGCCAATAAGATCCCCCGCCAAGCCAAAAAAAAATTAATATGCCAAAAATGAGCGACCTATCCATTCATTCATAAATCAATAATCATTTCCGTTTAGCCTCTGTGCAGCGCTGTTCTGAAACGCGAGTCAACCTGCTTCGTTGCCTAGTAACGATGCGAGAACCAATGCTGAGAGTGCGGGCATATTTCATGGTATGTTTAATGTTTGTAGCTAGCCAACTATGGCACAGTCAAAAAAAAAATATATATATTGTGGACGACAGACAACTTAATACAAGTGTTGCCACTAAACGTGGCGATGTCCCCCGCCAGATGACGAAAATTGACTGGGGTCGGCGTATCACACAAATTGAAGCCAAACATGAATAAAATCGGTCAAAGCATTCTTGAGATATCGCGTTCACAACAAACAGGATGTGGATGGACGGGTGGACTGATGGACTTACAGAGATGAATACTATGTCCTCATGCCCTAATACACCTTGACACCAAAGGTGAATGGAATCAGTCAAGCCACTCTTGAGGTATTATGTTGACAAGGTATTTGTAAGTGGTGAAATGGTGATAATGACCTTGAGAATAATGCCAAGGCCACATAAATCTAGTGGTCCGTGAGCACCCCCCTAATACACCTTGACACCAAAGATGAATGGAATTGCTCAAACCGTTCAATAATGCCAAGGTCATGGAAAGTGACTGCGGTGGGCGTATCACACCAATACACCTTGACACCAAAGATGAATGGAATCAGCCAGACCGTTCTTGAGATATCGCGTTCACAACAAACAGGAGATGACGGACGGACGGACAGATGGAGATGAATACGAAGTCCCCCGGCCCTAATGCACCTTGACACCAGAGATGAATGGACTCGATCAAACCGTTCTTGAGATATCATATTGACAAGGTATTTGTAAGTGGTCAAATGGTCGTGATGACCTTGAGAATAATGCCAAGGTCACGTATATCGAGTGGGCTGTGAGCACCCCCCTAATACACCTTGACACCAAAGATGACACCAAAGACACCAAAAGACAAAAGACACCAAAAATGAATGGAATCGGTCAAACCGTTCTTGAAATATCGTGTTGACAAGGTATTTCTAAGTGTTATGGTTCTGCCCTGCAGTCCCTCCCCCCTCCTGTCTGTCTCCGGAGGTGGGCGCCAGGTATTCCGGAGGTGTGCACCAGGTGTTCTGGAGGTGGGCGCCGTATGGGTGTTCCGGAGGTGGGCACCGTGTGGAGGGGGCCGCCGCGTGTTCCAGAGGAGGGTGCCAGGTGCGAACGCCGTGTATTCCAGTGGCGGGCGCCGTGTGTTCTGGAGGAGGGCGCCATGTGTTCCTGGCACACCAGGAGGCGTGACTTAGGGGGAGGGTACTGTTATGGTTCTGCCCTGCAGTCCCTACACCCTCCTGCTGTCTTCACCTTCACTTCGACGAGCCACACCTGTAGCTCGTTGAAGTGGAGGTGAAGTGTATGGTATTTAAGAGCTGCACTGCCAAGCTGGTGCACTGCATTCTGATGCCTGAGCCCTACGTTGCTGTGCCGCTGCTCCCCTGAGTTTCGTATTGTGTTTTTATCAGTTTTATTACACATCTCTATTTTTGTACTCAGCCTGAGCGTGTGGGTCCCTTATCCACTTTTGGGTACATGTTCCCAGTGCCCGCCGGTTTCATGTTTTCAGCTGGCGGGCGCAAAACCATGACAGTAAGTGGTCAAATGGTCGTAATGACCTTGAGAATAATGCCAAGTTCACAAAAATCGACTGGGGTCCGCGCATCACACCAATACACCTTGACACCAAAGATGAATGGCATCGGTCAAACCATTCTTGAGACATTGCGTTCAGAACAAACGGGACGTGACGGACGGCCGGACGTGACCGACGGACGGAGCTGAATACTATGTCCCCCGCTCTGCTCGCTACCGCGGCAGCGGGGGACAATAAAGAAATCTTTCTCCCAGACTCCAGAGCCACGGAAAATAATTGAAGGGAAAGGAACAGAGGCAACTCTAGAAAAAATGACAGGTGCAGGTGAGACGGAAGAAAGGGGGGCAGATTGTGGTGGAGAGGGGGACTGCTCGAGTGCCGTTACCATAGCTGACACCGGTCCGACTGCCAATCCCCGTCCGACTGGTGACCTCGTCAAAAAAAATGCTGCTGAACACATGACTGGCTAGGATCCCGAATGGCTTAATCACCATAAATACAGCCCTTGGTTGTACCACATTCTCCATGGTAAGTTTCAAATTTGCTGTTTAGCTTACATTTTTGTTCTGATTGAGCTTCTTTTTTTTGGAAGGCAATAATAATGAAAATAACACAGATCATAGATTGTCTTTGCCGTCGGAAGTCAGTTAGATGAGGCAGAATCCTCACCATTAAGCTAACGATTACTCCATTAATTTGCTTGATTAACCCTTTGACAAATGCCCCCTTTGACAAATTTGTCACACAATTTTGGGGATTGTCACAACCACTGACCCCACATAAATTTTGCATCTTAATGCCCATAGTGACATATTTAGACAATCAGTGCTGCCATCTGATGCATAAAAGTGGAACTGACGCTACACTGGCTGCACCAGCTAACCTTTCCAATTTGGCCGCCCCCATGGTGGAATCCACATGATAGATCAGCACCCATTCATCACTGGATAAAGTAGACAAACAGGTAAGCTAATGACAAATAAGCTATGCTTAATACTTCAGCTACATATCAACTGTTTTATCATTCAAGTCATTTTAGCAATACGGTCTCCGAAATGCCCTAAAACGAGGTCAAAAGTCGCCAAAAATTAAAAATTGCTATTGGGTTGTTATTAGCCCCTCCCCAGAACATATTAACAGAATACATAGATTTTTCTACTTCAACTTTTACTATAGTTGGGAATGTAAGGGTTAACTAATTTAGTAAGAATGTTCAGCAGAATGAAGGGCCAGTTTAAGTTTCCACTGCATTATTGCTCTTTGATTGAACTTGAAATGCTAACGAGGCCACAGATTTGCACGTACTGACTGACAATAAGCCGAAGCAACGGCATCAATAAATATTAAAACCGTTCTTATGCCGAGTTCAATGCTTGATCAACATACAATAGTCCTCTTTAATGCGCACTTTTTAACCGCAATCAAAAAAATGGGCCATTTATTTTCAGTCTTCATTCATAATCTGATGAACAAAAGGTTAAAACGATATACAAAATTACCGAGTGGAGATTTTTTCTAATTGATTAAACAGATTTCCATCCTTGCAGTGTCAAATCAAAGCGAATATGTAATGAAACTTTTTTTGTCATCATCACCTCATATCAGTATGCGGGCTTCCTACATGCAGTCCTGCCTGCAGAAACTAAAATTGGAATAAATACAGAAAAAACTTAAACTCATGCTGTTTTCTAACAGCGTGTGAAATACCAAACCAAATAACAAATCTTCCAAACATAATCACTGCTCAAGGAAGAGTAATTGAGCTAGTTTCAACTTACAAGTACTTAGGCATTCTTATTGATCGTCAGCTAACTTTTCAGTCCCATATAGCAAATCTAGTCATTAAGCTCAAGGTAAAGCTGGGCTTTTACTTTAGAAATAAATTCCTGCTTCTCCTTTCCAGCTAGGAATTATCTTGTGTCAGCTACTTTCCTGCCTTGGCTAGATTACGGTGACTTATTATATAAGAATGCTTCTGCACAACGATTACGGTCCCTGGATACTGATTATCACTGTGCCTTGCGGTTTGTTACTGGTTTTAAACATCTCACCCATCATTGTACTCTGTATTCTAAGGCTGAGTGGCCATCACTGTATGTACGTAGGCATACCCATTTGTTGAATTGTATTCATAAAAGTCTCCTTGGGCTGGTCCCTTCTTACTTATCCATACATCTTTTTCGAAGTAAAGGCCATCACAACCTCCGTTCTCGAGATATTTTGCATTTGACCGTTCCGCGTGCTCGCACGGACCTTGGAAAAAAAGCTTTTAAATATGCTGCCCCCTCTGCCTGGAACATTCTTCAGAAGGAATTGAGATTCTCAGAACTGATTTCTGTTAATGCTTTTGGTTCTATTTTAATGGATTTAGAACATGAAAGCATGAGAAACTGTCTCCGTGCCGAATTTACTTATTTATGTATTTATTTTCATTTTTTTTAAATGTTTTGATATCTGTGTGTCATTGTCCTTGCATGAAACTTATGTGTCCTTTTTATTTTTGCTGCCCTCTTGGCCAGGTCACTCTTGAAAAAGAGATTTTAAATCTCAATGAGGCTTACCTGGTGAAATAAAGGTTTAATAAAAATAATAAATGCTTCATTGTTTTGATTGTAAATCATGCATAGGACGTGGGAACAGGTTGACAAAATCCAGCAATAAAAGGTTAGGTCACTGCCTCACCTCACGGCACGTCTCTGACCAAGGGGTCATTTTTTCCCCAGACATTCTCAAATGCAGGTAACTTTGTTATAATAAAACCGAGAAGAAAAAAAAAAACTTCAACAATAATTAAATTATTTATATCTGATAAAATCTCAATAATGTGTAGGGATGTTTTGTCGCATATGCCGTCAGCATAAACAGCCTGTTAAAAGGGGACCATCCCAGAGGGTTTTCATTGAGATCCCCTCTGAAATGTACAGACAAGATGCGCTTGATTCTCATATGGGGTCAGACCACCACACTGCAGCCCTTCAGGCCCATGTAACTTTGGTTAAAGGTTAGATTAAGCCCAATGATCCCATTTATGTGATATAATTCAGCAATATAGGCCTATAATGATTTTTAATTAAGTGTAATAAATTGTCTCATCTAAGGGTTAGGAATCTCTTCATCGTAGTTTGACAAAGTAGGGGCCCCAAAACAGCATCTTGCCTAGGGCCCCCACGAAGCTAGAAACGGCCCTGCTCATAGGCATAAATTTGGGTAGGGATAATTGGAAAAAATATCCAGAATGACTATGGATCAATGGGGAAAACAAATGAAACACAGAATCATAAATCTAGCATGTTCCAGTCCAATGTAATATCAGTACTTCTGCTGCTTACAGCTTTGTCCAATCAATAGGCAGTCATTGGTCCAATCTGAAGTCTTCATTTTGGCTGTAGTCGCGTAACTAACGTTGTTTCAGGGAAACAATACCACATACAAAGATGCTTAATAGACAGGATTGCGAAATGGCTTGCTAGGGAACGTAGCTATCCACATAATTGGGATTACTGTTCACTCTACTAGAACTGAGCAGGCTTTGGGAGTGTATAGAGGTGATTTGCGGAGATAGTGAAGGTTGTGGAAAGTGAACAAGTTTGAAACAATTGTTGAAAAACAAGCAGTTGACAACCAGTGGTGGGAGCACTATGGTAGCAGCATGGTGTGGTGTAATGGGGACCTGCTGACAAGTTATCCTGGCTGTGGTGGAATGATCATTGTAGTAGGAATTCAGCAAAGAGAATATAGTGTCCTTTTTCTCCACATATTACAGCTTGTAGAATGCAAACAATGGTTCTGCTTGAAAGACTATGAAAGTTATAATTCACCATTATAAACAGCAGCAAAGCCAAACAAATCTCAGTCGTGGCAAGTAGCGTGTAAGATTTAATCCGTCAGTGTTTAATAATCATGTAAAAACCGTATGTAGGGCCCTTAAATACACCTATGGTAGTTAATAAAACTTTTTTTTCTTAATCACTGAAACTGACGGTGGTTAGACTGCATATTTTCTGTTTCTGTGATGGAGAATATCCTTCCTCTTGCTTTCTTTTTCCAGTGATTTATGGGAAATATGATGACCGACAAATGTCTGAGTAGTGTTTTATTTACCTGGCTGACTGAAAATGCAGGCAAAAACAAACACGAGACGGTGACTTGGTGTCTGTTAAAATCTGCTAAAATCCCACATGCATAGAGCCACTGGGTTTCTATGTTAGATATACACTACAATTATTTTGTTGTAAGATGATTGGTTTTATATATTATATTATTATTATTATTATATTTATGTAAAAACTAATAATATCTATGTTTTATGGGAAATATGGTCCAATACGATGTTAAAATGCACTCTTTTTTGCCAAATAACGTGAAATTTTTTCGGCCGGCCACTACCTCCCTATCCCTGCCCCCTGGAGAGTGGGCCGGTCAGGTATACTCTCTTATACTCCAGGTATACTCCACTTTTTTGCCCTAGTCCGCCCCTGCCTACAGAATAATTAATAAAGTCAATGGCTTGCTATTAACTAATGCAGTGACAGTACAACGGCTAATGATGGTTGGTGGTGACAGTTTTTGTTGTCCAAGTTCAATTGCATTGCTCAATATATAATTTCCAAGTTTTGAAGCTGATATGCGCTTTGAAAAAGAAATTAGCGTGACATTTTCAGGTACATGTTGGCAGGTATAGAACTTGAGCCTAGCAATTTTGCTCATGGCGCAGCTGCTTTGCAAACTGAAAACCAAGACTTTAAAGATTTCACCTGAATCCTTAAAGCACTAGGTAATTAGCTAACAGTATGGCTTGATGTAAACTAAAGCAAGAACAGTTCATGGAGTTTTTAAAACACTTTCGACCTGTGAATATTGAACACAAGCAACGTGCGGTCTTTTTTCAGACAGCAAAACTAACCAAAAGGTACCCTGTTTCTAAAAATGGTAACACCAATAAGGGAAAAAAATTCCCCTGGGCAGAAACTGTATTATTGAAAAAGAAAAAAAAATTCCTGGCAGCAAATGTGTTGGGGGGGATGAACTTATAAAATACATAAATTCCTCCAGCCTGCAAATGCATTATGAAACAAAAAAATTCCCCTGTCAGCAAAATTCATGATTAAAAAATAATAACAATGGCTGCACATTACACAGGCCACACTATCTGCAGGTACATATCCCCCATGTTGGACATGGGGGAGAGAGGGAATTCGTAATACAATATATTGAAGCAAAGTTTATGCTTATAAAGGAAAATCTTTACATTCATACAGCCATTTGGAGATCTCTGTCATTGTGCAGTTAATGATTAATGCTGCATCGATTGATTAATTTTAGTTCTTTGGAAAGGAGATGCAAATCTGGAACAGTGGTTTTCAACGCTGGGACCCAAGTGATGAACAACTTTCTTCAATTCCATCGGTGAGCCACCTGATTTAAGTAATGTAATAAGGTGATCAGTACCTCCTTTGTGCTAGTGCAGAGTTAGACCGGAAATATGTAGCTCTTTCAAGCCTAAGGCCCACAGTTTGAAACCCCTAATGCATTAAAACACTGAATTTATGAAAGAATACAAAAATCTCCTCATTTCAACATCTCATTCCAAAATCATGGGAGTAAATAAGGAGTTGGTCCCCTTTTGCTGCTATAATGGACTCTCCTGGGAACCCTTTCCCACTTGATGTTAAAAAAAAAAAAAAAAAACTGCCGCATATTTGCAACCATTCCATCTGCAAAAGCATTAGGGAGTTTGCGCAATGATGGCAACAAATCGTGTGCACCTCAATCTGAGCACTGTCAGTCAGTGACAAGAACAGGCCTTCCCCAAACTGTTGTAAGCATAGTTCAATCACAAAAGACTCCGGATTTTAAGGAAAGGAGATTTATTAACAATGCAATGACATGATAGAAATTCAGGATTTGGCGATGACTCCGTCCTCGAGGACCCTCAAGCGAGGAGAGGCGCTGATCTGCCTGGGTAGCAGGCAGGGGCAAAGCCATCCCCCGTTGGACAGAAGGGTCACACGGATGAAGTAGACGCTGAAGAGGCTGGAGTCGAGAAGTTGGTGGTGGTGGGGAGGCGGTGGGCGATGCGGAATCTGTGCAACAGCAGACAGGAACACGTCAGAAGCAGATATATAGAAGACGGAAGGCGCTGATTGGGTAAGTGTAATTGCATGAGAATCCTACGTCTCGTGATTGAACTTTCATTTACACTTCCATATTTATCTGGAATGTGATTGAATGAAACAGCATCAAGATTTTCCTTCAGAGGAAATGAAAAAGATAACCTGACCAATGAGTGTGCACAAAGATTAGGCCATGTACTGTACCTGTCCAGCGTAAGAAAGAAGTGCTGTGGATTGATCTCTTTATTCATTATATTTGACCGTAAACCCTCCTATATGTTGGGCATGTGGTGAGCTATAAGAAAATAAATAAAGGTAGCATGTATTCCATTTAACAAAAGAAATGAGAGTTTCAGTTTGAATTTTAACTTAACACAACAAACAGATTTGACATGCTGTTTGCTCTCCACCGATTCACGGTTTATCGTCATAGGAATATTATTACCCACATTTTTACATGCTTGCTCGCAAACATGCACTTTTTTTTTGGTTTGCTTTAATTGATGTCTTGTAATAACCTGTTTGTTTTTTTTTAAGTTTTGGCAATTGCATGAAAGAAGAATAAAAAATGAGGCTGGTCTGTTCCATTGTCAATGCAAAGTGTTCAGTTGATTTTTCATCGTGTCCTTTTCCGTCTGATGCCCTTTCTTAAACGGTTAATTCACATCTGATGGCGTGAGCCATTATTAGTAATACTGACTTGCTGCATAACGCTGTGGTCAATTTCTGTCTCAAAATTGCAGTGGTAAAGTTTTTTCTTTTTTCCCAGAGCAGAGTGGATGCTTGAGGCCCGACAGGAAAAAGCCCGACTGTTTGCCAATGGAGATCCATCAGGATTAAAACGGGCAAACTGTGGTGTGGGTGCAGCAAACAGGCCGATTTTGTGGCACACGCCTCTGATTATTATTTGCTTGGTGTGTTTCTGACCTGAACTTGTTTTAATTAGTCATACATGCACAGCATGTACTTCAACTGCAGAGAGCCCCATGTGTTCCCAATATTGACTTTGGATGTGGATATTAACGATAGACGAATGAAAACAAATTACAAACGACAATTTCTATTGTCAACATGCGGAAGGCATTAAGAGACTAGGAGAAGAAGAAGATACATCAATGCTGACACAGAGTGCCTCAGTCTAACAGTTCGATCGTGTTCAAAAACATTATTGGCTGGGCTCTTGCTTGAAAGTTGGACTCTATGAATTGTACGAACGCCCACATTTACAGAAAATATTGTGAAATATTCCTTTTCTTTCCTTTGTAAAATGTCACAGCAGTACCATTCACAACACCAGGCAGGATTCACAATTTCCCATATAACCAGTCACATGCCAGTTCAACAAAGGTTGGTCATAAAACAACTGGTTAAAATATTTCTAGCTCAGTTACTAGTAACCAATCAGTGATATTATAAATGATTTAGTTTAAGCCTCATTATTCCTATTTTAGATAGCCCATCACAGCTAATGTCAATGGATTGTTATATTGTTTTTGAAATGGCAGTTCTCCCAGAATTATCTGAACTCCGCATTGATAAAATGAGAAATTTTGTCGATCGGTCACCAAGGTACACTCGGCCAAGAGAGGGGCAAGAGCTATCTGTTGTATCTTGGTGGTATCACACTGCCACATGAAAAAGACCTGCTTTCACCATACATTTCTTACCCTTCTATTTCAAAGTAACAACTTTTTCAGTGCAGTGAAAAAGTATTTTTCCCCCTGACTTATTTATTCTATTTCTGCTAATTTGTCATATTTAAAGCTGCAGTTGGAAAGTTTTAGAAAAGTAACTTTTTGTCATTTTTGCTAAAACTGTCACTGTGTACAGACAGTATTACATAAAACTTCTACTCTGTCATTTAAAAAAGGCTCCTTTAAACCCACCTAATGCTCTTACTGCAATTTAAAAGAATCGTTCGGACCGACCGAAAAGAACCAATTACAGCCAGGATGGTGTCTGACAGCCGTCAAACAGTGCACATGCACACACTGCAGACAGCCCCTCCCACTTCCTCCTCAGTTCACGCCAATGCTCAGTCAAGCTCAAATCTCAGAGAGAGTGGGTTCAGGAGATTAGAGCCATGAGCGAGGAAAAAATACTGATACCTCAGTTACCAGCAACAGCACACACGGCTTAGACAAGTAAAGAAGGAAGACTAGTAAAAGAGGAAGCAAGAAGAAAAAAAAGCACAAAAGAAAGAATTTAACAAAACCCGGGATAAAACCAGAGTGAACATTCGAGTGGATTTTTAGAGGTGGAAGGAATTCTCGCGATCTAGAAGGATTAAAAACTGAGCAGAGTTTGCGACTTTTCTACTTGACAGGCAAATCCCTGCTTTATTTGTTGGCTCATTTTTGCTCTGCAAATACGGGAGTTGGGGTTGCTGACATGCTCACCAAACTAACCCCAGCCCTAACCAGCATCGATTCATTTTCGCTGTGCAAATAAGCGAGTGAATGTTGCTTACAAGCACAGTCGCTGAATGAAATTGCCAGAGTCTTGTAACTGTTACAGTACTCCGCAGTGCATGTGATGTTACTGTGATGTTGCAGTCGGGCTAACGTTAGCTTGTTTCTGATGCTAGGGCTAATGTTACTGGCGTTGTTTTATTAGAAAGCAGTAGAAAATCTCTTTATGAAGTGACCTGGCAGTCTTATCAGTTGTGTTGTTGTCCTTATAAATATGTGTAATGTTTCTGTGCTCTCACAGCTAAATGCTGACATGCATGATTTACTGGCCATTTAGCTGGATTCACGACAGTTTCTGTACTCAAAAAATGGGCTACTTGCTGAAATAAGCGTGTGCTGGGTTTTTAATGAATACATACTGCTGTAGATTACTTTTCTTGTCGACATGATTTATTTCTGCTCGTTTGTTGGCAGGCATGTCGTTGGCCCTGAAAAATCCGGGGCTTATATCCCTCCCTTTATTAAAAATTAGTCCTGGCTAATTCTAGATGGGTTTCCTATATTAACACGTTTCCCAAGTCAAGAATAATCAAGTGGCAATCGAAGAAACGGCTTCTCTCCCTCATGCAATCCAAAAGCGACAAAATAATGGGCTGCATTCAGGACAGACGCATTTCAAACTAGTAAGTGGTTTCGTCCGTTTACATTTTCCAATCGGACAGCTGTCTTTTTTTTTTACTACGAATTAAGCGACCATGCTGCAAAAACAGGGGTATGTACTTGTCGCCGAAATTACCTTCATTTGCTCAAGAGTTCTGAAATGCCATCACCGAGTGATGGTGCATAGACCTAATTATAATCAAATTATTTTTCAGTACTGAATGTAGCCTATTATTTTGTCGCTTTTAGATCGCATGGGGGAGAGAAGCCGTGTCGTCAACTGCCACTTGATTATTCTTGAATTGGAAAACATGTGAATGAAGGAAAACCATCTAGAATTTGCCAGGACAAATTATTATCCCTCATTGCGCGAATAGCGTGAAGCGGGGGATATAGCATTGGGCTCTGTCCGTACGGACACATAAAATTGAGGCGGCTGGCGGACGTGACGTTATTACCATGTTAGTGGCAAACACTTGTTTTCAATAAAAGGAGGGATTTTAGCCCCGGAATTTTCAGGCCTGTTTGTTGGCCAGCAGTGTTGATTGTTCGCAACAGTAACGTCCAGCCTCGGCAACTTGGCCGCTTTCATAATGTGAACATGCGAAATCCCTCCGCAGTTGCATGCGAAACAGTTCGCGTGCCTTCGCTTGCACGGCAGCTTTCTGGGGGAGGGTCTGAGGAGTGCGGTGGAGAGGGAGGGGGAGGGATCTGAAATTTGCTTTTTTCAAATTTTTGTGCAATGTCCTCTCTCTCCTCAAAGTTACCAACTGCAGCTTTAAGAGTGACTGTCCGTAAAAATCAAACAAAATTAAAAATCCTTGGCAAACCTTGAAAGATCGATTTCTCTCATACGCTCATGTTTCGAAGGGTAATGTCTCATAAGTACTATGATATATAGTTTGTTTGATCATTGTATTAGCGAACACCACCAAATGCCATTCAGACGGGTGATCTTTGGTCCCATTTTGGTGGTCTCGTTTTGACCAATGGAACACTTCACAACATAAATAACTCCTAATTATAGCCACAATGGTTTCCGTAAGGGAAGGTCATGCCACCAAGACTTATGACCAGAGCAAGGCTTATGACATCATATACTTGGATTTTCAGAAAGCATTTGATAAAGTACCGCATAAGAGACTAATTTTTACAATGAGCTCCATTAGAGTTACAGGAGGTATTCTGGAGTGGATTCCAAACTGGTTACAAAACAGAACAAAAAGAGTGGTGGTCAGTGGAATCTCATCTCAGCTAGGGATATTGGGGAGTGGCGTCCCTCAGGGATCCGTATTAGGACCCCTGCTGTTCCTCATCCACATTAATGACCTTGATAGAAAATATTGAGAGCAAATTAGTTTAATGTGCGGATGATACTAAACTGGTAGGTTTGGCAAATAGCTTAGACTCTACTAAAGTGATTCAGGAGGATTTGGATTGAATCCAGAATTGGGCAGAAATGAATGAAATTAAATTTAGCAAAATGTAAAGTTCTACATGTAGGTAATAAAAAAATTAGAAATGATTACTTCATGGGAGGTTTAAAAGTGGAATGTGCTCCACATGAAAATGATCTGAGAGTGATTATTGACCAAACCCTCACAGGTTCTAGTTATTGTGCCGCAGCATTTAAAAAGCCAATCGGATGCTGGGATAGATTGCCAAAACTATTGAGTACAAATCCAAGGAGGTGATACTTCTCTTCTACAACACATTTGTCAGACCAAATCTGGATATTGTGTACAGTTCTGGGGACCATACTTATAGAAAGATATAGAGGCTCTAGAAAAAGTTCAGTGAAGAGCAACTAAGCTGATCCCAGGTATAAAACATGAAAGCTATGAGAAGAGGTTGAAGATCCTCAATCTCTTTAGTCTTAGGAAAAGGAGACTCAGGGGTGATCTGATTGAGGTCTTTAAATATGTTAAAGAGATTAATAAAGTGAATTATCTAGGATTCCTTCGGCCAATTTCTGTTTGTAGAACTTGGGGTCACAAATGAAAGTTGACCAAGGGTAAATTTAGCACTGGTATTACGAAATATTTTTTACTTGGATTATCTTTGTCAATAACTAAAATTAGTATGATGATCTGAAACACCCAAGTTTGATAAATGTGCTAAAATAGAGGAAATTGTGAGGGGGCAAATACTTTTTCACAGCAGTGTTTTGTGAGTTTTTCTTGCTAGCAATAGGCAGCAACTTATCTCTCAAACTAATGATTTGCGTTTCTCAATAACAGTAGATCATTTGACTCACATCATTCTCATTAGCTTCTCCATAGCAAGCTGGCTATTTTTACCGAGTGAATAAGTGCTGAATAAGACTTTGTGTGCTTTGATTTTATATGGCACTCGTGAATGCGCTGAATGCATACGTGAATATACGTATGTATATTATGCCCTGGGCAGAGGATGTAATCAGATTTGCCTCTAAAAAATATCTTTGTATTTATCATTTAAAATTTTTTGAAAGTGTGACCGTTATCTTAAGCAATCATCGTGTTCTCAGAGTAAACATCCACAGGTCACTAACTAAGCACTTTATATTTATATGGAGGAACACAACATCTATGCAAATGTAGCTTTCAAGCTGCAAACATCCCGCACATCTTACACATCCCTCACATCCCACAAAACCCTTAGGTAGAGCTATATTTAAGTGGACTGTGTGGACTTTTGAAACAGCCTTTCGTCTGCATTTGTAATGGCTGGTAAAATTGAGAGGCCAAGTGCAGCGGCCAGAGAGAGAACGAGCAGTGCGGACACAATACAAACACAGAGAATTATAGAGACCACCAGAAAGTACTCGCGGTTCCAAAGGACGTATAACAGTTTGAAAAATAGAAGCAACGTGAGCGAGAACAAAAGTAGAAAAGGGAAAATTCCTAAAGCGGAAGGAACTCCGATATTAACTGGAAGATATAAAGTCACACAAATCCTGACTAGAGATATCTTTGGCTATGGTGCTTAGCTACAAACAGACACCCGAGCAAAGGAGGCGTGGCGGACTTCCAGCTTATATAGAGTCTGGGGAAGTGCTGCCCCAGTTCAATCAGCCAGCTGGGAAAAGAATCCGATTGAAAAGGAATTTGATCTCGTCCCAGGATGAGAGCCACAAAGAAAAGTCCAAAACACACGCCTCCGAAACCATGACAGGATTGCATGTTAAAAAACGGGAATGATGTACTGTAACTTTGGTTTTCACCAATGGTTTTTAGTGAGGTCTTTTAACAGTCACATGGAGAAGAATCTTGAATGTCATTAAAAAAAACCAGTAAAGCCAGCAGGAGAATGAATATGTAATAATCAACATCCTTCTGTGAAAAAAAACTATGTGCATACTACAAGATGTCCTTGAGCTTCTGCAATAGAGAGACTTTTTTTCTACAAGGCTAGTCTACAAAGGGCAGTCAATGAGTCAGTGATTACGGGAATTTAAGTTTGCCTCCTCAATTTTCCGCAAATTGTTTTCTGGTCTCCACCTGTTTTAAATCATTTTCCTACATTTTCAATATGAGTAAGACAGAAAGTACTTACCAGTCTTCATTTGTGCATGAAATCGAGCACATTTCAGCCAGCGTTGAGTCATGATGCAAATCTCTTTTTCTTGTTCGTTTGTTTAATTTAACCCCTTAAACCTAAATTTTTCACTTAAGTTTTCCTTTAAGATGGTTCAAAGTTAAAAAAGCGTTTTTTTTTTGTTTTCGCCCCCTTCCCGGACGGGCGTCCAACCATTGTCCTGGCCATTTCTCTGTAACCGCTTGGGTTAGAACTTCATTTTGCGTATGTGGACTCGCCTTGGTGGATAGCCGTGCCTCGTCGAGGTTTTGTGCCTAAATAACCTTTGACCTTTGCATAGTGGCCTTGACCTTTGAAACTTTGTCTGGACCGTTTCTCTCACACTGTGGTTAGGAACTTCATTTTGCATATGTGGACTTGCCTTGGTGGGTAGCCGGGCCTCGTTGAGGTTTCGTAGCCAAATTTCCTTTGACCTTTGCACAGTGACCTTGACCTCCAAAACTTTGTCCACCTTCACTTATCATTCAATATGTTGGGGCTGAGGGGTACTGCCTTCGGTCCTGCAAAGCACTTCTTTTTCCCCCTTTTTGTAGGACAATGTCACATACATATTCTTTGTCTGCTGGTTGCAGCACTTCACCGAAGCGACTAATATAGTCTCATCCCAAAACTACCTAGCATTACCTGAACAAGCATCGATATTCAATGAAATAGGTGGCTTTTGGCAGGTTTAAGGTAAGAGTTCAAGTTTGGATTAACCTCTGACTGAACGTCACTGGTATCCATAAAGTGAAAATCTAAACTCAAGCAGTTAGAAAGGTATGGCTTATTTGGAATTTGGTCTGTTCAGCCTTACCTTTACCACCTTGGTTTACTGTGAAAGACATTAAAACCCACCGTGACATTACACAAAAACAGCGCTTGGAAAAATTCTTCTCCCACCTACTTTCAGAAAATGCCCTTTCAAGAGAACAACTAGCTGTATTTTATTATAATATATCTGGCAGCTGTGCTTACACTGCAACAGGTGCCAAACTTCACTCAAACAGATCTTAAAACCAAGTGCACAATTATAAATAAGAGATATTATCATCAGCCATACAGCACTACCCTGCAGTATTGTCATTTATACGGGTCTGCTTTTAGGTGGGAACATAAACTGGCAGATGTAAAGTGTTTTTCTCATAAAAGTGACTGAATACTAAAGGAATGTTCTCATTGGTTCACTGCTCATGACAGCCTGAGTGAGAGTGACTCCTGAGTCACAGTGTGGGCGGGGGGTCAGGAAGTCAAAAGGTTTGTTGAGTGGGCAAGTGTCGCAATCACTATGTATTTAACAGAGGATGTGATTCATGCCCTATGACCTCACCTACCAGAACCAGTTAAGTCAGAAGGCAGGAATGGCGTTGTTGTATTCTCACACATATAGTGGAGTATATGCCGGTGTATTTTGCATGGTCCATTAGCTAGTGTTCCATGGACAGAGACGGCAAAGGTTTTCAATTTCTTTGGCTTATCAAAGCCTTTTGCAGTCATCCCAGCAAATACGTTTCAAGTCATTTATTTAGTTGGCTTCAACATCTTGCTCACCATGTGGTTTGGATCCAGCTTCAGATCTCAGTTGCAAGAAAGTAGTGAGTGTGAACAACTGTGGGAACACAATCAGCTGTTGTTACATAATGATTTTGTGTATATAAGTGTGCCCGTGAGGAAGATGAGCATGAACAAAGAAATATAGCTGTACATACCCAACAAACCAAGTGTTCTTGAGTCTGTGTGGGCAATGAATGCCTGTACCCAAAGTTTTTGTCCAGTAACACTAATTTATTTATTTACTTACTTACTTTAAAATCATAAGTTTATCATAGCTTTTTACGCTCAGGTCTGATTTGCAAGATCAAGAGAAATTGCTTTCATCAAACTATAGGGTCAACCGACATGAAGCTGGCTTGGCACCAACAGATTACCCCCCCCCCTCAATGCACTAAAATAAAATATACAGTTGCATACTTAACTATAGCTACTCTGAGCCAGATTATAATTTGCTATTTGTGCTTAGAATCAGTCAATATTTCCTAATGGAAACTCTTTGTCTTTAGGAAGTTAAACGTAGCTTTCATGATATTAAAATGTGGAAGCCATTTCCTTTGCCTTGTAAATTCGAACAAGCTCCAAAGCCCATTCTGGATCCAGGATCGGGAGCATGTTCAAGTTAACCCCATTCAAGTTTGCACTTTTGTCCAGTTTAATAGGAGCAAGCACCAAAGCCTATATAAGACCGGGATTAGAACCTCTTAATTACTCTATTCATGTCTGTTCCTCCGTTCAGTTTGTTAGGAACAAGCTCCAAATCCTTCAACAGTCATCTGAATTGGAAGCAACTTCCTCTGAAGCCCCTCCATCCTGCCTTTGGACAGTTGGGCTCCAGTGTGCACTCCATCCGGGAGTCGTCCCAGAAAGCTATTGGCTGGAGATTGGCAATATCTGTTTAACTCACAACATCTGAACTGAACAGTGTCTTCTTCTGGGCTCCACCCCACTAATAATAATAAATTCAGCAGAAATGAGTTCTGGAAATGAGAACTCATGGAATTGAGTTAAATTGTTGGTCATATGCAGAAACTGAGAAGGGAATAGGCAGCAACACTTGGCAGCGGACATGCCTGTGGCCCTGCAGAGGACTGGATAAGCATCAGTTCAGAACAGGCAAAGGGGGCTCATCTGCAGTGGGGTGACTGATCACACACTGCTTCAGAGGTGCGCGCATGGTGCTGCCATTGCATGAGTATAGTGAATTGATGGCCCCTTTCACAAGAATCAGTGTGTCTGGAACAGTGCCGATTATATGATGAGAATCAGGATAGTTATTCCTGTTTCTCTGCACTGGTTCTCAACATAAATTGGATTACTAATCTAAACCACTCAAACATCCTAGAAGATCAACTGTCTATGCATGTTTTTCCATCCTTGAAATATATTGGCACACCAGCTGCGCACTATTCTCATCAAACAAGAAGGTCTTAAGTAACACACAGCAGTTTGAACACCATACCCCCTGTAACATTGCACACAACATTGGAGATGCTTCACTCTATTGGTACATCTATGTTTACATTTATATTGAATACTTGCTCAAAATAAAAACAGAGGTCTTTAAAAGCTATGGCCTGTACACCAGTGACTAGCTTTTACTGACTCATTCTTTTATTCTAAAACCTGTTACAGTCACGAACACTTTAACAGCATTAACGGAGCAGCCATCACTCCTCTGCTACAAAATACTAACTTGGCAATTGAGAGGCATTGTTTTGTTTTATGTGCAGTTTTTGGAGTTGTTGTTGACTTGCCTCCTTGTGTTTTTCAGGATCATTTCATGGAAAATCTGAGCCATGATCTCATGGGCTTTGAAAGACACTCCTCTGTTTTGAGGCTGCCTTTTAAAAGCTCTCCTCCCACCTTCAATACATGAACTATCTACCCAAACAGTTCCATAAAACAACTGTTGAGTCAGACCACCAAGACAGCGTATCTTACCAGAGCATCTGCTCTATTTGTGCTCTTGTACTCATAGGTTTAGTGTTGTATCCTGATCTAGGAGGGGGTGGCTTCACCCCATTCTCTGCCTGATCCTCTGCCTGATTATGCAGCATTGCTGCCCATGGGCCAGAACATAACATGAAGAAGATGTGTACAGTCTATCTGAGGAGGGAGAAAGAGAAAATGCCTCAGAATTCTTCTCTGTAATTTGTGCACACATACAGTCAGGTCCGTAAGTATTTAGATGGGGACACAATTTTGATAATTTTGGCTTTGTATGTCACCACAATGGATTTGAAATGAAACAGTCTTTGTGTGCTTGAACTGTAGACATTCACCTTTATTTTGAGGGTTTTTTCATTTGTATTTGGACGTATCCCGCCCAGTTTTTGGGGTTAAAAAGTTATAAGACCCACAAAGTTTAAACAGTCATCTTTATTTTTTTGGTTGCAGATCCTTTGCAGTCAATGACTGCCTGAAGTATTAAACCCATAGATATCACCAGATGCTGGGTTTCTTTGCTGGTGATGCTCTGACAAGCCTTTACTGCAATTGTCTACAATTCCTGCCTGCTTGTGGGGATACGTGTCTTCAGTCTTGCCTTCAGCCAACGAAAGGCCTAACTCAACTGGATTAAGGTGTGGTAACTGACTTGGTCATTGTAGGGCATTCCACTTTTTTCCCTTAAAAATGTCTTCTGCTGCATTGGTGTCATTAGCCAACTGCATTGTGAAAAGCTATTGAGTTTTGGAGCTTGTGGCTGAATCTGAGCTGATGAAAATCAGCTCAGTTCTTCCTGCTGCTTTCGTGAGCAGTCACATCATCAAAAAATACAAGTGAACCTGTACAATTGGAAGCCAAAATGTCCATGCCATTACAGTACCTCCACCATCACCATGCCTCACACATTTGGTGGTATGTTTTTGAGCAGTTCCCTCCCTTCTACATGCTGTTCTACATTATGTTACAGGCTGATCGTTGTCTCATCTGTCCAAAAATTGTATTTTTTTGAGAAAACACCCGCTCAGTTTGAATTTGATGCCAGCAACATGTTACTGTCATCAAATTAAAAATGATTGAAATGTTTAAAAAAAACAAAATTTCTCAGTTTCAACATTTGAGATGTTTTCTTTGCACTATTTTCAATTAAATGTAGGGTTTTAGTGATTTGCAAATCATTGCATTCTTTATTTGCAATTTACACAGCATCCTAACTTTTATGGAAATGGGGCTGTACTTGAAAAAATCAAGTTTTTGAGAGTATGTTGATTCCCATGTCTGTCTGTGTATCTGTGAACACTCTAGCATCCACAATTCTTGTGGTATCGGTTTGATATTTATACCACATGAAGCCATATGCCCACGGAAGAAACAGCTCAGTTTTGAAAGGTCAATGTGTAAGTTCAAGATCGCGGCCATTGATAAGGTCTAAACCACATTTTGGCCAACATCTCGCTTTGAAAACTGATAGAGAAATGGGACCAACACCAAAATGTTTAGTCTTGTTTTGTGTTACTACATTTTTACTCATTACATTATGAGCAAATTTTTAGTTTGTCCATCTGTATGTCTGGCTATCTGTCTGCTTCTTTGTGCTCATACCAACATCCACAATTCTTTAGAAATTGACTTGAAATTATTCATACCATTAGAAACCGTATATCTAAAAGGCAATGGAGTTCAAATTTGAAAGGTCAAGGTCAAAGGTCAAGGTCATTGAAAAAGTCAAAATCCCATTTTGGCTAAGAACTTGCTTCAGAAAAATGAGAGCAGCATAGAATCAATGTCATAATGTTCAGTATTCAGTTTTCAAGCTTTCGCAGTACTGCTCTTTGAGCGTTTGAATCTGTTTTTCTATCTGTCTGCTCTGCTCTTGCATCCATATTTCTTGATACTTGAACTTTGAGAGTCTTAATTTTTTGATGCATTCTGTCATGTAACAACATTAAGGCATTTTTATTGTTTCAGCAAGCCGACAAAAAAAAAACAAGAAGGCACCGTCAAGGCTTGTTTTCCTCCCTGAACTGGCAAGAACTTTTCACCCCATGATTGAACAGTTTTACTTCCTCTGATTGAACTGTCAGTGGGCAGTGTGCTGATTGGCTATTCAGCCTCGGATGTCAGATTTGGGTCAAATTCGAGCTTGTAATTCCTAATTTGTGACCATCGCGTTTGCACGTAGGAAAAATGTGTGATTTTGTGAAACCTCACTGCTGAAAATATTCATGCATTAATTTCAATTACTCATACAATTCCTATGAATTTGGGACGTTGTGTAAACATAGACGACATATCTGATGTTAAAAAGGAGACATTTTACCATTTCATGAAAAATATGTGCTCATTTTGTATTTGATGGCAGCAACACATCTCAAAAAAGTTGGGACAGGTGCAATAAAAGGCTGGAAAAGGTACTAATAAAACAGCAGGAAGAGCATTTTATAACTAATTAGGTCAATTGGCAACAGGTCAGTAACATGACTGGGTATAAAAAGAGCATTTTAGAGAGGCAGAGTCTCTCAGCAGTAAAGATGGACAGAGATTCACCAATATCTCAATGTGAAATTGCAAAGACTTTGAATATCCCATCATCTACAGTACATAATGTCATCAAAAGAGTCAAAGAACCTGGAGAAATCTCTGTGCCCAAGGGCAAGGCCGAAGATCAATATTGGATGCTCGCGATCTTCGGACCCTCAGGCGGCACTGCATTAAAAACAGGCTAATTCTGCACTGAAATTCACTGCAAGGGCTCAGGAGCACTTCTAGAAATCATTGTCTGTGAACACAGTTTGCCATGCAATCCACAAATGCAAGTTAAAGCTGTACCATGCAAAGAAGAAGCCATATGTGAAGATGATCCAGAAACGCCGCCGTCTTCTCTGGCCCAAACCTCATTTATAATGGACTGAGGCAAAATGGGAAACTATTCAGTGGTCAGATTAATCAAAATGTGAAATTGTATTTGGAAACCACAGATGCCGGCTTGTGCAGACTGAAGAGGACAGGGACCATCCAGCTTGCTATCAGCGCTCAGTTCAAAAGCTTGCCCCTCTGATAGTATGGGATTGCATAAGCGCCTATGGCATGGGCATCTGGATAGGCATTATCAACACTGAAAAGTATACTCAGCGCCTTTAAAAAGGCACAGATGATGCTCTTGAGCTGCCATCGTCACTCGTGGCTGCCCTAAGCAGGGTTGGTCAGTGACAGTGCCTGTGTGCCATTCTGGGATAGACAGCCAACTGACTGTTGAACGGTGACAGTGCAAATGCAACACCACCTCTCGGTGGCTGAGATCTGCCTGCAACACGCCAAAGGCTCTTTTTATCTCTTCAGTGTCACAAGCCGTTCTATTTTCTTGATGCAGTAGAATTTGTTTTTTGTTAGCTTTATGTAGGGTATTGACGACACCAAAAAGAACAAGTCAATTGACAATGAACACATCACGAACAGCTTAATGTTTGTTACTACTGAAGTGCATGGCACGTGCGCGTGGTGCAAGTCAGGATTACAATACAATGCGCTTTTCTTAATTTCCTCTCGTGCCTCACTGGAAAAGAAATAAAAATCAATCGATTCTTCAATTTGCAGCAAATACAGTACATACCCCACCTGTGCGTTTTTAATGGCGCTGAGTATTATAGAGGTTTTACAATAACGTCTCTTTCAGGGAAGGCCTTGCATATTTCAGGAAAACAATGCTGACCCACATTCTGCATCCATCACAACAGCATGGCTTCGCTGTAGAAGAGTCTGGGTTCTGAACTGACCTGCCTGCACTCCAGACCTTTCATCGACAGGAAACATTCAGTACATCATAAAACGAATGTGGCTTAGAAAACCCAGGACTGTTGAGTAGCTAGAATCCTACATGAGACAGGAGTGGGATAACATCCCTCTTCCAAAACTCTAGCAATTGGTCTCCTCACTTCCCAAACATTTACAGACTTTTCCTAAAAGAAGACGAGATACTACACGATGGTAAACATGGCCCTGTCCCAACTTTTTTGAGATGTGTTGCTGCCATCAAATTCAAAATAAGCCAATATTTTTCATGAAATGGTAAAATGTCTCACTTTCAACATTTGATATGTCGTCTATTTTCTATTGTTAATAAAATATGGGTTTATGAGATTTGCAAATCATTGCATTCTGTTTTTATTCACATTTTACACAACGTCCCAACGTCATTGGAATTGGGGTTTGTACATAAAATGTTTCAACAGCTGCAAAAACTTTTTACACCTATACAAATTTATATCTCTGCAGACAAAATGTATGCACAAATTATCTCTGCAGTCACAAAACATTTTTTTTCACATGTGCAAATTATATCTCTGTGCACAGAACATTTTTCACACATGCACAGAGTATTTTTGCAGCCAAAAAACATTTTTATTGGCTCAAAGTATTAAAAATCCTTATTTGATTCCATACAAACCTAACTTACTTTTCTGATACTGCATCAGTCTGAAGCCGGAATAATGTGTATCATCTGCTTTTCTGTTTAATAAGAAAATACATCATAATAAAGGCTATCACTGGAAAAAAAAAAACTCAACTGAAAATGGGAGAAGCACAAAAAATGATGATTCCTGACCAGTTCCAATTCAGAGTCGCCAATTTAATTTTAGAGGTCCAGATTTATTTTACATGACGTCTACTGAATTCATGTTTTTTCATTGCAATTTTGTTGAAGATCACAGAACTGTACCAACTGCTTTTTGTTGAACAGGTTCCGATTCCTGGTGAATTTATTCGACTAGGAAGTCATGAGGTCAAGTGCGAGAAGTCGAAATATGTGGGTCAGTTGAAAAGGAATGAGCGCACACACATTTTGGCTAATCTAATGAAAGACGGCTCAGTGTGCAGAACCTTTCCTCCCGGAAGCTCGCCATCCAGAAACACAGACGAGTGCACAGGAACACTCAACATTGTGTAAAATTCCCGACTGTCTAATGATTGAGTTGGCCCCGAGCGTAAAGGAGGGTGGCAGGCTCTTACCTGATCCATCTGACTCTCAAGAATGTTGATGTCAATTTCAAATACAAATGTAGAAGCAGTGATTACTTGTTCTAGAGTTAGGTATGTTAAGGTCAGTGATATCTGAGGCTCTTATTCAGTGTGAAATAGAGTTCTGAGGAGAATGTGTGCATGTGAAAATCTGCAAAACATTGTGACTTTAACCCGAGGGAAGCAATTAGTTTGATTGATTCCCATGTTGGGAAAATTATATCTTCTGTTCGGAGCAGCAGGTTACTTTGGTGCGAGTGACTTGGATTCATGTAATTGGACTTGGGCGGCTCAGTTTGATGAGATATCTGCTAAAGTTTCTAATTGGAGAATATATTGAAGGTGAGGAACATGTGAGCAATGATATACCTGGTATATAACAGCCACATGGAGTCCCTGTTCTTAAGTGCATCAGGGCAGTTTGCAGAGCTGGTGATGGCTGAAGATTAGTGGATGGGTTTTGGGAAAAGATCTACATCCTGCTGTGAAGTATGGTGATGGATTTTTGATGTTGTAGGATGTTGTTTTTCTTCCAAAGGCCCAGGAAAACTTTTTAGGATTTGTGATATCATGAATTCAAGCCAGTATCTACAGGCACCTGTCTTACCTCTGCCAGAAAGCTTGAACTCGATTGTGGTTGGATCTTCCCAAAGGATTATGATCCAAAGCATGCAATTAAATCAATACAAATTTATTAATGACTACCAAATGAAGGTTTTGTCATTGTCATCCCAGTTGCCTGACCTGAAGCCAATAGAAACCTTGTGGGACAAGTTGAAGAGGACAGTCCATAAACATGGAACATCACATTTTGTGAATAGATTCTCCATACATGAATGATCTCAGACTTGGTGGCATGTCTTTCTCAACCTTATTACACACAGTATTAGCCAAGAGCTGTTATCTTGGCAAAACAACAACCCTTGTGTTAATTCCCTTCCTGTCTCTTCCAATCCATCAACTCGTGTCTTTTAGATATATTGTTTCCTTTGATTGGTTTGATGTCCGGTGGGCCTCCCCCGCTAGGTGATATGCATTCACGTTGCCCATAACGTGTGTTGGAGTGTATATTCCCCTTACTCTGAGTGTGGCTGTTGCTGGATTGTCACTTGCTAGGTGCCCTTCAGCAACCAGTCAGTATCTTCCTCGTATAAGTTTATCATTTTCGGAAATTATTTTATTCTTTAGTTCAATACGGAAGTGCTCTTCCTAGGTCAGGATTAGGACGGCATTCCTGTCCATCAGTTTTTATTATGCTCATCTGCCCGATTTATTAGGAACATCTCCCAACCCTTCTGTGGTCAGTAGGATTTGGACGGTTTTTTTGCTGAACTCCCCAGTCCGGCCATGTGACAGTTCTGTTCTGAAGAGTGTATACTCCATCAGGCTACTGCACCCGGACGCCACTGGCTAGGCTTGGAAACCCACCACCCCCCCACTCAAACTTACATTTTAACGGAACTTCACCCCTCTGTCGTTACAGTATTACAATCAGGAGAGACTCATTAGGGATGAGAGGATTAGGACAGCTGGAGGACAGCGGTCAGAATTAACATGCTTAAATCAGACAAGTCTTTGGCGCTTGGACTCTTCGGGAGACTCATAGAGCAGGAGCACAGCTCAGGGCAGCAGCTGGAAAAATCCCCTGAGGAGTCCAGACACTGGTGGTGGTGGTGGCTGAAGGCTGACAAAGCTGGAGTGGCACTACGGAAGGTCTGATGGAGCAGGGTGGTGTTGGGGAGGAGGAGGGTCAGCAAACGACAGTATGAACAAACTAGAGGAGAGAGAAATCACATATTTTAAAAAGACAGCAACATCACGACTGGCTAGCGATGCAACTGAGGTGTGCTACGGCTGGATGCAAGAGATCAGCTGCTATATCAGCTGACTGCTCAATTGACAGCCCTAGATGTTGACTGCAGAGGTGTATGGGCGAGCATGCGAGTGAACAGAATAAACGGAGTTGACGTGCATGAGAGAGAGAGTTTTCCTGACTGAACTTTCGCTAAGCTTCATTACTATCAGTAAATCCTACTATTGGATTGCCCTCTGTCTCTGGATTTGGTTCCTGGTCTTTCATTATAATAATCATTATTTTCTTTTGACCATTGTATTTTAATGAAAGAATGTATTTTTGTTCATTGTTCGAATGAAATAACAAAGGGATATGCAGTGAAGATATTGATTCATAACCACTTTTTGTTCGCACTTACCAAGGGTGCAAATATTAGTGGAGCATACTAGAAGTTGATCAAGTGCTAGGCCATCATCTAGAATATTCCCATGCTGTCAGTACTACGCCATTCGCACCTGGTGAATGCTGCACAGGAGGGTATTGAAATAATGCAGTCAATTCAAGGTCAGTCCCTAAAAATGGGAGCGTATGGCAGTATTCTTTTGCAAAACCTTGACGGAATAGTAAATGTAAATAATGCATTACAAAGCAAGGAGAGCTAGACAGAGGCAAAGAAATGGTAGATGCACTGTAAAAAATGATCGATGGTTGTTCATGGACTAGGGATTAGGCTCCTACTAAGACACAGTGTGTATTGGGTAGGATTACGTGACCATGAGAACAGGACGGGCAAAGAACTACACATGCATGAAAAATCATACTGTGTCTTGTGTGTGCTTAAAGGTTGGGGGTTCCCCACTAAAATTGCCAAAATCAATTTCATAGCTCCCAAATTTTCTGCACCTTTAAGTTCATTAATACATTAAAACCATAAGTGGTGCCAGAACTGAAAGAGCTGCCCAGTTCAGAGCCTCATCATGCATTGATGCCTGGGTTCTTTTCCTTTCCACAAGACTTTTAAAAAATTAAGTATTATCCAATGGATTTAAGGATATACTTGATAAGTATGACGTCTACATGGAGATTAACCGGTAAATGGAAAACAGAATTAAACGGAACACATTTTACACGTATTTTTCACAATACTCTCTCTTCTCTTTAGTTCAAACAAGAGTCATTTTAAATAAACCAGCCAAGATCAAGGACCAAACAGCGGAGTATTTCTTAAAGATTTGCCTTTATAGTGGTGCAGATAGCTGAAAAATCGTTCAAATTGTCATACAGGCACCAAATTTGGCATGCACATTACTTATAGGCTGGTAAATTAAGAAAAAATGTTAGCCACATGAAAATTCAAAATGGCGGTCATTTTTCAACATGGCGGCCATTGGTGCCATATTTTTGGAATTTCTGGGATATCTTTTAACTTGATCATCCAATTTTCTTGACCTTAACATCGTTTCATATATTTCTGACACCTGGGAATCCGACTCTGGAAGCAGAAAGCATCTGTGAATATTCTAAATCTACAAATTACCACTGACACGTGTTTTTTCCGTACAGTTTCTCTTGCAGCAGTGACATACAGAACAAATGAATAGAGGATCATTTGCCTTGGTCCAACAGCTGATGTTTCATTAATCAACAGTAGTGAGTCCACAGAAGTTCAATTTCCGAACAGGGTTCCTTATTCAGAACAGGTGCAGCTGCACATAGCTATGCAACTCAAGCTAAACTTGTAGCACTTGCACCTTCCGCGACACTGCGTCTGGCACTGACATCTCGTGAGTTGTTGGCAACTCTGAGCAACTGGGGAAAGTGCAGACCAGATAATGTTCCAGTTGTCTCTTTCTTGCTTCCAGCCCCATTCAGCAGTACTCTCCACGTCGGGCTGGCATACCAAGGCCCGGCTCCATAAGCATCCTGCCTAGTATGCTGCACGCTTGATGTGCTGCACAAGGGCTGCACGTGTTGGAGGGATGACTTCATAGGACCTCTGCTTCCTGGCAAAGAGTTCCAGCCGAGCATCATCAACTGTTTCAGCTGAGCATTAGCGCAGTAAAATTGTACCGGTAGGCATTTTAAACTAAGCCTACAGTGTACAACTGTTCGAGGTAAACTACTTAACTTAGTTGACACTAGACCCCATGCCCACAGAGTCCCACAGCAGTGTTGTTCATCAGTGTGCCCTGGTTGTGCTTGAACCTCACTCTGTTACATTTGTAGATGGCCTCAAAGCTAACTCTAAGGTTCAATGATAAGAACAACAATAATGAATAATTATGAAACAATATTTACAATGCACTGTAATCCAGCTGTAAGGTCTCTATTTACACTGAAGCCAGTGGCCCTCCCGGGATGGCCTACATGTGGCGGGGCTCTTGTCGCAGACGATCCCCTCCAAGGTGCCAAGGTGTTTACCAAACTGGATTTACGCAATGCCTATCATCTGGTGCATATTCGTGAGGGGATGAGTGGAAAACGGCCTTTAACACGCCCACAGGGTACTGGGAGTACCTGGTTCTTCCATTCGGGCTCACCAACGCTCCAGCAGTGTTTCAAAATCTTG
This sequence comes from Gymnothorax reevesii, assembly GCA_029721435.1. Lineage (NCBI taxonomy): Eukaryota > Metazoa > Chordata > Actinopteri > Anguilliformes > Muraenidae > Gymnothorax > Gymnothorax reevesii. Next base: position 31,505,651 of record CM056573.1, read on the forward strand.
TGAATGATGTTTTACGAGATATGATAAAGAAATTTGTGTTTGTTTACCTTGATGACATACTGATTTTCACAGTCACAGGAAGAACATAGTCAGCATGTCAGACGAGTTCTTGGCCGGTTGCTAGAGAATCGCCTGTTCGTCAAGGCTGAGAAGTGCGAGTTCTCAGTCCAGACCATCTCATTCCTGGGTTACATCATTAGCCCTGACTCTATCCAAATGGACCCTGCCAAGGTTTAAGCTGTCACCAGCCGGCCCACCCCTCATGACCGTAAGTCCCTCAAACGTTTCCTGGGTTTTGCTAGCTTTTACCGCCGGTTCATCAGAAATTACAGTTCAGTTGCCGCTCCTCTCACTGCCCTCACCTCACCCAAGATAACGTTCCAATGGACTAAGTTTGCTGAAGAAACCTTTTGTTTACTCAAGTCACGATTCACCTCTGCACCTATATTAACCATTCCTGACCCCAAGCTCCTGTTTGTGGTGGAGGTGGACGCCTCTATTGTTGGAGTAGGAGCGGTCCTTTCCCAGAGATCCACCAAAGACGACAAGATTCATCCATGTGCCTATTTCTCCAGACGTTTAAGCTCAGCCGAACAGAACTACGACATCGGGAACCGGGAATTACTGGCGGTAAAGTTGGCACTTGAGGAGTGGAGGCAGTGGCTAGAGGGAGCCGAGCTTCCATTTTTGGTCTGGACTGACCACAAGAATTTAAAGTATCTCCAGACAGCCAAGCAACTGAACCCCAGACAAACCAGGTGGGCCCTGTTTTTCTCACGTTTCAATTTTCATCTTGCCTACCGTCCTGGTAGTAAAAATGTCAAACCTGATGCCCTATCACGATGTTTTGAGACTGAAAAAGACCAAGCTGATCCTGACACCATTCTCCCTAAGGAGACATTCATCTCATTGCTGTCCTATTGGACATTGAAAATGAGGTTTTGAATGCTAATAATGATTCTGCCGCCCCAAGTGCCTGTCCAGCCCAGTGTCTGTTTGTTCCTGCTAACCTGCGCCCCCGAGTCCTGGATTGGGGACACGCGTCCAGTCTCTCGTGCCATCCCGGAAGTAAGCGAACACTGGATTTCATCATGCAACAGTTTTGGTGGCCTGAAATTAGGAACGGTGTCCAGAAATACGTATCTGCCTGCTCGGTCTGCGCCAGTGGCGTAGCGTGGAGGCGCTGGGCCCCGGTGCGAGAATCTCGCTGGCCCCCCCCCCCCCCCCCCCCCAGGCCTATCCGCGAAGCAGAGGTGTAATTGTAACAGAGCTTTAGTTTTTTGAGGATTTTTACTTTACCTGAGTTCTTTCTTAAACCTGGACTTTTACTCTACAACATTTAAAACTTAATCATTATCATTTTACTTCGTTACTTTGACACTAGCCACTTCGTTACAAATTAAAATATGAACGCAATTCATCGTTTAAGATTTATCTGGATTTAGCGTCTTCGAGAAGAACAACGGTGCTCGGCAGCAGGGTATGTTAGTGCGGGGACAGGGAGCTGCAAATTTATGCACGTAGTTACAATATTCTATCACTAGATGGCACACCCGCATCAGTTATTTGATATTCACAGAAACAATCGTCCTCTGTAGCCAACCACTTCAGCTACAGTGAGCCAGTAGGTATCCAAATCAGTAATTAAGAAAAATCAGTTTTCTGAAAAACGCAGACACCCATAATTATTAGGGCTATTAGAACCATGGACAATGAATATTTGCACAGCATCTCAACATCACACAACACGTTAGGCTGTTTGAACCATGAACAACAGTGACAATACATTGCCAATGAAAATGCAAAAAAGATTCATACGGCTGAACAGTCAACCGTATTTCCCTAACAGCACAACAGTGGCCAAATCAATAAGTAAACAGATAGATGGACACACATCCTGGCACCGCAGCCATTTAACCACAACCGGCAAGCTGATCACTTGCAGTAGCCTAATAAAAAACTGCACTCACCCATTCAGAAGTTAACTCTGGGTGCCTTCTGCTCTGCAAAGTCGTTGAGCAAGAGGGCAATGAGGTGGTAGCATTAGCCTCCAAGTCTGACTGCTGCGTGTCGCCGCTATCATTCACAACGCTAGCAGGAACTGCATCTGGACAAGATGACTATTTAAAAAATGCATTCAATTTCGCCAATTTGGAGTTCCGTACATCGAGCTCTTTTTTTCTTTTCTTTTTTGAGCACCGCTTTTGTGCTGCTCAACATGGTGCTCAAGACTTTTCACCTCCAATACTAGGCTAATGGGTTAGCTGATCTCTCAAAAAAGAACAATTCACGAGCAAGCGCGTAGCCTACGAAGCTACGATCAGAAAGGAATAAGTGAATGTCAACTAATTGGACAAACACATTTCCCAGCAGGCCATGTTCATTTGAAAATGTTGTGAATAAAACAATCAAATATATGATTAGTAATTGTGATTATAACTGAAAAAGTATCATTACTGAAATACAAAAGACATATATCAAAGAAAAGAGGAAAAATGGCCAATGTGTGTGTGTGTGGGGGGGGGTGGGGGTTGTTCCCATGACTGTGTTGTATGAAACAGTGGAGCAATATATATATATATATACTCATCGACTTCAGTCTTTGCAGATGGTAATACTGCGTTGAACAGGAGACTTGAAATGAAGAAATATATAGATATAAATGCTTTTTGTGTTATGATAAGAGGAAGAATGGCGTAGTTAATCACCGTGGGCCCTCAGAGGTCATCGGGGCCCCGGTCCAGCGCACCGGCTGCACCGGCAATACCTACGCCGCTGGTCTGCGCCCAAGCTAAGGTATCACACCAACCCCCTCACGGTCTATTGCAACCACTACCCACTCCACATCGCCCCTGGTCACATATAGCTCTTGATTTCATTACTGGTTTACCCCCTTCCAATCACTTCACCACCATCCTTACCATAGTCGTACCTTTCAGCATTAATGGTGCCTTCACATATGTGAAAGTTGCCCATGCCTTGGGCACTAATACACCCGTATACCATCACAGATGCTGGCTTTTGAACTTTGCGCCTATAACAGTCCGGATGGTTCTTTTCCTCTTTGGTCCGGAGGACACAACATCCACAGTTTCCAAAAACAATTTGAAATGTGGACTCGCCAGACCACAGAACACTTTTTCACTTTGCATCAGTCCATCTTAGATGAGCTTGGGCCCAGCTAAGCCGGCAGCGTTTCTGGGTGCTGTTGATAAATGAGTTTTAACTTGCACTTGCAGATGTAGCGATGAACTGTAGTTACTGACAGTGGTTTTCTGAAGTGTTCCTGAGCCCATGTGGTGATGTCCTTTACACACTGATGTCAGTTTTTGATGCAGTACCGCCTGAGGGATCGAAGGTTACAGGCATTCAGTGTTGGTTTTCGGCCTTGTCGCTTACCTGCAGTGATTTCTCCAGATTCTCTGATCCTTTTGACGATATTACGGACCATAGATGATGAAATCCCTAAATTTCTTGCCATAGCTCGTTGAGGAATGTTGTTTTTAAACTGTTCGAAAATCAGCTCACGCATTTGTTCACTAAGTGGTGACCCTCGCCCCATCCTTGTTTGTGAATGACTCAGCATTTCAGGGAAGCTGCTTTTATACCCAATCATGGCACCCACCTGTTCCCAGTTAGCCCGTTCACCTGTGGGATGTTTCAAATAAGTGTTTGATGAGCATTCCTCAACTCTGTCAGTCTTTTTTGACACTTGTGCCAGCATTTTTAAAACATGTTCCAGGCATTTAATTCCAAATGAGCTAATATTTGCAAAAAAGTACAAAGTTTACCTGTTCGAACATTAAGTAACTTGTCTTTGCAGTATATTCAATTGAATATAGGTTGAAAAGGATTTGCAAATCATTGTATTCTGTTTTTATTTACGATTTACACAACGTGCCAACTTCACTGGTTTTGGGTTTTGTTGATTCTCTGTATAAAATTACACATATTTTGACACCAAAGCCAAGCAAATCGCTCTACAACTTCATGCTTTGTAAGAATATGTGAGGTTGCATATAGGAAACGGTGGCCATCTTGAAAAATGGCCGCCATTTTCAAAATTCATGTGGCTAACGTTTTTTTTTATGAATAAGCATCCTATGGTAGATATACAGGCCAACTTTGGTGCTTGTATGACAAAATGAATGATTCTTCTGATATTTGCAGTTATCTGCCCCACTAGTAAGGGCGTTAAATTGCATACAGTCAAGTTAAAAGGCATTTGGACAGTGACAAAATATTCACAATTTTAGCTCTATATGCCACCGCAATGGATTGATTTGGTAGCATTGATTTGGTTTCTTGGATGTTTGTATGACTTTATGTTAATGAATCAAATGAGCTAGGTTATTTTGAAGGTGCAGGTTAGTGGCGCAGCATTGCTTGCCCCGCCCTGTCAGGTCAACCTAAGAGTGGGGTATAACAGAGGCTAGATATACAGACTAAATTTTCTTGGTTTTTTTCTTTTTTGATTGATGGTTAAAGTGGGCATCATACTTCAAAGGATAGAAGACAAAATGACATGAGAATGCCTGAGTGAACATGTCTTGGAACACTGCGCGCATTATACTCTGTTAGAACAGTAGTTCTTTTTATGCCACTTTGTGCTGTTGGAGGGCACTGACTGAACACCAGTCCCCAGTTGGGAGCCAGCTTGAGACTGGAAACCCATAAATCCCTTTAGACTTATCCCCTTAACCCACAACCAGCCATGTGACATCAGAACTAATCACTGACAGGAGGCTATCAAAAAAGAAGAAAAGACACAAGACAAAGTTCAGGTGTGGTGTTGTGCGCAAAGAACATTTAAAGAACAGGAAACACGGTGTCTTGAGTCTTGAAAGAAGTCCTATTCCCGGGAAAGTTCTACTTATGAAGTACTCAGCCGGCTGGAAGTGTACAGTACATGACAACATTTTTTTTTGGTAGCTGGTTCTTTGATTTGTGCTAAAAAGCATTCTGACACAAACTTCTAAAATTGAATTGAGCCTGCTCTTTAGTTCAAACATGCCGCTATTTTGACTTGAAATTTATCACAAGGACGTGCATCACATGATTTACTCTCGTGAGGTCAGTTAATTTGACCCACGACAAAACATGGCGGGAAGCAAGAGAAAGGCAATGAAGAAAGGAAGCCAATATTGTGTGGCTGGAGCACCAAACAACCAGAGCTGTACAAATACATTTTGCACACCAGGCATATCGATTCATGTGTTTTCCTCAGTGTTTTGCTCAGATGCATGTTGACATGCATTTACACGGCGGGCACATTGGCACATATCCAATACACATCAGACACATATCCGAACAAAAAACACATTTGAATGAGGCCTGGATCCGATCTGAAGAATCCGATCGAGGGCGGAATCAATGTGTATTTTTTTCTGTTTACACAGCCATGTGATGGATCGGATATTGGCTGCATTTGAGCAAAAGATAAGATTTGTGTCCCATTCGTATCACATTTAACCGGCAATGTAAGTCCAGCCTTAGCGTCCTCGTCTTCCAAAAAAGACCTGAAATATTCATACATGTGACCACAGTCCACAATTTCACTGTGATGATCCATCACCGATTCTTCTGAGCCCAGAGAAGTTGATAGCGCTTCTAGACACTGAGTACATTTACATGACGTTAGAAAAAAATCTAATTAGTGTGTTAGTCTGACTATAACTGGACTTTTAAAATACATAAACATGTTAGTCTGACTGAAATTGTACTAAATCGTATTTCTCAAAGTCAGAATGGCACCCCCATATAATGCGTTTACTGTCGCATTATTCCTCCGTGTATGTGTTAGAATAGAACCAAACTGAACTATGCGCCCTGTGCATGCTCCAAAGTTCATCCTCCAGTGCTTTGACGCAGAAGTTTTGTGGACTGGTAAACACCAAACTGATTAGCAAGAACTCTGTGCTCTGCCAAGCTAGTGAGCTTGTACAGAACAGTAGCAATCCTTGGCTGCAAGGGTATTGGTGCTTGAACAGTCATGCCTTGGGGGAACCTAACCTCTTCCATTAATCCGCATAATTTATCAAATGACTTGCGCGTCATCCGAAAATTTTCCTCCCACTCTCCATCGGAAAAATGACTCTCTCCCACTAGTCGTTACTCCCCACCTGCATCCAACATGCATGGGAAGCCTATAGGTGTGCATTTACCGAAAGCACAGATGCTAACTTGCATATTTGGAACTAAAGACTGAGTGTTAATGAACAGTCTACTCTGGGGTAGTAGAGAGGGCACAGAGTAGAGCATAGCAGCATTGCTGCCTAGCTTCAGCTAGCATCATGACCACCAGGAATGCTGTGCATCTCAATACAGGAGTTGCATGTTTGCCATATTAGATTTTGGCTCGCGCAGGGGATTGTGGAGCCAGTGCTCCTGTCAGTGTCCTATCCGTGGCTCCGGAGCTTCAGGATGCCGAGTATCAAGTGTTTTGTGCCTCCAGAAATGGCTCCATAAGTGAAAAACTGATGTTGAAAAATTCCATTTTTGCATGGACTTCAATTGTTTGCATGAGAGCGAAATTCAAAATGCTGTTAAAGATTCAGTTTTTAAGATGAAATTGTGATATTTTATCAAACATCTACCATGACTCAAAAATTTTGTCATTTTTTCAATGAACATTTAAAATGTATTTAGCAAGAATTTGCAAGTATGTTTACAGTACTATTTACAGTCAAACATTTTGATGGACTGTAGGCTCAATATTCTAAAAATCAAAACTCTGTGTACTGTGTAGGGCAGTCTAAAGATGCTCTGTAGAAAGTTTGGTGTCAATTGAGCAAAAAAAATGTGGGAGGAGGTAAGTTTAATAAGTTTTACAGAGTGATTAAAAAACTGAGTGATGGACTTCATAATTTGCAATAGGTTTAAATGTATAAAGGTTTCTTCAGTATGGGGGCTACATTTTGGAGAAAGTTGCAAATCTGGAGCACATATGGTTGATTTGTTGTGAATATTCAAAATTTTGAACTTTAGAGGCTTGCTGTAGTGCCATTATCAGGACTATGGGCCTGTTTTTGCTGCTGAGGCAATCTGGCATGGAACTGGACTTTTTCGCAAAGTTTGGTGATTTTTCGCACATGGGAAGTAAAATTTCCTCGGAGGAAAATGAAGAAGAAAGAAGAACATGCAGGAAAACAATGGGACCAGGCAACCTAAAAAACTACAGTAATTTAAAAAAATTAATTCATTACTTTTATCACATAGGGCCAGGTAGGTTTGGATAGCTTTTTTCCCTTAATAAATGAAATCATAATTTAAAAATTGCATTTTTTATTCACTTGGGTTATCTCTGTCTGATATTAAAATTTGCTTTATGATCTGAAACATTTAAGTGTGACAAATTTGCAAAAAAGACAAAAGAAATAAGTGAGTGGGCAAAAACTTTTTCACAGCACTGTACGTGACAGCTTATGAGAGGAGGTAGCTACACTTATGGTGATTTTATTATTATTATCCCTTAGAATATCTGAAATATTGCTCAATACAACCTATAGACTAATGAGCTGAACGGTCAAGTTACCAGAGTGAGGGGAGGAGAGAAAATGCCTTACCCTTTACTGAAAGATTTCCTGTTTCACACAAGCAGTGAGTACTGTGTGACTCACAGCCACAGGCTGGGTGAGACTGCCTGCAGTGCAGTCATATCGTGTAAGAGTTCTTCAAACTTTTATTGACCATTTTGTCTCACGAAGAAAAAGCTGTTTAATGAACATCAAAGCAAGGAATAATTGCCTTTCAAATGGAGCCACGTAGTTTCTCCGAGTTTTGGCGGGGCACGTTATTCTTCGTTTGCTTTGTTCATCTTCATCTTGCGGGTAAGTTTATGTACCTTATGTCTCGTCTTGCGGGTGAGTCTTCGGCTGTGGGCACTGAAGGTATTTAGCAGGCTGCAAGGTTATCTTAGTGCAGTCGCAAGCACGAAGATCTTTGAGTGAGTTATAAAGTCACGTAGGCAATGACGATAAACTATGAATGCAAATTGTCCTCTGAAGTACGCTCTACAGGTGGCTGAAAAAAAATTGTTTTGGCAAATATCTTGGAAAATATTTTAATCCAAACTTCTCAACGTAGGTTGATGTCATTGCGAATCATAACGTTTGCAGTGGCGTAAACACGATAGGAGCTTTCCCGGCTTCAAGTCAGTAACCTGTCTGAAAAAAAATTATTGCGCTGCCTCCTATGGACTTTTGCTTTATATGTAAATTAGACAAATTAATATTTTCCCTTCCAACTTTGCTCAAACGTTTTGGGCCTAAAAAATGTAATGTTACAAACACCAGCCTCTATTGACATATTTTGGCTGCTGTTGGTCCATAGCTGACGCATTTAACTCTATTAATATAGCGGGTGTCTTTAAGTGGGGTAACGTTAACGTTATATACTGTCGAATTAAACAAAAACGCGACACTGCTTTCAATAAATTTGCCCACAGCTGGAAATGTGAGCTCCTACATTGACTAATGACACGTTAACCTATGTGCTTGTGTGCGAATATTTTTGTTTTGTTTTTGTCTTCGCGGGACTGTAGATATGGAAAAAATGGTGCATGCTGAGCTCACAAATCACTTTCCTGCATGGTTTGCGTAATGAAAACAGAGCTGTTGGAGGAATATGTAGCAGTTATAACGTCAACTACACGACAAAATGGTATGTTGCCTAGATAATACGGTGCATTTAATTCAATTTATCTTGACAACAGAGCTGTTAGTGGTAGTAATATCATTTGGTTCCGAGAGGAAACAAAAATACCGCTACTACTTCATAGGTCCTCCTCAATCTGTACGCCGCTGTATAAAATTGCTGCTACATTCATGCCAAAGGAGAGCCAATGAAGCAGTTAGTGTTGTTTTCTTTTTTGTCCTTTTTTAACTGGTAAACTCTGTTTAAGGTAGGTATTACCACCGTGGTAAAGCGATTCTGTAAAAATGCTTCTGCTGGAAGTCAAAATCAGCGGGAATGTCGCTTGTCTTAGAAATATCAATCACATAGTTACTAACTGGCCGTTTATCTTTTCTGTCATTGCTTCTTTTTTTACTCTTGTATGCTCTTGAAGTGTATTCAGTCAGACTTCTAGAATGTTTTCTTCAAAATGCCATCAGAGCAATTTATAATTCAACTAAAGCACTGCGAGACCAGTTTTTAAAAGAATTCTATTGTCAGGTTATGGCAAATTCTGAATCTGTGTTCTGAAACTGCAGCTGTTTTCAGTTCCTGGTAGTACCTAGGATGTTTTTCAGTTAGCAAGTGAAATTCATGCCCTGTTGGATTCGAGTCTGATGATTAATTTGGCCAGTGTAGACGATACCACTTCTTTGCCTTCAGGAAAAAAAAATGGTTTGCCTCTCTGTATCCTTTGGCTAATTGTATATCTGTACTATAAAGCCCTGTTCAATGAGTTAAGAAGCATCTAAAACAGCTCTAAACAATTTAGAATTTAGCCTCCTGCTATTGTCAGCAGTTAAATAATCATTGATTCAAGGAAACTGGTTCCACTGGTAGTCATAAATTCATGACATGACAGTACCAATTCTTCCCTTCTCCATAATCTTCCAGTCCCATATTTTTTCGCCAGTTGATCTTCGTCTCTTCTGACTGTGTGGTGTTGTTCTAGAACTGTGCAGGCTTTTTTAGATGTTTTATGGCAAACTTTAACCTGCCCTTTCTGTATTTCGATGGCCGCCGACTTGCGGTAAATGATTAGTAGTTCAGTCTATTGAATTCTCATCATTATCCTTGACTTTCACGCAGATGTCCCTGCCTTCAGCAGGTTTATCGTGATCTTGAGCGCCCGAGGAGCATTTCTGGGTCCCGGAGGGGTACATCTTAGACCCCTCTCTGGTTTATGATATCTGCGTTGATGTGCGGGGTCCACCACTGGGTTGGGTTGGAATGGGTTGTCACAAGCCTTGTGTGAATTCCTCTCCTTTCTCCTCCCATCCAGCAGTTTGTCAGTCTAACAGCAGTAAGGTCTCCTTTGATTGGTTTAAATCCTGCCTGTTTTCCTCACCATCTGTTTTCTACTCATGTTTCCCTTCCCTCATGTTTTTTGTTGACATATTTATACCCCTTAATTCGAGTTTGCAAGTCGCTGGATTGCCAATTACTGTACGCCCTTTTGCACCAGTCAATATTTGCCTGTAAACCTCCTTCGGAAATTATTCATCACTTTTAATGATTGTAATATACGGAAGGTCTCTTCCTTGTTCAGGTTATAGGAACAAGCTCCCAAGCCTTTCCCTCGATCTCTGCGTTTGAGACAGCGATCATATCAATCAAACTTTAGTCCATTCCTCTGGCCAATTTATTAGCAACAACCTCCCCAGCCTTCTACAGTCATCAGGTTTGGGACCGTCTTCCTGCTAGACTCCTCTGTCCTGCCATTGGACAGTTCGGCTCTGGCGAAGTGTGCACTCCCCCTAACATCTGTCCGGGAAAGGCACTGGCCAGGCACGGATATACTGACGCACTCTCGCCTGTTATATCTAAACTGAACTGTCATTCTGCTCTCGGCTCCGCCCCTTTGTCTTACTTTATTCCAATCAATAAACCCTACTGTTTGATTTTAACCTGCCTTGGCATTTGATTCCTGGTCTGGATGATGGCAGGAATGAGAAACATCTGCCCATGGAGTAAATGATTATCTTGTTACTTTTGGTCCCATAAAAAATAGGAAGGGCAGACAGACTGTAATTTCTACACTTTTCTCCTAATCAGTATTAATACCGTAAGTTTAAAGCTGAAAGCCTCCACTTTGAGCTTATATTCAGCATTTAATTTCAACTCCTATATCTGTGGTGGACAGCTAAAATAACAATTACTTTGTTAATGTCAGAAATAGTCCACCCCTGGCCCAATCCCAACTTACTCATTTTTATGTTGGGTTGGAAAATAATTGTCAGTGTTCGTAGTTGCTTTATTTTTATGTTTCAGTCTTGTCTGTCACATGCACGAATGGGTATTGACTTGAGATTATTATTGAGTGCCACCAATGATTTTCATTCAACAGACATTACATATGTTATATTTATTGGCTACAGAGTTCAGCCCAGTGCGAGTATTGCTTTGTTCGGCGTAGCCAAGGCCTCCCCTCTCATCATCGTCTGTTTCTCCTCCCCCCTCCCTGCAATTACAGGTAGTCTGGGCGCCAATTAGAGCTTAGATCCTCCCCTTCTCCCCTCCCCTGTCACATTCCCACAGACGCTCTTGGCTGTATATGGTTCTGTGTTTACAGACATTGTAATTTGAAGGAATAGAGCAGCCTTAAGGAAGTAATTCATAAATGATCCATTCCATGCAGGCAGTGGATTTTGGTGTGCATGTTCTATGGCATGCACTGGGATCATGCTTCCTGAATATTCTGGTACAGATATTTTTCTGTTGTGGCCTTTGTGTGCAAAGGGATAGACAGTTGCTAATCATCCGGCCTAACACCGTTTCAGAAAGCTGCTTGTTTGCGTTTTACTGTCTGCCCTGGTGTCAAATTATTGAAATCACTCACTGTTTTTGATTTGTTTTAGCAGTGTTTATCTTTTACTATTAGAGCACCACTATTAAGCTAAAAACATTGTCATTGAGCAGAATATGCTTTTTTTGTGTCAAGGCATACACTGTTGAGGTGTGTGGGACCTACTTTATAGTCACAATCAAAGCTGTAGTGTGCAGACAAGTGACTCTCTCAACAGTGTAACCCATTTAAGAGATTTTAGATTTGTTCATTCTGCAAAGTGAGGCTGCCTGAAGTTTATCATGTTCACTATTCATACACTGGTGACACTTATTCCACTTTGTAAACTAGTTTTTTTCCCCCCTCTTTTCCTGTATGATGAATGTGCTTTGTGGAATGTTATCTCAGCCAGAAACAGTGTTAATGTGATTTTACATACTGCTCATTTTAGTAGTCTGATTTTTCATCTTGCACATTCTAGTGCTCTGATTCTTTGTCCTGGAAATTTTTCTTGACATCAGTTGACAAAATGGCCTGTTTTGCTCAAGTTTGACAGACTATCACATTTCTCAAGTGCGACAGACTTTACTTACTCCAGGTTATGCCCAATATCACAACCCAAGTAAGTTTTCCTTCAGAACACTATCAACTTTCCAATGGCTTTTGCGCATTGGCAAAATGTGAATGAACTGCTTTAGCTTTTCATTCACGTAGAGCTGCACATCGTGGGGTAAATTGCAACAATTACTTCCTGAATTGGATGTTCTCCCTGAGACAACAATCAATGTTTTCCCCTACCTCTTATTTTACTTAACTAAACACCAGAGTCCAGGCCAGCTTTGTTACAAATTAGCAGAATAAGATGCAGATTGCAAAGAGCCAAATTGACTGTTTTTTTTATTTTTTTCTGAAGAAGTCTTAAACTCTAAGGAAGTTTTAATTGCTTGGTCAAGAGGCGGTCCAGAGTCAGGCTGGAGCAGATTGGGTATCAGGAGTGGTTGGGTAGGTGTAATTGAATTGGCTGATTCGAGGTCAGTAACCAGGGTAATTATTGGAATAATCAGGACTCGGAGGCAAGCGTACACCTTCGAACTTGGGTATAAGAGTGTCCATTAGAAGCCACTAGCCAGGACTGCAAACTGCTAAATTACTACTGAAGTTAGTGGGAACTTTTATACTGAGGACTGAAGAGAACAATCCAGCAAGGGGAAGACATAGACCAGGAACTGAAATGCACAGAACACCAATCAACTGTGGGAACCAGGTGAGAGCCAGAGCATAAAAGGAAGGGCGAGACTTTACTCAGTAATGAAGTAATGAGAACCAGTTAGGGCGAACTGAAGGAAAAACTGACAAGGATGGCTGGATAGTGGGGGAAAATAATAAAGTCACAGGATGTATCAATGATATCAAATTATACTTATTTTTTGATCACAGTAACATTTGCACTTTTGATAAAGAGCTGCTAAAACTTTGTGTTATTTGTACTTATCTCTGCTTTTCGAAATACTTTGCAATTTCTGCATTTTGGTATCGCCAGTCTAGTGGCTTGCGTGTATCCACACAGAGCCAAAAATTTCATATGATTATAACAGTGTTTTTAAATGTAAAATTGTTAATTCCCTCAATGAATTTAGTCTAGTCAGGCTGGCTAGGTGGTGGGTCAGAGACTAGCATGGGGAAGGGAATGTAAGCATGTGTTTATTCTAACCTCTTTGGGCCTCTGAGGAGAGCTCTAAATGGCTATTTAGGGAGGTGGGTCACATGACTTAAAGCTGTATTTTATTTTCCAGCATTAGCCTGCTTTTGAGGATTTCTGTGAAATGCTTGGCTGCAATATAGATTTACCTGATGTTTAGCTACTCAGAGTGATGTATTGTACATTTCTTGGCTGCTGTAACATTCACATATACTGTTTATTCCTTCTATATCTACTGTTTATGCCATTGCCCGCGATGAGGGAATATTACAGATACTTTAACTATATTCTGGGAGCATCATGACTTTGCTGGACATCTGGATTGCAGAGTCCTGCAAGTTAGGCAGATCATGCAGGTACTACCAGAGGAGCAAGTCAGCGGAAGCAAATGGGGTTAATACATTGATATTTGCATTTTGATCCTTCCATTTCTTTTTCTCTGTACCCAAATGCCTTTGTCTGCTGAAGCCATTACGGCGGTGATAGGATGGGTCGCACTGATTTTTTTTTCCCCTCTTCTATTAAGTGGTGTTGGGATATGTGTGTTTCCATTTTGAGTGGAAAGACAGATTTCCAGCAAGTTCACTTCCACAAGCTGTGACCTCACTTCCTACTGCTGTGAGTTGAAGGCAGAGAGGGAGAGAGACAAGAAGAGTCAGATGGAAGAGATCTGATTTCCTCCCTCATATTTTTTCCTACTCTAGGATGCCTTAGGATTCTCTCACTCTGTAGAACCTCCTTACTTGTTCATCCACCATGACCAAAGTTTCACAATTAACGTAGTTGACTGGCAGTTTGTCCTAACCTATGTACACTGACTGAATTTAACAGTTAAATTCACGCATTGTCTCCTTGTTATTTTAAGTGTCAGTAGAGTCCTGTGCACATTTAACTGTGGTTTACAGTTAGCACACATGGAACCTCTGTTATAAACCGATTGTAAAACTACAATTAAAATAACTGGCAAAAAAGATGCCAGTTAAAATAACTGACAAAAAAGGTGCCAGTTTATAGCAATGTACTATAATTATTGTTCTCCTGAAGGGTTTCTCTAAATAACTTTTAGTGATATAATTTTTTTTCTGAGTGAAATGCTTCCCCTTAAGGTGTATGAAAATTTGACTTGTTGTTCATCTTCGGAGAAGGAGTAGTACGCTCTTGGTCAGTATTCGTGCATTATCAGGTGATTCCATTCTTTGAGCTGTCTTTGCCCTCTCGTGCCAAAACAGCAGCAAGCATGTAAAATGCTTTATCAGGAAAGACACGCGCAAACAAGGACAGACAGATAACCGCTGGAGCTCATCTCAGTCAACACACGTGTACACTCACTCTTGCAGGCACACAAAAACCATACGCATGATTGCCTTCTCATTCACAGACACCAGACAACCCCTGACGCACACTCAGACATTCTTATGTGCATATGCACATATCCGCACGTTGATACTTGTATGCATACTTTTCACTGTTTCCTACTTTGTTATTGTAGAGGTTATCGCAGAGCAAAACGGTGCTCTTTCCCTCTCTGAAAGGTTGAGGATTTGAACCAAATGGAATGTTTCTGAGTCTGTTTCAAATCTGCTATTTCAAACTAATGCAAAACAGCTAGCTATGCAGCATGACATTCTTTTGTATCTGTTTCATAATGATGTTGGACGGGCCCACAGGAACATTGTGAGAACATCTCTGTATTACAAGAACAGCTTTTGTACATATCTCAGTGTTGTTAGATGTTAGGCGGAAATCTGGTTGTGTTTAAACTGCTATGACTGAGGATAAATAATTATGTGGTTTACACCGTACTGTTGTCAATAACCAACCTGAATGGGGTGAATAAGCAAACTACAGCTGCTCTGTAATATCATGTGCATTTACATATTTATATTCAGTATTTTTAACATTTTGTATTTTTTAAGTGTGCACTTCCTGTATTAACATAACATAAAATTAATGGTGAGAACAGGCCGTTCAGCCCAACTAGGCTCGCCAGTTTCTTTATTCTATTGTGAATCTATCACTTCAGATACTCAATGACTCAATGGTATCTAGCTTTAAGTCAAGCCTGCTCTTGAAAACTCCCAAGGTCTGTGCCTCAACAATACGGTCAGGCAAGCTATTCCACATTGAAATTGCTCTTTGGGTGAAGGTAGATTTCTGAATATCAGTGCTAAAAATGGTTACCTTAAATGGTCAACTTCCATTTGTGACCCCAAGTTCTACTAACACTTGGTCAAAGGAATCCTACATAATTTACTTTGTTAATCCCTTTAACATATTTAAAGACCTCAATGAGATCACCCCTAAGTCTCCTTTTCCTAAGACTAAAGAGATTAAGGATCTTCAGCCTCTTCTCATAGCTTTCATCTTTTATACCCAGAATTCGCTTAGTGGCTCTTCTCTGAACTTTTTCTCTATTTCTTTCTTAAAGTATGGTCCCCAGAACTGTACACAATACTCCAGATGTGGTCTGACGAATGAGTTGTGCAAAAGAAGCATCACCTCCCTGGATTTGTACTCAATACTTTTGGCAGTGTATCCCAGCATCCAATTGGCTTCTTTAACTGCTGCGACATGGCTAGAGCCTGTGAGGGTTTGGTCAACAATCACTCCCAGATCTTTTTAGTGCGGAGCACATTGCAGTTTCAAACCTCCCATGAAGTAATCCTGTCTAGTGTTTTTATTACCTACACAAACAACTTTACATTTTGCTACATTAAATTTCATTTGGCACAATTCTGCCCAATTTTGTATTCTATCCAAATCATCCTGAATCGCTTTAGTGGACTCTAAACCATTTACCAAAGCTCCCAATTTGGTATCAATTTAGTATTGTCACACTTCTTTTCTTGATTGCTGTGCCTCTGGTGTTACCCATTTTTGTGTGGAATTTTATGAATATCATGCTTTAAGTGACATCCCATGCAACAGAACACTTTAAACAGCTGGCCTTCGTCCATCATCTAACCAGCTGCAGCGCTGCAAAAAGAATTTGCCTCCTCCCCCAGTTTCTTCTACGTTTGCTTGTTTGTTACAGTTAAATGTTTCTGATCATGACGCGAATTTGAAAGTAGTCAAAGATGACCTGTATAATAGTTTTTCTGTGCATGTTTGTGAGTGCGATGAAAAAATAATATCGGGAATGCAGGATTCAAATGCAAAGAAGTGCTTGACTTTATTACCATCCTTTGTAGAGCAGCAACAAAGGATTTAAAAAGCGAGTTCAAAAATCAAGCGGAACCGTGGTTACAAAAATAGAATACACAATGCGCTGAATGAATAGAGTCTGCGATTTTAAGAGGTTTAAAAACAATGCGCTAATGCGCTAAACCAATAGTCCTAACAAAACAAGAGCTTTATGAGGCTTAGCACCAGAGTGGTGAAAAGCTCTTGCTTCTATACTGCCAATTGGATAATAGAGTGAGGTACAGATGAACATTGCTGTGAAGATGAGCGTGGATGCAGGCTGGTCCTCAGAACTCTGGTGATTGGGAGCGCTGGGGGTGTGGAATGACAACCTGACAAAATGTTTTATTCAAATGATGATATCCAACCATACCTGGCCCCAAATGAAAAAGTAATTGCCCCCTTAGTTACTAAAATGAGCAGATAAACAAATCTAATTGATAATTGGGGTCTGTTTGACTTAACATGCCCAGGCATGATTGCCGCCAGCCTTGTTGAATCTAATCATTGCTTAAATAGAACCTGTATGGCAATGTGAAATAGGCAAAATACTGCCAATGATGCTGCAATCTAAAGAAATTAAAAAGTAGATGAGAAACAAAAGTGTTGACATGTATCAGTTTGGAATATTTCCTCAAAACCATGTCTAAGGCTCTGCCTGGGACTCCAGCAAACCACAGCGAGAGCCATTATCTACAAATGGACAAAACTTGGAACAGTGTTGAACCTTTCAAGGAGTGACCAACCAACCTAAATTCCTTCAAGAGCAGATCAACAACTCATCCTGGAGGTCACAAAAGAGCCCTGACTGACATGGAGAAAACTGCAGGTCTCACTTGCCTCAGTCAAGGTCGATGTTTACAATCCCTCAGTAAGAAAGCGAATGGGCCGAAATGGCATCCATGGGAGAGCTGCAAGGCGTAAACCACTGCTGACCCAAAAAAAGACAAAGGCTTGTCTCCGCTTAGAAGAAAACATCTTGATAGCCCCCAAGGCTTTTGAGGTGAAGTATTCTGTGGACTGATGAGTCAAAAGTAGAACTTTTTGGGAAATACAAGTTCATTTAAATCTGCTGTAAAGGTAACACAGCATTCAATAATACGTACATTATGGCAATTTAGTGTGATGGTCTGGGGCTGCTTTGCTGCTTCAGGACCTGGGCAACTTACCGTAATTGATAAAATCATGAATTGTACTCTTTACGTGAAAATACTGAAAGAGAATGTTCGATCATCAGTTTATGACCGAAGGCTCAAGCACAGTTGAGTTATATGGCTGAACTATAATTCAGTGGACAAAATAAGGTTTTGGAGTGGCCTAGTCAAAGTCCTGACTTGAATTTGATTGAGATGATGTGGTATTATTATAAAGATGATGCTTCAAAACTCAATTTAGTCCCATCTCCCCACATTTGGATAAACACCTTTAGGTACATGTTTTGATGGTGTATTTGAGATGTGTATTGAAATTTGCATGCAGTGTTCACAAATGCTCCTGGGACATACTTATTGTGTCTTGGTTGCCACTTTAAAGAATTAATTGTATTCACACAGCGCTTCAAATCTAATAACAGCAGTGTAAATCAATACTAATTTGGTGTATTGTGGATGGTTGTACTGAGCCAAATATTCCTCTGGAGTAGTAGTAGTGTTTGGCTGGTAAACTGCTTGTGAAGCTTGTTGCCCTTTTAATTATTTGAAATGAAGCACACTTGTGCAATTCCAAAAAATATACGAACACAACTGGCTACTTAACCTCTGCTGAGGTATTTTCGTCATCAGTCAAGACTATTGGTTTGTTGGTTACAAAAAACTACTCGCCTGATTTTTATGAAATTTGAAGGTTGAAGGTTGTAACATGGCCGAAGGAAACCCATTAAATATTTGAGCGAATCCAAATCACAGGGCAGATCCGCAAAATGATTTTTCATTTTCTTTAACATTGTCTGGTACGCCACATGGCCACCAAAGTAGAATAAATGCCATACATTTTAAAATCCTGTCGATGGTAGTACAGTTCAATAGTGACAAAACATACACAATAGTAAATACTGACAAATTTCTGAAAAATATGCGTTACAGAGGAGAGTGATCCATTGGTTTTCGCTGAGGACTGCACTCCCCGAATCGAGCAGTAGTTCCCAAGTGTGCATATGTGGCAATATTTGGATATATTTTGGGACAGTACCTAGTTGTAGCATGCTTCATTCTTTCAGTGAGAACATGTGGACATTTGCTGTTTGTTTAAATTTAAACTGAATGCTGTGGAAGTGTTTCTCTGGCAGTCCTCATCAGTTATTTGTGTGCCTTGTGCTGAAATTTTGTGCCATTCACTGGTATCAAGACCTAGATACCTTGTCCTGCTGAATACGAGCACAGTATTAAAGCTGTGTGTTTTATTGCCTATTATTATCATCATTATTATTATTATGAAGCTCCAGCAAGAAGCAGAATGGAGATGAAGGAAGAATTTCACAAAATGGAGATGAAGGAAGAATTTCACAGAAAATGATCTTGCCCTAATAAAATTCAGGTCTGGAGGGGATAAATCAAAGCTTTCCCTCCACACAGAGCGGATCATATGATAGAACTTCCGTTATCTTGCTCTGAATATTTTCCATGGCTTTAAAATGCAGTAGTTTTTCTCTCAAGCTGGGGTGTTTAAGCAATGAACTTGGTGTTAGTCCCTTTGGGTATTGATTGAAAAGAAATAGCGTTGTATTAATTGTAAATGCAATCTTAATTTTTATTATATGGATAATGCATTGAAATCATAGTTGGTCTACTTATGATTAGCTGTGTTTACATGTGCAAAATTTCTCCAATCCAATCCTAACCTCACTTGATCGGAAATTCCAAATCCAAATTCACATGGACACTAAATGAAATGATTTGATTATGACTTGCGTATACATTACCACGCGTTTAATCAGAATGTTTCATTTGGGCATACGCGGAGCACACATGCGCATTGAAGACAATTTTACCCCAACCGCGAAGACAGGATCCGACTGGGTGTGTACATGGACGTTGTTCGGAATGTTGATCGGCATAAACCACCTCTCTCATTCGGAATGAAATTTCTTTCCGAATGGACCGAATCGGATCAGAATCTTCCGATTGACGTGTCTATATGAAGCATTTTTAATCTGATTGGGCTTTTATTCCGATTATGTGTGTCCATGTAAACATAGCTTCTGTGGATTAGTCAGGTCAGTACAGTTGATTATTTTACACGAGAGAAACATTTTAAGTGTTTTAGGCCAAAATCCCCTTCTAAATTTAAATTGTCAGTAAATTCACTTCTCTTTTTGTGAGGAAAACAAAAGTGGTTGAGGTAAGATTCAGGACATTTAGAAATTGGCGTTGGTTACTAATGTTCAGACACAGCTTTTACAGGGCCGCATAGGAAGTGTGTATTTAGCAGTATACTTGCATAGTGTAAAGAAGTAAGTGCCAGTCATCAAGTGGGTCAGAGGAACCACATGCCATTGCATCCTCCTCCTGCAAGTCGCTGGGGTGGGATAAACAGTTCGGTTGTGTTCATTGTGGGGAAAAAAGGGGGAAAATTAAAAAGTGGCTTCTGCAAGTATTAATAATGTTCCATCGTGTGAGAGGAAACAAATTATTTTTATTGATAGAAGTAAATCTACAGTGGTGCCCAGTCCCTTCTCATGTAATTTAATCTTATCGAATTCCTGGCTTCATGGTGACCTACTTACTCGGTCCTGTGAAATTCCTTTGCAGTTACGGGAGAGACTTCAGTCCTTTTCGTTCAGCTTCATGTCTGCTTGTGCCATTTAAGTGGCACTTCCTGGAGGTGTTGTTTATTTTGGAATTCATTTTGACAGTTATGCTTTTTACCCCTCAGCCCGAGGGCACGAGGGGTATTGTTATCCCTTCGGCGGGTGGGCGTCCAGGCAGGCGGGCGGCTGCAATTTTATCCGGGCTATTTCTCTGTAACCACTTGGGTTAGGAAGTTCATATTGCATATGTGGACTCCCCGTGGGGGGTAGGTGTGCCTTTTCGAGGTTTCGTCCCAGTTAGACCTTTGAGCTTGCAGCAGTGACCTTCGGGGCTGAGGGGTATTGCCCACTTCAGCGAGGCCCATTGTAATAGTTTTTTTTTCCTCACAGAAGTTCAAAGTCACTTCTGATGTTGCTCTGTCTTTATTTTTCCATGCAGATGGGACCTTTAAAACTCTCGATATAAGGAAACTCTGCAAATATTGTGAAGTGAAACCATCAACCTGTCAGGACACGAGCACCTGCTTCTCCAAATGTCCCATCACTTCCATATGTGCCCAAGATGGCGAGGTCTGCGTCAGCATCTGGTATGCATCCTTCAAAATCCCTGTGGTTTCTCCTAAGATAGGTTGATGTGTCCATCTCACCCCCAACAAATATATGTAGCATCACTGTGTAATTATTTTGTAAAAATGGAAATGGTGGATTATATTACATAAACGTAATACTCAATAACTCTGGTGGCTAATCATTTTTAGCTCATTAGCTCTTTAACTGCCTGCTCCCTTTTGGTCTAGCACAGTTTGAGTTGCTGTGTTAAATTTGAATGCCAAATTTTGTTCAAGGCACTCCGAATTGATCCTAATTACAGCAGCCAAGCAGCCATCATTAAAATGCCTATTTCTGCCATATTTAAGGCATTTGTGCACCAACTATGCTGAAATTTGGTATATGGGTGTGAAGTAGCAAGACTCACTAAATATTTTAGGGGTTTGTCATGCAGTGCAGGTTCAACTTCATTTGACCTTAATCATTATGCCACGCCCATAAATACTTCTATCGTCTGCAAACATCTTCTCCAAATCCATCACGCCAATGAAGCTGAATCTTAGCATTGATATTCCTACCTATGTGAACGCAAAGTTTTTTTCAATATAGGCACGAGAGCTATTTTATTTCTAATGCCTCATACCACTGCCTTTTCTGCACGAGTTCAGCTGAAATTTGGAATTTAGGCGCTAAGCAGAAAGACTCATGACATAAATTGCAGGTTTTGCAGTTTGGAGCATTTTGACCTTTGATTGACCTTTGTCATTATGCCATGCCTGCAAAATTTTCCAAAAAGTGAATTCCCAAACAGTTTAGTACCAAGTAATCTGAAACTTGGCATCTGTCCTCCTCCTGCCCATGAATAGGGGACTCTGGGGTCCGATGAGCCCTGGGGACCAATGAGCCATATCACTATTTTGCTATCAATAGATGACAGAGCTGCCTAAAATAGGCAAAATATTGACATGACATGACATGACATGACATGAGTGGCAAGAACAGGCCGTTCAGCCCAACTAGGCTTGCCAGTTTCTATTAACTATTGTGAATATTTCACTTCAGATACTCAATTTCTCAATGGTATCTAGCTCTAAGTCAAGCCTGCTCTTGAAAATTGCCAAGGTTTATGCCTCAACAATATGGTCAGGTAAGCTGTTCCACATCAAAATTACTCTGAGTGAAAAAATATTTTGTAATATCAGTGCCAAATTTACCCTTGGTCAACTTCCATTTATGACCCTACTAACAGAACTTGGCCGAAGGAATCCTACATAATTCACTTTGTTTATCCCTTTAACATATTTGAAGACTCAGATCACCCCTGAGTCTCCTTTTCCTAAGACTAAAGAGATTAAGGATCTTCAGCCTCTTCTCGTAGCTTTCATCTTTTATACCTGGAATAAGCTTAGTGGCTCTTCTCTGAACTTCCTCTAGAGCCTCTATATCTTTCTTAAAGTATGGTCCCCAGAACTGTACACAATACTCTAGATGTGGTCTGACAAATATGTTGTACAAGAGAAGTATCACCTCCTTGGATTTGTACGCAATACTTTTGGCAATGTATCCTAGCATCCAATTAGCTTTTTTAACTGCTGCGGCACAATGACTAGAACCTGTGAGGGTTTGGTCAACAATCACTCCTAGATCTTTTTCATGTGGATCACATTCCAGTTTTAAACCTCCCATGAAGTAATCCTGTCTGTTTTTATTACATACATGTACAACTTTACGTTTTGCGAAATGAAATTTCATTCGCCACATTTCTGCCCAGCTCTGGATTCTATCCAAATCCTTCTGGATCACTTAAGTAGAGTCTAAACTATTTGGCAAACCTCCCAATTTAGTATCATCCGCAAATTTAACTAATTTGCTCTCAATATTTCTATTAAGGTCATTATATCCCCGAATGGCGTTTCGGGGATATTATGTTTTTGGTCCAACCGCCGCCGCCGCGCCGCCCTAAGTGTTAACACAATAACTTCAGTAATATTTCAATTAGAAATTTTTATGTTTTGCATGTTATGATGAGTAAATATCATAAAGAGGAAGAACTGATTCAATTTTGGACAATTTACAATTTCTAGATTGAAAATTGTCCGATTGACCTCAAATCAAGTGCAAATGAAAGGTCATGACCTGAAGATGTGTCCCACGAAAACATTATGCCTGTTTGGTTCAATATTTTGACACAAGGTGGAGCTTTGTCACATAAAATTCACCATTTTTGCCATATCTTTGGAACCACTTCTCCAATTGACATGAAACTATGTGCAACTGCAAGGTCATGACCTCACAACGTGTCACATGATGACACCATACCTGTATGGTTCAATATTTTGCCACCAGGTGCAGCTTTGTGATGGAAAATTACCATTTTGGCCATATCTTCAGAACCATTTGTCCGATTGAACTGAAATTAAGTTCAAACGAAAGGTCATGACCTGAGGGGCTTTATGTTGTATTGGGTCTATTCGAGGATTGGGGAATTGGAGGATTGGGGGCGTTCGGGGATATACCCCAAGCCGTCGCCTCCGACAGCATAAGCCTAGTTAATGAGTGGAACTAGTTCAGGCAGGAAACTCGAGAAGAGCTACATCAGCTGACAGCAGCCTGGTAAGCTACCAGCCATGTCCGCATCAGCAGGCACACAACAATTGAAGGATACACATTACAAAGTCAGACAGCGGTCTATTTGAGAGACGTCAAGCTCGCTCACTTCTGCTGCTGTTTGCAATGACTTTACATGCTATGCAACATGCTATTTGGTTCTTTGCTTTCCTCCTCCATTCTAGCCTCCTCCTGTTCGGTTCTGCTCACATCGGGGGGGATTTTGATTTCTGTTCATGACTATGTTTGTATGTTTGTTGTGCCTAGTTAGTACATTCCTCCAGAGCAGAACCACCGCCAATATACAATGTAATGCTTATACCCATGAATAAATAGTTGTATTTTATTGAAACGTGAGTTTTCCTGACTGAAATGTAGATGACGAACAGCAGGGGTCCCAACACTGATCCTTGAGGGACGCCACTCCCCACCATACCTAGCTGAGATGAGATTCCATTGACCACCACTCTGTGTTCTGTCCTGTAACTAGTTTTGAATCCACTCCAGACTAGTTAAACTGACTGGCCTGTAATTTCCTGGCTCAGTACGGTCCCCCTTCTTATATATTGGTATTACATTGCCCTTTTTCCAATCATTTGGTATTTCTCCAGTTTCTAAAAACCCTCTGAAGATAGCGGAGAGCGGTTTAAAGATGATCCCACTAACTTCCCTGAGCACTCTAGGTATAGGCCATCAGGACTCGCCACCTTATCTGCCTTTTGTTTATGCAACTTGTCTAATACTTCATTATCCCGAACCTAAATTTCCGCAAAATAATCTTGAGCATTGGACATGCCCTCTGGCCAAAAAAAAACCTGCCCTGAGGTAAAATTCTCAACAAAGTAACTGTTTAAGGTATCCACAATATCCTCGTTATATAGCAGCGATCCGTTTTTATTCTTTATGCACTTAACCTGCTCTTTGACTTTCCTTTTTCTGCAACAGTACTGAACGAAGCGCTTAGGATTAGTTTTTGCCCCTCTGCATTTTGCCTTTCATACAGTCTTCTAGCATTCCTCGGCTCTTTTTTGACTACGGCTCGCATTTTACAGTATTCAGCCTTAGTATTCTCATTTTTATCCTTTATGTACATCTTATAAAGATTCCTCTTATTCCTCAGGCTCCTACGAATAGATGTGGTCATCCAAGATTTAGTTTTTCAGCTTACTTTTGGACACCTTTGGAATGAATTTACATTGTGAATCAAGTAAAACCCCCTTAAATCTTTCCCACATCTCATTTACTGACTCGCAGTCCAGAAGTGACTCCCATTTTATTTACTTGGATATGAGCACTTCAAAGTTTGCTTGCCTAAAATTAAATATTTTATTTTGAAGACACCTTTTTTACTTTCCATGAAACATCAAAATTAACAGTAGAGTGATCACTAGTCCCAAGTGGCTCCAGTACCTCAACATTGCTAAGTCTATTGGAGTCATTACAAACCACCAAATCTAAAATTGCCCTCTCTCTTGTAGGTTTATTAAATACTGCACCAAAAAATTGTAATTTATAAGATCCAGAAATTCTTCCTCCCCTTTACCCTGTCCTTTCACCATTTTCCAATCGATACCAGGATAATTGAAGTCTTCGATAATAATAGTCCCTCCTCCTCTACAAGCTTGCCTAATCCTCTTAAAGAGCAGTTCATTGACAATATTGTCCAAAGCTGGCTGTCGATAGCGTACTCCTATGTTTAAACCTGTCTCGTATTTGCCAATGAGCCTGACCCAGATATCTTCATTTAACCATTGACCATTGAGTCATGGGGATAAATGAGCCATATCACTATTTTGCCTATTTTAAACTCCTTTGGCATCGATTGATTGCAAAATAGTGATACGGCTCATTGGTCCCCATGGCTCATCGAACCCCAGTCTCCCCTACATATAAATTGTTTGAATTGTTTCCATTTTATTTCAAACATCTTGGAATTTTTTTTTTTTCTTTTTGCAGCAATTCGGGTGATCAAATTTTGGTATCTGTTGGGTCTAATTCTGTAACAATCAGAGTCCACACATATTGTCCGATTTTTGCTGCATGTAATTTCAAACACTTAAGATGTTCATCTATGAATCTTAGCATGGTATCTATTTGATAATATTTAATTGTTTAATTGGCTAATTTTAGTTTTGCAGATTTAGTGCTGTAAATTTGTCGACCAGGCGCGGGGAATAGAGGGTGCGCCGCGCCAACGGGGTGTGTCCAGGCGTATGTTGCAATTTTGTGCCCAGCGTAGCCTGGCGCAAGTACTCCTCTGTCCCGCCTCTGTCCCTCCTTCCAGCACAAGTTGGCAAAGAAGGAGTGTTTGGGAATAACACAGCCGAGTCAAATATTGCTCATTGGCAAGAGAAACGATGGATAGCGTGTTCCTATTATTACTGCCTGTTGCTGCTTAAAATTTTGGGATTAACATGCATGGACCACAATGCAAGATACGTTACGCATTTATTTTCAATGTGATCTTAACTCAGTCCGAGATCATAGCAATCAGGCTGTATTCCTTTCCCCCACTAAAAACGATAAAACCTTAGTGACAATAATAGTAGCCTAGTATTAAGCCGCTTGCACACTGGAAGCGAAACAAATTTTTCGCTGGACAGATTGCGTTGAAAGCAGTGTCTTGTGTCTGAAAGCTTGACAGGGTTTTAATATATCTCCGTGTCTGACAGTCTATTATTGTTTTTAATTTCTTCAAATCTACTGACTCTTTTAGATATTAAACGTGAATGTTTTGATAAGAGGGCTCAGTTCTTCAAGATGAGTACCGAGAATTTCAATCAATGTTTCTGTTTAAGCTCTGCTCAATAAAGTGAGTCGACATTGGCGCGAGACAATGTTCAATGCCTCAAAAATGCTTCAAAAAAAAAGAGGACGATTAGAACAGATTGAAAAAGAAATAAAGAATAAAAAGAAACATTTTAACAACAGAACATCCAATGAACACTGCGATTTATTTATTTGCGGGTCAGCTTTTTGGATGTTACGTTTGTTGGTGATATATCTTTATTCTTTATTTCGTTATAAATCTGTTCTCATGCCAATACTTTCACTATTTGCTCGCTGCTGAACATGGAGTATTTTGCGGTTCGCGTCGGACACTCTTGATCGTGCACGCGATAATTTATTCGCACTGTCAATGGTCATGGAATTTATTTGCTCACGCACTATTTTATCTCTGCTGTGGAAATAAAGCGTGAGTCTGTTCGATCCATCAGACTAATTTTCAAAAGAAAGACCGAATAAAGACTGTTGTCTGTCCTCAACGGAAGAAAACGGACAAATAGGCTAAGAAGACCAAGAAAAGTCGATAGCTCTCAATTTGCATTTTGTGAAGGTCGAACACAAACATGGCCAATTTTGCACGTCTAATAATTCTTGGAATACTCCGAAAAATTAGAACTTTTATGACTTTTGGACACGGAGCTATATTAAAACCCTGTCCGACTATCCCGTCTTTGCGTTGACTTTGACTGCAATCAGTTTCGCAACCAGTGTGCAAGCGGCTTTACTGAGCATAGAACGCAAGCATTCTGTATATATAAGTTCTATATTGACAGTTTGTGGTGGGCTGAGAGAGATGTGAAGGCATTAGTTTATATCACAGATTCAGCTGCGTTGATTAAGCCAGGTCAAGTCTCCATTAAGAGGGCCAACCGCCTTTAATCTGACGTCAGGACAATGAATATAGATACTATAATTTATGTCCTTATTCAGATAGTTACATTAAATAGTGCTTCCTGTAATTATTTATTGCATTGAAATGTGCCTGACATTCAGGAAACCTGCCTGTGAGATTTCGGTGACGTGTGCGCATTGTGCGCCGGTCAGCCAAATTACCACTGCACAGATATTAAACCTGGTTGGAGCTGGCGAGTTTTCTGCGCAACTCCAGCGGAGACTTTTTCTACGAAATTGTCACTGCATCTTGATAAATATGTGACACCTCCCCCTACTACGACGCCACACCTATCTCTGCGCACATTCGTCCACCAAAGGCTGCGCATGGTGTTGCACCTCACGAAATTACCGCTGCGTGGGCTGTGCTGGACAAAATTACCACTGCATGGGCTGCGCCACGCTTCGCCACCTGAGCTGCGCCAAGAAATTAGAGCCCTTAATGTTTACAGATTAACTGAAGATCCACATTTTAACCAAAGAATCATCATTACCTTTTAAAATTTTTCAAGTAACCACTAAGTGAAGTATTGCGCCATCGTTTGGGGTAATAAGATGATATTACTACATAACAAATATTGATTGTGTCAGAGATTAAATGATCAATACATGTAAAAGTTTTACTTGTGGTCACCGGAGATTTATTGTCCAGATGAGCTACATTGCCCAGGGCCCTATTTTATAGACAATAGATTGATCGCAGCCTTTAAGGTTTGAAGTTGTGATGAAATGGGCAGCTCTCCTCTTGATGTAAACAGCTTATGCTTAACTTCTTATATAAAGAGAATAATTGGATTGGGAGTTTATTTTTCCTCCTTGCTTAACATTACCCCATTTCCAGAAAAGGTGGGATGGTATGTAGAATGTAAATACAAACAGAATGCAATTATTTGCAAATCATTTAAACCCTATATTTAATTGAAAATTGTGCAAAGACGACATATCTTGTTGAAATTGAACAATTTTTTGGTCTTTTGAAAAACATCTGTTCATTCTGAATTTGACGCCTGCTATTTGCATTAATTTACGCAGCATCCCAACTTTTCCGGAATGGGGGTTGCATTTGCTTGCGAGGATTGACTTAGGGTAAAAATCTTGTTAAGGTGGATCAAAAATCTTGTAGGAACGGCAGGGATATTTTGTTTTTTTTTGTTTTGACAGTAAAGGTGTACTTTTCCACCATTCTAGTGTCTATTATGAATTTGTTTTTTTTGTTTTTTTTTTTTTAATTCTGCCCTGATCATTCCCTGACCCCCAAGGAGGAATAAAGATGACAACATCACTGTGGAGACGTTATGTCACCACCCATCAAAGGAACTTTACGGCCTGATGTTGGATGACTACAACACAAGCAAGTGCCTGATGAAGGAGAAGAAGATTCCCGGTTTCTACAAGTTCTACGTCTGTTCCTGCACTGGCGAAGAGTGCAATGACGAGCTCATCTTTCCTCCATGTGAGTCAGTCTTTTCTCAATCACTCTAAGTGACCTGTGTGTCGAACACTAAGTGTTACCGCACGACTGACTTTTCAGTCAATTTTTTAGTGAGATATTGAGCTTTCTAAGAAATATTTATATTGATCCCTGGGAGATAACACTAGGATCTGTATGTGGTCAGCACATGCAGAGAGCGTCTAACAGGTTAAGGTGGTGCTATGTTTTTCATGGTGGTCTGTGAATTTGGGTTTATTTAACCTTTCATAAAGGCTACTGCATGCATTTCATCTATTGATAGACATTGTCTCATTTGAAGGTGCGAAGAAAGCATTAGTGTGGGTGGTTTATAGCTATATTTCCACAGCTCTCATTCTCTTTCTCTGTGCTATCTTAGTGCTCTTTCTCTGTTTTGTTTTTTAATTCCTTCTCTCCTTTCTTTTAACCCCTTATTCTTTACTTTTTCCCTCTTTCTCTCACGCTCTATATCTCCCTCCCTCCTCCCACTATGTGAAAACATGGCTGACAGAGGGTGAGCTTGAGGCTTCAGACATGTGGTTTCCTGTCTGTGTGTAACTCAAAGCAGAACATCATCACCGCCTGGCCAGCAGCCCCTTCCAGACGGCACGCTTAATAACCCACTGTATTTACAATCCGGAATCAGGCCCGCTCTGGATTTAAACCTGTGCAAATAATGCCTTAGTATGTTCCTGCTCTCTGTGGCTGTCTTGGCTGTTAGTGCAGTATTATTTCTGCTGTTTTATAGCAAAATGTACAACTTGTTCCAGCCATGAGGTTATATTAGCTGGTGTTTGTCCAGTTTCTGCCAGTTCAGATACTGCAGGATAAAGCCAGATTTGGAGACTGACCATCCTAAGATTAGAAAACATGACTCTATCCTTATCTGCTTGTGTGTGTGATGCGAGTTGTGTTGTATGTGTTTAGTGTGTGTTTATTATCCCCTCGGCATATAATGCGGAGGGATATAGTCATGGGTGCGGTTGTTATCTCGCCTTTACGCTGTGGGGACATAGCAATGGATGTGGTTGTCTGTCCGTCCGTCCGTGAACATGTTTTTTCCAGAGCATAACTAAAAAATCATTCAATACTTTTTCAACAGAACTTGGTATGCACATTAATCATGACCTAACGTGGTGCCTTTTGATAATCCAAAGTTGATGACGTGGGGCCGCAGGGATATGCCATCTCCTGATGGCTCTTGAGTTTTTCTGTTTCTAGGGCTGAAGTGAGTGGTGCTCTGGGCCTATGGAGAGTATGTGTTGCCAGAAGTAAGGGTTTAGTCTCTGGACACATGCCACTGCACACAGCTATGGAAAGTCCTCACATTGTTATCCTTGTAAATTTTGCATAACGCTGCAAGAATGTTGGAATATCACAATTTCATCCCAGGCACTCAGGGATAACATAGCATGGCTGATCAGTTGTAACACAGAAATCTGTGCTCCTCTCTTACTGGCCCTGCTTAGTTTTTCTTGTTCTTTTTTTTCATCATGAAGAATGATTGCAAATTAATTCAAAACACTTCTGGAAGGAAGTCTCAAACTTGCATATTTTATGATGCTTTTATGTGCGTGGACTGCACATCTGCCTGTCATCAATACTTAATTGAGATATCGATTCAGAAGGGATTTTCTTGGAGGAACGTGGTTTGTTTGCTTGTTTCTTGATTCTTTTTGGATTGTACATTTTTGACCAGGTCAGTCAGTTCAAGTGCTTTTTGGAATTTTCACAACCACCCACACAAAAATTCCACATTGTCTTGTGCAATCCAACCTCCTGACACTAGCTTCTGAGTGATCCTTAACCATCTGCTACTCAGATTTGTAGATATATCAGGGCTTTGGCAAAAATATTTTTCAGAGGTGGATTTCCCCCTTTCCAACTTTTTTTGGGGGGGATTTTCAATTTGTCAGGGGGAATTTCAGTAAGTAACGGATAGCTGTCACAACCATAAGAGACTGTAACAACTATTCATTTATGATATTGAGATGAACTGAAATTAGACAAAAGTTCTCAGAAAAATGAAACATTTATTCAAAAAAAGTAATTACTGCACTCAGTGACTGGGTGACCGTGTAAAATTTGAAAAATAAAAAATACAAGTTACAATACAACTGCCATTGACTAGAATCAGATAATGGATATTGCGCGACAGAACGGTATGCTTTTGAACAGGACTGGGTTTGACTAGTTTCTCTAGTCAACAAACAAACCTGCAGACAAAATAAATAGCAGTGCTTTCGCTAGGCAGCGCGATTCTCGGTCGCTAAGTATATCCGCATGGAACCTCTATGTGAAAAACGAAATTGACAAGAACGGAAGGCGACACTTTGTAAACCCATATTTTACACCCATAAATTAAAGACTGGCATTAACAGCATGAAAAAAATCATTAACGTTCAAGCCATCTCCCCCATCGTAAAAATTATTCACTTGATTTGAAGCGAGTCCGGTGAATAAACATTTTAAAGAAAAGAGGACAGGTGCAGACGGCGCAAACCTTGTCCCCAAGGCGAAAATATGTACAGCGCTGGGCAGGCTAGTGATTACCATGTCTGACATTAGGGACGACGTTGGCCATGAAGATGTATAGCCACTGCCCTGAATACGGTGCTACGAAACTAAAGGGGAGATTCGAGATCATCAGCGGCCAGCGGCAGGGCAGAAAACATACCCAGCGATTGGCTAGTTACTCTGTGAATGTCCAATCTGTTCAGATTTTGTGGGCGTGAATAAACGTGCGGGTCAAGCAGCTCTTGTATAGGTACTTTAACGCTGCTTGCACACTGGACGCGAAACGCATTTTTCGCACGACAGATTACATTGACTTTGAACGGAATCTGTCGTGCGAAAAATTCGTTTCGCATCCAGTGTGCAAGCATCTTAATTCACTGAAAACATGTGCGGGAATGGCCCGCTTTGACTAATTGTTCTTGCGGGTGCTAGGGCAGTTTTTGCGGGAATCCCGCAATCGCGCTGCTTGGTTGAAAACCGGTATATGGTAAATTCTTTCACATACATTTTGGCAAAAGTTTCCCAAATTTAATGATGTGTAACACACAAAACTGCTGGCATCAGGTATAGTGCACTTAGGAGCATAAGGTGTGCTCCTCAACGTTCAGGATATCTGCAAAGTATCCTCACCCAGACCCTTAAAGCTGCTGCACCACATCTGCATTATTAGCTAGCATTTGCTGTACTCATAGTTTTTTTTCCCATCATTATGAAGGGGGCAGATGAAATGGCAATTGAAATTTTCCGTCAGTTAAGCTTTATTGCAATACAGGAGAGACTTGCTCTAAACTTTTGAGCTGACTGACCCGTGCTTCACGTTAGAAGTTCAACCCAAAGCTGGGCAAAAATGGGCCAGGTTCATGGACAAAGAAAAAGATTAGTTTTTAGTATGTTGAATATACTTAAAATGGAATTCAGCAGGATGATTTGCCTGTGTCTGTGATGTAGACCTAGAATGTCTGCATAAACAAAAATATTTTGGTGCCTGAAAGCAGTGGCCATTATACATATTGTTGGGGGGTTTTGCCTTGCCAGTGGGCTTTTTGAAAAGAATGGGTGGAAGGCAGGTGCGAGAGGATAAGTATATCTTTTTCCATCTTAGTAGTTTTTAGTCTGGCCTGCGCTGCATTTCCGCTTTGTCCCCCATGCAGGGAATCTTTGCCCCAGACACAGAAAAGTAAATCATTTAATACACGAGACAGGGACAGGCTATAGAGGTGAGAAGGTTTCTCCTGTATTTTAATGAGGTGCTGGAAGATTCCTGATTTTACCAACAATCCATTAGGGTTCAGATTTAAATAATGTCCTCTGTGCTTTCCAGGAAAAAGGGTGCTTAAATTGCACGTGATTATATACAAAATATTATTTATATACAAAGCAAAAATGATTGGTCTTATAAGTCTCTCAATCTTACTTTGAGACTTCTTTTTTTCTCTCTGAAGTTGAAAATAGGTATTTGGCAAATGAGCTTGGCTTGTCCCATTGGGAAATTTAGGACTTAGTCAAATTGTCTCACTTCATTGGTAGAACTTTTCTCTTGTTGAGAAAAAAGTAATAGAACACCGTGTATTAAATCTAAATACCAAACTAAAATATGACTACATTTCCAGAAAAGTTGGGACAGTGTGTAAAATGTAAATAAAAACAGAATGCAATGATTTGTAAATCATTTAAACCCTATAGCTAATTGAAAATAATGCAACATATCAAATGTTGAAGCAGAGAATTTTTTTTAAACATCTGCTCATTTTAAATTTGATGCCTGCAACACATTTCAAAAAAGTTTGGACAGGGGCTACAAATGACTTGAAAAGTTGAATGATGCCAGAAATACACCTAGTGGAACATCTCATTGCAAATACGGTCAATTTGCAACAGGCCAGTAACATGATTGGGTATAAAAAGTGTTATAGACATATTATCATTCCTCGTGGCTTTGCTCCCGCCGGATACAAATGTCAATCCGGCGGGAGCTAGGACCATGGGCTTAAAGATAGAAGTAGGACCAAAATGCCAGACTGGGAAAAAACTGGAGACTTTTAATAAAAGAAAAACCAACACACAAAGATAAAACAGGGTAAAATCTAGAATGCAGAGACAAAGGAGGACTGGGAACTGCCAGCCCTATATACCTAGGTAATCACCTCCACCTTAAGGAGCAATAAATGCAGCTCGTTACAGTGGAGGTGAGAACAAGCCGCAGGGGAGGGACTGCAAGGGGAAAACCCTTACAGCCTCAGTGTAAAATTGCAAAGAACTTGGGGATTTGATCCTCTTCAGTACATGATATTATCAAAAGATTCAAAGCATCCAGATAAATCTCCGTACACAAGGGACAAGGCCAAAAACCAATATTGAATTGACATGATTTTCAGGTCATCTGGCAGCACTGCCTTAAAAACAGATGGGATTCTGAAGTGGAAATCACTGCATTGGCTCAGGAACACTTCTGAAATCCATTTGGTAGTGAACAATATTTGTTGCTGCATCCACAAATGCAAGTTAAAACCATAAAATGCAAGCCATGCAAACATTAAACCAAGATACAGAAATGCTATGGCATTCCCAGGGCCCATTATATTGCCTTGAGTGGGCTAAGCAAAAGTGCTAGCTGAGGTGACCCCGGCCTGGTGTTTCCCTTCCGCTATCTACTGGGGATCAGTAGCTTGACTTCAGGGGTCATGGCGGTATTTAGGCTAGAGGAGAGAAAAGCATGAACGGCTGCAGGTTAGCACTGGTTAAGTCACCCAAACCTCATTTACTTTGAAACTCTATCGGGATTTGCCTCCTAATCTCTACATGTACAAAAAGTCAGTGAGATTTTTGTTATTCAAAAAGTTCTATGTTATATAATGTTATATTCAGTCCAAATTTTGTTATTTTTTTCTTTTAAAGTACTACAAAGCTTCTCAGCTGTCAGGATGCACTGAAGGAGAACAGCCAGCTTTTTGGCATTCCTGCCTGTAGTCTTGGTATTTTTGTATTTGTTCCAGAAAAGTATTCCTTGTTTTGGCTGGTTGCTAGGTTTTCCTCTCATTTTCTTCAGAAAGTAATATTTTCATAAAAATATTGATTTTGCTGAGCTGTTTTAATACTCTCAATACTGTAGTATTAGAATAAGTGAGCCATACCTAGCCCTGGTTATTGGAGAGCAAATGAACCTGTATATCTTTCCTTCTTATTTGTGTATTTTTCAGTAGTGTCCTGACTTCCAGTGTCAAATGTCAGAGACACAAATTGTGGAATTTGCCATTTAAGGGATAGACAAAGTTTAGTGGCTGTCATTCCTCATCTATTTCCATCCGTGATGCAGTTTTCTGTTAGTTTGCCTGAAAACAAGTCGATCATTTGTTTGTGCACTTTAATTGCTTGTGCACTGTCATATTCATTTGCTTCCCCGATTTGGGCTCATTCCTGTTAATTTATGTGTGTCAGCCATATTGTCACTAATGTATTGAAAAAAATATTCTGCCCTTCTAAGCAAACTTGCATGTACTATGTATAGGTGCGTTGGTGCACGAATGGTGTGTGCACTCTGCGATGGATTGGCAAGCTGTCCAGAATGTGTGTGTATATATATATACACACTCTCAAAGTAGGCTATTTTTGTTTTTGGTGTTTTAAAACAAGATAGCCTAAGCTATTATGATTTTACTTGCCAGAGCCACAGCCTGAGCTGGAGCTGGATTTGCATTTGCATGAATGGTGCATGGTCATAGAAATGTACAATAACTGTAGATAGGGAAAGGTCTGCAAAACTGAGGAGTTTAGTTACTCAAAAATAAACATGAATGAGCTTAAATTGTATTTTGGATGGAGTACCGCTTTGAACTATTGTTTTTCCCCTGCTTAATTGCCAAACAGGCAGGCTCTGAAGCCCGACGCCTCTGTCAGTCAACTGTTGCTCTCCGAAGCTTTTGTCTCTGACTTGTGTGATCTGCTCTAAACTGCCTTATTTATTTATTTATTTATTTATTTATTGGATTTTGGCATACATTTTTCATAAATACAAACTTTACAATTCAGTGCAATAAATACTACAATAAATACAAACTGTTCAATAAAAGTAAAACCGTACTGAACAATTTTATATATGCCTGGTGGGACAAGACGGTACCTAAGGATCCTCAAAGCTTGTCCCCCATAACCAAATAAAATCTTAAATATGAAAATAAATAAAATAATAATAGAAATAAAATAAAACTGCCCTTCCTAGAGGTGGAATGTAGGTTGGTCCAAGCCTAGAACTGGTCTGAGGGCCACCCAGACACAGAGCTCCAGTTTGAAGGCAGGGTTTGTGAAAGGTGTAATTAGGATAAGGGCATAAAATTTCACATGGCAGTTTAGACCTGGATTGCAAGAGTGAGTCTGCAGAAAGTTTCATAACTAATCTTTGGAGATGATAGATATTTGATGGACTGTGGCGGGTCGAGAAGCCTACAGGAATATTGGTCTCTATGTAATTATGCACTTGAACAAAGGAACTGATCACAGACAGTCCGCTCTTTCTATGATTATGGTAATCAGACTTCCAAACACTGACTTCTCTGGTGTTTATGTAGCTATTTTTCAACAACAATAATTAATCCGTTCTTAATCAGTGAAGGATACCATCTATTCTGTCCAGTTTTTTTGGTCATTTTTGGGATTGTTGATTATTATGACTCCAGCCGCCTTGGTGCTGTTATACTGAGTGCACAAAAAATAAAATGACTTGCACAAGTGTGATTTGGAGGGGGTGAAGAAATAGCTGTGAGTTCTATAGTTGATCTTTTATGATTTGATTTCACCAAACATTTAGGCATATTTCTTCCACGAAGGTGATGGTTCACCACTATCCTTGAGTTGGATAGTTCGTTACCCAATGTTAGTTGTTTCAGGAATCTCAATAGTTGTTTTCTTTGCTTGAGGCAGGCCAATAATTTGACCCTTTACTCTGAGAACTTGAGAACCTAATGAGCACCAAACTTAAGCCATATTTTATTGAAATGATAAAAAAATTGGTAATACAATCGTCACTTTTTCTTTAAAGTTAACGATGATAAGACATGACAGGAATAGTCTGGCAGTCCTTCGTCATTCCATTTATAAATCACATGAATCTGAAATCAATATTTTGCATTTTTTTTCTGTAAAAATTGTGACATGGCATCCCAGGGGAAAGTAGACACCTACTTTACCAAATCCGTTATCTCTACAGCCATTTTTGATGGAAACTGACACAATACAGATTAACCTTAATCTAATAAATGTATTACGTTGATGGGCCTTTGGATTTTAAAAGAAAGAATTATTTTCTCTCATAATGTGCATTACTGTTTTTGTCAAATGAGAAGTGTCTATTCCGAGTTTCATTGCCCAAAACCAAACACTGAGCCAAAACAGGATGGAATACTGCTCACAGTGGGATTAACATAAACTAACAAAATCATACAACAAGAAATATTGGCTACAGAATAGCGGAACAGAGGGAATCAGATGGAGGTAGGAGGTGATTGATAGGACTTTATATTCAAGGTTGTTCTCTGATTGGTGGGAAGCATGGGAGGGAAGGTGGGCAGTTGATGTTTTCACGAATTTGTGATTGGGCATGGAGATGAGGGGTACGGTTCTGGATGAGTGACAGCGAAGGGTATGACTGCCATTGACCATTAGGAAGATTGAGTGAGAGAATATAAAACTTAAACATAATGTGCATGATACGAGTGCACATAGATCATGAGCTGGAAGATTTTTGAGTGCAGATGCTGCATTTACTGTCTACAGAGACTATCTGGATTAGTGTTTCTCCATTTTTTTTATTATGCTACGGAAGGTGCCCCCAAAATATCCATACAAAGATGCCACATGCATAAACTTGCCACAACCTTAACTGACAGCTGCAAATCATCTCAGCGCACTCATGAAACCTGCTCAGATCTTGTAACCTGGACATTGATACCAAACGTGTGGATATAACTATGTTAGCAAGCCAGATTGCAATGCTCTCTATTAAGCATCTTAATATTCGGTAACGCAATTGCTTCTTTAATAAACACCTCAAAATGGACCACCGACTATGAATTGGACAAGCCGCAAACAGAGAGTTAATTGGACTGGATCATGTTAGATTTATGATTAAGTATTTATTTCATTTTCCCCACTGAGCCAAAGTTGGTTGGGACATTTTGACTGTCAAAGGTTATATTTGCTGAATATCATGAAACTAACTTTAATGCTTTTCCTGTAATTCCACAGAATAAGTCATAATTATGACCTCACCTGAAGCCCTGATAGACCTGTATCCTCAACAGCTTGCTCTGTTTCTCTAGCTTGCTGCTATGGTTCCCACGTATAAAATAATTAATTGATAATAGCACCTTTGCGGAACTTCTCCACTGAAATTCTCCACCTCATAATTTGACACATCCTGGCTTATATTTACTACTAGCATCCCAATTACTTACCAACATGTGACAGGAATTAATTTACTTCACTAGTTGGAACTAGTGAACATGTTTAGTTAACATTCGTTGACATTATTTTCCGGAAAAAACAAACTTAAGGTAGCTAGCAAGTTTTCACTTTAACTATCCGTTTCTGACTAGTTAGATCAGTTATACAACCAACATCATATTTGGCATTCAGTTGGGCAGAATATTAGGAGCACTTAACATGGAGCAACGTTTTTTTCCTCACGCTCTCAGACAATGAAATTTCCACAAAAGTGATGCATACCTAGGTAATATCAATGTTAGGTCATGAGTTGGGGGCAATGAAATCTCCGTAAAAGTGATATGTACCCAACGTAATATGAAATATATGACATGAGTTGGGCCATGGGAAAAGTGCTATAGTTACGCAATGAAGAAAAATCTGAAACAAATGCCAAATTACAGTTCTCTTCTACGGGTAAGCCATTGCAAACACAATCAAAGCTGGCGATCCAGTTGCGCGCCTCAAGTGCCGCTTTGGACAAAGGTGAATACTCATGACCTGAATAGCATAGTTGGTTTACTGTTGACTTTTAGCCTTCAGATAGCCCTGCCCTTTCAACCAATCAAATGCTCAAATGCATAAATAGGTTGTCTTGGAGACATAGCCTCCACAATAGGGACTCGTCTGGATGATATCACGAAAACATGAATAATTGTCACGTGATGCGGATGTTGGACAAGCATCAGGCATCTGCCATAGAGAACCATTGAAAATGCGACGCATTAAACTGCTTGTTATTCATTTTTTCTCCATGGAATGAAGCAAAAATATGTGCTCAAAGGTAGTTTAAATATAAAATTACTCCTCCCGAGACACATATCAATATATATTACCTGATTACACTAAATAAATGTGCAAATGACGAGCGGTAAATGTAGTGACACTCCTCCCTTTCTCCCCCGTCCCAGGCTATGACTTACGCCCGGGTAACCTGGTTAACGTGCTGCCTTCTGATACATATGTAGACCCACCAGCAGCGATAGGCGCACTAAAGTCCTTTAGTAGTTTTGTTCCCTTACCTAGCATTATTCTTGAACATCAACATACTTCAAACCTCGCAGTGTATGGAAAATAAGTGGTATCACATCACATTTAGGATCTAGAAATCCATACTTTCGAACAAAAATGAACAATAATAAATGAATCGCAGACACTGCGAAAGAAAATCCTAACAACACAGGTGGAATAACATCAAATTCTAGCATAGAATCATACAATTAGTGTATTATATAGTAGGTTAACAAACTTTCAGCAAGCTTGCTTGCCGTTACAAACCTGTCACAGGGGTCACAAACTAAAGCATGAATACGAAGTCTCCCCCGTTATCCTGCCATGATTTCCTGCATTGAACACGTTGCTTTTACATTTCTTTGGCTAGCTAAGCCCGAACGAAAAAAGGGTTGTTGTTATTGTCGCGGTTTGTATTATCTAGACTGCCCCTTATCTGTGTTTGTTTAGCTGTCGATGGTGTAGTAATTTTTTAGAGCTCTTGTTGCTATTGCTCGGTGTGCTCTGCGAAGCCAGGAATGCCTTTCTCGAAAGAACGTGCGAACTTACATAGTTGGAGGCATTGACTGTGAATGGACGAACTACGTAAGTTGCTGGCGAAGTTAAAAAACTATGCTTTCTGGAAATGCACCCCAGGTCCCCATTGTCAACACAAGTTAGATCTAAAATTAAAGTTAGTAAAATCGCCTAAAAACCTACTTTTTCTTACTCGGCACATTGCCTCCTGCTGTTCCCTTGCCTGACTTCCGGGTTCAGAGAACCCGTTCACCTTACCTACAGGCTATTTTTAGATATCGGGCAAGTCCGCATTGGGTCTTATATGGCTTGTCTGGAAAGATGATAGGAACGAGTTCGCTGAAATATTGGTAGGGACAATCTGGTTTCCCAGAATATTGGTAGAGACATGTCCCGACCTTCCATTTACAAACCTACGCTCTTGGTGCATGAAGATGTCGAGGGTTTGGTGCACAATGGTTATATGTCCAAGTTTTGTGGTTTTGAGATTTTTACCCCCTGTCACAGCTTTCTGTCAGCTAATCGTTGCAACACAATAGCTATATGTCCATCTGCATTCATTTTTAATCAGAATTCACATTTTCATTGTGTGATATGTCCAACAAAATAAACATTGACATTTTGATGAATTAACATGAATTTTAATACAGAATAGTCTGTCTTCCATTGCAAACGAACTAACCTTCAACCAATCACCATTGTGTTATGTCACATCATGTGCTAGAATTGTTGGAACATGTGAGGTGACATGTCCATTTTTGGCAATTTTGACAATGATGTCATGGTTACACTCCTATGAAAACTTCAGTGTTCAATATACTTCTGAACCATGCAGCAAAAGAGCGTCTGGTAAAAAAATGATGTCAAATACCTGATTTAATGGAACACTTGGAAACCTAAAAATCTATTATTCCTCAAAACCTCTAAAATGGGCATATGACCATTGCTCATATCTGCATATCTGTTTGGCAGG
The DNA here is from genome assembly GCA_029721435.1 of Gymnothorax reevesii. Lineage (NCBI taxonomy): Eukaryota > Metazoa > Chordata > Actinopteri > Anguilliformes > Muraenidae > Gymnothorax > Gymnothorax reevesii. The sequence continues at coordinate 31,545,511 of CM056573.1, forward strand.
AAAGTCTTTAGTCAACCCTTAGCTGTGAAATGTGCTTGCTGATGTTTCATTGATGTCATGTCTACATGTTTTGGATGCATTCCATGCATGTCTGTGCGTGCCATGGGGTTCAGTCTACTGCAAACTGCTCTGTGATTTAAGAAGCTAAAAAAAAACCTTAACTAAATAATCATGGCTAAAAAACTGTCTGTTCTGCATAAATTTCACATTGGAGTCATTTTACACTAATGTGTCTCTGATGTGTGACAAAGGTAGTAATTTTTGAAGATGAACATTTTCTTTTGAAACTGTTATTTTATTATGCTGAATACTAGCACATTTGGTAACCAAAAAGATAAAACCTTTTTGTGTGATGAACAAAAACTAGAAAATAGCCAAATTCCTGGTAAGTTCACCATGTCCCCTAACATAATGTGCTTTACTTTGACTGAAATGTTGAATTGTAATTTGGAATAAATATTTAAATTCTGCTCCACCTAATGCAAACTGGATTTACAATTTTATTTGATATTGTTATTTCTTATATGGAATAGATATTTATTTTGGATTTGTGAAGACATTGGGAGTATTGAAACTCTTAATAGACACTACTGATTTGACAAAAAGAGTCACGAGAGAAAATAATTTCAAATTCTTCTTTTTAAATCCAAAGGCCCATTAACTTAATGCAGTACCAGTCAAACTTTCCACTGGGCTGCCATGTCACAATTGAATCGGTGGATTCAATAAGGGCACTACTCCATTTGAAGGTGAGTGGAGTTGGGCCCGTATTGAATTCACCAGTTCAATTTCTATAGGAAAAAATGTCAGAATATTGATTTCAAATTTATGTGACATATAAAAGGATTGACGTAGGGCTCCTAAAATGTTCCTGTCATGTCTTATTATTATGAACTTCAAAGAAAAAGTGACAATGTATGACCAATTTTTTTAAATCAATGTAATACAATATCATTTATGTTTGGTACACATTCCTCAGAGTCAAAGGCCCATAATATTAGTCCCTCTCTGTCTACCTCAAATCCTGAACGTGATGAATGGTTTGTAATGATATACAGAGATAGATTTTCTGCCTTTTTGTCTGTTTCCATCTTGCTGAAGACCTGAGTTTCTATTTGTGTTAAATCATTTCATCCCTCCTCTTCCTTTCTGCTTATTTCCTGGTCTGGAACTTCATGAAACACATGCAGTTTGGTTGCAAGAATAATGTAATCTTGTGTGCGTGCGTGTCTTTGAGGGTGTGTGCATGCGTGTGTGTGTGTATGTATGTATGCATGTGATTTGGTCTTTGCAACACATTGCAAAAATAGTAAGTAATTTCGAAAGACAATGGCAGGAATTCAAATTAAGAGACATAATCTCAGTGAACGGACCAGTATAAGCTTTTTATTATGTGTGTTAGAACATATAAAGTGTTGTTTTTGATGGAGTTTGCCCTTAGTGTGCTGATAGTGCTGCGTCTGAAATGCAAGCAATACTAAGCAGCTTCACTGACTCGTCCTGTACCCCCTGTCATTGTGTCCTTCCACAGGGACCCCCCATGAAGACAATCAGGTTTTGCTGGTCATCCTGGTCAGCCTCCTTCCATTGCTTATCCTGGCTGTGCTGGTCATTGCCACTTTCTATTGGTACCGGGTTTTCCGCCGGCGCAAGCTGAACCAGGAGTGGGAAAGCAGGAAGCCCAAACGAGGCAAGGGCACAGTGGACTGCAGCGATGCCTGTGCAATCATGATCAGTGACCGGGACTCTGATTCCAGCTCCACTCATGCCAACAACCTCAATCACAACACTGAGCTGTTGCCCATCGAACTGGACGTACAGGTGGGTAAGGGCCGCTTCGCTGAGGTGTACAAGGCCAAGCTGAAGCAGACCTCTTCCGAGCAATTCGAGACTGTGGCCGTAAAAATCTTCCCGGATGAAGAGTACGCGTCCTGGAAGAATGAGAAGGACATCTTCTCAGACATCAACCTGAAGCATGAGAACGTGCTGCACTTCCTTACGGCTGAGGAGCGAAAGACGGAGAAGCAGTACTGGCTCATCACAGCCTACCACCCCCGTGGGAACCTGCAGGAATACCTTACCCGCCACATCATCAGTTGGCAGGATTTGTGGCTGCTGGGCGGGTCACTAGCCCATGGTGTGGCTCATTTGCATAGCGACCACACCCCTTGCGGACGTCCCAAGGTCCCCATTGTCCACCGGGACCTGAAGAGCTCCAATGTTCTGGTGAAGGCTGACCTCACCTGTTGCCTTTGTGACTTTGGGCTGGGGCTGCGATTGGACAACTCACTGTCTGTGGATGACCTGGCTAACAGTGGGCAGGTAAGGCTATAATTTAGCTCTCTACTCTGTGTTCCATTTTGGTTTTGCCTTGCAATGATGTGGGCATGGTGGCCCCTGAGGAATTTTTTTTTTTAAATTCATATATGTGGGGCCTGGTATCAGCTCAGGGTTTTTCCGGACGATGTCTAGGTTTCCACCAGAAGAAGTGATCTACGGAGTTTATTAACTGCTTATTAAAGTAAACCCCCTGCATTAGCTTTTATTCAAAGTGTTTCTGCATAAGCTGTTATTTTTTTAGAAAGGTCACTACCTTCCTCGATGTGCTATTTTTACCTTGCAACAGAATTATGGTCACTTTCAACAGAGGAATTACTTGCATTGGCATGCTTTGTGAAACGGGGTTCTGCCCAGGATGCTAGGAGTGCTGTTTGGCAAATTTCTGCCCTGCCGGTTCCATTTTGTTGGCGGGGTGGGGGGTGCTGAGATTTTCTTTTGTTCAGCAGGGGGCATAGCAGTAATATTTCACACTCAATCGCACGTCTTCCAGTATTTTTTTTAAACCTGGCGGCAAAGCCTTCTGAGGTTAACTGAGAGAAGCCTCAAATTATTTTATGGAACTGTTAAATAATATAATAATAGAAGAAAAAATAAATAAGAAAAAAATAATAAAATAAAAAGTTGAGGCACTAGTCAAACCTATGGCTGGAGAGCGCGGTGGTTTCATTATCTCGGGTTTACAGTATGATATAGCCCCTGATAGCAAAGAGTCATTGAAACATTGTTAAATCAACATTGTTTTGTCAACGTTAAGACATTGAAACAACGTCTAACATTGCACACTCAATTAACATTGAATAATCAATCTTTTCTAATGAAAGATCAAGGGTATTTCAATGTTATTTGATTAAAAAGAACATTGAAACTATGTAGAAATTTCAACCTATCCATAGATCAATGTGCTTTCAATGACTTTTCAACATTAGTATCATCACCCTGTCAACCAGGAATCGATGCTCAATCAGTTATAATCATAACTTTAAATCAATGTTGTTTCAGTGCCCCTGTATCGATGTCGGGTTCCATCTCTATTGTAACAGTGATTCAACATTGATTTAGCATTGATATTTCAATGTCAACCATTCTGATGGAAAATCAACATTATTTCAATGTAGTAATGCATCTCGGGTACAAAGTAAACATGCAAAGACCTCGATACTGTGAGTTGCTTTAACATAAATTGAGGTAATGTTGTTCAGAAGCTATGAGGACAATAAATAATTTCTTCATTGACGTTACGCAGAGGAAAATGGTTTGTATTTTTTTAATGATATTGAATGCACATCTATTATCAAAGTCAAAATATGCTTTGGTTACTCTTTCTTGGGTTAGGAAGAACGCTGCCGTTATTAGGTCAGACTGGGTAACATGCAACTTGATCATTTGGTTCATTCTAACTCCTGAAACATCGCGCTTAAAGAATAGCCTACCGTTCATGTACCCCGAAGTGTGGGATATATAGCCAACACTGACACGATATCATTTATCTGTGCACGTAGGAAGCTTACTTTTTCAGTTGAACTGTTTATTATGCATAATTTCACAGAACAGGAAGCCTATTCAATTCATAAGGTTAATGACATTCATCTCGAACAAATATAAACAGTTTCGTTGGTGATTTACCTTTTTGATGTCAAGGAGCTTCAAAACGGACCATTTAAATTTAAAATGGGCTTTTAATTTCATTTTTCCAATGAAATGCGTTCGCGAATGGGTGGGAGGACATGTCTTGCGATATGCCCGGGCAGTGAACACTATTGGCGCCTCCTTTTGAAATCATTCTGAGAAATAAAAAGCAGATAAAGAGGTTGGTCACAGAATTCCATATTGATAATATTTTATTAGACACTCAGACTAGTTTGAAGACAAGTTTACGAGTCTGCCTTAATTTTTAATTCAGTGTGCACTGTCAGATTACCGCAAATTTCGAACCCTGTGTAAGTGCCACACTGAATCTCACCTTAAAAATCTGTCAATTGAGCCTTGATTCTCCCGTGAGGCCATCTCTCCGCTGGCCGTCTGCACGTCAGCTGCCCTCGTGCCAGAGCAATAATTGGAATGGCTATTCGCACAGCCGCTGTGCCAATGGTGTCTCAAGTTATTTCATTTGTTCCGCCGCTAGAGTGGCTATTCGCACAGCTGCTGTGTCAATAGTGGGTCAGGTTATTGTATGAGCACAGCAGTGCCAATGCACTGTGCAGAGCAGCTGTGCCAAGAAGGAAGGGCCGTTACATTATTCACGCAGCGGTTGTGCGAATCAAGGTGCGAATAGCCGCGTCCAAGCATAATGCAAGTACAATAGGCTATGACGACCACCGCAGGTGAATTAGCTATGTCGGGGAGGGTCGAAAATGAAAGTTCACTATTCTAGTAACATAAGGCGGGGAGTGGACATAGTTAGAGTCATTTACGTTTTGTTTCTTGCGGTTTTATTGGACAATGGATTAATTCCTTTTTAACTAATCTTTGAAAAAATAGTGCCATGCGGAAAAAGCGCTTTCTGGGCTGAGTGGTGGTCCGTGTATTCCCAGTGCTGGTCGGTGCATTCCGAGTGCTGGTCGGCGCTGACCACCGCTGACCAGCATTGGCAGAACCCTGGCTTTGTGAAACTTTGCAAAGATAATTTAGTCAGCTGGTGTTTCAGAAAATGCTGTGCTATTGCATTTTTGTTTATTTTAATTCAAGGGTTAACGGTAATTCAATTGTGCTTTAGAGAGCAGTCATGTAGATAGCAAATTTATTACAATAGTCTGCTGGTCTGTAAGGTTACAGATTGGTGCTTTGTCTCCCAAACCTGGCCTTCTGGAGCTGAACTGCACACAGACATATAATGCACTTGACTGTTAGCTAGGGAATGTCTTAACCTAATCGTTACCTTACACTGTTACTGTACTGTACTGTTGTGCGGTTGTCCAAGAGGCCGTTCCCTCTCTAAAACCTTCCCAAATCAAGATCCAGCATAAATTCACACACGCCCAGGCATGTTGAAGCCAATTGTGGCTGGTTTCCATGGGCATCTCATACTTATCATCATGAGATGCCACTAAGGCCAGGATGAGGTTTGAGTCTGCTTCTGGACCTAGCCTGAGGTTGAGTTAAGCATCAAAAACAAAAGGCTGTGTGAATTTCCAGGTGGTTGAGTGTGTAATGTCCTACATTGGGGTCATGATATTTAAAATGAGACATGCTGACTCTAACAGTTCAGTAGCCTAATACTGTAAAGTCATAAGCTAAAAGTTTCAAAGGATTTTCGCTTATCTCATTGGTAATTACACCCCTTCCCTCGTTTGTTTTGTGGAATTTTCAGAACCCGACAACAGATTTACTTTGGAAAACCTACAAAGTAGTGCTTTTCTGGGATTTGCATGCAGTTTTTGCGTCAAGGAGCTGTATGTGCATCGATGTGTTCATACCGAAACAAACAGCTGAATGGAAACAGCTCAGTTACTGCATACTGCGAATGTCAAACCAGTTCTTTAAAGATGCTTTTTTTTTCTTTTACATTTTAGAAATATGTCCTTAAACATCAACATAATTATTGCACAGCCAGCTGAACGTTCTTTAATGTAGTGGGTATCATAAGAGTGAGAACTAGCCTAGGCTTATGCTTATTTCCTGTTTGTTCTGAACTATGGGATTTTTGATAATATGGTTCAATGCGAGAGAGTAATTTAGGGTCTAATTACCTTGTGCTGTAATCCACTTGTGTCTGTTCTGATGATGATGATGATGATGATGATGATAATTTGCAAATGTTTTGTATAACCATTAAAATCTAACTTTTCCTAGACGATAGATACAATTTGCTTGATATTTAGTACCCAGTATCTTTAGACTAAGATCATAAAATGGTCCGTGTATGAAGTTGCAGTAAGCCAATGAAATATGTGGGCGTAGCATTTACTGATATAATGAGCTATGACTCCTGAAAGCAATGTCTAATCATCTCCCAACTTGAGATCCATCATCTGCAGGCCATTGCACTCAAGCCTACCACATTTGGTGTTGGATCATAAGGTGGCTCTATAGCAGTGCTTCTCAAACCTCTCCTGGAGGACCACCTGTCCTGCATGTTTTAGATCTTTCCCTGTTTTAGCACAGGTGATTAAAATGATCAGCTCGTTATTGAGCCTCTAAAGCTGATTGATAACATCCTGATTATTTGAATCACCTGTGCTGGGGCAGGGAAAGACCTAAAACAGGCAGGGCAGGTGGTCCTCCAGGAGAGGTTTGAGAAACACTGCTCTATAGTAAACAACTATAGGTTAGGTTAATTCCTAATCCAATTGTCTGACCAACTTGAAATGAGGTTGGTTGCATGTCGGTCAAGGCTGCTATGGATAAGGCGGCTATGGATAAGTGCAAGGTCGTTGTGCAAGCAAGATGGCTGACATTAGCCAATCAAATTTCAGGAGCCCTTATACTCACTTTTGCTATCACTTATCGTCATGAAATGTTTTATGATTGTTATGGATGTGTCCAAGAGCAATTTCTATGAATGTTACTTCGATTAGCAGCCAAAACGTTTTTTTTTTTTTTTACTATAGCTCTTGAACAGTTTGGGCTAGATTCCAAATGTTTTTTCACCTGATTTTTGTGGCTTTAGCTAAACAAAAAAACCTCTTCGACCAGATATATGCCAAATGGGATATATAACAATAAATGGGATTTTTGTTACCTTTTTGAAACAAAAAATCAATTTTGTAAAACATCTATTTCCTCCGAGACAGTGCAACCAATTTAAACACAAAGTGTTGCACAGAATCTTCAGGCCAAGATTGTAGCATGAAGAATATTGCTTGTTTAAATGAGGCTGCAAAAAGCAAGTGAGGTTTGTGGATGTCATCTGCAGTGATATATTGTGGTGTAATTCCTGAAGGAAATGTCCAATCATTATAAACCTCTCACGAATTTCCCTCTATAGAACAAGACGGGGTGAAGCATTCAAAAGTTGGTTTCAATTTATCAATAGGTGTCATTGTAAAAAGCACATTTTTAAAACTGCCTACATCCTTTCAATCATTTGTTCCAAATGGTTCAAATGTTGGGTACTCTGCCTCTGACTGGGTTTCTAAAAGTCTTTCAAATGAGCGAAAGAAATCCTTATAAACATTAGTCAATTAGATATTAGTCAATCAGGTAACAGGTGGTATTTCAAAAGGCACAGCAATGGCCAATCAACATACAGCTTGTGCGACAAGGTACACCATATATAAGCATGTTCCATGAACTTGAAATTATTCCAAAACTTCAAACAATGTGTGTCTTTACTGTTTCAAAATTAAGAATGGCCTTGTTGCTTGGATAATTACTGCCTGTGGTTATATTAATAAGTATTTTTCTCTCTGTAGATGTGACAACAATATTTTGCGCTGGGAGCACATGAAGAGTACTGTTAACCTAGCAGCATACAATATTCTAGCACATTCAGAAGTACATACATACATACTGAAAATAAAAAAATATGGGTCTTTCTCTTTGTGTCCTCCTATAGGTGGGCACAGCTAGGTACATGGCCCCAGAGGTCCTGGAGTCCAGGATTAACTTGGAAAACATTGAATCCTTCAAGCAGACAGATGTCTATTCCATGGCCTTGGTGTTGTGGGAGATTACCTCCAGGTGCAACGCTATTGGAGGTAGGTCCATGTGGACATTTGCACAACAGAATTATGATTATGGGTTTGGTTACTGGGATGCGAAAATATCGATAAGAATTGCCACTGGGTTGAAAGAACTATTTTAATCTGATCAATTCGGGCTTCCGGAGAGAACTGTATTTTTCTTGCCAGTTATATCTGTTGGAATGGTGCAATAATGTTGACATCTGCATATTATGGCATACTGGATGCTTAAGGTGAGAGTGTGTGACCCAATAGACCTCCTCAGATAAATCAAACTCGAGAATTTCCTCTCTGTCCTCATGACTGACTGCCCTTATGGACTGTTCCCACATTCCCCTTTATGAAATGTTTTTATTTCATGTCAGGAAATGGGCGGTTATTGTTGCAGCAGCTTGCATGCCGAAAATACAAACAGGGGTTATTTCCCACTTAGAAAAGAAAAACATTTCAGAGCTGCATTTCAGTGAATGCGGAAACCCTCCAACCACTCACCTCTACCACCAGCCAATATTACTGAACTTTGTCTCCATTTAGCTTCTGTTGATTGTTCCCCTAAGAGCAGCTTCAGATAAAATACTGCTGGGGGTTACTATGGAACACTGTGTTGTAGTAATGGGGCACCAAATCCTTCCCATCATTGGCACTAAATTAATAACTGAAACAATGAAAGCATTCCCAGAGTTCACCGGTTTATCTGCTTTTGAGAATGACAAATTAGCTAATAGAAAGTGTATAAAGGGAAAATATGTCTGTATTTTCTGTGTGAGCTGCTTTTGATAGGGTTCCCTAACAACATAATTGCAATAACATTTCTGTTTTTTGCCATGAGTAATTTGAGAATTATCCCAATGTCACTTCTACAGACAGAGTAATTTGGGATGAGTTTTAGTACAATGCCGTGCTGTAAATATTCATTGTTCACTGTCTGTAAATGACTTTGTAGTGCTGCTATGTGACTAACATAAGCATTTTTGGGATTAAAAAAACAACTGAGAATATTTTATTCCTCTGCTTGCATGTAAACTTTCATTAATTCAAGAACTTAAGCTGTCTTCCCAATTAGTGCCAAAGCTTTAAGCCAGTAGTAAGTGCTTAAAGGAGCACTATGGTGGGGCAAAAAGTAACTCTAATATAACAAAGGACACCTGAAACAATGCAAATCCACTTGTTTCCGCCTTGGCAGGAGACGCGTGTAGCAGACACAATTGATTTTGAAAATCTACTGTGCTGCGCCATTATATCAATTTTACCGCGCCATTGTCCAGATCGAAAATGAAGCTATGACGTGTACTGGCACCTTGATGATATTTTTTCTCAAATGGGATCTTGGTTCATCAAAGTACAGCCCCATTTCCAGAAAAGTTGGGAGGCTACGTAAAATATAAATAAAAACAGAGTGCAGTGATTTGAAAGTCATTTAAATCTTATATTATTTGAAAATAGTGCAAAGACAAGATAGCAAATGTTGAAACTGAGAAATTTTATTGTTTTTTTTTTTTTTAAATATTTGCTCATTTTGAATTTTATGATAGCAAAATGTTTCTGAAAAGTTCTGACAGAAGCAGTGTTTACCACTGTGTTGCATTACATCTTCTGCAATCAACACTCTGAAAATGTTTTAGTACTAAGGAGACCAACTGCTATAGTTTTCAAAGCAAACTGTTTTCCTTTTCTTGCATCATATAGGATTTCAATTGATCAACACTTTGCAGACTCCTTTGTCATACTTTTATTTCATAATACGCCAAATATTTTCAGCGGAAGACAGGTCTGGACTGCAGGCAGGCCAGTTTAGAACCCAGCCTCTTTTACGACAGAGCCACGTTGTTGTAGTGCATGCAGAATGTTGACTTTGGCATTGTTTTGCCAAAATAAGCAAGGCCTTCCCTGTCAAAGATGTCTGGATGGCAGTATATGAAACTCCAAAACCTGTATATATATTTTGGCATTAATAGTGTCTTCACAGATGTGCAAGTTACCCATGCTATGTGTATTAATGCACCCCTATAGGAAAACACTACAGCAATGCATTATTTGACACTTATTTCAAAACTGATGACAGCAGCAGATTCCAAAAATTTGATCGGGGGTAATTTAGGATGAATGATGATTGGAGAGCTGCAATATAATGAGATGCTGAGATACAGGATAGTTAATCGTGTTTATAAAAAAGCCTGCAAGTCCCTCAAAAGCAAATATGGGTTGAGGCTCACTGACAGACTCAGGCTTATGAACGCTTAGCATGCCTCAAATGTTCCTTAAAGCCAAATTGGTATAATTTTAGGCATTTCACCCTCTACAGTGTGTAAAATAATTAAAAGATGTCAGGAGGAATCCATTAAGATCTTGCACAGGGCGAAGCTAAAAACCACTCCTGAATGCGCATGATCTCAAATGTCAATGCTTCAGAATGGTTATGAGATCGAAATGGATACCACAACATAGAGAATACTTCAGCAAACCTCACTTAGTCAACAACATTTGCCACTGCATCCTAAGATAAGTTAACACTTTACTGTGCAAAGCCGAAGCCACACATCAACCCTGTCCAAAAATGTTGCTCACCTCTCAGACTCGCTAGTATTTTAGATGGACCTTAGCACAGTAGAACCATGTTTTATAGTCCAACAAGTCAACATTTCAAGTGATTTTGGAAAAAAAACAGCCGCTGTGTTTTCCGAAACAAAGATGATAACCCAAATAGCATCAGCATCAGGTACAAAAGCCAGCATCTGTCATGGAGGGGGGGGGTGCTCAGTACAGGGCATGTACAACTTTCTTATGTGTGAGGGCACCGTAAATGTAGGACGGTGGATATGACTTTTGGAGCAACATATAGTACCATATAGATATTTTCTATCCCAGGAATGTCACTGCATTTTTCAGCAAGACGACACCAAACCACTTTCTGCATAAAAATGCATGACTGTGTCAGCAAAGAGTGCGAGTGTTAGACCGGCCTGCCTGTAGTCTTGATCTGTCTCCTATTTAGAATTTAACAAATATTATGAAGCAAGATATACGACAACAAAGGCCCTGCCCAAATGCACAGCTGACGACTTGCATAATGGAAGAGTGTGGAGAAACCCCACCTGCCAGACTTGACCTACTGATGTCTTCAGAGCCCATACGCTTAATTAGTGAGTTTGGAAGACATGTTACACAGTGATAAACAGTCAATTGTGCAAAGATTTTTGGACTTTGTTGCGGTCAATTTCAGTTAGTAATTAGTTGCAGATGTTAGAACATTAAATAATGCATTGCGCTGTTTAAAATATAATCCAGGGCCATAAGACTTTTCAAAGCATTCCTTTTCCGTTCTATTTGCATTATCCATAATGTGCCGACTTTTTTCAGGATTAAGGTTGTGGTTTTTTCCAGAAACGAGAAATAATACAATAAAGGTACTTTGAATTATTCTTATAGTTGGGGTATTTGGTGTGATTGAATTGTATCATGCTGTATATGTAGTTTGAAATATTCTGTGTTAGATGTTAATTGAACTCCCTGTACTCTGAAAAAAAGTGAATGATAGGCTTTCCTGTCAGATGCGAGTCATGTTCCCTCTGGTGTCTGAATGAAACCTGGCACCTTCACTCTGACTCCTCTGCAGCAGGTTATCTTTACTCTTAGACGCCCCCTCTCTCAGCTGTCATTCCAGTGGAGTGAGTCAGTCTTAGTGCTCTGCATGCATTCAAATCTGGAGCCCCGTTCCGCTTTCCCACATGCCCCGGCTTGCCCCGATCTGCCCAGTGTCCTCCTGCTGAGCAGAGGAAGGGGATAACTCTCCCACTCTCCATAAATAGTGGCAAAGGAGGCCATTGGGAGAATGTTTCTGGTGTGTTATTATATGGTCATGGTCATGGGGGAGAACATAGTTATTATGATGCAATGAGAGGAGGCGTGCCCTACCTTATTCTCACATTCTGTGGAGCTGCTGCTGTCCCTGAGCGGCACCTAAAAGAATAGCTCCTTTTTTCCCACAGAAGGACCACTGAGAAGGAAAAGCTAGTGTTTTATTTTGTACCTGTCCTTCTCCCTGTATTATTTGCATCCCAAATGAGCTTCGCGCCAGGGCTGTCTGGGTGCGGTGGCATGGAGGAGGGGTTGGGGGATACTGAATTGGAAGAGGACATTGGGAGGGTGGAGCACTGGATTGAGCTCTGACTGTCTGCCAGCCCCCGGAATGCTAGTTTCCTCCAGGGAAGAGGTGGGGCAGCTGTGAACCAGATGTCAGGGTCCAGCGAACCCAGCAAGCTTTACGTCTACACCCAAGCTGCAACACTGACATCTTTCTGTCCCCGTCAAACACCCAAACTACAGCCCACACTGCCTTTGCTGACTTTCACTGAGCATAAATCACACCTCAAATGGTCCTTCTCAAATGGTCCTTCAATACATTTTTATATGGAGGAATGTTATTGTAAACTATCATTTTATACATTTTTTAAGAATCATGTTAGCTCATTAAACTCCAATATTGCGATAAAACTCAACATCTGGTCCCAGACAACTGCAATGTTATAAGGAATTCAACGGTGGTGCATGCATGCCCTACTGCATCCTTTCAGTCCCAACAAAATGTTTTCCAAAAATGGGGACTGAATTTGATTCCTATGAAAAAAAATATTGTCTCTTTGTAAATTATAAAATTGCATTGGTGGTGTAATTTTAATAATTTGATAGTTTATGAGGGGCATATTTGTTGCCTCCGTCAACCAACAAAGTTTGGTAAAGGTTATGTATTCACCCATATCTGTTTTTCATCCGTTTGTCCATACAATATCTCATATTTCTCTGTTAACGGTCCATTAGATTTGGTGGTGATTTAAATCATCATCCAAATCCAGGTATTTTTAAAGGTGTCTTTACCATTGCAAGATTGGAATAAATGCCATACCTCTTAAAATCCAAAAATCCACTGGATGGTAGTAAAGTTCCACATGTGTTGGTGGAGGTATGCGCTCTCGATGAGTACTTTCTAGTTACTCATTGTATTCAAATGTCATAGCAGTTAGCAATTATGGATATGCCACGCTCAAATACAGATATTTGGCATGACTATGTTATGACCAGCCTCCCATGGTATTTGTTAAATTGTAACACCATCAGCAGTATTTGAAACTGGAAAACTGAAAAATAATTCCTGCCCTAGGGCATGTAATATCTTGTGGGCGGGCATATTTTGTTAAAAACTAAAAGGGGGGAAATCCAGCTGGCAAAAACAGGAAGTGTCAGCTCGTGGACTGTAATGCTCCTAGCAGTTTCTGTCCGGCCCCCAGCTTCCTACTGGGCAATCACACATTAGCCTCACTACTTCCTGCAGGACCACAGTCATTGACAAGACTTACCGTTCTCATGGTGCTTGATTTACAGTGTACAGCACTAACCACATTCTCTAAGTGTACAATTTACTGTTCTGTCCTGTTCACTTTCTCATTGTGCACATTTTAAAGTGCAGACTGGTTCATGTTCACGAAGTACAGTGTTTTTGGAGCAATATTGACCCGTTCATATTCCCATAACACACAGAGCACTGTACTCTTAAGAGTGCTCTTGGAGTAATGTTACTGGGCTGGCTCAAGTATAGCATATTTTGTGCATTATGTCTGTTTTGACAGATATAATGTCAGATACCTGTTCTGACATGCATCCTACTGAACCTTTCAAGTGTATTTTTTGTTGTCATTTATGAGAATTGTTTCCCTCTTTGCTCAGTGTGGGCTTTTATTATTATCACAGTGGCTCACTGTGCCATCCAGGGACACCTTGGCCTTCAGAGTGTTTTTGAAAGGAAAAATATCTTGATAATTTACTTTGGATCTGAATGCTAATTTCTGTTTGAATGACCTAATGGCATTATGATTGCTCCAATGTGTGTTGCAGAATCCTGCCATGAACTTGATGTTAATACTCGTTAACATGACATTGGCTTTTTTGGTGAATTTGGTGGAAGAATCCACATTCATAAGCAAGAATTTGGTTGCTACATGAGCCAGCTCTGTCTGGATATCCCCTAACGTCAAGCACGTAATGCCCCATTCAAGTTTGGAATCTCCAAGAAATTTTCATGTTTTTTACAGTGACCAAGGTTGCTTGGAAATGATTTAAAAATACAACCTAGGCATTGGTATTGTTAAAAATTGATTTCTTTCATGTGGGGTTTTCCAACCAGATTAACTTTTTCATAGTTCTAACAACCTAGCTCTCGAACCCTCTTTTTTATGGTATTCGCACTGCAGGAACTGTGAATGATAGTTTTTAGAACTCAGTTTAGAGTAACTTTTTTAGGTCCTACTTCTTTCATAACTCAAGAGGAACTATTAGTGATGTAAGTGTATGTTGATTGGTCAAACTCAAGAGCCAGCCCGTTTGTCAGCTGCCTGCAGCAGTCTCAATCTATACCAGAGGTGTTAGAGTACTCTATCATCTTTGATCCATACAACACGAATTTCAAAACGTGTCGGGGTAAAGAGTAAAAAGAGCCCTTCAGCAAGTAAAAATAGAAAATTACTCCTTGAGTTTCATCAATTTGATAACTTGGGCTCCATTTGAGATCGTGTTTATCCCTTAAATGTCAGTGTCGTATTATTAGAAGAATAGAAAGAAGTGTATGCTTTTAGTTGGCGGTTTGTTCAGGTCCATGGGATGAATAATTCACTAGCTAGCATGTTTATTTATTTATTTATTAAGCTTTGACAGAAGTCAGGAAATGATCGCACAGGTGGCAAGGCACCTATTGAGAGGCAATCACCCCACAACATGTACAGACAATTGAACAATGAGAAGAAAGAAAAAAAAAACATATATACATATATATATAGATACATACACACACACATATATATATATATATATATATATATATATATACATTCATACACATACACACACATATATACATACATACATACATACATACACACATACATATAGTAATAATAAAATAAGACAGTTTATTAGCAAGTGTAAGAAACATCAGATGGACAGACGACAACGTGAACAATGACATTTGCCAACCCATGTACAGGATGTGAACAGTTTTGCCATTAAATTAATAAATTCAAGTTTCTAGGTCAATGGTTACACATGTAACTTATTACTTTAATGGGGGAAAGCATTAGCTTGCTGGCTAGCAAATTAATTAACACATTTGGCTTGAATAGACCATTTATGCATGTAATTACATTAATCTCTTGAAGTTACAGTTGAATGATAACTTCCTTTGGAAAGGGGCTACTTTTTGCCATTCTAAACTGAAAAGTGACTTTATAAATTGCAGTGTAAAAGAGGGTTTAGCAACTGACAGAAAGACACTTTAGCTCCTCTTGTGCTTAATGTAATACAGATATTTTCCATTAAATGGAATTGCTTGATGATGAGTTGATGCACTGAGTTGTTGGTGCTCTTGAGTATTTAGTACAAAAATTGGTATTTGTCTGAATTGATAAATGGTCCTTTATGAGTGTAATTCAGGACTTTGTTCATTTGGTTGTGACTTATTAAAATTTTATTGCTAGTAGCACTCTCAATGTTGATTTTAAAATATAAAAACATGGTCCCTGCCTGAAGTGAAAATACTTAGACAGAGTAAGTCTAAATAATGCAATATGGCTCACAGTGAGCTCTTCTTGTTTTGTGTCTCTGCTACAGAGGTGAAGGACTATGAGCCCCCGTTTGGCTCAAAGGTGCGCGAGCACCCTTGTGTGGAGAGTATGAAAGATAACGTCTTACGAGACCGAGGCCGTCCAGAGATCCCCAGTAGCTGGAACAACCACCAGGTAATGACTGCACAAACGCCTACTCGCTCACAAGCTTACAAAGAGTAAGAGCACACATGCTTACTCTCTGGCATGCACACTCAAGCTTTTACCCATTTCAAATGTATTTTAGACAGTGGTGTGTCATATGTATGCAGCTAATTGTAATTGTGACCATGTTTCTGGCGCTACCTGCAGGGTGTTCAGCTCGTGTGCGCAACTATTAATGAATGCTGGGATCATGACCCAGAGGCGCGACTGACTGCGCATTGCGTCGCTGAGCGCTTCCACGACATGGATCAAATGGACAAGCTGTCAGGGCGGAGCTGCTCGGAGGAGAAGATCCCTGAGGACTGTTCTGTGAGTGATGGAAAGTAGCTCCTGCCATCCATCCTGACCAAAGCCAAAGGAGCTGGGCTTGAATGACTGATCAATCACCCAGCCACTCTACTTCAATCATGAAGAATTCTCAACTGAGTCCAAATTTGCTTTCCAAAGGACTGTTGCAGTGAACCGGAAAAACAGAGAAACTGGAAGTTATATACCTACATTTACGCATGTCACACATATTAGACCAATTATACATTGGTCTTCGAAGCACCCTACTGAGAGCAAGACGTAACGAGCTGAACAATATGTCTTTGTAATCAATGTATTTTGTGCTTTTTAAAAATACCTACGCAATAAGAGATCATGTGTTTATGTATATTAATCAATTTATGGAGAGTGTATTCATGTACTATTATCTGCCGAAGGGGGGGTATGGGTGAAATAACCTCTTCTCTCATATGTGAGAATTGTATATACATGTTTTTTTAATACTAATGATATGCCCGTTTCTACAACGGAGGAGATTTTAGCTACTGTTGAGTACGCAGCTGTAAATTGACTAGTGTGTACGGGACTATGGGTGCTAGTATGAATGGAAGGATGTGTGAAAAGGTAGCAATTCTTTAAAAAAAAATACTATGCATTGGCCTCTGTGCCGGCGAACAGGAGGGTTTCTGATTATCCTGATGACTGCCGAACAGTCAGGCGATGTAAATTTGTTATGCTGCACATGTATCGCCTTCCCCTTACTCTGTAATCCTGACATTTGATCTGGGGATGGATCTAGCTTTTTAGTGGAGGATGCATGCTAGTCTGCAGATCTAGGGCAGATGCAGCGAGGGCACTTGAGTGTAATGGAAAAACCTAGGAAGATTAATTTTGGTCAAAACTGAGGTGGGATCATTTCTGTACTTGTTAGGCTTTGCCTTATCACTTATTGTAATATGCATACAAAATAATCCCTGATTTCCTAGGTTTTGCTTAGGCAAACCCTGCCAAGTCCTTAGTATTTAATCATTTGCGAGGCAAAAACTGAGCAAGTTGATCTTCCTGGGACTTTCCGCATTTAATTTGCTGCTTTTTGTTATGGCAAAACCGAGCAAGCTGAATTAAATAATTCATGAAGCAGCATACCTATAACATGATCTGTCAGGTCAGTGCCCATGCAGAGCATTGGATGTGAAGGACGTTCAAGGTCAGTGTTCATAATTCATATAATTCACATGCAAATAACGGCTAAAAAAAATCGCTTCAAGAGGGAAGCAGACTGTGGAGCCCTGAAAACCTGTCAACTGCCACTGCAACTACATAATTGCTAGGTCTTTGTCCATCATTTTGATGACTGATATTTTAAGGCTTGTAAGTCATATTGTCATGGATACTGACAAAAAAAAAGAAACAGAGTCCTTCCTAAATGTTCCTTATTATGTAATGAACAAATGACTGCCAAGTCTGTTTTATTGTCAGACAAGAGCTCACAGTTCTGTATTTTTCTCAAAATCTGCTCCTTTTTTTTTTACTAGGTTTTTCCAGAACACTCAAGAACTGATGGGGATACAGTTAGTGCCTAATTTATATACAGTGCGTACCAACAATAAGATACATATGCCCTGCAAAATTGGGATTTATAAAAAGAAATTTGGCGTAAAAATGAGCTATTTGTGGGCTTGGTCTCATATGTAACCTTTCAAGTTAGTTGTGTTTCATAAACCAGTAATTACAAGCAGTTTAACATCCCCATGGGTTTATAAATTAGGGTATTTTTGATCGTACACCTCATACCCTCCTTTGAATGTACACACCGTTTTTGTGTGAAATGTACAAACATTTTTATGAATGAGACCCCTGGACATTTTGGAGGGAGTGGGGTGACAGTCATTAAGCAAAACTGTGCTTGAGAGTTGACAATCAAAGGGAATCACAACAATTTGTGCAAAGCTTGCTGCAGCTGGAACTGTACTGAGTGAAGTTTCTGCTGATCTTTCCCAGCAAATTATAATACATTAAGGTGTCATTGTAAAAAGAAAAAACTATAACGACTTTTCAAAGGTCTTCTCATTCTGTATGTACAGTTTTGTGTGACATTATGATTAAAGCATTTCCGTATTTGCTTAAAACTTCTAATTTTATGTGCCTTAACATTCAATTCTCATGTCTTCCATATTTAGTTGGCAGATTTGTGAGCCTCATTTATCAAAAGTGTGCCAAACTAATTTGATCGTAAATTGCTTGCAAATTCATTATTCATTCATCCAACAGTGGAATTTATCCAAGTTTTTATGTATTAGATTGTTTGGAGGACCTAACAAGAGTTCACAGTGCTCTGAACTGTTCGACTTGCCTGCATAAATGGCTAGAACACTGCTATAAAGTGTGGTTGTTTGTGGTTTGCTTTTATTCCAGTTATCTTATTGCTATAAATAAGAGGCAGAAACCATTGCTAATATCTTAATTGCTATGGCTGACCTTGTTCTGTCAGAAGATTTGGCACGTCTTGGTGCAAAAACCTGGCAGATCTGTTCGTAGCGAATGATGATGAATAGATTGAATAGATTCCGTCTTCCGAGACCTAAGTTTTTGCCACAGATGAGAGTGAAAACAGTGGAGAGCCACATTTATGTTCTTATTACTTTCTTATTTAATGAACATATATTCTCATGGCATAGGACCAATATTTCCAAAAGTTTGGGCCATTGTCAGTGCTGGAATTGGCAATCTAATTAGGGGGTTTAAGCCACCAAGGAGCTGAACACCTATTGAGTTTGTTAGGTGTGTATCTCACTGGGCTTGCAAACAGTTGGTGACTGTGGTGAATGGACATTCGCCATTCATTCTGCAAAAATAAATCTTAAAAATAAATAAATAAATGTTGATTTTTCAAAACAATATGCCAGCTACACATCAATAAAATGTGTACATTCATTGAGGACAACTTGGCTAAACTCTGACCGCCTCCTGAGGCCTACATGCTACTTTTGAGGGCTGTGTTTTTTTCTTAGCCTCCAGTTTCATGTCAAACCAATGTATTTTAACCTGCTGAAGTATACAGGCAACTTTGCGACAGCATCGATTTTTGCGAATTGAAATTTCCCCGAATGCTCTTCTCAATAAAAATTCAGCTGTATTTGTCAACAGTCAAACAAACAAATGCTGTGTCTGTGTGTTTGACAAATTCAGCGGAATTTGTTAGTTTCTGCTAAAACTTGAATTTACAGTTTATGAAAATATTGATGAATTAGACCCATTGTGAGGGGAGATTTTAGACTGTAGGTTTGGATTGGAGGGCAAGTAGTTTATTGTTCTGCACCATTTCAGATCTATTGTGTTGGAGATGTCTTGTTAGCAATAATGCGAGATGGTCTAGTTCACTCCCATGTGATAGCATTCAAAAAGAGTCTCATCAAAAATCTAGTGTGTAAACTTGCCGTGAATGTGACAGGCTTTTATGGTGGCCAGTGACCGCACACACATGTGCACGCGCACACACAAGTCATTTCAGTCAAGTCCGTGTTGCAAATGGAGGAGACAACGAGGCTTACACTTGTTGCTATTTTGTATTTTAGTGTTCACAGCAGCATCTCAACCTTACAGAGTTTTCAGGCCAGGCATGAGGAGGTTTTTTTACATTTCAAGAGCAGAGTGGAAGTTTCCAGTTCGGCGCCGGCCCTGTGACAATGTCATAAATTTGAGTCCATAATGGGACAATGTAACTTCTGCTACAACAAATGTCAACAAAGCAACCAAATGAAACACGGTATGGGATGACGCAAAACACATACATAGCTCAGCACGACACATGGGGCACATGCTGTCCCCCCATGTATGCTGCAGCAGTCAGGGACAATTTATAAAACCTGGCATCCGTGCCATGAGATGGATATCCTGGTTTACGGAATCAGCAAATGAGGCAAGCATGGCTTGGTTGTTTTATTTCACAGTTTATGTATTGGTTGGCTTTCCAGACACCAAAATTTAAGTGCACAAGAATTGAAAATGAGTTTTTTCAAAATATGTCCCCTTAAAGATTACAGACAACTAAGGGGCAGGAACAGGTTAGTAATGCACACTCAGGTTCTGTTCTCAGAGGGCTTATGCTAAAGTGAGGAAACTCGATAAATCCCCACCTCTCACCTGCTGAAAGAAAATTGCAGTCAACAATTTTAGGGTGGCACCTCAAAATTTCAGAGGTGGCCGATGCCACCTCGGACCACTCCCTAGACCTTGCCCCAGCGTGGAGTTCCGATGAAGTGCTAATGTTAAAATTGTTTCCCACAATGAAGAATTTGTCCCCTCCCCACCACTGTATAAGTCCTTTTCGCTGTTGTTATAGGTCCTTCCCCAACATTTCAATTTCATCCAGAACAAAGTCCATGTCTACACGGCTCAACTGGGCACTGATGACAATCTGCCGGAAAAAGTTGACCCTGCCGTCTTGAGGTTGGTACCCAATCATCATGGAGCCTTTCTTCATCATCCTCTCCTTGATAATCGGGGCAACCTGGCAACATAGTCCATTTTTATCACAATAAGTAACATTCAATTTATGCAGTTAGTCCAGACATGTTAGTTTTATAAAACTGGGATGGGGCAAGGTCTGCCAAGCTTTACTTTTTGTCTTGAAGAATTTCAGCTACTTGGGGATTGGGGGGGTGCCTATTGGATCATAATCAACATTCTCCATGAACAAACTAATGGCCTGGCAAGTAATTGTGCCCACAGCAACACATATTTGGCTTTGCATATATACACAGGATTGACCAACATGTGCTCAGATGCTATGGTATTAACAGAGATATGGCGATGTTTTTAGCATTCTAACTCCTTTTGACTGCTTTTACACAATGCAAGTTTTCTTTGGCTGACCACGATACAATTTCAATGCCCATTCAAATTGCTGGTGAAACTGGGTACTAATTGAGGGTATCGCCAATACGCAAAAAATGCCCGGATATTACTTTCGTGCCCCGTTTCAGATGCATAATGGGATAGCTCGGTCACCCAGTTGCTTCCAGTCTCTTTTGCGGCTACGGGAAAAAAATCGAACGCTGCCTAGGCGTGCTTGGTTCCACCGACCACATCGGGTACTTGCATACTCACCCGTATGCTCGTGAAACTAGCTGTGCGCTTGGTGAAGGTTTACAATTTCTCGGCTTGAATTACGTATGCGTGCATGCATGGCTGAGGCACAGCTAGCTGACGCTAAACTATCGCTGTGACCTCAGTAACGCACCGGAAGTAAGTGGGTTCCGGAAGTAGCAAGATATTTTGCCGAAAGCGCTACATCCGGGCATTTTTTTGTATTGGTGATACCCTCAATTAGAGATTTCTGTGAAAATACAATGTTGGAGTTAATCTAGTTAGTGTATCAGTAAATTGGTGGTACTCTTGGAGGTCTATAGCAGCAATAAGGTTTGTCTGCATTATTGTTTGCCATCTGCCAACAAATTGGATACAATCCAAAATAGTGCCTGTTTAAACAAGTCATGAAAGTCCAATATTGGAAAATTTGAGCTTAATCAAGTAAATGAGATTTGACCAGAAACTAGGCAGATGATGATGATGAGGTTTTGGCTAATGAGACAAGTGTATGGGCCGCAGTTTCAAATGCTGTTCATTTCATTACTCCATCAACTACTTGCTGCCACCTGGCGGTGATTTTTCTCCTCTAAACCTTGAGCATTACGCTAATCTGAGACAGCAGTATTATATTAAACGGAAAACTTCAAACTAACCTCTGCTCTTCTGATGAGGGCTACTACAATATTTAGGATTTTTATCCAGCAAAGTAAGCGAACCATCAGGGTTAAATGCTGCAAACTCCATCAAATTTGTCAAGATAAGATGTAGCACTTACATTGTGGATCTTCGCCCAGGATTCTTTGCTTTCAGGCATCTTCCGAAGACTGGGCGGAATATACCAGAAGCACACATTGGCATATTCAGGCTGCAGAAAATATAATGAATATTTCAGGAGAGGTTTCAGGAATTCCACTGATTTTTACTCTGGGAAAGATTATTGTATTTCCCACATTTATGCAAACAGCTTGCCAGGCCTGAGTAGGGCTGCTCGTGTGAACTTCTCTACCCCCGCCCTGCATCCACGGGCCCGCACCCATGCCTGCACTCACAATTTTTCAAGATATGAGCCCGCACCCACACCTGCATGTACCATGACTCTTGTGCCTGCAGTTACCTGCAGTTTCTAAAAAGGAAAGGCAAAATTCTTGATGACACCAAAGAGAGGAAAATTGCAATAGGAGCGCTCTGATATAGCGCAAAACTGTCATAAATCGGGAGATTAGAAGAAGGAAGGGGAATTTTTGTCGACGTCCGCACTTCTGGTAATAATGCTGCATTCATGTGCTATGGGAATTATGGTAAATACCAAAAGCCGACGTGAAAAGTTCACATGAACACCCCCCCATGTGGTATTTTCCACTGGGCAACTCGTAGAAAATTTTGATACACGAGTTGCCGAGATGAAATAACCTTTTACCTTTTCAACATGGCGAAGAGCGAGCAAGGATTCATCGCCAATGGTAAATAATGTGTCCGCCATTTTTAATTTCACTCCAACAACACAAGCACTTGAACACAACGCACTCGTAATTTCGAATTCACAAATGGAAAGTATCATCTTCCCGATCGCACATGAATGCAGCATAAGACCAGCTTCTCCAAGTCAATGCATGCACTACGAAATACGATGAGCATTGCGCAGCTTCGCAGTCAAATACCATCGTGGATACACAGATATGAATATGAAAATATCGTAAAATTCAAATAAACGCTACATTCCAGTGAAAGCCGGAGTTCATGTCCTGGAACTAAACGCTATAAATCGCCATTACATCAACCGCACACGGATATGAGCGGAAGTTCACTCGTTGACATTTTGACCGTTAAGCCGTCATTATTGGCAAGCATACCCTCCTTGCAATGTGCCGCATTGTATATCAGATCACTCCTATTGACATAATTGATTACAAATGGAAAAGAGTTACAGCTGACAGCAATGGGGTGGCTAACTGCAATTCTGATTGCTATTGACAATATAAGTAGTATTTAGCACTCATTTATGACGTCTACTCTGAAAAGAAGCCATACTGGCTATTAGAAGAAGAAGAAGCCATATTTTGTTGAGTACCTTCCTAATTTGTGTGGGTAAGACAACAAAATACAACCTCAATTCCAAAATAGTCGGGACAAAGTGTAAATTGTGAATGAAATCAAAACGCAATGACTTTCAAATCACACCAGCCAGTATTTTATTCACAATAGAACAGAGATAACAGAGCAAATG
The DNA here is from genome assembly GCA_029721435.1 of Gymnothorax reevesii. Lineage (NCBI taxonomy): Eukaryota > Metazoa > Chordata > Actinopteri > Anguilliformes > Muraenidae > Gymnothorax > Gymnothorax reevesii. Next base: position 31,568,865 of record CM056573.1, read on the forward strand.
TTGAAACTGAAATTTTACAATTTTATCCAAAACATAAGCTCATTTCAAATTTGATGGCTGCTACAGGTCTCAAAAAAGCTGGGACGGGGGCCTGTTTACCATGGTGTTGCATCCCCTCTTCTTCCTAACACAGAGTGGAGGCGTCTGGGCATTGAGGAGACAAGTTTCTTGAGTTTAGCCATTGGAATTTGATCCCACTCTTGGTTAATACAGGCTGCCAGCTGCTGGAGAGTTTTGGGTCTCCTTTGACAGACTTTTCATTTAATTATGTGCCGAATGTTCTCAATCAGTGAAAGATCAGGACTGCGGGCAGGCCGTTCAGGCAGTTCAGCAAACTGACTCTTCTACTACGAAGCCATGCTGTTGTAATAGCTGCAGTATGTGGTTTTGCATTGTCCTGCTGAAATACACAAGACCCTCCTTGGAATAAATGTCATCTGGAGGGCAGCATATGTTGCTCTAGAACCTTTATATACCTTTCAGCATTCATGGCGCTTTTTAAAACATGCAAGTGTCCCACACTATATGCACTAATGCATCCCCATACCATCAGAGATGCTGGCTGTTGAACTGAACGCTGATAACAGGAGGGGTGGTCTTTCTCATCTTTAGCCCAAAGGACTCGATGCCCATGATTTCCAACAAGAATGTCAAATTTGGACTCGTCTGACCGCAGGACACTTTGCCACTTTGCTACAGTCCATTTTAAATGAGCCTTGGCCCAAAGAACACGGCAGCGCTTCTGGATCATGCTCAACAGTGGCTTCCTTTTTGCATGATCGAGTTTTAGGCTGCATCTGTGGATGGCACTGTGGACTGTGTTTACAAAAAGTGGCTTCTTGAACTATTCCTGGGCTGATTTAGTAATGTCAATGACAGAATCATGCCAATGAGTGATGCAGTGGCGTCTAAGGGCCCGAAGATCACGGGCATCCAGTAAAGGTCTTCGGCCTTGTCCCTTATGCACAGACATTTTTCCAGTTCCTCTGAATCTTTGCATGATGTTATGCACTGTGGATAATGAGACCTTCAAAGCCTTTGCAATTTGATGTTGAGGAACATTGTTTTTTAAGTATTGTTTTTTATGCAAGCCTTCACAGGTTGGAGAGCCTCAGGCCATCTTTACTTCTGAGAGACTCAGCCTCTAAGACATCCCTTTTATAGCCAATCATATTTCACATTTGATGCCAGTTAACTTAATTACTTGCTAAATGTTCTTTCAGCTGATTCTCATATATATTAATTGCTTTTTCAGCCCTTTTTTGTGTGTGTCCCAACTTTTTTAGACCTGTTGCAGCCAGAAAATTTGAAATAAGCTAATTTTCTGGATAAAAAGGTAAAATGTCTCAGTTTCAACATTTGAAATGTTATCTATGTTCTATTGTAAATAACATATTGGCTCATGTGATCTGAAAGTTAGTGCATTTTGATTTTATTCACAATTTGTCCCAACTATTTCGGAATTGGGGTTGTAGTTAAACTAACAATATTGGCTAATATACCTCTCATAGTGGTTATTTTGTTGTGTTCACTTATTGAATAGCATGACATTTATTGCTGTGAATGTGACTGACTTGAGATATAATTAATGAGCGTCTCGCGGGTTGTAAATTTGCCGTGGGCCTGCAAATTTTTTTTTGTTCCCACATCCGCACCAGCAACCGCAGTAAATTTATGCTTGCCCCCACAACCGCCCCGCACCCGCATACTTTTTTGTTGCGTGGCCCATAGGGGCCCGCGGACTGCGCGGGTGCGGTCCACCCACGCAGCCCTATGCTGAGTAGGGACACAAGTTCCATTGTTCATTTATAAGGGCACCTTTTCTATGATTAAGAGTTTACCTTGTGTTGCCTCACAACTTCTCATAGCCTTTTGAGTCTGTTTTTGGCATTTATCAACATGAGCAGCAGAGGTGTGCCACTCAAATACCATGAAGACATTGTAAGGCTGAGAAACAAGTTAAAAAAACTGTCAGATATGTTGGTATGATGAAAAAAACTAACTGGTAGGAATGTAAAGAAAAGAAAAGGAAGCACTAGTGAGCTCAGTAATCAGAAATGCCCTCAGCAGTTCATGACTGAAGAATTCATAATGAAATGAAGAAAAACAACAGAAGATCTGTCCATAAGACCAGACACAATCCCATGATGCAGTTCTGAATTTGACACCTCATCCATGCATTACAGTTCATAGTCCCAAAAACACCATGTTAATTACTGACCTCCATCAGAAGCCGGAAGCCCTCTCTCTTCTGTATCTCTAAAGCTAGATACCTGCAATAAGTGGCACAAGAAATATGAGTATACACTTTCTCCATGCACAGCAAACTGTTCAGGTTTTACTTTTATGGAGTGGAATTTACTCTTACAGAGTCTATTTAAATCCACTGCTGCCAGAGTGAACCAAATAGACTCTTTAAGAGTTGATTTAACTCTTACTTCTTGTCGGGTGTGGAGGGAAAAGAATTTAACTTCCAAGGCATATAGTGCCCCGCTAAAACACAACAACAACTTGCATGCCTGCATGAAGTACATGGCGTCACACCGACTCTCACTTCTCAGCTCTGAGAATCATTTTCTCAGTGTTTCAAAGTGAAGAGGTACCATTGACTTGCTCACGTGGTATTTGCAAGTGGCTTACTGGATATCCTTAGGCAGTGTCAAAGAAATACTACATCTCCCAACGGGCTTTGCTCTAAATTTTACTTTGCAGAGAAGCTCATTCTCTCCACTGAAGTTGCCGATAGAGCCATAACTACAAACAGCTGTAAACAACAGAAAAAAAACTCTTCCTGATTGTTTTTGCAAAACTTGTTCAGACGTCTCTCCATTCTGTTCAAATAGAAGAGGAGAGATTGGATGGTTGTGAAATATTTCAGTCGCAGTCCATTCCTCATTCTTATCGCTGCTCTGAATTTCATCAAATGATTAAACCGTGACAGTTGTAGTGGAGCAAAAGGTTCACTAGAGGGGGTTGGCTGCACTCTCAAGGATGCAGAATTTAGGAGACGTCACACCTCAGGGTTTATCTCCATCCCTGATTAAATCAGGACAAGATGTGCAAGGATGGTGATTCACTCCTACATAAGATTAAACATGCCAAGTTCAAACAGATGAGTAGACAGCCTGCAATGTGAGTGCAATACAGTTGGACTCTCTTGTGCAGCTTGCCTTAGCTCGACAGGTACGGGTTTTATTCATTAAATAGAATTAAATAAGAGCTCTTGATGATCATAACTGTCCATAAATGCGCACACACAGCAGTGGGTATGCAAAGTAAATGCTCCTCATCCCAAAAATGTATAACACTGGAATAATACTCAAAACCTTAGAAGATAATTTAATATTTGCGTTATTGACAATAAGCTTTATTTGCTTCCAGTCAAAGTAATTGCGTGCATGTGACAAGACCATAAATTTGTGACAGTATATTTTCTGAAGCAAAAGCTTTACATTGTGAGCTTTACAGGGTAGGATGGGAGGATCATACTAACCTGGCGAGAGCAACGGCCTTGTCCACTCTCTCCTCCAGGCCATTGGTCCCGACTGCTTTCCACAACAGCCAGAATTTGAAGGCATCTGGCTTCCGGCTGCACTGAATGGACTTGTCACCAGTGTCATAACTGATGTCATAGAATTTGTCCTGCTGGAATAGGTAGGATGCGCGAGCAGAGTGGCACCGCTGCAGCAGACCCTGAGAAATATGCGCACCAATGGGGACAAAAAACCAGATGCGCGCAAACACACACACACATACACACACAAACATATATACACATACACAGAGTCATACATTTTAGATGCAGTTTATCTATGCTAATGTTTGCAGCATCCATCTCCTGAGATGGCAGTTTCTTCCAAGCACATTTTACTGCAACATATTTCATGCCTTATGGCTTATGCCACTGCAAATATGACACTATCTTTTAACCCTAGAAGCACGTTCTGTAAGTGCCACTCAGTGTAAAACCTCGCCAAAAGAGATACCATTAAGCCAGCACGAAATGGCTATGATGCAAGACGCAGCTTACCATTCTGAGGCTTTGTTATTTCCGCTGTCAATTGAATTAAAGTACAGCTCAATATATGGTGGATTTTAAAATTGAACTACGTTTCAGTGAAATGTGAAACCAGCATAAATTTCAGACTTTTTCCATCTTTTATTTGACCCCAAACTAACTAATAATAAGAGAACAATATATATTTATTTTTTATCATTTGGAAAAATATTCTGAATAATGTGAAACACCCTGATTGTATAATTGCGCACGCCTGTTCTTAATGGAGGCTGCTGCTGTGATCAAGAGCATGTCTGTCGGTGATTAGCATTATCCTACCATGAAATACAGTCCTACTGGGAGAACCATGGTCCACAATTGAACACCACAATGGAAAAATGATCAAAGCCACATTTTCACATTGTATTGAAATGATGAATTAAAAATTCTAAACAATCTTAGATACAAAGCACTGAAAAAATATGCAAAAAAATGTAAAATATATAAAATATTGTAGTAATATATAATATTATTAGATATTTTTTATACATATGATAGTAATATCTAATATCATTAAATATTATTATAACTATTAGAATAATATATAAAATATACAAAAATGCAAAAGTTGGACTCTGATCGTTTTCCCTTTGTGGTCTTCAAATGCTTACCCATAAACTACCAGATCTCATTGCTGAAAAGTAACAACCAGGAGGGGGTTGTAAAGGAATATCAAAGACATCAGATGTACTTCGGAGCAATCTCAAAACAATCAATAGATGGAGAAAATATGGCACGGCAGAGACATTGCTAAAATTAGGGCAGCCCTCAAAAGTAGAGAGAGAAAAAGGAGAAAACTCAACAGTTAGGCTACCATGACACCTAAAGCAACACTGAAGAAACTTCAGGAATTTCAAGCCAGTAATGGCAACTCATTTCATGTGACAACCTTCAACCGTATTCTGGGCAAGTCTGGGCAATGCGATAGGGTGCTGGGATGAAAACCCTTACTCACATTGATGATCTAAGGTATATAAATTAAGCCAAAACACATTCAGTCAACCCAATCAACGTAGGAATGTGTTATCTTGTGATTAATTTGAAGAGTTTTGGCCATAATTCTTCTCAGGAAATCATTTAAGGAGCATCACGCTTTGGGACTGCTTCTTATCAGCTGGGATAGGGTCGATGACTGTGACCGAAACCACACTTCGAGATTGACTGAGGCACAGCTTCGAAAAATGAAAATTAAAGTCTTGGCATGGCCCAGGTAGATTCCAGACCACAACTGTTTTGCAAATGTGCTGAGTGACCTAAAGTGAGCTGTACGTAAGAGATTTCCTGGCAATATGAATGTTTTTGGCATGGGAGTCAGATAAAATCTCACTCCGCAAGTATAAAGTTGAAAGGCCCCTTTCATGGCACCTGGTGCGCAGCCAATCAGTCATTTCAAGCCATTTCAAAATCTGTGTTTTGTGACATTATGTGGTGAAGTGACTGTCCAGATGCAAGAAGGACTGATCAATTTCAATCAATCAGGTAATCAAGTACGTCATTATTCTGAGTGACCCCTCCCCCTTACGATGTCATTAAGGACAGATTTAAAATGCCTTGTAATGGCTGACTGGCAATGCACCAAGTGATATGATAGGGGACCTTTAGCAGAGACTTATTCACCAAGACTTGCTGCAGTAGTAAATGCAAAAAGTGCATCCATAAATTATTAGCTGAGGGAAGGGGTGTGACAACTTTTGCACCCAGGGCATTGTAGGTTATTTTGCATTGATTTGTCCTAATAATTAGCCTTTCCATCTTTGTTGTAGTAGTACTTAGACTTCCACTTTAAGATTGAACATTTTGTCTGGAATTTATAGTGTAATTATTTCTGGGTTTACATTTCAAAAACCTGCAATATCAATGAGGGTGAGAGGTCTTTTGTGTCCCCTGGTTCATGAAAACTAATATAGAACTATAACTAATCCACATAAAATCTCACCGTTTTGTCTCTGACCATGAAGGCACAGCACTGCAGGCCTGCCATCAGCATCTTGTGTGGATTCCAGGCCACAGAATTGGCCCTGTGAGATTAGCACAGATACCATAAACACATGACTCACAGAGGCCGTAACCTCTCCAAATGTTGCCCCCAAAAGGGCAATCGGGTTTCTGTGACTCCAGGTCTGACATATAGGAGATATTACACTAGGGTCATCCCAGCGCACATCAACATGAAACATTAAGGAGCAGATGTACAAGGCTCACCTCTGAATGCCCTTCAGGAGGTGCCTATGTTTTCTGGAGAGCAGAGCTGCCCCACCCCAGCAAGCCTACAGATGGGCACAGAGGAACCATCATTTGTTTTGATCCACAGGCAGAAAAGATAGCTTATGTACATCCACTGCCTGGAAGATCTGCCAGCAATGGAATGCATTTAATGCAAGTTGACACGTGCTATAGCATCCAATTCACTTTTATTAAAATTTAATTTGTAATATTACTAATGATACCTTGAAGTTAGAAGGTCGAGGCTAAAGATACAGTAGCTTGTATTTCCCATAAATACTGCCAGGTGCTGTTTAAACAAAAAGATCAGCCTGTATTTAGCCCCTGACTCCAGGGGCTCTCACTGGGTGCTGTGCCTTTATAAGGCTGCTCTCAACTGCAAGTATGAAATTAATCTTGTTTCAGAATGATTCAGACTTGAACCACTCCCCATTACTCAGCTACACAGTAACATGTGGATGGATTTGTTGATGAATGTATTAACTCTGTAGATGAATGTGTAGATGAATGAGAAAATAAAAAGAAAGACTGGTGAATGAATGAATTAGCGAACTTACGTCAACATGGAGCCAGAGTTTGTGTGTCTGGCAGATGTTGGCAATTTCATCAAGGGGGTCGAATGCTCCCAGCACAGTGGTTCCTGAGGTGGCATTAACCATGAATGGACAGGCACCCTGAAAAGCAAACTAATTTCAAGTCTCCACTAAGCATGAGGACACCTGCTAACTACTGGCTAGTGTATGTGCTCGTATATTCCTCACATTGAGGAATGAGGAAATTAAGTGTTTCATCTGATAATGGTCAGAAAATGTCTAGCATAGGCATAGCGTATGGTCTATGGTCTTGGCAATGCCCACTGATTTAGTGTATCGAGGCTGTGCATCATACATTGCTTCCAAATCTCTTAAATACAAAAAAATAAGATAAAATTAAATGTTCTTTTATGACTTACCCTTATTCTTCCAGGCTACAATGTACAGTTTTCATCTTTTCAAGATAAGTTTTGTTTGATCTAAAACATTACGTGTGCTCCAAAGCTTCTTGATCCCTTAAACGCTTAACTTTTCACTAATATTTTCCCATTAGTAGGTTCAAAAATCAGAAGAGGCCTTTTTTTTTGCATAGTGGGTCAATATCGCATACTGTACATATTCTGCATCTGCTGGTTGCAGCACTTCAAGTAAGCTACATTGCACGTATATTTCAAGAAATAATCAAACCCTGGATGCCATGTTTCTGTATCAACATCTTAACATCATTTTATATACACATTTCTCTGTAAATCAGCACATCATAATTGGGATCATTGAGAAACATTGGAATTGCCTATAAAATTTTAATTGTATCCATAGAAAAGTATCTGGGGATACTGTGGCTCACACTCCCGCACCTGTATATGATTCTCATGATCCCTCTATGGGTTACTCGTTATACTGGACTGGACTGTTCTTATATTTGGCTAGACTATTCATGGTCACACCATCCATCAATTTTGTGTTTGGATCAGCTAATGCAAAAGGGGGAATTTTGTCCAAGTATGGGGATACACCTGCACTCGAGGACAACCAAATTTTTAGCTCGTTCTTTAAGTATGCTAACTTAACTTAGCCAAAATGCAATCAACATGCATTGCTCAGCACTTACTTATGGTATGACTCCATGACTTGTCTCCCAGTTTTCTATTTGTCGAATATGTGAATAGTTTGATAATCTAGAGGTAAGGCCGCTGCTTTTCTGATCATTTGTTGTGTCCAGAATTTTGATGGACTGGGTGCGCAGCTGACTCCCTGAATAAATTAGCTGGCTATTATTACGAATGTCATTGCTTGCTGCAACTTGGCAGTCACTAGTTAATCCACTCTAGACCCACAATGTTGATTTATGCTAACTGAACTAAAACGGCTTTCCCTCTTGCACCAGCTTGCTGTTAATTTTTGGATTTATATTGCCACCTTGTGGGCTCAGTGATTTATTGCAAAGGATTAGCTTAACGGAAAGAAAAGAAACTGGCACCCCTGCATCAATCCAAACAGCTCTTGTATTCTGTCCTTAGATCTCTTTACATTCCAATTGACAGCAGGCCTTTTTTTATTGAAGCAGGTCATTGTCATATTACTTTCGGTCATGAGCACAAATTATAAGCAATGATGCAATTATATGCAATGGTGTCAACCTGCATCATTGTATATAAGAACATTTTTATCAAAAAACAGTCTAATAATGGTCTGAGTGTCATTCAGTACATGGCTACAGAGATATATGACCTGAAAAGACTGCTTAAAGGTATCCAAATCGTTCCTTATCCTCAAATTTTTTTCTGAATAATTTGCCATGTTGTTCCAAGAAAAAGATTTGTGTGTAAGTTTAAATATCGTCTTCGACCCCTTACAAGGATAAATTCCAAAGGAAAGCAGTCACTCGACCGTGACTATCAGCCATTCTGGCTGCTGGACCGCGGCCATTTCGACGTGCCTACTACTTAATATGCATGAGCAATTTGCATGAAAAGTCACATCAGATCAGTGGTCAGATTCGACTGCTAGTAAATAAATTACATGTCATGGTTTGGAGGCGTTGAGAGCTTTCTTTGTTGCTCTTGTCCGGGAGGATATCGTTTCGCTCCCAATCAGATTCCTGGGCCAGCTGGCATTAATTGGGGGCATATTTAAGCTCTAGTTCAGCCTCACTTCCGTTGCTAGAGTGTCAGTGTCATGTTTGCACTTTAGCCCGTAAGGTCCCTAGTAAGAGAGTTGGTAAGGGTTTAGTTGCATATTTGAGGACAAGTTCTAGCCAGCAAAGGAATCTTTCTGTTCTTATCCCATTCTTTTCGTCCTCTCGAGCTTGCTGTGCTTCCTTGCCTCGGACGACATATAGGTCCGTTGGAAGCGCGAGTCTCGCTTTCTTATTTTATTCGTGTCTCTCTCTCAACTGCTGTTTCCCCTTTTATTCTGGTATCTCTAACTCACCAGCCATCACAGTACGCACCTGCCAAACATGGAGACATCAGCGGAGGCTGAGATTAAAAGGGCTGTTACCAGCCAGCAAGCTATGCTATCTGGTTTCCCTAAAGAGCTTACAGGTTTGAGCAATCAGTGGTCTGATTAGATGAGAGACTCTGCCTTCAAGAGAATTCCCTTCAGAGTCCGGAGAGCTTTCTGTTAAGCTCGACTGAGAGTGTTAGGTCTCTGTCTACACAAGTTTCACAAAATGTTGCACAAGCATCATCTATACACCTTCCCCAAGAACCCAAGTTACAATTACCTCAAAGATATGGTGGCGAGGCCGGAAAATGTAAGGATTTCATTACCCAATGTGAAATATTTTTTAGGGCTCAACCGTCACAATTTGATAATGAGGATTCTCGGGTGGCATTTATATTATCCCTGCTGGCTGGCACAGCACTCACTTGGGTTGGCCCACTAATCAGATCTAATTCACCGGCGGTAAAATCTGTGGAGGCTCTTGTTAGGGAGATGGTGTCAGTATTTGATCAAGATATTTGTGGTCAGGACGCGGCTACGCGTTCGATGCACCTTAAACAGGGCAAAGAAAGTGCAGCTGAGTTCACAATTGCATTTTTCTCTCTGGCCATAGAGACAGGCTGGCCGGAGGCTCCTCTAATGACTGTGTTCAGTCATGCTCTTACTTAGGAGATAAAGTGCACGTTGACTACATTGGAACCCTGTTCGACTTTAGACTCTTTGGTTCGTACGGTCGTGCGAATTAACAACCGCATACGCGAATGCAACAAGGAGAAGCTAAGCAGATTGCCGCTTGCTGACAATAGGGCTAAAGTTGCTAGTGGTGGCTGTGCAGCTCCTATTCCACACACTGTAAGTTGAACTCCGGTTGAGCCCATGCAAGTTGATAGTTTGTTTGACAGTCGGAATAATAAACCTAGTCGCAGAAGAATAATCTGCTTTAACAGTAATAAGCCAGGTCATACCCGTCCACGTTGTCCTAAGTGTTAGGGAAAATGGAAAACCCCTCTAGCGATGAGGGGTCCGATAGAGGGGCAGACCCAATTTTCCTTCCGAACACTAATCCCTGTTGAACTGACTGTAAAGCGCAAGAGATTTACTATTGAAGCGTTTGTAGATTCGGGCGCAGTATATTGTTTCATGGATATTGGGTGGGCCGGGAAGCACTTCCTTCCCACCGTTATGCTTTCACAATCACGCTCTGTGAGAACTTTGAACGGTCGCCCGCTTGGAATGGGAGTTATAACCGAAGTTTCTGAACCGCTAAATATTTTCATTTCATTTGGTGGCCACCCTGAGGAGGTTCGGTTTTTTATTATTAGTTCCCCTGCTTTTCCCATTGTTTTAGAGCATTCTTGGCAACGGGAACACAGACCTTGCATCAGCTGGGGGGACCATAACAATCCTATCTTCCGCTGTGGCACCAATTGCAGCTGTCATTGTAGAGATAATGAAACTTGTTTTCCCAGGCATCAAGCTATGGGGCAGGCTGATGCCTGGAGCGAGTGTGAGGAGGCTATCTCACTGTATCCTCCTAGACTAGAGAAGGGGGCAGAGGAGAGGATGGAATGGGATCCTCACTGTGATTCGTGACAGCCAGAGGACGATTTCCTTTTAGAGGATTTTAGGGATTCTGAATCAGTCACGGAGACATGAGATTCAGAGCAGGGTGAGGAATTTGGGACCACCCTGAACTTTAACTTGCTTTCTAATGTCCCTAATGACTATGCTGATCCCGCCGAAGTGTTTAGTAAGCAACGAGCATCAACGTTACCTCCCCATGGTCCGTACAAGTGCGAGATCAATCTTTACCCCGGTACAACTCCTCCTAGGGGTTCGCTATACTCGCAGTCAGGACCTCAGCGTAAGGCGATGCAAGAATATATTCAGGAAGCTCTTGCTAATGGTTTTATTCAGCCGTCCACATCTCCTGCAGGAGCAAGATTTTTTTATATGGAGAAGAAGGATGGTGGTCTGAGACCCTGTATTAATTATAGGGGTTTGAATAAGATCACTATTAAAAACCGGTACCCCCTTCCCTTAATGAATTCCGCGTTTGAACGTCTGCAGGAGGCGTCATTTTTTACGAAGTTCGTCGGCAACCTTTTGTCTCAGGAGATGGTGGTGTAGCGCAGGGTCGATGAGCGGCACCTCCTGGAGTGACTGAGTAGTCCCACTCTTGAATGGCAGTCGCTTGGGCACTTAGTACAGACGTTGGACATCGGCGCCAAAACAGAGGCTGCCCTGGCCTTCCTCCTTGCTCTTTTGTTTACCAGCTAGTTGTTTCTTGCTGTTTCTGCCCTCTTGACTCACTCGTGAATGACAGTTCTCCAGGCTTGTTGGTGGTCAGCGGTCTTTTCCCAGGTGTTTGCGTTGACGTCAGCCAGCTTCAGGTCTCGTTTGCAGATGTCCTTGAATCGGAGCTGCGGCCTTCCAACTGATCGAGAACTGTCTCTCAGCTCCCCGTACAGCATGTCCTTGGGGATGCGCTCAGGTTTCATGGGGCGCACATGTCCCTGCCACCTGAGACGGCTTTCACTGAGTAGTACAAACAGACTGGGGATGCCAGCGCTCTCTAGGACCTCTGTGTTGATCACCTTGTCCTGCCACTTGTTTTGTAGAATGCGCCTGAGGCAGTGGAGGTGGAAACTGTTGAGTCTGAGGCACTCCTTTTTCCCTAAGGTAGTGATGGCCGAGGTGTAGATGGCGTCACGAAGGTGGCACCACTTGCTGTCAATGTCAATGGCTTCTGAGAGTTGGATGTCCATCTTCTCTCAGAAGGTTGTCATGGAACAGATGGGCTTTCTCGGTGACTGTGGCATAGCTGGTGTTGATGCGTGGGAGCCCTTTGGTTTTGGCATGGTGCATCTTCTTGGCTGTCCGTCTCATTCTGCTGCCGACAAGGGAGTGGTCTGTGTCATAGTCTGAGCTGTGAAAGCTACAGGTTTAGAGAATACTACGTAGGTCTGCACGCCTAGTGAGGACGATGTCGAGCTGGTGCCAGTGGCGAGACCGAGGATGTCTCCAGGAGACTATGAGGCATTCCTTGCCCATGAAATATGTGTTGGTCACACACAGGCTGTGGTAGCAGCACAGTTCCAGAAGCCACGGTGTATTCTCATTAATCCTGCCTATGCCCTGGTGGCTGAGACAGGAGGGCTAGGCATCGTGGTCAGCTCCAACTCTAGCATTGAAGTCTCCTAGGAGCTCCAGTCCTTCAGTGCTGGGGATCCTGGATATTGCCTCATCCAGTGTCTCCTAAAACTGGTCCTTAGCCTCAGGAGAGGAGCAGAGTGTCGGCGCGTAGATGCTGAGGAGGTTGACGAAGCCTGCAGTTGTTGACAGTCGAAGGGCAAGGATTCTCTCTGTTCCGCCTGTTGGTGGTTCTATGGCTGCAGTCAGCGAGTTTTTCACAGCAAAGCCCACACCGTACTGTCTTAGGCTGTCCTGTGGCAGACTCTGCCAAAAGAAGGTGTACCTAGCCTCTCTGATGGAACCATTGTCAGCCAGGCGGGTCTGCTGCAGGCAGGCGATGTCCACATTCAGCCATGTCAGTTCCCGGTTGATGATTGCGGTTTTGCGGGCATCAACGATCTGTTGTAAGTCGTCTGTGAGTCCCGAACGCATGGTCTGGACATTCCAGCTTGCTAGCCAAAGCAAGCTAGTCTTCATCTTTCTTTCTTTTCTGCCTGGTGCAGATTTTCCAGCTCGCTTGTCAGGATAGTCAGTCCCTAATCCCTACCCACCCAATAGAGCAGGCAAGCTGTTGGGGGACAGCACCCAACTGGCTGGGGGCTGCCCAGCTTGAGGCGGGCGGTAGCTGTCCAGTGAGACTGCAATGGCCTCTCCCACCGTAGGAAGTGACCCCAGGCGCTCGTTCCTACGCCAATCAGATTTTAACTGGTAGATCTTCGTAATGCATATAACTTGGCTCACATTCGGGAGGGGGATGAATGGAAGATGGCATTTAACACTCATGGTGGGCACTACGAATATTTAGTCTTGCCGTTCCGCCTGATTAATGCCACCTCGGTGTTTCAAGCACTCATTAATGATGTCCTCTAAGAGATGTTGGAGAAATTTGTCCTTGTTTATCTTGATGATATTTAGATTTTTTCTTCAACACTCCCGGAACATAAACAACACGTCAGACGTGTGCTCGAGGCCCTCCTTAATGCCAAGCTTTTTGATAAAGCCTAGAAATGTGTTTTTCACGCCCAAACTGTCTCATCCTTGGGCTTTGGAATGGGCTCATTCGGATGGACCCGGACAAAGTGGCTGCGGTCAGGAATTAGCCTGTGCTTCAGAGTGTTAAGTAGGTTCAATGCTTCCTGGGCTTCACTAATTTTTATAGGAGGTTAACCTGCAATTTTAGCGCGGCTGCTGCCCCCATTATTGTGCTCACCAAGAAGAATACCTCTTCTGCATTTTTTTGGTCTCCAGCAGCTGATGCTGCCTTTCAGGAATTAAAGAAACGTTTTAGCTCAGAGCCTACTCTGGTTTTGCCCGATCCCTCCCTCCCATTTGTGCTGCAGGTGGATGCTTTGGAGGTGGGCGTGGGTGCTATTTTGTCCCGGTGCCCTTGTTGGGATAATAAGTTACACCCATGCGCATACCTCTCCCGGTCTTTGTCCGCCGTGGAACGCAATTACAGCATTGGTGACTGGGAGTTATTGGCAGTCAAGCTGGCGCTTGAGGAGTGGTGCTAGAGGGAGCTGATCACCCTTTTGTGGTATGGACCGACCATAAAAACCTCCAATATATTCAGCAAACTAAGCATCGTAATTCCAGGCAGGCGCGGTGGTCATTATTCTATAACCACTTTGATTTTACACTGACCTATCGCCCAAGTTCTAAAAACATTAAGCCTGACGCCCTGTCACAAATTTACGACCGCTCTGATCACAATCCTACACCGGAGCCAGTTATTTCGGCTGCTCAGTTTGTGGTATCCATTCAATGGGAGGTTGAGGCAGTGGTTCAAGAGGATTTGAAGACCGACCTCGGTCCTGGGGGGGAGCCTCCTAGCTGTTTGTTTGTCCCGCCTAGAGATAGGCCACAGGTCCTCCAGTGGGGACACTCTTCCCGCTTGGCGGGGCACCAGGGGGCCCATTGGACAAAGCAGTTCCTGACCCAACATTTTTGGTGGCCAGGTATGATGAGGGACATTCGGGAATTTGTTGCTGCCTGGTTTGCTGCGACCTTTGCCTGTTCCCAGGCACCCTTGGACGCATATTGCGTTAGACTTTGTAATGAGGCTGCCTGTATCTGATGGCAACACGGTCATCCTGGTAGTGGTTTACCATTTTTCTAAGGCTGCTCATTTTGTCGTGCTACCTAAGTTGCCTTCAGCGCGGGAGACGGCCCTTCTTGTTGTTAACCATGTGGTCCGTCTGCATTGGCTTCCGCAAGATGTGGTCCCTGACTGAGGCCCTCAGTTTACGGCCAGATTCTGGCGGGCATTTTACAAGCAGTTGGGGGCCACCGTGAGTCTCTCCTCTGGGTTTCACCCAGAAACGAACGGGCAGATTGAACGCACTAATCAGTCTTTAGAAAACAGTCTTCGATGTTTGGCGGCAGATAATCCATCCTCATGGAGTCGATTTTTAGCATGGGCTGGGTATGACCATAACTCACTGAGTAATTCCTCCACGGGTCTTTCCCCGTTTGGGGCTCAGGTGGGTTACCAACCCCCGATTCAGATTCTGAGGTTCCCTCAGTCAACTATTTCATTCATCGTTGGTTTGGACCAGAGTCCATTCTTCTCTGTTGCGCTCAGGGCTCAAACAAACATCCGCCGCTGACAGAAGGCGTCGTTTGGCCCCATTTTATTGGGTTAGTCAGAGAGTTTAGCTGTCTACCCGGGACCTCCCCTTGAAGGTTGAATCCCGAAAACCGGCGCCCCACTATATTGGCCCATTCAAGATTGTGCGGAAGATCAATCCGGTCGCAGTCCAGTTAAAGCTTCCGAGAACTTTACGCATCTACTCATCTTTCCAGGTCTGTTGCATTAAGCCAGTTAGCACTAGCGTCCTGGCACCTGCCGACACACCCCCGCCGCCACCGCGAATGGGGGGGGGGGGGCGGTTTACACCGTGCACCGCATTTTTGCCGAAGCGTGTTGGTCGTGGGGTCCAGTTCCTCGTGGACCCGGGGAGTGGTCCCGAGGAGTGCTGCTGGGCCCTTTCACGGGCTTTTCTGGATCCCTCGCTAATTTCTGAGTTCTGTGCACAGGGTTCCTTGGGGACTTCTGGAGCTGTCCCTTAGAAGGGGGGCACTGTGAGCTTTCTTTGTTGCTCTCGTCCGGGGGTGATATCGTTTCGCTCCCAATCGGATTCCTGGGCCAGCTGGCATTAATTGGGGGTGTCGCCCAAATTCTATTTAAGCTCCAGTTCTGCCTCACTTCCGTTGCTAGAGTGTCAGTGTCATGTTTGCACTTTAGCCGGTAAAGTCCTTAGTAAGAGAGTTGGTAAGGGTTTAGTTGCATATTTGAGAACAAGTTCTAGTCAGCAAGGGAATCTTTCTGTTCTTATCCCTTTCTTTTTGTTCTTTCGAGCTCGCCTTGCTTCCTTGCCTCGGACGACATATAGGTCCGTTGGAAGCACGAGTCTCCCTTTCTTATTTTTTCGTGTCTCTCTCTCAACTGCTGTTTCCCCTTTTATTCTGGCCACTGCGTTTGTCGTATCTAACTCACCAGCCATCACATTACGCTAATTCATTAGAAAATCATGGCTATAAATACTATGTCTAGTCACAAATATCGGACGATTTCAAGCACATTAACTATCTGAAAGTGCTAGGAAACAGACAAATTGGGCAGTTTGCACCAGGCATCAAGTTTACTTACGTATCCATCAAAAGTTTGGCCACATCTTCATTGGTAATATCTGGCTTAAAAAGTTTACCAACAATCGCTTTGGCCTTCTGAATCTATCCTGGTCTTCAATCGATCTTCTTCCTGGCCTTTTCTAGCACTTTTATGGGCCGAATCAGTCAGAATTTTCTTTGGCCGCAGCATTTTGTTGTTGGCCAACTTTTCTTTTCTGCATCCACTGCGCACATCCACTTTCGCTTAGCATTATTTTGCATACTCGTGAATACTAATGAGGTATTTCAAATGGCGCAGGTCTTTTCGGGTCTCAAAAATTATTTTCACATTCAATATTCGGGGGATTGCAAGCGTTCTCGGAGAAAATATTTATTTATCACATTTGTTTTGGTCATAGCTATTAAATGATATTAAACAAAAGAACACATTGGTTACCTTTAAACTTTTAGCAAAATATACTTGTGAATTCATTTTCTCAGCAATTCAAAAAATGAAAGTAAGAATGACCATTATCTGCTTTGAAAGGCCACAGAACTTATCAGGCCTTCAAGTGAAATCGTGAGTTATTATTTCAGAGAATCACTCTTGCCCTCCATCAAACTGATGCAAACTGAGTGGAGTAAATCCAAAACATGTTTGCTCACTGACACTATTTCTAGACCAGTTACATTCACAGAAGTGCAGAGGTGAGAGATTAGAAGAGCAGTAGGGGGGAAAGTATGGACTCAAGAGAGAGTAAACTCAAGAACTGCTGACTCCTATGAAGGGACAGGACCCTTCATTGCCCCAAGGTTAAACCCAAGGTTTTAAATTTGATGCCAGTGATGACAGGCAGCTGGGGGTGGGATGTTGGCATTTTTTTCATATCTGCTGAGAGGTCATTGAAGAGAGAGCTGCAGTCGAGAGTGAAAGTGAAGTCCAACTGCGCAGGCAGTGAGGAACAGAAAGATTTTCCTGACATTGCACGGCTTATGATGTTGACAGTGTCCAAGATATTTACATGTTCATCCTTCAAAAGTTCTAATTAAGCTGTCAGACTGGCTATTAACAGGGGAGAGGTTCGATAGGGGAGAAGATTTAGCCGGGATGTACACAGAACATCAGTATTTGCCAGGTAAAGCCAAAGGTGTTTAGGAGGTGATTTTTCATCCATTAATGTAGAGGCGTGTAGGTCAGATAATAGATGGCAAAGAATGAGCTGAATGTACAAACTCACAGAATACATATGAGTATGAACAAAAGAGCCAAAGGACTTTGTGTGGAAGGAATGGGGGAAAGGACCAAATACAAAGCTCTGGGTAACTTTTTTAGGCAGACTATGGGGAGTAGATACTGTGACCCCAAAAGAAACTTGGGGCATTCAGTGACATCGTAATCAATCCAGAAAAGAACAAATGTTTCACCTGAAAGCCAATTAAGTCCTCATTACAGGGGGTTGATGGAAGTGGAGGTGAGAAGGCTGTATGCACTTAACTGAAGTGAATTTTAGCTTCATAATCGTTAACCTTAGTGGAGGTTACAGCAGATAAAACTGAAGAGAACAGAGCACAGATGACTATTTGAATGGATCAGCAGGGGTGTTGGTCCCTTTTTCTCCTTATGCTATACCTGTGTACTCCTTGAATCCCTATACTTCCAATCGATTGTCAGTTGTGTGAACACCAGTGGCAACTGCTCTTACTCCTCTTTTCCTCACCTCTGCTTTGGCCCTCAGCACCTGTTTCTCCAACTCGGCAGGAATCATCTTTCCTCTGAAAGAGATAAAAGCGAATACAGACAACAGATGGAGGCAACTGAAGGACTTCTGTGTTTCTTTTTGTACGTTATCACCAAAATGACATTCTCATTGATAGTTTAATGTCACAACTTGCAGAACACAGACAATCCTTATGGGTGTCATTAATCAATAGAAGATAGGAATATCAAAGCGTCTGTGAACCCAAGTCTGCAAAAACCTTTGAATTACGTTATTTAGGGTTGTAGGTAAATCATAGTAAGCATGCTAAAATATTAGAAATTAGGGTCAATTCTAATCCGAGATTTTGTCATTAAATTTTTAGCACCTATCCTCTTACTGCGGTTGAATTGGGCGTGGTTTTCTAAGTGGGTTATTATAAGCCAAACCAATTTCAAAAAACTCCATCATTTGTCCCACCCCTTACTGAAATGATAAAAGCTCACTGCTCCCGCCAGTTAGCCTGAGCCCGATAAGCATCGTTTCAAAGTATCCTGTCTTGCAATTGATTACCCAACTACATTTTGGTTCCACTCATCTATCTGTTCGTCCGTCTGTCCACGTATTTATCTGTCCCCCGCTATTTCCCATATCATGTATGTTTGTATTGCTCAATTCAAAACGCACCAGTAAATGATGTTCTGAATGGGACGTGTACTCGTGGAATGGTACCTCCACTCTGGCTCGAGTGTCTCATGCTGCATTCAAACCAGCTTGTGAATATGGTGCTTCTAAGAACACAAGCGGTGACTTGAGCTCAAATCACCTTACAACCTGTGATCACATGCAGTGAACTGGTGGTTAATTCAGCAGATCAATCTTTACCACTCGTGAGCAAAACGAGGCCAGACGAACACACTGTGAGCTAAACAGATAAGTATGTTTATTTTCATGTTTGTTTTATGAAATATTAAAAGGAGCAACTTACTATTAACCTTTATGTTCCAGAATTTGTTTTATTACCATATCACAATGTTTCTGTCATTTTGTCATTGGGAAGTTAACTTAATATTTTGAGACCTTAATTATTGTCCGTGATATCGTCCATGACAGACTGGCAGCAAATGAACGCTTTCCATGTGTATCTTTTTTGCAACCGTTAAGTGGTAATTTAACCAAAATTAACATAGCGGTATGAACGCAGCATAAGACCCTTATCTCACAACGAGTTTGGGGTGCTGTCTAAGATCTGTCCCGTGCATGCTGTGACCGGATATTGCGCCCTTGAGGTACAGTTGTCATTCACCGGCAGCTATAAGCGGGGTCGGTGAGCGACTGGGCCTATTTTCCATTCTCGGACAGACAGCCAATTATTGACCGATGACAGTGCAAATTATGCCTTTTTTTTCTTTCGCGTTGTTAGCCATCCTTTTTGCTGATGCCATAGAATTTTTCATTTCTTGGTTGGCTTTATGTCAGCTATTGAACACACTCAAAAGAACAAATCCAGCATCGTTGTACACATCAGAAAAAAAGCAAATGTTCGTCATTACTGAAGTGCTCAGTGCGTCCACGATTTCTATAATCCCACTCGTATCTCACTGGATAAAGCAATAAAAATTGATTCTTCAATTTGAAGTTAGTACAGGAGGCTACATGTCTCACCGATGCCTTTTTAATGGAGCTAAGTATATATCGTGGACTAATACTACACAGCAGTGTAAGCGCCTGACAGTAACACCAGCAAGCACAATATGTAGTTCTATTGGTCAGTGAACGTTGATTTCACAACATGCATACTTGATAATGAGTAAAAAATTACTGAATGGAAATTATTTTCACTGAGAGGAACTGGTTGAGTGGCAAGCTAATTACGATGCAATAATATTGTACAGTACTAGCTCACGTTACAGTACCATCAGGCCACCGTTGGGTGCAACCCTGCTAATGCTGAATTTTCGCGGGGATGCGCTAACTCGGTAATAATAAAAACAGCAAAGGATTTTACAAAATACCATTCCGTAACTGGCTGAACGGTGTGTCCAGATGGCAGAGGTTCTGCTTCGTCTGATTCTGAAGCTGCTTGCACCCTGGACGCGAAACAAATTTTACGCACGACGGGGTTACATTCAAAATCAATGCGAGGACTTGAATACACATGTGTATTCAAGTCTTCTCATTGACTTTGAATGTAATCTGTCATGCAAAAAATTCATTTTGCGTCCAGTGTGCAAGTGGCTTGAGTCAGACGGCTCAAACATATAAGGCTGGACTGTGACCCTTGCGCCATTGCTGTGACTAACGCTCAGGGCGCCAGTGAGATGTCATTCAAATCGAGGGCCAGTCACACCGTTATGCGCCACGTCCACACTGTCTTGAGAAATGGACTGAAAAGCAAAATGAGCCATTTTTTAACTAGGTTTTCAAATAGTTATGAATGTAAATTTTCACTCAGTTTTTTGTATATGCTTAATGAGGCACTCAACCCTGATATTATACGTGAATTTTCGCTCTGTCAAGACAAGTTTCCAGGGGCTTTAAATACACGAACGAACACTATAATTAGTAATTAGTCCAAGGTCATGCGGGAGCAAACTGGTATACAGGAGGTCAGGATAGGCATGGTAGAAGGGACTGGTCTGAGGACAGTAACCAGGGTGCCCAGCTGAGTGCATCAGGGCAGATGCACACTGTCCAAATTAGACGCAAGAGTAACGAGGAGACGCACCAGTTGCCAGGACCACTGGCACTGCGAAGAGATTCCCTGATAAATACATGCTTGCTTTCTTGAGATTAACCAGCAAAGATGGAAAATAGCAGAATAGTAATAGGAGAGACAAAGACCAGGCACTTACACACAAAAGCAAGACCATCAACATAGAGGAAAGGAGGAATCTCAGGAAGGAGACATAAGA
The DNA here is from genome assembly GCA_029721435.1 of Gymnothorax reevesii. Classification (NCBI taxonomy): domain Eukaryota; kingdom Metazoa; phylum Chordata; class Actinopteri; order Anguilliformes; family Muraenidae; genus Gymnothorax; species Gymnothorax reevesii. The sequence goes on from CM056573.1 coordinate 31,589,545, forward strand.
GGAGTAAAGTGGAATGAAACAATAATTGAATAATGAAATAATGAGAATGAATGAAACAAAACTGAAATTGACAAAGACGGCTAGACTGCAAGGGAAGAAAGTTCAAAAAAACACTCAGCACGCGACACCCTTCCACATCTCCACAGCAACCCCCAGCAAGGGGCTGGCCCCGTGCCTGACCCCAGATGCAGATGCACAGATCCTGGATCACATATGAGTCAAGGATGTGGAGCTGCTGGGGCTCGTACCCTCTCAGTCCACCAGGAACAGGTTCCCATGCCCAATACAGGATGGTAGTTGTGGGTGAGTCCCTCCCAAGACGTGACCACTAAGTGGAGGTTCCTTCTGACAGGCAATGGAGAGTTTTTCCCAGCTCTAGTTCCAATGTCTCTACTTAGCTGTTGGTTTTAGGATGGAAGCAGGATGAGAGGCAAGGGGTGATGCAGAAGTCCTTCCATCCAGAACCAGTAGTAAAATTGTAGTGTGCAGTCAAAGACAACCTCCTGGGGAATCTGCACTACATGCTGTAAAAAAGCTCTGCTGTCTACTTAGTAGTGGGTAGCCTTGCCAGAGGGACAAATTTTGGAGCCTTCGAAAAACAGTCCACAATGATAAGAAACACTGAAGTGTTTGACTCTGGCAACCCAGTTATGATGTCTGCAGCTATGCAAGCCCATAGCTGTCAAGGAATTTCAAGGGGCTAATGGAGGCTACAGGGAGGCCGGTTGCTTGACCTCGTCCGGGCGCAGATGTCACATGCATCAATATATTCCCTGGTGGGCTGCCAGAACCACCCACAGACAAACTGCAATGGGTGGGATACCCCAGGATGGCATACTAAGGAGCAGGCATGGGCTCAGGTGAGTCCTTTGGCTCTCATTCCTACTGGGACAAAGAGGCAGTTCAAAGGGCACTCGCGAGGCGTGAAGCAGTACTCGAGGGCCTCCTCAAAAACAGGTTCCACCTCCAACTTAATGGCAGCCAGTAAATATCGGTCAGGAACTACAGGGCTTGGATCCTCTTCAGGGGTGAGGGAGTGCTGCTGGGACTGGACATCAGGCTTCTAGTTCATGGACCCAGGGCAGTGAGTGAGAGTGAATTTAAAGCAGGCACGAAAGAGGCTGAGGCTACTGAATTCTCTGGGATAGAGCCATTTGACTAAATTGAGGTTTTTGAGGTTTTGGTGGTCTGCCCACAAGAGGAAGGGAACACTAGCTCCCACAAGCCCATGCCATCGTTCCTCAGATTCCAGCTTGATAGCCAGAAGCCCACAATGCTCTATTCAATAGTTCTTCTCCACTGGGGTGAGCAGATTGGAGAAGATAATACAGGGATAGACCCTGCTGTAAGCAACTCACTGAGAGAGGATGGCCCCAGCGCAAATGTTAGACGCATCCACCTTGACGATGGACTGGCACTGGGGGTCTGGCAGAGCAAGGACATGAGTGCTGGTTAATCTGTCCTTGAGCTGGCAGCAAGGCAGAGGTTGTTTGCAGAGTCCAGCTGTGACAGACCTTCGAAGACCTGAGGGCAATGACAAGGGTGGCAACAGTGGAGCAGCCTCGGATGAAGCACCTCTAAAAGTTGGCAAAGCTGAGTTATCGTTGTAGCTGCTTGTAATCTGTGGGTTCCGTTTCATCCAAGACAACCTGTACTTCAGTTCGATCCATGCTGATCTCCCTGGGGAGACCGTAAAGCTGCACTGATGTTTGATTGAATTCACACTTCCCAGGCATCGGGTAAAGCTAGTTTTCTAGGAGTAGCTGGATCACTCAACAGACATGCTGGGTATGTTCCTCCAGAGTGTGGAAGAAGACCTGGGAGTCATTTAAGTACACAGACATGAAGCCGATATCAAGTCGTGAAGGACATTGTTGTTTCTGGAACTCTGCAGGGGCATGAGTAAGCTTGGATGGCATCATCAAGTTCTTGAGTGGTTATTGGAGCTGTGGAACACAGTCTTTCATTCTTCGCTTAATCTGATGCAGAACAGGCAATATGCAGGTCCACCTAGGTGAAGTAGTGTCACCCTTGACAGCTAGAGAGGGCAGAATTCCTAAGTGCAGTGGATAACGGTTCTTGACTGTGATGGCACTCAGACCTTAATAGTCAATGCATGGATGAAAAGAACCATTTTTGACACAAAGAGGAAACTAACACCGCTCGGTGAAAAGGATGATTGGATGATTCCAGAGAACTGGGCCTCAGAGACAAAATTCATGTATTGTGCTGGATTCAGGCAGAGAGAAAGCATTCAGCCAACCTCTAGGTGGCCATGTTCCTGGGAGGAGATCAGTGGCACAGTTGTATGGGTTGTGTGGAGCAAGTTACTTTGCTCAAGACTTGCTAAAGACTTGGTAAAGCTCATGGTAGATAGCAGGAAGCTCCTAAAGTCAGGCCACTCCTTATGGCTGGAGAAAGAGATATAACTTGACTGAGAATGGACTGCAGGCAGTACTTAGAGCAGGAGGGACTCAATTTAAATATGGTGCCCATTATGTGACGATTATATCTTTCCAGCTAAGGCCTCCCCAACACCACTGGTCAGGTAGCAAGAGGGATGTGGTCAGCTCATCATGAATCCTGTCTGCCAGACCAGAGAGGAAGGTGTCATATTATACCCAGGGATACCAGTGGCAGGAGACTGCCAATGCGTAGAATATGATGGAGTAATTATAGACTGACAGGTTACCATGGTGGAGCTTGGGGAGGTACTGTGCAGCAGCATGTCAACAGCAGGAAAAGACCACCCTCATCTCATGAGTAAAAGCACAGGAGGCGTGCAAAGTTAGGCCTCCAGCCTCCCAGCGCATGGTGGTCCAGTTGTGAGCACATCTAATCAGAGGATGATGGTAAATACCATTCTCAATTAGGCAGTGGGAAAAAACGATGGCCAGAGCTTGCACAACATGAAAAACTGCAATAGGCAGCTGCGGCAGGTGGATGGGCAGCTGTCGTACCGGTCCAGCAGAGCGAGACTCAGCTTTTGTGGTTTGAAAGACTGGGCTTGAGTCTGCTGGAGAAGTGAACTGGTAGCCTGGGCTGCAACAGCAGAGTCCTGGGAAATCTCTGAGATAGCATTAAGCTGACTGGAGATGGCTCTGATGGAGCTGATGAAACGTCATTTCCTGTTGCTCCAGGCAGATCCCTTGGAAGTTGATGACTTCAGCAGGATGAAGGAGATCTGCCCTATTCTGTCACAAATTGCAGAAGACAAGAGCCACACGCCGATAAATAGAAGATAGGAGTATTCTATACATGAAGGAAGAGGTTTATCAGAAGATAGTCTGAGGTCAGAAGAGAGCGAACAGGTGCTCTGGAGGTCAGGCTTTGTAAAATGGACTGGTTCAAGGTCAGAAGCCGGCATGGGAAGCGGAATTGATTAGGATACGTTGGGAAGATTCACACTTTTGAACTTTGATGGAGCGGTAACTGGAAGAGGTGCCACTTGCCAGGATTGATGGCACTAGCAAGTGTTTCCCTAATAAATAGGTATTTGTTTTCTTGACATCAATCATCGAAGATGTACTTTGTAGGTAACAGTCTCGCAAAGGAGAGACAATCACCAGGTACTTAAATCTGCAAAGACGACAATTAACAGAGTGGAGAGGAGCGTGCAAGCATGGGAAGGAAAAGGGGAGGGACATGAAACGAGACAAAAATTAAATTATGAGAATTAAGCAACAAAACTGAACCGAAACTGAAAAAGACTGCAAGGAAAAACAAGTAAGGAAAAGACGTGGCAGTTTATATTACAGTTTGACTTTTTTTTCTAAATGCTGCATTAGCATTAAATGCAGCTATGACTCCATTAGCATGAAAAATAACAAATATTTTCCAACACTGTTGACTTTTAATCATGTATGTATTGTGCACTCCACAGTCCTGGCATGCTTTCTAAATAGTAGCTATGAAGTCAACGAAAAAGTGTAGGGCTCATTTAACATGTTAACAATAATTGTTTTAGTTCAATCGCAGCATTTCTGTAAAATAACATATTTTTGTTTATATTTTCAATTAATAACCATGAGGACAAACAATAAAGGCACACGCTGTACACATGTAGTCTATGTACTAGAACATTTAACTCTACAAACACAAATGGGTGAATAGGCAGAAAGTATCGCCGACTTGCTATGGGATCCAGAATTATTGGCTACCCCAACTGATAATGGATTAAATATACCACAAGAAATATAAGAATAACAAAGAGATGAAATCATGTGCCTATGTGTCAGAAATGTATTAACATTTCAATGGACACAACCAAAACATTATAAAACATTTATTAATTTAGCTATCCTCTTAAACTCAGGTGCCATGGGATTTTCAGTAATGTGCCGTCAGTGAGGTATAAAACCCCCTCAGTGGCCTCACTTTATAATGCATGATTTCTCAAAACTGGTTGCCATGTTCTTTTCTTAATTAGCTATTAAGACTAATTGGTGGAATAAATGGCCAGTCTTTAGCTGGCATTACAGTTCATTGCCTCAAAAATGTCTCTCAAAGATTCTGTATTCATATAGCTCATAAAAAAGTAGATATTCACTGGCTAAGCTTATAAGCGGCACCTTTTTGTGTCAATGTTTTATATGGTTCAATAACCAAAAGATGACTTTTTAAACATGGAAAACATTTTGAATAGAAGTGCCATCTTAAATTACATTGCACGGCTGAAAAAAGCTATAACAATAAATGAAATTAATGAGAAAGTTGTAGTTTAATTAATTATTTGTATTATTGCTATCCTGACAATATCACAAGTATTATATGTACATTATAAATGTAGCCTACTCATGATCTCTTTGTCATTTCTTAGTAATTGATTAATCATAATACGATTAGGTATTGATCTTTATTATTCAGTAAATTAATTATTTGTTTTTTTTTAATCTGGCAATATTAAACAAGAACAGCTTGAGACCAAGCATGCGTTAATGGGTAAGGTGAGTAGAGGCCTCTGACAGCACACCACTGAAAATCCCATTATGCTGGCATTACTTCTTTTGGGAGTTGGGGTTGGAGTGGTTAAAACTATTTCTTCCAAATCTAGGTGTCACAATTAGTGGCACGCCTGGTCTAGTACTTGGTGGAAGCAACTCTGCACAGGATAACAGCATAAAGTCTTTTCCTGTTCTTTTGATTGTGAAACCTAGCTTTGGAGGAAAGTTACTTTTAATTGAATCAATAATGTGGTTGGTTAAAATGAAACATTGAAGTTCAGTTTTTCCAAAATATTGCCATTTTGAGTTTATCTCTGTGATGTTACTTTTTATTTTCTAATGGTATTTTTAGTGCATTTCCAGTCAGCGGCACCAGAAATTCTGGAGCCCACCAAATTTACTATTGCGTTTACTACAGTCAGGTTCAATATTTTATCAACCTTTCATCAGAGGACACCACATAGACATTCTTGGTTCCAATTCCAAGGAAGGCAGCAGCTTTTGCCACAGAGTAATGGCACTGAAAGAAATCAAAATGTGTTATTTATTTAAATAGCAATCATTCTCATTATTCATCCACAGAACACTACAAAACAGAGCTTGATTTAAAAAAAAATCAATTTGATGATGAGCGGCTTTCTGACCACATACAAGTTATTTATTTATTATTAAATTTATTATTAGTTATTTACAATTTACTATGATGATATGAAGTAATATTTGATGTCCATTTTTCTCTGGCACTCTGATGAGACCTGATCCAAAAACCAACACATTTTCTTTTGTCACACGAGCGTATTTATTATGAGTTGGAAGCCAGCAGTTACATGCGCAAAAAATTACCAGAACTGCAGGCAGTCCAGTCCATAAATGCGGTCATAAAACAAATCTGTTTTTCCAATTCATATATATATATATATATGAGAGGTGGCATGGAAAAATGTGGCTTTTATTAATTTTTTTAATTTTACCATTTAAATCATTACAACATGACTACCTGATTAATCTTGAGCAAAAGTTACAATTTATTAGGTGAAATTAGACTATATTTAATTCTTTGAAATATAAAAATTAAAAAATGCATCCATATGCTGACTGTTCATCAGCCATTTAATTGCTTTCTATGTAGCCTATCTGAAAAAAAAATAGCTGTATCGCCTATAATGTTGGCACAACAACATTTATACCAAAAATTTAGTGGTATAAAAAATGCATAGTTATGTTCATGACAGTATTTAGAATGCCTGATACTTCACCTTCAGTCAATTCAGATCCAATATGGCCCAGCTCAAGTACCAGAGCAAAAGAAATGTGTATTGATGTTGTACGGGAATGTTGTAATTCTGATGAATGTTTTATTGCTTGCGTCACTTAATCCAATGAATGACTCCTCAGGCCCACTATTAAGTGCTCCCTTAAAATATTTTTTATTGCCATGCAATATTTCCATTCAATGCTATGACTGAAACTCCCTAGCTATTCAGCACAAACATCTCTGCTTGCCAAATCCAAAAGGTCTTGAAATAAGATTCATGGTGTTAGCATGTCTGTGGAATTTTCTTGGTAAAATCTACAATGACACATGAGCACAGTAATTGGTTAGGTTAGCAACCATTTCTTATCAGAAGTTCACAAACAAGAGAAGGACTCTTCATCTGCAGCTGTGGTCACATCAGTTGGTGGGGGTTGCTGGTTTGCACAAAGAAATTATCATCCTGTTCAACCAAGTGCACGTCTCCCTTTCTCAAATCAAGTGTTTTTAGCCTTGTCATGTACTTGGCCATGGTTAACACTGGCACTGTGCAGTTTCTATATGCAGCCCTAATATTGAGAAGAGTGAACTCCTGAAATGTAATTGTCTCTACAGAGACAAAAAGCCACTAAATTATCAGTCATTACATCATTCATGTGGTGTACCTGGTCAATCATAGCCTACCTCCTGTGACGTAAACAGGACCAGCCTGAGCATGGCAGACAGTCCCTGCTCTTTGATGTCAGGGCAACAATAGTATCGGGCAATGTTTACAGCATACATGTTGGAAATGGAGCCACCTGGTAAGATCACAATTATCAGAGATTAAGGGACAGTATAGTGGGGTAATGGGGTGTAAAACAGTTATAGGTGCAGGGGAAGAGGTTCAAGAAACGTGTAATATTGTAACGTTAGATAAAACAAGTAACTACTGAATAACCTTGTAAAAAATGAAAGCCGTGGCTTTTGCTGACACATGAGGAAATTTATATTATGGTGTGAAATCTGTTCTCACTCACCTGGGCAGAAGATACCATCACCCTCTTCCTCCCAACCCACAAACTCCATCATCTTCTTCAACACTGCTTCCTCAGTGAGCACAAACACAGGGGCAACTTCATATGTATACCTGCCGGAGGTAGAGAATCCAATTTCCACGGGTCAGAAAGTAAAAGTCATGCCAAATGTTTCTTCCTCCCATGAATGCAGTCAATAAAGTAGATTGACCTGATTACCATAATTCAGGCGATGGAGAAAAAAAAGTGGGAATCTAAATCTACCTCTGGCTATTTTCAGCAGGGGAATCAACTAATATGTCAAAATTGCATTTATGCTGTGCTGTCTTATGTGCTGTGCTTATGATTTTATACAAAGCACACACAATTCTTTCAGTCCAACATGCTGTAATTCAGTGTTCAGTGTCAGTCATGCTCATCCAGTTTGTCCTTCTATGACAGAGAGCACTTACAGACTGGGGTTGGTGGCCTCAGTGATGAAACGTCCCACAAGGGAATAGGGATCCATCCCAGCATACAGCTGGTTAAAGAAGTGGGGATGACCTGCAGACCCACAGAATATGGGTTACATGTTACCAAGATGTGCTTTTGAGAAACCCCTTTTTACAATCTTGGCAAAATTAAACTCTCACACACATCAGTGTTCTGTAATCAGATAATTTAATTTTATGCTTTTATTTCTAGTTAAGTATTTTTACTCCATTTTTGTCATTATTTTGTTGTAGCAGTCAGTTTTCCGCATCTTTGTTTTGATTCTTGCTCTCCACATACCCTCCCCATCCTGTTCAGAAATTGCCTTGTTCATTCCCTTGTTTGAAACCATGCCCCGTGTCACGGCTCCCTATTTCTATGCACCTGCTCTGAGTCTTTTGTTTGCTATATGACTCCTATTTGTTCTTTGACAAGTCAGTCTATGTGTTTTTGGACGGTTGGGTGAAATCAACAAGCCACAGAAATGCCAACAAGGGAACAAGAGTATTCATCCATGGAAGAAGAAGGTTCTTCATCTTGAAGGCCTATGATTTCATGTGGTGAAAGATGGCCAACAATAGAAGCCACAGGGCTGAACATGAACATGAACATGAACATTCTTTCATTCAGAAATATCAAAATTCCCTCAGCCGGACAAACTGCCAAGGATATGATGCAATATGTGTTCCATTTGCACTGTCTCCCTGTGGACATTTAGTCAGATTGAGGTCCTCAGTTCATCTCCCACTGCTGGTAGGCACTTTTGGCAGGCGTTCAGTAAGCTACTAAGGGCTTTGGTAAGCCTCTCCCCTGGCTGCCACCTCTAAACTAATATCTGGATGGAGAGGGCTGATCAACCATAAATATTCTGCTGTATCACCTCTGCCAATCCTACCTGTTGGGGCAAACAACCTCCTTGGGTTAATTATTCCATCTATTCCCTGCTATCAGGGAGTGCATTGAGGTACATTGAAACATGATAACGAGGACTAACTTTTGTTGAATACCCCACCTCCGTACGCACGCGACATTTCTAAAAATATGGCTTTTTAGCCGAAGCTCCCAACAGGCTTACAATGTTAGTGAATGGGGAAGATCATTGCCATGCAAAGAAATCACTATTTTTTTCATCATTAACAAGGCTCAAAGTAGCTCCACACTTCATTGGTAGAATTCTGAGGGCCCTGACATTTAAAACGAGGCACTGAGAACTTTGAAAATGCACAGGTTGTTTATGAAAAAAGACTTTAATGCAAACAGTACCTTGAGGTATCCAGTCGCCTCCACCTTGAAAGTCACCATTGACGAGCAGGGACGAATAGGAAGGATAAGGGAACAGATTGCAATCTATTCGGGGGAAAACTTTGGCTATACTCTCGATCAAACTACACAATGTCCAGGGGGGTGTAGTAAGTGCAGCTGTACAATCCCGAGTGCTCGTTAGTACGTTAGTCTAATATACAATGTTAGTTTTAGTTAGTGAATTCTAGAAACAACAAACTGTTAGTACAGTTAGTAAGATAGAAAAGCAAGGGGAAGTAAGCAAACGAGATCGGAAGGAGGGCTGAAACCCAGAATCCATTAACCCCTTTCTGCAGATGTAGACACTCGCGTCTATCGACCTGCAAATTTAAGCACTTAGTTACAGTACTTGACCATGGCACCCCCGGATCAGCTATTGAATTTTCCGAAGCAGGCCAAGCTGAAACACGATTTAGAGTATGGAGAACTTCCCTCAAATCCCTGTTTTTCAGGAGTTGCATGAATTAAACTCCTCAGCTAAGCCTGATGTGCAAACTGGTCAATATCCTTGCCCATAGTATCGATCCAGTAGTTTCAAAAAATTATCAATTGCGACAGAAAATGTGGTTAAAAAAATACGTTTTGTGAGGCAAAAAATCCGCCATTGCATTAATTTTCCCACATTCTACTGTCAATTACAGTCATCACACACAAAATATGCGTAGTTCCCTCCCATGGATTAACGCGTAGATTCCTCCATTGACAAATTCAGCGCTCCCTTCTATCCACCCAAGTACTGGTGTCGATAGCCAGTCAATTAATTATATACTCAGATTCATCAGCATAACTCTACAGTTATAGTTCACGCCCTGGTGAAGCTTCACCGGTAACAATGTATTGATAGACTCGTTTCTTATCCAATTCCCGAGTGTTTAAACATTACTCAATAACTAAAATACATTGATCGGACAATAAGAATAGGATACAAAGTTAAGCAAAAAAATAAGGTCTGTTGTGTTCTTCGAATGTTGGCCACAGTTGCGCAGCTGAAAATGATGCGATATCAAAGAAACAAAGACACCGAAACCGGCCTTAAGTGTTCAGTTTCATTTACGAGATAAATGTTGTATGGACGCGGTCAATGGGAATTATTCCGAATGAAACAGTACTGGAGGGTTCCTTCTACCCGATACATCTGTCTCTGGAGGAGGGCATCAATGAAGAAAACAGGTTATACTTCTACTCTGTTTGCATTTTGCTCTAATATGGCTTTTTGCTGTAGAATTTATACCGCGTTTAAAGACAGCCGAGGTTTTCGCTTCTCCAAATGCGTGCAGCCCACACACATCGGTAGATCCCTTGGTACGTTCATTACGCCATTCTGTTGAATATGGAAACATATGTCGTTTGATTTTTCCTGAAAGTGAAATTTCTGTTCTGTTAAAATAAGGCATATTTCAGAATTCAGATATTACTGAGTTAGTGAGTTTTTACCCTTATAAGGTGTAAGGTTATGAGCTCGGATGTGAGAGCGATTAGCTTATCATTGCAGCGTGAATGTTACAGCTGTTTAATCAGCACTTTATTTAATGCTTGGGGGACTTCGAAGAAAAATGGACAATATTGTTAACTTTATTATGGAGAATAGGCATGTTTTGTGTTTGGAGAGGTTACTGGTGACCAATGATGTTCAACTGCACTGATATTGATAAATTCATGCTAAACTCAACCAGAAAATCATTAGTTCATGCTGATATTCATGCCCCAAAAGTTAATTTGTGTTAAATATATGATTAATGTATGATTTGACGGTGAACCATTTTGATGGATCTCAGATTTTGGGGAGACACCTGGATAGCTGTCTAATTTGGCTCATAGTAAGCGGGTAATCTAGAATGTAATGTTCAAGATGAATTTTCCTTGTGGTCAAGAAGTTTATTATTCCAGAAATGTATAGTTTTAAGCCCCAGCAGTTTTTCAATTGTCAGTATTTATTTATTTTTTTTGCTAATTCAAAGTTGAATTTTCATGAAGATTTTTTTGTGTTTGCAGCCCCTTTTCTCCACCAAAATCATAAAAATAAACTAAAATATGATGAAAGTCTAAATGCTTCAAGTGTCTAAACTCAATTGAGCCAACGTTTTTCTGCCTGCAAAGCTGCAATCTTGAATTACAAACCCTTAATCAGGTAACACCTCAATATCTAGATTTGGCTTCTGCACAAAGGGGTTAAATCACCCGAAATAGTGACACAATCTATTATGACAGAAACGGCAAGGAACTCATGACATGACAGGGGAAAAAACAAAGACCGTACATGGGTAAGACGTGGACCGGAATAGCACAGGAGAGTTACGAAATGTGAAACACTAAAATGAGACAGAAAACAGACATAACCCTAACCTAAAAACATGAAAGACACGGACAAAAACCTAACCAAAACACAGAAATCCACAGAACACAGCAATGCAGATTTTTTCCAGCAGTTTCGTGCAGTCTTTGATCACCCCAGGAAGAAAGCTGTGGACCAGCTATTGGACCTGAGCCAAGGCAGCCACACCACAGTGGACTCTACTTCTGTATCTTAGCTGCAGCCAGTGGCTAGAACGAGCCTGCTGTACTGTCAATCTTCTGAAAGGGGCTGAGTCCAGAGCTCAGGGCAGATATAGCCTGCAGAGATCTTGAGATCTCCTTGTCCTTATACATTGATGCAGCCATCAGCCTGGACCAGCTTCTGCAGAAGAGGTGGCAGACCCGGCCCAGAGGCCCCACACAGCTGCCAGCTGAGGGATTGGAGCTTACGGATTTGGAGCTTTCCTAGTCCTCTGAGCATCACCCATGGAAAAAGACCTGCTCTTGCACCTTTGGTCAAGAGTGAGCGCCCCCAAAGGTAAAGATGTCGCCTACCACCATCACTGGCTAGCATTTAAAGATCTGGGCTGGATTTCCTGTATCAATGTGACCCTTTGCACAGAGGCCCTGATTCACTCCGGAACAGCGGGCAATTTCATCTTTGGGCAGCTAATATGATGACTCAAGGCCCCACTTTAATGACACCGAACACCCCTCAACGCGGCAGCCGTAGATGGGAAACCTCTGGGCAATGGCAGTGTGACCCACCAGATGGCACTGATCCCCCTCTGCAAACAAGAGCACTATCTGGAGGAACTCCCACTACTGGTTCTACCCTACTCAATCCACCTGATCATCCTTAGCCTGCCATAGCTACTAATACACAATTTTCTGGCAAACTAGACGTCTTTGCTTTCGGTCACCCTCCTGTCAGCAGCAACGTGGCCCCCTCACCATTGCCTTCACTACTGTCAAGAGCCTTGACCAAGGAGACCAGCTCAAAATTCCAGAAGAGTACTATGTTCTGTTGATGGCATTCAGCAAAATTAAAGCGACCCAATTACCTCCTCATCGTTCATGAGATTGTGCCATTGAGCTCCTGTCTGGCGCATCACCCCCCAGGAGTCATGTCTACCCCCTATCAGCGGCTGAAACTCAAGCAATGGAGCAATACATATAAGAAGCTGTACAACAAGGCATCATTCACCCTTCTACTTCACCTATGACTGCAAGTTTCCTCTTTGTTCAGAAGAAAGATGGAGGACCCCTGCATGGACTACAGAGGCCTAAATGACATCACAAAGAAGTACCAGTATCCATTCCCCCATCCCTAGCACTGTGGAACAGCTGCTAGGGGCAACAATCTTCACTAAACTAAACCTCCACAGCATATACAATCTTATCCGCTTCAGGGAAGGAGATAAGTGGAAGATGGCTTTCAGCTCCACCTCTGGGCACTACGAGTACTGCCTCATGCCGTATGGCCTTGTTAAGGCCCCCTCAGTGTTCCATTTCATCATCAATGATGTAGTATGACAGATGCTGGGAAGATTCGTTATCACCTACCTTAACGACAACCTCATCTATTCAAAAACATATGAGGAATGTGTGACCCACATGAGGGGAGTACTTGAATGACTGTTACAACGTTGACTCTACATCAAGACTGAAAAATGCGTCTTTCACTAATCAATCATCTTCTTTGCTTTGCTACATGATTGGACCACAGGGAGTGGCCATGGAGGCAAAGAGGGTGAAGACAGTGGTCAAATGGCTAATCCCACAGATGATAAAGGAACTCCAACGCTTCATGGGGTTCAGAAACTTCTTTCTATGCTTCATTAAAGGCGTCAGCACAGTTGCTCATCCACTGACACTTCTATTCTAGGGAAAACCCAAAAACCATGGATGGAATCCGGAAGCTCAACACACCTTCAACACACTCAAGAATCTGTTCATCACTGCTCCATAACTCAAATGACCAGACCTGGGCAACCCTTTATTGTGGAGGTTGATGTCTCTAGTGCGGGGATGGCAGCATTCCTATCCCAGCGGTAAGGGATGCCAGAAAGGTTGTATCCCTATGCTTACTTCTCCCACAAACCCACACCTGCAGAGGCAAACTATGACATGGGAAGCTGCTTGCCATAAAACTTGCGATAGAGGAATGGAGGTATTAGTTAGAGAGGACCCATTATCCATTCCTCTTGCTGACCAACCACCACAATCTGGAGTATTTTCAAATGGCAAAAGGGCTAAATCCATGGCAAGCCAGGTGTGCACTCTTTTTTACTCGCATTAATTTTTTAATGACCTATCGCCCAGGCTCTAAGAACATCAAGACAGACACACTTGCCTGAAGATTTGAGGCAGAGAAAGACCTGGATGCGGAATACCGATCCTGCAAGTGGCAGTTGGACTGGATAATAGCAAAGGAGACCAGGAAGAATCCCCCTACTACCGTGGTGCCAGTGGGTCAGATGTTCATTCCTGCCAACCTTCGAGAAAGAGTGATTCTGAGAGCACATCTTTGTCATCAGGACATCCCTGAGCCAGAAGAACCACTCACATCATTACCAGAAAATACTGGTGGCCTACCTATCTCTGATGTGGAGGAAGCCATACGCTCATGTGCAACTAGCGCAATATCCAAAACACCATGACAGCTGTCACACATCTCTGTGGATTTTGTTACTGACCTCCCTGCCTCTGGAGGTGACACATGTATCCTGGTGATTATATATAGATTCTCTAAATTCTGTAAATTTGAACCTTTAGCTGCAGTGCCATTCGCTCTCCGGGTTGCAGACATATTATTTGTGCAGGTGTTCCAGGTCTTTGGCCTTCCAGAGGATATTTTATCGGACCGTGGGCCACAGTTCACTTCCAAAGTGTGGAGAGCCTTCTTTGTGAAGTTGGGAGCCACAGTCAGCCTCATCTCAGGATACCACCCGTAGAGCAATTTGCAGGTGAAGAGACCCATCCAGGTGCTAGGGAGGTTCCTGCGAGCATACTGTCACCAACGCCAGTGGGAGTGGGCCAAATACCTGCCCTGGGCTGAATATGCCCAGAATTCCCTTAAGAGCACGTCCACTGGGCTCACACCCTTCCAGGGCGTGCTTGAACGGCAACCTCCCCTATGCTCGTGGGACCAGAGCCAGATGGGTGTCCTGGTGGTATATGCCTGGTTTGCAGAGGTGGAGCGGGTCTTGGAATCTACTAACCTCCAGATCCAGAGGGCCCTCGTCCACCAAAAACTTCAGGCAGAGCGAAAACGTCGGGATGCTCCCAACTACCAGCCGGAGGATCGAGTTTGGAATTCCACGGGGGACCTGCGCCTCCACCTGCCCTCAAGGGAGCTGAGCACCCTGTTCATTGGTCCATTCTGGGTCCTTTGGAAGGTCAATGATTCAGCAGACACAATTCAGTTGTTTTCTAACTACTATATTGACAATGCTTTCCATGTTTGTCTGCTTTGGCCGGTGTTTGCAGGACCCCTGGCGGAGGCCACCCCCCCCAAAGACCCACTACCTGCCCCAGAGATGGATGGAGACCCAGCCTACCGGGTATGCAGCCTACTCTGCTGAAGACGTCAGGTTGCATTACTTTGTGGACTGGGAGGGCTTTGGTCCAAAAGAGAAGAGTTGGGAGGACCGTGATAACATCTTGGATCCACAGCTCCAAACTAAGTTCCACCAGGCCTATCCGGACCAGCCCAATCCACGCTCCAGGGGGCGTCATCCCAGCTGAAGATCAGGCACGCCGGGAGTCATGCCTTGGGGCAGGGGGGGGGGGGTCTGTTAGATCACGCTTTTGCCTTGGATAGGCATACTCTCAGCGTATCGTGTGTTAAATATTCTACTCTTTAAATAGAGCTTCATTTTCATTGTTTAGTGGAATCTCATTTCCTTTTTCTTTTCTACCTATTTGTAATACATTGTTTACCACTGTTTTAGTTCTGTGTTTGTGTTACTATAGTGCTCAAGGAATCTTGCTTACTTTTTGTTTTTTATGTGCCTTAGTTGTGTGCCTATGGCATTATAAATACCAATACAACCAAGTCCATCTGTGCACCTGAGTCCAGTCCATACATTACTGTCCACCATACCTATCAATAGGGTACCTGACACAACATTTACACCATCAGTAATCTGTGATTTCTCGATAATTTCTTAATAATTACAGGTTTATATATTGGTCAATAATTCAGTCAATAAAGAGTGGGATTATTAAAATGCAATCTTAAAAAAGGTACAGATTGAAAGCAACTATGCGTTTAAGGGTGAGAGCTCACAGCACGACATAGAAAATTCTGTAACGTTAGCCTTTGGGGAGTGAAATTGATCAGCCAATTTCCTGGTGTCCAAGAGCGTCATAGCATACGGGACATTGCCACACAAAGTATTTATTGATTGGGTAAAATATAAGGAATGATGGCTTACTTGAACTTTTGCTAATGAGTTATATTTCTGAGGTTGGAGGTTTGATTGCTCAGTACATAAAAATAGCAAAAAATATTTATGGAATGATAACTTCATGTACTTTTTTTTTTTTTGAGCTGTTTTTTTTGCGTTTAGAGAACCGGACATGTGACCAAGAACTTTATTTTAATAAAGTCCGTGATACTGATCTTCAGTGTGTGTCTGAGTTCTGGGTCCAAATTCTGTCAATACATGATGCTAGAGTCAAATCCTCAATTCTACGGCAACTGAGCCCTGAGAGGAAAGGTTCCCGTTCTATTAATGTGCTCACTAATGAGTATCCAAATGTCCACTGGGGACTTGTCATCATTTCTATTCTGGGTTTCCCAGCTACAGTTTGGCTGCACTTGGAGGTCATGATCTACATGAGGGCAGCATCTTGAATGCCTGGGAAAGGTGAAGGAGAGAACATTGGGTAGGAAGTGAGAGTTTGGGATAGAGATACATCAGGATGAACAGGTTGGGGATGTACCAACGTATTGGCAAACTCACTCTCAAACTCAAATCATCTGTCTTCTTAGGCTCTGTAGCAGGTTAAATTTGAGGTATCTGATAATTACACCTTCAGTATTGTTCGCTTGGATATTACTTATAATCACCATTCATTTATACTATTTATTTAATAATCGTTTACTTTTCAAAGATGCAAAGCTACATAATTCAGAGTTATAGCGATGAGGGCGCTCCGTCCATCTACACTTTCTACAAACATGTTTTGTCGTACGAAAATAAATCAATTTCTATTAAACAATTACAACGAACGATCTTGCCCGTAGGCCTAAATTATAAAGAAAAAAATGCATGATTACGCTGCGGACTGTTATCTATCAGCATGTTGTAATAGCATCATCCTTGAGGCTTCATGCATGGTGGAGAAGCATGTTCACATTATCAGGGTTTAGGAATTACCGAACAAGAGGTACTGTTGTGGAATATTTTTCAGTTATTCATTATGCTTATTAATATTCAATAGTTACTGCCTCAGTACTATGCATTCCCACAGCATAAATGCACATATATGAGGGTTGTGAAAAAAATGTGAAAAGCACCCAGGAAATTTAATTTATAATAAGTCACAAAACCAAAATTGTGATAGCATTTACGACAAGTCATCCCTATTAATCTTAATGTTATTAAGAAGCATGTGTGTGCTTTTAAGAGATCGAACCCACAATATTTTGCAACATAAGCCTCCTAAGTGAGATGAGGATTCAAGCAGAGTTCCTACGGGGCCAAATCGCTGGTCTCAGAGTTGCAGGTGCATCAGCCACAAAATGGCAAAATCATTTTCGGTGGCAAGGAGAATGGAATCAAAAATTATAATATCATGCCTAACACCACAAAACAGCAAAAGCAAAAATCACGGCTACTACAAGTCACAGCACTCCTACGCAAACGAACAAACATCTGGTCGGATGATTGCTAATAACCACAAAACTACAGCTCTAAATTCACCATAGAATTGAATCGATCCATATCTGAAACATTTTCGTCAAAACCAAAAATTGTGAGCTTCAAAAATCTTATATTTATGCCATTGTTTCCAATAATTTGTTTTATCTTGTCTATATTTCCAACATAGATGATTGCACACCTGCAGTAGCTAAACAAGGTGACATGAATCCTAGTGTTTTGATTATATTAGGACAAATAGTGGCAATCCACATGTTGAACCTGTATTAGGTTTTCCTGCTTCAAAATCATTTTTGGATTAAGAAAAAATATTCAACTGACAACTTTCAATTTTAAAACTTTTAGCTCTTATTGACAACTCTGCCCCGAAGTTCAAACTGCATGCAATAAGTCCCAAAAAGAGAGAGCAAATATTGCATTCTGTGCATAGATACACAGACTGAAGATGCACAGACTATAATTGTCGCTTCTCAGCGTGTGATTTAAAATACACAGGCACCTTCTATTTAAAAGGTCACATTAATGTGAAAGAAACTGAAATACGGTTCAAATTAGAAACAAAAAACATCCCCTAGATTATGGAAATTTGCACAATTTTTTTTTCTGTTATAAGTATAACATATAGGGTGATTGTGACAGTCCTCTTAAGGAGGGAGGTGAGATGTACTATGGTGTGTGGTAGGGTTCAGTTGTCTCACCAGTTTTTACACTGTATCTTATGACATCCTGGCAACGTTTTAGGATCTTGGCCTGAGGCTCGCCCCCCTGCCTCAGCTCCAGATCCAGGATCTCTCTCAGCTTCTCTGGAGGCTGCCACTCACACACCTGGTCCAAAAGGGCACACAAATGGGGGGAGCGAAAAGGCATGAGTGTGGGCTACAACATCGGCGGGGTTAAAACTTAAAAATGGAGGAGAGCAATGCCCACAAAAAAAACCTGATAAAATTGCAAACTGTACTCAATGCTATCAGACTAAGTAATATTATATGATTTTATTGGTCACATTTTCAGTATAGATGCAAGAGGGTAATTTTAGACATTAGCTACATGCCTCTGTACATATGTCAAATTATCTGGTATATTGGAATGTACCATTATATCCACAATTATAATATATTCTTGATGTTTGCATATCTGCGATTCCGAAGGCATGTACAGTATGACCAATACTTCAAGATTTGAAGATTTATTATAGGCATTTTCTTCACCTCTTGCGTACATTAAAAAAAAAAAAAAACGTTCCCCTCAGCCCATAACAGCACTGCAGAAAGAAGTCAAGAAGAGGTTACAAAGGTAATAAAAAAAGAATAGAGATCACTAAAAACAAGCAACATAAAACAAATAAATATTAGGAACATAGCAGTGCAGTATGTAAAAGTGCCAAGTGCAGTTATGTCCAGTAGCAGCACAGTGTGTTAAGGTACTATAGATAGTGAAGATTCGGTCCAATAGCATCACAGACTGTTGGGCTGTCAGGGGAAGAGGGCACAGTCCATTTACAATCCTGCCTGCGGAAAAAAAATGTTCAGCATCCCGCTGGATTTGGCGCTGAGGCTCGCATATCTTTTCCCAGACAGCAAGAGAGATAACAGGCCATGGGAGGGGTGGTGACAGTCCGTTATGATGCTGGTGGCTCTGCAAGTGCAGCATCGGTTGTAAATCACCAGCAGGGAGGGGAGAGAGGCATCTATGATCTTGCAGGCTGTCTTCACGATCCTGCTCGGCTGATGTTTCTCAAATGCCTTGCAGCTGCCAAACCAGGAAATGAGGCCATAAGATATGACAGATTCAATCGTGCCTCTATAGAAGGTGGTAAGTTGGGGGTCAGGGAGACCAGTGTTTTTCAGATGCTGGAGGGGGTGGAGCCACTGGTGGGCCTTTTTAACAATGGCAATGGTGTAGGTGGTAAAGGTCAGATCAGATCCACCATCAGCAAACTTAACAAGAGTCTCCTCAGAGCCGGTACTCGGGTCTAGACATGGCCCAATCGAAAAACCGTCCGCGCATGAGCAGGACAATCGCGACCCCGAAAAAAAAAGAAGAAGAAGAACGGAGCCGAGACATAGACTCATGGCCTACCAGCCCAAATAATGGTGTGGTTGGTGTTAAAACTGGCAGTGCAGTTACGGATGAGCAGGCTGAACAGCAGGAGACTCAAGACATAGCCTTGAGGAGACCCGTTGTCACCAAGATGGTTTTTGAAGTGAGATTGTCCACCCTGACTCTCTGCTGCCTCTGCCACAGGAAGTTAAGGATCCAGCTTCAGGTGCCAGAGTTCACCACCAGCTGCTTCAGCTTTTCCACCAGCTGCTATGGAATGATGGTATTGAACGTTGAGCTGAAGTCAATGAAGAAGAGCTCGGCATAGGTAGTTTTCTCCTCCAGGTGTGACAAAGTGAGATGGAGTACAGTAGAGGTGACATCCTCTGTCGAGCAGTTGGCTCTGCATTTATACTGTAGAAGGTATAAGTCTACTGGGATGCGGCCCTTGATGCGCTGCAAGATGAGCTGCTCAAAAGATTTCACGACTGTGGGTGTAAGAGCTACAGTTTGGCAGTCTTTTAGGCAAGTTGGGTGTGACTTTTCCGGCACATAAATGATGGTGGCTCTCTGTTGAGGCAGTTGGGCACAACTCTTTTGGTGAGCGAGATGTTAAAAATGTTTGCAAAGACATCTTTCAACTGCTCAGTACACTCCCTCAAGACATGCCCAGGGATGTCATCTGGCCCTGCTGCCTTGCGTGGATTGACGCTGGCAAATACTTTTTTTACCTGGGCTACTGTGACCTGGACTACCTGCTCACTGGATGATAGTGAAGGTACTGCCCTCATAGTGATAGTGCCTGCGCCTTTTAGATGTTATTGTTGTTTACCTCAAAGCGTGCAAAAAAGTCATTGTGTCTGTCTGGTAGTGTGGGGTCTGTGTGGCTTGCCTGCTGAAAGGCAGGCATGTTGCCAGCGACTGTATTAAAACCCCGCTTCTTTTTTGTCTGGGAAGTGGCTATTAACCCTCTCACGCATGAATTATAAACTCAGTCAGGATTTTTTTTTTACTAATATGCAGCAGTCCCCAAAATTGCAGGCATATATGGAGAAAAAAAATCACTTTTAAACAGCTGTACAGCGTAGTGACCTCCAAGCATGAAAGGGTTAAGCTTTGGTCCATTCAACTTCTTCACCGTTTTGATGCCCCTGAACAGATTTTGTCTCCCTGCACTGTATGCTGCCATGTCCCTTAATTTAAAAGCAAAATTTTGGGTCCTGAACAGTGAGCAGACCTCTCTAGTCAGCTAGAGTTTCTGATGGGCACACTTCCTGATGACTTTTACAACAGTCACATCATCAATACATTTATTTATGTATCCAGTAACAGACTCTGTACAATGTTTCAGGTCGAAGGCACCATGCTTTGTCGCTGCCTCTTTGAAAACCTCCTGCTGTTTATCCTCAAAGCAGTCTTGCAGTGATGGAATTGCCTCCTGTGGCCACACTCTGACGTCCCTGAGTGCTGGTTTGTCCTGTTAGGCCCTAGGTCTGTATGTAGGTGTAAGCATGACAGCTAAATTGTCAGAGTTACCAATGTGGGGGAGGGGCTGCTCTTCATGAGTTTTTGATGTTTGTATACACATGATCTGATGTCTCATTACCCCTGGTTGCACATTTCACATGTGGACAGAATTTTGGTAACATAGACTTTAGACTCAGCCTGGATGAAATCTCCTGAAGCAAGAAAGAAAGCATCAGAGAAAAAAAATGGGAATAAAGCATCAGGGTAAGCTGTCTGCCACAAGCTGATGTTGTGGTAAAGTTTGCTCATAGCCTCCTTCACATTGGCACTCGGTGGTACATAAACTGCTACAATGACAACAACCGCTGACAGCTCTAGCGGCTGTTCAAATGATCTGCATTTCACCATTATGTTCTCTATGTGTGGTGAGCAGTGTGTGGAGACCACTTAAGTGTCCTGACAGCACAGGTTGTTAGTGAAAACAGCTGGGGGTCCCCCTCTCAGCTTATTATATAAAGCTGTTCATCTGCTCTGTCGAGAGTAAGCCCATCCAGCTGAACTGCAGCATCTAGAATGTTCTTATCTAACCAGGTTTTGGTTAAAATTAAGACACAGCAGTCCCTCACGCTGCTCTGGGAAGCTCTCTAGAGTCTAATATGGTCCATTTTGCTTTTGAGGGAGCGCACATGAGCTATAGCATGATTGCGGGAACCACCGACGTGTCTGGGTGGGGGTTAAGCCTAAAATGCAAAAACGAAAGGGTTGCCCTCCAAATATCGCATATATGGTAATGAATCCAAAAGGAAGAAAGAAAAAATTAAAGAAGTTGGACAGCACTTCTTTGATAGATCTTTTTAATCTTGTTCAAATCATTGTGACCACCTGCCTATAATATTAACTGATAATTAATCACAAATCACAAACATGTGTTTCTTTTTTACCTCATGGTACCCATTACAATTATCCAACTCGGCATAAACAAACCGCACATTGATAATACCCGTTATAAAGGCAATGTATCTCATTGAAATAGAATGTGGCAATCATAGGATAAACCATGAGAAAAATGAAAAAATTAGGAATAATGAAAAAAAAAAACCTTAAACAATTGGGGTTAAGCCTAGCATGCGCTCCCATGCGCTTACCCCACTTCTATGTCCTCTTGCACTGCTTACGGTATTTCCTAACCGGTGTTCCCTCAAGCACAGCAGCAGGCTTAGAGCCCACGCGGCGTAGTTGTCCTAACCCGCTCAGCACACGGGCACAAGCAACTGCATCTGTTTTCTGCAACTTTGACATACAGTAGTTTAAGGTGGTGGCATGGCATGCCACCCTGAAAATGGGAGAATATGTCTATCAAAAACAGGGAGAAAAAAAGAATGATTGCCTTTAGCGGAAATATTCTTCTCAGGTTAAAGTCACATGATGTGCCAGGATGTACTGCAGGTTTAGAGGGACCTTACCTTTTCCATGACATCTGTGCCCTTCCTCACTGCCTCATCGAGGATCAGCGAAACAGCATCCTCCACAAATGTATAGGCTGCCTTGATGTCCATAGTTGGGCCGTTAAGGTACATTCCATTCACTAATACTGCATTCCCCTTCACCAGTTTACTCTGGTAAAGGCTTTCTGAAGAGACACCAGACATGTTAGTGTTACAGGACACCCAGATCAACTGGTTAGGCTTTAAAAAGAGACAACAGAATCCACACTGCTCAAATTTTTTCAGATCCAATTGGAGGAAAAATTTACTTTTCATTTGCTTAATTTAGTCCATTATCTTAGCCATAACTCAATATTCACTTTACTATTTGTAACTAGTCTGATGCTCAGAGTATTTATTATTTGTTATGTAAGTTCAGCTTGGGGGGGGGGGATACATACAGGGTGCACCATAACATACATATCACACATAACATATCAGAGAGTTACATTTTTATTTTTTTTTTTGGTTCTGTACTTTAGCACATTCAGTTTGAAAGCATACAATGTGCATGAGGTTGAAATGCAGACTGTCAGCTTTTGATTGATGGTGATTTCTACCAAATTAGCTTCCTCTTGAGTCCTCAAGCTTTTATACAGTCTCGACCTCGCACAGTGCACATTTTTATTAGCAGGGGGCAACACATCCACAGCCCAAAGGTTGGTGCCCAGAAACATCCCATACAAAATAAAATAAGAAAATGCAGGCAGAGGGTGGGGTCTCTGGAGACACAGACACTGCCACACATCTCCAGAGGGTCTTAAGTGATTATTAAGAGGGATTATTTCTAAGAGTCTATATATTTGTTCAGGAAAATCCTGCCCTTTAAAAAGCCACAGAGTCAGAGTCCTCTCTGAACTGGACAAAGTCATCAACACAATCAATAAATGTACTCAACCCATTCTAAAACACTATAAAACATGCAAAACCAATGCAGTCAGTTATCTAATACTTCTATAAATATCTTAATATATCATGATAGAGATTTTGCTGTGATTATTATCATATTAATTTTGTCCATGTCATCCACCCCCTATTTTTTGGTTTAAAGCCCTTCTATATAGCCTGCTGGTCAGTTGCAGGGAACACAGTATGCAAATTGCACGCAGTGCTGAAGTTTTTGCTCAGACATATTTCTGTTCGCTCAGTGCTCAAAAAATTAGAGGAAACAAGTGCGTGAGGATTATATTTTAAAGATTATAGCATACCATCTTCGTGGGTCTGAAAAGTTTTGTTCTTGTTAGGAGCTAAAAGGCCTTCAAATTGCTAATACAACCCATGCAGTTTTCCACAGCCAGAAAGTGATTACATCTTCTTCCTTGGGACCTCAAAACTAATTATGGAGCGATCTGTCGAAGATTAAAAAGCCAAGTCATGTCTCCGGCATTTCTCCTGTAAATGCTTTCATGCCCACCGGTTCTTTTTGTTCTGTTGGTTTTTATTCTATGTTGCACCTGCTCTGCCCTCTAACAGGCTTCTCTGTTAGTTTACGCTCATTAGGCTCAGTATTAGCACCAGCCGTGGCATCCTCACGGCACCCTCCTCCACCTATAATGCTGCAGGGATCTTGCTGCTTGGCTCCCTTTTACTCTCAGCTACCTTGAGAACGGATCATCTCCATCAAACTTTTTTTCACCATCCAGTGTCGCAGAAGGATTCATCTTCATTCATCGTTTCTGCTAACAAATTCTTCTCGCGTCACCTGCCTCATCCTCCCTGGGTGAAGCATGAGCCGCGGCTGCATTTTACTGGGTTGGTCAGCCCCTTCCACACTAGCGCGGCATTTGCAGTGAGGGGCTCAACGACTCAGTCCAAGCTATGGATCAACAATGTGGAGGACGAGTGGCATATCTTCTGTGGACAAAGACTGTCCATCCATCATCAGGATGGCGACCCACCTGAAGCCCATCACTGCTAGACAACCTGTCAGCTTGTTTGTCTTAGCTGTCGTGCATGTTGCCTGCTCTTTCTTAGCCTCGACAGCACAACCAGGGCACTTCCTTCTTAATAGCTGGTTAGCTAGCCACTGCCATTCATCACTGCGACTAGGCTGGGCATGTGCAGGTGAGCGGTGTAACTCATATAGTAATTACTGCCGATAATGTCATCCTGACCCATACTGGCAGGCTTGCGTTGTTGCAGAAGAGTAGCGCCCACCCTCTGGTTCTGCTGTTTGTTGATCTGGGGAGCAAGACATAAGGTTGGAGGGCTAACCCTTCCTGCATCCCTAGATAACACAGTTAACTTTAGTTAACCTAGCCACCACCATTGCAGCTCAGGGTCTTTTGTGCTTACATGTGACAGTGGAAGTGAGAGCCATGAGTAACCGTTCCCAGCTACAATCGAAGCAATTTCTTGTGCGTCAACTCAGTAGAAGCACGTTTGTCTTTTAGGTTAGCTATTTAACTATTTCGCCTTGTCATGGTTGGTGGCACACACGGAAACCTCACATGCAGTTGTCGAAACCGATATACCTACTTTTTAACCAAGTCGCAGTTTTGAGAGGAAATCCATTATTTTGTGCGTATTTAAGTTATCAAGCGATCTACAGTCAGGCAGAACCTAACTCAATTTACACTGGTACGAATTTAACACGGCTAGCTAGCTAATTTGCTGTTGGGTGAAGTAAAGTGAATCATAATCTTAATTTACAAGACAGCCAAATTTATACCTGTATATAACATATAGTGCGCAGTAACCTGAACGTCACACTTTTTCATCACTAAAAATAAGCTTTACCGGTATGTGTTTTCAAAATCAAACGTTATCTTGATGAATATTTTGAGAGTGCTACCCATGGCTTCTCGGTCATGTTGACAGCTGTCAATGTTGATGCGGCTGACGCTTTCAGTGATCGTTTAAAAGCATCAAGGCAACGTTCGGAGTTTGAATTGATGCTTCGCTTGCGGCCAGTGAGCGTTATACGGATGTGATCCTCTCGGAATCCTGTAAAACTTGAGTCAACTAATGAAATATCAATTCTGACAGCCGTACACGCAACAATCAGACATTTCGGTGCTGGTAAAATATCTAATTCAATGTTTGCAGATTAATAACTCGTCAGACTGAAGAGGGGAGACCGCTACTTCCGTTTGCGGACGCATCTTTTTGATGATGTCGGCTGTAAATGGGTCTATAGTCAGGGAAGATTGTATCCGATCTCTCCTCGCGCAGGTCAGTGCATGTGTAGTTGCCTCTTTACCATATAGTCAGGGAAGATCATATCCGATCTCTCCCCGCGTATGTTAGTGCGTGAGTAGCCTCTTTAATTATGGAAGATCGCTGCCAACTTCCCACACGTGCACCTCAATGCAGTGTGTAGCCTCTATAGCTATGGCAGATCGTCTCTCTGATCTCACCCTCACGCAACTCTGTGTGTGCAGCTTTCACCAGTTATGACTTTTATATTTGTCTAAATTCGTGGTAACTGATGTTTAGTCTGTTGATTTAAGCTCTTGCCTACCTGGCGAATAAATCATTGTTATTTCTTTAAACTTGCATAGTCTCTGTGACTCCTAATCCTTTTATTCTTTTTAGCCACATTACGACCGGTACTTTGGGGGCGATTCCTTACCATTCCAGACTAGCTAGCTGATGTTTATAGGTAGTGATGGGTTTTAAGTTGGATTGTAAATTACGGTCTACTTACATAAAGGGTTTATGTAGTACTGATTCTGGGGATCTGGCATTAAAGGGCACCCCTGGGCTTATAAGACGGTGTCTATCAAATCTACCTAAAGGAACCCTTGGGTGTATATAAATCTGGGTTGATGATATGTTTAAGCCAAGATGCTACTATCATGTAATCTATCCATGTCCAGCTAGCTAGCTATCACCGTCATATTTTGACTGTCTATGGGCTGAGCTGTGGCGAGGCGAGCAGGGCCGCTCACATGGAAGTTGCTGCTAATAATGCTATCCTGACCTGGCATTTTTGTAGAAATGTAGCTTACACTCTCCAGTTCCTCCAGGTTGACCTGGTGAGTAAGTAACCAAAGGTTGAGCTTCTAACCTCTTCTGCACCCCATTAGCACCTCACTGCTAGGCACAGTAATTATAGCTTAGTCACTTCCATGTTTACATTCATAGCTACTCAAACACAAAATGGCATCCAAAACACTATGGCAACCTGGCAATGTTCCAGGGGAACCAGCCTAAAGCCTGCTAAAGTGAGTGTTTCTTCATGGAGTGGGTATAAGGGAAATGGCACTACAAGAGACTTGCTTTCTCTCCACATTCACTGTACAAGCAACCCCCAGGCTCCTTGCTGATTGCCAGAAAGCAATTTATGTCTCATTAACTGGCTTGTTGCCTCCACTGCTCTCTGCGTGTGCTCCAAGCGGAGCAAAGACCCAGCAGAAACCACTGCCATGATGACCTGACCATTTCCATGCTTACACATGAAACTGGAGCTGGGAGCCACATACTGTACATGTTGCATCGGTTAGCCTTGTGCTTCTGAGGGAAACTGCAATTAAACATTGTGGTAGCAGAACATTTTCAGGATGAAGTAGTACCCCACATGTGAAAGCTCTCTCCTCATTGAGAGTGCATCGCAGACCAAAGCAAGAGGCAGGAGCTTTACCTAGGTCTGAGAGAAAATTATCCTTGCCACCCTCTGCACCCATTTTACCAAAATGCAAAGCTAGAGATAATTCAGTATCTTTGCAATCCAGAGCTGTTTCTCCTCCCTTTCTGCAAGGTCTGCCCCCATGTGGCTTCTCTCAAGATGAGAGGGTCAAGATGGGAGGGCTGTTCTAGGTCTCCTTGTCAAACCCATCACCCTGCCACTCACAGACCGTTACCCGATATGGGAGCTGTTCTATGGCCCACTCTCCACTTAGCTTGACAGGTCTTTGCAGGAGGGCTGTCCATTGCGATTCTGCTGCCAACCCAATCCATTCAGAGGCATATTTCAGACCTCTGTTTTCGTCTTAGCAGAGAGAGTAGCCTTGGAGGAGGAAATAGCTGCATTCTGTGGAAAAAGGAGCAATATCGACAGTTCTCCACCCAGAGGCATAGTCAGGCAATTTCTCCATGTCTTTCATGGCACCGAAGAAAGTGGTGGGACCATGAGATCCATAATGCATCACCACACCCTGAATGGCTGCATTGCACAGAGGCCCCTTTGCATACTGGTAGTTGTTGGGGCAGGGCACCTGGTCAGCCGACCGGCTGCCATCCATAGACCTAACCAGTACGTACTTAATTTCATGTTCTTATTCTTGGTGCAACAGGAAGTACCTGAGCTTTATAGGAGGAGGACAGTGCTCCAAGTATTGCTACCTCCTGTTTGGATAGTCTCCAAATGTATGGAAATGGTTCTAGTGCCATTCCAGGAGAAAGACATAAAAATCTTGACCAGGCTAGACATCTGGCTGATTTTGGTCACATCCTGGTTGGAAGCAGAAGCCCAAACTGCCTACCTTCAACATACCACACTATTGTGTTTTGCCAACAACTCCAATAAAGCCCTGCTATTAAGCCTGCTGATTCCCAACCTTGACCTGCTCTTTATCTGTCAGAGATACATGTTGTGATGCTGTAACAGCAGACCAGACGAATGCAGTGTCCAGCCTTAGTGCCGGCAGGAAGCGTCCTCTCCCTTCCCAGGATGATGCCAACTACCATCCCCTTGTGTGCCTGGGGCTGCTTGTCATGAAAAATTTTCATTGCTGGTTTGCACTGCTCCAGCTGCACCCAAGCTTTGACTTACAGTGCAGGATCCAAGTCCCCACACTGGCACAGACAGATGTGTTGTTCTGGGACTCACTTAGCTGCATTCATGTGGTGGTGCTACTGGGGTGCATCCGTCAGTATGTCCAAGTCTTCACATACGTATGCTTCCTTAGCCTATCAAGGTGGGACCTTTGAGAAAGCCAATGTGGTTGGCACGTGATCGAGCTCTCCCCATCATATTAAACTGGTGGACCTCATGGCAGTGCCACAGGTGATGCATCACTGTGCCTCACAACTAAGTGGGAAACATCATGGTGATGTGAGACAGCACCACAGCGATGGACTGCGTCTACAGGCAATGGGTGTCAGATCTCTGGCTCTGCATCAGCTGGCAGTATTCATCCTGACTTGGGCAAAATGCCATCTCAGCTCCCTGAGGACCTGCCGTGTGGTAGTATCCTTCATTACAGAGGATTGACAGGATGTCAAAAGAGGGTCCATTTGCGGTAGAGATCCTCCCCAGATATAGACACACAGGTCTAGCATTGTTTGGATGGCTGGTGGCTGATCTGTTATGTGAGCAAGGAGAACACCATGGAGCACCAGTTAATCTGGGGGCCAGGTGGCTCCTAGACCTGGCCGAATAGTGGTCAGTACACATTCAGTGACACACCTATCCATGGCCCTACATCAAGCAGGGGCTGCCATTCTCTCATGCTCAAATTGTTGATGGTGAAACTTAGTGGCTTGGGTCTTCCTCCTGCAATGGCCTCCACTGTTCAAAATTCATGAGCCCTGTCCACTTCAAGGGTTTACATGACACATGTCCGTTTGCAGACAGGTGAAAAATGTGGAACCTCAATCCACATTTGTGCCCTCGGCAGGGCATTCTATATTTCTCCTGGGCTTATTAAATAATGGTAATGATGCAGCTCCTCTGATGGTTTTTGCAGCAGTGATTACGAAGGGCCACAAGAGTTTTGACCACTTCACAGCCAGGAATTACCAACTGGTGAAGCGTTCTCTACAAGGCGCCGGAAGCTGAGGCCACCTACGCAATTTGTCATTCATCCATTGGATCACCAGAGGGTGGTGGTTAGATAGTCTGATGAGTCCACCCTTTGAGCCGTTTGGTCAGGCGACCCTTAAGGTGCTATCACCTAGGGCATCACCATCCCAAGCTCTGGCATCGAATAAGAGGGCTGATTACCTGTGTGCCTGTCTGTGCCTCATACCTATCAGTAGAAATGGAGAAATAGTTGAATTATACCCGAATCCATCCTTCCGACCTAAAGTCAACAGCTCTTTGTTCAGATCTAAAGTCATCTGCTTAAGGACCATTTTATTTGCCCTCCTAAAGCCAAAGGGGAGAAGGAGCGCCTTCTGACTATGCTGCTATGTAGAGTGCATGGTGGTTATCAGGAAGTCCAACCACTGGTTTGTCTGACACAAAGTTTGGCCACAGGCAGCCCCTGTCTTTGTGCAACAGCTCATTCAATGGATCTGTGAGGTGATCTGTCAAGGTTATGAGGCGTTATGAGACTTGCCTTTAAGAAACAAAAATACATATTGGAAAATATCATCTGCAACCAATGCAGCTAAACCATTAACAATAAAAAATGTAAACAATAATAGTGAGATAACAGAGAGCGATGGAATTTCAAAATTTTGTCATAAGACATTTATTAAATTTAAATGAAGCTGAATTCTGCTTTATAAATAACAAGCTAAGACAAAAAAGAGAAAATTTATTCTAAAAATACAAATAATTGGACTAACATATTGTCACTCTGATGGTAAAATGTGCAAGGGCACTAGGTAGAATGGTATTAATAAACAAAATCAGTATAATCTCAAATATGAATTTTTGTCATATACTGAAATAACCAAGAGTTTTAAAAGCAATTAAGAGGAAAAATAAAAGATTGAAATTGAGGAAAACCGAAAAGATTTTTTTCTTTTAAAAGAAAGATTGAGATGATAAAAGTTGTGAGAAGAAAATGCATGTTCACCTCTGTATGACAAAATTACATAAAATTTCCTCTGGACCACCTAAAGCACATCCACGAGCCTCAGAAGCGATTGTTTTTCACCATGCAAACCATACAGTTCCACTTCTCTGCAGGAGGTATTGGGATGATAGCAACACAGGACCTTGCACCACTGACAACAGCTGAGGTCTGGCAGCAGTGGCGTTGCCAGTTGGGGGGCAAAGACACATCCCTTTATGGCAGCAATTAGTCCTGGCTAGTTCTCAATCATTTTTCTTTATTGAGACGTTTTACAATTATCATAATTGGCAACTGAAGGAACGGTTTCGCTCCATATGCGATCTAACAACGATGAAATCATGGGCTAAATTCAGTACAGCAAAATAATTTACTTGTTAATAGGCCAATGCTTTGCGTTGATTGAACTGGTCCGTGTTCCAATGAAATGCGAACTTTCACTCTCAGTATTGTGTGGGTTGATTAAAAAAAAAAATGGCAGTCGGCAGTTCAGTAGGCTATAAAAAGCATGAGGCTCTAGCTATTTGTGTGAGAGTCAACAGGTATGTGATTTTGAGTAACGTTGATTTAAATACAGCAAATACGCATCCAAATGAATGATTGTCCTCTTACCTAATTGGGGAGAACAAATAGCACCTGTTAAGTGTGGAGTGCTCTCGGAGTGAATCTTCTGTTATGAAAATTGCTGAGAACGGGTCAGGACTAAAAATTGTTTTAAATGCAAGTGTACTGAATTTAGCCCATGATTTAATTGCTGTTAGATCGCATTTAGAGAGAAACCATGTCTTCAGTTGCAAATTATGATAATTGGAAAACATGTCAATAAAGGAAAATGATTGAGAACTAGCCAGGACTAATTATTGTCATAAAGTGATGTGTCTGTGCCCCCCCCCCGGCTACGCCTCTGGCTGGCAGACATTTAGAATTTGTAAGGAGCTGATACAACAGCTTCCAAATTAAACAAGCCAAGCCTCTTGGCAACAACGTATTGGATAGAGGCAACTGTGTCCTGCCACCACACCATACTCCTGATCAACATTAAAACTTTGAATTTGCCCTGATTCAATCCAGTGATTTTTAGGGATATAACGGCCAACTTAAAAAATTATAGCACAAGTAAATATTCTGTTTGAGCCAAATTAGAGCTTGAAAATAGAAGAAACAAACACCATAAGGAAAAATGAAGAAGAAAGCACAGCTAATCCAAATGATCGTTTTGCATGCATCCAGTGCATTCACAACTCATTCTCATCCCAACTCGTCATACCGTGACGCTGTCTGCTTAACTTTGATATATGACCAAAAAGGACACGTTTTGGCGTCCGTTTTTGACGTTTAGGGTTAGGGTTCAGGTTAAGGGTTAGGATAGTCGTTATAACACTAGTATAATGCAGCGATATCTGCACCCTCTTTATTCATTTATTTATTTAGGTGATTTTCAGATGCTAACTATACAGTTTGAAGATAGTAAATAATGACATGCATGCCATACGTACTGCCGGTTGCTGCACTCATTGTAGAATCGGATGAAAACAGGATGAATAGCTTGGAATGGTCACGAGTGAGGTTTCCACTCTATTAAATTCAGGTAGACAGCGCGGTTATATTAATGCCCCCCAATAAGCCACTCATTATATCGCAGCGACTGGGTGACGTCATGGTATCAGTCAGCTTACATGCAGACCTTTCTTTAGCAGCTGACAAACCAGCCGCAAAAGTTCGGTGGTGGTGTTTTGGCATTTGTAGGAAGAGGGTGGCCCTCTGCACATGTTCGCACGATTTTATTCTTTCTCCGCGTATTTCAGTCATTTATGTTCGAAGGTAAAGTGTTTCCTTTCAAAATGTTCCGACTAATATAGCCTTCACACTTCACTATTGTTTGCTTACATTTTCAATAACTATAGAGCTCCTGCATCAGAGGAGTCTCTCTCTCTCTCTGCGCGCGCGCACAGGGAGAGAGAGAGAGAGAGAGAGAGAGAGAGAGAATCAGCTTACCAGCCAAGCCATGTTGCCTATAAAAATGATCAGCGGCCGCGACTAGCTGACCCTTATGCACCCAAATAAACGAGGCGTCTTATTTTGCAATGAAATAAGGTAATTCGAAGAATTAGATGTATTGCTATTTAATATTATAAAGATATTTATAAAGATAGAAATAAAGATATCAATCAATCAATCATGTTGCCAGTTTCGTATATTTTAGGAAGCCAGATTTACAGATGCATCGATTTCGGTTTAACTCCTTGAGGGAATTACTAAATTAGGCTGCAAACGTGTTGATATCAGCCTACCATCTTCGTCCCTGCGCTATGAAAATTATAAAATTTCATCAATCTGATTAGAAACAGTAGCCAATACTTCACGGACTTTAACAAACTATTAATGCAATTAAACATCATCTTGCTGAATTCTTTACCACTGAAACCGCTCATTTGACCGATTAGCCACCTGACTTATCAAGTAGCCTATTCAGCAGACAGCAGAATTTGTGAATGGGAATTAGTTAGCCAGTAGAAGCAGAAGCCTGGTCCTAATCAGTGGTTCCCAAACGGATCCTGGGGAACCCTGGTGTATGCTGTTTAACGCTCCAAAGGCAATCACGATTGTCGGATTCTCACACGCAGTGAATTTGACTTAATATGGAGCGTATATGTTTAGAGCATTAATTTATCCTTTTCAGTCATATTTGGACGTATGTCCATATACGCCGTGGAGAAGATCCATATGCATATTGTGATATATTTCAAACAACTGCATTTGGGGGGGGGGGGGGGGGGATCAGCCGATTTAAGTAGGCTAAACAATCATGTAGGTTCCTAACTGGTGAGACTGTGGACATGTGGTCGTGAAAACTAACAACTGATGTCAATCAAATGAAAGCGTCAAACGTGTTTTGCGTTCGGCCCTATATTTCAGTAAGTTTATGCAAATTAATTAGAGCACGCGAAACCCCCGTTTTCAGCATCTTAGAGCTTGTGCTGCATTCACATCACCAGGCTGAAGTGATTCAAATTTGCTTTTATTTATTTCCATTTTGCTTTGCACTTTGTCTGCCCCGTCTGGTCTCATGTCTTGTCATTGCATACAGCCCCAGTCTTGTGTTTCACTCTTCGGGTGATTTATTGGATTCTGGTTTTCAAACTTCCTTCCGATCTCGTTTGCTGGCTTCACTCTTCTTTTCTATCTACTAACAATACTGACAATTTATTATTTTCTCATGAGATTACTAACAACAACTAACCTTGAATATAATACTAACTTACTAACGAGCACCAAGGGATTGTATAGTTGCACTTACTAATTGATTAACAAGCTCTCAGCACTCGCCCTGTTCTAGTCTCCGCCTCTTTGCTCTCCCTGATTACCTTTGCTGCATTTTCTGTGAAAGCTCACACCTGATCGCGCTGTTCTGTTTCTTATTATCTATGCACGTTAGAAACTCCGTGACTGGAGCCGTATGCTTGTTTATAGGAATGTCTCTTGTTTCCCTGTCCGCGTTTTGGCTTCTGCCAAATTCCATGTGATCAGATTCTCCCTCATGTGCTGCTCCTTTGTAATCAGTCTGACTGTTTGCACCTGTGTGTCTTACCATGTGATCTCCCTAGAAGTGTATATCAGGTGTCTTCTAACAGCCACTCTCTGTCATATCGTTTTCCTAGTGCCACGCTTCTTTTTGCCTTGATTAACTCAGTGTTTATCTTTCTGACTGGATTGCCCGACTACTGATTTTTGGTTTGCCCTTTTTGGATTATTGTTGCATCTGTGTTTTTTGACCCATTTCTGCCTGACTTCGATTTTGTGGATTGCTGCCCTGTTTACGATTTGGTTTGTCCTTTGAGTTTGCTTCTCCTACAAATCTCTGCCAGTGTACTCACTCTGTTTTGCCTGACAACGATTTTTGTGTTTGCTGCCCTGGTTACGACTCTGTTTCTGCCCCACTGGATTTTGACTTTTGGATTGCGGACTCTGTACTTTTGCCTTCGGTCCAGAATCTTTTTTTTTTTTTTGCGCAATCCTGTGTTCTTGCGTCTGGTTCCAGATCGAAACCACAGGAAGTGTGAGGTATAGCTATCTCGGTCACTAGATATAACTTGTTCCCTCAATTTGAATCAACAAAATTGTGGAAACAAGTTCTCATAGCCACAAATTAACTAAATAGTGGGCATGAAATATAAATTTTTTTTTTTTTTTTTTTTTCTTTTCCCATGTCATTGCACTTCCGGGGCTCTATATAAATGCAGAAGAGAAACCAGCAGGAAAAACCAGCATTTTCATTTACTCTAAGATTTTGTAATGTGACAACTAAACTTGTAGGCTAATCATCAATGCTGCCGCCACCTTTTTTAACCGGTGGGGTCTGGTCGTCACACCCAATTTCCACATAAGACCAGGATGCAGTACTACATATACTTAAATCTTTATTATAAAACTATGGATTAAATTGAGAGGATTCAAGTATGTCATGTTCAAGTAAGGGGCTTCAGGTATACTACAATCCATTGAGAACTGAGCCAGAGCACTTATAAGTTAACACGCATCAAATTCCTTAAATAACCATACCATCCAAATTCAGTAACAATATAAGACACCGCAAACCACTAATGGCAATATGGCTTGGCTTAGGTGTTCAATGCATTCTTTAACATTCCCTATGACCATCCACAAAATTCAAAGCTCAATCATAGCAGATAACCCCTCCCACTGATTCCCCATCTCACACACACACCCTTGCATCTCTATCCTTCTGAGGACATGACATTGACCTCCATTCATTTTTTTGTGTCTATGGCCTTTCCCTAATCTTAAAAGTAAATAACGTATACCTAACCCAAACCCTTACCCTAACCTTAACCTTTCCTTAATTTTAACCTTACCCCTAACCTTAACTCTGAGCCACAACTTGCCTTTGTAGTTGTGAGAACAGGCAAATGTATTTACTTCCCTGTAATATCCACTCAATTCAAGGAAAAAAATAAGTTATTACAAATCAGAAGAACATTTTTGCCTGCATAGGACATTTCAGAAAGTGAATAATGGGAGACCAAGGGAGAGCTGCAACAGTTGGAAAATGAGTTGCTGGTAAAGGAGAAGAGGACTAAGATGATGCATGTAGAAGAAGCTGTCCATATAACATATAAATAATGCCCTCCAGCTATCTAAATGGCATGAACTATTAGGTTCTAAACTGCAATATACACTTGACTGCAATTTTCATTTACGCTGTGTAGAGCCGGCCCAAGGCATAAGCCAACTAAGCGACTGCTTAGGGCCCCGCGACCACTAGGGGGCCCTAAAACCAATTAACAAAAATATATTTTATTTATTTTTGCATGTGTGAGTGATGATTTTGGGGGGCCACAAATAATTGCTCCGTTTGCCTCTGCAGCAATGCGCCTATGTATGTTTTCATACAGTCATGGTCGAGGATATTAATTCTGGCTTGGTAGCTGGGGGCCCCCTGGAGGGTGTGGCCCGTCTCAACTGAAATAGTTGAAACATAGGTAAGGCCGCCTATGCCTAACACGACCCAAAATGCTGTAGTAAATATTCCAGGCCTTTGTGTGGCGCTGTATGGCCCTGTAGTGTTCCAACTGAAATAGACTACAAACGTTTTTGATATATTTCCGCAGCAAGCTATATAAACTAGAGGCGCTATGTTACGATTTCAATATGCAAGTCTGACCGCCATCTTGTGACGGGTGTCCATTTCAGCGAGGGTGCCGCAAAATGGATTTCTTTCCAGAAATTCCAGGAGAGGGAAAGTCGTTGAATTAACTTCTCACAATTAGCTAATGAACAATGGAAATTATTGGCTTTAAATCATCAAACTTAGCTATACGTTGCAAAGCTAGTCTTGACCTAGCCCTCTCCTACTACCAAATCACCGGGTTACCTTGGGGATATCATTGTGGCTTATAGGACTGGATATGTCAGGTTATTTGGATGGGAAATAGACTTCTTATTCGTGCATGACTACATATACTCCGTTTTATTGATTTCCACTAAGTGCTATACTTGCAGTCCAAACAAGCAAAACTATCGCAGTACTTTGAATTACTCCCGATTTCAGCGTTAGGTATGTCTAAAAACCTGTTGAAATCAGCTGCCACTTCGCTTTCAGTGGACAAAAATAGGTTTAGCTACGTCAGTGTCTGGGTCTGCCCCATGCAGCGCTATTTCTATCAAACAAAAATGAGTTATTAATACATGTCTGATCTAATTAACCAGTGTTTTTTTTTTTTTTTTTTTTTTAATGGGCTTTCTTCAGCGAGAGTTTCCTCATAAACCAGTTTCCCGACTCGGCAGCGGTCACAATAAGACACTTGTTATCAAGGTTACCGGCATTTGCGAAGATTATCCTACGAGTTAACAAGTGGCCCATCCCAGGTCATGCTGCAAAAGAAAATAAACCCAGCCTGCCAGAACTAGATCAGTCATATTACCGTACCAAAGGGCTTTTAAGATGGACTGGATGTACACCACTGTATTTCCAAACAGGAAAAATATCAATCGCTCAGGGGTGCGTTTCCCGAAGTCACAGATGCTAACTTGCGTCGTAGGAACCATTGACAATGAATGGACAAACTGTGTGAGCTGCTAACTTAGTAAGCAACTACACTTTTGGTAAATGCAATGGGCCATAACAGACAGAAATGGCGCTTCAAGCCAACTCTTCTGTTATCGGCCAGAAAATGCCGGGAAATCACAACGCCGCTAAATGATTTTTGATATTTACTGAAATATTAACCCGAGCGTAATTGTTTACATGGGTTCCAGTGGGAAGTACGCCCGTCATAAGATGCTGGTCAGCTTTTCTTATATTGGCTGATCTAGAGCGAATAATGTAGTAGCTCCAGTTTATATGTCTCAATGTATTTCTGTAGAAACGCTACAGCATTATACAGCGCCACGCACAGGCTTGGGGACTGTGATGGGGGCTATCACATCATCGTTTTAAAAAAAAAACCCGTTTTGGTTGTCCTCACAAAATTGCTGGAGTGTAATTTTCAGATTTTCATACTCTGGCACCCGTTTTCAAAAAATACAATTTTTCACCTGCTTTGGAGGAGAGTCGTGAGCTGTCTTCACTATCCTGAGTTTGCAGCAAGGGGTCGCATACGAGCAAGCTTTGTACATAGTTCACCAATTGGGCATTCCAGATTCGGGTGGGATTGGAGATGCCAAATTTTAAAAAAATAAAATACAATTTTCGGGCTGCATTTTCGCTGTCTTCGTGTGAACCTAAGGCCAAAACGATAAAATATTTATGCGTTTTCAAAAAAATCGTTCTGGTGTGGACAGGCCTTCAATCACCCACCAGTGGTTTCTTCAGAAGTGTTAATTGCCGCAACAGCTAGCTGCAGCCAAAGTGACACTTGATGCCTGTGACCAGAACTGTAGCTGTAACAAGGTCATGGAATGCAGGTATTTGCAAACCTTTAGTGAGATGATCTGAGCTCTCTTATGCTGTGCTGGATGGACTATTTTGGGGGTTTAGACCAAAATCTGACAGCCTTGTCTGTTTATGCGATCGATCGATTATTCTGAGCAGCAACTATAAGCAGCAACCTTACCATTTGACTCTGACTTCATCACCTTTAGCAGAGCGTCACATCTGTTACCTTTTTATGACCTCTAACCTTTAAGTTTTTTTGCAATGACCTCCACTGTTTTTCATGTCCGAAGAATATCTCTGACGCTGTGGACGGTGGCCTCGGTAAATTGCTGGGTTGGCTGTACCCTATAGTCGTGCCTTTTGAATGTTTCATAGACCTGTGATATTTGACGTTTTTCCTAATGACCTTGATCTTCTTCTACAATGTTGAACTTTCTGAAAAATTATCACATCTTTTAATGTAGTGAATCAAAACCTACTGAGTTAAGGTCTAGGAAACCAATGCAAGAGCTAAAACTGACCTAAGGCCTCTACAGGATATTTTATGCCACCATTAACAAGTGATCTTAACCTCAGTTTGATTTCTGGAGAATATCTCCTAAACGACTTGTTGTGGCCTTTCAAAATGGTATTTTAGTTTTCCACCACTCAGGTAGATTCGGAAACTATTGATTTACTTGGTTTCTGTCCATCAATCCATCTGTCCAATGGTCCATCCGACCTTGTATGCGACCTTTGGCGAGGGACTTTTGGGGTCTCTTGCCAGCTTGTTTCTCATCCATTTCTTCTGCAAAGTTGATGATTCACAACTATCCTTCCAGGTTTTAACTAGGCTTATGCCGCCGGAGGCGACGGCTTGCGGTATATCCCCGAATGCCCCCAGTCCTCAAATAGACCCAATACAATATAAAGCCCCTCAGGTCATGACCTTTCGTTTGAACTTAATTTCAGGTCAATCGGACAAATGGTTCTGAAGATATGGCCAAAATGGTAATTTTCTATGACAAAGCTCCTCCTGGTGGCAAAATATTGAACCATACAGGTATGATGTCATCACGTGACACGTTGTGAGGTCATGACCTTGCAGTTGCACATAGTTTCATGACAATTGGACAAATGGTTCCAAAGATATGGTAAAAATAGTGAATTTTATGTGACAAAGCTCCACCTTTTGTCAAAATTTTGAACCAAACAGGAATAATGTCATCGTGGGACACATCCTCAGGTTATGACCTTTCATTTGCACTTGATTTGAGGTCAATCGGACAAATATATCCAGAGATATGATAAAAACAGTAATTTTTCAGTTTTTGGCCTCTGGTGGCCAATCTGGAAATTGTAAATTGTCCAAAATTGAATCATTTCTTCCTCTTTATGATACTGTTGGCAAATTAACAAAAAAACCAAGAACGTTGTCCCAACGAAGAAGCAGACTCCGATTGTTCGTGTCAAAAGCAGGAAAAGTTTATTTACACAGCCGGCCGTGGGAACGACAGCCTGATGCAGAGCTCAAAATTCCTTAATTTTGTTAGAAACTTTATTCATGTTAAAAGTACAGATATTTGCATATGATTTCTTTAATGTCACCAGAAGTTGTTGCTTATTGGTCCTAAGGTTTACACATTGATAAAAAGGAATATTCTACAATTGGGCCTCTCCTGAGCCTCTCAACTTTATTGGTTCAATAGACTCCCAACCCTCGGAAGTGAGCTCCAAAGGTGGGCATACGTAACCTCCAGCTAAAAGGCGCTAATGCATATCATGT
This sequence comes from Gymnothorax reevesii, assembly GCA_029721435.1. Taxonomy (NCBI): domain Eukaryota; kingdom Metazoa; phylum Chordata; class Actinopteri; order Anguilliformes; family Muraenidae; genus Gymnothorax; species Gymnothorax reevesii. The sequence goes on from CM056573.1 coordinate 31,628,555, forward strand.
CCTGTCGGAACTGAAGACAATGGAGATCTCAGCTGGAAGTAAAAAAAATAGGTGATATGTCCTGTCGGACCAGACGGCTTCTCTTTATTTCCTAATACACATTCATTATCCGTTGATCAAACCATCTGGCTCACCTCAGATTGCAAATACCCAAAAAATCCTGTTTCCCAACAATACTTACTTATATGCAAAACATGACATTTCTAATTGAAATATTACTGAAGTTATCGCGTTAACACGTAGGGCGGTAAGGCGGCGGCAGCGGTCGGACCAAAAATATAATATCCCCAGAACGCTGTTCGGCATTCGGGGATATAGTAATGCGTTGGTCTGTTCTTAACCCAATACCAGTGATATCAGCGGTCTACTTAGTTGTTTTCTTTGCTTGATGCCAGCCAATAATTTGCCGTCCTTGAATCACAGTTGCAATATCTATTCCATGATTCACACGCTGCATCAGTCAGGGTAAAGCGAATTGTTGCCAGCTGAAACATACCAATCTTTGCAAAAAATGATCATTGCAATCTTTACTCTTAAGTATGTGTTTATTTAAACCCAAGCTGCAACTTTTTTTAGGCCAGCAACAGCAAGCATAACTGAGGTCTCAAATGAAAACTGAGATTTTCCTCCAATCTGGTGTGATGACTACCAGCCCTGTTGAATCTAATCACCACTTTAATTGAACCTTCCTAGCAATGTGAAGTTGGCAAAAGGCAGCTCATGATGCCGAGATCTGATGAAATTCAAGACAAGACAAATAACAAAACTGTTGAAATTAGGAGTGTAACGGCATACAAAAGTCATGGTTCGGAATGTACCCATTTTGAAGTCATGGTTCAGTACGTTTTCAGTGCAGCGGGGCGAAATAAGGAGTAAAACATAAAATTGCTTTTTATTCATTATAAAGTTAAAAATAAAACATTTAGGGCAGTATTTTCCATACCAGAGACCACTAAACAGAAGTTAATTGGCCATACTAGTAAACAGAGACTAATTGATCACAATTTCCTGACAGTGGAAGGCGCATTCTTAAATAAAAAATATTTTTTTCAAGTGTCACTATTACAGTTTTTTTTAAAGCAAAACTATTGAAATAAGCTAAAAAATATATAATAAAATAAAGATCCATTGAAGTTCTGCAAACAGAAAGCTGTGCACATCCGCAACTTTCAGCTTCGCATTGAGGCTGTGGGATAGTAGCCTGACTCTGCCAGCCTTTGTACTTCCGCTTAATTTCATTTCGCTTCAGCGCTAGTGCCAGGCCAGGTTGAAGTCATATCTGCATGCTCTTTCCTTCTATGCAAATCTGCGGCCAGGAGGGGGCAACGTATGGCAGCCTGGCTGAGAAAACTATCAGTGCCTCTTCCCACAAAGTCATCTAAATACAACTTAAAAGTAAACAGCACTTTGGTCTTGGAATGCTGTTTTCACAGGCCACAAAACACTGCGGTTAACTGACCATAATTTCCTGAACAGTGGAAGGCCCATATCTTTCTCTCTGAGATGAAAACAACATACTATGTTCTACAAAGGTTTTTTCTCTGCATCCCCGATATTCACACTTGGATGATGTAAATAGGTCAAGAGGTTTGATGTGCTGTCAATGATGTAAGCTTTTTCATTTAAACAATTTTGGCCTGCATGTTGTCTTTATCTTGACCACTTGTCATTGCCCACCGTGAATAAACACTACAGCAGGGCTATTCAACCGTGACCGGAAAGGGCTGGTGTAGGCTTTCATTCCAACCAAGCACTTACACACCTGACACCACTAATCAACCCTAAGAGTCTTTGCTAATGAGCTTGATTAATATTATCTGGTGTGTAAGTGCTTGGTTGCAATGAAAGCCTGCGCCCACACCAGCCCTTGCAGGATAATGTTGAATAGCCCTGCACTACAGCTTTGCTTGGAAACTGTAGCTTTCCCAAACAGCTGACCTGGGGTGCGTTCCCCAAGAGCTTTGTCGCTGACTGTCAGCTCTGGCTTAAACTAGACTATATATCCATACACACTATATGGACAAAAGTATTGGAACCCCCCTTTTAGTAATTGAATTCCAGTATTTCATTCAGAGCCGTTGCCACAGGTGAACAAAATCAAGCACCGAGTCATGCACTTTACAAACTTTCGTGAGAGAATGGGTCGTTGTGAAGACCTCAGCAAATAAATGCATGCTCCAATCATAGGGGATGTAAATAGGGTGCAACTTCTGCAATAAGTCAGTTTGTGAAATTTCTTCCTTGCTAAATATTCTACTGTCAGATATAAGTTTTTGAAAACTTATAGACAGCAACTCAGCCACGAAGTGTGGAATGTTCTTGACCTCTGTCTACGTAAATGCAATCCTCCACCTCAGACACTCTCACAACTTCACAGGACCCCTCAAGAAAAGTGGCAAGACATTCTTCAGTAGCAAATTCAGAATTTTATTGCATGCTTGTGCTGGCGTTGTGAAGCCGTGGTTGATGCAAATGGTGGTCACACATGATTGAAATGAGACCATTTTTGGGTCATGAGTACAGTGATTATACCAGGAGAGTTTACCAGGGATATTTTGCATTTCATACAGACAATCTCTTTGTGATTAAACTTGAGAAATCAATGTCAAGTTTCTTTTTTTGGGAGGGGGGTGACGGTCAGTGTATGTTTTGGAACAGTTGCGAGCATGTTTTGGAACAGTTTTAGGGTGGTGGTTTTTAGCCCTGGATGAGGGCCATAGGTGGAATAAAGAAAAGAGAAATCTTATTCTGGGAGACATTGTCTTGATAGCTGACTCTAGTGCTCCCTGCAGTTCTTAGCTGCTGGGCAGAGTTCAGGACGCCTTTGGAGATAAACGACAATTCATTCGATTTTCATGTGTCAGGACGAAGACTAGTACATTAGGGAAGGCCTCAAAGCTGTGTCTCTTGCAAGTGGCACAGTAACCTTCTGTCAGACCAACAATTCAGTCTGGGTCTTGACAGTGGATTAAGTATTGATGAACCCAAGAAATGTCATGGACTATTCTAAATGGACCACAAGAGCACTGTTTAAATGAACTTAATAGTGTCTCTATTGCTACATGCTTTATGTTGATTGGATTGGAATTGCTATGTGTCTAGTCATTGATGAATTTGCAGCCGATGTGTTGTAGTCATTATATATGTATGGATTATTTGTTTATTTCTGTTCTCCTCTTGAACACTGGGTGTCGTATTGGTTACGGAAGGAATATTGATGAGCCCACCTGAACAGGTGAATGTGACTGGGGTCTGGGATGACATATGCCTTGTATCAAATCATATGCTGTTGTTTGTTATATAATTATTAGAATAAACTGTCTTGCAAACATGGAATTTGTGATATATTGAATACACACATCCACACTAGTTTTTTTGCCCAGTCTATCATCTCTTAGGGGTTTGGGTAGCAATAGTCACCAGACCATTAATGATAGATCTACTCTGAACTTAGAATTAACTAGAGAGAGCAGTCAACATTCATTGGAAAAATAATTGATGCTTGGAGCAAACATTTTTTGTTTGCACCATAGCAAGGTGTGGGCCTGCTCAATAATTATGAAAGTTTAAGAGTGATAAATGTAGGCCAAGGGTCTGGCTAGAGCTGGAGTTTCCCTTTAGCCGTTGCCCTTTTAAAATGTATAATCGCTATCACAGTTCGGCCATATACTAGGTTTTAGAATACTCTCTGTTATTTTTCTACTGGCGCACTTACAATCTCACTTATATTGCTCAGAATATGCCCCACACATTGCATGGCATGGTTTCTTGAAGAAAAATGATAAGCTGATGGGCCTTTTATGCCTCTGACAGTGCTCCACTCTATCTGCCAATTAATGCCTTTTAGACTGCTTGATCGTGATTACCAAAATCTAATCTCAATAAATATTCATATTAATTGATCTGACAGAGTACTGCATATTACGAAATGTTTATACCATTCATTGCTAAACTGTGGTTTGACAATTGCTCTTGGTATTATCATGCACTTTCAGAGCTCTGTTAGCATGAAATTAAACACTCACCTCAGAGATAAAGCTAATTTTCACCATGAAATGCACCGCCCTCCATATGACACTGTAAGACAGACCCAGACGGTGAGTCCTATAGCAAAAGTCGTATGGGTTCCAAGATACTGAATTGAGTGGTTTGTGAGCGGTGCAGTCAAAGTCCGAGGGAAAAATTAGTGGATTATGTTGGAATCTTTTTGTCTTAAAATGGCAGGTTAAAACATATTGCTTCAGAGTGGTCTCTGTAACCAAAGTTTATTCCTGCCTACGTTCATGAATTAAGCTGTTCAACGATAAATGCCAACAGTACAGAGTGTTTGTAATAATAAGCATAAAACCAGTGGTTGGGTTGCTCAGTTGTATTTGCTTGTGTATATAAAGTTTGTTGGTTTAGGGACCACTGTTCTTTCAAAAGAGCTGCTTCTGTATAATAAAAAAATGATAGCTGCGGATGAAGTATTTTTATTGAGGAGACCAGAGTACTGAGGAGAAAAAAAACATTCTGAATAGGTCAGCTCTCAACAACCTTGAATTAAATGAATTCCAGTTGCAAGAAGGTTATGCATGTAATTTCATTTCATGAACTGGAACCTAGCAGAGGGTTATGTTTAGGGATGTGTCTGCCAGAGTGAGTCACATTGCTGATGATATGTGCATTCATCAGTGGTTATATAATGTTTTTGGTCAAAATGTAAGCAATATACAGCAACTTGGTAATCATTTGAAAACAATTTTGCACCTACAGTAAGTGGTATAATATGGCCGGAGGCGAAGAGGAGGAAGAATGATGCTCATTAACGTTCTGGTCATAAAAGTTATTTTTGTTGACAGGCTGGGGGCACAGGACCCAAGTGCACAGGAGTAAAGTTTCAGTCAGTATATTACAGCAAATCAGGGGCAGACAGTTCAAGGTGAAAAGAGGTTGGATTGCAGTACGGATACACTGGGAAAACACATATACAAATGACGGGCAGAAATCCAGAAACCAGCAATGTGGGATGCAGCACAGGAACGGAGGCAGAATAAAAAACCAGTGAACTTACAGTCAGTGTATATTCGTAGCCAGAAGTAAACAGACGCGAAGGGACATCCAAATATATACTGCATATATACAGCACAGGCCAAAAGTTTGGACACACCTTCTCATTCAGTGCATTTCCTTTATTTTCATGACTATTTACATTGTAGATTCTCACAGAAGGCATCAAAACTATGAATGAACACATGGGGAATTATGTACGGATGAATCAAACAGTGGTCCAATAGGGCTGTCAGCTGTGTATCAACCTGACTTCTGCACAACACAACTGATGGCCCCAACCCCATTGATAAGGCAAGAAATTCCACTAATTAACCCTGACGAGGTACACCTGTGAAGTGAAAACCATTTCAGGTGACTACCTCCTGAAGCTCATCTAGAGAATGCCAAGAGTGTCCAAAGCAGTAATCAGAGCAAAGGGTGGCTACTTTGAAGAAACTAGAATATAAGACATGTTTTCATTTACAGGTATTTCACACTTATTTGTTAAGTACATAATTCCTTGTGTTTCAGTTTTGATGCCTTCAGTGAGAGTCTACAATGTAAATAGTCATGAAAATAAAGGAAATGCATTGAATGAGACGGTGTATCCAAACTTTTGGCTTGTACTTTACATATATTTTTTCTTCACAAATTTTGTGTCATCACTTTTTATGTGCTCCCACTGTGGCCACTCGCTCCTCTCTGAAATTTACCATAGCTGAAACCCCTCTTTTTCTCCAGTTTGTCCTCCTCATTAGAACCCCAACTCCTCAAATTCAAATAAACCTCCACACCACTCACCAGAACAGTGGAAAACATTTTCCAGGCCATTAGTCCATTAATCCTCCAGTTAATCAGATGCAGTTGAAGCTTGGCATGGCTATACTGCCAGCTGATTGGATGAAAATGGAAACAATGACACACTGAAAACAGTGTTAATGCTTTGATTTTAAGCAATCGGGAGAGTGATCTTGCAAGTCACTGATCGATAATGGCCCATGCATAGATGGACAGGGAATGAGAAAATGAAAACTGTACATTTAAAACTATCTTATTGATAAAGTACGATCCTAATCATTTAATCCTAAGCAATAGTTCCTCTAATAAAACAAGGTTTTGTACCGAAAATGTATGCAAAACTGAAAAAAAAACAGGCATGGCAAACCCGGACCATAAAGAATATTTTAGCTGTTCAATAAATAATCCACTTTTTGGGTACATGTGCTCTTGGTTTGACCTCTCAAGGACACTTAGGACCCTATTTTACCAATATAAGCCCGTAGTCTGAAGCGTGTGACGCAAGTGCATTTAGGGCATGTCCAAATCCATTTTTGCTAGTTTAGTGGCGGGTTATCAGGGCACAATGCAGGGCGCGAGGTTCAGAGGAATTGTACTTTGTACTTAAACTGTTTATTAATCATAGGTGTGTTTTGGGCGTAACACAAAATAAGCCAATCAGGGTGTCATCTCACATGTCCTTTAAAATCCAGATGCCCCAGCTCCTTGGTGATCTGCACACTTTCCTGATAGCAGGGGAAAAAAAGCAAAAAAACAAACAAGGCGTACGCTGCAGATGAAAGGGTCTGTGAAGCACACGAGACGAGTAAACCATTACTAAAAGTATGGAAACCGGAATACGGTCATCTCCAAAAATGTAATTAAAAAAATTTTTTAGATATTGTTCAAAATTATTTTATTCATACCCTAATGTTAAAAATCATCATAGTGAATTTCCGGGGCTGCATTTGAACTTTCCATTAAAACTTGTGGATAAAACAAGAAAAACAAAAAACAAAAAAACAGATGGGCCATTAATTAAGGGTTGCGGGTAAAACGATAATTACGTGCTAGTGGGGAACGACAAACAGAAATTGAAACCAGCTACAAAAACAGCATGCAAGAAAGAGACGAAAATAATGTTATTTTGATTACTGCATCGTAACCCCTTGAATAAAATCCGACAAGAGAGAAAAAAAATCTTGCTTCCGATTGGCTGACAATTGAAGGTCAAATTAGATACATGGAAGAAATTCATATTCATTTTAGACAGTGACAATAGGTGCATTCGCACTGCAAAAAAATCGCGAAGTTAAAAATCACAAAATTTCACCCTGCTGTTCACACTGGCATGAAAACTCGCAAAGTTAGCTCTGTTAGAAAAAATCGCGAAAGTTCAGGAAGTAGTGCGCATGCCCCTTGTACACCATTCAAGCATTCCCAGCACGCTCAGCAACACAGGTCACATGAGTAACTTCGTGAAATTTCAGATGTGTGCGTTCACATTACAAAACCTTCGCACTCTGGCTTGAGATTTTTCTTGTGAAGTTTCAGATGGCTTTTGGTATGGTTGCTTGGCAATTTTCACCCTAACTTCGCAAATTTTCTAACCTAACACCTATTGTCTCCACTGCTTTTGCTGCTACTAAAAGGGTCTTTTTTTGGGCCACTTTGTTTTTCAGCCAAACTGTAAATAATAATGATGACATTTCAATTAAACTGCGGGCTTTTGTATTTGATTTCAGAAGCAGGACAGATGGGTTTCAGGCACTGTATTGATGAATGAGGTCAGATTCAAAATAGATTTTTTCATATAACTTTGGACAATGAGTTGTCCCATGCACGACTTATCTAAAGATCTGAAACGTATTTTCAGCACTTCAAACATTCGTTCTGTTACAGTTCGTATTTTGTATGCTGGAAGGAAAATTCACGCACTGTTTAGTAAAGATTGTCCCCGAACACCCATCTGGAGAACAGCAGGAATTTTGGAACTCGCCAATATCAAGTCTTGGCTTTATCCAGAAGAAATAGTAAACACCTATATGCATAACTGCACTTGTTGAATTGCATAGCACTTGATGGAACAGGTACACTGACAAATTAAATAGCCTTTATCACAGCATGCCCTGATGTGCGGATGTCGCTCGCACTAACTATTCTGACATGCATTTTTGAAATATCTTGACAATAATCTTTCACATCCTAATCTTTGTTTTTAATCAGTTGCATGCGCTGCTTTTCCTGCCTGCATAGGCATTATGTCACAAGTGGAGTTTAAATGCATTCCCTACTTAGGCAGGCTGAGCGCTGGGCGGGCTCATGGTATTTGCGTCGATTGGAGACTAGTAAGAATACGCGCTTTTCGCTTACCGCTGGGTGTAAGATATAGGCATGAATGTCAAAGGTCATGATGTTGTTTCAATTGCCATTTTTGAGTTGCAATCTGTTATTAATAGTCACCAAATGGCTATCTACAGTAGTTTTTGAGATATAAATCTCAAATCTTAAATCTCATAAACTTTGGCTTCAGCTTTCTCTGACACTCAAGGTCAAAGGTTATGGGGTCATTTTAATCTCCATTTATGATTTTCTATATGTGTATAATAGTAGACCAAGTAACAATCTACAGTAGTTTTTGAGATATTGGGCTCTATCTTACACCTGGCGCAAAGCAGTGCCAAGTATGATGCAAGTGTCTTTGCTATTTCATGACCTGCACAGTTGTCATTTTCCCATCTAGTGCTCATGCTCATTGTTGGCATGTTGCTATCTTGAGGTAGCAGAAAGCAATTGTGCAATTGACCAAACAAAAAAAAAACCTCTGTCTAAAGTCAATTGTTAGATTTCAACTGCTATTTGAGGGCGCATTATTAAAACAGTATTAAACGCTTTTGTAGAAGAGTGCACAACGTGCATACACTCAGTTTGTTACTAATAGGGACAAGCAACAGTGCACACACATGCAAGTGACTGAAATATAAAGATTACAATGTGAAATATTATTATTATGTATATAAAGATAGTTGACAGATTAATGTCATTATGGCAAGTTAGATCAACTGCACGCCCGTGCAACTGTGTATCCATCATTGAATGCTCTGATGTATTTGAATCGTAAGGGAAAGTAGTCCTTTATCATCCAGATGATTTGTGATTCAATGTCCAAGATTACACTTATAGGTTATTCACAAATTCTTCAGAATAATGTCACTACTTCTTTACACTGGGAAACTCTGTCATTCCTGCAATCTTCCAGGATATCCCCCCTGGAGGGGTGGCTGTTCAGGGACCATTAAAGACATGGCATATCATGCGTAAAACTGTGTGAATTCTTTTTCCGTCAAAAACAGGTACCGTAATACCGTAATGAGAAACTGTAGAAATGCAAGTTAGCAAGTTAGTAAATGCATTTGCATGGTTACCCAGTCTAAGTGACAACAACACAAAGAAATGTTTGAAGAAATTAGTGTGAATGTGGATGTGCTAATGTAAAGAATTTAATAAAAATAACACTCTGGCATAGTGTCAAGTCAGTCTTGTATTTACTTGAGTTCCTTTTGTTGCTCAGTAGAGAAAGAATATTTTAAATGTTTTAGATGTTTGGATGAGTCAAGTGAGAGTCCGGCACGGATCGACCTGTTATGCACAATTATCTCAAAATCAATCTTTTTTTTTTTTTAATTTGGCATCTCCGATCCCACTCAAATCTGGAATTTTCCGGAACCCTTCCCGGCAGTCCCTTCCCAATTTGCATACCTGCAACACTGTAGCCAATCATGCGCTGCCCTCAAAAAGCTGCCGAACTCCGCCGGCTGGTATGACCAGGGATCAAACCCGTGCCGTGGTAGTCACTACTGCTCCGTGAATGCAGTGCCTTAACCGAGTGAGCTAACCGAGCAGCAACATCAAAATCAATCTTGAATGTGACTGGATCATGAATTCAATACCTGAAACCCGTCCCTATCATCTATTATTGAAATCAAATACACAACTCTGGATTTTTTTCACATTTTGGCAGACAAACAAAGCAGCCTTGAAAGGCAGCACTTTAGCAAGAAGAAAGTGACAGATGACATTGTTTCAAGGTCTATAATGAATCCAAATTTCTTCCATACATCAGACTTGGCCTTCAAGGCTGAGATGTCAACAGTCTGATATTCACCAGCAGATAATTTTGTTCTTATGTCATCCAAGTTGAACCCCTTCTTTTCCAGCCTCAATATCAACAAAGCAGAAGCAAGTTCATTTCACTCCCGCTGGATATTATTCAAGGGGTAATGGTAGCATTATCAAAATAACATTAATTTTGTTTCTTTCTCCATTGCAGTTTTTTCTTGCTCATTTTATTTTTTTGGCTCCGCCCACACAGTGGTTTGCTTGAGCACTTTCACTTCATGCAGAAGCTGATGCGTGTCCCCTGCAGTGAACCATTTTGTCCTACTTCTTAGCAACTCCTAGCCTGGTAAAACCAGACTCTGCTACTTCGCTTTGCTTCATACACGGAGTCTAGCCAGTCGTCATTGACAAGTGTTTACTTCCTGGTGGGTGGGCACTTGTCTGAAGTTTAAAATCATTGGTGTACCCGTAAAGTAATCAGTAACGTTTGGCGATGATGTATGTTATGCGCCGGCTCAGACGCCTAGTACAACTGCTGTAAACACAGTCCTTCATACCAGGAATGCAGTGAAAACAAACTGATCAGTACATTAAAGTTAATACTGTACCCATACATATGCCCATCCGCCAAAATTTTAGCCTTTACTCATTCACTTAAAAGAACCAAAGGTGCTCTTTCTGTTCTCCTTACAAGAAACAAACTGTTGAGCTATTGTTTTTCCTGCAGATACTGGTGCTGTTAAAAAAAAAAGTAAGAGACCCGAAACCAACGGCAGAATCCACAAGAATAACGCATTATTTACATCAGGATGAAATCTGCGTTGACATGAAAACTGAACTGTTAACCATACTTGCGCTAACAGCATACCGACCTCGCTATCTAACTTTATAGTAACACAGTTTGGCTCTAAGTTTCATTCGTGGATAATGACAACATAACACTGAGACAGCGAATAGGTCTTGTGACATGACCAAAAACAGGACTTTTAAAATGTTTACTGCTAACTTAAATAGTGTGAAATTCGCGGGCAATGAAACACTAGAAGCTACAAGTTAGCTGAGGTGGTTCCGCTGTCCCTCACATGAACAGGGTTCATATTTCATGATGGATATTAAGTAGATATGGGAATCTGTTGGGAGTAGCGATACAACATCATTTCCATTCAAAAAACGAACCAAACATTCATCTTGTTGTGGCTATAAGTCGCTGATACCCAGGATATTCTCCACGACAGAGCGAATGGCCTCCCAGGTATCAATGTCCATGGCCATTGTTGATTTCAGAGACTACAATTTCAAACTTGGCGCAGCTGCTACAACATGGCTCTCGGCCACACCTTCTGTTCGTTAGTTGGACTTTCTGCCGAGGTAAATGAGGCAGAGCTCCGAGTGACCAGACTGAGTATTGAAACGAAATGAAATTAAGCAAAAGTACAAAGGCTGGAGGAGTCAGGCTAGGCAAATCCACCCTTTTAGTGGCAATTTGCCAACGTGCAACTGCGCCTTGCTTTCAGGGGGAATGGGAGATGACACTCTGATTGGTTTATTTCATGTAATGCCAGGAACATGTCTGTGTCTAATTAGGAGATGAAGTACAGGGGCACAGGATATATTTTGGAAGTGGGGGGGACCAAATTGTGAGCAAAGCCCATATAGCAAAAAAATCAGATTTCCAGATATCAGGCCACCACTTCTGACCCACTGCCGAACCACCATGCACCCTCATTGTTGGTTGTTGAAATCGCTACCATGTCAGTTTGTTATGTTAGTTGTCTTTGGTTGTCGAAATTGACAACCATGCCACCTTGTTCTGTTAGTCGTCTGTCTGTCTGTTTGTCTGTTTGTTAGCAGGATATCTCAAAAACAGCTGCATAGATTTCAACCAAACTTTGCAGGATGTTACAGTAGCACAAGAGGAACAAGCGATTAAATTTTGCCTTATCTTGGCCAAAATACAGCAGATATATAGGCCAAAGTACAAATCCAGCTATGATGGCCGAGATTTGAAGTCTCGAGTCAGACACCAGACGATTTCGACAAAAGTCCCGCTTGGTGGGAATCATAGTTTAATCTAGCCTGAATATTCCGAGTTTAATTTTTACATTATTTTCATTTTTTGGCCAAATTTGGTATCAAAGGAGGCAGTGGTTTTCTTATAATCTTGCAAACAGACAAAGAAATAAACAAGTTGATTACCATACCCTCGCCCTACCCTTTTGAAGAGACAAGGTAGACATGGACAGGGTATATTTTAATAATATACTTATTATGATGCAGACCAGGAATGACATGGGGAGGCAGCTTACAGTCCAATTGTAGAGTTTTTTGATAGTAACTGGGTATACCGTGTGATGGACTCCAGAAGTAATTGCCACAGTTCAGCTCAGATGTAACAGGTGAGGCTGTGTGGGCATAGCCATTGCCCAGTTTGCTGTTTTCGGGGACGACTGCTGGATAGAGGGCACATTCTGTGAGAGCCAAAATGTCAGATGGCAGGATGGAGAGGTTTAGCAAGAATGTGGTCCCAATCCTGATCACCATAGAAGTTTTGGGAGCTTGTTCCTAGTAAACTGGACATGAGGAACATCTGATAGTAGATCAAGAGGAATACAATCCCAATACTGGAGACTGAGAGTAAGGCTTGGGAGCTTGTATCTATTAACTGAACAAGGAAGAATACTACAGTAAATTACTATGATTCGAGGTTGCAAACTTTCAAAAGATGAAGAGTTTTACTTGAAAACACTAACTAGTGCTAGAGTGCATATAGCAAGTGACAATCGAACTATTTGCCAACTCAAAGTAGGGGGTATAAATACGTAAACACACAAGTGAGGAGGGGGTAAATATGAATGGGACACAGTCGGTAAAAGGAAGCTCACAAGACGGGAACCAATCAAAAGAGAAAATACTTCTACTAGACCAGCCACCTGCTGGCTGGGAGGAGACAGACCAGCCAAAGTATTGTATTGGTCAATCTTGATAAGTGACACCTCATTTTCTAGGCCTGAATCTGTTCTTTACGATAATGTGATAAAATAAAAATGTGAATCTTGTAAAATTGCCCTTACATGCATGCATTCATTCACAATAGAGCTTATTTGAGCGATTTTCACGTGATCTGTATTGGTTAAACATTGGAACAAAGATCACATCTTCAAATGGCCTTGACTAAGGTGCCAACATAATTTGGACTAAAAGCCTTCGTGTGTTGCCTAAATTTCTTATGAACATCTTGAGGGTTGCAGAAAGAAAGAAAATCGAATCCAAAGGCTACAAATTTATTTCTGATGGTTACGTTCGCCCTCAGTGTATGATTTGCTACCACTGTTCAATTTCTGCTTTGTTTCTTCAATTTCCCATTTTGATTTGTGATTTGGCTTTGGCGTACCTACTTCCTGCTTTTGGCTTTTGGACTGTCTTGTGATTACAACTCTGGTTTATTCCTTGGTGCAGAAAAATCACTTGTTTTTTGATCCTTCCTGTCTGCCCACGCTTCTCAATGGGGTCACTGAGCTGGCTTCATGTCAGTGCATGAGTTCTGCCTCTGCTTCCAGTCATATTTTAAAATGAACTAGTGAGGATCTTCATTCTTTCACTGACCGCTGAAGCACAAGGCTTTGATGGCAGCAACTTTCTCCAATGTTTTCTCATCCCACATACGCATCGCACATGCAACTTTCAGAAAGTAGGTTTTGCCCTTGGAGCCAATTTCTTTCCTCATGTAAGCCTCGAGGTGTTTATCCCCTCTGCGCAGATGTAGACACCAGTGAACATGGAGCAGCTCTATTTATGCACGCAGTTACACTATTCTATAACTAGATGGCACACCCGGATCAGTTATTGAATATTCACTAGCAAGCTGAGCTCGAACATGGTTTAGAATATGGACAAATTAAGTTCCATCCTTGTTTCCCAGGAATTGTATGAATTAAACTCCTCAGCCAAGCCTGATGCAGAAACTGCCGAATATACTTGCACATAGTATCTATCCAGCAGTTAGTAACAATGATCGGTTGTAACAGAAAAAATTGTTGACTTTTTTTAAAACCAGTTCAGCGATAATAGGCCAAAAGTAGCTCAACTGAGTAGTGAAAAACAATCTATTTTTTGAAGCAAAAATTCAACATGGAATTGATACTATATCAATCTACAATCTATTGAAGTCATTATATATCAAAAACATGTGATTCCCTACCATTGAATTATGTGTAGATTCATCTCACAACCAGTCCAGTGGTTCTTTACAACCTCATACATTCCTTCAATGTTATCCACTGTCTCTAATGCTTGCTCAGGCTTATCTGCCTAACGCAGAGTGATAGTTCACACCCGCCTGAGCTATAACCCAGAAATTATCTATTGATTGACACATTTTTCTCTAATTCCAGACAGTATAAACTTCCCACAGTAATTGAAAGACTTTGATTGGATCCTCATTTAAACCCTTGCGCAACAAGGGTTGTATTCTCTGAACTGTGCGAAGCTGAAAGACATGAGTACAAAGAAAAAAGACTTCCAAAACCTACCTAGAAATGCCTAGATTACATTCACATGATGGCAGTGTGATTCTAACGTGGATCATTCTGAATGCAACAGTTCTTCAAGGATCCTCGTACCGGGAAGCTCTGTTACTCTTATTACCCGGAGGAGGACTTCATTGATGGAGAGTTTTGCCTCTATCTGAGTGAGTATAATGGATAAAGAATGCATCCATCTAGCCAGCTGGCTAGTTGTTCTTTTATTTTTGGTTTACCATGGCCATGATGATCACAGACCTTGTTTGCCACATTGGTCAGTATGAGTAACTGTTAGCCTTTGCTGATTATACTGTATATGGTGGAATTTTGCTCAAAGTAGTGATATTATAGAATTTATACTGCATTCCATGAAATCGAATGCCAGGTTTCATGTAAAACCAGAACAGCTCCAGGACTGCTCTAAAACCTCTGCTATATTCAGTGCACCGATTCTGTTCGATTTAGAGTAGCATATTGCCTGCTTTTTTCTCATAGTGGAATGTCTGTTTTGTTAAAATGAGGTATACTTCAGATACTACCGTGTTAGTGAGTTACTTGCTCCTTATATGAGCGATTTGCATGAAAGGTCGCGTCAGATCAGTCATCAGATTCGACTGCAAGTAAATATATTACGTTGATGCATTAGGAATGAATTACTATAAATATGTCTAATTACAAATGCGGGATGATTTCAAGTACATTAACAGTCTGACAGTGCTAGGAAACAGGGAAATCGGGAATTGTGCACCAGGCATCAAGTTTACTCACGTATCCAGCAAAAGTTTGGCCACATCTTCATCAGAAATATCTCCAAACCTGGCTTAAAAAGTTTGCCAGCGATCACTTTAGCCCATTATATTTATCCTGGTCTTCAATCGATCTTCTTCCTGGCCTTTTCTAGCTCTTTATGGACCGAATCAGTCAGATATTTTTTTGGCCGCAGCATTTTTACTGTTAGCCAACTTGTCTTCATTTCTGCTTCCACCGCGCACGTCTGCTTTCGCCTGACATTATTTCTGCGTACTCGTGAATACTAATGTGGTATTTCAAATGGCGCAGGAAGTTTTTGAGGGTCTCAAAAACTATTTTCACATTCAATATTCGGGGGGTTGCAAGCATTCTCGGAGAAAACATTTATTTATTCCCGTTCGTTTTGGTCATATCTATTAAATTAAATAAAAAAGAATACATTGGTTACTGTCAATGAGTAAATGTGCTTGCTGATGCAGATTTGTAGAAAAATGGACAAAACTCTGAACTTTATCATGGAGAAAACACGTTTTTGATTTGGAGAGGTTACTGGTGGCTACTGATGTGCATCCGCAACTATATTGATACGTTCATGACAAATTCCTCCAGAAAATCATTAATTCAAAGTTGATTTGTGTTAAAAATATGATTATTTGATGATTTGACATTGCACATTTTTTAAGACCTCTGGCAGCATTGGGAGCAACCTGAAGAGCTATCTAATTTAGCTTATAAATGGCAGATAATTAAAAAAACATCACTGTTAGATGATATGCACTAGTGGTCAAGGAGTTTATGATCCCAGAAAGGTATTGTTTTAACTCCCAGCCATATTTCAATTTTCAGTGTTTTTTTTAAATAATTTCATTGCTCATTTACATGAAGATTTTTTTGTGTTTGTGGCCCTTACTCTGAAATAAAATTGTGAAAAGAAACTGAAATATGATGGAATTCTAAATGCTGCAAATATCCTGTATAATTAGAGCCATTTGCCAGTTCTCTGTGAAGCTCAGATCTTGAATTAGAAAGTTTAAAATCAGATAACTCATAAATAGCCATATTTGGCTTCGCAAAGGGGTTAAGTATCTGCTCAGCAGAAAATTTAGGTGAAACCCAAATGCTTTTACCTTCAAATTATGTCAGCACATTGGTCATTACCACTTGAAGATGCCATCTTTCTGCAGAATGTTTACCCAAAACAGATCACATGATGAATGCAGGAATAAGGTATATTGATATTCAACAGAGCTGTGGTATAAAGTATTTGATCTCTGGAAGCCTGTGGGTGAGCCATTTGATGTCTGCCATTTAGTTCTTTAACCAGACTTCAGTCCTGGGGGCTGTGTGGATTTTCATTCTGCCAAGTTGCTTAAGCCAAATGTGAATGCGTGGGTCATAGATCCTGTTTAACCTCATTGCTAGAATGACATGAGCAGGTGATATTTGCAGATATCAAAGAGGGACTAAGGCAAAAGCAGTGAAGCTCCACAAAGACACCTTGTGGTTGACAGAACCACAACAGTTCAAAAACAGTGAAGCTTTCCTCCAAAAAGGTAGCCCTCTGTGAATAAATTGGTTTTTCAGAATAGTGTGGTCTAAATGGGTCTGGTCTGTCTTATGTTTCATCAATCAATTTTATGTCTAAATTTGACGTTATATGGATTACCATGTGTTAGTTATATACAGCGCCCTCAATAATTATTGGCACCTTTGGTTAAGATGTGTTCTTTAGCTTCTAATAAATGCAATTTTTTTCTAAATCATATTGGACCACATTAAAAAAAGAGGAAAATCCAAACTTTAATTCAAGTGCATTTATTCAGTGGGAAAAAAAATCCCACATTAAGAAATAATTTTTTTACCTCAAATCATGTGTGCCACAATTATTATCACCCCTGATGTTAATACTTTGTACAACCCCCTTTTGCCAACAAAATAGCACCTAATCTTCACCTATCATGTTTCACAAGATGAGGCGATACAGGAAGAGGGATCTTCGACCATTTCTCTTCGCACAATCCAGCGACCTGGGTCCTCTCCTCTGCACTCTCCTCTTCAGCTCACTCCACAGGTTTTCAATGGGGTTGAGGTCTGGGGACTGAGATGGCCATGAGAGGAGCTTGATTCTGTGTCTTGTGAGCTATTTCTGTGTAGATTTGGCCACATGTTTAGGGTCATTAACTTGTTGAAATACCCAGTGATGACCCATCTTCAGCTTTTGGGCAGAGGCCACCAGATTTTGATTTAAAATGTCCTGGTATTTCAAAGCTTTCATGATGCCATGCACCCTAACAAGGTTCCCAGGGCTTCTGGAAGAGAAAAAAGCCCACACCATCACCGATTCTCCCCCATACTTCACAGTGGGCATGGGGTGTTTTTCTGCATACTCATCCTTTGTGTTCCGCCAGACCCACTTAGAGTGTTTGTTGCCAAAAAGCTCTATCTTGATCTCCTCTTTTTTTCATTGCTGTGCTATATTATTTAGAGAAAAACTGAATTTATTAGAAGCTAAAGAACATATCTTAACCAGGGGTGCCAATAGTAATGGAGGGCGCTGTATTTACAATTAACCCATTCTTGGGTTGACTTTAAGGTCCCAGATTGCTCCCCACTCTCCGCTACTCTCATTCTCATAGACAATCCCAATTCATATTTGCAACTGTTCTTCCCCTCTGTAAAGTCAGCTATTTCACCTGTTTTCTGCTCTGTCTCTGCTGAAAAATGTCTCTGCCTGCCGTTCTTTGTAACATTGCCCGCTGCAGGATCGCTCTTCCCTGCTGACAGTTAACATCCCTTCTCCATCCCAGCATTCACCTGTGGGCTTTGACAATTGGGGTATCTTGACAACCTCTGCTCTCTTCACCTTTAGCTCATTTGGCCACTGGGTATATCAGTGTCAGAGCCTAAGTGTTCGGCTTCTTGTCTTTTAATTTGTTAATTCTGCAATTGACTACATGTTAGCTGGCTTATTGAATTATAAAATTCACAGTTTGGTGTCATCTTCCCTGGATCATTGAAGGAATAATAATAGTCTGTGTTACAACAGTTTAACAATTGAAAGCTTGAAGGCAGTGCAATCATTGTGATGGATCTTCTGTTTCTCTTACAAAATGGGAAATGAGGGTCAACGTTGCTGGAGATGAAGATGGAAAAAACAAAACGACCATGCATATCAGAACTGCTTTTGACCAAACATCAAGCATTTATACACACACACACACACACACACACACACACACACACACACACACACACACACACACACACACACACACACACACACACACACACAACCCCTATTCCGAAACTTTAAATTGTGAATAAAATCAAAATGCAATGACTTTCAAATCGCACCAGCCAGTATTTAAGTTTACCCATTGGAATATGATCCCACTGTTGTTTAATACAGGCTGGAGAGTTTTGGACGGACTTCTTTGACGGACTTTTAATTATGCTCCAAATGTTCTCATTCGGTGAAAGATCAGGACTGCAGGCAGGCCAGTTCAGCACACGGACTCTTCTACTATGAAGCCATGCTGTTGTAATAGCTGCAGTATGTGGTTTTCCATTGACCTGTTGAAATACACAAGGCCTTCCCTGGAATAGATGTCAACTGGAGGGGAGCATATGTCGCTCTGAAACCATTATATTCTTTTCAGCATTCATGGTGCTTTTTAAGACATGCAAATGATCAGCCACACGCTTACCAGAGGTCGCATATGCTCCCACTTCCACTTTCACTGCAAGAGAAAATAAAAAGATGTTAAAATACATAACAGCAAACACAAACGTCATTCTAACGGTCAAAATGCCCTCTATTCTATAACTTACACACGGTACTACATTCAGTTCCACGGAGCCGCATGTGGTTATTCCTGGCGGTAAATTGTCCTGTGATATGGCTCATTGGTCAGCAGTGTGAAGTACCGCGTTATCGCGCATTAGATCGTGGTTAGAAATGGGTTAGAAGGGCGAAATGTCCGAGGTAACCGCTTGTTAACTAACTCCGTCTCTTCGGTTTTAAGGGCAACTGTACTGTACCGTTCAGCATTCATGGTGCTTTTTAAAACATGCAAGTGTCCCACACCATATGCACTATAGCATCCGCATACCATTGGAGATGCTAGCATTTGAACTGAATGCTGATAACAGGAGGGGTGGTCTTTCTCCTCTTTAGCCCGGAGGATACGACGCCCATGATTTCTAACAAGAATGTCAAATTTGGACTCGTTTGACTACAGGACACTTTGCCACTTTGGGGCAGTCCATTTTAAATAAGCCTTAGCCCACAGAACACGGCAGCACTTTCGGATCATGCTCAACAGTGGCTTCCATTTTGCATGATAGAGTTTTAGGTGGCATCTGTGGATGGCACGGCAGACTGTGTTTACAGACAGCCCTCTTTTGCCTGAGTCCCAACTTTTTTGAGACTTGTTGCAGCCAGAAAATTTGAAATATGCTCATCTTGTGGATAAAAATGTATCATGTCTCAGTTTCTACATTTGAAATGTAATCTATGTTCTATTGTTAATAACATATTAGCTCATGCGTTCTGAAAGTTATTGAATTTTGATTTTATTCACAATTTACACTTCGTCCAAACTATTTCAGAATTGGGGCTGTATATTCAGCACCAGTCAAAAGTTTGGACACACCCACATTTTTCTTACAATACATGTTAAATAAAGAATGAAACGCCCTTTATTTTGCAAAAAAAAAAAAAGACCTAATTCTTAAATTCATCAAACTAACCAGCGTTTGCTGTCATATTTGCTGAGCAAACTCACAATTTTTTCCTCCACAAGCACAGCCTCATCACTACAATTTGTTTGCAGCTGCATGGCTGTCTAACTTCCCAAAGATGTGCTGCACTTGTGGTTTGCTTTTCATTGACCTTTTTCCCCAATAAGTGTGGTGGTGTTGGCCTGCAGGCCCTTCCCCCTGCTGCATTCTTCGCCTCCACCTTAACGGGCAACAGGTGTCGCTCGTTAAGGTGGAGGTGAAGGCTCCCTATTTTTTGTTCACTGCAGCAGTATTCTGGTTCTGGAGCCCTGACGTGTTCTTGTGTGTTGCTGCTTCCCTCCGGGATTGTATTTTATAATTTAAATTAAAGATTTTTATATTTTTACTCAGCCTGTGCGTTTGGGTCCCTAGTCCTGCTTTTGGGTACATGGTCCCTGTGCCCACCGGCTTTATGCCTTCTGCCGGCGGGGGCAAAACCATGACAATAAGACCCAAAACTGCTTGACTTTAAATCGGCTGTTGAAAAATGAAAAGAGCGTATTTGTCTGTTTACTTTGCAAAATATGACTTCCTTGAGAATTCCAATATTTTGGACACTATTCACACAAATAAATTATTCTCTTCTAACTTCTGACTGTCAACCTCTCACAAGATTCCATTTGAGATTATTTAGAGAAGATCAGCTATTTAAATTTCTCTAATAACAGAGTGTTGTGACATTAGTAAAGTGTGTCAAAACGTTTGCCTGGTACTGTGTGTATATATATATATATATATATATTTGAGATGTATGTCTTTATAGGATGCCTTTCACTTGTGTATTTCCTGGAATTACATATAATGCATAAATATCACAGCTGAATGTGTATTTGAGTCATCATTTGGAACACAAAATTTTCCTCCCATGAAATGCCTGCATAGTGAATCAAGTTTAGACCTAGGAAATAAAGGGTATTTGATATATTGTTAAAGCCTTTTTCAAGGCCTGACCCATTTTGGCATCTCACTTGATTCATAGAGGTTTATATTTACCAACCTGAGCAAACTGATTGAATGATCCATGCTTACTTAATGCTGCAAAAACAAATAATGGCATTTACAGTACTCTGTAGACAGTTAATGTTTTGACCAGCAGTACTTTATAGAGAACAAGGAATGTTGTTTTTTTTTTAAGAGGAATGGTCCGATCTTTTCTTTATTTGTTCCAGTTGATGAATATAAATCTGCTCAAACTTGAGAATGTAATCAGCTTTTCAATAAAAAGGGAGAAAAACAAGAGAACTTATTTGAAATTTGATGAGAAGGGAGCAAAGTTGATGGTACTTGAGTGTGGAGAATGAGTTTCACTCCCTGAATTAACTTTGTATCACTGCCCGATCTGCAGTTTTTTAGAGGTAAAGAATCCTTGGCTAAGAAGATAAACTGAAGCAATTTTGAGATTTAACTACAATGTTCAAGCTCAAAAAAGCCTGACTTTGGTGCAGCTTGACTTGACAATCTGACTGCCTCAGCCAGAGGGCTGGGACTTGGCCATAGGTGGACTTTCCGACAAGACAGTGACCCCAAGCATAACTCAAAATCCACAGAGAAATGGTACTGTGACCAAAAAAAAAATCAACGTTCTGCAATGGCCATCTCAGTCCCCAGACCTCAATCCAATTGCAAACCTGTGGGTTGAGTTGAAAAGAGCAGTTGATAAATGCAAAGCCAGGAATGTTAAGGATCTTGAAAGGGTCTGCTAAGAGGAATGGCCCAAAATCTCCAGAAATGTACGCCTTTACCTTGTCAAAAATTTCAGGAAAATTCTCCATGCTGTTATCCTTGCCAAAGGTGGCTACAGTAAGTACTAAATGAAGGGTGCCAATAATTAAGAAACTTTGATTTTATTTAAATTCACTTTGTATTAAATGATTTTTATAATTTTGGTTGTTTCCAAAAACATTAATAAAGTAATACATTTCACACATATTGGTCAATACCATGTCTCTATAATTATATTTTTTGTATTGTTTGTGCATTGCCATTTAGCGGTGCCAGTAATTTTTGAGCCCAGAGTTATTTCATATGGATTGTAATTGACAAACTGACAGAAGTTATTTAAAGGAAAACATTATATTTACTGCATACAAAGGAAAAACAAAATGTGTTCCAGATCCCTAAACATCTCACTAAAACATAAACATACCTACCTCTTACCAGACCATAATCCTACATTAATTGTACTTCTGAAAATGAGTATAGAACTCATGACCTCAGTATTATAAGGTTCTATCAGGCATATGTTTCTGGGGTAGGTAGAATCTTACAATATAAAGGTCACAAACTGTACTGAAAAGACCAATGTACTCTGATAGAGCTAGTAGGTTTACAAGATTCCATTCATGCAAACCTTTCTTGAGAGCAGTGGAAACAAGTCTCTCAAGCTCTTAGGATTTGCCATACTATACAGTCCCCTCTAAAAGTTTTGTCACCTCAGGAAAAGATGAGCAAATAAGGGTTATTTATGTCCCTGGGCATTGCACCTTGGCTGCCCAATGCTTCTAAGTAACTAGGATGGGTCATATGGTGAGGACAAATTACCCCACGGGGTTCAATAAAGTATATTTTATCTAATCTCATGAGAAGAATACACACCATGACAGAAAAGATTAAATTAGATTAAATATCATAAACAATAGCAAAAACCCAGATCTCTGGCTTTTGGGTTATGTTTCATTGCTTTCCTCCCGCAGTCCAAGAACATGTAGGCTCCATGGCGCTCTTTCATAAGAGATGTCAACATATATGTGCCTACCCTGATTGAATAAGGATGCATTAAAATGGAACATTTTATACAGGCAGCCTCTGTTAAAACTTAAGTCATTAATAGAGGCTTGCTATCTTGCCAGTAAAACAGCGATCCAACAATATAAAGTGACAGGTTTTGTAGAATTAGTTTAATGTTTGTCAGACTAAAATAACTGCAATATGCAAAGAATACCTTAAAGGTATGATTATTACTGTGTCATACTTCGTTTGATACAGCTGATTACAATAGGGGAGACTGGGGTCCAATAAGCCATGGGGACCAATGAGCCATATCACTATTTTGTGATCAATAGATGCCTAAGGAGTTTAAAATAGGCAAAATAGTGATTTGGCTCATTTATCCTCATGATTCATCAGTCAATGGTCAAATATTTTGCCAATTTTTGCAACTCTGTCATCGATTAATCGCAAAATAGCTATATGGCTCATTGGTCCCTATAGCTCATCGGACTCCCGTCTCCCCAACTCATCCCTTTATATTAGCCGCACATTTTTAAGGCAGGTTGAATTTAGCTCTTGAGGGAGTCGCACACCCAGGGAAGAAATGGTTGTTCTCCAAAGTATAAAGAATTAACGTTTCTACAGTGCGGTAGCTCTTTCTATGAAAACTTAAATCTCCATTAATTGTCCATTCCCCTTTCTGACATGTTCCAAACCATGGCTTTCACAAACCCAATTCAGAAGAAGTTATAACACAACATAGAAAATGTAAATAAAATTAAACGTGTTATCTGAAAAAATCATTCTAGCACCTAATGTTTTGAGAACACTTTAGCAACTCATTATTCCAGTGAATACAATTGTTCACTAAAAATGCTTGTCACAATCCTTGTGCGAATGCCTCCTGTTTCTCCTCCCATTCAGCAACTTGCTTGTTTATTAGAAGTATGTCTCCTTTGATTTGCTAACATCTTTGTGTTCCCTTCCCCAGCTGTGCCCCATTTCATTGTTACATCTTGATGTATCTGTGACTTATTTTTAAAGCCCCTGCTTTGAGTTGCAAGTTGCTGGATTGTAATATGTTGTTCATGCTTAGAACCAGTCAGTATTCCTTGTATGATCTCTTTATCTTTATTAATTAAACATTACCTTTAATGACGGCAATTTGCTGAGGCTTTCCTCTTCACTTAGTTAATTCAATCAAGCATCCAAGCCTACTCAGGGTACAGGATTGCAACCGAGTTCTTGGGACCACGTGCGTTTTCGGCTAACTAATGGGTTTTCTGTAGAAGACATGTGAACACACATGTCGTTCACGTAGACAGTGTTGAACTGTATTTGCGCTTATCCTTTGGATCTCAGACCCTTTGTCTCGTGACCAGTTTGGGTTGCTGTCTGGAACCTGTCACATGCCGGCTTTAACTGGAAGTGGCGTTTTTGAGCCACTGTAGTTACTCGTGGCTGCCCTAAGTGGGGTCGGTCAGTGACGCTGCCTGTTTTCCATTCTCGGACAGAGAGCCAACTGATCTCGGTGGCTGAGACCTGCCCATAATATGCCAATGGCTTTTTTTCTCTGTCCTGCGTCATAAGCAGTTTCATTTTCTTGATGCTGTAGCATTTTTAATTTTATTGTTTGGCTTTACGTAGCTATTGACCACACCAAAAAGAACAAGTCAAGCGTCACTGTGCACATCACAAACAACGCAGTGTTTGTTATTACTGAAGAGCTTGGCACATCCATGGGGCGCACTTCAAGATTACAATACCTTTACTTCCACTCTTATCTCACGGGAAAAGCAAATATAAGTACTCGATGAGTACCTGTGTCTATTGCAAATTGGTAGTTCACTGCAGGCTAAGAAATTCTGCTCATGGACTTACAACTCTACTAGTGTCTACTTGTGCATGTACAAATAGCCTCAAAAACTGATTTATTCTTCAATTTGTGACAAATGCAGTAAATACTTCACCAGTGCGTTTTTAATGACGCTAAGTATATATTTTGTAATGTTCCAGGAAATTTAAAATGGCGCCACTATTAAGCAGCAAACACCAAGTAAGATTACCCCACAATTTTTTTGAATGATGAAATAATGGACTGTAAATAATGGAAGCAAGTTTTGGGCTTTTTCATTTTTAATAGAAACATGTGTGGAATCTGTAAATATTAGGGACAAAATAAAGGAAAATAATCGTGCCTGAAAAAGCAAAAGATGCAAATTTAAGCTGGGAGAATGTTCCAGTGTGGGACGGGCAAATAATGCTCATCGACTACGGCTTTTTACCTATCGTTTTTGTACCTCTGCTCATCTGTCTTACGGGTTCTGAGCCATGCCTGTCTAGTCGACACTGTTTTTGGATTTCGTATCGTGGCTTGGCAATTCCTGTGTTTTTTGGCTTTGACTCGGACTCCAATAAAGGCATACGTTTTTTGGATTTCTGTCTCTCGCGAGTGGTTCCTGAACGGTACCTCACACTTTCAGATCACATGAGCCAATATTTTATTTACAATAGAACATTGATAACTTTTCAAATGTTGGAACTGAGACATTTTACATTTTCACCCATAAAATGAGCTCATTTCAAATTTTCTGGCTGCAACAGGTCTCAAAGTTGGGACACAGGCAAAAAATGGCTTAAAAAGCCAATTAATATATAGGAGAATCAGCTGAAAGAACATTTAGGAAGTAATGAAGTTAACTGGCATCAGGTGTGTAACATGATTGGCTATGAAAGGGATGTCTTAGAGAGGCTGAGTCTGTCAGAAGTAAAGATGGCCAGAGGCTCTCCAACCTGTGAAGGCTTGCGTAAAAAAAAAATGATGGGATACTTCAAAAACAATGTTCCTCAATGTCAAATTGCAAAGGCTTTGAAGGTCTCATCATCGACTGTGCATAACATCATCAAAAGATTCAGAGAAACTGAAAAAATCTCTGTGCATGAGGGACAAGGCTGAGGACCTTTACTGGATGCCCATGATCTTCGGGCTTTTAGACGCCACTGCATCACTCACCGGCATGATTCTGTCACTGATATTACCAAATGGGCCCAGGAATACTTAAAGAAACCACTGTCTGTAAACACAGTCTGCCGTGCCATCCACAGATGCCACCTAAAACTCTATCATGCAAAAAGGAAGTCATTGTTTATCATGATCCAGAAGCACCGCCGTGTTCTGTGGGCCAAGGCTCATTTAAAATGGACTGTAGCAAAGTGGCAAAGTGTCCTGTGGTCAGACGAGTCCAAATTTGACATTCTTGTTGGAAATCATGGGCGTTGTGTCCTCCAGGCTAAAGAGGAGAAAGACCACCCCTCCTGTTATCAGCATTCAGCTCAAAAGCCAGCATCTCTGATGGTATTGGGATGCAATAGTGCATATGGTGTGGGACACTTGCATGTTTTAAAAAGCACCATGAATGGCTGTATCTACGGCGCAGTACACGGTGATTTGGGGCTATATTTCATGGCGCGCGTGCGCCATTGACATTTCTTCACTTACGTTGGCAGTTTCCAAGCTCAGCACGCTTATCGGCTGTGTACGGTGGTGTGTTTCTTTTTAGTACAATCTCTCAGACCGCTTTCGCACAAGGTACAATTGTTCGGTACCGTACCACAGTGCGAATGGGTAACATGATTTGGGTGATTTTATTATTGAGAAGGGGCTGCGCGTGCCATTGCAACCCGGTGTGTCATCACTCAGTAACATGGATTACCATGTATAGCAACACAAGAAATTAAACTCGAAATTTTCTTGACTGAATTTCAGTGGTTAAATCATCAAAACTGCTCCCCACAACTGTTAAATGTGAGTCCGTCATCTTGGGTTTGCCCGGAGACGCCGCCTCCGCGCATGCCCACTCCGACTTACCGTAAATATAGCCCTGAATCACTGTTTACGGCGCCGTAGATATATCCACTGCCTATTTAATAATCCAATTGCGTATTATACCACTCTAAAGTTTTAAATAGTAGCACAGGTTTAGCAAACTGTATAGTCTAAAATAAAAAGGTTTGCAGAAATTATTTCTGGCAACATCACCCCCGGCAAAGCAAATCAAGATTTTATGTAGGATAACATTACTCCTGAATTCATATATGGAAATAAATTGCCAAAAAGCTGTGCCATTATCTACATGTACAGACTACTGTCAACACGACCGCCCCAACCGCCCTTGTGGCTCATTTATGATCAAACAAACACCCAGCTAATGGGCTATCGCCCAGCTACTGCGTACACGGTAAGCGGCGGGAGGTCTTCTTTTGTCTTCGTGCACGTCAAGACGCCTGTCCTACAGCACAGCTAACGACGAGATTTCCCGGTCCCACCGACAGCCTAACGCCCCCCCACTGCCGGATTAATGACCTTTTCTTTGGTTTAAACGGAGACTGTACTGTATACAAAGGTTTTGGAGCAACATATGCTCGCCTCCAGATGACATCTATTCCAAGGAAGGCCTTGTGTTTTTCAGCAGGACAATGGAAAACCACATACTGCAGCTATTACAACAGCATGGCTTCGTAGTAGAAGAGTCTGTGTGCTGAACTGACCTGCCTGCAGTCCTCATCTTTCACCGATTGAGAACATTTGGCGCGTAATTAAATGAAAAGTCCATCAAAGGAGACCCAAAACTCTCCAGCAGCTGGAAGCCTGTATTAAACAAGAGTGGGGTCAAATTCCAATGGCTAAACTCAAGAAACTTTTCTCCTCAATGCCCAGACACCTCCAATCTGTGTTAAAAAGAAGACGGGATGTTACACCATGGCAAACAGGCCCGTCTTAACTTTTTGAGACTGGTAGCAGCCACCAAATTTGAAATGAGCTCATTATGTGGATAAAATTGAAAAATGTATCAGTTTCAACATTTGCTTTATGTCTGTTCGATTGTGAATAAAATACTGCTTGGTGTGATTTGAAAGTCACTGCGTTTTGATTTCATTCACAATTTACACTTTGTTCCAACTATTTCGGAATTGGGGTTGTAATTCATTACCATAAAGAGGGAGTTAACAATATGGGAGAGATCTCAGTCCATCCGTGCCAAGCTGGGAGACTTATTTTCCACATATACCTCGACATTTCTGCTTTTAAAAAGCAAAAGCGGCATTTTAACTATATTTCACCCTTTGATTACATTTTGCAATTTATTCCCACTTAATTTGGTTGTCAATCTGTACAGATCACATTACACCACATTCAGCAGTGCGTCATAATCAGAAAATAAGGTCACTTCAAAGGAATCGAGGATTAGTTTCTTTAAAAATATATTTCCTTGATTCTTTTCTCCTTTCATGGTTTCCTCACGTCTCTCTATGTATTCTTGATAGGATGGACTAAGACACAAGGAATAGATGCAAGTGGGGGAAGTAAGGATGCAATTTAAGATAATTTTTATGCACCCATGGGGAAGATTAGTTATTTCATCACTTCCACTCTAACGCAATGTCACATGGTAGCAACAGCCCTCGGATGGGTAGTACAAACAAAAAATGCAAAATGGCACTTGTTGACAATTTCGGTATATTGTTATTCTTTTCAGAT
Organism: Gymnothorax reevesii; assembly: GCA_029721435.1. Classification (NCBI taxonomy): domain Eukaryota; kingdom Metazoa; phylum Chordata; class Actinopteri; order Anguilliformes; family Muraenidae; genus Gymnothorax; species Gymnothorax reevesii. The sequence goes on from CM056573.1 coordinate 31,656,782, forward strand.
TAGCCAAGGCTCATTAACTGAGGTGAGAATGCAGTAAGGTCTAGACACATGATGAAGATACAGCACCTCTGGGAACTCTCAACAATAAAAACACAAGTGCAAGCTAGTATGTGGCAGTGGCATAGCCAAAACTGAAAATTGCGTGTGCATAGAACATCCCTTAACCACTTTCATTAGTCCTGACTTGTTCACAATCATCTTTCCTTATGAACAATACATTCACCCCGAAAACACTCCACTCTATCAGGTGTTGCTAGTTCTCCGCATGTCATAAGATGACAATCATTCGTTTGGACGACCTTTTTTTTTTGCATTTCAATCAGCCTTACTGAAAATTGTGTGAGGGTGTTTTTTATTTTCTTCTTTGATTTCATTTCAACAATTTATGATCGTGAAGAGCAGGTTTGATCACCTGATGTGCCAAAAATGTAGCGTGGAAGATCCAGAGCAGTTTTGAATCGAAAGGGTATGCCTACGAGTGAACCATTTTTCTGAATTGAGTTTAGCCTATTATTTTGTCACCCTTTGATCGCATTAGGAAAGACGCCATGTCTATAATTGCCAATAGTTTATTGTAATAATTGGAAAATGTTTTAATAAAGCAAAATGATCAAGAACAAGTCAGGAGGAATGATTGTTCAAGCCCGTCCAAACAAATGATTTTCGTCTTACCTTCATGAGAAGAACAAGCAACGCCAGTGTGACGTGTTTTCGGAGTGAATGTACTGTTTATAAGGAAAGATGATTGCGAACAAGTGAATACTAATAATAGTAGCAAAGGGATGTTCTGTGCCCATCCAGTTTTCAGTTCTGGCTACGTAACTGGCATGTGGTAAAGAAGTTATGATGGTATGGAGTGTTTCTCCTCGCACCTGCATTCAACATTGCGAGCGGTTTTGATTATAGCCAATATGGCGCATCTCCATGGTGATCATCAGGTCATGACGCCACACTGATCCTCCCCATAGTGTCTTTAGAAAATATAATTGGTGTGTTTCGTATGGCACTTTCCGTCTGTTCCCTCCCACAATCCCATTTCACTTCAATCCATTGGTGAATTTTGTCCCTAGTCACAGCCGCGCTTTTCTTGGATTGGCTGAGATTAACAAGTGCTTTCCGCCCTCTCTGTTGTACCTGTCGCGTTTTGACAGGCTGAGAGGACTTCCTGTTATCTCGCAGTTCCCCCTCACCTCTTTCTTGCACAGTGATCAGTTTGTCTGCATGCTGGTGTATCTGCATCTGGCGCCTATGACAGTCCACACATGAACAAGTTCAAAGTAACAACTGGTGGAGTTATCCAGACAATATCAAAGGAATAGCACTGTTTACTGGGCAGGAGAGACAAATCGTGGATAAGAAAAGCGTGGCCGGGGGTGGGGGCTTTTTCCTGTCCAGATACACCGCAGTTCACGCAGAATATGGCGGAGCAACATATAGTTAGCGACAGCAAGCTTAGAGCTTCCACTAGTACCGGGGGTTCGTTCTCTGGAAATCGCGGACCGAGTTCCGCGAGTGGAGGCGGCGGAGGCCTTTCTGGCGGACTGACGCAACCGGCAGGATGGCAGTCTCTGCTGTCTTTCACTATACTTTTTCTGGCCTGGCTGGCGGGGTTTAGTTCGAGACTCTTCGCAGTTATTCGTTTCGAGAGCATCATTCACGAGTTTGACCCTTGGTGAGTAGCTGAATAATATTACGAATCTTGATGTGAACTTGGGTTTTCTAACTGTTGCCACTGCATGAACCATGAGGTTCCCATAATTTCGTTTACCAATTAGTTCATTTTGGCATATAAATGCATTTCTTTAGAATAGCTAAATGGCTAACGTCGGACCGCTAAATCTGAGCCCCACCGCTTTCAGTCAGTCAGTCACAACTTTTATCGCACTTGGTCACTCGGTAACGTCACTAGCATAAGCTTGCTGGGGAGTTCGGCAGATGCTCAAATTATTAGGGGAGCTGCGCGGAACCTTTCATTGTAAAAAACAGGCAGTGCATGAGGCACAGCAGTGTCGTTCGAGTTCAAATTTAGGATCTGGCCAGCCAGCTAACTTTTGCCTTGAAAACATTATTATGTTTTATTCTATCATCGTAGCCACTCGGTTTGCTGATTAGTTTCGGTGGTTGGCTTACATTGATTATTCATGTGGTAAACTTATTTCGCTTGCGTTAAATGAATGGTGATAAATGAGAGCGTATGATGGTTGTAGTTAAATGACCATTGTTTCAGATGTACAATTGACCGATCAATGTTGGGTACAATTGACACGATCGGGCTGTGTCGGCTTTTGCTTCAACAATGTTCTGATCCCGACTTGAGCACATTTTTTTGCCTTCTCCTTTAACATGCTGTGTAATCGCATTCAGTGGATTCATCTGTCGGGAGCTGTTGTACGCTTGGCTCAGTGTGCGGCTTTATGGAAATTGCACCATGTTCATTACTCTGATTTCTATACTCCTACTGAATATTCGTATTGTCTTGCTCAGCCTTTTCTATGAACGTCATTTTATCCTAGTACTCAAATTGGTCTCTTAAAGATGTTTCCCTCCTTCAAAGATGGGTTTCCTTGGTGTGGGCTGAATGAGGCTCTGCCACCATGATGCGAGTGAGATCGTTGGTTGGCACAGTTCCTAAGATTTGCTTCAGAGTAACAGTAATGCCTCGTATTGCTCTTGGGATGGTATCAATGATCGTCTCTGCTTCCTTACTCGGATACTAACTTACGCAGTTGGTAATTAGAGTTTGTGTATATTATACGAATTAACGCTGTAATTTTTTAAAGGCGTCCAGATATTCCATGAGGTTCAGTCTTGTCCTCGTACTACGGCATAATTCAGAGAGCTCTCATTCGTTTTATATTTGAGCAGTGCGCTTATTAGTTGAAAATGCTCATTTTACAGTCACACTTAAATTTTGATCCCTAGTTCAAGCTTTTTTTTTTTTTTTTTTTGCAGAGCACGCTCAGTTCATAAGGTGTATGTGTATCTACATAGAGGAGAGAGAGAGACAATGACCCTTTTCCTTACTGCTCCCTCTCTAATCTCACTTCACCTCTGAGTGACTGTCACTCCAGGTAAAGTTTTCCTCGCAGCAGTTAAGGGCACAGGTGTAAATATATGAGTGAGCTTTGGGATGCCCTTGTCTCTATCCACCTGGAAACAAAAGATGCTGGGCGGTCGTCACTATGGCTTCTGATAAATGCGTCCCATTGGCAGAAACATCCTGCTTCCGGTAAGGGAGAGTGATAACAGGAAGTCCGCATTGATGAAGACCCCCTCTGAGGGTTTGATCAGAGATGTCCTAAATATACATTACTGCTCAAAAGTTTGGGATCACTTGGAAATTTTCTTGTTTTCCATGGAAACGCACATGAAATTAGGCTGTATAGGAAATATAGCAATTCAACAGAACATGCTGACATTGTCAGAGTTAGGAATAATGATTTTAATGGAAAATGATGAATATGTAGGCTACTTCAAACTTTGCCTTCATCAAAAAAAAAAAAACACCTTCACTGTTGATACTGAAACTGGTGTTTGACGGGAACTATTTAGCGCAGCTGCTAGTTGACAACCTGTGAGGCGTCTTTGTCTTAAACTACACACTCTCAGATATTTGTCTTCTTGCACAGTTGTGCATCAGGGCCTCCCATTCCTTTTTTCGGTCCTTGTTAGTGCTGCTCTCAGAAGGGAGTAGTTGACAGCATGGTAAGAAATTTTAAGTTTTCAATTTCTCGCATTGAATAGCCTTCTTTTCTAAGCACGACAATAGACTGACTGGTCTCTAAAGGAAGTTCTTTCTTTCTGGCCATTTTGAGCCTGTAAACAAACAAACAACTGCTTGATGCTTCAGGTACTAAACCAACCTCAAGAGTGCCATGCTCCCTTTTGCGATCCCTTATTAGTTCAACGGTTTTCAGCTGTGCAACACTTTTGCTGAAGGGTTTTCTAATAATTAATTAGCCTTATAAAATGCTTAACTTGGATTAGCCGCCATACGAGGAGATTGATGCAGAGGGCTGACAGTTGCTGATAATAGGCCTCTATGCAGAAATGTAGATCATTCTTTGAAAATCATCTGATTAATTTAAATCGTTTGTGAAATGCATGAAAATGTATTCATATCCCCGAACGGCGTTTCGGGGATATTATGTTTTTGGTCCTGTCGCCGATAACTTTACATAACATAACGCGATAACTTCAGTAATATTTCAATTGGAAATTTCAAGTTTTGCATATAAGTAAGTATCATAAAGAGGAAGAACTGATTCGATTTTGGACAATTTACAATTTCTAGATTGTAAAAACTGAAAAATCACTGTTTTCACGATAACTGCGCACGCTCAGAACACGCTTATCAAGAAAGTGAATCTGCTTGACTGCAAGTCATAATCTTATTCCATCTTTACCAATCTGTCTTCGTGTTACATTGTATTTATATATTTCAGTTACTCTGGCATTATGCTTTTTATATTAAGGCACTTTCTATGGAAATTTGAGAATTCAAAGTGCTATTTTACGCTTTAGCCAAGGGATATTAAGAATGTAAGCTGTTTGCAATTGCCAGTAATCATAGAAGAAGAAAAATACTTTCTAGATTTAGACTTGCAGTTAGTGAATTTGCTTTGTTCAAAATTGAGCATGCGCAGTAATGGTGACACAGCTCCTTTGAAACTGACTAAGATATTAAAATCTGTTTTATTTCTCTCTAATTTTGCCTTTGTCAATATTCTGATCAGAGATGTAATGTCGCTTTGAACTCCCCAACAGAACAGTCTATTGAAAATCTCAAAGTTGTGCGTTTGAGCTGATTGTGAGGTTTGTGATTGGTCAACACTGTGCTTTATGTTGACATTCTGCCATCATTACTGCATTAAATTTTCCCACTGAAAAACAGTGCAGTTCACCATTTCCTTATATTTGCACTGTCTTTGGTTTGTTGGTCCTTTTCCACTTGGCGGTATTCGGGTTGGGACAGACTTCACCTCGAGAATCCATTCCCTCCATGTGAGAATGCAAATGGGGGGAGTTGGGCTGTATCCAAATGTCTGCATGCTGGACTTGTGGATTCGGCCCTCTCAGACTTTAATATTGCATACAGTGATGTTGACTGAACGCACTGCATCATTCTGTAAAGTCTATGAGACTGCTGTGCTGCGAGCGTGAATGCGCAAGTGGGACCAGACTTCAGGCCTCATTTACCGTCAACTGTACAAATGCCTCTTAAAAATGACGAAATCAGTGTCTGGAAATTATGTACCATTAGGCTGAATGATTTGTGCATTGGATACATTGGGATACCTTACTGTCGCCTTCCCCATCACACATAAATTTAGTTTTACCTGGAAAAACCTCTTCCCTGGCATCATTTTTATTGTCATATCCTAATTGCTATGAATTGAGTAATCCCACTATCTGAATCCGGTGAAGTCTGAACCCCAAGTGGACTCTCTGGAAGTCAGCAGAATATCAGCTTTAGGCCCCTTGCGGCCTGGATGAATTGAAGGTTTGGACAAGCCTCAGTACTCGTAGATTTGCTGGGTGAGCGCCTGCAAAGTTTGTAAGTCTGCAAAAGTGGTGAAGTCCAGGCCTTCAGATTCAGCCTTGGGCAGGTTGAGGGTATAGCCGGGGATTTGGGATTGCATTGTAGTGTTTCTCTGCATTTCTGTGCTGCGTAGTAGGGCTGGGAAATATTTCCTTCAATTTTTATCACAAAGTATTTAGGATGAAAGCACTATATCACGGTGTATGCATTTTTGTCCTAATTTTGGCTGAGTATGCTCTTAAAGGGGGTATCGGTATCTGGTGAGAATTGGGGTAGTACGTTGCTTGGATAAGTGGCAAATCAATAAACTGGCCTGAGTCCATTTCATGGCAGCCTTGGTCCTGTGGGACCTCTTTAATATCCAACCATGATTTCTCAGGAAAAAATTTATGCCCTGATGTTCTCATGTGAACGACACAATATTTTCTCTGCTGATTTGGCGACTGATGTTTTGGCACATGTTTTATACGGTATACCATGTACAATAATACTTTTGCCCAAATCTACTGTTTGTATGTTGAAAACTGCCACTCCACAACAGAGGTAGTTGCAGACCCAATGCCAATTGTTAAGTCAAACAAATACCTGCTGACTGGTCAGAGAAGGTGAGGGGCTGATCACCCTCTTATGTCTGTGTTCTAAGTTTTCTCTGTTCTACAACCCCAATTCCATAATAGTTGGGACGAAGTGTAAATTGTGAATAAAATCAAAATGCAATGACTTTCAGATCACATGAGCCAATATGTTTACAAGAAAACATAGATAACATTTCAAATGTTGAAACTGACACATTTTACATTTTTATCCACAAAATGAGCATATTCCAAATTTTCTGGCTGCAATAGGTCTCAAAAAAGTTGGGACACAGGCAAAAAAAGGCTGAAAAAGCAATTAATAAATAAGAGAATCAGCTGAAAGAACATTTAGCAAGTAATGAAGTTAACTGGCATCAGATGTGTAACATGATTGGCTATTAAAGGGATGTCTTAGAGAGGCTGAGTCTCTCAGAAGTAAAGCTGGCAAGAGGCTCGCCAACCTGTGAAGGCTTACGAAAAAAAATTGTGGAATACTTTAAAAACAATGTTCCTCAACGTCATATTGCAAAGGCCCTGAAGGTTTCATCAACGATGGTGCATAACATCATCAACAGATTCAGAGAAATTGAAAAAAATCTCTGTGCGGAAGGGACAAGGCAGAAGACCTTTACTGGATGCCCGTGATCTTCGGGCCCTCAGACGCCACTGCATCACTCACTGGCATGATTCAGCTATGTTGAAATTACTAAATGGGCCCAGGAAGGCTTAAAGAAACCACTGTCTGTAAACACAGTTTGCCGTGCCATCCGTAGTTGCCTCCTGAAACTCTATGCAGAAAGGAAGCCATTGTTGAGCATGATTTAAAAGCGCTACCGTGTTCTGTGGGCCAAGGCTCGTTTAAAATGGACTGTAGCAAAGTGTCCTGTGTGGTCAATGTCCAAATTTGACATTCTTCTTGGAAATCATTGGCGTCATGTCCTCTGGGCTAAAGAGGAGAAAGACCACTCCTCCTGTCATCAGCGTTCAGCTCAAAAGCCAGCATCTCTGATGGTATGGGAATGCATTAGTGCATATAGTGTGGGACACTTGCATTTTTTAAAAAGCGCCATGAATGCTTAAGTATATAAAGGTTTTAGAGCAACTTATGCTCCCCTCCAGATGACATCTATTCCAGGGAAGGCCTTATGTTAAAGGCCTGTAAAAGGAGACCCAAAACGCTCCAGCAGCTGGAAGCCTGTATTAAACAAGAGTGGTATCAAATTTCAGTGGCTAAACTCAAGAAACTTGTCTCCTCAATGCCCAGACGCCTCCACTCTGTGTTTAAAAAAATAGGGGATGCGACACCATGGTAAACAGACCCCTGTCCCAACTTTTTTGACACCTGTAGCAGCCATCAAATTTGAAATGAGCTCATTTTGTGGATAAAATTGTGAAATGTATCATTTTCAAAATTTGCTTTATGTCTGTTCTATTGTGAATAAAATACTGGCTGGTGTGATTTGAAAGTCACTGCGTTTTGATTTTATTTATAATTTACACTTTGTCCCAACTATTTTGGAATTGTGGTTGTAGTATTTTTAAACCTCCCCTATGAGAGGGGCTGTTATGGGTAGGTGTGAAAGATTAATGGAATGGCTATTTTCATCTGTGAAATTAGAATAACGTCCATCATGGGGCAAACAGGCAAGCTTGCACCTTTTTTTTGTTTATTTTCTCTTGAATCATACCTGGAGCGGGCTGGAACGAACGGCAGCCTAATTACGCTGATTAATCTTTTGTAACCTGTTGGAAAAAAAATGCAGCAATGGAAACTTAATTCAAAGGAATTAAGAATTATTTTCTTTCTAATTTTTCAGATTATTGCCACTCTTACATCACTCGTAGCCTAGTTGGGCAAATCAGTTTCTCATTTTTACCTCCTTCTGTAGAGGGTACACATATTGCTTTCGGTTAAAGCAGTACTTAAGAACTTTCAGTTTTTCTTGATTTAGGCGGTGCCGGTGGACCAAAGCGGTAGTGTTTTGCTTGAAGGAGGACCACATTTCCCATGAGGACCAGCTACACTCAGCGCAAGGTGCTATTGATAAGCAGGACTATGAAAAGTCGTAACTCAATGCACATTGAACAGGAGTGCTTTACTTTGTTTCACTGATTATTTCGAGCAAGCAACACGGTTTGACTTCTTCTGCAATCACTTAAGTCAGCTCAACAAAAACACGACAAAAATCCCGTTTTTCTGTGTTACATAACAATCATCAGAAACTGTCACGTACATACAAACTGACACGATAATACCACAATGATTTAGTATGACTGATCTTTCCACAGTAGGAACCGACATATTTTACTCAAACTTTATATTTGCTGTTTGCAGTCATCGCATTTATTTATTTATTTTTTAACACAGTACTTTTGAGTTTGTTGCGTGGCTGGTCGTGTCAGTGTGGAACTGCGAACTATCAAGCTGGTGGCTATTTATTGCTACCACGCAAATTTCCGATAGCCAACATTAGCATTATCATTTTGATAGTCCAGCAGGAACAGAGCCAAGGCAGCATAGGTCGGAAATCCCTCCTCGTCTTTGAGCTCACGCCAGCGAGTGAAAGCCGGGCCAATGTTGATCCTTGACTGACCTTTTATCCGGGTACCCTCCCTTTTTATTTTTTTGTCTCAGACAAAACTTCTCGCTTCTTTGGTTGTTTTGCAGCTTCTGCCATGATAGCAGTAATTGCGCGAAGGCGTTCGCATCGACTTCCGTCTTTGTAACGAATGGGGAAAGGGGAAAGTGACATATGCCGTAAAGCAGTCAGCACATTCGTAGTTTTTTTGTGAGGCAGGGTTCCTGCCACCCTCCTCAAAGTTGCTTAGTGCCAGTGAAAGTGATACAGACCCCCTCAGGTCATGACAGAGGTGTCATTCAACTAGTTGTAAGTCGATGTATCATCACAAAAGTTATGAAAATATTTTCGGAAGGTTGAAAAGTTACTTAGTGTTGCTTTAATCCGTATATACACTGCTTAGCTGACATTCATTAGGCCTGGATGATAAGTGTCTGAGCAAAATGATACGCTGACAGGTAATGGATGCTCAACCTTGCTGGTGTGTCATCAGACTTTTCACATTTTTAATAATACTTTTTTCAATTTTTTAAATTTTTTCTTTTTGCCAGAAGTATTTCACATGACAGCTGACATCTGGATGTTTAAGCTTAAGACCACTCCAGGTATAATTAGGGGAAGAGGCTCAGTCTTGTTTGTTCACCCCATGGTGGCAGTTGTTTTTATTGCATATTGCAATCATTCACTGTGCCCAAGACCAATGCGACTTTGACAAGGGCAAAATCTTTATAGCCAGACACCTAGGTCAGAACATTTCTGAAGCAGCAGAGCTGGTGTTGGGGTGTCATCAGTCAGTAGTTGTGAAGACCTGTTGCTTGGGGTCTTGGGAAGGACATACCTCTAACTGACAAGGTGTTGGATGCCCAAGGCTCATCATTCCAGGGCAATGATGGCTATCCCATCTGGTCTGAATTGACAGAAGAGCTACTGAGACAAAATTTGAAGAAAATTTTGGTGATGGATACGGGAGGAATTTGTCGCAATGCACAGTGCATTGCATCCTTCTGATTATAGGGTGTGGTAGACGCGGACAGGTCAGAGTGCTCAATATAACCCCTGTTCACCAGTGGGCACACAAGTGTCAAAACAACCAAGAGGCAATGGAAGAAGGTTGTCTGGCCCTAGGAGTCCCAGTGTCTTGTGTATATGGATGGCCAGGTATTTGCTTACCTCCTGTTGTTCTGGCACCAAGAGGCATGGTGAGATGAACAGCTGGTGTAGGGCGTGTCATCTGCTGGGAAACTGAGTCAGGCCTTCATGTGGATTAGGCAAGTGGTCATAATGTTTTGCTTCATTTGGTGTACATTTATAAAGATATTGGTAAAATGCGTTTCGATCCCTTCGCAGTGGTCAGTTCTGTGCCTTGCATGCCTCTGTTAGATTGATTTGCCATACTTTTGCATTTTGTTTTTGTTTTGCTCTGGGGCACCATGCAGGTGTCCTTTCCAGCACAAACTGTGATTTAGAACCCATGCTAAAGCCTGCTTTTGAGCTGATTGAAGCTCAGTGGAGTTTTATGAGGGTGGATCAGCTTTTGTTTTCTCTTTGCATAGGTTTCTTTTTACTGCCCTCTTCCAATTCAAAATGTAGCAAATGTATTTAATCACAAGTTGGGCTTTCATTGCGGGGTTGATCAAGGCACTGATAAAGATCTCATTTGAGTATTGCATTTTAATTTTACATCTAATACAGTGTGTTTCAAGATTATGTATTCACAACGGTTGGCCGAAACAGTTAGGAATCTATTATAAACCCACGTAAATGATACCATAAGGTTTATGGGAGGAAAAATTCTTGGTTGGGGTCAGCTTGAGTGGTTTTCCAGGCAGTACGGTCTTTATTGTTTTGATTAGTGGGGTAGTGTCTCGCATCTAAACTTCTAGTTAATGTGGGCCAGCAATGCAAGGCTGATCGGTGACCGAACACGCCCTCTTATGTCCGTGTTTTGAAGTTTAAAGTGAGGGGTAATTACATTTACAATTACATACATTTGTCCTGCAGCCTTGTGTTCAGATGTCCGTGCAGAATGAGGCCTATGTTTCCTCATCTGCGCGTGGATCACACGCAGGGATGCACCGATCGATCGGCCACCAATGATCATTATCGGTCGAGATATAGTCTAAACAGGGGGAAGCTGATCACCCGTTCACGCGAGCCGATCGTGTGATGCAAGAATCATGATGAGCCAGTTCTGCGCAGTAAACAGAAACGTCATATCGTCTGTGAGGCACTTTATGAGATGTCTGTAACTGATCAATCCAAAGCAATATGCAATGTGTGTAAAGCCAGTGTCCCACCTGGAGATAATAAGCAGGTATACAAGAGGGGGAGTGCAAGGGTGCGGTGTTCCCCCACCTATAAAGGAATAGACCTAAGCATACCTTAAATTTTATTATGTGCATCAGAAGTCATTTCATTGGGAAATAAGTAATTCAAGATTTTGTATAAAAGGCTGTATTTGCGTTTGTCTTGCGAAACATTCTTTCAAGCCTGTATGTCAGCATTATGCCAAAGAAATGACAAATTAGTATTTATCTACTTAATAGTGTCCTCAGTCAGCTTATCTAGAGCAGTTCATTATGCATGCAGCAATATAAATTTTATGGGTGAATGTATCTGGAAACCTGGCATATTTTAAAATTCAGGAGAAAATACAGGTGAATTATTTTTTTTTTTTCGACTCGATAGTACATTATCTGTGCCTGAATAAATCATTGGTTGCTGGGCTTAGATTACGGTTGCTAGCCCAAAACATATGTATACATTCTATTTTGCGCATCAGAAGCCATTGGATTGGGAAATTGGTAAAGAAAGATTCTGTGTGAAAGGCTGAATTTGGGTTAGTCTTGCGAAACATTCTTTTGAGGCGGCATGCTAACATAATGCCATAGAAATAACAAATGAATATTTATCTACTTAATAGTGTCCTCAGTCACCTTATCCAGGGCAGTTTGTTTTGCATACATTCATTATAAACTAAATGGGGAATATATCAGGAAACCTGGCAAAATACAAGGGAAAATTTAGTGTAAAAAAAAAGAACTCTGTACTTTTTATGAGTATTCAGGCAATTGGCATCCATTGTGGAGTTCTGATAATGATCCCTTTTTTTAGTTGTAATAATAACATTTTTAACTGATTTCTGAATTTGACTCTGATTCTGTGTTTTATTTTGTCTGGAAAATGGTAAATGTGTTATAATCTTGCTGTCAGATGGTGGTTAGTTGAAATCGATTAGTGAGTCCTTTTTGTAATTACAGGCTTTTCTTTTGTGGAGTCTCCCTTGTTCTCTTTTTGTGAGGATTGTTAATGTTTTCACATACAAATAAGCATGCATGAAAATGGGCTCATAATTGAAAACGAGAGCGCTCGATATGAGGGGGAGGACATGCAGTGCTTAAAGTTCATCGGTTTTAAATTTCTGGTTCTTTCATCGTGAGATATTTTTGGGCATCGACTTTTTGACAGACTGAAATGGACCGTTCAATTTTTCCCTAATAGTGAAAAAAAAAAAGATTGTGGTGCGAGTCCTCTTCAAAATTGTGCCGGAGTTTAGTGTGGTGGAAAATTCATCGTCAATGTTGAAGTTGTGTGATCACACTGTTCTTTTCAGGCTATTGCTCTGCATTCCCCGTGTCCCCATATCTTCGGTGAAGAAAAATTCCACACGGGATGGATCTGAGCTGAATTCGTGCCTTGAGACCATCAGTGGTCACTGATGGCACAAGCAGTCAAGGGTGAAAAATTGGGAATATGTTTTCACGGAATCTGATTTGGTATATGACTCTCTCCCCTGGAGGCTGCACAGGTGCCCTGAGTGTCCTAGATGAGAAAGCTGCAACAATACACCTCTCCCTCAACTGTCAACCGGCTCACCCCTCTGTGTGAGTGCTTTACTTTGTTTCTAGCTCCGTAAATAATGGATGTAAATCATATGGAGAGGCAGCGTTGTTTGTAACCCTATAGGGACTCAGGTCTGTCCCACATTCAGGCCCTTAATGTCCAGGAAGGAACGCCAGTGTGACGCTTGCTCGACCAGTTGTCTTCTGTTTCTCTCCTGGTTTTTCTGAGGATTAATGCATATTTCATTGTGCACTATTGAGGCAGTATAACCGTCTCTTTTTAGGGTTTGGGGGAGGGACTCTTCATATGGTGGGTGAGGGGCCTCCTGACTGAGAGCCTTCATACTATATTGATAAATAACATCACTGCCGCAGCTTCCCTTTCTGGGTTCAAATATAACTTACTGCCACTGGGACCAGGTCTTCGGGACACAGGGGTTTAATTCTGATTTACAATTTGAATTGAGGAGCAGGGGCTGGTTTCAGGTGGCTTCTGTCTGAATGTGACTGCAGACTGGAGGAGGATTCTGTCAGCAGGCGAGTGATTTGATATGTCATGTTTACTCTTCCCCTCCCCCCAGAGCTGGGGCTGTCGGGGAGTGAATGAGTTTTGTAAATAAAGTAAAATCGGGAAGGAAAATTTGTCTGCCAAGTTCTTTTCATCTTTTGAAAATCTAAAGTGGACTTTGATCTCTAATGCTCATGCTGCCCGACTCTTAGGTGATGTCTGGCCCTACTGATTTTTTTTTTTTAAATGGAGGAGGAAGCTTGAACACCAAGGCTTCATTCTGTAGTTATGATGAATGCTGCTCTCATTTGCATAATTGCCTGGCTGGAATAAAATGACGTCCTTAAATTTGCTTACCTGACATTTGTGTGCACCTGTTGCCGATCTTTTTAGACTCAGTACTTTTTTTGTTCTGTGGTCTGTAAGCAAGAATTTTGCTGGAATAGAATGCCAAGATAAAAAAAAAAATGTTTTTGTCCTTTTGTAGCCAATGCTTGAATGAATTCATCTTTCTTTTCTTGCTATGCTTTGATACAGAGGTTTTTTGTATTTGGTTGCCATATTGTGATTTGCATATTTTTGAGAATCTGTCAAATTTTTGTGATTTGGTACTCTACAGTACTGTGCACTCGTTTTGGGCTCATTTAAAACCGCTTCATGAGGCAAAGATGCTTATGCTTCCAAAAATCATGAATACAAAGGTTTCTGAATTTTTAAAAATCTACTGTGAAGATCTGTAAACTGTGAGAAACTTAATTAAGTCAATAGTTGAGATGAGTACCCTTAGCCTAAAAATAAAGCACAATGTCTTACAGTTTTATGGTTTTATCAGGTAATTGGCTGTTTGACCACTCAAAGCCTAAATGATAATTTAGTAATGAATATCTACATAAATAAAATTGTAAATAAAAATATAACCAGGAAATGAACATCAAACTCAAATTGTTAATACATTTAGAACTGAACCTCAGTCTTAAATTAATAAATACCTAAATAATTAAAATAAATGTATGAATCTGGAACTGAACATCATCAAACAGCAAAAAAATCTTTGTGGGTGCAATTTTTGTCGCTATTTTCTCTCCGTCAAGTCAGCAATCCCAGTTGAGAAGCCTGATATTGTAATGGAGAAAACGGCGCTTGTCTCCATTCTCTCAAGAAAGGCGGCTCCTCCGCTCGTCATAGATGACCCCGACCCCGCTGAACACTCGCTCACTTGGGACAGTGGAGGTTGGCGGGCGGAGATATTTTCTGGCCAGTTCCAGCAAGTTTTCTTATAATTGCTGGTTAAAAAAACCTTTCTGATAAACTGAAGCAAAGTTCTACTGAAGTAACAATTTAATGTTTATTATCATCACATTCTGGCATATATATTTGGAAGGGAAAAAAAAAACTAGAGCTCTGCAGACAAGACTCAAGTAGCATCAAAGAAGTTACCACAATAATCTTATTTAAAAAGTGATTTACCCATGGAAGTCCGTTGCACCATTCTCCCTCTTTGTTTTTCTTTTATTTATTTTTTGCTTTGCTTGCAGATTGCTTTGTACTGCAAGTTGTGTTTACTTTACTTTTGCAAATGCCTTTTTTTAATAAACCAGTTTTTTGCCGCTTAACAGCTTTGGTATTAATTAAGAGAGAATATCCTGACGTGTTATTTGCTAGATGACATCTTTGGATATATGTTAGATTTCTTTACATGGCGATGCACTCTTCTGTAGCGTATCAGCAGGCCAGAATTACTTCTGTTGCACGTTGTGTGCACAGACTGCACATGTTGGTGCATATTACTGATAAAGGATGATAAAAAGTGATTTTATTTCATGAATGGATAGTTGACTTCATGTGGTTGGATTATTTAGAAGAGGGACCACCAGATTCATAAATTAAATAAATATGAAATTATTTATTGTGTGTATTGAGGAGTGCTGATATTGTTGCATTATGCATTCCAGGGATAATTTTTGTGGGGAGCAATAAACTGAAAACAGCTGAGATATATATAACGGTAAGGCTACTGTTTTAGCCCCCACCCACCTCTCTCACAGTCTTGAAGTGCGAGTGGCATTTCATGGTTGTTTTTTTACAATTGCGTATTCTCACTATTTGCTCAAGCAAACAGAAATTTTAAACTGAAAAGGCCCTCAAATGATAAGATATTAGTTGTGCTAGGCTTGCACTTGCTGTTAGCCTAATTATAGCGAGCTTGCTAGATAAACAGTGACAGAAGCATGGGTTCGGCAGAAAAGCAGTTTTTTTATTTTCCTACTGGTCTGTCTTGTATTGTTGAAAGCTGATATTGTTGTGTTATATATTCCAGAGAACTTTTGCGGGGAGAAATAAACGGAAAACGGGTCAGACATAATATGAACTACAGGCACTCCTAGAGTGCAAACCTCCGCCAATGGCAGCACAATCCAAACCTTGGTGAGTGGGAGCAAAGTTCTGTTATCGCGTGTTGGATTTCAACATGGCTACCGTGGCGGTCATATTGTTTGACAGATCACGGTGAAACAAAAAAAACAAACGGCACCGATCACATAACCTCCTGCCATGTTCATTTTCGCAGCCCACAATTTCGGTCTTTGCTGGTTTCTGTGAAGTCTATGCATATTTACACCTTATCCAGGACAGACCGAGCAACCTAAAGCCTATGGCTGCACGTATCTGGAAAAAATGTGAATCACAATTTTTTTGTTTAGAATTGAGATCACGATTCTTTGGCATGATTTTTTTCCCCCACAAACTTAAATGTTTATTGTCGTCATTAAAAATAATAATAATGGCCATTAAAGTGCAGTTTTTAAAAAAAAAAAGGTAAAAAGACAAAATAAGCTAAATAAGTGCACCTTAAGTGCTCTTTGACTCCACATTGCCCTGAACTAGGGATGCAAAAATGTAAAACCACAACCAAGGAAATGACACTGCTCAAATATAATGTCATATTAAACAGGCAGGTACCGATGCAAGTTCATCCGAGGCACATTTGCACACAAACAAGCAGCACGCCGACTGCATTCCAGCATAAACCAAGATTAGTTTTGGGGCAACCCTTTAAAGCCAAACCACGTATCATCCACCTGCAGTCGAAAAAATGGCTATCAAACTTCAGTGGCTGTTTAAAATGCTTCTGGTGCTTTGAAGTCAGCTCCATCTCCTTGACATAATTAGCATACCCTAAATATATTCCTGAGTAGCTACTTTGCCGAACTAAAGCTGCTTTTCCACTAGGGCTGGGATTCGTTAGTATTTTAACGATTCCCAATCCTTACCGATTCCTTCTTAACGGTCCGAATCCTTACCGAATCCTCTTACCGTATCCTACTTTATAATCATTATACTTGCTATACTTAAACAAGTATTAATAAACACAAATGAAATCATACCAATACAAAACTTTATTCTAACTGTTGCACAGTACAATTTGATGAAAATTCACATTTGTGTAAAGAAAACGATTGCATTGTTAGACTGTACATTTAGGCTGTGGGGCAGCATGAGTAAACCTCTCAACAGTTCTTTTGCAAGAAAATTAGCATATCTGCTTTTTCTAGACGAATCCTACACCATTCTTGGCTAATAGTGTCTCCAGCTACTGAGAACACTCTCTCTGATGGGGTTGATGATGCTTGTACACACATATATGTGGCAGACAAATCTGACAGGATGGGGAGAATGGACCTATTCTCCCACTACCACCTAGCAGGGTCTTTCGTTTATAATAACTCGTTTACATTTGCCCGTACGATCATATGGGTTCTACGTGCCCTACGATCAGTTTGTGGCTACGATCGAATTCCAGCCATAGACCGATCTTTTGGCTAGTGGTTTTCCTAACTGGTTGAAAGTGTGAAGTACTTGTTCAATACATGCTTCGTTCGATTGCCTTGCGATAGCTAAGGCTCCCTTGACGATCATGGACAATTTATGGTCGCAAGTGACACGCTGGTAACGCAAGAGTCACGTGCGTGCCATGCATGATTCAAGTACGGGAGATGTACGAAACACGTACGTGTTGGTGATTGTAAGTGAAAACTGCCAGTGACTTAAGTGTAACTTGCGATAATTGCAGGATACAAGTACTTGTTCATCAAGGCATCAACGGGTCCCGTGACAGTCTGGGGGTCCTATAAAAGTTGCTACAATTTTTACATCATCAATTAACCTCCATCACATCATCGAGATCACGAATGATCCATACTTCTCTCTCTCTCTCTCTCTCTCTCTCTCTCTCTCTCTCTCTCTCTCTCTCTCTCTGTTCCCTATCAGCTCCTCCCTTAACCTTGCTTGCATCTTTAACAAGCGTCTTTCCTTTCTTGGGTGGCATTTTGAATCAAAACTCGAAAATAATTTTCCAATGCAGTGACCTCTGAGAAATCCGGATTGAAAATGACGACGGAAAATGACGCTCGCACTTTATATTTACGAGATCTGCGTTGCACATGAGGGACTCTTGCGTTTGCTTCGTGCTCCTTACTTCTGACGTGCTGTACACGCCAATAATTTACGGAACAAGTATGTTTATCGTTCTTTGCATGTACGATGCTCATGCGTGTACCATACGTTTGTCTTGCGGGTAGTAATTTAAAATTGTACTTTGAGTGAGGGTCAATAGCAGTACGGGAAAAGTACTAGTGCTGGTCAACGAATTAGAATAATTTGAAATGGCGCAATCGTTAAATTTTCTTGATGCATTTTTTGTAGCGAAAGCAAATCAGGTGTTCACCGCGCCTGTCCAACTTGTTAGAGTATTCACAGAACTCGCTACCTGTAAAAAATTTGCTCAGCTAAGCTTTCCAAAAGGCCCATTTAGGCCATTTAACTGTGACACTGTTGTTTCATTGAATTAGAATAATTCATAAGTCATTTCATTGAATTAGAATAAGTGCTCGAATTTTTGTTTTCTGTGAAGAGTGTATACTGTGCAGTGTATAAGGTCAGGGTTGAGTAGAATTTCTAAGTTGTAAAATCAATCATGGGTCAGCAGCGCGACCTCTCAACCGGAATAGTGACTCAAATTCAAGCCCTTTGCTAACAAGGCTTGACCCAAACTAAAATTGCTGAGCAGCTCGGCATCAGCCAGTCTTCCATCTGCAAAGCCCTGAAGAAAGACTGTAGCAAGCGCACCAACTGTTCCGGCATCCAAAAAACTTCGGCTCGCGACAACAAGCAGCTGAGAAAGATCGCAGTCAGCAACCAGTTCAAGTCCACTTCTGAGCTCAGCGACTTGTGGAACGAGCAGACCAGCGCTAAGGTCTCGAGATCAACCACTTACCGTCGTCTGCGCGAACTCGGCTTCAAATCTCGCGTTCCAGCAGGAAAAACCGATGCTGAACAAGAAACAAATGGAGAAACGGCTGAAGTGGGCCAAAGAACACGGCGAGTGGACTGCTGAAGACTGGCAGAAAGTGGTCTTCAGTGACGAATCACGCTTTTGCATTTCCTTGGGTGACCAAGGTCCTCGTGTCTAGCGTTGTGGTGGCTACAACCACGAGTGCTTAAAAAGATGCGTCAAGTCTCCCCAGAGCGTTATGGTCTGGGAATGCATGTCCGCTCGGGGTGTAGGGAAACTCTGCTTCCTCAAGAAGACTGTCAAGGCTACCGTATACCAAGATGTTCTGGAAACGTTCCTGATTCCGACTGTTGAGGGACAGTTTGGCGAAGAAGACCTCATATTTCAACAGGATCTTGCACCGGCTCATGCGCCAAACTCGACCAAAGATTGGTTCGCCAAAAAACAACTTGAAGTTTTGGCATGGCCGGCCAACTCGTCTGACCTCAATGTTATTGAAAACCTTTGGGCCATCGTCAAGCGGAAAATTCGCGACAGAAAGCCGACTACGCTGGACCAATTGAAGCAGAACATGGCCACTGGGAAGCTGAGAGTGCAGAATCTTGTGACAAGCTGGTCAAATCGATGCCGCGGAGACTTCAGGCAGTCATACAAGCCAAGGGGGCAGCCACAAAATGCTGAGAAAGTGATGATTCTAATTATAATAAAAATTATTATAATTCAGTGAAACGGTTTCTCAATTATTCTAATTCAATAAAACGACATTGTCACAGTTAAATTGCCTAAATGGGCCTTTTGGAAAGCTTAGCTGAGCAAATTTTTTACAGGTAGCGACTTCTGTGAATACTCAGGTGCGGTGAACACCTGATTTGCTCTCTGCACAAAAAATGCATCAAGAAAATTAAACTATTGCGCTATTTCAAATTATTCTAATTCTTTGACCAGCACTTGTACTTTTAACTTACTTATGCCGTGCGTTTTTTTTCCAAAATAACTCCCTGTATCAAACTATGTCTCTCGTACTTTTAAAGTACTTGTAAAGTACTTGTCTCTTGCGTCCTGGCCACGGGTGACTGATTCGTACGGCCCCCGTGGAGAAAACCTGCATACAGGTTATCCAAAATTTGGCCGTACGGGCAGTCTACGGGCACCCTAATCGCAGCAGACATTGTGCGTGCATGGTGCAGTACGCAGCCAAAATCCCCAATTTTGGCCGCAGACTGGCCGTAGAAGCCCGTACGATCAATTGAAAAGGAGGTGTTAGCAATGCCACGCTTTACTCGAGAATCCACAATGTATGATTGTATTAGCGCTGCCTAGTATTGTAGCTTGCCTAATATCGACTGCGTCCACGTGTGCGTTCATTTAAGTGTAAATTCAATCCAAATATAGCAAGCTAGCTTGCTAATAATTTATTTACTACTAAACACACATTCTTAGTCCTTTCGGCTGCTTTTCCACTGAATGCGAAATAAATTTTTCGCGGGACAGATTGTATTCAACGTCAATGCAAAGACGCGGATACACGCAAACTTCGAATCTTTGCATTGACTTTGAATGAAATCTGTCACACGAAAAATTCGTTTCGCACTCCGGGGAAAGGCAGCTTAAACTAATTGTAGACTTCGGCACAATCATGTCATTAACTTTTCAGCAACTTGTCAACATAGAACATTGGCTCATTGTTAACATTAGCGCTCTACCTAGCCATTAACGTTAGCCTACCTAAATGGCTAGGAGCGCAACAATACACAGCACTGGTATCATGCGAAAACGGGACCACAGAAATTGTCATTTCAAGCCACGTAACTTAGTAGCTTACACAGACGTGTGGGTTTGTAATGTGGGTACTAGCCTGGAGGGGCCCTGGCTGCAGGCTCTATTGGAGCGGCTTCATCCTGCGGGTGTGACTGTGAGGGCGGTGGCGCTGGTAACTCAGGTTGTCGAACACAGTACATTGCCTGAGATGAATGTCGTGTTTTAGGAGGTGTTTTATCATTGCGGATGTGGTACCACCAGCGC
This sequence comes from Gymnothorax reevesii, assembly GCA_029721435.1. Lineage (NCBI taxonomy): Eukaryota > Metazoa > Chordata > Actinopteri > Anguilliformes > Muraenidae > Gymnothorax > Gymnothorax reevesii. Next base: position 31,677,140 of record CM056573.1, read on the forward strand.
AAGTGATGACTGCACTGCACTTCATACACTTTGCCTCGTTACCTCCGCCAAGGAGGTTATGTTTTTGCCTGGGTCTGTTTGATTGTCTGATGGTTTCCAAAATAACTCAAAAAGTTATGGACACTGAAGAAACTTTCAGAGAAGGTGGGTATTAAGTCAAGGAACGGGTGATTAAATTTTGGCATATCTAGGCCTAAGTACTGCTGAGATATACGCCAAAGTTCAAGATTTCAAGTCTTTTCAATGGGCCGGAGTTCCAATCGCCGTGCCTTTGAGTTTTGCTGCCCCCTGGCGGAGGTCTGCGCTCTCTGAGTCTTTTCTAGTTGCTGTTTGTGTTCAACCTAATTCAGGTAAGGTGGTACGTTGATGGCGCACAAATGTCTACACGCCCCATGGTGGGATTTGGACATATTACCTGGAATCAAAATTGATTCAGCATTGGCACATCTCTGCTTGGAAGAGTTTAACCACAGAAACAAATGTTTGCTGTTATCTTCCATGTATCAAATTGAACTTGTCAAGCTGGTGGCAGGTGTGCAGATTATCACAGAAATAAACAAGCAGATTTTAAGAGAAGTAACAAGCAGCCCATTTTACAGCCTCGGCAAAGAAAAAGCCTGCGCTTATCAGGGAACTTCAACAGATTGGATGCACCCCATTGTGTTCAGATTTGAAAGCTGTCTCTGAGAATTTTGGGTAACCTTGAGCGATCCAGAATAAATTGTGGAATTATTTTATTCTCCTGGAAGGTGTGCAAACTGACCGTATAGGTTGTTTTACTTTGCTACTTGATTTGATTGTGTACATTTGTTCATGTAAATGGGTTGGTGCTGATAATCTGCAGTGTTTGTGCTCTGAGCCTGAAATTTGTATGTAGAAACCTTTTTGTTTTAAACACATTAAATCCCTCAACTTGGATCTGCAGTCTGTGAGATTTTGAGACTTATTCTCAACATCACAATCCCTCTTTCTTCTACCTTTCAAATTCAAGCAGTACTTTCTCCCCAGCAGCTCTGTGAAATCCATGTAATTTAAGTGTCGACACTGAATAGTTTCTTTATTTTGGTCATGCTGGCCTTGCTGCGTCATTGATTGTTTGAAGACTACTGCATGCGAAAATCTGCTGGCAAACTACCTTTCTGAGTCAGGGAGGGGATTGCAATGGACAGAAATGACTGACAGCCCTAAATGGATTTTTGGAGGTTATCGCTGTGGCTCACCATTGCAGTTGGTTCTTTGCAAACCTTCGCAGTGCATTCCTAGCCCAGCTGATTGGTGACACTTTTCTGTGTTGTTTTGTTTAAAGGCAGGATATATGCTTTGTTTTTCTTTGTTCATATGAAGAGGTTGACTTGCTTTACTAGGTAAATTTTCCCTTATTCCTCAAATATATTAAAAAAGTATTAAAAATCTCAAAAAAAAATATCTCAGGAAAATATGCTCAAGTCTCTAATCCTTAAGTTCTGCAAAAACTCAACTATCACTTGTACACATGGGGCGGTGGGGGGTGTCTGTTGTTATGCCATTGTTGGGCAACTTGACCTTTTCCCAGTGTAAACATTGACTGTGGGCAATGTGATGAGAAACTAGGCAAATGGATGTTTTAAAGCACTACAGAACTTGCATTAAAATTGCCCCTCAAATGTTGATAGTTGTTTGATTCCTTAGGTTTTGAGGTCATTTGATGATTCTTTCCCAAAAGCAGGCTTTTTTTATTGGTTCAGATAAATAGTGAATGTATGATTCATTATTTGTTTATATATGTGTTGAATTGCTATTGATTGGGCTGATGCATTGATCGGGCGCTTAGCTTGCAGGTAAGGGATAGGTTGGTGCTGTTTGGGGGCACTCAGCTGATCTGTGCTGTGCTCACTGGGTGGCTGTGTGCTCAGGAATTGAGTGAGGTTGTGCTGATTGTTGGGGGTATGAGGTGTTGTGCTGAACAGAGGTTTTGATGTTCAGGAATGCATGGGATTGTGCTTGACTGGGTGGTGAGGTTCTCTTTTCTTGACCAGTATAGTGTTTTTTTTTCTACCTAATTTTATTCTACCTAATTTTATCTGTTGGGAGTACATTCCTGGACACACATGGGCTAAGCCCAAAAGGCAAAATGTGAAGCATTTAGTGGACTTAACAAGAATTAATTGGTAATGATATAGGCTAGAATTAAACAAAAGTGCAAAGTAACTTGGTAAAGGATAGCTTTTGCCTTTTATTTCCTTAAGTATGTTGACCTTGTGGGTAAACTTGCCTGTAGCTTTTTACATAAAGAAGAGTTATTGTTATTCCACTCAATGTTGATGGCTTCAAACAATTGTTGAGTAGTAGAAAAAACATTTCCAGTCAGATTGTAATTAAGGTGACATGAAATATTCTTCAGAGGGTTCAAATCTGGCCTCTTAGCATGAGAAAACACAAGCCTGATGGACTCGTTCTCAAGATGCTTCTTGGTGGTCTTTGTCGTGTGGGCAGAGGCATTGTCTTATTGAAAAACATCTCATTGTTCCTCTTTAGAAAACAATGTTTCAACCGTGGGAAGCAAGCCTTTGTGCAGTATTCTCCTGTTCTCCAAAGCTTGAGTCGACTTTTCAGTTAAGCCGCTCACCAGTATTAGCAGCTGAAAAAGGTTCCTCAGATATAAAGACACCTCTTCCTCTGGTTACCTGTGGTAGAGATGAATTCACTTTTATGTTTTGCACCAGATCTTCAAAGACACCTCAAGAGAACTACCTTACATCCCAAATCGTGATTCATCACTATGCAACTCTGGTGAACCTCTGTGACTCTTTTGCTTTCTATAAATTTCTATAAACGTCTGTCTTTGTTTTTCTAAGACCGGTGGCATTTTAACACCTCTTCTTGACCCAAACCCTGCATTATATTATTATTATCCTTGAAATTGTCTTTGTATTTGAGGTCTTGAGTTCTGCCAGCTGTTTTATTTTGCTTTTTTTTCCCAGTCTTTGAGGACTGTAAATTTTTGCATGGAGAGGATTTGGATCTTCCAGGTCATGCTGCTTTGTCTGGTTGTACATGAGAATGCAGCAGAGCTCAGCCCTGAGCTGTTAAGGGGTTGGTCATAATGCCATGAGGACCGAAATTGCCACTTCAGGGCAACAATATTAACAATACATAATTTTCTCTCTCTGTCTCTTTTCTTTTTTTTTGCAACTCCAATTAATATCCTATTCTTTCTTTAAAGTCAAAAGTGGCATATAGTTGATGGAAATCCCAGTTTTTTCCCCTCATTCTCAGTTCTTTTTGGGTCATTCCACGCCAAACGTCCGAATGCCCCCGCTCGACCATCTCAGATTTGACTGAAAAAATTCCAGGAGGTTCACACACTTCCCAATAGGAAAAGTCCCCGATTTTAGCTCCCAACTCCTTATAGTTTTGTCATAAAAAAACATTTTGTCAACTACCCCCTGACTTGTTTTGAGCAGAGTTTTCTGGGGAGCTACTTTCAGATTGTTGTATCTACAAAACTATTTAAGGTAGGTCCTTCAAATTTTCAAGGGTTGAAATCTGGCAAAAGTACTTGTAGAATATGGACTTATCATATTCTACGTTTATCACAGAATACTGTGGGCTTGAATTTGATCGAAAATTCCACTCTTCAAATATGACTGCATATTTGAAGGACTGTGGAAAGTGCAATTTCAAAGACAGAGGTTTGATATTGAACATACACCATCTCCTACATGCTGTGTACTTCTTATTTTAAAACTGGCCCTCTGTGATGAACGGTCTAGGAGATATTAAAATTTAAAAATGGAGAAAATAAATTTGGTGCCATTTTTGCCATGTTATTCCAAAAAAATGACAGCACCCAACAACATAAAATTGACTGTTTTAGAAAGACTAGATGTCTGTTTTTAACATATCCAAAATTCGTGATGGTGTTTTGCCTTATTTTAGCAAAATGAATTTTTGAAAATGTGGTGTTTGCATACACGCATAGCATTCATGGCCTATGAAGGCACTTTCAGAAGCTAAGAAAGCACTCTAAACTTATAACAAACAGCTTGAACTCAACAAAATGCTTTATTGCATAATGCATAAACTACACTTAAAGGATCACCTATATGCAATTTTTAGATATTGAAATAATGGAGCTCCAACATGGGTGAAAATGAAACTTGTTACAAACCATTACATTTCTGTTGTACAACAATTAACCAAAAATAACCTGTATGTTTCAGTAATTATCTTTGATAAAAAGTAATTGACAGTCTAGTAGAAACGATTATGAATATTCTTATGATTTATGGAACTCATAAAATGAATTTTAAAGTTTACAACTATTGTAAATTATCTGAACTCTTTCAGGCAACTTTGATGTCACATTCCTAAATTGTGTATATATACACGTCCAGTTTTAGTGCAAGGAGAAAAGCATGAAAATCCAGGTTTATTTTCCTGTGGTACAAACATACAGTTGCATCATGTGGTACATCATCCTCCAAACTACACCTCTGCTTTAGGAGCATTTGGTCATCATTTGACAGTGAGTTGATGGAGATCAGCTGACTTGTTCTGAAACAATAGAAGCATAACATTTCATAAATGCTTATTTAATTGACTCATACTACATTCGCAATTATCAGGAAAGTTTAAATAGTAAGTTTAAAATACTGGTGTTCACCACGTAAGTCAGTCAATAACATCTAGATCCTGTGATGAAGCTGCAAAATGTAGTTGCAAGAAGAATATTAATGTAAAGTAGTGAGACTTGCATTGCATAACTTTTGGTGTAATCCAAACTGTGGCAGTCTTCAGCACATCCCAACGCAGCTCCAATAAAACATGGAACCAATGATTCCATCTTGAAGACCTGTTGCCTGTTCACTCTAGTCATATATATGGTAGATCTGACTACTAATGGCTTGTTCTAAATACAAGTGTGAACAATTCCAAAGTGCTTTGGAATCTGATTGTTGAAACCGCATGTGGAGGTGGTTTGACGTGTATATCCACATTAAGTTCTGTAGTGTGAATGCTCAATTTGACACATTTCTATCTCTATATCTAAAGACTACATATGGGTTATCCTTCAAGTATATTTTATTATGAATCAAATGAAGCATTTTGTTGAGTTCAAGCTGTGTGTCATGAATTCAGGGTGTTTTCTTAGCTTCTGAAAGTGCCCTCATAGGCCATGAATTCTATGCGTGTATGCAAACACCACATTTTCAAAAATTCATTTAGCGAAAATAAGGCAGAACACCATCACGAATTTTGGATATGTTAAAAACAGACATCTAGACTTTTTAAAACAGTCAATTTTATGTTGTTGGGTGCTGTCATTTTTTTGGAATAACATGGCAAAAATGGCACCGGATTTATTTTTTCCATTTATAAACATTAATATCTTCTAGACCGTTCATCACAGAGGGCCAGTTTTAAAATACGAAGCACACAGCATGTGTGAGATGGTGAATGTTCAATATCAAACCTCTGTCTTTGAAATTGCACTTTCCACAGTCCTTCAATTATGCAGTCATATATGAAGAGTAGAATTTTCGATCAAAGTCAAGCCCACAGAATTCGGTGATAAACGAAAAGCACATGTGTAAAAGTCCATATTCTACAAGTGCTTCTGCCATATTTCAACCCTTGAAAATTTGAAGGACCTACCTTAAATAGTTATGTAGATACAACAATCTGAAAGTGGCTCCCCAGAAAACTCTGCTCAAAACGGGTCAGGGGGTAGTTGACAAAATGCTTTTTTATGACAAAACTATAAGGAGTTGGGAGCTAAAATTTGGGACTTTTCCTATTGGGAAGTGTGTGAACCTTCTGGAATTTGCTCAGTCAAATCTGAGATGGTCGAGCGGGGGCATTCGGAAATTTGGCGTGGACTGACCCTTTTCGTAAGATTAGGTTATGCCATTGTGTGCAGATTTGCTTAGTTTGTGCATACATGATGTTTGAAAACACCAAGGAGGTACAGCCATTTAAAATGAGATGTTTGCTCTGCCCATCAAATCCCTCAACTAAGAAAGCGACTTCATTAAAAGGTATGAAATGCATCCTTAATACTTAGCTTGTTAAGACTTCAAAGAGACTCCTTTTGCAGGCTCATGGCAAGCAGTGATATTTAGAATTTTTATTCCATTTTACTTGCATTTAATGACCTTGCAGTGCACTTCATTAGAAGTAATTACATTTTTTGTTTGCTTCAGTTCTGCATTGTATGCTTGAAGTTGCATGACTTTTTTTTAGTAGACTATTCTAGGGTTTTGTGCTTAAATTAGACTAGACGTGGTCTCTGCTTGTCTCCTGTGGAGATCAGGATTGCACTGGCGAAGCCCCTCCAGCTTGCTGTTCTGTCGCATGACAGACTCACTTTTTTTCTTCTTTGTCACCACCATTTTCACACTTTCCTCCCATTTCCACTGGGGCTGATGGCTCATTAGCCCCTCGTTTCTAGAGCAGAGCGTCTCAAAAGCACCAGGTTGGTTTTTTTTATTTTTTATTTTTCAGCTCAGTCCTGCAATCTGTCACCACTGCTGCTCTGTCCCTCATTGCTGCTCACTTATACGCTCACTGTTGTGCTGGCACTGTCAGCCGGAGCGCTTAAATCCACCGCAGAGTTGGTGGTGTTTTTTGTGTTTGTGTGTTGCACTATAATTGCGGTTGCGTTTGATCTCTGCTCCGCTCGGCCAGTCTTCTGCAGGAGGTCGGAGTTGTAGCTGACCTCTAGCTTGAAGATGTGTTCTACCTCTTGGAAGCCAGCCTGAACTCATTCCTTTTCATTTTTCCTCAGGCCTCGGGCCCTCCCTTTCCTGCATCCAGGCCACCTTTTATTCTAGCTATTTGTCCAAATCTAAGGTATCCAATGAGCCAAACAGTGAACAAACTGAAGTTCAAAGTTGGTCAGTGTGGCCATGAACAGCCATGAATTTTGTTTTTGCAGCTTCCTTTAGTGCTTAGTTCTGCATTGATCCCCCCCTCCCCACCCCCAGGCTCATTAAACAGTTTGATAGGACTGCAGGGTCTGTTCCACTGCTATTTTTACTGTTGTAATTAGGACCTAATTATTTGCTGGGCATCTTTTCATTGTGGTTGCCATAGCACATAACTATATTTGTGATTATAGCTATCGCTATCTTCACCTAGAGAATGAGAAGACCGCAATGTTAAACTACTCTCAATAATAATAGTATTTTCAATGTAAATTTTGAAAACGTTGTGTTCATCGGCAGTGTCGGGCTTTTTGAAGAGCTTTTAATTACTTTTTCGAAAATGGTTACATGTCAAGTAGTCCAATTAGCCTCCAAAGAAAAGATTTTGTTTGTCTGTGCTGTTGTAGACTTTAACATGCATCAGAGTACTGCAATTAACCCCCATGGTAAAAGTGTGATGCTGCTTTTAGTAATTGGCTGTTAGACTGACTTAATCCGAAGAGAGGTTATTGTGCAGTGGAATTTTTTTCACTCTTTTTATGGGTGAAGACTGCCGAGGTGTGCTTTTCTCCCTCATATGAAGCTAAGCTTTCAGAACGAGGCTCAGGCTAGGTTCACATGCCATGGTATAAGAATAATTAAATGATGTCTGCAGAGTGCTCTCATTGCAGCAAATCAATTTATCGTTTTTACAGTCTGAACACATTACATAATGGCTCAGTCAAGGGGCAACTGATGCACGGAGCCACAACTTGTTTGCCTATAGCTAAAGAAATAATTACAGAAAAATTGCAAAGTACGCATCAAAAGATATGTATTAGTCCCCTGAAAAACATACGTTAGAATGAACACTGGCAAAAAAAATTGACACCTATTTCCAGAAACTCCTTGGTAACGGATGCGCTCAAAATTAACACTCCCTTGAATGAACTCATGAAAATAGTTTGGCCTGTACAGAGCAATGTAATTGACTGAGGTGCTCTTCTTTTAGCAACTTCCATTTCCTGCTGGTTCTAATAATAGTAATATTACCACAAACAATGATACTGCTACTGCTGCCTCCTGAGCTGAGAGGGCACTGCTGCACCTCTGTTTTTGGGGACTGCTGAAAATGACGCCTAGTAAATGCCAGTTTTCTTTAATATACATCTTTCTTATACTTCTTTCATATGTAATGCCTCAAAAATTTCGAAATTAATTAAATTTTTCAGTTATGCATAGCTAAGTTGAATCATGTACGCATGGATTTTTTACCCCCCCACTCCTAACGGTAAGTTGATTTTTATAACGTTGAAATAAAGTACTCCGATGTCTTCAGAATAAAAATAATAAAAGCCTGAGAATGAAATTGAAAGTATTCAACCCCTTTGCATTGTTATTTTGAATAGGGATGGGAGAACCCTTGTGGAGGTTATGGAAAGATTGTATACTTTCTAATTCCAAATTTGACAGCAATATAGCAGCACTTGCACTTGCATCAGATCTTCATTGAACAAAAGATGGCCCTAATTTGTCTTACATTCAGACTAGACTGCAAGCGCCAGTACTGACATTCGACCATGTGCACTCTTACACACACGCACGCACACACACACACACACACACACACACACACACACACACAGGCTCACACAGACACACACATTCAACATTCACGTGCTTTCATGCTTTCTCAATTGCACTCAAGCACTGACACACAGGCTGATGGGTATGATGAGTTTATTTTCAGGACACATGTCAGCTTTATTTCCTGGATGCAAGTTTTCAGAAGCCTCAGCTCACAGTGAAGCAATAAAAAGAGACTGTTTTTTGAAAGAGTATCAGCCCTTATACGTTACCATGGTAATGTAACCCTTATGAATGGCGTGAGCGTGCGTGAGGAAAGCTGTGCCAGTTTGTTTTGCTGGCTTTGCAGGAGCTCGTTTTGTCCTCCTTGGTTGGGAGCTGAGGAGAGCACAACACCTTTGCACCTCTGCGCATTCCTTTCTGGGTATGAAATTTGATGCATTTTTGTTTCACATTGGAAGGCACTTATGGTTAAAGCCTTCAGAATGAGTAATTGTGAAAGTCGCCTTTACTCCATTCAAGGTCTGCTGGTGACGGCTGTATCATTTCCTCCTACATGGGTTGATTGAATTTGTTCTTATTGAATTTTGCTGCACATTATAGGCTTGAGGTTCGGTTGATTTATATGCCGATTTCAATCTTGTGGTTCAGGAGCCTGGAGAGTTTATTTCATTTATGTAGCCTATTTTTGCCACTTCATCCTAACCAATAGCACTGCCCTCAACATACCCCCTCGTCTCCGACCTGGTTGGTGCGTGAGCATCGCCCATCCACGGAATGAGACCCACTAAAATGTGTCTGTTATGGGTGGGGGAGGAAGGCAGGGTGGCAGTGTGAAGATATTGCCAGGAGCCCAGCTTGTATATCAGTTCCTTTGTGTCTACTGTGGATTTTCTGTTTTCTTTTTAAACCTGCTTCTGAGCTAATTGAGCTTAGTAAGTTGTCACAATACATTAATTGTCTCACAGTCACTGAGGATCTGTATGGTACGAGACCTGATTGCGCTTGTTTGTGTGCAGAATTTTGAGTATTAAGGCTCGGGCGAGTACTCTTAAAAATCTGAGTGATACAGGGTTTGCTGAAGGAAACTTCCAAATGATGGAGCGAAGCTGATTGGCTTGCCAGCAGGTGCCTCCGCTTAGATCTTGTTCCTGGCATAATTTCACCCTGATTAATTCTTACTAGCATGGGTTGTCAGTGACTGAAAGAGGGACAGTTTGTTGGGATGTCTTTGGCCAGAGCTTAGTTGATGAAGACTGTAATTTCCTAACCAGATGCGGTACATTATCTGAGGTGATTTTGGTCGGGAGGCATGAAAGAACTCTTGAGACAACATCAACTTGCAGAACTTTCCAAATCTGGTGCTCGAATCCAAATTCAGCCCTGGTTTTCTCTCATCCAGCCAATTATTTAAACAATTATTGCTGCTCATTGACCAGACGGTCATTAAACCTGACCCCCGGGTGAAGGGATGTTTGAATACAGCAGTTCTCAGCCCTCGAGGACTGTAATTTGACAAGTGAAGACGGGGAAAACCATGCAGTGGTTTGATGTGCGAGACAAAATATTGAATTTTTGTCTGCATTCTCTTTGCTCGATGTAAATGGGTCCCATCAAGAACAGTGTGTTGGGCTAATTTTTTTTTTTTTGAGTGATTGTTTTTAGCGATGACAATCAGCTAGTCATTCAAGTCTGTGTAAGGTCATAATGGTACACAGGACAGATCCTCCAGTTCTCCATTAATGGTAAAAAAACTTTGTCCCGTATTATTAAGGTCACCTGCCATTCCCCACTTGCCCCCTGCTGGCTCAAATAGGCTCAGCATTTCTTGCATACCTCTCATTTTGGCAAAGTATTGCTTCTTAATGGTTCTCAGAGTCAGTCCATTGGTTGATTTTTCTGCCAGACTGTGGGATGGAGAGGTAAATAACTGCTCAGAACACCTTTGGTCAAATGACCAGCTTGTTAAAGTCCCAGATACTGCATGTTGGAGCACTTAAGCCTCAGTCTTCAGTAGTAGTTGCATTGTTTCCTGACAAATAAACGTTGCCGTACAATTTCCTTTTTGTGTGATTGTTCGTTTTTGCCTTCAGGTTTGAACATTTATAACGGTCAGATGTATGCTTACCTCGCACGTAAAAAGAAGAATAAGATGTTAGTCTCTCCATACAATATCAACCAAATTTAGTACAATCAATATGCACTGTTTTGTGTGGGTTAAGCATAACAAAAAATCCTGTATCTCAAGTAACCCTACCATCTCCTTATGAAATACACAAACTATAGTTTTTAGACCACTTCTCAAAAACAAAATGAGCAGATGACTCCGATACTATTCCTCCTTGTACAGCATCTGGGTTTTGAAGTTTGTTTTTTTTAGCAGCACCAAATCTGTGAAGTACAACATAATTGAAATAATGTACAAGACATGCAGACACAACTTTCGGAACAGGGGATAACGTTTTGTTTTCGTTTCTGATGTAACTGAATTGAAAAGGTGCATTTCCTATACTTGACTGTTTCGATGTAGCTAGTCAAATCGTTCAGAAGAGAAAGTCCCAGATCGTCCCAAGAGCAAATCACAAAAGGCATGTAAACCATCCATCGAACGGTCCATGCCTACTGCGAACTGAGTGACTGCTTGATGACAGTGACTCATGCTTTCAGTGATGGGACAAACCATGGAAGTAGATTAACTGCAGCCCATCATTGTCAATTGTTTTTCAGAAAAAAGTAAGCATGAAATGACTAGAAAGCTTATAAACTTAATACCTGGCATAATAAAATGAAAAGTAGGAAACAAAGCTGTGCTTCTTCATTTGTTGCATCACAAAATAAAAAATGGCGTGCTGTCGCAAGCGAGACCCCTCAGCCTTGCACTTTATTGGCGGCCATATTGATTATCGGAGTGGGACACAAAACGCTGGGGAGCTTCCTGTAACCACCCCCTACATACCACCTAAAAATGACAGCATTTGGCCCAGGGGCTTTTCAGTTATTGTCCAGAAAAGAAAATGAAGATTGCTGTCTTGGCGGCCATATTGATTATCGGAGCGGGACACAAATCGACAGGAAACTTCCTGTAACCACCCCTAACATACAACGAAAAAATGAGAGCATTTGGCCAAAGCGTTTTTCAGTTATAGTCCGGTAATCAAAATGAAAATGGCTGTCGTGGCGGCCATATTGATGATCGAAGTAGGACAGGAATCGAAAGGTAGCTTCCTCTAACCACCCCCAACATACCACCAAAAAATGAGAGCATTTGGCCAAGGCATTTTTCATCTATTGTCCGGAAACGAAAAGTTAAAGGACTGACGGACAGACGGACGCCGCGCGCCATGACTTAAGTCGGCCGAGTGGTAATAATAAGAATAACAAAAATAGCCAAGAAATGAGGCTCAAAACAAGCGGTGGGAACCTTGCCGACCATCTTTTTCGGAAACTGCGTCGCTCCTAATGACTTCACGAAATGGGAAGGGAGGCGTTAAGGCTGATTATTAATGAGGATGTAGCGGCCTTGCTACGGAATTCCCCTACGAGTGAAATTTTGCAACAACTTGCAACGTTAATGTTAAAAAATATTTTCATTGTTGCGGCAGTTTTCAAAGACAACTTGGACTTTAAAATGCAAAGTGATGAGCTGCATGGACCAATTCCCTTTAATTAGTTCTCAACAGTCTAATCAGCTCACACCATCTCACAGCAACATTATTTTGAATTTGTTTTTCCTGGATTAATCTGTGAGGGAAAATTAGTGGATGTTGAAAGCTGCGTGTGAGTTCTGGATCAAGATTGATCCATATCTGCTTCTACAGTTCTGCATTTAATATTACATAATTTATTTGTATAAAATTAGATGACATTCACTGACATCAGTGAGTTCTGTTATTTTAGAAGCCCTTGGCAAAATACTTAATTGTTGACTTGATCTTCATTGTTGAAACTGTCATCACCAGTAGTATCATTTTCTACATTTTTTGACGCCTTACATCCGACAATATGAATTTCACGATCATGTTTTCCGAGCCTACCTTAAATGTCTATGCATGGGAAAATGAACACTATTTGTGTAAAACTTAATATAATTCTACTGTCATACAATAATGCTTTTAAAAATGACAAATCAGAAGGAGGAGCGCATCTAACATAATTTTCATTTTGTTTAAGGTGGTTCATCATCCGGGATAGATTTGGGAAAGGATTAGGGTTAGGATTTACCACAGACAAAAAAAACCCAGAAAAATCTCAACAACAAAAAAAAAAGAAATTCTGACTTGCGGACTCTACCCAAAATTTTACCAGAGAAACTGTGTATTTGGTCTTTGTAGTTTCCATCTGAAAGGTAGATCCTGAGATATGACATGTAACAAGAGCAAATGGTGCTAGGATTGCTTAGTGAGTTACTGAAGGGGAGTTGTTACCTATTTCTTGGCGAACCTATGTCTGGCTGTCGGCACTTCAATTCATGTGTGGAGCTTTGCTAATGATGGCTTGAGTACTATCAATGTTGCTTCCTGACTTTCTCATTTCTGCAGGGCATTAATTCAAGAGGGTGCTTGACTCATTGCTGAGATTTTGATCAATACAGTTTCAATGGCCGCACAGTTTGTACATGTTAGTCATCCTGACTCACGCTGCAAACCCCAAATACAACCTTATCCCACAGGTGCTCCTTTGATCTAGTTCTTCACTGGTAGGCCACGTGCTAAGGCTCAAAATATGATGTTTCGTTCCACCATCTGGGGAATACTTTATTTTTGCATAATTCTAACCAGAAGCACATACTATTTAAGTAAACAAAACTTCTCCTCTGAAAAGTGTGCAGTTTTTGCAGAAACAAGTACCATTTCAGGGACAAAGGGAAATAGAGTAGGGGTCGAAAATCTGATGTCATCAGGTTGTAGCAAGTTTGGTATCAAATTCTAGGTCTATGAATGTGCTTCAAGGAAATATATGTCCCAATCCGCTGGCCAGCCCCAGTGCCCCTGCAGAGGGGGTTGAAATCTGAGAAAATTAGATTTTGGCCCCTTACCATGGGGCCCAGGGGCAAGTGAGGAGGATCAAATATGTTGTATTCAAGTATGTTTAGTTAGACCTTTCAAATGACACCCATGTCGCTGGAGTCCACAAACTCATTGCTGCCCAGGGGCAGGGAACCCCCTAAAATGGGGCCAAAATGCATGAACATTTCCCCTGAGTGAATGGGTTTGTGGACCCCATTGACAGATGGCGATGAGGGTGGTTGCAGAAAGAAGTTCAATGCCATTTACGTCTATGAGAAAATGACCCTACTTTGCCACCTGATTAATTATTTTAATAATGATTTTCCACATTATTTTATGGAATCTATCGCAAGTTTCAAGTCTCCTTCATTTTTGTAAATTATGTTCTCAAGTAGACTAGAATAAAGGATGAAACCAGAATAAGCTTTAGGGGCGTGGTCCTCCTCCGATACGGTCAGATCCAGAGACGTCGAGTTGCGTTGAAAATCTCTTTTATTTGGTTCTGTGGCCGAGCGCCAGTTTAACCTACAAGCCCCGGAGTCCGCCTGAAGTAGCTCGAAGATCAGACATAACTATTTCACTATGGCTACAACAGCTAAGCACTGATATATTCGTGAAGTACTGGGGGGGAAGCCAATCAGGAGCATTGTAAATTATGCCAGTCAAAGTTTAATGATCACTGCACTACACTTATGGCGCTCTTTATTTAAATTAATCAATTTTCCGTTTTTTTTTTTTTTTTGTTGTTGCCAGTTGCGTTTTTTTTCTTTCGTTTTGTTCACATGATAAAAGAGGACGTCAGATTTCAGGGAAGGAAAGACCGAGATGGCTAAAGAAATAGAAATAGGCTACGACTTTACGGCCGAAATGTTCCCGAAGACGCATAGATCGATGAAATCATAATTTGCAACCGAATTGACAGTTTAATTTCAGCATTTTCAGCACAAATCTCTTGTAGGAATAATTTTGTTTCTTTTTTATTTTGGTCACATTCAAATTACTAGGTTTCATTCACTTGGTTTTTCTATAGAGTCTATTTCAGTAATACCTCGGTAATTGAATCCAACACCGTAAAAAGTGAAAATGCATATTCGCAACAGTATTAGGGCGTTCAGTAGCACAAGAGGTCGGGAGAATATATCACGAGGTAGGCTACGTTCTATGGTTCACGCCTTTGCGTTACCTATATTAATTGGTCTATCATATAGGCGAATGCTTTTATTGTGACGACGTTTTGTCAGCTGTAAATAGCCTACATGTTTTATATCAAATGGCAATTATGCCTGTTTAGATTGAAAATGATCATTATGCCATGTATCGGATAAATTACCGAACACTGATTTTTGTCTTGAGTATGCGTTTTCGATGTAGTCTTCACTCCGCGAGGATTCCATCCACCTTAAGAGTATTTTTAGGTTATCAGTCAATCTAAAACTCGTAGCCATCTCTTCCTTACTATACAGACAAAAACGCGCGTGCCTCCATGTTCATGCCATGGTCTGTTGATGGCCTATCACAGACTGGCTCTTCGCGACGTCTGCTACAGTTAAAGCCCGCATTTTGTATAGATAATGGAAAAATACTCACCTTGGTCTCTGAGAAAAACCGAAGAATCGTTTCGTGATTTTTTTTCCCCTTGTCGCTAAGATCAGCCTGAGAATCCTCGCATTTTCACTTCTCCATTCTGAGAGTTAATAACGTGAATATTTTGACCATTTCGCGGGTCACAAGATCGGTTGGCGCGCGCCCACTCTATTCCCAGACTGGTGCATGCGTGGTGCTGCGCCGATTTCCATAAAATAAATAAATAAATAAAATCTCGGGGTTGTTTTGCTGGCTGCAAAAAATAAATCCATAAACCAGGCGTCGCTATATCAGTCGGAAATAAAATCGTTCCTTGAACTGATTTTTAGCAACGTCATTTCTTGCCTTGTTGTGCGCGGCCTGGAAATAATTTCGTTAGGCCCGGGCCACACTGCCTGCTGCTGCGTTGCGTCTTCCGCAAGCGTAGCACTGCAACCGCTGGTCGCTTGCGTCTCGGTCACACTGCCTGCGTGTCTGCTGCTGCTGCTCTGCCGCGGGCTCCTTCCAACTCTGGCTCTGCACGACTATGCCCAAAAAATCACTATAGAATAATATTTTATTTCGTCTCGCGTCGTTATAGCCTACTACACGTGATTTATATTTTGTATTGACAGTAGGGGAAGCATGCTTGAGCGTAACATACAAACAATCTAATTACACGATCATATTACAATTCACAGCAAACTCTTCTGAATTGGTCTTGCTCTCCGAAGGTAATTTAGGGGTAGGGGGAGGGTATCGGGATGTGGAATTTGCTTTCAAAAGCGATCTAATTTACATTTCTCGAGGCTGAAACCATTCGTATAGGCTAGGCGCCGAACGACCGTGAAAGGAGCAGTTCAGACAATTCAGAAACTGGCTGATGTGCTGTACGTTCGTCTGGCAATTATATCCAAAGGATGTTTTATAGCTCCATGCTGTATCCAGCTTAGTTTTTTTCTCTCTTTACAAGTGGAAACGATCACCTGAACTTGCTGATAAAAGTGGGGAGTCGTATGTAGGTTCATCGATCGCGGGGGTGTCATGGCCAGTGAGAGATACGGAAAAGTACTGCTCTGATACTTTCTTCATCAACATAATAAGCTATGTTCATTGGCTTGGCACCGCAATTAATGGCATATTCCCGCAAAGTCCAAAAATCCGAATTAAAACGAGCAACGTCGTATTAAAGTTTTTAAAAATAAGTTGAGAATGACGAAATACTTTTCCATAGGCTATATACCCTTTAATGACAGCAGCCCACGATGAAAGTCGCGAATTTCCCACTACATGTTTCAATATTTCACGAAGCATTGCTGAATCGAGCGGAAGGGATTATGTTCGTACAAACGGGCTTTTAATATGTTAAACATGCCGGAAGTGTTGTTATATCTTTTGATTGTCTGCTTCATGCTTGCAACAGACAGGCATCCTCGGCAATTAATCGAAATTCATGTATTTATGGCGATATGACTGTTTCTGACAGTCGTTTTCAGCTCTGGTTTGCCTTTTTCCGCATGCGTCTTGCGGAAAAATTCGGCATGAGTCCGAATCTTCTGCATGCGTGAGACGCGCAGCTTCGGCATGCAGTGTGGCTGCTCTCATTGAATAACATGGGAACCGAAACGAAAAGACGCATGCGACCTGCGGAAGACGCAACGCAGCAGCAGGCAGTGTGGCCCGGGCCTAAGCCGTCAAATACAGACTGTGTTTTTCTGACATTGGCCTTGCAAATCACGGCTGCACGGCTCGCTACTAAACACCATACCACTGGTGGATGTGAAAACCGCATAGTGAAAATAAAAAACAGTACGGCATGTTGTAATATTTGTATGCCTATTTAAAATGACAGATAAATACACAATGCATAGTGCAGCCCCATTTTACGCCTAGTTATGGCCCCAATTTGTTATTACATTTACAACACAACAGCAACAGCAAGGGATGACAGATACAGTTTTAAAAACTGAAACACATTTAATGAACAAACAAAGACAATAACAACTAACTAACAACTAATGACCAAGATTGATTTACAACAAAAAACAGAAATATTTACAGTCCCTTTTTGGTTGGGTCCCTTGGTGATGTCCTGGGTGAGGAAAATGCTCTAACACAGGCAAAAATCCACTAAAAGCCTCACAGGTCTCAAACAGAATGACAGGTCTGGTCACATGTATCCTTCTCCTTGCAATTTCTCCTACCACTTTACTGTCTCAATTCTCCCCTTTATATACTCTTTTGCAGACCCCTCCCACCTTTTAGACTTTTCTTTTCTTTTCTCTGGGACTTGTTTCAGACGTGCCCGAAACATGCCCAAACCTAGCTCCAGTCTGAGCTTAACAAAAAAGGGTAAATACTGCCATCCAGTGGCTTATATTGACATTACACCTTCATTTCAATGTTAGATTGACAGCTTGGCTAAATAAAGAATTATACATGACCGATGTAGGCCCTTAGTTGTCAGCAGCACATTTTTTTCTCAACATTTCGGATGGATGTAGTGCAGTTGGAAAATTTAGACCTATCCTTCAGAAAATATATCAGCATTGAATGCATGAACAAGCAATGAATGCATATTGTTTGCAAACATTTTTCTATTTAGAGTATTGGACAGTATTACTGTCCTTTGCTCGTATTATTGCAATTTCATGGCTTGTTGAGTGGACTCATTTTTCCTTTTTTTTGTTTTTTCCTTTTAAAAATTTGGCATCTCCAATCCCACCCGAATCTGGAATGCCCAATTAGTGAACTATGTACAAAGCTTGCTCGTATGCGACCCCTTGCTGCCAACTCAGGATAGTGAAGACAGCTCACGGCTCTCCTCCGAAGCACGTGTCCGTCAGCCACTGATTCTTATACACTCATTGGTCGAATCCTCGTAAGTTCCGAACGAGGGCGGAGGATACCCGGACGTGAACAAACCCAGAGTCTTCCTGACGAGCGCCCGTCTGGCCAACAGGAGGCGCTGGAGCAACGAACAAAGCAGTTTTTGTATACCCAAATCCGGCAGTCCCTTCCCTATTTGAAACCCTGTAGCGCGATCGCCAATCATTTTTCCTTTTTGAAATTGAATCTGCTGGCATCCTAGTTTAGTATTTACCGGTCTACCAGCTTCTTTTTGACAGCATTGGAGTGCTTAGTTTCATTAATGCTTTATTGGGTTTGGCACTCCAGCAGATGATCATTACAGTTTGAAGAATGGAG
Source organism: Gymnothorax reevesii (assembly GCA_029721435.1). Classification (NCBI taxonomy): domain Eukaryota; kingdom Metazoa; phylum Chordata; class Actinopteri; order Anguilliformes; family Muraenidae; genus Gymnothorax; species Gymnothorax reevesii. The sequence goes on from CM056573.1 coordinate 31,695,390, forward strand.
ACTTCAGCAGTATCAGTTTATTTCCTTTAATACAAATGTGTGTTAGTTCTGGCCCTTCACCTACAAATTTCAGTGGGTCACTTGGAAAGGGCCAACGAGGCTAAGGGAAATGAGGAGGGTGGGGGCTGGAGTGGGCTGCTTTTACAACAACTGGAGTTCTATCTTATCAAGGTGCGACAGTGTCATTTAATAAAATGCTATAGTGCTGGCAATTGCTGGCTATTTCTTTTTTTAATATTCTTGAAGTTGTGCTGATGGGTTAAATCACCTGGTGTTGAAATAAGTCTTTGAACATTAAAGCTGAAGTTTGGAATGTTTGGAACCGTTTTTATCTGTACCCTTCTGGATAATGTTTTCGCGGGTGTCACCCCTACTGGATATTGTAAAGAAGTTTTCAAGGTTTTGCTGAGATTTTTGACATTGGGAAGGGATTTTTTTGTTGAGAGGGAGACGGGCTTATAAACAAAGTGAAATAGACCTGCTTGTGACCCTGTTGTTCATTATTGGTAATAATGTTTATAACAGTGTTTTGAATTCAACACTTTATAAACATTACAACTTTAAAGGAATCCTTAAAAAAACTGATAACGGAAGCGTGCCCTGTAATGACCTGCAGTAGAGACGTCTGTATGAGACTTGACACCGGAATCAAGGGCTGAGTCCAACCGTCGGTCATCAAGGCGTTCAGTTTCCACGTTGCGTGCTGCTGTAGTAGTTACCTGACATTAACCACGGCAATTTGCACAGCATTCACCATTCTATGATAATTCTGGCCAATTTTCTTAAAGGCACACATAGATTGTAAATTTGCATCACTGCATATTTTCTGGCATGGAGCAGGGCAATGTATACAAAGAATGTGTCTCGGAATGAACACTGAATATTTTTGCAACCAACTTAGCAGCGGTAGCAGTCCTTAGGCAGTAACAAAGGCAGTTATGTCCTATTTCAAAGCTGTGCAGTTTACTTTTCTTGATGTAGCAACACTTGCAAAGACAAATATGTTGAATGACTGTCTGATTAATTTCGATAGCATTGTATATTGCATCATGTAGTAAGTTTTCCTCTACATATAAATGACGAAGGAAAATGTGAATATGCCTTAAATATTCTGAACTTGTGTAGCTCATGAAATGGCACAGATTTGCCGAAATTACTTTTTGAGCCTTATTAAGCTGTGAAACACTTAAGGAGGTGCTATATCTGGAATGAAGACACAGTGAAAGGGCATTGTTCAGCAAAATATGCAGCAGAGTGACATAAGAGTGTAAATAATCTGAATAAATGCTTAAAAAAATCCAGAACTTAAGCTGACCTCCATCTCTTTCTCACTACTGAAATGAAGTTTTTGAAAGTTTTTGACTTAATCCATTTATTCAAATTATCCTTGCAATGTTACATCAGTTGTTTACATGTAGTGAATTGGCAATCACTTTGTCATTATCATTTCTTCATCAATATAGACCATGTATTTGGTCTTGAAAATTCAGTAAATAAATTGTTAGATTTTTAGTCTGGCAAACTTTAATGGTGACAGCTTAATCAGGGTTTTACAGGGTAATCAGTAATTACAGAGTAATCGGGGCAAAACGTGCACTTAGTCATGGCCCTGAACATCTGACGACACGATGCTGTCCAAGTGACCCTTTAGACGGCTCAATGTTTTGGGGGCTATGAAGGGCCTGAACCAACACATATTTGCATTAGAGGAAATAAACTGATACTGCTGAAGTCTCCATTCTTCCGACTGTAAGGATCATCTGCTTGAGTGCCAAACCAAATAATGCATTAACGAAACTAAGTACTCCTGAGTGCACTTAGTTTTGCAACATGAAATGGATAATTGGCTGTTGAATCCTCTCCTTAACCCCATCAAACCTACGGGCCCGTATGGGTCTGCCAGTGCAACTCCTGTGATCAAACCTGTGGAACTTCCGGCCTATTTTAAATTCTAATAGCAATGCCCAGGTTTTAAACGATACCAAATATGTCCTCCTGAATTTTTGGGATATGAATGATGATCAAGAAGTTGATTTTTTTTTTTTTCTTCTTTTTTTCCCATTTGATGTGATGATGTAATGCTGTGGCCATAATAGCATGGCACCCTGAGCATGAGCCGAATATTTCTCCCAGTATAGAGGTCATGTAGCTTCAGTGAAGTGCTGCAACCAGCCGATATACAGTACATTATGTATGTGACATTGTCCTACAAAGTGAAAATCTACTTAACCCTTTCATGCATGGAGGTCACTACAGTGTACAGTTGTTTAAAAGTGTTTTTTTCCCTCTTTAGATATGCCTGCAATTTTGGGCACTGCTGCATATTAGTAAAAAAATCCTGACTGAGTTTATCATAATTCATGCATGAGAGGGTGAAGGGAAAACGTGAAAAATGAGACTTTAAGGGGTTAATGCCGTCTGTCGAGGTATGATGTGCTTCATCTCCCCTGATGAAAGGGGATAGAGGCGGTGTGCTCCCTGGAGTGGCTATTGTTTTTTTTACATCTCAAGGTAAAAATCTGGCGTATTATGCCTATAAAGTTTGTATAACAGCCAACAATGTTCATTTAATGAAAAAGTGGTATTTAATGCATTTGCATAAAATTCTCTTTTGTTCTGATGGATCAAACTCTTAATAAATCAACAAACAACACCGAGTGCTGTACTGATTAATGTTATCCCAGATTTTTTTGTTGTCTTATTATAATTACCGAATAGCGAGCCTGTTGGCTGTCTGTTGCTCAGGAAGATTTATGGAGCCCAATCCATAATAATAAACTTGAATACACCCAGTATTGAACTGTTGATAGCAGTAGGTCACTTAGCAAATCTGTTTAGTATTCGTGTTGCATTTTAATCTGCCTGCCAATTAAAATGTTCAAAGTTGGTGAGGGAGAGTCTCTTTTGATATGGTGATGCTTGGGAGAGAAGAGCCATCAGCCTTTGTACAGCAAACCTGGTCAGTTTCTCAAAGGTTATTTCTATGTAGGATTAAATTGCTTTGGAATGCTTCAACAACATCGTATGATAAACATGGAGTTGATTGGGCTTATCCTTTTTGTCATTGTGCTGATGAGAACAAAGTCTAAATTAAAGGGATTGATTTCCATGAAAAAGATTTAAGCAATTTTAATAGGAGGTAGAGCATGGGATGGTTTACCTGAACTGATGCGAGGGAGCAATCGCATGAATGTAATCCCATCTGAGGTCATTAAAAGGTGCCCTATAGGTGCTAAATCTTGTGCTACAGGCTGGTACTGCTGGACTTCATGTCTGACCGCTGGTCTCTGTCTGCTCATTGTCAAGGAAATGTTTTGCAATAAATGAGTAAACCGGCTGTTTAGTTGAAATTCTGATTTTTTTGAGCCTCATTGCTTTAACACTGATTGAGTAAGAGATGCACCTTTGGCTCTTATTTGCTTGTTTGCTGGTGGGGACAGGTTTTTTTTTTTTTTGATTGTTTAAATGGTCCTATTGAATTATTAAAAGTTTCAAATGTGTTTGTTTTTATTATGCAGTGTAGTTATGTGTCACAGGTTTATGTCACTGAGATTGTTTCAGCCACCGCGGTGCAGCATCATTGGCTGTTAGCATTGCTGCCTGCGAAACAGAAGGATCCATAAATGACTCAGTTGAAATGGCTTTATTCCACATTTAATGCCTGAAAATGCCGGTGTGTTTTAAAAGTAGCGTTGTTCAAAGTTCACGAAAGCCAGTAGATTTAGCTACTTTGTTACTCCTTTTTTTGTGCCAATTTGTGAGCGTTCCACCTTCAGCTCACGGCTCATTTCTTTTGTGTATTTATGTTTTATGTGTTTGGGCATGGCTCCATTCTGCCCTATGAAAATAGCAGCTCATCTTGGCACCATTTACATTTAACTCGCTTTTTTTCCCCATTTACGGTCCTTTTGGGGCTTATTTTGTTCCTGGTAAGATGTTCCTTCATGTACTGGCAGTCCTGTGGCCCATTTTCTGAACGCAACAACCCACAGGCAGTGTTTGAACCATGCGATTTCCTCCATTTATGTAATGATAAAGATTCTGACAAAAAAAAAAAAACCCAGTGGAACTTGAGTCATCATGCCTGACTTTGGCCAGTCTTATTGTTTCATTTGAGAATTTTTCTGCATCCTGTACGTCACCCTCCATTTTATTTTCACCTGTCTGGCAACATTGTGTTTAGTTGCCTGGTCGTTGCATCACAACTGGAGACCAACTGAAATGTAGCACCTTTTTCACGCTGCAGTTTGTAGAGCTGAAAGAAGCTGTGTCTTGACCTGCTCTCTGATCCTAAATGATTCATTCTGCTTTACTTGGATTGTTTAGCAGGTGAAACTAGAGAGACTGACGCATACAGGATCATGTAGTGTACCATTGCTGTATTATTGAACAGTCCCAGTCTTTGATTTCATCATTTCTACTTCTGCAGTTTCCAGGTATGGCCTTGGTTCAAAATGTTGAAAAGTATTTGCAAGCTGGAACTGTGATGGACTGTGGTCAGGGTTGAGTCAAACATATGAAACTGGCTCCTGGCTGTCATTGTAATTGAATCTACATTGGTTAAAATAAAATACCAAATTCTGAATACAGCCAAAATTTCTGTTTTTTGAATTAAAAAAAAAAATTAGTGTTAACATTGTTTCTCAAAACGCACCGACAGTGTTGTTATGACCCGGTCTAGGGTCAGGTGTCACAAAAAGGAAAAGGGAGGGACAAATGTTATAGTGTTTTCACAGTTTATCTGGTGACACAGGGAATGACTTCGGGAGCAGGCCAGCCCAACACAACTAACACTACAGTTATAACTCAAGATAGCCGAAACTAATCTAGCAGAACAAAACATTGAAATAAAATACAGGGATCTTACCGGGCTACCTGGCTAACCACAAACCGCTATGAAAGTTACGAAAGAAAACAGTGTCGAACTCCCAATGTTTAAGAATATCCAGCAGCGCTGTATATATACAGGTACATTGCTATACACAGTTAGCGACCAAATAAATTGGGGCTTTAGTGGGGTCGATGTTGAGACAAGAATCTAATGGGAATTCCCAAAGCAACTCAACCACATTACATGCCTTAAATCACAGTGTGAAACAGTGTCCACATCAGTACATCAGTAGGTAATTAAAAAGAGTAACGGAACAACAGTCGAAAAACTAGCAAGATTTGCAGAATGTGGTGGGACAAGATGGCGAAATAGAAAGGGGCCTGTCCGTCTTGTTCGGTGGTGTGAAAATATTTAATTTCTTCGAGATAAAGGGCTAATGCATCTCCAAGGCTGATGGTGACTGTGTATCCATTAATCATGCGGGCTTTGCTTATATCACTTTGGCAAAATTAGTTTTGGAAAAGGTTTCGCTGCTATCTCTTTGAAGCCTAATATTGGACACCAAGTTATGTTTGTTACTTGCATAATCAGTGGGGTCTTTCTCCATGATTACTTGAAAATGTATATTTTTAGATGTGAATTTATGTTTTTCAGTGTTTCAACTGTGGGGAAAAAATGCAGTTGCACAACATTAGGGACGTCTTCAGTGTTTTTCAACCTTGCCACGCTTCATGTACCGGCATCAGATTTCTTTATATGAGGAAAAAGGAGGTGCAAGAAGAGTAATGTAATTGTAAATCTTGAAAAGATTGAAAGCTATTTTCATTGACTAAATCCCATGGCTTATAGACGTATGGTCGTGGGACCAAGGATGAAAGGTGAATGATTTTGAGCCTGGTAGTAAAGACCCATTATGCCAAACGCATGCCAATTTGTGAAAGTTTATTTGAAGACCTAAATAAGGATTAGGTTAAGTGTATTCGTTTGAGTGTATTATTAATTGATGGGGCTTTTTTTGAAAGAAAAGTTCTGCATTACATACCCTGAAAAGGTAAATCTCGCAATCTATATGGTGCGGAGTCTGATCCATTTTACACCATTTTAATGCAGGATCCAGCCTTGTTTTTAAAAATTTAACTTGAAGAGACCAATAATAGAACCTAAAGTTGGGAAAGGCCATTCCTCCTAACAGTTTTGATGTTTGTCTCTTCTTCAGGTGAGCAGGGGCATGCTTCCTTTTGCAAGTGATCATTCTGCAGAGTTTGTCAATGTCTTTAAAGGAATTTAGAGGGGGCTCTTATGTGAACCTACGTTATAGAAAATTAACCTGGGAAAGAATATTCATCTTTACAACTAATTTCTAACTATGCTGTCATGCTGTGGGTTGTCTAAAATAATCAAATTATATCCTTTTTTATATTCTCTTGTGTGTCAGAGTAATTCTGCTGGCATAATGCACTGATAATAATCAATATTATTGGTCATTTTTATTTCCAGATATGAGAGGCCACTGGTGTATACCCGTTTCGGGAACAAATTAATTGCACTGAGATGGAGGAATTGAGTGGCCTAAAAATAGATTTAGACCTTGCAGCCAGAGAAAGTGCCAAATTGTTTGAAAAGAGAGAATGGAAAACAAAGCAAGGTACACTGCTCAAAAAAAGATAAAGGGAACACTAAAACACAATCCTAGATCTGAATGAATGAAATATTCTTATGAAAGACTTTGTTCTTTACATAGTTGAATTTGGAGTTGCACTCAAAATTAAAGTGGAAAAACACAACAGGCTGATCCAACTTTGATGTAATGTCCTTAAAACAAGTCAAAATGAAGCTCGGTAGTGTGTGTGGCCTCCACGTGCCTGTATGACCTCCCTACAACGCCTGGGCATGCTCCTGATGAGGTGGCTGATCGTCTCCTGATGGATCTCCTCCCAGACCTGGACTAAAGAATCCGCCAACTTCTGGACAGTCTGTGGTGCAACGTGGCGTTAGTGGATGGAGTGAGACATGATGTCCCAGATGTGCTCAATTGGATTCAGGTCTAGGGAACGGGCGTACCAGTCCATAGCATCAATGCTTCGTTTTGCAGGAACTGCTGACACACTCCAGCCACATGAGGTCTAGCATTGTCTTGCATTAGGAGGAACCCAGGGCCAACCGCACCAGCATATGGTCTCACAATGGGTTTGAGGATCTCATCTCGGTACCTAATGGCAGTCAGGCGACCTCTGGCGAGCACCTGGAGGGCTGTGCGGCCCCCAAAGGAATGCCACCCCACACCATTACTGACCCACTGCCAAATCGGTCATGCTGGAGGATGCTGCAGGCAGCAGAACGTTCTCCACAGCGTCTCCAGACTCTGTCATGTCTGTCATATGTGCTCAGTGTGAACCTGCTTTCATCTGTGAAGAGCACAGGGCGCCAGTGGCAAATTTGCCAATCTTGGTGTTCTCTGGCAAATGCCAAACGTCCTGCACAGTGTTGGGCTGTAAGCACAACCCCCACCTGTGGACGTTGGGCCCTCAAACCATCCTCATGGAGTCGGTTTCTGACCGTTTTAGCAGACTCATGCACATTTGTGGCCTGCTGGACGTCATTTTGCGGGGCTCCGGCAGTGCTCCTCCTGTTCCTCCTTGCACAAAGGTGGAAGTAGCGGTCCTGCTGCTGGGTTGTTGCCCTCCTACGGCCTTCTCAGGAGCTGAGAAGTGGTCTATGGTCACCACTTGCAGAACCACTCCTTTATTGAGGATGTCTTGCTAATTGCCTATAATTTCCACCTGTTGTCTATTTCATTTGCACAACAGCATGCGAAATTGATTGTCAATCAGTGTTGCTTTCTAAGAGGACAGTTTGATTTCTCAGAAGTGTGATTGACTTGGAGTTACATTGTGTTGTTTAAGTGTTCCCTTTATTTTTTTGAGCAGTGTATATTGGAATAATAAAGAAAAAAAATAAAAATAATCTGCATCAAAAGAGGTGTGATGAGTTGAGCCTCTTCTCGTGATTGGTTTGATGAATTGGCTTTACCGAACAGCCTGCACCAGAGGCTCAAGAGAAAGAATTGGCAAAAAACATCTGGCAGTAGTGGACAGCCCTATCTTGTACCTCGTTCTCAACACAACAGGCTAGACATTAATGGACCCATATGAACACCTGCGGTAAAGCCACCACAGAGTGCGTGAATTAGATTGATGAAGAAGGATTCAACTTCAAAGTGTTTCAACACTTCCCACCGATACCCCCACGACAGATTGTCAAATGTCTTCTCTGCACCCAGGAAGAGCAGCGTATGGGGAGGACTTGTACAAGAGGTTGCATTCACGACGTGGAGTGAACAGCCAATGTTATTGACTGCCAGTCAGTTTTTTATGAACTCTGCTTGTTTTTGATGTTCTAAAAGGTCAACCATTTTTGTCAAACCTTGTTGCTTGGGCCTTTATGTAGATCTTAATATTGTAGTTTAGAAGTGAAAAGGATCTGAAATGGGAACATTTTACTGCATCATCACCACTTTTATGAAGTAAAGAAATCAATGCAGTTTTCTTAGCTTTGTGAAAGGACCCCATTATCAACGAAAATTTAATAGATTTTAACAGGAAAGGGTCAAGAGTGTTCTACAAAGCTAAATAATATCAGTTCTGGAGGGATCCCATTCAGCCCAGCAGCCTTGCATCTTGGAGTATTCGCCATCACATTCATCAGCTCCTTTAATGATGCTGATGTCGCTAACTCTTACCTGTTTATGGTGAAGGCTGGACAGTTTCTAGGGACCTAAAAAGGCTTGATTTCTGAGGCTGTGGCTGAACACTTGGCTTAATATAAAATGGAGTAAAATTCTTGTAAAGCTTTTGATTTAGTGAACAGTTTACCAGTTAGCATTTGATGGCATCAGTGTTAGCCAACCTTCACTTTCCTTTAATCTTAAAGCCACAAGCTGACTATTTTCACTTTTGAATGTTCATAGTAATTTTGTCTAGTTTAAACTATCGAAAACTCTGCATTCATGCATCTCAGATTTTTACACTTTGCCCTGAGTACAGAAGGAGGAGTATTCTGGTCGTCTCAAAGCTTTGTTTTCGTTCATTCTGCAATTGCCAAGTATCTTTCTGTAAAGAGAAACATTTATTCTGAACCCTGGAAAGGTGCTAACTCCGATATATAGCTATCTCTTATGAAACATTCAGTTGATGCATAGAATATATGAGAAGTTACAGTATATCTGGAGTGTCGCATATTTCAATGAAATCATTTACTGCATTACTAATGAAGCTTTTTTTTGTATTCTGCTTCTTATATATAGTGCTAAGATGAAGGATGTTCATATTTAATGTAGCCAAATTCTCAAAGAATGAGGGAACTGTATGTAGACGTAATCCCCCTTGAAAAATATCAGGGGTCCTGCAACTCGGAACACTTGGTTTCCAGTCGTTTTTTTTCTGCTCTTGCTGCAGTGTGATGTGATGGTGTGATTTTTTTTTTTCGCTCTTATATGGTCATCTGGTCTTTGCAGAGGGTCATTGAAAAAGGCTGGCTTTTATTCTGGCAAAAACAAAATGTGCTCTGTCTTTGACTGCATTGACTAGCATATTGTTAAAAATAATTTTCTCTTAGCATTGAAAAATGCAGTGACGCAGTGGCTTGGATTTCATTTCAAAGAGAATTAAAAAAAAATCCTTAAATGATTTAAAAAGAATAATTATGTTACACGTATGATTGAGTTTTGTTGAAAACTGCCTCTGAATAGCATATAATGGAGTTGCAAAAAGCGGAGAGAGTGAAGCTCAATTTTGGCATCATGGTTTCCTATTTTCCTGTTCGGATGAAGCAAGCCCTCATAGACTTAAAGGGACAAAATTCCATACTGCATTAGTGGAGACTCTGGCTCCAATTTGTACAACATGGCAACACCCTGAAAAAGCTGCTTTACCCCTGCCCATCAGTTGGTGATGTCCTTGTGACTTGACTTGTTGGAGAAATGCAGACCATCTAGGAAGCAGAGAGGTAGACTGAGTACTTGGCCTCACACATTAATGATGCTAGATTTCTGATTTATTGGGAAACTGATGTTTCATGAGCTGAAAGTATCCGAGCCACTTGCAAAATGTTTTCACTGCATTAGGCAGGCATAAAACCCAATTTCACGTCTTTATAGGCCTCTTGGTCAGTTCTCTGTAAGCATTTCTACATCTCCCTATCTTGAAACTGACTTTCTCTAAGGGCACTTTTAGGTTAGATCTGTTGTAAACGTATTATTGATTTATCCAGCTTTGACTTTCCTTTCTCGTATTGTATGCAGTCACTGGGCTGAAGAGTTAAGCTAATTGATTGATTGCGGTTCATTTTTAAACAGCTTTCCGCTTTTAGACTGCATGCAACTGCAGTTTTGAGCATGTAAGGCAGGGGTCCTCAATCTTTCCCAGAAAGGGCCAGTGTGGGTGCAGGCTTTCAATCTAACCAAGCCGTTACACATCTGTCTCTACTAATCAGGGTCTTCAGCAAAGACTCTAGGGGTTAATTAGTGATGTCAGGTGTGTGACTGCTGGGTTAGAATGAAAGCCTGCACCCACACCGGCCCTTTCTGGGAAAGATTGAGGACCCCTGATGTAAGGCATAATGCCCGATCAGGTGTCCATTATCATTATCATTATCAATTGATTGATGACATGGAGGCCATTAAGTCCTGATTATGGACACTTTAAAGGGCTTCATCTTGGTTTTACCATGGTCACTTACCAGAGAGACCAAGACCATTAATTTATATTTTTTATGTTTTATAATCAAAATCTAAAGGTTTATTCAAGCCGTAACTGTTTCCCTGGTATTGGGAGATAAATTTGTCCGCTCAGCTTGTAGAACTCCTTTGGCTCAGCTATGAGCCAGAAAGCTAACGTAATGCCAGCATGATGAAAAGTCAATGACTTTGCATACGGTTGATAAACTGCAAATATCATTTATACAAACAAATGATTTGTGTTTGTATGGCAAAGAAACATCTCAGAAGTTGGTTCTGCTCCACATATTGGCACAAATTTAAATCACAGAAATAGAAAAAAACTGAACTTCCTTTTGCACCCAACAGAGCAAAGCTCTACGACAGGAGAACTAGTTCTATGTGCTAGCTATAGCTGTAAGTTAACTATCTTATTCAAAATTGGATTTGAAATTTCCAGTTATTATGAAATTCTATAGAGAAATAAGCAAATCTGACATAGCAGTCTTTGAAGATGGAGACTGGCCATGATGGTCAATGCTTGTCAGGGCTCTGCTTATCCCTGAGACATTTGAAAACAACAAGACGTGGCTCCGCTCTCGTATCTGCCAAACTGACGGAGCCGAGTAATACCCACAGGCTGCCTTTACATCGATGGCCATTTGTCTCTTTCAGTTTCTTTTATTTCAGTGGGGTTAGTCAAAGTTCACGTTTTCCAAATAAGTTTAAAGAAATTATGAAATCACTCATTGTTGTAATTAGCTTTTTAACTTGGCGCCATAAATTTCAAATGGAGACTGTGACTGCATCCCTGATGCTATGGTTACTTGATACAAATTGATACCGTGTAGACGCTAGATGATGCATTAATTTAGAATGGTAAAAAGACCTTCTCTCCAGAAGTACTTAGTAGGTGCCTTTATATCAGGAATTAATGGACAACCCGCTGCCAGTTATATTGGAGTATTCACTCAGGCCATGGTATGAAACATGACATTTGTAACCCCTCTAGCACATCGCTTGAGATTATTTAACTGAAAGGAAACACAGGCTCTGACCCTCTGTGCCCTTATGAAAGATGTTATGCAGCACTTGCATTTGGAAAAAAATGAATTAAATCGAGAGGGTGTAAAGACGAGTCAACCAGATCTGGCAACCTTTTATGAGCCCTCTGAGCTTATAAAGACACAAACTAGCCTATTTTAACACACAAGATTCTTGCCACTGATTAAATCACTTCATGCATTGTTTGACTTTGAAATGACCTTATGCTACATTCTTTGTGGTCAAAAGACTGCTCAACCATTAAAATATTTATCTGCAATTTTTTTTGCCTACAATTTATTAATCTCAGCCCCTGAAGAAGATCTGGTGTCTTTAAGCGCAAAATCAACTTTTCAGATTTTTTTAATATATACTGCTCCAATTTTAGTGGTAGCATTTTAGCTAAAATGAAAGTGTAGCCTCTTATTTGAAATGTCAACATATCATTTATACCAATTTCTGGTAGTGTTTATAGTTTAATTCATCAGAAGTCTGGCATGGACTGAATGGGTACCTAATGCATCCCTTATCCTGTGGGTGTTCAAAATAAGCCCAGTTCATGACTTGACTTGTTAATTTTACATACTTTTTCTAATCAAATCTGTAATCTCTTAGCCCTCAGCTACCGTTTGCATTTTGCCCCCACTCCTATCCTATAACATTTGAAATAGCTGTGATCATCCCCTTTGCTGCATTGTCAACACTTGTAAAAGCTAAGCTTATAACATTTTTGAAGTGTAGCCAAAAAAAAAATTTACAAACAAAATCAAAACCATAGTGGGGTTTTTTTTTTTTTCCCCCAAAGTTTGTTAACATTTTCTGTGTATCTCTATAATAGGGTGTTCTGTTGGTATTTGAGATTGACCAAAATTTCTGGTCCAGCCAGCTGGGTGAGAGTGTCGATGGTTTTTATGAAGATTTCTGAAGACCAATTGACAGAAAGAGAAATGTTTGATTGCTGGTTCAATACCAATGTTCTAAGGATAATACAGTTGCTTTGCCTTAATGACCTGTTGTCTACTCTGTAACGTTTTGCCAAGAAGGAGAGATTATTGCTGCGTTATCCTCTTGTGCAGACATCATGCTTCTATCATCATGCTTCAGTCATCTCACTGTTAGGATAGATTACAGGCCTATTCAGAATGATGTGACCTATGCAATATCACTGATTTTCATATGAGGATATTACCTGATGCCGCGATCTGGAAAGACCTGGAATGCATCATTATTTACCGCAAATCTCCACATCAGCTGTTATTTTAAAATTCAGTATTGGGCGTAACTTTTCAGGCTAATTCACGTTGCGCTAAATGAAAATTCATACACTTTCTTATTTTCACTATGGTGGAATAATGAAGTGCTTGAGCTCTCGCGGAGCACTGCATAAATTGGCCTTCACCCTCTGGTTACGTGTATCATTATTTATTTAGTATTTGAATGCAGCAGCTTGATGTGAAGAGTTTTGCTATCACAGTGCTATCATTTGGCTTTAGAATGCTTGGATTGTGCTCATGGGGCTGTATGGACTGACTTTTATGGTAATTTTTTGCCATTTACTGCGCTCTGAAAAAGACCAATAAATTACTGTCCATACACTTTATTTGTTTTGGAGGAGGCTGCAAATCTGGAATTCTTTGTTTATAACAGACGTCATGCACAAATTGGGGATCTAGTTGAATAGTTGAAACTGCAAATCGGCCATGTTGGTTGTTAAACCAGACAGGAACCAGAGACAATTACGCTAAATAATTTGGATGCTCTAGGAGGTCTTTGTGCTGTTGTTGACTGCAACCATAACAAAGAAAGGGAGAAATGATTCAGTTTTTCCCCCCCATTCCCCTTCAGTAATCTTAAATCAAGGGGATGAAACTGAGAAATTGAGTTGAATATGACTAAATAAGTAGATTGTGGGCATTTCTCGTGTACATCTAATGGAGATAAAATGTTATACGTTTGTGTATGCAGGATTCATTTTGAATCTGGTAAGTTTAAACTTAATTAATATTTTGCCTTATGAAAATAATGTGAACCTCTTGAGCCTGATCGCCCTCGGTTCCAGGAACAGCAGTGCTCCTCACGACAAACACCATACAAGAGCACGTTAACTGTGTAGCGGCATATTATATACCCAGTTAATTGGACGACGCTCTGCTATAAGCTCATGATGACCATTTTCACTGAACGAAACGCAATTCCAACAGCAAGCAACTAAATGAGCTTGCAGCAAAAATGCGAGCAGTGCATGTGTGACATGTGGTGCTAGCGAATCCGTAACTTCACTCTACCGCATAAGTGATGTATCTCATAAAAGCAGAGAATGTGTGGATTCTAAGGATGATACTAGGTTTAACGCTGTTTGACCGAAAAAGCTAAAAAATAAACACACTTCAGACAGCCATAACCAAAAATGATGTCTTATCTTGGCTGCCTTGCGATCAAAGTTGTTTCAGGGCTTAAAGGAAACATCAGTACATTTATGGAGCAAAGACACAATTTTTTATTATATTTGCATGATTTTAAAAAGTAACTGAAGAAAACGAATCTCTGTACATTGCATTAACATAACATGAAAAGTATAAATTGATATAGTCGAGAAGTAATTGGCTATACCAGAGGTCGCGTTACACTTTCTGATTGTCCATCATTGTGACGGACAGGGGCTTGAAAATTCCTTCATAATCAATTATTATCCCTCATTGTAATTTTATTTTTTAAAATGATAATTGTTTAGCTGCCGGGTGGCTCACACGGTCAAGGCACTGCTCTGCAGTGCAGAGGTAATCACCACGTCGCGAATTCGAGCCCCGGCATACCCACCGGCAGGGGTCGGCAGCTTTTTTAGAGTAGTGCACAATTGGCTATCGCGCTACAGGGTTTCAAATTGGGAAGGGACTGCCGGATTTGGGCATACAATAACAGCTTTGTTCGTTGCTCCAGCGCCTCCTGTTGGCCAGACGGGCGCTCGTCAGTAAGACTCCGGGTTGGTTCATGTCTGGGGATCCTCCGCCCTAGTTCTGAACTTGCTAAGATTCAACCAGCGAGTGTATAAGAATCAGTGGCAGACAGGCACGTGCTTCGGAGGAGAGCCGTGAACTGTCTCACTATCCTGAGTTGGCAGCAAGGGGTCGCATACGAGCAAGCTTTGTACATAGTTCCCCAATTGGGCATTCCAGATTCAGGTGGGATTGGAGATGCCAAATTAAAAAAAAAAAAAAAAAGATAATTGTTTATTTTTTAATAAAATAAACAGAATAATTTATAGTTCACGCATTAGCTGATGCCGACAGTGATTTATGTAGACACACATTGCGCATTGTGTTAAAAACAACACTGCGTGGATTTTTGAACTTACTGCTGTATGAATTTTATAAAACATCACAAATTATTTCTCCCCCCACACAGTAACAGTGCACAAATGAACAATGCTTTCAGTTATTGCTGGGCTAACTAAGCATAGCAACCGCAGTCTCGCTAAGCGGTCCTACGAAGCAGCTTATCAACTCGTTATGACACCTGGGTCTTTCCCCACCTAGATATCTGTGTGTTCACGTTACAGACACGGCGTTTGTAGCATATGACCAACTGTCTACTGGCAGCAGAGCAGCATATTTGACAAATGAAGGGCAAGTGATCATACACTGCCTGGCCAAAAAAAAAAGTCATCGTTTGGAAATTAATGAACAAATTCTATAATTGGATCATTATTGCGGATATTAATATGTATTAGCTGGCAATAATACAATATAATAATTTTTACCCTGACAGATGAAGCGCCTCGCTACTCATTTCTTAAAAAATCATGTCGGAAGACACATCCCTTGATGGTGGAAAAGATGTTACAGCATTTCAGAACCGGCAAGTTATCGGCCTGTATTTAGCAAAGAAAACCATGAATGACAAAAGCAAGTATGAGGAATCATTTTCACAAACTAATTTGCCACCACAAAGTCCTGACCTTAAACGCATTAAAAGTTATAGGGATGTGCTCAGGAAAGACCACCAGGTGGTTCAACCATTATTTCGAGAAGACAAGATCTCTGCCAAAAATGATGGCATTTCTGATCGAAAATAAATGCTCTGGTATTGCATATAGTTGTCAAAACAATGACAAGACGAATATGCACTGTAATCAAAGCTAAAGGGGTTCCAACTAAATATTTTTGTGTGTGACTTCTTTTTTGGCCGGGCAGTGTATTACAAAAACAAGGCAATCAGAGGTAGCAGACCTGGCCCCAGCCACGGGCTGACAGACAGAGTGACAGACACACACACACACACACACACACACACACACAGACATAATCATTGCTTAACCTGGCTCCCCCTAGAGGGGGGCCAGGTAATAAGAGGAATACAGGATCATACCAGAGATGCCAAGTCTGACGCATTCTGCTTGAGTCTTTCGCCTCTTAGTGGCATTCATGTTCCTGTGCCATAGTCAGCAATTATTCAATCAACGTGAACTGATGAAATCCACTCACGGAATTCAAGTCATTGCACATTAAGTTAATTAGTTTCACATGCATTACGGTGGATTTCCCCACAAGTGACACGGAAATTGATTATGACTCGAGAATTCTCACGCTTGTCTTTACTGAAGGATTGAAAGCAATGGAATTGCATAAAGATTTTTAAAATGGTCTTATTTCATTGAAACAATTTAAACGATCATGAAACACATGCATTGTTTCCAATCCCTGAGTAAAGAGAAGCACGAGAAGTCCAGAGCCATAATCGCTTTCCTTACTGAGGTCCACCCTCAAGCAAGTAAAACTGAAACTTCAATGCACAAGGATTTTGATTCCGCGTGAGAATCTCATTTATAAGCGTTCATGGAATAATTGCGGACTACGGTGAATTAGCCTAAAAAATGCATGAGACCTATGCCGAATGCGTGAGGTCTCACGCATGGCATCTCTAACGTACAGATCAGAGACAATCTTCGAGACAATATGACACCCACCACCAGTTGGACGGGGGTGTGAATTACATTCTGTCAAAATGATGGACGGCCTTCAAAATATTTTGTCATTGTTCAAAAAAAAAAGTCCGTCAATGATGGAAAATATTCTATTAATGCGACCTCTGGGCTATACTCGTACGCCCCCCCCCCCAGGCTGGTAAATTTTTTATTTTTTTTTTTTGGCTTGCGTTGCCTATAAGGCCACCAGTTAAATGTTAATTTAAAAAAAAAGGATAACACATTTATCTAGCAGTATAATATTAATGGCACACAAAAATGTGAACTATATACTTATCACGCTTAATGTCATTACAATGAACCACACAGTGCAGCTACTGTTTATGCAGCATATTGTTCATTTGCTAGTATGCCAAAACTCATATTTTGATTTCAAAAGGAACAATACGATTTGAGTAATATTGTAATCTATCTCATTAAAAACCCTAATCACCAAAATTCTGATTACAAATCTGTAGAAATATGCAGAAAAATTTATCTTCTGAGGGTGATTTAAAAAATGTAACTTCTGGGATCAGCAACCGCATGTCACATGTTTTGATAACTTAATATCTATCAGTCTGATTGTAGCGTGATGATACTTTATCGCAAGACACAGGTTAATATGAAGAAACATTACACCGCAAAAATAGATTAATTTTGTTTGACTCCGAAGTTGACATTGATTTATATGGTACTGTGTAGATTATGGAGCTGGTGTAGAGGGCACTGATGGGGTACAATTACTTCCTTCTGATGGAAATCCCTCCGCTGAGGTGTCAGGGCACCCAGTCATATCGCAGTGTGTGGTGTTGCCTGCAGCAGCTGCCTTTGCAGTGGTTTCTGAAGGGCCACTGAACCCTGGGCTGTCCTGGACAGTGCATGAGCAGGGAGGTCCACCAAAATCAGATTCCAAATCAGATTCCTTAAAATATGATGCAGCTCAGGAAAAACCTACATTTGCCTCCTCAGCTTCATGGATTTATTTCTGTGTCCTGAGGTGGGAGGATCTCAGACTGTTCTAGACATTCACTGAAATAATGGATGAGCTCTAATGCCTTTCTTGCTGGTATAATACAAAAACTAGAAAATTTGAGTCCTTGGACATGGAGCCCCGGCACTGAGTTTGTGAATTATGAAATTACCCAATTTTGTGAAACAAAATATGAGATGCAGACCTTCTATATGTAGAAAGCATTTGCCAAAGCTTGTTGAATTCTGTCCCATAGTTTTTGAGGAGAAGCAGATGGACAACATCCTCCGCGTATGGATGGACGGACGTACAGACGGACAAGAGGGCAGAAAAGGACAATGCAGTCTGTACTGAACAGCTCAGTGATGAAAGTGCAGATTAAAGTGATGCTTGCTAATATGAAACCATGTTACTTACAGCAACCGAACAGATTTGTTTTTTGCGACATGTTAAGGGTGGCTTTCGCTCTTAATTCTCTAATGTGGTCCTCAGGAAGGCATTTCAGCAAGTAGAATGATGCGTTTGTCTCCTGCCACCACCAGTGGCCACATTGTGTGAGAATGGCATTGCTCGGAGGTACAGTACCATATACTTTGGAGCTCTTCTATCTGTTCAAATGAATGCTGCATGAGAGCCAGGAAAAATGCTTTAATGGTACATCTTTCTGCGTTATGTTATGACGGAACAGTCAGTCTTCACAAGGTCACAGAAAGCTAGTAACTTGTCTTCAGATTTGGCACTCATCTCTGTTGAGGGCACTCTGGTGTATTGTTAATGCTGGTAATGCAGTTTCTGTGCATTTTGAATTCAGTATTAAATTCTTAAACATATACTGTCAAAGAGCATCTTCACTTGCCTTTTGTTTATTGAACTCTTCTTCCCTTGATTTCCTTTAAAGTCTTTGCCTCCCGTCTCCGCACTGCTCTCGTCTGCCTAGTTTGTCTGGTTTTCTTTGAATTTCAGTCCTTCGATTTTTGAATTGGTCTTAAGGATTATTGAATGACAGTGTATGCCATCTTTTCAAAGTAGTTTAAGGTTATTTCTCGGCAAAGGGAGGAGGACTTTGTTTCTGAATTGGTGCATCTTTTATGCACTGTGTCATCGTACAGCTTCTGCTTGTTCAGTGGCATTTTAAAGTAGGGACTTGAAACTAACAAATAGATTTATTCTCATCTTGCTTCCAGATTGTGCAAGTAACAGAGGAATAATAGTTGGAGACGTGCACATTGATCCAGTCTGCATTTTCACTTTTTAATAACCCAGATGGCTCGCTTGTAGTGTGGCTCATGGCAGTGCAGCTTGTGGCATGTTGGCGGTAAAGAAAAGCAACATGCTGACTCACACTACCCTCGGCATGGCGGTCTGTTGGAAAAACATTTCAGGGAATGCAATGAGGCGTCATCACATTTAGTGTGTGGTGTAATTTTCCAGTAGGCCTGAAAAGGCTGAGATTCAATGACTGAATGAGCTGCTGGAGATGGGGAAAGAGGCACTTTCGTTATTCACGAGAGGGGCTGTGGAGATTAGGCCAAATAAGAAAATAGGAGTGTTTCCGATTTCCCGACCCTACCAATGTCATTAAAACCGACCGTATAAATTTTTCTGTGTATTCAATTTAAAATAAAAAGAAATGTAGCCGACCTCCCGATGTCTGTCGCAGTGTCATTGATTGTTCGCATTGTTTTTATCTTGTTCACTTGTTCAGCCATTTTGCAGGCGGATGGTTTTCTCCAGCAGAGCCCTTGTGTGAGGCTCCGTGAAAAAGTCTATAGAATTTTTGTGAGCGTCTTCCCTATTTGTCGGTAGTTTTCGAGGTGAGAGTTCACGAGAAATCTTAGCAAATCAAAAATCATCAAATGAATTGACTTGCCAAAATAAAACTATTGTCACTTAGTGGTTTAGTTTTTCCTGCCAAAGGTTGAAGTTCAGTTTGGGAAACAATCCAATAATGGATTGTTGTTTTAAATATGTTTTTTTGTCGTTCGTTTAGCTGGATTAAAAACAAGGACAGATTCCCCTACCTACACTAAAATTTTTACAAAAAAAGCTTTAAGCGGAAAAAGAAAGACAATGCCGACCGAATCTACCTATTTCTCTAATCAGTTTAATATGAAATACACCTATTATTCTATTTGGCCTTATTCCTCTTGCCCATATCTGGTTATTTTGTATGAACGGAGACAAATTGAATACAGTCATGTGTGCATCGGGTGGGGGGGGCGCAATAGTGTGTAGCCCTAAAAAGCAGCACTTATAAATGGAAGCAAAAGCAATGGATGACATTTTCATCGCCATCTATGATTAATCCCTATTTCTTCCATATATATGACTCAACTTTCAATTGTCAGTCAAGCAGAAGCAAGATTTTTTTTTTTTTTAATTCTTTTTGGATCTCATTCATGGGGTTACAGTGGCCAATCAAAATAACAATAGTTTCCTATCATTCTTTTTAGCTGTTTCTCTCACTCATTTTGATTTCTCTGGGTTGTTCCCCACCCATGAGTAATTATTTTAATTTTTTTTTCCGGTAACCATGAATTAAAACATTTTTTTTCATTTGTTTGCTTTATGCACTAGTTGTACTGTAATGTTAGGTTCAAATGCGGCCCTGGGGATGCACTGTTATGATTTTGAACATCTGAATATGATTAAAATTACTTTGAACAATATTTCAAAAATATTTTTAATTAGAATTCTTGATCACTGTGATCAGGTTTCCATATGTTAAGGGTTGGTTTGCTGGTGTGCTATCACTTTGTGTGCGAGCAGACTTTATTCTTCTGCAGAGAAGGGTTTTTTTTCCCCCCTGTTACTCTCAGAAAATCCGCCCTTTAAATAGTTATTCGCCAAGGTACAAGCCCACCTGGCTTTTAAAGGGGATTGGAGAAGACACTGTGATTGGTTTATTTCATGTTTTGCTCAAAACGCGCCTATGATGAAATCTGGCCCCTTTGCACTATGCGCTTTACTATGTGCCCAGATAATCTGCCATTAAACTAGCAAAAATGGATTTGGACACACCCTAAATGCCCTTGTGCCGCGTGTTTCAGACTGTGCACTGTGATTATTAAAATAGGGCCTTAAAGGGTAAAAAGCAAGCTTTTTTTAAAGCCGTTTTTATGATTCTACGGTGGGGACCACTGTGTCCAGATGATTTATGTTTTTACAGTATGTTTGCCTGTCTGTCTCTGTCTGTTCGTCTGTCCCATTTTCAGGCACGCAGTATCTTAGGAACGCCTTGAGGGAATTTCTTCAAATTTGCCACAAACATTCAATTGGACTCATAGACCAGTTCATTAAAGTTTGGTAGTCCTTGGTCTAGGTCGCTGTGGCCTGACATCTGTCCCATTCTCGTGAACGTGATATCTCACGGACGCTTGGAGGGGATTTTGTAACATCTGACAAAAACGTCCATTCGGACTCAAAGGTGAATTGATTCGAATTTGGTGGTCAAAGGTCCAGGTCATCTTGACCTCCCAAAACACGTTTTTGCCGTAACTCAGGAATTCCTATGCTTTAATTAATTAATAGAAAACTTAACAAAAATGTCTCATAGGATAAAATTAAGTGATGACGTTTAATAAAGTATATCTTATATCTTATCTTATATCCAAAAGGTCATAAAGACATCGTAATGTTCTGCAAAAACTGTTTTCTGGCTGTTGCTCAACTCAGGAACAAATGAGAAGATTGTGACTATTTTGCATTTTTACGAATACTGAATCGCATTTGCTGACATTGAGCTTCCACTGTTCGTTGTTCTACCATGTGACAAAGCTACATCAGTCTTCTGTACTCTCTAAAAATAGTTTCTCAGTGAAGATGCCATGTTTCTTACTGAAAATCATTCACTAGTATAATAAATATCAGTATAGCCGCAAGTGGTAATTACTGAGTCCAAGCAAAATAAGGTGATTATCTTGTTTGAAGCAGTGAAGACACACCTTGTGTGAATTTTTAAAACAATTTCCAGTTTATGGCACGTAACTGAGTAGCATTCCTTTTCCTGCAAGCTTCATGTTGACTGGTCATTGTCATGCCTTAGAAATGGCAGCTGTTACCTGATTGACTAAAAGAGCTCATATATTTAAAGATTTCTTCTGCTTATCGGAACAACTACTTGATCCTTCTTCATCTATACTATATGCAAAATTTCTCATGGGTGAGAAGAAATGGGCAATTTTACATTTTTACACCTACAAAACCACAATTGGAGCCAAATTTTGTTCACTTCAGTTTCTTGTACTACAGACATAATTTCTCAAGTTTTGTGATGGTTATACTAATACTACTGATGGACCTATCGAGCACCTGATATTTGTTTGATCAGCCTCTAGTTTGATCAATGCTAGTGGCACATATTTGAACAGTCCTGTTGTACCGGTGGGGCTTTAAATTTTTCTGATATAGCATTCTTTCATTTTTACCTCAAGTTCTCAGTGTTCAATTTCATTTGCGCATTGTCTGTAATGCTTCATATTGGCAAGGAAATAGGTTTCCCTCATGGTTTGTTATTACCATGTTTATCATAAACCAGGAAAACTGAAGCTTTTGTTGGTAACACTTTACATTAAGGGAACAACATTTAGGCCTAACATTAGATAATGCAGTAATAAGCATTAACTAACAGCTTATTAACATTTAACTAATGTATCTGGTAATAATTTACAAGTGATGCTCACATCAAATGAGGAATTAATTTATACATTATTACATTATTAAGTGGTTTAACAGTTTTAAGACCTACGTAAGGGATGTTTTCAACTTCACAGTAAGGGAAACAAAGAAATTAATAAATGGTCAATTATGGTTGCATAATGCTTATTCAGCTATCCAATGCATTAGATACCTGCTAATTAACTGATAATGAACTAGTGTTAATTAATGTACCCTTATTGTAAAGTGTTACCCTTTTGTTTTTTGTTTTTATTTTTAGCATCTCTGTCCTTGTGTCAACTGGATTGTTATCCTTGGTAACCTCCAGTTTCACTGTAGGAGGCTAGACATTCCAAACACATTTTTGTCATGGCAACCGCACGAAACTGGCTGACCTTGAGCAGCAAACGTATTCGTCTATCGATTGGGTGTTGCTTATGCAAGGTCCATCACACTCTGTATGGCCTTTACCAGCGCAGAAATAACAAATTGGAAGGGGAATTTGCATTTCTACACTGTGGAGATCCCAAGGCCCAGTGAAACCATCCGAGGGAAAATATATTTTCAGTATTTTTGAAAGCAATGCAAGCCCTATGAAGCAATCTCCCAAGAGTGTGACATTGTGTTCAATTGAACAGATGATGGGGATGTGCAGGTATGGTGGCGGCGATGTGGAAGCCAAAGCCCTTGGCATGCTGGTGAGGTGGGGTGGGGGTTAAATGAGGGAACGGGGGGCTCTCTGCTTCCAAAATCCCCCACACTCAGTGTAAACACACCCTGAGATGGGAGTCATCAGTGGTCTTGATACTCGCTTGTTTTTCACTGTCCACTTCCATCTGCTGTCAGTTCAATTTGTATGCACTTTTCTTCAATTTGCGCATACAGCTGATCCTTAGAGAGGTGCTTATTCAACAGGGACCCACTTGACGGGAGGCTATGATTTTTTCACACCTGCTCTGGTGATCTCTGTGCCAGTGCCTCATCCACTGTCATCCTGGAGAATTTAAATTGCATATGTCTCATTTTAATTAAAATAAATGCTCGTGTGCTATAGTTTGTCCTTCTTCTAAGTTCTTTTGAGATGCCAATATGCAGTTTAATATGGTGGCACGAAGGAAAAGGAAGACAAATTTTAGTAATTTATTAACTACATACCTGTTAATTGCGTATTAATTAAGCATGACAAATGGCATTGAATAGACTTGCTTTATGAATTACAAGATCAGTCACCCATGAGCCATGTTCCTTGCTTTATGACTGCCCCCCAGGTCATGAGAACTCTCGTGCAAGGTTTTCTGGCAATTTGGAGAAAGACTGAGGGCAAAAAGATTGATGGCAAGATTGTTGTATAAATCACCTGATCTAATGGATCTTTAATGGCTTAGTCCTGTACCACACGCACATACACACTGGCAAACACACATATACACTTTAGCAGACGCAAATGCACCCGTTCGCTTCACTTTAAAGTTGAGTCTGTGTTTGGGAAATTGAAATTTTCTTTTTTTTGTCAAATGAGATGTGCTGAAAGGGCTCATTCAGTGGACTGACGCTAGTTTGTCAGACTGAATGAAGAAGCGCACACCCTGCGCTTTATTGCTGCCTACCCTGTTTAATCTAAATAATAAAGGTCACATGGAGGCTTCAGATATTGATACTAATTTTTCTTGTTAAGGTGGTACTTTTGTGTACGCTGTTACTAACCAGATTTTTGGGGAAACTGACCCCATTTTGGAAATTAAGCCTTTGACATTATATATAATGAAATATAGCTGATGTTCTCTACTGAAAGTGGGTTGGTACTTCCGACTGGTGTCACCTATTGAAAATGTCATTGGTGTTATGGTGTGTATGAATTAGGGGTGTCAACAGCTACACGTGTAAATGGGTACACGGATAACAAATCATAACCGTTTAGAAAAATCAATAACCGTGTACACGTCATTTTTTCCTCCTCTTCCTCCTCCTCCTTCATTTCTCACCAATACATACAGTCGCCTATTTTTTAGGGGGGATAATGTTGCCTGAAAGCTTCAGATAATAACATTAACTAACTATACACTTAAATGTTCCCACTAGTGCAGTTATCCGCATACAGATGCATGGGGCGCAATGTTACCTTGATATTAAAAAAAAAAAAAAAAAAACCCGCTGCCACAGCCAGTGTCGCGTCACTTCAAGAAAAGGCTGCGGAGGAATTGAGAGGAGCGCTGCGCTCACCATCTTCTCCATGTGCAAATGTCGTGCAGCTGAAAACAAAAACTGTTAATGGCTTGTTATTTTAGCCTGTATTGTTGCGTGTTGTTGTACGTTATATCGTTGGTTGGTGTTCTGTCGGCTTTTCGCGATACTCATCCTCGCGTCTAAAGAGGAGGAAGAAAACATTTTTTTTCCGGCAATTTTAGTGAATAATTGTAAGAGTCCCCCTCTACTTTAACTTTGTGGATATAAAGGTGAAGTTTTTCCCTCTCACTTCAGCTTACTTTTTTGAGTTGCTTTCCCTTGTTAATTCCACATTACTTTTACTATGAGATGTATACTCAGCAACAAAAGTTTCTGTGACACCATTTATGTGTATGTTATAAATGACACGCAAAGATCTCAATGCAATCAATATGTTTATTTAACAGGAGAAACACTGACTTTTCAGTGCCAACGTCACTCAAAACGAAAAATGTCATTTTCATGCGTCATTAAGCACTTGTCTGACGTCTAACCAATTGTGACCTTCACACTTCAATACCGGGTGTGACTTCCTCGTGCCATGATGCAAGCAACGCATCTCCGGCGCGTGGACCGAATCAGATGTGCCAGAAATTGCTGTGGGATGTCATTCCAAATCTGACGTAGACGTTTTCGCAATTCCTGGAGTGTAGCTGGCGGGTTATCCAACCGCCGCAAACGTCGATCCATCTCGTCCCAAAGATGCTCGATTGGGGACATGTCTGGGGATCTGGCTGGCCATGGCAGGACATTGTACAGCAGTATCTGATGCAACAACATGTCAATCCTTGCAACGTGTGGTCTGGCGTTATCATGTTGCAGCGTTATTCCGGGACCATGTTGCATCAAAAACGGTACCACCAATGGCCGTAGCACTTCATCGCGATATCTTTGACCTGTCAGATTTCCATCAATAACAAGCAAATCTGTTCTGTTTTTAGCCGTAATCCCTCCCCAAATCATGACACTACCACCTCCAAAACGATCAAATTCCTGAACACAGTTGTTGGCATAACGTTCTCCACGTCGACGGTATACACGTAAACGACCATCACATCGGTTAAGCATGAATCTTGATTCATCAGTGAAGAGTACAAGATCCCACTGACGTTGGATCCACCGTCGATGTTGTTGTGCCCACTGTAGACGCAGTCGTCGGTGTTGTACTATGAGTATTGGACGTCTTGCTGGCCGACGTGGGACAATGCCAAAATGACGGAGACGGCAACGGATTGTCTGTGCAGACAGTCGCCTCAAACCAGGTATCGTTCTTGCAGTTATGGTTGCAGGTTGGAATCGATTTCGGAGATGGGTTGTTCGAATCCAGTTGTCCTGTCTGGGAGTGGTTACTCGTGGACGGCCGCTGCGAGGACGGTCTCTGACATGTCTTGTCTGCTGATGACGCTGCCATAAGTTCCAAATGGTGTTTCGGTGGACATTCAGGCGATGAGCAACTTCCCTCTGCGAGGTTCCGGATTCAATCATCCCAATGGCCCTCCAGGGATCATTTTCAGACAGTCTTGGCATTTAGAGGGTAGAGTTCCTGATCCGAAATGGCTGTGTTTTCGATAAGTGATGCTTCCGTCGTTCATCAGGCACAATGTGAACATTCCAAAAATTCTCCTCTTTTATTGCCATCCACAAGCATGATTTACGCACATTTTCACGTGCAAAGTCATTTTCTCGCATTTTCATGATTTCCATTTCAATGTTGTGTTTACGTGTACTGTTTCAGTCTGATATCACCATGTATGACAATTTCATAATTGCGTTATGAAAAATAATTAACAATATTGGTGTCACAGAAACTTTTGTTGCTGAGTATATATTAAAATCCAGACGCAGCTCCCGTTGCGAGAGAGGGATGCAGTTTGCACTTTAAGTTTTAAAAAGCTATTGAACAAAAGTGAGCAATAGTTAATACAATGATTAAAAAAGAAGGTTAAACATTTTTCAGCTTTCACTTGTATGCCTTATTTGTCAAAATGATAGATGATTTTATTTTCAACTCATTTCACTTTCTATGGTTTAATAGCGCAACTGTGATAGAAAAGATCATAGATTGACGTGTAACCGGGTACACGTCGGTTAGAAGTCCCGTTTACACGTGTAGAAAAAATTATAAATGTTGACACCCCTGGTTTGAATTGAAGACCTAATTTTTTTACACCTAACTGATGCCCACGGCTCCTGCATTGTGTCAACTGAGTCAAGAACTCAAGTCCCCTAATGTCAATAACTTTACTCTTGTCTTTTGCTGAAAAACATTCACTTTAATGGAGGATTAATCTATGCGGCAGCTAGCTATGGTATTATTGAAATTATGCAGCAGTTCTGTCCTTCAATATTGTCTCTTGTATATTCACCAAAATGAGGTTCAGCTTTTCACTTTTTTGTATGTTTCCTATGAATAGCAGTCAACTATATTTTGATGTCATGATCAGCTTCCATTGCATTGGCTATTGCAGACCCTGCTGTCCACATTTTGTGCTTATTTTATGAGCAACCTATGCTCCCACATTTATCACAAATTGCAGATTTCTGTGGCGGTGGCTTTATAGGTTATGCTTGTCTTTTCCTGCTACAAAAGTGCACAAGCGATCCAGTCCCCCTCTCACAAACTAGAAATTGTCACCAAAAAAATCAATGTCACGCCCTGTATGTCTCTGGGGTCAGCCCCCGGATGGCCATTGATAAGGGCATTAATACGTGGAAATAGTTCAATTGCTCGCTTGGATGGAAAATGGAAAAATGTATACCCTCTGATGCCTTGAGCCTTGCATAATTGCTGGAGCAATTTGTGTCCACACATTAGACAATGGCCATGCGGATAGCAAGATGATTGTTCTCGGGCAGTTTCTCAGTTTAGTCACAGTTCAATGACTTTATGTTAAAGACAGTCTTGGCTGCAATAACACCATCTATGACATTTTCGCAATGAATTTCCGAAGCCCTCTGACCTTTATCCGTACATTGCCGAATAAAAAAAAAAAAAATCTACAAGCAGTTTATTTTGGACATATTTCATGGTTGGGTACATGGCTGTCCAAAAAACTTTATTTTATGGTAATTTATATTAAGACCAACATCCATAACCACAAATGGGAAAATGATGGGTGAACCTTTGCATGTGACCTTTAAATAGAACCTTTACAGCAATGTGAAGTTGGCTAGATGGTCTCAGCCAGCAGTACACTTTAAATTTGTTGAAATATCAGTCTTGAAAATGTTACAAAACCATTTGTTAGGCCTTTGGACTCCAGAAAACTTTCATGCCTTTACAGACAGAATTGCCTGTGACGGTAACATTATTCACTATTTTGTCCATCACTAATGCTGTATTTATCACCTTAGTCCAGTTAGGTTGTTTCATGGTGTGCAATTAAGGCATTTTCAATGCACACAAAGGGTTTAATGCCACATGCAGGGGTTTGTCAATGAATAGAGCTGGCACTGAGCAAAATTTGTGTCAGAGAAAGTGTTTGACACGCAGACCACCTTTTAATGCAAACTGTTGCTCTAAGGTTGGTTTATGGGAATAAATAACCATATATCATTCATGTTTTTATTATTGGTTGTAATTTTGACCTAGAGAGGGATTCTTTGTTTATCAACATGGTGGATGCTTGCGCAACTTGACTGCAGAAAGAGCGGCCCCTTTAAACTATTTGACAGGTTGTGATTGTTATCTTGCAGTTACGATGTTAGCTAGCTAGCGATATTGTCAGTGCACTACAACAGTTTTTCAAGTTTTTCAACGAGTGATAAGTTATGCTGCTAAATTAATATTAGTGAATTGGATACATCTTAATGACCCATACGCTTTAGGTGCGGGTGAGCAGATAAATGATGAAAAAACATTCATTCTTAGACACCATGACACCAAGTCTCTATTCCCAGGAGAGCCTGAAATCCTACAAGACACTGGATGCCTACAGCTATGCAACAGACAATCATGTTCAGGACATGCTACTACACGATTAGAACATTGAAAACTGTGTGGCTCTGAAGACTGAGGTGCTGATGAGTCAAAGACAAGGGAAGAGGACGGGGATGCAGTGGTGTAGCTAGTGGGAGAGGCAAAGACACGTCCTTTTATGACAACAATTAGTCCTGGCTAGTTCCCAATCATTTTACTTTATTGACACGTATTCCAATGATCGTAATTGTCACTTGTCATGTAAATATTTTCTTTTTGTGGTGGGAAATGCACATATTTAACTTCAGTCTCACCCCTGTTTTTATATCACGAGTACCGCCTTGCATACGGTTTAAATGGTCCACATCTTTTCATACAAAATGCATTACTTGAACTGAACTGACCCATCACCTCAAAAGAGCAGGTCTGTTTCTTCTTGAGATAAGTATTTCTGATGGAGCCTGTCAGTTAGGTGCTGCTCTTCACCTGATGTAATGTAATTGCCTGTATTTGTCATTATATTTATTTAGCAGTAGCTTTTATTTAAAGTGACTTACACTGAGTGCATTTAATTAGGTCATTGACAGTGCAGCACAACAAACTAGACAAGGTTCAATTCTTAGAGGATTAGTCACCTCAAGTAATGAACACGTAGAGCATGGACCAAACGGAAGACTATAGCAAGCAGAGAAAAAAAGCCAGCGTGCCACGCAAATCGCTGCTTACTTTGAATGCTGTGCCTGTTATCTTGCTGCAAGGGTAAGATGTCATAAAAATACAAATCGGTGAATTTAATTTACAATTAACTTCCAAACTCGTCACAACAAACATAAACATCTCAGTAAAAAGCATCCGGTGTTTTGTTACGCGCTCGCGCCTTTGGGATGGAACCAATCGGAACGGTGGAATGGCATGGTTTTGGTAACTTCAGAAGCAGCACCACTGACCACATTTAAAGGTTACAAGACCAGCGAGACATTCTGAATGATTGGACCGCGTGGGCATACACTCGAACCATGAAGAGGGTCTGCGGAAGCAAAGTGACAAATCAAGCAAAACAAAAAGGGGGGGCAGAAATCTATGAAAGTTAAAGTTAACGGATGTCTTATTGATTTTGAGACAACTAAAAGATATAAGTTCCAAACAACACCTATACGGGCTGAAGCACTTATCGGAAGTTTTGCTTAATCCCGGTAATCTAGCCTACAATTTGTACAAGTTTAGTGACTACAATGGGTGAAATGATAGATTCTCTTTCAAAGCGAGCATGTTAGAATTTTCATCTGTCACCCTCTGTCATATCGTTGTTTAATCTTTTCAAATTTGATAAAATTTGATCTGCCCCGAATCAACGTTGACAGTATTGTGTAGCTGCTTTTATCCAATCTGCGTGAATGATCAATCGATCTGAGCATCTATCAGATTTGATATTAAATGTGTGGCATCCATGCCCAGCACAACAGTATCATTTTCAGGTGACTAAATTAATTTAGCAGCCTCTAGCTTTTCTTTTGTAGCTAGAGGCTGCTAAATTTATTTGGTCACCTCATTTCAGCAGTCTCAGTACAGTATATATTCTGAAATTATTTTTGCATAATGTAGTGTGTTTTGTCCATTTACCTATAGCCACGCAGCAGTTTTGGTTAAACATTGCTTTGTGCGAGTATAAGAAATGAAATTTGGCTGGTGTTGATGGTTTTATGGTGTAGAATGGCATTTGGATGGATGGAAACTTTTCAGCGAATTGTATCGTCGAAGATATTCATTTATTCGTATTGGTCATCGAACCATTTTAGCAAGTAGCAAGTCAATAGTGATCGATAAACTTCAGTTGGTATTTGCAGCTTCTCACCGTTGGCATGGCATGTGCCGACTGCTTTTTCAAGTGTAGTATTTGGATGGTTTTTTTTTTATTTTAATTTTTTATTTAACCGTTATTTATAAAGGGGAACCAATTGAGACCTCAGTCTCATTTGCGATGGTGCCCTTTTAACTACACAAAACAGAATACAATGCAATACATTATCATTAAATAAAAAGGCGAATAATAAATGATAAAATTATCTACAGGAGTGCATACAATGCATGTGGCTGAGAAAATTGCCGTAATATTATTCAAAACATGCACAGTCCCCAACTTCTAAATCCTTTATCACTTCTCTGAAATTCTCTAATGATATCAATTTACCCAGCTTGAATGATTCTTGAAAATTGAGAATGGCGTTGTCATGATATGATCACTACCCTGTCAATCAGTCATGCCCTTATGTGTTTATTGGAGAAACACGCCCGATTATATCAGATATAGGCATCAACATGTCAGCGGGAGGGGTTTTTTTTTTGATCGAATTGATCGAAGCTGACAGTGGCATAAACATCTCGGACAACCAGACGACAACTTAAAACTTTTTTTGTCATTTGAAGAGCCATTCTGCCCAGTTAAGTGCTGGTCAATTTGCTAATATTGTTCGCCTAGCTTGCAGGTGTAACGCAAACATCAACCTCCAGTGTCTCCAAAAAAAAAAGCTAGAACAATAGCTGATGCTCTTGCTGAAGCCACCCTGACTAACCTAATCCATATGAAAAAATAAATAAATAATATATATATTCACCCAACAAACCCAATAAAATGTCATTTTTGCTCATCTTGTTTATTAGCGGAATGGGATTACATAATATGTAATTAAACTTCACATTGCGGGTCATTCACTGGGCATGTTTGCCATATTTTGCACAATTTTAATTGTTTTAGTGCTGGTGCATTAAAACCGTAAGCTAAGTGGCTGAGTTGAGTGAATGCCATTTATGTTCGCGCAGCTTCGAAATTTGTAAATTGCGATTTGAGACATTATATGTGAATTCCCTTTATCCAAGTTATTTCTTCAGTAATTTAGTGATTTTTTTTTTTGTTTAGAATAGGCTATATACTTGACATTTTTCGAATCGAGTGAACTGGTTTATTCTGTATTGTGGTTTCAAAGGAAAAACAAAGCATCCCTTACAGTGCTCTGCTGGAATGGACTGTAACGTCAGCGGTATTCTTTAAGTACGAATTTAAAACCCAAAAATTAAATCCGTTGATGGCAAAAATTAAAACAAAAATTGTACCCAATTCTTTATTGAATGTTATTTCCACTTTGAGACACGATCAGAGTCCATAAGAATTTTTGACTTGGTGATTGTGATAGTTCACAGTAAAATGGTATTGGGACTCAACTTCTCTTGTTCACAAATGGGATGAACCAGGCTTATTAAATAAATCATAACCTACTAAGTGGGAAGTGTTATGATACGGTCAAATACAAGCATCAGCCTCTTCTGCAGTCATACTTAAGCCTCGCAAGTGAAGCTGGAGAATCTGAAAGCGGAGCACGAGTAGAAGGCTCTGAACAGAGTTTAAAATTGTTGAATCCTCGCTGGGAATCTTTTCTAAGAACAATAAGCTGTTACTTGTTTTTCTATGGGCTGAATGTTAAAAATTGAAGAATTTTAAGCTCTTGGTGTCTCAAGATGATACAGATGAAACACATACCGATGTTTCTGATGCTCTATAATACTTTTGTATGTTTATTCTTTCAGATTTTTTATTTTTGCCTTTTTTCTTATTATTTGCAAGGCAACTAAAATATTTCAAATACTGTTGGCAGAAGTGAGGCAGAAATGATCTTGTTTAGACTGAAAACCATCAATAAATAATTTTATGAATTTGACGCTTAATTTCTGTTTTGTTTGATTCCCTGATGTATTTTACATCATATATCAGTGATTAGAGTGCAATTTCAAATTACCGTCATATTTTTTTAAACAGGTTGGACACTTTGGCCAATGATGTTTAGATTACTGACAGTTACTTATGCCTTGTCTTTTCACTTTATGAAGATCAGATTCTGCGGGTAAAATTGCAATAATAAGGTGACTTGGACTTTACTTGACCTATTACAGGACCTGACTTGACTTGACCTTCCCAAGAAAAAAATGATTTGGGACTTACTTTGGATTTGAAGGTTAAGACTTGAGACTTACTTGAGACTTGCACATGTTGGACTTGGTCCCATTTCTGGCAAGTTTTGTTTAAAAATAAACGGAGCTGACTATTAACAAAGGATTCAAGAATCTTGGCCAGACAAGATAGCTTGAAAATTGGACGATAATTATTAAAGTCTTTAGCGTCACCACCCTTTCGCAAAGGAAGCACAAGTGCCATTTTCCAATTCTTTGGCACAATGCCCAAGCTAAGTGAAAGGTTAAAAATTTGTGTTAAAGGCAGGGCTATAACAGGAACAGCCAACTTCAACAGTCCACGGCCCAAAAGATCAGCACCAGTAGACTTTTTGGGGTCAGTTTTCAAAAGTGCATCAAAGACTTCTGATTCAGAAATTAACCTAAGGGAAAAACTACAATGACTCTTATCATTTGGGAGCTTGGGTTTGATTGGCATTGAACAGTTTGCATATGGTTCCCTATCCTTTTTGTGGCACCCATCCGATTAGGGTGCATTCTATCAAACTGATGGCCTGCACTAATGAAATGTTCATTGAGAACTTTGCAGATTTCCAAATCTGTTGGATTCAAATATTGACACGGTCAATTTTAGCAGCCAAACTTCTCATATTTAGATGCAACAACCCAAGTTCATTTCTAGCTTTGAAAACAGATCTAATATGGCAGGTTCAGTATCAACAGATACTACTAAGGGTACATAAATAAGATTATAAACCAAAATCCCTTTAGGCCTACAACAAGATCTAAATCATCTTTGAAGGGACAGGTTTGAAACCGGAATAAAACCAAAAACAGAATTGGGAACATGAGAGTTCCTCGCGAAATCAGGCCCCGAGTGAGAAACGGAAAGCTTCCCTACAGAAGAGGGAGCTGGTTGCTCTGGAAGGTAGAAGTCGGCCTTAAATAACCGGTGCGGTAAACCTGTGGTTACCTGATTGTGCTGCATGACTTCGTCAGAGTACAGATCACCTTGCAGCCAATTGTATTGTCGTACATAGTCATTTATTAATATAGCTCATTGGACAGGTTTCAGAATCCACATTGGATGTTTACATTTATATTTATAGATATTTAGACTGCATAACTCTAAGAGTGAATTCAATTTGACAGAATTATTTTAACAGTGTTCAGTGGTGTGTAGTGCAGTGATGGTGCTTTTAGCAGGTTTGCAACATAACATTTATAGATGGAATTACCGGGTAAATAATATTTCAGTGCTAATAAATAACCATTGAAACATAACATGCATCCGCAAAACTAATATAAAATAACATTTATTGACATTAAAAGAAAAAATCAGAGGCAATTATGCTTACACTGTCGGGATGGCCCCTTTGGGCCCACACACCTCTTACTTCTGACAGTGTACCTGTTATTTTGGTTTCTAATGAAAAGCCTGGCAAATGGACATAAACAGTACAGAGCACATGTATGTACGCATGTATGTGTATGTAGGCAGGGGATGGGTGAGCTGCTCTAGGTCAGGTACTGTCTTAACAAATGAGTCTTTCAGTTGCATGTGGTGGAAGATCAGCAGGGACGGAGCAGTTCGTAGGGAGATGGGTAGATAATTCCACCAGTGGGGAGCAAGATTGGAAAAGCCGAGTGATCAGGTTGAGCCACTGGCATTACGACAGAGGCCAGGGGCATAAAGTTGTCCTACTGCTGCGGAACAAAGTGGCCAAACGG
The DNA here is from genome assembly GCA_029721435.1 of Gymnothorax reevesii. NCBI lineage: Eukaryota > Metazoa > Chordata > Actinopteri > Anguilliformes > Muraenidae > Gymnothorax > Gymnothorax reevesii. The sequence continues at coordinate 31,729,400 of CM056573.1, forward strand.
GTGTGTACGGGGTGGTCTTCTCTTACAGGTAGGCAGTTTACAGCAACATAAGCCAGAGTCAGGACTTCGAATCTGACTCTGGCCACAAATGGCAAGTCAGTGCAGGGATCTCTGGCTGAGGAGACTTTTGGGAGGTTGAAGACCAGAGGAGAAGCTGCGTTCTGGATGAGCTGTAGGGGTTGAAGGGCACTGAATGGTGGACCAGCAAGCAAGGGGTTACAGTGGTCTAGGCAGAAGATCGCAGTGGGTTGAATTAGGAGCTGAGCAGAGTAGGTGGTCAGGTGTGGACGAATCCTTCTGATGTTGAACAGAAGAAATCTGCAGAACTGTGTTGTATCTGCGAGGTGCTTCTTGAAGTCTAGTTGGTTGTCCAAGACAACCCTCAGGTTCTCTACTGAACAGGTTGCGGCCACTGCAGTGCCATCAATGGCAAAGGCAAGCTGTTTTGGACGGGAGGTTCAATGCGGGATGAGGAGGATCAGTCTTCTCGGGGTTGAATTTAAGGCGATGTCTGGCCAGTTCGCTATGGCGTTACCTAACGCACTGGTTTTACAGAGAATGGCTGAGGCTGATCGCAGTGGTGTTAACGGAACCAAATTCGCACAACACCTACAGGAAATACATTTTTTTGTGGACTAACCTTTCGACAGCAGCACCACAGGTCTGCTACACAGTATATGGTGCTCTGATTAAGTTTTTGCAATTCATGGGTCCGTTTACACCTGGGATAAAGCTGACACATCCACAGCACTCCACAAGAAGTGCGTCAAGCCAACCAGCAAACATGGTTGTTGTGGTGTGACAGTGTGGTAATGGTCTGCCACTTCATAACCTGGGATAATTGCCGTAATAGGTGAACCGTGAATCTTGCAATATGCCAAGAAATCCTGAAGTAGAATGAGCAGTCATCTGTCCCCGATCTGAAGCTCTAGTATAGTTAATGTTATGCAGCCAGAGATCCAAAGCACCAAAGCAAGTCCACCTCTGTATGGCTTAAATGAAAAAAATTAAGATTTGAGTGCCTGCTCGAAGTCCTGCCTTGAACCCCATTGTGATGTTGTGGCAGCAACTTAAGTAGGCCGTTCATGCAGAAAAATCGTCCAGTCCGGTTGGACAAAAGCAACTGGGCAAAAAAAAAGTAATTGAGCAACAAAAGGCCAAACTTCTTCCACTTATTGGAGGAATTAATTAGCAGTTGCTGCTGTAAAAGGTGGCACAGTGCGTTAAGTTTGGGGGAGAATCATTTCTCCACATGCCATATCAAGGTGTGAGGTAACCTTTTCACCGTCAATGAATGAAATGATCGTTTAAAATCAATTTTTTGTTTCCTCATGTTTTCCTGATCTTATCTGAAACTGTATATTGTGACAGCTATACAAAAATAATGGAAATCAGGCAGGATCAGATACTTTTTCACAGCATTATTCATTTTGCAGTTGCTGCTGTTAATGGTGGCACAGTTTAAGTTTAAGGGAAAATCATTTTTCCACACGTCATTATTTAGGTGTGGGGTAACATTTTTGCCATAAATGAATGAAATGATCATTTAAAATCAATTTTTTGTTTCCTCGTGTTTTTCCGGTCTTATCTGAAACCATGTAAAATTACAGATATACAAAAATAATGGAAATCAGCAGGACAAAATGCTTTTTTCGTGGGGCCGCATGGGTATTTTAGCAGTGTTGAGGAAATTTTGCAGGAGCATTATGTTTGGCTTGCTGTTTATTTTTGTTTCATATCAGCTCATATTAGATCTGCAGGCAGTTGGGTTACTCTAGTTGGCTCTTGTGAACAGAAGAAATGCAACAAAGTTGCAGTTTATGTAGTTGTCTGGTACGCTAAAGGTGTGAGGTACGGTTTATTCACATAGGGCTGCTGGCTAAGATTGCTCCCCTGTGTCTCTTGGGCCTTTTTTCCACCTCTCTCTAGTCTCTACTCTAATCTCCCTTTTTCTTTTTCCTCATCTTCCACTCTTGTTTTCATTCCTTCCCATCCCCCTCCTGTTTTTTTTTTTCTCTCATAATTCCATTTCCTCCCTTGCGTCCTTTCTTCCCCAACCTCCTTTAATTATCATTGTCTGAAGTTAATCTTACATCTTTGCTGACTTTTTTTTCCCAGTGTAATTCATGCATGCGCACACTCTGGTGACTCACTGGACTGCAGATGTACATAAGCTCTGTATGATCCTTTTTGTCCTCAAGGACAGCTTGCTACTGTTGCACACAGTTCACATGATGATGGATGCACTGCAGTGCTCATTAGGAGGATCACTACAAGTCAGTGATTATGATTATGGCTGCTGTGGGGCCATGTTGGTGCAGTTAGTGATGGATACTTGGGTTTCTGCACATGTGCGTCTCTTTATGGACACCTTGGATGTTTTCGCTGGATCTGGCCCCAGGATAAAGCTTTTAGGATGTTTACCTGCTTTATCCTGGTTGAGTTTGCTGTGGCTGGGTTTGGTTTGAAAGGACCTTGCTCATCTGCACCAGGCCATTTCGTATCAAGCAGCAGAGGTGGTCTCTCATCTCGCATTTGTGGCGCTGAGCCGAATCAAGTGGCATTGGCAAGCCAAAGGTATTGTGGTGTCTCGTGGCGTGTGTATGCATGGACCCAGATTAGGGTAGGAATAGTCAAAATGTGCCCCAAGGAACTGTGGTAGAAGGAGGCACTCTTCTCCTCTCCCCTACCCATCATTCTGTCTGTACCTGGCTATTCAACCGATCCACTCCCATTGTTATCCCCCCGGCATATAATGCGGGGGGATATAGCGATCAGTGTGTCCGTCCGTTTGTCCGTCCGTCTGTAATAAAATTGTTTCCGGACCAGAACTCGAAAACTATACCACTTACAAACACCAAATTTGGTATGGAGCTTCTCCTTATGGTCTAGTTGTGCCTTTTGGTGGTTTCGGTCCTTCCGTCTGTCCACACATTGGTATGATTCACCATTTGTTCACAATTGTAACAGTACAATAAACTTGTTAAAAGACTATTTGTGGTAATCTCTCGGTTCTACGACAAAACTTTGCATGGCAAGAATATCCTGAACAACTTTGGATCAATAGGAAAAATGAAAAGAATTCCAGAATCGTAAATCTGACATGCTCCAGTCCAATGTCATGTCCTAGGACCTCTGGGATTTATGGCTTTGTCCAATCCACAGACAGGCAGCGGTCCAATCTGAAGTGTTTATCTCGGCTGTAGTCGTGTAGCCAACGTTGCTTCAAGGAAACGATACAGTACGTGAAGATGCTTAATAGATAGGATTGCAAGATGGCTATCTAACTTGGCTGTAGACCCACTCAGTTGGTTTCAATGTCCAGGTCACAAGAGCTGAGCGGGTTTCGTTTGATTTGCCGGGGCGAGTGAAGGTTGTGGATAGTGAAAGAAGTTCAGACTTAAGCTAGTATTTTAGTACTTGAAGACCAGTGGCGGAAACATTGAAGGGGCAATTCCTCTCCAGCCTGCATATGAGGGGGATCCGTTGACAAGTGAAACCCCTGGCTGTAGCGATGTGATCACTGTGGCAGTCTTTATTAGCCTTGACATAATTTTCATCCACCAGTAAACTTTGTTTTCACAACAGCAAAGCCAAAGAAATCTCAGTTGTGGGAAGTAACATTTTTAAGATTTCAATTTGTCAGTGTTAAATAATTAGGTTTAGATGTAGGGGCCTTTGTTAGACCGATGTTGGATAATTATATTTTTTATTTGAAATTGATGGTGGTTTGGATGCATGTTTTCTGTTTGCATTATGGAAAATATAATTCTCTTGCTTTCTTTTAATGGTGATTTATGGGAAATAATGTGATCTGTGAAATATCAAATTATAGATGGTAATTTCAAACCTTTGAAACAGTTTGGAAATAATTATTGTTTTGAAACATTTCAAAGTATTTCCAAAGAACATTTTAAGTTGTGCGCAGCACGCGGCCAGAAACTTTTATTGCTGCTATTATAAATATTTGAACTGAAAAAAGCTTGGATAATGAATATTATAAATAACGGATCACTGTTACTGATGGTTTTATTACTATATTTCATTGTAATAGCATTTACAAAGATACACAATGTTGGCTATTTTTTTACTTATTTATTTGATTCAATTTAGATTTGATGTCATTAACACGGTGCCCCTTTGAATGCATCTTTGAAACCCATTGAACTGATTGATTTTTGTCTCAAGCCAATTATCCATCAATTCAGGAACCAATCTCTCTTCTTTATTGAACAGTTCACACATTGCAGTGGTTTAATTTGGCCATTTTATTGGAAAGATTGGATGATGAATCAAATTTTTTAAACTGCTGCTCTGCTTGGACGGAGGAAATTATGAGGTAAGGAAATTACATGTTTCAAAAGTCATCACTCTGCCATGAATCGTGATGAAGTTGTTTTCATAATACTGGAACTAGAGATATTTATTTCAGAGATATTTATTTTTCAAATTTGATATAAATTGGAGGAAAGCTTTTGGACCAGTGCAGCAATGGATATTAAAAGTAACGCGTGTACACACAGCCTGCACGTGTGTTGAATATCTGTTTATATCTACATGTATATTTCAGCAAAGATTTCAATAAGGGCTGTCCCCGACTAAAACGAATCTTGTTGGACCGACAGTCAGCTGTTTTTTTTTTTTTTTTTTTTTTTTTTTGTTCGTTTTTCTTTCTCTTTTTATTTCCCCCATTTTTTAGCCCACTTGGCCAACAGGCCCAAGGGTCTTATGCTGTACTTTGGGTCATTAATGGTGGTCTGTTGTGTGTGCATGCGTTACGTTGTGTTGCGTTGCGTTGTTTCAGCGCAATACAGCTTTCAGTTTTCCACGGATCCTTTTCATATTTTATGTGCATGTATATGGTTTGGCCAACAGGTGGCTTTTTCTGCAAAATTTTAACCGTTCAAGCTCTCTTGGTCTACAAAATTTTTTTACTTTAGGATGTTCTGCCGAAGGTTCATCATACATGTCATGGGTTTTTGATTTGACCTCATTTTGAAGGTTATTTAGGTCAGAAGTCATAAAATGTACCGATTTCGTTTCAGTGCCATAGCGTCTTCAGTCCTCAACGGATCCTTTTCCAATTTCATATGCATGTTTATGGGCCCAAGATCAAGATTTATTACCTTCATGCATCTTGTTCCAGCGCAGAATTCTGCATAGAGGTCAACCATGTTACTGAAGGGTCATTGTGAATGTTTCCTTCTGCATGCATGCGTGTGCGTCTCTCTGTGTAAGTGTTCACAGCAGCTTACTTTTAATTCCTTCGATTGTCCTTCCCACTTCTCGGAAATGCTACTTTGAAGCGGGTAAGAAATGGGCCACAACTGTAGGAGTACCACCCTGACCTCTGCATGATGTGACCTCCATGTTCTCACTGGCAGTCTGTTCCGTAATGTCGTAAAAGCTTTTTTTACTCACTCTCCTGTGATGCGGCTGTGGGCAGCAGTAAGTGGCCCCTGGCTGTATCCAGAAACTCTTGAGCACTGCAGAGAGTGGGGAGATCCATATCTGATGGACCTCACAGTTTGATGTCCGAAGCCCCTGGTGTATAGTGAAGCCACATGAGAAGCACTCTGAGTGGGTAATGAAGCAGTGTGGACAAACAGGCCTGCTCCTTTCCGTCTCTCTCTCTCTCTGTCTCTCGGTCTCTTTATATATGCAGGTCTCATTTTTGGTGGAGTTATTTATGATCTTCTTGGGGTGTGGCTTTTTACGATGCCTTATGTACATATTGGGACATGCATTGAATGCTGTTTCTGTGAGAGATGTCAGTAATGCTTTATTTGTTGCAGTTTTCTTCCGCTGAGTCATTTAATGGCTTCTGTTCAACACCGACTAGAATATGATCTGAATTTAATTGTTTGGCTTCAGTAGGCAGCTGAAAGGCCTCTATGACAAAAGCATCTTGATGGTGTTGCTTCAAAATGCTACATTGAAAAATGTAATGCCTTTCAGTTTATTCATTACTCTTTCGGAGAGTGGAGGGTGGCACTGATATATTTTTCCAGTCCATTAACATGTTGCCGCTAAATTGTAAGACGGCGCAACACAAGGCAGTTTATTTAATTTCTCGTGGTGTCCACTTAAGATTGTTGAACAGTTATGGACCAAAATAACGTAAGAGCAGAATACTGACATTGATATTTTTATGAAAGAAAACCCACCAATACACAAGTGCATTTGCTTTATCTACCACAAAGTGAAGCGTCTGTTTGACGCACGTTGCAGGTTGTACCGCCGAGTGCTTTCACAACAGGTAGACAAACCAGGAAGAGATGGGGCTTTGGGGGAGTGCTGGGATAACTGGTTCTAGTGGTTTCTCGGTGAGCCAGGTGGCACCTGTTCTCAGGCTTCTGTGACGGCATCCCGCTGCATTATTTATCTGCTCCTGTATAGGGCTGGGCGATATGGACAAAATCTAATATCCCGATATCTGTGACCGAATACCTCGATATCGATATTTTGCTGATATTATCGGGACAAATGTTTGTGCTTTTGCAAAATATTTACACAATAATATTTTTAATAACCATTTATTAGTAATGTGGACATAACAATGAAACAGGTGCAGGCAACAGCTTTAACAGTCTTGCAAGTGCAGAAAAATGCAACCCATTACTGTAATTCAGCTTTTAAAACCAGAAAAGCCAACACTTATTTCATATTACGATAGTCAAAATCTGTGACGATATTTTACTTTGCATCACGATATCGATATAATATCGATATATCGCCCAGCCCTACTCCTGTATTATTTGCAGCTTCTAATGTAACTTGGGAACTGCATCTGTTCACAGTACATCTGACCTGTGTTTCTTCACTCAGCTGTTTACTGCTACTTGGGCTTTGACACTTTCACTGAGGGTAAGGACACTGCCTGAGGGTAAGACTGCATCAAAGTTCACCTGAACCTAACGTGCACCCTGTAGTTGCTGAAGCTACCTGCTTAAGAAAGCTGGGCATAAAGTAATGGACATTTAGCAAACTAAACACTTTCAGCTCGTGTTTCATCCTTGCATTTAGCTTTGGGACACTATTTGGTATTGCTTAAATTATCAAAGTGTTTTTAAAGAAGCGCCTCCCGAACTGGGATCTGAGTGAGAGTCTTGGGCTTCCTGTCTGAGACTGGGGCCTTTGTCTATTATGCACCTGTTGTGTGTTCATTTGTCCCCAGTGGTCGTGCACCAACACTGGTTTGGTTTTGGCTGGAGGTTACGTGTGTGTGTCTGTGTGTGTGTGTGTGTGTGTGTGTATGTGTGTGTGTGTGTGTGTGTATGTGTGTATGTGTATGTGTATGTGTGTGTGTGTGTGTGTGTGTGTGTGTGTGTGTGTGTGTGTGTGTGTGTGTGTGTGTCTGTCTGTGGGCATGTGTGTATGCTTGTGTCTATCTGTATGTGTGTGTACCTGTGCTCTCTGTTATCAACTTCTACAGAATTTGATATTTTCACTGATTTCCTGATGTGTTTGAGTGTTTGTATTATTGATATTGGTGTTAGGTGAGGCAGGTCTGAAATGTTCTGGAACCTCATGGAAAGTAGTCTATGAGTATTCAGGCATTGATGAAGAGCTTGTAAGTAGGGAAAGGATGCTTTAAAAAATGATGAGGTTAAGTGCAGAATGTAAGCTTTAATTTCATCCCTCGGTACAGCCCTTGTTTTTGCGCTCATCCCAGTCTCACATTCATTGTTGCATTTTGAGTCCATTGTGGAGTACAGAGCCAAAACGAAAGAAATTGTGTCCTTGTCCAAATCCCTTCAGTCTGCTCTCGCCTCTATATTTTATCCTTTATTGCAGTGTAATGCTTCTGCCTGCCTAGTTGCAAGTGTCGTCATCCAAGCAGGTTGATGTTCAAACTCTTGTCAGTTGTCTCATAATGGCATAACTTGGCTGTGATTACCAAGGTGATTCTCACCTGTGACAACTGTGAGTACTCTTCTGATGTCCTCAGATTTTGGTCGTGTTTAAGAGAACATCCGTCGCATGATCAGGAGAAAGATTATGAAGCATCATCAACACCTGATTCACTACTTTTGCTCTTGGTAGCCATTGGTCATCTGTAAGCAGGAAGGACACATGACTGTCACTTTAAGAATAATGACACAAAAACTCTGTGAGATGAGGGGAAGTCCAGTATATTTTTGTTTTAGTCTGATGAATGGGGATTTGATCATAAGCAATGGGCACTGATTGCAATATATGGCTGCAGAGGAAATTTTAGTCCGTTTCATTTTTTTTCTTTGCTTGGATTGGTGAATCATGGTGTTGTGTGTGAATTGTGTTTTTGGGCTGCATTGAAATTCCTCCTGGCAGCAACAGCACCGAAAGGAAGATGTGCTGGTGCCAAAAGGCCTGTCGTTAGAAATGGCGTGTGACCGTGTGCTTGGAGAAAGGACCGGGACATCGGGGGAATGTTCTTTCATTTCTGTACTCGTACTTGGCGGGAGAGTTTCAATATCCTAATTGGTTTTGGACTCCCTGCTGTTAGATGCCTGGGTCCTGTGCCCCTCTGCCGCTCCGCTGCGGCTGAGCTCTGTTAAGAGAGCCACTTCCTCTCTGATGTCTTGCCCATTTTCCCTCTCTTTTGTAGGTTCAACTACAGATCAACACATCACCTCTCAACAAATGGCTTCTACGAGTTCCTAAACTGGTTCGACGAGAGGGCATGGTACCCCCTGGGCAGGATCGTGGGGGGGACTGTAAGTAGAACCACACTCCATACGCCTGCTCTGTCAAGGGGACATTTTTGTCCTGATTCAGAATATGCTCTGTTGAACTTTCTAGGACCGACTCACTCGGGTTTCAAGAGTTTTTTACGCATCTTGTGTTTGCGCTTTCACCTCTATGGTTTGCATGGAATCTTTCTGTCCGGTGTATGCGGTTATTCTTCATTTGGCCTACTTATCTAAAGTATTTTCCACAGTCAGAACTATTTCACATTAACTTAATTTTATGGCAGGTTCCAGTGGCATATCTCCCCAAATCTGGTAAAACCTAGTAACTCACTTTTTCATGAAACTGAGAACTGAAAACAACTTAAGCCCTTCAGGATAAACTAGCTGTTAAAAAAAAAAAAGAAAATAGAATACGTATACTCAATGATGACTGTAGGTACTTTAAATGGGTCTAACTCAATTTCCACCTAAAAGTGAGTTACTAGGTTTTACCAGATTAGGGGAGAAATATCTTGCTGGTAAGCGCGATAAGGAGGCTACCGAGTTGGGTGGGGAAAAGTCAACTAAAGACTCACTTGAAGCTACGGTGTTGCTTTATGATAGGTTGTTTGACTGGTAACTGTACGGTTGCTAGTTTGAGTTGGACTTGGGTCTCTGACTTTCTTCTGGAGAGAAGAACTCTGAAATTTGGGCCTTGTGCTAGATCCTTTAGCCTAAGGCTTCAGCCGATTGATTCTATCCCTGTTGCTCTCAGTCCCTCCTCTCTTTCAACTATTCTACCTGCGTAACCTCTCGTTAAAGGTTAAAAACCTGAAAATGCGCTATTGGTCTTGACCTCTGAGCGATTAAAGTTGTTGTGTTTCGACAATGACAGCTGGGGTATGTTGTATGTTTGTGCTGAAATGGAACTTTGCAATCTCTCATAGATGTGGTACAAAACAACACAATGAGATACTATCAGTTTTATCCACATTATGCATAACTGATATTCTTGTGTCAAGAATCAGTGTTTTTTTTTTTTTTTAAATGTACTAGCGCTGTTGACTATTTTCCCCACATCTTGCCCATTGACATTACCTTACTAGAATGTCATTGCTTCATGCCTCTTAGGGAACTAACTAATAAAAAAGCAGCAACTTTCTATATACCAGTATAAAAATTACAGAACTGGAAGTGTATGTTGTATCACTTTATTTTACAAGTTGACTGCATCTTATTTCATTTTATCTAAATTTTCTTTAGAACTTGGAGGAACTGAACAGTTCAACCTCATAGGGTTTCCAAGGACCCTTACAGGGCTTTAAAAGCATTACATTTTGTTTTAAAATATTATGATAAAAAATGTCTAAAAGCCTTTTAAACTATGAGAGGTCTTAAATTTTGAAATGCTTAGTAACTGAAACATGTTCAAATACTTTATGAAATCTGCCTGAATTACTATATCTGTCAATAGCTATATAGGCATGTAGCTAGACTTCAGTGACATCTGGGACTTAGCCCTTTATGCCATGATAATAAAGAAGCAAATCCCTGTCTGCTTAGATCACAGAGAAGCACGATTTATTTCTAAAGCAGCATGAGAACTCTTGCTTCTGAGGGCAGTAATACTTTGTGCACCTCTGAAACTGTTCCTGAATATTCTGTGCACAGGGGACTTGACGCAGATGCATTCGAAATCATGGAAGGGTTGGGTGGGAATCACAGCTTGTCAGTGTTGCTGCTTATTGTCTCATGTCCATCTACAGAAAGCAGTACTACAGCATTTTATATGCAATTAAGCCCAGGCACACTAACCTACCATTCACTGTCTGCCAATAATAAAAGTTACTGAAATCTCTAGGTCGCCAATTTAACGAATGCAACTCTACAGTTGACTTTGTCAGACGGCCAACAAACTGGTAAATATTAGTTTCTCCCCTTAACTTGAGCAATACACATTGTTTCACACTAGCTTTCAATTGGAAGCTTGTATGAATTCAGTCTATCGGGAGTTATAAAGTTTGTCTTTTAAAAGAATAATTGTCTGTGTGACTCCACTGTGTGTGGTCCATTGCTGAAATTATTTGGTTTGAAATGAGCATGCTGATCAGGTGAAGTTTGCAAAGCTTTTGCTAGTTTCGATAGTAGTCCACTACTCTGTCTTGTGAAAAATGGTATATGGGGTTCCCAGGAACGAGTTTGTGCATCTGTTCGTCTGTCTCTCAAAATCCACACGTGCCATGTAGTGTAAAGTGGATCTGCTGCTTGAATGATGCACGAAGCACAGTAAAGGTACCTGCGTTTGTGATTGATATTTTGTTACTTTGTAGGCTTTAATGTATGTCCTGAATAACCGATGAATGGACTCTAGGCTGTTTTTTAAATTTTTTATTTATTTTATCAATTTTCATAATTATGATATTTTTGAGAACCATCCCCAGTAGTGTTGAAACAGTCAGTCGAATGACAGGAGATGGATTCTTAAAATAATCAAGGCAACACCGTAAACTTGCAGTATCTCCATGATGTGGATTTGATGTTTTCTCTGTTACATAATATAAGTGTCACTCGGTGGTGGCTGGTGAGCTGAGAGTTAGGGAGGCACAGAACATCCCAACACGGCGACACCTGATGGTCACAAGTGTGGTCAGGGTTCACGTGATGTCAGTTTAAATAAATTATTGAAACCAGGTAAAGACCAATCATTAATTTCAATGTTTTATGTCACCAATATTCAGTTCACCAGCTGTCACTGGTGACTCTGTATAGGATATTGAATTCTTTTGGGTTTTGGGACTGTTGGCCAAAAAGGCTTGATGACAAGATTTCAAGTTATAGTAAATTTTTGGAAATTTCCTCCTTGTTTGGCATTGGAAAAACAATGCATTAATTGTTAAGTTTCAGCCCTGGTCCTCTGTACCAAGATGTTGTTTCTGTCATTGATTTTCGCTCATTATTGCTCACAGTCTACACCGCTGCTTATATGCAATTATTCTGCTGTGGAAATGGTATTCAGTTTTCTTTTTTGTGGTCTTGAAAAGGTCTTAAATTTGATTTTGAAAAGTGTGCAGCTACCCAGTCTTTTCAACATTTAACAGGCCAGGCGCACATTCCCTTCTCAATGCTACCTCAGTGTTCAAGGTAAAATGCTACAAAAAATGTTTTCAACCTTTTGAAACTTGTCTGCTGTTCTCTACTAGTTCTGTCTTTTTTTCAAATCGGTTGCACAGATATTGTGAATTAGGAATCGCCTGTATCATGATTTCTTTATGATTATGAGCAAAATATCATATCAGTCAATCATATCCCATCTACGATTCCCACCTCTAGTCTCCACGGCCCCTGTGGGTGAACAGGACTGAGCCGTCGCAGATGGGATTAGTTTGTTCTGAAAATCTGGTCTGGCCCTGTCCTGGTTAATGTGAAGACAGACGGCCTTGTTCTCTGCTGACTAGTTGAGAGCTGCTTCCTGTACCCAAACAGGACAGGGTGTGGGTGCTGTAGCCGCTGTATTCCTGGATATTCCGCTTTCTCACAAAAGCCCTGTTCTCTGCTGCAGGAAGTCCAGGGAGTCCTTGTGTTTTCCCCATTTGTTCTACATTCTTTGTAAATTCCTGAAAGTTGCTGTAGCCCTGCTTTATCTATTCTTAGCTTCACGATTGTTTAATCGCATCAAAGAAAACAAAAACTAGCGACAAATATCCACAAACAAATAACATTGATTTGAATGCAATTTCCTGTCAAAATGATGCGTTTTCTTTCTTGCGTTTCCTCATTGAGGAAAACTGGCTTCACCTGGTAATGTTGAGTGTTCTTTAAAATTTACTTAATGTTAATTTAAATGAATGATAGAAAACCGGTTAGGACTGATCCTTATTTTCAAGGGATGCTCTGTGCTTTAAAAATTTTCTGCTTTCCAAATGCCACTGTTGTAGACTCGTTAAAGGCCAGTGTCAGGATTGCATAGCTGCAGGCAAGACAAAGGGAAAACTTGGGGCAAACATACAGTCTATGGGGCGAACAAATAATCATCACAGAGCAGTAGGCTACATGAATGACCGAAATCTTGTTGGGTTATGTTGTTGGGTGCCAGAATCAAGAGTGGCGACTCAGACCTGTCGCATGCCAGCTGTCACTTCCAGAAAAAAAAAAAAGAAGAAAAAGAAAAAAATGGAGGACAACTGTGGTTAAATGCGATAAGATGAAAAGATTGGTTTGAAGTGATTGTCAAAAATGCTCCTGTCAGGGGCCTGTACTGTGAAGCAAGTTTAATATGCCCAGGATATCTTTGCAGTTTCTGGGTCTAATGAAGCCAGATGATGAAATCACACTAAGCAGTCGCTGAATGGTGGTTCTAACCTCGCTAAATCAACCCAGGTGACCAAGCTATATTAAACAAGTACGAAGAATTTGAAAATATAACTCAAGCTAAAAGCTGTATAGTTCCTGTTGCCAAAGGCAGGAAAGAAAACTGGCAAAAAAAAAAAAAATGCAGATTATGTGAATGCATAAGTTAATAGGCTTAAGCAGGATCACTGTCCCATCATTCAGGCTCAAATGGATCAGACCATGATTACAACTGTGTATTCATTAAATTTTTGTGTTCACTAGATGCATTTATATGACATGATACAATTGTAAAAAGTAACAGAAATTGTACTGCTACTAAAATGTAACGCAATTTAGGCTAGTTGGTAGGCCAGCTTGTATATCTGAAGAGGGCAATGAGTACAAGACGTTTGTGCTTTAATCAGTGTCTGTTTATAGATGATATTGGTACACAAAGGCCTATAGAACAATGAAATGGCTATGACATTGCTTGCAGCTGACAAAAAAAATGTATTAGTCCCTGTAGAAATATAGAGGATGCTAGCTAGTGCATACACTATGCAGGACTGAGAGTGCACAACTTTGACTGGTTGCACTGGCAACATATGGGTCGAGAAGCTGACAGATATAAGCTATTCCCTCTGCTGAAAATCTATATACTCCTCAAGGAAAGCCAAAGGGCTTGTCATTCGGGTCATTCTGTGTCAATTCACACTCCCTCCCATGGTGACCGACTTGGATTTTGCTGAAAAAATTACTAAAAATACTTTTCCTCTTCTATTGCTGTCATTTTGGGTATAAACCCTGCTGTTGAACACTGGCATTTGACGAGTCCTTATTTTCCCCAATCAGAGATTCAGTTTTATTTTGCAAGCCAATTGGGAATTGTTCAGAATAATGTAATATATTATGTTTTTACCTTTGTGTATTTCTAACCCACCGTTGTTAATTTTCAGGTGTACCCTGGGCTGATGGTCACTGCAGGACTTATCCACTATGTGCTGAACATGCTGCACGTGACAGTGCATATCAGGGATGTGTGCGTGTTCCTGGCTCCGGTATTCAGTGGCCTGACATCCATTTCAACCTTCCTGCTTACGCGAGAGCTCTGGAACCAGGGAGCGGGGCTACTCGCCGCCTGTTTCATTGCCATTGTCCCTGGCTACATCTCGCGCTCAGTCGCTGGATCATTCGACAACGAGGGCATAGCCATCTTTGCTCTTCAGTTCACGTACTACCTGTGGGTGAGTGTCAAAAGTCTTCAGCCTCCTGGCCTGTGAGTGGCTATAGCCCTGTCTGCACTACACAGCTACCAGGGGACAATATTCGGTCCCAACTCTGACCATTCCTGGCTTCCCTGTAACCATCCCTACCGCATTCCTGTGTGACTGAATACCATCCCCACCCTGTCCGAATGTGACCCAATGCCATCCCCACCACATCAGCATGTGACCCAACACCATCCCTACCTCATTCCTGTGTCACCGAATGCCATCCCCACCCCCGTCCGAATGTGACCCAGTGCCCCTACCTCATCCCTGTGTGACCGAATACCATCACCACCCCGTCCCAATGTGACCCACTGCCTTCCCCACCCCATCCTTGTGTGACCCAACACCAGCCCCACCACGTCAACATGTGACCCAACACCATCCCCATCCCATTCCTGTGTGACCGAATGCCATCCCCACCCTGTCCGAATGTGACCCAATGCCCCTACCCCATCCCCTCCAAATAAGACCCAATGCCCCTACCCCATCCCTGTGTGACCCAACACTTTTCCCACGAGATTAACATGTGACTCAACACCATCCCCACCCCATCATAATGGGATCCAATGCCACCACCTCATCCCCGTGTGACCCAATACTATCCTCACCACACCAACATGTGACCCAACACCATCCCCACCCCGTCCCAATGTCTCCTGACACAATCTGTTTAATCAAGATGGTTAAACTTAGTTGGTCTCATTGCTCTCTCGTGGTCGCTCCTGATTAGGTGGGTGTTTGCCGATGCATGAGCCGAATACACAATGGATGCATTATACTCCGATGACAAGGGAAGTGTGATTGCTGGTGAGCCTGCATAGTGCAAAGAAGGGAGAGCTTTTTGTCACGAGTCAGAGGAATGTTATGCCTCAGCTTCCTCCTCCTTAGTCGATGGGTGCAGGGTGGACTAAACAGTTTGGCTGTGCTCAGGGTGGGGGGAAAAAAAATCTGTAACTGCCTGCTGTGTATAACATTCATAACTCTAGCTTATCTACTGGATAGGTGTGGAGAATTGAGTTTTGTTTATTTTGATTTGACTGGTCGGGTAAGTGTTACCTGCAAAATTTGCGCCACCTCACTTATATCACGGGCTAGAGGGGATGCAGCCCGATTTAGTTAACATTGGGTATTTCCTCTCTATTGCTGTAGAGGTAACAAATATTTCATTACCGTGGCTACAGGAATACCATTAAATCCATTCCCGTCCCCACAGGTATATTTAAAGTTGTGTGCCCATACCTGAGGTTACCTTTGGATAAATTTGGTATGACTGCTGTCCCCATTCCTGTGTACCCCACTAATCTCTGCGCCTCTGTATCTGTAAACGAGTGTCTCAGTACTGTTCATTTACGGGAGGATTTACTTTTGTCTGAGAACAGCTTGTCATTATTAAGGGGCAACCTCTTCTGGTCGTGCACTAATTGATTGATTCAAGCGCAGAAGTTTCCGAATTTTTAACTTTTATGCTAGAATGCTATGTGTGGTGTCCAAATTCTTTATTTCATATACATTAGTTTAATATCCTCTTCTAGCCCTGAAGATTACATCTCCTTAGATGTCTCGAGTGCAATTGAATTACATTTGATTGCATGGTTTCACTTGTTGTTCAGTTGCTGTATTAAGTTTAGAACTCGATAGGTATCACATTACTACTTATTTTGTGACATTATTTTGTTAGCTTAGGTGGACTCCAGCTCCCCCTTACCCTACTGAGGAGGAAGTGACTATAGAGAATGGGTGGATGGAGGGAATTTTTGCAGTTCACGACTGCTGGAAGTCGGGACATTTTTTTTCATTATGTAAATGAGGAACATGCTTTTTGTTCATGCCCCTAATGAGTGACATCCTAGCGGAAGACCCGCCTTGAGACGCTAACGGATCGCATTTTAATTTTCATTGTGTCCCAAAAGAAGCGTGATGGCATGTTTTTGAAAATGCAATGGACTGGGAGGTGCTGTTTCCCTTACTGCATTTGAATATTGTCCCATGTATTGCAGGATAAGTCTTTGAAAATGAAATGTCAAATATTGTCATCATTATTATATCATTATTATTTCCAAGTGATTAGAAAACAGCATTTTCATTATCATTTTGACCCTGAAAGAGCGTGATTACATGTAAATGTAAATGCAATAGACTGAGAACAGTTTTTCGCACTGCATTTTAATATTGTTTTCAGTGGAGCAAGTTAAGTCTTTGCAAACTAATTATTGAATGCTGTTTTCAATATCACTTTCAAATAGTCAGAAAATGGCATTTAAATTTTCATGTTGACCCTAAAAGAGCGAGTTGACATGTAAATGTAAATGCAATAGGCTGGGGAAGCTGTTTTGCTTATTGCATTTGAATATTGTCCACTGTATTGCGGAACATGACTTTGAAAATGAAATGTCAAACAGCTTTTCATTATCATTTGAATATAGTCATAGATTTCCCATATGTGTACGTGAAAATGAAAGTGATCATTGGACTGATATTGTCTCAAATCTCATTCAGACTCATTCATGGGATTGCATTTTCATTTGAATATTGTCCTCTATGGGCTTCCATAAGAATTGTTTTGATAAATAGGTCTAAAACTTCAACTGAGAAAAAGACAAGCATTTTGATGCTCATTAATTATTAATGATTAATTGATTATTCATTGTTAGCATGTTCAACTATAAGTTAAGGAAAATGCACAAATTTAAAAAAAAAATTTTTACAACCCTACACTGCAGTGTGCAACCCCAATTTCAAAAAAAGCTGGGATGCTGTGTAAATTGTAAATAAAGAGAATGCAATGACTTGCAAAAGTCATAAACCCCCATTTTATTCACAATAGAACATAGATAACATATCAGATGTTGAAGTGAGACATTTTACCATTTCTTGTGAAATATTGGCTCATTTTGAATTTTTGGGCAGCAACACATCTAAAAAACTTGGGAGTGGGACAACAAAGGACTGGAAAAGTAAGTGGTGCTAATAAAAAACAGCTGGAGGAGCATTTTGCAACTAATTAGGTTAATTGGCAACTGGTCAGTAACATGACTGGCTATTAAAAAAGCATTTTAGAGAGGCAGAGTCTCTCAGAAGTAAAGATGGACAGAGATTCACCAATCTGCAAAAATGCATCTAAAATCTGCATCTAAAAATTGTGGAAAAATGTTCTTCAGTGTGAAATTGCAAATACTTTGTATCTACGGTACATAATATTATCCAAAGGTTCAGAGAATCTCGAGAAATCTGTGTGTTCAAGGGACAAGTTCGAAGGTCAATATTGGATGCTTGTGATCTTCGGGCCTTCAGGCGGCACTGCATTATAATCAGGCATGATTCTGCACTGGACTTGCGCAAAGTGGAAAAGTGTGCCGTGGTCTAACAAGTCCACATTTCAAATGGTCTTCAAATGGTATTCAAATCGTGGACATCTTGTCCTCCGGGCTAAAGAGGAAAAGGACCATCTCAGATTGTTATCAGCGCAAAGTTCATAAACCAGCATATATGTGGGTATGGGGATGTGTTCGTGCCCATGGAATGGGTAAATTACGTATCTGTGAAGGCACTCATTAATGCTGAAAGGTACATTCAGGTTTTGGAGCAACATACATGCTGCCATCCAAGCGGTATCTTTTTCAGGGAAGTCAGCAAGACAATGCCTAGCTACATTCTGCACGTTTTACAACAGCGTGGCTTTGTAGCAAAAGAGCACGGGTAATAGACTGGCCTGCCTGCAGTCCAGACCTGTCTCCCATTGAAAATGTGTGGTGCATTATGAAGCGCAAAATACAACAACGGAGACCCTGGACTGTCAAACAACTGAAGCCGTACATCAAGCAAGAATGGGAATCAGTGCCACCAACGAAGCTTCTGCAATTAGTGTTTTCAGTTCCCAAACGCTTATTGAGTGTGGTTGAAAGGAAAGGTGATGAAACAAAGAGGTAAACATGCCCCTATCCCAGCTTTTTTGGAAAGTGTTTCAGGCATCAAATTCAAAATGAGTGAATGTTTCAAAAAAAAAAAAACAATGAAGTTTATGAGTTTGAACATTATATATCTTGTCTTTGTAGTGTACTCAATTGAAAATGGGTCGGAAAGAATTTGCTAATCATTGTTTTCTGTTTTTAGTCACATTTAACTTAACATCCCAACTTCATTGCAATCGGGGTTTGTAT
Organism: Gymnothorax reevesii; assembly: GCA_029721435.1. NCBI lineage: Eukaryota > Metazoa > Chordata > Actinopteri > Anguilliformes > Muraenidae > Gymnothorax > Gymnothorax reevesii. The sequence goes on from CM056573.1 coordinate 31,747,811, forward strand.
ATGAACCTCACTCCATGTACACACACACACTGAATGCTGGTTTTGTCATGCTGAAAACTTTTTAATCTGTGTCGATCGCTTGCTTCGTAAAAGAAACACTTTGCCAATATTTTGATCGTGAAGGTATTTTTCTCTGCATTTATTTTTTGGATGTCAGTCTCTGACATGCCTGAAGAGCTTGATGCCTGTGACACTGTGCTTTCCTAGGAAAGCCCACGCTCTGTAAACAGCATAACTTAAACGTGGCCACTCAGTTGGCAACCTACAGCTGTTTGCATCGCATCCCCACAGTGGTGGGAAATTTCAGGATGCTATTAAATTGATGAAGTCACAAGGCGTGGGTTTAATATCTTTCACCTGCTGTCAAGTTTATCACTACTTAGCCTGGAAAACTAGCCTGAAACCTAGCCTGTGCAATGCCATTGGAAGTGCTTCTCCCTGCTTGACTGAAATGCATCCAGGGATTCTGTAATTGCATTCTCTCCCTCATGCCCACTTGTGAATCGGTGCTTCGCTTACTATAGGAAGGAGGGTGTGCATTCTAGTTGGCCCTGTAGGGTGGGATAAGGCTGTCTGATCATCAGTCATTTGATGGTTGTTTCACAGGATCTTCTTTCAAATCCATTGAGATTTGGTGGATTATTCTTCTGTTGAATTTCCTTTAATTGAGATTTTGACGGAAGGAAATTAACAAGCTCGTCGGACTCATTAGTTGTCTTATTCAGGTGCGAGTGTCTTGTCTGCTGAATGGATATTTTGCATTAGCTCGATGTTGATGTGAAGGTTATTATGCAGAGTTTACATTTTAACAACCCTCAAAAACTAGTAATGTTGTAAAACGTTCACTGCAGCCTTTTAATATATTGGCCTTTTAGGTTTTCAGTTGATAATGAACATTTCCTGAAATTTTTGGTGAAAATCTAAAATGTCCTCTGGCTGCTTGGACAAATATCATTCTTTATGGAATGTTGGGAGGGGCATTCATTTATAAAATGACTCTCCTTTATCTAGTTAAAGTGCATGTAATGGAATAATGGGATTGTGAAACCTCATTAAGGAGAATGAAAGGGGTGATTTTTTTGTAAACATCGGCAGGGAATAAATTGAGTTTGAGCCTGCACGTGTAATTAATGAAAGCCCAAAAGGCTCACGCTGCCTCCAGCTCTACTGCTCCCAGCAGACTGTTAGGGAATCCAGGATAACCGCCTGTTTCATCAACACAAAAGGGCCAATTCTCCTCCTCATCACAACCAGCGCACACTTCTCCCAGCCTTTATGTTCAGTTGTAGTTTTCTTTGCTTACAATGATTATACTTATACTTATTAATTATTGCGGTCTTGGGTGGGGAGCAGTGCACCTGAAGTAGGAGGGGTTTACTTGTGGTATAAAGGAGACCTGTTGCTGGAGTATGTGGGACTTGTAATGACATCATCACACGATACTCCAGTACCGACACTAGCACTCGATTTGTCACGTGAACTGGAGATAGATGGGTGCCGGAAGTCTTTCAACCCGGCTTCTGTGGTTAGTGGGGATGTGTGTAGTCACTACTCCTGGGTTTGAGTGAAAGTGTGTTGGCGATGAAGGACTGGAGTGGGCAGTATTCAATTAATGATGCAGCCCTGGCACTATAAGCACAGCACAGAGAAAGGGGAGACTAACCGCGCAGAATAAAATGTGCTGTAAATATGCAGAAGCTGTGAAAACGGCGAGCGCTTTTTACGGCAGGTACTTTATGGTACGTCTTCGCTGTACGTTATCCCACTGGCCAGATCCTGTCTGGCAGAGCAAAACGAATGCGAGGATGTGCTACTGTTATGAATTTGAGGTAATGTTGTCTGGAGTTAAATCGGGAGCGGTGACTATTTCAGTCAGGCAGTTATAGATTGCAGTCGGAGAATCTTCGGCTTGTTATTTTACTGCTGTTTGCCCTTATTTTTACTTCGCTCATTCACTTTGTACTTTGCCTTGCCAGCCTTGTTTTAAGATTCTAGATAAGAGTAAGGTAAATAAATTAATGATGTGCCCTGAGATGATACTTTCCAAGGTTTAGGTTGTACCTTTGCGTCGAGAGGAGCATGTAACTGGAACGAGCTGAAAATGTGGTACATTCTCTTCGGGCTGAAGCTACTGAAAGCGGGAGGCATTAACTTTCCTTGTTTCATGTGCTGTGTAGGAGTTATCATTCATCTGTCTTTGGCTCGCGTCCTTCCTTTTGCTATGGCTAACTTCTTATTAGGGAGAGTAATGAGGCTTCTTAAATAGGTCTACGCTGGAAACATAGTTTATGTTTTCCTCTCAGTCTTTTATGTTTTTGTGTGAGAGGTATTGATGCTTTTTTTATAAAGGGTGCAGGTGTTAAAAAGGTATATAAAGGTGCTTTTTCCTCCTTCAGTTCCCAAATGGGTTAGAGCTGATTAATCTCCGTCTTTCACCTCCTTTTAATCTATAATTGAATCCCCTCTCTGCTTTTAACATGCCAGCTCTTTCCCTTCTACTTCCCTTGCCGCAGGGCTGATGCCAGAAAATGGTTTGAGGCAAAAAGACCTTTAATTAGCCAGTGTGTTTAATTAGCCAGCACCACGGTGCTGTATTTGGTCTGAGGGTAAAAGGCATATGTTCTGTGTGCTCTAAGATATTAAAGATGAAGGATGCAGGCTACCATTCTCAGCTTCTGCTTCTTAGTTTCAGGCTGTGGTGGAAGCTGATTCTTTTGTTTTTGGTGACATGGCTCTGTCATAAATGCCGTCCACTCCCCCACTCTTTCATGCTCAATCCCTCTGGGCAATGCTGAGGTATTTTCAACCAGATGTCCCCTCTGTGACAGACAATAGAATGATCCCCATATGGAAATGGAGGGAAAAATTGAGCTTTTTCCTCCTGAATATAGCAGTGCACTATTATTCCCATAAATTGTAAAAAAACAAAAAAAATTTAAATGCATTAAAAGAATTTTGTTCGGGGGACGGTTTAGTGACTTGTTACGGAGTGGACATTTTGTTAAAATACCTCGGAATCGCCCACCCACCCATATGACCTCATTGGATTGTATCGTGTACATTCCCGGTGCAAATAAATGGAGCAAAGTGCCAAAAATGGCCAAAATTTTAATCCGGTGGTGCAGTTGGTAGCACTGTTATTTCACAACAAGAAGGATCCGGCCTGGGGCCTGTCTGTGTGGAGTTTGCATGCTCTCCCGGTGTTTGCATGGGTCTCTACTCAGTTTCAAGCGACGTGCTTTTCAGGCTAAGTGGAGATTCTGAGATTTGCTGTGCGTTTCAGTGTGTGAGTCATTGGTGAGCGAATGGTCTGTACACCCTGAAATAGATCGGCAAGCTGTCCGGAGTGTATCTCTGCCTTTCGCCCGTAGTTAGCAGGGATGGACCCCAGCTCCACCGTGACCCTAGCGAGGAGGGAGGGGCTTGCATAATTGACGGATGGATATTATCCCGTTCTTGCTCTATATTGTTGCTGCAGGGTTTTTTTCACCTCTTGAAGCTTTAGCTCTTAATTAGAAAATGTGGTTAGAGGGCTTAAGACAAATGTGGTAATAGCTTTAACTTAAGTAGCCACTTCATTTAAGTTGTCTATTAACTGGAACTGCTGCTGCTGCATTTTGTATTATTGGGCTAATTTCTCCATCGTGATTGTGATTAACCCGTGTTCCCTTTCTCAGGTGAAGTCCGTGAAAACTGGCTCGGTCTTCTGGACAATTGGTTGCTGCCTGTCATACTTCTACATGGTGAGCGTCCGTCTCGGTTTGACTGTTTCTGCTATGACATTGCTAAGACAGCACTTTGGTGTTCAGCGGCAATAGCGTGCTGAATTTGGGGGGGGGGGGTGTGGAAATTGCTCCATTAAAAAAAGACATGAACAGACACACTATTCAGTTCTGCTTCCCCCAGTTTTTTTTTCCCTCTGAATTGTGTGCGCGTTGGCAGATTTTAAGATGCGGCTTGGCTGCTCAACCTTGCTGTTTAACTTTATAGGATTAAGGATTTTTTTTTTTTCAAGCAGTGGTTAGTGGAGGCTCTTATTTGACATGTGCTGAAAACTTAATCAGGCTCTAAGTTCACAGACAGTGCCTTGAGGAAGTTGTTCTGCGGTGTGATGGGAGAGGGAAACGGTTATTCAAACAGTAATAATAATTAACGGATATCTGTCTTCAACATAAGCGAGAGCAAACAAGTAAGCAAACAGTCGCGCACAGTAGAGCTTTAAGCGAGCCTGAGAAAGAGGGGGAGAGAGAGAGAGAGAGAGAGAGAGAGGGAGAGAGAGAGGCTGGAACAGTAGGTAATTAAAGTTTTTTTTTTATCATTATAGCACCTTTCACACATCAGAGGCACATCGTGCTTCACAGTAAAATAAATAACCGCAAGTAAAATTAAATCTCGGCTACAGATAAAAACATGGAGACGGAGAAATAAAAGGGAACTACATGTCCCAGAAAGCAGGCTATCCAAACACCTGTCTGAACGGATAGGTCTTAAGCTGCTATATAAAAAAAAAAAAACGCAGTCCATAGACTGCAGTGCTAATGGAAGACCATTCCATTATTTGGGTGCTATAGCCTGAAAAGCACTTATCATCCTACGTCTCCAACAGAGTGTGGGGGATCAGTTGAAAGGCTCTGGCCAGAGGACCAATGAGCCCAGCTCATAGTGTAGGAGTGCAGCAGGTCTGGTAAATATTGAAGAGCTTGGGCATACAAGATACTGAAAGCAAGCCCCAGAATTTTTAAATGAACAATAGATAAAGTCAGTCTGCAGCTAGCGTAGACGGATCAGAACAGATTAAATTGTAATTCTGAATGAGAATATAGCCATTCAAAAGTGAATATAGCCATTCACTAATAATAAAACCCACCCTAACCGTTCTTTAGCGGCTTTGTTCTGTGTGGGCTGTACCTCTTTCGGATGTGTCTGTCTGCTCTGCTCTGGTGCTGAGAACACTGCGTGAGCCGCTAAAATTACCAGCTGACATTGAAATCCTCCTGGTGGTCTCTCTGTGAACTGCAGGTACAAGGGCAGTTACTGTATGCGTCTTGATTTTGGGAAAACGCTGTAGTACTCTCTCAGGATATCCTGCTGCTGCGAATGTGTGCCCCTCCCTGTTTACTTGTGAATTCGGGGAGAAAAGGTACATCCCATCCGGCATCTTGACAGGTTACACTTTTTTTTTTTTTTTTGATCCGAGGCCAAAATATGGCCATTGAGTATTGCAAAGACCTTGCATCTGTCTGTCCGTCCGTCCGTCTGCATACACAATAACTCCTTTCGTATTAATCTCAGGGTAATGAAATTCACAGGGACTGCTCTTGGGACATATAGCTTGGACAAGTTCGAAGATGGGTGACCTTGACCTACTTTAAGGGGTCAAAAGGTCAGATTCTTTGTGAACACTGTTTCCTTCATTACATCCACCATTTTTGTTGTAGCCACGTAAACTTTTCAGCTTGCAGAACATTAAAGGTGGACGACCTTCACCTGGTTAATGGGGTCAAAAGGTCACATTGTTTCTGAACAGTTACCTTCATTCCGCCTTTGGACTCCCATGACATTTTTTGGTGCAGCTATGTCAAATTCATAAGGTGAACTCACTGGATAATCAGGTTAGAGGACATGGAGGCTACATGGCCTTCACCTTCTTTAGATACCCTCTAGTAATAATTTGAATTAGCAACATATTCAACCAAACTATTCAGTCACCTTCAACATAACATTGAATTTTGATGACTGCGCATCATGTCAGACTTCATATTCTGAATGCCAAACTATGTAAAGTCCCAGCTGTCCTGTTCCATACTTTCCATAGAACCTGCAGGTCCTAGATGGAATCGGTCAGTTACCTCTGTCTTCCTTTTCACTCTTGAAACTTTTCTCAAGCCCATAAGTATTAAGCACATTGTGTTACATAGGCATATATAAAAAAAACCATTATATGTTGTCATTTCTTGTCTTAAGCCCTTAAAGGGTACTTTAGCATTGCATTCTATGTTAAATTATCTATTTTCAGTGGGTATACCATAAAGATAACCAAAATCATTAAGTAAGCATACAAACATCAGAGTACACAGTTCTCTCATGTCCCTCAGCCCTTCTCTCCACCCTTATATACCCATGAAGACAGAATATACAAATAAGCAGGACTGGGCATCTTAAAGTAAACTTGAATTGCGTTTCCACTTCTGACAGAGTAGTGTCTGTCCTAACAGATGGTTCTGTTCTATTCTGACTGGTTTAATTCACTGTTTGAAATTTGAAATGGCTTATTTTCCACAACACAATTTGCGTTCTTTAATGTTAACATGTTGATGTTGAAGCTGCGATGTAATTCAATGTAAGTTGTTAACATTGCTATTTGGAAACTGCAGGGCATAGAAATTGTCTATCATGTTCCATGCTAGTCTGCACCCACAAATTTTTGCCTGGATTAGACCTGCACAGTTGGTGTACTTTTGTGGAAATGGTTTGAGGGAACTGTGTAGAATTTAAGCTTTGTGGGCACTCTGGGGCAAAACCTGCTCGTTGCTGTAGAAAGAGATGTTACAATTGAACTTTCTATTGAAGTAGACCATCTGCAACATATTTCTAAAAAAAAAAACTCTTTGGATGGATGGATATTACTCTGAATAAGAGGAAATTTACCTTGATTTTCGGTGAATTTCCCCTTTACTAAGAGTGTGATTGTTTTAAATTATGACTTTGAGTTAAAGGAATGACATATCACGCAATGGCTTTTTGATTAAAAAATGATATTATGGTAAGTTATGGTATATGACTTTATTGAAGTGGATTTGCTGAATCACTGTTTTGAATATATTGCAGTAGGCTTGACTGAACATGCATTTAAATCCATTGACTGAGTCTGCAAATCATTGGTGTGGGGTAACACTCTGAAAAGCACATTAAGTTAGAAGCTGTGGTTTGGGGAAGAGGGTAGAATGGGTTCAGCAGTCTTTATTTCCTTGGGCACTTCCTTGCCCAGGAACTGTGGATTTAATTTTCCTGGTCGCAAGCAAGTGGGAATTAGAGCCATTTGGACATACCTCTGGTATTGTGGAGGGGAACATTTGCAAACACACTCCCGTGAATTGACAAAAGCACCCAGGAAAAATTTTAAATAATAAGGTGGCATTCAGGTGTTGTTTTGCATCTTTTTATTCATGTATGCCATTATTTTATTTAAAATTATCTCACAATTTCTATTACCTCACTTTTTCACTTGACATGTCTTGCCTTGCAACTGGATTATACAGTTGGGGTGGCTGTTAAGTGTCTTAATGAGCAAAAAAATATGATCTTGTACACAGGGGATTGAGATGTTGATGATTATTCCACTTCCAATAAACTCTGTGGTCAGTGACAGCAGCTGGGAGCTACCTGTGGTCAGTCACAGCAGCTGTGGGTTACCCGCGGCGATCATTGATGGCAGCTGTGAGAAAGTCAGCAGCTGTGGTTGACCTGCAGAGCTTTGGGTTACCTTTGGTCAGTGATGGCAACTGTGCTTGACCTGTGGTCAGCAACCACATCTGTGATTGATCTGTGGTCAGTAACAGCATCTGTGATTGACCTGTGGTCAGTGGCAGCATCTGTGTTTGATCTGTGGTCAGTGGCAGCTGCTTTGGTAGACCTGTGATCAATGGCTGCTTTTGTTTGGTTGACTTGTGGTCAGTGACAGCATCTGTGATTGACCTGTGGTCAGTGATTGCATCTGTGGTTGACTTGTGGTCAGTGACAGCATCTGTGATTGATCTGTGGTCAGTGACAGCTGCTGTGGTTAACCTTTGGTCAGTGACAGCATCTGTGGTTGATCTGTGGACAGTGACAGCCTCTGCGATTGACCTTTGATCAGTTTTGGCTGCTGTGGTTAAACTGTGGTCAGTGACAACGTCTGTAATTGACCTGTGGTCAGTGACAGCATCTTTGATTGATCTGTGGTCTGTGACAGCTGCTGTGGTTTACCTGTGGTCATTGGCCGTGACTGTGGACTGTGGTCGACCTCTGGTCAGTCACAGCATTTGTGGTTGACCTGTGGTCAGTCACAGTAGCAGAGGTTGACCTGCGGTCAGTGATAGCAGCTGTGGTTTACCTGTGGTCCGTGTCCTCTGCTTTGGTTTACCTGAATATGTTGTCTCTGTTGTAGGTGTCAGCATGGGGAGGCTACGTCTTCATCATAAACCTCATTCCCCTGCACGTCTTTGTGCTTCTGCTCATGCAGCGGTTCAGCAGGAGGGTGTACATTGGTGAGTGACCGTTGGCGCGCGTGTGTGCGTAAACTGTGTTTGCAGGCGTTTATCTGCTGTTTTCTGAATGAAAGCATTGTCCACTGCTTAGTAAAAGCGAATGAAAAATCGCCGTCTGTGCTCTCAGCATGTGTTAGGGAACTGTAGAAACGAAAATATAGTGCTTTGTAAGTCATGAAAATTCTCTCTCTATGAACCACATTAAATGGCTGTCATCAGTTCAGCTGCTTTATATTCGCTGTTAGATGTAGATGCAGAAAATGAATCTCCCCCATCGGTAATCCCGATATTTCTTGTAATGAAAGCCCGAGAGCTGGAAGGGGGCCATCAGTAGCGCTCTAAATATTTGCCATTTCAGCGTCTCAATGAAGTAATGGAGCGTGGTTCCTAAAACGGCTCTTTTAAATGGCTCGCATAACGATAAAGAGTAAAACATTTTCAATAAGCTGCTTGGTATTTGTTGAGTGCCGCCTGTGTTAAAGAAATGGGGAGGATAAAGTGTACTGCGGTGTTAATTCCATTTAGGGTTTTATTAGAGACTGAATTTCATTTAACTTGTGCTGAAGGAGTAGCTGAGAAAGGCTACTTGATTAATGCTTCAAATTGGGACCTACCAGCCCCTTGTGAGGAAAAAAGCCCCATTCTAAAGCCTTTTCTCCAGCTATCTGCCCCTGCCATTACGCAGTGGACGCTTTAGCCTACTAGCCCAAACTCACTAATTGATTAGATTAAATGTGATCAAGAGCCTGGTTTGCTGCTCAGCCATTAGTGACCACCCTGTGCCTCACAGTTACCGCTTGGACTGTTAGCTGGGACTCGGCTGTTTTGAATCGTCTTATAGTGCTGTGTTTGAGTATTGTTGTAGGGTTGGGCTTCAGTCCCCATGCTGTTTTGGGTTTGTATCCTGCTGGATTGGAGCTCTCCGGTCATGCTGGGATTGAATCCTGTACTGATGAGGGTTTGAATCATTTGGTAACCAGCCATACCCGTGTTCTGCAGAGGGTTGATTGTGACCAGTAATCCTAAAGAATAGTGATGTCACCCGTCGTCATGGTAACGAAAGGTAAAAATAGATAAAATGGGCCAAATTTTAGTAACAGGGCGAGATGGTTTGATCCCACACGGCAGAAGACAGAGGCATGCTCGTCTGGAACACATGCCGGAGGGCGCGGGGATCCGTTGGGCATTTTGGGAGGAGATACTTTGCATAGGTTGGGCAAACTGAGAATTAATATATTGATACCTGTTTTGAACCCCCTTTTTTATTATCATTATACCCCCCACAACGAAGTTTAGGTGGGTATACTGGATTTGCTTTGTCCGTCCGTGTGTGTGTGTGTGCGTGTGTCTGTGCGTGTGTCTGTGTGTGTGTGCGTCTGTGCGTCCGGACCTAGATCTCATAACCTACTCATCCGATTTTGAACATTTATTTTCTTGCTGGAAGGTCTATTGTCTGTGGTACTGCCCGACTACTTGTTGTTGCGGGGGGTATCCTGTAAGCAATGCTTTACTGACTAAATCTAGTTTCTTCTGGTTTTAATGCCCTTACTGTGTTTGGTTTGAGTGCTTTAACAGTGCTGGGTTTGCATCCCCTTACTGAGCTGGGTTTGCATCTTCTGATAGTACGGGGTTGATACTGGCATGACAGTCTCTTGTGAATTCGAGAAGTGTATTTTTTTAAGTGGCGGCCCGGGCCTTGGCTTAGATAGGCCTCCGTGTTAGAATGCAGAACTTCTGATAGTGGTGCTGCGGTTCACTCAGTTTACCTTAGTTGTGCAGGAAAGTGTGACTTTGTGACGTAAAGTTTTTAAACTCCACTCAGGCACGCGCTGATGCATGTGGTCTCACGTGTGTATAAACTGGCGAGAATCACATCTTTTTATTCTCTACAAGTTCAGAATTTTGTGAAATGAATAATGTTTGTATTAGAATTGGGTTCCCGTCTGATAACTTTATGGACGTTTTATGCTGTGGATCATGGAGGTGCTGCTTTCATCTCTGAAACCCACTCAGTCACTGTAGCCTTTTGATTAACGGTGTTTCTGCTATAATACCTGCTTACTTCACTTATTGCTGCCTTCACAGTCACTAAAATTTCTCCGCTTATAATTCAGTTAAATTCAGTGAGAATTTTTAAGTCGCCAGCCGCTGCCAGTATTTTTGGAAAATATTCACTGATTTCAATAACCCCAGAATATGGAGCTATATGAATATGTAAATGGGATACATCAAAAGAAAGAACAGCACTTCTAGTTTTAGATGTAAGACACCATTTTATTCTAGCTTAAGGAGGCAGTAGACAACTTTTCAAGTCAAGTCTTGGCGCTTTCTGCTTTGAGTGAATTCTCATCCCAAGTTCACTGTCGTTTTACCGTCGTCATTATCACTCTGCCTCTTCGCCATCTTGGCCTCCTCTGTCGACGGGGATCTTTTTCTCTTGCTGCTTGGAGTTTTCACTTGTTGCTTTTGGTTCCGCTGTGTGCAATTTGAAAATCTGGACAGGGTTTTAGCTTGATGGGATTTGACTTCTGTCACGTGTGACGCACTTCTCGCAAGAATCTAGCGAGAGTATGAATGAAAGTCCGTTCTGAATGACTATTTGTGGCACTGTGTTTACGCAAAGAATGAATAATAAAACAATATTGTTAAACTTTGTATGGCTAGTAATTACAACCCCAATTCCAAAATAGTTGGGACAAAGTGTAAATTGTGAATAAAATCAAAACGCAATGACTTTCAAATCACGCCAGCCAGTATTTTATTCACAATAGAACAGAGGTAACATAGCAAATGTTGAAACTGAGAAATTTTACAATTTTATCCACAAAATGAGCTCATTTTTAAATTTGATGGCTGCCACATGTCTCAAAAAAGTTGGGACAGGGGCCTGTTTATTGGCGTCTGGGCGTTGAGGAAACTAGTTTCTTGAGTTTAGCCATTGGAATTTGATCCCAATCTTGTTTGATACAGGCTTCCAGCTGCTGGAGAGTTTTGAGTCTCCTTTGAGGGACTTTTCGTTTAATTCACCTTTCGCTAAGCCCGGCCCCCCTTAGTTAGTAAGCCCGACAAAATTCAGTTTCAACATGGCGTTTTCGACAGCTTAACCAGCTGAACTGCTGTCAGGCTTTTACAAAGTAACAAATGCGGTTTCAGACAGGAGTAGACAGAAACGGTCACAGTATGTTCATGCACAATGTAGGACATCTGGACTTGGCCCATAGACTGACTTATACAGTCTATGTTTCGACCGCGGCATTAACTATAATGTAGGCTATCAGCTAACGTTAGCTAGCGGGATGGCTGTAACATTTCTTATGTTTTCTAGCTGCTTAACTTAGCTAACGGGTTGGGTAGTTATGAGAGTGTAATTATACCCCCCACAACGATGTTTAGGGGGGTATACTGGATTTGCTTTGTCCGTCCGTGTGTGCGTTCGTGCGTGTGTCTGTGCGTTTGTCTGCGTTCGTCTGTGCGTCCGGACCTAGATCTCATAACCTATTCATCCGATTCTGAAAATTTTTTCTCTTGGTGGAAGGTCTATTGACTGTGGTACTGCCCGACTACTTGTTGCGGGGGGTATCCTGTAAGCCATGCTTACTGACTAAATCTAGTTTTAGGATCAACGTTTGTTCGCTCATATTTGGGGAACTGTCAGGTCGTCACTATCCACAATCAATAGTCAGTAGTGATTTGTCGCGATGACTGTGCCCTCTGAGCAGTATTCCTTCATGGCCCAGGAATTTAGCCTATCTGAAATTCTGAATAAATGACTACTTTTACATACACACCATATTCCTGTATTAGTCGGAATATGAGAATATTCTGATTTCGCACCTGTCATGTAAACGCGTGCAATAACCCAATTTATGGTCATTTTCCGATTTGAGATATTCCGAATAAGACCCCTGGCATGTGCCTGTTTCAATCAGTATTTTGGGTCATGTATACACCTGAATCGGAAAATGCTCCCAAACAGAATATTCAATCACGTCTGTGCCTGTTCAGTTAGCAAGGCATTAGCATTTTTGCAGGGAAGAGGAGACGACTGTGTGCATTCAGATAATGAAAGACATGAATATAATGGAATATATATCGATGGTGGAAAGCACCATAACAACGATATCTTTAAGGTGTGCGAAAGTTTTACCCTCGGCCCGACTTCAGGGCGAACGGTATTGTCATCAGTTTTTCGTCCGTCCGTCCGTCCGTCTGTCTGTCTGTCTGTCTGTCCGTGTGTGCACCTCTACAGTCAGCATCAATAAACTAGTTACCCATGCCAAAACATTCGTGGTAATGTAGGGAATCCAGGCCAGGAAAGACTTTTTCAAATCAGACCCTTTTTTGGGGAAAAAATGGCATTTTTGGCGTTTTTGAAAAAAACTTTGTCGTGGACTGATTTTGATGAAGCGTTTGAGCTAGGGGGTTTATACCTGGGGGGACGATCATATATATATGCGGGGCTCTAGATTACTGAAAAAAAAATTGAATTTTCCTAAATTTTTGTGGGACTTTGAGCATTTTTGTATTTGTAAATGTATGTTCTGTGAAATTCTACTTTGGTTATTGTGTAATTGTTCTGGGACACTTCATAAGTCAGGCCGAGGGTGTTCAAACGCGGGCGTTTCTTGTGTGTAAACTGCCAAACAAGTTGAAAATCGCTGGAAAACTTTTAAGACTACATATTCCAAAGCAAAAAAAAAAAAAAAAAGCCAGGCAGTGGCTATTTTTACACACACCCCCCTCCAACCTCTCTGGGTAACGAGTGTCAGTCTTACAAGTGCTCCAGGCAAACAAATTTAACTAAAACAATGTTATAGTCCAAAAAAAACGAGTGTCGAAAAAGTATGTAAATCTGAGACGCCTGCACTAGATTCAATGGAGCGCTGTCATGAAAGTTCAGGTGGGCCAGTTGTAGGCTCCGCTGTGATTGGCCAGTCTGCATTCTAGGGCGGGGCTTAGCGAAAGGTGAATTATGCACCAAATGTTCTGAATTGGTGAAAGACCAGTACTGCAGGCAGGCCAGTTCTGCACACGGACTCTCCTACTTCGAAGCCATGCTGTTGTAATAGCTGCAGTATGTGATTGTGCATTGCCCTGCGAAATATACAAGGCCCTCCCTGGAATTGATGTCATCTGGAGGGGAGCATATGTTGCTCTAAAACCTTTCTATACCTTTCAGCTTTCAAGGTGTTTTTTCAAACATGCAAGTGTCCCACACCATATGCACTAATGCTTCTGAATACCATCACAGATGCTGGCTTTTGAACTGAACGCTGACGAAAGGAGGGGTGGTCTTTCTCCCCTTCAGCCTGGAGGACACGACGCCCATGATTTCCGACAAGAATGTCAAATTTGGACTCATCTGACCACAGGACACTTTGCCAGTTAGCTACAGTCCATTTTAAATGAGTGGTCCACAAAACACGGCGTCACTTCTGGATCATGCTCAACAATGGATTATTTTTGGTTTGATGGAGTTTTAGATGGCATCTGTGGATGGCACGGCAGACTGTTTACAGGCAGTGGTTTCTTGAAGTATTCCTGGGCCCATTTAGTAATGTCAATGACAGAATCATGCCTGTGAGTGATGCAGTGGCGTCTGAGGGCCTGAAGAATCCGGGCATTCAGTAAAGGTCTTCGGCCTTGTCCTTATGCATAGAGATTTTTAGCTTACCGGCCCTATGGGCCGATAAGCTATTGTCGTGGTATGTCATCCGTCGTCCATCATCTCTCGTCCGGAACATTTTCTTTTTTTTTGGCCCGATGAATTTTCATGTAAATTTGAAGTAACATTCTACTAGACCTTATCTCCAGACTTTTTTCTCAGAATTTTGATTGAATCATTTTTGTCCATTTTATGGGCCCTTGAAATTTTGGCTCCAATGTTAAAGATAGGACCGAGAAATTAAAAAAAATTATTTCTCAAAACCGTGAGATAAATTTTTTTCTAAATCTGGCAATCAACTTACCTTGGTACTGTCAATGTACAGTGTGAAGACCATTTTGATTGAATCAATGGAAGTGGGTCTATTGGGGGCGCTGTATTTTATGAATATGCGAGATGGCCTGTGGTGGCCAAATGGTTGTAGATAGAGATTAAGTTTGTATTATTGACATATAGGAAGTCATATATGACCTATATTTTGGCAATGTTAAATCTAACCACAGATGACTTTGAAAGGTCAAACTCGAGGTCAGGGAATATATTAACAATGTGAAAAGATAGGACTTGAAAATGTAAAAAAAAAAAAAAAAAATTCTCAAAAACTGTGAGAGAACTTTTTTCCTTAATCTGGCAATCAACTCACGTTGATACACTTTATGTACAGTGCGATTGCCATTTTGATTGAATCGACGGAAGTGGGTCTAGTGGGGGCGCTGTACTTTAACATGGGTCTTATGGAGAATGGGCCAAATCGCCTGTAGAAGCTAAATGGTTGCAGATGGAGATTAAGTTTGTATTATTGACTTGTAGGAAGTAATATATGACTTATATTTTGGCTGCATTAAAGTTGACCTCAGATGGGTCAACTTGAGGGGTCAAACTTGAGGTCAAGCAAAATGTTACAATTTTCAAAGGTTTCTAGGCTTGAAAATATTGAAGATTGGGGACATATGTACTTTGAACACTTTCAGGGAGTCATGCTTGAACTTTCATTTGGTGGCCTTGAACTTGACCTTTGGCGAACTCCGAAAGGTCAAACTTCCCACAGTGAAATTTCAATGACTTCTATCACCAAAACCAGTCAAGTTGGCACGTAATGTAAATCGTAGATAAAAACAGAATACAATGATTTGCAAATCCTTTTCAACTTATATTCAATTGAATACACTGCAAAGACAAGATGTTTAATGTTCAAACTGAGACACTTTTTTTTTTTTTTTTTTTTGCAAATAATCATTAACGTAGAATTTAAAGGCAGCAACACATTGCAAAAAAGTTGGCACTGGGGCCTTTTTACCACTGTGTTACATCGCCTTTCCTTTTAACGACACTCAGTAAATGTTTGGGAACTGAGGAGACCAATTTTTAAAGCTTTTCAGGTGGAACTCTTTCCCATTCTTGCTTGATGTACAGCTTAAGTTGTTCAACAGTCCGGGGTCTCCGTTGTCGTATTTTACGCTTTGTAATGCGCCAAACATTTTCAATGGGAGACAGGTCTGGACTACAAGCAGGCCAGTCTAGTACCCGCACTCTTTTACTACGGAGCCATGCTGTTGTAACTTGTAACACGTGCAGAATATGGCTTGGCATCGTCTTGCTGAAATAAGCAGGGGCGTCCACGAAAAAGACGTTGCTTGGATGGCAATATATGTTGCTCCAAAACCTGTATGTACCCTTCAGCATTAATGGTGCCTTCACATATGTGTAAGTTGCCCATGCCTTTGGCACTAATACACCCTCATACCATCACAGATGCTGGCTTTTGAACTTTGCGCCTGTAACAGTCCGGATGGTTCTTTTCCTCTTTGGTCCGGAGGAAACGACGTCCACAGTTTCCAAAAACAATTTGAAATGTGGACTCGTCAGACCACAGAACACTTTTCCACTTTGCATCAGTCCATCTTAGATGAGCTTGGGCCCAGCGAAGCCGGCGGCGTTTCTGGGTGCTGTTGATAAATGGCTTTCGCTTTGCATTGTAGAGTTTTAACTTGCTCTTGCAGATGTAGCGATGAACTGTAGTTACTGACAGTGGTTTTCTGAAGTGTTCCTGAACCCATGTGGTGATGTCCTTTACACACTGATGTCGGTTTTTGATGCAGTACTGCCTGAAGGATCGAAGGTCACGGGCATTCAATGTTGGTTTTCGGCCTTGTCGCATGCGTGCAGTGATTTCTCCAGATTCTCTAAACCTTTTGACGATATTACGGACCGTAGATGATGAAATCCCTAAATTTCTTGCAATAGCTCGTTGAGGAATGTTGTTTTTAAACTGTTCGACGATTAGCTCACGCATTTGTTCCCTAAGTGTGTGACCCTCGCCCCATCCTTCTTTGTGAATGACTGAGCATTTCAGGGAAGCTGCTTTTATACCCAATCTGGCACCCACCTGTTCCCAATTAGCCCGTTCACCTGTGGGATGTTCCAAATAAGTGTTTGATAAGCATTCCTCAACTCTGTCTTTTTTGCCACTTGTGCCAGCTTTTTTGAAACATGTTGCAGGCATCAAATTCCAAATGAGCTAATATTTGCAAAAATTACAAAGTTTACCTGTTCGAACATTAAGTAACTTGTCTTTGCAGTGTATTCAATTGAATATAGGTTAAAAAGGATTTGCAAATCATTGTATTCTGTTTTTATTTACGATTTACACAACGTGCCAACTTCACTGGTTTTGAGTTTTGTATTACAGATAAAGCTAAGGTTTGTATTGCAGGCATATAGGAAGTCGTGTATGAAGTTCTATTTGGTGACATTGAACTTGACCCTCAGTGACCTTGATTGCCCAAACTTCACAGTGAAATTTCAATGACTAATCTCCAAAATGGTGACAGATACTTCTGGTTTGTATTGGAGATGTATGGGAACTCATACATGGACTTTTATTTGGTGGCCTTGAACTTGGCCTTCGGCGACCTTCGTAGGTCAAACATCTCATAGTGAAATTTCAATGACTTCTATCACCAAAACTATGACAGATAGAGGTTTGGTTAGGTTTGTATTGTGGCCATATAGGATGTCATGTTTGAAGTTTCATTGGGTGACCTTGACCTTCAGTGACCTTCAATGGCCAAACTATACAGTGAAATTTCAATGACTTATATCAGCTAAATCGTTACAGATTAAGTGTAGGTTTGTATTGGAGACGTGTAGGAAGTCATGCATGAACTTTCATTTGGTGACCTTCATATTGACCTTTGAAGGTGTAACTTGACCTAGAGAAAATTCACTGACTTCTGTGAAAATTCAATGACTTCTACAGATGGAGTTTAGGTTTGTATTAGAGTCATATAGGAAGTCGTATATGAACTTTCATTTGGTGACCGTTGTATTGACCTTCCAAGGTCAAATGAGACCTACTGAAATTTCAACGACTTGTATCACTAATACAGTCACAGATGGAGCCTAGGTTTGTGTCTACATCTAGGAAGTCACATATGAACTTTAATTTGGTGACATTCAACTTGACTATCAGTGACCTTTGAGAGTCAAACTCGACAGTGAAATTACAATGACTTGTATCACCAAAAAGGTCACAGATTGAGCCGAGGTTCCTGCAGGCAATTTAGAGTCTCTAATTAGCCAGACATGCATGTCTTTGGGCAATGGGAAGAAATGGGATTAGCAGTAGGAAACCCATGCTAACTCAACACAGAAAGGCCCCAGGCCAGATTTAAACCCATGACTTTGCTGTGAGGCGTCCATGCCTTTCAACCAAGTATCAGGAATGTATAGATCATAGCTAACTAATGCAAATTTAACGTGGGGCTTGAACATATCCATCTTCCCTCTGCAGCTTTTCTTTCCTCATCTCTGCTGATATCTTCCAGGGAAAAGAAAGGCACTCTCCTCTTCCACTTCTGGTTGCGCAGTGGTTGACGTGCCTTGTTTGCGCCAGAAATCAAGCCTTCATTTTCCCAGGAGATGTGTGCAGTGGCTGACACAACTGCTTAGTGAAAAGCAAGACTTGGAGTTAACCAATCTAAATGCCATGAGTGGCATAATTCTATCGCCATTACACTATGCAATTAACATTTACTTAATGAGAAGTTGGAGCAAAAATTCTGTATATTACCATTTTAATTCTTTTTTTTTTTTCAACAAACACCTGAATCTTTGTCATTTTCTTCTCAAAACCCGCAAGAGCAGAGAAAAGTATTTGGATGATATTTACCATTGACCTGGTGCTCTGTTTTCAAGTTATCCACTTGAGACGAGGCGATTCGTCACAGCTCATAAATTCAGGTGTCATGAAACTTTGCCAAGATTGGAAAAGGGTGGACATTTACAGAACGTGCCTTTTTCTTGGTTTTTTTTTCTAATTTTTTTGGCCTGATTTTGTCTGAACATCCTTAATTGCACCCCTTACCATATAACTGATAAAATTTAAATTGCCGGAATATCTCATCAATGGTGGGGATGTGTTCCATCGTAATTGATAGAAAATTATGTCCATGGTGGGGAAAGTGTTAATATCTACAGCAACAGGAGAATTGGCACCATATTATGCACCTTCCCACACACACTTATGTTGATGATGATCATATTTTCTCCATATTTTTTGGAAGACATTTTAGAACATATTGGGTGCTGTGGGGTGTTCAATACATTTCTCGACTTCCCACATTGCAGTGAAACGGGTTCACGTTGAATGATGGGTCAACTTCAGCGCTCCCAGTCATCGCTCACACATTGCTAGTATAGCAAAGAACTCAATGTCACTCAATGGTTCAAGATTCAAAACTCTTGAACAATTTTGCAAATTTATTTGGTTCATTTTTGGCAGATGCTCGAACCTTTAATAAACCACCAAGATTAATGTGAATTATAATAAAGTACCACTGAGGAATAATTGGTAAAAATTAATTGTTTCTATGGAGTGATTTTCATATTTTTTCTGATAGATTTTTACAATGAAGAGAATGTTCTCTTTTCAGCTGCGCTCTGCGGCACAACAGTAGATTCTATCTTGGCGATTCGCATTTTGCTCCGGTGTTGCCTGTATCAGCTCAACTGCAGAGACTGCTATTGTTGCGGAGGGGAAAACTGGATGATCATTATGAGGCAGGATTGAGTGCAAGGGTAAAGTTGAGGATGAGACATGCGTGATATACTGTCTCGGGCCGAGGCTAAGTACATAATATGCTGAGCTGCGGAAATAAACTGTGCGTTAACAAACATAAATTACGTAAATATCTCTGGAGATGGGCAGGTCTGACTGAAGCTGGCAGCAGAGGTGGGGAGAATGGTGATTAGAGGATTCAGGAATCATGGTGGCCTAAGGAGTGGTAGAAAACGAGGTGTCCACGTGCACTGTGGAGACACCTGGCAGAATATGGTCGTAGCAGCATAAGTGACGGATTGAAGGGAAGGAACAGGGTTTGGTTGAAGGCACACTGCTGTGCAGGGCATGAGGTGGGGTAGAGTATAGATTGCATCCACCAAAAGGACCTCTGTGAAAAGACTTGGAGTCAGGGCAAGGGTTAGGGGATCATAATGGGAGAATTATCTTCATCTGTTTTAGGTGAGGCGATCCGTCAAATTTCCCATAATCTCGTGTCCCGAGTTACAATTTATTCAGAAATCTACCTCAGGCTCGTCTTCTTATTGGATGGAATCTTATGCCAACAGTGAGGCAGAATCTCTGTCATGGCTTCAAATCAAAACCTGAATACTTCATTCAAGGGCAGTGTGTATGCATGTGCGTGTGTGTGTGTGTGTGTGTGCGCTACTCTTCTCCCATTCAGCCTTCACAGTTCTAAAGTCTCCTGACCACCACAGCCCTTATGCACTGGTATTTTTTATTTTTTTTTCCACAGCCTTCGCCCACACATCTTTCAGACGCTCTGTGTTTGCAGTATCTCTTGAATTTGTCCCCTCGCCGATCCTTTCCGCAGCATTTATTTATTTGGCAGTGCCTGCGTTGGGTGCCTGTTTGGATGCTACAGACTTGCTTGAAGAGCAAAGGTGCCTCAGGGATACACAACAGATCAAAGTGTGGAAATGTTTCAGCTCTTTGTTCTGTGTTTTCCTTCAGACGCACTTTGATTCCCCCTCAGGCAGGGAAACTGCAGCTTGGCGTGTTTAATGCGGAGAGCTGGAGTGGGGTTATGAACTATTGTTTAAGATGAATTGGGTTGGGATTTAGGGTTACAGCGCGCACAGGTCACTTCTCACCCCTTATTCGATAAGACTGCGGTTATTGGAATGGATGCCATGAGTGGCTTCGCACGTTTTACTGCAACTGAATGTAGTATTTGCTTTGAATTTCAGTTCTTGTTCTATTGTTTTTTTTTTTTTTTTTTGAAGGAACAGTTTGGTAAAACTCCAGAACTCATTTTAACCTGCCCTTCTTCCACCCCTCTGTCTCTCCAGCTTACAGCACGTTCTACATCGTAGGCCTCATACTCTCCATGCAGATCCCCTTCGTGGGCTTCCAGCCAATCAGGACCAGCGAGCACATGGCTGCAGCAGGTGCTGTTCCTCTGATGTTTCCTCTGTATTTGGAGTTGAACAGAGCAGCTCCATAGCAGAGGCTGCCCTTTGAGAGCTACACTCATATATTTCACTGCGGCATTTGGCTCTAATGTTCAATGAGTTTATTAAGTGTGCAGTCTGCTTCTCCCTATCACAGTCCATTTTTTTTTTTGAGTGGCTGACTATATATTGGCTTTCCCTCGAACTTTTGATTGTTGGTATATGATAATTGGTGAAAGTATTGCCTAACTTGTACCCCAGCATTTTATGGCTTCACTCCTGAATTTGAAATGGCCAAAGGAGCATGAACACGCTTCAAAGGTGGACATTTCAGATGTAAGCAAGTAAGTCATATATAGAAAGTAAATGTCATCAGCTATATTTCATTCAAATCCATGAGCCTGACCAGCTGGGGTTGTTTTAATGAGCAAAGTCAAGATATTTTTGGAACAAAACTTTGCTGAGGACTTTTACTTAATTAACCTGCATTTTCCATCACTGAGACGGGTGTGCTCTGAATCATGTGATGTTGGTCACGACTTCTCATTATTAATTGGTTAAGTATGTTATTGCTCGTATACAGTAAAAACGGCCTGCCAATATATCCTGCTTTGGCCGACCTGTATTGGCCGACTTTAAGCTGTATTGGCCGAGTTCAGCCCGAGCACAAGTAACCATTGGCAACTGTGGCATTCGGTCTCTTGAAAGAAGCGGACGACAGTCGCGGACCGAGCATTTAGCTCTTTAATGAGTCTTGAAGTTGCATACTTCAGAAGTCATAGTCATAATGTTGTCATGATAGCACAACATACTCAACCAATTAATAAAAATATTATAAATTGCTTATTTTTGCATTGCCTTGGTATTGGTCTTTGGGTCGTGGTGCTGAGGGCTTATACCGCGACCCTCAGGCCAAGATCAAGGCAATACAGAAATAAGCAATTAATAACTATTATTATGAAGCAACTTCACTGATTGTGTTCATTCTGACATAAGTCTAAGGAAGATGCTTCAAGTACAGGTCAAAAATAAAATGGGCACCAAACCAAGCAATGGAGATTGCAGGTCGGCGCGAGTCTGATCTTCATAGCCAGCTGAACCCCTCCCATCCCTGGGTGATGTGGAGCTAACTGTGCGAGGACCTTTCCGGTTTGATACTTGACTGTAAGCGCCATCTGCTGTAGAGGCTGCCTTAACAGAATGGGCAGCCAAGCAGCCTCTCTGAAGAGCGGCTTAGTCTCGTCCTTCCTCGGCAAAAACCCCACCTGCAGATCATGTGACCTGTTCCTGGTGTTCTCCACACCCTCATCTCCTCCTTGCAGGTGTGTTTGCACTGCTACAGGCGTATGCCTTCCTGCAGTACCTGAAGGATCGGCTCACCAAGCAGGAGTTCCAGACCCTCTTCTTCCTCGGCGTGTCACTGGCTGCTGGCATAGTCTTCCTCACTGTCATATACCTGACTTACACAGGTCAGTCCGTAACTTCTCACAACGAAGGTGGGTGTGGTCTGAGCAAGGGCACCGGCGATAGGGGTTAAGCGAAATTGTTTGTGTGATCCCATTGCAAGATGGTATGTACAGTTGTTTTTCTATTTGAAACGGGTACAATTTTCCTGCTGACTAAAAATTGTATAAATTAGCATTTTTGTTCAGTATGAATGTGGAACTCTAACTGCAGGTGTCGTTATTTCTGACATAATATATCTCAAAAGGGTCAATAATCAATTTAAACATGAATAACAGCCATATAATAGACAATAACAGAACATTTATTTTTTTTAAATCCTGTGATTATGGGGAGGAAAACCTTCATACACAGTGGCCCCTCAGGACTGGGTTTGAGAATCAGAGCTCTTGACCTGTTTACTTTAGGGAAGTCCCCTTAGGTCAGGTGTTATGGCCTTTTAGTAAATTCCATCATTAGACAATGGGTCATAGCTGAGGTGATGACTATCAAGTTCAGTTATGGCTCTGGCCTTTTGTAAAGCTGATATTGCCCTCTGGTGGACAGTATCCCACACCACGCTTCCTGGTACTGCAGCATATGTTGCAGATGAAAGATCTACGGCGCCTTATCTGGACTGCAGACTCTTCCTCCTGTTGTACAGCTTTCACATTGGCCCCACCCTCCGGCGGGGAAGGTACCGATGATCAATAAGAAATACAACCATGTTCCGGTGCAGCTTTGAAGCTAGTTCTGAAAGCTTCAGTGTTGAGCGCTTTGATATAACCGTGCTCTGAGTTCCGAGCAGGGCAGCTTTGATGTAACCATCCTCACAGTTGCGCGTGGGGCAGCAGCGAGAGCTTAAACTCAGCCCACAGCAGCTCCAGCCTGTCTGATTAGAACGGGGTTACCGACTCAAAACCTGGACTGAAGTGAGGTGCTGTTCCTCCTCAATGCATAGGGTAGCTCTGTCATTATTCATTACAGCACACCAGCAGTGTTTTAGCTCTATGTGCTTGAGCCTGACATCCCATTAAGCCCTTTGAAGTGTTTTTCCTAACCTTTCTCATGCTGCCCAGGTAATCCCACTGAGGGGACATGTTCATTTTCAGAAATCTGCCACTATAGCAGAAAGACTAAAATTTCAAAAATTTCCCAATTATCCGAGCTTTGAACAGTACACTGTGGTACTGTACTGTACAGGGCTTTGGCTGTCCTTTCAGAATTGTATTATTTCTGTGGGTGTGTGTGCATGTGGGCATATTTATGCATTCACTTGAGCTTTTTTCATGTTGTGGTCCTACAGTTCTCTGCATGTAGCCTTTTGCTCTTTAATGCAGAACAGTTCTGAACTTGCTTCAGTAAACTCTCAGCAGTAAAATCTGTTGCAGTACATGTGCTGGCATTTGTTCAATGCACCTTATGAGTGCTACTAGCAATTCTTTGTCCACCTTATCAGTTTTAAAATGTTAATAGTGTTTCATCAGAGTACAGCACACCAGACAGGATTTAATAGCTGTCATCTACCTGCGTGTACATACACCTGATGGGTGGTAAAGAGTTAACTGTGCTCTAGGAGAGTGAAATGGACCTGATGGGAGTTAACATCTAACAGCCTCTATGCATACCTGATTAGTGCTCGAGAGAACAGTGCTCTTGCTGGGTGTAATGCTGCTTTGTGTTTACGTAGGTTACATTGCTCCCTGGAGTGGCCGGTTCTACTCACTGTGGGACACTGGGTAAGAATATACCTGATGTGCCCTCTTTAGCTAATTAAGTTCTGTAGCTTAGTGTAGCATGCAGGATCTCAATGGGATGTGAAAAGGGGGGAAAAGGATCTGGCTAAATAGACTTGGCGTATATTGGAAATGTGTATAGTTTGCTCTGTTTTTTCTCAGGAAAACAGTCTCCCGGTGAATTCTTTTTCATGCGCTCCTCCCTCACCTCCTCATTCCTGCCCTAGATACGCCAAGATCCACATTCCCATCATCGCTTCTGTGTCGGAGCACCAGCCCACCACCTGGGTCTCCTTCTTCTTTGACCTCCACATTCTCGTCTGCACCTTCCCAGCAGGCCTGTGGTTTTGCATCAAGAACATCAACGATGAGCGCGTTTTTGGTGAGTGCTCAGTCACGGATCATCGCTAAGGGATGCAGGGGTGAGCCCGCAGTCAAACTGCACCGGCGTACAAACCCGTTCAGTTGAGGGTGTTTTAAGCTGCAGTTAAGCAATTGGAACTGTCCCATTAATTACAACCCCCAAAAAGTTGGGACAGTATGTCAAATTGAAATTTAAAGCAGTGATTTTTAAATCGTCATTGACCTGTATTATGTCGAAAATGATACAACAGCACATTATTTGATGTTTCACTGCATGAATTTTGTTGATTTTGTAAAATAAAAAGACATTTCAATTTTGACTCTTGCAACATATTTTTAAAAAGTTGAGACAGTATTTACCGCTTTTTGTTTGCCATTCCTTTTCACAACACTGTAAGCATTTAGAGACCGAAGACACCAAGTGATTAAGCGTTACAGGTGTAATTTGGACCCATCCTCCTTACAAACATGTCTTTACTGTTTTTCCCATAAAGACCACATATGATGCCTGAACTCTTTTCCCCATAAAGGCCACATATGATGCCTGAACTCTTTTCCCCATAAAGACCACATATGATGCCTGAACTCTTTTCCCCATAATGACCACATATGATGCCTGAACTCTTTTCCCCAAAATGAACACATATGATGCTTTAACTCTTTTCCCCATAAAGACCACATATGATGCCTGAACTCTTTTCCCCATAATGAACACATATGATGCTTTAACTCTTTTCCCCATAAAGACCACATATGATGCCTGAACTCTTTTCCCCATAATGAACACACATGATGCCTGAACTCTTTTCCCCATAATGAACACATATGATGCTTTAACTCTTTTCCCCATAAAGACCACATATGATGCCTGAACTCTTTTCCCCATAATGAACACATATGATGCTTTAACTCTTTTCCCCATAATGACCACATATGATGCCTGAACTCTTTTCCCCATAAAGACCACATATGATGCCTGAACTCGTTTCTCCATAATGAACACATATGATGCTTTAACTCTTTTCCCCATAAAGACCACATATGTTGCCTGAAATCTTTTCCCCATAATGACCACATATGATGCCTGAACTCTATTCCCCATAAAGACCACATATGATGCCTGAACTCTTTTCCCCATAAAGACCACATATGATGCCTGAACTCTTTTCCCCATAAAGGCCACATATGATGCCTGAAATCTTTTCCCCATAATGACCACATATGATGCCTGAACTCTTTTCCCCATAAAGGCCACATATGATGCCTGAAATCTTTTCCCCATAATGACCACATATGATGCCTGAACTCTATTCCCCATAAAGACCACATATGATGCCTGAACTCTTTTCCCCATAAAGACCACATATGATGCCTGAACTCTTTTCCCCATAAAGGCCACATATGATGCCTGAACTCTTTTCCCCATAATGACCACATATGATGCCTGAACTCTTTTCCCCAAAATGAACACATATGATGCTTTAACTCTTTTCCCCATAAAGACCACATATGATGCCTGAACTCTTTTCCCCATAATGAACACATATGATGCCTGAACTCTTTTCCCCATAATGACCACATATGATGCCTGAACTCTTTTCCCCATAATGAACACATATGATGCTTTAACTCTTTTCCCCATAAAGACCACATATGATGCCTGAACTCTTTTCCCCATAATGAACACACATGATGCCTGAACTCTTTTCCCCATAATGAACACATATGATGCTTTAACTCTTTTCCCCATAAAGACCACATATGATGCCTGAACTCTTTTCCCCATAATGAACACATATGATGCTTTAACTCTTTTCCCCATAATGACCACATATGATGCCTGAACTCTTTTCCCCATAAAGACCACATATGATGCCTGAACTCTTTTCCCCATAATGACCACATATGATGCTTTAACTCTTTTCCCCAAAATGAACACATATGATGCTTTAACTCTTTTCCCCATAAAGACCACATATGATGCCTGAACTCTTTTCCCCATAATGAACACATATGATGCCTGAACTCTTTTCCCCATAATGACCACATATGATGCCTGAACTCTTTTCCCCATAATGAACACATATGATGCTTTAACTCTTTTCCCCATAAAGACCACATATGATGCCTGAACTCTTTTCCCCATAATGAACACACATGATGCCTGAACTCTTTTTCCCATAAAGACCACATATGATGCCTGAACTCTTTTCCCCATGAAGACCACATATGATGCCTGAACTCTTTTCCCCATAAAGGCCACATATGATGCCTGAACTCTTTTCCCCATAAAGACCACATATGATGCCTGAACTCTTTTCCCCATAAAGACCACATATGATGCCTGAACTCTTTTCCCCATAAAGGCCACATATGATGCCTGAAATCTTTTCCCCATAAAGACCACATATGATGCCTGAAATCTTTTCCCCATAAAGACCACATATGATGCCTGAACTCTTTTCCCCATAATGACCACATATGATGCCTGAACTCTTTTCCCCAAAATGAACACATATGATGCTTTAACTCTTTTCCCCATAAAGACCACATATGATGCCTGAACTCTTTTCCCCATAATGAACACATATGATGCCTGAACTCTTTTCCCCATAATGACCACATATGATGCCTGAACTCTTTTCCCCATAATGAACACATATGATGCTTTAACTCTTTTCCCCATAAAGACCACATATGATGCCTGAACTCTTTTCCCCATAATGAACACACATGATGCCTGAACTCTTTTCCCCATAATGAACACATATGATGCTTTAACTCTTTTCCCCATAAAGACCACATATGATGCCTGAACTCTTTTCCCCATAATGAACACATATGATGCTTTAACTCTTTTCCCCATAATGACCACATATGATGCCTGAACTCTTTTCCCCATAAAGACCACATATGATGCCTGAACTCGTTTCTCCATAATGAACACATATGATGCTTTAACTCTTTTCCCCATAAAGACCACATATGTTGCCTGAAATCTTTTCCCCATAATGACCACATATGATGCCTGAACTCTATTCCCCATAATGACCACATATGATGCCTAAACTCTTTTCCCCATAATGACCACATATGATGCCTGAACTCTATTCCCCATAATGACCACATATGATGCCTGAACTCTTTTCCCCATAAAGACCACATATGATGCCTGAAATCTTTTCCCCATAAAGACCACATATGATGCCTGAACTCTTTTCCCCATAATGACCACATATGATGCTTTAACTCTTTTCCCCATAAAGACCACATATGATGCCTGAAGTCTTTTCCCCAATATGAACACATATGATGCTTTAACTCTTTTCCCCATAATGACCACATATGATGCCTGAACTCTTTTCCCCATAAAGACCACATATGATGCCTGAACTCTTTTCCCCATAATGAACTCATATGATGCTTTAACTCTTTTGCCCATAATGACCACATATGATGCCTGAACTCTTTTCCCCATAAAGGCCACATATGATGCCTGAAATCTTTTCCCCCTAATGACCACATATGATGCCTGAACTCTTTTCCCCATAAAGACCACATATGATGCCTGAACTCTTTTCCCCATAATGAACTCATATGATGCTTTAACTCTTTTGCCCATAATGACCACATATGATGCCTGAACTCTTTTCCCCATAATGACCACATATGATGCCTGAACTCTTTTCCCCATAAAGACCACATATGATGCCTGAATTCTTTTCCCCATAAAGACCACATATGATGCCTGAACTCTTTTCCCCATAATGAACACATATGATGCCTGAACTATTTTCCCCATAAAGACCACATATGATGCCTGAACTCTTTTCCCCATAAAGACCACATATGATACCTGAACTCTTTTCCCCATAATGAACACATATGATGTTTTAACTCTTTTCCCCATAATGACCACATATGATGCTTAAACTCTTTTCCCCATAATGAGCACATATGATGCCTGAACTCTTTTCCCCATAAAGACCACATATGATGCCTGAACTCTTTTCCCCCTAATGACCACATATGATGCCTGAACTCTTTTCCCCATAAAGACCACATATGATGCCTGAACTCTTTTCCCCATAATGAGCACATATGATGCCTGAACTCTTTTCCCCATAATGACCACATATGATGCCTGACCTCTTTTCCCCATAAAGACCACATATGATGCCTGAACTCTTTTCCCCATAATGACCACATATGATGCCTGAACTCTTTTCCCCATAATGACCACATATGATGCCTGACCTCTTTTCCCCATAATGACCACATATGATGCCTGAACTCTTTTCCCCATAATGACCACATATGATGCCTGAACTCTTTTCCCCATAATGACCACATATGATGCCTGAACTATTTTACCCATAATGAACACATATGATGCTTTAACTCTTTTCCCCAGAAAGACCACATATGATGCCTGAACTCTTTTACCCATAATGAACACATATGATGCTTTAACTCTTTTCCCCATAATGACCACATAGGATGCCTGAACTCTTTTCCCCATAAAGACCACATATGATGCCTGAACTCTTTTCCCCATAATGAACACATATGATGCTTTAACTCTTTTCCCCATAATGACCACATATGATGCCTGAACTCTTTTCCCCATAAAGACCACATATGTTGCCTGAAATCTTTTCCCCCTAATGACCACATATGATGCCTGAACTCTTTTCCCCATAATGAACACATATGATGCTTTAACTCTTTTCCCCATAATGACCACATATGATGCCTGAACTCTTTTCCCCATAAAGACCACATATGTTGCCTGAAATCTTTTCCCCCTAATGACCACATATGATGCCTGAACTCTATTCCCCATATTGACCACATATGATGCCTGAACTCTTTTCCCCATAAAGACGACATATGATGCCTGAAATCTTTTCCCCATAAAGACCACATATGATGCCTGAACTCTTTTCCCCATAATGAACACATATGATGCTTTAACTCTTTTCCCCATAATGACCACATATGATGCTTTAACTCTTTTCCCCATAAAGACCACATATGATGCCTGAACTCTTTTCCCCATAATGAACACATATGATGCTTTAACTCTTTTCCCCATAATGACCACATATGATGCCTGAACTCTATTCCCCATAATGACCACATATGATGCCTAAACTCTTTTTCCCATAATGACCACATATGATGCCTGAACTCTATTCCCCATAATGACCACATATGATGCCTGAACTCTTTTCCCCATAAAGACCACATATGATGCCTGAAATCTTTTCCCCATAAAGACCACATATGATGCCTGAACTCTTTTCCCCATAATGAACACATATGATGCCTTAACTCTTTTCCCCATAATGACCACATATGATGCTTTAACTCTTTTCCCCATAAAGACCACATATGATGCCTGAACTCTTTTCCCCATAATGAACACATATGATGCTTTAACTCTTTTCCCCATAATGACCACATATGATGCCTGAACTCTTTTCCCCATAAAGACCACATATGATGCCCGAACTCTTTTCCCCATAAAGACCACATATGATGCCTGAAATCTTTTCCCCCTAATGACCACATATGATGCCTGAACTCTTTTCCCCATAATGAACACATATGATGCTTTAACTCTTTTCCCCATAATGACCACATATGATGCCTGAACTCTTTTCCCCATAAAGACCACATATGATGCCTGAACTCTTTTCCCCATAATGAGCTCATATGATGCTTTAACTCTTTTGCCCATAATGACCACATATGATGCCTGAACTCTTTTCCCCATAAAGACCACATATGATGCCTGAACTCTTTTCCCCATAAAGACCACATATGATGCCTGAATTCTTTTCCCCATAATGACCACATATGATGCTTTAACTCTTTTCCCCATAATGACCACATATGATGCCTGAACTCTTTTACCATCATGACCACATATGATGCCTGAACTCTTTTCCCCATAATGAACACATATGATGCTTTAACTCTTTTCCCCATAATGACCACATATGATGCCTGAACTCTTTTCCCCATAATGACCACATATGATGCCTGAACTCTTTTCCCCATAATGAACACATATGATGCTTTAACTCTTTTCCCCATAATGACCACATATGATGCCTGAACTATTTTCCCCATAAAGACCACATATGATGCCTGAACTCTTTTCCCCATAAAGACCACATATGATACCTGAACTCTTTTCCCCATAATGACCACATATGATGCTTTAACTCTTTTCCCCATAATGAGCACATATGATGCCTGAACTCTTTTCCCCAATATGAACACATATGATGCTTTAACTCTTTTCCCCATAATGACCACATATGATGCCTGAACTCTTTTCCCCATAAAGACCACATATGATGCCTGAACTCTTTTCCCCATAATGAACACATTTGATGCTTTAACTCTTTTCCCCATAAAGACCACATATGATGCCTGAACTCTTTTCCCCATAATGACCACATATGATGCCTGAACTCTTTTCCCCATAATGACCACATATGATGCCTGAACTCTTTTCCCCATAATGACCATATAGGACGCCTGTATGCATATCAGTGGACCTTTTTCCTTGCCTCCCCTCTGATTGAAAACGGGGGCATCCCCACGGCATCAAATGTCCTCCTCATTGATATGGCCAGAGTCGTCATTTGTTGTCATTATGGGGAAAGGTAGGGGGGAAGTCTATGGGGAAAAGAGTTAAGGCAGCAGTAAAGGGTCTTGGTTGAAGCATTTTGCATTTCAGAATGCTCCACATGTTCTCTGTTGTGGATAAGTGGGGACTGCAGGCAGGTCAAGACCTGCACCCTCTTCTTTTACAGCCATTCAACTGCAATACATGCCGATTGCGGTTTCCCGTTGTCTCGTTCAAATTTCCATGGGTGTCCCTGGAAAAAAAAAAACTTTCTTTTGAAGGCAACGAACATTGGTCCAAAATCTCAGTGTACTTTTCAAAATAAATGGTGCCTTCACAGTAGTGCAAGTTATCCTTGCCAAGGGCACTAATATAACTCCATATAATGGCAGAGCGTGGCTTTTAGACGTGCTGCGAGTAACCATCTGGATGGCCCTTTTTTCTTTAGTCCAGAGCACACATAGTCCATTTTTTCCAAAAATACTGCAAAATCAGAATTTGCGCTACGATTTCTTCTTACTGGTCAGATTGCCTGAAGGAGATTAATTTCGCTTCTCCAATTAATTAAAAAAATAAAATAAAAATTTGGTCTAATGTGTGTGAAGTTGGCTGGGCATTTATATCGCAACAAAAATATGTACTCTTCAGGTTGACTCACAAATGATAACATCCATTAAATAAATGTAATCGTTTATTGAATCAATTTTCATAAATTGTTACTATGGGGTTATTTCTAATTGCCAACCCACAAACTTTAAAGAAAAGGCTTACAGTTTCCTCACCATTTAGCGCGTAATTACAGTCACCCGGTTACCGTTTGAATTTGCTTAATTGACAATTAAACAATTTGTAACATATGCCTAATGATCAAGGGCAAGTAAGTAGCCTATAAGGATTAAGAAATGATGGTGACAAAGTAATTGCTTTTAGGCTATATTTACCACGATTGGTGTTGCACTGTGAGGAAGGCAATATCCTAATAACTGCAAAAAAAGTGTGGAACTTTTTCTGAATAATATGTCTCGTTTTATTTTTTATTCAGCAGTGTTGGCCTGGTGTAACTTAAGGTGGCACTTCATTTGAAAATGTTTCCCGCATTAAGAAAATGCTATTAAAGGGAAAGATGCCACACTGAACACTGGAGTTAAATAGATCTATGCAAATCTAAGCTAGTATATGTGCTCAATGAATTTAGAGACTTCAAAAGACACCATAACCTGATGTGTCATCATTAATGAGAATCGGCACATGCCTCATAACTACGTGAAGCCATCAATGACAATGCTATCAAAAATGGCCAAATTGGCCAGGCATTCAGCCGCTTGGTCTAAGCGGTATGCAAATTGTCGGTTACGAATGAAAGTCACAGGTTCAAATAAATTCAGCGATTAAAGGTGACATCTGCACTGGCTTTGAACCTCAGGCGGTAGACTACTGTGTTCACTAATAATGTTTAGCCATCGCAATGAAATGCATCTGGGTCCTCTAAGCTACTGCGCTAATAATTTGCGCATTAAAAAGTCTTTGGGCCAACTAATAGGCTGCACCGACTGCAGTTAAGCATTTTAATTGATCATTTTTTATTAGTCAACATTCCACCCTGCAGTGGACTTGAAATCAAATTTACCTTTTGTTTAGTGAATGTATATCCTGAAACTAAGTGAATGAATATTTGAGTTGATCTAAAGCAGAGTCCCAGAATGTTTAGAGTAGAATGGCTTTAGAAATGACTGCAAACTTAGCCCTCCACACAGTTTGCAAACGTAGTATATATCACTTGCCTGGGGGGAAGAACATTGTTTCAACATAGCGATTATTACTAGACATTTTACAGAGCTGCTATTTTTGTCATATTTTTCATTTATTTCAACCCACAGATATTTACATACCATCTGTCCAAAGACAAACAGCGATTTGTTTCCAACTCCAAGTAACCGGCACATGCAGTACATGTACAACATTATATGCTTTGGGCAGCGCCCGTTGCATTTTTCATTAAATACAACCAATTCCTTAACAATACCAGAACTCTGCCTCATCTATGTTTCTCTTGTGGAGAATTGCTCCCCCCTGCCAGGACAAAAGCACACAAAAGTTTGGATAATTATTTGTTTTTTGATCTAGATGGGTCAATAATTTGGTCGTCTTGAGGGTGAAAAATAAGAAAATTTTTATTATCAAAGCGACAGTGAGTGGTGGTTAGCTGGCTTGCTCCCTAACATTGATTGTCTTAGTTGTCAGTTTGCGGTTGGTAGTAATGTTTACGACAAATCCTCATTTGCCCCCTCCATTGATTTTCTATCAGGGACAGGATTCTGTAAGGGCTCTAACTGGCATTTTGGCTAAACAATATAGCGAGAATGACTGGCCAGAAGTGGAGGCGGGCGATCCGATTAGACTGCTACAACATGTGAAAACTATCAATTGATGCATTTGGGCTTCTGTTTTTTTTTAATTTAATGTTATGTAGACCCTGTCTGGCACATTATATAAATTAAACAAGCCATTGTGTGTCTGTGGATAACGAGGCGCGCTCAGGCAGCTGTTGAAGGTGTTCACGGGTAGGTAGTGTTATCACGGCAGTGGTCTTGTAAAGCGTGATGCAATTTTTAATGAACCGTGCTGGGACATCATTGAGCCATTGTAATTTCCTTCAGCCTGAATCAATATTTTGCAAAGAACTGTTTAGTACCCAGTCAGAAACCACTTAACTGGAAAAAGATGCTACGTTTTTTTTTTTTTCAGGCTTGTGTAGTCCGAAAAGGATGCAAAGCGTGATTCTATAACTGTAGCTGTATTCCATGGTTTTTAGGCTACAGTTGTTTACGTCTGTGCACTTGGAAAGAACCCAACTGATTATGAATAGGAATATTATTAGGGGATATTTTGACTGGCCAGTTTAAAATTTCTCAGACATGAACAGATTTTATTGGCCAAAACCAGCTATTATTGGCGAGCATAAACCCAGCTTGAAATACTGATTCTGCTGACCACCATACATGGTTTTACTGTGTAATTTTTTTCCCCCTTGCCCATACCTCTGAGCCCGGTGAAGTCGACTGCGCTTCTACACTTTAGATAAGGCTTGCTTTTTGCTTAGCAAAGTTTTAAGTCGCAAACTTTTGTCAAATACTACTCCCAAAAATGCTTAAGTAGTACTTAGCCCTTATGGACGATGAATAAATGATGGTTCTTGATACTGTGCTGTCTGAGTGATTGGAGATCACCAGTATTCAGCTTCGGCTTGTGCCCTTGTCCTTCGTGTTCAGAAAATACTCCAGATTCCTTGAATCCTGCAATTATCTTATGCAGTGTTGAGGGTGAAATATCCCTTTTTCCCCCGTCTTTCTTTGAGGAATTTTGTTTTCAAAGATTTTAAAAAGCATTTTTGCCAAATTGATGATCCTTGGCCCAACTGCTCCTGAAGGACTAGGCCTTTCCTGCATTCTGCTTTTCAGAATGATGTCAATCAGCTGCTGACATCAGCAGTATCAAATCACTTATCTCTTTTTTTTTTTTTTTTTTTTTTGACCTCATTACTAGTCCTGAATTGCTTTAGTCCCAACTTTTTGGGATGCGTTGATGGCCTGAATAGAAGGAATGGATGTATATTTACAAATAAAATACTATTGATCAGAGAAATATTTAGACTTTATACTGTCTGCAGTGAAATACAAGTCAAGATAAATTTATAAATCGTTGCTTTCTGTAAATATTTCCCTTACCTTTCTAACTTTTTCAGAGTTGGGGTTGTAAATTTCTCTTAAAAATCCTTTGAAACCAGCTCACAGCGCTGGTTCTGTTTTGAGTGCAATGTTTGCTCCTTAAGTGATTGCTGCTTGGCATTGTATTGTTGGCAGAAAAGTGCAACATTATTATCCCTTATCCTAGGATGAAGGCTTTGTTGATCTCGCTCTCACACAGGTTTTATTGAATGATCTATGATGGTGACGTTTGATAAAAATGCGGGCTGAATCTCAGCCTTTTGTCTGCTTCGAAGTAAATGGGCTGGTAATAATTCACCTTGTGGATGTTGCTGAAAAGCTTTTATAGAACAATTTATTTGTTTTTGCATCTCAACAGGCTATGTAATGCAGCATAATCCCCTCTGTTTTATCGATTCTTGTGAAGAAAAATGCGCTCACATTTTCATCACATTCCATCACATTCCAATGCAAATATTAGGCATCAGATTTGAAATGTGTGTATGCCTAACCAGTCTGTTGTTCTTGAGAAAGACATACAGTGGGCTCCAACATTACTGGCACCCCTGACTGGCAAAGCACAAACAATACTTTAAAAAATTCTAAAAATATATATTTATGGAGAAACTCTAAAAAGCAACCTGTGAGAAATATTATACGATATTAATGTTCCAATGAACCAACCAAAATCATTTACCGATTTGATTAAAAATCCTCAATTTCACAATAAATGACACACTTAAAGATAATTGTGGATAACATCTACCAAAATTAAGCCAGGTATTAAAATCCACTGAATTAAGTTTTATCTAAGTGTTAAGGAACTAAAGCCATTACATGACTTCCTGTTTCCCTAGAGAATAAAAATGGGGTAACAGACATGCAGTATCCCTTTGTCATCCAACACCATGAAGAAAAGAAAACAGCTGTCATTTCAAAAGAGGCAGATGGTCACAGAACTTTGTAATTAATAACTGCAATAGCTGCAAGAAAATTTACAAATGATTAAATATGCTACTGAATGCTGCCGGGGCAATAATTTAAAAATTCCAAAGATATAGAACTTTTGTGTCATGTACCCTTGATTTTTTCAACTGCATTTTGCCCCCCAGGGTACTGAGGAGGATGGTGAGAAGCAACAAAATCCCCAAGAATTACTGTAAAGGAATTGCAGGCATTGGTGGCATCTTGGCGTCGCCAGGTTTCAAAAAGCACCATCAGGTGCCGCCTCCACAACCACAGGCACTTTGGAAGGGTTGCCAGAAGAGGACCTTTTCTGACCAGAAGACACAGAAGCAAACACTACGAGTTTGCCAAACATTATTTGACTGGAACAAGATGCTTAGGTCAGATGAGACCAAAATTGCACATTTCGGTCAGATGCAGCATCTGCATATTTGACGTCGAAACGGAGATGTATACAAGGAGAAGCGCCTCATACTCACGGTGAAATATGATGTGGGATCAGACATGTTTTGGGGCTGTTTTGATACTAGGGATCCAGGAGCACTGGGTAAGATTAATGGCATAATGAATTCCACAAAGTATCAGGATATTTCGGCTGACAATCTGCCTGCATCTGTCAGAAGGCTGTGACTTGACCGGAGGTGGATTTTCCAGACAGAAATTGCCCCAAAGCCTACCTCAAGATGCACACAGAAATGGTTCCTTGACAGCAAAATCAATGTTCTGCAATGGCCATCTCAGTCTCCAGGCCTCAGTCCAGTTGAAACGTGTGGGCTGAGTAGAAGAGCCAGTTGATGAATACAAATCCAAGAACATGAAGGATCATGAAAGGATCTGCTCAAGAGGAGTGGTTGCATGAAGTCCTAAATGAAGTGCCAATTATTATGAAACCTTAATTTTTGTTGGAATTTATTTAATATTAAATGATTATGATTTTGGTTGTTTCCACAAAACATTAACTACAAGTAATTTCACGCGTGTTGGTATATTCCATTTCTCTATAATTATATTGTTTATATTTTTTGTATCGTTTGTGTGCTGCCAGTCAGGGGTGGCAGTCATTTTGAAGCCCACTGCATAAAGATGTATGGTTTCGGTGCAGTGGTTAGATCATTCAACTTCTATGTCTCCTATGGCCAGTGACTCTCCACTGGATTTACTTTCTGACAGTTGAAGTGGAAGAAGTGTTTCTCATTGCCCTGGGCCTTTTCATATGCAGCAATGGGATCTCTGTGCTATTATTAGTGGCTGCTCTTGGTGGGTATGTGAACCAGCTTTATCCGACAGAGGTGAGGGAGTGAGGATATTCTATGGACCCTGAGAGCAGATTTTAAGGGCTTTTAAATTACTTCACAGAGAAGTAAAAACCAAGTCAGCAGACTGCCTTCCTATCAAAGTGCGATTCAGCAGGCCACCTTTCATTAATCCAAAATAAATGTTTGAGAAATGTGCAGATGGAAGGAGGTAAACTTCTGCGTGCTGCTAATGAGAGCGCTCATTAAAGGACACCCTTGAAGGGTTTTTGTGTCGCTGTCCGTTTCAGCCATAATGATGACTTTGTACTGGGGAGTGTATTTTCTTTAATAGCTAACGTTATGCAAAGGGTGTTGTCACGCAAGAGGGGTATGATGGGGGCTTGGGATCACCACAGGAGGCTAGTGAGCTGTTGAGCTTTACTCTTTTTCACTCATGCTTTAGACTAGTCCATCTGATTGATGGCTTTTCTTAAGCCTCAGTGCTTCCCACTGTCTAGGCTAAGCAGTCTGTCACTACCTGCTGATATATTAGTAATGGCTGAATAAAGCTTTCTGAATGCGATAAAGTTCTTTCTAAACCAATCTGATCCGGAGTCAGCACTTCCTGCGCCAATGGTGCTCATGAAACTGGTGACTGCTGATGTTGAATTAGTGATTTACAGTGCTCACCTTCATTGTGCTCCCACCCAGTGGCACTGTACGCCATCAGCGCCGTGTACTTTGCGGGGGTGATGGTGCGGCTGATGCTGACGCTGACGCCGGTGGTGTGTATGCTGTCGGCCATCGCCTTCTCCAACGTCTTCCAACACTACCTGGGAGACGACATGAAGCGCGAGAGTCCGCCCACTGATGACAGCAGCGATGAGGACGACAAGAAGAACTCTGGAAACCTGTATGACAAGGTGAGGGGTTACATATAGGCATCATTACAGGATGACGGGTCATACATGGCCTCTGTGACATGGTGAATAGTTAGGTGGGGTCAGCTTGACCGTTTGGTCATGATGACAGGCTTGGGGGTTTGGTGTGACTGGGTGAGAGGTTAGGTGTGGTCACCATGATGGGGTCATCTCAATAGATATGGTCATCAATGTAGGATAAGAGGTCACGTGTGGCCTCTTATGACATGGGGAGTGGTTAGATGGGGTCAACGTGACTGGGTTAGAGGTTAGGTGTGGTCTCTATAATGGGGTCATCTGAATCGATATGGTCATCGTAGCAGGATGAGAGATTGTGTGTGCTTTTTATGACATGGCGAGTGGTTAGGTGTGCTCATTATGGTGGGTGAGATGTTATTTGTGGTCAATAATGATAGGGTAGGGGTGGTCATTCCACCTACATGAATGGTGTAGGTGGTATATTACATAGCAGGCAATCATGTATCAAACTGTCCTTGTCTCCTGCATACATACCTCAGTGTGTACCCATCCTAGGATATCCTGCCAAACGCAACCTCCGTGCCCTTCCAGCGTGATTGACGGCTGTCTGTTCCCCTCCCGGCAGGCGGGGAAGGTGCGGAAGCACGTGTCCGAGCAAGAGAAGTCCGAGGAGGGTCTGGGCCCCAACATTAAGAGCATCGTCACCATGCTGATGCTCATGCTGTTGATGATGTTCGCCGTGCACTGCACCTGGGTCACCAGCAACGCCTACTCCAGCCCCAGCGTTGTCCTGGCTTCCTACAACCACGACGGGTTAGAGAGAAGCTGTGCTTCGACGTACACACGTGTGCACACACACGCGCACGTCCACACACAACACGCATCGCACACCCGCCTTCCCTTTTATCTCCAGGTGGTGTGGTTATGGCCATGGACCATGTTCATGGACTTTGTTTCTTCCCCAGATCTCGCAACATCCTGGACGACTTCCGGGAGGCCTACTACTGGCTGCGGCAGAACACGGACGAGCACGCGCGTGTCATGTCCTGGTGGGATTATGGGTACCAGATTGCTGGCATGGCCAACAGAACCACACTGGTGGACAACAACACGTGGAACAACAGCCACATTGCCCTGGTGAGACACATGGACACCAAAAATTCCTTCACTTTCATAATATCCTGGTGCAGTGCCCATTCAAAACGTGCCTGATTGGAATTGGCTGATCGCTGGGCCTCTGGCAGTGTTGCTTGCAGTTTTCTTGAAAGAAGCTCAGTGAAACAACTTTTCACTCAACACTGCTCTTCCTTGGGTCCTCAGCAGTACACGCGGCGAGGGAGAGGTGAATCAGATGAACAGTCGGGGATAGAATTGGAGGACATGTATTTATGAAAACATGCATACGTATATTGAGACGGACAGACAGGCAGGCAGACATACAGACTCTCCTTCTGTTTTAGATTGATTACAATACAGGAGCATGGCACTCTTGGTACCAATAAGTCTAAAAAAGGCAGTTTGTTGCATGAAGCACCCTGAGGAAGGGTTTCACTTGAACCGTTCATGTGGCAATAAAGTAAGTTTATTCAGAGGAGTGCCGTCCTGAATATTTTTTGACACTTGGTGCCAATAACATCATTGTGGCAGAGGGAATTTAATAGAGTCCTGACACTGTTTTACTGGTTGACAATGAATTTGGCGCCTGGAAAAATTTAACGATAACCAGTTAACATTAACATGCTTCTATGGCCTTTTACCCTAGGTTTGCCCTTTTTACCGATCTGAAGATCCTGTTTTGATTCCATAATTATCCTGAATTGAATTGATTAGAGATTTGTTTTCATTATTTCCGCAGGCTTCCTGTCTTTACTCGATAATTTGATAAACACAATTGCAGACCATCAGTCTGCTTATTCATTTTCCTGTCGCTTCGTATTAAAGGAATTCCACTTGCATCCTCTTTAGTCCACTTATTTCCTCTGTTCCCTCCAATGCCGAAAGTTTTTTTATCCCTTTGTTATTTAATTAATTAATTAATTTATTTATTTATTTATTTAAATTTGGCATTTCCAATCCCACCCGAATCTGGAATGCCCAATTGAGGAACTATGTACAAGACTTGCTCGTATGCGACCCTTTGTTGCCAATTCAGGAGAGAGAGACAGTCCACAGCTCTCCTCTGAAGCACATGCCCATCAACTACTGCTTCTTTACACTCATTGGTTGAATTCTCGCAAGTTCAGAACGAGGGCGGAGGATACCCGAACATGAACATGCCTAGAATCTTCCTGACGAGCGCCCGGCTGGCCAACAGGAGGCGCTTGAGCAACGAACAAAGCAACCATTTTATATTTCCCTTCCCGGCAGTCCCTTCCCAATTTGCATCCTTGTAGCGCAATGGCCAATTATGCGCTACTAAATAGTTGCTGACCACTGCCGGTTGATACGACCGGGGCTCGAACCCGCACTGTAATAGTCACTTCTGCTCTGCAATGCGGTGCTTCAACCGAGTGAGCTATCCGGCTGCTTCGTCCCTTTTTCATTTTTTGAATGTACAGATCTGTCTATTTCCTGTTGGCCGAAACCAACGGGTGCTGACAGCTGATGGAATTTTATCGGCACGCATTTCTCAGGTTTTCCTTTAAAGAAATGTTGGGTCATTTCAGTTTTTTTTTCCCTCCTGTGTCCTGAGATGATATTGGGCCGGGTTACTATCATTCTCTTGGTTTTCGGCTTGAGGTCTTTATACTCAGGTAATAATGTCAGGTCTGTCTACCAATTACCCAGTATGTCCACTTTATCTGACAGCTACTTTGGAAGGAAAGTGGCTTGCCAAATATTATCTGGGAAGATCTTTTTATTTTCGAGAGGTCATCCTCTGTCTGAAGATGGGCTGGGTTGCTGTAGTGCGGACTGTAGCAGGAAGCTCATTCAACCACCTCTCGGCCACAACAGAGAGGACGTGTGAGGATATTCTGCATATACAGAGCTGACTGATGGGCTGACACCAATTTCCTTGTAATTTTGCTAAGGCCAATATTGTTAGCCTGTGAGGATAAATGAACATGTCATTGCTTTAGCTGTGCCTGACTGCTGATCTGTTGAGCTTCAGTAGTCCTGATGAGAACAGTAAAACTTCTTTTACTGTTTGTGTCCACTCTGTCGTGTTAAGCCATACTCCACAGTTTTAGGAGTTAAGCCCTGGCTGTTGCCGAGGGAAAAGCCTCATCTGCCCTCTTAATGTCTGCCCTGTCTCACAGACTGTAAACATTATTTTTTATTACAGCATTTAGCAGCGCTCATATGGTGCCATGCCTGTCTGCTGGGTGAAAGCTGCTCAATGCAGAGCTGGCATTCCCAAAGCCTTGTGCCTGTGACATTTGCTGAAATGCCAGTAACATTTACCCAGAGATTAAAACAGCTCAGCGAAGGCAGGTTTAAGTGATACGAGTTGGATGCCATGACTCTTGGCTGCTATTCTGGCCCCAGTGTGCACAGTGTTGCTGTTAGCTGAGCCAATTGTAATTTTCCCAATTCATTTTAAGAGCTAGTTCACCCAGAAATTATAGGTATATTTCCTCTTGCCCAAAGTAAGGAAAAGTAGTTTTTACGGAACATAACAAAATAAAGCTTTGGATATTTGTGATTAACTGTGGAATCGTGTCTAAGGTTTCATATGTGAATACTTCATGAGTTGAAGTCACTGAAGCTTGGAAGCATTGAAGTATTTTGAATCTGGGAAATATCTAATATCAAATATCTAAACTCACCAATTCTCTGCAAAACTATCTCAGTTGATGGATTGTAAAACCTGCTGTTTGTTCTTGGGTGAACAATCAGTGGAAATTTTTATTCTAATAAAACCATTTTCAAAATGAATACAAAACCCCACCGAAAGTCATTTCCAATTCACTAATAAATGATTTTCGTGCGCATTTCACCATAAACTGACAGAGAGATGGCTTTGTATAATCAACTGAACTCAATTGGATGTTTTCTCACGAAATATAAATGCTTAAATCAAAAGCATATTATCAATATGCAGCTTTTTATTGCTTCATGAAAAATTAGATTATGTTTATTGTCTAACCTGTCTGTTGGACCGAACAAAAACAATCACGATTGAAGGTTTTCTTTTTTTTTCCTCTCAATCACGCTGACACTGGCTACCAGTGACGCTAGAAATCCTGGCTTCATCAAGTTTATGATAAAATTAATTGCTTTGCATCAAATCACAATCGTGATATGCCAGTATAAAAGCCTGTGTAGTCATAAGTAAGAGTATATTGACCATTACATAGAATTATTTTGATGCATTCTAGTCAGCAACTGGCAAAAATGGTTAAACTTCACTGTTTTATGTTTTTTACAAATTCAAAGTCCTCCTGTAATTTCAACATTTCATGAAAGGTATTGACAAGCTGCATGTCAGTTACTGCTAATGATTTTAAGCCTTCAGATTTTGTGGTTACAATATGATCCAGTGCCCAAGTTAATTATATTATAATTTTATGTATACCTATGTACCCTAATTTTTCCTTATTTG
Organism: Gymnothorax reevesii; assembly: GCA_029721435.1. Lineage (NCBI taxonomy): Eukaryota > Metazoa > Chordata > Actinopteri > Anguilliformes > Muraenidae > Gymnothorax > Gymnothorax reevesii. The sequence goes on from CM056573.1 coordinate 31,789,734, forward strand.
GTCAAATGCGCTGGTATAGCATTTAGCAGTATACAAAAAAAACACACCATTCTACAGATTCTCTGTTTAACTTCCCCATTATTTTTGATTAAAAGCATTTGTTTAATACTGTGCTGTGGACTACTGTCATTTTTATGCTCACAGTATACCTTTTATCTTTGCCTCTCTCAGGTTGGTAAGGCCATGTCATCCAATGAGAGCGCAGCCTTTGAGATAATGAGAAGCCTGGACGTGGACTACGTGCTCATTATCTTTGGGGGTGTGATCGGTTACTCCGGCGATGACATTAACAAGTTCTTGTGGATGGTGCGGATAGCGGAAGGGGAGCACCCCAAAGACATCCGGGTGAGATGGCCCCCCTTTCTGTTTCGTGGGTTTTAACCCCGATCTGCGAGGAGCTCGTATACAGCACTCTTAGCAGTCACTGCTGCCTGGTGTTAATATTTGTTTCTCTTTCTGCAGGAAAGTGACTACTTCACTCCGCAGGGAGAGTTTAGAGTGGACAAGGCTGGCTCCCCCACTTTGCTGAACTGCCTCATGTATAAAATGTCTTACTACCGCTTCGGTGAAATGCAGGTCAGCTTCTCCGCCCCCCGCCTGCAGGCAGCAGTTTCAGCTCAGTGACAGGCTGTGCTGGCATTAGCTTTGCTCCACAGGAGCAGTACAGCAGGAGTGAGCACCCTGCCACTGTAGCAGAGCTGCGCCTGAGCTCGAAGAGCTGCCCGCTGTGTAGCATGAAAGTGTGGGGATGGTGTGATTAGGTCTGAGGATGCATTTGGTCAGATGATGTCCTGTTTTTTTTTTTTCGTGTGTGTGTGTGTAAAAAATATCCATCAAGACCTGCATATTAAAGGTTTCAGATTTTGCTGTTCTGTTTGGCAAGTTGAAATCATTTAGGGTGTTGAAGAGGGAAATGTACAACCCCCCCCCCACACGCACGCACGCACGCACACACGCACACACACACACAAATGACTGCCATAAATATCCATCATCTCCGTACTATTCGCTTTCTGTCATTCTTTCCCCTCTGAGGAACGAGCTGTTTTTAGTGGGCATCCTGTCTCTCATAACTGGCTCTGTTCTGATTTACAGTTTGCAAACCATGGCCCTCACACTGCATCAACAGGTAGCGAATAAAACCAGAGAAGAAGGGGAGGAGGGGAGAGTATTTCTCTCTTTCCCAGATTAAACATGCTTAAGCTGGCAGGAGCCTGTGCGACAGAATACAGCCTCTTTTGATTTTGAAAATCCTGTGAAATTTGACTTAAGAGTCAAAAATGTGCACTGCTCTGAGCATAAGGTAATGAAAAGTTTGCAGTCTGTAATATCAGTTAAGAGAAATCTGGTCATATGTCACCTTAGTTAACAAGGTAGTTGTAGGTAATCTAAAACCAGGAGTTAGAATTGTCAAATACACTGCCCGGCCAAACATAAGTCGTGCACTCAAATATTTAGTTGGAGCCCCTGTAGCTTTGATTACAGCGCATATTCATCTTGTCATTGTTTGGACAACTATATGCAGTGCCAGAACATTTATTTTCAATCAGAAATGCCAAAATTTTTGGCCAAGATCTTGTCTTCTCAACATGATGGTTGAACCACTGGGTGGTCTTTTTTGAGCACATCCCAATAACCTTTAATCTGTTTAAGGTCAGGACTTTGTGGTGGCAAACTTGTTTGTGAAAATGATTCCTCGTACTTGTTTTTATCATTCAGGGTTTTCTTTTCTAAATACAGGCCAATAACTTGCCGGTTCTGAAATACTGTAACATCTTCTCCACCATCAGGGGATGTGTCTTCCAACATGATTTTTTAAGAAATGAGTCGCGACGCGCTTCATCAGTCAGGGTTAAAATGGATTATTGCCAGGTGAAACATATTAATAACCGCAATAATAATCCAATTATAGCATTTGCTCATTAATTTCCAAACGGTGACTTTTTTTTTTAAGCCGGGCAGTGTATTTTAAGATGAGCTATTTTTTCAGAATTCCTGACTTTTTGTTGCAGTTACTGACTGCTGCAAAGCAGGATTTTGAATGTTTCGCTACAGTGGTGTGGACTTGTAAACCAATGGGAAGAGAGCCAGTTCCTGTCCTTGCACTAGGGAAAAAATGTGTGTGTAGCCACTGTAGCTATAGTCATAAAAAAATGTTTTGCCACAATGTTGGTGTTCTGCACATAAAATTTTGTAAAGAAGAAATGTCATGTGTAGGTTCCACATCTGTGCTCTGAAAATAATAATAATAATATCATGACATTCATGTAAAAGTTCCCACACAAGTTCCCAATTTTGCACATAAAATTTCTAGACTTGCAAATTAATAAAAATGCAAGAGGGGCATCATCATCATAGTTTAACAGGCATTTTTTGCTTGCCATTACACTTCCTTCCTGTATGATTTTATTTTAATGTTAAAATCTAAAATGAAATCATACAGAAAGGAAGTGACTTGTCATTGATCGAACATAATAATAATAACAAGTCGACATGGTCAACAACATCCTCCGCCAATCATGTGCTTCTTATTTTCAAACTCCATCAAGGCCTTAATGGTCTGAAGCTTCACACCAAATTTGGTTGTCCTATCTGTAATAGTTTCTGAGAAATTTTGTCCCCTTTCTCTCGGACGGACGGACGGACGGAGGTCCAACCTATATCCCCCTCCCACTTTGTGTTGTCGGGGGATAATAATGACTACTTACTCATCGTATGAGTGTCCAGAATACACGTTGTTCAAGTCTACAGAAGGCCCCTACAGGCATGGCATTGTACATCAAAGTTGAAGTTTTGCAGAATTTGTAGTCATAAACTCATGTTATTTTGGGTAATTTCTCATCCGAATCTTTTGTTATAACTTCTAAATATTGGATCAGTCATCGACACTTGTGACTTGTCGCACGCCGTGGAGGAAATGGAGCGAATGAAACAAAAATACTGCGCTCTTCTGATTGGACAAAATGTTCAGAAATGCTGAGGTTGGGCATACTCAGATACCCTCTTCCGAAAAGGAGGCGCATTTGCTTTTCCTTGTTAATCACTCAAAGGAAAGCTGCAAAATAAATTTCAGTAGATTTTAGCATCGCGCAGTGGCTAAACAGGCTAAAAAAGCCATCGCCATACAGAATGTGGCTGCACCTATGGCAATGTGGCGATTGGCTAGTGCAAGCACAGAGCTCCCAATACATCCTGATAAAAATCATTGATAATACATCAAAATCCACAGGCTCCACTAGCTACAGCCCCTAAAGACATGCAATTTGTTTTATTAGTGAACTAGACAATGAGTATGGAATTGTATTGTGTTCAGGCTAAGTAATGTTGATGATGGCGCTTTATTTCTCAACCAAGCATTACATGCTATTGCTATTCAGGTTAAAATTCACTTGAAATTGAGTTCAAATTTTTACAGATATATTCCACAACAGATTTTCTATATGCTGTATCTTCATTGACGCTTGAAATGAATTTGTCCTTCTGTAGGCTAATAACTTTTTGGCGAATACAAAATGGTGCTCGCTCTTGTTCAAAAAAGCAGTCAAATGCAAAGTGGCGAGTTCAATCAGACACAAATTATCTTCAGCCAGAACATTGTTGCTGACTAATGTGAAAAGGCAGCAATGAGCAATTTGAGGGAGAGAAAGACTGGGTGGTTAAGCAAGGCTTTGGAAGGAATCAAGATGCACAAACTATAGGCATGAACTATATGCAGAGCAAGTGTGTTAGTGACGTAGAAAATTGCAGGAGTTTCAACACCAGAAGTTGATAATGGGTGGCTTAACCACTGCAAATGTGGACTGAACTGTGAAAAAAATATTTTCCATTATATGGGTTTTTGAAATTATATTGTGAACTTGTACAGTTGAAGTGGTAATGGGTAATACCAAAGTTGTATGAAGATTTTAATTCCTAGCTTAGTTAAACCTTTATGGTGACTGCATGTCACTCTTCTCGGTGAATGGAATTGACAACCTTGCTTAGCCCACAAACATTACTTTTCCATGCTCAATGTGTAGTGTAATGGCAACTTTCTCAGTCATCTGTATTAAGAGACTTGCTAGTTCCCGGAGGATTATGAAATCATTGCTCTTCGTTGACACCTGGGGCTGGCGGCACTGTTGACTGGCCTATCAGAACAGAGCTTATTTCAAAGAGGGGACACCCACTCAGAACAGGGTTAAGAATGACAGGAAGCTCATAAATCTTGGATTTGAGGTGTACTTCACACAGATTTGACAGTGCGCTGATGTCTTCACCCCCCAATCTGTTTCTCTTAGCTGGACTTCAGGACACCTCCAGGATTTGACCGAACACGAAATGCAGAGATTGGGAATAAAGACATCCATTTCCAGCACCTCGAGGAGGCCTTTACTTCAGAGCACTGGCTGGTACGAATCTACAAGGTGAAGAAACTGGAGAACCGCTCGCCCCTCGGCCACAATCTGCGCATCTCCAACATCGTCCCAAAACAAAAGTACACCTCCAAAAAGGTACCTCCTACTACTCTTTCCCCCCCTCCATCCTGCCTCCCTATCCCTTCCCCGCTGCTTCCTCCTTCCACATCTCCTCAGGGACTATTTAAGAAACATTCTGTTATTCATCAAGCATCAGTTTTTGAATGCTTTTGAAGAAAGGGAAAGGTTGAATTTGCATACAGTACGGTGTTTCTCTTCGTTCGTTACACTGAGAGGCATTATCAGTACTGCCTTGAGGTAAGGTCCTCACATCAGTGATGAGTCTTTAATAACAGTGATTTCCATTTGCTGTTTAATGTAGTTGCCCAATGATTTTAAATGTGCTTCTGTGTAAATTCAGAGGATGAAAATGTCCTTAAAGGGATAGTCCACTATTTTTGAAGTGGGGTTGTATGAGCTACTAATTGTCACTCTGTACATTAGATGCAGTGGAAAGCTCCCTGATCTCCCCCAGTTAGCCGCACCAGCGCATAGCGCTGGGCAGAGATTTCGGCGATACACTGTTGTGAATGTTCCCAAAGTACAAAACCCAAAACCAGTGAAGTTGGCACGTTATGTAAATCGTAGATAAAAACAGAATACAATGATTTGCTAATCCTTTTCAACTTATATTCATTTGAATACACTACAAAGAAAAGATGTTTAATGTTCAAACTGAGAAACTTTTTTTTTTGCAAATAATCATTAACGTAGAATTTAAAGGCAGCAACACATTGCAAAAAAGTTGGCACAGGGGCCTTTTTACCACTGTGTTACATCGCCTTTCCTTTTAACGACACTCAGTAAACATTTGGGAACTGAGGAGACCAATTTTTCAAGCTTTTCAGGTGGAACTCTTTCCCACTCTTGCTTGATGTACAGCTTAAGTTGTTCAACAGTCCGGGGTCTCTGTTGTCGTATTTTACGCTTCATAATGCGCCACACATTTTCAATGGGAGACGGGTCTGGACTACAGGCAGGCCAGTCTAGTACCCGCACTCTTTTACTACGGAGCCATACTGTTGTAACACGTGCAGAATGTGGCTTGGCATTGTCTTGCTGAAATAAGCAGGGGCGTTAATGAAAAAGACGTTGCTTGGATGGCAACATATGTTGCTCCAAAACCTGTAAGTACCTTTCAGCATTAATGGTGCCTTCACATATGTGTAAGTTGCCCATGCCTTGGGCACTAATACACCCCCATACCATCACAGATGCTGGCTTTTGAACTTTGCGCCTATAACAGTCCAGATGGTTCTTTTCCTCTTTGGTCCGGAGGAAACGACGTCCACAGTTTCCAAAAACAATTGGAAATGTGGACTCGTCAGACCACAGAACACTTTTCCACTTTGCATCAGTCCATCTTAGATGAGCTTGGGCCCAGCAAAGCCGGCGGCGTTTCTGGGTGCTGTTGATAAATGGCTTTCGCTTAGCATTGTAGAGTTTTAACTTGCACTTGCAGATGTACCGAGGAACTGTAGTTACTGACAGTGGTTTTCTGAAGTGTTCCTGAGCCCATGTGGTGATGTCCTTTACACACTGATGTCGGTTTTTGATGCAGTACCGCCTGAGGGATCGAAGGTCACGGGCATTCAATGTTGGTTTTCGGCCTTGTCGCTTACGTGCAGTGATTTCTCCAGATTCTCTGAACCTTTTGACGATATTACGGACCGTAGATGATCAAATCCTTAAATTTCTTGCAATAGCTCGTTGAGGAATGTTGTTTTTAAACTGTTCGATAATCAGCTCACGCATTTGTTCACTAAGTGGTGACCCTCGCCCCATCCTTGTTTGTGAATGACTGAGCATTTCAGGGAAGCTGCTTTTATACCCAATCATGGCACCCACCTGTTCCCAGTTAGTCTGTTCACCTGTGGGATGTTTCAAAGAAGTGTTTGATGAGCATTCCTCAACTCTCTCAGTCTTTTTTGCCACTTGTGCCAGCATGTTGTAGGCATCAAATTCCAAATGAGCTAATATTTGCAAAAAATTACAAAGTTTACCTGTTCGAACATTAAGTAACTTGTCTTTGCAGTGTATTCAATTGAATATAAGTTGAAAAGGATTTGCAAATCATTGTATTCTGTTTTTATTTATGATTTACACAACACGCCAACTTCACTGGTTTTGGGTTTTGTAAGAGTAAACTAAAATGAATACGGCAGATACGGAGCTCTTTTATGGATATGGGTGGCGCATCAATATCCATGTTGAGCGCAACTAGCCACAGCTGCCGAAGTCCAATATCCCACAAAGGAATGCGATGAAAGCTTTTAAGCGCACCAGGATACAGCTATTCTTTCACATCCAGGAAAGCAACACACACGAACCATTTTCAAAATGTTTGCACAAGTTTAAAGACCGTCCGACCTCGCAACCGCAGTTAATGTGACCCAAACAGCTACAGCGTGCAGTTTATCCAATGCGACTGCCCGGAAGAATACGTCAGTTGGTTTCAAGACCGACTGTGTTTTTTCTGAGCAGCTGAAGCGCTGTAAATTTTTGTAATCTAGCGTACAATTAAAGTGGTGTATTATTTTCAGGTAGGACCTCTTTTAAGCCATGAAAATACGCTGTTACACTGTGGCGAATGGTCCCAAAGTATCTCCTAAATCTCTGCCCTACACTATGCCCTGGTGCGGCTAACTGGGGGAGATCAGGGATCTTTCTACTGCATCTACTGTAAGTAGTGGCAATTTATAGCTCATACAACCCCACTTGAAAAATAGTGAACCTATCCCTTTAAGAGAATCTGTCGTAATTTTGTCTTTCAAACCAGACTGCGAAGAGGAAGCGTGGATACATTAAGAATAAACTGGTCTTAAAGAAGGGCAAGAAGCTCAGCAAGAAGTCTGTTTAATTGCAAAGACTGGGACATGAAAAAGCAAAAAAACAACAAAAAAATTACAAAAAAAAATGAGGGGGAATGGTGATGGAGAGGAATATGCAACGAGAAAAATTTGAAGAATAATATACCAATTAAGAAGAACAAACCACCAATATTTATATTGCCATGAAACCCCCTGACGGCCTTTGCCTTAACCTCCGGTCATTGTGACCTGTGGTCTTGTGAGAGCTCCTGTGTGCTGGGGTCAGCTGACCTGCTCTGCTGCTCAGCCGACTCCCACCTCCGCCTGGGTGGGGGTGGCCCTGGGGTGAGAGGAGTTCTCTGGTCTTTAACGAGAAGGACTTCGTCTTGCTCTTTACTGATTTTGTACTTGAATGTTAGCAAGGCAAGAAAACTGCTTCACCGAGAGCTGGCGGCAGTTATTTTTGTGGTACATGTATTATCCTGTAATGATTCAGCACTAGGGGGGAAATGTTGATGATGCGAGGAGCCAAGGAGTGATTACACCAAAGAAGCCCTCTCCTCTAGATCTGTATTATTTGTTGACAAAGGATGGCGTAAAGTGAAATTTCAGAAAAATTCTCAGCTCAAAGGCGCTTATTGCTCCTGAAGTTTGTACAGAAAATAATGGGGACTCTCTTCCAAACACGCAGAGCTATCCTGTGTTCTTTGGTTATTTTAGACTGGTTTGTATTTACACAAACAAATTAAAAATAACACAAAAAAAAATCCATTGTGTAAATATGATATGTAAAGGAATTGCCTAAAGGATTCTTTAATATATCTTGGATTATTGTGGTGATTTAGTGTTTCTTTTTTCTTTTTATAACAGCTGATGGTTTGAAGAAATTGTTGGATGCAATAATTTTTATTGGGAAACATGTAAAGATTATTGATTCATGAAGAATGTGATTTTATTTTATTTGATTTTGGTTTGTCGACTCATCATAAATTGTATTCTCTGTTGTTTGGAAAGAATTGCGGATGAAAATATATTTAAGAACAGTATGTGAAAGCCAACCAATATGGCAGATTATGGGTAACGAGATGATAAGACTTGATGTCTGCATGGCTAGTCCTGTAGCTGATCCTGGAACATGAGTGACTGTGGGAAAACTGATGTTTCTTGAGTAGGAGGGCAGGTAGTTTGGCAATGGATGAAGGAAGATCATGAGTTAGTTTCTCCATAAGCATCCTGTTGTTACATGTGCATCAGAGATTTGCATCTCATTTGGAGCAGATCATCACAGAAGATCTGTCCATAATCCATATCACGGCATATTGCCCGTTTGTCTTTCCTCTGAGATATCGGCACTCTACAGAGATTCTGTATTTTTGTGCTCATGTTTGTATGTAGGCAAAGTATGTGAGTCTGTATGTGCATGTACCCATGTGTGTGCACATATGCGCGTGTGCCTTGCGTATGGCTGCGTTCACACTGCTGCTAAAAACGGTTGTTGCTCCCCATCGGATGCCTTATGCTGTTGCTTTAATGGACATTTTATCAGCGAAAGAATGAAAACCATGTTCTACAACCAGAATACTACTCTGAAAAATTCAGGAATTGCTCATGCAGTTCGTCGTAGTCCGTATTATAGCAGCGCTGGATAACTGATTGCGACTCTGGGCGTTGTTTGCATACCTTAGCTGTCTGTTAAATCAAGCGCGGTTTCTTACACATAGTACATTGGTTAAAATAAAGAAATAAATAAACATGCTGTTGATTAATCGGAGAAGGTCCGATTAAAAATAACAAATTCCTCAGAGTTAACAGTTTATTACATCTCTCTGCAGGGGTTTATCATGCAGAAACGCATAAATTCACACTTCCATGTTTTGTTAAATATTCAAATGACCTGAAAGAAACCATAAGTATTAAACAAGCAAAGGAAGCTGTAAAATCGCACTATATTTTTGTTGTCATGGTTACAGATGATATTTAAAGCAGTCACAATATCAGATTTGTAGCGTCACTTCTGCTATCATGCATGCAGTGAACTCATTTTTCATTATTCAACTGCAAAATGCGTAATACACATCGGTATTCGCTCTTGAGAATGAATACTTGCATCAGTCTCAAAACCTGGCTGTGTGAATGTGGCCTGTATGACTGCATCTATGTGCACGCTTTGTGTGTGTGTGTGTGTGTGTGTGTGTGTGTGTGTGTGTGTGTGTGTGTGTGTGTGTGTGTGTGCGCGTGTGTGCGCGCGTGTGTGTGTGTTCACACGTTTGTACGCAAGCTATTTTTTTTCCTCCTTTATTCTGTAAATGGTGACTTCTATATTTGTGCACTTAACAGGTTCAGAGGGCTTTTAAACACAACCATGTCTGATATGTATTTTGTTGGTTTTATTTTTGAATAAAATTTTAAGCAGAACATGTTTATTTATAGGTGCTATGTCATGGCACTTTGAGTATAGCCAGCCCACCACAGAATGTGATATCAGTAATCAGGTATCCCTCAATTCCTCAATTAATTAATGCTCTAATTTTGTGACCATTTAATCAACAACATCAATTGATCAGTGAATGCGGTGTTGATTGACAACAGAAACCAGAAGGTTTTTTTTTTTTTTTGTGGATCTCTGATGTAAATGGCAGATACCCTCCTCTTCCAAGTTGATGTCCAAAATACCATTTTCCAAAGTAAATGCTTGTGTCCCATAAGTTGGGGCGTGTGTCTAAACCTTTATGATGACAAGGTTTTGGGGTCCCCCTCATGAATGAGCAGCGTGAGGAATACAGCTGTTTCTGAATTCTGCACTCTGCCCTTCATCTCTGCTCTTTGACATGGATGGATCCTCTTGCTAGTCAAAGCAGGAAACTCTAAGAGCTCATTCTCTGCCCTGCCCTGTTCTCTCTGCATTTTTTGGGACCTTTTGTTCTCTACTTCCCACATGACCTTTGTACATCTGTTACTCCTGCCAAAATAAAAACATTGGGTTTATGACCAGAAAGCATTGTCCCAAGTGTCCTCTATTCTTATACTGTAAGCCCCTCAGAAGCAGAGGCGCTAAATCCAAGTTGAGAAAGTGAAACTCCTCTCCAGTGGTGTTCCAGTCACCTGGATTTGTAAATGTGCACATATCTTCAGCCTGCGGGAAGAAATCAAATCACCTGACTGAATTTAGGGGTGTAGGTGGCAGGACTTTGACTTCCTTACCCCTGTATTTTTCACCTTTGCTCACCAGTCAGTTTGCTGTGGCAGGGTAGAGCTGTTTGTTTAACCATGCTATGAGTTAAATGAGATGGAAAACAATTAAGGACAGTAACCACAGGCCATAAAGTGTATGTTTTGCTTTGTTTTTAATTCTTTAGAAAGTAATTTTGCAGAAAGAAATTGCCTTTTTTGAACACACTATGGCTGAAGTCCTGATTTTGAAGACCTGTGATACCATAATTTCTGGTAAAAGGAAAACCAAACACCAGGTGGCAGTATTACCTGCCAAAATTTCTTGGACCTCCCCTCTAAGTTCCTTCCTAAGGAAGAACAGTGCTGCTAGACTTTGAATCAAAGTCAATGATTTGTTTAATGTGTCAGAATAACCAAATCACAATTACAGGAAATCGTGTCATTGTACAAACTATTATTTTGCTTGTAACAGCTGGGCCTCTCCTCAGAATATTTTAGAGGAGACTGTGAAAGACCCTGTCATGATAAAATCCGAGTCATTGACTATGGTCTGCTCTTTTTTTTGGATGAAGTGTGAGACATTGCCATACCTTCACTGCAAGAGCTCTTAGGCGTACACAAAGAAGGCTATTGATGCCTATGAGTTGGGAACGGATTGGAAAAGATCATTGAATAGTTGGAAATCAATAAAATTACCACCTGGAAGATCATGTACAGCTGAAGATTTCAAATGAATGCAGACTTGCCTCAGCTGGTTCAACCCAAAAGTATAATGAAAGATGTTGAAACAAAACCCCCTCTATTTCATCTCTGGACCTACAGGTGCCTCTTTCCAGTGTTGAGGTCATAATGGATGAGTTTATCACAAGAAAGACGCTTCATATTTGTCATCTATGTGGGAGATGTACCAGGAGAAAACCTTTGTTGTTCATTAAAAAAGCAGTGCAAGACTCGTATTTCGATAAAGACTGCTTATGTTTTGCCAAATTGTATAAATGTCACAGTGTTGATGTACCCACGCAGATGTTCTCTTTCCTATGTCGAAGGCACTACACACACCTACACTGTGACAGATGTGGGAGTTTGAATCTTATTAGTTTGAATCTTTGGTAACAACTAGGACGGTGAATTTCTTCTTCACTTTGGAGAACAAGACGTCCATTAAACTGTTTGAAAGGTTGACTGGTTCGACAATGGCACATTTCAACTATACATCAGTCCATTTTAAAGGAATGCAAGCTCAGAGAAATCTGCAATGTTTCTTGGCATTTTAGACATATAGTTTTATTAGTGCATAGTAGTCTGCACTGGCATTTGTGCATGCAATGATGAATGCTGTTTATTAGCAAAGGTTTCCCAATATACAGGTAATCCTAGCCCATGTAGTCGCATTGATCACAAAAGCATGTCAGTTTTCAACAGAATGTCATCTGAAAGGCCAAAGATACGATTTTCGCATCATTGTTTATGCAAAGATTTCTCCTGATTCCCTGAATCTTCAAATATTTATGCTCCGAGCAGGGTGTTGTTCTTACACACATGCATTATTCAATCTCACATTTTATTTTTTTTACATAGTGGCGAGCATAGACCATTTTTCTCTTGTAAACTGGGCCTTGTGCAGATGTTCCAATCATACCAAAGGCTAAGAGCATCACCTGCTCAACAATGGTACACCAATTTATTATTATTATTTTTTTTTTTAGCATTGCAATACTTGATAAACACAGCCATCCAAAGACAAAAAATAAATCTTAAAGTAAATTTTTAAATATTGTCAACGTTTTTTAATGTGGTCTCGACTTTTTTTGAAATGGGGTTTCACAGTCCCATCGGACAATAATTCCGTAAATGATGCCCCTGGGTGTGTATTATTGGTTTTTCAGGCACAGCACTCTGGTCCAAAGGCAGGAATGTAGAACAGACATTATTGGTCATGGCTTCTCTCTCTACTCAATAACGGTAATAGAGTGGTAGGTGTATTCATGGAAAACAAAGGCACGCAAGACTGAATGCCAAGGCATATTTACAAAAAAGACTTTATTTGGAAATGGAAAAAAATCTTGTGTTGCATAGACTCTACTTGTGTGGACAACATTTTGGTTCTAAGCTCCTTAATTGTTTGTGATGTTCTCCTCATATGAAACACACAGATTTCGAACACTGAAATTGCTGCATTAATAGGACACGGGTGTTCATACATAGACCAGCTATTCCCATTTCAACAGACATCAGGTCTGAGGAATAAAATTTCAGTTTGCAAAACTGATTCTCCCCTTTGGTCATTTATACCCCTAGCCTTCAAAACCACTCCTTGACATCAAACAGGTGCATTTAAGTCTAAGTGAAAGACAAACATTGAACGCTTATTACTAAAACTGGCTGAGAATTGCATGTGAATAGTTTATAATTTCTGGGTTAGGGAATTTGGGAAAGTAATACTTTTACTTAAAAAAAAAATGGAGGAATGAAAGCTATTTATTGAAACCACTCTGCTGGTCAATTGAGTCTTTCCTCAAGGCAGTTTTGGCTGATTTTTATGCCCTGGTGTTCTCACTCCTACGAAACAGAAAATGGAAAGATTCCCATGTTGCACATTATAGAAAATGAAAGCACTGGTGAATATCAGGTGTCAGTAGTATGTATAGCCATTTTTGACCTGCAACATCACATACATTGAGAAAATTAACAGCTTGAATATTTGAAGAATAGCAGCAAGAGCAAAAGATCCCAGGACTAAGTCTGAAAACTTCTGGTCTGTAGCAACATCAGCCATAGGGATAGGAAATTGACCGGGTACGGCCTGTAGGGACTAGGACTAGGACCAGGGTAACGCTATACGCAAAGATGACAGATTTTGAGTAGGTTTTGGGCGAGGCTTTCTCAGCTAGAGTAACAGTGTTCAGAATTTGGTGTAGAGAAAATGAAAATACAATGCTAAAATATGCTTCGGTTAATGCTTCACTAAACTTGTATAAGATTCATCACATTGCTGGCTTGATTTAAAGTGATGATAATTAACGGCGAAGCTGAGAGCTATATTTTAATCTGGAATGCTTTCTGCTGGGGTACCATACTGAGGTACTGCATTGGTCAGTCTCCCAAGCACTGAGCTGCACTTCTTTCCACGCATATAACACAGGAACTTCAACAGGAAAAACACTAATCTACGCTCACTCTCTTGGAAAAGCAACCGAAGATAAAATCAATTATACAATATTATAAGAGAAAATGTAAGACTGATTTAAGCAAGGCCACATTTGCCTTCTGTATATCAATGTGTAAGTTTACTAGGAGAATAGGATTCAGCAGCCACTATGCAGCAATGGTTATTCACATCCATCATGGAATATGCCACAGATTGTGGTTTAATACAAATATTTTATACACTAGAAATATATTTCTTTGTCAAAAATTGTTTTAGTGTTGTCAGATAGCCATTAAGAAAACCTATTCCAGGGTAGAACATGATGATGACAGGATGAAGAATTACTTCTCTTCCTGCAAAAGTTAATTTTGCAGTGTTTCCCTGGTTTAGACAGCGGGGTGCATACATGTGAGCACTCAGGTATGTGAGGAAGTTATAACTCTCCTGAATTGAAGTCAAGTAAAATAATTGAGAGGGGAGGCAAACCGACCTCTGGTAATCTGCCCTTAGGATATTTTCCTTGTTTTTTCACCTCTGCCAGCAAAGCAGGATGGAGGTTATGTATTCATCTATGTCTTTGTGTTTGTCTGTTTATCCAGACAATATCTCGCAGAATTTCTCAATTGTGATTCAAAGACGTGTGGACCATAGCCCAAGGACCAATCCATTCAATTTTGGTGGAGATCCAGCTCACCATCCTGATCCAGAAATTTGTTAAAGGATTCTTCACCAATGCAGGATTGCAAGATTAGAATAACTGCCATACAGCCTAAAATCCACTAAATGGTAGTAAAGTTTGAGGCAACAAAACTTGGCCAGAAGTACAAACTCGATGGTTGCCCTTACAGATTTGGGTATTACAGAGGAGTGGGATATTGGCCTTGGTAGGAGTCTGCACTCTGAGTGCCTCTCTGATTCCAGCGTTTTCAGTAACACCAGCTGAGGAGGCTACCACACTAACTGTGCCCTGTGCTCAACGCAGCAGTTAGCGGTGAGATAAATGGCATTTCTCAGGGTTCCCCTACCTTTTCCAAAGTCAAATTCAAAATTTAATCTGTTCCTTACAACTGTGGTGAAGTACATGTATCTCAAACTGCCATACAATTAATGCTGCAATTTCAAGAACTTCATATTTCGAAAACATTCGAACCTTGACAACTACATACAAGGGTTTCCAGCACCGGCGGGGCCCGAGGTCTATTCATAGCAGTTCTCATACCAATAACACTGATCGAGAACTAGTTTCATCTTGTCCACTCATAGTGGATGTGGTGAAAATCTGGATAGAAGAAACTGGTCTGAAATCAGTCCTGCTTTGAAGGGCTTTAAGGTAACAGGCCAGCATATTAAAATACAACAAATTGTTAGAATACATTGACACCACAAGAAGGACCATTGTCTCCATTTGAAAAAGAGTTTGTAGGATTAGCACTGTATTGTCCTGGATGAAATAGTATCAGTTGGGGGACCTCTGCATCTTTCTCTGGAATTTAGCAATTAACAGTTTAATTTTGTTGCTGCTGGACTCCCCGCTGAAAATGACGACACGTGACCTATAATAACACCCAGTGCTACAGTTACAGTGTAAAAGGATCATGCCGCACATACAGTCAGCTTAAACAGCATGGGTGGCAGGTTTAATTACTCTATTCCCTCAGAGGATTTAGAAAAGTTTAGATGAATAACAAACACAGAACTCACTCTTCTTCTACCTGCAGAGGGCACATTGATACTGAGAAGGTAATGAGTTTTCCAAGGTCTACATTCAAATCAGTGCCCTTTTCTTGGTTTAATGGCAAGAATATAACTGAAAACTCATTTCTTATTTACAATGAATATGGATGACATTAAGTCATCTGGAAACTCAGTTGATGTGGAGTTCAGATGGTCGTGGCTGAACTGCTCACAGTAAAATGGGTTTGAGTGAACTACCAAAGGAAGTGGCCAGATAGATTTTTTTTTATTACCTCTACATATCATCCTGTGTGTGAGGAAGTGCCCATCTGTTTGATGTACTGCAGCTGAGCTGCGGTAGAATATGAGTGCAGATGATGGATATGCAGTTCAGCGCCAGTGTTTTGCACTTTTACTGCACATTAACAGAACAGGAACTGACCTGAGGGAAGCAAAGCCTTTCAGTAATATCTGAATAAAGCAGGGGGGAAAAAGCTTTCTTTGGGCTTCGAAAGTCGATTAATGAGGATATCAGAAAAAAGGACACAGACTTCTTTGACATAAGGGTGTTCTTCACTTCAAATGAAACTAAGTCCGTTCACAAACACCCCTGTGCATGAGAAACCAAACCATGACCGCTCTAGATTGGTCTACAAGGCCCAATGACAAGTTTCCGAGTTGGTGATTACCTACTCAAACACAAGTGGTTTGAAAAAAAAAAAATCAAAGATTAAAGTCTAGGCACATGTACATTTATAGGAATGTAGCATACCTTTCGTAATGCAGTGAGATAATGCCATATCAGATCCACAGTCCCCAATGCCAGCAAAGGACAACTGACAAATCCATCATTTTCATGAAGACTTCACACAGTAATACAAAATTGAACTTACCACGATAATCTTAGATGTAGTAATTAATGATAAAAAATAAATTTTTTTTTCCTGTTCTTCTGGTGTCAGAGCTCATCCATACTTTGGTATTCCTGGGGTTTAAACAGTCAATCGGAAGATCAAAGGCAATTTTATTGTAGGAGACCAGACTTGAGTTTGGGTGGATTTGTCAACATGTAATTGTTAACTGTGGTTGACAATTCTGTTCCCTGTACTTAAAGTGCAGTTTCAATATAGCTGAGGAAATTTGAAGGGGCCTCAAATGAGGATGGTAAAGTCCGCTACCTCTAGAAATCTTTTTGAACAAATGATGGTGAATAATACTGGATATGCCAGAGGCAGATTACTTCATATGTGCAAAATAGTTTGTCATAAAAGTGAAAAATATAAATGCTACACATACATATATACATATGTGCATTTTTTTAAATCTTTGTCCCATTTGTCTCCTAGGTATAAAAGGTATTTGCACCAGTTGCAGGAGTAGAAATGCAGCCCCTGGTGGAGAGAATTCTTGAAACTGTTGACCCAAAAATGCAGTCAGGTGTTGGCTATTGCCACGTATCTTCAGTCTCCCAAATGAAGCAGATAACATGTTTTTCTTGGTTTCCTCTGCTTTCTGTTGATGGCTGATGAACAGGAAGTTCCTGTGTTAATATGCTTTCCACAGGGGCCTGTGGTATACCCAGCCTTCTCCCTGTAAATGCCACACAAGAATGTTTGTTTTGTTTAATAATCACTCTACTGATATAGCTTTATTCCACATTTAAAACTTGCTGTATTGAGGATAACCCATTCACTATTACTACTGTCATGACAGACCGACTGTGTACTCACTGTAATAAGGCTCAATGTGGTGGGTAAGCAATTTTTACCACTAGGAGCTTAACAAATACTGAGTGAACAGTCATAACTAAAATAATACTCAAAATATACAATATACCAATATAACTGATATGCAAGGTATTATAATATACATGTAATATAAAGGATATCACAAAAATACAAGATAGTGAGTACTCAACTCTAAAAGGCAGAATCAACAAATATTTGAACATTCACCACAGACTACTGGACTTGAAATAAAATGAGCTCAAAGAGCAGACTTTAATTTGGAGGTAATTACATCCAAATTGAGTGAGCGGTGAGATAATCTTTGTATTTTTTCATATCCCTTTAAGAAACGAAAAGCAATTCAACAATTGGCTGCAAAGCTGCTCCATGGCCACAAGTGAGGTTTTTCCCTCATTATATTATTTTGGAAACAGGAAAAGGATCTAGTTCGGCATTTGCCTTTGGAATCAGTTTCTGTTAACCCTCAATGTGAAGCTCTTATAGCTGTTCCTGCCAGTGAAGCTAGCCATCATTAGGCTACCAAAAAACACCCATCTGAGCGAGAGAGCGAAACGCTTATAAAGAACATCATGATGAGCTCAGGAACACCAAAAGGCTGGGAAAACCATGAATGACAAGTGTCACAAATGATGTGGATGAATAAAAAACTGCTCACAACTGCTGGCCACTTAAAGAACACCCTCCTGGAGGTAGCCGTTTCTAAGTCAGTAATCAAGAGAAGACTTCAAAAAACTAAATACAGAGGGTTTACTATATGATTTAAATGATTGGTAAGCCTCAAAAACAGGAAGACCAGATTATGGTTTGCAATAAAACATAAAAAGCCTTTAAAGTTCTGGAGCAACATCCTATGGTCGGTAGGAATTTGACACTGGGTCCCTTGTTTTTTGTTGCGATTGACATGCTTGTAGTGTCCTTTCAAATCACAAGTCAATTCAATGTAACCAACAACAGAACATCTTCTGTGTAAGCGCTGCCATGCTATGGCATGTTTTTTCCCAAGTGGGGCACTGCTGCTGTTCTTACCTGAATGGTGTCCGGAGGTGCCCATGGTTTTTGTATGTAAAGAAAATAAGCGGTTAGAGTTGACTGGAATGTATGAGTAATGCGAGGAGGAGAGTATTTTACAGGGAATGAGAACAGGGCCTCACCTCTTTGATGAAGTATCTGGGTTTCCACTGCGTGTTGCTGGCAACTCGCTGCCTCTCCTCGCTGCGCTGACGCTCCTCCAGGAGGTGTTTATGTTTGGTGGCTGTGTCCACATTTCCCTCCTTCAGAGCCTCTGTCACTGGGTGCCACAGACGCCTGAGAAACATTACTCTGCATCTTCATGACCAGGCTTTCAGCTCATTACATTGTCCAATCATATTCACAGCGCTAACTCACAGCACAGCAAGCTGGTTAGCAATCAACTACTGCAGCAACCTGCCTGCTTACTGCTGGCTACAAAGAGGTAAAACAATAAAATGATTTAAATTAGTATTTATATTTCATGTACTTATTTATTTTATTTCTAAAGTAGGACCCCAGAACCACAGGCATGCCTTCACAAACACCCAAAAAAGTGATGTTAACACGAACAGACATTTAAGGGCAAAGTATACAGTGAGGAACAGAGAAACTAATGACCTGCTGAACTTCAGTGGACTTTGAGTAATACCAGTGGGAAATGTATCTGGCTTAGAGACTGATATCCTACATCAATTAAGACTTCAAAACAAAGGCAGCCATCCAATCCTCATACTGCACTGAGAGGGCTGACATTCTGATGAAGTTCTCAGTTTTTATTGAGCCATTGCTGGGACAATGAAAGTCAATCACTCTCAATCCTGAAAAGATGGCATTCTGAAATGGTCATATAGTGAGGAAGTATGAAAGTATTGGGGGGGAGGTTCGCTCCACCTGCTATATCTACGCAAAATATAGCACTTGTTTTACAAGACTAATTGACCCCTTCCTATTTTCCTCTATTATTGCATATTTGTCACAGTGAGTGGTTTCATTTTTTTTTTTCACACTGTTATGTTAGAAAGCCTTATCAAACACTCAAAAATGAGAATCAACCAGCCATTCTCCCAGTATACAGTGTTTCAAAGAATTTATGCTCTGTCAGAGTATAAACAACTTCAGAGGTTTGGATTAACACCATTTTAGAGGCAGTTTCACTCTTCGCCCTCGGCTACACTGGCAGAACTAATTCCGACTAACTGCCCATCTGTAAACCAGTTTTGTCATTTTTCCACTCAAATGAGCCCGGTTTGCAGATACAGAATGTTAGGCTGAAAAAAAAAATCAAAAGATTAATATAACAGGACACACACAGTTCTTTGAAAGGAAGTACAATGTGAAAATACAACCTTTCAGTGGAACCTATCACTCCATTGGTAGGTTAATGTAAAGGCATGCCCTGCATGGAGATGTTTTAATAACATTTATACCATGGTCTGGGTGAATACTTTTCTCTGATTGGCTGGCAGGTATGCATTAAAACCGTGGAACCGCACAGGTAGTTCGGCTACGGTCGTTTCACCATTCGAAATTCATCCACTAGCCAACTTGTAACCCTAGCAACGTTAAACGTGGTATTCGGCTGGGTACAATGGAAACCTAGTTGCTAATTTATCTCCAGTAAATTTAGCAACGTCATACAAGTTGCGTCCAGCGGGGCGGTTAACTATTAAGTACTGGAGCGATAATGACCGGAAATATCATAGCAGCGAAGTAATCAGGCTTTATTCATTAAACGATTGTAATTGTGTACGGTTACAAAGGAAGCTAACGTGTCCACTTCATGTGTCAACAACTGCTGACAGTTCGCTAGCTACTTGCTATGCCAGCAGACTGATTTCAGCTTGCTGACTGCGGAAACCGTCATAAGTTCATTGCAATTGTGGGTAGCAAGTTAGCTACAGTCTCTATAATCGCACATAATGTTGCGTTATGCATAATCTCCATTTCAGCTGGAATCCATTATCAAATCAGCTGGTAAACGGATGTAAGCGTGAGCAAAAAAAAATCTTTCTCCATGAACGTAAGATGAACTAAGATAGCTGGTTCAATTTAACTTGGCTTATAGTAGGCTTTTGGGTATAAGAGGGCGCGGCGCCTGTTTAAAGATTACCAGCTCGGTTTTTTTTTAGTGCAAAACTTAAACCAAAATTTCTGAATGCTGCAATTTGATATTGCTGGCAAATGACCATGGTATAAGCGGGATAATCAACTCGAAGGTGAGCATTCCACGGTTTTAATGCACTTCGCAGAGGGGGTTATTTGCCCCCGCGTCGTGCATTAAAACCGTGGAATGCACACCTTCTCGTTAATTATCCCTTACATCAATGGCCTCAGGCAAGAAGGGCCCAAGTGACATTTTACAAAGTTTACAGGAGATCCAAAAATCTGCCACAACAGCACAACCAGTTAAAAAATTTGCCTGCAGATACGACTTTTTAAAAGCGCATTTTAGCCCCTTTAGGATAGGAATCTAGATTCCAGACTTGGTCAGGAGTTGGGCTAGTCTCAGTTATTCCAAAACAACCAAAAAAGTCATTTTTAACCGAAGTGCCACTTACGCCCTTCCAGCATGAGGCCATTGATATTAACAGGATTCTATGCGCGCTCACCCTGCGTCCCCACTCCACGCTGGAGCACCTTAATCACTCAGTGATCAACAGAATAAACAGGCGTTCACATTGAATCAAAGGAACGACAGGACAACACACAAATGCACGCGCGCGCGCACATTCGGCCATAAAGGGAGACACAGCTTAGAAAACTCTCTGGCAACATCAGTGATCACGCACTTCTAAGAAGTGGCAGAGGCTGTGTAGCATGCTTGATAGTTGACCCTGTCAGTGCGCATTTCTGTGGGCTCCCCAGCTGCCCATTGTAAAGAATTGTATGTACAGAGTGACATTCTTTATGAGGTACTTCACAGACACACAAAAAAGTCTATTCGAGACCTGACTTTGAGAATTTTGAAATTGCAGCCTCGAAGAGTGATGAACAGAATCGATTTCAGTTAAAAAAATAAACTTGAGGGTGACAAACTGCACACATACTGCCCATTTTCAAACGCTTTTGTGACAGAGTCATATGTTCAAAACATATCTTGAGAACTCTGATCTCTACGACGTTTACAAGCCATACGCTGAAACAGGTATATTTTCACAGAAGTAATGTGCTTTCTTCGGCCAATTTTGTTGCCATGACAACCAAAATCGATGGGCTTTGTGACCTTACCATGACCTATGCCCACACCAAATACCAAAGGATTTGCTTGAAATCTGTGGCCTGAAGAGCGTCCACAAGAAAATCTCTGGGATTGCGGTGGTGGTGGCAGTGGCAGAAACGACAACCATCAATCCGTATTAGCCGCCCGACTTTCCCCGGGGGCTACATTGTGCGGTCCTCAATCTTTTTTTTTTCCACGATACTATGTTTGTTGCCTTGTTTGTCGCGGATGTTGAAGAGTGACAGATAGCCACATACACACGCACACGTGCACGCGATCACGCGCACGCGCACACAAACACAGAAACAACATTAAGGAGTCTGGCTCACCGTGATTCCATCAAACCCTGTTTTTCCACCGGCCGTATTTTCTTCTTGATGATTGGAATTTGGAGGTGTCAATCACTTTGGTCTCCCCAGTGCTGTAGGTGAACTCCAGTGTCCCATTCCACTCGCCCTGTGCTTTGCACACAATGGTATTCGTGGGGTTGTGTTTCACTTCAGCAGTTACCCTGAGGTCAAAGAGTAACACTGGCATCACTTCAAAGGCTCAGCAAAATCTCAATGTAAAATACCCTCTTTGGCTTTAAGCTAAAAAGACTACACTGACTGCACTGATTAGTCTCTCAGCCGCTGAGAATTACACAACCCACTGAAGTTTCACCAAATGAAAGGCTAATTCACAAGGCATTCAAAGGGCTCCGCATGGTTAAAACTTAAGGATTTTTCTTTTTTTTTTTTTGAGTAGCCCATTTTGCAGTTTGATCACTGAGCGCAACCTGGGTCAAAGTATATCCAATTCCCACTCTAATTTGAAATGTTCAGTTGTAAGCAAACAGGGCCGTGTCCACTTTCCAAACAGCACTGCAGATTTGGGCAGGTATTGACCTCCATAGGTTCCCCCTGGATCATGCAGTGTTCCCAGGTGCTTCTTTTTATGCACGAGAGGCTGGAGTTTAGCTCACATAGAGCTGAGATGGACGTAGACCTTTTGTTTCGACAGCAATCTACATGTGTCCAATTAAGCAGCAATGGCTGGTAGATTGTGACTGTCTGGAACCTTCATCATCATCTGGACCCACTCATCCCCGAGGTCAACTCAATAAACTATTTCCCATCACCCTATTGGAGCTACCAGGCAGCCTATCAGTCTATAAAAGGAATTCATACATTCACACATCTCATGGGTATTCCTGAACATGTTCAGCCCAGCAGCTGACAGTCAGCCCGAGACATGCTCAGTAAACATGAGCAGTTCTGATTCAGGCATCTGACTAAGTGATGACAATGACGATGTTTATGTGAACTCACCACTGTTCCACATGGCGGTTCACTTGACATCTGTAGCCCAACGTTTACCCACAGACACACGTGCGCACGCACGTACACACACACACACACACACACACACACACACACAGGTACCTGTGCACTTTCCCTCCGTAGAAGGGCTTGGTGTGGAATGTGACGGTGGCGGAGTAGCCGCTCTTGGCACAGCTGATGGAGACTTTGCCACCAAGCTCTACCCAGGGCACAGTGAGGATGGAGCGGGCGTAGGCACAGGGTAGCGTGAAGATGTATTCCTCATCATGCTCCATGAGATGCAGGATACCTGAACAATATAGTCAACAGCTAAATGTTACCCTCCTCATCTCCTGTCTTGCATGTGGGCCAGATCAACCCTCATCTAAGCTAGCAGGGTATTTTTCATGAAGCATAATGGGGAAAAAAGAAACAAGGAAACTTTCAAATAAAACATTAACATGACAAAATGCAAAATACACACACACACGCACGCGCACACATTCACAGTCACACTCAGTGGGCCCCAAAATTACCGACAACCCTGACAATGCACAATGCAAAAACAACACTTAAAATTTTTTTTAAAATATATTTATCGAGAAACTCTAAAGTATGACATGTGAGAAATGCTGTACAATATTGTTCCAATGGAATCAGCCAAAATCATTTACTGATTAAATTAAAAATCAATTTTCTCCAAATCGAGGTTTTACGATTAATAGCACCCTAAAAGATTACAGTAAATAACAGCTACCAAAATTGAACTAGGAATTAAATTCCACTTATTTAAGTTTTATTAAAGTGTTAAGGAACTATATTGAGCCATAACATCACTTCCTTTCTCACTAGGATATATAATGAGGTAACAGACATGCAATATTCCTTTGTCATCCAACACCATGAAGAAAAACAAAACAACTATAAGTTCAAAAGAGGCAGATGGACATAGACTTACATAAATTTGGTAATAGCAACAAGAATAGGTACAAACAATTGAATATGCCACTGAACACTGTTGGGGCAATTATTTAAAAATTCCAAATATATGGAACTGTTGAAAACCTCAAGGGTAGAGGGACACAACTGCATTTCCCCCCAGGATACTGAGGAGGATGATGAGAGAAGCAATAAAATCCCCAAAAATAACTGTGAAGGAATTGTAGGCCTTGGTGGCATCTTGGCACCAGGTTTCAAAAATCACCATCAGGCGCCACCTCCACAACCACTGGCTTTTTGCAACGTTTGCCAGAAGAAAGGCTTTTCTGATCAGAAGGCACAGAAGCAATGCTGACTTACTCTAACAAATATGTGGATATTATTTTGGAATATTCAAAGATTTTTACAGCAGAATGTACATTTTACTTTTGTGACTGATTTTACAGCCATAAAACAAGTTAATTTGAAAGGAATTTTGAACCAAATGCTTTCAACGAGCCATTTTCTGCTGTTGTCGCCTTGTGATTATGGACAATGGTATTACAAAACTAAAGTACTGGATAAGAAACAAGTTTACACACTAAATATAAAGTGAGGCTAATTCACGAATATTTTGATGGCGGAAAAACGTGAAAAAGCATGTCCACATCGATGCACCATTGCTACCTTCACCACATCATCCCAACCAAAACAAGTTTTGCTCTACAAAGCTGAACATCTGTACTGTTCATTTCAAGCACCATTTCCTCCAATTTCTGGAAAATAATTTTAAATAAAAGACTGGAAAAGTTCCATTATGCTTCAACACCAATTCCGAAATAGTTGGGACAAAGTGCAAATTGTGAATAAAATTAAACACAATGACTTTGAAATCACGCTAGCCTGTATTTTATTCCCAATAGAGATAACATAGCAAATGTTGAAACTGAGAAAGGTTACAATTTTATCCACAAAATGAGCTCATTTCAAATTTGATGGCTGCTACAGGTCAGGGGCCTGTTTACCATGGTGTAGCAACCCCTCTTCTTTTGAACACAGAGTAGAGCCGTCTGGGCAGTGAGGAGACAAGTTTCTTGAGTTTAGCCATTGAAATTTGATCCCACTCTTGTTTAATACTGGCTTCCAGCTGCTGGAGAGTTTTGGGTCTCCTTTGACGGACTTTTTGTTTAATTATGCGCCAAATGTTCTCAATCGGTGAAAGATCAAGACTCCAGGCAGGCCAGTTCAACACACAGACTCTTCTACTACGAAGCCATGCTGTTGTAATAGCTGCAGTATGAGGTTTTGCATTGTCCTGCTGAAACACACAAGGCTGGAATAATGTCATCTGGAGGGAGCATATGTTGCTCTAAAACCTTAAAATACCTTTCAGCATTCATGGTGCATTTTAAAACATGCAAGTGTCCCACACCATATGCACTAATGCATCCCCATGTCATCAGGGATGCTGGCTTGTGAACTGAACGCTGATAACAGGGGGGATGGTCTTTCTCCTCTTTAGCCGAAATGACACGACACCCATGATTTCCACCAAGAATGTCAAATTTGGACTCGTCTGACCAGAGGACACTTTGCCACTTTGCTGCAGTCCATTTTAAATGAGCCTTGGCCCACAGAACACTGCAGCGCCTCTAGATAATGCTCAACACTGGCTTCCTTTTTGCATGATAGTATTTTAGGTGGCATCTAGGCCTGCACGATTAATCGCCAGAAGATTGTGATCCCATTTCTCCCCTACGCGCGATCTAATTTCAAAATGTTGACGATTTTCCAGTATTTCAGATGTTTCTCTGAATCTTTTGATGATGTTATGCACTGTCGTTGATGAGACCATCAAAGCCTTTGCAATTTGACGTTGAGGAACTAGAGATGTTGCGTCTGACACTGAAGCCCCCAGGTCTGTATTGATCAAAGGGGGCGTGTCCAAATGAAGCCTGTTTCGAGGCCTGTATCGTTTTTCAGAATATCACGTGACCAAAGACAAATGAGGCCCCAGTTCTCGATTCGATTCGATTCTCTGAAAAAGCCGCGAGAAATTCAAGACGTGTTCTGCGTTACCTGGTGAGGTGCATGCAGAACACTGGAGATAATGGAGCCAACATTTTGGTATGATATCGCCCAATAGGGTAAAACATAATATACATCTGCTGAAATCAATCACGTGGAGGATGAGCGGTGTGTGTGTCTACATACATACAAACGCACAGAGAGAGAGAGAGAGAGAGAGAGAGAGGTGTTTGCAGATGTAGCACAACATGTAAACATCACAGTAGCACTGCTGTACATCAAATGACCAGCAGATGTCAGTATTCACAAATGAGCTGTGAAACGGGGCTTCATGATCAGCGTTTTCATGAAGCAAATGGCTGGAAAGATTCGATACATTCCCAGGGCCTCATCACACCGTCACTACGTGGAACATTGTTTTTAAAGTATTCCATAATTTTTTTACGCAAGTCTTCACAGGATGGAGAGCCTCTGGCCATCTTTACTTCTGAGAGACTCAGCCTCTCTAAGACATCCATTTTATAGCCAGTCATGGTACACATCTAAGGACAGTTAACTTAATTACTAGCTAAATGTTCTTTCAGCTGATTCTTTTACATATTAATTGCTTTTTCAGGCCTTTTTTCTGCCTGTGCCCCAGCCAGAAAGCAGAGACCTCTTGCAGCCAGAAAATTTGAAATAAGCTCATTTTATGGATAAAAATGTAAAATGTGTCAGTTTCAACATTTGAAATGTTATCTATGTTCTATTGTAAATAATATATTGGCTCATGTGATCTGAAAGTCATTGCATTTTGATTTTATAAACAATTTACACTTCGTCCAAACCATTTTGGAACTGGGAATGTAGAAAACGACAACTGGCAGAACATCTCACAGCCAATTAGATAATTTAGCAACGAGTCAGTAACATGATTGGGTATAAAAGCTTTTTCATAAGTAAATATGGTGAGGGCTTAACCACTATATGAAATACAGGGAAATGGTTGAGCAGTTTAAGAACAATCTTTTCAACTCAAAATGGCAAAGAATCTGGAGATTTCATCCTCCATGATACATAATATCATTAAAAGATTCCAAGAGAAATCTCAGCACGTATGGCACGAGGCCAAAATCCAATTCTGGATGGCGGTGATTTTCAGGTCCTCAGGCAGCACTCCATTAAAAACAGACAGGATTCTGTAGTGGAAATCACTGCATGGACTCAGGAACACTTTTGTGAACCACTGTCAGTAAACACAGTTTGTCACTGCATCCACAAATACAAGTTAAAACTCTGTCATGTTGAGATTGAACCATATATAAACAAGATCTAGAAACACTGCCTTCTTCATTGGGCCCAAGCTCATTTAAAATGCAATGCGGCAAAGTGCAAAACTGCCCAGTGGTCTGACTAATCAAAATGTGAAATTCTTTTTTGGAAATCACGGATGCCACGTCCTCTGAGCTACGAGGAGAGGGGCAACCCGGCTTGTTATTAGCGAAAAAATTCAAAAGCCAGTATCAATTGCGGTATGGGGTTGCATTAGTGCACATGGTATGGGTAATTCGCACACACGAGAAGACACCATTAATGGTGAAGGATATATGCAGGTTTTGGTGCAACATTAACTGCAATCCAGATGCCTTTTTTAACAGAAGACCTTGCTTATTTCAGCAACAGCATGCCAAACTCCATGCTCTGCCCGTATTACAACACAGGAAACGCCCGCGTTTGAACACCCTCGGCCTGACTTATGATGTGTCCCAGAACAATTACACAATAACCAAAGTAGAATTCCACAGAACATACATTTACAAATACAAAAATGCCCAAAGTCCCACAAAAATTTTGGAAAATTCACATTTTTTTCAGTAATCTAGAGCCCCGCATATATATGATCGTTCCCCCAGGTATAAACCCCCTTGCTCAAATTCTTCATCAAAATAAGTCCACCACAAATTTTTTTTCAAAAATGCCCAAAATGCCATTTTTTCCCCAAAAAATGGTCTGATCTGAAAAATTCTTTCCTGGCCTAGATTCCCTACATTATCACGAATGTTTTGGCATGGGTAACTAGTTTATTGATGTTGACTTTAGAGGTGCACACACGAACAGACAGACAGACAGACAGACAGACAGACGACAAACTGATGACAATACCCTTTGGCCTGAAGTCGGGCCGAGGGTAAAAATGGCTCCGTCGTAAAGGAGTCTGGGTGCTAAAGTGGTCTGCCTGCAGTCCAGACCTGTCAACCACTGACAATAATTGGCGCATGATGAAAAGAATAACAAAGGAGGCTGCAAAGTATTGAGCAGCTGAAATCCAACATGAAGCAAGACTGGGAAAACATTTTGCTTTCAAAACTACAGCAGTTGGTCTCCTTAGTGCCCAAAGGTTTACCGAGTGTTGTTTGAAGAAGACCTGATGCAAGACAGTGATAAATATGCCCCTGTGCCAACTTTTTGAGAACGAGTTGCTAGCATCAAATTCAAATGAGCACATAGTTTCAAAAAAAAAAAACAATAAAATATCTCAGTTTCAACATGTGGTAAATTGTCTTTGTTATATTTTCATATAAATAGATAATGCTTTATTACCCAAGAGGGAATTTTGTGTCCATCAGAGTTAACAGAGCAATAAAAGAGCAAACACACACACCATAAGACATAAAACGAACGGCACATAAATACATAAAAGATGCAGCATAGGGAATAAAACACAGAAAAACGACTGCATGAAAAAAACAAAACTTTAATGATTATTTAAAAAGGATATATTGACTGGTATAAAAGAGAGTTTACTTCTCCCTAACTTTACGACTGGATCCAGATATCTAGACCAGAAGGTAAAAGTTTGTAACAGGGGTTTAAGACATGGGTTGGATCTTGTAAAATTCTTGATGAAAGATTTAAGACAGATGACATGTAAAGGGTGTCTAAGCAATCAAAATTATAAGAGGCAATTTTTCCTGCAAATTTAACAATCCTCTTTAGCTTGTTCCTGTTTTGTAGTGACAGAAGTCCATACCAGCATAAAAGTAGGATCAATATGGAATGAGCAGAGTTTACGCAGGAAGTGGAGGCGAGATTGACATTTGTTGTAGACTGATTTCATATTTTGAGTAAAAGTCAGTTTGTTGTCAATGATTGTCCCCAGATATTTATACTCCTCGACAACCTCCACTGTTTTATCATTGATAATGACTGGTGTTATGGCTGATTTCTTCTGGCGAAAGTCAATGATGAGCTCCTTTGTTTTCTGCACATTAAGTTCAAGGAAATTATCCTGGCACCAGTCTGTGAATCGGGACACCTCTTCTTTGTAGGGGTCCTCGCTGTCAAAAAGTAGACTGGCTATGGCTGTGTTAGGTTACAGTTAGGTTGAGTGCTGACACAGTCGTTGGTGTAGAGTGTGAATAAAAAGTTCATATAATAATATAATATAATAATATAAAGTTCAACTGATTCGAAAATCAATGCATCTGTTTTTATTTACATTTTATACAGTGTCCAAACTTTTTTGGAAATGGGGTCGTACACATGATTAAAACAATAATGATGTTGACAGAAATGAATAATGAATAAAACATCATTTTCAGTGAACAAGGGCTTTATTTCCTTCATAATTTGGCCAACTGAAAAAAAAACTTCCCCACACCGGTCTGGAACCCACAGCCCTCAGGGCTGCAGAGACACCCAGCTGCTCCTCGTATGTTGTACGATGGCTGACAGCAGAGCCAGATGAAACCAGGTCAGTTGCTTCAAAGCTGCCATCACTAACACTTCCCATAACCTCCCTCCCTTTTTTCCATCACATCATAAGACTCTAGCGGCCAGTTACTGACTGAACCACCGCAAACTTGACTTCCATAACCCAGGTCTATGGGTATGGAATACAGGATGGGGATTTTGTGGCAAAGCATGCCCCTCCCCCTGGCAGCATGACCTGCTTTCTCCGCTTATGTAAGTGACAGCTGGCCCACTGTGGAGCATCAAGCCCAGTGGAGTGTGACAGCACAGCTGTTTAATGGGGTTAGGAGCCAGGTTAGGGGCATTTCAGCAACCCTGTATGGGTCTGATTGCTCAATGCAGGTATGCAGCCGCAGCACTCTGGAGCTGTTAAGATTATATAAGATTAGATGAAATATACTTCATTGAACCCGGTGGAGTAATTAGTCCTCCGCATTTGACCAACCCAATTCATTTGGGAGCAGTTGGCAGCCACAGTGCAAGGCCCCGGGACCAACTCCAGTTCTACAGCAAGAGTCTTGGTCAGGACCAATGGCAGGGGTGCTCTTATACTGCATGTTGTTCAGGGTGGGAGGAATCTGGAGCTCAGGGGGGAAACCCATGTGAAGACAGGGAAAACACGCAAACTCCACGCAACAAAGTCCTGGCCAGCTGGAACTCAAACTCAGACCTTCCTAACTGTGAGACAAAAGAGCTATTCACTGCGCCACATACGCTGCATTGCACTGAAACATATCATAAGAAAAATAATGACAATGAACCACATTTATGCATGCTTTGCCGGACATGTTTCCTCCTTTAACATTTACGCTGGCAGATTGCATTTTTTGAACAACAAATTAAGAAGTTAAATGGATAACAGAATGCACACAATAAATCTTCAGACAACTAAATCACATTTTATAGAGAACAACAGTTTACTGTGCATAGGTTGACTGCTTCAACGTGCTTAGTTAGTCAGGTTACCTTTCCTCCTCCATGTAAATAAGGAATTAGACCCGTTTGACTCTCCATACATCCTTAATATTGATTTAAGTTCAACCAGCAAATCAGATCTGCACAGTGGGAGCCTGATTTCATTCCACTAATTATGATAGCAATGACATCACTGCCTAACAGTCACCTCGGAAACATAGACTGTATAAAAAAATGGAAGAAGTAAACGTGAAGTCACCCATTGGTTTCAACATGCCATTGAGGAAGCCTTGATTTTGGCAATTTGAATTGCACCATTTTTTCATTTTAAAACCGCGTGCGAGAGCTGCCGGATAGTTCACTCGGTTAAGGCACTGCGCTGAAGAGCAGAAGTAACTATTACGTTGCGGGTTCGAGCCGCGGTCGTACCAGCCGGCAATGGTCAGCAGCTTTTTCAGCGTAGCACACAATTGGCCATCGCGCTACAGCTTTGTTCGTTGCTCAAGCGCCTCTTGTTGGCCAGACAGGCGCTCGTCAGGAAGAATCGAAGTTTGTTCATGTCCGGGTATCCTCCGCCCTCGTTCAGAACTTGCGCAGATTCAACCAATGAGTGTATAAGAAGCAGTGGCTGACGGGCATGTGCTTCGGAGGAGAGCCGTGAACTGTCTTCACTATCCTGAGTCGGCAGCAAGGGGTCGCATACGAGCAAGCTTTGTACATAGTTCACCAATTGGGCATTCCAGATTCGGGTGGGATTGGAGATGCCAAATTTATATTAAAAAAAAAATAAAACCGCGTGCGATTCCTATTGGATGAGAGGGTGAACTGAATATCCGGGGAGAAGCAAGGGCTGGATTTAGGAGTGGATCTTACTGTATTAGACAAGGACCAGAGGATAGCCATGCCCCTAAAGCATATACTGGCTTAATCCTTTATTCTAGTCTATTTAGGACTATAATTACAAAAATGAACATCATGATATAACGGAGGAGACTTGAAACTTGCGCTTGATACAATAACATGGAAAATCATTATTAAAATAATAAATCAGGGGGGAAAGTAGGGTCATTTTCTCATAGACTTCTATAGGATTGAACTTCTTTCTGCAACCACCGACATTGTCATCTGCTGGCCATTAAACAGAATGCAAATTATGGAGATTTCCGCACTGGCCTCAGTTTTCAGACCCGAGTGCTGCGTCCATCTTTTTATACAGCCTATGTTCGGAAATTACAACCAACTCAGTCACAACAACAGTTATTTCATTCAGAGTTTCCTTTCAAAGTTATATGCCAGGTTTACAATCATAGAACATCACCAACAAAGGTAACTAAAATTCCTCTCGGAAAAGGAATTTAAAGAGCGCTGTGAAAAAATACCTTGCCACTTCCTGATTTGTTCTATTTTTCATATTTGTCACAGTCAAATGATTCAGATCTTCAAACTTATTTTAA
Source organism: Gymnothorax reevesii (assembly GCA_029721435.1). NCBI lineage: Eukaryota > Metazoa > Chordata > Actinopteri > Anguilliformes > Muraenidae > Gymnothorax > Gymnothorax reevesii. The sequence continues at coordinate 31,821,321 of CM056573.1, forward strand.
TATTTAACAAAAATAACCTGAGAAAATACAAAATGCTATTTTTAATGGAAGAGTTCCATTCATTCAAGGAAAAAAAAAAACTTTCCAGTCTGACCTGGCCGCGTGTGAAAAAGCAATTGCCCTAAATCAACCATTAAAACAAATGTTAATTATAATTGGGTTCAATTTCACCAGACACACCCAAGCATGATTACTACTAGTTCTGATGAGTCTAAACATCACTTAAATAGAACCAATCTGGAATTGCAAAGCTGGCAAAAAAGCAACATATGATGCTGCAATCTAAAGAAATTCAAGAACGGATGAGAGACAATGTCCTTGATACCCATGAGTATAGAAACAGTTATAGAGCCATTTCTAAGGCTCTGGGACACCAGAGACCAATGGTGACAGCCATCATCTACAAATGGAGAAAAATTGGAACAACAATGGACCCATCCAGGAGAGCCCAGCCAACCAAACTACCTCCAAAAACACATCGCCAACTCATCTAAGAGGTCACGAAATCACCCAGACTAACAGCTAAGGAATTGTAGTCCTCGACTGCCTCAGTTAAGGTCAGTGTTCAGATTTCTACAATTAGAAAGAGACAGGAAAAAGGATGCCTGTGGAGAGCTTAGAAGCATGGGTAAACAATTCTCCACAGAGATGTAAAAGACTCATGGCCATTTATTGAAACATTGGATTGCAGCTGTGGCTGCAAAGGGTGGCGCATACATTCATTAGTTTCACGGGGTCAAATAATTTTTCACTTGGAAGGTATACGTTTTGAGAGACTCTGTACATTAAATAATTAAAGGATCATTTAAAAGCTGAATTTTGTGATTACATGCGTTATAATTAACTGACATGAAAACAACTGCATCACATGACTAGAGTGAGGGCTCTTAATCACTCATGCAGAGCACTTGCTTTTCACGAAAGATTTAACCCAAACTTTAATTCATTTCCGTATAAGCGTAAATTCACAATTTGCGCAGGTTTGCTTTTCAATTGCTAGTGATTTACTCGCAAGGTTGCCTTGCCCCATACAAGAATTTAGATAAAAACTGAAATACTGTTTGATCATAATGAGGAAAAATCAGCAGGTCAAACTGGAATAAGATCAAAAAAAAAAACAAAACATAAACAAAGGCAAACAAGAGTCTTCAGAAGATGACATATCCCACCAGTTCCACGTAATTCGTGATTTACTCATTGCAGGAGAATTGTATCCTCTTAATATCATCACTGTAGTAATTCTATACTCATAAAACAGATGGATTGATTAGTTTGTTATCAAGGCAAGTATGTAATGATGAATGTATTGATTTAGAACTAGGATATGAGTGTAACTAGTTCAGGCAGGAAACTCGAGAAGAGCTACATCAGCTGACAGCAGCCTGGTAAGCTACCAGCACGTCAGCATCAGCAGGCACACAAGTGGAGGATACACATCACGAGGTCATACAGCGGTCTATTTGAAAGACGTCAAGCTCACTTTCTTCTGCTGTTTGTAATGACTTTTCATGCTATGCAACATGCTGTTTGGTTTTTTGCTTGCCACCTCCACCCCAGCCTCCTACTGTTTGGTTCTGCTCACATCGGGGGGATTTTGATTTCTGTTCATGGCTATGTTTGTAAGTTTGCTGTGCCTAGGTAGGACATTCCTCCAGAGCAGAACTGCCGCCAAAATACAATGTAATACTTATACCCATGAATAAATTGTTCCATTTTATTCAAACGTGAGTTTTCCTGACTGAACTTGTGTCATCAAGTGTGGGGAATACAATAATGTGAGATTTGCTATTACCACTGTATGAAACGGAACACCTATTTCCGTTTATGTTAACATATACTTACTTTTATAAATAATCAATGATGTAACTTCCATAGTGATATCTTGTCTACCACAAACTTCTGTAACCCATACTCTTTCAATAGCGATGGCTGGTGTGCTATGGAGCCCTAGGTAATTGACAGTTCTGTGTGTTCCTCATTTCATGGCTCGGATGTGAGATACAACAAGGACATTTCACTCTATTTCGCTTGGTCTTTTTGAGCCGAGACCATTAGAGTTTTTGAAGTTTTTAAGTGGCATAGTTTTTGAGTTCTATCCCGGAAACGAGACAAAGTCCAATTTTAGGGCTGTTTTTGGTGAAAATTTCAAGAATTATGGGCAGCATGGAACTGAAACCCCCAAAAGGCACAACTACACCATAAGAGTAAGTTCCATAGCAAATTTGAAGTTTGTAAGTGGCATAGTTTTTGAGTTCTGCTCATATGAAAATGATTACGGACGGACGGACGGATAAATTTTGGGTACCATGATTTCAAAATGCCCAAAAGGCTCAACGGGATCACTAGAGTAACATGCGTACAAAATATGAAGTTTGTAAGTGGCAGAGTTTTTTAATTCTGCTCTAGAAAAGGGACAAAGTCCAATTTTAGGGCTGTTTTTGGTGAAAATTTCAAAAATTATGGGCAGCATGGAATTGAAACCCCCAAAAGGCACAACTACACCATAAGGGTAAGTTCCATACCAAATTTGAAGTTACTAAGTGGCATAGTTTTTGAGTTCTGTCCCGGAAACGAGACAAAGTCCAATTTTAGGGCTGTTTTTGGTGAAAATTTCAAAAATTATGGGGCAGCATGGAATTGAAACCCCCAAAAGGCACAACTACACCATAAGAGTAAGTTCCATAGCAAACTTGAAGTTTTTAAGTGGCATAGTTTTTGAGTTCTGCTTCGGAAATGAAAATGATTACGGACGGACGGACAGACGGACAGGGTGATGACTATATCCCACGGTATTCCATACCGGTGGGATAAAAAGGCAAAAAAACATTTTCCATAAGTTTTGCCTACACTGAAAAAAATGTTTTGTTGAATGAACATAATTTTTTTAAGGTAAGTGGTTGCACAAAATATTTTTATCTGAAGCTAGATATTTTTATTATGTTGACTATTTGAAATTACTTATATTTTTTAAGTGGAGTTAAATAACACACCTATTTCTATTAAAATATGCTTAATTAATATATGGAACATTTACTAGGGGTCAAAATCACTTTTTTCAGTGTACATTCACCTAACCATTGATTCAGATTCACGGATATACTTAGCCTGGCCCAGTTTACAGTGAAATGGGCTTATTACACAAGGTTGCAAATCAAACTCTGGTGTAGTGCTACAGTTCTTTCGCCTCATAGCATATTAGCCTAAGTCATGTTTTAGCCAAATTGAGATATTGGCTGCCTGTTCTTCCGTGTTGGCAAAAAAATGCACATTTTAACAAATGTTTTAAAATAAAATTTAAAAACCCTTACAAAATGAAATGGGCAATTATGCTATGAGGCTAACAATTAGTTCCCCTGAAAAAGATTTCAGCAAACTCTCAGCCCTGTAGAGTAGGGCTTGTAATCTTTACACAAACCCAAAACACCTGACTAGAACCTGATCAGTTCAAAATCAGTTCAGATCAAATTGGTCATGTTACACCAGACTCCAAACATGTCAGGCTTATAGTCTGAAGGCCTCTTGCAGCAGACCCCTTTAACTTTACGTGTAAAGCACCACAATGACCTGGCTAAGCTATAAAAGGGACAAATGGATGACTCAATGCCTCTTTAAAAAAGTTACTGTCAAGGGAGATGGCCAACAAAGTAAGGCAGCAGCTGTCTAAAGGAAATCGGCGCTTAAAATAAAAATGTGGCCCTCAATTGAAGTTGAAGTCAAATGCAAACATAGCCATTACCTCTAAGCAGCAATATTATGACAGTAAAACAGGAACACTGACACTTTAATGCATGTTCTGCAGTGATTTTGTTTTCTTTGATGCAATTTTTTTTTGACTAAGGCCACAGCTTTGAGCTACTTGATAATCCTCCTGAGTATAGGGATGAGCAATATTTTGCTTTATCTGCTCTCCTCCGCGTCTCCGGGCCGCTGTAGATGTAACAGTGGTCGCCAGCTGTTATTTCACCACTTCCCTGCCATCTAACTTCACAGAGCCCTGCCAATGTGATGTTATAACGGCAGAGTTCTCGGGATAGCAGGGTGGCGGCTCCCGGGTGAAGGAGGGTCTGGACGTTCCAGGTGGCGATACGGGTCCTGAAACGAAGGTTAATCCGTACTCGTTGGTCGGGGGCAGGCTGGGGTCTGTTACCGTGTTGGGCAGTCCGGCTTCTTTTCCTGATCAGTTTCGAAACAAAAGGGGGTTCTCCTGGGTGGGTTGTTAGCCCTCCGCAGGATAGTTGGTTGGTGGGGCTGCCACCTCACAGCGTACCGACACGCTGGGGTCTTGTTTGTCTGGAGACCGTCCCGCCATGGGTGACCCTACCAGGAGTAAGCTACAGACGGTATCGCTCTCCAGGGTCACTGGAACGTATGGCGTGGCTCTTGCCATCCCAAATACCCTCCGCAAATCCCTCATCAGTTGGACTCCCGTGAGCGACAGATTGCTATCTGCTCGCTTCCTCCACCAACATGGCAAGGTGACGATTATCGTCGCCTATGCCCCCACGGATGTCACTGATGAGGATGTTAAGGATGCATTTTATGACCAATTATACCAAGCAGCCGGCTAAGCTCCACCGCATGACATCACCATCGTACTAACGAATGCCAATGCCACTCTCTGCAGCAGCGATCGGTCGCCCGGCTCACCTGTTGGCACCACCTTTGCCAACAGAGCAACAAACGATAATGGAAACCGCCTTCTCTGGTACTTCCATCATAACAACCTCTGTGTTGCTGATACCTGGTTTCCCCAGAAACTAATCCACCAGTGGACATGGTACAGCCCAGACGGCAGAACAAGGAAAGCGCTGGACCACATCCTGATCTCTCGACGCTGGAGGCCGTCTGTTACAAACTGTCGGGTATATCGTGGAGCTGAACTTGGCATCACCGACCACCGTCTCCTGGTGGCTCAGCTTAGGCTAAAGCTTCGAGCCAACCTGCACACCAAGACTCAGCCTCGCCTCGACTCCTCTGTCCTCGAAAACCCCAACATCGCCACGGACTTCAGCAACTCCATCCGCCGCACCTTCAACGCCCTGGCTCTGGACCAAATGAGCGTCTGGGAGACCTTTAGAGAAAGTGTCTTTAAGTCAGCCCAGACAGTTCTCAGGGGTTCACCATCACCCAAAAAAAGCCATGGATATCGGAGAAGACGCTCAACATCATTGAACAGCGGCGTGAGGCACGACTCCGAGGCGACCTGACGTAGTACCGCCAATTGAACCGTGTGCGAAATGAAGCAATTGCCCAGGATAGGGAGCGGTTCTGGCAAGCCGAGTCCGCAGCCAACAATAACAACATGAGCTGTGTTTACAATCTACTCCGCTAAGCTCGCAATGGCACCCACATCAAGTCAGCCCTAGTTAAAGACCCTGATGGCAACCTCATAACAACAGAGACAAACTGCCTTCAACGCTGCAAAGAGCACTTCAGCCTCCTACTGCAGCACAACACCACCCTTGCTCCCTCAATCATCCCAGCTGCAGCAGACACAACCCCCAACCATGCGTGTAACACGGACCTCATAACACCCGAGGAGGTCAGAGCCGCACTGAAAAAACTGGACAACAGGAAAGCCCCTTGCATTTGCTCCATAACCACCGAGATGATAAAGTCGGGCGGGGATGGCATTGTCGAGTGGCTGACCCACATCTTCAACAAGGTGTAGGAAACGGAGCGGCTCCCCAGCGACTAGACCAAAGGGGTCATCCTGCCCTTCTGGAAGCGCAAAGGAGACAGGCTCGTCAGTGGGAACCATAGAGGCATCACTCTGCTCTCCATCCCTGGCAAGCTCTTTACAAAGATCTTGCTGACTCGTGCTCTCCCAGCCATAAGTGGCCGCCGCCCTCAGCAGGCTGGCTTCATGCCAAACCGCTCCACATCAGATCACATCTCCGCCGTCCGTCTGCTCATTGAGAAGGTCTACGAATTCTGGAGAGATCAGTATCTCTCATTGGATTCTTAGACCTCAAGGCCGCATTTGATACAGTCCACCACTCATCACTGTGGAGTATCCTACAAGCCCTCGGCGCACCTCCAAAGATCACCACCCTCCTCAAGCTGCTCTACAGCAACGCACTGAGTTGTGTCCGCGTCAACAGCCGAGACTCCGACTGGTTTCCAATCTCCAGTGGTGCTCACCAGGGCGGCGTAGCTGCTCCAGACCTGTTCAACTGCATATTCGACCATCTGATGTGCAGGGTCTGTGAGCGAGTACCCAGAGTGTCCCTTGGCAACTACCAACTGACTGACCTGGAATACGCAGAAACACCATCCTGCTCAGCATCTCCTACAGTCAGCTGAGGGACGCTCTGAGTGTATACAGTGAAGAGGCAGAAAAGCTTGGCCTCCATGTGAGTTGGGCCAAGACCAAGTTCATGCATGTTGGTGCGGGACCAGATCCACCCCCAATCTTGCTTGGTAATGACACCGTAGAGCCTGTGAAGAGCTTTGTATATCTGGGGTCCACGGTGACAGATAACGGGGATCTTAAACCAGAGATTCTCCACAGGACAGCCCTGGCAGCCTCTGCCCTGCAGTCTTTCTGGAAACCACTCTGGCGGCACCAAGCCATCTCATGCACGACGAAGCTCCGAATCTACAACACCGGCGTACTCTCCATTCTCCTTTATGGCTCCGAAACATGGCCCTTAAATAAGACCCTGGCCGCAAGAATAGATGGCTTTGATAGCAGGGCTCTCAGAACCATCGAGAACATCAGGTGGCCCCAGCGAATCTCCAACAAAGCGCTTAGAGCCCGCACAAACCAGCTCAGAGCCTCCCGCCTGGCTGCATGATGATGATGATGATGCTGCTCTCCTGATAAAAATGGCAATCTCACATTCCTGAATCCTAAAGAACTAAAGCTGGCCTAACTTCACGTAGCAAATAATATCAGGTTTCCAACAGAATCCATAATCTATCTACCATCACCAAGATTCCAGAATTTTTGAAAAACTATCCACATGAAGCAGAAAATCACTTTTTATCGATCGGCATTTGTGGGAGACACTGCCAGTGTGTGCCATCTGAACATCCAAATTTCACTGTCGCGAAATACCAAATAAAATTTATTGGAATTTCATGCATTAAGGTGACTGAAAATGTAAAAGTGAATAAATATTTTCATAAAATCTGAGTGTGGTGTAAAATTGTGAGTGTAATATTTTCCAGTAAAATGATGATAGCTGAATTAAGAGGCGTTTAATAGCTAAATCCCAGTATTGCCATCTGAAATCCAACAAAAGTCACTCACAACCCTGAAAAATAGGACCAAGGGTTCTGTAACTTACCTGCAAGCAGTCTTACAGCAATGATACAAGTTACGAAAATTTCAAGTGAAGTTCGACATTTGAATCAATGAAAATCAATGTCAAGGGCACAAAATAAAAGTTCACATACATTTATAAGACCTTCTGTAATACAATCCTAAGCTCTGAAGCGGTTTTGGTGAAACAAGTCATTATACAATATGTCAAAATGTATTCAATATGTCAAATTTGAACTTTAAAGGTCACAGAATGTCAAGTTGTGGTCAGCAAATGGACTTCATAAATGACTTTCTAAATGTCTCTATAAAAACCTTGGCTCAATCTGTGACCATTTTGGTGATACAAGTCATTGTAATTTCACTGTCGACTTCCTATGTCAGTAATGCAAACCTAGGCTCCATCTGTGAGCTTTTCAGTGACAAAAATTATTGAATTTTCTCTAGATCAAGTTAGACCTTCAAAGGTCAATATGAAGGTCACGAAACTTCCGGTACGTCTCCAAACCTACACTCAGTCTGTAATGATTTTGCTGATATGTCATTGAAATTTCACTGTTTAGTTTGGCTGTTGAAGGTCACTGAAGGTCAAGTTTAAGGTCATGTAATGAAACTTCGTACATGACCTCCTTCATGACCACAATACAAACTGTAATAGTCACAAACAAACTGTAACTGTAATAGAAGTCATTGAAACTTCACTATGTGAAGTCTGACCTTCGAAGGTCGCCGAAGGTCAAGTTCAAGGCCACCAAATGAAATTTCATATATGACTTTCTATAAGTGTTCAATGGACATATGTTCCCAATCTTCAATATTTTCAAGCCTAGAAAACTTTGAAAATTGTAACTTTTCGCTGGACCTCAAGTTTGACCTTTCAAGGTCATCTGAGGTCAACTTTAACACAGCCAAAACACAGATCATATATTACTTCCTATATCACAGTTAAACAAACTTAATCTCTATCTGCAACGATTTAGCTTCCAACAGTCGATTTGGCCCATTCTCCATAAGACCCAATATTAAAGTACAGCGCCCCCACTAGACCTACTTCTATCAATCAAAATGGCACTCGCACTGTACATAAAGTGTATCAAGGTGAGTTGATTGCCAGATTTAGAAAAAATGTAATCAGACATTTTTGAGAAATATTTCTTTTAAATTTCAAGTCATATCGATTTACATTGCTAATATATTCCCTGACCTCGATTTTGACCTTTCAAAGTCATCTGTGATCAAATTTAATATTGTCAAAATATTGGTCATATATGATTTCCAATATGTCTATAATGTCTATATAATACAAATATATATATATGTATATATAATACAAACTTAATCTCTATCTGCAACCAAATGGCCTCCACAGGCCATCTTGCATATTCATAAAGTACAGCGTCCCCAATAGACCCACTTCTGTCGATTCAATCAAAATGGTGCTCGCACTGTACATTGACGGTACCAAGGCTAGTTGTTTGCCTGATTTAGAAAAAAATTTATCGCACAGTTTTTGATAAATAATTTTCTAAAATTTCTCAGTCCTATCTTTAACATTGGAGCCAAAATTTCAAGGGCGCATAAAACAAACAAAAATGATTCAATCAATAATCTGAGAAAAAAAGACTGGAGATATGGTCTGGCAGTATGTTCTTGCAAATTTACACGAAAATTCATCGGGCCAAAAAAAGATAAAAAATGTTCCGGACGACGGACGCCACACCATGGCAATAGCTTATCAGCCCATAGGGCCGGTAAGCTAAAAATAGAAATTCCCCGAATACCTAGTGATTATTGACAACATGCCAGCAATGACAAAAAGTAAATTGCTTTTCCATGACCAGGGGGAAAAGAAAGGCTCTATTACTGCACCATAATGAGGTCAAACTGAGTTCTAGGAAAAGGTGCACTGAACACCAGACATAGTGCTCAAAAAACAGTTACGTTTTACCACTCAGGATGAGGTGAACTTTTCAGTTAATCCCGCACTTAATTGCTTCATGTGAGCAGCAAACTAAAAAGATCTGCAGTACAACAATTACTCACCAACCTATAATGGAAAATTGCCGAGGAGGATGAAAAGGCCACGCATGTTTGCATAATTCTGCACACCTCCCATGGGGATATACAGTTGAACATTACCTCAAGGCTAACACAGCTAACTGGTGTCTCACACAGCCCAAGAAAATTATATGAGGAGCCTTATACCTGCAATTTGAGCAATTTGGCATTATTCTAAAATTAACATTCCTTTCGAACACCCCCAAGGAATGACTCACTGCTCAACCAGCTCTCCTCAGCACTGACATGCATGGATGGGTTACTAATAAAAGTATCAGACGTACAATATTTCCAAAAACCTTTCCTATATGACAGAATTTGTCATTCCACAGTCAGTCATATTGGGTCTAGTTAAGGAGAGGTGCGATGGGATTAAGTCCAAACACTGACTCATCAGCCTGTACCGCAGCCTTAGTTTTAAACAGCAGTTCCCATGCGTGCCCACATCACTTTGATCATATATCACATGGTTCAGTACGTACGGTTCTCATTTACCTGCCACCCTATCAGCAGCCTCACAATGCTGATCAATGATGGCAACTGCCTTCTATAAATTATTACATTTATAAGAAGTTGTTCATTCCTCTGGCCATTCAGACACTAAATACAAAATGAATGACAGTTTAACCTGTCCCCATCTGCTGCTGCTGATTCTTGCCAATTTGAACAATTGTATGTCCGTTGTGGTGTGTTTAAGTGTTTTAGTGTCTTTTTTTAAATTGTTTTAGTGGTTCTTATTGTCTGTTTTTTAGGACTTTTACTGTATGTTTTAGCGTCTTTAGTGTATGTTTTAATGTTTTATTGTCTTGGTGTGTGTACTGGAGAAGCCAAAGACAAATTTCCACTCAGGTGGACAATAAAATCAATCTATTCTAACAGCACCTTCATTTCCTTAAGGAGCAGAGCGTGTGACTCACCTTCCCCAACCATAGACACGCCAATGGACATGCCCATGAATTTGCTCTTGGTCCAGACATGGGCGTTGACGCACATGCGGCGCTCTTGGCACTCGCAGTAGAAGCCTGAGACGGGCGGATGGTGGGACACCTGCTCGGCCACAAAGCGCACGCGGTAGCAGCCAGGCGATTCCGCGTCACAGCGCTCCGCCCCGCTGGGTTCCCGGAGGGTGGGGCCACAGTTAGTCCTGGCGGGTCGCACCCTGTCGCAAGGCACCTCCCAGGAGCAGTGGAAGCTCTCTCCCAGGATGGGGTTGTAGGGCTTCTTGGCGACGGCACCCTTGCGGCCCTCATGGAAAGAGGTCAGGTAGTATTCCACGAAGCGCAGGATACGCTCCTCTGCCGTAACCGCCGCCGTGACGGACAGGAACATGTCCGGGTGCGCCATGAAGTTGGCGTACATCTCTAGCAGGGAGCGTTTCTCTAGTATGAAGGTGGGCAGCACTACCTGGAAAGAGGGAGGGGAACAGTGGTGAAGACGGAGATGTGATGGAAGGGAAAGAGCAGGGTGAAAGGAATGAAGACCTCCAGACAATTATTATGGAAATTGCCTCTTATTTGCACAAATTTGCACATTAACTGTTAGCAAAATATTTTAAGATGCATGAATGTGCTATGCTATGCTAAACAGTCCAATATCTATGTATGCCAGTCAAGGGTTATACTTCCATATTCAACATAAAAGACATGGAATCACTATTCATAACAATATGCAGAGGTATTAGAGATTGATCAGGATTAATAAATGGACTGTGCATGCTGCGAATGAATTTTGACGTTAAGGCAATTCACAAAAAAGAAAACGGTGTAGTAATGGGATAGATAAACACTGAGCTCAAAGCAGCCCAGCAAACTCTATATATATATAGCTGAGTATGTACAGTATGTGAGTGCGAGAGAAGAAAAGGTTTGATATGAAACATTTATGATGCATATTTGCATAGTTCCCTGCTTTACATTGGAAGCAGGGCACTGCACTCTTCGAACTCTTACAGACTCCCTGCATCAGCATTGACCTCATTCTGCTTCAAACAAGAGTATTCCGTCATAATATAGCAGCCAATCAAACTGCGTAATCCCACTCTCCCAGTACAATTACATATTCATTTCCACTCATCCGTGACACTCGTATGGCTAAGCACTCAGAATAGCCAGGGGATGGGTCAAGTGTAACAGACTCCACAACCTAATTCACCACTCAGAGACACAAAACACACCAGCAAAGCGGGACTTACTTAGTAAAACAAAACCAATTGAAGAAAACACAGCGATATAAAGTTCATTGATCACCCCTGAGAAAATCAAAAGGACAATCAAAAGACTAACTGAAAGCTAATAGAGCATTTCAACAAGAGCTTATAAAATCTGAAGGCAGCTCAGCACATAAATTGCCTCCACTTCTCCCAATATTCCTCAAACTGTCAAAAGCACAATGATATTTATACCATTCAATGATAAAGATATTGCAGAACAATCACTTTACAGATGCTGGAATCCAGGAATACAAACTGTAAGAGGAGTACCTCAGAGCTGACCACAGGAGCACATTAGAGCAGTATCACCATGACAGAAAAGGCCCAGACACCAAGTCAGAGTACCCAATCAAACAAAGGAACAATATGAGCATAAGCACAAATTCATATCATTTAGTAGGTAATCCGTTTTTAGAAAGTGATGCATACTGTTCATCATGAACCCATAAGGACAGAGGAGAGAGAGAACAGCAACAGATCAGATAGTCCGATGGATAGTACGCCGTACAAGGACTACAAATCGATTGGGAAAATGATGCAACTCACTAAAAACAAGTGCAGTAACGAGGTAAATAATGAGCATTAACCAATCCAGCAAACTCATCTATATCTGAATGTACGCATGTGTGTGAGTGCATGTGTGTCCGCATGCGTGTTTATGCGCTTGGATATGTGTGGATGACAGCAGGGTTGAGAGAAGAAGAAATGATAGAATAAAAAAAATGATATAACATTTGCATATTTCCAGTTTTAAATCAGAACGGAGGTATTACATTCCTCATACTCTTACACTCTCCCTGCATCAGCACTGACCTCATTTCAGCTTGATACCAGAGAATTCCGTCATTAGTGAGTGGCCAATCAAACTGCGCGATCCCACTCTCTTCCATATCATTTGCATATCCATTTCCACTGATCCATGACACTCCTGTGGCAAAGCACTCAGCTCTGATCCATAAAGTAGCAAGCAGGACCAAGTAGGACTCAGTGCAGTAATCCCAAATCAATTAAATATTCTTGAAGAGATTTATAGATAAACCAACAAGGGTGACTCAATAAACGATAGTGTTCTTCCTGATGCACCTGCCTGAAGATTCACAGCCTTGACCATTACCCGGTTTTATAAAAAAAAAAATGCAAGTTTGACCAGGGGCAATGTGCAATGGGAGAAGGTGCAAGGGAGCAGGAGCGTTACTACTCATGGTTCCTGTATTGTGCCTAAAACAGTACTGCCACATTAAAGTGCTTTATAATCATGATTCAACCTGGCAGGAACAGTAAAAAAAATAAATAAATAAATAAAAAGAAAAAAATAAGTCAGGGAAGAATTGCACTTTCAGCAACCACCAACAACCCCCTAGAGCTGCTTTGAGGACATTAACTTAACATGTGTCCCAATCATTTTGGTCCCCTGAAACAGGAGGACAAAATGCTGTCATTTTTCCATGATGAAACCAAAATGGTGGAGTAGAAAGCCAAATCAAAAGATAAAAAAATGTCCTGTCTGTCCTGTCCTAACATTATGGGGTATACTGTGTGTAAAAATTAAATACAGTCAGTAATACCAGAATATTTCCTTCTGTGGCCATTCTTCTGATCGATTGCCAACATGAACAAAATGCTTGAGAAACATCAGAACCATTTTTTGGTCTCAGGTGCTTTTCCCCTTAGTACAGATCAATAAAATCTGCCTCGCTTCATCTGAAAACATTAACATCACAAGCCCTCGGGATCAATTTCTGCTTTTACACTCAGGCCAATGCACCACAGCTACATGAAGATTCATACTCAAGAGCTGGTAAAGCAGTTAACATTCACTCACACCGCACATCAACTCCGCTTTTCTGCTTAAAGAAAAAAAAAAAAAATCAATAACATGTCCTGAAGTAAATCTGAAACCACCACATATTCACTGCCAGCATACATTTATATTTCAATATTTCTTTAAGGTTTGTTTTAATCTCTTGTATTACACAATTTATTCCTAAGATATATTTCCATACTATGGCTGCAGCGTTCTAAACTGAGTAAGACCGTTTTGATAAAAACATAAAACTGAACTTACCCTCCATGGCCTTCTAGGTCGAAATTATAATGCCCAGAGACCAAACCAAAATTCAGGGGTATGGTGGTGAAACCCACAAACCCAGGTCAATGTCTTAGGCCCCAAAACATGGTGCCTCAAAGAGAAATCAAGAACAATCAGACTGATTTGACTCGGAGTCTAATGTTTGTGTTCAGCAGGACATCCAAGATCTCCTCTCAGCACTCACTCTCGCCAAGATTTCATAATGAACAATGTGAATCTTACTGCAAACTCCGAAACATATTATTTTATTTAAAAAATCTAATTCTTAAATCAGCCAAACTAACCAGCATTTCTTGTCATAATTGTTGAGCACACACACAATTTTTCTTTACTCGGGCAGTTACACGGCTATGACGAGTAAGCAGCTAAGTAGCCGTCAAAGTTCCTAAAGATGCGCTGCACTTGTAGTTTGGTTCTCATTGACCTTTTTTGTCAAATAAGTCCCAAACCAGCTTGACTTTAATTCGACCATTGGAAAATGGAAGGATCTCATTTGTCTGTTTACTTTGCAAAATATTCCATTTGAGATTATATAGAGAAGTTAAGCCATTCAAATTTCTCTAGAAACAGAGTGCTGTGACAAGAGTGTCCAAACTTTTGACTGGTACTGTAAGGATTTTGGTTTTCCAACAAGTACAGCCATCTCAGTAAATGACTTTACTGGTGCTATCAGTGCCCACAAAAGAAAAACAAGGCTTCTGAAACTGATCAGGGCCAGTGATCTAGGATAGCGTTTCTAAAGAGTCTGTAAAAGAGGACACTAATCAGGTCACAGTATTGACACAATGCAGGCTCTTTTAAAATGTCGGCCACCATTGAACACCCTCCAGAAGGAGAATCTCATCACGGCAAGAAACAATAGGGCTGGCTTGCACAGACTGCTCTCTAACGCCAATGCTGGGTATATTGTCTAATTTCATGGCCTAATCCATTATTCAGACACACACAACACAGCAGCAAATTGACACTAGTATAATAAAGCAATGCCAGTATCACTGCACTGGTAAAAGAGACATATCAAGCTCATTTATCACTGCTGATTAAAGTCAAAACAACGTTCAAAAGACTAAATGAAATCAAACACAGCATTTCATTAAATACTTATAAAATCTGACGGCAGTTAACCCTTTAAGTCCCAAGAGTGCCATATGGCAGTGGTTCCCAACCCAGTTCTCAAGGACCCCCTGCCCTGCAGGTTTTTGCTCTCTTTCTTTGCTCTCTTTCACACCTGATCCATTTAAGGGCTTCATGCTGATTGGTTGAAAAACATCTACCTGAGCAGGATGTGCATGACGGTGCATTGGGCCTTTAATGGATAAGGTGTGCTAAAGTAAAGCTGCAACAAAAACCTGCCAGACAGGGGGTCCTTGAGGACTGGGTTGGGAACCACTGCCATATGGTACTCGGTTGTGACCACATTAAAATCCCAAGAGTGCTTGCGTGATGGATTCACACCAATCAAAATCATTGTTATATTCATCTAAGTGCCCTCTACTGTATTGTACTTTAACCAACAGGAGAGAACCTAAGGTTTGATTTGACTCTAAAATTACACCATGCGCGCATACAACTTTATTCAGTACTCAATGATCAAAATCATGCATCACGTAACGCATTAGAGACCTTGCGTAATTTGTTGAAATTGATGCTGAATAGTTGGTATCCTAACTCAAGAATACCCAGCACTAAAATATCTCAGATTATTCGAAAATAGTTTTTTGTCATTATAAAGCTCACTTTTCAGTATATGGAAAAAAATTTCTACCTATATAGTTCAATGGCACAGTGTTTCATTTGTTGCAAATGAGGAAATGTTTTAATGTCTAGGGCTGTAGTCCTTGAATATTTTAGCACTCACGATGACTTATAAATCAAAATGTTCCTTGTTATTAGGCAAACAACTTTTCTTCATATTTAAAGACTTGATATTGCCTAAATAAAGAAATATAGAGTAAATTTTCAACCATACGCAAGTCATCTTGTTTTTTTATCAAGCACGTGGAATTTGGGTGCAGTACCACAGCACTACCCCTAGGACTTGAAGAGTCAAGCATATAAACTGCCTCCACTTCTCCTAGCATTCCTTAAACTCTCAAAGGTGCAATGATAAATGTATCTACTATTCAACCTCAGGAACACATAAGTGCAGTATCACCAAGACAAAGAAGACCCATTCATAATTGATAATTGTGCCGAATCAAACTAGTGGACATTTTGTTGATAAAGAAATTGTATTATTATCTATTGGACCATCTATCTTTGCAAAGAGATGCTTACTGTTCATCAAAACCCCATAATGACAGAGGAAAGAGGACACTTAAAGGCAGCAGTTAGTTCACGTGCGCAGGTACACAAATTCTCGGGGTTTGAGTAGCCCACAGTGACCGTATAGATAATTTTCAATGGTAGGCAGGTTTAGAGGATTTTTTTAAAGATGGAAAAAAGCAGGACCCTACGACCAAGGGGCTGGCTCAAAAGTTTAGATTGTAGTGGATATAGGTAGCTAATGGAATGAAATGAAAAGGCGTTTGGGGGTTGCAAAGTCCAGGGGAAATTATACGTTTTTGAGGCTGTTAGAAACTTTGTCCAGGATGTCTGTGATCAGCGCTTTAGGAAGGGGAGACAGTGTGTGGGTGCACTCCAGCATGCAAGAGGTAGCATGAGAGAATATCAGCTGGGTGCAGAAACCCCCAATCCGTGCCCCAGCTCTGCCTTCAGCCATGAACATTCCGGCTCATTACACTAATTTTCTGTGCGGGGACTCCCATTGGCATAAAATGCCCCATGTGCACCTAAGAACACCCTGGCTGTGGACGACACTCATCACATGAACCCAACACCATTACCATAGACTGGACATAAGGAGCACAGACAAGCACACAATACAGGGAATAGAAGATCAGCATGATTTCAATGTCCTTCACCCATTTTCCCCTCAATTCTTTAATGCCTAGTTCTATAGATCTTTGCTCAATGCAGCAATATTATTAGTTTCAGGGTCTATGTCACACTGAAAGAGTCCCACAGAAGGACTGAAAAGAAAGAAAAGGGAACCAGGCAGACAGTAGAAGTGAAAGCATTTGAAAAATGGAGAGGGGTGGAGGGAGAATGAGGGAGTATGGGAAAGAGACAGGAAGTGAGAGGAGATCAGGCAAGGAGCCTGATTGCCTGACACCAGGAACAGCTCTGTACAATGAGCTATAGACCAAATGGATATATGCCTGAAGGATATACTGCATATGAATGCAGGTTAGAAGTAGACAAAGAACCTCTTTGACAGTAAACACAAGACCACATCAAGGTCAAAAATCCTGCATAGTATGCCTACAGCCTTTAATACGCGGTATTCTTGCACAATATGAAATGAGTCTAACTATTACAGCTCCAGATCTAGAGGTTCTTCACCTTGATATAAGCACCATCCCAGACCTCAACAAGTGGAGGCAGAGAGATGCATAGATCTGAACCCACTCCTACGCGAGAGATGAGCCTAGCCGTCTGAAAGTATAACGAACTCTGACGAGCAGCTATCAGCTTTTGCTACAGCTGTGCAGTTCCCATGCAAGGCCAGCAATGACAGTGCTGCATGAGCTTAGCCTCTACAGCACAAATATCAACCCAGCTGTTTTCTGCGTGACCCAGACAAACCCTTCCTTCCTCTCTTTCCGAAAACAGTGTTGGACTTCCTGTATATACAATTAGTATTTAAGTCACTTGCTTCACTGTTCTGGGTTCACCTTACTTGGGATAAAACAAGAAGGAAGTTGGCATACCATAAGAGAGCATGCTTTGATCTCCAGTGAGAGCAGAAATCTCCTATTATGTAAAGATCCCTCTTACGGAGATGTCTCATGCATTGTTACCAGGGTGAGATACATGAACCAGTTACAGGCATGTTAATCATCAGACTGGGGTCATATTCACACACAGTTTGAGATGGAGCTCATGGGAAGGTAAATGTTAAGGGGCCTTCCCAGGCTCAAAATTATTGTTTTTTTTTCTTTTTCTTTAATTTTTTTCTATTTTTCTTTTTTCCCCCTATAAGATTCACCACGATGTGTACTTTAAGAAAATCAAAACATTTTGTCATTACTTTCATCAATTTTGTTCAAAAATGTCTTTTTTTGAAGCTCTCCCACCTCAAATAATTTTAGAAGTCAACTGAAATCAGGCAACATTAAGCATTTGTGGTGCTGATAACTTCTTTTTAAATTTTTCAGCCAAATTGCCTCAAATATCGACTGTAGACTTGTTGATTATTCCTGCATGCAATCACATTGGCTTTTTATGATGAAATTTTATGGCAGTGTATGTGTCATCCAAATAACCCATTTGAGGAATTTTTTTTAGAAAAACCACTAAAAATAAATACACCAAATATAGAAAAATCATCATGTGATTGCATAGATATGACTCTAACAAAAAAGAATTAAGTGATTTTGTTGGGTGGTTACAAAGTAAGGTTTCCCACAATATGGACCGTGATTTTGCTCATTAACATCAATGCTATGGTAAGAATGTAAATAAAAACCAATGGAATGATACAATTTTGTGTTGAACTAATAAACTGTAGTGTTATTACACCCACATCTGTGCTAGAACAAGATAAATCAAATGAACCTGGGAAGTCCCCATACAGTTCAAACCTCTATTAGATCCATGCCTGATGTAAACTTGGAGGGTTAGATAAGATATACTTTATTGAGCCCCATGGGGTAATTTGTCTCCTGCATTTGACCCATACTATAGTTAGGACCAGTGGGCAGCTACAAAGCGACGCCCAGGGACCAATTCTAGTTCTAAAGCGAGTCCCTTGGTCAGGGTCTCTGGTAGGAGGTTTTCTATAATGCATGTTTTTCCAGCAGTTGGAAACTGAAGTACCTGGAGGAAACCCACACAAACACAGGGAGAACATGGGAACTCCTTGCAGGGAGGCCCTGGCTTGAACCCGGAACCTCCTTATTGTGAGGCAGCAATGCTCGCCACTGTGCCACAGTAATCTTAAGGGTCATGTTCATTTTCAGTTCAGAGTTAAATCCATGCAGACTTTTAGCGGGGGCACATAGAGTTAATGTTATATCGCATACATCCGGAAGATCCATGCCCGATTTGAGCATAGAGGGCTAATGGCAGGGTAGGTCTCATACCCGCGTTAGATCCATGCCCAGTTTGAGCTGGGACAAGAGGTGAAGGATGACGCTCCTCTGTTCCTCCATCACGCCAAGCTCCTCCTCCTCATTCTCCTCAGTGTCAGTCGCTTCCTCATTGAGATGGCTGGACTCCAAGCTGGGGATCTGTAGGCAAAAATGTCCAATCACACGTGACTTCTCACATAAACATCAACATGCAGCTCCACTGATATGGATGCACTCAATGCTAGACACACCACCCTTGATTCTGATAATGCCCTGTGTCTCAGGAGGTTAGCAAAACAACAACTTTTTCCAGGCTGCCAAGCATTATTCACAGCATGTGCACTTTCACAAATAAGATTACATTTTGCAATATCGCTTCAGTTATATGAGCAACCAAACAGACTAATTGAATATGACAGAACTTGTCACAACATTTACGAAAAGCAACTAAAATAAGGTACAACGCAAAGAAACCTGGCAGCCATCTGAGAATACAACAGGCAGCAAACAAGAGGCACCTGTAGGCTGAAACGTTGATTAATTAAATTCTTTATTTTAGAGAACATCAGCGGGTGCGCCCCAACAATTTGCACTTAAAACCCTGCTAAACT
This sequence comes from Gymnothorax reevesii, assembly GCA_029721435.1. Classification (NCBI taxonomy): domain Eukaryota; kingdom Metazoa; phylum Chordata; class Actinopteri; order Anguilliformes; family Muraenidae; genus Gymnothorax; species Gymnothorax reevesii. The sequence continues at coordinate 31,840,693 of CM056573.1, forward strand.
CACTGAACGGCAAACAAGTAGAGCCGGGACATGCCAAATCCCTATGGCACTCTAACTAGGTTACGGCAGCTAATGCATTTGATTCATCCCACAGCAACTCTGGCAAAAGCCAACAACGCTCCTGATGCATAATGCGGGGTAAGAATCAGCGAACACTGGAGCTTGAGCCTGTGGGCTACAAATAAAAAGCCCCTGTTCTCTCTTTTACTTATCCTGTTTTCTTCTCCCTAGGCGCATGCTATCCTGTAAAGTCTGAGTAAGCACTCTCTATCAAAATCCCAGTGAAGCTTTTTATCCAGTAATATTCACATAGGACTGATATAACTTTGGCGCTATCATTTACCACACAAAGTAAAAGGCATGTCGCACTGGAGGCCACCACAAACCAAAAATAGCATTCGAAAACCTACACAATGGCCTTACTGTAGGAATTTGCTGAAGTTAAAGGGCATCTTAAGTCGATTCCCATTGTTTTTGTTTATCGGCCAATCAGCAAGCCGCATCTGTGCAAACGAACTGAAATAGAAGGATTATCTACGCATGTACACAAAACATTGGCTGATGAATGAAATTGGTCATGTGACAATGCAAGATGTCAATAAAAGCAAGTGATGTTTGTAAACATTGGAAGTTCAATGCCCGTCACAGAATCGACTTTAGATGCCCTTTAAGCTAACAGATGTTTGAGTAGAAAGTAGAAGATTCCACCTACTCAGTCCTCAATCTCCTTCCCTCAGTCCATCCCTTTCTCTACTTAAAGCTCAGGCTGTGGGAGCCTCCTTTCCGCCACCCAACTCACTGGATGGGACAGACTGTCATCTGAGTGTTTCATTGCATCGGCATGGTTCTCAATCTTTTCCACCAAGCACACATGCTTTCGCACTCACTCACCTGTGCAACCCCATGCGTTTGCAGTATTTTGTTGAACAGTTGGTAAAAATCAAGACAATCACAGCTATTTCTTGCAATTCAAATTCAACAATAGTACAATTTCCAAAAAAGTTTGGATGCTGTGTAAAATGTAAATAATAATAGAATGCAATGATTAGCAATTTATTTAAACCCTTTATTTAATTGAAAATAGTACAAAGACAACATATCAAACACTGAAACTTAAAATTTCATTGTTTTCTGAAAAATAGCTGCTCATTTTGAATTTTATACCAGCAACATGTTTCAAAAAGTTAAGATGGCGACAACAAAAGGCTAGAAAAAGCTGTGTATTGCGGAAAAAAAATAAAACTGAAGGAAAATCTCATGGCTAGACGGGTTAATCGGCTGTAAGTCAGTAACATGATTAGATATAAACAGAGGCCTGAGTCTTACAGAAGTAAAGATGGCCAGGGGCTGCACCACTCCATGAAAGACAGTGTGGGCAAACAATTCAAACAAATAAAGAACAATGTTTGTCACTGTTAAATTGCACAGAATTGGCACTGTAACAACAGAAGTACTTTCATCTTGTATGTAGACTAAAACACTTATATCTACGACATTTTTTCTCAGAAAAAATTCTACCACTGAATGCGAGGCCATTTTAAATTATTTATAAATTTGTCCATGGGTAAGAAAATTACATCATGGCTCCTTGGTACAAGAGTGTGGGTGCTAAACTGTCTTGCCTGCAATTCAGATCTGTCACCCAAGGATAATATTTGGCATATTATAAAACAAAAATATGACAAAGGAGGCCAAAAAGTGTTGATCAGCTCAAATCCTACAAGCAAAAAAGGAAAAACATTTTGCTTCATCTAACAATAGCAGTTGGTCTCCTCAGTTCCCAAATGCTTACAGAGTGTTTTTAAAAGAAGAGGTGCAGCAAAATAGTGGTAAACATGCCCTTGTTCGAACTCTTTTGAAACGCGTTACAGACATCAAATTCAATCTGAGGATATGTTTTTCGAGAAACAATAAACTGTCTTGCTTTCAACATTTGATTAGTAGTCTTTGTACGATTTTCAATTCATTACAGAGTTAAATTGATTTGCAAATCATGGCATCCTATTTATATTTACATTTTACACAGCATCTTAACTTTTTGGGAATGGGGTTCCACATTGCTAGCTGTAGAAAAGAACCCTCCTAAAGCATATAAAACCATCAAACACAAGGAATAATTTACCATAACTTCCAGTTAATCTTTTACAACAAAAATACTGTCATATTTTAATAGTATTAAACATCATTCAAAAGAAAATAGATGAGGGGATAATAAGGCTTCACGGTACTTAAATTTTACTGATGTATAACCAAAACGAAACTGGGGTCAACATAAAGTAATTAATTATCCGTACTATTGGTCTGATTTTATCACAACATCATGATCCTATAAAACAAGCAGCACACTGGTGACTGCTCTTCGTGGATTCATGCTGACCTGCAACAACAATTTCCATATTGAAGGAATAGTTCACCCAAAATTGAAAATTCACTTATTATCGACTCACCCCAAGGCTAATCGAAGAGTCTGTGAATTTTTTTCATCCTCAAAACACTTTTGGAGCATTGAAGACAAATCCAAATCAACTGAGGTAATTGGTGACCATTCTTTCAAGCGTAAAAAACAATATTTAAAAAACACAAAATGCCTCCATACTGGTCATGCAGTGTAATCCAAGTGTTCCTAAGCCCCATTATCCAAATTTGACTCAAAAAGACGTCCTTTCACCATGTTTAAGCCTAAATGTCCAATGTAGCCACTTAGCTAAGAGCCTTGTTCATCTTCAAGGAAGAAGTTTAAAATTAATGATTTAGCTACGGTGGCCAACGAGGGCAAATAACACTGCAATGGCCCTAAACATCTCTAATTAGAGAAACACAGCTTTGACTGTTAGTATTCACTGACTGAACAGTACGTTTTCATGGTCGGTCAACTTCTCCCCCTAAGATAAACAGGGCTCCCTCGCGGACCCTTCAATTAGCCTTGGGGTGAGTAGAGGATAAGTAAATTTTCAGTTTGGGTTAACTATTCCTTTAACAGGTCCATAAGCACATAAAAATCTATACTGAAAAATACTAATCACATTTTTAATTCCCCAGTTACAGCAAAAACATCTTATTTCCACATAATTACTAAAACTGATAAAACAACTTACAGCACCACAGCTGAACAAATATCCTTAAGTCCCTCCTCAAGAGGAACAGCTCAATTATTTCTATAAATAACTTTCTAAAAGCTAAAACTAACTCAAACCTTAGGGGGAGTTGCCTCACAAGAAACCTCCAACATTCCATTCATAGATGAACAAAACTGAACAGAGGACTGCGATCGCACACCATGCTTGCGCACACACTGCCACACACACATCAAATAAACACAGGCCATGTATTGAGGTACAAGCAAAAACTTGTGAAAAACATATCCATGGATACTGCATATACACAAACACTGCAAAATTCTTACGTTCTTCTTAAAATGTGGACCAAAATAGAAGGAAAACTCCCAAGCTACTAACCAAAAAAGGGCTTATCACCCTCTTCAGCCTGTGCCAGGTCCAGTCAGGCCAAGACAAGTTTTTGATAACGGCATACATATAATTCCCAATTCCTCTCCCTCATGCTCTTTCAGTTCTACACCCTCTTACTTCCTCCCACGAAATGCTCCATGTCCCTGAGGTTCCCCAACAAACTCTTCAACCCGCACACTTCCGCACTTCCTCCCCCTCTTATTCTCTCAACTTCCCAGTTCACGTCTCCGACTCCCACACTCACGCTGTTCGCAGGGCCTTGGACGGGCTTACTTTCGATCCAGCTGGACCTCATGACCAGCAGCTGCCCGTGATGCTGAGCAGGAACGGGCAACTGGCTGAGCATTGAAGCAGCTCTGAGCAACTGTAGAGAGAGTAAGGAGGGGAGGGAGGGAGGGGGAGGGAGAGAGAGAGAGAGAGAGAGAGAGAGAGAGAGAGAAAGGGAGAGAGAGAGAGAGAGAGAGAGAGAGAGAAAGGTACTGCCTGTTTCACTTCCAGTGGGAGAATTCTGAGTTGCGCTGGCAATCCCCCTCTCAACATCGGCAACCCCTGCCTCCCCTCTGGTCACATGATATTGTAAATCAGCTGTCTTAATTACTAGCAGGCAGATACCACTCTCTCTTAAAGTAGACCTGGAGGAGTGGTCTCTCTCTCTCTCTCTCCTCCCCCATCCTTCTCTCTTTTCCTCTCTCTACCTCTTTCTCCCTCCCACTCATTTAGACCTGGAGGTGTTGTGTAACACTCTCCCAACACTTTCCCTCACAAACCTCCATCTTTCTGTCTCTTTACCCTGACCTCACACATTCAGTGACCACTTCATTAAGTATACCATTTTAAAACTGGGCAGTAATTCTCTTTGTCCCCAAAACTGCAGGGATGCACTGAGGCATAAAATTCAACAAGCTTCTGAAAATTTTCCGTAGAGATTCAACATCATAGCATCACACAGTTGTGGTAGATTTGCTGGCTGCACATTCATTCTGCAAAACTCCTATTCCACACCACCCCGAAAGTGCTCAACTGAACTGAGATCAGGTGACTGTGGATGCCTTAGAATGCAGTGAACTCTCGGTCAACATTTGTCAAACTAGCTCACGATGACTTGCGCTTTGTGACATGGCGTGTAATCCTTTTGGAAGTAGCTGTTGGAAGATGGGGAAAATGTGCCCGTAAGGTGATGCTCAACTGGCATTTAGGGGCCTAATTTAAGCGAAGATAACAGTCCCCACAACCATTATACCGCCAGCAGCCCCAACTGTTGACACAAGGCAAAATAGATCCAAAGATTTGTGATTTTTTTTTACATCAAATTCTGACCTTATCATCAGTAAACTCTAGGGACTACTATGTGAGAAAATCTCAGAAAATCTGCACTGTCTGAGATATCCAAACCACCCAGTCTAGCAGCATGTCACGAAGATCCCATTTCTTTCACATTCTGATGTTTGCACAAAACATTTTCACAATGTGTGAATCCTTATATGCATCGAGCTGCAGCCACGTTTGGTAATTCAATATTTGTACAACAAGCAAGTGTAAAAATCAGTATACCTAATAAAGTGGCCACTGATTGTATATCCGTGTACCAACTGCCATTATGTCTCTTGTCTGCCTTCTTCCCTCTCTCAGATGACATGCATCCCATTGCTCTCTCTTTCTTGACGCAAGTGCAGCTTTCCATTGTTCTCTCATGCCTCGTTCATCTTGCCCGTCCCTCCCTTCTTGTTATACAAGGGGTAGCCAACTTTAACCAAGCCCCAGTGCCTGCTAGTTTTTGTAGTTACAATGAACTTTATTGATCAATTAAAGCACTGATTATGCAGATGACTCACCTCATCATGCTTCTGGGGTCTATTGTGGGTGGTAAGAACAAAAACCTGCACACCCAAAGCCTATTGAGGATCAGGGCTGGCTTCCCCAGTCTCATAGTGTATGTATGGGGGCGTGACTGGGCAGCATCTCTGGGGAAAATCATACAAATTTGCTGACTTCAAAGGGTGTCTACGTGTGCTCTCAGAAAGAGTAGAGTACTGACAACATTCATCCTCCTGTCAGCCATCGTCATCATCTTTTCATGTCTCCAAAAGTCAGCTTACCCATGACTGAATCAAAGTCTGAAAGACAGTTAGCCGGGAGATCTCAATCTCTATTCCATACGCACACATTTTCTGTTCGGCGGTTTACTTCAAAAAGCTCACAAACTCTTTTCACATCAATTTCTAAACGTCTAGCAGACTCATATTTGGAAGTTCTGTCAAACTTGCTGACCTCTTTTCAAATCGTGTTCTCAAAGTAAAAGATGGTTGTGAAAACCTTTGGCATAGAAGGACCAACAAACACCTTCGAGAACATGTCAACATGACTATGTGGTGTGTCGTTAGCCTCCGTTGCAGACGTCTTTGTGTTCGGTTAACTTCCCTCAACCTACAACGTCCGCGCACTCGAGCGAGGTCTTGTGTTCCGTGACGTAATGTGATTGTGCTTGATGAGCCAATCAGAATGCTTACTATGGCTTTTCCCTGCGGCTTGTCAAAAATAGTTAAATGGCGGAAAAGAAACTCCTAAAAAAAACTTGTAGAAAACGACATTTGTTTTGTGTGTAAAACAAAAATCCTCTCAAATAAAGACAAGATACGAGTGCATGGAAAAAGCAAGCTTGATGTCGCTGCAGTAATGAGCTCTGTCATCTCTGTTAACACAGCGGTATACACGAACGAGTTATTCGTCTGCCGAACGGGCTGCTATCGCTTACTTGAAAAAATTTGAAAATAGAGAAAGAACTTGAAGATTAATTAAGTAAGCTTCATCGACAGCAACAGCATAAATATTGTTTGAATATGCGGCATTCAGTTGCATCTTCCTCCACCGTTCACTTAGCCAAAACTCTGGAGAACCGTAAACTATTGAAAATAATCCTCTTTCCACACTTCTCTTCTCCATTTCGGTATCGACCAGACTTAAACTCGTTGCTTTCACTCCTATGTTATTCAAATAATTGACTTGATCCTTCATACGGTTAACAAGAGGAGAAACAACAATAACAATAGGCGATTCTTTATCAGAAAATGCTTCCCCGAGGATTGGAAGAGATTGGTATATGAGCGATTTGCCAAATCCTGTCGGCAAATTTACGGAGACATCTTTCCTCTGGATAACTAAGTTGTTCATTGCTTGTTCTTGTAAGCTATTCATACTTTCAATATTGAAGGCTTTGCAGATTTTCTCCAAAGCTCGAGAGAAAACATGTTCGCCACCGTCCGCCAATTTGGCTTTATTTGTTTCTGCATATGTAATTAGCTCCTCGATTTTAGGAGCTAGTTTCTGATTGGTGGAACACAAAACCTCGCTCGAGTGCGCAGACGTTGCAGGTTGAGGCACAGAGATATTTGCCCACTTATATCTCTGTGGGTTGAGGGAAGTTAACCGAACACCAAGACGTCTGCAACGGAGGCCAGTGTGTCGTTTGGAAACTCGCCCAATGCACTTATCCGATCCAACCGCCTGACCTCTCTTACAACAGTGGTCACAAGCAAGTGATTAGAGCCTCCAAACATCCCACTTCTCAACAAAGCACGTTCTCATACAGTCACACACAAATGCTCACACAAAGATATATGCTCAGAGATACAGACTTGCACACAGATACCGGTAAACGCGTAGACAGACATACACACACGCGCACACACACACACAGAGAGAAAAAACACACCAACACACAGTCCCATAAAAAGCAGTACACAAATATTTCTCAACAGAAAGTGGATCAACGTGGCAGTATTTGTGAGCAATACTGCATTCACATACGAATGACCTAATGATTTTTTTTTCAACATTTTTCATCTCGTCAGCATGAATTTTTCAAATAAAAAAATTTCTTCTTGCAACTCTGGCTAACCACCATTCACCTGATTATTTTTGGTTGCTCATTTTATTCAAAAGCGGCATTCCTGTACAGTCCACCAATAACTAAAATTTTTCATCAAAAACATGTAAAACATACCCGCTATGTTCCCAGCCAAGACACTCACGCCATATAATGTGGCTCCTGTCATCTAAGGCTCAGTAAAAAGGCATGTTTATGAGCCCTCAAGTGCAGCTCTGGCACAGTTTTTCTTAGAAATTGCCACAAGGCTACTTAATAGAGGGAACTGGAGAGCAGGTCTGCAGAATAATTATGATTATGGGATATGGTTGTCCTTCTTGTCTAAATATAGACCGCCAACATGTCTGCAGCCAGCAGGAGTGAATGGCTGGCGTTTAGTGGTCTGTTCTTTCCCCCCAGAAATCCACTGCCCCAATGCTGCTTTCCATCTGTATACAGTAATTGATCCACGCTCACCCCTGTATCGACTTAAAGGTAGTGTTAATGGAAAATCCAGTGTTTATCATGCAGAAAGAGCGAGCTAAAATTCAAATAAACATGTACAGTCCGATCCATAACTATTTGGACATTGACAAAGTTGGTATATTCCCCCTTCCCTTTTTAATAGTTTTGCTTATTTTTCACACATCAAAATATCATCAAACTCATTTTAATAGTAGACAAAGACAAGCTCAATAACCACAAAATACACTTTTCTAAATGATAATCGTTACTGAAAGAAAGAAGTTGTTCAGCTCCATCTGGGACAACGTAAACAAGAGTCATCTGAAGATGACGTATCCCCCAACCCCCACAATCTAATCTCAGAAATCCCAAAATATCAAAAGGCACCAGTCTAGGACCTGATTAATACACACTGCAAAAATATTGAACTGTATTCGAGTCCTGTTCCGGAAACAAAATGATTACAGACAGATGGGCGCACAGGCATACTGATGACTATATCCCCCCGCATTATATGCAGGGGGATAAAAATTCAAATCTCAGGAATTCCAAAATACCAAAACAGACCTGACTAATATGCACAGACAGTTTCAATGAAAAAATATTAAATGGTTTCAGACTTCTGCACCGGAAATGGTCCCAACCTTCATTTTCCACAAGTTAAGCTCGTTTCCAGGGAAACACAGAAAAAATTTTCATCTTAGAAATTTCAAAATACCAAAAGGCACCAGTTAAGGGACTGAGGTCTTTACATGCCAAGAGATCACATTTTCTGAAAACTTCCCAGGTGACCATCTCAGATTTTGCTTAAGGTCTGTAAAATGAACCTTAGGGTGTATAATGAACATCTCAAAAATTTCAGGATCCAGATCCCACCGGTTTTTATTTTATGGCCCTTCAAATTTTGGTTGCCATGGCCATTTTTTATAACACAAATGCCCGGAGTGGTTTTGGGAGGTCAAAATCTCCACAATGGGGAGTCCCAGAAGGCTGAAAATTGGTAGTTGGTAGCCTAGCCAATTCTGGCCCAGTATTTCAGAATCTGTGCTTAGTTTAACATTATCCTGCCCCACTTAGCAGTAGTGGCTCCAAAAGAGGGAACTTCAGCAGGATGGGCCTTAGGGCCCTGGGGGTTTAAAGGGACCTCGAGAACATAAATTGTGAAATAACATCAATTTCTTTCCAGGGCTATCAAATATAGGTAGAGATCTACAGATTATGACTCTAAGTGATTCCTGAAGTCCAACCCCAACTCCAAAATAGTTGGGACAACGTGTCAATTGTGAATAAAATCAAAACGCAATGACTTTCAAATCACACAAGCCAGTATTTTATTCACAACAGAACACAGATCCATTAATTCATATTCTATACCCGCTTATTCCTCTCAAGGGTCACAGGGCGAGCTGGAGCCTATCTCGGCTGGCTACGGGCAGAGGCAAGGACTCACCCTGGACAGGTTGCCAATCCATCGCAGAGTGCACACACCATTCACTCTTACACTCATACCCAGTTAACCTGATATGCATGTCTTTGGACTGCAGGAGGAAACCTGAGAAAAGCCACGTGAACACAGGGGAGAACATGCAAACCCAGGCCAGATTCAAACCCACAACCTTCTTGCTGTGAGGCAGCAACGCTAACCACTGCGCCTTTTTCCATGATTTCCACTGACAGTGGGTTCTTGAAGTATTTCTGGGCCCATTTAGTAATGTCAATGACAGAATCATGCTGGTGAGTGATGCAGTGGCGTCTGAGGGCCTGAAGACGATGGGCATCCAATAAAAGGTCTTCGGCCTTGTCCCTTAAACACAGAAATTTTTCCATATTCTCTGAATCTTTTGATGATTTTATGCACTGTCGCTGATGAGACCTTCAAAGCCTTTGCAATTTGACATTGAGGAACATTGTTTTTAAGTATTCCACAATTTCTTTACGCAAACATTCACAGGTTGGAGAGTCTCTGGCCATCTTTTCTTCTGAGAGACTCAGCCTCTCTAAGATATCCCTTTTATAGCCAATCATATTACATATCTGATGCCAGTTAATGTAATTACTTGCTAAATGTTCTTTCAGCTGATTCTCTTCTATATAACTTGCGTTTTCAGCCCTTTTCTGCCTGTGTCCCAACTTTTTTGAGACCTGTTGTAGCAAGAAAATTTGAAATGAGCTCATTTTGTGGATTAAAAAGTAAATTGTCTCAGTTTCAACAACTGAAATGCTATCTATGTTCTACTGTAAATACCATATTGGGTCATGTGATCTGAAAGTCATTGCATTTTGATTTTATTCACAATTTATACTTCGTCCCAACAATTTCGGAATCGGGGCTGTATTTCACACACATTTTGTAACGGTGACGAAATTGCTAATGTCATCCGTTACTGTTGCATACGAGAAGACTACTATTTGCATGCCCTTAATGGGGATTGTGGCAAAGCTGAAGGTAGCCAATGAGTAAAAAAATAGTTGTACAATACCCAGCGGAAGGCCTATGTCCCTACAGTTTTTTGTCTGCAAAAAGTTGAAATCGGAAATAAAATTCCACTGCATTAAGTTCAACATTACGTTGCTACATCCATAAATAGGAGTCAAAACTTCACTGTACAAAAAGGAAGCATTCGGTTAACAGTGTGCGAGAGGCAGCATCAACCTCCACACCGTGGAAATGTATACTGCGGTCAGACAAATTACTATTTAGTGTCTTTTTAGGAGGAAATGGATGTTATGTTCTCCAGACCAAAGAGAAAAAGGATCATCCAGACTGCAACCAGCAGCAACACCAATAACTATGCTCTGTCATGGTGTAGGGTCGTGTCTTTGCCCTAAGCAAAAGTCACTTGCACATCTGTGAAGGCCATTAATGCTGAAAAGTACTGAGATTAATGGAGCAACATATGCAGCCTTCAGAAATTACATCTTTCAGATGCTCATGCATATTTCAACATGACCACACAAAACCACATTCTGCAAGCATTACAAAAGCATGGCTGCGCAAGAAGAGGCGTGAGCGCTGGACTAGCCTGCCTGCAGTCCCAACTTGTCCACCACAAAGATTTATGCAGCGCATTTTGAAACACAAAATGCAAAAACAATCCAGTTCTGCCGCACACATGAAGACAGCACAAAAGAAAGCATAAGCATAAATTGCACTTGAAACACTTAAGCACTTGGTGTCTTTAGTGTTTAGTTTGAAAAAGCTATAAAATTCATGGGGTGAAACATGAAAAAATGAGATGTTCAGCTTTTAATGTAATACAGGTCAGAGATAATCACTGCTCTTGGTTAAAATTTTTTGAACATACAATCTCAACTCTTTCTGATTTGGCAATGCATGCATGCATATAGCTGTAAGGTTTAGATCAGTCAGATGTCGCAGGATTAAGGATGGTGGTCGGATTCCATATTCATCCCTTTTTTATAAGCTTATGAGCTGCCGGCCAGAATGACGCACAGCACAAAAATCCAGAACATTCTGTACAGAATAGCTTGGCTGGATAGAGTACGAGATTAGAATAAGGTGTCTGAAAAAACCAGGCTTCAGGCTCAGCCCCACACTCTCACCCCTCACCACTCAACGGCAACAAGTGGAAGCCATTCCTCTATATTGGTACCTAGTAAACAGATCATAAGTATTAATGAAGGGAAGAGAGAATCATATCTCACTCAGATCTAACGCACAACGTCAGCATAGAAACACTATAGTCAGACGGTGACGATAAATGTAAATTTTGACTGCAGAAGATCTAATCTAACTGTTGGTCAAAATAATAATAGTAAGAATAATAATAATTATTATCATTATTATTATGTTTAGTATTATTTCCGAGAAATGCTTCCCATTTCCCATGAGAAGAGACAGCTTATTCCATTAATATATTGGAAGATATCAGTATGCTGTAAATTAGTAAACTAAATAATAGATCCAGTTAGACAGAACAAATAAGCAGGAGAATTTAGGGATTTCCAAATGTTTGCTTCTTCTCATGATTGGTCACAATGCAGCAAAGGAATCATCAAATTACAGTCCTTGGCCGAGAACTGCTGGTTTTCCACTCTCCAATGACCCGGGAGTCGGGAGTAAAAACAGTGTGGCCAATCAGAAGCATTAATAATCCAGTTAGTTAGTTCCAAGGCAGAAAAGAAAAACAGATGGATTTGGATTCAATATACCAATTTGGTGATCCTCGATATAAGATCTCGTAAAGCCCACCCCTTCCACACATCCCAGCTTAAGTTTTAACCATCTTATTCCCGATAATCCCAGCCTCACTCTAGCCATCCCTTACAACCCTATCTGAAATCGTAGTGATACACTGATATTATAAATAAATACTCAAAATACAAAATAAAACACCATGATCCCCTTGCTCTTCTCAAAACCAACAGTCGTGCCTGAAAGATATCCACAAAAAGTTCATTAAAATTTATTCTCTTCATCAGTCATCCCCCTGTATAAAATACCATAGTAGAAGAGCAAGGACAGGACTGCATATTTTAGTGCACTCAATGACAACTCACAGTTTCAAGAGGATTTGAATTCACATAATTTCTGATAAAAATACAGATAGGATCATAATAATACAGATGATAAACACAAACATTCTTAATCCACAAACCAGATAACAACAACAAAACAGGAATGTGTAAATTGCTAATTTAAATTAAATAAATGTTATGATGAATTATCATTCAGAGTATAAAGGTATTTAAATGACAAAATTATTGCTCTGTAAAACACAAAGCCCTTATCAATGGTAATATTGCAAAAAAATATACAACTGGAGAGGCTACAGACTGGAGAGTAGGTGGGAGTAGCCTTATGGAATTGGCAGAGTTGGAGATGCAATGTAGCTGACACACCAGTCTCTTTTGAGACATCCACAGACAGAGTCAATGAGACACTGCTGAGTCAAGCCTGAGTGCCCACCAGTGATGTCATGAAACATTGACACTAGCATGAGACACACAGTGATTAAGCTGTCAAGATGCCCAGCTGGGACCAAAACTAGTTTCAAGGCCTTCTTAGTTACCAAATACAGAGAGATTACACGAAATGTCCCAATACTCCGAGTGTGAGTGTGCCCACATACTCGGGTCAGAAAAGAGCACACTGTGGCTCTTACTCCCGAGACACTTTGCGGATGACACTACGACGTGCCAAGAGGGGCTCACTATTGAATGGCCAGCCTCAAGTTGATGTGGTCCCCTCTCTTGCCTACTTGATGCTACTTTTCACTCTCCTCTTTACCCAACATCATCAAAACGCTTACTACATAGGAGCGCGGTCCTCTGAGGATGAAAAGAGGTGGCAAGAAAGCAAGCTAGGTGCTGGTTCATTACCTTAACCCCTCTGCACAGATGTTGTCCCCAGCGGACATGGATCTGCTCTAATTATGCATGCTGTTAACCTATTCTATCACTAGATAGCACACCTAGATCAGTTACTGACATATTCACTAGCAGGCCAAACTCAAACCCGGTTTGGAATATGGATGTGTTCAGTCCCTTCCCTGTTTCCCCAGAGTGACATGAATTAAACTCCTCAGCTAAGCCGGATGTGCAAACTGCTCAATATACTTGCCCATAGTATCTATTTAGCAGTTCAAAAAAATGATCTTGTGACAGAAAATGTAACTGTGCTTTATAGCAACCACTTCAGCTATAGTGAACCAATGGTATCCCAGTTAACTGGTAGAGAAAATCCATTTTCTGACGCAAAATCCGACATGGTATTGATAGTATGTCATAATAGTCATCGCATATCAAAAACACATAATTCTCTACTGTGGATTTATGCACCAATTCCCCCATCGACGCATCCACGCACACCCATCTTACTTATGAGTAAGTGCAATTTTTTTAATATATATGTATATATATATATATATATATATTTTTTTTTTTTTTTTTTTTTTTTTTTAAACTTATGGCTGACTGACTAGCTATTTTTTATTCTCGGATTACCTTAGGCATGATGATCACAGAGCTTGTCTACCACATTGGTTAGTGAGAATAACCGTTAGTCATTGCTAATAACTCTGCATGTGGTGGTATTTTGCTCAATGTTGCTCTTTGTTTGAGAATTTATACCGTATTTAACCAAATCGAATGCTGAGGTTTTGGCACAACAGCTCAAACACATCAATAAGCCCTCTGCTACATTCGTTGCCCCACTATGTTCAATCTAGAGTAGCATATTACCTGCTTGTCCTGATAGTGGGATGTCTGTTCAGTTATAACAAGGTATATTTCAGATATTACTGAGTTAGTGAGTTATTCTTTTTCCTTCTAAGGTGTGGAAAGTGTTTATGTAAGGTTTTCAGCTCGGAAGTGGGAACTGCAAGCTTTTTATTGCAGGGCAGATGTTCTGACCATTAAACAAGAAGTTCCTTCGATGAGTATATGTGCTGGCTTGTGGGACTCTGAAGAAAAATGGACCAAAATCTAAACTTTATCATTGAGAAAAGGCGTTTTGGGTTGAGGTTACTGGTGACCACTGATGTCCAACTGCACCTATATTGATAAATTCATACTAAATTCAACCAGAAAATTATCAATTAATAATTTAATGCGTCAATAGCTTATTTGAGTTAAACATCATTATTTTATGATTTGACAACGTGCCATTTTAAGGGATCAGAGATTTTCGGGAACCACCTGGAGAGATGTCTTATTTGGCTCCTAAAGAGTAGATCATTTAGAATTTAATGCTCAGATGATAAACACTTGTCGTCAAGGAGTTGTAATCCCAGAAATATATAGTTTTAACCCGCAGCCATTTTTTAATTCTCAGTATTTATTTTTTTTTTTACAATTTCAATGCTGAATTTTCATGAAGATTTTTTGTGTTTGTAGCCCTTTTCCAAAATCATGAAAATAAACTGAAATAAGGTGTAATTCTAAATGCTATTAGTGTCTTGACTCAGGTAAGCTATTCCTTTCCTCTCTGTGAAGCTTAAATCTTGACTTATACAGCCATAAATAAGGTAACGCATAAATAGCCAGATTTGGCTTCTGCACAAGGGGGTTAAGAAACTGTAAGTTTGCAATGGCATAACTGTGCTGGTTTTAGAGGAAAGCACAGCAGCTGATCTTACTGGCCTTTATAAAACCAAGCCCCAACCATGTCTATAGGTAATTAATTCATCCTAGACCATCCCTTTTGACAGGAATGCCATCGCCACTTGTCACAAAATTAACAGATTGGAGTTAGACATACTGCAATCCGTGATACCATAAGCGCTTACATATGTCAACTGCTTTTAAGTCTCCATATTAGGGCCCATGATCTCCAAATGAAGGAAAGTGGAGAACCTAGTACATCATACCAACAGTCAAACATGGTGGAACAAGTGCGGCATGGCTCAGGAGGTAGAGCGGGTGGTCTAGGAATCAGAGGGCTCCTGGTTCTCCTCCAGAGAACATGTCGAAGTGTCCTTGAGCAAGACACTGAACCCTGCACTACTCCTGATGTGCAGGTTGGCGCCTCACATGGCAGCCTCTGTCATCTGGGTGAATGTGAGGCATAACTGTGAAGGGCTTTGTGTCCTGAGACTAGAAAAGCGCTATATAAATGCAGTCCATTTACCATTTACCATATACATGAATAGACTTACATATATAGATGTATATACCTGTATATCGAGGGCTGACTGTAATAAAGTTACGTCCAAATTATAACATCTGAACATAACTGTTTTTTGCAGTCAGCCCTCAATATATATATATATGTGTGTGTGTGTGTGTGTGCGTGCGCGCGCGCGCGTGTGTGTGTGTGTGTGTGTGTGTGTGTGTGTGTGTGTGTGTATGCGTGTGTGTGTAGTATTTTTAGTGTATTTCCAGTCTGGGTTGCCTGTTATTCTAGGGTGCACAGCCAATAAAATGTATGTGATGAAATGGTTTGGCAGAGCTTAAAACAATTCCTTTGTGTTTTTGATCGTCCCTGAACATTGTAAGTCATTTTGTTGCCTTTTGCATGATTTTGTCCCCGTCTCCGAGAAAGTTTGTAACTAGGCTTCCTGAGTATTAAAAGCCTCTGGACAATTACTTCTCTTTTTAATTATCACTCTAATCTCTATTTAAGACATTCAAAAAGACAGCCAAATTTAAATGAAGCCATCAGATATTGTGCAAGTGAAATAAGGAGATACAAAGATTTCAATCAAAGGCCTATTTTGTTTGCACTTTTCTTACAATTAAATTTCTTCCTGTGGCATTTGATAGCGCATTTTGAGAACGCTTCCATAGAAAGACAAACATC
Organism: Gymnothorax reevesii; assembly: GCA_029721435.1. Classification (NCBI taxonomy): domain Eukaryota; kingdom Metazoa; phylum Chordata; class Actinopteri; order Anguilliformes; family Muraenidae; genus Gymnothorax; species Gymnothorax reevesii. Next base: position 31,856,750 of record CM056573.1, read on the forward strand.
ATTTTAATAAATTGAACACCTAGCCTACTGTAATATGCAGAATAGCATTTTATCCAAAAAAACTTCCATCAAATGGGGTTTCATAAGCATATCTGACAATTCAATACACCAACAGTCGGCTTCCATTGTTTGTGGCAGAGCATAAAATCGATGAATCATTCAGCATGGGAGCAAACAATGTGTAGTCATGAAATTCCTGTTTTACGTAAGAACTTCGTCCACGAGACTTCTCATTCTCAGAACTGCAGCAATGGTCTTTGCACCATCTTTGGTCTTGGTTTCTCTGATATCTGGTGCCCTCTTATGGTTCAAAAGTAAATTTCACACAGACACAATACTGATACGATGAGGTCTTCTCAATCCAGGATTACTCTTCTGAGGTAATGTGGGAGGACAAGCAGGAAGAGCCATCCACACATCGATAAAATCGTTGCTACTGCAAGATATAACTTCACCCGGGCATGCTCTTTATTCTAATCGACCAACTGAATAGCTATTGTGGTAAAATAAGTAAAGCATAATTGTGGCAAATTATGTAGCCACATAGCAGCTTTTGCAGCAATGTTGGGTGATGGTATATAGAATGACATCTCCACTAAAAAGTACTGTAAATAGTGAAGCCCTCTAGAAGCAGGACGAAGCATCCCAGCTGGCATCGCAGCCCAACAAGATGAGCTGAAAAGGCTCCATGGAAATAGGATGTGTGGTTCTACGACCCACCATGACCTAAAATCCAACCTGGCACAGCCGCTTCTGCATGATAAGTTTTGAAAGCAGTGCAGGCTAACTAAGTAGCACTGCAAAACATTACAGACTTTATTCATAAATGCAGTTTATGCTCAGTCCTGGAATAATTCAACTTTGAATGGAGGTTTTTTTTTTTAACAGAAAACTAAGTTTAAGGATGACACTAAGCTGTGTCATTGATACCGAGTTCTTTTGTCTAGAGTTATCATGCAGCTTTAGCTCCATTTACATCTAAAATAGGACGTGTGATTTCATTCCACAACAACTTGTGATTTTCAGTTTATAACATACATTCAGTCAGCACTATGTATGAACCAAATTTGAATGCATCTTTAGAGCTCTGCCCCATCACGCCCACAGGTAATTAATTTTTCTGGGTCCAACCCATAGACTGTATATAAAGATGGACAACGCATCTCCACACCCAAACGCTGTATAAAAATGGAGCCAAAAAAGCAGTAAAGCAGAAGTGGAAGTGGCGAGGTGTGAAATCCGAGCGGTTATCGAGGTAAGAAAAATATGATTTATCAAAACAAGAAAGGCCTACTTGCTCGACTGTATTTCATAGTTCAATGTTGTCTGATGGAAAATCTCATTATGTACTCCTAGCATAGCAAGGAAACAGTAAATTTTTAGGTGTAATGAGAGTTAGTTTGTATAGGTCAGCTAGGTAGCTACCAGTGACCTGCGGTCAGAGGTTCGTTTGGTGAGGCACAATCCTCCTCTTTGCGTGATTAGCAATCAGACGATTAATTAGTTTAGTAAGACTATTCAGCAGAATGACGGGCCAGTTTAAGTTTCCGTGGCGTTAATACTCAGTGCACCGAACCTGAAATGCTCACGAAGCTCCAGATTTGCTCCTACTTGCTTACAGGAAGCCAGAGACGTGCGGAGAGGTGAGGCACTGACCCAAACTACAGGATTTGGTGAACCTGTTCCCACGTACTATGCCTGATTGACGATCAAAAGAATTAAGACCAAGCCTATAGGAAGCCCGTAAACTATAATGACAAAAAGATTCATTCACGTACACGCTTCAATTCAAGACTGTAAAGATGGAAATCTGAATAATCAATTAGGATAAATTCTCGGCTCTCGGTAATTCTGTATATCGTTTTAACATTTTGTTAATCAGATTATGAAAGAAGATTGAAAATAAACGTCCGCTTTTTTTGTTTGGATGTAAAAGCATTTGTTATGGCCCCAATTAGTTATTACATTTACAACATCCACAACAGCAAGAGATGACAGACACAATTTTAAAACCCAAACACATCAAATCAACAAAGACAACCAACAACCAACCAATCCACTGACTAATCTAATGACCAAGATTGATTAACAAGAAACACAGAAATATTTACAGTCCCTTTTGGTTGGGTTCCTCGGTGATGTCCTGGGTGAGGAAAATGCTCTAACACAGGCAGAAATCCACTATAAGCTTCACATGCCTTAAACAGAATGACAGGTCTGGTCACATGTATCCTTCTGCTTGCAATCTCTCCTACTACTTTACTGTCTCAATTCTCCCTAGTTATATAATCTTTTGCAAACCCCTCCCACCTTTTAGACTTTTTTTTTCTCTGGGACTTGTTTCAGACATGCCCAGAACATGTCCAAACCTAGCTCCAGTCTGGACAAAAAAAAGGTAAATACTGCCATCCAGAGGCCTATTCACATTACACCTGTATTTAAAGGAGAATACATTCTATATTGATCAAGCATTGAACTCTGCATAAGTCGAGCTGTTTTACCCCAATTCCAAAATAGTTGGGACAAAGTTTAAATTGTGAATAAAATCAAAACGCAATGACTTTCAAATCACAACAGCCAGTATTTTATTCACATTAGAACACAGATAACATCGCAAATGTTGAAACTGAGAAATTTGAAAAATTTATCAACAAAATGAGCTTATTTCAAATTTAATGGCTGCTACAGGTCTCAAAAAATTTGGGACAGGGGCCTGCTTACCATGGTGTAGCAACCCCTCTTCTTTTTAACACAGAATGGGCATTGAGAAGACAAGTTTCTTGAGTTTAGCCATTGGAATTTGATCCCACCCTTGTGAAATACAGGCTTCCAGCTGCTGTAGAGTTTTGGGTCTCCTTTGACAGACTTTTTGTTTAATTATGCGCCAAATGTTTTCAGTCAGTGAAAGATCAGGGCTCCATGCAGGCCAGTTCAGCACATGGACTCTTCTACTACGAAGCCATGCTGTTGTAATAGCTGCAGTATGTGGTTTTGAATTGTCCTGCTGAAATACACAAGGCTTTCCTTGGAATAGATGTTGTCTGGAGGGGAGCGTATTTTGCTCTAAAACCTTTATATACTTTTCAGCATTCATGGTGCTTTTTTAAAACATGCAAGTGTCCCACACCATATGCACTAATGCATCCCCATACCATCAGAAATGCTGGCTTTTGAAAGGAACGCTGATAACAGGAGGGGTGGTCTTTCTCCTCTTTAGCCCAGAGGACACAATGATTTTCAACAAGAATGTCAAATTTTGGACTCGTCTGACCACAGGACACTATGCCACTTTGCTATAGTCCATTTTAAATGAGCCTTGGTCCACAGAACACGGCTGCGCTTCTGGATCATGCTCAACAATGGCTTTCTATTTGCATGATAGAGTTTTAGGTGGCATCTGTAGATGTCACGGCAAACTGTTTTTACAGACAGTGGTTTCTTGAAGTATTCCTGGGCCCATTTAGTAATGTCAATGACAGAATCATGCCTGTGAGTGATGCAGTGGCCTCTGAGGGCCCGAAGATCATGGGCATCCAGTAAAGGTCTTTGGCCTCGTCTCTTACACACAGAGATTTTTCCAGTTTCTCTGAATCTTCAGATGATGTTATGCACTGTCGATGATGAGACCTTCAAAGCCTTTGCAATTTTAACTTTGAGGAACATTGTTTTTCCATAATTTTTTTACACAAGCCCTCACAGGTTGGAGAGCCCTTGGCCATCTTTACTTCTGAGAGACTCAGCCACTCTAAGACATCCCTTTTATAGCCAATCATGTTACACATCTGATGCCAGTTAACTTAATTACTTGCTAAATGTTCTTTCAGCTGATTCTCTTATATATTAATTGCTTTTACAGCTTTTTTATTGCCTGTGTCCCAACCTTTTTGAGACCCGTTGCTGCAAGAAAATTTAAAATAAGCTCATTTTGTGGATAAAAATTTAAAATGTCTCAGTTTCAACATTTGAAATGTTATCTGTGTTCAACTGTAAATAACATATTGGCTCATGTGATCTGAAAGTCACTGCATTTTGATTTTATTCACAATTAACACTTCGTCCCAACTATTTCGGAATGGGGGTTGTAGAATTTGTTGAGGACATTGCTTTGGCTTCCTGTAAGCAAGTACGTGCAAATCTGCATTGCCAGTTTATTTCTTGTTCCCGTTTACAGAGGAGGCCCTTGTAAAGACAGGACTTATTGTGAGCACATGCATTGTTCCTTCAGTTCACAAATGCTGACACTTAATTTTAACAAGGTTAAATCAACAAACGAACTGGAGGTTTTCAAGAAACTTTCCCACGAATTTTTTTCCCAGTAAAATTATCCAAAGCAAAATTGTTGAGATAGACAAGAGCATCCTGGCCCATTCTAAGGGCCCAATATACAGTCATTTCCTGAATAAGCGGCACCATGTATCAACCTGAGGTCAATGTTTTACACAAACTAAAAAAACAAAACCATGTATTAATCTCACCAGTGTATTATACCTTAGTTTACAAAACATTACCTACTGAATTAGAATCAGATCATGATTTAATGACAAGGGAGAGTGATGAAAAGATGCATTCCAATGTATAGCCCTCACCCATGTATTAACCTAATAGATAATGACCTCGGATAATAATCGAGAAATTATGGTAGTCGGTAGGCCTATAGGTTTAGACGGTAAGAGGTTTGCGGCTGCGAAAGCGGCCCAAAATTTCTAGTAGGCCGCTGCATGCACGTTTGGGGAGAAATCTCACTCCAGCCAAATAACCAAAGTTGGCAACCCCTGCGATGGGGCCGTGGTATCAAGGTCGCACCCATACACCCACCCTATTCAGTCGCAGTACATGACGGTATGTTTGGAGCGAAGTCAATTCTATTGTTATCTTTAATTGAACTTTCAAAATCACAATGGGTTCCATTCAGTTGCACTGAGGCCTAGCAAATTAAGCATGTGCAATGTTAACATTATATCTGTCCCTGACAGTCGCATTCTAGTGCCAAAGAATTCCCAGAAATAAGCCGGCAGGCAACTACTTCCTCTGACCGTCACTGTCAATCATATCCGTCATTCATTTCAGATCCCATTTTTATAATATCAGATAACTACATGAAACCAAACTCATCAAAAAAAAAAAAAAAAGTATTTTCCACTTAAAGCAAAACATTTGAAAGCTGTCATATAACCAACAGTAATATCAGTACACATCAGTAATAACCAGTACAATTTAACCTTAAAGTCCAGCATATAGGTCTTTAAGGTGCAATTAATCATCAACATCATTAAGAAAACAGTCCAGCAATTTCTGAATAAATTCAAATGATCGGAGCAGCATACAACTGGGTGCAGTAGTAGCAGCCATAAAAACTGAATAAATATGGTCTAATGTCCCATTACTAAAATCCAAGTCATAATGTTGGCAGCAGAAAATCAATTAGGGACTTTGCCAAACACATATGTATGTCTACACAAAAGTAGAAGTATTTCAGGGGCCACATAAAAGTAATTATGGGGGTAGACTGATTCTGTGTTATTATTCAGTTCCCAATTGTGACGAGCAACTTGTAATCATAGGTTTGCTTCACAGCAGACAACAGCACAGCAGGGGAAATTTAATGTCTTTCAGTAAGACACTCGTACCAGGCCAATTGTGCTCCGGCCTTGGAAAGCGAAACGCCTTGCCAGGGAATATGGACAGAGTTGCTTTGCCTTTTTCATAAAATAAAATAGAATTCATCAAAAAGAAAAAAGACTATCTTCATCATGAATCATTTTGAACAACTCCAGGGACAATCACAAATCAAATGTCATCAGCCATGTCACTTAACAAGAGATTAGGTGCTACATACCACACACAGCTCACATCGACCACAGCTCAAATAAGCTCACTTAACACCGCACTGATACTGAAGGTTCAAACATACGGATCATACTCAAAAAATCAGAATTCAAGGAAAACATGACACAAAGTTTTTCCTCCCTGCAGCACCAGAGACATAACTGTGACTCACTGCCGCTCAAATGTTGTGGCGCACAGCTACTTTAGAGAGGGTAAACAGAACAGAAATCCACCTGGTCAAAGTAGAATTTGTATTTTCAGTTTTTGCTATGAGAAAAGAAGTAATTGAGGGCTAAAGAGGAATGCAAGAAAAATCACACTGCAACAACCTGACAGGTGAAAAACACTATCTCATGCAGCTGCATATACAGGCACTGTCAGTACACAGAGACTACATTTCCAGGAGACCTGTATTTCCATATTTCCACAGGACATCATCAGTTGACGACTCACTATCCTGATCATATTTGCCCACATTGCTCTACTCATTCCAACTCAATGTCACAGCATAGGGCACGGCAACTGTCCCCCTCAGAAAAACTCTGCAGAACGTGCCAATTCCATGCAGCAGAATTTGCTCCCAGGTTTAAAGGAGCTGCATCATTATTACTGCGCACGCTCAAAAATTACATCCAAAGAAAGTGAATTGGCTTGACTGCAAGTCATAATTCTGATTTCATCCTTACCAATCCATCTTTGTTTTGCCTTGTGTTTATTATGGCTGACTCCATTGAGTCGCCCAGTCGATTGGTTGGTGGGCTGTTGGTCGACCAGGATTTGAGCAAACGTAAATTATTTCCATCCATAGAATAATCCATTGTGGGATGCTGCGGTATATCGCAGTAACAATGCTTCACTCTTAAGGCCAATTTTCTCTTTAACCCCTTAAGAACTACGCCCCGGGAACCGGGGCGTAGTATTACGCATTATAAATACAGCATTTTTCCATATCGCGACATTGTCAAGCGGCATATCTACATTTCGCGAAGAAACTCGGCCAAAAGCTCATGTAAACCATTTTTACCTCAACTGAGCACAATTCAAGCACCAAGCAAGTAAATAAGCATGCTTAAATGATAAAATCATTTAAGATTGCGTAGTTATATGTTGGCTATTTGTGATGCGTTTTTTAATTGCCTATTTAATTTGAAACTGTATGTGGTGCGTCCCCATTACATTTCAGGTACTACTGCCACTTCAGGTTTAATGGAAACTTGGAGCTGAAGCCCGCTGCTACCTCAGAAATAAAAAACAAGAGCCATCTGGCAATGGCGTATCCCCCCGGCTCCCCAAATTCATGGATTAACTGCTCAAGAAATTCCTAAATACCAAAAGGCACATCTACATATGACATATGACCCACATGTCAAATTTTGTGAAGAAATACTGAACGGTTTTCAAATTATGACAAAAGAATATTTACAGACGAACGGACGGACGGACAGACGAACAGAGCGATAGCTATATCCCCCCGCATTATAAATGAAAGATTACGGATTCTCTCCTCACCAAAGCCAGTAGGTTTAGCCTAATCCTTAAAATAAATTTGGAGCCATGTAACCAAATTAAACTTCTATTTTTGCATGTGTATAAGCAAAATGCAATAGCATGTAGAACTTCGAGTCGCAGAACACTGACCATGTATATGTATGCCATTTTTAGCACAATTTATCAATTTAACTGTTTAGTATGAGAAGGCACTAAAAATGGAGGTTGTTTGCTTCATAAAAGAAACAAAAAAACACTACACAGAAAAGGCAGTATCTGCACTCAGATTTGCAAAAATTTTCCTTGCGCACTCGCATTACATATGTGTCCCTACCGATTGTCACATTAAACCTACGCCCTGGTGTTCAACTCTAAGCACACTTCAACTGGTTTTCCTGGTATTGCAGTTTCATTTAAATAGGGAAAACGAAGCGCCTGTTTCGGTAGTCTGTTAGAACGGTCTACAACGTCATCCGTTTTGTTTAAGCACTACAAGGAATTACACCATAAACAATTACTAGCCGAGATGAAAAAATCTTTTTGATACAGCTCCAGTTTTTATTTAATGTTATTTCCATTTTTCATCTTTTTCAGAGACATTATCGGAGTCCATGAAAATTTCAGATTTCTAGATTGTTATAGTCTACAATAAAACAATATTTTTGCCAAAAATTCAAAATCTCAATGAGAACAACCAAGTTTATTAAATAAAACATAGCCTATGCATTAAAATATTTGAATGTGTTATGGTTTGGTCAAATAAAAGCCTCTGCCAATCATGCGTTCATACTTCAACTTCTCAAGTGCAGTGGCAGTATCTGCAAGGGCAGCATAAGGATGCTCTGAACGGAGTCAAAAAATTTTGACCAATCGAACAATCGGAAGAAACAGCCAATTTTTGGTCGGGGACAGCTACAGTATTCATATATTTTTGTTGATCCGGCATTATACTTTTTACATTAATGAGCCTTTTATTCACAATTTACAGTTTGTCCCAACTATTTCGGTATTGGGGTTGTATTTGCAAACAGCACATTTACTGACCTTTGCTGAGCACAGAATCTCAATTTAAAAACCACGACAGTAACAGGTCTGCAGAAACAGGCCTGAGCAGAAACACTCATCTCTTAAAGTTCTATTACATACATATTTTTATGAAGCGAAAACACTGCCATGACGCGAAACTGAAAGAAAAAACTTTAAAACTCTGTGTTTGAAAGCGTACAAAAGATTTGAAACTGTGGAACTAAGTTTTGAAGGTGTATATAGTGTTTTGGCAGCCTGGAAAAAAAATTCAAATCTCTGAAAACATTATTCTGCATTTGAAAATTCAGTCCAAATCTCTACAACTTTTCTTTGTTTTTTTCTCTTTCTTCTTCACAGGACTTCTTCTTCTTGTTCAGCATTGTTTTTACAGTGTTTCAGCAACACATTTTCTGAGTTTCAAATTTGGCTCTGTTCTCCCACAGTTTTGTTAGCCAGTTTTGAAACTTAGTAAATGGTGATCTGAAAAAAAACAAACCCCTCTGAAAACCTTCTCAGCCAATTGGTTGCTGAAGTAAGCTTATAGTCCAATGGCATGTCATGACATACAAAATTGACAGACTGCTCCACCAATGCTGTTACAAAGGAAGAGTAGGAGAGCTCTGAGGAGAGCATGCTAGTCAGACAGTCACAAGAAGGAAGCAGGAGGGGACAATGTTGCTCCTTCTTAGCTGATGTTAGTTCGCTTGCTTAGCTACCAAGTTTGGTAGCCTAGCTAGCCAACAGTTTGGTGCACGGATGTTATTTCAAAATAAATGAACAAAAAAAAAAAACATTATTTGGCTATCTCACTTGAACCGTAAGCATTTATTTTATACCAAATATAGCTGCTCCCTAGGCTTAATTTGCTTGTTTAGCTGGCAAGTTTGCTAGCCTAGCTGGTCAACAGTTTGGTGCACAGAATTCAATAGAAAATAAATGAATAAAAATTATCCATTATTCTGCTATCTCACTTAGCTACAGTTGAACTGCGAGCATTTATTTTATGCCAAATATAGCTGCTCCCTAGTCTTAATTCGCTTGCTTACCTTGCTAGTTCGTTAGCCTAGCAAGCCAACAGTTTGCTGCACAGAATTAAATTGAAAATACATGAATAAAAATTATCAATTTTTTTGCTATCTCACTTAGCTAGAGTTGAACAGCGATCATTTATGTTATACCAAATATAACTGTTGCTACCTAGCTCGCTTGTTTAGCTAGCAAGTTTGCTAGCCTAGCTAGCCAACAGTTTGGTGCACGGAAGTCAAAAGAGAATAAATGAATAAAAAAATCTGTTATTCTGCAATCTCACTAAGGCTACTTTCAGACAGCAGGTCTTGATGCATAATTCAGATTTTTTTGGAGAAATCCAATTTTTCTGTGTGCTCGTTCATATTACACATTTTATGCGACTTGTATCAGTTTTGAGTATGAACTGAATGCAACTCTCAAGTGAACCCGCATGCGCAAAAGAGGTCCTGAGGTAATACGTGACCACGCAGGCACGCACTGTTTGTTTACGGAAGTAAATATGGAGGCATCTAGTCTCGGCACGTGTGCGGCACTGATAAAGTTTATCTACAACCGAAGCATACCAAGCATATATCCCAACTACGCCGCTTTTGGCGATAGACTACCGCTCTTGGGGTGGTTTTTTTCCAGAATGAAAAGCCCTGGAAGCGGTAGTCTACCGCCAAAAGCAGTAGAATTGGCATTCATGTTACAGACAAATAATGTCATAAAGTTCAGATAAATTCAAACTGGCCATTCAGACAGCAGTCGCATTGCAAAATATCAGATATGTATTGGATTTAGGACCACATATGAAATTCAGACAGCAGGCAAATGTGGCCCAAATCCGATTTTTTTGCCCATATGTGACCTGTATCCGATCTGTTGAAGACAGTTTGAGTAGCACAAATCCGATTTTTTTTTTTAACCTGACCCAGGCCACTTTCATTTGTGGTCCCAAATCCGATACGTGTCTGATATTTTGCAGTGCGACTGCTGTCTGAAAGGCCAGATCGCATTATCTGACCTTCATGTCATTGAAATGCTGAGACGAGATGCCTCCATGTTTACTTCCGTCAACAAACAGTGCGTGCCTGCATGTTCACGTATTACCTCAGGAACTCTTTTATGCATGTGAGTCACTTCAGGGTCGCATTCAGTTCATACTCAAAACTGATAGAAGTCGCATATAATGTGTTAAAAAATCGGATTTCTCCAAAAAATCCGAATTGTGCACCAAGACCTGCTGTCTGAACGTAGCCTAAGCTAGAGTTGAACAGCAAGCATTTACCTTACTAAATGTAACTGTCAGCTAGCTAAACTAGCGAACTAGCAAGCTAAGCAAGCAAACTAATGTTAGCGAGCTAGCTAGCGAGCAGTTATATTCGGTATAACATAAATGATCGCGCTTCAACTCTATCTAAGTGAGATAGCAAAATAATGGATTATTTTTTATTCATTTATTCTCTATTGAATTCTGTTCACCAAACTGTTGGCTAGCTAAGCTAGCTAACTAGCAAGCGATTTAAGGCTCGGGAGCAGTAATATTTGGTATAAAATAAATGCTCGTGGTTCAACTCTAGCTGAGTGAGATCGCAAAATAATGTTTTTTTATTGATTTATTTTCTATTGACATCCGTGCACCAAACTGTTGGCTAGTTGACTGTTGAACTAACATCAGCTACGAAGGAGCACGTTGTCCCCTTCTGTTTCCTTCATGTGAGTTGTGACTGACTGGCATGCTCTCCTCAGAGCTCTCCAACTCATCCTTTGTAACAGTATTGGTGGAGCAGTCTGTCAATTTTGTGTGTCATGACATGCCATTGGACTATAAGCTTACTTCAGCAACCAATAGGCTGAGAAGGTTGACACCAAATCCCACCTCCTCTTTTCAGAGTTTCAAATCTTTTTTTTCAGAGGGTTTTTTTTTTCAGATCACCATTTACAAGGTTTCAGATCTGGGTAACAAAACTGTGGGAGAAGAGAGTTAAATTTGAAACTCTGAAAATGTGAAACACTGTAAAAACAGTGCTGTAGTTGTGAAGAAGAAAAAGAAAAAAAAAAAAGTTGTAGAGATTTGGAATGAAAATTCAAATACAGAATAATGTTTTCAGAGAGTTGAATTTTTTTTCAGGCTGCCAAAACACTACATACACCTTCAAAACTTAGTTCCAAAGTTTCAAATCTTTTATACGTTTTCAAATATGGGGTTTCAAACTTTCAAAGTTTTTTATTTCAGTTTCGCATCATGGCAGTGTTTTAGAACCATATATTTTTAGTTCGTAAATTCCTTATTATTCCTTAGTTCAAAAGTTGTCATGGGGAACTTTCAATAAGAGAATAGAATTCAAACAGGCCATGTCAGCCCATAGAGCTGAAGATCATGCTACCCGGTCACTGAGTGTGAAATATGGAGTTGGACTATTTTTGTACTTTATTTTGCCCATACCTCATCAGAGAAAGAGGTAATTTTACCATTTGCTTTTTTTAGTATGTAATATCATCACAATGGTAGGGTACAGTAGGTTCAATAACGCAAGTTCCTGGGACTGCCAGGTGGCATTTCAAAGCCAGCTCTTGGAGCCATGATAGGAAGTTTTATGCCATACAGATGTTAGAAACAGTAAAAAAGGAACAAAATATGAGCCGTTTAAACGTTAATGATAATCATTCTATTTCCATAAGCAAAACCTCTCTGATGTGAATCATAGTCAAGTCACATCCCAAGCAGGTGCACAAACAGAATAGCAAATGCATTGGAGTAATTATGAATTTACAGGCAAATTTCTTGATCACACCAACCAGAGCATCCTGATTAAAATAGATTAAAAAGCAATTACTGCACAAACAATTTCTTCTCACAATTAAAATGGATTATTTTGGGTTGGATACTGAGGAGCAGTTTAAATGAGCTGTCAAAGATATTTTAAGTGGATACTGCGCTTTACTGGTAGTATAGGCTATGTTCACATAACACGTCCCACTGTTCAATTCAAATTTTTTTTTGCTATTTAATACCCATTTTTTGCCTATCTTGATGGTTTGCATTCATAATTACAAGTGACCTGTATACAACTGTAATGTGAATGCTTTGGTTTTCTAAAATGGCAAGCATGCGCACAAGTCCTCTTCATCATTAACAACAAACAACATCATGTTTTTGAAAACACACATGGTATTCAAACCCAATTCGAACCAAGAAAAAGGACACGCTTGCAGCCAATGCATGAATAGGATGTTGGATTTCGCCCAGAAGGGAAGCGAACAGTCAGCTGTTTTTGATGAGGCTGAGAAAGTGAAAGTAGCCCAGCAGCTGTCTTTTGCAGTTATAAAAGCTATTGCTGGCACTGCTTTGATAGGGCTCGATGCATGCATACAGGCCAAAAGCCATATGAATACTAATCTGACCATTCTCATTCATGTTGCATGGTCTCATATCAGATATGTATTCGATCTAGGACCACATATGAAAGGTTACATTCAGATTTCCAGTGAAAAGTGGCCCAGATACGATTTTTTCCCCAAATGTGGCACATATCTGATTTCTTCCATGATGGTGTGACCAGAAAAAATACAACATGGAATCTGACATTTCCTGCTGCAACATCTGCATCAGCTCGCTTGCCACAATTGCCGCTATAATGTGGATACATCTGTATATCCATACTACCTCTGTACGCACAGAATTATGACTGATACCTATAACTCAACTGTCAATGTAGTTGGAACATTTTGTATGCTTAAGCTCCATATACGGGAATCAAACATACGAAACGGCTGCCGTCTCACTCACTACTTTACGTCAGAATTGGTGGCATTTATAAATACTTTATAAATACAAGTTAATGTAGTGCCCCTTTCGATTTCATGTATTGTTTATTGTATGTGTCATTTTCAACAAAGAGCACATTGGCTCCTGAATTTTGATCATCAGTTGCATGCAGTAGAATTTTGCATAATGCAGCAGGTCATGTGGGTATCACTGGGAGTTTAATCCATTCAGAGAATTCGGACATAACATGAATTTCACATAGAGCTTTTCCTTTTCGTCAACTGTACAGTAAACGTGAATAGGTATTCCGACGTGCCCTCCATTTTTCCACCTGGAAGGGAGTGTCTGGAGCATGCGGATCAGTTCAGGGTCCTGATGCCTTCTAATCAGTGTCAAGATGCCAAATTGGAAACAAGTGAACACCATCTTGCTCAGCTGCCCCCTCAGGCATCCCTCAACACATTGTAATTAACGCTACAGAGATAAATGCCAAAGATGATGTTGTTTGGCAATTTAACCAGCATTTAATGTCTGGTTTTTTTTTTTTCCAAATGCGCTGAGCCCAAGCAAAGTGAAAAACCAACAAATGCTATGCCTTCTGCCAAGGATCTACTGGAGCTCCTTTTACCTTTACATTGATTTCCTCAGGATAAATAGTTAAAGCTTTGAAAGCTATTGATCAAAATAAATCTCTCAGGCCTGACAGCCTTCACCCTGACCTCTTGCAGCTTGCAACTGACTACATACACTGCCTGGCCAAATAAAAGTAATCACCTGGATTTAACTAAGCAAATAGGCAAGAGCTTCCATTGGATAATTACTGCAGTGATTAATATCTTTCAGGAGGCCACAAGTTATTTAACCCCAAATGATGCAGTGAGCAGCTTCTCATTTCTTAAAAAAGCCATGTCAGAGGACAAATACTGTGGCCGGGAAAAGGAGTTACTCTGTTTCAGGAGGGTAAAATGATTGGCCTGCATCATGCAAAGAAAACGACGACGGAGATTGCTAAAACTACTAAAATTGGGTTAAGAATTGTCCTATGCTTGATTAAAACCTGGACGAACAGTGAGTGAACAATCATCTTTGAGGAAGTAATGTAGTTGGGAAAAAAATTTCTGAATGATCGAGATCAGAGATAAAAGTTTGGTGAAATCGAATCGTAAAAAATCAACAGTAGAATTCAGGCCTATGCTTAATAGTGAAAGTAAGAACATTTCCTCATACACAATGGAAAGAGAACTCAAGGGATTGGGACTAAACAGCAGGGAAACCTTAAGAAAACCACTTATCAGTGAGGCTAATCGGAAAAAAATTAGGAGCATAAAGATGGAGCAGTGGAAAAAGGTCATGTGGTCCGATGGGTGCCACAGGGGAAGAAGAGAGGTACATGAAGTGCATAACCTGTCATGCCTAGTGCCAACCGCATAAGCATATAGAGGCAGTGTTATGATCTGGCATTACTTAAGTTGGTCAGGTCTAGGTTCAGCAACAATAAATGCACAAAAATGAAGTTAGCCGACTACCTGAATACACTGAATGACAAAGTTTTTCCATCAATTATTTTTTTCCCCTAATGGCAGGGGTATACTCCCAATGCCAGGATCCATTGGGCTCAAATTGTGAAAGAGTTCAGGGAGAATGAGCCCTCATTTTCACAACTGGATTGGCCACCATTGAGTCCAGGCCTTATCTCGAGTGAGAATCTATGGGATGTGCAGGTGAAGACAACACAGCTGTTCGACTCCCCCGTTACCACTTCGAGATTTTGCCAAAAACTTAACGCAGCTCTAAACAGAAATAAATATTGTGACCTTGCCTGTGCTTATAAGAACAATGCCACAGCAAATGCGTGGCATAATCAAAGCTAAAGGCAGTCCAACAAAAAATGAAGTGTGTGAAATTTTTCATCTGAGTCTTCAGTCAAATATTATTCCCAAAAGATGGAAAACAACCTCTGTGCTGCCACTCCTATAAGGTGATGATCCGTAAGATTTAAATAATTATTGGCCCAATTCCTAGCTATCAGTCAATTCTCAAATAAAACAGTTTTTTGCAGAGGAGTTTTTTAAAGTGAGTATTTTAGCTCAGGTCATAGCACCACTACAGCCACTATGCTGTTTCCACCTAATATTATTAATGCTCTGGGTGAACACAGACTTATGCTGCCCATCTTGTTGATCTGCGTAAGGCATTCGACTGTCAACCATAAAATACTGCTTAATCACCTCAGTAATATACCTTTGCAATAAAAATTATTCAACCCCTTAGTAAATGAGGTTCATCGGCTATGTTTAAAAACTTTTTATCAGCTTTTTGCAATGAATAAATCAAACAAGAACAATTTAAATAGCTCAATACAACAAAAATTTACAACGGGTTACCACGAATTCAGCACAAACTGCCACTTGTAATGACTGCTTCAGTCTCAAAATTGTTAAACCCCCTGAATAGATTCCCTCATAAAAGCACAATTGCAAATCAAATGTAGTCTCAGGCAGACCTAATTTAACTTATCAAGAGCTTCATTAGTTGGATCAGGTCTGCTCGAGATAGAACATATCGACTGCTTGGAGCACAAAGAGGTTAAATTAATTATTTAAGTTTTGAGAAAAAGCAAAGTAATACTTTGACTGAAAAGCACTCGACTTAAAATACTTGGAATGGCTCTGGGGATGTTGGTGGTGGCATTTGATTCCATGTGAGACATGGCTAAGACAAAAAGATTTTCCGAAAAGGTGAGAGAAGATATCATTGCCTGGCACAAACAAGGAAAAGGATACAAAAAGATAGCAACGGCACTTAATGTTCCTGGAGATGCAGTTGAAAATGTAGTTCTCAAGTTCAGATTTAAGGAACAGTGGCTACACTACCTGGGTGTGGCAGAAGGAGGATGCCATCAATGTCTGCCATCAGATTTCACAGGAGGCAGGTGGTTAAAAACCGTTGAATGACTACAAAGACCTGCAACAAAACTTGCTATCCGTAGGCACTGAGGTTTCAGTATGCGTAAGGTCATGCTTAACGCTGAAGGTCTCCATACCCGAACTCCAAGGTATATACCACTACTCACCCAATAGCACAAGAAAAGTCAGCTCCAATATGCTCAATCATATTTTTTATAAAAAGTGAAAGAAGTTTTGTGAATGAATGAATGAGTTTATCATTGTACAACAAGTTACAACGAAATTAAGAATTGCTGCTTCAGTACAAAATGTATAAAATAATTCAATAATAATAAAAAATAAAAAACACAATATACAAAACAACCCAACAGCAACAACGAGAACAGTTAAAAAGTGCAGGCAGTATAAAGTGCATATGGTGGGAGTGGCTGTTCATGTGAGAGTGTTAAGAGTCCTGATGGCTGTGGGAAAGAAACTGTCTCCGAGTCTGGATGTGCAGGTTCTGATCTGTCTGAATCTCCTTCCTGAGGGGAGTATCTGGGAAAGTTTATGTCCTAGGTGTGAGAAGTCCTTGATCATTTTGTCTGCTCTGCTGAAGAACCGGGTGGAGGCAATGCTGTTCAGTGAGGGCAGGGTGCATCCAATGATTTTTTTCTGCAGAGCATATCATTCTCTGCAGTGCCTTTTTGTCTGCCTCATGCAGTTTGCATACCATGCCCTGATACAGTATGTTAAAATGCCTTCTATAGCAGAGCTACAGAAAGTCACCAGCAGCTTCTCCTCCAAGTTGTTCCTTCTCAGCAGCCTCAGGAAGTGGAGACGCTACTAAGTTTTTTTTGACGATGGCAGTGATATGAAAAGTCCATGTGAGTTTGTCGGAGATGTGGACCCCCAGGAATTTGAAGATGTTGACTCTTTCCACACAGGTCCCATTGATCAGTAGTGGCAGAGTGGCAGAACCTCTGCCACTTCTTCCTGAAGTCGATAATCAGCTCCTTGGTTTTTGTGGTGTTCACTTCCAGGTTGTTTTTTTGACACCACGCTGTCAGTCCCTCAATCTCCTCCCCATAGTGCAGGGGTGTCAAACTGACCCGTAAACGGGCTAAGAGGCTGCAGGTCTTCAACCCTACCAAGCAGAAGTTCACCTGAAAGCACTGATAAAATCATAGTGCTTTTCATCGCCCTCTGTGATGAGACCGATGACTGTTGTGTCGTCAACGAATTTGATGATGGTGCTGGACGGGTGAGCTGGAGTGCAGTCGTAGGTGTAGAGGGAGTAGAATAGAGGGCTGAGAACGCACCCTTGTGGTGCGCCCGTTCTGAGCCTGAAAGTGGAGGAGAGGTGGGGTCCCAGTCTGGCTACTTGGGAACGGTTGGTGAGGAAATCTTTTATTCATGTGCAGAAGGGGGTGGAAAGGCCCAGGTGAAGCAGCTTGTCTGTGAGGATGTCCGGGATGATGGTGTTAAATGCGCAGCGGAGGTCCACAAAGTGCATCCTCACGTAGGTGCTGCAGTGCTCCAGATGACTCAGGGCAGTGCGCGTTGCTGTGATGATGGCGTCCTCAGTGGACCTGTTAGATCTGTATGCAAATTGACGGGAGTCAAAAGTGGATGGGAGGCTGGATTTAATGTGCTGTGAAATCACTTTCTCAATGAATTTCATAACAACAGATGTCAGCGCTACTGGCCTGTAGCTGTTGAGGTCCCTTGAAGCTGTCTTCTTTGACACAGGGATGATGGTGCTGGATTTCAGGCAGGATGATACAGTGGCCTGTAGCAGGGAGGTGTTAAAAATCCTGGTGAAAACCCCAGTGAGCTGGTCAGCACAGGAGTTAAGGACCCTGCCTGGCATTCCATCAGGTCCAGTTGCCTTCCGCGGGTCGACTGCCTTCAGCACACGTCTCACCTGATGTTCCTGCAGGGTGAGTGTGTAGGGGGTAGAAGCTTGAGAGCGGGTGGCAGGTCCGTTGCAGGTCTATCAGCCTCAAACCTGGAAAAGAAGTGATTTAACTCCTCTGCCAGTGAGGCGTCAGCATGGCTGGAGCTGTTGACAGAGTTGCCTTTGTAGTTTGTCAGTTGTTGTATCCCCTACCACATTCTGCGTGGGTCTTTATTCACCAGGTGATCCTCCACTTTCTTCTTGTTAGCTTCCTTTGCCTACTTGATACTCCTCCTCAGGTTGGCTCAAGCAGAGCTGTACAGTTCTTTATCCCCAGATCTGAAGGCATTGTTATGTTTCCTCAGGAGTCTTTTAAACTCATTTGTCATCCAGGGTTTCTGATTTGGGAATGTTCTCACTCGTTTTTCGACTGTGACATTGCTAATGCAGTATGTGATGTAATCCAGTACAGTCTCTGTGTGACCATCCAACTCATTCTGTGAGAGTAAGTTTCAATCAGTGTGTTGGAAACAATCCTGCAGCTGAGCAAGGGCAGATTCAGGCCAGATTTTGACAGTTTTTGTGCATGGTTTGGTTTACCTCCTCAGGGGGATGTATGCTGGGATCAGAAACAGTTGAATATGGTCAGACTTGTCCAGATGTGGGAGGGGAACAGCTCTGTATGCCTGCTTGATGTTAGAATAAACATGGTCCAGTGTTTTTCCCCCTCTGGTGGCACATTTAACATGTTGATAGAAGCAGGGTAGAACAGTTTATAAAGATGCTTTGTTAAAGTCCCTGGCTACAATGTGAGCTCCTTCAGGGTAGTCGTACTGCAGTTTGTTTAATATGACATGCAAATGAGCCAGAGCGGTGCTAATGCTAGCTTCCTGGGGAATGTACACAGCAGTCACAGACACTGCGGTTAGCTCTCATGGCAGGTAAGATGGTCCGCAAAGAACCGACAGGGCCTCCAAATCGGGTGAGCAGTGCTGCACGATTAGGTCAAAATGTGCGATTGTGATTATAGTGGAGCATATTGCAGTTTGCGACTGCGATTACGATATAATAATTTTAAAAAGAGTATCTTGAGGCTACTTGCTTGGTTATCGAGGAAAATGCAGAGAATAATGATCGTTCTGCACAGCAAATATTCCAGTGTTAATTCAACTCCATTAGAGTTTACTTGAGTCAATGATGGATGGGTTGGTCTTATATAAACTCTACTGGAGTTGAATTAACACAGCTTTGGTATCATTTGACCTTCCAAAAGGACAATGATCCTACGCATATTTCAAAGTCCTCCAAGGCTTGGTTTCAGAAAAAGTCCTGGAAGATTCTTGAGTGGCCATCACAATTGCGCGACTTGAACCCCATTGAAAATTTCTGGTGGGATTTGAAGAGGTTGCAGCACACAAACCTAAAAATATTAATGAACTGGTTGCCCATGAAGATTGTGATAAGATTCCTCAGGAATACTGCCAGAAGCTGGTGTCTGACTATACATCACATTTTTAGCAGGTCATAGCAGCAAAAGGGTGATCTACTAAGACGAACAATGCTTGTCATGAAGGGGTTGAATAATTTTTAGACTGAAGTAGTCATTAAAAGTGGCATTTTGCGTTGAATTTAGAGAAACCACTTTTAATATTAGTTGTGTTGAGCTATTTAAATTGTTCTTGTTTGATTTGTTTGTTGAAAACAGCTGATGTTCGTAAATTTTCCCAATAAACTGAATTTGCAAAGGGGGTTGAAAAATTTTGATTGCAACTGCAGGTGTAGGTGAAACGGCCATAAAATGGCTCAGGAATTACCTCATAAATAGGACCTGCTATTAACTATTAAACACTTAATAGTGTTTCTGCAGATGGTCACTCATTAAGCCTTATGGAGGTCACAAAAGGTGTCCCTCATGGCTCAATTTTACACCTTCCCGACTTCTTTTCAGTTTTCATTAATGCTATTTACAAGAATACTATAAATTCTAAAGTACATCTCTACGCAGATGATACAGCCCTCCATCAAGTCGGGCTGTGAGTCAGCTTCATTCTGCCTTCACTGAGCTTTAGGACTCATTGCATGAGTAGCAGCTTGTCCTGAATGCCAAGAAAACCAAATATGTCCTCCAGAGCACAGTTTAAGTCGGCGGACCCTCTCAGTAGAGTGGGAATGTCATGGAAAGAGTATCACCCTACTAGCACTTTAGTATTTGGATTGATGACAAGCTCTCCTTCAAAGATTTTATTGTAAGGTAAGGCTTGTAAAAAAAAAAAAACAAACTAGAAGCTCAACTAAGTTTCTACCATCGCGATAAGCCCAACAAAGAATTGAACAAGTCAAGTTTTAGATAACGGCGACATTATTTATACAGCAGCCTCCCTTTCCTTGCACAGCTTGGGCTCAATATAGTACACTGCGCTTCATGACAAACTCACAGTAACGCACACATCATAGTATATTTGTCATCTTGTTTCTTGGCCTTCTTTAAACTTTCAAAGGCATTATCATTAGTTTATTTTTATTTACAAAACCATATTGGGCAAATTACCCCAGTAGCCTTTTGTCCCCTCTCAGCAATTGTTACCAACCTCGCTCCTCTTAAAGTAACACTAGGCGCCCGTGGGTTTGAGGGCAGAACTTTCAAATCCTGCAGTTCAATGCGACTATGCCCATCACCAATCAGAGCACACCATGATGCTTCCAAAGCCACGCCTGAAAACCTGTGCGCGTGGGTTGTGATTGACAGCTGTATCATTCCAATCATTTGAGTTGGTCGTACGTTTGATTGGCTGTTGTTTTTCAGCTCTTGCCCCTTACAGGATAGACGTATTTTTTTTTCATTCCAGTGTCAAACATCTTGTGTTTCATAGCTCTATCGATCACAGGAGAGGTAGAATAAGAATTTTTAAAAATTGTAACAAATCTGCGGGAGCCTAGTGTTCCTTGGAAGGCTGCTTTACCTGGTACCCAAGACATCCTCTGAGTTTGGTACAATTACTTTCTCCTATTTTTTCCTCCTAACATTAAAAAATCTTCAAAACAGTTGAACAATTATTCCCATTGGTTGTGTTTAAGGTCAGATGTAGATTCTGCATTAATGAGGTGTGCAGTTGTCATACAAAGGCTTTTTATTTTCATGCATTTGTTCTTTGTTTTCTGGTCTTGTGCTGTCTTTTCAGGCAAGTTTGCCACAAGAATGTAGCCAAAGTTGCTCAATTCTAATTTGAAATCAAATTCAAAGATCAGATTTAATTTCTGTGGTCATACAGCCCTTAAAACATCAGATCTGTGCCACATTAAAGCAAAAAGCTGATTTGAGGCACTTTAGCATGGTATCGTGAGCATAATCTTAGTGACTGTGCTGTGCATGCTGCCAATCCCAAGCACATAACAATGAGTGAATTGTAATAAATGCCAGAAATAAAGCATTACATGTAATGCTGAGCTTGGTGCACAGATGACCAACAAAACTAATAACAATATAATTATTCATTACAAAATAATTATCTACCCTGGAATCCCCACAGTCTTTAAAGATCAAATAACAAGAATTAATGTAAACTTACATCAGTGCTGAGGGTCAGGTCCTCGTTACTTGGGGCCTGGGAGGGCTCAGAGAAGAGGGACACACTGGAGCCAGTCTGAGGCATAGAGGTGGTCAATACCCCATTTTTCAAATGCTCTGCGGAGGGAGACTTCAGCCCAGGCCAGACAGGGACAGCATCTGACACAGATAACACACAATACAGGGTCAGATCAACTCTCACACTCCATGAACCCAAAGGCTGTAAATGTATAATCTTGTTTGAAACAATGAATGCGATATGGAGAATGTGGTAATGCGCAACCACACATGCAGGACAAAATGCGTCGAGGGAACAGTGATTCAAGACTGATTGATTGATCTATTGATTATGTTTTAACAAAATTCTCAAGTCTTTAAGATTTTATTGTGCCAGCCGTCACACTCTCAGCTACGTTGGGATTACACACCACTTGTTGAAATATTTGTTCGATGAAAGGTCATGACCTGAGGATGTGCCCCATGATGACATTATACCTGTTTGGTTCAAAATTTTGAAACAAGGTGGAGCTTTGTCACATAAAATTCACCATTTTTGCCATATCTTTGGAACCATTTATCCAACTGACATGAAACTATGTGCAACTGCAAGGTCATGACCTCACAACGTGTCACATGATGACATCATACCTGTATGGTTCAATATTTTGCCACGAGGTGGTGCTTTGTGGTGGAAAATTACCAATTTTGGCCATATCTTCAGAACAATTTGTCCGATTGACCTGAAATTAAGTTCAAATGAAAGTCTATTCAAGGTCTATTCAAGGATTGGGGAATGGGAGGATTGCGGGCATTCGGAGATATATCCCAAGCCATCGCCTCCGACGGCATAAGCCTAGTTCCAATAGGCAGTTTAGAGTCCCCATTCAGCTAAAATGCATACCTGTGGGAGGAGATCACAGTGCCCTGAGGAAACCAATGCAAACACATGAAGAACATGCAAACTCCACACAGACAAGTCCCAGGCTGGAATCAAACTTTCAGAACAGATGTTACTGAGTGTTTTGAGACTGAATAGAAATTTGGGAACTATTTGAACCAAGTTACGGTAACTAAAATGCCCAAAAACTCAACCCTCCAACATCTTGAGTGACACAATCAGCAACTGTGTGTTGCCCACTGGAGCCATCAGCTGAAGCTAGCAGTGGCAATTTCATATAAGACCACCGGGCTCTTCAAGTCACCACACCAAGGCGCGTCAACCGAATCAGCCATTGCAAAGCCTTCCCTCTATATAGGCAAATGAAAAAATACAGAACTCACCAGGAGCAAAGCCATGCCCGTGGATGAGGCTGAGCTGCGTGACTTGCCCAATGTTCTGCTGAAGGATGTTGAGACATTCTCCCAGGCAGCTGAGGGTGGCAGCAGACGTTGCTTTGAGCAGCAGAAGGTCCTGGTCCAGCGAGGTCAGAGGCCCACGAGTAGGCAGAGACTCGATGGAGTGAACAAGCACCTTCTGCTGACCTTCAGCATGTGATATAACCTGTATAAACATAATGAGGTAGGGCCTGTGTCAGTGAAAAGGGACTATTCACATGTCAGGGATGTTTAAGTGAAATGGTGGATTTCCAAATCCAGCAGGTTAAAATTTTTTAACATCACATTCAACAAGGTTTTAATGGTAAAAGTATTCAATTTAATTAGTCAATTATTTTGAGAAATATCAATTATTAAATAAAGTGCCATTATGACTGCCGGATGGAGCAACCTGTTGGATCAGCCTTAATCAAGAAGACGAAATCCTTAATCTAAAAACAAGACAAACAACCATATACAGAATATGCTTTAGATTTGATCAGTGATGAAAGAAACCAAACAAACACTGCATGTTCCCCTAGAAAATAGTCCCAAAGTCAACCATAAAATTTCAGGAATCATAACATAGAGAAATCTTCAGATATCAGCAACAGCAGAATCAAGTTTGTGTTTGACTTTTTCAAGAAAAAGAGTCTAAAAATGGATAAAACTAAAAAAAAAACCAAGCAAAACATCAATATGTTGTCTATCCAGCTATCTGTCTATGGGCATAAGGCAGGAACACACCCTGGATAGCACAACAGTCCATCACAGGGCACACACACACACACACACACACACACACACACACACATTCATGCCTATGGGCAATTTAGAATCTATAATTAGTGGGACAGGCATGTTTTGGACAGTGAGAGGACACTGGAATACTCTGAGGAAACCCATGCAAACATGAGGAGAACATGTAAGCTCCAAAGAGGGAGACCCCTGGCCAGATTCGAATCCATGACCTTCTTTCTGTGAGGCGGCAATTCTACCCACTGCATCATTGTGCTGCCCGTGTAATAGGTCATGAATAACCTTAAGTTGACAAAAAAAAATATGTGAATTATCTAAAGTTGACAAAAATGACCGATAGAACTGTACAATTCCAAGGGGAAGTTGTAGTGAAAAAAAGAATTCCCCAGCGGGAAGAAATCTCAGGAGGAAACCCACTATAGTGTAGGGGCTCATCCCCTGCTGGCCAGCAAATTGTAATGCAGGTTGGATTAAAGTCTGATTAGAAATCTGTCAAGAAATCCAGCCAGTAGCATGTGAGGCTCCAGGATGTAGCACAGCGTAGGTGTAAACTAGGGTTAGAACTGGATCAGGACGGCTAGCAACCACTTGAGTGAAGGACAAGGTAAGAGTGGTCCACAAACTTAAGGTAAAAAAGGACAGGTAGTGTGTGTGTATGTATACTGTGCACACTGAATTTTAATGCCAAAGCCCAATATGCCAAAACTGGATCAGAAGAAAAGATTCAACACAAAATCGAACCAATTCACACGCCGCCCCTCATTCTAACACAACACTGTGGGCATAACAATCTCCTTCCCTATGAACAAATCTTCATGAATATTTAAAATGAAGCTACAATGCAATTGCTGCAGAGGATTATAACTGCAACCTGGTGAAGAATGAAGAGAGAGAGACAGCCCAATAATTTCCTGCCAGCCCACAGCAAAATGATTAGAGCTAATTTAGCGTAATTTAGCCATAGCATTGGATCAGCCTTGGGTCAAAGTGGTGCACGAGCTTAAGTACTGCAATTAAATCTGCTTTTATGGGTCTCTGTAGAGAAGCTTTCTGTATAGGAGCAAAGGAAAAGAACCATTCACTGAATCAGGCCATTAAGAATAGGGTTGTAATGAATAGTCTGACATCCTATATAGCACAGAACTGCCAGTGTACTTCTCCAATGACAGGACACTGCTGTGGGATTCAGCTAATTGTCCTCCTAAGATTCAACATAGTTGAAAGAAGCATCTTCTCTGAATAACCTTTTCACACTTTGACCACACACAGCACCTCAAACCGCAGCCGTAAAATGAAATGGGATTAATGGTTTCATTTTCTGAATTTCAGAATAGGCTCTTAACTAAAATCAAGCCATCGCTGTCTTGCATGGGCATAAGTAAAATTGAATATTCTTTTCATGTGAAAAGTAGTCTCTACAGATGGAGAGAAGACCAAGGTAAAAATGAAACCGTGAGACAGAGTTTAGCTTGACCTCTTTCCAGGTTGTATAGGAGGAACAATATTTTATTCACACCTTCACTTGAGGCAGCATGAAGGTGTGCTCACATGATCTTATTACAGTCCTTTCAATGGAACAGCTTTGAAGCTACGATGTACAGGTCTATTATGCCACATCTAGCCCACTGTCTCATGGAGGGAAAGCAAACTACTATGATACATACATCCAATGTAAGCATGCACAAGCGTTCACACGGACACACAAACCACACACACACAAATGACCCCTTGGAAAATGGGACCCAAAACTCACAAATATCTTTAAGAATTTATTTTCATTATAAATATGAACATTAATTAATATTTCATGCCAGACTGATGCAAAATAAAGTTAAAATCAGCCTCTGTGAGGGTTGCAGACTTTCTTCACATAAATAGCAGAATGCAGGCTGGTCTGGAGCTGCTGTGGCATCAACCCATCTGTTCAGCCAGCTCCATATCTCCGCCAAAGAACGGCAATCTCCAGGAATGTCCCAACCATCAAACCATCAGTCTTATCCTCCATGCCAGCAAAATACTGCTGAAGATCAATATAGAAAGACTGAAGCACAAGTACTGTGCACTCATTGCTGACGACCAAGCTGCGGCGGGTTTCCCGAAAGCCTCTTAACGCCAAGAACCTTTTTAAATGACCCTTATGATCCTTGTTAAAATAACCTGGGTTTCTTTAAACACGTTCGTAACTAAAGCCTCCCTTCAGTTCACTCTAAACTAACCCACATTGTGAGAGAACGTCCGTTGCTTAAGAATCTCTTAAAAGCACCCGTCGATCCTGAGACCCAACGTTATCGGGAAACCCACAGCTGGTATTGTCGAGGGTGAAGGAGGAAAGGAGCAATTGGTCGACTTCAGGATGCTGATCGAAATGCATGTAAAAACTGAGAATGTAACGTGCCACTCTGCATGTGCTTCATCGACTATTCCAAGGCATTCGATTGTGTCAGTCACACACAGTCAGCTGGAGCGCATCATGCTAGAGAGGGCTTGATGGCACGACACTACATCAATCAGCAGTCAACAGTGAGAGCATCGTTAGGAGACACGGAATCAGTGGCGGCTCGTCGGCCCAAATAAAGGGAAGCCAAAACCTCGCCTTTCAAAGCTTAATGACTTGAAGATTTCGCAGTTTACTTTTCTTGATCAGCAGCTGCAGCAGTTCATACGAACTGGTAGAAGGACAGTCAAAATTATTTTCGATAGCAAATGACGACGCAAACTATCAATACGTCTTTATAAATTAGTTTGCGAGGCTTCTTTCGCAAGAAGCCACGAGAATCAGTTTTCTAAAATTTTAATATAGGAGTAAAGAATGCAATGTTGTGCAGCTTATTGCTTTATGAGCTTCACTAATCAATTTGCGAATCTATGCCATTTCATGATCTACTTGAGAGCGGAATTTATAAAGACGTAGGCCTATGGTAATTTACGTTGTAATTTGTGTGAAAGAAAACCCCTCAATATCTCGGTGCAATGTATAACAATGCTCTTGAAAATAAATTTCGCTGGCCTTCCACCAATTCGTATGAGCAACTGCTGATCAAGAAAAGTAAACTGCGAAAGGTTTAAGTCATTAAGCTTTGAAAGGCGAAGTTTCTGGCTTCCCTTTTTTTGGGCCGACGAGCCGCCCCTGCACGGAATGGCTCAACATCGAAAGGTGGGCAAGGCAGTATTAAGTTCTGTCGCCATGTCTTTACAACATTTATGCTGAGTACATCTTGAAAGACGTGAAGGAGGACTTTGAGGGCGGCGTGCAAAATGGGGGTAAAGAGGTTGAACAACCAGAGATTTGCTGATGGCACGACTCTCATCTGCAACGGCAAGGATGAATTACCCATTACATTACATTACATTACAGGTTCTTAGCAGACGCTCTTATCCAGAGCAACGTACAAAAGTGCATAAGATCAGTACAAATACCCCAATGGTACAGCAAGTGAAGGACAAGAATGCTCAAAGAGATTTACTCCTGAATGTCAAAAAGATGAAAATCACGGTGGTTGGCAAGAACAGGACAGACCACACTGATTTCAAAGTTGATGGAGACTTGATACAAGAGGTGGACAACTTTGTTTTTCTAGGATCAAAAATGACCAACAAGGGATCCAGCACACCTGAAATATGGAGAAGGATAGCGATAGCAAGAGAGGCAGTGCAGAACGTGTCCACCATTTGGAGGAGTCACAGTATTGAGGCTGCTCCAAGCAATCGCCTTCCCAATAGCAATATATGGTAGCAAGTCATGGACGATGCTGAAAGCAAGCAGGAAGAGGGTAGATGCATTAGGGATGTGGTGCTACTGGAGGATCCTCAGGGTGCAATGGACTGAGAGAAGGACCAATACCTGGGTGCTAGAAAAGATTGGCAGAGAGAAGATGCTTCGGCAGAACATCGAGACATAGAAGGTGCAGTTCTCTGGCCATGTGATGTGACGCTAGGGTTCAGAAAAGACGATAATAAAGGGAAAGGCAAAAGGAAGAGAAGAAGACCTTCCAAGTCATGACTCAAGGACATCACAGAGTGGACGGGGTCAAGTCTGGCGAGAGTGGTCAAAGCAGCAAATGACAGAGCGAGGTGGTGTAGAATCGTGATGACTACAGCATTGCAGATTGCGAAATTGGACTGAGAGAGAGAAATGGCAGTGTCGTCATGCAGTGCAACAAATACAAGCTGCCCTGGAAAAACACCCAGCGATGTGCAGATACCGATATGTTTACTTTTTGTTTAGCAACACTTTTGGCACTTTAAAGGCTATATCGTGTCATCCTTCCCACATGCCTAAAGATTACACACACATACCTCGGGGTAATTTAGAGAGTCCACCCGATCTAATATGTTTTTCTCTGGAATTTGGTGGGAAACTGGAGTACACGGAGAAAACCTAAGTGAACTCGAAGAGCACATGAAAACACCACACAGAATGGCCCAAGGCTAGATTTGATACCAGAACAAAGTTGCTGTAAGGTAATAGTGCCACTCACTGTGCAACAATTTAAGAATATGGAGTTAAATAAATAAATCATCAGTCAGTAAGAAATGTAACTAAACCGACTATTTAATTCATTGATATTATGGTGTGGTATTCATCCGAAACTGATCATGATGGAAAGAATCAAATGGCAAAATTTCAAAGAGACACTGCTTACATATCAGGCAATATTACAGAACTTGGGCGTTCCAGCAAATTAATCAGTTACTTAACTTATTATTATTAAAAACGCAAAGCCCAAAATGAAATCAGTTATCCATCTTCATAAGATCTAAAGGCATATAAAATTTGAAATGGATCAATAAAATACTTTTTGAGTCGCTGTGTTAACATGAAGGCTTTGCGACAAACACGCAGATGTGGACATGACGATGATGATGATTCCATAGTATTGACTAACATGACTGAAAGACTGAAAGTGCAAAATTTCAAGCTGATATTGCTTACATATCAGGCAATACACAGCAGCAATGATGATTCCATATTAGAGAAACCATTTCGCCAATATACAGGGCCCTCCATAATTATTGGCACCACTGGTTAAGATGTGTTCTTTAGCTTCTAATAAATAATAAGTTTTTTTCTAAATAATATAGGACCACAATGGAAAAAAGAGGAAAATCCAACTTATGAACAATTCTGTATGAAATATACAGTGGCTCCAATAAGTATTTGTACATACAGAATTTCATACAGAATTGTTCACAAGTTAAGAAATTGCCATTCGTGTCCATCAAGTCAACTACAGACCATATATTCCTCTCATACCAATCTTCAGAAAATAAGGATTTACAGTGGCTCCAATAAGTATTTTTACACTACTGTACTTCATGGAGCCGGTTACGGATGGCCTGGGCACAAACATGGCTTCCAGTTGCTTCCTCCACTTTGGTGGCAAGACTGGAGGCCGAGGACTGTCTCTCCCTCTGTACCAGCAGGGAGATGTACCAGTCAGTGCAAAGGGACGTCCTTTCCTGGCTGCATTGGCTATGCGTTCAGACTGTTTGTACTTCTTGATGATGTACTGCACGGTCGTGTGGCGTAACGATAGCCGAGTTCCAATTTTTCTGGTGCTTTGGCCTTCTTTATGTAGCTGAATGATTTGCTTCCGCATTCGACGGGGTATCTCGCCTGTCTTAGCCATATATCACAGGAATACATTATGAGCATGGTCAGGCCATTTACATAGGCCATTCTATGTACAGTGGGAGTGTCCATTATGGTAACGCTTGACCAAATCATGAGTCAACCATGTCCTGTAAACATCTTGATTCAATTTTAGGTGAGTATTATAAGTTTTGTGACTCACTAATGGAACTGTACAGATACTTATTGGGTCAGATAATCGCCTGTCTGACCAAATATGCCATTTTGACATTAAATACTTGTTTAAAACATATTGATTATCAAATGTTTTAATCACTTTTACACCCAATAGCAAGCATTTAGCCGAATATACAAAAGCTGTTATGTAGTCAAATTTTCAAGTAGTGTACAAATACTTATTGGAGCCACTGTATGGCAGTGTATCTAGTACGGTCAATCTAGTACCTAGACAGCTTGCTAATAAAGCACACAATGATTACAGAAAGGTAACACCTGCATGCTAGCTAAGTAATTAGGTTAGAAGAACTTAGCTGGCTTGCTAGTTACATCAGCAACCAAGCCATACATATTTAACAAAGGTTACACTTGGAATTCAGTTTGAAAATGAACAGAAATACTGTTAATACTGGAAACACTAAGCTACCTACCTAGCTAGTCAGCTATTCTCCTTGAAAATATATTGAAACCACCGCTTCTTTGCAGCTTCCGAAAAGCATAATTGGTCTGCTTTAATATAAATTTTGTGGCCAGTCCTGTGTTGTACTGATGCAGGCCAATAGTATAAAGCAGTCAAACAAAAAGTGGATATCTGAGATATAGCTAGTTAAGGGCTTTTGCTGATTGAATCTGGGATGTTGCCATAAAGAATAAGCCAAGGGCAGAGATATTCAGATGAGGGGAAGAGCAATTCTCAAGAGCCAGCATATGACATAGGAAGGGGAGCTTAATCTCAAAGCCATGCTGAATGGTATGTTTTATGAAAAAGGCAGCCCACAATAAAATGTCTGGATCGTTTTACTTCACAGTAAGCATTCCAGATACCAAAATGTAGGCAAGTTTTTCATAATACGTCCCCTTAAAAGCTTTATCAGGGGCAAACTGGGTTTCATGGTGTACAGGCAAGGCTCAGTCAAAGAGACTGATCAGAGGTCAGTAATCGGGATGGCAACAAGCCAAATGAACCAGAGCACTCAGGAAAATGCATACTTTCGAACTGGAGTGTAGGAGAGACTGGAGGAAGCCACTCACCAGAAATGCAAACTGGGAAAAGATTCCTTAATAAATAGCAACTTACTGATTTTAGTAGTTAACACAGAAGATGGAAGAGCACAAACCAGCAAAGGAAAGATGTAGACCAGGGACTTCAAATATACGTTACAACAATTAATAGTAGGGAACAGGTGAGAGCAGGAGCACAAAAGGACTGGCTAAACAAAGGCCAATATTTAAATAATGAGACAGAATTTGGGAAACTGAAGAAGTAACTGACAAGGATGGCTGTATTGCAGGGGAAAACAATTAAGAAAGAGTCAGGATGCGACAACTGCCTTGCTGTACCATCGCCTGGAGATAATATGCTTTCACTGGCATTTGTTTGTTCATTCATCACATAAGGGACATCTCAAAAAGTTCTGGATGGGTGTCAATGAAATTTAGTGTGTCAATAGATACTATGAGATTAAATTTTGGTGAAGATCTAACTCATGTTCTTGATCAAGGATCTGAAAGAATTGCTTTGCACGTAAAGACGGTGCTGGTGAGCCTGTCTTGAAGCATGAAGACCCGCATCAGCCGTCAGATTACCTCACAATACAAATACTTTATGTTACAATAAATTAGAATCAGACTTTCTCCACCATCAAATTTTACAACAGCGGAGGTCTTGCACTCTCCACATGCCTTTTACTTCCATACACACACTCATCATCCTACTAAAAACAAAAGTAGTCTCCATCTGTTGGTCCATTTGATTTTTTTGACAACTGTTCATCTGCTTGACTTCAAACTTGGCAGGTATATTGCTTGAGGACCTGAGGAAGTGCAGAACTGAGGGCAAAATTGTTTCTCAGCTCATTTCTCAGAAAATCTGCCAGCATCAATACCGGAGTCCAAGAAATAAGCCCATTCCGAAGCACATCTTGCATGGGCACTGCACAAGTTCTGATTAATTATTCAACCCAACGTGCGCACATAATATTTATATACGTTGCACTTTTTTATTCACATCAGCACTTTGACGGGCTGAAGTAGCCAATTTTTATGGTTTGGCTCATCATGTATATAACCGATTTCACGCATAAAACAAATTTTCATTTCTGCACTTTCACAAAAGAACAGTATGCCCAGAGCCGAAAGCATAAAGATTTGGATTGGTTGATCTCTCAAAATAGTCATCTAATCGATTGAAAGTCGCAGTATGCCGGTAAAGATCTAAACCACAGTAAAATTCAAACAGCACTGTATTGGCAACAAATTGATAATATCATGTAAAATTGTGGTAATTTTATGGAAACACTTGCTCTCTGCAGTGATGCTGCATTAAGTGCTTTGCTGCTGTAGTCAGTTTTTGCAGAAAAAACACAATGTCAGTTACAGCTCAAAGGTGGCCTTCATTTTAAATGAGCAAACACAATATAAGACAATGTAAGTCAGCAATACTCATACAATACAGCATAAACTTTAGGATATGGCCGGTTACTGCTGAGCACACAGATAAAAGTTTTTCAGCTACCTTCAAAAAACGCCATTCGGACAGTGCCAGCCACAACAAATCCAGGGGCGTACAGTTCGGAGGCACAACCTTACCTCTTTGACCTCCAAAAGCTTCCCGGGGAACTGGTCCTCGACACGGCGAGCAGCAGCAGGGGACTTGTGATGGGTGATGCTGACTATAGTGCTGGGTGCCCCACTAAGGGTTGGGTGTCGATGGCAGCCAGGGGAGGAAGAAGCGGGTGGGGGGTGCGGAAGCAGGGAGAAGCTGCGACTCCGACCTGAGGAGGTGCTGGTGGAGCCCTGGAAGAGAAGGCAGCAGCAGGAGGAGTGAAAGGAGGTAAAGAAGGAGGGGGAAGGGTCGGCTCCTTCTCTCTTTCCGTTGGGACTGGGACCGGAATTTTCCGTTGCCCCTCCACTGCGTTTGGCTGTCATGCACGAGGGCATCGTCAGCCTCACTGGAACTGATCAATCCAGGGAGGCAGGAGGAGGGATAAGTGGGAGGGGCAGTGTGCCAGAGCCAATGCATTGAGATATAAAGCAAAACTGTCACATTTCTGCTTGTATAAAAAATGCAATTGAGACTTTTTAACCACTAAAGGCAGTTTGCGTGTACTCTGCAGTGGTACCTGGAAGTAAAATTGAAGCCCCAGAGAAACGGAAAGCCGCCGATCAAAACTTAAGAGCCTTCAGTGAATTTCAAAGCCTCAGAATCAATTCTAGTCAGGATAGTAACTGTTTCAAATGAGGGGGGATGCAAGGGTTACATCAGTATAGATAGAGGTGAGGAGTTAAGTCAAGTTTAAGTCATAGCAACCAGTATAAGCGCTGCAGGGACCTCCTTCCCCCAAAATCACAACTGCAAATTTGTGATTAATTTCTTGGAAAATTTCTTTACGTTTTCCCTCTATAGGAGTCTTAGATTAATTCCCTATTCAATGGTTGGCTGAGAAAACTTGATCAGCCAGCCTGGCCCAAGTTTTGCATCAACTGACAGATTAATCAAGGAGATGGACCACCTTAAGGAAATATTCTTTTCATCGTACCCTCAATAACCTGCATTTTTTACCTCCTTGTGGAATTTACCCCTTTAGAGGCTCTCTGTATCACAGTGCAACAATTTCAAACCCATTCATTGTCAATTCACCAGAGAAAGAGAATAGAAAAAAGATCTGTGTCTGAGGGACAAAGGCTCTTAAATAACGGCCCACGAACACGCCTCAGATTGAAACATGAGAGCTCTGGCATAACATCCAGAACAGCAGCTCAAGGTGATGCCGGTCAAGCTCAGCCTACTGAAGCAGTACAATTTTACCTTCAGCTACCCTACAAAAAAAACTCTGTTCAGGCCTTTCAGACTATCTTGCTGCTGACTGAGCATCAAATTTTAAACTAAGTGAAAGAGGGATCAGAGAACCACAATAGCATAGGCAGAATTTTAAATATTGTGGAGCAGCCCAGGCATCACCATATGAATTCAGATTGAGCTGCAAGAGACAGAAAAAAAAGTGTGTGATAAGAGGAAAGCAGGATGATTATAGATGAGCAAAAACCAGAATCCCAAACTCCCTCGATCACTTTCCCTCCAGTGAGCATCAATGTTGAGGGGTAATCTGATCAATAGGCAGTTTCATCATTGTGACATGCAGCTGGTAAAAGCAGTTTCCCTCTCTCTTGGAAACTACATCAACTAATCATGAATAAACACTGCAATGAGGGGAGAGATTTGTTCTGCTGCTGTCATAGATGAGACAAAGTGAACGACAACTTTCATACAAAACCAATGTTAAATTGCCAATAGGGTAATCAGAATATTTTTTGTGTTTTTTTTTTTTTTTTTTTGGAAAGTTGTGCAATGCTTCAAATAACAAGAATAGGAATAAACAATAAAGAAAAACTGACGGTCACCATCTTTCCATACCTCAAAAAGGTTTAGCCAAGTCAGGCCAGCAGATCATCAAGTCATCAAGTTTCCTGAATTCCTATTGGCTGACTGTGGA
This sequence comes from Gymnothorax reevesii, assembly GCA_029721435.1. Classification (NCBI taxonomy): domain Eukaryota; kingdom Metazoa; phylum Chordata; class Actinopteri; order Anguilliformes; family Muraenidae; genus Gymnothorax; species Gymnothorax reevesii. The sequence continues at coordinate 31,890,595 of CM056573.1, forward strand.
AAACGCTTAACTGGATGCGTCGCATGATACACTCAGCAACCCCTTCGGAGGCTCCTAGAATGTCTCGCGGCGGTGACAGCGCGTTCTTTCTTTTCGGTCACGCTGATGTGTGGACCCAATCATCATCAATTACACCAAACAAAGCGTGTTAATGCCGCAATTAAAGCGGCGTTAACACTTGCTGTAAACCGCGAATGTGTAGCCAGACCTTAAAATTGGTTAATATTTGAGCTCAAGTACCCCGTCGCTTTCTGTGTTGACTGTCTAGCAGTGGGAGATTTGCTTATGTTCCCTTTTTCCCCATATCATTGCTAGTTTCTTCAACAAAACATGCCAGAGTGAAACATGAGTTATCTTTTACAGTCATTATATTGAGAGGATATTTCAATCAGCGCAAGTTTTAAAGTTACAAGCTAAAATGAGGATATCCCTCCTTTCATAGTGCTGGGATCTGGAAAATTCTCTGCAGATTTGGTCATTACACACTGTTAGCAAGTCTAGCAAACTAATTTATGTTTTAGCTTATGCTGTTAGCCTAGCTGACACCACTGTTCCATTATTCTACATCTGCAATAGTTTATTTCTACACTGCCCATCCAAAAAAAAAAAGTTGCAGGCAATATTTATTGGGCCACTTTTAGCTTTTATCACGGTGCACATTTGTCGTGGTATTGTTCAGACAATCTTATACAATGTTCCATTTATTTCAGATTTGCATTAATTTTTGGCCTAGATATTGTATTGGCAATGGGTGAGTGAAACCACTGCGTCAAGCCTAGTCCAGCAAATCCCAAAGACTTTTGGTTACAGCTTTGACTCTGAGGTGGCCAACTCATGTCGGAAAATGATTCCTTTTGCTCAGTGAACAACACTTTTTCATTTTTAACCCAATGAATCCTGGCATTGTCATCCTGGAATATGCCTGTGCCATCAGTATTAAAAAGTCGATTGATGGGTTACTGGTCATTCAGAATATTCAGCATATTCTACTACTCATGAGGAGTAACCACCCATGGGTACATTCGCGTAGTGTGACGTCATATGCACAACCTTAATTCAAGAGGCAACACTGACAACCCAATTAAACTACAGTAAAGCACAAAGGAATAAACTGCTTGACTAAGAAAGTCACAATTGCACTTGGAATCTTTCAGGGAGTAATTCTTTCTACAAGAGGACGAGAGCACAAAGATTTATTTGAGCACCACCTTTTGCTTCTTCAAGTAATTTTGGAATTTAAAAGTACCTCTGGAGAGACTGAAAGATATGGTCATTGACCCTTATTTGCAAAGCAGAAAAAAATATCAAATTAAATTAAATCTCCAGGTATAGGTACAGTGTGTATAGGGGGAAATGAGAGAAAGACAAAGAGTTACAGCATCATTCATAAAGAAAAAGAAAAGTACTTTGCCACAGAAAAACCATACCTTCGCACAGCTGTCTGAGTGACGCCTGGCACAGGCCTGGAGCTGGTTCATCCAGAACTGCTGCTCTCTGGCATTCGGTGCTGCAAATAAACCAACAAACAGAAGGATGTTACAACCCAACCAGCAGGAATCGCCATAATTTTCAAACCTGGAAATCGCCCTCATAATTGAGTTCAAGTGATTGAGTCTCCATCTAAACATTCCATGTATGGGTACCATACACCCAGATTTGGTGGGTATTGCTGAGGGAACCATCTTGGAATATAATCCCTCACCACTTAAACAGGAACAGATTCCACTGAGTTGGGTGCACAGTGAGCAGTCTATTTCACACGTATAACTTATTTATAAGTGAATGAGTGCTTGATAAGTGTTTTTGAAAAATCAGTCCGGTACTTTGTCCATTTCAGACCAAGACTTATCACTATTATTACTGAGAATATTCATTTCAACTGCTGTGCAAATAAAGCCATAATCTGACCAAAAAAGCATGGAAATGTACAGTGTTTCACCAAGACATCTAGCAAGCAGATATTTTTCTTTAAAAAAAATTAGGGGTGCTTTTTAGGCAACATACCAGCTATCAAAACAACAAACAACATCAGTTGTCATGTCAGAATGGTATAGTTTGGTTTAATGGTATAGGAATGTACCAAAAGGACAGAAAAAATTACTTGTGCATTTCAATATTGCTGGACACCAATTTTCATTATTCATTGGTCTTCAGAAGCTAGCACCTTAACAGACATTAGATAGTAAACCTAAGTCAACAAAATTGGAGTGAACAGGGCAGACACAACTCATGGATTGTTCAGGCAAATCACATTCAGTTATGCACACATGAAGTCATCCTGACAAAATTTAAGGAGACACTGTCACGCCCGAGCATTCGTAGTGGGTGCTCATAGGTTATCTTAGAGATTGTTCAACAGTCCGTGTTAGCAGCACACAAACCTCTTAAAGTTTGCAAGATCAAAATGGATGTTTAAAGTTCTGCCCAAAGCTAATAATTTGTTTTCATAAAGAACAGTTATGCTATGATTAGCTGCAATCTAACATTAGGCTAGTAATTTCCCCAGGGACAAACTTGAAAAAAAAACTGGCCACTTTTTACAAGTTTAATACGCATGCTTGGGAGTGACAGTGCCCCTATAAAGACCATACTTAGTAGCAGGAACAAAGGAAGAGAAGATGACAGATTCTCAATTCTCCATTTACTATGTTTAAAAATGGCTTACGAAGATTACAGGGCCACACTACGGACCCACTGTTTACTGCAAATAAACACTGAATGCAGCGACCCTCTTAATCACCTTTTTTATTTATTAGAGTTTATTAGCCTCTCACAGCCATCGTGATACAGGAAATGGAGGATAAATCTACTGCAAATGTGATGCACTTAAGTTTCAAATTGAGGGGTCAGAGCACAATAGTTATTTGTCCATTTTAGAGGTTTTGAGAAAAAATTGATTTTGTTCTATTAAAGGAGAATTCTGGTGTGAAATTGACTTGTGGTGTATTGAAACAATTCTGTCGAATACCCCACCTCCGTACGCATGCAATACGAATACCCCACCTCCGTTCGCATGCAATATTTTGAAATAAATGGCTTTTTAGCCAAAGCTCCCAACAGGCTTACAATGGTGGTGAATCGGGCATAGCTTTGCCAAGCAAAGAAATCGCTATTTTTTTCATCATTAACAATGCTCAAAGTAGCTCCACACTTCATCGGTAGAATTCCGAGGGCACTGACATTTAAAACAAGCCAATGTGAACTTTGAAAATGCACAGATAGTTATTAAAAAAAGACTATTTATGCAAACAGTACCTTGAGGTAGTTTTCGGTCGCCTCCATCTTGAAAGTTACAATAAGCCGATTGATGAGCACAAACGAATAGATTGCAATCTGTTCCCCTATCCTTCTTATTCGTTCGTGCTCATCAATCAACTTATTGAGCCTTGTTAATTATGAAAAAAAAAGCGATTTCTTTGCATAGCAACGCTATGCCCGATTCACTACTATTGTAAGCCTGTTGGGAGCTTCAGCTAAAAAGCCACGCATTTCAAAATATTGTGTGCGTTGTTATGGCCTAGAGAGAGGCCTGTTCTTTTTGCTGGCTGTGCTTTCTGTTTCAGGTAGTGGGGAAGGTGTCTATTCAGGCACCAATCTGGCACACCTGAGCAGGCTGGTTCAGGCACCAATCTGGCACACCTGAGCAGGCTGGGCTCAGGAAGCTATAAAGCAGACCTGCTCACAGATCTGATTCTCTCTTCTCCATGGCTTGCAGACTGGGACTGACCTGTGTTTGTTTGTTAATTTGATTTAATTTGATTTGATTTGAATCCTGGGGAGGGGGTGCGCCTGATTCAGGTTATTGTGGTTGGTCAAGTCAGGCCTACTGCAGTAGTCTGGGTTTGGTGACACCTCGAGCTCAGCATGCCAACCAGATTAGGCTAAGGAATATTTAGGTAGGAACCATGGGGGAAATTACCATTTTTTTTTGTACACTCAGTGATGTTTCTCCCTCAGATATAGGTCCTGTGTTGAATTCCTGTACAGTGGTGCAGTCATCTTTAGGGGGAGAGGGGGATGTGGCAGCGCCAGATGATTCTGTTCTTTGTGGTCGTCTGAAGAATTCTGAGTCTCTTCAAAATTTAGATGTTTTGTTAGCCCATTTGAATACTGATAAAGGATCAGAGTTAATGGAGTTAATCCAAAGTTATCCTTCATTATTTAAGGACACACCCTCAAGAACTACTCTGATTGAACATGACATTGATGTTGGTGAGGCCAAACCAATTCGTCAGAGGTTCTATAGAGTCTATAAAGTTATCGACAGTGAAGTAAAGTATATGTTGGAAAACCACATTGCTGTTCCCTCTTCTTCAAGCTGGGCATCTCCCTGTTTGCTCGTTGAAAAATCTGATAAATCTCCTTGATGTTGCACAGATTTCCGCAAAGTAAACGCTGTAACAAAACCTGATTCTTATCCATTGCCTAGAATTGAGGATTGTATTGATCAAGTTGGTGCAGCAAATTATGTCAGCAAGTTTGATCTGTTGAAAGGGTATTGGCAGGTACCACTGACTCCAAGAGCCCAAGAAATATCTGCTTTTATAACACCATCTGGCATGTATTCATATACAGTTATGGGATTTGGATTACGTAACGCACCTGCTACATTTCAACAACTGATGAACCTGGTGGTAAATGGACTTGAAGGCTGTGCCGTTTACCTAGACGACGTGGTAATATTCAGTGATACCTGGGAAGATCATTTGAGTCGTATTAAAGATTTGTTTGAACCTCTAGCTGATGGAAATCTGACTGTAAATCTTGCTAAATGTGAGTTTGCAAAAGCAACAGTGACCTATTTGGGCAAAGTAGTGGGTCAGGGTCATGTGAGGCCAGTTGATGCCAAGGTTTCAGCTATAAATGAGTTTCCTGCCCCTACAACTAAAAAGGAGTTGATGAGGTTTTTGGGCCTAGTCGGTTATTATCGATGTTTTTGCCGAGACTTCTCAACTGTGGTCGCTCCTTTAACTGATCTGTTGAAGGCAAAATCCAAATTTGTGTGGTCTGAGTCTTGTCAAGAAGCTTTTTGTAATGTAAAAGCTCTGCTATGTTCAGCTCCTGTTTTGCTAGCGCCACGTTGTGAGCAGCCTTTCTCATTGCATGTAGATGCTAGCAATGTAGGCTTAGGTGCTATTCTTCTTCAGGCTGACAAGAAAGGCATTGAACGTCCAGTTAGTTTCTTTTCAAAAAACTTCACTCCCTCCCTAGAAGCGCTGGCACTGATTTTGGCATTGCAGCATTTTCATGTCTATCTTGACTCTGGGATGCCAATCAAAGTACTGACTGACCATAACCCACTGACATTTTTGAACTCTCTGCAAAATCCAAATCAGAGACTTATGAGATGGGCTCTGTTTTTACAACCTTACAACTTAAACATTGAGCACATAAAAGGAAAAGACAACATTATGGCTGATGCATTATCACGTGCTCATTTGTAACTTTTTGAACCTTGCTTATCTTCCTTAAATTTTGCTGCACTGTCCTCTGCGGTCTCTGCTTTCCTTCCTCTTAAATTGCTCCTAGGCGCCAAGGTTGCTGAGGTTGGAGATGCTCAGTCTGTGGGGAGAGGAGCTACAAATGTTGGGAAGGTTAAATGGGATTATTCTATTGTAAGTATAAAAAAAAAATTTGATCATCTTCAAAATGGTAAAACTAAAACTTGTAAATAATGTTTGTATTTTTGTTAAATGTTAAATCACTATTGTAGGTTTATTAGTTATTTGTCAATGGTTCAGTCCAGGGTTGGAACCCTGTTTTATGGGGGGGGAGTGTTATGGCCTAGAGAGAGGCCTGTTCTTTTTGCTGGCTGTGCTTTCTGTTTCAGGTAGTGGGGGAGGTGTCTGTTCAGGCACCAATCTGGCACACCTGAGCAGGCTGGTTCAGGCACCAACCACCAGAGACTTGCTTTCAGTTTTTCAAAGAAATGTGCTGACATATTTTCCATGTTTCTTGAAAACACCCTATAAGGTCAGGCTTTGCAATTGTATCTTTCCAACTTGAATTCAATGATGTTGAGAACTGGACTCAAGTAACCAGTGAATTGTTTGGATAACACTGGCAGCATGTTTTTAGAGATGCACTTGGGGGTATTGTCTTACTGCAGAATCAATTTTGTCCCACTCAAAACTGGTTCGAAGAGTATTGTCACCTCCTGAGGGCTTCCTGAATTGATTTCAGTTTCAGTTGATTCTCATTTGTCAATTATTATCTGGCTCCACCCCTCTCCCCTTATGTTCCCTCCCAGTGCTAGCACACTTCTTCCCACTTTGTTGCTTGTCGTCCTTGTATTTTTAAGTTCCTGGTCTTTGTCTCCCCTTTGCTACACTGTTGCCTTCTGTCTTTAGAGTTTAACCTCAAGAAAACAATGATCTATTCATTAGGGATATTTTTTCCCAGTGCCTATGGTCCTGGCAAGTGCTGCTTAGCCCAGTTACCTCTGTATCCTGGTCAGAGCGGTCCCTTCTACTGCGTCTAAGCCTGATCTACAGTGTACTAGTTCGCTCTTGCCTGTCCTTGGACTGTCTTCTGATAATTATCTTCAATTGTGAATAGAAAACTCCTGGCCTCTATTTATTAAAGTCTCCTATACGGCTTGTTCATGATCTGCATGTGGCTCCTGTGTTCTTAAACTTGTGGCAATTGTATGCATCTTACACTTTGTTCTCATCAACGTTCATTATGCTTTCAAAAGCAAAAAAAAACAAGACATTTTTGTGAAATACTGATGCTCCCAGACAAGCATAGTTTGGATTTATAATATGCAAAAGGACCAGATGGAATCGCTTGGACTTGCAAAGGGTCAAATAAATGAATAAAATTTGTAAAATTTACCAGGAAACTACTGGGAAATCAAAATGACGCCAAGGCAAAGGTCAAAAGGTGAAAAATTATGACCTCATTCGAAAGGTCTCGTGTCAAGGGATACCCATGTCAAGTATCAAAGGTCTATCACTGACCAATTATGAGTTATGGCCAAGGTTACCGTTTTTGGAAAATGCGTCATACACCAAGGTCAAGGTGAAAAGGTCAAAAATGATGACTTCAACTGAAAGGTCTCATGACAAGGGATACACATGTCATGTATCAAAGACCTCTCTCTGACCAATCAAAAGTTACAGCCAAGGTTAAAGTTTTTGGAAAATGCATCCTACGCCAAGGTCAAGTTCAAAAGGTCAAAAATGATGACCTCACCTGAAAGGTCTCATGACAAGGGATACACATGTCAAGCATCAAAGGCCAATCTCTGACCAATAAAAAGTTATGACAAAGGTTAAAGTTTTTTTGCTGCTGCAGACAGACAGACAGACAGACAGACAGATAGGTGCAAAACAATATGCCCCCTTTTCTTTGATTCCGGGGGCATAAAAATCAATGACTCAAGATGTTTATATAAAACTCAAAAATTGTAATGATGCTTAACTATACTGGACTGATGACCGTAGACTTTCAAAAGTATTTTATTGCTTTACCGGCATATATTCTGACTTTCAGATCTGAAGAAAGAGAGGAGCTTGTCTTTTTTCAATTCACAAAGAAAATGTTTAGGCACTGCCTTGGAGCTGGTGATAGTCACCAGTTATGGTTATAAGCTGACCAATCAGAAGCAGTTGGTGAGGCACTAAATTTGATTGGCTTTTTAGCCGAAGCTCCCAACAGGCTTACAATGGTAGTGAATCGGGCATAGCGTTGCCAAGCAAAGAAATTGCTATTTTTTTCATCATTAACAAGGCTCAAGGTAGCCCCACACTTCATCGGTAGAATTCCGAGGGCACTGACATTTAAAACGAGCCACTGTGAACTTTGAAAATGCACAGGTAGTTTATTAAAAAGGACTATTTATGCAAACAGTACCTTGAGGTAGTTTCCAGTCGCCTCCATCTTGAAAGTTACAATGAGTCCATTGACGAGCACGAAGGAATAGATTGCAATCTGTTCCCCTATCCTTCCTATTCGTTCGTGCTCGTCAATCAACTTATTGAGCGTTGTTAAGGATGGAAAAAAAAAGCGATTTCTTTGCATAGCAACGCTATGCCCGATTCACTACTATTGTAAGCCTGTTGGGAGCTTCAGCTAAAAAGCCACGCATTTCGAAATATTGTGTGCGTACAGAGGTGGGGTATTCGAGAAAGGTTAGTACTCGTTATCATGTTTCAATGCACGCCAAGTCAATTTCACACCGGAATTCTCCTTTAAATCAGGTATTTTATTTATTTATCATTAACTTAGAATTTAAAGGCAGCAACACATTGCAAAAAAGTTGGCACAGGGGCCTTTTTACCACTGTGTTACATCGCCCTTCCTTTTAACGACACTCAGTAAACATTTGGGAACTGAGGAGACCAATTTTTGAAGCTTTTCAGGTGGAACTCTTTCCCATTCTTGCTTGATGTACAGCTTAAGTTGTTCAACAGTCCGGTGTATCCGTTGTCGTATTTTACGCTTCATAATGCGCCACACATTTTCAATGGGAGACAGGTCTGGACTACAGGCAGGCCAGTCTAGTACCCGCACTCTTTTACTACGGATCCATGCTGTTGTAACACATGCAGAATGTGGCTTGGCATTGTCTTGCTGAAATAAGCAGGGGCGTCCATAAAAAATACGTTGCTTGGAAGGCAACATATGTTGCTCCAAAACCTGTATGTACCTTTCAGCATTAATGGTGCCTTCACATATGTGTAAGTTGCCCATGCCTTGGGCACTATTACACCCCCATATCATCACAGATGCTGGCTTTTGAACTTTACGCCTACAACAGTCCGGATGGTTCTTTTCCTCTTTGGTCCGGAGGACACGATGTCCACAGTTTCCAAAAACAATTTGAAATGTGGACTCGTCAGACCACAGAACACTTTTCCACTTTGCATCAGTCCATCTTAGATGAGCTTGACCCCAGCAAAGCCGGCGGCATTTCTGGGTGCTGTTGATAAATGGCTTTCGCTTTGCATTGAGTTTTTAACTTGCACTTGTAGAAGTAGCGACGAACTGTAGTTACTGACAGTGGTTTTCTGAAGTGTTCCTGAGCCCATGTGGTGATGTCCTTTACACACTGATGTCGGTTTTTGATGCAGTACCGCCTGAGGGATCGAAGGTCACGGGTATTCAATGTTGGTTTTCGGCCTTGTCGCTTACGTGCAGTGATTTCTCCAGATTCTCTGAACCTTTTGACGATATTATGGACCGTAGATGATGAAATCCCTAATTTTCTTGCAATAGCTCGTTGAGGAATGTTGTTTTTAAACTGTTCGACAATCAGCTCACGCATTTGTTTACACAAATTTACACAAATTCGTCAGGCCAAAAAAAAGACAAAAAATGTTCTGGACGACGGACGCCACGCCACGACAATACCCTATCGGCCCATTGGGCCGGTAAGCTTAAGAAATGATCATCATAAAGAGAAATAACAACTAAGCCCCACCTAGAATGTGACACCAATACACAATAAAATAAACAGTGAAAAACATTTCATGAGAAAAAGACCAGTGAAATGGATCACACAAGACTGTTTATTTCCCTTTCCCCACCAAACCATAGTTGGAGAGCTTTTAGTGCCAAGTCCTGAAATTTTGAAAAAAAAAAAAAAAGGTATTGGAATCAGTTGCCATGACAACTTTACAAGGCCAGAAAGAGGCTTTGCGTGGCTTAAAATGAAGGATGAAAATGTCTAAATATTGTGTCACATGTAACTAAATCTGCCTTCTCTGTAGAGATGAACACAGAAGCCAGTTCAAGAGGGCCTCTTAGAGAAGGAGCATGCAGTGCATGGGAAATTTTCACAGCTGCTGGCTCACTGCTGACACAGTAAACACAAAACATGCCAAGAAAACTCTGAACAGGATCTGTCACCCTCCTGATAAAATAAACATAAATAACTATTCACTATTCAAATCCATATTAACACGGTAACAAGACAGAACAGTATTCTTCAGCCTCCGGATCCATAGACTATTCCTGCAATATTTCATAACTTAACAGCTGCACACTGATGCCCAAATAACTGGTAAAATGGATGTTCTGGCAGAATATGCCTTAATGCTCCCAATTATGTGGGAATGCTAAAAAATTATAGAGGAAGGCTAGTACACAAAGTCTAGCAGACACATTTCTTACAGCATCTTCCCAAGATTTAGAGGGATTAATTGGTGTACCTTCCATAGGGACTGACCTCAGCCACTGCTAACATGCCCTTTAGATCCTACGAAAAACATCTGAACTTATCATCCAACTTATCATAATGGAAAGAAAGCTAGAGAAAGGGCTCAGAGAAGCAGAGGAAAAGAAAAAAAGAAAGAAATGAGGAGAATCTCAGGTGATAAAACAGGTAGAGGGTTGAGAAGGGAGGGGTAACTCTGTGGTGCAGGGTGGAAGTTTGGGGCAAGAAAGGAGCATGGAATGCAGAGGATGATACAGTCGCTTGACGTTTCGTGCGGGCATAACAGAAAATCTCTTACCACGCAGCTTGTAGAGCTCTCCATTAGCCGAGTAAACAGCAAACATGTGCGTTGCCTCATCACATTGGGTAACTGATGCACCAATCAGGGGCAGAGACCCCCGTGGCTTCTGGCCACTACAGGGCTCAGAGTTAAAGTACTGCAGCTGTCCCACCTCTGAGTCCAGAACAAAATACCTGTAATCAGGAATAGAGGGCAAGAGAAGTGAGTCCTTCAACCCATGAGGAACCACAAAAAGCTCACATACAGTGCCCTCTACAATTATGGACACCATTTAGTGTCCATAAAAAATTAGCAAAACAAATGTCTTCATAGTTTATCCTCATGAGCTTTCATTTAAAATAGAGAAAAAAAAATTACCCTTCAATTTGTTATGACATATCGGACAGCAAGGGATGACAGACAAAATTTTAAAACTTGAACAGATTTACAAAGGCTGACCAAGATTGAAATATATATTTAAAAAATTAGATAGTTACACTCCCATGGTAACTGAGATGGGGTTGCTATCTTGCGATGTCCTGGGACAGGAAAATGCTCCAACACAGGCAAAAATCCATAAAAAGAGCTTCACTGGTCTTGAAAAGAGTGACAGGTCTGGTTAAATGTATCCTACCACTATTTCTCCTTGCAATTTCTCCTACTACTTTACTCTCTCAATTTTTCTTTCTTTTTTTAATACTCTTTTCCAGCCTCCTCCCACCTTCCAGAATTTTTTTCAATTCTCTGGGACTTCCCCTCAGAGGCATGCCCAGGAAATGCCCAAAACCCTAGGCTCAAACTGGGCTTAACAAAAGAAATGTCAATACTGCCATCTAGTGCCTTTTTTTTCCACATTACAAATTGATGTAATTGAAAGGAACATTAAACTATAATCATGAATCAAATATTTTTTTTCTGAAAAATATGACATAATTATTGGCATCCCTTTATTTAATATTGTTGCGGCCTCCCTTTGCCAAGATAACAGCGTTGATTCTTCTCCAAAAATGCCCGATGAGGCACAATGATGTCCAGGACCTGTAGAAGAAAACCAACCCCATAACAATACAACAACACTTTATTTGATGCTTCACCACATACATTGCAATTTCTTTTTTGTTTTTAAAATAAGTATGTATTTCTTATTTCATTCTTGAAATATATTGCCAAAAAATGGGGACAGTAATGCATTTACCTCTTTGTAATGTTACAATTCCATTCCACTACACAATAAACTTTAGAAACTGAGGATACCAAGTAATTTTTTGTAATTTGTAATGCGAGCACAATGCATTTTTGTGTTGTCTTATTGAAATATGGGCATCCTAGACCAAGCATTCCCTGGATGAAGTTTTGTGCAAATTCAAATGAACATTCACCAGCTGACATTAGTAGAATCAAATCAATCATTGTTCAACAAGTTCTAATTTGCCCCGGTACAATTTTTTTGGAATTCATCGTACGCCTGAGTGGCAGGAATGGATGAATAATATTAAGAAATAAAGTCAAATTGGCCAGATGTTAAAAATCTTGTCTGCATTCTGTCTGCAACGAAATACAAGTCAAAGTCAATATAGAAATCACTGCTTTCTGTTTTTTGTATTTTCTATTCCAAATTTTTCTGAATAGGGGTGGTAACTGAATACAGCACTAAGAAACAACAGTTAGTTTTGCATTGCCAAGTGTATTGATTTTGCAAATATTCTCAAATTCGAAATTTGGTCCTTGGTACAGGAGAGTGGAAAGACTGGAAAAGACTTCAGAAAAACTACCACTTGTAACGCTCCACAGATAAATTGCTGAATTGGTAGAAGGTAAATGTGTGATTTAGTCATGATTGGGTATAAAATGTGTGGTCACATAAGGCATGGTCATTTATTAGCAAGATTGTTTATGCAAATACTGAAACAGTCGGTCAAAAAATAACATTTCTCAATGTCCAATTGCACAGAATTTAAAGGAGCTGGGTCACGATTACTGTTCATGCTCAGAATTTACATCCCAAGAAAGTGAATCTGCTTGACTGCAAGCCACAATCTGATTCCATCCTTGCCAATCTGTCCTCGTATTGCTTTGCATTTATATATTTTAGTTACTCCAGCATTATGCTTTTTAAACAAAGGAGCTTTCTATGGAAATTTGAGGATTCAAAGTGCTATTTTAAGCTTTAGCCAAGGGATACAAAGAATGTGAGCTGGTCGCCATTGCCAATGATCATAGAAAAAAATTACCTTCTAGATTTTGACTTGCAGTTGAGTGGATTTACTTCGCTCAAAGTTGTGAGCATCCACAGTAATCGTGACACAGCTGCTTAATGGATCTCACAATCGACAAGCCATTATATATTCCGAGCAGAGCAACTGAACTAATCTCCACGTATTTAAGACAGGGCCAAATACCAATAACGGGTGCGCACGACCCTCAAGCCCTCAGACGTCATTGCAATAAGAAGCAACATGCTTCCATAATGGACATAATCATATGGGATCTTAAAGACTTCAGAAGACCAGTCAGTGAACACAGTTCGTCATGACATCATCGAATAGAAGAGTCCTCGATCCACAGAGGAAGACATATATCTACACCATTCAGAAGCATTGCTAGCTTCTCTGGGCTCAAGCTCATCTAAAATGGACTGACAAGAAAGTGGAAATACGTAAGTACTGTTTACTGACGAGTGCACATTTCAAAAAGTTTCTGAAAATAATGGATGTTATGTCCTCGGGGCCAAAGAGGGTATGGACCATCTCAACTGTCATCAGCAAAAGTCAGCCTCTGCATTAGTGCACTTGGCAAGGGCAACTTACACGTAGGCAAAATTGACCCAGAGTGGTACATGCATTTGAGAACATATGAGCTTTCCAACATGGTATTTTCCCTTGCTTATTCTGATAAGATCATATCAATCCACACTCTGCATGTATTACCACAGTGTGGCTTTGTAGTCAAAGTGTGTATGGGTACTGCCAATATTCTGGACCGATCTCCCATTGAAAACTTGTGGCAGGCAGAGTATGAAGGGCAAAATAAGACAACAAAAACCTGAGACACTGTTGACCAACTAATCCCATCAGGCAAGAATGGGAACAAATCCCACTTTTAAAACTCCAGCAATTAGGGTCCACAGTTCTACAATGACTAAAGGAGAGGTCATGTTACACAGTGCTGATCATAAACCTGTCCCAATTTTACAGGAACTTTTTGCAGACATCACATTTTGAAAATGGCTATCGTATTCAAAGTGATAAGTGATAAAGTCGATTAGTCAACACAATACCACATTACTTATTTTGTCCCAATACTTTTTTCTCCCACATGAATCCAAGTTAAAGATGCACTCAGGGAATTTTTTAACATTTTGAGCTCTATAACTCTACTCTCTACCAGGCATCACATAAATAGATTGTTTACTGCATCACACTGGTAGCCATGTCCCCCCTGGTCCCAGAGCGGTCAGAAATTCAGTTTTCTTTAATCAGTCAGAAAGCACGCCTCCGTACTTGCCAATCACTTGCCTAGCATATTTTGGTAGGTACGCAGAAAAAGCTGTAAATCGAGTGACTGCAGCACAGTGAATAAAGTGTATGAAAATTGAGGCTTTTTGGTTCGATTTTATTATTTTACTTTTTTGTCAAGCTAAACATCAGAGATGGGTGATGAAGGCTGCGGAGTTGGCTCACTAGATACAGAGTGACCACCATGGACACTGATCGAAACCAGCCATAGCAGTGCCAATTGTAGTTAGCAAACTGCTTCAAACTGCTCAAAGATACTGGAGGGATACAATGTTGGGCTTACACTGATTGTTGCTCAAGAGCCTACTGGTCACTCAGACACCCATGACATGCTCCCTGAACAAGCGCAAGTCTGCGTTTTTCCATCTCCTTCGTTTCCTTCATCCTGTGCCTGCTAGGAGTATGACCCAGGGGTGAAAACAAGCAGCAGCTGTCAGGCGTGTGTTTTAGAGAACAGCAAACTCTCCCAAATATAGCTGCATGAGTCACATAAGAGCACGCTGGTACACTGGATAATCCATATACAGGTGAGGTTGGGGATTCCAAATTTACGATATAAAACAAAACAAAAGTGCTCAGAGAGCACAACATCCCCCGCTGGACTCGCGATTTGCACTTCATCAGTCTGTCTGCGGCAAATGTGCAAAGTTTCAGGGATGTCCTATAAAAACAGGAGGAGTTGAATTCACCAGCTTAATACCTTCTGATATGGACAGAGGGATAGACAGACTGCACCTAAAAATAAGGGGATAAAAAGTAGCTAATGTGTGATGAAAAAGGTTTCACATGTGGTGACAACATAAAGGTTAAAAAAAAAAACCTGTTGGAAAGAGGCAGAAAAATGACAGTCTGGTATCACAGAGTATTTAGGCTACATGGAATTCGAAATTGGCAAACCATAGAAGAAAGCATTTGATAGAAAAGAAAATTTTTTTAATGAGAAGTAGAAGTTACCAATTTGTTGGACCTTGATAAGTTATAAGCTGCCAGTTTACATTTGTAAGTTTACAACTTACATGACTAAAATAAAGTTTGTATTAAATTGATTTCCAAAGACAAGCTCTCTTGAGAGATTAACATTCTACCATTAACATTCCCCAAAAAAATGGGGCCACCCACTAATGTCAAAGGGTCACTTGGCAAATGCCAATGGGGCAAATCTACATGGGTAGGGTGGACTCTCTTCTGCAAAGTATTTTTTTCTTTTAAAATAGGCCTGCAAATATATGCCATTTGAGATAAATATTTAGGGATGTAGGATTACCATTAATAACATGCACAAAAAGTACAACAAAAAAACAACAAAAATTTAAAAGTATAAAACTAATTTCTTTTTATTCAAATGGCAGTGTGATTACATCATTTTCCTGATGAGCCTGATAGAAACCTGTACATTAATTTGAATGAACGATTAAATCATTAAATAACAGGCCCTAACAGTATTTGAACTCCTGCTCCACCGTCCTCATAACTAGGGGACACAAAAAACTGAAGTGGGCACACTGAATTATTCACTGGATTCCCAACAAATGTGCAATTTCTTTGACTGAAAATAAATTGTCTTTACAGGAAATCAGCTACTTTTGACCGCTAAAAAATGTGCTTGCAGGTATACCACCTTTATACACTAAAAACTTGAAGAGTTCATTTTCAAAAGCAGATAAAGGCCATGGGCGATTCCACGCAAAGGTGGACAAGCAAACTGAAATTCAGAAGTGGACAAAATGACAAACCAATTGATGTTTAATGGGAATCTTGGATTCATAAAACAATACCACACTTGTGGAAAATATTACTCTGAATGGGTTTGTTTCTTGGAAGAGTGAATTTTTTCTCAAAATTTGATGATTTTGAAATTTTATTTTAGAAATCTCATAATTTTCCTTCTAGATAATTTTTATATTGTTATTCACTATGAGTAAGTGCCAGAGGTCAATAGCAAATAAGAGTTTAGTTTTTCAATTTAATTTAATTTTTAATTTCTGTATTTTTTTCAATAAAAAAAGTTTGTTACTAAGAAAGGACTTTGTGTAATGTCCGTACGACAGAAAAAATAAAAGAAAATGTTCATAGCAACCACACCTTTAAAGCTTTTAATTTGTGACTGAAAATCCTCTTTGAACTTTCAAGAAGAATGAATCTGAGTTTGAAAACTTTGGCTGCAATTGGTGAGTTCTGCATTATTTGCATATTAAAATTTGTCCGTACGGCAGTTTCCCTGTTCCAAACAACAGTTCACAGCATTTCCCTTTTTCAGCATGTTCAGACACATTAACTCCTGGCGTTTCCTGCAAATGAATTGATATACAATCAAACAAAAGGCTTCTTTGATTTTGTGAGTAATCAATAGAGGGGAGCAGCTGCTTAAGAGGTCAAGGTCACTCAAAATTGTGCCGTGTCATTCAAAGACAAACTTCCAATTTGCTATTCAAACTTCAGTTAGAGGTAGGTATTGTTGAGGATAATATTTCAGTATTATTCATTATATTTACAATGCTAACTACAAAACCAGTGAAGTTGGCACGTTGTGTAAATCGTAAATAAAAACAGAATACAATGATTTGCAAATCCTTTTCAACCTATATTCAATTGAATACACTGCAAAGACAAGTTACTTAATGTTCGAACAGGTAAACTTTTTTGCAAATATTAGCTCATTTGGAATTTGATGCCTACAACATGTTTCAAAAAAGCTGGCACAAGTGGCAAAAAAGACTGAGAGAGTTGAGGAATGCTCATCAAACACTTATTTGGAACATCCCACAGGTGAACGGGCTAATTGGGAACAGGTGGGTGCCATGATTGGGTATAAAAGCAGCTTCCCTGAAATGCACAGTCATTCACAAACAAGGATGGGGCGAGGGTCACCACTTCGTGAACAAATGCATGAGCTGATTGTCGTACAGTTTAAAAACAACATTCTTCAACGAGCTATTGGGGATTTCATCATCTATGGTCCGTAATATCATCAAAAGGTTCAGAGAATCTGGATAAATCACTGCACGTAAGCGACAAGGCCGAAAACCAACATTGAATACCCGTGACCTTCGATCCCTCAGGCGGGA
Source organism: Gymnothorax reevesii (assembly GCA_029721435.1). Lineage (NCBI taxonomy): Eukaryota > Metazoa > Chordata > Actinopteri > Anguilliformes > Muraenidae > Gymnothorax > Gymnothorax reevesii. The sequence goes on from CM056573.1 coordinate 31,907,617, forward strand.
CTGCATCAAAAACCGATATCAGTGTGTAAAGGACATCACCACATGGGCTCAGGAACACTTCAGAAAACCACTGTCAGTAACTACAGTTTGTTGCTACATCTGCAAGTGCAAGTTACAACTCTACAATGCAAAGCAAAAGTAATTTATCAACAGCACCCAGAAACGCCGCCGGCTTCGCTGGGCCTATACTCATCTAAGATGGACTGATGCAAAGTGGAAGAGTGTTCTGTGGTCTGACGAGTCCACATTTCAAATTGTTTTTGGAAACTGTGGACGTTGTGTCCTCCGGACCAAAGAGGAAAAGAACCATCCGGACTGTTATAGGCGCAAAGTTCAAAAGCCAGCATCTGTGATGGTATGGCGGTGTGTTAGTGCCCAAGGCATGGGCAACTCACACAAATGTGAAGGCACCATTAATGCTGAAAAGTACATACAGGTTTTGGAGCAACATATGTTGCCATCCAAGCAACGTCTTTTTCATGGACGCCCCTGCTTATTTCAGCAAGACAATGCCAAGCCACATTCTGCATGTGTTACAACAGCATGGCTCCGTAGTAAAAGAGTGTGGGTACTAGACTGGCCTGCCTGTAGTCCAGACCTGTCTCCCATTGAAAATGTGTGGCGCATTATGAAGCGTAAAATACGACAAGGGAGACCCCGGACTGTTGAACAACTTAAGCTGTACATCAAGCAAGAATGGGAAAGAGATCCACCTGAAAAGCTTCAAAAATTGGTCTCCTCAGTTCCCAAACGTTAACTGAGTGTCGTTAAAAGGAAAGGCGATGTAACACTGTGGTAAAAAGGCCCCTGTGCCAACTTCTTTGCAATGTGTTGCTGCCTTTAAAAGTTAATGATTATTTGCAAAAAAAAAAGTTTGTCAGTTTGCACATTAAACATCTTGTCTTTGCAGTGCATTCAATTGAATATAAGTTGAAAAGGATTTGCAAATCATTGTATTCTGTATTTATCTACAATTTACATAACGTGCCAACTTCACTGGTTTTGGGTTTTGTACATTTCAGCATTATTCATTATATTTACTAATACTAATTACATTTCAGCATTATTCATTATATTTACTAATATTGATTCATGATATTCACTAATACTGATTATATATTTATCATTATTCATTCATAATTCATACTAATAATCAGTAAGCTAACAGTTAGATTTAGATTATATTTAGCCATCAATAATCATAATCAATAACCATATTATGTAGGCAGCAGAAAGACACACACACATAACAAAACAGAAACACATACAAGTAATTCACATATGCATAGGGAGGGGATGAGCAGTGCAAACACACAGACACATACACATAAAACACACAGACAAACATACATACAAGCAGTTCACAAACAGACAGACACATATACAAGCAATTCAATTCCCACATGCATGAGCAGCTCACACAAACATAAGCAGTGGGCTTCTGTAGCTTTGATTAGTAAGCAGGCTTCTGCTTAGTTGATTCAGAAAACATCATCAGAGGATGCATTTGATTTCTGTAGCTTTGATCAATATTTGTTCAGTAAAATCATTAGTTGCTGCTGAAAACATAATCAATTGAATCAGTTGTAATCATTTATCTATCTACATGTATCGAATTAACCCACTTGTAACTATTCCTTTGTCTGAACATCATGTTCATCTCTTGCCTGTGTACATGTCTGTAAATGTCTTGCCTGGAAGCTTCCACTCCTTTGAAGTCATGCGCATGCATCTTTGCTTTGAATTCCTGAAGGATTAGCTAACAGAGTCTTGGGTTGCCTGTCCAATTGCAGCGCGAGAATGAGAATGCGGAAAAACCATATTTGAAAGATATTTCCGGCGATAAGGGTATAAGACCTGGGTGTGAAAGTTGGGAAATCAGTTCTTCTTGCACAAAAAGAACTCGGCTTTACATTTATCAACATGCCACAATAAAGCCTAATTCTCTGAAGAATCTGTCTCCCTCCAATTGCTTGAGGATGGGGGAACCTCACAATCTGAAAATATGTTGAATGAAAACCACAACAGTATTAGTGATACTGTGGCAAGTTTGTGGTGTTTAAACGTCTAATAAAGATGTCTAGAACTGAAATGTTATTGACCCGATATGAAAAACACATCTTTGAAGGAAGATGAGATGACATAAAGGGCAGGGCCTCAGAGTCCACTGGCTGAGTCACTCCACTCAGTGAGTGGCGCAGAGCAGTTGGTCAGATTATATTTTGTTTATAAACAACCACTTTTAGTGGGTTAAACAACACTTATAGTGTGTTCGAGTATTGGGGTACCCTTTCTGTTGTCCAACTCGCTGGATTTTTATCTTAAAGGTGCCCTGTATTGAATCTAGGGGCAGCGTTTAAAACTTAGGACCTGAAATGGAGCAGGATCACCTGTCTCAAGCTCTCGACAATGTATTAGAGAGTAAAAAAAACACGTCATCTTGTCTTTGGGGTTCTGGAGACTTTTTTCCTGTGCAAGGCAAGGCTGACATAAAATATTTTGTCATTTAAGTTTGACAACCAAGAACACTTATAACTAGGGGATTTTTGAACTGCCCTTCAAAATTCAACTTCAACGATAAAACTAGTGGACGTCCTCAGTCCATTGCCATTGGTTAGATTTTGTCACTATCCACGGTTATGGCTAATTTGGGCTGGGGAAAGGGGGGGGGGGAGATCTAAGATAGTGTATCGCACAATAACAATAATGCATTTTTTAAGTAGAAAAATCCCAATACCGTTGTCAGTGCTTTTAAGTGTGTGGTTGGCCCTGGGTGTCAATGCTCTTTGAAATTTAATATTTAACAATTATTGGCTTCCCTTAAGGCCATATTTTTTACTTGTTGTTATTTACAAATTATCTATCATAATGCCAAAAAATGACCATTTCTGGCTCCTGATTTTTCCAGCTAATCCCAAATTCAAAACAGGCAAACATTTTTACGAACTCACTTGTTTCCTGTGAAAGGTCATAGAGTGTTGTTATTGACATGCTAGTAGTGTTTGCAGAAGTCTGGATCATGGAAATATTCAGAAGCTGTCCTTAGATCTTCATAATGCCATGAGAAAATGCCATGTGTCTTACACTGGTTTTGCATTTTTTGAACTGTTATTACAATACGTGACCGAGTCCTAGAAAACATTCACCACAAAATTGAGTAATTATTCTATAAGAAAATTGGTACTTATCTTTTCTGCAGTGAAACCAAAAACTTAACTCAGTGACATATTAGGATTTCTAAGCCTCCGTCACCTACCGGTTTCTTGGTAAACTTGATTTGATACATTGGCCATTCAGTGTTACATCTCAAAAGGTCACTGACCTGAGTGAGATTTTCTACTTGATGCGTTTTCGAAGTTACTTGTTATGTCTTCGCTGATATCCGTATGACAATTTTTACTTGTACAGGAATAAAATAAACCAAACACAGTTATAAGACCAGAGTCTACTCCCTCTTTAAGAGCTGATATGAACAGCAGTTATTGAAAATTATAGCAATTTCATAATTTGCACAAAGTGTGGGTGATGAAGCATAAAGTGTGCAACTTTTGCTGGTTTTACAACTGGGTCTGTGGAGTATTTCGAGGGCTCTTAATTTGCATTTTGAATAAAACGCTGAAATTCTGCAACCTTGTTTCCCTGTTGAATTTCTAAAAATGCTGCAAAAAAAAGAAATTTAGGACTAAATTCCAAAAAAAAAAAAAATCACAAATGTCCGTTCGACAGATTTTTGTTTGTACATATGACAGTTACATTTTATTGACTAAATGCTCTCAATACTTCATGGAAAACTAAAAAAACTTTTAGAAAGAATTTCCACCCTCTAAGCAATTACCTATAGATTATATGATACCACCATCATGACTTTTTTCAGCATCAACTCACAGATTTTTTTCATCCAAAGTTTTATGTTGAAAAAAGTGCCTTTTCTCTGTGTCTGTACGACAGATATTTACTTGGCCAAATTTGCATAAATAATGTAAAAATTGGTTTGGGGGCGCCCCGGTGGCTCTTTGGTCTAAGCGCATGCACCATAAAGGCTGTGGCCTTCCTGCGGCGACCCAGTTCGATTCCGGCTCAGGTCATTTGCCACATGTCTTCCCCATTCTTCTCCCCAACTTTCCTGCCACTTTCAACTGTGTGACACTAAAGTAAAGGAGAGAACCCCAAAAAATAATCTTTTTTAAAAAAAAATTGGTTTGGGAGTTCTGTGGCACATTAATTTGGGGTTAAGGGTCTATAATTTGGTAAAAAATTATTTTCACCAAGCAAAGCCTGAAACTGTTCAGAATCAAAAATGTTCCGTGAACGTTCATAAGACATATATAGAATTGACCCCATTCTTAAAATAAATACACCAAAAATAGTTTAATGAATTATTCTCCGAAAACTCAATCAAAAAACACCATTTAGGAAAAGTAAAAAATCGCAAAATTAAAAAAACATGATTTTGGAGAATACGTAAATCAAAATGCACATAACGGTTTTTGTAAATGAACCCTTCACTTGTTTCCTTTATTCTTGATAGCACTTTTTTCTGACATTCTGGGACTGCAATTGTGGTTGGAGCAAAAAGAAGCATACATAGGGGTCCCTAATGAACAATTGTTGAAAACCACCAATCAAGGGGTTTTAAACCCCGAAGTTTAAACTCCAGCTAATGACGATAATACTACCCATAGAGTTTTAAAGCCAAAGGAAGGCAAAAACATTATGCTAGCATCTGTTTCAGAAAGAATACTGCCCTCTGCTCTTGACATACTGTAATTAAAATCCCTGTTAAAGGGATAGAGCCATTTCAATTCCTTGTGTTGTAATAATTTAGCTGTAAAGCTCTTATCACCCATATCACCAAAACATACAGTACCTGAAAATATACACTACGAGCAATAGAATGAGCAACATTGTTTTCTAATAAAAAGTGCGCTTTCAGAGGCCCGTACATGTATTTGCTTAAATCCGCATAAAAAGCTGCCAGGCACTTCCTAATCGCATGAAGGTCTTCTCCACTGGAAGAAGCAGGCATCAGCACATTTACAGTCACATGCAGAGTGCTGGCAGGGATGACCACTCTTTACAAAGGAAAAGAGATAGGTCAAGGGACAGAGTGAAAAGAAAACAGTACGCTGAGTACAGAAGAACAGACAGATAAAAGGAAAAAGCTAGACAGGGCATGAATTAAAGCAATATTTCATAAATAATAATATACTCATATCGGTTACCACGTACAGGACACAAAACATAAAATCCACCAAAAGAAGAAGTCAACCAAACCCTCAGCTCCTTTCCTATCATTAATGTGGATGTGGAGAACACTAAAATTCTCAGTGCATTCAGTTCATTTAGTATCTTCCATTTGAAAGGGACTTCCACTGAAGCCCCTGGATAGCTGACAGGGCAGCCCCAGCCTGTTTAAGTAGCTCGCAGTGTACAACCCCAATTCTAAAAAAAGTTTGGATGCTGTGTAAATTGTAAATAAAAACAGAATGCACTGATATGCAAACCTCATAAACTCACATTTTATTCACAATAGAACTTAGTTCATCAGATGTTGAAAATGAGACATTTCACAATTACATGAAAAATATTAGCTCATTTTGAATTTGCTGGCAGCAACACATCACAAAAAAGCTGGGAGAGGGGTAACAAAAGCTGGAAAGATGAGTGCTACTCATAAAAAAACAGCTGGAGGACTATTTTGCAACTGATTAGGTTAATTGGCAACAGGTCATTAACATTACTGGGTATAGAAAGAACATTTTATAGAGGCAGAGTCTCTCTGAAGTAAAGATGGACAGAGAATCACCAATCTACAAAAAACTGTCTAAAATTGTGGAAAAATTTCAGAAGAATGTTCCTCAGTGTAAAATTGCGAAGACCTTAAATCTACAGTACATAATATCATAAAAAGATTCAAAGGATCTGGAGAAATCTCTGTGCGCAAGGGACAAGTTCGAAGGTCAATAGTGAATGGTCTTTGGGCCCTCAGGCAGCACTGCATTAAAAACAGGCATGACTCTGCACTGGAATACATTGCATGGGCTCACCAGAAATCATTGTCTGTGAACACAGTTCGCCGGGCAATCTACACATGCAAGCTAAAGCTGTATCATGCAAAGAAGAAGCCATATGTGAGCAGAGCACGATCCAGAAACGCAGCCGTCTTCTCTGGGCCAAAGTTCATTTAAAATGAACTGAGCCTAAATGGAAAACAGTTCTGTGGTCAGGTGAATAAAAATTTGAAATTATTTTCTAAAGAGGAGAGGGACTATCCAGCTTATTATCAGCACACAGTTCAAAAGCCAACATCAAAATGGTATCGGGTTCCATTAGTGCATATGGTGTGGGGGGCTTACACATCTGAAAAGGCATTATCAATGCTGAAAAGTTTATAGAGGTTTTACAACAACATATGTTCCCATCCGGACATCCTCTTTCAGGGAGCACCTTGTATATTTCAGCAAAACAAGGCCAAACGACACACTGCATCCATCACAACAGCATGGCTTCGCAGTGGAAGAGTCTGAGTGCTGAACTGGCCTACCGGCAGTCCAGACCATTCCCTACTAGAAAACATTTGGCACATCATAAAAGGAAAAATCTGGCAAAGAAGACCCAGGACTGTTGAGCAGCTAGAATCCTACATCTGACAAGAGTGGGACAACATTCCTCTCCAGAACTTCAGGAATTGGTCTCCTGAATTCCCATTTGTACATATAGACTGTTGTTCAAAGAAGAGGGGATACCAAACAATGGTAAACAGGGCTCTATCCCAACTTGAGATGCGTTGCTGCCATCAAATTCAAAATGAGCCAATATTTTTCATGAAATACTAAAATGTCTTACTTTCAATATCTGATATCACTACTACTATTTTTAGTCACAGAGATATAGCAAAGCACTTTGAGTTTAAGCTTTCTATCATAAATTATGTGCATTTTATAAAATAATGTTTGAATATGCCTTTCATGCCATTAAATGCTGTGTGTCCATATAATGACCATATTTTTAAACATTTATTTTGAGCAAATAAAGCAGAACCCCATCACAAATTTTGGATATGTTAATAACAGGAATCTAATCTTTCTATAACAGTCAATTATATGTTGGTAGATGGTGTCATTTTTTTGTTATAAAATGTTAAAAATTGCACAAATTTTATTTTTTTCATTTTCAAACCTTAATATTTTCTAGATTATTCATAAGAGAGGGGCAGAATTAGAATACAAAATACACAACATATATGGGAAGCTGTATGTGCAATACCAAATCCCTGTCTTTGACATTAGGCTTTTTACAGTCCTTCAAATATGCTACCGCAGGGAGCAGAGTAAAATTTTCGAGCAACTTTAAGCACCCAGTAATATATGATGAACTAAAGGGACACATTCATAAGTCCACATTTATGAATTTAGAGGAGCAGATTTTCACCCATGAAAATTTGAAGGACCTAGCTGAAATACTTCTCAAAGATATAGCCATGTGAAAGTGGTTCCTCAGAAATCGCTGTTCAAAAAGGGCTGGAACTTGGTTGCAAAATTATTTTTTATGACATAACTATTAGGAGTTTTGAACTAAAATTTTGGATTTATCGCATTAGGTGGTGTATGCACATGCTGGAATATTTTCAGCCAAGTTTGAAATGGACAAGTGGAAAGTCTCTCTGAAATTCGGACATTTGACAAGGAAAGACTCAGATACCAAACATAGCCCATCACCAGACGTGATAACATTGCTATGAAGCCACAAGGGTTATATACGTAACTGACCTGCACTTAAGTCCAGGCAATTGTATTTTGTGGTAAACTATTTCACTTGTTGCTTTGCTCAAATATTCTCTCAATAGGTTTAGCCAGCTGCTAATACTGATATATCACTTAGCCAAGCCAACTTGTAACTGCTGCTGATACTGATATATCACTAGGCCAAGCCAACTTGCAACTGCTGCTGATACTGATATATCACTAGGCCAAGCCAACTTGCAACTGTGCCACAACATAGCGCTTCAAAAAATAAACTTTGGTTTGACACTTGCCCATTTCATTGATAAAAAATGGTTAACATCAGCTAGACAACATTTGCGGGCTAACACATTCACAAATGCTAAGCTAACTTTAGTTTTCTATCTGGCCAGAAAAATGGGTGAGATCACGTTCATGTTCGCACATCTGAGCTCGCCAAGTTAGGAAATGAGCAACTGTTGGTTTGGGCTAAGTTAGGAAATGAGCAACTATTGGTTTGGACTAAGATAGAAAATGAGCTACTGTTAGTTTGGACCAATTTGCTACTTGTTTATTGTTGCAGTGATCCTGCTAGGCAAGCCAAATGTGTTAATAATAATTTCGATCCAAAGCCTACTAACATTAATAAACCAAAGACCATGGTCAGTATAAGCTGGATAAATAATGGGTGTTTGAAGCATTCATGATTTGACAGAAATGTAGAAAAGCCGAGGCCTGTCCTATTGATGCGCGAGTCTGTGAGGGAGTTATTGGCTCTTGAGTGCAGAAGTTTCTCCTTAGGCCATTACTCTAAAAAAATGAATAGCTGCAAACACAGTCCTGCCATACATTAGGTTTTTGCCTGGTATTATTGTCCTTAGCAACAAACAGTGAGGAGAAGAAAGCCTTGCTCTAATTTGGTTTCTTTGGAATATTTTATTCCTTGACTTTTAAACAAATATCACTGCCAACCATTAAATCTTCTCTATTTATGTGTTCAGCTGTCAGGTTACAACATTTTCACTTCACGGTTTTAAAAGTAATTTGTTCATTCTCACAATAAACAATCCCTTTTCAATTTTCTCGCGCTCTGTGGCCTGACTAAATTTTAATTTGCTTTTCATTCAGGAATTCTTACCATTTTAATGACTTTACAACAATAAAAATATTTAATCTTACTTACTCTCTCCATCAAATGTGGCATTTTACTCCTGAAGTGAAGTTCAACAGCAGTGTCAGTCAAAGTTCTTAAACTCGGTCCTTGTGTGTCCAGTGCATAGCTACTGTTTTGTTTCGACTACAACTGCAATTCCAGAACAAAATTAAACTCTAAATTTTCCATAATTAGGGGCTTGTCAAGATCAGAGGGATTTTTTACCATCATGAGCCATATTGTCAGAAATAGCTGAGAGTGCCAGGAAGAGTAAATGTCTCATATCCATACATTGCTTTTTGACTTGATTTGAATTAAATTGAATCCTTCATTTATACAGGAAGACACATTGAGACTCAAGTCACATTTGCAGTGGTGCCCGGTTTACAATCCAGCACACATTACGGATAATTTAAAAAAATCATCATCCGACAATGACAGACACATTCAATATGTATCAATAAGAAAGTTAAGGCAACATAATAAATAATCATAATAAAGCATATGCAAGCCACAACCTCAAGATCCTTCAACACGTTTTTGAATTTCTCCAAGGAAATTAATTTATCCAGTTTTGAAGACTTAATTTCCTCTGATGTATATGATTTATCATGACCACTCCATAAAGAGGACAATCTAAACACAGTCTTATCTGAGGATGTAGTAGGTTATACACATGAGCCATCATCAACAAGGGAACATAAAACAGACTAGCAGGTCACTTTGCTAAGAACATCATTAAAAGAGTAGTAGGGAAGACTGTTTGAAAAACAGGTAGGCTATCATTGATATTGCTGAAGTAATGCATGCACATTTCCTCTGCTTTGAGATTCTTATCCACACCACAATCCATCTGTAAAACACTCACTGTGCCATGTGAGAAGTAAATTAAAAAAACTGTACAGCAACAGGATACATATCTCCATTCCAAGGCATTCCACTGCTGAGCACTCTCAAAGTGCTCAGTGTTTACTGAGTTAGACAACCTATCGGCTGCACTGTGCATTTCAAAATACACCGCACATTTTCTATTAAGAGAAATCGGGACAGCAGGCAGGCCAGTCCAGCACCCGCACCCTCTTCTTACTGAGCCATGCCTTTGTGGTGCGTGCAGAATGCAATGTCTTGAAGAAATATGCATGGGTGTCTCCTGCAGACTGTATCATCAGAATCAGATAAAAACCTTGTACACCGATTTTGCAAGTTTTTCATGGGACAGGAAAAATCTTTTTTGGATTTATTTGGGTTGCCTTTCAATTTTTGCAAAATATAATTTTAAAAAAAGTTGTCATTATTTGGAAAACTGTTTATTTTTATTTTTTCATCGACAAATAACAGAATATCATGCATTAGGTTTTCCTCTAAAAATGTTGCCTCATCCAGATCTGAGGTTAAGTCACATGAAATTTTCCACGGTCCAACAATTTGCTGCACCAAAATCTCAGCGTTCTTTTCAGCCTTAATGGTGCTCTCACAGAACTGCAAGTAACCCTTGCCCAGGGTATTGACATACCCCTAGACCATGACAGAGCATGCAGCATCCACTTCTTCCAAAGAAGACTGAAAATTTTCATTCATAGAACAACAATAGAAGTTTCCCCTGTGTAATGCACCATCACAGATGCCTCAGAGCCCTGAGCAATCAATGCTACTTCAGGGCACAGTTAACATAAGGCTTCCTTTTTGCACAGTAAAGTTTTAACTGGCAATCGTAGATTTAAATTATAGAAGTACAAAAGTACAAGGTTTCCCAAAGTAATCCTGAGCCCAAGTGGTTATCACTATAGACAAAGGATGGTTCTTTGTGCAGTGGTGTCCGAGTGATCGGACAATAAAGAGCACTTTTGCTCTCTATACAGAAAAATACTCCTATTCCTTGAATCTTTTAATAATATTATGGACCTGAAAGGATAAAAATGAGGAAATTCCTTTCCACCTTTCTATAAGGAACATTATTTTTCGACCTTTAAAAGATTTTCTCATGCAATTGCCAGCAACAGTACTAGTCATCTTTGCTCCTGCAGGACTAGGCCAGCCCTTGATGCTGCTTTTGTACCCAATCATGATTGCAATCATTCCCTGACTTCATCTGTATTAAATCAAATAATTACTCTAATGCTTTACTTCATTACTACAACCCCATTACTACAAAATTATGGAACTACCACCCTTAGAGGATGTTTGTCCAGTTTTTTTTACTTTATAGCAAATAAACATATCGCAGACTTGACACAAAACTATTTTTGATCAATAGCCGAGCAGTCTGGCTTCATGAATCATACCTCAAACAAATTAGATTAAATCATTGCAAATTTTTGCCCCGTAATGAATACGTAAGATGCCTAAGTCAAGCACACGTCAACTTTTAACTTCAATAGTACTATTGTGTTATTTCGATTTTGCTTCAACAGCAGCTTTAACTCTTTACCACATAATGACTACATATGACACCTCTTTGTATATCAATGGACCTTTTGCCTAGTCTCCCCAAGGGTTGTTATTTGCAGTCATTATGGGGAAAGGGAGGAGTGAGTGGATGGGGAAATGGCATATTTTTGGGCTGGGCCGCGAATAGCGGCCAGGCCCCTATAAACGCGAATGTCGCAGAGTATCTGAGTGATTGATTGACTGACTGAGTGATCAAGTTCGACGACTGGCTGGCTGGCGGGGAAGAAGTTCAGTGATTGGTCGGCCGGCGGGGAAGAACTTCAAAGATCGGTTGGCCTCGACTGACCTCAGAGATTGGTCGGCCGGCGGGCGAGAACTTCATGATTGATTGGCCGACGATTAGCTGGCTGGCTGGCCGGGCGTTTGTCACTCGCATCTCCTGGGGGGTAGCCTATACTATGAAGCAAGTTCAACATAGACAGGCTATATTTAAGTGAACCGGCTCAACAAACCCTGAACTCGCAATCAGAGATAACTGGTACCACAACAGTGGTTGTAATCTCTCTTTGTTAATATCCTTTTGGTGCTTTCAATAAGTGACGCGCTCTCGACAAAAAGCGTTTCATACATTGATTACTCCCATTTCCGTTCACGAAATGACCGCTCGCAAGCTGTACGTTCTCTGGGGACATTATCCCCAATTCAGAATCAGTAACACTGCGGGTTATCTTTTCTCAGCATCCTGTTCCTCCTGGAACTGTGCTTTACTAAGACAGCATCTTTTTGAATAACATGTATATCGTGTGAATGTTACAAGGGGATTCAGATTGGGAAAGCATGGCTTGTGGCCCTGGTGATCAGTTACTCAGTGATACTTGTTGAGTCTAGGTGTGATAAATCATTGATAGTCTTTGCACAGAATATACGTCATGGTATTATTCCCATTGGATGCAAAAAGTAATCCGGCGGGCACTTCGACCGTGGGCCAAAAAAAAAGAAAAGGAGAAACTCAAATGCCAAGACCGGAGTAAAGAAACTGAATTTAATTAAAACGAATTCCAAAAACAGCAGGTTTAAAAATAACAGGGAGCAGCAAACAAACTAGGAGAAAAGAAAGAAAAAATGTAGCAGCAACAGGGCTGGCAGCTATAAACACTGCTAACACCTCCACCCAAATGGGTTCCACCTGTTGCTCATTAAGGTGGAGGAGAAAGAATTAGAAAGGAGAGGGGCTGTAAGGACTAAACCTTACAACATATCATCCGACATTCATTCATGCTCAGTTTTGAAAGCCAGCAATCCTCCAACTACCAGGTAAGTTTCTTGCTTTTTCATTTCAGAATAAAACTGATATTTTAAATTTTAATATTAGTTCAGCAAATTAAAATAGTCTCCAAGATGGTTGATATGCATTAATCTCACCTGTTACATAAGACTCACCTGATCCAGGAGGCTTCCTCGGTTGCCTCAGCTGTCAAAATAATTATTTAATTATCGTATTATTATTATTAGCACATTGAGCAGTATCCCATACTGCATTTTGTGCTATTTAAGAAACATTATATATATTACTGTTCTTGAAGAAAAATTAGTTATTCTCATCAATATCATGTATTGCCTTCCTTTTGCCCAGACTTATTGGTCAAAATTTCGGTTCAAAGGAGATCAGCAACACAAACATCATTTATGATACCAATTTTCAATTGCTTTGTTGTTTTGAGTATGACAAATTTTGTTAGATTCTCAGAAAATGTAATTCCGTTACTGTTTTGTAATTCCATTACCGGTGTCTCTTTCTCATAAACGGCATCCTACAAAATATCTGTGAATATACCAGTCAATATAAACTTACCATGCCCTGGTCAACACCCTAGGCTACCAACTTAAGCTTAAACCTACTGTCCATTATTGCCAGATTTCAGAGAAATGCCTGTCAAAGTAAAGGCAAAAATAAAGGCATTTTTTCTGCCATAATTCTGTTACCGATACTTTCACCTTTGTATCTACAAAATAGATTACCCCAAACTTTGTGTTATACAGCTCAGTAGACATGCCAGTGGAACTGATAAAAGCTCAGGCAAGTTGCTACTACATTAGAGTAATAGATGGCAGGTAAAAATGACATGAAAATTACTCTTGATCGTAATTCGAATTGCCCACTTGCACCAAATTTTAAACACAGTTGACTAGGGACGACCAACATCATTTGCCAATCTCCATGATGAATTTCCTTCCTGGAGCGATTTTATTATCCTTTCCTTTTGCCCGCTCTCTTTTGGAGGCATGTTTCCACTCAATTACCGAAGTACAACACCTTGTGAAGGTTTCAAAGCACTCAAAGTCAACCACAGACTAATTTGCATATTCATATTTGCGCTGGCATTTCGTTTAGAAAATAATTTTCCATACTTTTTTCCTCAATATTGAGTGATTCCATTTTATTTTCCTCCACTTGATCAGGAAGAAAATGTGACATGAATTAAAATAATTTGATCTAATTTGTCTGAGGTGAGTTTCATAAAGTCAGAGTGCTCAACTAATAAACAAAATTTGCTTTCAGTCATGTCTGCGAATTGTTCATTCACAATGTAGTAAAAAAAAAGCTGGATGAAAATCCTCCAAGAGTGGTGATTCCATAATTTTGCAAGGGGTTGTACTCAAGTTTTCCTCATCCCAACTTTTTTTTTTTTTTAATTCTCTGCAGGGCTGAATGCCAGGAATTGATGTATGCGTACAAATAAGATGAAGTTTACAGGACCACAACATTAAGTATCTTCTCTTCATACCGTCCGAAATGAATTTCATGGCAAAGTAAATGCAAAAGTCACTGCTGTCGGTCTTTATGTGCATTGTCCATGACCCAAAATGTTCTGTGACTTGCGCCACAACACAAGTAAATTCATAATCCCATTCCCTTTCTCCTGCAAGCACATCTCATGTTACAGACATACAGGAGGATGATTTCAGTTTCGGCAAACGTGGCAACTGGAGACTTCACAAGAAAATAGCGCGCCTGTGCGTGGCCACTGAACCAACCATACAAACACAGAATGAATGCAGGGTACCATAGATTGTGAAATGTACGTTCATGCTACTGAAAAATTTGATTTCGCAGTCAAAATTTTTTCATTTCAATTCAGCAGCTGAATGTGTAGCGTAGCTAAAATGAACTTGGTCGGGTTATACTTCAACGTGACCCGTTATTCACAACCAAGTAATTTTGTTAATACACAGGCTGAAGCATCACCAAGCAGGCTATGCTTCTGGAAGTGTTCTCAACATTATAACGTTACCTGTTTTGCCAGCCTTGGAGGATGTTGGTGTATTTACTCAACACTCCTTCAAGATATCGCTTGTGAGATTGTTGCCGACAGGCGTCATTTCCCGACACACCTCCACGGATCCCACTACTACCTCCAGCCGGACTTCCAGATGATCCAAAGCCCGAACTATAGGAGCCGCTGCTGTTTCTTCCGAGCCTCGGAATTAGATCCTCTCGATCCATAGAAGACGCAGTCCAAGTGTTGCTTGCTGTACACCCTGAATGCGACCCTCCAAATGCTTCCTCCTTGTGCGAAAAATCCAACTTGAATTCCGTCAGATCATTCGTGTAATTAGCCCACTGTGTCAAGCCAAACCAACAACTTTACAAATAACATATACAATTCAAAGTGTTCTGATCAGATGTTTTTCTCACTCGGACACCACTGCGAACCATATTTCTGCCTATAAAAATTAATATTTTCCCAGCACGCTGCAGTGGTGGCACTGTGGTCGGTTCCAAAGATTTTCTATTGGAAATCACACAAAAGTCACTCCCACCACCCCTCTGCCAACCCGGATATAACAGTTTTGCTCTGGAAAACGTTTCCAAGATCCACATAAAGCTGTAAAATCTTGCGAGCATTGCGCAGGGTGCCGGCAGTTTCGAAAATTTTGGCATGATTTTTATAATGCATAAATTATGAGTTCTTTCCAACGTCATTCTATGCTTGGGATTCCTCTCATCCAGCAGGGATGTCATGAAGGCTTCCTGTCATGAACTCAAATATCTGACTAGCTTCATCATAAGACTGGATGCACCGTTTATTAGTATAAAGGCTTCAACGTTTGTACCCTCAAATCAGGGGAAAAAAGTGGGGACAGTATGGGAAATTCACATAAAAACGGACAGTAATAATCTTTATATATATTTTAATAAGTACTTAATTGTTGATGGAAAGAAGATTCAGAATACTTTATTAGTCCCAGAAGGGCAATTAATTTCTACAGTCAACCCATCCATAAATTACAAAAATATATAATACAATAAAAAAGAAGTAAATAATACGACAGTTAGAATTCACAGTTGAGCATCATCACATCTACAATAACCACAACCAGTGACAGCGCAGGACAGCAGGATGCAAAATTATTCACAGTTCATTTGTGCATTTCACAGCCTTATGGCAGAAGGAATAAAAGAATTTGCACAGCGGTTTGTTTTTCGCACCGGCACATAATATCGCCGACCTGAGGGCATGATTACAAATTCACAGCCAAGTATATGATCAGGTTGGGATAATATTCTGTCTGCTTCCTGGACCACCCACATTTTCCAAAGAGAGCAGAGGTCCTTATGCTGGACACCAGTAATATTAGAGCACACTCTGATGATGTAATTCAGACACTTCTTGTCTTTCAGAGATGGACCATAAAACCAGCATATGAAAAAAAATATTAAAAGGCTCAAAAGTTTGATAAAAAGGTATATAAGATATTTCTGCTGACACCGGAGTTGAGTTTCATCAGCAAATGGATTCTTTGGTTTGCTCACTTTACAATGCATATCACTGAATTTGAGTTGCGAGTCAAACACGATGCCCAAATACTTGTACTTTTGTACAATTTGTACCTCTTCACCATGAATAGTGCAGGTTTTGGGATCGACACTGGATTTTCTGACAAGAAGACAAGATATTTCATGTTTCAGGTCAACTCAATGTGAAAATATGCATCAATTCCTGCCTTTCAGGATTGCAGTGCAATCCAAAAAAAAAAACTTGAAATGAAGTAAAAATTTGGGTAATTATCTGATTATTTGGGACAGAAGCAGTATTCTGGATGAGTCGAGTGCTTTTGGAGCAAAGATGAAATGAGCATTACCACTGTGCTCATAGATGTGAGAGAAAACCATGGAAGGTTTAAAATCCATGTTCCTTACGGATTCGGAAAAAAATGGCATACTAAAAAAAATGATATAATCTACTTTTGAGCATGTGATCAGGTTTTAACGAAACCCTTTAAAGTAACTCAATTCTGTAACATGTTTGGTATTTTATTTAACTTCTCTCTATGTTTGTCTTGGGGTTTTCCTGGCAGTTGCTGTTGTCAAAGGACATCCATGAGGGCTAAGAAACATCAGGGAAGATTCATTAGTCTGTCAAGACTAATGTAATCCTTGAAAGATAAAATAACTAAGTGGATTTTGATGAGGTACGAGGACCAAAGACTTAACAGGTGGGGGGTTATTTTTTGGCTCTAATTTGATCCCTGATACTCCAGCTGATCTTGTGTATTAGATTTAGACTAAAATTAAAGCCTTTATACAACTATACAATAATGTTTTAACAATAATTCTTTGTACAAAGTATGAGTTATAATCAATAATTAATTAATTAATTAACCTTTACAAATTATGTGTCATTGACTTACTTTATATAGAGTAATATTCCCTCGACGATAAATTACTATTCACTAGATTACCACAAATTTTATGGGAGGTTGGACTGCATGAAGTGAGGTGATTAAAATTTCCAGATCAATCTGATGTGAGGTTTCACGAAATGAACCAAGTGCAACAGCCAGTAAAGTACAAAAAGAAGGCCTTATTTCTGAAGGGGGAAACTCCACCAACAGAGCAGGCGACAGTAGAAAGTCCACAATCCAAAAATCAGAATCCAAGGGGTGAAATCCAGAACCGTAAACAGGGCACCACTCACAAAAATTGTAGTCAGACAAAAATAAGTCAATAAACAAGAATGCGGCAAAGTACAGGGAGAAGGCAAAGCTCAAGGTCTAGGACAGTCCAGTCAGAAAGATAATCACAATGATACAAGGCGAGAGAAGCGTGGCACAGGAAGTAACAATCTGACAAGGAAGTGTAACAAAAACAGACATCTGATATACATTTCCAGGTGACCACATGACAGAGGAACACAGGTGCAATCAATGAGAATGATAATCAATGGAGAGACACATAGGGAACAACCTAATTACATGAAATTGGCCGTGGCCAAAATGCAGACCAGGATCACAAGACAAATCTATAGACAGATAAACAGCTCCAATCAAGGAGTACGAAAATGCATAGATAATGAGAGAGAAAGAACAGCACAAAGCAGTTGTGGAGACCCACAGAAACGCAGCAGAGATAATTAGGGAGAGACAAGAGGCAGAGACTAGAATAGGACGAATGCTGAGAGATCGTTAGTCAATTAGTAGGTGCAGCTATACAATCCCGAGTGCTCGTTAGTAAGTTAACTGGGGTTACAATTCGCACAGACTCACCAAAACTAGAATTGGAAAAATGTTGCCTGGACTGATGAGTCTGGTTTCTGCAGCGACATACTGATGGTAGGGTCAGAATTGAACGTAAACAACATGAAAGCATGGATCTATCCTGCCTTGTATCAGCGGTTCATGCTGATGGTGGTAGTGTAATGGTTTGGGGGATATTTTCTTGGTGCACTTTCAGCTCCTTAGTACCAACTGAGTATTCTTTAAATGCCACAGCCTTCCTGAGTATTGCTGCTGACTGTGTCAATCCCTTTATGACCACAGTGTACCCATCCTTTGATGGATACTTCCAGCAACATGACGTACAGTGTCACAAAGCTCAAATCATCTCAAACTGGTTACTTGAACATGAAAATGAGTTCACTGTACTCAAATGGCCTCCAAAGTCACCAGATCATAATCCAAAAGTGTGCCTTTGCGATGTGGTGGAATGAAGAGATTTCCATCAAGGATGTGCAACCAACAAATCAGCAAATGTGCGATGTACTCATGTCAATATGGAGCAAAATCCCAATGTTTTCAGAACCTCATTGATTTGATGCCACCAAGAATTAAGGCAAATTTGGAGGGCAAAAGGGGGCCCAACTTAATACTAGCAAGGTGTACCCAATGAAGTGGCTGGTGCACGCAAATACTATTGAAAGAAAGGGGCAGTGTTTAAATTAGCCTAATCACAGAATCACTCTGAGGAGTTCAGAAAATGTAATGCTGAGAGAAAATAAGAGGGATTTTGCTTGCTACAGACTTGATGGCAAAAAGTATGTTGACCCTTGAGTCCAAATCAAATTGGTAAGTCTGAAAATACAACTTATTCAAAGGCAGAATAATATAAACATATCAACAGATTCTACAAAAATACAACACACTGTCAGAAAAGACAACATCAAAACATTGTCATCAAACACCAAACTATAACAAGTCTCAAAAGAAATTTACAATCCGAAAACTAAATTACACATCTTAAAACTCATTTAAAAATTAGAAAACAAAATTAAATATCCTGGAAGAACGTTACAAATAAGAAAACAGAAAGGATAGAAATGTCTGTGGCACTGACTGCCTTTTGCTGATGGTTTAATTATATGTTAACGAAGAATTACATGCTTACAAGGAAAAAGCTGAGACAAACATTTGCCTATTGATGACACTGTAAGACACAGGGCCCGATTTTCCTGATCATACAAGTAATCACACCAATTTTATAGTGATAGTGATACCATGATATGATGACATATTATTTATAAGGAAATATTTCATTAGCTTACATGTATTTTGCTGTTTGTTTGTGGATCAAATAGCAATACATCAGTGAAAACTCACAATTTCACAAGAAATATTTGCCAACATGACTCTTTGGCCCAACAGTCGGTGTTCGCCAGTCATAGCTTACAATAAGTCTTGAATGACATACCATTAAGCTGATCACCAATGAGCAGTCAGTACTGCAAACATACCTAGACTTTACCTTTTCCAATGTGCAAACTTGTTTCAGTTCTTGTCATATTGTTTTATGATTTGTAAATTTCTTTTGGGGCTTGCTATTTTGTTTTATGTTGTTTTTTTCTTTCAATGTGTTGTTTTATTATCAGATTTGTTAAATTAACTTGCCCCTCAGGGCCACTGTGCTAATAACTACAGCTCCCACAATCCTTCTATGCGACAACTTTGTGACGAAATCGTTTGTAGCGATGCTTTGAGGACTTGCACTCGCTTTGAATTTGTGTTGTGCTGGGTGCGGCTGCGCTGGAAGCTTGCATCAATTTTTTGCTTCTTAATTTAATAAGAAATCTCATTTAGTCCATCAGGTAAAGTGGCGATGGCCGCGCCTCTGAAAGTGTGTATCGTCGGTTCAGGGAATTGGTGAGTAAGCGCTTCCTATTTTGCATTTTGACTGAGTAGTTGTAGCTAGCTAGCTATTCCTAGTTGGCAGCTTTGTGAAGATGCATCCGTCTGTACTCAGAATATTACCTGCAACAATGTCAAAAAAACTCAGTAGCCAGCTAGTATTTCAAACCTGAATCGCACGTCTGCTGCTTTTAAATGGTTCGCTTGCAGCACGTGCCATTGCCCTTGATAATGGCTTGATCTTCATGATGTAGTTAATCGGATATTGATCTTTAGCGTAAATTTACTGTAAATGCATCACTTGCTTTTGGTGCAGTTTTACAGTAAATAAATCGCGTGTTATTTAAATGTAAAACTATCGTAAGACCGCGTTGGTAGTATCGTTGTGATTGGAGCGGTTAGATTTGTTAAACTTTTATTCTATTGCACAAACAGAATATTTTTCAATGCCACGTCATGTGTGGAGTAAATCGTTAGTTCATCCCGTTCAGAAGTTAGATCCATGTCTTAATGGTGGTCTGAGTTATTATTATTATTATTATTATTATTATTATTATTATTAGTATTATTATTAGTTATTATTAGTATTTTTTTTTTTTTTTTTGTATGTGTATAACTGTTTAGGCATTTTTCTGTGCTAATATTTTTCCTCAACCTGGACGTATGTTTGCAATTTGGAAAATGGTGAAGTTAGATGATTGCATTTTAAACTCACTTAAATTTACTCATCAGCGTACTTAGTTCCTATCAATTCTCAGTTCTCGGGGTCTGGGAGCACTTGGGCGTAATGCTAGAATAAGGTGGCTTGCAACGGAAAATGCAAATAAAGTAACAAGCTACAAAGAGATCGCATATTTTATTGTGTCCCGCAAAAATTTTAAAAGGTGGAGTCCCATTAAGGGCGTTTTCTGGCCCAAACCACCGAGTTCAAAATAATTCTCACCATTTATAAACCACCCCATAGGGTTCATGAATCCATCAGAGAAACAGTGATATCAATTTTCATCATGACGAAAAATGATATTTTTAACATTTTTTAGTTTTTGGGAGGGGGCACCCATTCTGGGGCCCCACAAAGTGTCACCAATGATTATGATTATGTGCTTATCGATGCACATTGTTGCTTTTATATTTTCCTAATGAATTAAAATATAATTTGTTGAAATTGACGTCATACTGCCAAGATATGAGTAGGAAGATATCTGTTCAAAAAATATGTTCTGCAATGGAGATTTCCAATGGCCACGTGTGTAAACAATGGTATATTTGACAAAGTTCTCGGCCAAGACACACTTAGGGAATTGCTGAAATTTGCCTGAGGGTATGGCTAACATTCATTGAAAAAACCAGGATGCGTAGACACTTCCATCAACCGACCGTTGTCAACCCTAAAATGGGGTGTGTTTTTTCAGTAATATAGTTATTAACTATGACCCTTATGATGTTTATGCTTAAAATTATTGCCTATTCTTAGACCTTGAAAATGAAAAATGATCTGCACATTGGGTTATAGCTCCCAATACTTTATTGACTTGAAAAGCAGGCAATTTTCAACTGGGCGGGGTCCTCATCAGGCAAATGACTTGCATGACCTGTAGATGGATATACTGTATATAAAGGCAGTAGGCCAATGACATTATTCTGAGATCACTGTCAGCCAATTAAGGCTAAGACACTTATACACTCAGTAATACAAAGTCAAGATCCATCATAGAAAAAAATACGCAATGTAAATGGACTTAACATGGCATACAACAAGAGATGAAATGAAATTTTTTTGATAAAGAAGAAATGACATATGCATGCAGAAGTACCAGGATGGGAGGCAAAGGACAGTCAAAGAAAGGGTTTTATGTCAAATTCTTGAATTGGAAAACATGTTGATTAAGGAAAACCATATAGAATTAGCCAGGACTAATTGTTGTCAATGACTACATTTACATGTAGTCAATGACTTCGTTTACATGCACACCATATTCCCGTATTAATCCAAATTTGAGAATATTCTCATGTATGCTCATATATGAATATGCTCATATTCCAGTTTTTAAAAACCCGAAAATGACCCCTGGGTTACTCCTTTTCTAACCCGATTATATGGCCTATCGGGATATCCCCATCAAAAGAAACATTAATTTGTGTTCCGCGCATGTTCTATTCACAAGGAATGTTGATAATTTGTGTATTTGGATACAGGAAGATAAAGTGGAAACGCGCATTACGCCATGAAGGTCTCTGTGCGTTGAGATGTTGTCCGTGCGTCACTGTTTTGATCGGGATATCCCAATGGGGACCTGCCCGGGTGACATAAACAACATAGGTGGAATAACTTCAAATTCTAGCATAGAATCATACAACTAGTGTGTTATCAAGTAGGTTAACGAACTGTTACCAAGCTAGCTTGCCGTTACAAACCTGTCCCCGGGGTCACAAATTAAAGTTTGAATACCAAGTCTCCCCCATTATCCTGCCATGATTCAAGAATTGAACACGTTGCTTTCGCATTTCTGTAGCTGGCTCAGCGCAAATGAAAAAAGGGTTGTTATTGGTGCGGTTTGTGTTATTTGGACTGCCCCTTATCTGTGTTTCCCAGTTAGCTGTCGATGGTAAAGTGAATTTTTTTCAGAGCGATTGTTGCTATTGCTTGGTCTGCTCTGCCGAGCCAGGAATGCCTTTCTCGAAAGAACAGGTGCGAACTTACACAGTAGGAGCCATTGACAGTGAATGGATAAACTGCCTAAGTTGCTAGCGTAGTAAAAAAAAAAAACTATGCTTGTGGGAAACGCACCCCAGGTCCCCATTGTCAACACAAGTTGGATCTAAAATAAAAGTAGATAAAATCGCCTAAAAACCTACTTTTTCTAACTCGGTACATTGCCTCCTGTTGTTCGCTTGCCCGAGTTCCAGGTTAGGAGAATCATGTTCACCTTACGCACAGGCTATTTTCAGATATCGGGCGAGTTCCCATTGAATACAATTACCATGTATACAGGAATAACCCTGTTTGCTCACGCGTGAAAACGGGTTATTCTGAATGTTTCAGAAACCGGAATATGAACCTTAACCCGAATATTGCCTGCATGTAAACGTAGTCAATTATTGCCCCCGAATTTTCAGGTCTAGCCCCGGCCCTGCGAGTGTTCAATCGTCAAATTTCGACCAGTCAGAATGCTGCGTTTGTGGAAGAATGGGGGAAATTTAAAAACCCCTGGCTTTCGTGCAGGCTCTTCTTTCCCTCCCTCCCCCCAATCCTCTCGCCGCCTTGCAACTCGCGCCTCCAATCGCAAACAAGAGAGCCTGCTTGCAGGCTACTGGTTGGGAAGGGACTGTTCCTCTTGTCAACTCTGTTCCTCCAGCACTAGTAGCAAGTGCTTACGTAACTAACGTCAGCAACGTAACGTTAGAGGCTAATGTTAAGAAGTTGGGTACAGCATGGAGGTAATACTGTATAATAGAACTGGAGAGAGCGAGGAAGTACCAGCCCTATTACTTTCAATGTGAGATGCTAGGCTAGCTACTTCAGCCCAGGAAGTACGGAATTTACCGATGCCATCTATAAAAATGGCGTTCCATGGGTGCTTATTTCTGGCACCATTTCATAAGATTGATTACACGGCGCAAATGGCCAAGAAAGAATGTCGTCTGTGCAGGTTGGCGAATGTGTTCGAGGGGAAATGATGAGCAACGCTGTTAATCCAAGATGCGCACACACTATACACTCATTTGGCTTGTTCGAGATGAGCTGTGCAGATTCGACCACTGGCGATCGGTGCACAATGCATGCAGATTATTTTTTTGTCAGACTTTGTCCTGCCTTGCTCTGACATTTTACAAAAGTGGATGGCATTTAAATCGCGACAGCGAGGTGGCCGCAGTTTCTAGAGCCAGGCGCTGCAGTTGCTCTCCACTGACTGCACCGCCTGGCTCTAATCTGATCTAACAACTGATTGGTTAAAGGGTTAGCTCAACAATTTGATGTTTTCATGCACTCTCTACTTCTGTTGAATGCGAGAGAATTTGATTTTATTTGTCAGATTTGAAGGTTTAGTCTGGTTGCAGAAAATGTTTGGCTGACGGTGAAATTTTATTTTGGATTCATGTCACAGATCATGAGCTGAATATAACATAAATGCCAACTCTACCGCTTTTGGGGCGTTGTTTTCAGAATGAAACGCCCCGAATGCAGTAGTCTACCGCCAAAAGCGGTAGAGTTGGCATTTATGACATAGTCTAGTGTATATTATCACTGTTTGGGCACCTGAAAACACCAGTTAGTCAAGTCCAGCAAGCAGAATTTTCTTTTATGCAGGTATTCAACTGCAGAACTGCACAAGGGCTTTGTAGCTGTATATTTTCTTCATAATGCTCCACACGTTCTCAATCAGTGATGGAGACTTGAAAGGAGGCCAATCTAGCACCAGCCCTCTCCATTCCCATAATCTGTGCAGAATGCAGCTTTGTGTTGTCTTTCTGGAAAATGCAAGGATGTCCCTGGAACAAAGGAGCATATTTTGGCAACCCATTTTGCTCTAAAATTCATGCATATCTGTTTGCATTTGCATCTGGTGGGTTTACCACTGTTGAAGTATTTTTAAACATCTAAATTGTTGGCCTAGGTGACATTCCATGTACCTGGAGGGGCGTGATTGGGAGGAATGGCCTCCCCGATCTGAACCCGAGTGGTGTTCTGTTATTGGACTTCTGTGCTAGTCACAGTTTGTCCATAACAAACACCATGTTCAAACATAAGGGCGTCCATCAGTGCACATGGCACGAGGACGCCCGAGGCCGGAGGTCAATGATCGACTTTGTGGTCGTGTCATCTGATCTTCGTATGCCTTGGACACTCGGGTGAAGAGAGGGGCTGAGCTGTCCACTGATCACCTCCTGGTGGTGAGTTGGATCCGCTGGCGGAGGAGGAAGCTGGACTGGCTTGGCAGGCCCAAACGTGTTGTGAGGGTCTGTTGGGAACGTCTGGCAGAACCCTCTGTCAGAGGGGTTTTCAACTCTCATGTCTGGGAGAGCTTTGACCGGATCCCAAGGGAAACTGCAGACATTGAGTCTGAATGGACCACGTTCTCCAACTCCATTGTTGATGCGGCCGTTCGGAGTTGTGGCCGTAAGGTTTCCGGCGCCTGTCGTGGAAGCTCCTTGGTGGCAAGGCACCGGGGGTGGATGAGATCCGCCTGAGTACCTCAAGTCTCTGGATGTTGTAGGGCTGTCTTGGTTGACACGCCTTTGCAACATCGCGTGGCAGTCGGGGACAGTGCCTCTGGACTGGCAGACCGGGGTGGTGGTCCCTCTTAGGGGGACCTATAGGGGGATCACACTCCTCAGCCTTCCGGGTAAAGTCTATTCCTGGGTGCTGGAGAGGAGAATCCGGCCGATAGTCGAACCTCGGATCTAGGAGGAACATTGCGGTTTTCGTCCTAGTCGTGGAACACTAGACCAGCTCTATACCCTCCGCAGGATGCTTGAGGGTCCATGGGAGTTTGCCCAACCAGTTCACGTGTTTTGTGGACTTGGAGAAGGTATTCGACCGTGTCCCTCGTGACATTCTGTGGGAGGTGCTTCGGGAGTATGGAGTCCGGGGCCCTCTACTAAGGGCTGTGCGGTCTCTGTATGACCGGAGCAGGAGCTTGGTTCGCATTGCCGGCAGTAAGTCAGACCTGTTTCCAGTGCATGTTGGACTCTGGCAGGGCTGCCCTTAGTCACCGTTTCAGTTCATTATTTTTATGGACAGGATTTCTAGGCGCAGCCAGTGGCCGGAGGGAGTCCAATTCGGGGACCAGCGAATCTCATCTCTGCTTTTTGCAGATGATGTTGTCCTGTTAGCTCCTTCGAACCTGGACCTTCAGCATGTACTGGGGCGGTTTGCAGCCGATTGCGAAGCGGCTGGTATGAGAATCAGCCCCTCCAAGTTCGAGGCCATGGTTCTCGATCGGAAAAAGGTGGCTAGTCCCCTCCGGGTTGGAGGAGACTTCCTGCCTCAAGTAGAGGAGTTTAAGTATCTTGGGGTCTTGTTCACGAGTGAGGGAAGGATGGAGCGTGAGATTGACAGACGGATTGGTGCAGGGGCAGCAGTAATGCGGTCATTGTACCGATCTGTCGTGGTGAAGAAGGAGCTGAGCCAAAAGGCGAAGCTCTCAATTTACCAGTCAATCTACATTCCTACCCTCACCTATGGTCTGGAACAATGGGTCATGACCGAAAGAACGAGATCTAGGATACAAGCGGCTGAAATGGGTTTCCTCCGCAGGATGGCGGGGCGCTCCCTTAGAGAGAGGGTGAGAAGCTCTGTCACCCGGGAGGAGCTCACAGTAGTGCTGCTGCTCCTCCACGTCGAGAGGAGTCATTTGAGGTGGCTTGGGCACCTATTTCGGATGCCCCCTGGACGCCTTCCTGGGATGCCCCACCGGGAGCAGGCCCCGAGGAAGACCCAGGACACGCTGGAGGGACTATGTCGCTCGGCTGGCCTGGGAACGCCTCGGGATACCCCCGGGAGAACTGGAGGAAGTGTCCAGGGAGAGGGAAGTCTGGGCATCTTTGCTTAGACTGCTGCCCCCGCGACCCGGCCCCGGATTAAGCGGAAGGTGATGAGATGAGAATTGTTGGCCTAATAATAAAAAATTTGTATCTCAGTTATATTGCTGAAACTACGTTTCATCGAAATTATAGAAGCATCATTGCTTCATCTATGTCCACTGCGGATCCTTTGTGTTAACATGATTAACTCAATATAAATCCTTTTCAAATTTTATATGGGGTCATTCCATGTCAAATCAACAATGAATTTTCCTTGACCTCTCAGATTTTTTTTTTTCAAATTTGGGGAAACGATTGAGACCTACGAATGACTGTTGGTACTGAAAAATTTTTGCTCCTAAGCCTCTTAATTAGAGAGATACGTGCTAACAAACTTTGAGCTAATTAGTGATACCTTGCGATTTTATACACTAATATCTCCAAAAGTATAGCACCTAGAGAGCTGATTTTGGTGTCATTTTGAAGCTTTTTTTCAAGCCCTGTAAGCTCTTACTATAAGCTGTCTCTTTTGCGGCCTACTAAAGATAGTGATCACAAATTATAAAATTCAAAGATGCACCCCAAAAAAATATATTTTTTAAATTTTCCTGTTATTCATTTCAGAGGTACTTTATGATATAAAGAAGCTTTCCTGTAAATTTTGTGATGGGCACTCTAACAGTTTCTGAGAAATGAGCAATTATATATGACATGTCCATTTGAAAATGTGGTATTTATAAGGCAATATGCACATTACATTTTTTTTTTTTTTTTACAGTCAAATCAGACTGCTTATTTTCAAGGGGGAAATCAGGAGGCCTCAGGGGAGGCCCATTTAATATGAGGGCAGAGTAGGAACATTTTTTTATTTTTTTTTAATAAATTTGGCATATCCAATCCCACCCGAATCTGGAATGCCCAATTGGGGAACTATGTACAAAGCTTGCTCGTATGCGACCCCTTGCTGCCAACTCAGGATAGTGAGACAGTTCACGGCTCTCCTCCGAAGCACGTGCCTGTCTGCCACTGATTCTTATACACTCGTTGGTTGAATCTTCGCAAGTTCAGAACTAGGGCGGAGGATACCAGGACATGAACCAACTCTGAGTCCTCCTGACGAGTGCCCGTCTGGCCAACAGGAGGCGCTGGAGCAACGAACAAAGCTATTATTATATACCCAAATCCAAGTCCCTTCCCAATTTGAAACCCTGTAGCGCGGTAGCCAATTGTGCGCTACTCTGAGCTGCCGACCCCTGCCGATGGGTACGCCGGGACTCGAACTCGCGACGTGGTGATCACCTCTGCACTGCAGAGCAGTGCTTTAACCGTGTGAGCCACCCGTGTGAGCTGAGTAGGAACATTTTAAATGCATTTCCCAGCTTCTGTTTCTTTGGGAAAAAATAATACTCTGGCTCCCATATACCACGGTTGGTCGGAGCAACTATGGCACCCTGAAAAACAGCAAACGCCAATAAATATTACTGTTGTATCTAAAAACAAAATACCTGAATATGTGCAACAAAATATTCTGGCTCAACCAAATATTCCTCCCCCCCATCAAAATTAAAGCTATAGTTGGTAATGTTGAAGAGCTGGCAAGATTTGAAAGCTCCACCCCCTCCCGTCAGTGCTCCGTCCACGCCCCCACAAACTTGAACGCGCATCTGATGGTAGGAGGGCAGAGGGGGGCCGACTCAGCCATTTCCACACATTTTGGACATCAACCAAACTACCTCATGTCTCATTCACCTGTTGGTAAACTATATTATTATAGTAGCTTTCAAGCTAGCATGTCATGTTTAGCAATACTAACCTCAGACATTTTGTTTTGTATGCAGTGACGTGCTGTCGGAGGTCAGTTAGGGTAGGCGGAATCCTCCCCATTAAGCAAACAATAAATCTATTACTTTGCTTGATTAGCAATCTGAGGATTGATTAACTAATTTACAAGACTAAACGGCAGAATGGTGTGCCAGTTCCATCCACGTCACCAGTACCGACGACCGGCTTTAGCCGCTTTCACACTCGACGCAGAACGAAGTTTTTGCATGACAAATTACATTCAAAGTCAATGCAAAGACGCAAAAACACCCATTTCGAGTCATAGGCCACCGCTGCATCAGCTGACGGAGAAACGTAAACAGCAATCACAATGGTGAATGTTAACTCCTTTGGTAAATAATACAGGCGCATTTCCACAGCAAGCAGTTCAATGTCCGGGGTACAGAGGCGCTTCTTCACGTTCACATGTCCGGGATTACACCACCTCTCACTCACATAAAGCGCAAACCCACCTCCCTTCTTGAGCGAGTTTAGCCATGTTTTACTGAAGTAAAAAAATGCTATACTCACAGTATCCCCTTTGGGTCTTCACCAGCGCCGCACGCTCATCTGTCTTGTCCCCCAAAGAACTCACGTTTCCCATTATAATCACCGGGACCGCTGGCTTCTGTCTTCTCCTTTTCTCCTTCTGCTTGACTCCAGATCTGCAACCCTTGCGTCTCCTCCATAACTCCTGCGGGATCAGAGGTCTGTCTCCGGGCAACAGCACAGGCTTACACTGGGAAATCAACTGATCAAGCGTGTAAACAATGCCCCCACCCCATTTGGCAAAGTTCTCGGTTACGGGAAAAAAAAGGTTTCCTTCTTCTTTTTTGGAGTTTTATGGCGATTTCAATACCAAAAGTGTATTACCGACAATTACTGGCTGAATAATTCCGGCAACGGTGAAACGTGATGAGCGTGCACACGGGGAGGGACAGAGGGTGGCATGGGCAACAGAAGACATCTGATTGATTCTTTCCATTTGGACCGAATGGCAGGGATTTGTCAGAGTTTTTACAGTCCTGCAGCCGACACAGAGGTCTGATTCTTTTTGTTCCTTTTTCTGAATGTATTGACTACTCTCTGGATAGATGGACCATTTCACCCAGTATAACAAAAAGTGTTTCTGAACAGGATTACCGACTATACTTTTAACTGGTGGGCCCCTTAGAATTCCCACAAGTATTTTGAAGTGATGCCATGTTTCTTACTCCAAAGTCTCTGAGAATTCCCATGGGGAACTTGAGGTGCTGCCCTTCCTTTCTCAGCAGAAAACTCCTGGTAGTGGTCGTCTTATTTCTGTCAAAGTATTTTGCACAGTCACTTCTGAATTCACTTCAAGAAGATGTCGAAGTCTAAGGCCCGAATTCAGAAACGACACTCACGCTAATTGAGTGTGGGTTAATGTCAGGTTATACTAAATGAGTCAGAGGTTGCCCTAACACTCATTTGCTTTCAAAGACCTCACTCACACTGAAATTACTCTCTCTTTCTGAGTGAAGGTTGAGTGCAGGGAAGACCTCCCTTGAGCTGCACTAACTTGCGCTGGTATTTAGTTGTCAAGGCTTTCAGGTGGTTACGAACATTGGAAACTCTGGATCATTTACAGCCACGTGCTCGACATAATCGCAAGTACGCAAATTTTAACTATAATGATGATAAAGATGCCGGTAACTTGCTGACTCACCTCCTGGTTTCAGAGTTTACGAACTGCACTGTGGTGGACTCGAGGTTAGCATTTGTGTACCCACCAGTGGCTACAGGGGGGTTTACTACAAAGCTGGCTTTGTGACTAAGGCTGACTTTAAGCTAAAGTAATACCCGGAGCAGCTCCTTTTACTTTAGTCCATGTTCCAGAATTGAAGAGGTTCCTGGTTTTACTAAGTGATGAAGTCAGTCTTCATCACAAAGCCAGCTTCGTAACATACCCCCCGGTGAACTGGCAATAGGGGAAGCTCAAAACTATCCCTTAAAAATAATGATTGGACATGACCTGTTTTCAATCATTTAAATAAAATTTTATTTACTTGAACGCCACAAATCCTAAGGATTATCACATGTCGCCAGTTCTACTTGTTAAGTTAGAATGAGCGCTGATAATTACTGCCCTGTTTTCAATTCGTTTAAATTACCATTGCAGAAACTCCGAAAACTCTCGACATTATCAGATGTGGCCAGTTTTCATTAATGACACATATCTGTCAACTCTCACACATTCAGATTTCTTGTGCTTTTCTTTACTCATGGGTTGGAAAATTCGGCGCTCAGCTGGCTCGTGGGGTGCGTGTGGATTGGTCTGTGAGGCTCATGTTGCTTTAAGTCACAAGAATCCATTCTTTATTACATTCTTAATTGCTGAATGTAGAAGGAAATGTCTGGCACGTTTCACAGCTTGTTGCTTAGTGAGCCTCGGGGGCTGTCCTGCGCCTTTCTCGAGCCACTCGACCACAGAATTTATGAAGACATGCTGATATTTTATGTCATCATTTATGTGTGAAAGAAACACCTCAGTTTTGTGAAGCAATGTACAATAACACTATCAAAAATAAATTTAATTGTCGTTTTACCGATTAGTCAGAGAAACTTTCTCAGCTAGAAAAGTAAACTGCTACAGGTTTAGGTCATTCAGCAATGAAGGGTGAGGATTGAGTGTCCCTTTGCAGCAGCCGACGCACCGCCTGTGGTACTCAGTGCCCACTACTGTCAGTTATGCTCGAGTGGCGTTTGGGATTAGCGAGGAGTGGGACCGCTCCCTCAGTTAGTGGTAGGTCAATCTCTTTCTCACACTCCAGTTACATTTCAATCGTACTCATTATATGGTGAGTGGAGGGTGAGTGTGAGTGTCGTTTCTGAATACGGGCCTAAGTCACTCTTTCTCTTAAAGCAAACATCCTGCTGTGACCCCTTGTGGGTCCATGAAAAGAGAAAGACATCAGGTTTAAGAGATGTAACTGAAAATTGTATTGCCGAGCGCCCAAGTCTCAAACTAAAAGAGTGGGCTGAAGATTTGCGCACAATGTCAGAAGAAACTTGCAAAACAACCACCAGATTTGAAAGAGCCTGAAGTTCTAGTACCTGTGGCTTTCTCTAGTAGCAGTAGTGAAGACAATGATGCCAAAGATGATGCTCCCACCCCTGCCTGTTCCAGGGATTTGGAATTTCATTCTCCTGAGAGTGACCGAAAGATACTGAATACATCTTTGGAACTGCTCGGAGAATCACCTATTCAGGAAAAATAGATACAGATAAATACATGAAATGTAAGACAAAAAAATAGGTGAAACTGTCAGGAAAAAGTTGTAAAGTACCATGGATAGGTCAGTGCCCAAAATCCAGGATGCTGGAGAAGAGATGATTTAAGAACTTAAAGGAAAATTTGAATCAACGTTTAAGAAAAGTGAAAAAGTACAGGTGCTGACTGTTCTTCCAAAAAGCTGGACAGTTCTTAAAGTCCAAGAGGAATTTGGTGCATCAAATTATATGGCAAGGAAAGCTAAGGCATAGGTCAAGGAACAGGGGATTCTAGCAATGCCCAATCCCAAGGGAGGTAAACCAGTTTCATATGAAACTGAAGAAACTGTTTTTTTCAGGGATTTCTGAAAGCGCGTATGAACTTTTCAAGGAAAACCATCCGGACACCAGGATTAGTTTTTCAAAATTTGCTGAACTGCGTCCAACGCACTGTGTACTGGCAGGGTCAAGTGGAACACACTCGGCCTACGTTTGTACAACACACCAAAACGTCAAACTCACGTTCGCTGGAGCCAAATTAGATCCAGTCCTTGATGAAGAATTCAAACACTATCGCCATTGTCTTGCAGCAATTCAGTGCAATCCTCCTTGCATTGACTGTGTCCTTGGCAGGTGTGCAGAGTGTCCTGGAACTGGTGGTCTTGGAGACGAGCTTGAAACATAAATGCAAGACAATATGATTGATTAGGTCCAGTATAAACAGTGGACTTCAACAGATCGTTCAAACCTTGAGACCAAAGTTCAGACTTTCAGAGTTTCTTGACTCATTCCTTAGTGGTCTTCAGAAACTGTTGTCACTTGATTTTATTGCCAAACAGCAGGAAAGTTGCCTTTGGGATCTGAGCAATACACCTAAGCCAGGAGTGGTCTTAGTTATTGCTGGCTGTACAGAGAACTATAGTTTTGTTGTTCAGGATGCAGCTCAGTCATTCCATTGGAACAATCTCCAGGCAACAATCTATCCCTTCATGGGTTATTTTCGGTCTGACATCCAAGATGAAATCCCTGAACATACAAGTTTCGTAGTCATATCAGAATGTAACATACATGATACTGTGGCTGTTCATCTCTTCAAAAAACTGCTCATTGAGTTCCTCACAGACAAACTGGTACAGGAACCTGAAGGGATTTGGGTCATTCTACAGAAACAGCTACTTTTGGGAAAGCATTATCTCAAAAAAAAAAAAAAAAATGTTTTTTTTTTTGTACATTTCAACTTCAGTAACACTTTTAGTTAACCATTTTGCTTTATGAATCCACAAAAATTAGAGCTTAATCGATGACAAGGTACTGACTGCAGTTGGTGATGAATTCATGGTGAATTCAGCCTGATTTATATTCAGCAGTGTTACGACTCGGCTCAAAAGCCGTAACAAGGAGGGAGATGCACACTGATGCATTTAAAAAGCAAAAATCAACTTATTTTGCAGAATTGAACTTAACAGCAAGACTATGCAAATATGGGGTATGAAAGTCAGTATCAGTATGTAAGTGAGTGGACGTGTGCAAAGAGCACTGAAGCAGTGTTGCATGTAATCCAACCAAAAAAACAAAGTCAAAATGGAGAGAGTCCGAAAAACATGGCAAATGGGCTTTTTTTATTAGCTCAGCAAACGAGCCACAGGTGCTCTCTATTGTACCAATGAGCCCTGGCTCCGCCCACCAGGCACCTGCAAATTGGCCTCAACTGCAAGCAGAGTAGGGGCCGTAACACCTCCCCCCATAAAAACATGGTCCCAAAAGGATCCATGTATACATTAATGCACACATGATCCAAGGCCCCTGCACATCTGGCCCCTCCTGCCAGCTCAGCTGCTGGCACTTGAACGCAAAACTACCAAAAAGAGAAGAGACCAGTATAACAAATCAGACCAAACTGCATTGTTTAAAAATGTCCAAACACCACAACTCACATGGCATTGCTCAACCAATTTGTTAAATGCATTATATAGCAGTCCCAAGGCGCTTTCTGGCTCTGGGGAACCAACCGGAATGGAGCATTTACCAAAAGAATGCAGGAAGAGGCAAAATTTTAGCCTCAAGTGGAGCTTCCCCTATAACTAAAAACTCACCCCTAGTCTTCATGCAGGTACTTGTGGTGGGTACTTATGCACTGAAGCCCACTGGGCAGAAGAGCGACCAGCAAACTGGCAACCCTTCAGACACCATGGATGTGCCCCCGAGACAAATGCTACAATCCACGTTCACTGCAACACTACAAAAAATAAAAAACCAACGAAACCCAAAAGGGTAACGCTGCTACAGCCTACCAGGGGACAACTCCAACACAAAGTACCAAGCGGTAAATACTCCTCTTCCCTTGGACCACTGGCCATCAGGACAAAATTGGAAGCTTAAAATCATTCTCCTCACAAAGCAAGAACCAATCAAAATACAATACATGCATACAGTGCATCTCCAAAGGAACCATTTCCAGATAGCCGGCAATACACAGCTAGATTTTAAACATGCTCCCAGCACACCTGAAACCATTTCTCTACTTATCTGCTCCCGTGACAAACCAACTTGCCACGCCAAATCAAGGAAGCCAGGTAATAGGTTAAATGCAAGCATGATTATCATCACTATAGCACAAGTTACAAAAGAACAAATCTGGATCTGCAAAAAAACTGAATTCTCTAGCTAGACAAAGACAAAATCCATTGCATGAACAGGGGAAAAACGGGCCATCCATGGAAAACTGAGTGTCCAAGACATGAACAAAATACAGCACTCCATGCAAACCTTAGAGCAAAAACCATCTATATACGGCAAGCAACGAAATCCAGATCTGGAACACCCCAAAACTAACCCCATGGAAAGCACAAAGTCCAGTACCTGGACAAACAAAAGCAATCCATCAGGTGAGCAACAAAGCCCAGATCATGGACAGAACAAAGCAAGTCTAGATGGCCAAGAAAAATGTGAAAAATTCAGGACAAAGGAGTGTGAAGTTAAACTCCAGATCTGACGACAAAGCTAGCCCACGTGGCTAGCGAACGAATTCCGGACGACACAAAGCTAGCCCACGTGGCTAGCGAACGAATTCCGGACCTAGAGGACTCAAAGTCTCATTTCTTATTTCAATGAGGAAAGCAAAACAAACAAAAGTCAAGCTAAAAGTTCAATCAAAAATTAGGAGCATACACAAAAGAATCAGGGCAATGCTGTTACACTGTTACAAATTCTAAAATGACAGCTTTAAACCAAGACCATTGACCACAAGATCCAAATTAGAAACCAAATCACCAGTTTCCAATTAGGTACACATGCAATACTAAAGCATACATGGCAACCAAAGAAATCAGTCAAAATGCAATGACCAATTAACAGTACTGCACAACTGTGTTACAAGCTTAAGCTTGATATATAAAACCAAACGCACGCTATAGATACAACAAGCCTTAAAAGGAAGACCAATTGCTGATTCTGGACAACTAAGGCAGTCTCCAAATGGCAAACAAAGTCTCAAATCACAGACAACTCCACAAGCCTCAAATAGCATACAGCCAAAGTCCAGATCATGGTTAGCACAAACTCTGGTGCAAAAACAAGCACCAAAAAGCCAGGTCATGGAGACAAAGCAATGCAACACATGCAGTAATGCAACACATGCAGTAATCCTCACAATCAATCAAATACTGCTTCTCCCGGACGAGCACCCCAATTGTTACGACTCGGCTCAAAAGCCGTAACAAGGAGGGAGATGCACACTGATGCATTTAAAAAGCAAAAATCAACTTATTTTGCAGAATTGAACTTAACTGCAAGACTATGCAAATATGGGGTATGAAAGTCAGTATCAGTATGTAAGTGAGTGGACGTGTGCAAAGAGTACTGAAGCAGTGTTGCATGTAATCCAACCAAAAAAACAAAGTCAAAATGGAGAGAGTCCGAAAAACATGGCAAATGGGCTTTTTTTATTAGCTCAGCAAACGAGCCACAGGTGCTCTCTATTGTACCAATGAGCCCTGGCTCTGCCCACCAGGCACCTGCAAATTGGCCTCAACTGCAAGCAGAGTAGGGGCCGTAACAGCAGACACAAATTAATGGAAAAAATGCCAGAGAGCCTACGCTAGGGTTTATATTGGGGGTGCTTTGGGGACCTAAAAATGAAACTGCCCGAACAAAAGGCACTTTTGATGTCCTTATAGCCCCACAACCAAAAACGATAATGTATAATAGACTACATTTTCTGATTAAGCAGTATAACATTAGCTTAGATGTAAAGTTTCAAGCTATCGGAGTAATTATAAACAAGTATTTGCCACTAACGTGTCTTTGTCTCCTGCCACAAGATGTGAAATCGAGTCAAAATGAGCAATCACTCGGTCTGGCCTTGAGAGTGACGCGAAGGTCACCAAAATCGACTGGTGCCGGGGGATCACCCTAATACATGTTGACATGAAATTTGAAGGAAATCTGTCTATTTGTTCTTGAGATATCTCGCTGACAAGGATTTGGGATGTACGGACGGACGGTCGTGAATACTATTTCCTGCCGCTTCGCGCGTTCTGTGCGGCGGGGGACAAAAAGTTATGCCATGTTAAATACAAGAAAAATGTCAGTAGACCAAAAAACGGACGGACAGTACCCTTAGAAAATGATTACCCAGAAATTCATTTTTGGTCCGAATGAGCTGAAATTTCGGATTTGTCAGTGATATACATTTATATAGCTGCATATAAAAAATTCGCAAAATTGAGAAGGTTGTGGTCAGACCTATTTGATGATCTGACTTAGAATGACCCATTTTTGCTATTTTCCAGGTCTTGAAGAGTCTGGAAAAAAGATGAGAAAGTATGGAAATTCAATTGTTTTTCCAGACTTGGCGCTCCTTTGGATTCTTAAATATACAGCGCCCTCCATAATTATTGGCACCCCTGGTTCAGATGTGTTCTTTAGCTTAGAATAAATTCAGTTTTTTCTAAATAATATAGGACCGCAATGGAAAAAACAAGGAAATCCAACCTTTAATTCAAGTGCAATTATTCAGTGGGAAAAAATCCCACATTAAGAAATCCTTCTTTTACATCAAATCATGTGTGCCAGAATTATTAGCACCCCTGATGTTAATACTTTGTACAACCCTCTTTTGCCAACAACGCAGCACCTAATCTTCTCCTATAACATTTCACAAGATGGGAGAATACCGAAAGAGGGATCTTCAACCATTCCTCTTCGCACAATCTCTCTAAATCATCCAGTGACCTGGGTCCTCTCCTCTGCATTTTCCTCCTCAGCTCACTCCACAGGTTTTCAATGGGATTGGGCCAGGGGACCGAGATGGCCATGGGAGGAGCTTGATCCTGTGTCTGGTGAACCATTTCTGTGTAGATTTGGCCACATGTTTAGGGTCATTATCTTGCTGAAAGACCCAGTGACGATCCATCTTCAGCTTTCGGGCAGAGGCCACCAGATTTTGATTTAAAATGTCCTGGTATTTCAAAGCCATGCACGCTAACAAGGTTCCCAGGGCCTCTGAAAGAGAAACAGGCCCACAGCATCACCGATCCTCCTCCATACTTCACAGTGGGCATGAGGTGCTTTTCTGCATACTCATCTTTCGTGTTCCGCCAGACACACTTAGAGTGTTTGTTGCCAAAAAGCTCTATCTTTTTCTCATCTGACCAAAGCACACAGTCCCAGTTGAAGTCCCAGTACCGCTTAGCGAGCTCCAGACGTTTGCGTTTATGATTGTGAGTGAGAAAAGGTTTTTTCCTTGCATGCCTCCCAAACAGCTTGTTGGCATGTAGATAGCGCCTGATGGTTGTTTTGGAGCCTTTGTGACCCAAAGATGTTACCATTTGTCACAATTCTTTAACAGTGAACTTTGGAGAACTTTTTATTATTAGCTCACCTGACGAAGTCAGATGAGCTTATGTCATGGCCTATTTGTTCGTCGTTCGTCGTCGTCATCGTTCGTCATCTGTAAACATCTTCTCTTCCGAAACCACTTGGGCTATGAAGCTGAAACTTGACAGGTACCTTCCTACCCATTAGGACACCAAACTTTGTTCAAGGCGTTCCGATCCGATTTCAAACATGGCTGCCACGGCGGCCATATTGAAAATCGCATAATTGGCCATCTGAAAGCTATTTATGCACATATTCTGCTGAATTTTGCTATGTAGTTAGTACGCGGCAAGATGCATCACATATCATTTGGCTTTTTCCGTATTTCGAATTTTGACCTTGCTTTGACCTTCAACTTTTGGACGCTTCGGTGGCCATTTTGAAAATGACATTAATCACCATCTGAAAGCTATTTATGCATATATTCAGCTCAATTTTGCTATGTAGGTAGTAGGTAGCAATATACATGACATATAATTCAGGTTTTAAATGTCAAGGTCACTGGAGGTAATAAACAAGTTGAAATCTTGCCTTTGGCTACTGGTCAAAAGTGGGCATGAAAGAAAGTCCCTGGGTTTTTGATGACTAGTTTGAGTTAAACTGCTTCTTACACAACCTACTAGTTTGAGTTAAACTGCTTCTCACACACCCTACTAGTTTGAGTTAAACTGCTTACACACCCTTGAGTGGTCAGGTGAGCTACAGAGCCCGTGGCACTATTTTTTCTCTTAACATCCTCCTCACTGTGCGTAGTGGCAAAATAACCTTGCGTCCTCGTCCAGGCTTGTTTACCACCGTTTCAGTTGTTTTAAACTTCCTAATGATTCCTCTGACAGTAGATATGGGCAGGTGCAGGCGAGTGGCGATTTTCTTGTAGCCATTGCCTGACTTGTGAAGGTCGACACACATCTGCCTTACTTGAAAGGTGTGTTCCTTTGTCTTTCCCATGTTGAAGAGTGGATAAGAGAAATGGCCTCTGTGTCATGTCATATTTATACCCCAGGGAAACAGGAAGTGATGAATTACTAATTAAATGTTCCTTGATACTCTGATCAACTTTGTACTACTGTACAACTACTGTAGAAATGACAGAAATGACTTCAATTACATTTATTTCCTAAGAATTATTCCTAAGAATGTTAGGGGTGCCAGTAATTGTGGAACAGGTGATTTTATGAAAAATAATTATTTGTCAGGGATTTTTTTTCCCCTTAAAATTCACTTGAGTTGAAGGTTACATTTTTCTAAAATTTTCAGTGTGACAGTATGCTTCTGCAATAAAAATTGAATTTATTTTAAGGCTTTTAACACATCTTCACCAGGGGTGCCTATAATTATTGAGGGCGCTGTATAATTCTGCAAAAATGTTCACCGTTGTTACAAGTTAAGCAAAGCAAGACATGGAGAGTGACAGAGTGAGTTTGTTTGGTGTCGAATCAACAGACTGGTGTATTTGCATAGCTCTGACCTCTCGCAAAAGTCCTGCCCCTTAGTTACAGTTACATCAGTCTGTCCAAATTTTCAGACTCTTCTCGTCTTTTCAGGTGGTGGGAACTAGCTACAACTAAACGCCAAAATAGTTGTGCATTATCAGTGAAAATGAATGCAAAAACCGTTGCATTTGGTGCAATAAAACTGAAAATGGACTCTGTTGATGGCTGTGTTCAATTATATTATTTGTTTGGCGTTTTATCACCCTAGTTGACACTGTTTAAACTGATAAGCCCCTGTTATTGAAACAAAAAAGTAAAAATGAGGTGATTCCTGAGATCTGCCTACAGTGAACCATCTGACTTTCACACGTTGGGCTACGCCATATTTACGGAAAACCAACCAATGATAACAATCAGCACGAATGCGCATTCTTCGTCAGTGCGAATGTAATCGAACAATGGGCAAGTGCAAGTTTTCAGATAGCTGGCTTGTTAATATAAAGTATAAAGACTGGTTGGGCAAAGATCCCATATGGGATAAGATGAAATGCGAGCTTTGCATGAAATCATTTGACATTGCTAATATGGGAAAGTCGGTGCAAGGGCCAAAACACCGTGCCCTTGTGACACCAGCTTCTGCACTTGGAGTCTCAACATTTTTCAGTCAACCGACTGTGACACCAAGAAGCTCAACTCAATAAACAAGTTCTGAAAAAATGAAGCAGCTATCTATCTTAGTTTTTGATTGCTAGCCATCTAAAGATTGCTACAAATGAGAAAATGGAAAAGTCTGGAATTTTGAAGAGGGTAATGTGTAGGAACCCTGACTGTATGCATTCCCAGACTGAAGTGGAAAAAAATGAATGTCACTTTACTTTTTTTTTTTTTTTAATAATTAATTGGTAAATTATATTTCCCATTGCGATTGGAAAATATGCTTGTTAAACTTTTCCCCTGAGCAACTTCATTTTGAAGTAAAAGCCAAATTTTCAAATTTTTTGAGCATACAAAGCATTTCATTCCCTTCACTTCATTTTTAACCCCTTTCTTTGCTGAACTTTATCAAGGGTGTTAACACTGTTCACAAACTTTTCAGTGGGTCTCCAAAATGTTTTGATTGTAAGAATATTGAGTATCCATAATTTATAATCTTTTCCTCAGGGGTTCGGCAATTGCCCGAATCATCGGACGAAATGCCAGAGCTCTGCCACACTTTGACCCCACTGTCAAGATGTGGGTTTTTGAAGAGACTGTCAATGGCAGAAAATTAACAGACATCATCAACACAGATCATGAGAATGTCAAGTATTTGCCAGGATACAAACTACCAGACAATGTGGTAAGTGAAAATGGGGTGTTACTTGGACAAATTAAAAACACTTGCCATCAACAGCTATAGGGACATCTTGGATAAGTATTCGGTCACCTCCATATTCTGACTTGGCTGTATTGCACATGCTCTGTACATGCCCACTGGGATGCTCCAACTGTGCTAAGCCTCATACCTCTGCTGTGTGTTCCTCCTGTCCAGGTGGCAGTGCCTAAACTGCGGGATGCAGCTGAGGGTGCGGACCTGCTGGTTTTTGTCGTGCCTCATCAGTTCATCAGAAAGCTATGTGATGAAATGGTGGGGTGTGTATCAGAAAAGGCCCGTGGTATTACCCTCATCAAGGTACGCTCGCTTTGTAATGTCTGCTGTTTAAACCGTCAGTGGGCCCCATAATTATTGGCTTTGCTGACAGGAAATGCCTTAAAATACTATGCGATATGAATAACATTATAAAGACAAACTCAAAATGCAAAGATGGGGAAAATATTTTTATTATTGTTTCAGGGGAGCAAAACGCAATTGTACAGTTATCCAACAGATAAAAACATTAACAAAATTGCAGGTTTTAGAATTATGCACAACCCTGGCATAGTGTTCAGTGCAACCACCTCTGACGAGGAGAACTGCTTGGTGTTTTTCTGCCCCCGCCCTCCAAAGAGGGAAGGGGGCATTATGTCGACACCATGTCCGTCCGTCGTATGTTAACTTTTCGTTTCCGTGGGATAGCTATTGAATCCCTCAATCCCTCGGATTGATGCCATTTCTTAATGGCGTATTGGGAGTGGCTAGAGGAAGGTTCCCTCCGAAAACCAGTGTCGTGCGATATCTAATATGGCCACCACAGCTGCCATCTCAATAAGCCCTAGATGAACATACAGGCGGGGGCATTTGCCATGCTCTGCGTTGCTCTTGTCATGTATGTATGGAAGCCCAAAGTGGACAATATTCAAATGAATATGTAATCCCGCTATTGTATTATAATTTTCCACTTAAGAATGAGTTATTTGAGACAATATTATATTGAAAATGCATTAATCCAATTATTACTTTCAATTTCACATACACATATGGGAAATCTATGACTATATTCAAATGATAATGAAAAGCTGTTTGACATTTCATTTTCAAATTCATGCTCCGCAATACAATGGACAATATTCAAATGCAATAAGCAAAACAGCACCCCCAGCCTGTTGCATTTACATTTACATGTCATCACGCTCTTTTAGGGTCAACATGGTAATGAAAATGCTGTTTTCTAATCACTTGGAAATAATAATGACATAATAATGATGACGACATTTGACATTTCATTTTCAAAGACTTATCCTGCAATACATGGAACAATATTCAAACACAGAAAGGAAACAGCGCCTTCAGTCCATTGCATTTTCAAATACCTATCAACATGCTCTTTTTGGGACACAATGAAAATTAAAATGCA
The DNA here is from genome assembly GCA_029721435.1 of Gymnothorax reevesii. Classification (NCBI taxonomy): domain Eukaryota; kingdom Metazoa; phylum Chordata; class Actinopteri; order Anguilliformes; family Muraenidae; genus Gymnothorax; species Gymnothorax reevesii. Next base: position 31,948,946 of record CM056573.1, read on the forward strand.
ATCTGTCAGTGTCTCATCAAGCCAGGCCTTCCGCTAGGATGTCACTGATTAGGGGCGCGTACGGAAACCATGTTCCTCATTTGCATACCAACCAATCAGCTTCTGGGTAGCGCTTATACGCATGGAGGCTTACTGAAAATGTCATGATGTCTAGGCTGCCATGTATTATGTGCCATCGCGCAGTAGGCTACGTTGCGCTTTGGATGTAGCCACCTAGGCAGCTAGTATGCTAGCTAACGTTAACTGAGGAAAATATTTGTAAATGATCATCACACAAAAGCAATATGGTTTGATTTTTGCCCCAACTCTATTAACTGAGCTAGCTGTAATATGCATGAACTTATCCAAGGCCACTTAGGGCTTCCATATGTATGAGTCATTCCATATGAACTCAACCAAAGTCAAGGAATCCGCGGACACTAACTTTGATTTTGCTGAGATTGTATTTGAGTGAACATCTAAGCGTCTAATAAGCACAGTCAAAACTTTAGGCTTCAACTCCTTCGAGTTTTTATGATTTGTCCCTCCAAATGGGGGGGAGGGGGGAGAATGCAGACTTTTTTGCAAATGGTAATTTGTTGGGGGTTCTGGAGGCCAGCCTCTTGGAAATATATCAGCTTTAGGCTGATAATTTCTGGCCAGGGTAATTTCAGAATCTGCCATCAAAATTGGTCTCCCTCTTCTCATTTCAGTGTTGTTGGCCTTGAATATTTTCACTGGTGGAAATGTGAAATTAATTTTTCAATGATGCTGGATTCCTTTCATCTAGACATGTCTGTCTACATTTAGAACATTGATGCCACTCATAGCTTAGTTTGGGAGCTAAGAGCCTCCAAAAAGGATGTCTGCTGATTTGAAAAAAATACTTTTTTTTTGCGCAAGTTCCTGGTTAACAAGTTCACCATGTGGGCACTTACCTATGGTCATGAAATATTTTTCTCCATAATTGTATGTATCTTGACTGTATTTATTCAAAATTTCGACTAGTATTCTCATCTACTTTGATAACCCTGATGGTTGAACTGCAAACTATGTAGGTACTTATGTACAGTGAATTGCATTAGCTGTATTTTGTGTCCATCATCTTGAGCAGAAACGCAATGACTTGACATCGTTCTTCTTAGCTTGAAAGGTGGTGGGCCTAAAGAGCCAGCTGTCCAATCAGAGTCATTAGAGGCTTTACATGCAAGTGAATTACACTATTCATTTCATAAATCTCAACCATTTCTGCAGAACCTGCATAATGTAACTGCTGAAATTGATAAAAAGCAATATTTCACAGATGGAAAAAATGCCTTGGGGACATCAATCTTATCCAGAAAGGGCCAGTATGGTGCAGGCTTTCATTCCAACTGAGCATTTACACGTCAGATTCTGCTAGTCAAGTTCTTTAGCAAAGATTCAAATTCAAACTGCTCATTCATCTCTGAATATTTTCTCTCAATATGTAAAATCTAATACATTTTGCTAAAAATAAATGCATCCAACTCGTGCTGAAATTAATGAGCTACATTTCATTTTTCTATTTCATACCATGAAATGCTATGGTAAACTCAGAATTTAATAAAAACCTTGAGCATATTTGATATCTGGCCTTAATTAACTTCACTAGAGCAGTCATGTTTGGTTTTGTAAAAGCTGGGTGTCAAAGGGTTAACTTGAGTGAATTTACTTTCAGCAATGAAAGCAACTTTGAAACTTTGCTTTTCGAAAAGCCCAGCTAATTCACCACTGTGGTACTTGATCCATAGATTTCTGTCCTAGTGCTCCTGCTCCTTCCTTGGTTACCTAATTAATGCTTTTTAGATGGTGTCCATGAATGGGGGGAAAAAAGGGCCAGACAGAGAAAAAGGCTGTACGGTTTTTAAACATTGCACAGACGTAGTATTACCTTTCAGCACTCCTGTATATGGCCTGTGATTCCTTTCTCACCTTCACACCCTTGGTAGGGCATAGACGAGGGCGCTGAAGGACTCAAACTAATCTCTGACATCATTCGAGAGAAGATGGGGATTGACGTGAGTGTTTTGATGGGTGCCAACATCGCCAATGAAGTGGCTGCTGAAAAGTTCTGTGAAACTACAATTGGTAAGTTTGCTGCAAGAACCAGCGCACAATTTGGTCATTCGTCAAACCTGGCTTTAGTTGCTCCTCACTTAGTGCCATGCGTATAATATGCCTAAAATGTTTTTTAAAAAAAGTTCTTTCCAGTTTAAAGCCGTGTTTTTAATTAGCTTTGCTAGCATTTGCTGATATTCTTTCCTTGAACACCTTGTGAAAATGAGAGTAGCTATACTGCTCACCCTATTGCATGCATTATGCTGGATAAGAGCTTCAACTAAATAAGCATCAGATAACAAAGATAAGTTTGTGTAAATATATATTTTCTTTACAGGAAGTAAAATCCTGGAAAATGGTCTCCTGTTTAAGGAGCTCCTACAGACACCAGACTTTCGCATCACTGTAGTAGATGACGCTGATACTGTGGAGCTCTGTGGCGCCCTCAAGGCAAGTTATCCCTGCCACTCCTAGCATTCGGTAGCTCAGGCAGTAGTGAGGGAACACAGCTTTTGAAAAGTAAAATCTGCTACATTTTGCTGTAAATAAATGAATCTTTCTTGTACTGAAATGTACAAACGACATTTAATTTTTTGATTTTATAACATGAATTACTATGGTAAACTGAATTTTATTGAAAAAGAAAAACATAAAGCATATCTGATGCCTGGTCTCTTAACTGACTTGAGCAGAGCAGTCATGTTTGGTTTTGTAAAAGCTGCATGTCAAAGGGTTAAAGAGTGCACATACAAACAAGCCTCATCTCCCACAGATGCCTATAAATTAGCAATGCTATTAATGCTAGCCTTTCTGGAGAGTTTGAGAAGTTCTGCGAACAAAATTGAAGGGGATCAACCATAGGGGTGTAATGATTCTGAATCAGTGTTTTTTTAATGCGTAGTAATACCACCTGCTACCCTGGGGTGAACATCTGAGCTTTCCCTTCTCCTTTATTAACCCCTCTGCTGTCCTGAACGCAAATGCCTAACATCAAAGGGCATGAGAAATGCTTCCGGAAAAAACTTGACTGACATAAGTATTTTCTCGGCTACATGCTGAGGAGCCAAGCAAATGAAAACGAAATCATCTCCTATTAACCAATTAGGCAACTCTAAGAAAAGTATACCTGCTCCCGTTTACTTTGCTTGATTAGCAATCAAATGATGGATTTGTTTACTCTAAGTTGAATGAGAAAGGCTGTTTATTATAAGAACATGTTTGATTGCTGCATTTTGAAATTGAAATGGCCATAGAATAGCACAGATTTGCATGAACACGATTTCCATTGCCAGGCCATTTGGTGCGGCTGTGATAATTTATATCTCACATTTACGTTTCATTAGCTTTTCAGAATGTTTTCCACCTTGTGTATTTTTTTAGATGCTTTAACTCCAGGGTGATCTTATAACAAATCTGTTTTAAATTAATCTTGAATAATGTCCTAAAATGCTACAATGAGAGATGTAGTTCATAGGAAGATTTTTTTCTAATTATATAAATTGGCATTCTTTCAATCTAACACTGTAGCCCAGTTAGGTTTATCTGCTTTTTACCATCACTTCTTAATCTTTATAGGCTACTGGCTAAATTTCTTGATTGTTATTTAGGCCAAGTACACGGGAGCAGATTTAAGGAAGGACAGAGCACCCGCAGTTAGCGAAATCTAAACTCGGGCTTCTTCCTGACGGCATTTTCAATAGTTTTAAGCTACCTGAGGTGTGTATGTTTCAAGAAATTACACGCGACTGCCAACACAGCCAATGATGGCAAGTTGTCTCATCGCACTTAAAAAAAAAAAAAAAAAAAAAAAATCCACGTTCAACATTGCCACATCCCAACTCAGCATTTCATCACTCATTGTAGTATTTTTAGGAGATGTATAATGATATAATAAAAAGAGATTTATTTTCAGATCACCCTGGATTTCAAGCGTCTAAAAAATACACAAGGTGGAAAACATAAAAGTGTATGAAACGTGAATGGGAGCTATAATTTATCACAATCACACGACATTGCCAAATACGCATTCTTGCAAATCTATGCCCATTTAACTTTCAGAATGCAGCAATGAAACATGCTGTCTTAATAAACAGCTCTACTCATTCAGCAAAGTAAAAAACCACATCCCCTGTTTGATTGCTAATTGAGCAAAGTAAACAGGGGCAAGATTAGAGTAACCTAATTGCTTAAAAGGAGACGATTCTGTAGTCCTCTACCTGGCTCCATGCTGCATGTCGTCGAAAAATATAATAATGTCAGTCAAGTTTTTTTTTTTTTTTTCTGGAAGCATTTCTCATGCCTTTTGATGTTTGGCATTTTCGTTCAAGACTGCGTCGAGTTTAATAAAGGAAAAGGGAAAGCTCTGATGTTCGCCACCATCATAGGATGGTGGTCCTATGCCTTAAAAAACATCGATTCAGAATCGTTACACCCCTAATCAGCCATGTTAATGTCTCCTTAAACCGTCAAACTGACCTAACTGATATGGAGTTTTTAGCCAAAATAAGTATTCCATGCTAGGATGACAGGCAAGAAAGAAGGAGAACTTAGTAATAAATATCTATACACTGTGGAAACTTGCTTTTTGGGTTAACCTGGTATTTTCTACTTCAAATTATATAAGGGATGAATGGGTGGTCAAGGCCACAGAATTGGCCCACATAGCAGACCAAATTTGTAAATATATAAAAAGTACCTTGTAAGTTTGTTTCAGATTGGAAAAACTTCTTAAGCCATTAACATCTATAACATGGCTTACTGTTTGTATACTAGAATTTGCCCTCTAATGACCTTTAAAAGAGGCCTCCCTTGCGTTGAGTTTTAGAAAAACAGAGATTGGGCATGCTACTTACTATCCCAGTTAAGCATTTCTTTTATGCCAGGTAGATACTGGGTCAGCAATTATTGGGCCATCAAATGCAATCTACACTGTTTTCTGGAGTTGTCTCTGAAAACTGTCCAGTAGGGTGACAAATGCAACATGTGTCTCTCCATATTTATCCAGAGGACCTCAGAATTTGAATAAAAACAGTTTGGTAAGGAATTAAATGATGGAGCCTGAAAATAAAATTTAATATTGGTACAACCAGTCCACCAGACTGTTTTCTGTTCAGCGAAATTGAGTTTTTCATGGGCTTGCTCACCTTTCCACATGAATTTGATATACTTCTGTGTTGCTTCTCTCAGTAACCACTGGATGGAGCAGTTGGAATCATACACTAGAACTGCAAAAATTAACTTGTGGTAATTTATTCATTTTATTGGAAGAAATTCTTTCATATTTAGAGACATTACACCATCCTTTGAGATCATCTTACACTGACTCAAGAGTTCCATTATAATTTGCAGAATTTTTGTGACATTATGGAAATATTTCTATGCCCAAATACATCAAATGGGATACAATAGGGATCTTATAAGAGGGGATATATTATGAAGGAATTTAAAGAAACCATAAAGATTACTTGGACAAATTTATCTTATATTTAGAGGTCGAGCTGAGATTGTTCGAAACATCGAGAAGCTTTGAGAGATTGGGAAAGAACCTCCTGATGCAACAAAATATCATTTGCGTATCAGCAGAATTAACAGTAATTGATTTGATGTTTTTAGATTGACCGATAGTCTGAGGGAATGGCTTCATGGATAAGATGATTAAAATGGGCGAGATTGGATCGCCTTGCCTACTGTCACAGGTAGTTTAACATGGAAGAGAGCGAATATTGCCTGTTGCTACACTGGCAGATGGATTAGCAAATAACATCTTAATCATATTTATAAACGTTGCACCTTGTCCCATATATTTTAAGACAGACCAGAGATATAGCCACTCCAAATGATCAAAAGCTTTTTTATGGTCAACAGAAAGAAAAGCTAAAGAAGCTTTAGCATCGAGGAATCAATAATATGAAAGACACTGCGTGATTGTTTTCTTATCAAAATCACTTTGATATGGTTGAATCAGTTCAGGTAAAAGCATCAACTGAAAATGAGATAAAGCTTTAAAAAGAATAATTTGACATTGTGTTAATCAGAGGCAGGGGGTGCAAATTGCAAATTGAAGCACTGATTCGGGTTCTTACTTTTTTATTTTTGCCAGAAGTGAGATTAATTGCATTGTCATGTTGATCCCAAAAGAACCTTCAGAGATGGATCATGGCTGTATTAATAATCTGAAGAAGTAATCAGCTTGGACGATCCCAAAACCTCAAGTTAATTTTGGGAGGAATGCCCCCCCACGCAAGTTCCTACAGAGATTCTGGGTCATCCAGTAAGCTTAATTCAGTCAAGGACAAAGCGGGAAATTTTCTCCAAAACTTGTCATTCTCTTCCGGGTAGGGCTCATCCTCCGAGGCATATTATTTACCATAAAAATGAGTAAATCTGAGTTTGATAGCTTTTGGGTGAGTGAGCACTCCCCATTTTCTGATGTAAGGGTTGAAACATAGCTGATAAACTCTTACCCGATATTAATAATATGATGTATACACAGCTTAGTGTGGATAATAATTAACCTATATGAAAATCCGGACCATTTTCACCAGCATAGATGAAACGAGGATAGGCAGAAGAAGTATCTGATTCAGAGAGTTATTAAGATATGACGTCTTCTATTTTGTTGTAAACTTGATTTATTAAGATATTACTTCTCCTATCGTGTTTTAAACTTGATTCAATGGAACTTTTTGCTTTTGTACCCATGATAAAAATAAATGGCGAATGTTGCGTGGGAAAATCTGCACACACTTTCTTAAGCCCTTTCTGAGCATATGCTGTGTCTGTAAATGAGGCCACGGTGAGTGCAAGCGATCCTGACAGTGAAAACAGGATTATAAAGAGCCATTATTGTGCAAGAGGACAGATTTTGAGTTTAGTGTAGGGTCTCGCGATGGGTGCACATCTGAATGGTGGCGCATCATGTCTGACAACGAGTCACTCTTCACTGCAGAAAAATAACATGGATTTAGCGACTGTTGAGAAATTGCTGGCCACATAGAAGCAAGCCCATCAGTCTTTTTTTATTGGTGGATTGGATCTTTTGACATGAAGTAAATTGTGAAAGCAGCCAAGCATAGCTAGCGCCATTAATTAATTCTCTCGTCCTTCTCAGTTTTTGATGCTAATGTATATGAGCAGAATGGCCTTTGTTTACATCATGTGCACGTCACTTACAGGTTTAGGTTTTCTAATTGTAGAACAGGTGAAGGTGCTTTTTTTTTTTCTCAAAAATATTTTTTCCTATCCTCTTGCAATGTGAAAGCCATTAAAACACTGGATATGGGTCAGGATTTATTTATTTATTATTAATTATGTATTATTATTTTGCTATTTAAAAGTACATAAAGTAAATCGCTCTGCTTATCGATGAACGTTTTAAAATTGCTTAAATAGTGCTTTCTGTTCATTATATGGGAAGCCAACATTAACCATAATTGTTTTTGCTGTTTCAGTAGGATTTTAATGTACTTAACAGTTTCATGAAAGGCAAGTCTTCAGATGGAGATAAATCACAATGGGGGAATAAATAGGTGGGGTAGTAGTGTCAATTGGATGTATAGATGCCAAATGCATAAGCTACTAGCAGTAATAGCTGTACCTGACCATATTGTAACGAGGACCATATGCAAAAATACAAGTCAGTCAGTAAGGTTTTATTTATGCAGCACCTTTCACACCCGAGGTTACAAAGTGCCAAACTCATAGATAAAGGGTTAAAGTGCAAGAAAAAAATCCAACACAAACATGCAAAATCAATAAATAAAATGAATAAAAATAAACAGATGCATCGGATTTTAGCAATACATGATCAACCCCATCAAACATGTATTTAAGTCGGCGACTGAGTGTGTTTGAGCTCTTGAACACCTTTATGCCTGTGGAATTTAAGCATTTCCTTACTTGAAATACTGGCTTTGTGATGGAATGTAATTGGTTCAATCTGACTGGCTTTGCATAAACTATGAGAGTGTTTCTCCTCTCAATCATGAGTGTTTTGCAATATGTGACAGAGCAGACATTGGAGAGCATGAAGCTTTAACTTGAACACTTGGTCAATGCTTCAACACCATGAAGAATTACAAAAAAATGATGTTTAAGAACAGTGTATACCAATGTTCAGAATGAAGTATCATAGTGTATGTATTTATTATTTTTAGAAGTAGTATGCCAGTGTGAACCCGCTCATTACGTCCAGGCTGCTTGGATAAAAGTACTTGAGACCTGAGTTTTTCGACAGATGTTTAATTGTCCTCAACAATATCTCTTTCCCCTCTGAGAGCCTGTCATTAGCACTGTCCTGTTATGCAGGAAAAACACCTTGGATAATGGCACATAGCTATTGGTCTCCAGTGAATTACCTGCATAAAGACCACTGACTCTTATTTTCCCATCAACTGCAGCCACTGTGTCCAAAACTGTGGAACTTTAGGCCTAATTTACAACCCCAATTCCAAAATAGTTGGGACAAAGTGTAATTTGTTCATAAAATCAAAATGCAATGACTTTCAGATCACGAGCCAATGTTATTTACAGTAGAACATGGGTAACATTTCAAATGTTGAAACTGCGACTTTTTAGATTTTTATCCACAAAATGAGCTTATTTCAAATTTTCTGGCTGCAACAGGTCTCAAAAAAGTTAGGACACAGGCAAAAAAGGGCTGAAAAAGCTATTAATATATAAGAGAATCAGCTGAAAGAATATTTAGCTGGTAGACAACTGGCATCAGGTGTGTAACATAATTGGTTATAAAAGGGATGTCTTAGAGAGGCTGTCTCTCTCAGAAGTAAAGATGGCCAGAGACTCTGCAACCTTTGAAGGCCTGCATAAAAAAAATTGTGGAATACTTTAAAAACAATGTTCCTCAACGTAAAATTGCAAAGGCTCTGAAGGTCTCATCATCGACAGTGCATAACATCATCAAAAGATTCAGAGAAACTGCAAAAATCTCAGTGTGTAAGAGACGAGGCCGAAGACCTTTACTGGATGCCCTGATCTTCGGGCCCTGAGATGCCACTGCATCACTCACCGGCATGATTCTGTCATTGACATTACTAAATGGGCGTAGGAATACTTCGAGAAACCACTGTCTGTAAATACAGTCCGCCATGCCATCCACAGATGCCACCTAAAACTCTATCATGCAAAAAGGAAGCCATTGTTGAGCATGATCCAGAAGCACCGTCGTGTTCTATGGGCCAAGGCTAATATAAAATGGACTGTAGCAAAGTGTCCTGTGGTCAGACAAGTCCAAATTTAACATTCTTGTTGGAAATCATGGGCGTTGTGTCCTCCGGGCTAAAGATGAGAAAGACCAGCCCTCCGGTCATCAGTGTTCATTTCAAAAGCCAGCATCTCTGCTGGTATAGGGATGCATTAGTGCATATTGTGTGGGACGCTTGCATGTCTTAAAAAGCACCATGAATGCTGAGAGGTATATAAAGGTTTTAGAGCAACATATGCTTCCCTCCGGACGACATCCATTCCAGGGAAGGCCTTGTGTATTTCAACAGGAAATACTGCAGCTATTACAACAGTATGGCTTTGTAGTAGAAAAGTCCATGTGCTGAACTGGCCTGCCTGCAGTCCTGATCTTTCACCGATTGAGAACATTTGGCGCATAATTAAACGAAAATTCCGTCAAAGGAGATTCAAAACTTTCCAGCAGCTGGAATCCTGTATTAAACAAGAATGGGATCAAATTCCAATGGCTAAATTCAGGGAACTTGTCTCCTCAATGCCCAGACACCTACACTTTGTGTCAAAATTAAGAGGGGATGCTACATTATGGTAAACACGCCCCTATCCCAACTTTTTTGAGACCAGTAGCAGCCATCAAATTTTAAATGGGCGCATTTTGTGGATAAAATTGTTCTATTTCTCAGTTTCAACATTTGCTATGTTATCTCTGTTCCATTGTGAATAAAATACTGGCTGGTCTGATTTGAAAGTCATTGAGTTTTGATTTTATTCACAATTCACACTTTCTCCCTATTTTTTCGGAATCGGGGTTGTAAATTCAAGTGGAGATCCCAAGGTGTCCAGTAATTGCAAATATATCCCATTGAATTGCAGGAATATTCAAGATCTAGATAATTTCCATTTGATGTCATTCTGAGGCCATAAATGCAAGACGTCCTGGGTTTGAATGTTTCCCGTAATATAAGTGTGATACAGCTTCAGTGAAGCGCTCTAACCAGCAGAGACAGAATATTTATGTGATATAGTCCTGCAATATGAAAAAATGGTTTCTTGTGTTCAATCTACTTCTGGGAAAACTTGAGTCATGACGTTGAGTTTAAAGAGATAACTCTCTGTCCTCCTGCAAGAGAGATTTTGGCTGATGAGTGCATAGAATGGTGATCTTGGATCAAGTCATGTAGGTTAGAGGACAGAGAGGTGGAGAATTACACAAGGGTGTAGCTGATGAACAGTATTTGCCCCTCTCCTCTCTGACAGAACATTGTGGCGGTGGGGGCAGGATTCTGTGACGGTCTGCGCTGCGGGGACAACACCAAGGCAGCAGTGATTCGACTAGGCTTGATGGAGATGATCGCTTTCGCCAAGCTGTTCAGTAAAGATGGCTCAGTATCATCCGACACCTTTCTGGAGAGCTGTGGCGTCGCCGACCTCATCACCACCTGCTACGGGGGCCGCAACCGCCGTGTTGCAGAGGCCTTTGCGAAGTCTGGGAAGGTGGGTCTGCACCAGGATCTCGTGCACGATGATGTATTCCACCTATGATAAAAATTTGAGATTTTGACTCAGCTCAATTACCTGCAGAGAGCACCTTGAGAAGTGGCAAGTGATGTCCAGGAGGTTACACACTATGGATGATAAAATGAATGTTATGACAAAGCCTGCTCTAAATCCAGTAATGTACCCCATAGTCTCTGCAGGAGAAATGGCTACATAATTTGGTCATTGCAAATGTTAGAAACATCCAAAGTGGAGAGTAAAGAGTGCTCTAGTATTTTATCTCTAACCTGAAAGGGTTCAGAAGTGCCCTCTTCTGACTAGAATGAACTATATCTCCTTATCAAATCTATTTATTCATTTTCCCACTGAAAATGGTGTTTGAAGAATGATGTATTGTTTTCCAAGGGTTGAGAGAAAAGTAGGTAGATCTGGACTATGTAAGCATTGTAGGACTGTACTACTTAACCCTTTGACAATAAGATTTTACTAGCCCAAACATAACTGCTCTGCCCAAGTTAATAAAGACCAGATAAAAGATTTGCTCAGCCTTTTTATTAAAGTCTGAGTTAACCATAGCATTTTATGGTATGAAATCATACAATTAAATGTTGCTTATACATTTCCTGATGTTTGATGCATTTATTTACCGTAACACGTTGCAAATATTGCACATCAATGGAAAATATTCAGTTATGTGTTCAGTTTGCACTTGAATATTTGCTGAAGACTTTGATTAGTCGAATCTAGTGTCTAACTGCTTAGCTGAAAAATTTGAGGAAATAATTAGCATAATACAGAAATTTCCAAACATCTGGCCCCCTAGTTTAAGTTACCTTGTGTGAGGCTAGCTCCTGCAAGGGCCTTTCTGGATTTATGAAAATTTCAAAATAGAAGTCCCAACAATAAAACCAATCTAAGTTTGATGTAATGGAATTTATTCTCCCCTTCAGAGCATTGAGGAGCTGGAGAAGGAGATGCTGAATGGGCAAAAGCTGCAGGGACCGGCCACATCAGCTGAAGTTCATCACATCCTGAAACAGAAGAACCTTGTGGACAAGTACGTACTAGAAAAACGGGTGTGTGGTGTGTGCTGGTTAATCAGTGTACAGCATGCAATGTTGAGACTCCTGGAGTACGGTTTTCTGTTCACTTTCCAATCGTCCTGTCTTCATGTCAGGTTCCCACTGTTTACTGCCGTGTACCAGATCTGTTTTGAGGGGAAGCCTGTCCAGCAGATGATCTCCTGTCTGCAGAGCCACCCGGAGCACATGTGAACATGCTCTTCCACATCGACCCACATTCTCGTCTTTCAGCTCGACTCGTACTTCTCTACTTAAAAGCTGTCAGTGCTAGACAACATTCTCCCAGTGAAAGCACTACACTGCCGTTTTCCAGGCCATCACTGTATATAGGAATTAACCTGGTTGAATCAAAATAAATACAATTTCACATTTTCAATAATAGCACTTTAAATATATACAACAAAAGTATGTGGACTCCTTAGTCCAGGCCTGTTGTATGGCTCAGGCCAAGCCTCTGGCTTCCACTGCAATGAAATCTAGGTGCTGCATCATGCAACGCAGCTCCAGATTTTAATGCTTCCACCAGGTTTCTTGTTTTGACATAAGTGGCCACATGCACTCTAGTAAAGACCCATGAATGATTGGTTGAATTTGGCTTTGGAGGAGTGACCTCAATCCTCTCAAAGCCCTGTGGAAAACCATTAAAGCTGACTTCATCCAAGCTAAACTGAAACACCCAAAGTCAATGCCCGTCCTCAATAATGCCTTTCCAGCTAGAATGGAAGCGAATTGCAATGGCTGTCTTCTAACATCTTGTGGAAAACCTGAGGCTGTTTAAGTAGCAAAGGAGTAGAATTCCAGTTTAATACTCAATGATTTTTGAATAAGATGTTGGCAAAGTAGGTTTCCACATACTTTTGTCTACGCAGCATATGCAGTATTGACAGTTTCACCATGCACAATAGGCCTAAGCCTCCAAGAAATGGCTGCACACTTTGATATCAAATTTTTAAAAATTAAGAACTTGTTTTATGTGTATCATTCAAGGACTACCATGACCTTTGTAAACATTTACAGGCACTGAAAAGTGATGCAGCCTGTTTTCTGACTCTGGTGGTGCTTCATGATTCCGTACCATTCTTACAGCTAACAGGACAGCTGCCACGCCTAACACAGAATTGAGTTTTCTTGATTTTTTTTCCAAGCTCAACATTTGGAAACTAGTATATTAACATTAGCATTAATTAATGCTAAGCAAACACTTAGTACCATCACAATAGCTGTAGCAATATTTGAGACAAGGCATGGGCAGTAATTGGGGTGTAGTTGTCCTCTCTAGGTTTTTGGCTTACCGGCCCTATGGGCCGATAAGCTATTATTGTGGTGTGGCGTCCATCGTCCGGAACAATTTTTATCTTTTGGCCTGATGCATTTTCGTGTAACATGCCATAACTTACTACGAGACCATACCTCTTGATTTTTTTTTTGTTTGAATCATTTTTGTCTGTTTTATGGGCCCTTGAAATTTTGGCCCCAATGTTAAAGATAGGACTGAGAAATTTTTTCTCTAAATCAGGCAATCAACTTTCCTTGGTACAGTCATTGAACAGTGCGAACGCCATTTTGATTGAATCCACAGAGGTGAGTCAATTGGGGGCCCTGTACTGTAACCTGATCCTATAGAGAATATGCAAGATGGCCTGCGGAGGCCAAATGGTTGCAGATAGAGATGAAGTTTGTATTATCAACATATATATGACTTGTATTTTAGTCATGTTAAAGTTGAGCTCAGATGACCTTGAATGGTCAAACTTGAGGTCAAGCAAAATGTTACAATTTTCAAAGGCTTCTAGGCTTGAAAATATTGAAGATTGGGTACATGAGTTTGAACACTAACAGGAAGTCATATATGAACTTTCATTTGGTGGCCTTTTATTTGACCTTTGGTGACCTTCGAAGGTCAAACTGATAGAAGTCATTGAAATTTCACTATAGGAAGTCATTTAATGAAGTTTAATTTGATGACCTTGAACTTGACCTTCAAAGGCCGAACTTTACAGTGAAATTTCAATGACTTATATCAGCAAAATCATTACAGATGGAGTGTGGTTTTGTATTGGAGACATAAAGGAAGTCCTAAATGAATTTCATTTGGTAACCTTCATACTGAGCTTCAAAGGTCAAACTTGACCAAGTGAAATTTCAATAACTTCTATCACTAAAAAGGTCACAGATACAGCCTAATTTTGTATCATAGACTTAAAGGAAGTCGCACATGAATTTTCATTTGATGACATTCAACTTGACTGTCGGTGACCTTTGAAGGTCATACTTGACATAATACAATTACAATGACTTGTATTGCCAATAAATAAAAAAAATGCCCCAATGGTCAGAGATGGAGCCTAGGTAGGTATTTCAGACATATAGGAAGTCATATATGAACTTTCATTTGGTGACCTTCATATTGACCTTCAAAGGTCAAATGTGACCTAGTGAAAATTCAATGACTTGTACCACTAAAATGGCAGCAGATGGAGCCTAGGTTTGTATTATAGCCATCTAGGAAGTCCCATATCATCATCCTATTAAAATAATGGCCTGATTTTTTCAAGTTTTTGGGAAAACACATAAAACCACCAAATGTAGAGCAAGAGATGATTCTGTCAAAAAATGACTTAGGCCATTATTTTCATTGGGTGACGATATGAACTTTCATTTGGTGACATTTTACTTGACTGTCAGTGACCTTTGAGGGTCAAACTCGAAAGTGAAATTACAATGACCTGTATCACCAAAATGGTCAGATTGAGCCAAGGTTTGTATGGAGACATTTAGAAAGTCATATATGAAGTCCATTTGCTGACAAGTCCATCAACTTGACCTTCTGTGACCTTTTTAAGTTCACAATTGACATATTGAATTTTCAATGACTTGAAAATGTGAAAACACATTTGAAACCTTGACGTTGACTTTCAATGATTAGAAGGTCAAACTTCACAACATTTTCATAACTTGAATCAGGACCCTTGGTGCCTTTTTAAAAAAAAAAAAAAATTACATTATTTTTAAGCAGATTGATTTCAATATTTTGTGCATGAAAGAACACGTTAATACATCAGGAACATTTTTATGACCATAAATTCATTTTCTGTTCAATTTTACTGGACTGAAGGCACCCCAAATACAAGTCTAGAACAGCGGCAGCACCAACAGGTTTATGTTGGCTTTTATGATCTTTTGGCCATAAAATGGTGTTTGCAAGGCTTAAATTGGCTTGTGACTAGAAGGAAAGAATGAGAACCTTAAAAAAAAGTGTCCCTTTAGAACCAGCTCAAAATCCCTGCCTCAGAACATTCCTATATGTCAGCAATTGTATAAGACCCAAAAGGAATTTTTTTACGGTGCTCTTTTTTTAAAAAAGGACAAATCAATTATTTTATCTCTAACCTTTTCACTCTCCTGTATTTATTAATTACACGAGTTCAGTCGACCAAAAATGTACCAAGATTTACATCATGAACAAAACGTATGTTTTTACCTCTTAAGTTTTTTTATATCTCAGTGGCAGAGATGCATCTATTACAGGAATTTTAAATAAATTCATTTTTAGACTGCATTTCAAAGCATAATGTATTTATAGCTCACCGGCCTACAGGCCGTGAACTAATGGGGAGATGTGGCTTCTGGCGTCATCTTCAATTTGTTGTCCATTAGAAATTTCTTCAGGCATCATCATCTCTAAAAATACTCCTTGAGGCAAAATCTACCAAGATTGCCCCCATTTGTGAAAAATTATTTGGATTTTTTATTAATTTTCTTTTTTTTCTCTCATTAGAAAACTCGAATCTTCTCTATATCTTCTCAGTCTTGCTGAAATTAAAGTCACTCTCTAGGTCAGAATGCATAAGGTTGCCTGCATCCAGCTTAATAGCATTTAAAGTGGTCACAATTGTTTGAGATTGAGAATTGGACTGAGTTATCTATTGTTCATATCAAAGTGTCCCACAAGCGATCTCGAAGACGCCCATGTCTGCCGGTGAGCTACCCTTGGTCCTATTTTTAATATTCTGTTGCAATTTTTATGCGAGCACAGCCACTTACAGCTGTTGAGTTTTCGATCTTGCTATACTTGTAATGACTGCATTAATTACAGCAATAGTATATAAAGTGAATTGTGTAATAATTTTGCATGCAATGGGAAATACTAAAGGATAACTCTGCGTTCCAAATTTCCCAGACACTGCTGCTGTCAGGTTTGGTTGACTCACTTGTAAAGCAGCGATAATTGTAAAGTTGCTATTTTTATGAACTTAGTCATTGAATTACATAGGCCTCAATTTTGTATGACGTTTATTTTAGTTCTATATCCCGGGGAAAGCCATTTTTGAAGATGTTCATTCCCAGTACATGGTTTGAATAGCATTACATTAAATTCTTTGTCTTGCATTTGTTATTTAAGTAAAAACATGGGAACTAGATGGCAATTTGTTGGGTGGAATTTACTATTAGTAAATTCTTTAGTTGTTTTAAACTAATGCTGTGCAGCTGAAAAAAGTCATGTTACTTTTATATTCAATTCAGTGGCTCTTGTACAGTGCTTAAAGGAGCTGTATCATGATCACTGCGAATGCTCACAATCTTAAACAAAGAAAATCCACTTGACTGCAAGTCATAATCTACCCTCATCCTTGCAAATCCGTCAACATTTTGCATTGTATACATTTTAGTTGCTCAGGTATTATGCTTTTTATATCAAGAAGTTCTCGGTGGAACTTTGAGGATTCAAAGCACAATTATAGTGTTTTTGGTGAAAGAAATGAATAATGCAAACTGCTTTTCCAACTGTCAATAATCGTTGAACAAGGAGCTTTTCTTCTATGATTACTGGCGATGGCAAACCAGTGTACAGTACATTTGTCATATCCTTTGGCTAAAGAGCAAAAATAACGCTTTGAATACTTGAATATTCAAAGAGAATACTTCTCAGTATAAAAAGCATAATGCCCGAGTTACTAATGTAGAATGAATAACAAAGACTTGACTGGCAAAAATGGGATCAGATTTTGACTTGCAGTCAGGTAGATTCACTTTATTAGGTTGCAAGTCCTGAGCATGCACCGTAATTGTGACATTGCTCCTTTAACTTAACAGCTTCTGTTTACAAGTTTTATTGAATTGGACCAAATCCTGTACATCTGTTTCAAAAGCTTGTATTATCCTTTCTCAAACCGTTTTAGAACACAGAAATATTTGAGGTGAAAACATCACATTTCTTGCATTCTTTAGTTATATTTTATGCAATAATTTCTTCAATGCATGGACATAGTTGAAATAATTCAGAGCGAGAATGAGTTGTGTAGAGTCACATCTGTTAAAATTGTATCCCACGCAGCTTCCCACAGACTTTAACACTAACCTGGAGGCAGTCATCTGTAGTTTTCAGAATTGCGAGAACCTTCACAGGATACTAATACATGAATACACAATAATACACAACGCAATTAGTCAGAGGAATGTATAGAATGCAAACTTCCACTAAATGTGGCCTTTTTATTTGTACTGCATCTTTTACATTTTTCAGCGTTCACTTGATCAGGGTGTGGGTCCTGTGCATTTGTTTCAAGTAGTCTAAGGAAAGTGAATAGATCCCTCGTAAACAATGCAATAAAATCGCATAACTCCCATGGTTGGTCTTTGCTTTTTTCCTGGCAAGAGAGCTGCTAATTAGTGGTTATCTGGAAACAAAAAAAAAAGGCCTCACAGGTCCCTTCTTCAAAGGAGCCATGTCACAGTTACAGCTCATGCTTCGAAGTTCCATCCCAAGAAAGTGATTCTGCTCGACTGCAAGTCATTGTCTAATTCCATCTTTGCCGATCTGTCTTCATTTTTGCATTGTTATATTCTTTAGTCACTCAGGCAATATGCTTTCTATATTAAGGAGTATTCTATGGAAATTTGAGGATTCAAATCACCAATTTAGCAGAAGGCTATGAGGAATGTAAGCTTGTTCGCTAACCTCCAATAAACATCATATATTCTTCCTCTATCTTCATAGTTACCAACGCACCGTAGCGACAACAGCTGTGTAGCCAGCCATTCGGCTAGGTGTCTGACGATTTTCTTCAAATGAATTAAAACATTTAGCTAGCTGGCTAACTAACTTCACAAACAATGCTGCACGTGAAATAAAAGGTTTGAGGATATCTGTAAAGCTAACTACGTAGCTTAGCTGCAATAGCTAGTAATTTGACTAACTGTCTGATGATGCTGCCTGAATTAAGTGAGTAAAGTAGCTTGCCACTTGGCCAACAAAATGTTTGTGTGAAATGTAAGGTTACTGTGGAGATCTGCAAGTATCCGCTACTTTAACTTAATATTTGGTAGCAGCTTCCCAGTCATTCACCATATAAGCTGCATGCTTCCAGTT
This sequence comes from Gymnothorax reevesii, assembly GCA_029721435.1. Taxonomy (NCBI): domain Eukaryota; kingdom Metazoa; phylum Chordata; class Actinopteri; order Anguilliformes; family Muraenidae; genus Gymnothorax; species Gymnothorax reevesii. Next base: position 31,967,153 of record CM056573.1, read on the forward strand.
CCGTGGACCTCCCTATCATTTTGATGTGAAGGGCTCGTAAGCAGTCAGCAGCTGCGAGCATCTTTTCAAAGTTCTGCGCTTGCGCAGTAATCATGACACAGCCTCTAAGAGTTTAGAATGTTTAAATTCACATAATCAACAAATGTGAATGGGTAAAAAGTAAGATATTTGGACGGGACCACAGACAATTATGGTTCATGTGGCTGTCATGTCTGCACAGAGGCAGAACAGTGGCGCAGCAGGTTGGGCTGCTACCTCAGAGTAAGAGGGTTGTGATCCGGCCTTGGACCTTTCAGTGAAGAGATTATGCTCTTCATGTGTTTACACCAAGCACACCAGTTTCCTTTAACAGTCCAAAGCAGGGTTTCCCACACATGGACCATTGTGTGGCGGGGCGCCACAGGTTCAATGTGGAGTGCCACAAGTTGACTCCCGTAAATTCTAAGTAAATGCAGAATTGCCTCATGTTATAATGCATGAGACTCTAAATTGCCCAAAGATACTCATCTCAGTGAATGCAATGTGATTTGATTCCTACGATTGTCCTGGAGAGTAAGACTAATGACACAATATAGGCATAAAATAATGTGCCCTAAGTGCCATTAGGCAATGAAAATAGATCTGTACAGGAATTACAAGTGACCAAGATTGCGTGAATGAGGTAAACCTTTGACGTTAAAGTGAAGAGGAACTGGAGCATCTAAATGACATGCATACATGTCTGAAAGCCCACACAGTCTTTTACCAAAACCTCATTTTCTCATGCCCTTTCAATCTGATATGCAATATGAATATATTCTGACTGGGGTATTTATCAGATCACCGTTTACTTTGCCAGATTCACAAACCACAGTAAAGTCAATAATACAGAACAGGTTCCTCAGTAGAACCTCTATTGCCTATGTACACAAAATTAACAGGGCACAGACAGTTCAGTTTCTGTGAAATTCGGTGATAAAAACTAGTAAAACAATGCAGGGTAACAGTTTATATACACATCTCTTGTTACATACAGGGCCCTGCAGTATAGACACTGATCATGCAGTCAATTAAAAACTTCAGAGTTTACTCCTCCTATTGAGCGCCATACTCATACCCATCAAGATTGAATAAGGGTTTTACAAAATAGATCTTCGGATAACTGCCCTTTTTTTCACAGCCAACTAACTCATTTTTGATCTAACTATGAGACGGCAATTATACACTGCTTGGCCAAAAAAAAAAAGTCACCAACTGGATTTAATTAAGCCACGATGTTAGAGCACTCCACTGGATAATTACTGCAGTGATGAATATGTTCCAGCAGGCCACAAGTTATTTTACCCAAACTGATGGAGTAAGTAGCTTCTGATTTTTTTTAAACTACCACGTTAGAAGACATCCAACATGGTCGTAGAAAAGATTTTACTCTACTTTGGAAAGGTCAAAGTAGTGGCCTGTATCAAGCAAAGAAAACAACTAAGTGGATAGCTGAAACTACTAAAATTGTGTTCAGAACTGCCCAACGCATTATGATAACATAGGAGGATAGTGATGAGAAATGTGGTCTGACAGAAAAATATTGAATGATTGTGATCAAAGATCGCTAAAATGTTTGGAGAAATCAAATCGTAAGAAAAAAAAATCTACATTAGAGTTTTAATCTTAAATGGTTTAAGGAGGAGCATTTCCACATGCTCAATGCAAGGAGAACTCAAGAGGCTGGGGCCAAACAGCTGTGTAGCCATAAGAGGTGAACCATCATCTTCGTGGAAGAAAATTTTGAATGATTGTGAGCAGAGATCTGAAACACTCGATGAAATCAAATTGTGAAAAAAAATAATAGTCATCAGTATAGCTCACGACTGTATAAAACTATAGTAAAACAAAGAGCATTTCCACACACAATGCTAAGAGATCTCAAGGAATTGGGACTAAACACCGGTGCAGCCCTCCGGAACCCTAATTGTGAGGCTGATTGGGGAAAAAAGCTTCAGTGTGCGAGCGGGCATTAAGATTGAACTCCAGAGCAATGGAAAAAGGTCATGTGGCCTGATGAGTCAAGATATACCCTGCTCTAGAGTGATGGGCTCATTGGGGTAATAAAAGAGGTGGCTAACGTGATGCAACCATCATCCCAAGGGCCTACTGTGCAAGCCTGTGGGCAGTGTTACGATCTGGGGCTGCTTCAGTTGGTCAGGTCTAGGTTCAGCAACGATATGTGCCCAAAAAATTAAGTCTGCGCTGACTACCTGAATATACTGAATGACCAGGTTTTTACATCAATTGATTTTTTTCTTCCCTGATGGCACAGGCATATGCCAAGATTAATCAGGTTCAAATTGTCAATGAGTGGTACAGGGAGCATGAGACATAATTTTCACACGTGGATTGGTCAGAGTCCAGACTCAAACCCCACTGAGAATCTTTGGGATGTGCTAGAGAAGATTTTATACAGTGGTTCGACTCTCCAATCTTCCAATACAAGATCGTGGCAAAAAATGAATGCTACTCTGGACACAAATTAATGTTGTGATATAGCATGTGCTCATTAAAACGATGCCACAGCAAGTGTGTACCTTAATCAAAGCTCAAGGCAGTTTAACAAAACATTAGTGTGGATGACCTTTTTTTTTTGGCCGGGGAGTGCAATTCACATCACAGCAAGATTTTTGAAAATGTATTCCTCATCTCATGGCATGTGGAAAAACAAAAAAAGTGTTCAATCAATTATAAATGATCCAGCATGCCATGAATAATGTTTATGGATGAAGTAAAATCTGAAAGTACGTCATGGGGAACAGGATGCAATACAAGTACGAAACCTTATCCAATAAACACAAATTTTCACTCCACATTATTTTGTGCACCTGCAATTTTTACAAAACAATTAATTTTTCTGGGCCTATGCTGAAGATCATTGTATTTACCTTAGAATCCTCTATGGCCGGAGTCATCGAAGCCGATAACAAAAGGCTTGTGCAGACTTAAAGACTTGGAGGGATACCTGGAGGTCTCACAACAATTTTTTGTTGAAATTCAGAAGTTAGGCAGAAAGCACACTAAGACTCATTACAGTCAAATGTAAAACCACTCACATCAATTACAACACTGAGACATTCTCTCTCTCCCCCCCCCTTCGCCCATCAGTAATATACATCATTTGCTTCCAATATCCCACTGCATTGCTTCCCTCTGAAGTTCTCAAATGCCTCACTCCAGCAACTGCTAATAACTCCCCAGCCAGGTTAGTCCTCATGTTCTTCCTCATCACCACCAAAGGACAAAAGACTGCTGTTGATCACCTTTTTCCCTTCATTCTCCTCTTTCCCCTTGGGAATGTCCTTCTCTTCCTGCTTTCTCTTCTTGCTGGAGCTGGCTGTGATGCCCTGGAACTTCTCTGAAGAGCGTTTTTCTGGCTTCTTAAAAATTATTTTGCCATCTGCTGATGCCTTTTCTTCTACTACGGAAGTATGCAAAAGGTAGGTTTAAACAAGCATGAAATGTTCAGATCCCCCCAGCAGGGTTATGGCATTTTTTTGCCTGGAAATAAAATACGGTTGAGAGACGGACAAATGGACAAAAGTATGACAGGGTAATTTCAAACTCCTAAGATGTATATTTTAAATTTTGTGGAAAAATGTTGAAAGCTTTTGAAGTTCTGCCCCCAAAAAGTGTGACAGACTGAAACGCGGAAGGACTACATCCCCTTTTCGCTTTGTGATGAGGGATAAGATGTTGTTCCTAAAACACAGTATTGGGCCCCCTAAGTATGCTGGTTTCTGGTCAGGGAATTTATACAGGCCATTAATTTTTTACTAACAAGTTTAGCTGAGCAACATATATATATTGTTACATACCTAGAATAAAGTTCCAAAGTTTACATTAAAATTGACTGATAAAATATAAAACGAAGGAGAATCATTTGGAGCCTTGTCCCAAATGGCCAAAAAGTGGATACTTGGCAACTGAAACAAACCATCTCAAAAATCCAAAAAAATTAAAAACAAATACTATTATAATGACCAAAACTTTATGTGGTAATAAGATTCAGTAAAAAAAAAAAAAAAAAAATACAACAGAGAATATACTTGCACTTGCCTCCTTGCCTTTAATTTGAAACAGTCAGTCAAAACATGTTTTTAAGTCATCGGTGGCATTACAACTACAATCCCAATTCCAAAATAGTTGGGACGAAGTGTAATTGTGAATAAAATCAAAATGCAATGACTCAGATCACATTAGCCAATATGTTATTGACAATAGAGCATAGATAACATTTTGAATGTTGAAACTGAGACATTTTACATTTTTATCCACGAATCAGCTCATCTAATTTTCTGGCAGCAACAGGTTTCAGAAAAGTTAGGATAGCGGCTAAAAGGGGCTGAAAAAGCTATTAATATATAAGAGAATCAGCTGAAAGCACATTAAGCAAGTTATAAAGTTAACTGGCATCACGTGTGTAACATGATTGGCTATAAAGGGATGTCTTAGAGAGGCTGAGCCTCTCAGAAGTAAAGATGGCCTGAGGCTCTCCAACCTGTGAAGGTTTGCATAAAAAAAATTGTGGAATACTTTAAAAACAATGTTCCTCAACGTCAAATTGCAAAGGCTTTGAAGGTCTCATCATCGACAGCGCATAACATCATCAAAAGATTCAGAGAAACTGGAAAAATCTCTGCGTATGGGACAAGGCCCAAGACCTTTACTGGATGCCCACGATCTTCGGGCCCTCAGGCGCCAGTGCATCACTCACTGGCATGATTCTGTTATTGACATTACTAAATGGGCCCAGGAATACTTCAAGAAACTACTTGTCTGTAAACACAGTCTGCCGTGCCATTCACAGATTCCAACTAAAACTCTATTATGCCAAATGGAAGCCATTGTTGAGCATGATCCAGAAGTGCCGCAATGTTCTGTGGGCCAAGGCTCATTTAAAATGGACTGTAGCAAAGTATCCTGTGGTCAGACGAGTCCAAATATGACATTCTTATTGGAAATCATGGGCCTTGTGTCCTCCGGGCTACAGAGGTGAAAGACCACCCCTACTGTTATCAGTGTTCAGTTCAAAAGCCTGCATCTCTGATGGTATGGGGATGCATTTGTGCATATGGTGAGGGACACTTGCATGTTTTAAAAATAGGCGTGCAATGCACGGAATACCCCTCAGCCCGATGTCGAAGTTTTTGGAGACGCCCGCCCGCACGAAGGATAGCAATACCCCATCAGCCTTGAGGGCTGAGGGGTAAAAAGCACCATGAATGCTGAAAGGTATATAAAGGTTTTAGAGTAACATATTCTCTCCTCCAGATGACATACAGGGAAGGCCTTGTGTATTTTGGCAGGACAATGCAAAACCACATACTGCAGCTATTACAACAGCTTGACTTCGTAGTTGAAGAGTCCGTGTGCTCAACTGGCCTGCCTGCAGTCCTGATCTTTCACCAGTTGAGAACATTTAGCACGCAATTAAACGAAAAGTCTGTCAAAGGAGACCTAAAACTCTCCGGCAGCTATAAGCCTGTATGAAACAAGAGTGGGATCAAATTCCAATGCATAAACTCAAGAAACTTGTTTCCTCAATGCCCAGACGCTAGTGATGTTACGTCTGACACTGAAGCCCCGAGGTCTGTATTGATCAAAGGGGGCGTGTCCAAATGAAGCCTGTTTCGAGGCCTGTATTGTTTTTCAGAATATCACGTGACCAAAGACAAATGAGGCCTCGGTTCTCTGAAATCACGTCATTGCCTCGTTGCGTGATTCGATTTACTGAAATAGCCGCGAGAAATTCAAGACGTGTATCTGGTGAGGTACATGCAGAACACTGCTGATAACTGAGCTAACAAAAAGGAGGACATCATTCGTATTGGAACGTTTTGATATATCTCCCAATAGGGTAAAACGTAATATACAGCTGCTGAAATTAATCACATCGATGATGAGTGGTGTGTGTCTACTTAGATACAAACATGCACAGAGAGAGAGAGAGATGTGTATTTGCAGGTGTAGCCCCCATGTGTACATCACAGTAGTACTGCTGTACATCAAATGACCAGCAGATGTCGGTACTTCCTAATGAGCTATTTCACAGGGCTTCATGATCAGCATTTTTATGAAGCAATTGGCTGGAAAGATTCGATACATTCACGGGGCCTCATCACACCATCCCTACCAGACGCCTCAACTCTGTGTTTAAGAGTAAATGCTACACTATGGAAAACAGGCCCCTGCCCCAAATTTTTTTAAGACCAGTACCAGCCATCAAATTTGAAATGAGCTCATTTTGTGGATAAAATTGTAAAATTTCTCAATATTTCGTACATTTCAACATTTGCTGTATTATCTCTGTTCTACTGAGAATAAAATACTGGCTGGTGTGATTTGAAAGTAATTGCGTTTTGATTTTATTCACAATTTACACTTTGCCCCAGCTATTTAGGAATTGAGGTAGTATATTATTGTTGTTAATGCATTGCTATAGCTGATATGACGTGGCCTCAGAGGTTAAATAATCCCTCATAAGGAAAAACATTTAGCCTAGCCAACTGAGAAACTTATCAAAATTCAAGGATTGTAATTGTGGATGGCCCAAAAACAGCATACTCGTGAGCCCTTTTGGGTACCTCAGCTACTAACTACCGGCTTCAGTAAATAGCAGTAATGCCAGTTACCATTTTATCAGGCGGATACTTCCAAGGTGCACTTATACACATAGCCAGTACTCGGGTGGAAGAACATAATTTCACGTAGTCAGACTTGCCTGGTTTGGAATCTTTAATTTCATCCTTTATCTTTTGGGCCTCCTCAGCCGTTAGGTGGCCCTTCTTCAGAACAACCACCTGTGGCTTCTCGTCTTCACGGTCACTGTCATCACTATCGCCGTCCAACTTCGGCAATTCTCTCTAGGATGAACACATAACATACTTTTACCGTTAATATTTTTCGTGGTTTGAGTAGTCCAGTTAGTCTCCGAGGCTAAAAGAAGATTTCCATCCCAACTCAAACTTAATTACAAACCATTATCAACGAGTACAAGTTATATTTGTTGATATTACAAGCTAAGAAGCGTGGTAACGTTGATTCTTTGGGGTGACTGTTGCCAACAAAGGAGTGCGAACGTTAAGTTAAGAAGCTAGCTTACACGAAGCAGCAGCCTAGCTAGCTAAGTTACCTTAGTATCTACAGTCGGCCCCTCTGTGAATCCAACATCACTTTTAAATTTACGCAAAAAGGCAGGTTCTGCGGGTTTCATCCAAGCAATATTGCTTTTTTTGTTCATTGTATATGACTTTTCGCAAAAACGATTAGCTTGCTAAACATTTAAATAATCCGTTAAGTTTCAAATTGGGACCTGCAAACTATCAACTCGGTGTTGGCTGAGAAATTAAACGTCATCAACATGCGCCTCTTAGAACTTTATTTAAACATTATGACAATGCTGATTTCACACAGACGGAGCGGTCCGCAACAATGTTAAATGACGACTAATAATAGTTATATAATAATAATAATAATAATAATAATAATAGCCATAGTCGTCATCATCATCACAAGTTGAGATTTTTACCGTGCCAAAGTTTCAAAGTTTATTCAAAAACTCGGGCCTCGTCCAAGGCATGGAGTACAACATATATACAAAGATTTAACATTAAACATGCTAAGTAATCTTACATGTTACAAGGCAGCTAAATCATTTACAGTGGTTTAATAAATAAATAAATAAGACACGCATCACAATCTTGAAATTAATAATATTCAAAATATTATTTAACGGTGGTCAAAGCATTGTTTGGCTGGAAGACATTTCTTTTATAATCTTGTGGGTAAGAGAATAAATGTTAAATTAATCGATAAAAATTTGAGAGAGGGGAGACATCGCGAATTTGACTTTTTGAATACATTTCACTGTAATAAGTTTGCAATTTAGTAAAATCTCAATATTTTTTTTAAATGATAACTAATAATTAATCTTTTCATACTCAGCTTGGGAGGACACGATTTTTATTCTTAATCCACATAAACAAGTCCTTTGAAAATGCAACCCCAAATCGGAAAAAGTAGGGACGGTACGGAAAATGCGCCTAAGAAAAGCAGTGATTTCAAAATTGACGGACTTGTATTTCAATGCAGACAGAATGAAGACCAGGGCCCCATTACAGAAAGCAGGGTAAATAACTCTGAGTTTGTTCACAATGCCAGCTCAGTCCAACTCTGAGTCAGTTACCACGGCAACATACTCCGTGAAGCTAACCTGCTCGCTGGCAGGTTTTCTTCAAGTAACTTCGAGTTTCTCTCCTCCTGAGCCTGCAGACTGAGGTCGCGCTCAAAAAGTTTGCATACCCTCTCTATATTTGTGAAATTTTGCTATTTATTTTGAAAACATCACTCATCATGCAAAACACTGGCTATTTATATAAGGATAGTGATCAAGTGAAGTCATTTATCATCATATAGGTGTTTTGCTCCTTGTCAACTGGAATCAATGGCCCTGATCAGAAGTTTACATACCCTTCTTCTTCTTTGTTGAGTTTTATAGGCGTATACAATACAGCTACAAGGTGCATTACCGCCACCAACTGATATGGAGTGTGGATCAAGAGGTCGAGTATTTATCATTCGTCCAAAAAAAAAAAAAAAAAAATCATATCTTATCAATTAGGTTTGTCATTATAAAATACTGAACCATTATTTTACGACACTTCTCAAATCCTCATGTAGGATATCTATTAAATTGAAGTGCATTTTTCCTTTCTTAAGTTTTCAGTCATAACCTCCTCTCAGCGTTGTACTAAGTTGGCACTTTGTGTAAATTGTAAATAAAAACAGAATACAATGATTTGCAAATCCTTTTCAACCTATATTCAATTGAATACACTGCAAAGACAAGTTACTTAATGTTGGAATAGGTAAACTTGGTAATTTTTTGCAAATAATAGCTCATTTGGAATTTGATGCCTGCAACATGTTTCAAAAAAGCTGGCACAAGTGGCAAAGAAGACTGAAAGAGTTGAGGAATGCTCATCAAACACTTATTTGGAACATCCCACAGGTGAACGGGCTAATTGGGAAAAGGTGGGTGCCATGATTGGGTATAAAAGCGGCTTCCCTGAAATGCTCAGTCATTCACAAACAAGGATGGGGCGAGGGTCACCACTTAGTGAACAAATGTGTGAGCTGATTGTCGAACAGTTTAAAAACAACATTCCTTAACGAGCTATTGCAAGAAATTTAGGGATTTCATCATCTATGGTCCGTAATATCGTCAAAAGGTTCAGAGAGTCTGGAGAAATCACTGCACGTAAGCGACAAGGCCGAAAACCAACATTGACTGCCCGTGACCTTCGATCCCTCAGGCGGTACTGCATCAAAAACCGACATCAGTGTGTAAAGGACATCACCACATGGGCTCAGGAACACTTCAGAAAACCACTGTCAGTAACTACAGTTCGTCGCTACATCTGCAAGTGCAAGTTAAAACTCTGCAATGCAAAGCGAAAACCATTTATCAACAGCATCCAGAAACGCCACCGGCTTCGCAGGGCCCAAGCTCATCTAAGATGGACTGATGCAAAGTGGAAAAGTGTTCTGTGGTCTGACGAGTCCACATTTCAAATTGTTTTTGGAAACTGTGGACGTCGTGTCCTCCGGACCAAAGAGGAAAAGAACCATCCGGACTGTTATAGGCGCAAAGTTCAAAAGCCAGCATCTGTGATGGTATAGGGGTGTATTAGTGCCCAAGGCATGGGCAACTTACACATATGTGAAGGCACCATTAATGCTGAACGGTACATACAGGTTTTGGAGCAACATATGTTGCCATCCAAGCAACGTCTTTTTCATGGACGCCCCAGCTTATTTCAGCAAGACAATGCCAAGCCACATTCTGCACGTGTTACAACAGCATGGCTCCATTGTAAAAGAGTGCGGGTACTAGACTGGCCTGCCTGTAGTCCAGACCTGTCTCCCATTGAAAATGTGTGGCGCATTATGAAGCGTAAAATACCACAACGGAGACCCCGGACTGTTGAACAACTTAAGCTGCACATCAAGCAAGAATGGGAAGGAGTTCCACCTGAAAAGCTTCAAAAATTGGTCTCCTCAGTTCCCAAGTGTTTACTCAGTGTCGTTAAAAGGAAAGGCGATGTAACACAATGGTAAAAAGGCCCCTGTGCCAACTTTTTTGCAATGTGTTGCTGCCTTTAAATTCTAAGTTAATGATTTTTTGCAAAAAAAAAATAAAGTTTCTCAGTTTGAACATTAAACATCTTGTCTTTGCAGTGTATTCAATTGAATGTAAGTTTAAAAGGATTTGCAAATCATTGTATTCTGTTTTTATCTACGATTTACATAACGTGCCAACTTCACTGGTTTTGGGTTTTGTAATTCAATGAAACAACAGTGTCACAGTTAAATGGCCTAAATGGGCCTTTTGGAAAGCTCAGCTGAGCAAATTTTTTTACAGGTAGCGAGTTCTGTGAATACTCTAACAAGTAGGACAGGCGCAGTGAACAGCTGATTTGCTTTCTGCACAAAAAATGCATCAAGAAAATTTAACGATTGCGCTATTTCAAATTATTCTAATTCGTTGACCAGCACTTGTAGTGGGAGAAATTGCGAGGAGAAGGATACATTTGACCAGACCTGTCACTCTTTTCATGACCTGTGAAGCTTTTTGAGGATTTTTGCCAGTGTTGGAGCATTTTCCTCACCCGGAACATCACCAAGCAACCCCATCTCAAGGGACTGTAAATATTTTTTTTCTTGTATATATCAATCTTGGTCAGTAGAGTAGATTGTAGGTTAGTGTTAGTCTTTGTTTAATGAAATGTGTTTAAGTTTTAAAATTATGTCGGTCATCCCTTGCTGTCGTAAATGTAATAAAAAATTGGGGCCATAACAAATTGTGTGCTCGTCCGGGATAGACCATTGTGTGAGTCATTTATTGAAAATTTAACATTTCAAATTGTAAAATTGTTTTTTGAATTTTCCTATATATATATATATATATATATATATATATATATATATATATATATATATATATATATATATATATATATATATATATTTATATATATATAGACAGATCAACAGCAATGGATGAATTTCTTGGCATCACCAACCGTCGAGGTTTGAGACATTTAGAGCTGACAGGTAAAACCAGCCATGCGAAAAGCAAGACTGGCTAGAGAGATTGTTGAATATTACATTGATGAAAATGTGTTTGCACCAGGAGATCTGGAACAGTTTCCAGTGGAAAATCCAAGTATAGAAATGGAACTTAAATTAAAAATGCTAGAGATTGAAAGGGAGGAAAAAGAAAAACAAAGGCAGTTTGAGTTAGAAAAATTAGCAAGAGAAGACAAACAAAGAATTTGAGAGGGAAGAAAGAGAGAAAGAAAGGGAAGAAAAGGAAAAACAAAGAGAATTTCAGTTAGAAAAATTAGCAAGACAGAGAGATTTCAATTTACAGAAATTCGATAAAGGAAGGCTCCAAATGGAGCAACTAAAAATAAAAATAGCAACTGAAAATAAATTTTGGGCTAGCCAGGAGGTAAAAAAAGGATTTTGACAACTATTTCCAGTGTTTTCAAAAGGTAGCAAAGAGTTACCAGTGGCCAAAGGAACACTGATGTTGCAAACTGTCCTCAAGGGTAAAGCTCAACAAGCCTATTCGGCTTTGTCTGCAGATGATTCCTCTGATTATGAGGTTGTCAAAAAGGTTATTTTGAGAGTTTATGGGTTGATTCCAGAGGCTTACCAACAGAAATTCTGAGGTCTGAAGAAATCTGAAAATCAGACTTATGTGGAATTTGCTAATGAGAAGAAGGTTTGGTTTGAGCGCCGGTGTACTTCTATGGAGGTCAAGGATGATTTCAACTCACTAAAAGAGATGGTGTTAGTTGAAGAATTCAAGAACTGTGTTAAGGAGGATATTGTGACCTACCTTAATGAGAAGCGTGCACTGAATTTGGAATCAGCTGCCAAATTTGCAGATGAATATGTTCTCACACAAGTCCAAATTTCAGTGTAGCAGTAACAAAAGATGGTTCCAGTTTCAGAAAAAAAGGTAATGGTGATACCAAAGATTCCTCACCCAAACACAAAGACAAATCTGGTGATGGTGCTCAGAAATCCAGTCACAGGTCTGATCAAAGTGTGAAAGCTGACAGTGACAAAAGTGGTCTAGTTTGCAGTTATTGCAAGAAATTTGGTCATGCTACAACTAACTGTTGGTTCCTTAAAGCTAAGAAAAAAAAAAGAAAAGGATACCAAACCAAATACCTTTGTGAAAACAAGGTTAGAAACCCCTGTAGTAGATGACCGATCTGCGAAATTGCCTGCTCCTTGTGGGGCGAAGAAGCCTGATACTACTGACTTTGTGAGGGAGGAATTTCTTCCATTTGTGTTGGAGGGATTTGTGGCTCTGAATGAGCATTCTCCTCCTGTCCCCATTTATATCCAAAGGGATACCGGAGCTTCTCAGTCACTTTTGTTGATGGACTCCTTGGAGTTAAGTGATGAGACCGCTTCTGGGGATTTCATACTTGTACAAGGTATTGAAGGAAGGACTGTATCTGTACCCCTGCGCTCTGTATTCTTGAAGTCAGATTTAGTTACAGGACAGGTAAAGGTGGGACTTATGTCAAGTCTACTTATCAAGGGTGTTTTCTCTGTTGCTAGGCAATGACCTTACTGGGGGCAATGTAGTTCCCCCTGTTCATCTTACTTCACAGCTGAGCACTGAAGATGGCGATGAAGACCAATCTCTCTATCCTTCCTGTGCAGTGACCCGTGCTATGGCTAAGAAGGCTCAAGAAGAAAATTATGTGGTGCCGTCCAACACATTGAATAGTCATGACTCAGGTGGTTCGCCTCATGACTCTGTTCGGCCTACTATGGTTTCTCCGTTTGAGGACTTATCAGACACTTATCAGTTAATTGTTCAGCCAGCCAGATGGGTTTGGTGATTCTGATGTGTCTGGAGACTTGTCTCTGTCCAGAAAGCGGTTGATTGAGGAGCAAACTAATGATCCTGAAATTTGTGTACTAAAGAGGAGAGCCCTTCCTGATAAACAAATAGACGCAGTTCCAGTTGGGTATTATCTCAGGGATGGTGTGTTGATGTGGAAGTGGCACCATCCTGATATCGCTGCCAATGCAGATTGGGCAGTGGTCAAGCAAATTGTTGTTCCGAAGGTCTACAGGAATGAGTCTTAACAATGGCTCATAGTTTACCTTTAGGAGGTCATCTTGGTGTTAATAAGACTGTTGATAAGATTAAGAAACACTTTTTCTGGCCTGGGCTTCGGAAAGATGTTTCCAACTTTTGCAAAACCTGTCACACATGTCAGGTAGTTGGAAAACACCAGTTAGACCCACCTGTAGCTCCATTGCAGCCTATCCCAGCATTTGGGGAGCCCTTCTCTAAGGTCATTGTTGATTGTGTTGGTCCATTACCTAAGACTAGATCTGGAAATCAGTGCTTGTTGACAATCATGTGTGCATTTACCAGATTCCCTGAAGCCATACCTCTACGTAACATCAAGGCAACTGCAATCTCAAAGGCTTTGATAAAGTTCTTCACGTTGTTTGGCCTTCCCAGCAAAATTCAGTCAGACCAAGGTAGCAATTTCACTTCTGGTTTGTTTCAGCAGGTTGTGTATGAACTAGATGCGAAGCAGATTCTTTCTAGTGCCTACCATCCAGAGAGTCAGGGTGCCTTAGAGCGGTTTCATTCCACTCTCAAGACAATGATGAGGACTTATTGTTATGACCATGAGAAAGACTGGGATGAAGGTATTCATTTGCTGTTGTTTACAGCTAGAGAAGCAATGCAGGAGTCTACTGGATTCAGTCCGTTTGAGCTAGTGTTTGGCCATGAAGTGAGAGGACCTTTGCTATTGTTGAGTGAACAATGGCAAGAGAAAGAGCCGCATATCAGTCTGTTAGACTATGTTAGCAAGTTCAAGGAAAGATTGCGTGCAGCTTGTGACCTAGCCAAAGAGAACTTGAAATCAAGTCAGTGTTGGGGTAATGGCCTCGCACAGAACACCAATATTGGGAAAAATGCAATTTGCCTAATGATATCAATATTATTAATTTGACTATCCAAAAAAATATGATATTGTGATATTAATATTAAATATTAATATAAATACCTCGGGGCACCACCCTTCCTCAGTGAAGTGAAAACAATAGCCAATTAATAAAACCTCAGTCTCAATATCCACAAAGCTATTAATTTGGAAATTGATTAATAATTAAATTAATAATTGTAACCAACTTACCCAATCAATAGTTAGATTGAAGGATTCAGAGTTCTGAATTGTAGAGGTTGGCAGTTTCATTCACTCTTGCACAATATTAATAACCACAGCATAAGTCTTAAAGGAATATTTATTTAATTGAAACAAATAAAACACACAATCTAGACTACACTAAACACTATAACCACATTGAAGGAGGTTTGTGTGTGTGTGTGTGTGTGTGTGTGTGTGTGTGTGTGTGCGTGCGGGTGTGCGTGAGAGAACAAAAGGATGATCTGAGGTGTGAGTGGGGGGGGGGGGGGGAGGGGGATTGCTGACCATGTGGAGTGGGGGAAGGCAACCCTACTGTAACAAAGACCATATCTTTGTAGCAATGGAAAGTTTAGAGTTTTAAAGTCAGTCAAATGACTTAAAACGCTCAATGTTGTTTGTGTTTGTGTGTATTACGTTAAAATGAAGAGATGAGTGTGTTTTGCACAGGAAAGGCACCGTGTTAGTCTACAGGAGGTTATTTGCATGCAAGAGCTTGTCTGCTATACATTAATACCACCCTGTCCAAGTAAAACACAATCCTAAAAGCAGTCACAACAACTATCATTTAACAAATACACACAGTCACTTTTAGTCTTAAAGGAAGGTTTGTGCCCAGTTGTTACCAGTCCTTAGTTGAGGAAAGAGGTTTGGTAGTTGCTGGAGGATCCGATCGTGGGGGATGTTGATCCGGCTGGGAAGAGCGGTTCTGGTGCTGCGAAAGTCCGTGTCTTTGCTGTGGGAAGAGGAGTGAGGCTGGCCGCTCCTCAAAAGCAAGCTGTTGCTTCCAAGGCTGCTCTACTCCTGGTAGCGTGGCTACCAACATGGCCAGTCTATGCTGGGCCTAAGAGGTGGGGGAGGAGGACCCCAGCCTGAGCAGTCTGCTGGGGTCCAGAAGCCTCTCCAAGGGAGAGACAGAGAGTCCAGAGCCAAGAGTCCAAGAGCCAAGAGAGAATCCAAGAGAGCAGAAAAGAGAGGGGAGCTCCAAGAGAGAGGGGACATCCAAGAGAGAGATAAAATGGTTGACCACTGCTTTTATGTACCTGGCCTGCTGGTGGGAGGGGCTTGCAGGCAGAGAGTGGTCATGGGAAATCCAGGGATCCATTTTGAATTTCCACACATATGAAAGTTTTCCTCCATGTGAGACCCCAACATCAGGGAAAAATGAAAACTTGGTATGATCATAAGGCTAGAAGCCGTGAGTTTAAACCAGGAGGCAAGGTTCTTGTGTTGTTTCCCTTGCAGTCCAATCCATTGCAGGCTAGATTTCATGGTCCGTATGAAATCCTGGCAAAACTCAATGATCTCAATTACATTATGAAGACTCCAGATAGGAGAAAGCCAAAACAGGTGTGTCACATTAACATGCTGAAGCCTTATCATGACAGAAATGCTAGGGTTGCAGCTGTCACTTCAGATTCTCCCATGGTCGAGACGTGTGAAGATGAGGGGGAGTTTCAAGATGATGAACCAAGAATTAAAGCTGAGGTTCTTTCATGTAAATTGTCAAATTCTGAAGTGTTGTAAAATCTTGATGTAAAACTCCAGCACTTAGAACCCTCACAGAAAGATCAGTTTGAGAGATTGATCAAGAAATATAAAGATCTATTTCCTGATGTTCCAAAGAGAGTTTCTATAGCTTCTCATGATGTAGATGTTGGTGATGCCAAACCAATGAAACAGCATCCATACCGGATGAATCCTGAAAAGAGAGAGATTGCTGAGTGTAATGCGAATAGAAGCCACTAGATGGCAGTATTGACCTTTCTTATGTTCAGCCAGACTGGAGCTAGGTTTGGGCATGTTTTGGGCATGTCTGGGACAATGTAGGAGTGGTTTGCAAAAGAGTATATACGGAGGAAAATTGAGGGAGTGGAGTAGTAGGAGAAATTGCAAGGAGAAGGATACATCTGACCAGACCTGTCATTCTGTTCAAGACCTGTGAAGTTTTGTGGATTTTCGCCTGTGTTGGAGCATTTCCCTGTCTCAGGACATCACCAAGCAACCCAACCAAAGGGACTGTAAATATTTTTGTTCTTGTGTTTATCAATCTTGGTCAGTAGAGTAGATAGTAGATTTGTTAAAAGTGTTTGTTAATTAAATGTGTTTAAGTTTTAAAATTTTGTCTGTCATCCTTTGTTGTCGTAAATGTCATAACAAATTGGGGCCATAACATGAGAAAGAGGTTGAGTGCATGTTTGAACATCATATTATCAGACCCTCTAACTCAGATTGCAGTTCACCCTGTGTGCTAGTTCCAAAACCTGATGGAAGTACTAGATTCTGTACAGACTATCGCAAAGTCAATGCTGTAACTAGAACTGATATGTTTCCAATACCTAGGATTGATGACTGTATCGATAGAGTAGGGCAAGCAAAGTTTCTGACCAAGATTGATTTATTGAAGGGTTATTGGTGTGTGCCTTTAACTGAGAGGGCCAAGAGCATCTCTGCTTTTGCCACACCATCTGGGTTGTACCAGTATGTAGTCCTACCCTTTGGCATGAAAAATGCCCCAGCCACATTCCAAAGGATGATACAGTCTACAATCGCCGGATTGCCACACACGGGTGCGTACATCGACGACCTGATCACATGGAGTGACTCCTAGGATGAACATTTGAAAGATGTAGAGACGTTGTTCCAGCGCTTGACCCAGGCAATCCTGACTGTTAACCTGAACAAGAGTGATTTTGGTTGTGCGACTGTCACGCATCTTGGCTACGTCATAGGCCAGGGTAAGGTGGCACCCATAAATGCTAAAGTCCAAGCCATCATGGACTTTCCAGTTCCTAACAACAAAAAAGCTTTGCGCCGCTTCCTTGAAATGATCGGGTACTACCGCAAGTTCTGCAAGAACTTTGCTGAGATTGCTCTCAGTCTCACCAACCAACTGAAGAAAGGCATAAACTTCACCTGGGATGAAGCATGCCAAAGAGCCTTCGATCGCCTGAAGTGTCTGCTGTGTCACTTCCGTGCTCAAATCTCCTGACTTCAACAAACCGTTCTCCATCACGGTCGATGCGAGCGACCAAGCTTGTGGATCTGTGCTCCTACAGAGAAGTGACTCTGATGACATTGAGCATCCCGTGGCATACTTCTCCAGGAAGTTCAATCGCAACCAAAGGATCTATTCCACCATAGAGAAGGAGCTGTTAGCTCTGGTTCTATCTTTACAACACTTTGAGGTTTATGTTTGTACAGGGCAAAAGCCAATGATTGTGTACACTGACCACAATCCGTTAATGTTTTTGAGTAAGATGAAAAACAAGTATCGGAAATGGTTGAATTGGAGTTTGAATTTATAGGAGTTTGACTTGGAAATTAAGCATGTAAAGGGTACTGACAATGTAATTCCTGATTGCTTATTCCGTGTTTGAGTATGTATATACATCACGTGTTTATTTGAATATTGTATTATATGTATATATACACAAGTGTCTACTTAACCATTATTGTATTGAAAAGAAAAATTTTGCCTTCATGAGTCAACATTTTTCCCTTTTGGAATGGAGGTGTATTGTGGAAAGATGCCACTAGATGGCTGTATTGACCTTTTTTTTGTTAAGCCCAGCCTAGAGCTAGGTTTGGGCATGTCCTGGGCATGTCTGAGACGGAAAGTCCCAGAGAGAAAAAAAAGTCTAAATATGGGAGGGGGCTGCAAAAGAGTATATACGGAGAGAAATTGTGAGAGTAAAGTAGTAGGAGAAATTGCAAGGAGAAGGATACATTTGACCAGACCTGTCACCCTTTTCATGACCTGTGAAGCTTTCTGTGGATTTTTGCCTGTGTTGGAGCATTTTCCTCACCCGGAACGTCACCAAGCAACCCCATTTTCTTTTATCTTGTATATATCAATCTTGGTCAGTAGAGCAGATTGTAGGTTAGAGTTAGTCTTTGTTTAATAAAACGTGTTTAAGTTTTAAAATTGTGTCTGTCATCCCTTGCTGTCGTAAATGTAATAACAAATTGGGGTCATAACAGTAGTTACTCTAGCAGCACATTTGAAAGCCTTTGGGTGTAACCATTTTGTAATTACTGTAGCAGCACCTTTGAATTTTTTATTTATTTTTTTTTCTTTCTGTTATTTTTCTTTCTGTTAAACCCCCATGTCTGGGGAAATACAATACAATCCAGGCCTGGAAATATACGACGGCACTCGCGGCATTTGCTGCCGAATTCGACAGAATCGCCGCCAATTGTACTATTAAACGACGGCAACCTTTTGCCGTTGAAAAAATCATGTTTGTCTTTCTTCTTCATCCCCATTCTTTGGAATCTTGTTTAAAGTACAGTACAATAACTGATCCGAGTGTGCCATTTAGTGATACAATATTGTAACTGCGTGCATAAATTTGCAGCTCCATGTCCGCTAGCATCAACATCTGTACAAAGCGGCTAAGATACCCTGCGAACACCGTTGCTTGACTCGAATGCACCATATGCAGATAATCCTTAAATGAGGAATTACATTCATATTTTAATGCGTAACGTGTAACGAAGTGGTCTGTGTCAAAGTAACGAAGTGAGAGTATATTTTTTATCTTTTAAATGTAGTAGTCCCAGTTCAAAAAAAAAAAAAAATCAAGTAGACTACAAATCCTCAAAAAAAAAACGACTTAAGTTTGCAACAAAGCACATGTACACCTCTGTATGATGATGTATTCCAAGTCCTTTCATTGTACCCGTTTTCTCTCGTATCGGTTGCGAGATTCAATAGGAAGAGTAACTCAGTAGACTACCCGGTACCGACCAAAATGCCATCGAACGGTAAACGAATTGGAACGCAACCCATCATGAAATAACATAGTAACAGCGCATATCATTGGAAAGCTGAGAGTCTTGGGAATCTATATAAAGATAACTTAGTGAAAAAACATGTTTTGTTCGCTAAAACAGTCAAATTGAAACGTCATGTTTCAAAACCCCCCCGAAACTCCCCCTTGAATCGCGTCATCCAACCCTTAAACCGGTGTTTACATCCGAAGCCTGTATCCGACCCTGGCATGCTTGGTCTTTAAATATCCGTAAGAACCCAGCAAATTCGAATATCCACCATGTTTTGCTGATATTACGTATGGTAGATGCATTATCCAACTCAAACAAAACAGTTTCATTATAAAAAAACCAAACGCGAACTTTTCTCCGGTAAAAAAAAAAAAACAAGACATTTTGAATAGTTCTCCATTATTTACACTGGATTGACACTGTTCGCCGTGTTTGTTAGACTTTCACGATCACGTAGACACCCCATGCATGTCTGTAGGACCTATCATTGTCGAGTTACAAGTCTTGAAAGCCAAAGGGTGCATCTCAAAGTGTAGGCAGCATCCTTCGAAGGCTGCATTTTTAGGGGCCATCACTTACGTCCATCCACTAAACTGACATTTAGGGAAAGAGACAAGGCTAAATTTAGGGCTAGGTTTAGGTCCAGGGGTTAGAGTTATGGTTAAAGTTAGGGAAACCAGCGGTGACTCGCTTAAAAGAAAGCAGTTTAACGGAGATGATATGGCGTTACGTTAGTTTGGCGGATGTTATCAAGTGACGACCCCTAAAAATGCAGCCATCAAAGGATGCAGCCTAGGCTTTGAGATTCACCCAATGAGTCTTGCATACTTGAAATCACACTAACTTTATTTGATTGACGGTTGCTCCGTCATATCACAAGCTACGAAGATGGGACCAAAATGTCCTTGTAGCCAATAAGGAGACCTTTACAACGAGGTATAGCACTTCCCCCTCACTCTCTCGGGAAACCTGGGAAATTGAGTGCGTATTTGTCATAGAAGGCCAGAGCGTAAAGAAGCTCTATTATAGCAGGTCTCTCTCCTACGCAAAACTTTCGTATTTTGCGCAAAAATGCCTAAACGGCAGAAAAACAAAACACTCGGAGGAAGAAGGGGCAAAGGAAGAGGAAAGACAGAAAGTGATATTGAGGAAGAAATAAAAGAAATAGAAGAAAGTGAATGGATGGGAAGGACCCCGATTTTGAAAGGTGAGTAGCCTAATCATTATGTCTATTTGAACAAAACAATATAAACTATGCTTATTTTTATCCTAACATAATTACAGTGTATAATGAGGATTTTCCAATGATGTGCAGCATGTTTGTGTAGAATGTGAATTGAGTTGGGAAGAGTTGGGAATTGCTGTCGTAGAACACAAAAATGCCGTGGAGAGCCCTTCATCTCCTCAGCATTTCTTTTTAGAAATGCTGCAGTAAGCAAATTGGGAATTTCCAGGCCTGCAATCATACAAATATCATACATACATACAGATTAAAATGTTTTAAGATAACACACCATCACACAAGTAAAAAAAAAACTAAAACATTACTCACAGCATACAAAGTCATAGCAATTATGTTACAGACAGTGACTAGTACCAATCATGGCTTTACAGATGGTGGACTGGGATGATGATCAATCATGATAAGCCTATATAATATTATAAATGTATGGTGACTAGGATCAATCATGATAAAACAGATGTAGTGACTGAGACCAAGAGCATTAATGAGCTAGCTGTGGGCTCTACACAGCAGCTTGACTAGATTATAAGTATTAGAGTCTCTGTGCAAAAAATCTAATTCATGTAGAAGACAATGTAACGAATCCACAACGCCATCCCCTTTTGTACAAACAGAGTGTCGCCCTCTACGATTGTTATTAAACACAGTCTCTGTAGGGGAGAGACCCATTGAAATAATTCTACTAGCTAAAGTATTAGGAATATGTTCGCCTGTTATGGCATATAACAATATAAAATGTGAACATAGATCTAGCACAGGAGAGTCAACCTTGAATATACGCAGCCAGAGGGAAACATTCATGTTATCAATAATATCACGTACAGGTGGAATGGCTAGTGCCTTTAAGTATTTTAGTATGGCGATAATAATTACTTAAACCCAAAGATCGCTTAATAAGACAACCTTGGAGAGACTCTAGTTTCTTATACTGAGTATTATTAAGAGACATTGTATCCAAACCGTATATTAAAGTTGGGTGACAAATTGAATTCTACGCATAAGATTTTATATGAACCGGTAAACCTGGATATGGCATGCCTGCATTGTCAAGGCTGAAAAACGCTTGTCAACACTTCCTCAGCCTGTGCTCAACGTGGGCATCAGGACGACCATCACTGGATAGCATTACAACAAAGGTTTCTATCACATTCACATTTTCCATTGTATTTTCACCTAGTCACCAATACGGCTCAGAGACAAACAAGTTTTTCCCGTAAGTCATACATTTAGACTTTTTTATTCCAAATTTGAAACGCCACATTGTAGAATAACTTTGACACATGTCAATCATTGACTGCAGCCCGGTCACAGTGGCGCTGATTAACAAAGTGTGATGTGAATATAGGCTACTAGATGGCAGTATTTACCTTTTTTTTGTTAAGCCCAGACTGGAGATATGTTTGGACATGTTCTGGGCATGTCTGAAACAAGTCCCAGAGAAAAGAAAAAAAAGTCTAAAAGGTGGGAGGGGTCTGCAAAAGAGTATATAAAGGGGAGAATTGAGACAGTAAAGTGGTAGGAGAAATTGCAAGAAGAAGGATACATGTGACCAGACCTGTCATTCTGTTCAAGACCTGTAAAGTTTCTTTTGTGGATTTTTGCCTGTGTTAGAAAATTTTTCTCACCCAGGACATCACCAAGGGACCCAACCAAAAAGGGACTGTAAATATTTCTGTTTTGTTAATTCAATCTTGGTCAGTAGTTTAGTTAAAGTCCTTGTTTTGTTAATTAAATGTGTTCAAGTTTTTAAAACTGTGTCTGTCATCCCTTGCTGTTGCTGTTGTGTTGGAAATGTAATAACAAATTGGGGCCATAACAAAAGTCACATCGTCAGTGTATGCAAAAGAATTAAAGGAGTTATTTCCAATGTAGAAACCGGTCTCAGATTTAGACAGATCAACAAGTAAATCATTAATGAATATGCTGAATAGATGCGGCAACAGTAGGCTACCCTGCCTCGTACCGCGTGATACTGTGAAGACCTTACTATATTCATCATTCCATCTAACAGTGGTTTTCAAATTATTGTACCATTCATATAAAAGTATCCAATGAGAATCTGCGATGTTATTCCACAATTTGTATAAAAGTGCACTATGCCATATACTGTCAAAACATTTTTCTGCTTCCAAATCACATATAAATACTGGTGAGCCACTGGACTTAAGTATGAGGCAACATCACTTAAAAGCGTACAACCGAATTCCATACCCCGAGACTCTCTGAATCCAAATTGTGTTCTACTAGTGTTACCTTCTGGCAACACTAACATTTCAATAAGTTTTGTGTGCACAGAACTAAGTGTAATAGGTCTATAGTTTTCTGGCAAATTAGGGTGTAATGTTGGTTTTTTAAGTATCAGTGCAATGACACCCAGCGTAAATACTGTAGGAACACACCCTACCGGAGAACAGCAGAATAAAGAGAAACGAGTTTATCACAAAGTATATCACTCTTACCATAAACTCAGTGTTCTGTGCTAACACCATCAATACCGGGCGAACATCCCTGCTTAAGAGAGGAAATCAGATCACTGACTTGATCAATAGATATATTAACAACTGGCAGAGAGCGAGATTTTAACGTAATATATTTCAGTGTCACTATTAGTATTACGTTGCTGTTCTTACGAAAATACACCATCATGCTGCATGATAGATGCATAATGATCGGCCATCTGTTCAATCGGGATGACAGCAGGCTTTTTCTTCTGCCGCTGGCCACGGATACGGTTCCTAAACTTTTTAAGATTTTGGGACCTAAACAAATTAGCAGTAATATCTTGATCCCTGTCTTTTATACCTTGTACACACCGTCTGTAAGTATGACAGAACAGCTTTTTAGCATGCTTATAACACTCAAAAACCGCATCACTGCGGGGATGGCCATTTTTATTCCACAACTGCCACCAGAGACGTTTCTAATCATGTATACGACTCAATTCAGGACACCAAAATGGTTTTGGCTTGTATTTTTGCACTGATAGACAACCAGCATCAGCAGCTGCTGAATGCATAGCTTTGTTAAGTTGTTCAATCTAAGAACCCAGACATGCCCTAACGGATTGTGTATCCATACCCTCTGTTACTACCAGCGGATCCATCTGCCACTGCTTCTCTGTAAGAAGCGAATGGGACTGGTCACAACGCCTAGTGTCACACCAGTCAGGAGTGGCGTATGTAGTGAACTCAGAACACACATTAGTCTTGTTACTTACACGTACCTTAGCCTCATTTACCCCAGATACAGAAAACACCATCCGGAGAGGCAGGTGATCACTAACGTTACCCTCTTCCTCTTCTATGATTTCACAAAGCAAAAGAGAGGAACTATTATGTAAAGTAACTAACATATGATCAATCCATGTGTACGCTTTGCTAGCATGACAGAAAAATGTACAGTTTACAGGTTGAGGAAACATAAGATCAGCTGCGACAAGATTATTTGCAATCATAAAATCATACAATATGTTATTATGAGCCGTATAACCTGAGCTCTTATACCACTTTCTGTTTAATGTTGCTTCATGATGTAGTTTTACATTAAAATCTCCGCAGAGCTTTACAGGAACATCACAACCGTATTTATCTATAATAGTTTGCAATGCATCTAAAGTGGCCAAAAAAACTTCTGTCTGATCCCTATCGCCACTTTTATAAAAAGGCATGTATACACACACGATTATCTCCAGTGTTTCTCCTGAAATATCACATAATGCAATTGGTAGGATCCTGTCACATGACGTTTCTAAGTCACGATACGATAAGTAATGTTGAGTTTTGCATATAATGGCTACGCCGCCATAAGGGCGGCCTGCATAGTCGTTTGGGGCGTCCACCATACCGGACTTAACAAAACAGCTGTAAGATAATAAGGGTGAACGATTCTCCTGCAGCACCACAGACTCTATAAGAGAGACTTCATGGGGCCTAAGCCAAGTCTCACTCAAACATAAAATGTCACGTCCTTAATCTATCACGAATATAACGAGCGGATTATTTGAATCCCTTACAGTTCATCGACTCAAGACATAATTAATCAAAATTATGATTAAGATTATGCGTCAGCGTACCTGTCGTGCCTTGCTTGTTGCTCATATTGTCCATCATGTCCACGAATGTAGCCGGTGCAGTCGCCTCGGGCATACTCCCGGTTGGGCCAGGAGTCACCCTCCAAGTCTCTGTGATGTCGGGCGTCATATCCGCCGTCCTCGTCTCAGGTTTCTTCCCTGCTTTGTCTGCGGTCCTCCCAGCCCCTATGCGTGTTAGCAGCTCGGATGTGCCAAGATCGCTGGGAGCTGGATCTCGACATGTTGTTTGCTGGCCTGCTGCGGAAGCGGGGTGAATGTCTTTGGGTGTAACTCTTTTTGTAGTTACTCTAGTTGCACATTTGTATGTGTTTGGGGTGTAACCATTTTGTAGTTACTCTAGCAGCACCTTTGAATGTCTTTGGGTGTAACTGTTTTTGTAGTTACTCTAGCAGCACATTTGAATGTCTGGGTGTAACTCACTTTATGTAGTTACTCTACTAGCAAATTTGAGTGAGAGTGTCACTCTCTTTTTGTTGTTACTCTAGCAGCACATTTGAGTGTCATTGGGTGTAACTCTATTTTTGTTGTTACTCTAGTAGGACATTTGAATGTCTTTGGGTATTACTCTTTTTTCGTTGATACTCCAGCAGCACATTTGAATGTCTGAGTGTAATTCCCTTTATGTAGTTACTCTAGTCGTAAATTTGAATGTGAGTGTAACTCTCTTTTTGATGTTACTCTAGCAGCACATATGAGTGTCATTGGGTGTAACTCTATTTTTGTTGTTACTCTAGTAGGACATTTGAATGTCTTTGGGTATAACTCGCTTTTCGTTGTTACTCTAAAAGCACATTTGAACGTCTGGGTGTAACTATGTACAAACCCAAAACCAGTTAAGTTGGCACGTTATGTAAATCGTAGATAAAAGCAGAATACAATGATTTGCAAATCCTTTTCAACTTATATTCAATTGAATACACTGCAAAGACAAGATGTTTAATGTTCAAACTGAGAAACTTTTTTTTTTTTTGCAAGTAATCATTAACTTAGAATTTAAAGGCAGCAACACATTGCAAAAAAGTTGGCACAGGGGCCTTTTTACAACTGTGTTACATCACCTTTCCTTTTAACGACACTCAGTAAATGTTTGGGAACTGAGGAGACCAATTTTTGAAGCTGAAAAGGTGGAACTCTTTCCCATTCTTGCTTGATGTACAGCTTAAGTTGTTCAAGAGTCCGGGGTCTCCATTGTCGTATTTTACGCTTCATAATGCGCCACACATTTTCAATGGGAGACGGGTCTGGACTACAGGCAGGCCAGTCTAGTACCCGCACTCTTTTACTATGGAGCCATGCTGTTGTAACACGTGCAGAATGTGGCTTGGCATTGTCTTGCTGAAATAAGCAGGGACGTCCATGAAAAAGACGTTGCTTGGATGGCAACATTTGTTGTTCCAAAACCTGTATGTACCTTTCAGCATTAATGGTGCCTTCACATATGTGTAAGTTGCCCATGCCTTGGGCCCTAATACACCACCATACCATCACAGATGCTGGCTTTTGAACTTTGCGCCTATAACAGTCCAGATGGTTCTTTTCCTCTTTGGTCCGGAGGATACAACGTCCACAGTTTTCCAAAAACAATTTGAAATGTGGACTCGTCAGACCACAGAACACTTTTCCACTTTGCATCAGTCCATCTTAGATGAGCTTGGGCCCAGAGAAGCCGGCGGCGTTTCTGGGTGCTGTTGATAAATGGCTTTCGCTTTGCATTGCAGAGTTTTAACTTGCACTTGCAGATGTAGCGACGAACTGTAGTTACTGACAGTGGTTTTTTGAAGTGCTCCTGAGCCCATGTGGTGATGTCCTTTACACACTGATGTTGGTTTTTGATGCAGTACCGCCTGAGGGATCGAAGGTCACGGGCATTCAATGTTGGTTTTCCGCCTTGTCGCTTACGTGCAGTGATTTCTCCAGATTCTCTGAACCTTTTGACGATATTACGGACCGTAGATGATGAAATCCCTAAATTTCTTGCAATAGCTCGTTAAGGAATGTTGTTTTTAAACTGTTCGACAATCAGCTCACACATTTGTTCACTAAGTGGTGACCCTCGTCTCATCCTTGTTTGTGAAAGACTGAGCATTTCAGGGAAGCTGCTTTTATACCCAATCATGGCACCCACCTGTTGCCTATTAGCCTGTTCACCTGTGGGATGTTCCAAATAAGTGTTTGATGAGCATTCCTCAACTCTCTCAGTCATTTTTGCCACTTGTGGCAGCTTTTTTGAAACATGTTGCAGGCATTAAATTCCAAATGAGCTAATATTTGCAAAAAATTACTAAGTTTACCTGTTTGAACATTAAGTAACTTGTCTTTGCTGTGTATTCAATTGAATATATGTTCGAAGGGATTTCCAAATCATTGTATTCTGTTTTTATATACGATTTACACAACGTGCCAACACTGGTTTTGGGTTTTGTAGTTACTGGGTGTAACTCTCTTTTTGTTGTTACTCAAGCAGCACATTTGAGTGTCTTTGGGTGCAACTCTCTTTTTGTTGTCTCTCTAGTAGCACATTTGAATGTCTTTGGGTGTAACTCTGTTGCTACTATAGCAGCACCTTTGACTGCCTTTGGGTGTAACCATTTTGTAGTTACTCTAGCAGCACCTTTGAATGTCTTTGGGTGTAACTCTGTTGCTACTCTAGCAGCACCTTTGACTGCCTTTGGGTGTAACTCTCTTAATGCAGTTACTCAAGTAGCACATTTGAATGTCTTTGGGTGTAACTCTCTTTTTATTGTTACTCTAGCAGAACATTTGAATGTCTGGGTTTAACTCTCTTAACGTAGTTACTCTAGTAGCAAATTTGAATGTCTGGGTGTAACTCTCTTTTTGTAGTTACTCTAGCAGCACCTTTGAATGTCTTTGGAAGTAACTCTGTTGCTACTCTTGCAGCACCATTGACTGCCTTTGGGTGTAACTCTCTTTATGCAGTTACTCAAGTCGCACATTTGAATGTCTTTGGGTGTAACTCTCTT
This sequence comes from Gymnothorax reevesii, assembly GCA_029721435.1. NCBI lineage: Eukaryota > Metazoa > Chordata > Actinopteri > Anguilliformes > Muraenidae > Gymnothorax > Gymnothorax reevesii. The sequence goes on from CM056573.1 coordinate 31,994,540, forward strand.
TATATAGTTACACTCACATTCATATTTGAAACAAGGGTAACTCTTTTTGTTGTTACTCTAGCAGCTCATTTGACTGCCTTTGGGTGTTACCATTTTGCAGTTACTCTAGCAACACATTTGAATGTCTTTGGGTGTAACTCTCTTTTTATCGTTACTCTAGCAGAACATTTGAATGTCTGGGTTTAACTCTCTTAACGTAGTTACTCTAGTAGCAAATTTGAATGTCTGGGTGTAACTCTCTTTTTGTAGTTACTCTAGCAGCACCTTTGAATGTCTTTGGGTGTAACTCTGTTGCTACTCTAGCAGCACCTTTGACTGCCTTTGGGTGTAACTCTCTTTATGCAGTTACTCAAGTAGCACATTTGAATGTCTTTGGGTGTAACTCTCTTTATATAGTTACACTCACATTCAAATTTGAAACAAGGGTAACTCTTTTTGTTGTTACTCTAGCAGCTCATTTGACTGCCTTTGGGTGTTACCATTTTGCAGTTACTCTAGCAACACATTTGAATGTCTTTGGGTGTAACTCTGTTGCTACTCTAACAGCACCTTTGACAGCCTTTGGGTGTAACCATTTTGAAGTTACTCTAGCAACACATTTGAATGTCTTTAAGTGTAACACTTTATGCAGTTACTCAAGTAGCACATTTGAATGTCTTTAGGTGTAACTCTCTTTTCGTTGTTGCTCTTGCAGCACATTTGAATGTCTGGGTGTAACTCTCTTTACATAGTTACTCTAGTAGCAAATTTGAATGTGAGTGCAACTCTTTTTCATGTTACTCAAGCAGTATATTTGAGTGTCATTGGGTGTAACTCTTTTTGTTGTTACTGTAGTAGGACATTTGAATGTCTTTGGGTGTAACTCTCTTTTTGTAATTACTCTAGCAGCAAAATTGAATGTGAGTGTAACTCTCTTTTTTGTAGTTGCTCAACCAGCACATTTGAGTGTCATTGGGTGTAACTCTCTTTTTGTTGTTACTCTAGTAGGACATTTGAATGTCTGGGTGTAACATTTTACGTAGTTACTCTAGTAGCACATTTGAATGTCTTTGGGCTTAAGTCTCTTTTTGTTGTTTCTCTAGTAGCACATTTGAATGTCTTTGGGTGTAACTCTTTTTGTAGTTACTCTAGCAGCACCTTTGAATGCTTTTGGGTGTAACTCTCTTTATGTAGTTACTCAAGTAGCACATTTGAATGTCTTTGGTTGTAACTCTCTTTTTGTTGTTACTCTAGCAGCACATTTAACTGCCTTTGGGTGTAACCATTTTGTAGTTACTCTAGCAACACATTTTAATGTCTTTGGGTCTAACTCTGTCGCTACTCTAGCAGCATCTTTGAATGCCTTTGGGTGTAACCATTTTGTAGTTACTAGCAGTAGCTTTGAATGTCTTTGGGTGTAACTCTGTTGCTACTCTAGCAGCACCTTTGACTGCCTTTGGGTGTAACTCTCTTTATGCAGTTACTCTAGTAGCACATTTGAATGTCTTTGGGTGTAACTCTCTTTTTGTTGTTACTCTAGCAGCACATTTGAACGTCTGGGTGTAACTCTCTTTCTGTTGTTACTCTAGCAGGACCTTTGAATGTCTTTGGGTATAACTCTCTTTTTGTTGTTACTCTAGCACAACCTTTGACTGCCTTTGGGTGTAACCATTTTGTAGTTACTCTAGCAGCACCTTTGACTGCCTTTGGGTGTGACTCTCTTTTTTGTAGTTGCTCAACCAGCACATTTGAGTGTCATTGGGTGTAACTCTCTTTTTGTAGTTACTCTAGTAGCACATTTGAATGTCTTTGGGTGTGACTCTCTTTTTGTAGTTACTCTACTTGCACATTTGAATGTCTTTGGGTGCAACTCTCTTTTTATTGTTTCTCTAGCAGCACATTGGAATGTCTTTGGGTGTAAATCTATGTAGTTACTCTAATGGCAAATTTGAATTTGGGTGTGACTCTCTTTTTGTAGTTGCTCAACCAGCACATTTGAGTGTCATTGGGTGTAACTCTCTTTTTGTAGTTACTCTAGTAGCACATTTGAATGTCTTTGGGCTTAAGTCTCTTTCTGTTGTTTCTCTAATAGCACATTTGAATGTCTTTGGGTGTAACCATTTTGTAGTTACTCTAGCAACACATTTGAATGTCTTTGGGTCTAACTCTGTTGCTACTCTAGCAGCATCAATGCCTTTGGGTGTAACCATTTTGTATTTACTCTAGCAGCAGCTTTGACTGCCTTTGGATGTAACTCTCTTTATGCAGTTACTCAAGTAGCACATTTGAATGTCTTCGGGTGTAACACTCTTTTTCTAGTTACTCTAGCAGGACCTTTGAATGTCTTTGGGTGTAACTCTCTTTTTGTTGTTACTCTAGCACCACCTTTGACTGCCTTTGGGTGTAACCATTTTGTAGTTACTCTAGCAGCACCTTTGAATGTCTTTGGGTGTAATTCTTTATGTAGTTACTCTAGTAGCAAATTTGATTGTGAGTGTAACTCTCTTTTTTTGTTACTCTAGCAGCACATTTGAGTGTCATTGGGTGTAACTCTCTTTTTGTCGTTACTCTAGTAGCACATTTGAATGTCTTTGGGTGTAACCATTTTGTAGTTACTCTAGCAACACATTTGAATGTCTTTGGGTCTAACTCTGTTGCTACTCTAGCAGCATCAATGTTTTTGGGTGTAACCGTTTTGTATTTACTCTAGCAGCAGCTTTGAATGTCTTTGGGTGTAACTCTGTTGCTACTCTAGCAGCACCTTTGACTGCCTTTGGGTGTAACTCTCTTTATGCAGTTACTCAAGTGGCACATTTGAATGTCTTTGGGTGTAACTCTCTTTTTGTTGTTACTCTAGCAGCACATTTGAATGTCTGGGTGTAACTATGTAGTTACTCTAGTAGCAAATTTGAATGTGAGTGTAACTCTCTTTTTGTTGTTACTCTAGCAGCACATTTGAGTGTCACTGGGTGTAACTCTTTTTCTGTTGTTACTCTAGTAGGACATTTGAATGTCTTTGGGTGGAACTCTCTTTTATAGTTACTCTAGCAGGACCTTTGAATGTCTTTGGGTGTTACTCTCTTTTTGTTGTTACTCTAGCACCACCTTTGACTGCCTTTGGGTGTAACCATTTTGTAGTTACTCTAGCAGCACCTTTGAATGTCTTTGGGTGTAATTCTTTATGTAGTTACTTGAGTAGCAAATTTGATTGTGAGTGTAACTCTCTTTTTTTTGTTACTCTAGCAGCACATTTGAGTGTCACTGGGTGTAACTCTTTTTCTGTTGTTACTCTAGTAGGACATTTGAATGTCTTTGGGTGTAACTCTCTTTTTCTAGTTACTCTAGCAGGACCTTTGAATGTCTTTGGGTGTTACTCTCTTTTTGTTGTTACTCTAGCACCACCTTTGACTGCCTTTGGGTGTAACCATTTTGTAGTTACTCTAGCAGCACCTTTGAATGTCTTTGGGTGTAACTCTCTTTTTGTAGTTACTCGAGTAGCACATTTGAATGTCTTTGGGTGTGACTCTCTTTTTGTAGTTACTCTACTTGCACATTTGAATGTCTTTGGGTGCAACTCTCTTTTTATTGTTTCTCTAGCAGCACATTTGAATGTCTTTGGGTGTAAATCTATGTAGTTACTCTAATGGCAAATTTGAATTTGGGTGTGACTCTCTTTTTGTAGTTGCTCAACCAGCACATTTGAGTGTCATTGGGTGTAACTCTCTTTTTGTAGTTACTCTAGTAGCACATTTGAATGTCTTTGGGCTTAAGTCTCTTTCTGTTGTTTCTCTAGTAGCACATTTGAATGTCTTTGGGTGTAACTCTTTTTGTAGTTACTCTAGCAGTACCTTTGAATGCTTTTGGGTGTAACTCTCTTTATGTAGTTACTCAAGTAGCACATTTGAATGTCTTTGGTTGTAACTCTCTTTTTGTTGTTACTCTAGCAGCACATTTAACTGCCTTTGGGTGTAACCATTTTGTAGTTCCTCTAGCAACACATTTTAATGTCTTTGGGTCTAACTCTGTCGCTACTCTAGCAGCATCTTTGAATGCCTTTGGGTGTAACCATTTTGTAGTTACTCTAGCAGTAGCTTTGAATGTCTTTGGGTGTAACTCTGTTGCTACTCTAGCAGCACCTTTGACTGCCTTTGGGTGTAACTCTCTTTATGCAGTTACTCTAGTAGCACATTTGAATGTCTTTGGGTGTAACTCTCTTTTTGTTGTTACTCTAGCAGCACATTTGAACGTCTGGGTGTAACTCTCTTTCTGTTGTTACTCTAGCAGGACCTTTGAATGTCTTTGGGTATAACTCTCTTTTTGTTGTTACTCTAGCACAACCTTTGACTGCCTTTGGGTGTAACCATTTTGTAGTTACTCTAGCAGCACCTTTGACTGCCTTTGGGTGTGACTCTCTTTTTTGTAGTTGCTCAACCAGCACATTTGAGTGTCATTGGGTGTAACTCTCTTTTTGTCGTTACTCTAGTAGCACATTTGAATGTCTTTGGGTGTAACCATTTTGTAGTTACTCTAGCAACACATTTGAATGTCTTTGGGTCTAACTCTGTTGCTACTCTAGCAGCATCAATGCCTTTGGGTGTAACCATTTTGTATTTACTCTAGCAGCAGCTTTGAATGTCTTTGGGTGTAACTCTGTTGCTACTCTAGCAGCACCTTTGACTGCCTTTGGGTGTAACTCTCTTTATGCAGTTACTCAAGTGGCACATTTGAATGTCTTTGGGTGTAACGCTCTTTTTGTTGTTACTCTAGCAGCACATTTGAATGTCTGGGTGTAACTATGTAGTTACTCTAGTAGCAAATTTGAATGTGAGTGTAACTCTCTTTTTGTTGTTACTCTAGCAGCACATTTGAGTGTCACTGGGTGTAACTCTTTTTCTGTTGTTACTCTAGTAGGACATTTGAATGTCTTTGGGTGTAACTCTCTTTTTCTAGTTACTCTAGCAGGACCTTTGAATGTCTTTGGGTGTTACTCTCTTTTTGTTGTTACTCTAGCACCACCTTTGACTGCCTTTGGGTGTAACCATTTTGTAGTTACTCTAGCAGCACCTTTGAATGTCTTTGGGTGTAATTCTTTATGTAGTTACTCTAGTAGCAAATTTGATTGTGAGTGTAACTCTCTTTTTTTGTTACTCTAGCAGCACATTTGAGTGTCACTGGGTGTAACTCTTTTTCTGTTGTTACTCTAGTAGGACATTTGAATGTCTTTGGGTGTAACTCTCTTTTTCTAGTTACTCTAGCAGGACCTTTGAATGTCTTTGGGTGTTACTCTCTTTTTGTTGTTACTCTAGCACCACCTTTGACTGCCTTTGGGTGTAACCATTTTGTAGTTACTCTAGCAGCACCTTTGAATGTCTTTGGGTGTAACTCTCTTTTTGTAGTTACTCTACTTACACATTTTAATGTCTTTGGGTGCAACCCTCTTTTTATTGTTTCTCTAGCAGCACATTTGAATGTCTTTGGGTGTAAATCTATGTAGTTACTCTAATGGCAAATTTGAATGTGGGTGTAACTTCTCGATGTTACTCTAGCAACACATTTGAATGTCTTTGGGTGTAACCCTCTTTTTGTTGTCACTCTAGTAGCCCATTTGAATGTCTGGGTGTAACTTTTTATGTAGTTACTCTAGTCGCAAATTTGAATGTCTTTGGGTGTAACTCTTTTTGTAGTTACTCTAGCAGCATCTTTGAATGCCTTTGGGTGTAACTCTCTTTATGTAGTTACTCAAGTAGCACATTTGAATGTCTGGGTGTAACTTTTTATGTAGTTACTCTAGTTGCAAATTTGAATGTGAGTGTGACTCTCTTTTTTGTAGTTGCTCAACCAGCACATTTGAGTGTCATTGGGTGTAACTCTTTTTGTAGTTACTCTAGTAGCACATTTGAATGTCTTTGGGTGTAACTCTTTTTGTAGTTACTCTAGCAGCACCTTTGAATGCCTTTGGGTGTAACTCTCTTTATGTAGTTACTCTAGGAGCAAATTTGAATGTGAATGTAACTCTCTTTTTGTTGTTACTCTAGCAGCACATTTGACTGCCTTTGGGTGTAACCATTTTGTAGTTATTCTAGCAACACATTTGAATGTCTTTGGGTCTAACTCTGTTGCTACTCTAGCAGCATCTTTGAATGCCTTTGGGTGTTACCATTTTGTAGTTACTCTAGCAGTAGCTTTGAATGTCTTTGGGTGTAACTCTGTTGGTACTCTAGCAGCACATTTGACTGCCTTTGGGTGTAACTCTCTTTATGCAGTTACTCAAGTAGCACATTTGAATGTCTTTGGGTGTAGCTCCCCTTTTGTTGTTACTCTAGCAGCACATTTGAATGTCTGGGTGTAACTCTCTTTCTGTTGTTACTCTAGTATGACCTTTGAATGTCTTTGGGTGTAACTCTCTTTTTCTAGTTACTCTAGCAGGACCTTTGAATGTCTTTGGGTATAACTCTCTTTTTGTTGTTACTCTAGCACAACCTTTGACTGCCTTTGGGTGTAACCATTTTGTAGTTACTATAGCAGCACCTTTGAATGTCTTTGGGTGTAATTCTTTATGTAGTTACTCTAGTAGCAAATTTGAATGTGAGTGTAACTCTCTTTTTGTTGTTACTCTAGCAGCACATTTGAGTGTCATTGGGTGTAACTCTCTTTTTGTTGTTACTCTAGCAGCACATTTGAGTGTCATTGGGTGTAACTCTCTTTTTGTAGTTACTCAAGCAGCACATTTGAGTGTCATTGGGTGTATCTCTCTTTTTGTTGTTACTCTAGTAGCACATTTGAATGTCTTTGGGTGTAACTCTTTTTGTTGTTACTCTAGCAGCACATTTGAATGTCTGGGTGTAACTCTATGTAGTTACTCTAGTAGCAAATTTGAATGTGAGTGTGACTCTTTTTTGTAGTTTCTCAACCAGCACATTTGAGTGTCATTGGGTGTAACTCTCTTTTTGTAGTTACCCTAGTAGCACATTTGAATGTCTTTGGGCTTAAGTCTCTTTCTGTTGTTTCTCTAGTAGCACATTTGAATGTCTTTGGATATAACCATTTTGTAGTTACTCTAGCAACACATTTGAATGTCTTTGGGTCTAACTCTGTTGCTACTCTACCAGCATCAATGCCTTTGGGTGTAACCATTTTGTAGTTACTCTAGCAGCAGCTTTGAATGTCTTTGGGTGTAACTCTGTTGCTACTCTAGCAGCACCTTTGACTGCCTTTGGGTGTAACTCTCTTTATGCAGTTACTCAAGTAGCACATTTGAATGTCTTTGGGTGTAACTCTCTTTTTGTTGTTACTCTAGCAGCACATTTGAATGTCTGGGTGTAACTCTATGTAGTTACTCTAGTAGCAAATTTGAATGTGAGTGTAACTCTCTTTCTGTTGTTACTCTAGTAGGACATTTGAATGTCTTTGGGTGTAACTCTCTTTTACTAGTTACTCTAGCAGGAGCTTTGAATGTCTTTGGGTGTAACTCTCTTTTTGTTGTTACTCTAGCACCACCTTTGACTGCCTTTGGGTGTAACCATTTTGTAGTTACTCTAGCAGCACCTTTGAATGTCTTTGGGTGTAATTCTTTATGTAGTTACTCTAGTAGCAAATTTGATTGTGAGTGTAACTCTCTTTTTTTTGTTACTCTAGCAGCACATTTGAGTGTCATTGGGTGTAACTCTCTTTTTGTCGTTACTCTAGCAGCACCTTTGAATGTCTTTGGGTGTAACTTTCTTTTTGTTGTTACTCTAGCAGCACATTTGAATGTCTTTGGGTGTGACTCTCTTTTTGTAGTTACTCTACTAGCACATTTGAATGTCTTTGGGTGCAACTCTCTTTTTATTGTTTCTCTAGCAGCACATTTGAACGTCTTTGGGTGTAAATCTATGTAGTTACTCTAATGGCAAATTTGAATGTGGGTGTAAGTTCTCGATGTTACTCTAGCAACACTTTTGAATGTATGGGAGTAACTCTTTTTGTTGTTACTCTAGTAGGACATTTGAATGTCTTTGGGTGTAACTCTTTTTGTAGTTACTCTCGTAGCACATTTCAATGTATTTGGGTGCAATCATTTTGTTGTTACTCTAGCAACACATTTGAATGTCTTTGGGTGTAACCCTCTTTTTGTTGTCACTCTAGTAGCCCATTTGAATGTCTTTGGGTGTAACTCTCTTTTGTTGTTACTCTAGTAGCACCTTTGAATGTCTTTGCGTGTACTCTCTTTTTGTATTTACTCTCGTAGCACCTTTGAAAGTGTTTGGGTGTACTCTACGTATATGTGTAGGTACTCGACTAGCATCCTTGAATGTCTTTGGGTGCACTCTCTCTCTCCAGCAGAATAAAATCAAACTCAAAAAAGTCAAACATCAAAAATAATTTTATTGCAAGGAAGCATATTTCCAAAACAATTGGGAAAGTAACCTCTTTGTACACTTCTTTTTTTCGCCTCAGTTGAATTTAATTTAATTCCATTCATACAGCACTTTTCATTGGACCACCACAGAGTTTGTAGCATAGAAAAAATCTGGCCTAATCCCCAAAATAGTAAATGAGGTAAAAAAAAAAAAAACTTCAACCATTGGTGAGAAAATTCCCCGGTGGGAAGAAATCTCAGGAGGAACCCCGCTATTGCGGGGAAGCCCATCCCCCGCTGGCCAGCTTATTGTAATGAAGTTGGATTCAAGCCTGATTGGAATGATTTGTGTAAGATTTAATCTACTCATGAGTAGGAACACTCTAGCTAAGTTTCAGCTTTATCTGTTTTTTGGTTTCACAGAAAAAGACATTTTTACATTTTTAAGGTCAAGGCTGTACCAGCTATTTTGGATTGTAGAACAAAACAATTTTTTATTTACTCCTGAACGAACACCCATCCTACATTGCGGTTCAATCCATAGAGTGGCTTCGGTGAAGACAACATTTTTAATATTTTCATGGTCAAGTCCATGTCCATGCCACACTGGACTTCATATTAGAACAATTTCTGTTAACTTTAAACTACTCGTGATCAGGAACACTTTTGCCAAGTTTCAGCTTAATCTGTTTTGTCGTTTCGGAAATAAAGATGTGTTCATATTTCAAGGTAAAGGCTGTGGCGGCCATATTTGATTTTGTATCGGAACGATTTGAACGATTTTTAACCTACTCGTGTGTCAAAACCCTCACTCAATCTGTAGAGTGGTTTGAGAGAAGACGACGTTTTTATATTATATTATATTATATTATATATATTGGGTTTTGGATTACAACTATTTTTATTTACCCATGTAAGGACACTCATCCAAAGTTTCAGCTCAATAACATAACCTCACATAACACAACATGAGTGATGAGAAACCTTTACCTCTGGTAAACGTTACAATTCAAAATTCCAATTGAACTGAATGGACAACTCCGGTAACTATTGCCCTACTCGATAAACACTAAAATCTCAGATGCCAAGTCAAAAACGCAAACAGTCACTATCTAGCTCGCTAGCCACAAATACAACCAAAGGTAACCGAAATAGAGTAAAGCCCTGGTACCCTTTAATTCAAGCGGACCAAATAAACAAGTCATTTACTATGTGAGCTAACTAAACACGCTATCTCCCCTAACAAGCGGTCGCTAAGCACTCAAAGAAGCAGCTAAACTTTCACCAGCTGGTCAAAGCACGGCCACCAGAGGAAATAAAAAACAGCATTATTCACAATGCATTTAATCAGAAAGCCCTTTGGGCTGAGAGATTACCCCAGTAAGCGTTAATATTTAATTCAAGTTTGGCAATGTGTTTATACAGTAATAGCAAGGCCGAAGAGGACTAAAACCCTGGTGAATGTCAATTTTTATTGGCTAGAAGACTGTATGAAAGGCAAGTAACCAAGCATGAAACCAACTGAGGTTATAGCTATCTAGATATCCAGGTAATTTGATAATATTCTTAGCGTTCAGAAGCTTGCTGAAGTTTGTTAGGTAAATCAACTACAGAAAAAACCAGACGAGAGTAGCACAGTCCTTGAAAACAACTCTGTTTTACTTAGTTAGCTAAGTATTAAGTGCTAAAGTTTATTTTACTTTGCTCCCAGGAGAACGAAACCCCAAAAACCCCAAAAACCCCCTGTCGCTTTTGTCTGACCAGATTAGCGACACAATTTGGCTATTTGCAAACAGAGTAATTTCAAGGGGGAAAAAAAGGGGAAAATAAGGGAAGTCTCTCCCTGCCCCTAATGCGACAAAGGTTATACCTCAGGAGCAAATTGTCTTCCTTCTTTTAATGTTTGAACTTTGACACACAAATTATTTTCAGAAAAACCCGTTTAAACAAGAGTAAACATTCTGCAATAATCCCTGCACCCCTCGCTCCGTCACAGAATGATCACCTACAACAAACAGTGGTACAGCAGCGCCGGTAGAATGGTTATTCTGTAGAGTGGTTTTGAAGACAAGGTTTTGAATATTTTCAACGCCAAGGCCATAGTGGCCATATTTTTTAATTTACTCGTGTAAACACTCATCAAGTTTCAGTTCAATCTGTAGAGTGGTTTCAGAGAAGACAATGTTTTTAATATTTTCAATGTCAAAGCCATGGCAGCCAAATTTGATTTTGGAACGAAACGATTTTTCATTTACTCGAGACCGCGCTCTTATCCCAAGTTTCAGCTCAATCTGTCGAGTGGTTTTAGAGAAGATGTTTTTAATATTTTCAACGTCAAAGCCATGGCAGCCATATGGAATTTTGGAACAATCTTTAATGTACTCGTGTACGAACACCCATCCCAAGTTTCATCAAGCCTGACCCCCATGGGCTTCTGGTCAACCCATGATAAACAACTATTTACAAACCAATGAATGAGAATGCTTTTAAATGAGCAATTGCAAGTATTTGCTTTGCTTAACCGATTCTAAAAAATGCTTTTAAATGGCCCATGTAATAAAACTATTCAGAAACTGATAAATAAAATTACATGAAATGACTTATTACATAAAATAATTTGGAAACTGATTAATAAAAATGTTTAAAAAATTACTTGTCACTAAAATCACGAACCGAGTAAAGAGATGCTTGGAAAAACTGTACCGTAATTTAAAATCACTGGAGCTGAAGAAGCCTTAAAACAGTACCTGATGGAGTTACTCACTTACTTCCAGATGTTTTGAAAGGATATCAAGAGCCTTTTCAGCGCAGCTCCTGTGGCAAAGAATGGGGTACAAATTATCAATCTGGGCTAGACAGGACTGTTCTTGCTCCTTCAAACCATAGACTAAATGTAAAGATGGACAATGCGTCTTCTCTTCCTAACGCAGTACAAAAATGGAGCCAAAAAATCCTTCATCCAGACGCCACCGCCTTGAACTTTTGAAGCCAGAGTCTGCGCAGTAGTATCGAATTCCCTCCCATACAATCGCTTCACTCAGTCGTAAGCACATTCTCTGAACTTTCTATGTAGCCTGGTTGGCAACTTCAGAGACCTAGAGTGTGTTAATTTACTCCGGCTGTTATTGTCAGCCTAATATACTCCAAATTATCTCGTTAGGAAACATAACCAAACAGTTAGCCTATTGAAACGACCATTCTACCACTTCTGAAAACTTGTTAATGGGTGACCTAGTTAGGATGTTTTCCAAGTACAGTTGTACAAGGCTAAATATGTTTGCTGCTTTCCTCCTCATTAGCATAACACTGCTTCGCTCCGATGCAGATGTCCATAGCTCCTGCCAGCCTCCTAAAAATCATGCCGACTGCTAGCTAATAGGTCAAGTTACCTCATACAACCCCTAAAAATAAGGTAGCAAAATACAGTCTGAGGGCAAATGGACTCCCCGCTACCATTTAACGTTCGCTCCAACTACCTTGCTAGCAAGCTTGCTGACGAGCTAGGCTACCTGTCAGTGAATCACAATTTACTAGTTTGCTAGCGAGTAAACTCTTTGTAGCTAGCTAGCAAGATTCGGAAATAGGTCACTTAAATTAATGTTGGCAATAAAAAGCAATGGTTAAAAAGCTCTGCAGTACAGTATGTTTCAAGCTATTTTTTCACGAAGATGGTTTCTGTTAAGTAATTCTCAAAACTGCTTAAAAGTGGTAGGGGGGGCATTAGGTCATGATTAAGAGAAGAGACTGACAGTAACTGCTGGCTTAATACTGGGAATTCTTCAGCGCTGGAATGCAACAGTCAAGAAGAGTTATAACGTTGAAATTACATATGCCTTACTTGCTCGGTCGCCATACAACTTAGCATAACCCACAGTAAATTTGAAAGTCAAAAGAAAATTGACAGTGGAATTGACGCTCTGACTATAGCATCATGTACTGTATGCGGGGATGCCGTCGCTGATAAGTAAAGCCAGATGGCTCGCCAGATAACCTGTTAAACTAACTTGGCTTTCATAGCAGGTCTCTGCAAGTTGGGTTGGAATGAAAATCAATGGTGTCGATGCGCAGAACATACTGTAATACTGTATCCCCATAGTAACTCAGCTGAGATGTTAGATATCATATCAGCCAATCACAGATGACCATGCCAGGACTGGTTCCCCACGCACAGAAAATCATTGAGTCACTTAGTCAAAGAAATCCTTGCTCGCGCACATCTCAAACGCACTCTCAAACTTCTTGCACAAAAAACATTCATCCTGTCACAAATCTAACCACATCATTCAAGGCAAGAGACTTTGCTGAGTGAGTAGATAGCTTCATTATTTCCCTGAGTGATATAATGTTGGAATTACAGCGATTAAAAAACTCTATTTGCTCTTCTCCCAAAATTTTTTTGGTGATTTCTGAATGGAAAAGATTGAGAAATTCCATGTGCTTCATGTCCTTTGACTGTTCCCTGAGCCAAAACTATGTACTTCTCTGCAACAAAAACTATACTGCTGTGACAACAACTTCGTTTTAGCGAAATTTCATGAAAAGGGATTTGAATTTGTGGAAGTTATAACAATATGAGAAGTATTTTTTTTTTCAGCCTCTCTGTTCCCAGCTCCCACACTAGGTATGACATCAAACACTGTAGCAATGAGAGCCCAACTCCCATTCTTTCCAATGGGAAAATCTGTGTTGGTTTTTTGGGAATAATCCAGACATAGCACCAAGAAACTCAACCAAAATCGATAGGCTTCATCCTCTAACCACTCAACATGCATGTGAAATATCAAAAGGATCGGATAGGAATTGCAGGGTGGAAAGTGTTCACAAGAAAATATCTACGGACGCGGACGCGCAACAACCGCAAATCCATAGTAACCCCCCAGACACTCCGTCAGGGGATACAATTACTTAGCGCGGCCTGTATCCCTTCCACCAACATGGATGGGGCAGGTTTATAAAATATACTGGAGCCAGCCACTAGATGGGGATCAAGATGTTTTGGCCTCACTGTTGGAGACCTGTTCGAATGTCCATCTTTACAAGCAGTCAGTGCTTCAAACATCAACTCAAAATCACAGGTGTGGCAGATTTGTGCAGATGTGGAGAGGTGGACTATATGCTTGCAGGCCGATCATTTGCAGGCCATGCATTCTAGACAAAAATCTGCATCATAAGATTGCTGTTTTTCTTTGCAGAACAATATCTTGGGTAAACTGCAGACAGGCCCTTTAAACTGAATATGATGAATTATGATCCCTTTAACTGAAGGTAGGCCGCAATCAATTATCAGGGCCTGGTCTAATAAAGTAAATCACTGAGAGACAAATAACTGAAGTAAGGCGACAGACGGGCTGAAAAATATGCTCCACTCACCTGACTACCTCCAAAGTGTCCTGGGTTAGGAGCTTGACTGAAAGGAAGACCTCATGCATTTCCGGTTCATAAGGCACAGACTGCACAAGTCCAAGCAGGTATAGGGCAAAGTATTCCCGTGCAACCGCTTCCTGGTCAGGATCTGGCATACTCTGGAATCTGGAAAGGATTATTACATACATCTGTTCTTACCTACAAATAAAAATCCAGCCAAAACAAAAATAAAACTTAAAGGGGAACAGTAACAGTTAGGCACCATATCAGAGACATTTTCATAAAAATCGTTGTGTTGAATTATAATGGCCCAAGTACTAATGGTGCGAGGACCCTATTGAAATTGTAAGAATTTTTTTTTTTTACTTATTATTTTTAACTAAGTATTATCGACTGTTTGGAGACCTTAACATACTCAAAAACTCACCAGATTTTGCACACTTGTCAGATCTGGTATAACTGACATTTTAAAGTCATTGCAAAACGGCGGGCAAAATGGCGCCTCCTAGAAAATTTAAAAAGCCCTTCTGATTGGGGTTAATGTGTCGTAGGCCAACGAAATTTGGTAGGCACATGTCTCATACCAAGACGCACAAAAAAGTCTGCGGACGTCATGGTCCCACCCCAACAGGAAGTAGGCCATTTTGATTTAAATTTTTAATAGCAGGCGATTTCCTCACACAGTATTTTAACGAACTCCTCCTCGGGATTTTGCCCAAACGACTCTCCATTTGGTACACATCATCTATGAACCATGCTGATCAAAGCTGTGAAAAGAATGTCTGTAGGTCAAACGGCGTGGCTGCTAGGGCGTGACAAACTCTGGCGACTTTTCGTAATTCCGCCATCCATTTTCCACCGGCACTCATGCCCACATACTTTACCTTAACAGCTGCAAATTTTATGGACACGATGACAGCTCCACAATGATCGCCCCCATATATCAATATTCCTCCTTACTTCTAGCCCCCCTGGTGGTAATGGGAAGTGACTTTTTTATTCTACCATGTACTGATCCAACATAGCTGACCCCACCAACTTAATTCCACACATGCAGAACAAGTTGGTGAAGCTACATTATGAACGCTGGGAAGCTACGAGCAACGGCGTCTGTCTGCCGGCATAGCGACTATCGACCCCTCGCCATCAAATTACGTTTGGCTTTTTCATGGCTTTTAAAAAGTCATAACCTCATGAAAATTGATACACACGCCAAGAATGGCGAGTCCTTACTTATGATAAGGGTGTTGCCCATTGGAGGGGGCAAAATGACTCGATAGCATCCCATTTAAATTTGAGTCGCTGGATGATAATTGTTACGCATATAGAGGCTGTCCTGGTGCAAAAAAATGTCTCCTAACATCATGGTCCAACCCCGACAGGAAGTTCACCATTTTGATTTTAATTTTCGATTATGGCGGCCATTCCACACCATGTATTTTAACAAATTCCTCCTTCAGATTTTGTCCAATCCACTTCTGATTTGGTGAACATCATCTCAAGACCTTCATGAGCAAAAGTTATCAAAAGCTTTTCTCTATGTGAATGGCTGTGGCCGCCATGGCGCCGCCACTTTTGATGATTCGCCATGCATATTCAAACAGCTCTCTCTCCCACATACTGCTTCAAAACTTCTGTACATGACAAGAGCCCAGCCTGAACGCGTCCATATGCTCATAGTCACTCTCGGTCATGGCGCCCCCTTGTGGAAACAGGAAATGCCATATTTTACATTGGCAAACACCAACCCCAAACTCCTGACCTCATCAACTACATTTTGTGGCCACATGACGATCAAGTTGACGAATCTCCACAGTGACACACGTGTCGTGTCTTGTTACAGGCTGTACGTGGCAGTGGCGGCAACAATCAATCCATCACTACAGACTATCAACTCCTTATGAATCTCTTCCGCATTTTCCGATTTGCTCGAAACTTTACATGTGTGATGAGGGTCCCCCCCAATCACACCTGCCCACATCTAGTTACGCTCGTAGCGCCACCTAGTGGATAAATAAAACATTGCGTTTCTTCCCTCCTTCCCATTTATTTCTCTCTTCTCGCTTCACACCACGGCAATTACGTGCCACAGGCCCCCTGCAGTCGTGCATGAGTGCGAGGGCCCGATCACAGCTGCTTGTAGCTTAAATTTCTACTTGTGTTTGTCCTGTGCCAACTCTGATATACGTCTTGTATAGGTTTTCCCAGTCAATTTCATTATTTTGTCATTCAAGTTCATATTCCGAGAATTCAATTTCACGCATTTCAAGCTCACAGCACTGAATCACCTCTCAAATTCCCAATCTGGTCATTCAGATTCACTATCCAAGCAATCAATTGTTCATTAGCCTCATTCAAATTCAAAATAGGAGCATGCATTTCAGCAATGAGCATTCAAATTCATTTCAAGCCAGCGGCGGAACAGTCATTCATATTTGTGAAAAGGCAACCATTTTCCAAATAAGTGCATTCAATTTAAACTAGAAATGGTTTTTACTCGTAAAAACAGATGTCTCCCCCGTCCCCCATTTCACATTTTAGAGTTATAGTCCGGAAACGAGTCCCACCCTTCAATATGCCAAATTGTTGCCATGGAAACACAAAAAATATTACAGCTGCGAGCAGCGTTGGATGGGTCCTCGCCTTCCCGCGCATGTGGAAACGGGGGCGAGACGCGTTCGAGCGCCGTCGAGCATTGTCATTCGTTGGACAGCACGAGACTGAGGAAAATGTTTGATGTTGAGTTGAGTGTAAACCCCTTTACTGAAAGAGATTTTTCTTTAGTATAATGAAGCTATGACCCATGCGACCTGGTCAAACTTTCTGAAGCAGATTTTATCACTGCTATGTATGTGCAATCTCCCCCCATTCATGAACTTAGTGAAGGGAGATGAGCCATGTGATCCTACTGCCACCCGGTGGTCAGAATGTGTAGCAGCACAAAAAAAACACTGAAAATCAATAATAATCAAGTAATTAATAAATGCTTCTTCCAGGTAAATCCTAGAAAGCTGAAATTTCGGGAGCATGTTCACGGAAGAAAGACAAAAGTTTTATACACTGCAACTTATGGTGAATTCAGAAGTGCGTCACTCTATATTTTTCAAAATATGAATATTCATAACATGTTTGTATGTCTAGAAATATCAATTGTAATGGTACCACACTTGGCAGTTTGTTTGGCGAAATGGAGATTATGAATTGTACCATTTTGATACGATGAACGGTTTGTCCACAGCAAGAATGTATATCTTACTGTACAGTGTATTATGTACGTAAAAAGTTTTTATTTCAAAAAGTCTCACATGGATTTTCACGAAATTAGGTGACAGCACAGGGCATGGTACAGCAATGTTTAGTCATTTTTTTCAGAATTTTTTGACATTGCAACAGGCTGTGGTGAAAGAGAAAGTCCCATTTTGGCATATTTAGGTGGCGCTAGAGAGCCATTTTGTCTCTTTGGTGGAGAATTTTCAGATTGTAAAAATATTTGAAGCCATGTAGAATTTACTGCAAAATTTGGTTTGTTTTCGAGCATGTTTAAGGAGTCAAATGAAGGTTGGAAATTACCTAGGCATCGAAAAAAGGCAGTCAAAGTGGCTGGGGACCCCATCTTTAACGCTTCATAAAATCCGAACCGTTCAATTTTTGAAAAAGTTGTATATTAGTTTTTATTGGCAGAGTGTGCTTTGTCATCTATTAGCATTTGGGGTTGATACGATGAACGCCCTGAAAGGAGTTTGCGTTTGTTCGAGGGCAAATTTTGGCGAAATTTAGGGGAAAAAGGAAATTTTGATATGCAAATTGCGGGCTTCCTGTTTGATTGAGGTAATGGTTGTCGATTCTTTTTAATTTTTTAATTTTAGGCCTTGATGAGATGAACAATATAGTGTTGGTTCCATCTCTCTATGACTTTCCTACCGGTCGTGGTGGCCGTCTAAGTGCAAATGAAATGTTTCCAACGCCAACGGGAATTCAGGCAAAAACAATGTCCCCCCCTCCAGGAAGGGGGAGACATAATGTATCATTGCATTTAGTGAACTTGGGGTCCATGTGTGGCTTTTTTTCCCCATTTAGTTTTGATTGAGTTTCTCGCTCGACAGGAGATCGAGGGTTGAAAGAAAAACCCCATCACTGTTATGGTTTCTTTTTTTTTTGTGGCATGACTGAAGTGTTCGTATCTTCGTAGGAGGGTTTCAAGCTGGAGACCTCTTTGAACATGTTGAGCAGTGAATACTTGATGTTATATTTCTTGTTTTAGTTCAATATCTTAAAGAATTATGCAATAAATGTTTTTGTTAAAAGTCACAACACGAACATTTGTTGTTGATTGGCATCTTATTTACTTTCCACCCGTGAGATTGAGATATCATGTTGCTTATCAGCTGGTCTTCGGATAGAAAATGATTTTGTGTTGTTTGGATGTACTGCTGACTTGGCCTTATCATTTAAAATTTCTAGAAATGAAACAACGAGAATACATGAACATATACAAGGACATGATATCACTGTGATATCACGGAGATACAATAACAGAACAACATAGAACCTTAAAAGAAATAAATAAACATACAGGCTACATTCCAAGTCAATGGAATTGGAAATACGAATTTTGCGTGTGTGTGTGTTGTGGGGGGAGAGTGTTCCGGTGGGTTCTGTATGTGTGTTTGTTTTATGAGAAACTTTCGCCTCCTTCTCCCCCCCCCCCCCCCCCAACAACCCCCTTCTTCAAAAATCTATCCTGTCTTCTCCACTAAATTGAGTGCACAAAGTAGGAAATTGATCACCTGAATATAAAATTGAACGCCCCAAACAGGCTCATCGTGATTATCGAGCGAAATTGAATGCACAAGTAGGACATGCAATGCTCACATTTGGAAACTGAACGCACATGCATGAAACGGATTTGCCGGAAACGAAATAGAGTTGGCATAAATTAAATTGATCGCTTGGATTCTGAATTTGAATGCCCGAATATTTTCGCGTGCGTGCGCTGTGTGAATTTGAACGCACATTCATGAATTGGAATGAAAAAAGTATGAAATTGACCAGGAAAACCTATTATAAAACTTCAAATAATTTACGCGATAAACAGCTCAGGTAAGGCATAATGTATGGTTATGGCCATAGGAAGTGCAGTTATTATTTGCTCTTTTATGGCTGCATATTCAGTGAGTATTGGTCGCAGAGCGTTAAGACTTTTAAGTTTCTTATCCAAAGAGTAGGGATGGGCAACTTGGGTCCTGTTGGGCCGCAATGTCCGCAGGTTTTATTGTACTTCTGCACGACTGATTGATTAAAAGTCACTGATTGGCTAATTATTTGACATAATTAATGCCTAGAATACAAGTTTTCTGCTGACTGAAAGCAGACCACAAGAGCCTGCATACACTGTAGACCTCTCTGACCAGAGTTGCCCATCTCAGATATGGAGTCTTTGCTTTGACATGATATCGCTTGTGCAGTGGCATGACACTATGGATTCGCAAGCACCATATGTGGGACACATGCATCATTTCAGCATTTCAGTTGCTCGCTTATTTAGTAGTTTGGTGTTGGAATTATGTTTCCTTTTGGTAAAAATTGTTACCACGAGCTTTTATCAAAGTTTCTTCCTGCTAAGTGGGTATATAATATGACTGTGTTGGTGTACGGTTGCCATGCCCTTGTACAGTGTTTGTAGTGGGATGCACAGCTGCTCTCGGTAACAAGTGTGTTCGAGTTCAAGAGGCTAAAACATACCCCTGATCCAAACAATAATGCGCACACGGAGCGCAAGAGTACAGCAATTTGAGTGAAATATTAGGTAGTACCAACAATCTGACGACATGCCTGGTGCCCCCATCATGGATATCCACGAGTGTTAAATCCATCTCTCCCGCAGTTATTCAAAGTTCAATGTGTGTCATGTTTGTGTAATTTTCTGAGGGAAAAAAGTAATAAATATGAGCAGTAACGTTTCACTTGTGTTTTTGAAGACGGATTACTGCAAGCTTGGTTCCTCTTCAACTTCATTACCTCGATGGGGCCAACAGCAATAAGGGGTTCAACTTCAATGATGTTATTGAGGATGTTATTGAGATGTTCACCAGTTGTAAATGGTTGCAAATTTAGGGCACAAAAATTCATCTGATTTTTGCTCTGTAGCTAAGGATAAAATCTTCAGTGTGAACTTAATGAATGACGCTGCGGAAAAAGCTTCTACCGAATGACTGTAATAACAGACTTCTGTCCTGACCCCACCGAGCCCTGCCCATATTAAGCTGACCCGTCCTTGATTCCACATCCATCAGCCCCCCATTTTCCAGCCCCTTGCCCATGGCTCGCCCTGACTCCACCCACCTCAGTACCCTAAGCAGGGCCTTCATGCAGAGTAATGGGCTGCAGCTCTGAGTCATTTCATCCAATGCCACGTTGATGAGTCGCTGGACGGTTTTGCTGTCGGAGGCGGCTTTCAGGAACAGCACCTCAGCGACAGAGTCCAGGAATGGATCAAAGTGCCACTTCAGGAAAGAAAGCAGGTCCGCAAGCGTCCGTAGGGCAGCGCAAGACACCAAATACCACGGGTTCATGACCTGAACGCAAATGCAAACGGATGAGCATTAAAGACAGCGAATGTTGGCTAACACTCAGCAGCGAATTCAAACTCTCATCTGCGTGCCATAAGTATTCCTAACACTACCGGAGATCTCACCGACCACTATCCCATGAGCCCTCTAACATCACGAGGGTGAGACAAAAATTAACTTTCGTTTTTGATTCCAGTTTCTCCGAAAAAAGCCCTGTCAAATTAACTACAAGTGTTTATTTTAAAAAGCCAACAGCCAGAAGAAGCTAGCAAAAAAATGTTTACATTTCAAGCACACTGGTGCGGAACGACTGGCACAGACGCGTACTAACAGCGAGATTCATGATTTACATTAATTTTGTATAAAACAATAAAGGTTTATCCACAGAAATGCCCTCCTATATATCATGATGCTCAAAGAAGCAGAATAACACACCACTGAGAAGGAAACAGAGCAACAGCAAAGACGTGAAGTCGGACATAGAGAAACATCAAAACACAGTAGGCGAGTTCAGGAGGCCGATTCCATAAAGCATCATTACTAAGTTACAGCAGGTTCCATAAAGCATCATTACTAAGTTACAGCAGGTTCCATAAAGCATCATTACTAAGTTACAGCAGGTTCCATAAAGCATCATTACTAAGTTACAGCAGGTTCCATAAAGCATCATTACTAAGTTACAGCACTGTAGTCGGATCACTGTCCAACACAGAGCAGCTCATTGAACTTCAGTCCATGTTCCAGATTTGTGACTGGTCCATGTTCAACCTGGTGACGAGACCAGCTAACTCTGTAATCCATTTCAGTTTAACAAGCCTCAGATTGATAAGAAGGCTTACCTCCCTTACGATTACCGGGCAGAACTCCTCCATTATTGGGAAGAGTGTTTCTGGCTGATCCATAGCCAGTTGATGGATTGACAAGAGCCCCTCTAACTTCATAAACCTGTGGGGTAAGGAAGATCAATCACAATCTGCCTCTGCACTGGAACAATCCCAATCTGCTTCAACGCTGGGCAGATCAGAACGTGCCTCAACGCTCCACCAAACAGTATGCGTCTTATGCTGAGCCAATCAGGATCAACTCCCATAATGACCTAATGAGACTCTGTCCCCACTCAGATTAGATTCTGCCTCTCAGATGGACCAACCAGAATACGCCTTTCAATCATCTAATAATTATCAGCAGCTTCATTAAACCAATTGGATTACAATCAGAATAGGCTGCTACAGGATTTTCCCCAGGTTTACACCAATCAAAAACCTCTTCACCGGACCTGTCAGAATCTGCACCTGCACTCAACCAATCAAAATCAACCTACATCCTGACCTCTATGCTGTATTTACATGAACAAAGACCAGGGCTCTCATTTATAAACAATGCAAAAGCACAGAATAGTTGTGTAACCCACTTTACCGGCAGATTTCAGATTTAGAACAAATTTGACACATTATAAGTTCATAGAATTGTGCCTATGTGTAAAAATTTCCAGTTGATACTCATTAAATATGTTAAAATTGCATGCAATTTAGATTACCTGTGGTTTTATAAAGTTTAGATTTTTAACATATGCCGCTTTTATTGAAGATTTGCATCTTACATATTTGCCATTAATAGCAAATTTTCTCTAAGTTTCTTTAAGTTTTGATATCCAAAAAACTTCTCAGTGAAGCCAATAATAAGCAAGGCAACAGCCGAAAGCCCTGCTCTTCGCCATTCAGGAAGTTAGAAGTTTGCAAACGGTGATATACAATTGGTTGATTGATTGTCGCTATGAGTGGTTAACAATAGAGTTTCCCTACCGTTCATCAGAGTTCAGAAGCCTAAAGATCTTCTCCACTTCAGCAGGTCGTTCAGGGCCCAATTGCAGCTCATCTGGGGGCAGGGGTCACATTATCAGAGTGTAACATCAATTAAGACGAAGCATACACTGTATTACCTTGTGCTACATTTTTGTTTTCTCCGAAGATGCCACTAGCTAATTGGTTAATTAATCATTTCAGTTCTGCACAAGTACAATGAAATATAATATTTCCCACAGCACATAAGTAGCATTAGCTGTGAGCTATTTGCCATATATTAGCATTTGACACATCTAATAATGTCCATTAAGTCATTGTGAAATGTATTCTGCGTATTGCACGTTCATTTTTCATTCGATTTTTGGTAACCTGAGATAAATTATGCCAAAAAACCAATCCAGGAAATCTCAAGTATTTGTCTTCAATAGTTCAAAAATTATGACTCATTGAAGTTGGGATATTGTACATTTGCATTTTATGCAAAATTGGGGGCTCGTCCCCTTTCTTATCCCCATCTTATCTAAAAAACTAATGAAGTAATAGGTCCAAAACATTTGCACAAAAACTACTGGATACAAGAACATTATGTTGTGCACATGTATCTGAAGCAAATCAGAAGTCATCAGTCAGGAACATTTTTTGAAATCTGGTCATTTGAGATGGAAAATCCCCCATGCAAATAATTTGCTGACTGGCCATTTAAAGGGACATTATCATAGTGCAGCAAGTCATACTCAATAGCTGCATAAATACACAAATTCAGTCATGTGTAAGAAATTTTACATGTAGGGTCATCCTTTCAAAGTGTTTAGATGCGTTTGGTAAGTTTATGGAACGCGCCATGACACTTCTAGCAGACAGTATTTTTGAGGAAATATCACTAGGGACGCTGTGTGACATCATCCCGGCTCTCTGCCTTTGTTTTGGTTGTTATTTTCATCTGCAATGCATTCATAAATTATGCATTGCGATGATAATACTTGAACATTACCTGTGTTTTGTGTGATATCCGGCTATTAATATGAATTGCCTGCCTCGAAAGCAAGCGGGTAAGTTAGATTTCCTGCATCTAGACCTCAACTATGTCTGTTTGACTGAAATACAAACATTCATGACAAATGACACAAACTCGCTGTGCGGTACGGTAGTCTACCATGGAGACATACATGATATAGAGGATCTTATGAGTAAGGGTGTCAGATGAAAGTTATTAATCAAGTTGAGTAAATGTTGCATTTGTACTGACCTACATCACTCCAATACACCTTAATAATGACTCAAAGGCATTCACGGTTGAACTTGCCATGGTTTTAAAATTCACAGTCAACAAGGACTAGTTTGCTAGCTAACAAACTAAGGTTACATAATGGTTCTCCGTGCACGCTGGCTCTCTATTTGCTCGCACCCTTTGTTCGATATTTGGAAAAGGTGGGGGTTGAATCACCCGGGAAAAGGTTAGATGTTGAATGTATTGTTTTATCTGGGAATGATTTAAGTGGCAAATTGCAATGGATGATAATGTCCCTTTAACTCATAGGGCTCTAAATTCGTACACCAGGCGAGGTGAATAGCGGGAGCGCTGCGTCAACGGGCTGTGTCCAGGCGTATGGTGCAATTTTGTGCCCGGTGTAGCCTGGCGCAAGTACTCCTCTGTCCCGCCTCTGTCCCTCCTTTCCGACGCAAGTGGCAAAGAGGGAGGAGAAAAGGCTTAAGTGGGTTTAACACAGCCGAGTCAACTCTTCACCAATGAAACGAGCTCCTCTCCTCACCTTTAAAGTGTAGAAATAAAGAAGCCTCTGTCCTATATCTGCATGATGCGTTAATGTTGCATTTTACTTTGCTGCTTCAGGCTTGTTTTCTGCACCGCTTACGTCTATATTAAGCATTATGAATATGAGGCATTCTCGAATCATTATTACTAGCGAACTTGAACGGAATTTAAAAACGAAAACTACATCAGATCATTCGAACTTTTGAAGTTGGAATGAAATACGACGGTTGCGCATTTATTTCTTCTGCCTGCATCATTGGGAAGTGAAATGATGGACAGGGTGTTCCTATTATTACACCCTGTTGCAGCTTAAAATTTTGTCATTAACATGCATGGACAACAATGCAAGATACGTTACACATTTATTTTCAATATGTGATCTTAACTCAACACGAGATCATAGCAATCAGGCTGTATTCCTTTCCCCCACTGAAAACAATAAAACCTAAGTGACAATAACAGTAGCCGCTTGCACACTGGAGGCGAAACAAATTTTTCGCACGACAGATTGCCTAGCTGCGTTGAATGCAGTGTCTACGTGTCCGAAAGTCGGACAGGGTTTTAATGGCCAATGTCTCCATCTCCAACAGTCGGATGGTTTCAATATAACTCCGTGTCCGACATTCGATTGTTGTTTTTAATTTCTTCAAATCTACTGAATCTTTTAGATGTTAAGCATGAAAGTTTTGATAAGACGGCTCAGTGCTTCAAGATGAGTACCGAGAATTTCAATCAATGTTTCTGTTTGAGCTCTGCTCAGTAAAAGGAGTCGACATTGGCGCGGGACAATGTACAATGCCTGTCAAACATTAAATGTAAAAGAGGACGATTAGAACAGATTGATAACGAAATAGAATGTCTCTTTTTTTATTCTTTAACAATAAAAAGAACATACAATGAACATTGCGATTTATTTATTTGCGGGCCATCTTTTTTGGATGATCTTTATTTCGTCATAAATCTGTTCTCATAGCAATACTTTTATTTTTTTCTGGCTGCCGGACATGGATTATTTTGCATTTTACGTTGGAAAGTCTTGATCGTGCATTAATTCACAATGTCAATGGTCATGGAATTGATTTGGTCGCCGACTACAAGCACTATTTTATCTCTGGTGTGGAAATAAAGCGTGAATCCGTTTGATCCATCTGACTAATTTTCAAAAGAGAGACCGAAGATAAGACTGTCTAAAGACTATCTTCAATGGAAGAAAAGAGATGCGCATATATACATATATATATATATATATATATATATATATATACAGTACAGGCCAAAAGTTTGGACACACCTCATTCAATGCATTTCCTTTATTTTCATGACTATTAACATTGTAGATTCTCACTGAAGGCATCAAAACTATGAATGAACACATGTGGAATTATGTATTTAACAACAAAGTGTGAAATACCTGTAACTGAAAACATGTCTTATATTCTGGTTTCAAAGTAGCCACCCTTTGCTCTGATTACTGCTTTGGACACTATTGGCATTCTCTTCATGAGCTTCAAGAGGTAGTCACCTGAAATGGTTTTCACTACACAGGTGTGCCTTGTCAGGGTTAATTAGTGATATTTATTGCCTAATAAATGGGGTTGGGACCATCAGTTGTGTTGTGCAGAAGTCAAGTTGATACACAGCCGACAGCCCTACTGGACAACTGTTTAACACATACGTACATAATTCCACGTGTTCATTCATAGTTTGGATGCCTTCAGTGAGAATCTACAATGTAAACAGTCATGAAAATAAAGGAAACGCATTGAATGAGAAGGTGTATCCAAACTTTTGGCCTGTACTGTATATATATATATATATATATGCAGTTTGTGGTTGGCTGAGAAAGATAGTTTGAAGTCGTTAGTTTGCATCACAGATTCAGCCACATTGATTAAGCCAACTCGAGTTTCCTTTACGTTTGTCGACCCTCTTTAATCAGGCCAATCGATATAGATACTATAATTTATGTCCTAATTCAAACAGTTACATTAAATAGTGGTTGCTGTAATTATTTATTGCATTGAAATGTGCCTGACATTCTGGAAACCTGCCTGTGAGGTTTTGGTGACGTGTGCGCACAGTTCGACGGTCAGCCAAATTACCACTGCACAGAAAGTAAACCAGGTTGGAGCTGGCGAGCTTTCTGGGCAACTTCAACTGAGACTTTTTCTACAAAATTGTCACTGCATCTTAATGAATATGTGACACCTCCCCCTACTACGCCGCCACACCCGTCTCGGCGCAGGTCCGTCTACCAAATTGCCAAAGTGGCTGCGCACGGTGTTGCACCACACGAAATTATCACTGCAGGGGCTGTACCCGATTAAATTACCACTGCGTGGGTTGCGCCACCCTGCGCCAAGAAATTAGAGCCTATAGTAATGAGATCTCTCTGCTTATGCAACTAGGTTGTGTTCTTTTGAGGACCATCTGCCCCTAGGATATCATTTTTCTTTGTTTAATGGGAGGTTCAGAATGCAAACCCTAACATTTATTGATCACAGAGAAATTCCTTGGAGAAATTCTCAGTCCTTACAATCGGAGATGGGTCTGTCATGGTGAAATTTGTTTACACACATGATACTTCAAACAGAATCATGTAACACATTCAAGGCAGGACAGACTCACCTGATGTCTCTAACACATTTTGCCAGTGATTAGCCTCCATCTTCTGCTCCACTGCAGGAGTTTCGGGGTCCGGGCTCTGTTCAGGAGGGGGCAGCTCTGAGCTGTTTGATTGGACGCTGCTGGGGTCGCAGGATCCCGGTGCTGCTGGTGTTGTAGTTATGGGGTCTGTTGACGTGGCTGTCATTTTTTCCTGTAATCAGATGAACCCATGTCAGAGTAGAATTGATCATTCCTACTTTTGAAGTTGATTGAAGATGACAATCACGGCTTAGCCTGCTTTTCTGGGGGTCTGTGGAATAATTTATGGGAGAAGTGATTGAACATTCAGGGTAAAGATTCAGAACTGGGACCAGATCTCCATTTAAAATAACTGCTTTTAAAAGTTATGCAAAACTAGTCTGTTTGGCACGTGAGCTACTAAACCAGAGACTCATAGTAGATTTTGGTATTAGTCTACATTTTAAGAGTAAAGTTTCCACAGACTGAAAACTTACCTGTGTTGTCGTCAGGAGACGCAAATCAATTGTGTCAGATGTGGCTGATTTCAACTGAAATTTCAGGCTTTCCTGAATTTAGATAGAAAAAATTAACATATCAGAATGAACAACATCACACATTTTGCATGAGCTCACAGATTCTGAAGGAGGCCAGCTTGTTGGATTTCTGCCTTTTCTAGCATTTTGGTAATTTTGAGAACAAATAATTACAATGGAGTAATTTATGGATGGCATCCTGGCCATACAGTCTTTTTTGCGGTGTTATTATGTACATCGAACAGGCATTTTTATGCCCGCCGAAAGTTTCGGAGCTATGAAAGGAGCAGCGTGTGTATCCGAGGTGAAGTCACACACCTTCATCCTACAAGGTGGGGGAGGGGGAGGGGGGGGGGGTTAAAGGTAATCAAGAGGTTATTTAGAGTCATCGATCCAAAATGGTCAGGAGGTCACTGTATACAAATATCTCAGTGTAATTTCATGGTACTTGGATTCAATGATTGTTGGGTCAAATCGCACATGATCCCCAACAGTTGTGGGGTTAACGGTCATGTAAAGGTCATTTGGGGGTCACCGATCCAAAATCTACCTCATTGGTCACTGCATCCACATACTTCAGTAAATACTTCAGGGCAGCAACCTTATGGTCCATCTGTGCTTTTTCCAGCATTGAGAAGAATGACAGGGTTATTCCATGTCAAATCAACCAAATTTTAGGAACTTCCCCACCAAAAAAAAAAAAAAAAAAATTATTATGCTCCCCATAGTGGAAGATTTATATATCTGTTGTGAAATTGTGAAATAATTAAGCTCAATTATTGCCAGTTCCTGGGTTTATCTTCTTTTTTGGGGGGGCATCTTTACTTCTGAGAGACTCATCTTCTCTAAGACGTCCCTTTTATAACCAATCATGTTACACACCAGATGCGAGTTAACTTGATTATTTGCTATATTTCAGAATCTTTCAGCTGATTCTCTAACATATTATTTGCTTTTTCGGCCCCCTTTTTTTTTGTCCCAACTTTGAGACCTGTTGCAGCCAGAAAATTTGAAATAAGCGCATTTTGTGGATAAAAATCTAAAATGTCTTAGTTTCATTATTTGAGATCTTATCAATGTTCTATTGAAAACAATATATTGGCTCTTGTGATCTGAAAGGCATTGCATTTTGATTTTATTCACAATTTCACTTCTTCCCAACCATTTCAGAATTGGGGTTGTATTTATTATTCTGTAACTAATTAAGACAGAGCCCTGAGACTTGGTATGCAAACTGCAAGTCAGCTTTCTGAAGACCACAAAAAATATCAAAGTCACAATGGTTGTATTAAGTGTTTTAGTGACCTTGGACGTTAGCCTCAAAATGAGAAGTGCATATTTTGGGTCATTTTTGAGGGTATATACAAAAATTTCGAAAGGGACACAAGTTATTGATGTCATATTTTTAGTGCTTCAAGGCATGGGTCTTAGGCCTAAGATATTAAAAAATCGGAGAAATAAAACAGTTTAAAAAAAAAAAAAATTTTTCATCATGCCCAACATAATAGTGATTTGGCATTTGTTTAAGCTTTGATACCATGATTTGTCGCTGAGCACACCAATAAATTTTAATGATCACACTGGTTCATTCACAGAGCACTGTTGCATCATTATCTACTCTACCAGCACAGTATTTGACGTACAAAAAAAATTGTCATTATATACCAGTGCTGCCATCAGATTTATGATTAGTGCAATAAAGGGAAGCTGGAAAAAAAATATTTTCTGAAAAGATGAGATGGTAAGAAAAGATGGTAATTACTGCCTTCAAAGGATTTTCCAGTGATTTCAATACACAAGACCTTTCCAGGGTTATAAATGGAACTTTGGAATTCCCCACTTCTATATCTAGCAACATATAAACTGAAACCACCTAATACCATTTCTGAAATGTTTGGGTTTTTCGCCTCATTGGCCCTATATATAGATAGCTCTGCAGAAGTAAGGCATTGTATGTCACCGGGAGTGGCAGGACCCAAATGCAACACATTCTCTAGTGTGCATCATGGGTGAACTCATTTACATGTTTACCAAGCTGATTAGTAAGGTAAAAACAATTTCCATAGTTGCTAGTGTTGCCGCCTAGTTGACCCAGTGAATCCACGTTTTGCTACAAGAAATTACATACCAATACATACACAGCATTGTTGGACCTTGTTTCCAAACATTTATTCTGATGTTTCTTCATATGTCAACATATCTGTAATGTGACCAACATGTCTCATAACAATGCCTATGTACCTCTGTCATTATGAAACACCAATCTTCTTATCACTGACACCATGGCTAAGGCGCTCCGAAAATTAAGTTAGACACCTAATGTGATTGGCATGCTGTACAGTCTAAAGGAAGAGTTTTACATCTCCAGTTATTTAATATGTTAGGCCAAAGACCTATGCCTTCAAGCATTTAAAATATGACATTGATAACTTGTGTGCCTTTTGAGATATATACCCACTATAATGACCCAAAATACACACTTTTCATTCTCGAGCCAACTTCCAAGGTTATTAAAATATTTAATACAACCATTCTGACTGTGATATTTTTGGTGGTCTTCAGAAAATTGAATGACAGTTTGCATACCAAGTCTCAGGGCTCTTAATTAGTTACAGAATAATAAATACATTAAATTTTGAAAAGATTCTTGCGAATTGGTATGATTGGCGTTTCCTGCTTTTTCCAGGCAACAGCACAGGTAAACTAAACAAACTGAGTCAAAAAAAGTAGCTTAAGCCTAGAGTCCAGCAACTTTTCTGATGACAAAATGAAACTTCTGGGTGTCAGCTCTGAAAATCCATATCTGAGGCCCTCAATCTCCCTCTAAAATTAAGGCAATTTTATTAAAATGGACCCCCCTCCCCCAAAATAGGCTAAATTTCAGGAATTAGCAATAATTGAGCTGAAATATTTGACCTCAGTACTATAAATGCATATCTGTTGTGCAAAGTTTTATTAAAATCAAAATTTTGATGTGGGGGGCTCTGGTTGAGTTGACACAGAATGACCCAATATACAATTTCCACATTAATCATTCCATAAAATTTTGGACCTTTTCACTTGTCCGGCCAAATACTGCAGTACTGTATCTGATCAAGCAACTGACTTACTTCCAGATGTTTCGAAAGGACAGCAAGAGTCTTTTCAGCGCAGCTCCTGTGGCAAAGAATGGGGGGGAACATTTATCAAGCAGGGCAAGACTGGACTGTTCCTGCATCTTCAAACCATAGACTGAATGTAAAGATGGACAATGCTTCTCCTCTTCCTAACGCTGAATAAAAATGGAGCCAAAATATCCTTCATCCAGACGCCACTGCCAGAGTGTGCGCATTAGTGATTGGAGGTTCAGCGGTGGTATTGAATTCCCTCCCATACAATCGCTCCACTCAGTCGCAAGCACATTCTCTGAACTTTTTATGTAGCCAAGTTGGCCACTTCAGTGACTCAGAATGTGTTAATTTACTCCAGCTGTAATTGTCGGCCAAATATACTCCAAATTGTCTCGTTAGGAAACATAATTAAACAATTAGCCTTTTGAAGTCACCATTCTGCTGCGACTGAATGCTTGTTAAAGGGTTAGCCATATTAAAAAAAGTTGGTGATCATCCTTCTGGGCATAAAAAAGTGAGGAGGAGGGGAGCTTTATTTATTTATTTATTTATTTTAAACAAACTGGTGGAAACTCGTTTTAACTGAAGGCTCTTTAGATATTTGCACATGCAAAGTGTGGTTCAACAAAAGCTCACTTGAGGGCCTGTCAGTCACCCCAGTTGAATTGAAATACTGCAAAGTTTGAATCCGTGGGACACGGTTTTCTCACTTTTTACGCGATGCTAGACATCTTTTGGACAACAAAAAAAAAATTTTTTGGCAAGAAAAATTTTTTTCAAATTGTGCTGCCACTGTTTTTGCCAGTCGGGTAGGGATGATCACTAACTATTTTTTTATATGGCCTGAGCTAGTTTGGATGTTTTCCAAGTACAGTTGGAAGAAACTAAGTATGTCAGTTGCTTTCCTCATCATCAGTATTACATTGCTTCGCTCCAATGCAGATGGCTGGAGCTCCTTCCAGCCTTCATAAACACGTGTCGACTGCTAGCTATCTACTAGGTGGCTAATATGTTGACGATTGTTCAGTTGCCTCATACAATCCTTCAAAATAAGGTAGCAAAACACAATCTGTGGGTAAATGGACTCCCTGCTATCATGTATTTTAATGTTTGTTCTAACTACCTTGCTAGCAAGCTTGCTGACAAGCCAGGCCACCTGTCGCTGAATCATGATTTACTAGTTTGCTAGCTAGCAAACAGTCTGTAGCTAGCTAGCAAGATTCAGCAAAAGGTCACTTAAATTAATGTAAGCTATGAAAAGCGATGGCTGAAAAGCTCTGCACTGAGCATAGCATAGCCGCTAAAAGTATGTTACACTATGTTCTGTGTTCAGACATTTTCACCATTGATTTTCAATCCAAGCCAACTTACAGAGACCTGCTATAAAAACCTGTTAAACTAGCTTGGCTAGCTGGCAAGCCATCATGCTTTACTTATCAGCGACTGCATCCCTGCATACAGTTCATGATGCTATGTTTAGAGCATCAATTCCACTGACAATTTTCAGTTGACTTTCAAAATCACTGTGGGTTATGCTAAGTTGTATGGCGACTAAGCGAGTACGGCATATGTAATTTCAACGTTATAACTCTTCTAGACTGTTGCATTCCAGCGCTGAAGAATTCCTGGTATTAAACCAGCAGGCAAGTTACTGTCAGTCTCTTCTGTCAGTCATGACCTAACCCCCCCCACCACTTTTCGAATGTCCATCTTTACATGCAGTCAATGTTTTAAACATCAACTCAAAGTCACAGGTGTGGCAGATTCATGGCAGATGTGGAGAGGAGGACTCTATGCTTGCAGGCCAATCATTTGTAGGCCACGCATTCTTGACAAAAATCTGCATCATAAGAATGCCGAGGTTTTTCTTTGCAGAACAATATCTTGGGTAAACTACAGACAGGCCCTTTAAACTGAATATGATGAATTATAATCCCTTTAACTGAAGGTAGGCTACAATCAATTATCAGGGCCTGGTCTTATAAAGTAAATCACTGAGACACAAGGACCAGAAGTGAGGCGACAGACGGGCTGAAAAAGATGCTCCACTCACCTGACTACCTCTGAAGTGTCCTGGGTTAGGTGCCAGACTGAAAGGAGGACCTCATGCATTTCCGGTCCATAACACACAGACTCCACAAGTGCAAGCACGTGTGCGGCAAAGCATTCCCGTGCAACCGCTTCCTGGTCAGGATCTGGAATACTCTGGAATCTGGAAAGGATTATTACATACATCTGTTGGTATCTACAAACTAAAATCCAGCCCTAATGCTTACATATGCCTATTTATGCCTCAACACCCCCCCCACCCCCCCCCCCCCCAACAGAAAAATAAAACTTAAAGGGAAACAGTAACAGTTAGGCACTGTATCAGTGACATTTTAATAAAAATTGTTTTGAAGAATCAATAGAACCCGAGTACTAACGGTGCGAGGACGCTATTGAAATTGTTAGAATTTTTTTCTTTTTTTAATTATTACTATTTTTAACCAAGTATTATCGACTGTTTGGAGACCTAAACATACTCTAAAACTCACCAGATTTTGCACACTTGTCAGATCTGGTATAACAGATATTTTAAAGTCATTGCAAAAAGGCGGGGCAAAATGGCACCTCCAAGAAAATTTAAAAAGCCCTCCTGATTGGGGTTAATGTGTCGTAGGCCAACGAAATTTGGTAGGCACATGTGTCATACCAAACCGCACAAAAAAGTTTGCGGACATCATGGTCCCACCCTAACAGGAAGTCGGCCATTTTTATTTCAATTTTTAATAACAGGCGATTTCCCCACATCGTATTTTAATGAACTCCTTGTTAAACATGGTGATCGAAGTTATGAAAAGAATGTCTGTAGGTCAAACGGCGTGGCTGCAAGGGCGTGACAAACTCTGGTGACTTTTCGTAATTTCGCCATCCATTTTCCAACGGCTCTCATGCCCACATACTTTACCCTAACAGCTTCAGATTTCATGGACACGATGACAGCTCCACAATGAACGCCCCCATATATCAATATGACTGTAATAACAGACTTCTGTCCTGACCTCACCGAGCCCCGCCCATAATAAGCTGACCTGCCCTTGATTCCACACCCATCAGCCCCCCATTGTCCAGCCCCTGGCCCATGACCCGCCCCTGACTCCGCCCACCTCAGTACGCTAAGCAGGGCCTTCATGCAGAGTAATGGGCTGCAGCTCTGAGTCATTTGATCCAATGCCATGTTGGCGAGTAGCTGGTCTTCGCTGTCGGAGGCGACTTTCAGGAACAGCACCTCGACGACACAGTCCAGGAATGGATCAAAGTGCCAATTCAGTGAAGCAAGCAGGTCCGCAAGCGTCCGTAGGGCAGTGACGGACACCAAAATCAAGGGGTTCATGACCTGAACACAAATGCAAACAGATGAGCATTAAAGACTGCGAATGTTGGCTAACACTCAGTAGCGAATTCAAACTCTCATCTGCGTGCCACGATTATTCCTAACACTATCAGCTGTTTGGCTGTGGTGAATTCCAACACTTTCTGACAGTACTGAGAACTCAATATCCATTATGAGGACCCGGAGATCTCACCGACCACTATCCCATGAGCCCTCTAACATTATGAAGGTGAGAAAAAAAATTAACTTTCGTATTTCATTCCAGTTTCTCCCAAAAAGCCCCTGTCAAATTAATTACAAGTGTTTATTTAAAAAGCCAACAGCCAGAAGCACACTGGTGCGGAACGACTGGCACAGACTCGTACTAACAGCGAGATTCATGAGTTACATTCATTTTGTATGAAACACAAAAGGTTTATCCACAGAAATGCCCTCCTGTATATCATGATGCTCAAAGAAGCAGAATAACACACCACTGAGAAGGAAACAGAGCAACAGCGAAGACGTGAAGTTGGACATAGAGAAACATCAAAACACAGTAGGCGAGTTCAGGAGGCCGATTCCATAAAGCATCATTACTAAGTTACAGCAGGTTCTATAAAGCATCATTACTAAGTTACAGCAGGTTCCATAAAGCATCATTACTATGCTCCAGCACTGTAGTCGGATCACCCTACAACACGGAGCAGCTCATTGAACTTCAGTCCATGTTCCAGTTTCGCGACTGGTCCATTTCAACCTAGTGACGAGACCAGCTAACTCTGTAATCCATCTTAATTTAACAAGCCTCAGATTGATAAGAAGGCTTACCTCCCTCAGGATTACCAGGCAGATCTCTTCCATTATTGGGAAGAGTGTTTCTGGCTGATCCATAGCCAGTTGTTGGATTGACATGAGCCCCTCTATCTTCATAAACCTGCGGGGTAAGGAAGATCAATCACAATCTGCCTCTGCACTGGAACAATCCCAATCTGCTTCAACGCTGGGCAGATCAGAACGTGCCCCAACGCTCCACCAAACAGAATGCGTCTTATGCTGAGCCAATCAGGATCAACTCCCATAATGACCTAATGAGACTCTGTTCCCACTCAGATTAGATTCTGCCCCTCAGATGGACCAATCAGAATATGCTTTTCACTCATCTTATAATTATCAGCAGCTACATTAAACCAATTGGATTACTATCAGAATAGGCTGCTACAGGATTTTCCCCAGGTTTACACCAATCAAAATCCTCTTCACTGGACCAGTCAGAATCTGCACCTGCACTCAACCAATCAAAATCAACCTACATCCTGACCTCTATGCTGTATTTACAAGAACAAAGACCAGGGCTCTCATTTATAAACAATGCAAAAGCACAGAATAGTTGTGTAACCCACTTTACTGGCAGATTTCAGATTTAGAAGAACAAATTTGACTGTAAAACAAATTATAAGTTCATGGAATTGTCCCTATATGTAAAAATTCCAAGTTGAACCTCATTAACTAGAAAAGCGCTCAGAGCGCAGACCTCCGCCAAGGGGCAGCAAAACCCAAGAGCACGGCGATTGGAACTGCGGCCCTTTGGAAAGACTTGAAATCTTGAACTTTGGCGTATATCTCAGCAGTACTTTGGCCTAGATATGACAAAATTTAATCAGCTGTTCCTTGACATAATACCCACCTTCTGTAAAAATTTCATCAAAATCGCTTCATTAGTTTTTGAGTTATTTTGGAAACCAACAGAAAAACAAACAATCAAACAAACCCAGGCAAAAACAAAAGCTCCTAGGCGGAGGTAAATATGTAAAAATTGCATGTAATTTAGATTACCAGTGGTTTCGTAAAGTTGGATTTTTTTAACATATGCCGCTTTTATTGTGGATTTGCATCTTACATATTTGCTATTAATAGTTGTTCCATTTCCCTCTGTGAGTTTGATATCCAGAAAACTTCTCAGTGAAGCAATGAAACAGCCAAAAGCCCTGCTAATCCATTCAGGAAGTTAGAAGTTTGCAAACGGTGACATCCATTTGGTTGAATGATTTTCGTTATTAGTGATTAGCAATAGAGTCTCCCTACCGTTCATCAGAGTTCAGAAGCCTAAAGCACTCCTCCACTTCAGCAGGTTGTTCAGGGCCCAATGACAGCTCATCTGGGGAGGTCAAAAGATCAGACTGTAACATCAATTAAGACAAAGCATACACTGTATGACCTTGTGCTACATTTTTGTGTTCTCCGAAGTTGCCATTAGCTAATTGGTTAATCAATCATGTCAGTTTTGCACAAGTACAATGAAATATAATATTTCCCACAGCACATAAGTAGCATTAGCTGTGAGCTATTTGCCATACATTAGCATTTGACGCATCTAATAATGTCCATTAAGTCATTGTGAAATGTATTCTGCATATTGCACGTTCATTTTTCATTTGAGTTTTGGTAACCTGAGATGAATTATGCCAAAAAACCAATCCTGGAAATCTCAAGTATTTGTCTTCAATAGTTCAAAAATTATGACTCATTGAAGTTGGGATATTGTACACTTGTATTTTATGCAAAATTGGGGGCCCGTCCCCTTTTTGATGTCTCAATATCTCAAAAACGAATGAAGTTATAGGTCCAAAAAATTTGCTCAAAAACTACTGAATACAAGAACATTATGTTGTGCACATGTATCTGAAGCAAATCAGAAGTCATCAGTCAGGAACATTTTTTGAAAGCTGGAAATTTGAGATGGAAAATCCCCCATGCAAATATTCAGCTGACTGGCCATTTAAAGGGACGTTATAGTAAAGCGAGTCATACTCATTAGCTGTATAAATACACAAATTTAGTCATGTGTAGGAAATTTTTCATGAAGGGTCATCCTTTCAAAGTGTTTAGATGTTTTTGATAAGTTTATGGAACCCGCCATGACACTTCTAGCAGACAGTATTTTTGAGGAAATATCACTAGGGGCGCTGTAAATAGTGACATCATCCCGGCTCTCTGCCTTTGTTTTGGTTGTCATTTTCATCAGCATTGCATTGATAAATCATGCATTGGTATGATAATACTTGAACATTACTTGTCTTTAGTGTGATATCTGGCCATTAATATGAATTGCCTGCCTTTCAAGCTGCTAAGTTAGATTTCCTACATCTAGACCTCGACTATGTCTACTTGACTGACATACATACATTCATGACAAAGGACACAAACTCGCTGTGCAATACTGTAGTCTACCACAGGGACATACATGATATTACGATCTTACGAGTTAGGGTG
The DNA here is from genome assembly GCA_029721435.1 of Gymnothorax reevesii. Lineage (NCBI taxonomy): Eukaryota > Metazoa > Chordata > Actinopteri > Anguilliformes > Muraenidae > Gymnothorax > Gymnothorax reevesii. The sequence continues at coordinate 32,031,262 of CM056573.1, forward strand.
TCAGATGAAAGTTATTTAACAAGTTGAATAAATTTTGCATTTTTTACTGAACTACATCACTCCAATACACCGTAGTAATGAGTCAAAGGCATTCTCGGTTTAACTTGCCACAGTTTTTAAATTCACAGTCAACACTGACTAGCTTGCTAGCTAACAAACTAAAGTTACATAATGGTTATGGAAAGGTACGCCGTACATGCCGGCTAGCTAGCTCAATTCACAAAAACAGCAATTGTACCGTGTGTATGCTATATGTAGGGTATATACAGAGCAGCCAGAGAAACGTCACAGCTAAGCGCTGAAAGAGAGACTGTTCTAATAAAATGGCGCGCCCAATTCAAGGGAGTATAGCCTGTTTGCTTGCACCCTTTGTTCGATATTTGGATAAGGTGGGAGTTGAATCACCCGGTTAGATGTTGAATGTATTATTTTATCTGGGAATGATTTAAGTGGCAAATTGCATTGGATGATAATGTCTCTTTAACTCATAGGGCTCTAAATTCGTAGACCAGGCATGGACGCGGCGAATAGGGAGAGCGCCGCGCCAACGGGTTATGTCCCGGCGTATGTTGCAATTCCGTGCCCGGCGTAGCTCGGCGCAAGTACTCCTCTGTCCCGCCTCTGTCACTCCTTTCCGGTGCAAGTGACGAAGAGGGAGAAAAAAAGGCTTAAATGGGTATAACACAGCCGAGTCAACTCTTCATCAACTCCTCACCTTTAAAGTGCAGAAATAAAGAAGCCTCTGTCCTATATCTGCATGATGCGTTAATGTTGCATTGTACTTTGCTGCTTCAGGCTTGTTTTCTGCACCACTTACGTCTACATTAAGCATTACGCATATGAGGCATTATTATTAAATTATTTCCACTAGCGAACTTGAATGGAATTTCAAAACAAAAGTCAGACAGAGTTTTAATGGCTCTGTGCCCAGCAGTCGGATGGTTTCAAAATAACTCTGTGTCTGAAAGTCGATTGTTGTTTTTAATTTCTTCAAATCCACGGAATCTTTTTTATATTAAGTGTGAAAGTTTTGATAAGAGGGCTTAGTTCTTCAAGATGAGTACTGAAAATTTCAGTCAACGTTTCTGTTTAAGCTCTGCTCAATAAAGTGAGTCGACATTGGCGTGGGACAGTGGGCAATGCCTGTCAAATATCAAATGCAAAATACTCCGTGTCTCACAGGCAAAAATTTAATTTGCATCACAGAGTCAGCTGCGTTGCCAAGTCGAGTTTCCTTTACGCGTGACGACCCGCCTTTAATCTGACATCAGGACAATCGATATAGATACTATAATTTATGTACTGATTCAGATAGTTACATTAAATAGTGGTTGCTGTAATTATTTATTGCATTGAAATGTGCCTGACATTCTGGAAACCTGCCTGTTAGATTTCGGTGACGTGTGCGCACTGTGCGACGGTCAGCCAAATTACCACTGTACAGAAAGTAAACTAGGTTGGAGCTGGCAAGCTTTCTGGGCAACTTCAACGGAGACTTTTTCTACAAAATTGTCACTGCATCTTAATGAATATGTGACACCTCCCCCTACTACGCCGCCACACCCATCTCGGTGCAGGTCCGTCTACCAAATTGCCAAAGTGGCTGCGCACGGTGTTGCACCACACGAAATTATCACTGCAGGGGCTGTACCTGATTAAATTACCACTGCGTGGGCTGCGCCACCCTGCGCTGCGCCAAGAAATTAGAGCCTATAGTAATGAGATCTCTCTGCTTATACAACTAGGTTGTGTTCTTTTCAGGACCATCTGCCCCTGGGATATCATTTTTCTTTGTATAATGGGAGGTTCAGAATGCAAACCCTAACATTTATTGATCACAGAGGAATTCCTTGGAGAAATTCACAGTCCTTACAATCGGAGATGGGACTGTCATGGTGAAATTTGTTTTCACACATGACACTTCAGACAGAATCATATAACACATTCAAGGCAGGACAGACTCACCTGATGTCTCTAACACATTTTGCCAGTGATTAGCCTCCATCTTCTGCTCCACTGCAGGAGTTTCGGGGTCCAGGCTCTGTTCAGGAGGGGGCAGCTCTGAGCTGTTTGACTGGACGCTGCTGGGGTCGCAGGATCCCGGTGCTGCTGGTGTTGTAGTTATGGGGTCTGTTGACGTGGCTGTCATTTTTTCCTGTAATCAGATGAACCAATGTCAGAGTAGAATTGATCATTCCTACTTTTGAAGTTGATTGAAGATGACTATCACGGCTTAGCCTGCTTTTCTGGGGGTCTGTGGAATAATTTATGGGAGAAGTGATTGAACATTCAGGGTAAAGATTCAGAACTGGGACCAGATCTCCATTTAAAATAACTGCTTTTAAAAGTTATGCAAAACTAGCCTGTTTGGCACGTGAGCAACTAAAGCGGAGACTCATAGTAGATATTGCCATTAGTCTACATTTTACGACCAAAGTTTCCACAGACTGAAAACTGACCTGTGTTGTTGTCAGGAGTCGCAAATCAATTGCGTCAGATGTGGCTGATTCCTCCTGAAATTCCATGCCTTCCTAAATTTAGATAGAAAAAATTAAAATATCAGAATGAACAACATCACACATTTTGCATGAGCTCACAGATTCTGAAGGAGGCCAGCTTGTTGGATTTCTGCCTTTTCTAGCATTTTGGTGATTTTGAGAACAAATAATTACAATGGAGCAAGTTATGGATGGCATACTGTCCAGACATTCTGTTTTGCAGTGTTATTATGTGCATCGAAAAGGTATTTTTATGCCCGCCGAAAGAGTTTCGGAAGGGGACTATGAAATGAGCAGCGTGTGTATCTGGGGTGAAGTCACGCAAGTTCATCCTACAGGTAGGGAGTTAAAGGTAATCAAGAGAATATTTGGAGTCATCGATCCAAAATGGTCAGGAGGTCATTGTGTACAAATATATCAGTGTATGTTCATGGAACTTGGATTCAATGATTGTTGGGTCACATTGCACGTGACCCCAACATTTGTGGGGTCAAAGGTCATGTAAGGGTCATTAGGGGTCATTGATCAAAAATCTACATCATTGGTCACTGTATCCAATTACTTCAGTAAATACTTCAGGGCAACGACCTTATGGTCCATATGTGCTTATTCTGGCATTGAGATGAATAACAGGGTCATTCCATGTCAAATCAACCAAATTTTAGGAACTTCCCCACCAAAAATTTATTTTCATTTTTATTATACTCCCCAAAGTGGTAGATTTATATATCTGTTGTGAAATTGTGAAATAATTAAGCTCAATTATCGTCAGTTCCTGAGATTAACTTCTTTTGTGGGGGTAGGGGGTCAGTTCAAAGAAAATCGCCATAATTTTGGAGTAAATTTGCATTTGTAGAGCAAACAGACCCATCAGTTTCATTTTGTCATGAGAGAAGCTGCTGAACTCTTGGCTTAAGCTACTTTTCTTCATTAATTGTGTTTCGTTTACCTGCACTGTAGCCTGGAAAAAGCAAAAGGCACCAATCAAAACAATTTGCGAGTATTTTTTCAAAATTTTAAGTAGAACCCCAATTCTGAAAAAGTTGGGACAAAGTGTAAATAGTGAATAAAATCAAAATGCAATGACTTTCAAATCACACCAGCCAGTATTTTATTCACAATAGAACAGAGATAACATGGCAAATGTTGAAACTGAAAAACTTAACAATTTTATCAACAAAATGAGCTCATTTCAAATTTAATGGCTGCTACAGGTCCCAAAAAAGTTGGGACAGGGGCCTGTTTACCGTGGTGTAGCATCCCCTCTCCACACAGAGCGGAGGCATCTAGGCATTGAGGAGTCAAGTTTCTTGACTTTAGACATTGGAATTTGATCCCACTCATGTTTAATACAGGCTTCCAGCTGTGGAGTAATCAAATCGGTGAAAGATCAGGAGGACTGCAGGCAGGCCAGTTCAGCACATGGGCTCTTCTACTACGAATCCATGCTGTTCTAACAGCTGCAGTATGTAGTTTTGCATTGTCCTGCTGAAATACACAAGGCCTTCCCTGGAATAGATGTCATTTGCAGGGGAGCATATGTTGCTCTAAAACCTTTATATACCTCTCAGCATTCATTGTGCTTTTTAAAACATGCAAATTTCCCACACCATATGAACTAATATGCACCCCTATACCATCGGAGATGCTGGCTTTTGAACTGAACGCTGATAACAGGAGGGGTAGTCTTTCTCCTCTTTAGCCTGGAGGACATGATGCCCACGATTTCTGTAAAGAATGTCAAATTTGGACTCGTCTCACCATAGGACGCTCTGCTACCGTCCATTTAAATGAGTCTTGGCCCACAGAACATGGCGGCGCTTTTGGATCATGCACAACATGCATGATAGAGTTTTAGGTGCCATTTGTGGATTGCATGGCTGACTGTGTTTCCAGAAAATGGTTTCTTTATGCATTCCTGAGCCCATTTAGTAATGTCAATGACAGAATCATGCCGGTAAGTGATGCAGTGGCGTCTGAGGGCCCGAAGATCACGGGCATCTAGAAAAGGTCTTTGGCCTTTTCCCTTATGCACACGGATTTCTCCCGTTTCTCTGAATCTTTTGGTGATGTTATGCCTGTCGATGATGAGACCTTCAAAGCCTTTGCAATTTGATGTTGAGGAACATTGTTTTAAAAGTATTCCGCAATTTCTTTACGCTAGCCTTCAACGGTTGTAGAGCCTCTGGCCATCTTTACTTCTGAGAGGCTCAGCCTCTCCAAGACATCCCTTTTATCAGGCATGGCAACAGCTGAATTTTATTTCCGTGTAAAATATGTAGACAGGGGCGGCAAAGTTGTCGACCAGGAGGGGGGGGGGGGGGGGGGAGTCGAACGAAAGCAAAGTTAGATGAATTCTCGTCTTTAATAGCAAAACATTTCCGCGTTTTGTCAAAATGTAAACGATAACAGGTGTCTGTCCGCACCTCGCATTTCTGCCTGAGTTATGCAAACCATGAAATTGCGCAACCGATAGCAGATAAAAACGGATATCGGCGGATCGGCGGAAGATTACCATGCCTGCTTTTATATCCAATCATGTTACAAACCTGATGGTAGTTAACTTATTCGCTAAATGTTCTTTCAGCTGATTCTCTTACATATTATTTGCTTTTTCGGCCCTTTCTTTAGCCAGTTTCCCAACTTTTTTGAGACCTGTTGCAGCCAGAAATTTTGAAATAAGCTCATTTTGTGGATAAAAATGTAAAATGTCTTAGATAACATTTCAAATGTTGAAACTACGTTCTGTTGTAAACAACATATTGGCTCTTGTGATCTGAAAGTCATTGCATTTTGATTTTCTTCACAATTAACACTTCTTCCCAACTATTTTGGAACTGAGGTTGTATTTATTATTCAGTAACTCATTAAGATAGAGCCCTTGCAAACTGCAAGTCAACTTTCTGAAGACCACAAAAATTATCAAAGTCACAATGGTTGCATTAAATGTTTTAATAACCTCGGAAGTAGGGCTCAGAATGAAAAGTGCATATATTGGGTCATTTTTGAGGGTATACACCGCCCTCCATAATTATTGGCACTCCTGGTTAAGATGTGGTAAAAGCATTAAAATAAATTCAATTTTTATTGCAGAAACATACTCTCGCACTGAAAATTGTAGAAAAATGTAACCTTTGAGTGAATTTTAAGGGAAAAAAAATCCCTGACTGAGAAAAAATTATTTTTCATAAAATCACATGTTCCACAGTTATTGGCACCCCTAACAATACCTAGGAAATAAATGTAATTGAAGTATTTCTGTCATTTCTACGGTAGTTTACAAAGTTGATCTGAGTATCTAGGAACATTTAATTAGTAATTCATCACTTCCTGTGTCCCTGAGGTATAAATATGACGTGACACAGAGGCCATTTCTCTTATCCACTCTTCAACATGGGAAAGACAAAGGAACACACCATTCAAGTAAGGCAGATGTGTGTTGACCTTCACAAGTCAGGCGATGGCTACAAGAAAATAGCCACTCGCCTGGGCCTGCCCATATCTACAGTCAGAGGAATCATTAAGAAGTTTAAAACAGCTAGAACAGTGGTTAACAAGCCTGTACGAGGACACAAGGTTATTTTGCCACCACACACAGTGAAGAGGATGGTAAGAGAAATAAAAAGTTCTCCAAAGCTCACGGTTAAAGAATTGCAACAAATGGTAGCATCTTGGGGTCAAAGTCTCAGGCGCCATCTAAATGCCAACAAGCTGTTTGGGAGGCATGCACGAAAAAAACCTTTTCTCACTCACAATCATAAACGCAAACGTCTGGAGCTCGCTAAGCGGTATTGGGACTTCAACTGGGACTGTGCTTTAGTCAGATAAGACAAAGATAGTGTTTGCTGCCAAAAAGCTCTAAGTGGGTCTGGCGGAACACAAAAGATGAGTAAGCAGAAAAGCACCTCATTCCTACTGTGAAGTATGGGTGAGGACTGGTGATGCTATGGGCCTGTTTCTCTTCCAGAGGCCCTAGGAACTTTGTTAGGGTGCATGGCATCATGAACGCTGAAATACCAGCACATTTTAAATCAAAATCTGATGGCCTCTGCCCGAAAGCTGAAGATGGGTCGTCACTGGGTCTTTCAGCAAGATAATGACCCTAAATATGTGGCCAAATCTACACAGAAATGGTTCACCAGACATAGAAACAAGCTCCTCCCATGGGCATCTCGTTCCCCAGACCCAACCCCATTGAAAACCTATGGAGTGAGCTGAAGAGGAGAGTGCAGAGGACAGGACCCAGGTCGCTGGATGATTTAGAGAGATTGCGCGAAGAGGAATGGTCGAAGATCCCTCTTTCTGTATTCTCCCATTTTGTGAAACATTATAGGAGAAGATTAGGTGCTGTGTTGTTGGCAAAAGGGGGTTGTACAAAGTATTAACATCAGGGGTGCTAATAATTGTGGCACACATGATTAGATGTAAAAGAATTATTCCTTAAAGTGGGATTTTTTTCCCACTGAATAAAGGCACTTGAATTAAAGGTTGGGTTTTCCTCGTTTTTAATTTGTGAACCTATATTATGTAGAAAAAAAACTGAATTTATTAGAAGCCAAAGAAGACATCTTAACCAGGGGTGCCAATAATTATTGAGGGCGCTGAATATTTCGATAGGGACACAAGCTATTGATGTCATATTTTTAGTGCTTCAAGGCATGGGTCTTAGGCCTAAGATGTTAAAAAACTGGAGATGTAAAACGGTTTTTTTTTTTTTTTATTTTACATCACGCCCATCATAATAGTGATTTGGCATTCGTTTAAGCTTTGATACCATGATTTGTCGCTGAGCACACCAATAAATTTTAATGATCACACTGGTTCATTCACAAAGCACTGTTGCATCATTATCTACTCTACCAGCACAGTATTTGACGTACAAAAAAAATTGTCATTATATACCAGTGCTGCCATCAGATTTATGATTAGTGCAATAAAGGGAAGCTGAAAAAAATATATTTTCTGAAAAGATGACAGAGTAACCATGGTAATTACAGCCTACAAAGAATTTTTCAATGAAAATGGGAAATCTCTAGTGTGCATCATGGTTGAACTCATTTACATGTTTACCAAGCTGATTAGTAAGGTAAAAACAATTTCCATAGTTGCTAGTGTTGCTGCCTAGTTGACCCAGTGAATCCACATTTTGCTTCAAGAAATGACATACCAATACATACACAGCATTGTTGGACCTTGTTTCCAAACATTTATTCTGATGTTTCTTCATATGTCAACATATCTGTAATGTGACCAACATGTCTCATAACAATGCCTATGTACCTCTGTCATTATGAAACGCCAATCTTCTTTTCACTGACACCATGGCTAAGGTGCTCCGAAAATTAAGTTAGACACCTAATGTGATTGGCATGCTGAACAGTCTAAAGGAAGAGTTTTACCTCTCCAGTTCTTTAATATGTTAGGCCAAAGACCTATGCCTTCAAGCATTTAAAATATGACATTGATAACTTGTGTGCCTTTTGAGATATATACCCACTATAATGACCCAAAATACACACTTTTCATTCTCAAGCCAACTTCCAAGGTTATTAAAATATTTAATACAACCATTCTGACTGTGATATTTAGTGTGGTCTTCAGAAAGTTGAATGACAGTTTGCATACCAAGTCTCAGGGCTCTTAATTAGTTACAGAATAATAAATACATTAAATTTTGAAAAGATTCTTGCGAATTGGTATGATTGGTGTTTCCTGCTTTTTCCAGGCAACAGCACAGGTAAACTAAACAAACTGAGGCAAAAAAGTAGCTTAAGCCAAGAGTCCATCAACTTTTCTGATGACAAAATGAAACTTCTGGGTGCCCAGATAGCAAGCACCTCCGCTACGGATCTGCCCTGGCTCTGTGCCGACTCCAGCTGATTCTGCTCAGAGCCGGGGCAGATCTGGAGAGGAGGCGCTTGCTATCTGGGTCGGTCAGCTCTGAAAATCCATATCTGAGGCCCTCAATCTCCCTCTGAAATTAAGGCACCTTTATTAAAATGGACCCCCCTCCCCCAAAATAGGCTAAATTTCAGGAATTAGCAATAATTGAGCTGAAATATTTGACCTCAGTACTATAAATGCATATCACTTGTGCAAAGTTTTATTAAAATCAAAATTTTGATGTGGGGGGCTCTGGTTGAGTTGACACAGAATGACCCAATATACAATTTCCACATTAATTATTCCATAAAATTTTGGACCTTTTCACTTGTCCGGCCAAATACTGCAGTACTGTATCTGATCAAGCAACTGACTTACTTCCAGATGTTTCGAAAGGACAGCAAGAGTCTTTTCAGCGCAGCTCCTGTGGCAAAGAATGGGGGGGAAAATTTATCAACCAGGGCTAGACTGGACTGTTCCTGCATCTTCAAACCATAGACTGAATGTAAAGATGGACAAAGCGTCTCCTCTTCCTAACGCTGAATAAAAATGGCGCCAAAATATCCTTCATCCAGACGCCACCACCAGAGTGTGCGCATTAGCGATTGGAGGTTCAGCGGTGGTATTGAATTCCCTCCCATACAATCGCCCCACTCAGTCGCAAGCACATTCTCTGAACTTTTTATGTAGCCAAGTTGGCCACTTCAGTGACTCTGAATGTGTTAATTTAGTTAAACTGTTATTCAGCTGGTTTATTTATTCATTTATTTTTAAGACAAACTGGTGGAAACTCGTTTTAACTGAAGGCTCTTTAGATATTTGCACATGCGAAGTGTGGTTCAACAAACGCTCACTAGAGGGCCTGTCAGTCACCCCAGTTGAATTCAAATACTGCAAAGTTTGAATCTGTGGGACATGGTTTTCACATTTTTTACTGATGCTAGACATTTTTTTGACAACAAAAAAAAATTTTGGCAAGAAAAAATTTTTTTCAAATTGTGTTGCCACTGTTTTTGCCAGCCGGGAAGGGATGATCACGCACCATTTTTTAATACGGCCTGAGCTAGTTTGGATGTTTTCCAAGTACAGTTGGAAGAAACTAAGTATGTCAGTTGCTTTCCTCATCATCAGTATTACATTGCTTCGCTTTAATGCAGATGCCTGGAGCTCCTTCGAGCCTTCACAAACTTGTATCGACTGCTAGCTATCCACTAGGTGGCTAATATGTTGACGATTGTTCAGTTGCCTCATACAATCCTTCAAAATAAGGTAGCAAAACACAGTCTGTGGGTAAATGGACTCCCTGCTATCATGTGTTTTAATGTTTCTTCCAACTACCTTGCTAACAAGCTTGCTGACGAGCCAGGCCACCAGTCGCTGAATCATGATTTACTAGTTTGCTAGCTAGCAAACAGTCTGTAGCTAGCTAGCAAGATTCAGCAAAAGGTCACTTAAATTAATGTAAGCTATGAAAAGCGATGGCTGAAAAGCTCTGCACTGAGCATAGCATAGCCGCTAAAAGTACATTGCACAATGTTCTGTGTACAGACATTTTTACCATTGATTTTCAATCCAACCCAACTTACAGAGACCTACTATAAAAACCTGTTGAACTGGCTTGGCTAGCTGGCAAGCCATCAAGCTTTACTTATCAGCGACTGCATCCCCGCATACAGTTCATGATGCTATGTTCAGAGCATCAATTCCACTGACAATTTTCATTTGACTTTCAAAATCACTGTGGGCTATGCGAAGTTGTATGAAGACTGAGCAACTACGGCATATGTAATTTCAACGTTATAACTCTTCTTGACTGTTGCATTCCAGCGCAGAAGAATTCCCAGTATTAAGCCAGCAGGCAAATTACTGTCAGTCTGTTTTGTCAATTATGATCTACCCCCCCCACCACTACTACTTTCATGCAATTTTAAGAAATACTTAAAGGAAAGGAAGAAAGAAAGGATACTTAAAGGAAGCTCTCTTAGTGTAATTTCTCATCCAGAAAAAAAACATGGTAGTCATTTCCCATAATATCAAACCGTTTTGGAGTAATTAGTAACTTTCTACTTGCCCTGGGGAACGCCCCTTTTTAATCACTACAATCGATAATGCCGCCCTCTCAGTGTAACGTCATATAAAGAACTCAGGACCAATTTGCTGCATAGCTGGTATGTACAACTGCATGTAAAAATATCATTTTGATGACTTCATTACATGTTTTTGTCGCCCGAGTGCTTAATAACCTCAAATCTGGTATTATAATCCTTATGAGCAAAAGAAAAATTGGCAATATGTATTTTTTTATTTAATCTTAAAAACTGGTTTTCTTAAGGAGCAATCAGAGACGCGCAAAACGAGCTGGAGAGCCGCGGTTCACTCGCGTTCGCCGTCTGCGAAAGCTACTGCTAAACGCATTATCCAGGTGTTTGGTTCTTCATTTATAACGACATAAGTACCGCGTTTTTAAAGAGTATGACCCCGATTTCTGTTATGAAAATCTCATTCCTCGATCAGCTGTTCATGAGTTTTCCAAACTGCGTGCTAGGCTAACGTGACACTTTGTCGATTTGACATCATTCATTATGCTCTCCTGAGCTGACAACCAACAAGCTCGTTAGATTATGTACGGCATTTGGTCAGGCTAGAGTAAAACAATAATATGATCTGACGAAGAGAAAAAGATTAGAATACGAGACAAGAGTCAAGACACAGCGGCAGCATGCAACTAGACGTGCAGCAGGAGCTAGGGGGAAGCGGTTTCATACTGGACGCAAAACAAATTTTTAGATCGACAGATTACATTCAAAGTCAATGCAAAGACGCGAATACACGCGTTTCGCGTCCGGTGTGAAAGCAGCTTAATAGAGCGCTGGCGAAGAGAAAGCATTAAACGTGTGGAATGCAAGCCAAAGCCAGCTAAGTGCTAGCCGCTGCCAGCACTTTATTAACCTCTATAGTGTCTAAAACAAAAGCCCTGCTGAAGGGCTGGCGTAGCTAACGCGTTATAATTGTTCATTAGCAGCCTACCTTCATTTACTTCCATTTTTCAATGCCCAATCTGCTCTTCTTTCTCCCCTTTTCCTCAGTGCTTCTCTCCTCGAATGGACTTTTGATTTTCGGGACAGCACCTGGCTTGATTTTTCTCCTCTTTTTCATCGCGGACTCAGACCAAAACTCTATCCTCGAAGTCGGAATCGTTAAAGTGATCGCAACAAATCACACAATTTTCGCTTAGTCCTTGCCATTTTGCCCGAGTCAGTTTCACCCGAGACGCCCAAATTTAGCTTCTTTTTTCATCTTTTGCAAATCGATGAAAGCTGACTCCTTCTTTGGATACGTTACTATAACCTGCTACAGTGCATCTGGTAGACATTTGCTCCACCGTTTCCCCGAAATTTCGCGAGGAAATAACGATTTAATAAATCTACTGCAGTTTGTGTCCCATGGGCAGTAATAGAAAAACGAGCTCCACTGAGGTCGTCTCGTTCTTTACATGACGTCGGTGTCAATCCCACAGAAGTTGGACCTAATTGTGGGCGGGCTGAAAATCAAGGTCTGCCATCAGAAAACAAGCCTAAAATTATTACTCTGTGTATTTTCATGGGAATTTTTGGCGCAGACATAGCTTTCAAGTACAGAACTCTGGAATTAGTATCAATGTGCCCGGTGATAGAGAGTTCCTTTAAAATGACAGAAACCATCTTCGTAAAAAAATTGTTTGACACATATATTAATTATTGACCTTACATTAATTATTTAGCGCGGCCTGTATCCCTATCACCAACATGGATGGGGCAGGTTTATAAAATAAACTGGAGCCAGCCAATAGATGGGGATCAAGATATTTTGGCCTCACTGTTGGAGACCTGTTCGAATGTCCATCTTTACATGCAGTCAATGCTTCAAACCTCAACTCAAAATCACAGCTGTGGCAGATTCGTGCAGATGTGGGGAGGTGGACTCTATGCTTGCAGGCCGATCATTCGTAGGCCGCGCATTCTTGACAAAAATCTGCATCATAAGACTGCTGAGGTTTTTCTTTGCAGAACAATATCTTGGGTAAACTGCAGACAGGCCCTTTAAACTGAATATGATGAATTATGATCCCTTTCACTGAAGGTAGGCCACAATCAATTATCAGGGCCTGGTCTTATAAAGTAAATCACTGAGACACAAGGACCTGAAGTGAGGCGAGAGACGGGGTGAAAAAGATGCTCGACTCACCTGACTACCTCTGAAGTGTCCTGAGTTAGGTGCCTGACTGAAAAGAAGACCTCATGCATTTCCGGTTCATAACGCACAGACTCCACAAGCGCAAGCAGGTGTACGGCAAAGCATTCCCGTGCAACCGCTTCCTGGTCAGGATCTGGAATACTCTGGAATCTGGAAAGGATCATTACATACATCTGTTGGTAACTACAAACTAAAATCCAGCCCTTATGCTTAGGTATGCCTATTTATGCCTCAACACCCCCCCTCCCACCCCACAGAAAAATAAAACTTAAAGGGGAACAGTAACAGTTAGGCACTGTATCAGTGACATTTAAAAAAAAATTGTTTTGTAGAATTATTAGGAACAGAGTACTAACGTTGCCAGGACACTATTGACCCTATTGAAATTGTTAGAATTAGTTTTTTTACTTATTATTTTTAACCAAGTATTATCGACTGTTTGGAGACCTTAACATACTCAAAAACTCACCAGATTTTGCACACTTGTCAGATCTGGTATAACTGAGATATTTTAAAGTCATTCCAAAAGGATGGGAGAAAATGGCGCCCCCTAGAAAATTTAAAAAGCCCTTCTGATTGGGGTTAATGTGTCATAGGCCAACGAAATTTGGCAGGCACGTCTCATACCAAGACGCACAAAAAAGTCTGCGGACGTCATAGTCCCACCCCAACAGGAAGTCGGCCATTTGTATTTCAATTTTTATTAACAGGCGATTTCCCCACATCGTAATTTAACGAACTCCTCGTTAAACATGGTGATCAAAGTTGTGAAAAGAATGTCTGTAGGTCAAACGGCGTGGCTGCTAGGGCGCGACAAACTCTGGCGACTTTTCGTAATTCCGCCATCCATTTTCCAACGGCTCTCATGCCCACATACTTTACCCTAACAGCTTCAAATTTCATGGACACGATGACAGCTCCACAATGATCGCCCCCATATATCAATATTCCTCCTTACTTATAGCCCCCCCCGGTGGTAATGGGAAGTGACTTTTTTTACTCCACCAAGTACTGATCATACATAGCTGACCCCACCAACTTAATTCCACACATGCAGAACAAGTTGGTGAACCTACATTATGAATGCTGGGAAGCTACGAGCAACGGCATCCGTCTGCCGGCATATTGACTATCGACCCCTCGCCATCAAATTACGTTTGGCTTTTTCATGGCTTTAACAAAGTCATAACCTCATGAAAATTGATACACCCGTCAAGAATGGTAAGTCCTTACATATGATAAGGGTGTTGCCCATTGGAGGGGGCAAAATGACTCGATAGCATCCCATTTAAATTTGAGTCGCTGGATGATAATTGTTACGCATATAGAGGCTGTCCTGGTGCAAAAAAATGTCTCCTAACATCATGGTCCAACCCCGACAGGAAGTTCACCATTTTGATTTTAATTTTCGATTATGGCGGCCATTCCACACCATGTATTTTAACAAACTCCTCCTTCAAATTTTGTCCAATCCACTTCTGATTTGGTGAACATCATCTCAAGACCTTCATGAGCAAAAGTTATCAAAAGCTTTTCTCTATGTGAATGGCTGTGGCCGCCATGGCGCCGCCAGTTTTGATGATTCGCCATGCATATTCAAACAGCTCTCTCTCCCACGTACTGCTTCAAAACTTCTGTACATGACAAGAGCCCCGGACTGAACGCCACCATTCATATTCACTCTCGGTCATGGCGCCCCTTTTGGAAACAGGAAATGCCATATTTTACATTGACAAACACCAACCCCAAACTCCTGACCTGATCAACGACATTTTGTGGCCACATGACGATCAAGTTGACGAATCTCCACAGTGACACACGTGTCATGTCATGTTACAGTCTGTCCGTGGCAGCGGCGGCAGCTTTCAATCCTTCACCACGAACTATCAACTCCTTATGAATCTATTCCGCATTTTCCGATTTGCTCGAAACTTTACATGTGTGATGAGGGTCCCCCCGGATCACACCTGCCCACATCCAGTTACGCTCGTAGCGCCACCTAGTAGATGAATCAAACATTGCGTTTCTTCCCTCTTCTCGCTTCGCGGCAATTACGTGCCACAGGCCCCCCGCAGTCATGCATGAGAGCGAGGGCCCGATCACAGCCGCATGTAGCTTAAATTTCTACTTGTGTTTGTCCCGTGCCAACTCTGATATCTGTCTAGTATAGGTTTTCCCGGTCAATTTCATTATTTTGTCATTCAAGTTCATATTCCGAGCATTCAATTTCACGCATGTCGGCTCGCAGCACTGAATCAGCCTTCAAATTCCCAATCGGAGCATTCAAATTCATTTCAAGCCAGCGGTAGAACCTCATTGGTCATTCATATTTGTGAAAAGGCAACAATTTTCCAAATAAGTGCATTCAATTTCAATGAATCATTGCATTTAGTGAGCTTAGGGTCTATGTGTGGCTTTTTTTTCGCCCATTTAGTTTTTTGAGTGAGTTTCTCGCTCGACAGGAGATCGAGGGTTGAAAGAAAAACCCCATCACTGTTATGGTTTCTTTTTTTTTGTGCCATGACTGAAGTGCTTGTATCTTCGTAGGAGGGTTTCAAGCTGGAGATGCCTTTGAACATGTTGAGCGGTGTATATTTGATGTTATATTTCTTGTTTTAGTTCAATATCTTAAAGAATTATGCAATAAATGTGCAATAAAAGTCACGACACGAACATTTGTTGTTGATTGGCATCTTATTTACTTTCCACCCGTGAAATTGAGATATCATGTTGCTTCTCAGCTGGTCTTCGGATCGACACATTGTGTGGATGTTGTCTTTGTTATGTGTGGTGTAAAGTTAGAAAATGATGTTTTGTAGTTTGGATGTACTGCTGACTTGGCCTTTTCATTTAAAATTTCTTGAAATGAAACAACGAGAATACATGAACATATACAAGCACTTGATATCACTGTGATATCACAGAGATGCAATAACAGAACAATGTAGGACCTTAAAAAAAAACAAAAACATACAGGCTACATACAAGACTATGGAATAGGAAATACGAATTCTGCGTGTGTGTGTGTGTATTGGGGGTGGGGGTGGGGGGGGGTAGTGTTCCGGTGGGTTCTGTATGTGTGTTCGTTTTATGAGAAACGTTCACCTCCTTCTCCCCCCCAACAACCCCCTTCTTTAAAAATCTATCCTGTCTTCTCCACTAAATTGAGTGCACGAAGTAGGAAATTTATCACCTGAATACAAAATTGAACACCCCAAACAGGCTCATCGTGATTATCGCGCGAATTTGAATGCACAAGTAGGACATGCAATGCTCGCATTTGGAAACTGAACGCACACGCATGAAACGGATTTGCTGGAAAAGAAATAGAGTTGGCATAAATTAAATTGATCGCTCGGATTCTGAATTTGAATGCCCGAATATTTTCGTGTGCGTGCGCTGTGTGAATTTGAACGCACATTCATGAATTGGAATGAAAAAAAGTATGAAATTGACCAGGAAAACCTATAATAAAACTTCAAATAATTTACGCGATAAACAGCTCAGGTAAGGCATAATGTATGGTTATGGCCATAGGAAGTGCAGTTATTATTTGCTCTTTTATGGCTGCATATTCAGTGAGTATTGGTCGCAGAGCGTTAAGACTTTTAAGTTTCTTATCCAAAGAGTAGGGATGGGCAACTTGGGTCCTGTTGGGCCGCAATGTCCGCAGGTTTTATTGTACTTCCGCACGACTGATTGATTAAAAGTCAATGATTGGCTAATTATTTGACATAACTTGTATTCTAGGCATTAATTGTCTGCTGACTGAAAGCAGACCACAGGAGCCTGCATACACTGTGGACCTCTCTGACCAGAGTTGCCCATCTCAGATATGGAGTCTTTGCTTTGACATGATATCGCTTGTGCAGTGGCATGACACTATGGATTCTCAAGCACCATATGTGGGACACATGCATCATTTCAGCATTTCAGTTGCTCGCTTATTTAGTAGTTTGGTGTTGGAATTATGTTTCCTTTTGGTAAAAATTGTTACCACAAGCTTTTATCAAAGTTTCTTCCTGCTAAGTGGGTATATAATATGACTGTGTTGGTGTACGGTTGCCATGCCCTTGTACAGTGTTTGTAGTGGGATGCACAGCTGCTCTCGGTAACGAGTGTGTTCGGGTTCAACAGGCTAAAACATACCCCTGATCCAAACAATAATGCGCACACGGAGCGCAAGAGTACAGCAATTTGAGTGAAATATTAGGTAGTACCAACAATCTGACGACATGCCTGGTGCCCCCATCATGGATATCCATGAGTGTTAAATCCATCTCTCCCGCAGTTATTCGAAGTTCAATGTGTGTCATGTTTGTGTAATTTTCTAAGGGAAAAATGTAATAAATATGAGCAGTAACACATTTGCATTTGTGTTTTTGAAGACGGATTATTGCAAGCATGGTTCCTCTTCAACTTCATTACCTCGCTGGGGGCAACAGCAATAAGGGGTTCAACTTCAATGATGTTATTGAGGATGTTATTGAGATGTTCACCTGATGTAAATGGTTGACACTTTAGTGCAGAAACTTCATCTTTTTTGTGCTCTGAAGCTAAGGCTAAAATCTTCAGTGTGAGCTTAATGAATGACGCTGCGAAAAAAGCTTCTACCTAACTGTAATAACAGACTTCTGTCCTGACCCCACCGAGTCCCGCCCATATTATGCTGACCCGTCCTTGATTCCACACCCATCAGCCCCCCATTGTCCAGCCCCTTGCCCATGGCACGCCCCTGACTCCACCCACCTCAGTACCCTTAGCAGGGCCTTCATGCAGAGTAATGGGCTGCAGCTCTGAGTCATTTCATCCAATGCCTCGTTGGTGAGTCCCTGGAAGGTTTCGTCGTCGGAGGCGGCTTTCAGGAACAGCACCTCGGCGACACAGTCCAGGAATGGATCAAAGTGCCACTTCAGGAAAGAAAGCAGGACTGCAAGCGTCTGTAGGGCAGCGCCGGACACCAAATACCACGGGTTCATGACCTGAACACAAATGCAAACAGATGAGCATTAAAGACAGCGAATGTTGGCTAACACTCAGCAGCGAATTCAAACTCATCTGCGAGCCATAAGTATTCCTAACACTATCAGCTGTTTGGCTGTTGTGAATTCCTACACTTTCTGACAGTCCTGAGAACTCAACATCCATTATGAGGACCCGGAGATCTCACCGAACACTATCCCATGAGCCCTCCTACTTTACGAGGGTGAGACAAAAATGAACTTTCGTATTTGATTCCAGTTTCTACCAAAAAGGCCCTGTCAAATTAATTACAAGTGTTTATTTAAGAAGCAAACAGCCAAAAAATTTTTTACATTTCAAAAACACTGGTGTGGAAGGACTGGCACAGATGCTTACTAACAGCGAGACTCATGATTTACATTCAGGAAACAGAGCAAAAGCGAAGACGTGAAGTCAGACATAGAGAAACATCAAAACACAGTAGGCGAGTTCAGGAGGCCGATTCCATAAAGCATCATTAGTAAGTTACAGCAGATTCCATAAAGCATCATTACTAAGTTACAGCAGGTTCCATAAAGCATCATTACTAAGTTACAGCACTGTAGTCGGATCACCGTCCAACACAGAGCAGCTCATTGAACCATTGAACTTCAGTCCATGTTCCAGATTTGCGACTGGTCCATGTTCAACTTGGTGTCGAGACCTGCTAACTCTGTGATCCATCTTAATTTAACAAGCCTCAGATTGATAAGAAGGCTTACCTCCCTTACGATTACCAGGCAGATCTCCTCCATTTTTGGGATGAGTGTTTCTGGCTGATCCATAGCCAGTCGACGGATTGACGTGAGCCCCACCGTCTTCATAAACCTGCGGGGTAAGGAAGATCAATCACAATCTGTCTCTGCACTGGAATAATCCCAATCTGCTTCAACGCTGGGCAGATCAGAACATGCCTCAACGCTCCACCAAACATAATGCGCCTTATGATGAGCCAATCAGGATCAACTCCCATAATGAACTAATGAGACTCTGTCCCCACTCAGATTAGATTCTGCCTCTCAGAAGGACCAATCAGAATACGCCTTTCAATCATCTAATAATTATCAGCGGCTTCATTAAACCAATTGGATTACAATCAGAATAGGCTGCTACAGGATTTTTCCCAGGTTTACACCAATCAAAATCCTCTTCACCGGACCAGTCAGAATCGGCAACTGCACTCAACCAATCAAAATCAACCTACATCCTGACCTCTATGTTGTATTTACACGAACAAAGATCAGGGCCCTCATTTATAAACAATGCAAAAGCACAGAATAGTTGTGTAACCCACTTTACTGGCAGATTTCAGATTTAGAAGAACAAATTTGACTCTAAAAACACATAAGTTCTTAGAATTGTGCGGTTGATCCTCATGAAATACGTAAAAATTGCATGCAATTCAGATTACCAGTGGTTTCAGAAAGTTGGATATTTTTTAACATATGCCGCTTTTCTTGTGGATTTGCATGTTACATATTTGCTATTAATAGTTGTTCCATTTCCCTCTGTAAGTTTTGATATCCAGAAAACTGCTCAGTGAAGCCAATAATAAGCAATGCAACAGCCGAAAGCCCTGCTCTTCGCCATTCAGGAAGTTAGAAGTTTGCAAACGGTGATATACAATTGGTTCATTGATTGTCGCTATGAGTGGTTAGCAATAGAGTTTCCCTACCATTCATCAGTGTTCAGAAGCCTAAAGATCCTCTCCACTTCAGCAGGTCGTTCAGGGCCCAATGACAGCTCATCTGGGGGCGGTGGTCACATGATCAGAGTGCAACATCAATTTAGACGAAGCATACACTGTATTACCTTGTGCTACATTTTTGTGTTCTCTCTGAACTTGCCATTAGCTAATTGGTTAATTAATCATTTCAGTTCTGCACAAGTACAATGACATATAATATTTCTCACAGCACATAAGCAGCATTAGCTGTGAGCCATTTGCCATATATTAGCGTTTGACACATCTAATAATGTCCATTAAATCATTGTGAAATGTATTCTGCGTATTGCGCATTCATTTTTCATTTGATTTTTGGTAACCAGAGATAAATTATGCCAAAAAACCAATCCTGGAAATTTCAAGTATTTGTCTTCAATAGTTCAAAAATTATGACTCATTGAATTTGGAATATTGTACACTTGTATTTTATGCAAGATTGGGGGCCCGTCCCCTTTTTGAAGTCTCAATATCTCAAAAACAAATTAAGTGATCGGTCCAAAAAAATTGCAATAATCTATTGGATACAAGAACATTATGTTGTGCACATATATTTGAAGCAAATCAGAAGTCATCAGTCAGGAACATTTTTTGAAATCTGCTAATTTGAGATGGAATATCCCCCATGCAAATACTCTGCTGACTGGCCATTTAAAGGGACGTTATAGTAAAGCAAGTCATACTCATTAGCTGTATAAATACACAAATTCAGTTGTGTAGGAAATTTTTCATGAAGGGTCATCCTTTCAAAGTGTTTAGATGTTTTTGATAAGTTTATGTAAAGCGCCATGACACCTCTAGCAGACAATATTTTTGAGGAAATATCACTAGGGGCGCTGTAAATAGTGACATCATCCCGGCTCGCTGCCTTTGTTTTGGTTGTCATTTTCATCTGCATTGCATTCATAAATTATGCATTGGGATGATAATACATGAATATTACCAGTTTTTTGTGTGATATCCAGCTATTAATATGAATTGCCTGCCTTGAAAGCAAGCAGGCAAGTTAGATTTCCTGCATCTCGACCTCAACTATGTCTGCATGACTGACATAAAAACATTCATGACAAATGACTCGCTGTGCAGTACGGTAGTCAACCACGGAGACATACATGATATAGAGGATCTTATAAGTAAGGGTGTCAGATGACAGTTATTATACAAGTTGAGTAAATGTTGCATTTGTACCGAACTACATCACTCCAATACACCGTAATAATGAGTCAAAGGCATTCACGGTTGAACTTGCCACGGCAAGTTGAGTTTTGCCACTCAACACTGACTAGCTTGCTAGCTAACAAACTAAGGTTACATGACAGTTATGGAAAGGTACTGCGTGCACGCTGGCTAGCTAGCTCAATTCACAAGAACAGCGATTGTACTGTGTGTATGCTGTATGGAGTGCATATGCAAAGCAGCCAGAGTAACGTCACTGCTAAGCGCCGAAAGAGAGACTGCTCTAATAAAATGGCACACCGCATTCAAGGGAGAATAGCCTGTTTGTTCGCACACTTTGTTCGATATTTGGATAACGTGGGGGTTGAATCACCTGGAAAAGGTTACAAGTTGAATGTATTGTTTTATCTGGGAATGATTTAAGTGGCAAATTGCATTGGATGATAATGTCCCTTTTACTCATAGTGATGAGATCTCTCTGCTTATACAACTAGGTTGTGTTCTTTTCAGGACCATCTGCCCCTTGGATATCATTTTTCTTTGTTTAATGGGAGGTTCAGAATGCAAACCCTAACATTTATTGATCACAGAGGAATTCCTTGGAGAAATTCTCAGTCCTTACAATCGGAGATGGGACTGTCATGGTGAAATCTGTTTTCACACATGACACTTCAGACAGAATCATATAACACATTCAAGGCAGGACAGACTCACCTGATGTCTCTAACACATTTTGCCAGTGATTAGCCTCCATCTTCTGCTCCACTGCAGGAGTTTCGGGGTCCGGGCTCTGTTCAGGAGGGGGCAGCTCTGAGCTGTTTGATTGGACGCTGCTGGGGTCGCAGGATCCCGGTGCTGCTGGTGTTGTAGTTATGGGGTCTGTTGACGTGGCTGTCATTTTTTCCTGTAATCAGATGAACCCATGTCAGAGTAGAATTGATCATTCCTACTTTTGAAGTTGACTGAAGATGACAATCACGGCTTAGCCTGCTTTTCTGGGGGTCTGTGGAATAATTTATGGGAGAAGTGATTGAACATTCAGGGTAAAGATTCAGAACTGGGACCAGATCTCCATTTAAAATAACTGCTTTTAAAAGTTATGCAAAACTAGTCTGTTTGGCACGTGAGCTACTAAAGCGGAGACTCATAGCAGATATTGCCATTAGTCTACATTTTACGACTAAAGTTTCCACAGACTGAAAACTTACCTGTGTTGTCGTCAGGAGTCGAAAATCAATTGTGTCAGATGTGGCTGATTTCTCCTGAAATTCCGTGCTTTCCTGAATTTAGATTGAAAAAATTAACATATCAGAATGAACAACATCACATATTTTGCATGAGCTCAGATTCTGAAGGAGGCCAGCTTATTGGATTTCCGCCTTTTCTAGCACTTTGGTAATTTTGAGAACAAATAATTATAATGGAGTAATTTATGGATTTCATCCTGGCCAGACATTCTGTTTTGCAGTGTTATTATGTGCATCGAACAGGCATTTTTATGCCCGCCGACAGAGTTTCAGAAGGGGACTATTAAAGGAGCAGATCCAAAATGGTCAGGAGGTCACTATATACAATTATTTCAGTGTATTTTCATGGTACTTGGATTCAATGATTGTTGGGTCAAATCGCACGTGACCCCAACAGTTGTGGGGTTAAAGGTCATGTAAGGGTCATTTGGGGTCATTGATCCAAAATCTACATCATTTGTCACTGTATCCACATACTTCAGTGGAAACTTCAGGGCAACGACCTTATGGTCCATTTCTTTTTTTTTCCTGCATTGAGATGAATACACAACTTCCGTATTACTCATTCCATAAAATTTTGGACTTTTTCAGTTGTCTGGCCTAAATACTGAATGTGTTGTTTCTTGCCATTTTTGGCCAAATATTTCTTGTGGACGAAAATTTGGTGCATTCCTCCACTCAACTATATCAGCTAGGACCAAGGGTCCTGTAGTTCACCACCAAGTAGTCTTATAGTGATGGTACAAGTTATGAAAATTTTGTGTGAAGTTTGACTGACACACACACGCACACACACTTGTTCATTTTTGAATGCCTGTTCAAATTTGAATCCGTTCAGAATATTGACAAGCTCCCTAAATGAATAGTGACTGAGTTTTTGCAAATTGAAAATGATTTTTGGTCTGAAAGAATTAAACCCACATGTAGATGTGCGACACTGTAACATCGTAGCAATGTCAGGAACAAATACAACACTGACACTCACCATAGACTCATGCAGAGCATGGGTATGACAGCACTTTTCAACAATATGTAGCTCTTATTTCAAAATTCAAACTTTCATAGACTGTAAAATTTACCTCAAATATTGCCTCAGTGGCTTCGTCAAGACGTATAGTCATCCTCTCCAGGGCAACCATGTAATGGTCCATTTCTGCATCTTCCTGCATTTAGATGAATGCACAACAACCACATCACACATTTGGTCAAAATTTTTTGGCTTTTCACTTATTGGGCCAAATACCAAATGTGCTAATTTTTCGCAAAATATTTTTGGTGGGTGAAAATTTGGCCAATACCTTCACTCAACTATACCAGCTAGACAAAAATAAACTATTTAAATTAGGGCAAGAACACAAAATACCCAGAAAGACCACAATGTGTGCTTACCAAAGAACAGATAGAAATTGATCACTCCCAATTTGCATTATGCCTAAGAAGTGTAAACATTACGCTACATGCGTTACAATTTACATAGACCGCAGTGTTTGCCTCGAGATTGCATGGGTGAGTTTATGCTATTCTGTGTAGAATGAAAGATACTTACAGGAAACATAGCTATTAGTCTACATTTTAAGAATGAAGTTTCCACCGGTTTATGCTTACCTCTGCTTTCTTCTGGAACAGTTCATCAATTCTCGCAGACATACCAGCTAATTTCAGATCACACTCTGCTTTCTGTATCTAGATGGAAAAAAATTACATTGCAGAGAAAAAATATCATTAATTTTGCATTTTTGCTGTGTTATTAAGCATGCTGCATAGGTATTTTGTTAAATTGTGTGGCTCAGAGCAATAACGGCGTATGCCACAATTTTAGACAACATTGTTTTTTGCTGGAATCATACTCTTAGTCCCTCTTGCTACATGCCCATGAAATACCTAAGCTATGTGGCTTATGCCAAAGCCTCTATACCATATGTTGTACATAGTGTCAATGGAGTCTTTGTTACTGACTCAGGACAATAATGGCTTGTGCCACAAGCCACGGTTGGCATTTAAACTTTTCGACCAATCAGATCCAGTAGTGGGGCTAGAACTTGGAATTGGGGTGGGACAGACCCATCCCTTTTAGTCCTGGCAAGTTCTCAATCATTTTCTTTTATTGACGCATTTTCCAATTATTGTAATTGGCAACTGAGGACACGGTTTCTCTCCATATGCGATCTAACAACGATTAAATTATGGGCTAAATTCAGTAGGCTACAGTGGGGAAGCCAGAACTGAAAATTGGGAGCACAAAACATCTGTTTAAAAAAATTATTAGTCCTGACCTGTTCTCAGTCATTTTCATAATTAACAAAAGGCTTCACTCCAAGAGCACTCCACACTTAACAGGTGCTGCTTGTTCTCCCCAATTAGGTAAGACGACAACCATTCACCTGGACGCGTATTTGCCGAATTTAATTCAATGTTGATCAAAACTGCATACCTGTTGACTCTCAAGCAAATAGCCTCAGCTGCAGGCTTTTACTATCCTACCTAACTGCTGAGTGCCACCTTTTTTATTTTTATTTATTTATTTCTTTCTTTTTTTTTTAAATCAACCCCAACAATACCGAGAGTGAAAGGCAATATTTCTTTGGAACGCAGACCAGCTCAGTCAACACAAAGCTCAGGCGTATTAATAAGTAAATTATTTTTCTGTACTGTATTTAGCCCATAATTTCATTGCTGTTAGATCACATATGGAGAGAAACCGTGTCTTTAGTTGCCAATTACGATAATTGGAAAACGCGTCAATAAAGGAAAATGATTGAGCACTTGCCAGGACTACAAGGGACGTGTCTGCGCCCAGTTCTAGACCCGCCACTGATCAGATCACTCCTTAGTCTACAGCACAAGATAGTAAATGGTAGTTAAGGAAACAGTAGAAATATTAAATTAATAGTTATTCAAGTATGTGATGTTTTCGTTGCTGTTAAATAATTCAGAGTTTTGTACTTTTTTGCCATTCTGATCACTGATTACTACCTCTAAAAAAAGATAGTGTCTTTAGTATTTGCAGAAATAAGGCTGAATGTAACATGATTAAAATGCATATGCATAAAAACTGATAGTTTGTACATTATTTGATTGGTTCACAAAATCAGAAAAAGTCAAATGCCCGAAAGGTTCCTTCAGTGGCATAAGCAGTTATTGCTCTAAGCCATACAATTAGCCTATTTGGCAAGTTTCCACAGGCTGTAAGCTTACCTCCATTATCTCCAGGAGTCGTTCATCAATCATCTCCGACATGGCGGCTAGTCTCTGCTCATACTCCGCTTTTTCCTGTATTTAGATGAATGCAAAATTATCACATCACACATTCTATGAAAAGTTTCAGCCTTTTCACACTTTGGGCCAAGTAACAAACAAACAAACCCTAAAACTAATGTTTACTGGTGTTAAAAGATTTGATTATGTGTGCTTACCAAAACAAGCAGAGAAACTGATCTCTCCCATCTTGCGTTACGCTAATTAGCGTAATCATTACACCTGAAGCTTCACAATTCACATAAACTGTTTATTTAACTTTGTCTAAACATTCCATGAGTTAGTTTATGTAACTTTAGTTATGTTTAGGACACAAGATACTGAACCATTGGAAATATAGTTATTCATCTTCCCTCTAAGAATAAAGTATCCACACATTAAACTTACCTCCGCTCTCTCCAGGAGTAGTTTATCAATTGTTGCAGACATGTTGGCTAGTTTCTGCTCACAAACTGCTTTTTCCTATATTTAGAAGGAAAATATCAATTATTTTGCAAGAGCTGAAAGATTCTAGTCTTGGCCAGTTCATTGAATTGATGCTTTTACCCGATTTTGGATATTTCTGAACAATTGATATTTACATTATGGGAAACAATTTACTGCCATCATTCAGGGACCCTATTCTGTTTGACATCGTCATTATGAACTGCATGTTCCTTTTTTTAAATTAGCCTGTTTAGAATATGAGATATTGAACAATGGAGTCATAGGAAATATAGCTATCTGACAACATTTTAAGAATAATGTTTCTATGAACAGCAAATTTTAATTTTCTCTATGACTAGTCTACCAATTATTGTGAATATGGTGCCTAGTTTCTGTTCAAATTTAGCTTTTTACAGCATATTGATGGCATGAAAAATTTTGCTTTCAAACAGGAAAATAGCTCATGCACTTTGCATTAATAATGTATGTTATAATGCACATATGAACACAGTTATACTCAGAGGCCTATGATCCTAAAATCCCCGAACTAAGTAAAGTACAGAATCATGCATTCAAACTTAGACGAGCCTCAAACTCAAACGAGCTCCGCAGCACAGCCATTGTCGGCTTGTCTCAAATGATAATTTTAAGTCTGGCAAGCGAAGAATCGACAAATAACATTTTCATGGCCATAAATGAACAATGATTGAAATTTGCTTATTGAAAACGATTCTGGGTCTGGAAACATTATTCTCACACGAAGATGTATGACACAGTAACAACATAGCAATATGAGGAATAATGCAGCACTGACACTCATCATAGACTCATGTAGAGCATGGCTAAGAAGGCACTTTTTAACAATACATTGTGCTTAATACAAATTTCAAACTTTCCATAGACAGTAAAAATTACCGTTGATAGGCCTGTCACGATAACAAATTTTGCTGGACGATAAATTGTCCCAAAATTTATTGCGATAAACGATAATATTGTCGTTTCGGTACCATTTTCAAATATAATGATATTCTATAAAAATGCAAATTCAGCCTTCTTCAAGGTCAATGAGCTCCTAGGTTTTAGTGATTTTTAGTGCCCTAAGTGTACTAAGAATTCAATAAAATAAAAAGAAAAAACAGAATTATTATCCAATTTATATTCAAGCCAACAAACACATGCAATCTTTCCAAGCTTGTAAAGAACTTAATCTGCCAATGTTGCACTCCGATAAAAGTCAAATAACATTCATTGAATATAGCCAATATATCAATAAAATCATTGACTTCACATTCAACTCCAAAATCATATCAAAAAGTCACATGCTCATGGGATTTTATGAATTTAGACTTCCCTGAATGTACTGTGTAAGAGCAAAAATGAAAAATAAGAACATAATCCCTATAGATACACACCACTAATAAATCTTTTTTCTTTATCCAATCATCTGTAGAAACCATCTATGACTTCTGTGAGTATTTTCAACTTCCAATTATTGACTAAAAACAGAATCCTGATGGAACTCCTGGAAATATGCATTACATATTAACCCAATTAATGAGGCAAACGGCAACGGAAAACCGTGTCACTAACTAGCCACATTCGGCTATATTCAGTGTCCAGTGACGCTCCATTTACATGAAAAAAAAAAAATGAAACTACGAGGAAGGGCTGAAGCACCTATAATATCAGCGAATGATACTACTAACTTTTACCTTTACGACGCGATAGAAAAGTTAGCGGTATCGTTCGCTAATACTGCTGAATGTCATGGATTAGCTGGCAGCTGATGAAATAACCATGATTTAGCTTTGGAGCGAGACGCCCAGCTGCGTTAGCACTGATAACCCGTTCGTATGCTGGCCACAGTAACCACTTAATTCAGCATCACCGAAGTGAAAATGTAGGGTGATAATATGAAGATAAATAGTTACGTTTTGAAATTTCCGGGATTCATTGAATTCAATGCCCGCAAATTTAGTTAACGTCGTCGGTTTTAAACGTTTAAATTTGCGGGCGTTGAATTCCAATGAATCCCAGGAAATTTCACAAACGTAACTATTTATCGATATTGTAAACCATAAATTTCACAAACGTAACTATTTATCGATATTGTAAACCATAAGCGAGAAAGAAACGTTCTTGGCACGGACTCTTTCGTATGGCGACGTGATCTGTCACAATTAGGTCATTGAGTCACGCGCTATAATTCCGCAACCTGTCAAGTTGAACTGATGGGCTGAATGAGCGAAAGTAGATCCGTTTTCATGCTAACAGAGGTGAATAATCCAGGTTCAGAAAGTAAAAGTCCATCCCAGGATATTGTTCCAGCCACAAAAGACCTGGCAGCTGACACTTTTCTTCAGCTGGGTGGTAAAACTAACAAGTCAAATCTGCTGACAGGAGTTTACGGTTGGAATGAAAACATGGTAGGATTTTTACTTTCTGACCCCTGGATTATACACCTCTGCATGCTAATGTATTCATGAGCAGGTAAAAAGGTCCTGTCATTTCAGGGATGTCGAGCACTATTCGACAAGGGTAATTAACCAATCAGATTGCGGAAAACACCTACTATTGGTTTACAATGCATCATATTAAAGTGTACAAAAGTGAGGTAGGAAAATAAAGGTCCATCAGGTTTGTTGGTAGGCTTACGTAATGCAAAGTTACGGTTTGACTGGCCATACTACCATTAATGGGAGCTAGCGAAGGTGCCTCAAAGAGCTAAGACGAGCACCCGCTCACACTCCCGGGGGGATACGGATACACACTGAACCGTCCTCGCAACTTACCAGCAGTGTACAGCATTTGTCTCGACGAGTTACATAAAGGGACGCAGCAGTGTTCAGCCGTCAACCACTGAGCCACCACTGAAACTTACGCTACAAGACTGCTTCATCCTCGCTCCACTAGCCGAATGGGCTACACAAAATACAGGTATACGGACTATTAATTATTATTACTATATTACAAGCTATCTGTCGTCTCGAATATCCGCATTATCTAAGTCGCCGCAGCCCCTGCCCACACAGCATGACATTTGACCGGTGTGCCTCAGCTGGCTAATTTGAAAACGGAAGTTCTGTAGAATTTTTTTCAATTTTTATTTTATTTTGAAGATAAGAAAGTGGAATTCCGCGAATTAGCGGAAAAATCACATCCCTGAAAAACAGTGATTCATTGACAAGATGGTTCACTCCACGGAGGAGTAAGGAACCGCGAGTAATCAGTCAAGATCAATGTACTGGAGTTAACTCTCTTGACATCCAGTGTCTTTGATGAATGAAAATTATCGACCCCAGAAAATTTATCGACCTCATTTCTTGTTATCGTTAGATTAATTGATTTACTGATTATCGCGACAGGCCTAAATATTTATAGAAATATAGAAATATTTATTTCCTCCATGACCGGTCTACTAAATCTGTAATATGGTGCTTAGTTTCTGCTCAAATCTAGCTTTTTACAGAATATCGATGGAATGAGAAATTCCCCTTTCGAACATGAAAATAGCTCACTCACTTTGCATTAATAATGATGGATGTTATAATGCACATATGTTCAGTTATACTCCTAGGCCTATGATCCTAAAAGCCCCCAACTATATCAAGCACAGAGTCATGCATTCAAATTTAGACCAGGAGCTCTGTGCACAGCCATTGGCGGCTTGTCTCAAAAAATAATTTTATGTCTGGCAAGCAAATAATCTACATACCATTTTAATGGCCATAAGGGAGCTTGTCAATATTCTGAAGAGTGAACGCATTCATTTTTGAACGGACGCCTGTTCATTTTTGAATGCGTTCAAGGGTGCAAACCTGGTCACTGTGTTCGATGATGAAGACCCTTTTGTTCATTTTCTGATTTGTTTATTTCCTGATCTGTTCATTTTCCGATGCCTGCCCGGGGCCTGATGCATTCATCTATGTGTGAAGTGAGCTTTTGGATTATGGGCAGGGATATTCATTTGTGAACGACGACCGAATATGGATGACGGATTATATAAACGCCTGTACAGGCCGATTTTAAATTTTCAGTTCCTTAAAGTGAAATAGTTCTCATTGTCATCATTAGTTTTTTTTTCATATGAAGTGAAATTGTTCTCATTGTCATTGTTTTTTCATATACTGGGTATAATCCACCTGCCAAAGATCATTTGCCAATTTAGGCGACGCTTCAGGATGGGATTATATGCGACGCACTCCTGTTCTCTGAACAAAAACATATTTCAGTTATCTAAAACAAAACATATTAAACTTAGTTGACTGAACAAATGAAGTATTAATCGTGCACATCATCCAAAAGTCTTGTCACCGGTATTCTAGGGTGTCGCATGAATTCAGGTCTCACTCCGTGATCTTGTATCCCTGAACCAGCTAATCCCCATGGCATCACAAGACTACTAAGTCGTTTATCTTGCAATCAAGCTTATTCATTAATTGAACTAATAAGGGTTATATTCATGAAGGGGGAAACGGGGGGGATAATGTACAATAAATGAGAAACGCAATGTCGACATGTCTGAACGTCAGACAGGGTTTCAATATAACTCTGTGTCCGACAGTCAATTATTGTTTTTAATTTCTTCAAATCAACTGAATCTTTTAGATATTAGATATTAAACTAATTTCAGATCACACTCTGCTTTTTGTATCTAGATGGAAAAAAATTTGTTATTTGTGGAATAATTTATGGGAGAAGTGATTGAACATTCAGGGTAAAGATTCAGAACTGGGACCAGATCTCCATTTAAAATAACTACTTTTAAAAGTTATGCAAAACTAGTCTGTTTGGCACGTGAGCTACTAAGCCGGAGACTCATAGTAGATATTGCCATTAGTCTACATTTTACGACTAAAGTTTCCACAGACTGAAAACTTACCTGTGTTGTTGTCAGGAGTCGCAAATCAATTGTGTCAGATGTGGCTGATTTCTCCTGAAATTCCGTGCTTTCCTGAATTTAGATAGAAAAAATTAACATATCAGAATGAACAACATCACACATTTTGCATGAGCTCACAGATTCTGAAGGAGGCCAGCTTGTTGGATTTCTGCCTTTTCTAGCATTTTGGTAATTTTGAGAACAAATAATTATAATGGAGTAATTTATGGATTTCATCCTGTCCAGACATTCTGTTTTGCAGTGTTATTATGTGCATCGAACAGGTATTTTTATGCCCGCCGAAAGAGTTTCAGAAGGGGACTATGAAAGGAGCAGATCCAAAATGGTCAGGAGGTCACTATATACAATTATTTCAGTGTATTTTCATGGTACTTGGATTCAATGATTGTTGGGTCAAATCGCACGTGACCCCAACAGTTGTGGGGTTAAAGGTCATGTAAGGGTCATTGATCCAAAATCTACATCATTTGTCACTGTATCCACATACTTCAGTGGAAACTTCAGGGCAACGACCTTATGGTCCATTTCTTTTTTTTTCCTGCATTGAGATGAATACACAAATTCCATATTACTCATTCCATAAAATTTTGGACTTTTTCAGTTGTCAGGCCTAAATACTGAATGTGTTGTTTCTTGCCATTTTTGGCCAAATATTTCTAGTGGACGAAAATTTGGTGCATTCCTCCACTCAACTATATCAGCAGGAGAATAAAAAAAATAGGACCAAGGGTCCTGCAGTTCACCAGCAAGTAGTCTTATATTGATGGTACAAGTTAGGAAAATTTTGTGTGAAGTTTGACTGACACACACACACACACACAAATTTTATATATATAAATACACACACACACACTTACACACTTGTTCATTTTTGAAAGCCTGTTCAAATTTGAATGCGTTCAGAATATTGACAAGCTCCCTAAATGAATAGTGACTGAGTTTCTGCAAATTGAAAATGATTTTTGGTCTGAAAGAATTAAACCCACATGTAGATGTGCGACACTATAACGTCCTAGCAATGTCAGGAAGAAATACAACACTGACACTCACCATAGACTCATGCAGAGCATGGATATGACAGCACTTTTCAACAATACGTAGCTCTTATTTCAAAATTCAAACTTTCCATAGACTGTAAAATTTACCTCAAATATTGCCTCAGTGGCTTCGTCAAGACGTAAAGTCATCCTCTCCAGGGCAACCATGTAATGGTCCATTTCTGCATCTTCCTGCATTTAGATGAATGCACAACAACCACATCACACATTTGGTCAAAATTTTTTGGCTTTTCACTTATGGGGCCAAATACCAAATGTGCTAATTTTTCGCAAAATATTTTTGGTGGGTGAAAATTTGGCCAATACCTTCACTCAACTATACCAGCTAGACAAAAATAAACTATTTAAATTAGGGCAAGAACACAAAATACCCAGAAAGACCACAATGTGTGCTTACCAAAGAACAGATAGAAATTGATCACTCCCAATTTGCATTATGCCTAAGAAGTGTAAACATTACGCTACATGCGTTACAATTTACATAGACCGCAGTGTTTGCCTCGAGATTGCATGGGTGAGTTTATGCTATTCTGTGTAGAATGAAGGATACTTGTAGGAAATATAGCTATTAGTCTACATTTTAAGAATGAAGTTTCCACCGGTTTATGCTTACCTCTGCTTTCTTCTGGAACAGTTCATCAATTCTCGCAGACATACCAGCTAATTTCAGATCACACTCTGCTTTTTTTATCTAGATGGAAAAAAATTACATTTCAGAGAAAAAAATATCATTAATTTTGCATTTTTGCTGTGTTATTAAGCATGCTGCATAGGTATTTTCTTGAATTGTGTGGCTCAGAGCAATAACGGCGTATGCCACAATTTTAGACAACATTGTTTTTTGCTGGAATCATACTCTTAGTCCCTCTTGCTACATGCCCATGAAATACCTAGGCTATGTGGCTTACGCCAAAGCCTCTATATCATATGTTGTAAATACTGTCAATGAGTCTTTGTTACTGACTCTGGGCAATAATGGCTTATGCCACAAGCCACAGTTGGCATTTAAACTTTTCGACCAATCAGATCCAGTAGTGGGGCTAGAACTTGGAATATGGGTGGGACAGACCCATCCCTTTTAGTCCTGGCAAGTTCTCAATCATTTTCCTTTATTGACGCATTTTCCAATTATTGTAATTGGCAACTGAGGACACGGTTTCTCTCCATATGCGATCTAACAGCGATTAAATTATGGGCTAAATTCAGTAGGCTACAGTGGGGAAGCCAGAACTGAAAATTGGGAGCACAAAACATCTGTTTAAAAAAATTATTAGTCCTGACCTGTTCTCAGTCATTTTCATAATTAACAAAAGGCTTCACTCCAAGAGCACTCCACACTTAATAGGTGCTGCTTGTTCTCCCCAATTAGGTAAGACGACAACCATTCACCTGGACGCGTATTTGCCGAATTTAATTCAACGTTGTTCACAACTGCATACCTGTAGACTCTCAAGCAAATAGCCTGAGCTGCAGGCTTTTAATATCCTATCTAACTGCTGAGTGCCACCTTTTTTATTTTTATTTACTTATTTCTTTCTTTTTTTTAAATCAACCCCAACAATACCGAGAGTGAAAGGCAATATTTCTTTGGAACGCAGACCAGCTCAGTCAACACAAAGCTCAGGCGTATTAATAAGTAAATTATTTTTCTGTACTGTATTTAGCCCATGATTTCATTGCCGTTAGATCACATATGGAGAGAAACCGTGTCTTTAGTTGCCAATTACAATAATTGGAAAACGCGTCAATAAAGGAAAATGATTGAGCACTTGCCAGGACTACAAGGGACGTGTCCGCGCCCAGTTCTAGACCCGCCACTTTTCAGATCACTCCTTAGTCTACAGCACAAGATAGTAAATGGTAGTTAAAGAAACAGTAGAAATATTAAATTAATAGTTATTCAAGTATGTGATGTTTTCGTTGCTGTTAAATCATTCAGAGTTTTGTACTTTTTTGCCATTCTGATCATTGATTACTACCTCTAAAAAAAGATAGAGTCTTTAGTATTTGCAGAAATAAGGCTGAATGTAACATGATTAAAATGCATATGCATAAAAACTGATAGTTTGTACATTATATGATTGGTTCACAAAATCTTAAAAAGTCAAATGCCCGAAAGGTTCCTTCAGTGGCATAAGCCGTTATTGCTCCAAGCCATACAATTAGCCTATTTGGCAAGTTTCCACAGGCTGTAAACTTACCTCCATTATCTCCAGGACTCGTTCATCAATCATCTCCGACATGGCGGCTAGTCTCTGTTCATACTCCGCTTTTTCCTGTATTTAGATGAATGCAAAATTATCACATCACACATTCTATGAAAAGTTTCAGCCTTTTCACACTTTGGGCCAAATAACAAACAAACAAACCCTGAAACTAATGTTTACTGGTGTTAAAAGATTTGATTATGTGCGCTTGCCAAAACAAGCAGAAAAACTGATCTCTCCCATCTTGGGTTATGCTAATTAGTGTAATCATTACACCTGAAGCTTCACAATTCACATAAACTGTTTGTTTAAGTTTGTCTAAACATTCCATGAGTTAGTTTATGTAACTTTAGTTATGTTTAGGACACAAGATACTGAACCATTGGAAATATAGTTGTTCATCTTCCTTCTAAGAATAAAGTATCCACACATTAAACTTACCTCCGCTCTCTCCAGGACTAGTTTATCAATTGTTGCAGACATGTTGGCTAGTTTCTGCTCAGAAACTGCTTTTTCCTATATTTAGAAGGAAAATATCAATTATTTTGCAAGAGCTGAAAGATTCTAGTCTTGGCCAGTTCATTGAATTGATGCTTTTACCCGATTTTGGATATTTCTGAACAATTGATATTTACATTATGGGAAACAATTTACTGCCATCATTCAGGGACCCTATTCTGTTTAACATCGTCATTATGAACTGCATGTTCCTTTTTTTAAATTAGCCTGTTTAGAATATTGAACAATGGAGTCATAGGAAATATAGCTATCTGACAACATTTTAAGAATAATGTTTCTATGAACAGCAAATTTTAATTTTCTCTATGACTAGTCTACCAATTATTGTGAATATGGTGCCTAGTTTCTGTTCAAATGTAGCTTTTTACAGCATATTGATGGCATGAAAAATTGTGCTTTCAAACAGGAAAATAGCTCATGCACTTTGCATTAATAATGTATGTTATAATGCACATATGAACACAGTTATACTCAGAGACCTATGATCCTAAAATCCCCGAACTATGTAAAGTACAGAATCATGCATTCATATTTAGACGAGCCTCAAACTCAAACGAGCTCCGCAGCACAGCCATTGTCGGCTTGTCTCAAATGATAATTTTAAGTCTGGCAAGCGAAGAATCTACAAATAACATTTTCATGGCCATAAATGAACAATGATTGAAATTTGCTTATTGAAAACGATTCTGGGTCTGGAAACATTATTCTTACACGAAGATGTATGACACAGTAACAACATAGCAATATGAGGAATAATGCAGCACTGACACTCATCATAGACTCATGTAGAGCATGGCTAAGAAGGCACTTTTTAACAATACATTGTGCTTAATAAAAATTTCAAACTTTCCAAAGACAGTAAAAATTACCGCAGATGGGCCTGTCACGATAACAAATTTTGCTAGACGATAAATTGTCCCAAAATTTATTGCGATAAACGATAATATTGTCGTTTCGGTACCATTTTTCAAATATAATGATATTCTGTAAAAATGCAAATTCACCCTTCTTAAAGATCAATGAGCTCCAAGGTTTTAGGGATTTTTAGTGCCCTAAGTGTACTAAGAATTCAATAAAATAAAAAGAAAAAACAGAATATTATCCAATGTATATTCAAGCCAACAATCACAAGTAATCTTTCATCTCTAAGTCAACTCAAAATTAGTCACAAGCTCCAAGCTTGTAAAGAACTTAATCTGCCAATGTTGCACTCCGATAAAAGTCAAATAACATTCATTGAATATAGCCAATATATCAATAAAATCATTGACTTCACATTCAACTCCAAAATCATATCACAAAGTCACATGCTCATGGGATTTTATGAATTTAGACTTCCCTGAATGTACTGTGTAAGAGCAAAAATGAAAAATAAGAACATAATCCCTATGGATACACACCACTAATAAATCTTTTTTCTTTATCCAATCATCTGTAGAAATGCCTGTTCAAACTTGAATGCGTTCAGAATATTGACAAGCTCCCTAAATGAATAGTGACTGAGTTTTTGCAAATTGAAAATGATTTTTGGTCTGAAAGAATTAAACCCACATGTAGATGTGCGACACTGTAACATCGTAGCAATGCCAGGAACAAATACAGCACTGACACTCACCATAGACTCATGCAGAGCATGGGTATGACAGCACTTTTCAACAATATGTAGCTCTTATTTCAAAATTCAAACTTTCCATAGACTGTAAAATTTACCTCAAATATTGCCTCAGTGGCTTCTTCAAGACGAATTGTCATCCTCTCCTGGGCAACCATGTAATGGTCCATTTGTGCATTTTCCTGCATTTAGATGAATGCACAACAACCACATCACATATTTGGTCAAAATTTTTGGCTTTTCACTCATTGGGCCAAATACCAAATGTGCCATTTTTTTCAAATTTTTGCATAATATTTTTTCTGGCCAAAAAATCAGCACATTCCAACACTTTAGTAAACCAGCAGAACAAGAAAAAGACTATTTAAATTTGGCCTTGTACATCGAAATACCCTGAAGGACTACGACATGTGCTGGTGTCAAGGAATCTTTTGGGTGTGCTCGCCAAAGAAAAGATAGAAATTGATCTCTCCCATTTTGCATTATGCCTAATGAGTGTAAACAATATGCTTCATGCTTTCCAGTCTACATAGACTGAGGTTTTTGCCTCAAGATTCCATGGAAGAAGTAATGCAATTTTAGATATGTTTAGGATGTGAGGTACTGAACAACAGAAATATACTGCAGCTACTTGTCTTCATTTTAAGAATTAAGCTTTCATTGACAGTCAAACTTACCTCTATTTTCTTCGGAAGTATTAAATTAATGGTCTCAGTCAAGGCAGCTCTGTGTTCCTTGAATTCTGTTTGGTCCTGTATTTAGATGGAAAAAATTAACATATCAAAGAGGAAAATATTATTCATTTTGCATGAGTTTACAGATTATAATGGTGGCCCCTTTTGAATATCATCATGGTCACAGATTCCGTTTAGCTGTACGTCGGATAGTTATTCTGTTAAACCAGCCAGTTTTGGATGAGAGACTCGTAGAAAATAGTTATTAGTCGTTATTTAAATAATGAAGTTTCTTAAACCTCCCTTTCCTGGAGTAGAAAATGATGTTAAAGATGGTGTCTAGTTTATGCTCAAATTCTGTTTTTTCCCCCCAAAGAAAATGAACATTGCAGAGGGAAAAATAACCCTCATTTTGCATCCGCTAGCAGACCTTACTGGCAGTCCACTTGATGGATTTATGCTCTGTTTTACCTTCATTTGAATGATTTCAAGAGTAACTAATTGGTTAATTCTGTTATGTGATGCCACAAATTCTCTTTAGTTGTGTTATTTATTTTGCTTGTTGCTTGATTATGTTGTTAACTAGCAAACCAGCCGTTGAGGATTTCATTTGTCATGAAATTTCTTTTTAGCATAATTTTGTTTGTCAGCTGGTAACTGCTTGAGTCTGCAAGAGCTTGAAATGGTATAAATAGGAATGGGACAGCACTTTGCAATATTTCACGTTACCTTAATAACACCAAGACATCTAATGCACAGTTGTGGAATTGGGACATTTTAAGTGCCTCCTTAGCCACAAAAAATAAGAAAAAAAGGTAAATGAAAATGTCCAAAACCTGCAATGGTACATAGTCTAAAACGTCTTAGCGTCTTCAAGGTAAGGTGATATATAAAGTCTGGGACTGAGTCAGGCTGACTGAGTCAGGGAGTGCTCCACTCTCACAACTTCCTGTTTTATGAGGTGCACCCACGAGATACTCCAGAACGAATTGGTGGCACTGGAGCTGAAGCCCTAAAAGAAGAACTTTCACGGGGAAAAAAGCCTCAGTAACCTGATATAATTTTATGTACATCCCAACATTTTTTTGCACATCATCTTAAAGGTATCCTATCATGTCAGAAGGTGCACTTTATTGGCCATCACGAGTCATTTTAAAATATGTTCCTTTGTATTGCCTCTAGGTATGAAAGACTGATTAACTTTAGCCAACACCTACTCAGTTCCTTCTTTATTCAGGGTAGACTCTCCCCCTTGTCATGTCCTAAATGTTTGGAAACACGTTATAACAGGTTATTGGCTTGGCACCTGGTGACATGATAGGGGACCTTTAATAACCTCTCCTTTCAGCAGTGTGGATCGGTAAAGTGTGGATTAAGTGCAGCTGAGATTGGGCATTTTCAGAATTGGGACAGTTTTCCACATTAACTCGATGGCGCACAAACACACTTTCAAAATCACAAGACTGCAAGAATGGTGAGTGGAACAAAGCTGCCATCCTCTCAGTCAATCTAATCAGCCCCCAAATCCAATAACTGCAACATTTCCAGTTTCATAGACTATTATACACTTACATCAGGGTGTGTCTTGCTCTGGGCAGAAAGTATCTTGCTCCGGGCAGAAAATATCTTGCTCTGAGTTCTCTCCATATCTGCTATAACCTGCATTAAATCAAAGCACATTGTTCATTTCAGAGAAAATCTAACAGGCATTAAATATGATCTACATCATAATTGCTGATGAGCTCAAGGGGTCCTACTTTTTGAAGACATTTCACTCGCCCACTGGTTCTCAAACTCGGTCCCGGCACCCCTTTGTGTACGCTGGTTTTTGTTCCAGCCACAAATACATTTATGGAATTTGAAAAAGCTGTTAATTAGTCTTAATTAGCTGCATTTCCTGTTTAGAGCCATTGTTTACCATCTTAAGTCACATTTTGGTGGACATCCCTTGAAAAACCCTTGAATATTTTGTGCTTGTTTTTCTAAGTTGTGAGGATCAAGTAAAAACATTTTTAAACGCATCAAATTAGCCTCTGGGAAAATCAGTAAGAACTAAATTAAATTGCTGAACACGGAGGTTTTGAGTTCTTCAAAATAATTTGCCCGAACTTCAAATAAACATGAAACAAAGCAGGTGTGACTCTGTTCTTCGCCAAATGAATTGTTAGTTTTTGACCATGTGTCAACAGTTTCACCAATCGAGGAACACATTGATTGTTTATGTTCATTAAATATATAGTTCAATCATTTCTCTCAGCAATTATTTATACTAGTATTTATATGTATGTATGTATGTGTGTGTGTGAGGATATGAAATTATTATTCTTCATGGCATGTATAGACTTTTCAAATGTGGCTGAAGAGGATAAATACCTGCTCTAAATATACAAAATGCACCTTATTGAGACAAATCAACAGCTTTTTAAAATCGTAAGATTGCCACTGTGGCTGGAAGAAAAACCATCATTCAGATTGGGGCACCAGGACAGAGTTTGAGAAAACCCCTGCACTAGTCTGTGACACTGTAAAAAATGATTCTGTGGTCCGGCATATTTTATTAATGTATTTGGTCTAATATATCCAATATGAATGTGTCCTTGATTTTGTAGTGATTATTTAAATAAATTTCAAATAAAAACGTTTGGAATAAAATCCACTTACCCTGGTTAAATAAAACAAGAGCTTTTTATTCATGTAATTCTAAATAGAGAAAATATTGAATGAATCCAACTTAATGGAATCAGCTAGTTTTTAAACTGACAAGCACTTCCTGTTCCCGGATTTGGATGCGATAGGCAAACGAATGAGGAAACAGCGAGCACTTCTCTTCCAGCACTTTACACACCTATTTAACCCGGTTGAAAAAGGTAAGGAAACTCATACCAGCCAAGTAACACAACATTAAATATATGTGCATATTACAATACACAACATGCAGTAAAGTTATGGCATGATCTTTTTTTTACCGTTCTGTAGGTGAGTTATTTCTTCTGTTCTTGGTAATCTCTCCTAAAAATGTAGGTCATAACACAAACACAGGGGTTATTCCTAATATTTAGATTTCATGAAATACATTGAGTAAATTCAAAGAGACAAACTGATAATCGGGTAATAATGATTTACATTTAAGTGTCAGTAAGGTATAGAATTTATTAATTCTTCATAAGTACTTTTTACCAATTTTGCCATTTTTAATATTACACAATACTTTTTTTAGGTTTTTTTTTTTAAATTTGGCATCTCCAATCCCACCCGAATCTGGAATGCCCAATTGGGGAACTATGTACAAAGCTTGCTCGTATGCGACCCCTTGCTGCCAACTCAGGATAGTGAGACAGTTCACGGCTCTCCTCCGAAGCACGTGCCTGTCTGCCACTGATTCTTATAAACTCATTGGTTGAATCTTCGCAAGTTCAGAACTAGGGCGGAGGATACCAGGACATGAACCAACCCGGAGTCTTCCTGACGAGCGCCCGTCTGGCCAACAGGAGGCGCTGGAGCAACGAACGAAGCTGTTATTCTAAACCCAAACTCGGCAGTCCCTTCCCAATTTGAAACCCTGCAGCGCGATGGCCAATTGTGCGCTACTCTGAAAAAGCTGCCGACTCCTGCCGGTGGGTACGCCGGGGCTCGAACGTGGTGATCACCTCTGCACTGCAGAGCAGTGCCTTAACCGTGTGAGCCACCCGTTTGTTAAATTGTTAAATTTACTCAGACTAAATGGATAAATCTATTGGGCCTTATTTAATTCATAATAACTCAATTCCAAATGTAATCTATATTATAATAGCAAAGCGGACTCCGTATGCGTGAGTGTGTGTCTGGCCACTTCGCTTTTACATTGTCTCTCCTCCTGGGGATTCCCCCTGTATGTCCCCTCCTCACACACTCAGCGAGTGTGCCCAATCTGTGGAAAATGGCCTGGCAATGACTCAGTCACGTGACCAAAGTATGGTGGAAACACCATAAAAACATCACGTGACCAAGCCAATTCATCACTGGAGTGACGACTCAGCATCTGCTTTAAGGTGGCTGTCACGGAGATGCTCTCTCTTACAGCATGGAGTCTGTTTTTTGGAATTCATTGTTCACTTTGTCCACGTGTGTGGCCGTGCACATACACGGTCACGTGACTGAGTCACTCCAGTGAAGATTCAGTAAATGCTGAGCACACACGATCACGTGACAGCCACCTTGGTGTTTATGGAAACACCACAGCAATGTGATGACATCATAATAGTGCATTGTTCACTACAGTATAAAAGTATGGCAAGCCGTTTTAATATTTAATAGCGAAGTTTGACTATCCGGGATTAAAATCGCAGATATCTACGTCACTGAAAGAGACACTCGACTTGTCACACATCCTAACTGACAATTGTAGATATCTGCAATTCAGTTTTGACGAGGCAGAATGAAGATTAAAGATATCTCAAACGTCATTATGACTGGTCAGAATTTTTGTGTAGCGTTTGCTATCGTTAGCGGAAGAAATGGCGGGTGCTGTTATGGATAAGACTGATAGAAAATGTCATAAAATTGAAAGAGCTTATCATCACGGAATTAGTGGCGAACGAGAGCTTAGTTTGTTAGAGACTTGTGGTACAAATGAACAGCGTATTGAATATTTGTTATCTCGCTCCAGACACACTTGAGACGACGAAGTCTGGATAGTGTCAGAACACTGACTTCTTCAAAAACAACGCCCAGCTATCACTGCTAAAAATTTGATGCGCAAATACAGCGGACAGCGCGGTAGTAAGTTCACATGATACAATAGCTGTCAAAAATCGGCTTGTTGAAAGAAATACCAAGGCTTACTCACCAAAGGATTGTGTGTATTTTGTTCTGGAAAAAATCGTGAACAACTTCCATAGTTTCGTTTGAAAATGATTTTTATTTATTTATTTTTCAATAAACTGTTGAAATTTTGTGCAGATTAAAATGTGAGATTTTGGAGAACTGCTGTTACTCCAGATGATGAACAATTGCATGTCACTGTTATAATGTTTCACTTAAAGCAAAGTAGGATTTTTATTTAT
Source organism: Gymnothorax reevesii (assembly GCA_029721435.1). Classification (NCBI taxonomy): domain Eukaryota; kingdom Metazoa; phylum Chordata; class Actinopteri; order Anguilliformes; family Muraenidae; genus Gymnothorax; species Gymnothorax reevesii. The sequence goes on from CM056573.1 coordinate 32,072,719, forward strand.
TTTTTCAATGAACTGTTGATATTTAGCGCAAAGTGGAGCAAACTTTTAGCGCGGATGAAATCACAGTGGACGGATGCTCGATGGATAGAGCGTATGAAACACGTATGCAATGATACAGAACGGATGCATAGCGTTTTCCAACGGATGGCAAGATTTTTTCACGTTTTACATCCTCTTTGCATCCGCAAGTGCAGTGGGACCGGGCCTTAAGTTGTTTTTTTTTCGTGAAGAGCTGATAAGGCATGATAATTCAATATTTCATGGCATTTATCTTTCACTCGCCGAAGCAGATCTTTATAAGGAAAACTAACATGTTAACCATGAACAACGATTGAAATCAGGTCACTAATTTTATTCGCTTCAAGGGATGTTTTTCGCCCCTCGGTTAACCGTCCGCCGCCCGCCACTGATAGCTACATGCTTCAAAGTTTACAAAGACGGCAACGTGAACATCAGGATTCCATGGGTGAGTTTACGCGATTTTAGTTTTTAAATCCTGACGGAAGCAAATAAACTGATAAACATAAAGTATAAAGACTTGCTGGGTACTTACAAATACTGCAGCTGTTCACCGCAGTTCCTCGAAGTTGTTTGTGGAATCGCCGCTTCGAGGCATAAATATATACCACAATGAACATTCTGAGCAACGACATAGAACGAAGCCCAGTGACGCTGACATGCCGTCATAATAGACGTTCTTCCCCCTAGGAGCTACTGATCTGTATAGCTGACGAAATGTAAACTGCGCAGGAAGAGTGACGCAACCGAGCGGTCATATTGGTATGCCCGGTAGCGACTGCCCGAATCGCAACCCAGTTTAGACAAGCCCACGCCCACTTCTGCATATGACGCTGGCCTCGCCTGCTGCTCAGACCAAGAAAGTCCCCTAAAATAACAGTTCCATAGTCCACATTGTTCCTAATATCCAATGTGAAGAAAACTGGGCACAACAGCTTTTCGTCGTTGAAGAGAGATTAATGATTCCCGGTGACAATTCCGGTGAATGTCCTCCTGAAATGAGGAAAATTAAGGTGCTTTCACATCGGACGCAAAACGATTTTTTGTACGACAGATTGCATTCAAAGTCAATGCAAAGACGCGAATACACGCGTTTTCGCGAGTATCCGCGTCTTTGCATTGACTTTGAATGTAATCTGTCGTGCGAAAAATTCATTTCGCGTCCGGTGTGAAAGCGACTTTAGGATGTTATATACATTGGCATGCTAGCCATAACATAGATATCGATGTCTCTTTATCCTGCTAGCCAGATGGCTCCCTCGCGAGTATGCCATTGTGAGCGAACTGTTGCATTTTTAGCTCGGTAGCCAGTTGGCTTTGTAGCTAAATACATTGGCGCGCTAGCTATACTGTTGCTAGCTTGGAAGCCAGCTAGCGAGTAAGACTCTAAGTAACTGTGGCCTTGATTTGTCGGCATAATCATAACCGAAAATTGACGCGCATTAAGGGACGAAAGTCACGCGGTGGGGGGGTAATAGCGACAGCTGCGTCTAGCTAGCTCAGTTCGTTTGCTAGTTGAAGGGCACTTCAGCCGGCGTCTCTTCTCTTCTCTTCTCGTGCGGTTTCTATGGGAAAGCAGCAGGCGACGCTAGCGTCATATGCGGAAGTGGACATGGGCTTGTCTAAACTGGGTTGCAATTCGGGCCTTGTCGGGCTTTTCAGCGCAGTAAACATTTATCGCGTTGGCAAGACAATTCACAGGGTGTTTACGATGGGCATATCGTGATTAAAAGGTTATGTCAACGCTAAATGGTTATTATCGATCTACCTGATCACGGTAGCGATCTATAATCAACATTAGACAAGTTGGTCGACACTAGAATAGTCTGCAAGTAACCCTTGCTTTAGCCTAATTTATGCACAAGGTTTCAGTACTGCATTTGATATTATCAATGAGATCCATGTCACACAACTAGTATTTAAGCCAGCATCATTGATAGGCAACGCTGTTTCATAGACTGGGCTTAAGCTATCATTCAGGCACTTAGCTAGAAGCTTTCATAGCAAACACCCATCACGACTCGAGGCTACAACGACCTTGCGCCAACATACATTTTTGATTTGAGGTCAATTAATGCCGTTACCCACTGAAATGTCAGTGCAGCTGCAATACAAATTGAGTTGTCTCGCTCAAAAATAAAACAACTACCCTGTTCTTTCACCGAGTGATTTTCTTCAACTTCAACGCAATATTGCTGCCTGCGACCCATAAAGATTTCTGAAATTCTGGCGTGATTAAAAGGATAATAAGGCTTCACGGTTTCCAAACTCGTGAGGTCATTAAGTTTTTCAGATATTTTTAAAAAAAAGAATAGCTCTGGTAACAAAAGCACTATCTACATTGATGAAAGATAAGTTTTGTACGACACCATTTAAAAAAAAATCCTGGCAATTTAGTAAATATGAGAATGCTGCAGTCAAGTTTCATAAAATTATTTTTTTAAACCATTACCTTTATGAGAAGTCAAAGAAGCGCTAAAATTGCCCTATAAAATAATCAGGTCTGGGTTCCTGATTATTTTATAGAACGCAAAAATACTGGCAGTAGCTGGCTACCTATCATTCATGCAGTAATCCCTGGCTACTTCGGTAGTCAGCTGTGTTCCCTCTAACTACGTGAGTATCGAGATATCTGAGAAGGATCTGGCCAACCTGGTGCTCAACTCTGCCGTCGGACCCTTTCCAGTCCGGTGCTTGGAGAAGGAAGTTGAAGGTTGAGTTAGCTACACGTACCCATGTTAACCACACGCAGCTCCTCAAGACCGCCACAAATCACGCCAAGGTTTAAAAAAAAAAAAACACACACGCACAACCTCAATATTTCGATATAACTGTTAAGTAGCAAAATACTTGTACTAACCTTATTAGGTATGCTAATGTCGTTGGCAAACAAATGTTAACGTTTGCTGAAATGATTACATGAAGCTTTTACATTTTTTTTCTTTCTGTTGTGTTTAACGTTATTGTATTGTATCGTTAGCATCTGTGTAACGTAGCTAACTTTAGTATAACCGCTCCTAGATACAGTAACGTTAGGTAGCTACCTACAGTCATTAAAAAGGTGTGAATCGAAAGGAGTAAACTACATTTATTTCATCCAACTTGTTCGATTTGGAATCCCGCTTTACACGGTGGTTAATGAATTACTAGAAGTAGTCATCCGAACTTCCTTGGGCAAAGCCATTTAGTTATTACGTTATCTCAGCAAGAATTGCACTGTCCTAGACTAGCCTGGGTCCCTAAGAATCCGATATAAACATGGTTGAAAGTGAACCAATTACTGCCTTAAAGCCACAATCAGAATAATTTCATGTAATTTTTCAAGTAAGATAAGAGTATTATTACAGAAACAACGTGGAACGTCGTTATGTTATATGTATATCTCAATGGGGATCAATGAAGTTTTCTGATTCTGAAGATGCCCTCAGATGTGGCCTCCGCCAGCTAATGGGATCATCGCTGTTCCAAACCCACACATGTATGCGAATAATGTGCAATGGAATTTTTAACAATTGTTATGAACCTGGGAGACTTCAACACTCAACTCATAGATATTTGTAAAGATGACCACTCTGTGGCTGGGCCTTTTGATGACTTGAGAGAGAGGGAATGGGATGAGGTGGGACCCAGGGGGGGGTCCCCACACTGGATTCTGCTGCGAATTCTGCCAGCTGTGTGCAGGGTATTTTCCTGGAGCGGCTGACCTACCAATGGACTAACTAAAAGAGGGAGGGAACAGAAATGATTGCGCCACCCTGTCCGGAAACATTTACCTCCTGCTGTGATTGTAAGAGGAGGTCAGGGGAACACCAGTTGCAGGATCCAGAAGTGTTTATTAAACACCAAACACTGAGAAAATTGGCAGACATGCCAGAAATAACACCGTGCACATGCACTGAACCAATGGGAAAACTAAGGCACACTGCCAAAGGCAGGTGGAAACAGAAATACTCACTCCAAGAGTGGATAAACTAAGAAAACAAAAGCTGAACCTAACTAAACCGACAGACACACTGGGAGACTTAAATACTGGGCAGACAAGACGAGGGCGCAGCAAAATACAAGACTCGGGAATCATACACAGGAGAAACTCGGAAGGCACGAGCAGCTGAGATTTCACCAGGTAGAACTGAGTCAAATACGAGGATCTGTCTGATGTCCTTTCCCAATACTGCCACATAAATAGTCACAAGAGGAGGCGGGGACTCGGAATGCAATCTCGACTGAAACAGAAACACATGGGGTGAATAAACAATTACACTAGAACCGGGTTAACAAGAATGACTCGAGACAAGTCGCTGAGACTATCAATCAAGCTAGACAGCTTAGATCAAAGGAAATCTAAACGTGACGAGTAAAAAGCACGACAAGAGAAGCGAAGGGAAGCATAGCTTTTAATGCAGTTATTCAGGGATAGCTTAGGCAGAATTCACGAAAGCCAGAAATGCACGCACTCACTAATGAGTTAATTAAGGTTAATACTATGTGACAAAATATTTACAATCACCCTCAAATAAGTGCTGGTTGGTATTGGTTAGTAATTATCCTATCAGAGAATGAATTCACTCTAGAGTTTCACGAGACCCAGAATTAAACACAGATGGAAGCAATGAATGAAATACCAGAGCCGAAACTGAAAGAGGAAACGTGATTGGATGACGAGACGCAGGCATGCTGAAGGCTGTCACGCGAGACCACTGAAGGCAGCAAGGGAGTGGATCGTCAGACGGCCGAAAAGAAAGCTGAAATATAAAACGAAAGTAAAGCAGAAGCACAAATAAACGCAAAGACAACACATGTGAGGCAGAATCATAACAGTGATATTGTCCAATACGCATTAATTGCAGGAATTAGACCCAACAACCAGATTGACTGTCATTGACTGCACTGCCATTGCTATTTTTAACGTTTTGCTTGGAGGAAGTACTCATGACAACACGCAGGTCTCCTGTCCGTGACCGACATCCTTCTGTTCCTCTGAGGTTGCTTATTGTTGACTGACAGATCCCAAAGGATTGAAGTGTCAATCTCAGCATGCCTGCTGGGAGTGGGAAATGATTATTGGGTTTTGTCTTGTTGCAGCAGCTTTTTGCTGTAATGCTAGGGCTCAGTCACAACAGTGAAAGCTTTTCGTTTATTTAATTTATATATAAGCCAGCCTACTAACACAATACTAGTAGCGTCCTGCTGCAGACCTCCACCACTGCAGACCTCCAGACTGAGGCCCATCTCCGTCAGTGAGACTAAACTCCATCACCAGGACCCTACTTCTTGAGTGGTCTCTTCCTCTGCAAATTAAAATAATATTCTTCTATTTTGTGTGTGTTTTTTCTTTTGTTTGTGGTATTGTGTACAACCCCAATTCCAAAATAGTTGGGACAAAGAGTAAATTGCGAATTAAATCAAAACACAATTACTTTCAAATCACACCAGCCAGTATTTTATTCACTCTAGATCAAAGATAACATGGCAAATGTTGAAACAGAAATTTTACAATTTCATCCACAAAATGAGCTCATTTCAAATTTGATGGCTGCTACAGGTCTCAAAGAAGTTGGGACAGGGGCCTGTTTACAGTGGTGTAGCATCCCCTCTTCTTTTTTTATCACAGAGTGGAGGAGTCTGGGCATTGAGGAGACAAGTTTCTTGAGTTTAGCCATTGGAATTTGATCCCACTCATGTGTAATACAGGCTTCCAGCTGCTCGAGAGTTTTGGGTCTTCTTTGACCGACTTTTCGTTTAATTATGCGCCAAATATTCTCAATCTGTGAAAGATCAGGACTGCAGGCAGGCCAGTTCAGCACACGGACTCTTCTACTATGGAACCATGCTGTTGTAATAGCTGCAGCGTGTGGTTTTCCATTGTCCTGCTGAAATACACAAGGCCTTCCCTGGAATATATGTCATCTGGAGGGGAGCATATGATGCTCTAAAACATTTATATACCTCTCATCATTCATGGTGCTTTTTAAACCATGGAAGTGTCCTACACCATATGCACTAATGCATTCCCATACAATCAGAGATGCTGGCTTTTGAACTGAACGCTGATAACAGGAGATGTGGTCTTTCTCCTCTTTTGCCCGGAGGATACGACGCCCATGATTTCAGACAAGAATGTCAAATTTGGACTCGATCTGACCACAGGACACTGTGCCACTTTGCTACAGTCCATTTTAAATGAGCCTTAGTCAATGACAGAATCATGTCGATGAGTGATGCAGTGGCGTCTGAGGGCCCGAAGATCACGGGAATCCAGTAAGGGTCATCGGCTTTGTCCCTTATGCACAGAGATTTTTCCAGTTTCTCTGAATCTTTTGATGTTTTGCACTGTCGACGACCATCAACGCCTTTGCAATTTGACGTTGAGGAACATTGTTTTAAAAGTACTCCACAATGTTTTTTGACGTAAGGCTTCACAGGTTGGAGAGCCTCTGGCCATCTTTACTCCTGAGAGACTCAGGCCCGTATTCAGAAACGACACTCACGCTCGCCCTCCACTCACCATACAGTGAGTACGGTTGAGATGTAACTGGAGCGTGAGAGAGAGATCGACCTATCTCGAACCGAGGGAGCGGTCCCACTCCTTGCCAGTTAATATTCACAAATGCCCCTCAAACATAACTAAATATCAGCATGTCTTCATAAATTCTGTGGTCGAGTGGCTCGCGAAAGGCGCCGAACAGTCCGCGAGGCTCACCTAGCAACAAGCTGTGAAACGTGCCAGATGTTTCCTTCTACATTCAGCAATTAAGAATGTAGAAAAGAATAGATTCTCGTGACTTACAGCTTCCACGAGCCTCGCAGACCAATCCACACGGCGCCCCCACGAGACAACTGAGCGCAGAATTTTACAACCCATCAGCAAAAAAAGTGTGAGAAATTCGAATGTGTGAGAGTTGACAGATATGCTTCATTAATGAAAACTGGCCACACCTGATAATGTTGAGAGTTTTCAGAGTTTCTGCAATGGTAATTTAATGAATTGAAAACAGGGCAATAATTATCATTCTAACTTAACATGTAGAACTGATGAAACATGATAATCCTTAGGATTTTTGGAGTTCAAGTAAACACAATTTTATTAAATGATTGAAAACAGGTCATGTCCAATCATTATTTTTAAGGGATGGTTTTGAGCTTCCCCTATTGCCAGTTTACCAGTAGCTAGTGGTGGGTACACAAATGCCAACCTCGAGTTCATCACAGTGTTGTTCGTAACCACTGAAGCCCGGTGGTCAGTCAGCAAGTTACCGGCATCATTATTGTTGTGTTCCGGGGTCCTGGCCTTTGGCCAGGACAGTATTGTTTATGGTTTTAACAGTTTCATGTTCCAAGTTTCATAGTTCATGTTCATAGTCCATGTCACAGTTTTAACAGTTTCTTGTATCTGGATCAATTCATGTTTATTCATCATTCATGTTTATTGTCCATGTTTTTACTTTTCCATGTTTTGTTTCTTGCCAGGTCTGCCAAGCCACTCCACCGCTTGTCTGCGTTCCGCCCCGTGCCTTCGTTGTTGCACATTTCAGAGCTCTGGTTGGCTTTGGTGTTTCCCCCTTCCTTCTGTGCTGTGCTGGATTCGGGGCTGTCTAAGCTTAATTGACAATTAACTGTTTTTAAGTTACTAACATTTACTAACATTCACTGGGTGGTGTAATTCTTAGTTAGGCACATTACTAATACTACTAATTTAGACAGGGAGTTTATTGTCATGATTCCTGCTTTACTATTCCAAGTCTTGCTGTGCTTTTCTGTTCTAAACATTCATGCTGCTTTCAAACTGCATACTTTATTGGTACTTAAGCTGAGCACGCTCATTCTCTTAATGAGCAGGTCTTGTCAACCAATCTTTGTTCATGTCCTATGATCTTGCCATGCCTCTTGTTTCTCCTTCTCCAGGTGTTGCCCCTCATGTCTTGATTTCTTAGCCTTTATCTGGATGCGGTGGAAGTTGGCTGGCAGACAGTGTCTCAAGTTTGTTTCTAGTTCATGTACCCAAGTTCTTGCTCAAGCCTTTGCTTTTTGTAACCATAGCATTCTGTTTTCTTATCATAGATATCTTTAGTCTTTTATTTCTTGGATTTCTGCCTGGAGTTTCCAGTGGCCTTTTGTTTTCATTCCTAGCTCTGTGAAGCTCTCTTTAGTTTGTTTTTTGCAACCCTTTGGGCCAAGATTTTTGTTGGCCCTCGTGCCAGTTTTGCTTTTGTTCAAATAAATTCTGTTTCCCTTCCACCTTGCATTTGGTGTCCTCCTGATCGCGCATCACATCATTATAGTTAATATTTGTGATTGCGTCAAGCACATGACGGTAAGCGATCCAGCGTTTCTAACATTTATAACCACCTGAAAGCCCTAACAACGAAATACTGGCGCAAATTAGTGCGGCTCAAGGGAGTTGTTCCCTGCATTCAACCTTCACTCAGAAAGGGATACTAATTTCAGTTTGAGTGAGGTCTCTGAAAGCAAATGAGTGTTAGGGCAACCTCTGACTCCCTTAGTATGACCTGACACTAAGTTTTAGTACTCACTCACACTCAATTAGTGAGTGTCTTTTCTGAATACAGGCCTCAGTCTCTCTAAGACATCCCTTTTATAGCCAATCATGTTACATACCCAATGCCAGTTCACGTAATTACTTGCTAAATGTTCTTTCAGCTGTTTGCAGTGAACAAATCAAACAAGAACAATTTAAATGGCTCAAAACAACAAATATTACAAGTGGCCTCTCCAAATTCAACCCAAAATGCCACTTTTAATGACTACTGCAGGCCTAAAATTATTCAAACCGTTTATGACAAGCATCTTTAATACTTAGTAGAGCACCCTTTTGCCACTGTGACCTGCTGGAAATGTGATGTCCACTTTTGGCAGCATTCCCAAGGAATCTTAGCCCAGTCCTCATGGAAAATGGCCTCCAGTTCACTAATATTCTAGGGTTTGCATGCTGCAACTGTGTTCTTCAAATCCTACTGGAGATTTTTTTTATGGGGTTCAAGTGAGGTGAATGTGATGGGCACTCTAGAATCTTCCCAGACTTCTTCTGAAACCAAGCCTCGGTGGATGATAAGGTATGCTTAGGATCATTGTCTTTTTGGAAGGCTTAATGATGCCCAAGCATCAGCTTCCCTACAGACGGCAGAACATTTTCTCCTTGGATATCCTGGTACTTAACTGAATCCATCTTGCCCTCCACACGCTGCAGATTTACAGTGCCAGAGGAAGCAAGGCAGCCGCAGAGCGTCAAAAAGCCCTCGCAATTCTTCTCTGTAGGCAGGGTGTACTTTTCAGCATATGCGTCTTTATTCCTCCATACCACTGATTCATAAGCCCAAAACATTCCAGTTTTGTTTCATCACTCCACATAACATTTCCAAACTTCTGAGGCTTATTAGTCCCCTACCGGTGGAAACAGAGGGGACTACAGGATTGCACTCCGTCCGTCCGCATTCGTGTCCGCTCCATAACTTCAATGCCGTATGACCTATGAACATCAAAGTTGGTGTGTGGATGCATCTTGGGGAGAGGGTCTGTCATGTACCCTATTCAGGTCACTTTCACCTACGTTTTAGGAAATATAATATGCATACACCGATAGGGGACTAGTATTGCACAGCAATACGACATTCGCCGATAGACGGTGCACTTGTTTATATCGTTTTGAGCATATTGGAGCTTTTGCTTTCGGACCAGTTATGGTGTATTTCTTGGAGACCATCAATGTTTACTATGCGCCTTATTGTGCAAACTAAAACTGCTGTGCCTCCTGCCTTCAAGTCTGCTACTGGTCTTCTGCAGTCACTTGAGGGTTTTTGACCACCCGTCTCCTCAGGAATCTGGTGACAGCCACTGATAATGTCCTCTTTCTGGTACTATAGCCACTCTTCCTTTAACTCTGAACTTGTGAACTAAGCTTCCAACTGTATCTTTGCGAAACTTCAGTGCCTGTGCTACCTTTTTGTATCCTTTTCCTTGTTGGTGCCGGGCAATGATCTCCTCTATTAGCTTTTTTGACAATTCTTTTGACAGCCATATTTCTAGTATTCAATCAAATATTACTGTCAACAAATCCCTAGCGGGTGCAAGTATTTGACATGTTCTTTCTCAAGCGAACCTGATGCAACTAATTAAGCTCTTGATTAGCTGCATTAGGTGTGCTTGAGACAACACCTGATTCACAAATATGAGTGATTCTATTCAGGGGGTTGAATGATTTGAGTCTGCAGTAGTCATTAAAAATGGCATTTTGTGTTACATTTGGAGACATCACTTGTAATATTAGTTGTGTTGAGATCTTTAAAATGTTCTCGTTTAATCTATTTATCACAAACAGCTGAAAGTTTGTAAATTTTGCTATAAAACCAATTTTCAATGGGGGTTGAATAATTTTTATTGCAACTGTGCATGTCATTCAAGATCAGGGTGTCCATTTGTGTTCTGCTTTTGTTGTGTGGCAGTACAGAATGCCAAGAAGAAAACTTGCCTTTGAGTTTTGGCATCTTGGTAATGTATTGGATAAACACTAAAATTCAATTATCAGTGATAATTTTAAAAAAAGATGCATGTTTATGGTTATGGAAACAATATGTATAATTGTGTAATACATTTGCAATCTGTCTCTTGCTTTTTTGCAAAGCTGCATAACATTTTAATGGCATATACGGAAATGTTTTACCATGATAAGGTTAACGGGATTATTGAATTTACAGGATTACTGGGATTTTTGGTTTGTTTTGCAGGTTATGTCATATCAATCTGCAGAAAACTGAGAACCATGAGCCTTTGAATGAACCATCTCTGGTGTTATAAAATTCAAAATTCAGAACTCAAAAAGTATGCCACTTACAAACTTCACATTTGCTACGGAACTTACCCTTATGGTGTAGTTGTGCCTTTTGGGGGTTTCAGTTCCATGCTGCCCATAATTTTGGAAATTTTCACCAAAAACAGCCCTAAAATTGGACTTTGTCTCGTTTCCGGGACAGAACTCAAAAACTATGCCACTTAGAAAATTCAAATTTGGTATGGAACTTATTCTAATGGTGTAGTTGTGCCTTTTGGGGGGTTCAGTTCCATTCTGCCCAAAGTTTTTGATTTCTACACCAAAAACAGCCCAAAAATTGGACTTTGTCCCTTTTCTGGACCAGAATTCAAAAACTCTGCCACGTACAAACTTCATATTTTATACGCATGTTATTCTAGTGATCCCATTGTGCCTTTTGGGAATTTTGAAATCATGATGCCCAAAATTTATCCGTCCGTCCGTAATCATTTTCATTTCTGGAGCAGAACAAAAAATATACCACTTACAAACTTCAAATTTGCCATGGAACTTACTCTTATGGCGTAGTTGTGCCTTTTGGGGGTTTCAGTTCCATGCTGCCCATAATTCCGGAAATTTTCACCAAAAACAGCCCTAAAATTGGACTTTGTCTCGCTTCCGGGACAGAACTGAAAAACTATGCCACTTAGAAACTTCAAATTCGGTATGGAACTTACCCTTATGCTGTAGTTGTGCCTTTTGCGGGTTTCAGTTCCATTCTGCCAAAAGTTTTTCATTTCTATACCAAAAACAGCCCAAAAATTGGACTTTGTCCCTTTTCTATAGCAGAATTCAAAAACTCTGCCACAAATCACGAATTATGTGGAACCGGTGGGATATGTCATCTTCTGATGACTCTTGTTATTCTATAAGTTGCAACAGTTCCTTAGCACTTTTGCCAACATCTTATGGGTCTTGTGTTTGCTCAGATATAGTTCATTGTTCGTAACAGAAATTTTGTACTGTCCAAAACGTATCCAGTTGCAAGTTCAAAAGATGCAGCAGCAAACCATTTTTATGTTCAAACCCCAATTCCAATGAAGTTGGGACATTGTGTAAAATGTCAATAAAAACAGAATGCAATGATTTGCAAATCTCAAACCCTCATTTTATTCTCAATAGAGCATAGACAACATATAAGATGTTGAAAGTGAGACATTTTAACATTTCATGAAAAATATTGGTTCATTTTGTATTTGATCGCAGTAACATCTCAAAAGTTGGGACAGGGCCATGTTTACCATTGTGTAGCATCCCCTCTCCTTTTAACAACAGTCAGTAAACATCTGGGAAGTGAGGAGACCAATTGCTGGAGTTTTGGAAGAGGGATGTTGTCCCACTCTTGTCAAATGTAGGATTTTAGCTGCTTAACAGTCCTGGGTCTTTTCAGCCAGATTTTTTCATTTTATGATCCACCAAATATTATCTATTTGTGAATGGTCTGGACTGCATGCTGGCCATTTCAGCACCCAGACTCTTCTACAGCAAAGCCATGCCGTTGTGATGGATGCTGTACTGAGTAAGCATTTTCCTGTTGAGATATGCAAGGCCTGTGAAAGAGATGTTGTGGTAAAACCTCTATATACTTTTCAGCACTGATAATGCATTTCCAGATGTGTAAGCTGCCCATGCCATAGGCACTATTGCAACTCCATACCATCAGAGGTGCAAGCTTTAGAACTGAGCGCTGATAACAAGCTGGATGGTCTCTCTCCTCTTTAGTCCACATGACACAACGTTCATGGTTTCCAAAAGCAATTTCAAATTTTGATTCATCTGACCACATAACAGTATTCCATTTTTGCCTCAGTCCATTTTAAATGAGCTTTGGCACAGAGAAGGAAGCGGCATTTTCGCTCTATAGATCCTCCATCATGCACTGGCAGCTGTCAGATGCATTGCAGTGAGCATGGCTCCAAATGCCTGTGACAACTTTCCAGCACCTTCCACAGACACTCCCAGCCTGTCTAGCTGCTGTCCATGCTGCACACGGCGGTTACTCTGGATATTAGCTGGTGGTCATTGTGGAAACATTTTTTATTGATTCATTTCATTATTATTAATTGCTTATCCTTGCTTGCTCATATTCTGTTTTTGTTCACAACTTCATAGGCCCAGTGTGTGTGTGTGTGCTTACATATTTCTGATTTAGCAGGGGCCTGCATAACTGTACTAGTGCGTCATGACATATAGCCTATCTAAAGTCATGAAGACATGAATGTCTGTACCAAGGACAAGATGTTTTTTCTTTCTCTTAGTTTATGTGTTTATAGAAAGCTCCGGAATGCATAACAAGATAAGCTGGAGCCGGGGCTGATAGAGAAGACAGGTGCTCTCCTCCCTAACAAGATGTATATGCGCACCCCAGGACAGCTTGACGCGGGTTGCATGCGACTGCAAGAGTCTTCCAGATTACATCATGATGTGTAAATCAGCGCGGGCGGAGGATAACGTCACAATGTTTTCCTACATAAGCGACAGAATCAGAAACTGTGGGGATCCTCGATTTTGCTGACTTGACTTTGTATGGGGGATCCTTTTCTGCAGAAAAGTAAACTGACTTTGGCTTGGATATTAACTTTTCTGCCTCCGACTGATTTTTTTCCTCTGAGTCATCTGAGTTTCTTTTGTGATGGTAATACTTGGAATATTATATCAAAATTCCTACAACAGTCATTATAATGTGACTCAACCACGTATAACCAAGTAAACTTAGAATAAATAGAGTACATACAGTAATGGTGTCCAAATTGAGTTTCCAGTGAGATTTTAGGCATTGGGAGACAGTAGGGATGTTTGAAAATATCACCAACACTGCATTTTTTTTTGTTAGTGCGTACTTAACAGACTGTACTGCAAAAACAGTTCTTTGGAACTGCACATTTAACACTCAAGGTATTAAACATATTCATTTCAATTTTAGAAATTTTCAAACTAGTTAAAATAAAATTCAATGTTTTTACATCTCAAAGCAAACAACCTAACATTCGTATTGCAGATATACAGTGGTGTGCAAAAATTTGGGCACCCCTGGTTTAAATGTCTGTTACAATTAATCTCCAAGTGGTTGGAAGTAAACCCGATCACTAAATACTACAGAGTTAAACGTGACACCTTACTTCAAATTCAAAAGCAACGTTTCTTTTTATTTTAATTTTTCTAAGTTTTCAAATGATAAGAGAGGAAAAAGGGCCCTGTGCCAAAGTTTGGGAACCCTTTCAGATTATTCTTTGTTACCTTTTAAGAAGATGATTACTAAGGCCCAGACCCAGGCGATTTACTTATTATTAGGGCTTCAATGAGTCAGGTGAATATGATTTTCAGGGTGGAACTATATATTCTGAAGTAACCCCATGCCTTCTAAAGTATCCAACTGTGGTTGGTGGCTGTTGTGTCTGATGGTAAAAATAATGTTTTTAACTTTCTGGCTGCAACCAAAGCGGGTATGTTTGGAGAAAAAAGGGTGAAGAATTTGTGGAGAAGAACACGTTGCCAACTGTTAAGCATGGAGGTGGATCCATGATGGTTTGGGGTTGTATAGGAGCTGAGGGCACAGGCAGTATTGTGCGGATGGAAGGATTCCACCAAATATCAAGACATTCTAGAGGCTAATTTTCAAAGCTCAGTCCAGAAATTGAAGTTGAAGAGACGTTGGGTATTCCAGCAAGACAATGACCTGAAGCATACTTCAAAATTCACCATGAAGTACCGCCAGGAAAGACGGATGAAGGTTTTGGAATGGCCATCACAGTCCCCAGACTGGAATATCATTGAAAATCTGGGGAGAGACCTCAAAATGCCGTGCATGCAAGAAGGCCGGATAATATTTCTAAGCTAGATGTGTTTTGTCTGGAAGAATGGGGAAAAATTCCAAACAAAATAATTGAAAGACTCTCAGCTGGCTACAGGAAGCATTTGCAAGCTGTTATAGCTGCCCGAGGAGGAGTTACAAAGTACCAGCTGACTGAGTTCCCAAACTTTTGCACAAGGTCTTTTTCCTTCTTTTATTATTTTGAAACTGTAAAAAGTTAAAAATAAAAAAATATTCTTGCTTTAAAATGCGATTAAATGTGTGACGTTTAACTTCGTAGCATTTAGTGTTCACGTTTACTTTCAATCACTTGTAGATTAATTGTAACAGACATCTGAACTAAGGGTGCCAAAATTTTTTGCACCTTACTGTAGATGATAAATGATCGAAAACAAGTTCATATCAGTGCCATATACAAAACCCAAAACCAGTGAAGTTGGCACGTTGTGTAAATCATAAATAAAAACAGAATACAATGATTTGCAAATCCTTTTCAACCTATATTCAATTGAATACACTGCAAAGACAAGTTACTTAATGTTCGAACAGGTAAACTTTGTAATTTTTTGCAAATATTAGCTCATTTGGAATTTGATGCCTGCAACATGTTTCAAAAAAGCTGGCACAAGTGGCAAAAAAGACTGAGAGAGTTGAGGAATGCTCATCAAACACTTATTTGGAACATCCCATAGGTGAACGGACTAATTGAGAACAGGTGGGTGCCATGATTGGGTATAAAAGCAGCTTCCATGAAATGCTCAGTCATTCACAAACAAGGATGGGGCGAGGGTCACACACTGTGTGTGTGTGTGTGTGTGTGTGTGTGTGTGTGTGTGTGTGTGTGTGTGTGTGTGTGTGTGTGTGTGAGTGTGTGTGAGAGTGAGAGAGAGAGAGACTGATTCATAAATCTGAAATATTCCAGTTTTGTTTCATCTCTCCACAGAACACTATCCCCAAACTTCTGAGGCTTATTTACATGGTTTTGCGCATATTGGAGCTTGTGGTTTTGGATGACTTGTGCTGTATGCCGTGGGCACCTTAAATGTTTAGTATGCGCCCTACTGTGCAAACTGAAACCTCAGTGCCTCCAAGCCTTGCTGCAGGTCTCCTGCAGTCACTCGAGGGTTTTTGACCACCCGTCTCCTCAGGAATCTGATGACAGCCATTGATAGCTTCCTCTTTCTGCCACATCCTGGTGCTGTAGCCACTCTTTAACTCTGAACTTGCGAACTATGCTTCCAACTGTATCTCTACGAAAATTCAGTGCCGGTGCTTGCTTTATGTATTCTTCTCCTTGTTTATGCCAGGCAGTGATCTCCTCTATTAGCTTTTTGGACAATTCTTTTGACAGCCATGCTTCTAATATGCAATCGAATGTCACAGTCGACAAACCCCTAGCGAGTGCAAATATTTGATATATTCTATCTCAATCAAACCTGATGCAACTAAGCTCTTGATTAGCTGCATTAGGTGTGTTTAAGACAGCACTGGATTTGCAAATATGCTTTTTTTTTTTTGAGGGATTCTATTCAAGGGGTTGAATATTTTTGAGACTGCAGCAGTCATTAAAAATGGCATTTTGTGTTGAATTTGGAGAAACCACTTGTAACATTAATTGTGTTGAGCTGTTTAAAATGTTCTTATTTAATCTGTTTATCACAAACAGCTGAAAGTTTGTAAATTTTGCTATTAAACCATATTTGCAATGGGGGTTGAATAATTTTGATTGCAACAGTATGTAAGAACTCTGTCTGATCAATAGGAATGTCCTTTGCATTGATACAAAGAATGGGTATGATTGGAACAAGAATGTCAGAAAAAATACTATGCATAATTTCCTTAAAATTGTGTTTCCAGGTTACCACTGGAGAGTGTAAAACTGCTGGGGTTTATGAGCATTTTCTGGTGACCAAACCGGAAGAGGTCAGGAAAACAATTAGCCTGAATTATTTCAATAGAAAATATGATGCCTTTTATCTCCCAGTAAAAAAAAAAAATCACTTCAGTGAAGTGGGAAAAAAAAAAAAAAATTCTAAAAGACTAACTGTACCATTAGTCATTGTCCATTTGACACAAATAGATGTGAATGTTTTGATGCTGTACAAATTTAACCTTATAATGTTTACATTTATCGTTATTATTATTTGTGTGTGTGTGTGTGTGTGTGTGTGTGTGTGTGTGTGTGTGTGTGTGTGAGAGAGAGAGAGAGAGAGAGAAGTGCTGTGTTCAGGGGTTTTGGCGGGACAGGAGAGCAGGAGGTGTGTCAATTTTGAAAAAATAAAAGAACGTGCGCTTTCCGCCACACTGTAACCGTCCGCTTCACGTACATCAAATTCAGGTAAAGACGATTAAATTTCATTTAACGCCTAATTCCGACATATTATAGTTTAATCATAACCGTCATGCGCGTTGCAAATATTAGTATTTTACAGATTAGATGGAGCAGTTAAGTCTAAGCGGGTTCTCTGCGGATGGATATGCTGTTTGAAAACCAGCAGCCTGGCATAAGCGGCTCTCGGACTGCTCCCCGTCTCCTCTCCTCCGTTGCCCACAGGGGCTGCACGTCGTCACCGTGTCAGGGGTCATTTGTACATAGAACCGACCCGAGCTGGATACGACTGTTGAGCTTCACGCCTGGTTTTTGTCCTGACAATTAATAAAATCTACCCCCGTGATCGTCGAAATGGATGAAGAGCAGGTAATATCCATAGACGAGATTCGTTTGTGGGCCGTGCCACGTCTTCAGGACTTTCTTTGGAGACGGAAACTGAAAGTTTCGGGGCGTAAAGACGAACTAGTAGCCATACTGTTTTCGGTCCTACGAACGAGTCCTACGAATGTGGACTCGTCGAATAGCAGTGCCAGTGGCAACAGTTACTTCTCCAAGCTTCTTTGTCATTTTTCCTTTCTTTGCCACAAGCTGCATGCAAGAAACGCTTCACACCTGTGCAGGCTTTTTCTTTGTAAAATGGATTAATTGAAAAGGTTGGTCATTAATTGAGCAGCACACCAATCTGTCCTTTCAATCTGGTATCCACTGCTGTTGCACTTAGCGTATCCGACACCATTGGTTAATCTTCATTGGGATCATTGTGGCACCTAAAAGACACTCCCTCACTTCGTTAGATGTAGCCTACGGTTTCACCTGGCAGTCATTTGTGTGTTATGTATTCAACAGCATTGGATTCCAGATTGAAAGGACATGCACGTTCTCGATATGTTGCTCAATTAGTACCTTCTCAATCAATCCATTTTACGCAGAAAAAAAGGCCTGCACAGGTGCGAAGTGTTTCTTGCATGCAGTTTGCGACAAACAAACGCAAAGTGCTAATTGTTGTTATTGAAATTCTATTGGAGTAAAATCGAAAATCCTTATGGACTCTCAACAAAGTGGAAATAACACTAAATAAAGAACTGGGTGGTGTCAGTTATTTTTGTTTTTATTGTTGCTATAATTGAATTAATCTGTTGGGCTTTTAATTCGTGTTTAAAGAAAACGGCTGACGTCACAGTCCATTCCACCAGGGTGCCGTAAGGGTTGCTTCGTTTTTCCTTTGAAACCGCAATACAGAATTAACCAGAAGTTCACTTGATTTGAACAATGTTATATAGCCTATGCTAAATAACATTACTAATCAAACAACTTACTGAATAAATTAATTGGGGAAAGCGAGTTCACATGATGTCGCACATCGCAATTTACAAATTTCAAAGCTGCGTGAGGATAAACGCTATTCACTCAACTCGGCCATTCAGCTTTCGGTTTTAATGCCCTAGCGCTTAAACAATTAATTTGTGCTAAAAATGCCAATCATGCCCAGTGAATGATCCGCTATGTGAAGTTTAATAATTTATGGTGTAATCCCATTCCGCAATAATAAACGAGATGAGCAAAAATGACACATTTTATTGGGTTTCTTTTTTTTTCTTCTAAAAAAGTTCATCTCAAATGCGTTAGCTTTCAGGCAAGATTTCCTTTTTAATAAAAGGTGCAACTCAAATTTTTATTTTCAAAGCAACCGTAATATTCATTGAAATACAACTTTATGTTGTGGTTTTTGCTGCTAAATTGTTGCATTATTTTTTTTATTTAGTTGAAGATGAACTATGCAACTTTGATCCTTCATTAAATTTAAATTGTTAATTTATCAAACGGATGTGGAGTAATTGTGATGGCTAGATGACTTGTTATGGGGAGAATGGAGGCTCTCTGCCTTCCAAGTAGTGTCCCTTGACCAAAATCCAACCCTGCAGCATCAGCGCCTCCAACCCTGTGTCCCAGCTCTCTTGGCAGCATCACAACACAAATATGTTCCGTATTCTCTTGTTTATGTCAGACAAGGCTACACAAATATACACATTGTAACATGTATATAATGTTATCCCCCGCTCCATGTGTACAAATTTACTTTATTTGAACCTGAACTAGTAAAATCCCTCAAACTCACATAGGAACACACAGGTGGAGCCTACATGGGTCTAACAGAACTCACCCACTTAGGACCCACCTAAAGCCCAGTCTGAGCTCATTTGAAGACCACATGGAGGCACACACTTGGAGCTTACATGGGTCTCATAAAAGTCTTCCACTTGGGTCCCACTTCGAGCCCAGTCAGATCCCTCTTAAAGTCAACCAGCTGGGGCCTAAATGGGTCTCAGATAAACTGCCCGGTTGGGGCCCATTTAAGGTCCAGTCTGATCCATCTTTGTGCCCATATGGGCAAACATATGGGGCCTACATGGGTCCTGTGTAACTCACCAAGTTGGCCCCTACCTGAAACCCAGTCAGAACCAACTTGAAACCCATATGGGCAAACACAAGTGGGGCCACCATGGAAACTGCGGACAAACCCACTTGGGACCCTTATCTGCAGCCCAAATTCAACCCTTATGGGCCCCAGATAGGCATGCTGGCTGGGTCTGGTACCAGTTGCAAGATTCCATAGAGATAGAGGAATGTAACGCATCGAACCAATCTAGCGTGAGAGAATAATAACAATGGTCAGAATGTGTTTTTAATTTCCCTTTTCAATCTCCCAACCCATTTGACAGTTAACAAACTTGGAGGACAGTATCGGTTGCGAGCATAGACTGTATAAAAAGATGGACGCAGCACTGATCTGAAAAAAGAAGCCCATGCGGAAGTACCGTAATTTGGCATTCTATTTAATGGCCAGCAGATGGCGACGTCGGTGGTTGCAGAAAGAACTTCAATGCTATAGAAGTCGATGAGAAAATGACCCTACTTTCCGACCTGATTTTTCATTAAATAATAATTTTTCACATTATCTTATGGTAGCTATAGCAAGTTTCAAGTCTCCTTCGATATATCATGATGTCCATTTTTGTAAAGTAGACTAGAATAAAGGATGAAGTCAGAATATGCTAAGCGTGGTTATCCACTGGTCCTCGTCCAATACGGTCAGATCCATCTCTCACGTCCCTCCCCTGATCTTGATTCTTGCTCTCGTCCTATAGAAATCACATCCGATTTCAAAATGACAACATGGCGCAATTCAAATTCCTTTATGGCAGTGGTCGTCAACCCTGGTCCTGGAGTGCCGGAGTGTCTGCTGGTTTTTGACGTTACTCTGCACTGAATTGATGAATGAAAGCAGTTCATTACACACCTAACTCATCTCACCTGGTGTCTTAGGTTTAAATAGGGTGGAGAAAACCAAATTCAGCACACCCTGTGGCTCTCCAGGACCAGGGCTTGCTCCCCCTGCCCTATACACTTTTATCTTTACTTTGAACCCCTACTTTTTCCAGATTACAACTATGCTCAATGTCCAACTACATTGACAAATCTTGGTTTACACTTAGACTTCTGTCACAACCTGCATGTCTGTTTAATTAGCTCTAGGAGTCTTGTGGGTAGTTCCTGGTAATTGATTGATTTGCTTATTATTCCCTTAGTGCAGGAGTATTGCTAACAGCACAGGATGTGCTGAGTTTGGTGCAGAGTAGGGTCAAAAACCAGCAGACACAACGGCCCTCCAGGACCGGGGGTGACAACCACTGCTTTATGGCATGCTGAAACCAATGGATGACGTCACGGTTGCTTCGTCCATCTTTTTATACAGTCTACGGTCGTGAGGTTGAATAGAGAAATTAAAAACACATTCTGACTAGGCCCGGCGCTAGAACAGGGAATTAGGTGGGCCCAGACACGGTCCTTTATGACCTGGCTAGTCTCAATTATTTTCCTTTATTGACATGTTTTCCAATGATCGTAATTGGCAACTGAAGATACTGTTTCTGTCCATGTATTTTTTTCTTTCAAACAAAATATTGCTTATTTCACCACTAGAAACATGGAAAACTATTATGACTCTGGACCTCTCCCGCTTTTTACTTGGGGATTGAAAGCAATGCATGTGTTTCATGATCGTTTTGATTGTTTGAATGGAATAAGACGATTTGAAATGTCTTTATGCCATTCCATTGCTTCTAATTCCTATTTCCTAAGTCAAGAAAAGCGTGAGAATTCCAGAGTCATAATCGATTTCGATGTCACTAG
Organism: Gymnothorax reevesii; assembly: GCA_029721435.1. Taxonomy (NCBI): domain Eukaryota; kingdom Metazoa; phylum Chordata; class Actinopteri; order Anguilliformes; family Muraenidae; genus Gymnothorax; species Gymnothorax reevesii. The sequence continues at coordinate 32,093,893 of CM056573.1, forward strand.
TGGGGAAATGAACCGCGATGCACCTGAAACTTTCATGCACAACGACTGTAATTCTGCAAGAGAATCTCCTAAATGTGCATTACAGCACAGGAATGCGAATGCCAAGCGTGAGACTTGCGCTGAAGGCGTATGAGTTGGCAGCTCTGCAGTGGAGAGGGCTGCAAGACATTTAGTCTAATTTATTAGACTAGAAAAATAACTACTCAGAAAGGTCTATTAGATGTGTTGGTGGCATTTCGTGCATTGCATCGGCCTCCTCTTCAGATTCTGGGTCATATACATATAAGGCAATATTTGTGAACTTTGTGTAGCCATTGCTTCGCTGAAGTCTTACTATGCTACTTGTGAAATCTGTTGTCTTTCACCATCTATGGTTGTAGCTTGCTAGGCTGGGCCAGTAGAGCGTTGGGGCTGTTGATATATTGAATATACACAAATATAGCCGAAATATCCAATCAGCGCGAAGCTCATTTAAATGCAGGATAGGGGAGACCGGGGTTACGTCGGTCACGGGGTTAGGTTTGTCACCCCAGTTTTTTCATTGCTAAAGCGCTGACAGGAAAAAGAAAATGTACAAATTATGTGACATCCCAGCGACGTCATCTCTTGGGAAGATGATGGACTTGTAGTGTCATGTAAGTGCTTTCTGCCTAAATAACTGAATTTTGGCCCAAATTCCATACTTTAAGTTTCTGAAAGAAATGCGCCTAGCTTCTTTGAAGACAAAGATTTCCACAGTGTTTTTATTGTTTCATAAAGGTATGTAACTAGAGTTATTGAGAACACATAAGTTAAAACCTGCTGCGATCATGAGATGAGTGATGCGGTCTTATTTCTAAAATGGGAGCATGGGGCTACACTGCCCAAGCAGCATGGGGTTAGTTTGTGAGGGTGCTACACCACTTGTAGGTCCTGTGTTAGGCCTATATTAAAATATTCCAGTCAAATAAAGGAGCCGATATATTGTTTTTCAGACACCTATAGTGTCTTAATAATTTTAACATTTGCATTTATTTTATGTTTATGATAGAGGACTTATTTGGGCCTTTGTTTGGAGGACACAAGTATAGGTTTGTAAGGTTTTGCTCCTTGCAACCCCTCCCCTTCCTCATTCTTTCTCCTCCACCTTAATGGGCCACAGGTGGGGCCCGTTAAAGTGGAGCTGTTGGCAGAGTATTTAGGGTTGGCTGGTGCCAGCTCTGGGGCCTCTGCATTCCATTCCTTTTTCAGTGGGAATGTTTGCTGCTCCTCTTAAGTGCCTTGGTCCTTACTCATCATCCAAAGGTGGAGAGGAGTGGGTCCAATGCTTCACATGCAAAGGGTGGGCACATGAGGACTGTGCAAATGTCAGTGGGCTCGCCTACATGTGTCATAACTGCAACTCTGATGGTGATTATGCATGAATTATAGCTTGTGTTGGTTTGTTGTGAAAATAAAACAGTTCTCACCATTTCTGTTATGAGAATATTGGACTGTCTTTTTCAGCTTTAGCTGATTGCCAACTACGACAATTTTACCCCACCCATCTGACAAAGTAACCGTGGGTATGGGGTTACTTTGGCGTGTTTGTGACATATCGAAAATTGAATATCGTGACAAAAATATACGTTATATTGAGATTGTATCAATACAACTTTTGTAGGCGACATTCTGTACTACACATAGCCCATAAAGGTACTTTTGTAAGTTTTAGCAACATAGAGTTATGAAGCCAAATACAAAATCATGACGAGGTAACCCCGGTCTCCCCTATTCATGAGGGATCTCACCCGTCTTCTTAGACTGCCTTTCAGCAATTCTAAGAAGGTCATGAAATCGGCGATCCAAGGCACTTTTCCCACAAATTATGGTATGAATACGATGGCAGGGCATTGGGGATTAACTCAAAATGTTGGGATATGTATGGAAGGGGCACTTTATTGGAACATATATGCGAAGCTGTATGTGAAATACCAAATCTCTGTCTTTGACATTAGACTTTTCACAGTCCTTCAAATATGCTACCTCAGAGCGCACAGTAAAATTTTTGAACAACTTTAAGCACCCAGAAATATATGATGAACTAAAGGGACACATTCATAAGTCCATATTCCTCAAGTTAGAGTAGCAGACTTTCACCCCTGATAATTTGATGGACCTAGCTGAAATACTTTTCTACAAATAGCCATGTGAAAGCGGCTCCTCAAAAATCGCTGTTCAAAAAGGGCCGGAACTTAGTTGCAAAACTATTTTTTACAACAAAAATTATAAGGAGTTGAGAGCTAAAATTTTGGATTTATCTTATCAGGAGGCATATGCACCCACTGAAATTTTTCAGCCAAATCTGAGATGGTTAAGTGGGCAGTTTCTCTGAAATTTGGACATTTGACATGGAATGACCCTATTTCCTGAAGTAAATATAGATATGAGTATCATAGAACAGAAAAAAGAAATGGCAAAATAATGAGGTAGCTAGTAAAACAAGTCTATACTTGAGAAATAATTATTACAATTTTCTAGAAATTTATACAGATGGATCAAAGAACGAGCAGGAGTATGTTGGTATTGGAGTGTATATCCCCGAGTTTAAAGTATCTATCTACAAAAGGCTTTTTAATTAGTTATCAGTATACACAGCAGAAATAGTGGCTATCATTGTTGGATTACAATGAAAAGAAGAGGTCAGACCAGACAGGGTGGTGATATGTACCGACTCGATGGCCGCTTTAAAAAGCATAGTCATCCAAAACAGGGAAGATGTAATCATTGATCTTTATCATTGTCCGACAAGAATACACAGAGGAGGAATGGACGCACAGCTCTCTTGGGTTCCAGCACATGAGGGATCAAAAGGGGATGAGGGTGCCGATAAATTAGCCGAACATGCACTAAAGGAGATAGTGGTACTAGTCCCACTTGGAAAGGAGAGGGAAATGCAGTAATTAAGAGGAAAGGAATGGAGACATGGCAGAAAAGGTGGGAGGAAGACTAAAAAGGAAGGGAATATTACAAAATACAAATGTCTAGTATAACAAAGAATTTTAAAGGAAAGAACAGAAGGGAGGAAATCATGACTCAGGTTTAAATAGTGCTATGTTTAAAATTGGCAAAAAGGACAGTGATGCATGTGAGCACAGTAAAACAAAAAAAAAATACTGAACTTGTCATATTTCACTGTAATAAGTATGAAATGGAGAGGAAAATGTTACAGGAAGAGGTTCTAGAGGCGGGATAGGAGTGGAATCTCATGGAGATACTGGGAACAAAAGGAGAGGGAGAGAGGGTTTGGCCCAATTCCAATTCGCCCCCCTGAAGACTCAAGCCATGAGCCCTCACTGACTTAATTGACGTCAGCTGTAAGGGCCTGAGTCTGAGAGGGCTGCAGATCCTATAAATTGCAATGGAACAGAGCTTACCCCCTTCCACGTTACCAAACTACATGCAGTTGTGACAATCAACGTCAATACTTACACGCATACTTTTTCTTTCTTGCTCATTCCATTATCTCGATCGGTCCGCTCTTTGGTTTATTTTCCTTTTTTTTTTTTTAATTTCCGGCATTCCGACAACATCCTCCATATTTGACTGCCCAACGCTTTGAATTGTGGGCAATCTTCATGCTTGAAGTTAGCATCGGTGCTGACTTACGGTAAGGGGGCAGTAAGGGCTCATTCACGGGCTCACTGACTTGATCTGACCATGGAACAACCCTCACACACTCACAGACTTTCCGTGAACGCGCCTCAAAGTCAGTGAGACCATAAGGGCATGGTTCAAATTACGTGGGGGATTGGGGGGGTTGTACCCCCCTAATTAAGTCTGCTTTTCTTCTGTCAGCAATTTGGAAAAATTAAAACGTCACGTCCGTATTGCAATGTATTATGGGCAATTACACTGGTGAAATCTGCTGAAGTCTGCTCCCCAAGCGGACTCTCTGGAAGTCTGCAGAAAGTCCGCTTGAGGCCCCTTGTGGACTGGATCAATTGTGGATCTGGACAGCCCTCGGCACTCTCAGACTTCCCGTGAACGCGCCCGCAAAGTCCGCGAGTCTACAAGTGCAGTGAAGTGTGGAGTTTTGGATTCAGTCAAAGTCTGCGAAGATGCCCACTTATGGATAGGGTGCATTTAGGGCTCAAAAAGTCTGCGAGAGTCTCCATCACGCACTTCATGATTTGTCAACGGGACAACCCTAAGCCCTCACAAACTTAGCAGGAGCGCGCCTCAGTGAGTGTGTGAGGGTGGACATTGGGATTGAGCCTGTCTGTACCACTCCCATCAGTGGCTCGCGTGTGTTGCGCCCAATGGTGAAGGCTATTGTAAATAGTAATCGAGCAAGTTCAATGCACTTTGGCTTCTTTCTCACAGAGTTTCTGAATTAAATTGTCAGGTGTGTATGGATGAACACTAAAGTGCATCTCTGGCTTGGCATTTTAGTATAAATAGAGGATCTCTAATGAGTGAGCCCAAGATATCTAATTATGTCTGAGACGAGAGTAGTGATTTTCCTTTATCCCCAGCCTTCGTCGAGAAATAACATTAAACAAAAATTACCACTGGAGTTTCATAAATTTGACATCTCGGGCTCACGAATTTGAGATCCAGTTTATCCCATAAATGTCAGCATCGTATTATTTGGAAGATTTAAGAAAAGAGTTAGCTTCTAGTTGGCCGTCTATTCAAGTCCAAAGGAGGAATAACAAGTATTTGACACTTACGCGTCTCTGTCCCCCGCCACAAAATGTGAAATCGTGTCAAAATGAACAATTTCTCGGTGTGACCTTGAGAATGGCGTGAAGGTCACCGAAATGGACTGGCGCCGGGGTATCACCCTAATACATGTTGACATAAGATTTGAAGTAAATCCGTCAATTCGTTCTTGAGATATCTCGCTGACAACGCTATCAGTGTGAAAATCCACAATCTCTCGGTGTGACCTTGAGAATGGCGCGAAGGTCACCGAAATCGACTGGCGCTGAGGTATCACAGTAATACATGTTGACATAAGATTTGAAGTAAATTCGTCGATTCGTTCTTGAGATATGTTGCTGACAAGGCTATCAGTGTGAAAATCCACAATCTCTCGGTGTGACCTTGAGAATGGCGCGAAGGTCACCAAAATTGACTGGCGCTGGGGTATCAGACTAATACATGTTGACATAAGATTTGAAGTAAATCCGTCAATTCGTTCTTGAGATATCTCGCTGGCAACGCTATCAGTGTGAAAATCCACAATCTCTCGGTGTGACCTTGAGAATGGCGTGAAGGTCACCGAAATTGACTGGCGCTGAGGTATCACAGTAATACATGTTGACATGAAATTTGAAGTAAATTCGTCGATTCGTTCTTGAGATATGTTGCTGACAAGGCTATCAGTGTGAAAATTCACAATCTGTCGGTGTGACCTTGAGAATGGCGCGAAGGTCACCAAAATCGAGTGGCGCCGGGGTATCAGACTAATACATGTTGACATAAAATTTGAAGTAAATTCGTCGATTCGTTCTTAAGATATGTTGCTGACAAGGCTATCAGTGTGAAAATCCACAATCTCCCGGTGTGACCTTGAGAATGGCGCGAAGGTCACCGAAATCGACTGGCGCCGGGGTATCACAGTAATACATGTTGACATGAAATTTGAAGCAAATCTGTCGATTCGTTCTTGAGATATCTCGCTGACAAGGCTATCTGTGTGAAAATGCACAATCTCTCGGTGTGACCTTGAGAATGGCGCAAAGGTCACTGAAATCGACTGGCGCCGGGGTATCAGACTAATACATGTTAACATCAAATTTGAAGAAAATCCGTCAATTCGTTCTTGAGATATGTCGCTGATAAGGATTCGGGACGTACGGACGGACGGACGTACGGACGGTCGTGAATACTATGTCCCGCCGCTTTGCGCGTTCCGCGCGGCGGGGGACAATTACCAAGCTACCACGCTAATGATAATAATAATTATAATAATAATTTTTTAATATTAAATTAATATATTCTAGTTTTTTCATGATAACGACTCGTTCAACTCATTAATATAATGGCAAAAGCAGTGGCATGCTTGTTATGGAATTATTAATCCCATTGATTTGAATAAACCGCAAATTAGAAACCAACGCAAGCGATGGTTGGCAGATACCAGCAGGAGGATTTTTGTTTTCCTGTAATTGGAATCTGATCAATCAGGACGCCAGAAATCTGTATCACATGCATAGACCATTTAAAAAGATTGCACGTGTGTAACATCAGTCCTGTTCTCATGGGTTGCGTCACATCGAATTTCAGACATTTATGGGAGCAATGAGACGATGAAGACAATTACAACTAATTACAGATATTTTGCGTTTTGACATGGATATAAACAGTGGTTGAAGAACCACTCAGATCCTTTACCAAAGTGAAAATATCAATTCCATAGAGTAAAAATACTTAACTACAGGTAAAAGGTCCTGCATCTAAAATCCTACTTCAGTAAAGCTAAGGTATTAAAGTACTGCTTTTACTGAAAATTGTACTGCGACTGATGTATTAAATAAATGTAACATTGTTAATGCTGATGAGTGAAGGCAGAAGCAGCATTCAGTGTGGAGCTGGTTTGAACTGCCTTGAAAGGGTCACAGGATATATCTGAGAGGTTGTGAGATGATGGATTGGGTAGAATAGAAGAAAAAAATGTTATGTGACATAAATTTGGATAAATTTTTTCAGATTTTTTTTATCGTTTTTGAATTGTTGTAATATTGGAGATTTTTACCTCTTTGGGCCTGAAACAGTTATTTATTTGAAGCTATGTGAAGGGAAATGTCTCTTTGGTTGAACTGTAAACTACTTATAGACATCTGAAATGTGACAGAGCTCACATACACACAATTTTTTTGTTAACGCCCACGAGCCAAACAGTTCCGGAGCCACTCGTTTAATCCTTAATAATGCAGTTTTGATTGTGAGAATTTAACTTTGGGTTTATGGGTAGTGGCATGATGTTACATACTCTAGTCCAGTAGGTGGCGGTGTGCACCTTAGTTGTTTTCACTCGCTAGTTAAAGAGAAGAAAAGAAGAACATTACCAGGCAGGACGCGTGTTCACAAGTCACGACCTATATTCTCCGAAAAAGTAGCTTATTCTGTGCACTGCGAACCCATTCAATAACTCTGTACCGAACGGGCAAACATAGCACTCGGCTTAAATATAGTTTGGAGAACTTTATATTCCTTATATGTAGACGAGTTCGGAGACCCGACCGGTTCAACGTCATCAAGAGCTCAGCGCAAAGGCCGCACCCCTTTTTGGGGGAAAACGATCGCGCTTATACACTGAGATGATTGAAATCGAAGAGAAATAAGCGCGAAAATTGAGCAGTAATATGCCCAAAAGTTGTTGTGTTCCGGGTTGCACCTCGAGTAAAATGATTATTCCGAACCTTAGGTTCCTTGTCCTGCCTGGAAAAGGGAAAAATCCGAAAAGGAGAGCTTAGTGGCTCGAGGCTATTCGAAGAGAGGATAAGGAGAGGAACAACCTTAATTTATTAAGATAACGCGAACGCTTAGGTTCGGGCAAGGTAGCAAAATAATCGCTCGACATATCATTAAATCAGTGAATGAATTTAAACAGGAAATTACGTGAAATAAATCTGATACATTTAACACCTACAAAACACATCAAATTACATTATAGTCAACGGGATCTGAGGTTTTCTATCCCCCAGAAAGGGGCGCGGCTTTGACGTTTGTCGAAGTACCCGGATGTGCCGGTCGGGTCTACAGAAATGTGAGGGATCAGGATTTGATGATCGGCTCCACTTTAAAGATGTTTCCCGGTGTTTTCTATGCACTTCTGGCGGGTTTCTTAGGAGCCGTCGCGTCTTCATCAGCAAAACTGTCCCTCGGAGCCGATTACCTTAAAGGGGTGTGCGAAACCGGGCTGAGAACATGGGGAGGGGAGGACAGAATAATTAGACAAGCGGACGAAACTACAGCTTGCGACTGGGTGAGGCATAGCTACAGAATTAGGTTCACTCATTTTGTCACCACTTTGTCATTGTGCATAGAAACATGATTTATCGACGACGAACAGTGCTGGTCCGTTTCCCGTAAGCAGCTTGCTGCCTAAGGACAACTTGACGCTACGCAACATTCTGCACCATACCAGACGCCTGTCATTGCGAGCCCTCACTGCGTTCTGCTGCGGCGGAAATCACTGATGCTGGTGTTGTTTCTTCTTCTCAGTGTTGCATCCCTGTCCTTGTAAACGCAGTGTTTGACTCTGAGCAGTTATCACAGATCAGAGAAAATTGACGCTAACGAAACTATGAGTTTCCTGGGTAGCAAACTATTGTATTAATGTTAGCCATATTCTACCATGGCGAGAATCCTTGGCCAATTCCGTAAGATTACTCTCGAGGCCGACTAAAACGACCTTCAGCACCATGCGAAAATGTTAGCATAATAACATATTTTTAATTATGTTATTTCAACTGGTCAGACAAATCTTCCATCATATGTGATGTCTGTTGCGTATGTATTTTAGTTAAATTGCCTTTGTTTTTTTTCTGTAATTCAGTTTTAGGCATTATCTTATCGACTTGCTGAGTTTACACACTGAGCGGACAGTCCGTTTATTCAGCTGAATATTAACTGGCCAAGACGCCACATAAATATGCTGGAGAATTGACAAAAACGCTCTGCAAGCGGTTTCAGTGTTCTCTTCTGCAGTTACATCTGTCCGTGTTAAGCAAACTGTTACTAAAACATCAAAATGCTCGATTTATTTTACATGAGAAACGCACTACTCATTTTTCTTACCAGTCGCATCTGTATATATTGCGTTAATTGTGAGCCGTGACCTTTTACATTATAGTTTTGTTCGTTTTAGTGCGAACAGGTACGCTGCTGAAGGCACCTGTGTTTTTATGTGTACAAGTGTGCACCTGTGTGAGTTCACTGTCCTGCCTCGCAGCTGCACATTCCCTTGAGGCTGCTTTGTGGAGGCCTGCTGTTTACCTGCAATGCTGTGATGTGGACCTTCTTTGCCAAAGCACTGAGGTACTCCTCCTCCTCTGCCAGAGCCACTGTGACCACCACTGCCTCAAACTTCATATCGTCAGTGAGTATCCTTCCACTCAGGGTTTGCATCTATAAGACGACACAATACCCTGCCTGTTACATCATGATAAATGAAATGGCTCGAAAATCCCTCTCTTTTCTTGGTGATACGATATGATTCCATTTTTAATATCCAAAAATGGCTGATATGGCCAGCGTTTAAATTAGGGGCTGAGGGGGTGGGGTGATGTTACAAAGTGAAAAAATAGGGAGGTGCATTTGACCCACATGCAGGATGCGGGCAGGGCTACTGGCATGCTAAGTGAAAATTTTTGGATTAGTGGGACAATTACAGGCATGGGCATTGGGGGGGGGGGTCTCCCAAGGTGCTCAGACTGCCCCACTGAACTGATCTGCCTTCATCCTCGGGGGCTGAAAAACTGATGTTACAGCCGAAAATCTAAAGTTTCATTACGCGTGGCATCCTGATACTCGCAATTTGACAAAGTGACTTTGACTCAGAGCAAGGGAATATGGTCTCGCTTTATAAACGGCACCAATGTCATACAAATCTCCTTCATGGTGACTACTTGTATGTTTGTTTTTAATTAGTTTGTGGGTAATTCATGTAAATATGTCTGGACCTACGTTGCCTTAAATAATGGTTGTTGTTCCTCATACCCTCCCTTTGTGGATATTTACTGTATGTGAAATATGATGACCAATCAGTGTCAAAGTTGGACCATTCCATGTCAACTCAACCACCCATGTACATGACACCTCTCAGATTTTGCTCAAACTTTGTCCAAAAATACTTAATGGTTCCAAACAAGAGAATCACAAGTTTTGTGTCAATATCTCTAATAGTTTTCGAATGAAATTTCTTGAAATTTGGGTGCCATGGCCCTTTTTGACTTACGTGAAATGGTCATTTTCATTTTGGAGGGACCATAACTTCTCAAGTAATAGAGATGGGAAGCTGAAATTTGATGTGCTGGTGTATTCTGGCCCATATATCAGGATTCTGCAGCCAGAATCACCTTGAGACATCAGAGGGGTGATTTGCTGGTCTATCTACGTTCCAACCCTCACCTATGGTCACAAGCTTTGGCCAGTGAACGAAAGAATAACATTGCAAATACAAAGCGTCAGTAGGGTGGCTGGGCTGACCCTTAGAGATAGGGTGAGGAGCTCGGACATGGGGGAGCGGCTCTGAGTAGAACCGCTGCTCCTCCGCGTCGAGAGGAGTCAGTTGAGGTGGTTCGGACATCTAGTCCGAATGCCTCCTGGACGCCTCCCTTTAGAGGTTTTCCTGGCATGTCCAACTGGGAGGAGGCCCCTAGGCAGACCCCAGGACACGCTGAAGGGAACCTCCTCTTATATTAACATATTTTTTGAGAAAAGGCAGTCTGAGGCCCTTTCTTGGCTGAAATTTTGAAGTCCAGAAAATAGATCAAGCAGGTTTACATAGAAAGAGTGGACCGAACTGTCTAAAATCAGTTATAATTACATCAATACAGGTGGTTATCAATGAAAGCCTGAGGTAAACATTAAATTATGCAAAAAGGGACTTTAACTCCTTGTACACCATAGCAAGACCATGTCATAATGTAGTGGGAAACCGGGTTACAACGTACTGTCAAAAATGGATCAAGACATGGTTTCAGCGCATACACAACATAATTTACTGGGACACATAGAAGTATTTTATTGTTACCCGGAAAAAGGAATACCATTTATTCAGAATCCTTCAGGTCTTTTGTCCTACAAATTGAAGAAAACGCAACATGATTTTTTGATATATTCTGCAAGTTTGTATTGGCGTACACTGCGTCCATGAATCTCAGGTGCCTCTATACAATGGATAATATGCTGTAATGGTACCCAGCATAAAACCTGTTGCTGGTCAGATGACCAAGAGGGGGTATTGTATGCACGTTTCATGAATCTCACATAGATGGCACCATGTTGCTTCTTCCTCACGTGTGTTGCATCACTTGGAATCCTTGCAAATTTATTCAGATTAGGTTCCAGCGAACTGACAATCTTGCATAAGCCATACAGCAATTGGGCCCTTATTTTAACCCTAAGCTGTATCTCAGTTGGTAGGAATCGTTAACAAAATAATTTATATGGACACATGGTAGTATAACATAGGATGCCTGATCTTCCATAGAGTGATCAACCTTGACCATGTTGACAGTATGTTGTAACCTACTTTCCCACTTGAATTAAATCTTAGTTGTGTTATGGTATTCATGGGGTTAAAGTCCCGTTTTGCATAACTTTGGATGCTTACCTTAGGTCTTCATTGATGAGCACCTGTATTAATGTTATTGTAACTGATTTTATACAGTTTGGTCAATTCTTCCGATGTAATCCTGTTTTCGGGCTTAGAAATTTCTGCCGAAAAAGGGTCTCATAATGTCTTTTTTCATAAAATATGTTCATATAGAAGGAGGTTGATAATCAATGTTTTTTTTTTCATTAAATGTATATGTTGAAATATGCATATCTGTCTATTATAAATGCAATTACCATCATCCAGTGCCCAAAAGGTCATCTGGGGGTCTGCAGTTCAGGGTCTGAAAGGCTCATTTTGGCCCAAAGTGGTTTTCTGACCCCTAAATGTCGTCCAACAGTGGTACTATTATCCTTATAATTAGTTTGGTGGTGGGAAAGTTCCCAAAATGAGGAAGAACCACATTTTGAAGGGTAACATTCACTGAACTGAATCCAAGGGACCCCCAAAAAGTGAAAAATCACTTGCCGCCTTCAAAAATGAGGAATTTGGGGGTCCTCTGCTCAACCCTCTGATGTCTCATGGTGATTCTGGCTGCAGAATCCTGATATATGGCCCAGAATACACCAGTACATGATAGGTCAGCTTCCTTTCTCTAATATGTGAGAAGTTATGGTCCTTCCAAAATGCTACAAAATAAAATGACCAATTCACATAAGTCAAAAAGGGGCATGCCTCAAATTTCAAGAACTTTTCACACAAAAACTGTCAGAGATATTGACACGAAATCTTTTGTTTTTGTTCTTTTGTTTAGTACCATTAAGTATTTTTGGAGAAAGTCTGATCAAAATCCGAGAGGTGTCATGTTCAAGACATGTTCTGACATGGAATGACTCAGCTGGTTGTTTTATTTGACTGGCATAGAGTGCATGCAACATGAGCAAATGGGAGAATTGGAGCAAAAAAAGGAAACTAGTGCGTAAGAGGCGGCAAGGGTTAAACTGCCTTAATTAGACACTAATTTCTGTCTTCTTGTGTGATGTGCAACTGTGGAACAGCTGAAGAACAACAGATGGTGAGCGCCTCTTGGTTAGCTGACGTTCACTAACTGGTAACGTTACCTAAGCCAGCCACTGTGCTATCTATCCATTTAGCTAGCATGCTAGCTAATCAACTAGGTGCAGAGACTGACCAAGTTTTACTTATTAAATTTGAGTGGGTCTGAAGCAGCACAATGGTTGATTCAGTTGGCATATATACCGAACATATGTATTCTCAATTACGAAAGTTTTGCAACCCCTGATATAAATGCACATTAAACGAGTTATCAATAATGAAATGTGTTTTTCATTGTCTTGACCATTACAGGGAACAATTTAACATCCATGAATGCATAACACTGTTGCGACTCAAATCAGTGAGATGAATAAATGTGACTTAGAATACATGGGGGTGGGTTGACCAGTATCTCACAAGACTCTTCCTATCTCTCAAAAGTGAGTGCGATACCAACCAACCTGCTGAACCGCGTGTCGTTTGGTTGCGTCATGACGACGTCATGAAGAAGTCATCCTCACAGGCCATCATTTTACGTGGTCTACCGCTGCGAGATCGGTCTTTGACGGTCCCAGTCTGTGACACGCGTGTCTGAAGATGTGAAACATGCTGTGGTGGATGTTGAAGTGCTGCCCAACCTGTCGCAAGCTCATTCCTGGCCTTTCCATGACAATGGCTTCCTGTCAGGCGTTTTTAAACACTCCTCTGCCACGCCCCAATATTTTGATTTTGCGCTTATCAGTGTTTTTAGTTCTGCTATGAGCGTTCCTAACGTGTAAACCAGGTTTTAAAAGTGATTTAAGTCATGGGGTTCACTAGGACCATGAATCGTACAAAATCATGTACAAAGTACGCGTAAATGAACTTATGAGGAGGATTCAGCATAATTTGGTTGGTTGGTGCGATATGCTTTGTTTTGGAAGACTATATAGTTCGCCCTTTCATTATATTTTCTTTTTTAAACAATGCTTAAAATATGGGTGTTGCTAAATTTTCACTGCTGAGTTTCATGCTCTATGACTTCATTAGTGGTTGGGGTATCGTCAGCATCGCGCTAAGCTCTTTCTCCGCTTAGTCACGTGTCCAAATCCCTTTCCTTTGCACCATACAGAGGACAATGAATTTGGTCATTTTGGCTCATAAAAAAATCTGTGATCCGAAGCATGTTTATGAATGAGATGAGGTTTTTGCTTAAAGTACAGAAGGCTCATGCTGTGTGTGGTTGCGTTGTACATACCAAAGGTTGTTTGAGTATTTCTTATCATTTATTAAAAATTTATACAACCAACAATTTTATGGGAAAACATGAACCTAGTAAATAATAATAGTATATATTTCATGTATGTAAACTTCTTATAGCAGGTGGACATTTTGACAAGGAAAGCAGCGTGTTGACTGTAGCATAGCATAGCTCTTGTGATGTGGATGAAAAGTTGCCCACCCCAAATTTCAGATTGCCCTCATTTATCAAACGTGCGTACACCAAAAAAAAATGGGTGCACGCCAAATCTCCCGCAAGGATCGGTATTTATCAATCTGAACGTGAGCGAATGGTCCGCAAAAATCTCACGCCAGGTCTGACCAGGTGTATGCAAATCTGAAAATGGCAAACAAAATGCAAGAAGGAGTGCAGCTGTCAAAATGTGTAATACATATGCAGCGATGCGGACTTCATGCTGTTGTTCCTCTATTTAGTAAAATTAATCAATTAGCTAAATTAATAAATTAATGAATGAATGAATAAGACACCTGTGTTGAGAAATTAATTAAACTTATATTTTGAGACAACCTGCTTGTCAGGCCAGACAGCTGACAATAACAATCAATTTGATTAAGCGCAATGTGTGGCTTGGCAGATATGCAGTGTGACATATCAGATGCTCATCCAGTCAGATATAGCCTATGCCGAGCAACAAAAGAAATGCAAGTGAAATGCAGACTGGAAAATAAGTCTGCGCGTAATTATTTTGGAAAATCAAATTTATTACTGGTGCATGCATATTTACACTCATTTCATCAAATGAGAGCGGAACTTTCGGCACAGAGAAGATCTCCTCCAGGAAAGTGACGAGTGGCTGCTCGTTTTGTGTGGCACCCAATAAAATGTCATGGAGTGATAGTCTTCTTATAAAAGTACAATGAAGAGTGATCTCCGCAGACAGTATTTTAACAGTTACACTCATGCAGCCCTGATCGAGGCGGTGGGGACTCGTCCATCTCCCCACCGCCTCGTTTTCCCACGATGGAGGGGGAGCCCCGCTCCTTGAATGGTGACAGCTGGAGGTTCGAGTCTGGTTGGCCGCCAATGGTGCGTGCCCTGCTGCGTCTGAGCGCTGCAACCACTGATCTATATAGAATGTCATGCTTTGTAAAAGATGAAATAACACATCCTTATTCAGCATGTGATCCCAGATATGATATAAGTGAAAATGTCACTTAGCTAGTGGCTAAATGCTATAAAGGGTGACATTGTCACCTAAGTGACCTTGTCATTGTCTCATCTGGAATCACATGTTGAATAAGGATGTGTTATTTCACCCTTTACAAAGCATGACATTTGCTTATGTATGATTTATGAAGACATTATGTCTCATTTATGAAGGCATTATACATGCTGTACAAAGCCTTTATGAGCAATACTTCAAATAAAGTGTGACCCACGCCAGTTCTACACCGAAATCAGCGACGTACGCACTTTTAGTAAATCAGACGTGACACCTGGCGAACGCTGATATTTATACCAGAATCTACCCCAGATCCTATGCAAGTTTGATATATGATGGCCTATCAGAGCGGTCTAGAACTGTGTCTGTGGATTAGGTTTATTGGGGAACATCAGAGAGGTTTTGACATGGGGCCTTGCAACTGACCAGCTGCTCCAGAACATTCAGTTCGCAGTGCTCATCAACAATGTAAAACAATCGTTGTAGAGATGAGACCATTATGAGTGTCTTTGATTACCCTGATATAGTATTGTCATCACCATTTCCCAAATAACAAGGAAAAATATTGAAAACAATTTGAGGGCAGTTAAAATACCTTTTTTAAAGACAAATTGCTGAAGATGTGGAATGGGAGCATCTATGTTTGTTTTCAATACCGTAGTATAAAAATAAAAGTTAAAGAGGGGGCTGATTGTTTTAAAATAAAGATGCTGCATTACTTTATCAAAAGAGGATATTCCTGATGCCTCGCATGGTTATTTTCTGTGAGCTTTACCGAGTACGCCAATTCAGAACATGGAAGCTTGGTAATTTTAATGTGGATAATACTTTTATGAAAATGTTTTATTCTTGTCTTTTTGAATCTGTGCTCACATTTTCTTTTATCTGCTGGTATGGGTCAATCAATATCAAAAACAAAAATTGACTGCATGGTATGGTTACAGTCTGCTGCAAGATGGCAGGCGTGACTTTAAATATCCTGAATTAACTCTAATGCAAGGCTGGACTGGTAATCTGGCGTACCGGGCAATGCCGGGCGGGCCGACGCACATTTTGGGCCGATGCGATCATAGTTCATAAAACTGTAATGTTATGGCCTCAATTTGTTATAACATATGTAACAACAAGGGATGACCGACAAAATTTTAAAACTTAACAGATTTGATAAAACCAAACTAACAACTAAGCTACAATTTATACTACTGACCAAGATTGATTATATACATGAAAAAAAAGAAATATTTACAGTCCCTTGAGATGGGGTTGCCTGGTGATGTTCCGGGTAAGGAAAATGCTCCAACTCCAAAAATGCACTAAAAAAATCCACTTGAACAGAGTGACAGGTCTGGTTAAATGTATCCTTCTCTTTGCAATTTCTCCTACTACTTTACTCTCTCAATTTTCCTCATTATAGACTCTTCTGCAGACCCCTCCCACCTTTTAGACTTTTTTTTTTTTTTTTTAATTCTCTGGGAATTTCTGTCTCAGACATGCCCAGGACATGCCCAAACCTAGCTCCAGACTGGGCTTAACAAAAAAAAGGTCAATACTGCCATCTAGTGGCATTTGTTCACATTACAGTAATAACATTGACAATTTTGAACAACCACGCCGGCAATTCAAACACGGAAAGTGGCCCATTGGTTCATGTTTGTCCCCTGCCAGGCGGAACGCGAAGCAGCGGGACATAGTATTCACGACCGTCCGTCCGTACGTTCGTCCGTCCCAAATCCTTGTCAGCGAGATATCTCAAGAACGAATTGACGGATTTCCTTCAAATTTCATGTCAGCATGTATTAAGGTGATACCCCTTCGCCGGTCCATTTTGGTGACCTTCGCATCACTCTCAAGGTCACATCGAGAGATTGCTCATTTTGACACGATTTCACATCTCGTAGCGGGGGACTAAGACACGTTAGTGGCAAATACTTGTCTACACTGACACATGGCTGGCCCAATGAAATATCTGAGCCCTCCCTCGCCAGGGGATAAAAAACGCAATTGTGTACGCCCGTTTTTAGCCAGTGGCCCAAGCGAACCGACAGCTGGATGATTATAGCTTATTCGGATTGGATTTTCACAGATAAAGTCATTACATAGTTACACTAGACCTTTACTCTACATTACCTTGAGAGCTCTCCCTGAAGTTTTCTGCTATTTAAGTTGGAGATGACGCATGCTTTACACTTTTTATTCTACAACTTCACGATTTTGGTTATTTTGCATCTTGGCCATTTTCAGTATCTATTTCTATATTTGTTTTATGATATAGGAATTACCAAAAAACTGTATTCTTGCAGATAAAAAAACGATGCATTGGCTTAAGCTATGTACAGTTTATTTAATGTTGTTTTCCTCCCTAAAAGTTTAAGAAGGCAGGCTTGCTGGGAAATTAGTTTGACCAAAATTAGTTTTGGCCTTGCTTGTCCCCAGTTGCGTTAACAGTCTAAAAACGCGTTCAATCACCAAGAGATCAGACAAAAATGTCAGAAAGCAGTGGAAAGGCGAAAACCTTCGCGAATAAAGTAAACGGACATTGGAGCCTCAGGCTTTCAAACGCTGAAAAAATTGGCCAGCTGTTTGGCCACGATGCTCCTCATATAGCAAGCAGTTTTCATTAGGAAGGGGACACGGAAAGCAGTAAGACTGACGTTAAATTAATAGGCTATCGCAAGTATGTATTCAGTTAAAATTTGCTTTAGCTTACAAAAGGCCCCCCACTGATGGACCAGCGGTTAATAACCTACTATTTGATGCATATTGATTCGTTCTTTTACGGTGGCAAATAAAATTCGTCCTGGAATACAGCAAGGAAGACTTTAAACTTTTCCTATTTAAAACCCTGTCTCGATGCTCAGAATCACCTGGTAGTAAACTTGCAACCAGCGAGTAGACTGCGGTTCTGAAGCTATGCTATTTTATGTCCTGTCGTGTCTGTATGTGACGTTATTTAAAAACGTTATGATTGAATCACTCCAAATGCTGCAATGGTCTTATTGAAAAATTATAAATGGCCCCAAAGTCACATTTTTTTATCACATTCATTCATGTAAATAATTAGTGTTGCACCGATACCAGTATTGGGTATCTGCCCGATACCTCGTTAATATACTCGTGCTCGTACTCGTCCACATTTGCCGATATCACGCGCCGATACCACTTAATGCAAGACGCAAGCTAACTGCCTGCACACGGTCGCATAGGCTACAGTATGTCGTACTATCTGCCTTCTATGTCCAGGGGGAGAAAGCGAGTTAGAAAAAATACGAGAAATGGAGTTTCATAGGCATCACATCACATGCAGGCATACGCGCATACACACAAGAGGTGTATAGTAAAGAAGTACGCTATGCAACTTCGTTACAGTACTTTAGTTTTGAGGATTTGTACTTTACTTGAGTCTTTTTTATTTTTTATTTTTTACCGGGACTTCTACTCTACTACATTTTAAAGATAACAAGAGCAACGCAGAGCGTGGCATATGCCCCCGTCTGTATGTTGATCTGTGGCGGCCATATTAGATATCGCACGACGCTGGCTTTCGAAAGGAACCTTCCTCTAGCCACTCCCAATACGCCATTAAGAAATGGCATCAATCCGACGAGGGATTCTATAGTTATCCCATGGAAACAAAAGTTTACGGACGAAGGACGGACATGGTGTCGACATAATGCCACCTCTCCTCTTTGGAGGGCGGGGGCATAAAAACTATACTTTTTCTTCATTACTTTGACACTGGCCTCTTCACAACTTGTTACTAATTAAAATATGTATATAATTAATCATTTAAGGTTTAGCCAGATGTGGCGTATTCAAGAAGAACGACGGCGTTCAGCAGGGTATCTTAAGCGTTTTGTGCAGATGTTTCTGCCAGCGGTCATGGAGCTGCAAATTTATGCATGCAAAACAATATTGTATCACTAGATGGCACACCCGGATCAGTTATTGAATATTTACAAGCAAGCCGAGCTCGCACCAGCACACACCCACAATCACACACACACAGAGACTTTGAATTGTGAATCTTCTTATTTTATTATAAATATATAAGTAACAAATGCTAACCTTAAACATTTTTGTTATGGTTAAGTTAAATCTTTTCCATTTGTCATTTGTGTAATTGAAATATGGCGATACCACACACTTTAAGTGATGTCTTGTTTGCTTGGAAAGCTGTTATTGACTTTAGTTGGATTGAGAATGCCAATGAATGTGTGTAGAAACGATCTGCGCCAATGAATAGTGCTACTGACTTTTTATGAAGTTGGATGTGTTACCTTGCCGATGCAGCGAGTTTACTTTTCATTTGTCAAGCTTCAGTAATGTTTTGTGTCATTTAATGGCAGTGCTAGTTCAGGCTTTTTGTCGGGCCTAAATACAGGATTTTGAGCAGTCAGGCCTACTTTTTGTGTCGCCTGCGAAGCATAGCGGCACATGGGGATCACTTTGTCCGGCGTCTGTCTGTCCGTCTGTCTGTCCGGTAGTCACACTTTCAGGTGGTAGTCACACGCTGGCGACACATGTGTTCACCTGAACACTCTAGTTTTATTTTTTATTTTTAATATTTTTTTGGAAATAGCCATGCGTGAGTTGTTTGTTATTGGCCTCTTTTAGGCTTGTTATAAAAAGAAAATAAAACCTACTCCGAAATTGTTATTGTATTGTCCTGGAAAATATTTCAGAAATATCAGTATCAGTACTCTGTATTGGCAAGTACTCAAAGTAAAATATTCGTTCTTGTTTCAATTTTTAAAAAAGTGGCATTGGTGCATGCCTAATTATCATCATTAATAATAATAATCATAACCTCTTCTTTATCATGGTGGTGCAGTATAATAACCTATTCTTTGTCATGGTGGTGCAGTGATGAGCACTGCCACCACACAGCAAGAAGGTTGTGGGTTCGATTCCGGCCTTCGGCCTTTCTGTGTGGAGTTCCAGGGCTTGTAGGCTATGACTGAGCATAATTTTAACTTTTGGTTACAGCAAAGTGTGCACGTATGGCAGGCCGTCATGTCACGATCAGGTTGGGCCGCCATGGCCGAAAATGCCAGGGCTGTTTATTTGTTCCAGTCTAGCCCTGCTCTAATGTGCGTGAAGTCCTTGAGGAAAGCCTGTGCTGTCCTGATCCCTGCCATTTGCTTTTTAAAGAGCTTAGGTTGCTTCCCTCAGGCCGCAGATATGTTGTGCAGATATGCAGGACTAATAGGCTAAAGAACTCTTTCTTTCCTGCTGCTAGTGGCCTTTTAAACAATGCAATGTGAGCTTCCCTGTTATTTGTTATTTATCATTTGTATTTCTTGTTCTTGTTGTTTAATTTATTTGTTGTTGTTGCTATTTTGCTGCTGGATATGAAACAAGTAGCCCCCCTTGGGGATAATAAAGATATCCTTGATGTTGAATATGTTTGGTAATGTTGAGATGGGGCATAAAGAAGTGCTTTACAAACTGCAAAAACTAAAGACAAGTGAGACAGCAGGTCCGGTGGTATATACCCTGGGGTACTTATGGGATTACTGTAGGTGAAGGCAGTGAGTATGTTTACATTAATTTACAGAAAATCTATTTATTGCGTTAGTCGGAATAAAACTGGACTTTTAAAATGCATGTTAACATGTTTGTCCAACTGGATTCGTACTGCAGTCGTGCTCAAAGGTTTGCATATCCTGGTTGAATTTGTAAAATAGGTAATTTTTTTTATAGAAAACAAGAATGGCCAGGCAAAACACATTTCTTTTATTTCTTATCAGATTCATATCCAACTGTAGGTCATGTGGAATGGCACAATGAAATAAAACATGGCAATAAGGGAAAAAAAATCAAATGAACCCTGTTAAAAAGTGTGCAAAAGTGCTTAATCTTGTATATTGCCCCCTGTAGCATCAATAATGGCATGCAGTCTTTTGTTTGTTGTCAATGAGGCCCCTAATTCTCTCTGGTGGTATAGCTGCCTATTCTTCCTTAGAGAATGCCTCCTGCTTCTGCAGATTCTTAGGTCATCTTGCATGAACTGCATTTTTGTGATCTCATGCTGGCACTGATTGTAGGTCATGCTGGAAAGTCCAAGTTCGTCCCATGCGCAGGTTTCATGCTGAAGAATGCAAATTGTATACAGTACAGTCGCCGTTAAAACCAAAGAAAAAGTTGTTAATCCGCCAGTGCGGGGGCGTTAAACTCTCAGTATTACCGGGAAATCTCGTCGTGAGCTGTGCAGCAGGAAGATGAGAGAAGACCTCCTGCCGCCTACCGCGCACGGGGTAGCTGGGCGACAGCCTGTTAGCCGGGTGTTTGTTTAATCATAACTGAGCCACGAGGGCAGTTGGGACGGTCGTTTTGACGGTAGTCCGTACATGTAGATAATGGCACAGCTTGTTGGCGATTTGTTTCCATATATGAATGCAAATGTAACGTTAGCCTACATAAAATATTAATTTGCTTTGGCGGGGGTGATGTTGCCGGTAATCATTTCTGCAAACCTTTTTATATTTGATGATACAGTTTGCTCAACCTGTGCTACTATTTAAAACTTTAGTACGGTATAATGCGCAATTGGATTATTAAATATCATGCTATTTTTGGTGAGGATTTTATTTGTCTGGTAGGCCTATCAGTTCTGCAATATTTTGTGTTCGGAGATAATGCATGCTTTTACGTACTATTAGGCCTATTTTACACTCAAGTGCCGAAATATATTATTTTTCTTGTTTCAAACATGAAATTTAGTATAGCCTATCCATTCCTACAGTAAGCTACGTTGACTGGTTCCGAAAATGGAATTTGTTTGAAGCGTCTGGTATCGATACAGAATTCGCTGGCGGAAAGTTAGGCCTTGTCTGTTCACGAATTTGCGGAAATTATCACGCTTTTTGTGAATCAGTTAGTTTTCTTCAGTCCTGAGGAATAAAACCTTGCTCAGTCCTTTTCCAGTGGCACGTCCTTTGACTGGTTCCGCAAATAATTTCCAGTTTCACAAACAGCGCCGTTTGTCAGGCCGAACTTATGATATTCTTTGTTTATTGGCATTACGAAACAGACAGATGTATTTTCCACCAATTTTAGCCAGCATTACTCTATTGGGGATATCTCAATAATTGGACAGAATTTATGGCTAACTGTCGTGTCAGCTGGAATCCACGTGCACTGGCCTCAGTTCACGATGATTTGTGCATTCATCAATATTCAACTGCTATCAGCGAGTACAGATGATTCTTTCTACTCCTTCCAATTCTAGTAGGCCTGGTAAATGCAAAGTAGGCCTATACGTTAAAATTATCAGGATGAGACTACAAGTTCAGATTAACACAGGGCATGAGTCATGATCAGCCCGTTGAGCCACAGAAAAACAGTTATGGTGGGGGGGGGGCATGTTTTATTTCACACTCTCTACAATAAACTTTCATAAAATTATTTCAGAAAAAATGAACAAGAATAAACATGTCTCATAAATTACAAGTTTGAAAACAGGTTTAGGTCTACAAAATGGCGTTTGCGGAACTAGTCAAATGACAAGCAGTCACTCTAATGGGTGTTGATAAAAAAGTATTAAGAGTACGAAATTGGGATTTATATGGTCAAATATACCATAATATCCGATCATAATGACACTAATAACGTGATGAATCCTAGGAATACGCGTGTTTAACGGCCACACACTGCACAGTGCGCCTTATCACAAGCGTTGATTTGGTCGCCTACTGCTGCAACGGCAAGCAACAGTTAGGCTATGGGGCATTTATTTCTCTATGAAGCCGAATATCTCGAAACGATAGCTAAGAGTTAAATCCACAATAATTTACTGTTCTAGCGGTGCCAAGCTCAAGGCTGACAGCGAAGTTGTTTTCCCGCAAAAAAAAGTTTGATTTCGGCAAATTGCGGAACCGGTCAACCCACAGTGTATCGAAGATTACTCGCACCCCGTCTCAGTAAAATTCATACAGGGAAAGAACTTGAATGTTTTTCAATTTATATACTGTTTCGTTTTAAAATGCTAATTGGCCATTTTTAACCAATTTTTCAAAACGTTTTGCATGGTCTGTATTTGTTTAAATGACTTCTCATAACCATTCAGATAAAAACCATTCAGATGTTCAAACACAATGTTCGCAAAGCTTGCAACTAGAAAATAATTGCGTGCAATATGAATTTAATTCGACCATAACGACTCTTGAATGCACTAAAAAAGCGAAATGAAAAAAAAGCAAAACTATTTGCTGAACCTTACACAGGATGTTTTAGTAAGCTTATTCTATATCTATCAATAAGGAAACGCAATTTTAAAAGGTTCTGCTCAATATCTTTTCTCTAAAGGACAATGTCACTTAAAACTGAATGGCTCTTTCGTTAACTGAATTCACGGAATTAAAAGCGGATACACTTGGCACTGATACAATACAGCTCAGTTCGTGTCATCTTTATCACTCATTGTCACCCTAATATTCCCTTTAAGCTCATGGTAGCCTATTAAAGAATTAATGACCTGGTCACGGCGTGGCAGAAATTTTTTATAAAATGCCCAAACATAAACTGACATCACATTCACAATTGGAACCTGTCACGATACGACGCATTTCCCCAGAGTTTAGGACGAAGATTGATTCCTTGGTGAGAGACAACCTCACACCTCTGCAGGTCCGAAATCGCATAATTTCGGAGAATAATGTGAGCATAAGCTCACAGGCTATTAAGTTGTTTATTGCCAATTTGTTTATTTATATTGCGGCTGGCTTTTCAAAACTAATAAATCAATTACGGCACACTTCCCTGAAGATCTACCCACAAACTCTCAGAATCACAGTTTCTGCAATATAAAGACATATTTAAAATACAAAAAAAAAATTCCTTCAAGAATACAATTTCTTATATTTCGCGATCGAATTTATCATAATATACTATTTTTTTTTCTTGTCCATGCTAGGCTTTTTAAACAGAGGATCAGCCATGCGCTTTCAAGAGGTTGCAGAAGCTCTCAGCACTTCCTCTTTCACTGCAAGAGAAAATAAAAAGATGTTAAAACACATTACGGCAAACACACGTAATCCTAACAGTCAAAATGCCCTCTATTCTATAACTTACACGCGGTACTACATTCAGTTCCACGGAGCCACGTGTAGTTATTACTGGCGGTAAATTGTCCTGTGATACGGCTCTTTAGTTAGATCGTGGTTAGAAATGGGTAAGAAGGGCGAAATGTTCGAGATAACCGGGCGTGAACTAACGCCGTCTCTTTGGTTTCAACGGCGACTGTACTGTACCTGTTTTTTCTAAATGCATGGTGTTAAAGGAATTTTGATTTTACATTCCAAGTATTACCTTCACAAGAGAAAACTCAAGACGACCCAGGAAAAAATCAGTCGGAGGCAGAGAAGTTAATATCCAAGCCAAAGTCCGTTTACTTTTTTGCGAAAAAGGATCCCCACATACAGAAGTTAGGTCAAAGTGGAGGATGATACAGTTAGTCTCTCTCTGGTTTTTGTAGGGGCACTCCATGACGTTCTCCTCCCCCCACGCTGATTTACGCATCATGAGGTCTCACGCAACGTCAGGCTGTCTAGGGATGCACACATACATCTTGCTAGGGAGGAGAGCACCTGCCTTCTCTCTCAGCTCTGGCTCCAGCTTATCTTGTCATGGATTCCGGAGCTTTCTATCAACACATAAACTTAGAGAAAGAGAAAAACATCTTGTCCTTGGTACAGACATTCAAGTTGTCATGACTTTAGATAGGCTACATGTCATGACACACTAGTAGAGTTATGCAGGCCCCTGCTAAATCAGAAATATGCAAGCACACACACACACTCTAGGCCTATGAAGTTGTGAACTAAAACAGAATATGAGCAAGCAAGGATAAGCAATTAATAATCAAATGAATCAATAAAAAATGTATCCACAATGGTGCATTCATCTTGCCATAATTTTTCACAAGATTCCCTGGGCCTTTAGAGCTTACACTCCCCCAAAATGTCAGAGAGCCACATGAGTCATTCCATGTGAAATCAACCAATCTGAGATAATCCTTCCACCACACCATCTCAGATATGGCTGATAGTTTTATATTTCAAAATGTATGTTATATATAGTAAAATGCCAAAATTTCAGCTTCCTACCCCTACTATAACCCATCCAAAAAAATTATTATATCTTTAAAAATAACGAGGATTGTATCATTAAATTTGACCCCGCGAGACATTTTCATATTTCAATTCTTCATAAATCAGGCAGTAATCATTTTACAGACTTGAAATTTTTCATGCTTATTCAGAAACTACTGTAGATTGCAAATAAACAAACCATTTTCAATTTCAATTTTCAATTTTCAATTTATTTGTATAGTCTTTTCACAGATAAACTGTCACAAAGACGCTTTACAGAGATGAGTTACTGAAAGGGCAGTGCCCAGCTTATTCCCCACTACAGCAAATGAGGCAAAAAACTCCCAGTAGGGAGAAAAATCCTCAAACAGTGGTGAGAAAAAACTCCCCAGTGGGAAGAAATCGCAGGAGGAACCCGGCTATAGTGGGGAAGCCCATCCTCCGCAGTCTAGCTAGTTGATAACAAGATAATGACAATACAGTTCCATTAAAGTCCATCTAAACAGTACTATCAGTTGCTCGAGGAAGTGGCATGCCAAGGATGGTGCAGAACTGGATCAGGACCGCATCAAGACAGCAGCAGCCAGAGCTCATGGTGAGGGACAGGGCCCGGATGATCCAGGACTCAGGGTTATAGAGGGAAAGATCCTCGGAGAGATACCGAAAAAAGTGGGGTACGCACTGGATAAACGAATGAGTATTAATAAAAATACAGTCCTGCGTCATGTGCCAAATGAGAATTTAGGAGCTGACTGGTCAGGAAACGGTCAACACCCCTCCATCCACTTCCTGCAGTACAGAGGCCCTACACTTATTCCAGGAAGATCACTTTAGATTTTCTAGACACTAGTACCATATGGACCTCCCCGGTGACTAAGGCTGTAGCAAGCCCCACTGACACCGTTAATGCATGCTCAGTGCCACCGGTTCCACATGGATTTGCTTAACAGTACACCAGTACCATATGGACCTCACCAGTGACTAAGGCTGTAGCAAGCCCCACTGGCACCGTTAATGCATGCTCAGTCCCACCGGTTCCACATGGATTTGCTTAACAGTACACCAGTACCATATGGACCTCCCCAGTGACTAAGGCTGTAGCAAGCCCCACTGGCACCGTTAATGCATGCTCAGTCCCACCGGTTCCACATGGATTTGCTTAACAGTACACCAGTACCATATGGACCTCCCCAGTGACTAAGGCTGTAGCAAGCCCCACTGGCACCGTTAATGCATGCTCAGTCCCACCGGTTCCACATGGATTTGCTTAACAGTACACCAGTACCATATGGACCTCCCCAGTGACTAAGGCTGTAGCAAGCCCCACTGGCACCGTTAATGCATGCTCAGTGCCACCGGTTCCACATGGATTTGCTTCACAGTACACCTGTACCATATGGACCTCCCCAGTGACTAAGGCTGTAGCAAGCCCCACTGACACCGTTAATGCATGCTCAGTGCCACCGGTTCCACATGGATTTACATAACACTGGCTTCCAATATCGTGAACATATCATAAATTAAGGTTGTAGTCAGTCCCACCAGAGCCAGCACATAACTAATCATGAACTACTCATAACTTATCTTTTTAGTCAAGCCTTTCAGCCTACTCTTGAAGAAACATTACATTAAAGGTACTTAGCAGACGCTCTTATCCAGAGCGACGTACAAAAGTGCATAAAAACAGTACAAAAGTGCAGACCTCCTAGGAGACGAGTAAAAGTGCTAACAGGAAGTGACAAAACACGTTCCATTGTTACAGATCTAGACTAATAACAAAAAGGCAAGGTCAAGGGCAAATGAACAAAATGGCAACAAGGTTAAGTGCAGAGGCACGTGCAACAAAGAGCAATAAAATAAGTGCAATGGATGGGCAACAGGTCAGGTGCAACAAAGGGGCAGGAAAATCAAGTAAACTGACAATAGAGTGCAACAAAATGAAGGGAAACCAAATCAAGCGGTACAGTCAGGAAGTAAGGTAAACCGAATTAAGTGCAACAAATCAAAAGGATGTTGGGACTGGAATCAAGGCAGTGGAGTAGGGGAAAGGTGGAGCCTGAAGAGGTGGGTTTTCAGGCGGTACTTGAAGATGCTCAAGGATTCTGCCGTTCTGACCTCGATAGGTAGATCATTCCACCAACGAGGTGCCAGGACAGATGGCAGCCTTGAGCGGGAAGGGGAGGAGCGGAGAGGGGGAGGAGCCAGGCGACCAGAAGTAGCAGAGCGGAGTGCTCTGGCAGGGGTGTAGGGTATGAACAGTCTCTGGATGTAGGCTGGGGCGGTCTTGTTGACTCCCTGATAGGCTAGCACCAAAGTCTTGATTTTGATGCGAGCAGCAACAGGGAGCCAGTGGAGCTTTGTGAGCAGGGGGGTGACGTGGGAGTGTCTTGGGAGGTTGTGGACCAGACGAGCTGCAGCGTTCTGGAGATAGAGATAGAGAGTGTGTCCGAAGCCCGAATTTGTCTTGGGAGATGGTTCCATAAAATTGGTGCTTTGTAAGAGTATGCTCCGCCTCAAATTGTAATTCTAGATACATTTGGAATTTTCAAGTAGTCAGCACCTTGTGAACGAAGTAATCTTGGTGGGGAGTAAGGAATGAGAAGACTGCAAAGATATTCCGGGGCCAAGTCATTTAAAGCTTTGTAAGTTAGTAATAGTATTTTGTACTCAATTCTGAATTTTACAGGCAGCCAATGAAGATTTTTGAGCACCGGCCTAATGTGATCATATTTTTTAGTCCTAGTCAGAACCCTAGCTGCAGCATCCTGCACTAATTGAAGACGTTTCAGGGCTGAGCTAGTGCAACCAGACAGTAAGACATTGCAATAGTCCAGCCGAGAGGACACAAATGCGTGAACCAATTTTTCAGCATCTTGAAGAGACAACATTTTAGACAAGTTTAAGAGACAAGTTTAGATATGTTTTGAATATGGAAAAAAGCCACTTGGATGATATTGTTGAAGTGAGCCTGGAAAGAGAGTTCTGAATCAAGAGTCACCCCCAGGTTTTTAAAGACAGCACTGGCAGAGACGGAGAGGCCATCAAAGTTAAGAGAAAACTTAACGAATGAGTCTCTAAGAAATTTGGGACCCAGTACGAATATTTCAGTCTTCTCTGGGTTTAGTGAAAGAAAATTTTGCGTCATCCAAGCTTTAACAGCTTTAAGACACATCACTAATCTAGAAACCGGATCATTTTCACCCGGTTTAAAGGATATATAGAGCTGCGTGTCGTCTGCATAACAATGGTATTTAACATCAAGTCTACTTATGATATTTCCAAGCGGAAGCATGTATAGAGAAAAAAGCAAAGGGCCCAGAACAGGTCCTTGAGGTATTCCAAAGTTAACCTTGGAATACTCTGAACACTTTTTATTTACCCGGACAAACTGAGATATATCAGACAGATAAGACTTAAACCATGAAAGGGCAAGTCCAGAAATACCAACTAATTTTTCCAACCTACGAAGAAGAATATGGTGGTCTACAGTATCAAAGGCGGCACTTAAATCGAGAAGGACGAGAACAGAGATGCAGCCACTATCCATAGAGAGAAGCAGATCATTTACTACAACAGTGAGGACTGTTTCAGTGCTGTGATGCTTTCTATAGGCAGACTGAAAACTGTCAAATACCTCATTAGTTTGCAGGAAAGAAGAGAGCTGTTGGGCGACAAATTTTTCAAGAATCTTAGATAAAAATGTGAGTTTTGAGATTGGCCTATAATTGGCTAGGACTGTGGAATCCAAATCTGGTTTTTAAGCAGCGGCTTGATTTCTGCCATCTTAAATGAAGTGGGAACAATACCTGATATCAGAGAAGATTGCTTCTAAAATTATTATTGACAGTCTTATTAGGGCTCAAATTTAGTATAATTTAGAGTTTCATCCATTTTCTGTGCCCCAAAAATTATGATATCACCTCCACACAGATCTGTTACTTATTTTCTATGTACTTCGGTACATGTAGTTTTAGGAAATATAACAGAAGTCGCTGGAGAATTATTTTCCTGGTGATGATGGCATGACAGAAATGTAAAATGTGCCAATCGTGCATGATGATAACTTGATTTTCAAGAGGTAGCTGAGGTGATACATTCCTGAAAGTATTTTTTGTGTATTCTTCTGGTCCTAAAGATATACTGTGAGAAATTTCAACTTTGTGTTCATTCTGTGAACACTTTTGTGGTCTATTGATCTTGAGCTTATAATCATCCTCTGGAAATATCCAAATATATTAGATTTACATGTATTCAGCAAATTTTTATCAATTCTCCTGGGAATGATATTTTTTCACTGAATATGAGCAGAGTATCCAACTATCCATTGGGTCATATGGAGCAACATGCATTTCAGTGCTGATGTAACATGCATGGCACAACATGCATGCATGTCCAAACACATTATCAGAGAGGATGTCAAACATTAGGACTGTTGTTGGAACAAGAAGCCATCACCGTTTTGTACCTGTTGGAAAAAATGAATTTCAGATGTTCAGAATATCAGAGGATACCCAGGGTACCAGGGTGGCACTGTCAACAGATATAGAAATGAACACACCAGACTTCTCTATCAATGAGCTACAACCAGGCAAATATGTAGCTGCTGTGTACGACAATAAATGGTATATTGGTGTTGCAGTTCAGAAAGCAGATGATCAGCAAGATGTGATGATTTCATTCATGCGTATGAACAAACGTACACAAATCCTGAGTTGGGGACAAACTGATGAATGTTGGGTTCCCTATAATCATATTCTAAGACTAGTACCCACTCCTGATGTGAGGGGCAGATCAGCCAGGCAGTATACATTGCCTGAAGACATTATAAAAGACTGCTACAAAAAATTTGAGGCATTCATGAAGAATAATACTGGATTTATAGGCCGAAGTATCCCAATATGTGCATTGAAAGCAAATACCTTGCTCATTTTATTTTCTTTTTTGATAGTGATCATTTGTATAATAATTTCATAATGATTTGCTGACATATTTTAGTGATTATGACTTCTTATTAAGGTTAATTAGGATGAAAGTAATCGCACTATGTATAGTTCATACAGCTAGTTTGTTAGATTTTTGTGCGCTCGAAAATATGTAGAAATGTCACACACTATAATAACGGTTACAAGAGGAACACAAATCTGAAATTTCATACATTTGTTGTTTATGATGTTAGTAATGTACACACCAAATATTATTGCCATCGCACCTCTGCTACCTGCTGAAATTCACCTGATTTGATTGTGCGTGATTTACATTTTTTCCATTTTTTAACTTCCATATGTTCAGCATGAATGGGTTTAGAATTATCTGTTATATTTTATGAAAATATACCTATAAATGTGCAAGCACAATCAAGAACAGATCTGTGTTTGAATATTTTCTTGGTTTTTTGGACTTCTAAACATGGACAAGATTGATATTTTCTTCAATTTTTGACATTCGTGGCACTCTATATGATCACCAGGGAACAAATTCTGTTGCAGATTTGAAATCTACACAAAATTCAGTCAGCAAGTGAAATTTCAGGTCTCTGTCATGTTTCATTGTTGAGTTATAAACATTTGATTTCTGGAAAATTTCTACAGGACTAAAAGAATGATCAATTTAACTTTCCGAATACTAAAATTGCTATCAACGTGGGAATTTATTGGAATAGGAGGCCAAAATTTTGGGATTATTCATCTAATACCATGTTGATTACCACAATAAAATTTCAAGTAAATCTGAGATGGTGTGGTGTAAGCCTATTGTTCAAATGGCATGGAATGACCCACCACCACGCTTTACAGTGGGAATGGTATATTTTTCACTATGGGCCTTGTTGACTGCTCTCCAAATATTTTGCTTATGTTGTGACAATTAAGTTCTATTTTGTTCTCATCACTCCAAATGACAGTATTTCAGAAGTTGTGAGGTGTGTCATGGTGTTGTCTGGCATATTTTAGGTGGGCTTTTTTGTTGGATTGGCGCAATAATGGCTTCCTTCTAGCAACTTGGCCAGAAGCTTATTGTGCTCTTTGAAACGATCACACCATCGTATTCCAGAGCTTCCTGTATTTCTCTTGAGGTGGCTTGTGGATTTTTCTTTCTGTCCTGGACAATTCTCCCTGCAGTTTGGATTGAAATCTTTCTTGGCCTACCTGACCTTGGCTTGGTATCAACATATCCCCAAATTTTTCACCTCTTAATCACAGACTGAACAGCACTGACTGGCATTTTCAAGTCTTTGGATATCTTTTTATATTCTTTCCCATCTTTAAAAAGTTGAACTACCTTGTTATGAAGGTCCTTAACCGTTTCTTTTCTCCTCCCCATGGCCTCCTGTCTAGCCAGATCAGTGCATCGACTAGGGAGATAACAAATTCAATGACTATTCACAGACACTTTTTACAGTGTAAAAAGCTGCAGTTGTGGAACCCTTAATAACCATTTAAACTTGGGTGTGTCACCTTGGGTGTCTAGAACAAGGTCAAACATTCCAGGGTATGTAATTTTATGATCAGGGCTATTTGCATGATTTTAGTTATCTTGAATTAAAAAGAAGAAAAACGCCTACGTGACGATAAATGACTTCACATGATCACTATCCTGAAATAAAAACAAGTTTTTTGCATGATGAGTCACATTTTCAAAATAAATGGAAACATTTCACAAATTCAGCTAGGATATGCAAACTTTTGAGCACAACTGTAAATCGAATCTCTGAAAGTCGGACTCACGCACCCAGATAATGCGCTTACTAGTCAGATTACTTGTCTGTGTATGAATCAAACCAAACTGGACAATGTGCTCTGCGCATGCTCCATAGTTCATCATGCAGGGCTTTAACTTTGAATTCTTGAGGACTTGGGAACACCAATCTGATGAGCACCAACTCTGCAAAACAAGCAAGTTTGTACTGAACAGTAGCAATCCTCATTTGCAATGGTACAGGTGCTTGAACAATCACGTCTTGGTTCATAACTTCTGTCATTAATCCGCCTTATTTATCGAATGACCTGTGCGTCATCCAAAAATTTTCCATCCACTCGCCATCGGAAAGCTCTCTCCACGAGACTCGCCCACCAGTCTTTGCTCCTGACCCGCATCCAACATGCTCAGGAAGCCTGGGGCTACGTTTACCAAAAGCACAAATGCTAACTTACATAGTTGAAACCACTGACTGTGAGTGGACAAACTGTGTAAGTTGCTAACCTAGTTAGCAACTATGCTTTTGGGAAACGCACCCTGGGGTAGTAGAGCGGGCACAAAGTGGAGCATAGAGGAGGTTGTGCTTTTGGAGCACTCCAGGAGCATATGGCGGTGCCGCCTGCCTTTGACTAATACCATAGCCACTAGGTAAAGCCTGCATCTCAACTGTACAAAAAAGATGGCGTACAGCACGTACAAAATGTACAGGGTCGTAAAGTTGCCTATGTTCTTGCCTCTCGACATGCTGTCAGATTGCCACCAGCTAACTTGTTTGTCGACTGTTTGGTCAGTAACATGGAACACTGGTGGAATTATGTACTTAACAAAAAAGTGTGAAATACCTGTAACTGAAAACATGTCTTATATTCTAGTTTCTTCAAAGTAGCCACCCTTTGCTCTGATTAGTTTTGCACAAACTTAGCATTCTCTTGATGAGATTCAAGAGGTAGTCACCTGA
This sequence comes from Gymnothorax reevesii, assembly GCA_029721435.1. Lineage (NCBI taxonomy): Eukaryota > Metazoa > Chordata > Actinopteri > Anguilliformes > Muraenidae > Gymnothorax > Gymnothorax reevesii. Next base: position 32,126,389 of record CM056573.1, read on the forward strand.
AATGGTTTTCACTTCACAGGTGTGTCTTGTCAGGGCTAATTAGTGGAATTTCTTGCCTTATCAATGGGGTTGGGACCATCAGTTGCATTGTGCAGAAGTCAGGTTAATAAACAGCAGACAACCCTATTGGACAACTGTTAGATACATACATAATTCCACATGTGTCCATTCAAATTTTGCGCTCATGGCTCGGTCGGAGCAAGTTGGGCGTTGGCGAGGGGGCCGTGAGCCTACCAGGGGGCAGATGCAGGACTGAGAGGTAGAGGCTCCGTTGGTGTGGAGAGTTCAGAGCAGGCGTTAATGAAATCATGTACTTTTAGTCGATTGGCTCGGAGATAGATCCTGAATTGCACGCTTCGTAATTCTGCAACGTCACACTAGTCTTATTCGGATCAGTGGGGCCATGGAGCAAGAATCGGATAAAATTGTGCAAGTTCTGGGTCGGAATCAGGAGTCGGCGAAGAGTCCGAAATAATCAATATCTGGGGTGGGAGCGGCAAAACTTCTGGGAAACTCATGGAAACATGATTCTTTTTCATGGAGAAGTATTTCACAGGACATTATAGGCGCTCTAGTGAATGCCTAACAGGCTTCATTTTCACTAAGCTCAGAATGATTGGGCATGCCCATGAGACAGGCTCAAGGGATATCTCCGCCAAACTTATGTACACTATACATTATGTATTACCAACATAATGGTTGCCATGGCAACGATTGACCTTTTTTTTCAAATTTAAATACGAGCTAATTGCAATTTCCCATTCACAGACAATAAATACAAAGAAAATGAAGTTTGGCTCCACTGGAGCAGATTCATTTAAAAAACGCAAATTAATAAGATTATGAATACAAAAAGGGTTTAAAAAAATGGGGGAAAAAGTCAGAAGAATTAAAACCCTAGCAAAAATTTATACAAGAAAAACGCCACTATTGTCTTACTAAACAACTGGCCAGGGACTCGAACTCTGGTCACCTGTGTCGCTGCTGTATACCCTAACCACTAGGCTGTTTGTACTGTTGTGCCTTCAGTATTCACACATTTCTGTCTGAAAACAACTTTGAAAACGACTGTTGAATATTATACCGAAAATACCACAAACAAACCAGTGAAGCGTTTATATTGTCGCTCTATTTAAGTACATTCGAATGGCCCATGGACTCCGTTTGAGGCCCTGGGAACGGAAGGCTTTAGCTGAGGCTAGCTTTGTGCAATGAAGCTTGTTTAGGGCTCGTTGGAAACGTCAGAAGCTATAGAATCAAATGGCTACTGGCAGCGTCTTACTGACAGCATCACAAGCCTATCACAGAGAGAAAATACATTGCAAGCAAGCTGAATGCCGAGGAACAGAGATCTTTGAAGCAATGCTGGAGAAGAAAAACATGCTTTGAGACAAGCAGATCAAGTTTTGTTATAACACGGACACATTGAGCTTACGTGGATTTACCCTGAAACGTTTTTTTCATTATAAAATATCAAAAGTGAGAAATTTATTTGCTCATCTCTGTAGACTGTAAAGTGTGTGCCAGATTTTCATTGAGTGTGATGTCAGGTTAAAATGACAAGTCATACATCGTTGGATTCTGTGGACTTTCCTCTTTAATTTGAGGTATCGTTTTAATGCATAGCACAGATTCAGGAGAAATTCTAGCAATTTAGCGGTGATATGATTTTGTCCTGTTTTGCTGCATGCTTATTTGCTTAGTGCTTGAATTGTGTTTGGTTGAGGTAAAAATGGTCTACATTAGCTTTTTGCCTAGTGTCTTCGCGCAAAGTGGATATGCCACATGACAATGTTGCAATTTGGAAACATGCTGTATTTATTATGCGTAACCACCGCCCCCGGTACTGGGGGTGTCGGGCTTAAGGGGTTAGATTACCCAATTACCCACCAAGAGGCGCGCCCAAAATTTAAAATCGGCCAGCCCGACTTTGCTGAGAACAAAATGGCCGTTACAGACTGGCCCGAACCCAAACCAGCTTGTACGAATCCAGATTGTCACCTAAGTGACAATAAGTATCCTAAGTTTTCCATTACAGACTCTGTCCACTGCATTCAGTCTGACTTCTGACTCACCCACCAAACACCCACCAAATCGGCCCGCATTCTCAAAAGGGCGTGTGAGGGTACCACGTGACGCAAGTCCTTAGTAATCGTGATGTCAACAGCACATTAGCCATTGCCCAAGCGAACTGTTGACGTCATAGTCACTATAGTAGTTGGGTCATGTGCACAAACAGAATCATAGCATGGTACCTTCACCAGTGACCCTGGTCGCTGCCCTCACCCGCCCTATTGCTCCATTACTCTTATCGCTGGCAGTATTGTATTTCCAGATGACTATGGATAGATGGGTTTTCAAAAGACGCACCTCGCAACATTCCACCCACTCACACCTGAATGAATTCGCCCCAACACAAATGGCATCACTGCCGCACCCTCACACGAATGAATTTGACTCGATAATCTGATAACACTGTCACCCACTCACCCCCAGATGAATTGAATGAAATAAGTTATTACATTATCGGTTGAGTGTTATTACATTATCGGACAGAAACTTTTTATTACAAACCCCAATTCCAATGAAGTTGGGACGTTGTGTAAAACTTCAATAAAAACAGAATACAATGATTTTCAAATCCTTTTCGACTTATGTTCAACTGAGTACACTACAGAGACAAGATATTTCTTGTTCAAACTGATAAACTTTGTTTTTTGGAAATATTCACTCATTTTGAATTTGATTCCTGCAAAACATTCCAAAAAAGCTGGGACAGGGGCAACAAAAAAAGGTGAAGTTGTAAGGCAACAGCGCTAACCACTATGCCACCGTGCCGCTAGGATCTTGTATTGATGATTTGAGAGTTGGACCACTGCGTAAAGTCTTCTCCAGCACATCCCAAAGATTCTCAGTCTGGTCTGGACTTTGAGGTGGCCAACCCATGTGTGAAAATTGTCTCACGCTTCCTGGGCCGTTCATTCACCACTGAAAACCTGCATTCAAAAAGTACTAAAGTAATATTTTGCAAAAAATGAGCTGACACCTGCATTTAAAGCCGCAATGGATGAAGCATCATCTGATACAAAATATTTCTCAGAAGAAATGCTCAAGCCCTGTGTGTTGGTGTGTTGTCACTGTCAAATTCACTCAACTTTACTGCAAGAAATGGTCAAGTACATACAAGTTCCTGGCTTTCCAATCACAATCCTAGAATTTTTCACGTTACTAGCTGTGGAAATGGCAACGATGAGTGGCTGGAAAGTTGGCTTCACCTGTTAAAAGTACTCAAGTTCAGCCATTTAGTGGTAAATGTTCTTAAGTCCTGGTATTTATAAAAAAAAAAAAGTACTTATGTTTAAAACTAAGTTTTTTTATGAACTTTGTAACACATGAGTATTTTTCCACAAAAAAGGGTTTGTCTGCTCTGAATAACCCCTGGAAACAGCAGTGGGCTCCATCGTTTGCTAACTGGTCCGTGGACTTGCAAGACTGTTGGCTGTTTCCCTCTGCACGTCTGCTTTGTCAATGAGCCTTGGAAGGTCGGTGAGAGCACTTCTATTTACAACCATCCCTCTCTTTCTGGTACCCGTGAAAGTTGCGGCGTGCATATGAGAGCAATAAAAAACCAGTTGGCACGCCCTCTTTGTCTGCTGGAAGCGGAAGCTGAGTGGTGCCCGCATGTACACCCCCGCTCTCACAAAGTGACACATCTCTTTGGACATACAGCTCTCATTAAAACAGTCATTCTAAAAACATTAATAAATGAGATATAGTAACATATTTACTGATACAGTTTTGGGAATATGTTTTACAAATATCAGTATACCATTCTATACTATTTCCAGGGTAATGAAAGGTGAGTGGATTTTCCAGATCAGGCCTATTTGACTTTATTTGCATTTTCCATGATGTGCCACTTGTATTGGATTTGGAGTTGTATGTGGCATTTATAATTGGAAATGGAGAACTGCTGGAGGAAAAGAGTGGAGTATTTCCAGGAGGGAGAGATGAGTGAACTGGCATAATCACAATGTCCTGCTGGTTAAGGGGTGTGGGAAAAGAAAAAGGAGGTCGCTATGGCTGCAGGAGTCACAGTGTTGCAGAATGTCATCCATGTCTCTGTGGCGGTGCAGAAATGTGGAGAGAGGAGGGAGATGCAGTCTTAGATGAAGTCGGCCCTCTATCTGGCAGACTAACAGTTCCATAGCCCCTCTGTGACCATAAAGTCATCGGGGGTCAGTGAGGGGTGACGGCGGTCGTCAGGATTTCGTCACCGAGGAAGACCACTCCAGAGAAAGTGTCTTGTGAGGGGAATGGACCAAACTGGGATGGGGTTACACATAGCAGGAGGTGAATCAATGGTGAGAGGGAGTGATGTTAACATTGCTCCAAGCTAGACTATACGCCCTGCTTATTTGCAAAATACTGGCAACGGTTGATAACAAAGTACAAGAAATTCCAGTCTAATCAAATAAGCGAAGTAACTAATGCAGCTATACATATCATAATGAGGAACAAGATAGACAAGAACAATTTCTGAGCTCTAAACTATTAAACCAACCGACAGAAATTGCATATCCTGCCCTGGCGAATCTTCTAGCAAATCTGTAAGTCTTAACCCAAACTCAATTTGGCGGTTGAAAAGCAGTAAAAAAAGGATGGGGAATGTGGCCATTAGTCATGGCTATAAATCCTGGTTATACTTAGCCTGGTCTTCGTGAAGGGAAACTTATTTGGAGTTAAATTACTGCCAAAACCTAATCTATAAACAGAAAATATCAAACAAATGTACTACAATTCACCAACAAACACAATGTGATTTGCAAATACAAAAATGATTTACATGCAGACAAAGTGTGGTTTGCAAACACAAAAACAATTTGCAAACAAACAGCGTGGTTTGTGAATATAAAAATGATTCAGGTACAAACAAAGTGTGGTTTGCAAATACAAAAACAACATTAACAAACGAATATATTCTGTTTGTCTAATACAAAAAGTACCCATCACAAATACTTAATGTATTTCAAATACACCTTGCTTCAATTCATGTGAGAAAATAGGTCCTACTAGTACTAAAAAATCATGTGACTTTTGACACATTTCTTTGGTATATGGTGATGACGATTTCCTCACAAATGTCTGAAGTATTTTCTCTGTACTTTTCTTCTTTTTTTTAATGGAAGACAATAATTTGAAACATCTTAATGCATTTCCATTGCTTTCAATGATCTTGTTTCATGTAAACAATCATGAAACACATGCATTGCTTCTAACCCGCGTAAACAAAAGCATGAGGAGTCCGGAGTCATAATCGGTTTCTAACTACTAGAGGTGAAATCTACCATAACGCATGTGAAACTGATAAACTTCCATGGACAAGGACTTCAATTCAGAGCGAGAATCTCTTACACAGGCGTTGATTGAATTATTTCTGACAAAAGCAGGGGAACATAAATATGCCAGTAGAACTCAAGCCAAATGCGTGAGAGTTGACAGGTATGCTCTATTAATGAAAACTGACTGCGCCTGATAATGTTGAGAGTTTTCAGAGTTTTAGTAATGGTAGTTTAAATGAATGATTGAAAACTGGTCATGACCAATCATTATTTTTAAGTAATGGTTTGAGTTTCCCCTATCGCCAGTTCACCTGCCACCACTGGCCCTGACAGTGCTCAGTGGCATATTCAATCGTTTGTGGATCTTCTTGTAGCCATTAACCGATTGATGAAGATCTTGACCGTTTTCATCTTTTGAACCGATGGTTGTTTTGTTTTCTTCATGATGTTGGATGACAAAGGGATACTGCATGTGTGTTACCTCATTTTTATACCCTAGTGAAACACGTAGTGATGTAATGGCTCAGTATAGTTCCTTAACAATTAGAAAAAACTTTATTGGAGTTTAATACCTGGTTTAAGTTTGGTCGATATTATTCACAATAATCTTTAAGGGTGCCATTGATTGTGAAACTTTGATTTGGAGGAAATTGATTTTTCATTAATCCAGTTCATGATTTTGGTTGGTTCGATTAGAACGTTAATATCAATCAATATTTCTCACGTTATTTGGAGATAATCTTTCTATTTCTGTAAGTACCTTTTGCGCATTGCCAGACAGGTGCCTGCTGACTGTAGGCTTGAATTGGGGTCATTCCATGCCAATTGAACAATAGGCTTACACCACACTATCTCAGATTTACTTGAAATTTTATTGTTGTAATCAACATGGTATTAGATGAATAATACCAAAATTTTGGCCTCCTAGTCCAATAATTTCCCATGTTGATAGCAATTTTAGTGTTCGGAAATAAAAGTTAAATTGATAATTTTTTTAGTCCTGTAGAAATTTTCCAGAAATCAAATAATAACTTAATAACTTAATAACTCATCAATGAAACATGATAGAGACCGGAAATTTCACTTGCTGACTTAGAATTTTGTGTAGATTCCAAATCTGTAACAGAATTTGTTCCCTGGTGATTGTATAGAGTTCCATGAATGTCAAAAATTGAAGAAAATATCAATCCCATCCATGTTTAGAAGTCCAAAATACCAAGAAAATATTCAAACACAGATCTTTTCTTTATTGTGCTTGCACATTTATAGGTATATTTTCATTAAATATAACAGAGATAATTATAAACCCATTCATGCTGAACATATGGAAGTTCAAAAATGGAAAAAGTGTAAATCACGCACAATCAAATCAGGTGAATTTCAGGAGGTAGCAGAGGTGGTATGGCAATGATATTTGGTGTGTAAATTACTAATATCATAAACAACAAATGTATGAAATTTCAGATTTGTGTTCTTCTTGTAACCATTTTGACAATGCCTGACATTTCTGCATATTTTCGAGTGCACAAAAATCTAACAAACTAGCTGTATGTACATAGTACGATTACTTTCATCCTAATTAACCTTAATAAGAAGTCATAATCACTTAAATATGTCAGCAAAATCATTATGAAATGATTATACAAATGATCACTATCAAAAAAGAAAATAAAATGAGCTATTTTATTTATATTTGCTTTCAATGCACATATTGGGATACTTAGGCCTATGAATCAAGTATTATTCTTCATGAATGCCTCAAATTTTTCGTTGCAGTCTTTTATAATGTCTTCAGGTAATGTATACTGCCTGGCTGATCTGCCCCTCACATCAGGAGTGGGTACTAGTCTTAGAATATGATTATAGGGAACCCAACATTTATCAGTTTGTCCCCAACTCAGGATTTGTGTATGTTTGTTCATACGCATGAATGAAATCATCACATCTTGCTGATCATCTGCTTTCTGAACTGCAACACCAATATACCATTTATTGTCGTACACAGCAGCTACATATTTGCCTGGTTGTAGCTCACTGACAGAGAAGTCTGGTGTGTTCATTTCTATATCTGTTGACAGTGCCACCCTGGTACCCTGAGTATCCTCTGATATTCTGAACATCTGAAGTTCATTTTTTCCAACAGGTACAAACCGGTGATGGCTCCTTGTTCCAACAACAGTCCTAATGTTTGACATCCTCTCTGATAATGTGTTTGGACATGCATGCATGTTGTGCCATGCATGTTACATCAGCACTGAAATGCATGTTGCTCCATAAGACCCAATGGATAGTTGGATACTCTGCTCATATTCAGTTAAAAAATATCATTCCCTGGAGAATTGAGAAAAATTTTCTGAATACATGTAAATCTAAAATATTTGGATATTTCCAGAGGATGATTATAAGCTCAAGATCAACAGACCACAAAAGTGTTCACAGAATGAACACAAAATTGAAATTTCTCACAGTATATCTTTAGGACCAGAAGAACACACAAAAAACTTTTAGGAATGTATCACCTCTGCTACCTCTTGAAAATCAACAGTTTTTTATCATGTACAATTGGCACATTTGACATTTCTGTCATGCCATCATCCCCAGTAAAATAATTCTCCAGCTACTTCTGTTATATTTCCTAAAACTACATGTACCGAAGTACATAGAAAATAAGTAACAGATCTGTGTTGAGGTGATATCATAATTTTTGGGGCACAGAAAATGGACAAAACTCTAAATTATACTAACTTTGAGCCCTAATAAGAATATAAATAATCATTCTAGAAGCAAATGGTTTGTTTATTTGCAATCTACAGTAGTTTCTGAAAAAACATGAAAAATTTCAAGTCTGTAAAATGATTATTGCCTGATTTATGAAGAATTGAAATATGAAAATGTCTCGCGGAGTCAAATTTAATGATGCAATCCTCGTTATTAACCTCTGCCGAGAGGTATATGTTTTCGGTGCTGTTTGTTTGTTGGTTTGTTTGTTTGTTGGTTTGTTTGTGTACAACATAACGCAAAAACCTATGGCCGGATTTTGACGAAATTTTCAGGGTAGGTGGGTATTAGCTCCAGGAAGAGGTGCTTAAATTTTGGCATATCTAGGCCAAAGTACTGCTGAGATATACGCCAAAGTTCAAGATTTAAAGTCTTTCCAATGGGCTGGAGTTCCAATCGCCGTGCTTCTGGCTTTGCTGCCCCCTGGCGGAGGTTCTGCACTCTCTGAGTGCTTTTCTAGTTTTTAAAGATATGATACATTTTTTGGATGGGTTGTAGTAGGGGTAGGAAGCTGACATTTTGGCATTTTACTAGCTATAACATACATTTTGAAATATAAAACTATCAGCCATATCTGAGATGGTGTGGTGGAAGGATTTTCTCAGATTGGTTGATTTCACATGGAATGACCCATTGACTGAATTTGTCATCTGCTAAATTAATATCTAAAAAACAGTAGCAGCACAAGTGAAAGTTTAGTAGCACAAACCAGCATGAAAGAAACACAAACAAATGAGAATTTTGGGTCATTTTCGCATTAGTTGGGGGGCTGGTGACGTCATCGCTTGAAATAAAATTTCTAATATCTCAAAAACTGTAGCAGCACAAATCAAACTTTTAAGGTCTCAAACCAGCACAAATAAAGCATAAACAATTGGGGCAATTTGTTGGTCAATTTGGGGCAGGTTTGGGGGCTGAGTGACCACAGAATATTCTTTTATATCAAAAAAAAGTGATCGCAGCACTAAAGAAAATTTTTGCAACTAAAATCAGCACAAATGTTGCTCAAACAAGAGTATTTTCCAGAGGTTTTGCATTAGTTGGGGTTCAGCTTCATGCAGGTTATAATGCATCATAAATTTTCACCGTGAACCTTATCCAACCACTTGATGAATTATGCGCATGCCAGAAGAAAGGCCACATTATTAGCTTCCTGTAAACATTGGAGGCGTAAACAATGAGAACGTGATGAACATTAAAGGGGACCAATTTTGCTATATTTACAAGGTCATATTTTGATCTTGGACTCCCCTAGAGTACTCCTGATTGTTCGAAGTCCAAAACGAGGTCCTTATTTGGCTCATACTGCCATCCTCAAAAAACCCCATTTGTTGTCCATTGTAGTCTCTGCCTGAAACGCCTCACTGGGGTGGCTTTCCGCTATGGCCCCCACTCCCAGTGTGCCCACTTTCTTCTGACTGGCCAGCTCTGTGGAGGGCGGAGTTGGGCGGGACGAGGCTGCAGAACACAGTTTTCCGGGTCAGTCTCCCCGGAGTGAAACGTGAGACACAGCTGCCATCTGATAAAGAATTGGTGGGGAAATTCCAAAATCTAAGGCTATACTTGAATATAGATCTATTGAAATGAACATGTTCTAATAAACAGCGGCGAAAGTGGAGGACGCAGTGCAAAAGTCTGGCAGCTCAAGTTTGAACTTGCTATCGGCTGCAGTTTGCTATGGCAACAGTGGTGAGTACAGCAGTTTTGGTACTCTATAGCTAGGATGCAGGGAAAGCTAGAATCCACTCCATATAGACACATTTGTAGAACGGGTCGACATACCCAGGTGTAGACCAGAGACCGTAGAAATCCGGTGGGTCTGAGTTTAGAGGGAAACATGGACAGTGGGGAGCGGCTAAAAGTGGACCAACAGCTTATGAACTGCTTGGGTGTGTATTAGGACCTGCTGGTTCGTGTGCATAACTGTGGTGTGTCATTAGCGTGGAGTAACGAGCAGCTTCTGTGCTGGTATATGACGGAGAGGCGAAAGCTCCAGGGTAAACGGCTTTTTCGGAAATTGCCTGTGGAAATGGTTTACTTATTGGGTTGGAATGACCAGCGTTTCCTTGCAGAGAATGGGCGCGTTATGGATAGTTCGCGAGAGCTGAGCTCCGGTTATGTTATGAGCATAATACAGGTTTTACAGACTGTAAGTTCCTTTTGTGTGAACCGTTGCTTATGTGAATCTAGCGAATCTATAACTTTTACAGGAAAGAATTTAATATTCAATTGCCGATGTAATATTCAATCGACTGCAATGCAGAGAAATTGTTTGTTATATCGGACACGTTATAGCCTGTGCGCTTCCCTATTGCTTTCACCGGTAGCATCTGAGAGCTTGCCCAGGTATTGGAGAGGTATCAGGCTAACCCCGGTCATGGATAAGTCAAGCGATCATTTCACAAGCACCCAAAAACCCACCCCAAGCTTTACAAAACCTACGTCTGGTCTAAGTGCACCTCTCAGGTTAGCTTCAACTGTGTAGTGGCTACAATCAGGCATTGTTATGATGAAACTGTTACATTGATGCTTACCGAAGTGACACAAGCATACCGATCAGAATTACTGCATATAAGCTAACCAGCAGCATTTTTAATTGACAGAGCACGCAAACTAACATGCAGTAGCTGATAAGCAGTCATGACTGTGAATGTAATCTGTCACACGAAAAATTTGTTTCACCGGTGTGAAAGCTGCTTAATGCGCCCATAACGCGTGTATTCCCGTCTTTGCATTGACTTTGAATGTAGGCTTATCTGTCCCCCGATAAATTTGTTTCTTGTATGATGTGAAAGCAGCTTTATGGATAGTTTGTGACAGCTAGTGAGAGCTCGGTTATGTTATGAACATAATACAGGTTTAGCAGACCGTAAGTTCTGTTCGTGCGGGCAAGTTGCTTATGTGGAGCTAGCGAATCAATCACTTCTACAGGAAAGAATTTCCTATTTAATCTCTGCCTTTTTCGGCTTTTTATTAGCCACAACAATTTCTAAAGGGGGATGAAATTATGTAATGGTAACGCTGAGAAGTCATTTGATTCCAGACACAGTAGAGCCTCTGCGTTTTGCATTGCTTTCACGGTAGCACCAGAAAGCTAGACCAGACATTTTTCGAAGTATCTTGCTGATCCCGGTCATGGATAAGTGAAGCGATCACTAACTGTAGTGGCTACAATCGGGCAACGTTATGATGAAACTGCCACATTAATGCTTACCGAAGTAACACAACCATACCGATCAGAATTACAGCATATAAATTAACCAGGAGCATTTTTAATTAGCAGAGCACCCAAACTAACATACAGTACATGGTAACTGAGCAGTCATGACAACCACAGAGACAAATCCTTTTAATACAGGTTTTACAGACAGCAAGTTCCGTTACCGTGGATAGTTGAACCAAGCATCCAAATTACAAACAAGTATTAAAAGTTAGCTTCAATTGAGGTTTATGTTCACACACCTTCTGTAGAATTTCCCGGGTATTACTCTTGCATATTTAGGACACAAACATAAGCAACAGTAACTGGCTATGATAGCCGCAGTGCTACAGCCACAATCAACTGGCTCCCAGATTGGCTTATGCAGTAAAAGCAACTTGCAGCTTCTGTGTCTGTAAGTCACGGACAGTCGCGACCGATACAGGCTTTATCTTCAGATATTTTACAAAGCCTGCGTTTGAGGCCAGTTGTTAGAGCTAAATATTGCTAGCGGTCCTGCTAGCCACCCCTAACACATTAGTTTCACTTACATTATTTGCTGTTGTATTGTTACTTACAGCTTGTGGCTCCGAGTGCCAGATCGATGCAACTGCTTCAGGTTTGAGAAGTAGCTGAAACACTTATCCTGTGTCGAATTATCCTTTGTTGACAAAGCTGTCTTTGGTGAAACGCTGAGCACAAGCAGCTAAGGTTACCTTTGGCCGTGGCTGTTTGCTGCCAGCAAACAAAAAAAGCTACCCACTGATTTCTGGTGGCATCCTCTTCTGGAAGAGAAATATTTGTTTTTTTTTCGTCTCCAAAAGTAAAACGACAAACAGCTTTGAGAGAGATACTGACAAAACTGCACTTCAAATGATCTACTGTTCTTCTTTTGTATTTCCAAAAGTGTCTACGCTACTAAGGCATAGTATGATCTGCTGTTGTTAGTGCCTGCTAGAATCGTTTCCGGCGTGGGCAGGTCCAGCGCCATGATTGGCTCTGGCTAGGTCTGTATTAATTGGAGGGCACAACCTGACGTCAGGTTTTACCCAGATCTCCTGAAGATCTCTGGAGGAGCTGTTCAGAGAGGAAATCACGTTCACGAAATCACGTTCTTGGATTGCGGCAAAACCCCTGTATCTTATGTTTAGAAACTTTTCAGCGGTTGATTATGGACAACCAACATTATAATATTACTAATATGTTTTAAAAGAAGTGATCCTGCTCTATCACTAGCAAAGCTGAGATCAACAAGGTTAGTATACTACACAGCAAAAGTATATTTTGAATATTTATTTTGCATTTGTTGCCCAATTCACCCACAATATTTGTCCAGTAATCAATTGTGGCCAAGTAGCTCCCAGCCTAGCTAAGTAGCTAGTTAACTCACGGTTTTATAATCATTCTGCACTGACACACACACAGTGTGGGAAATGAGCATTCAACGCTGTTTCACCATGCATATGTTTATTGTAGCTACTCATATGGAGGGCTGACTGCAATAAATAGTTATGTCTAATATGTAACATCTGGACAAAACTGTTTATTGCAGTCACCCCTCGATATGAAATTCAGACCAGACTTTGGTATTTACTCTGTAAAATCACGCAGTTATAAGAAATTGTGACATTCCAATCCATATGAAAAATTGTGTGAAATAAAGTGGAATGGCACAACAAAAATGATTGAACATGCGAAGCAAAATTTATTTAATACTTGGTGGAGATCCCTTTGTTTGTAATGACAGATTCGGGATGCTTCCTATATAAAGAAACTAAATTCTCAGTGTTTCGGGTGGATTTTGGCCCATTCAGTCTTTAAATCTTAAAGATTCCAGGTGGCCTGCTGGTGAATCTTGATCTTTAGTTCATTCCACAAATGATCTGTTGGATTTACTGGGCCATTGACACGCCTTTATTTTCTTCTTCTGACATCAATTGAGTCTCCTTTGCAGTATGTTTGTATCTAGACCTTCTGGAAGGTCCACCTGTGTCTCATGGCTCATCCTCCTAGTGGATGACAGTGGATTCTTCCCAAGAATTTCCTAGAAATGGCTCCAATCATCTTCCCTTCATTAATTTTGATTCCGCCATGAGAATAGAAACATCTCCATACCCTGATGCTTCCACCTCCAGGTTCCACTGTGGGAATGGTATTTTTAGGGTCATATGCAGAGCCATTTCTTCTCGAAACTTGGCTGGTTTATTGCCGAAAGGGATGAATATTTTGTCTCGTCTGACCATACTACACTGAACAAAAATGTAAACGCCCATGTCAAATATTGATGCCACATGGAGTTAACAACTCTAAGTTAGCATCTGCTGACTTTTACTCGTACAACAGGGATATTTCTCTTGATTTGTGTTCAATTTTTTTAATCCATCTCTCTGTCAGTGAGCATTTGCTCAGTGATGCAGTGATTTCACTCAGCACATGGATGATGCATTTCCAGACAGTGATCAGACAGAATGAGCAGTACCCAGACACTCCTTATACTGGGGACAATAAAAGGCCACCCCAAAATGTCAAATTTTGTCATAAGTCATCATGCCTCAGATGTCTCAGGTCATGCGGGAACGTGCCATTGGCATGCTGGATACAGGGATGTCCATCAGAGCGGTCTGCATGCAGTTCCTTGAAGCCGAGCACATTCCAGTTCTGGACTGGCCTGCGTGTTCGCCGGACATGTCGCCCATAGAGCATCTTTGGAAAGTTTTGGATTGACGTGTCCGCGACCGTGTTCCAGTTCCGAATAATGTGTGCCAGCTCCGTGTGGCCCTCTGGGAAGAATGGAATAACATTCCACAGGCCACGATAGACAACCTGATCAACTCCATGCGAAGGAGATGTGTTGCTATGAGAGGCGCAAATGGTGGACACAAAAGATATTGAACATTAACTTTCTTCAACCTGACCCCCAAGGTATTCAAAGGATTGTCACTCCTTGCTAATATCAAGATGTAATGGACGGTGATCTGAAGATTAGTCATTAAAAATTAATTTTGATTCGCTGTATTCCATAAGCCTAATGTTAATAAAAACTCAAAAATTTGACATCGGGCGTTTATATTTTTGTTCAGTGCACATACTTCCAGTTACCTCCAAGCTTCGCTTAATGCCATTTTGCAAACTTAAAGCAAGCTACACCATGCCTTTTCTTTAACGAACTCTTCCTGGGTGATTGCTCATGAAGACCACCGCGATTGAGTGTATTGCCCTTTGTTCTGTCTGTGACATCAGTACTTCCTGCTTTCAGGCCTTTCTGCAGCCATTTTTTTTTTATTTAGTTATCCTTGGCATTGGGCCTACTCCTCTGACAATCTTTGACAGGCTGTTTGGAAATCTTGCTCGTAGCTGCTCCTGTTTGTGGCTCGTTGATGTTGGAGTGATGATCCATCCATTTTTGGATAATGGCCCCAGTGGTGCTTGTCGGAACTTTTAGGAGTTGAGAAAATCGTCACTAACCAATGTTTTACTATGTTGGTCAACAAATTTATTGCAAAGATCTTGGGAGAGCTTTTTGCGCCAACCATCATGAGATGTTTCTTACATGATGGGTTTATAAAAGTGGTTTGTTTACTTGCACTCTGGGGTGGGTAACCCTTTTTAAAGCGTGGAAGTACTTTGTACTAATCTACCAAAATGCACTAACTAGGCTGATTGTATTAGCACAGGTAGGAGAACTAATTTGTGGAATCGGCTGTGATTTAGTGTTCAGTTTTTTTTCCTGTGTCCTTCCATTTTATTGTACATCACTTTGTAATGGATTAGAATGTTAGGATTTCTTTGTCTGTTGCATCCATGTCTGTCTGTGCTTGCTGCAGCCATACAGCGATCCAAGATGTGTGTATGTACAGTATATGTTCTCAAAATAAACGTATGACCCAGAGCCTGGTTGTGCGAATACAATCATGTTACTTATACTGGTGGCTGAGAAGAGTCTGGAACTGACTTGCAAAGATCACTGACAACAAACATTTGTTCATTTCCCAAATAACCCCATTTGTTATTGTTTTTAATGTCAAAATGACATGTCGCCTTCATATGTACTAATCAGAGTTAGGTGTGAATAGTTTTTTTGGATGTTAACTCAAAATATGGTAGAAATAGCGAGAACAGTAATTTGTGGTAAGCGTGGCAGTGGAAAGTTCAGAAGAAGAAAATCGACCAGTCAACTGTCTAATCAACTGTGGTTCATTGTTGTTCTCATCTTCCAAAGTATCTTCATCCTGTACATTGGTATTTTCTTCTTCCGAACTGTCCACTAAACTGCGTGGTACATAAGAAAATTTTGTGCTCATACGTCCATAGCAGGGAAGTGGTTAATGAAAAAATTGTTGACTTGTTGAATAATTTTTTCCCACACTCTATTAAAGACCTGGAATTTTGCATAGAATTCATTGCATGTTGTACAGTGAGTCATGGTTTACGGCTTCCTGGATGAGTGTTGGCTTTGATCCTGATCCTGTATGTACGGCGAAACCTTGTACCTCTGATGAAAGAAGACAGCCGGGGGTGGCTGGAATGCAACTGGCAGGGCTGTCTACCCAAATGACTCTTATTTGCTCTTCTTTCTCTTCTTGCTTTGCTGTGCTGTGCAGGCTGCTGTAGGCATAGGTGGAACATCAAATTTTGGCGGCACTTTCTCTGCCATTCTTGTATGACTAGCTGCTTTACCAACATGATGTCTATCTAGCCTAACAATTCGGGCATGCGCAATGAGTGGACAGACTAGGGTGCGTGCAGATGGTTGGGTATGTAGTGGACTGGTGGGTTAGCCATCCAGTCATTTCATCCAAACCAAATCAAATGATTGGGTGGGAATATTACAGGGTTGTGATAGACAGTTATTGCATTTTCTTCATTTTTGCCTAACCATTCAATAAATAAAACATAACTGTTTCTAAATTGTCTTCCCTTCCCTGCCTTTAATTGTTTGTCACTTGCATGAATGGTATTACATGAGTGAGATTAGTAAGAAATTGAAGATTCCATCAAAAGAGATTTCATATTTGGAAGTAGAGCTGAAATTGGGTCAGGGACAGGCAGAGAAATGGAAGTCCCTCATGCAAAACTGCGCTAGAGGACAAGTACCAGAGTCATTAGTTTCAAAAGTAGATACCACAACAGTCATCAGCTTGCAGCTTTATTGAATAGCACTTGTCAAACATCAGCATCTGCTACAGTTGAGAGAACACCCTAGGATGCTGGACTTCTGGAAGAGTTTCAATGAAAAAGATCTTTAAGCAAGACTGACTGAGCAAAGAACATTTGAACCAACAGTTTCTTCTCTGTTGCCAATTAACTCGTAAGATATCTATTTCTCCTACTAGATATTGCGATGTACATGCTGTCTTGCGCAGTTGTGTTTCTGGGATTTCCACTTGTCGGTAGATTGGTCCAGTTTTTCTTTTTCAAGACAGTGGTGCACATGTAGGAAATTAATGAATGGAAATTGTCTGTTTTTTTTTTTTTGGCAATGTCATGCATGGAATGGTCTTCTCTCAAAACCACAATTGAATGATGAGTTGCTTAAAGAAGTTTTCCCTTTTGTCCTATTTTTAAACCAGAATTAAACTTTAGAAATGTCAGTGTGCAAGGTAATGTAACAACTGAAAGAATTACATTTTAGTCCTATGAAATGGCAAAATTGCACTTCATGTGATGGGAATGGATTCTCTTGTACCAAATTACCACATTAGCTTGATTAAGTTTGACGTGGTAGTACATAGGAGGAGTGAGCAAGTAAAATGTGGCTTTTGCAATCATATTAAAAGATTTATGTGGGAAAAAATAAATTTGAACAAACACTTAACATTATCAGTGTTCTGATTATGTTTTAATCAATTTTATGCCATCTTAGCAAAGAAAACTATCAGTTTATTTGAAATGTATAACTTCTCAGTGATTCTTGACTTTTGAACAATAATGCAACTTCAAGTGGATTCCAATATTTGTTCAGAAGAACTAAAAAATAAAATTCTGTCATTTCAAAATAAAATGCGATCACTTACAAACATGTATATGCAGTAAAAGAAAATAAGATATAAAATGAAATGATTTTATGTTGTGTCTGGACCAGAATTCTTCAGCTAACTTATTTGTATTTGCTTTTGATGCAGGCATTCTTGGGACAGCTCATATTCGGGGAGACCCATGCTGCACTGTGGTGGGTGGGTATCTCTCTCACCCTCTCTGGGCTGTTGGTGCTGCACAAATCAGCACCTCGCGATGCCCAGCCAGCACTAGCAAAGAAGGATGATTGATGGCCCAAATGGTGACCTGACACTGCAGACTGACCGCTCTTATTGATAGAGTGATTTTCTTGTCAAAACTGTTATCTTGATAGCAGAGGAGTCCACTGAAGAATATCCCTGAAATATATGACCGTGCACAGTAGACTCTGCCCTTAAAAGAATGTGAATGGAAAAGATGTTGGAACCTGATGTTTCTGGCAATCTCACTTCTCAATTCTTGTATATTTCATTATTCACCATGGAAAATCTGCACTGCTCATGATGCATTAGGATCTTAATTTTTTAAACCCTGCCAACATTGCATCATTGATCAACAAAAGTGAAAAAGTGAATTCTTGAGTGTAGGTACTGTGAAGAAACATTTTTATTCTTGAAGAAACAAATTTCCCAAGTGTAGCCTGAAAGTATGATATATTCTATTCTGGTACCAATATGTACCTTTTAAAAGAAAAAGACATACAAATACATATTGTGTTGAATATTACAGCAGAAGTATGGTTTTACGCACCAATAAGGAAACTCGCCAGCGATAAATATTTGTACCTTTTCAACATTTCTTTATACCTTCTTTCTGAGTGGGCACTGCAGAATCCTCATCCCATGATTCCCGTGATGTACAAACTTATTTCCAAAAAAGTTGAGATGGTATAGAAATATATATATATATATATATATATATAAAATGAAAGCAGTGATTTTGTAAATCATCTTTGAATTGTATTAAATTTAAGTCAATACATGGATGAGATGCTTAAAGTTTTAACATCTGTACTGTGTTTGTTTTTTTTTTTTAATATACACACATTACAAATTGGAGCCCTTCAATCTGTTCCAATAACGTTAGGATGAATGTGTTTATCTCTGTGCAGGGTTTACGTTAGCTGGTAATTGACGGTTTTTGGCTTGTAAAATCTGTTCATGTTCAAGAAATTTTAAACTTGCTGGTCAAAATGCTAAAAATATTCAAACGCAGTGGGCTGCAGGCCAAGTCCAGCTGTTGCCAAGTAAAAATGATATTGCCAGCCCTCTTTGGATGACATTTTGAAATAAGCCTGTTGTAACTATTCCAAAAAGGATTCCATAAACAATTACTTTTTTTCACAAACAGCATAATTCTTGAGTCAATCGGAATATTAATAATACATTTGTTTGATGATCGGAAACATTTAAGTGTGAAAAGTATGCAAAATTATAATATAATGGGAACCAGAAAATTATTTTTCTCAGCACTGTAGATGACAGTATACTGTATATTGTCCTTAAGTTCTACAACATTTTCAAATAATGGTAGCTACACCAAGGTGTAAATACCCATGCCATGGAAAACAACATACCCCCTTACTATAACAAACGCTGGCTTTTAAACTTAGCATTAACCATGATGGTGTTTTTCCTCTTTGGGCTTCGAGAATGCAACTTTCATTATTAACATAAACATCATTTAAAAGCTGACTCATCAAACCATGGCACACATTTCCACTGTGCATCAGTCAGTTTCAAATGAGGTCAAGCCCGAAGAAGACTGCTGCATTTCTGGAGGTTGTTGACGTGTGACTTTATTGTTGCATAGTATGGTGGATGCAACAATAAATTCTATTTCATAAAACACAGGTTCCAGAGCACTCAAAGAGACACCAACAAGTCCAAGAAGGTGCTCTTTGAGATAAGATATACTTTATTGAACCATGTGGGGAAATTGGTCCACTGGATTGAACACATCCTGTAGTTGGGAGCAGTTGGCAGCCATAGCGTAGTGCTCAGGGACCAACTCCAGTCCTAAGCCAGTTCCTTGATAGGAAGTTGCAGACATCAAAAAAGGGAAAGAGACAAAGGCAGCTCTTCTGGCATAAACATTTTTTAAGAAGCCTTTGTTTATTGGGTACAACCAATATAATTCAGTTTCCAAAGTGTAGATTTTTCTTTGTTTCTCCATTCCAGGCAAGCATTTATAATGTGACCTTCAGTGCTATTTGCATCATTAGTTGACTTCACCCAGTGAGCTACTTCCCCATTTATTTTACCTGTGAATGCTTGACTTTGATTGCCCTGATGAAGGCTACTGGAGGCAGAGACATGTTGGTTGCTTTTAATATTCTTTATGAAATAGCCAATAAGTAAAAGCTTGTTTCTACCAGAAGAGCTGCCTTAGTCACTTTCTTCCTTTTTTGGTGTCAACAAATTATATCCATTCAAAAGTACTCCCAAGCCTAACTTATTCTATCTTTGAGAAATGCGTCTGTCTTCAATGCAGTACCATCCGAAGGATGGAGGATCGCACATTTACGTCTGTGGATTCCGTCAATCTTTCACAATATTTCACACTGTGGAGGGCGAAACCAAAAAAATCCTTGCAATAACACACGGCAATACATTATTATTAAACTATTAGATTATTCAGTTATTTGGATTATTCAACTATTCACTTTTTCGATGAGTTGCGAGTCTCAACCAATCTCAACCAATCCTAATGATGGGGCCTTTTATGGATGGTCTTTTTACACCCACGCATAATTACAACACCTGTTCCTCTGTATTTCTCTCTTTTTTCTTTTTTTTTTTACATTTCACAATATTCCTGGTTTTACTCGCCCAAATTCTTTGGAACGCCTTGCTTGCGTCAAATTCAGAGTAAGAAGATCTAACGAAAGAAAATAAAATTGATTCCGTAAAACATTTCATTTTTAATTCAATACAGGTCAACGTTGATTTAATATTGAGGTTGACAGGTGGATTACAGAGGCTTTGTTTGCATCAGTACGAACCAAGGTCAGAGAATCTAGTTAAAGTCCCCCACATCAGTTTACCACTGCGAGAGATGCTTTCAAAGAATAAAAACTTGTGGGGAATAACTTCGGTCGCAAAAACAAATTTGGGGTCAAGAAATAAGGATGGAAAGTCAAAAATGGTTTATGCATGGCATTAAGATGTCTCCCTGTGGCAGTGTGTAGAAATGTGTTGCACAGTCATTTTTGAAGTCACTTCTTTTTTTTACTCATTTCTTGTTGCCAACTCAGCATGAGCTTAGATGCCAGTTATACCTTTAGCTATACTATTACATGCTGCCATCTCTCTCTCTTTTCAGCTCCAGTATGGTATTCAGTTCATTATATTTCTCATCTCATTGCTGTACAGAGAACTAAAACCTCCCTCAAATATTAGGATCAACAAATTTTACAGGCAATATCAATAGAATGATTTTTTTTTGTATTATATTTTCAAACCTTTTCAGGTATGATATTGAACCGTAATTATAATGTATTATCAGAAGCTTTGTGTGCAGTTATGCCAACAAGATTTGTGTTTAGGTTAATGGAATGCAGCATAGTTCATACTGTAGTTTGGACTTTTCTTAGAGATGTGAGCCTCTGAATTTCCCCAAAGATCTTACAATATCAATAATAATTGAAATTGCTGGTAATGTGACAGTTGAATTTCAGCAGAAAAATCAAACTAATCACGGTCATTTTGTATTGAAAATGCCAATGCTGATTGTAATGCTTTTGGATTTCAGTTATGCTTAAACCTAGTCCTTGAGAGAGATTGTTTCTGTATGAATGTTTGGGGGGTAAACAGAACGGTTACTTTGCAGTGGTGGACTGTTTCAGGGGGACTATAAATATTGCAGCTCAGAAGTTTGAAATCAGTTGTCATACAAGTAGTTCTTGGCATTTTGCTCAATTATAGTGCTTGCGTACTAGTTAGTCATCTGAAACAAAAACCAAAATGTACTTTGGGATTTATTTAATAATTGAAGTATTGGGCTCAAAAAAGTTAAGGGAGCACTTAAATCACATACTTTATTTTGATGAACAAATTTATTCAAGTTCAAAATCTTTGCTGATGTACATTGAATAATTTGTTAAGAACAAAGTGACATAATGGAAAATGATCAACCAATTGAGGGCTGGAATCAAAATCACTGCAAAAATGAAGGTAAAAAATTGAAATCACCGGCTTATCCAACATATGTCAATTTTATTGCAGCAACTCATAATGTGACTCTGTAGCATGTATGGGCCCCCCGTGTCTGTATGCACTCCTGACAATGTCTGGGCATGCTCCTGATGAGACGGTGGATGGTGTCTTCGAGATCTCCTCTCAGACCTGGATCAGGGCATCAGCAAGCGACTGCTCAGTTTGTGGCAGAACTTGGCTGCGTTAGATCTAACTAAACATAACGTCCCATAGGGACGTTTCACAATCAGGGACAAATGTTTGCTTCCCGGACCCCCAAAATATCAAATATGGAAAATAGAATCAAATTGATGCCTATTTGTTTACATATGTTGTTGCTGAAAATTTTGGAGCAGTAGGTTCACAGGTTCTCCTAAAATTCATACGAAGGACTATTTACCTATTTCCACCTTAACCAGTTGCGGAGAAGACATGTTTTTGACAGACAAAGAACATATACTCATAACATGGTACACACTGCAATGACCAGTGCATATACTGACACAGTATTCATCCTGTGCAATCATATGAATATGTGGAGTCAAAATCATTCAGTACATCCAAACTTACCCCCCTCCTCTGTTGAAACATTAATAATGTTAAAAACATTTCCGGAGAAGACATTTTTTGACGAACAGAATGTCTTGGTAGAAAAAGTCAAGTTTTCATGAAATGATGCATTTCTGACCCCCTAAATATGATCTGTAGCTTAAAAAACCTTCCCATTTATAAATAATGATTGCACAAGCTAATGCTGTGGTATTTTATTGGTGTGGAATACAAATGTATCTGAAGGATAATGAGACACCTAAATGTCAAAAAAATAGATACCGTACTGTCAAATTTTCGAAATTTGACATTTTTTCATCAAATAAACGGCTTCTGTAGATTAGTCAGTGATAGCAAGACTTAAAATGAATGATATATGTCACTTTGCTGCTTATAATTTGATAAAAAAAGCTAAATTTACTCAATATTTTAGAATTTACCCCTGATTGTGAAACAGCTCATAGGTGCTCAATTGGATTTAGGTCGGAGGAACAGGAGGGCCAGTCAATGGCATCAATGCCTTTGTCATCCAGGAACTGGCGACACACTCTGGCCACATGAGCCCGGGCATTGTCCTGCACCAGAAGGAACCCAGGACCCACTGCACCAGTATGAGTTGTGACAATTGCTCTAATCCTGGTACCTAACAGCAGTCAGGTTACCGTTGGCTATGACATGGAGGTCTTTGCGCCTCTTCTAGGAGACTGCATGCCTCCCCGGACCATCACTGTCCCACTGCCAAATTGTCCATGCTGGATGATGTTACAGGCAGCATAACGTTCACCATGGTATCTACAGACTCTTATAGGTTTGTCATGTGCTCAATGTTGACCTTCTCTAATCTGTGAAAAGAACAGGGTGCCATTGGCAGACATACCAATTCTATTGTTTTTCTGGCAAATGCCAATCGAGCTGGGCGTTGCTGGGCTGTAAGCACAGGTCGTGGAGTTCCAGAGGAGTCGGGCCCTCATGCCACGCTCTGGGAGTCTATTTCTGACAGTTGGTCAGAAACTTGCTCACGAGTAGCCTGCTGGAGGACATTTTGTTGGGCTCAGGCTGTGCTCCTCCTATTCCTTCTCACACTGAAGAGCAGATGTCGGTCTGGCTGCCAGGGTGATGCCCTTCGATGGCCCTATCCACTATCCTTGTGTAATGGCCAGTTTCCTGGTATCTCCTCCATGTTCTTGAGAATGTGCTGGGAGACACAGCAAACCCTCCTGCAACTGCACGTATGGATATGCCATCCTGGCGGAGTTGGACTACCTGTGCAACCTGATTGGGCTGCAGGTACCGCCTCTTGTTTCTAGTTGTGATATGGACACTAGCTGAACACAGAACAAGAGAATAATCTGAAAGGAAAGATAAGGAGAGAGCAATTGTCTGAAGCTGCCACATGCACAACCATTCTCTTTTTTTGGAGGTTGTCTTGCTTTTGCTTCTCCATTGCACC
Organism: Gymnothorax reevesii; assembly: GCA_029721435.1. Taxonomy (NCBI): domain Eukaryota; kingdom Metazoa; phylum Chordata; class Actinopteri; order Anguilliformes; family Muraenidae; genus Gymnothorax; species Gymnothorax reevesii. Next base: position 32,149,918 of record CM056573.1, read on the forward strand.
TATTGTCAATTTAATTTTCACCAAAGCATCTCTCTTGTGCTTCCTAAATGAATAGATTGATATCGCTGAAGTTTAACGGACTTGGCGTTGTACTCTGATGATTAAGGGCTCCCTTAATTTTTTTGAGCAGTAGCTTTATTTTGGGCAAAATGCTTTTCAAATGATAAATGGCACTAATGGCTATGGATTTCTCATCAAACCTAAGCACTAAGTGATTTAATCACTGCTTTGTAGATTTCAAGCATTCACAATATTAATGTTTACTCTGCTTTCATTCTCAGTTGATTTTCATATTGACTGCAATATTTCCCTTAGGTTTGTTCGTGATGTTGGGTAAATTTCCCTAACTGTACAATTCAGGTGATCGCACAATAGCTCTATCTAGTTTAGAGCTGGCCTCTTCATACTTTTTTCCTTTCCAGAAAGTCATTTCTGAATTTGGATTTATGAATTGTTGCCTTGCTGTTACATAAAGTTTATTCGATTTAATCGATGTGAAAATCGCTGTGATTCTAAACTCTCGAGCTATAGTGTTGTACTTCATATTTTAGGAGAGAAGGTCAAGGATATGTGACATGAAAGTGAGTACTGGAGGCATCTTGAGTTCCTTGCAGGTCTCAAGCATTCTGGGTCATCAGACATTGAACAAACTATCTCGGAACACTGTGAAAGGGTTGGGTTGGGTATAAACTACACAATTTACTGTAAAAAATGTGTTAAAATGCATGTATTCATTGCATATTGAATTCTTTTTATATATATGCAGAATATGCATGCACTTAAAATGTACCTTCCGTTCATGTATAGGTTTTGGGACGGCCTTATTTCTTATATCTCCTGATTCCTGTCCTTTCGGGCTTGGGCTAAAGCCCACCTTGCTCAATAGATTATGGGGAACTACAGGTCTTTGGCATTCTCGATAAACCTTGAGGGGCATTTACAAAGTAAATTTTTTTGCTTTGCTCTATGCAGGAAACCCTTCTCCCTCTGTGGATCCTTTTGCTATAAAGTTGAATGGATTTACCCCAAAGTTGATCAGAGAGGATGCCAATAAAGTTGTCCCATCTAAAATGATGGATCATGGTCTTTAATATGACATCTTGGTTCAGTTGCTACGATGCTGGTTTTTGAGACAATATACTATCATCAAACTGATTTCTATTTGATAAACCAGCACTGTATCTTCAAAACTGTCTAACTTTCTGGCTCCACTGTACTGTCAAACTGCATTTCAGTTGGTTGTTATTAGTTTATTAACCATATTTCCTGTTGGATTAAGCTCAAATCTATTTCTGAGAGATTACTGTTGTATTGTTGTATAAGTATCTGTTGTTTTCTGTTTGTACATCCAGCCATGCCTGAAGACTGTGATTTGTTCGCAGAGAAGAAGTGTCTTTTTTAATTATTTGAAGATTTATAAATCTGTAGTTCTTCAAAGTGATGTGTTTGATAATTAGCTCTCTGTGTGCATTTTCTTTCTGTTTCGTAACCTACTATGTCGTGGGAGCTTCAGCACTGGTCTTCCAAAGTTTGAATTTTGATCTGCGACAGCAGGAGAGTTATAGGTTCATAATTACTGTAGGTTTTTTTGCTGTATGCATTGCATGGCACTTCAATGGGCTTCTCATTGCCTAGAGTGCAGATTTTCTGATCCATCTTCCTTTTCCATACAAACACCTTTATAATTTGCACTGTTTTACTCATCCTTCAGTGTTGTTGCTGGAGCTGAGACAGCAATGAGGACAAGCTTACCATCTCAGTGGAGCCTGCATAAACTTATCACCCTTCTTTAAAATGAAATCCCCATACAATTTGACCTAGCCCCCTGAAATAAGCTTGTATGATGAGTTGTGATACAAGCATTTACTTTTTTATTTTTTAGGGAATTAAAAATTCATTTATCTTGCTCTGTGCAAATGAGAAATGTGCAATAACGTGGAAGGATGCAGCAAACACTGCATTTCTTTTTTAACCCTTTCCTGGAGCTCATGCACGCGGTTTCTGTTTTTTTTTTTTTTAATTGAAGCAGGGTGGGGTGAGATCTTACAGGCGTGTCTGAAATTGACTACCAAGTAGATGAAATATGTAGGTGTTTTTCTGATGAAGCCAAAAAGAAATTCTAAGGAAACAAACTGAACAGTGAATCACTGTGTGCCAATGCATTCATTTGCGTGGCGGTTATAGAGGTGCTCCCGTCATATTTACATGAGTAATGATCTTCATTGCTGCATACATGGGGCTCACAAAGATTATTTTTTAGAAGTCAGTTGAACTGCTGTCATCATTTAAATTTTTTCCTCAAATTATGAAAAATTAAAACGGAATTATTTGTAATCGGTTGTTTATTTATTCATCCTTTACTCTCTGTATTTTGTTATCATTGAAAAGCTGTGTGGGTGTCCACTGAATTCTATGAAAATTTTTGCTTCCTGTGTCATGACTAGAGCAGTTTTTGAAGATTGTTGGCCATGTGTAGACATCTAAAACATTCAATACAAAGCTCAGCATGTAGCAATAACAGTTTATGGCTGGGTTAGATTATAGATGTTAAAAAGACTTTGTTATCATCAACTGTGTACCATTTTGATATCCAAAATCAATTAAAATTGATGGAATGGAACAGAGGTGAAACATCCAGGACTCCCATCTTGTTTTTCTTCTAACTATGAACTTAGCCACTCAGTAGTTTTGACTCCCTGCTGAAGAACAAGAAAATCCTGTTGATCTGAACAAAATATTTTTTTGAAAGTTTTACTTTATGAACCTGGATTTTCCACCTCTGGAATGGAATTGGAATAAAGAATTTGAATGTTTTTGTCCTTTGTGATTGAAAATGTTTGGCATTGTGGCTGTAAATGAAATTGTGCCCAAAAGTTTTGAAGAATACAAAAAATAGTTATATTCAGATATAGTAAATAATAATAGTAAAAGGCACATTTGATCAAGTTGCAGTGGCAAGGGGTTGGACTTTTTAGTTAGGGAACGTTGGCATGATGATTGATAAGATGAATATATCTTTGTACAAGTAAACGGTATGTTTTACTGAAAATATTTGAACTGAATAAAATTGAGAAAAATTTTGTAATGTGTATCACTTTTGTCTGAATGTTTGACGATAATGTGCCAAAAAAAGACTAAGGCTAAACAGTACTGAAAACTGTGTTAATGGTTCAGTGATGTGATGTGAGGTGAAGAGGAAAGCGGAAACTAGCGTCAAGCAGGCAGGAGACTAGGGGTGCATTTCCCAAAATCACAGGTGCTAACTTGCGTAGTTGGGCTCATTGACTGTGAATGGACAAACTATGTAAGTTACTACACTACCCGGCCAAAAAAAAAGTGACCATTTGGAAATTAACGAACAAATTCTATAATTGGATCATTATTGTGGTTATTAATATGTTTCAGCTGGCAATAATCAAAAAGACACATCCCCTGATGGTGGAAAAGATGTTACAGTATTTCAGAACGGGCAAATTATTGGCCTGTATTTAGCAAAGAAAACCATGAATGACAAAAACAAGTATGAGGAATCATTTTCACAAACAAATTTGCCACCACAAAATCCTGACCTTAAACACATTAAAAGTCACTGGGATGTGCTCAAGAAAGACCAGTGGTTCAACCATTATGTCGAGAAGACAAGATCTCGGCCAAAAATTATGGCATTTCTGATCTAGAATAAATGTTCTGGCATTGCATATAGATGTTAAAACAATGACAAGAAGAATATGCACTGTAATCAAAGCTACAGGGGTTCCAACTAAATATTTCAGCGTTCAACTACGCTTTTGGGAAACGAACCCCAAATCCACCGGAGGCAGGGGCTGCAGGGGAGGGGGTGCTGGTTGTCCCCATGCAGAGTGTGGGGAGGTATGGGGGATACAGGTTGGTTCATTGGGTAGTCTTTCCTGTATGAAAAGATGTGGGCCATTTGATACAAAACTGCACTCATGGAGTTCGGTTTAAGGACAGAAGTCCACACGCGCATGCGCAGTAGAGTTGATTTGGGGCAAAAGGAAATCTTGTGACTACTTGTTGCATAGTGATGTGCACAAACCGGTGTCGAAAAGACGGGGGCATACGGTTTTTTTGTGCTCCTTGTGGCAAGAGACGACAGGCGTGGATTCAAGCTATAAATTGGAAGGACTTTGTCCCAATGATCACACTAGAGTCTGCAGTACTCATTTGGTCAGTGGCTGGTCCGACTTCATTGACACAAATGATGTTGACTTTGCTCCGTCTGTGTTTCTCTGCAAATGAAAAGAGTTCACACCCACACAAGCTAAAAGGAGAGAGTGATCTGATTGTAGAAATATAGTTAAGGTACTGGTTGATATTTAAATTTAAGTTAGCCCACTGATTGACTCAGAATTATTTCATCTGGTGTAGTTCCAAGCTGTTATTGTTGTTGCAGTGTCCAGTTTTTGTATCCACATTTTGAAAAGTGACTGGCTTTGTTTGATCCTATAGGCTACATACGATTTTAAGTAGATGTTAAACTCAATGCAAACAAATATCAAGCCAAACGGGGAATGTTAGTGCCATGCGACGTTCAGCCTAGGTCAGCTCTGAGGGGCTTACATTATAGAACTTAGCCCCTCAGCTAAGTGTAGGTATGGTTTTCATTTTGCGGCTTGCAATAATCAATTGGTTTCCTTGTGATTTCGATTTCATAATGACTTGCTATATATAGCCAACAAAGTTGAATTTGCTTGCTAGTTAGTTTCGTGAAATAATGTCATTAACACCACTATGATTGTGTCCCACGCCATAAGTCAGCGAATAGCTACAGTGTTTTTGCGACAAATTCGCATTGCTCAAAACAAACTGCAAGCACACATGATCCTAATCTCCTCTCAACATGGATAAATGCGCCGGTATACATGTAAAATATAATGCCACATCATTGTTTGGCTGAATTCTATACGTTTGATTTTGAATTGTCATCTGTCCTAAAAATAACGTAGAGGACTTACCTTGACAGTATCTTGCCGATGTAGTCTTTCAAGTCTACGTTGTGCTGCAGGAGTCAATGCTTTCAGTTTGTAGGAGAAAACTATGGAGTGTAGTCTTGCTATATCTTCAGGGGGAAAGCATTTCGTATCCAACCTCCTCTTTTTCCGGCTTTTTATTTGCCTGTACAATTTTAGAAGGGAGGCGCCAAGATATTTTAGGGGGTTGTTATCAGTGAGAAGGGGGTTTAGAATTTAATATTAATACAACCCCAATTCCTAAATAGTTGGGACAAAGTGTAAATTCTGAATAAAAAGCACAATGCAATGACTTTCAGATCACCTGAGCCAATATGTTATTTACAATAGAACATAGATAATATTTCAAATGTTGAGACTGAGACATTTTACATGTTTATCCACAAAATGAGCTCATTTCAAATTTTCTGGCTGCAACAGGTCATAAAAAAGTTAGGACACAGGCAAAAAAAAAAAGGGCAGAAAAAGCAATTAATGTACAAGAGTATCAGCTGAAAGAACATTTAGCAAGTAATTAAGTTAACTGGCATCAGATGTGTAACATGATTGACTATAAAAGGGATGTCTTAGAGAGGCTGAGTCTCTCAGAAGTAAAGATGGCCAGAGGCTCTCCAACCTGTGAAGGCTTGCTTTAAAAAATTGTGCAATACATAAAAAAAATGTTCCTCAATGACAAATTGCAAAGGCTTTGAAGGTCTCTTCATCGACATTGCATAAATTCATCAAAAGATTCAGAGAAACTGGCAAAATCTCTGTGCATAAGGGACAAGGCCGAAGACCTTTACTGGATGCCCATGGGCATCTTTGGGCCCTCAGATGCCACTGCATCACTCACCGGCATGATTCTGTCATTGACATTGCTAAATGGGCCCAGGAATACTTCAAGAAACCACTGTCAGTAAACGCAGTCCGCCGTGCCATCCACTGATGCCACCTAAAACTCTACTATGCAAAAAGGAAGTGATTGCTGAGCATGATCCAGAAGTGCCACCATGTTCTGTGGCCCAAGGCTCATTTATAATGGACTGTAGTAAAGTGTCCTGTGGTCAGACGAGTCCAAATTTGACATTCCTGTTTAAAATCATGGGCGTCATGTCCTCCGGGCTAAAGAAGAGAAAGACCATCCCCCCTGTTATCAGCGTTCAGTTCAAAAGCCAGCATCTCTGATGGTATGGGGATGCATTAGTGCATATGGTGTGGGACACTTGCATGTTTTAAAAAGCACCATGAATGCTGAAAAGTATATAAAGGTTTTAGAGCAACATATGCTCCCCTCCAGACAACATCTATTCCATGGAAGGCCTTGTTTATTTCAGCAGGACAATGCAAACCCACATACTGCCGCTATTACAACAGCATGGCTTCGTAGTTGAAGAGTCCGTGTGCTGAATTGGCCTAACTGCAGTCATGATCTTTCACCAATTGAGAACATTTGGTGCATAATTAAAAGAAAAGTCAGTCAAACCACAAAACTCTCCGGCAGCTGGAAGCCTGTATTAAACAAGAGTGGGATCAAATTCCAATGGCTAAAGTCAAGAAACTTCTCTCCTCAATGCTGAGATGCCTCCACTCTGTGTTAAAAAGAAGAGAGGATGCTACATCATGGTAAACAGGCCCCTCTCCCAACTTTTTTGAGACCTGTAGCAGCTATCAAATTTGAAATGAGCTCATTTTGTGGAGAAAACTAAAATTTCTCAGTTTCAACATTTGCTATGTTACCTCTGTTCTATTGTGAATAAAATGCTGGTGTGATTTGAAAGTCATTGCGTTTTGATTTTATTCACAATTTACACTTTGTCCCAACTATTTCGGAATTGGGGTTGTATTTAATATCACCAACGCATATGCTGCGCCTGCCCTAGCAACCCGGTGTGTCATCAGTAGCATGGCAGCCGCCTTTACGACATGCTACTTACACGAATAGCAGCACTTGAAATTAAACTCTAAATTTGCTTGACTGGACGTAAGCTTGACAAGTTTACATATCCTAATGTCTCTCTGGCTACCCAAATATCAATCAATATTGGCGTATGTTAAATACAGAATTCTTAATCTGGCCATCTGGACACAACACATGTGCTGCACACCCAAGAATGCTCCTGAACAAAAAATATTCCTGTGTATAGTCCAAATCCACCCTGCAAGCTGCCTTTTACCTCGAGAAAAGTAAGAGAACTTATAATTCCCCTCCTCTTCAATGCGATTTCTGCATTTTCTGCCCCACATAGTTTGCAAAGAGCACGCCCACCCTGCCTCTCCCATGATACCCTGTAACAATTTTGTAGGCTTTATTTATGGGGTACATACAGAGCTAGGGAAAAAATATTTGCCTGCTATCCGATTTCTACTATTTTTGTTACGGTCACAAGAGGGAAAGCACACAGGGGAACTCTGTAGAACTTGGAAACGAAAGGGAGACGCCGGGGCACTTGGACGGGCAGGAGACGCCGGGGCACTTGGACGGGCAGGAGACGCCGGGGCACTTGGACGGGCAGGAGACGCCGGGGCACTTGGACGGGCAGGAGACGCCGGGGCACTTGGACGGGCAGGAGACGCCGGGGCACTTGGACGGGCAGGAGACGCCGGGGCACTTGGACGGGCAGGACCCGCCGGGGCCCTTGGACGGGCAGGAGCCGCCGGGGCACTTGGACGGGCAGGAGACGCCGGGGCACTTGGACGGGCAGGAGACGCCGGGGCACTTGGACGGGCAGGAGACGCCGGGGCACTTGGACGGGCAGGAGACGCCGGGGCACTTGGACGGGCAGGAGACGCCGGGGCACTTGGACGGGCAGGAGACGCCGGGGCACTTGGACGGGCAGGAGACGCCGGGGCACTTGGACGGGCAGGAGACGCCGGGGCACTTGGACGGGCAGGAGACGCCGGGGCACTTGGACGGGCAGGAGACGCCGGGGCACTTGGACGGGCAGGAGACGCCGGGGCACTTGGACGGGCAGGAGACGCCGGGGCACTTGGACGGGCAGGAGACGCCGGGGCACTTGGACGGGCAGGAGACGCCGGGGCACTTGGACGGGCAGGAGACGCGGGGGCACTTGGACGGGCAGGAGACGCCGGGGCACTTGGACGGGCAGGAGACGCCGGGGCACTTGGACGGGCAGGAGACGCCGGGGCACTTGGACGGGCAGGAGACGCCGGGGCACTTGGACGGGCAGGAGACGCCGGGGCACTTGGACGGGCAGGAGACGCCGGGGCACTGGGCCGGGCAGGAGCCGCCGGGGCACTTGGACGGGCAGGACACGCGGGGGCACTTGGACGGGCAGGAGACGCCGGGGCACTTGGACGGGCAGGAGACGCCGGGGCACTTGGACGGGCAGGAGACGCCGGGGCACTTGGACGGGCAGGAGAGGCCGGGGCACTTGGGCGGGCAGGAGACGCCGGGGCACTTGGACGGGCAGGAGACGCCGGGGCACTTGGACGGGCAGGAGACGCCGGGGCACTTGGACGGGCAGGAGACGCCGGGGCACTTGGACGGGCAGGAGACGCCGGGGCACTTGGACGGGCAGGAGACGCCGGGGCACTTGGACGGGCAGGAGACGCCGGGGCACTTGGATGGGCAGGAGACGCCGGGGCACTTGGACGGGCAGGAGACGCCGGGGCACTTGGACGGGCAGGAGACGCCGGGGCACTTGGACGGGCAGGAGACGCCGGGGCACTTGGACGGGCAGGAGACGCCGGGGCACTTGGACGGGCAGGAGACGCCGGGGCACTTGGACGGGCAGGAGACGCCGGGGCGCTTGGACGGGCAGGAGACGGCGGGGCACTGGGACGGGCAGGAGACGCCGGGGCACTTGGACGGGCAGGAGACGCCGGGGCACTTGGACGGGCAGGAGACGCCGGGGCACTTGGACGGGCAGGAGACGCCGGGGCACTTGGACGGGCAGGAGACGCCGGGGCACTTGGACGGGCAGGAGACGCCGGGGCACTTGGACGGGCAGGAGACGCCGGGGCACTTGGACGGGCAGGAGACGCCGGGGCACTTGGACGGGCAGGAGACGCCGGGGCACTTGGACGGGCAGGAGACGCCGGGGCACTTGGACGGGCAGGAGACGCCGGGGCACTTGGACGGGCAGGAGACGCCGGGGCACTTGGACGGGCAGGAGACGCCGGGGCACTTGGACGGGCAGGAGACGCCGGGGCACTTGGACGGGCAGGAGACGCCGGGGCACTTGGACGGGCAGGAGACGCCGGGGCACTTGGACGGGCAGGAGACGCCGGGGCACTTGGACGGGCAGGAGACGCCGGGGCACTTGGACGGGCAGGAGACGCCGGGGCACTTGGACGGGCAGGAGACGCCGGGGCACTTGGACGGGCAGGAGACGCCGGGGCACTTGGACGGGCAGGAGACGCCGGGGCACTTGGACGGGCAGGAGACGCCGGGGCACTTGGACGGGCAGGAGACGCCGGGGCACTTGGACGGGCAGGAGACGCCGGGGCACTTGGACGGGCAGGAGACGCCGGGGCACTTGGACGGGCAGGAGACGCCGGGGCACTTGGACGGGCAGGAGACGCCGGGGCACTTGGACGGGCAGGAGACGCCGGGGCACTTGGACGGGCAGGAGACGCCGGGGCACTTGGACGGGCAGGAGACGCCGGGGCACTTGGACGGGCAGGAGACGCCGGGGCACTTGGACGGGCAGGAGACGCCGGGGCACTTGGACGGGCAGGAGACGCCGGGGCACTTGGACGGGCAGGAGACGCCGGGGCACTTGGACGGGCAGGAGACGCCGGGGCACTTGGACGGGCAGGAGACGCCGGGGCACTTGGACGGGCAGGAGACGCCGGGGCACTTGGACGGGCAGGAGACGCCGGGGCACTTGGACGGGCAGGAGACGCCGGGGCACTTGGACGGGCAGGAGACGCCGGGGCACTTGGACGGGCAGGAGACGCCGGGGCACTTGGACGGGCAGGAGACGCCGGGGCACTTGGACGGGCAGGAGACGCCGGGGCACTTGGACGGGCAGGAGACGCCGGGGCACTTGGACGGGCAGGAGACGCCGGGGCACTTGGACGGGCAGGAGACGCCGGGGCACTTGGCCGGGCAGGAGACGCCGGGGCACTTGGCCGGGCAGGAGACGCCGGGGCACTTGGACGGGCAGGAGACGCCGGGGCACTTGGACGGGCAGGAGACGCCGGGGCACTTGGACGGGCAGGAGACGCTGAAGCTCAGGGAGCCAGAAACACTGAAGCTCAGGGGGCCGGAAACGCTGACGAGGAAGACAGGCACAGAAGACGGTGGAGGCAGACTGGCAAGACAGGCACAGGGGACACTGGAGGAGACAGGGGGCACCAGGGGCTTGGAGGCAGCAGGAAGGGCAGGCTGGGCAGGGTATGCAGCTGATGAACACAGAGGAGAACTGAGGGGACCAGAGGGAGTGCACAGGGGCAAGGAGTGTCGCGCGGAGCGACAAAGGGGAGTCAGATCTCCCGGCATGGAGAACCGGCTCCCAGATATAGGGCAGGGGGCGAGGACAGACACAGGTGCAGCAACTTAATATAATTAACAAGGGGTGGAACACAAGGGAAACCAATTACATGAAAACAGATAAACATTAACACACAAACGAGGATCAAAAGACAATCCCAAACACGGGATAAATAAACTAGATAAAAGGACGCCTAAGTGTACAGAATAAGTCAGGATAGATTATAAGAATGCAGAGAGTCTGCAGGAAACTTTAGCAAAACCAGAGAATAGTAAAGCAAGGGGCGGAGACTAGAACAGGGCGAAAGCTGAGAGATTATTAGTCAATTAGTAAGTGCAGCTATACAATCCCGGGTGCTCGTTAGTATGTTAGTCTCATATACAATGTTAGTTTGGTTAGTAAATTCTAGAAAACAACAAACTGTTAGTAGGGGTTAGTAATATAGAAAAGCAAGGGGAAATTAGTAAACGAGAACAGAAGGAAGGCTGAAACCCAGAATCCATTAAATCACCCGAAATAGTGTCACAATCAATTAACACAGAAAACTGCTACAAACAATGACGCGACCGGGGAGAAAGCAAAGACAGTACATGGGTAAGACGTGGACTGGAGTAACACGGGAGAGGAATGAAAAGTGAAACACTAAGACATGGACTAAAAACTGACATCACAAAAATAATAAAAACCTAAAATTGACTAACCAAACACACAGACCCACGGAACACAACAATTTTGCTCAAAAGAAACAAAATGAAGCAGCCTAGTCAATCTACTGACTTGAATGCAATTGAGATGTCAGAGCATGATCTTGAACAGGTAGTTTGTGCTTGAAAACCCTCCAAGGCAGCTGAATTAAAACTATTCTGAGAAGAAGAGTAGGCCAAACTCCTCCACAGCAATGTAAAAGACCCTTTGCCAGTTATTGCAAATGTTTGATTGCATTTTTTTGCCGCCAAGGGAAGCACAACCAGTTTTTAGGTTTGGGAGGGGACAATTATTTTTTTGCATGGGTGATATAGGTTTTGAATAACTCTTTACATTACATTACATTACATTTAGCAGATGCTTTTGTCCAAAGCGAGTTACAGTAAGTGCATGCAGTAAGGTCATTGACACTGTAGCCTAACAGACTAGACAAGGTACAAATCACATCAAGCATTACTCATCTGAAATCATGAACATGTAGAGCAAAGACCATACAGAAAGCAGTAACACACAGAGGAAAAAGAATTAAAGCAAATGGCGACAAACATTAGAGGAAGATTTTAAAAAAATAAAGTAGGGGAGGGTGACAGTCAGGTCAGAAACTGTCTGAACAAGTGAGTTTTAAGGTTACGGCAGAAGAGCGGCAGGGATGGAGCCATCTCTTCACCATCGATAAATAAAATGGCAATTTAACACTGCATTATGTGTTTACTTGCATTCTCTTTCTCATATTAAAATTAGTTGGATGATCTAAAACATTGTAATATGACAAATAAAGTGAGAAGAAATCTAGATGGGGCAAATACTTTTAATTAGCACTGTAACAAAAGTGAAAATTAAAAAAGGAGGATAACGATATGAACAGTATGCGTTTTGCAAATAGCTCTGCTGGCTGGTATTCAGTCCCATGAAACTGCCATGGAGTACCAGCATTCGCAGTAAAAGGTTTGGTGAGTCTAAACGCAAACAATGACTGTAATACGAAACTTGCATAGCAGCAGCTGTATGCAGTGACACACCCGTATGGCTTTACTTCAGAGCACGAAAATAGCCGAATTTTTAGGTTTGTATCTCACTTTGCCTACCGGTGGCACCACCTGGAAGTTAAGTTGTCCAGAAGCTGTTGACGCCACATTTTATATCAACTATCATGACATAAAGGCACACACAGTGTTGTGCATGAACGGGAAAAAAATAACGACATTCATGAACTCGTTCATTATTTTGACGAACGATGAACTGAACGCACGCACCTGCCGAAAACGAACGATTCCCTGAACAAGTTCATTTTGGTAAGGAATAACGGGCGTTCAAAATTGTTGCCAAAAATACTTCTCCCAGTAGCCTTGTGATGACGTCATCAACTGACGCCGCCGCTGCTCTGCCAATGAATGTATGTAAAACTGGAGAGGCTGCCGCTGCCTCCTTCTACGAGCACAGTTGAAGAAACCAGTATGGCTTGAAGTGCACCGCACATCTAAATTTCCCACGGAGACTAATGGAGAAATTCCTTCTATTTTCTGCCAAACTAAGGGGTCTTCCGAAACAGTTTCAACATAGTTCTGATCGAAAAACATATGAGAATAAAAATCAACGCGCAATTTTACATGACACTGTTTGAGACGTCGAGCATATAACACGTGTTAATCATAGGAGGCGCTACACTTACTAGCTACTTGTCTAGCTGGCGTGTTGGGTAATCGGGTCGCTGTAGACGGCTGTGATCGCAAACTTCATCTGTAATTTAGCTAGCTAGATAAACTTAGTTGGCACAATAAATCCAGGTTGCTTATGAAGGGTAATGGCTAGCTCTCATGCCCATGTAATGTTAGCCAAGTTGCATATATACATAGAATTAGCCATAGCGAATGACCTGGCAGAAACGTTAGTGTAACGTGTTCATTCCGGATTAATTGTGCAAATAGCAGCATCCTTATCAGGCATCTGCCTATCTAGGGACTATTAGTGAGCAAGCTGTGAGTTTTGTTTTTCATTATTACGATAACGCAATCCTAGCTTAGGCAGTCAACCAAGCTGGCTAGCTTTCTATGATTGCCAGCGAAGATAGCGCTTCAGCATACTGCTCGGCTGTCGGTTCCGTGAAATGAAAACATAACTTAGCTCAGTAACCATGGGAGTTCAAACTGCTACCTACAGACTCCACTGAGCGCGTATCTGCAGCATAACGTGAGCAACACTTTTATAATATAGACATGCAAGGGGGATTCCCCCTTTGTCCTCTCCTGGGGATTCCCCCTTTTGAACCCAAGACAGTTCATCCACATTAGTCCTGAATCCAAAAAACAGATGCCAGGCAGCAAGAGAAAGTAACGCATAATCTGCAACATAATGTGAGTGACGCTATTTTGCTCCATCTTGCAGGCGACTTTGTGTTCCACAGAGCGCGGAATGTCAGTGCAGCATATTCCCCTAGATGGTTACTTTGTTTTATTTCCTATAAAAACATTGGTCGCGTGACCGCTAAGTACTAATTATAATTTAAAACTTGTTTTAAATGCTGACAAAACACAAGTCACACTGTTATCAATGCAGAATCTAAGCCAAAGAACCTGGCTTCAATGTCCACTTCTCAGGGTACACAGATGGGGTTTGTGTCCCAAAAGGGATATCTTGGTATTTTAATTGATTAATCTCTATCTTTTCTACTTCATATTCTGCAGTTAGTAAAAATATTAAAACTGAAACTGGCTTTTTATTTTAAAATCAAATCCTGCCTTTCTTTTGAGTCCAAAAAATGACTGGTTGCTGCCACTTTTACGTCCAAGCAGGACTATGGTGATGCGTAGTCATATGCATGCATCCATTCATGCTTTCTCTCAGGCTTACATGCTTTGGACACTGAATCATGGAGCATTGAGGTTCATCACTAATTTTAAAGCCCTTACTCATCACTCTTTGCTATCTGAATGTGTTACGTGGTCTTCTTTGTCCACACACGGACTAAAACATTGGCGTATTCTCATTTATAAGTCCTTATAAGTCCTTAACTACTTATTTATATAAGTATAAATCTTCAGTCCCAGGAACTTTACATATTGTTTGTTCCAAAGATCAGAACTGAGCTGGGGAAAAAAAACATCTAATTTTGCTGCTCCCTTTACTTGGCACAAATTACAAAAAGACCTGAAACTTTAGGAACTGGTCTCACTGGCTGCTTTTAAGATGCTTTTGAATGACTTGGAGGCAAGATATTCTGCCTGATATATTTACGATAGTGGTTAACTTGTTTTACTTGTTACTCTATGTCTTTATTATATTATGATCATTTATCTTCTATTATGATTGTATGTATGGCTGCTCTTTGTTTTTGTCCTGTTTTGTTTGTCAGAAACTCTGTGAACTATGCTGCTACCTATCTTGGCCTGGACCAGGGCCGGCGCGGCCATATAGGTGAACTGGAGCGGCACTTTCTCAAGAGTGGCAAAAATGGGAAAAGAGAGTACAATCTTGGAGAAACAAAGACCGGCAGGCTCAGTCATTCTGAGAGTATATTGAAAGGCTGAGGAATATGTCAAACACACACACACACACACACACACCATCTGCACACGCCCCCTCCCCAGCCGTAAATTTTTTTTTCTGCCCGTTATATTGATTAGGCCCGATTTGACGCCTTCTGATTGGTTGCTTGAAGCGCACTAAACGAATTCTAAACCCACCCAACAATACACCGGTAAAGGTTTACCAAAACTTCGGCTCTTCATCAGTTTATTTGTTTTAGCTCATCATATTAATCTTCAGCACTTAACCCTGAGTTAGCCCAAGATCATCAGTAAATGTGCTCGCTAGTGTTTCTTCGGCATAGTACGTAATGCTGACGTTCATTTCGATCGAGTCACTTTTTCTCCTAATCAGTATGTGTGCATGTACAAACCCAAAACCAGTGAAGTTGGCACGTCATGTAAATCGTAGATAAAAACAGAATACAATGATTTGCAGATCCTTTTCAACTTATATTCAATCGAATACACTGCAAAGACAAGTTACAAAAAAAAAATGCCTAGTTGCCAATTTGGAGATGCCACCTTGAAATTCCTGAACTAAACCCTCTCTAATATTGCTCTGATTTAATTGATTAGAATACATTTTTGCATAGATAATGGTGAGATGTTGTTCTATAGTTTATTAGAGGTTTTGGGCTGCAACTACATAATTTCAAAACGGATATTCACTCCAAACAATTATAATTTTGGAGGACGAAAATCACATTTTTCATTGAAATGTGTTCCATCTTCATTTATTCGGACTCAGTAACATTTATATTGATGCTCACACTTCTACCATAATCTCATAAGTGTTACCTTTCGTATGATACCAAGAATTTTCATTTCACATTCTTTATTCATTTTAGGTATGTCATTTTCTAGCAGGGACCTGAGTTCTAGGCTCAGGGCTTAGGAGGTTTTAAGGTTCAGTACACATGCACAAAGTGAGAAATCATGTCACAGAGGACGTTGATGATTTATTTCGTTATTTATTTGTTTATTTAAAGGATCCCCATTAGCTGATGCCAAGGCAATCAGCTAGTCTTCCTGCGTTCCCCATCGGACATACACAGCACAATGCATTATAACAACTAGCATTAATATTCATAAAATTACATCAGTATACATACATGTAAAACAATCACTTTTGCTTACAATTCAGATCCACTCAGTGTAGCTCATTCACTTGGGTAGAAAACCAATCAAAAACCAAAATAAAACATAAATATAGCACATTTATTTTTTGCACATGAAATGAAGACCTAGAATGTTAAAGTCTCCTATATCATCTAATCTTCAATCTATTATGTTCTTCCCGTAAATACCTTTGCATACTTTTTAAAAGTTAATTTATTATTAATCTGACGCATCCTAAGAGGTAACTCATTATGGGCCGGGCAGCCTAAGCTGCAGGGACCCTGTTGTTATCCTGCATGTTCGTCTTACTTCTTCTTTCTTCTTCCTCTGAGGAAATCCTACTTCCCATGAGGAAAAAATCACCAAACTTTGCACAAAGGTCCAGTCCCATGCCAGATTGCCTCAGTTGCAAAGACAGGCCAATAGTCTTGGTGGCGCTACAGAATGCTTCTAAAGTTCTAAATTTTGAAAATTCAAACAAATCAACCATATGTGCTACAGATTTGCAAATTTCACCAAAATGTAGCCCAAATACTGAAGAAACCTTTGTACATTTTAACCTATTGCAAGTCCATCACTCTGTTTTTTTTTTTTTTTTTCAAAAACTGTAAAACTCCTCCCACAATTTTTGCTCAATTGACACCAAAATTGCTACAGAGCATCTTCAGACTGTCCTACACAAATAGTCCACACAGATTTTTGATTTATCAAATATTGAGCCTACAATTCATCAAAATGTTTGAATGTTAATGGTATTGTTAACATATACTTGCAATTTTTTGCTAAATACATTTTCAATGTTCATTAAAAAACATGCCAAAATTTTGGAGTCATGGTAGATGATGTTTAGAAAATATCAAAATTTCATCTCAAAAACTGAATTTTTTGCAGTATTTTGAATTTCTCTCTCATGCGAACAATTGGAGTCAATGCAAAAATGGTAGATATCATTGTTGAAAAAATTATAACATCTCCATGCTGTCTAGATGCAATTTGTGTATTTTCTCTTCATCACCAGCTCCATCACCATCGCCCTCTTCATCAGCAACGTCCGCTCCATCACCAGCGCCCGCCCCCGTAAGACACCACTAACCTACCCAGAGCCCATTTGAGCTGCATCCCCATGGGTCTGCCATTCCTGTAGATGGTGAGAGTTTGTGTCTGTGTGCGTCTTTAAATGTGTACGTTGAGCCTTGCCAAGCATTTTTTTTTGGGAAATATTATTTATCCAGGTATGCTTGTGGTTCCAGGAACATCTAGTGGCACGCCAGTACAGAGGTTCAGCCCAGAAAAGGTTCGCCCATATCCAAAGGCTGGCACAAGGAAAGAAAATAAAACAAGAGGCAGAAAGAGGTGAGCAGAGTGTCGTTTTTAACTTGTCTTCATTTTCTTGCTTGTATAAAAACAAGCTGATTCTGACTATTATGTCATTGAATGTTGCAGGTCATCAGCAATACTGACCGACACCCCAGTGAAAGCTGCTGTGGAGGAGGAGAGTCAGCAGAGGGGCCAGAGAAAACAGTCCTCTTCAAAACGCCTAAAAAAAAAAGTTTAATGGACACGCAGCAACCACAGTTTCTCAGGGCAATGATGAGGAATGTCTAGTTTGTGTGGAGACATTTGCCTCATCTTTGCCTGGAGAAGTGTGGGTGCGGTGCATCTTTTGTCTGCTGTGGTCACATGAGGCATGCCCTGAGGGTGCAGCTCATTATATCTGTCACAACTGTGATAATGAGTAAAGCATAATTTTGATAAGTAGACCAACTGCACGTTAAACATGTTCACGTTTACTTTTGAAACATTTGAAGCAAATGAAAATGTTTAAAACAAATGTCTGATTGATTTTGTTTCTGTTTTAATGTCATTTTTATGATTGACGGTAATTTAAAAAATTCCAGTTAATTTGATCACGTTACTTTTGTCCTGCCTGTGTGTTACACTCATCCCGACTGGCGGGGTCGAAAGTAGCAATGCACAACTTCCGTACAACGTCAAACTATTCCGAAGTCAATATACAGTGCCCTCCATAATTATTGCCATCCCTGGTTAAGATGTGTTCTTTAGCTTCTAATAAATTCAGTTTTTTTCTAAATAATATAGGACCACAATGAAAAAAGAGGAAAATCTAACCTTTAACTCAAGTGCATTTTTTCAATGGGAAAAAAATCCCACATTAAGAAATAATTCTTTTAAATCAAATCATGTGTGCCACAATTATTAGCACCCCTGATGTTAATACTTTGTACGACCCCCTTTTGCCAACAAAACAGCACCTAATCTTCTCCTGTAATGTTTCACAAGATGGGAGAATACAGAAAGAGGGATCTTCGACCATTCCTCTTTGCACAGTCTCTCTAAATCATCCAGCGACCTGGGTCCTCTCCTCTGCACTCTCCTCTTCAGCTCACTCCACAGGTTTTTGAATGGGGTTGAGGTCTGGGGACTGAGATGGCCATGGGAGGTGCTTGATTCTGTGTCTGGTGAACCATTTCTGTGTAGATTTGGCTACGTTTAGGGTCATTATCTTGCTGAAAGGCCCAGTGATGACCCATTTTCAGGTTTCGGGCAGAGGCCACCAGATTTTGATTTAAAATGTCCTGGTATTTCAAAGCATTCATGATGCCATGCACCCTAACAAGGTTCCCAGGGCCTCTGGAAGAGAAACAGGCCCACAGCACTACCGATCCTCCCCCATACTTCACAGTGGGCATGAGGTGCTTTTCTGCATACTCATCTTTTGTGTTCAGCCAGACCCACTTAGAGTGTTTGTTGCCCAAAAGCTCTATCATAGTCTCATCTGACCAAAGCACACGGTCCCAGTTGAAGTCCCAGTACCGCTTAGCAAACTCCGGACGTTTGCGTTTATGATTGTGAGTGAGAAAAGGTTTTTTCTGTGCATGCCTCCCAAACAGCTTGTTGGCATGTAGATAGCGCATGATGGTTGTTTTGGAGACTTTATGACCCCAAGAGGCTACCATTTGTTGCAATTCTTTAACAGTGAGCTTTGGAGAACTTTTTATTTCTCTTACCATCCTCCTCACTGTGCGTGGTGGCAAAATAAACTTGTGTTCTCGTCCAGGCTTGTTTACCACGGTTCCAGTTGTTTTAAAATTCTTAATGATTCCTCTGACAGTAGATATGGGCAGATGCAGGCGAGTGGCTGTTTTCTTGTAGCCATTGCCTGACTTGTGAAGGTCTACACACATCTGCCTTACTTGAATGGTGCGTTCCTTTGTCTTTCCCATGTTGAAGAGTGGATAAAGAGAAATGGCCTCTGTGTCACGTCATATTTATACCCCAGGGAAACAGCAAGTGATGAATTACTAATTAAATGTTCCTAGATACTCTCATCAACTTTGTAAACTACTGTAGAAATGACAGAAATACTTCAATAAAATTTAATTCCTAGGAATTGTTTGGGGTTACAATAATTGTGGAGCTGGTGATTTCATGAAAAATAATTATTGCTTAGTCAGGGATTTTTTTCCCTTTAAAATTCACTTGAGTTGATGGTTACATTTTTCTACAATTTTCAATGTGAGAGTATGCTTCTGCAATAAAAACTGAATTTATTTTAAGACTTTTAACACATCTTAACCAGGGGTGCCAATAATTATGGAGGGCACTGTATAATATACAGGATATTATAAGGAAGACAATTATACGCATAATTCATTATTCCAAAACATTCCCTGAATTCCATCTCCCATTTCAGCATTTTCTACATTTAAAATGGAAGCATCTTTGTGTCGATCTCGCTGTATCATCAGTGCAGAAAGGCATCCATTATAAACTTTGCTTTTACTTGCTGTTTCATGAGCTACAGAACGTCATCGCCCCAAAAAAAATTAAGAAAAAAATCTTTAATTTGAATAAAGTGATTCATCACAGTAAATTAGTTACTTTTTTTTTATTAAGTCAACCTTCTTTAATGAATGTTGCTTATTAGTTTTGTCAACATAAATACATGCAAGCAGCAGGCTAATCCAAAAATAAAAGATTGTACACAGATTGATGACTTGCCGAAATTCCACCCATTTGCGTCAGTGATGCCATCATGACCCTAGGACCTCATCGACTCGATGAACAGAATTCTATTGCTTGAATTGAAGTATAAGTATAGACCAAAATGTGTGTTTTTGATCTTTTTGATGACCTTGACCTTAGACTTGATAGGATCACACAGAAGCATAGACTTCCAACCGAGACGCTTTCGGAATCAATGACATAAAAACGAAGATGATCATTGCAAGATAAAGAGCAGTTAAGGTTGTGGCTAACAGATTAACAACAAACAAACATAGTAACCCAACCGACTAACAAAAATACAGAAAGAATTTTGGCCGGTAACCACACCTGCATGCGTGAGGCAAACGGAAAAGCAGTTATTGACCCCAGCAAAAAATTTGGCATTGAAATGTAATTGCCATTAAATGTGGACTGAAGCAGAAGGTCTCGTAAGATAAGAATATGTTGTGTATTTTGGAAATTATTGAATCTATCTTTTTTTCAATAAATTTTTACATTTTGAATTTGGATTTGGCACACTTCAGAGTAATTGGAAATGTTTGGATCACGAGAGTCAGAAACAATACCACTCAGCCACCACTGGAATTTAATAGTACAAAAAGTACTATCAGTATTATTAATATAGCCTAAAGCTTGCTTGCAGCTGTGCAGAAATACTGGGTTTAAATAGAATGAGTACATACAACAAAAAAGAGGAAGCATTCCAATGTTGATTCAGAATATAATTGTAAACACTATGAATTAAGCTTTGAACCATTCAGTACAATCATAATCTCAGTTTAGCCTTATAAATAGCAGAGTAACAACAGCCTAATGTTGCCCATATTGATTCCTCTGCACAACTTCATAGACTGGACCAGGTAAAAAAAAAAAAAAAGTAAAAACTTCAAAACTGTTATTTAAGCACTCATTTCCGCAATGGGACGAGTATTAAGATTGTGGAAATGTTGAAGTCCCGCACCCCTACTTTATACAGTCTGTTATGTCTAAGTAGAAGTCTTCTGCATTGAATAGCAGACTGCTGCTATGGGAACGATACAGTTCCAACTATAGAACTAGGCTTATGCCATCGGAGGCGAAGGCTTGGGGTATATCCCTGAACTACCCCAATCCTCCAATTCCCCAATCCTCGAGTAGACCCAATACAATATAAAGTGCCTCAGGTCATGACCTTTCATTTGAACTTAATTTCAATCGGACAAATGGTTCTGAAGATATGGCCAAAATGGTAATTTTCCATCACAAAGCTCCACCTGGTGGCAAAATATTGAACCATACAGGTATGATGTCATCATGTGACATGTTGTGAGGTCACGACCTTGCAGTTGCACATAGTTTCATGTCAATTGAACAAATGGTTCCAAAGATATGGCAAGAATGATGAATTTTATGTGACAAACCTCCACCTTGTGTCAAAATTTTGAACCAAACAGGTATAATGCCATGGTCGGACACATCCTCGGGTCATAACCTTTCATTTGCACTTGATTTGAGGTCAATCGGGCAAATATTTCCAGAGATATGATAAAAACAGTGATTTTTCAGTTTTGGGCCCCTGGTGGCCAATCTAGAAATTGTAAATTGTCCAAAATCAAATCAGTTCTTCCTCTTTATGATACTTACTTATATGCAAAACATGAAATTTCTAATTGAAATATTACTGAAGTTATCGCGTTAACACGTAGGGCGGTGCGGCAGCGGCGGTCGGACCAAAAACGCCGTTCTGGGATATAATTATCAGTTTTATTGTGATAAGCAATAAAATCAAAACTAAATCAATAAAATGTTATTTAAATCAATATTCTCTGTCAAATTACTGTTTTCATTCATAAGAAGTTGTGTAGTAAGCAGGATAAACAGCATGCAGGTCACTATTGTGAAATAAAATCCATGAGGATGATTCAAGACCCCTGCGCTGTACATTATATTATAAGTAGATTGTAATTGTTGAGCTGTCAAAAAGCACCAAAACAAGCTGCCTTTCATTTGGGTAGCCTGATAATTTTAGCTGATTACAAAGAGTCAAGATAAAATATCTTAAATTAGGCAAACCTTGGCAAAGAGTTGAGACCGTTGTTTGATTTCATTTCACATTGAAGCAGTCCCCTAAAGAGTTGGGCCAGTTACAAATATTGTGTCGAAATGGCTAATGGTTTGTAAATTAACATTTAAGCATAATGCTCTGTTATCTCAAAAGCATATAGGAAACCTATTTGACATTTTCCCTGCAATCAGGATCAACTAGTATCCTACGTTCATGAGTAGCCCAATTGATGTACTCTTTGTGGTGTAGACAGAAATCTTTGGCATTACTTATTACAACTCTAAGCCAGGGATGGGCAACTCTGCTCCAAGAGGGCCACAGTGTCTGGACATTCTTTGTGCGTTTCTGCCGAGTGATTCACATAAGTCACTAATTGGCTAATTCACGTTGTTTTTCAGTGATTAATTGTTTACAATTGAAAGGAGGCAAAAATCCTGCAAACACTGGAGGCTGGTGACATCAAAGTGCCATAAATGCTTGTCTTAAGATGCATTACTTAGCCCAGCTCTAAGACATGTCCTAGGTGCTGTTGCACCAAAAAACCTTTCCCAAAATCGGAACCCTGTGATATGTCTTTGGAGAAGTACCAAGTAAAGAACTCAGGCAGGTCTGGCTGTGGTGCCATATGCAGAGGCTCTAAACTCAGAAATATGACAATATTAGTTACCAATGAAATAAATAATTAACCCTGTAAACATAAAATGTTTATATACACTGTATGTAAATCTATAATATATTTGAGGTGGATGTCTGTCTGTCTGTGTGTATGTACACGTATTTCTCAACCGATTATCACCAAATTTGGTGTGAATATCCACTTGGACACCAGGAAGGACTTGATGTCGCCCAATTTTTGAAAAACAGTCATGCACGCAATAAAAATGGCAATTTCACTCCAGGTAGCGGGTAGCAGCTAGTACATATATATTTCTGCAGGGCTGCAGCTCACGGTTGGCACTGGTATTTGGATTGGAGTGAACAGCAGTGAAAAGGGAACCTCATTGCTCAGTGCTTTAGGAAGAATTGCCCCTTAAAGCCCTCACTGAGTTTCTAGTTGGATTCATTGCAGTCTATTGACCACTATATGAGTGTCCCCGTGGTACTTTTTTTCTGTCAATGTGTGTTGAGGATTATATTTCAATACTTCTCATCACATCCATCAGTAGATCAATTGCCATGTTGAATAACCATAATAAATAATCATAATCAATAACCATATTATGTAAGAAGCAGTAACACACACACACACACACACACAGACATAACATAACATAACAAACACTCATACAAGTATAATGAACAAAAATATAAACGCAACAGTTTGTGGATTGGACCTCACCTCAGCTCAATGAAGAAATTGGTTCGACTGAGTGAATAGACACGTTTATGGCCAATGGCACAATGGAGGACTGTTTTCTTTACAGATAAGTCATGTTCCCAACTTCACTGAACGGATGAATGGAGGATTGTTATGCTGACATCATTGTGGTGCGCAAGGTGGCACATGGTGGTAGAATGCTGGTTTGGGTGGGAATATTCCAAGTACATTGCACCCAACTGCAGTTGATGAACAGTGTTGGGAAACAGGATTTTTTGGGTATTTGCAATCTGAGGTGAGCCAGACGGTTTGATCAATAGGTATTGCATGTGTATTCGGAGATAAAGAGAAGCTGTTTGGTCCGACAGGACATATCACCTATCTTTTACTTCCAGCTGGGATCTCCATTATCTTCAGTTCCGACAGGACATGATATGCAGTAGCGCCTTTTAGCTGGAGGTTACGTATGCCCACATATGGAGCTCACTTCCGAGGGTTGGGAGTCTATTGAACCAATAAAGTTGAGAGGCTCGGGAGAGGCCCAATTGTAGAATATTCCTTTTTATCAACCCTAGGACCAATCAGCAACAACTTCTGATGACATTAAAGGAATCATATGCAAATATCTGTACTTTCAACATTTATAAAGTTTCTGACAAAATGAAGGAATTTTGAACTCTGCATCACGCTGTTGTTCCCATGGCCAGCTGTGTAAGAAATTTTTACCTGCTTTTGCTACGAACATTGGAGTCTGCTTCTTCATTGGGACAACGTTCTTGGTTTTTTATTAATTTACCAACAACAGCAACTTGAATGCAGTGAGTTTTCACGATGAGATGTTGCTGCCTATCATCCTACCATTCATCCATCAACACAATAACCATCCAGCATGACCATGCCAGACCCAAGTCACCCATGTATGCACAGAATTCCTTGAGCCTGAAAACATTTGTGTGCTAGCATGGCTGGCTTATTCCTCGGATTTGTCCGCATTCCAGCATCTTTGGGATGTCCACAAGCAATGAGTTTGTCATTGGTTCCCATTTTCAGCCAATTGCCGCCAACTCTGCACAGCTCTTGAAGAGAAATGGGAACATGTCCACTAAGTCACCATTGACCATTTGTTACAGTCCACACAGCAGAGATGTGCAGCAATGCAGCAGGCCAAAGATGGACATAACCAATATTGATTTGTGAAATTTGGACAATTGACCGCATCACCTTTATCATTACGCCATCGCGAGATTCTTGTTTGTCTTTTTAAATCATTGATCGAAATGTATTACAATATGGTCATACAATCTGTCCACACTCAATGAAAGTACAATGAGCTTCTGAACATGGTCATATTTCTCACAATGAGAAGAGTTGCGTTTATATTTTTTTTCAGTGTAGTTCACATATGCGTAGGGAGGGTATGAGCAGTGCAAACACACACACTCACATGCACACGTACGCATGCATATACACACACAGACACATACACATAAAACACGCACACACACACATTCAAGCATTTCAAACACACATGAGCAGTGCACACAGACGCATGCACACACACATACACACGCAGCACACGTACACATGCGCGCACACACACACACACACACACACACACATATACATACAAGCAGTTCACACACAGCCACACACACATGCATGCAATTCAATTCACACATGCACAAGCAGCTCATACACACACAAGCAGTGGGCTTCTGTAGCTTTGATTAGTAAGCAGGCTTCTGTTCAGTTGATTCAAAAACATAATCGGGTGATGTATTTGATTTCTGTAGCTTTGATCAATATTTGTTCAGTAAAATCATTAGTTGTTACTGAAAAAAACATAATCAATTGAATCATTTATGTATCTACTTGTATCCTATACCTTTGGCTGTATTTTTTCTCTCTTGACTATAATTTTCTGCTCCTTTTCAGAGTTATGCATGCTTATGTTTTGGTTGAAGTTCCCACGGGAAGTTGGCAGTGTTTTGGTTTGCCTGTCCTTGTAGTGTGAGAATGAGATGGTGGATAGACCATATTTGGAAGATATTTCCTGTGATGAAGGTATAAAAACTGGGTGTGAAAGGCAAGATGCCAGTTATTCTTGCACAAAAAGAACTCGGCTTCATATTTATCAATATGCCACAATAAAGCCTAATTATCTGAAGAATCTGTCTCTCTCCAAGTGCTTGGGGATGGGGGAACCTCATAATTTGAAAATATGTTTGAATGAAAACCACGACATTTGTTGCAGATTGTTACTGTTACCATTATAATACGATTTGCTCTCAATGGGCCTCGTGCAGCAACATTCTCTTAAATTTCTCTTATATTTACTTTTTTTATTGTTTTTCATGTCGGCCATTTTCTTTATACTTATTATTATTATCAGTGTGAATGCTGACCGCAGGCATATTATTGTTTTCCATGTCGGGCCATTTTCTTAATTATTATTATTATTCTCACTTCTTCTGCCATTCTACCCTATTTCTATCCGATTGAGCTTCTCCAACATATTTTGTGCTATTTCAACAATTCATATATCAAAACGTGCAGCTTTTTCTGGACATTATGGCTATTATTTTTCTCTTTATTTTAGAATATTTCACTTTTTCTTATTTTTTTGTCAAATAGGAAACAATGACACAGATTTCTTAAAATGTAGCTATTTTCAGCTTTTTTTTTACTCCGTCATACCATACATGTTAAGCTATGCTTGGATAATTTCTTTACTGTTCAACTTTGTAACTTCTATCATTTTTTAATTACAATTAAAAAAATTTTTGATTTTACAATAAATTTTGGGAACTTAGAGTGTGGAGACCTCACGGCTAGAGCGACGAACAGCAGCAAAACATATCAAGAGTTTTCTCTTAAACTTGCTCTAACTCCCACAGTTTTCACTCCGCATAAATATTTTTATATCCAAGTTGGAGCAAAAGTTGTGCTGATCACCAAAATGTAACTATGGAAGCAATTGGATAAACGGATTTGGCTGTATGAGCCAAAAAGCGACAGGACTGCTCACGGAAGCTCCACTAGCTCCTATGTTAAATGCGGCCAGAAAATGCAGCTTGCAAAGGATAAATGCACAGTTTTCTAACTTGCTCGTGTTTTCGTATTTTCTGCACTACGAACACTATTTTGACATAAATTACTCAACTGACTCTCCTCTTTCGAACGGTACATCCATTTCCTAGATTAGACTTCCCATTTTTCAGTAAAAAAATCTCCGTTGCACGAAATGACTCAGCCAAACTCAAATACCGTATATGACCAAATAATCGCCCGCAAGCAAATACGCGCCCGTGTGCAAAGAGCCGCTGGGGGTCAGACCTCATTTTGTGTATTAAACGCCTGTTCAATTAAACGCTCGGGCGATTATTCGCACTATTGCATATAAACATCTGTGTTACCCCATGTTGCGGTAACACAGACGCTAAAACAAGCTTTGGTTTGTCTTTGTATGTATATCTGATGTCAATAACGATGTGAGGGGGGGAAAAATAGCAGACGGTCTTTGTGGCACAGAGATATAAAAAAACGAGTGGACAACGTCACTGGCTGGACCAAAGCGCACACGGCAGAATAGCTCTGCCATCTTTTGTATGTTTAAATGTCCAATATATGCATGTAAACAGTAATCATGGGTGTCGACAATTATTATTTTTTGGTTGAGGGACTTCATGTTCTTTTTTATCATAAATAGGACACAAATAGGGAATTGTAAATCAACAATATTTATGCTGTATTATTTGGCAAAGCTTAAGAGTAACCTTAGCCTTTATAAAGGCCTAGCAAGTTGCTCAGTTACCTACGTTTTCGTTTCGTTCAAAAAAAAAACCATTCGCATTCAGCTGTGCATGCGAGTCTGGCTCAGGTCTATACCTGGAAGAAACTAGTCGTTATATGCATATATGAATTTATATGTATGCTTTGTGGATTGAGATCGGAACAACTTCATTCTGGTGTATTCATACCTAGGCCACTTGTTGTCTTCATTTAGTCCGTCTTTGCCCTGAGACAATGGATAACAGGATGACATTGCGTGTTGCCCCAACGATCAATGTTGAAGTCTCAAAACTAAAGTACTATGTAAATGAAATCGCGCCTGTTTCAGTGTCCGTGAATACACCGTTAATAATAAACGAATAAACGGAAGCCTTTTTGCCAGGTAATTTAACTGGTGCCTTTTAGCCAGTCATTTTAACTGTAATTTCACATTAAGTATACCACGGAGCAGGGCAGTTGCTCGAAATTCTGGGCCCCCTGAAAGAATATCAGTGTGGGCCCCCGACATTTTTTATGACAATGGCTGTTATTCATTTTTCTGTTTCTCGGTGTTCTTGACAGTGCTAGATACAATACACCCAATTTTTCCTTTTTTTTACGATTAACCACTCAGCACAGAGTCAAGAGTATTATGACGCAAATTCTGAATTATTAGATGTGGCATGTATTTACAAAAGAGGCTACCTGAAACCGCATTATTACACCTAGTCTGATCAGAAATAAATGTTCAAAATTTATTTAAAAAAATAAAAAATAAATGTTCAATAAACCACTCAGCAAATGAGTACAGGGTATTCTATTGTAAAACATTGAGCACTGATGTACAACAGACAATAACTCAAAGTATACTGTACTGGCAAAAGATACCACACAAGGTGGAGCTGTTATCGTGAAATCACAAAGGTAGCTATGTAACATAACTATTTGAATTTCTTGCACGTAATATTGACAACACAATAAAATACTTTCTTGTAAAAAAATATCAAAAACTATAATTTTAAGTCTTCCCTTATCTCAACTTGACCTTGAGTTTGTTAGAAATCAGTGATTTGTATGTTTGTTTTTAAAATGTTTTTTTTAGTAGTTTTCAGTTTGCTATTTATATATTTATCATATTTATTCGTTCAGAGTATGTATGTTTCTGAAAGATTGCGCTGTCTTTGGTCTTCAGTGTCTACCTCTCGTTTCTGTCTCGTAATGTCTTGTCTTTTTTCATCACACTCTCTTCCCTGTAATTTCGGTTAGGTATTTCCACTTCCTTTTCTCTTGCAGTTCTCATTGACTTTCCGCACCTGAGAGTAGTTAAGTGAGGCACGGGTGTTTAGTTAGATTAGAGTTAGAACTCCATCCATTTCCCCTCTCTCTCCTATCACCGTCCTTGCTTTTCTAAGTACCACCTCTCTCTACAGCTGTCCTGTGTTTAGCTGGGATTCCACTTAATTTGTTTGTGTTTAAAAAGACCCACTTTTCCTCAGCTTCTTGTCGACTCGTTTCTACCACAGCTCGTCTTGGTCAGTTTTGTTTCTGCATTTTTTCTCGTTTGCAATTATTGAAAGCTCGTTTCTAGTCATTCTCCCGTAAGTCTCATATTTGACTGTTTGTATTATGTTGTGTGATTGCGGATTGATTGCTTAGTAGTGATTGATGATTAGTACTTTGTTCTCCCTTATTCCCATTTTGTACCATTCTGTTTAGTTTCTCCTGTGTTCTCCCTTATCCCATCCAACTCCCTTTTTCCTTCCCCTTCCATTCCCTTAGTTCAACCCCCTTTGTTACTGTCTTTGTGCGGACTGATTCTCTGGTTACTGGATTATTTTGCTTGTCCCCTGACTTCGATTCTGCCTGTTTTGTATTACTCTGTTTGCTTGGCTATTGATCCCTTTTCTGCCTTGACCATGAGTTTTTTTAATCCCAATAAACGCCCTGCCGATGTTGAACTGCATTTGGAGTCTAAGCCCGTTCCTTTCAAAGTTATTTTGTTTGTTTACAGCTTAAGGTCTTTGAAGTCCAACTATCTGCTTAACTGACTTACAATTGAAAGTCCGGCAAGGCTATTTAACCTCTCCTGGGTTGTTATAGCTGTCGCCTACACCTATGATCTGCTTCACTATTCCCCTCACTATCTGAAGTAGCCTTGCTTTAGGGAGATGGGCTTGGCTCTGTCAACAGGATGGATAGTGACTTAAGTAAACTTATAAATAAATCCAGCCTATTTCGCATTTAATTATATAATTCAAATGGTTGAGAGATCGACCAATATATAAGTAATTGCCATTGGTACAACAGTTCCCAAATAAATCTAAACAGCAGATCAGTTTCTGCCACACTCACTGTCTCTTACTCACCATCAAAAACATCTTCAGACTGCTGGTGGTAAGGGTCTACTGCTGGGTCAGGTTCAGATGAAGTGACCACAGCTGATTCTGGAGTGGCAGTACATGAAGGTTTAATTATACTATTTCATATTGCTTTTGTAAACATTTAAAATGATATTTTATGGACCAACTAATGAAGAACTAACATACCTAATCTTGGAATAAACCAAATTTAGATGGGCTTCTCTCTCAGTACCATAGCACACAGCTTCACTTTGATTTTGTATGTGGAGGGCAAGCTCTGTAAAATTACCCCCGCATTAACAAGACTTATGGCAACAGAATAAAGTAACACTTTATTTTTAGTTAACACTGTTGTAAGAGGGTAAAATGTAATCCTTGTCAAGCGATTGTTTCAGTTACACCTCAGGTTACCACACTGACTGCATGTAGTTCGCTATCCAAACCTAGACAGGACAGTCACGAAAGCCAAGTATGCAGTAACCACTCATAATAAGGATGGAGGAATGTGTCCTGCTGCTACCGGATTTTTTTGACGGTATATTATAATGGCTGGCGAATGATAACCTAACCGATCTTTTCTGTAGATGATACCGTTAATAACTGAGCAATGCCATTCTTGTCAGGCGATTATTTACTCAGCTGACCGCAAGTTGCATTAACGTAACGTTAGCAGATGAACAGCCAGCATGAACAGGTAACATAGCAAGCTACTTCAATACTCTCACCTTTCTTTGAAAATAATTTTGTAATTTTCTGGGCCCCTGCTCTGCTGGCCTCTCTCTCTCTCTATCCTTTTCTGGTGTCCAGATTTGTGTGAGTGGGCTGCACGTACTATTGACCGCTGTACTTCGCTAACCTTGCAAGCAAAAATGCACAGACAATTTTCCAAGAGGAGCACGAAGCATGGATCGAACCATTTTTTTAAGAAGGAGGTTGTTGAAATGTATTTAATCAATATTGCATGCCTTTGTGATTAACTCTGGTGCATTTGTATGAATAGCAATTAGGCCTATGTGTAGGTCTCCTCCGAATGGAGGGCCCGGGCGGCGGGCGGGGACTTGAGCCTCCAGCCCCCCGGGTAAGAGTCATGCGCGCTGACCACGTCGCCAAAGAGCCAGGCTTGTTGGCGAGGTAGCCAGGGCATGTACTTATTAGGAGACACTTCCAGTGACAGGACCCTTCAACTGTCACATCTCTCCCTCTCTCTCGTGCGCGTGTCCTAACGCTCCATGCTTTACACATGCTGCCATCCATTAGGATGCCCCAGATCCTGCCGATTACGCCAGAATGTAGCAGGCTGAAGGAGGGCCTGGGCGGGGACTTGAACCTCCATACTCCCGGGTAAGACTCATGCGCGCTGACCACATCACCAAAGAGCTAGGCTCGTTAGCAAGGTAGCCAGGGCATGTACTTATTAGGAGACACTTCCAGTGACAGGATCCTTCAACTGTCCCATATGCATAATAATTTAGTCACGAAAATTTATCTATATCATAACTTGAGCTGCCAGACTTTCGCACGGCGTCCCGCACTTTGAAATATCGCAGCCGCATTTTCTTCAGTTCATCACGACTCTGATCTATTATTCTGATAACCACGCGAATGTTTTGCGTGTTGTATCCAGTTGTGATTGTGTTTTCGTCCGCCTACATTTCCAGCAAGCATTGCTGTCCGCATTTCAAGCCCTAGCCCTAACCTAACCTAACCCAACCCTAATCCCTCCCCGAACCCTATCCCTAACCCCAACCCCTGACCATAATCCCGAATCCTTTGCCTAATTCCTTGAAATCGACTGCCGTACCAATAAAAACTGCCGTGTCTCTAGACACTGCTACATCTTTTTGCCGCTGCATTTGTTAGAACAAAACGTGCGTTCCCGTGCACTGGACAAGCAATTTGTGGACAAAGGTAACAGTTTTCTGTTTTCTCTTATCTCCGTAAGAGTGCTCTCGACCACTCGTAAAATTTTCTCTTACCTAAGAGAAGAGCAAAAATAAGAAAACATTTGTGCATCCCAGAAATTAATAGGTAAGAGCAGAATAAGAAAAAATCGGGGATACAAACAAAAATAAGATAAAATTTGTTCTTATGTCGCTTCTTGCATGAGGCCCATTGTCTTACCCTGATATGAATACTGCAGTGCTCAAATGCATACATGTGTAAATGAATAGTGATTAGCATGAGAAACAATTGTTAATTTCTCTTGAGGAAGATTTGTTGAATTTTCCAGATCAAATAAAAACCAATCACAGAATTCAGGGAAACTGATAAGAGGGTTTGTTATACACCCACTGGGTATATAGAAACAAATTTTGTCGGGACGTGCAAATAACCAGTGAAATCAGGGAGTGGTAATTCTACCATTTATATTCTATGATTGCATCATGCATATCTGTATTTGCACAGGGTTGGGGAATTTTTGAGTGTGCAAGTTATTGGCCCGCAACATTTTTGCCCTTTTCACCTTGGCCTCTCGCCAGCAAATACACTATAAAAGTAGCCTCCACCACAAGAGGCATTCATTGCTGATCAGTACGTTGAGGACACATTATTTTGCGAGAAAATGTGTACAACTGGTAAGTTTTGAAATATGACTTTTCTTTTTTTGGAAAGAATGACTTCAGTAGAAGATGTTTCGTGTGGTGTATTATGTGAGCAGAGTCGTTTGTATTGCTAAACGTTTGCAAATGTATTTTGTTACTGTATTCTGTGAATATTTGCTATTTGTAAAATGACATAATTTATTAATGAAAGCATGATTACAGGTTACATCCTTTTATTTAATTGGGTAGATAACAGAGTGAATGATAATTTTTGTGTTCTGGTGTGTGTTCAGCTCTGAGAGTCAGTAGCCTTGACTTCCAGAAGGAAGTCAATGCCAAACTGCACCACACATCAGACTTCTTGACCAAAGCTCTGATTGTACGGAGGGGGCAGAACTTTAAAATCCGTCTGCACCTAAACAGAGAACTCAGTCCTCAGGACAAGGCGGTGATTCAGCTCAGCTTGGGTGAGCATTGCTTTCCATTCAGATATAACCAGGATTAGGAAGACTGCTTCACAATTGAGATTGCTATTTTATTACAATACTAATTCCATTTATCTAATCCCTCCTGCACCTGGTCTGTTATTATGGCGTTGGAGCTCTTATTCCCTCAAGCAATACTCTCCTACACTCTCCATTCTGCAGTCAGAAAATGTACTGCCATACTGGTCCTGCAAGCCTAACCATACAGTAGGCGAACAACAATTGAAACAATCTAGCAGCTGTCACATTCTCAATCACACAGTCAATATCATGGTCATAACAGGTAAAATGTGGCTTGTCCTGTTTCCTCCTTCCTAGGTAATCAACCCCTAAAAGCTAAGGGAACATTCATATTTATCCCGATAAAACACACTTCAGAGGCAGAGCCTTGGAGTGCTACAATCACAGACTCTTCCCAGAACCAGGTAATCACATACGGTATGCGGTTAGAATGGGTCTGATTGAAACAATAATGTGTTATTGTAATGCGTCTGATTATGCGTTGTCTGCTGAACAGTGTGAAGTTGATCTGAGGGCACCACCAAATGCAATTGTGGGAAAGTACTCCTTTCTGTTGAAGATAGGAGATGATTATACCTATCCCCCAGAGCAAAGTCATTTCTACCTGCTGTTCAATCCCTGGTGTAAAGGTACATATGAGAGATATTTTTCTTTCTGATTTAAGTCGCAATTGATTTTTTTGGTATTCTCATTGTGAATTCTGTGATTCTTCACAGTATAGCAGCAACAGAGGAGTGTGTTGTGTATGTGTGTGAGAGAGAAACAGAGAAAGCGAAAGAGTGAGAAAGGAGGGGAGATGGTATGCATGTGCATGTGCCAGTCACTTTACTACTGCCATATTTGATATGAATTGACATGTCTCTATTTAATATTGCCCACCACAGATGATAATGTGTACCTTCCCGATGAAAATGCACTGGATGAGTACGTGCTCAGTGATATGGGCTACATCTATGTTGGCCACAGCACTAACATTGGATCCAGACCATGGAACTTTGGCCAGGTATTGTCTCCTTTCCAATGCAGGTTCATCCAGTCACAGAGCCAGAGAATTCATGCAAATACTGTGCTATACAATGCTGTGAAAAAGTATTTGCTCCGTTTTCTAATTTGCTCTATTTTTTGCATATAAGTCATACTGAAATGTTTCAGATCAAACTAATTTTAATATTTGACAAAGATAAGCCAACTAAATACAAAATGCAGTTTTTAAATGATGATTTCATTTATTGAACGAAAAAAGCTATCTAAGCTTACCTGGCCCTTTGTGAAAAAGTGATTGCCTGTTCAGTCATGAAATCAATCAATTAAACTAATTTAATTAATCATTTGGTTCAATATCACAAGACAGACCTGAGCATGATTACTGCTAGCCCTGTTGAATCTAGGCATCCCTTAAACAGAACCAGCTGAGCAATGTGAAGAAGGCAAAAAGCAGGACATTATGCCACAATCTTGAGACATTCAAGAACAAATGAGAGACAGGTCTGTTGACATCAGTCAGTCTGGAAAGTGTTAGTAGCCATTTCTAGGGGTCTAGGACTCCAAAAAACCACAGTGAGGGCCATCATTTTTAAATAGAGAAAGCAGTGAACCTTCCCAGGCGTGGCCAGCCCACCAAATATCTTCCAAGAGTGACATCAATGATTCACCCAGCTGGGCACAAAAGAACTCAGATTAGCATCCAAAGAACTTCTGGCCTTAGTCGCCACATTTAGGGAGCTCATCAATATTCTGAATGCATTCAAATTAGAATAGGCATTCAAAAATGAACAAGTCTCCGTTCGTGTTCAGCTAAAAAATGAACAGCAGAATGTTCAAAAATGAACGAGCATGTTATTGCAATGAGAACTATCTCACTTTAAGGAGGTGAGAATTTAAAATAGGCCTGTACAAGCGTTTATAAAATCCGTTATCCATACTCAGTCATCGTTCATAAAAGAATATCCGCGCCCTTAATCTAAAAGCTCAGTTCACACATAGATAAACGCATCAGGCCCTGGGCAGGCATCGGAGAATGAACACATTGGGAAATGAACGCATCAGAAAATGAACAGAAGGGTGTTCATCATCGAATGCAGTGACCAGGTTTGCAGCCTCAAACGCATCCAAAAATGAACAGGCGTCCGTTCAAAATGAATGCGTTCACTGTTCAGAATATTGCCAAGCTCCCTTAAGGACAGTGTTTACCATTTCACAATCAGAAAGAAACTTGGCAAAAATGGCATCCATGAGAGAACTGCAATGCAAAAACTACTGCTGAACAAAGGCTTGTCTCATACTGGTCAAAAACCCACAATACTTTTGGAATAATAGTATGTGGACTGATGACTACACTACATTTTATTTTATTTGCATTTTATTTGGTTGTGAACCCTGGTTGCATTACAAATTTCGACTTCAGGGACAATAAAGATAATCAAACCTAACCTACTGTTAGTGAAAGTCGCACCTTCATACATCTTTCTTTAAATGTAGTCCTCCAATGAGGCTTAAATATGATATTTGTAAGCTGCTTCGTGTAAAGACAAAAATGGCTCCACAAAGAGCAGTCACCTTTTGATAGAAAGACATCTCTTTTCAAGATGTGTGACGCAGATTGTGAAGTGGCCGACTCCAAAGCAAAATGCGCAAGGGCCATCGCTGTGATCCGTTTTATACCCATTACCATCTTTACGATCTTCGCATGTAAGCGAAAATGGAGGACATCCAAACTTTATTTAAAGGATAGTACTTGGGTAAAAATAAAATGAACAAATAACATTTATTTTGGGATTATCTTGGTAATTTCCAATCAATGGTATTCAGTTGGTGGGAGAAAAAAAAACTTTCTGCTGTGTTCTGTGCAGTTTGAAGAGGGAGTGTTGGAGGCATGCATAGAGCTGCTGGATAAGGGAAAGCTGGGCCATGCAGCCAAGGGGGACGCAGCGAAAGTTTCCCGAGCAATGTCTGCTCTGGTAAATTCAAACCTACAGTGCCTTCACAATGTTAATTAGAAAAATGAGCAACAATGCCACTGCATAAAAGCAAAAGCAACAACTACAATAAAGAAAAAAAAGAATACTTTTTTCTTCTTTTAACTGAAAAAAAGGTCAACTCCAATGATGACCGTGGCATCTTGGTGGGAAACTGGTCAGGGAAATATCCCCCAGGGACCGCCCCAAGCAAATGGACTGGCAGCGCGCCTATCTTGCTGCAGTATGCACAGGAT
The DNA here is from genome assembly GCA_029721435.1 of Gymnothorax reevesii. Lineage (NCBI taxonomy): Eukaryota > Metazoa > Chordata > Actinopteri > Anguilliformes > Muraenidae > Gymnothorax > Gymnothorax reevesii. The sequence continues at coordinate 32,185,480 of CM056573.1, forward strand.
CAATCCCCTGTCAAATTTGGCCAGTGCTGGGTCTTCTCTGGAGTTCTCACAACAGGTAGAGCAGCAAATGATGCCGACCTAACCCACATCTCTGTGTAGAATCCAGTTTGGAGCAGGGAACATTCATATTTGAAAGCTAAAAAATTACTTATAATTCTCAGATGTGCCTAACCCATCATGTTATTGTTTAAGGGCAAATGATTAATACTATACTTTTAGGTCAAACCCACAATGTTCAGCTTTTTGTTTACTGCATGTTTTTAGATTATTAAAGCACCATCTTAATGTAGTCTTTCATTACTGAGACTGGGAATGATTTTTGGAAAAATGTGAATTTTCACAATAATAAATCAAATATGATAAATCCAAATGAGTGGTCATATCGACCCCCTGAAGCTCACGATAATGGGCTGGAAGGACACGCCTCCAGTAGTCCAGCTAACCAGTCTACTGAATCCCGCATCAGCACCTGTCTTGCTACTAGTCTGTAGAAGCTAGTTGTTGAAGCCGACAGTCATAAGGGGAAACATTGCAGCCAGCATTTGCAAAGATGAGTGAGTATAAGTGGTGGAATAATATGTAGTTTGGAAGGTCATCACATATCGCATTGGATGTGGTTACATTTGGCGACGAGAGAAGTTATAACATTTGGTGGCGATTTTTATTACATTTGATGATGAGGAAATGTAATAAAATCTAAGCCAAAAATTGATGCAACTCTGGTCAAAAATAATTGTCATAACATTGCATTAGATTGTCGAAAAATGCATGTGCGTCATGATCAAAGCTAAAGGTGGTAAATATCAGAGTATGACCGACGGGCAGTGTATAATGGTGGTCTGACAACGCTAATCTCTCAACAGTGTTGCGCTGTTTGGGGATTCCAGCTAGAAGTGTGACCAACTTTAACTCCGCCCATGACACAGAGGGGAACCTGACCATAGATGTCTACATAAACAAACAAGGAGAGCAGCTTAACAACATTACTTCTGATTCCATCTGGTCTGGATCAAAAATGAGATTAATCAATCAGACTTTTAAAGCTGAGATATGCTCTTAATTTTAAAATTATTGCCTATATTGCAAATGTAAGATTTACCCTGTGGTTTGTGTAGGAACTTTCATGTGTGGAATGATGTGTGGATGAAACGACCTGAACTGCCGGAAGGTTATGATGGCTGGCAGGCTCTGGATGCTACTCCTCAGGAGCTGAGTGGAGGTATTGTTCAAGCACAGTAACAAACGCATGGATATGTATTCATATGTATGCATATGCATTTGTGCAAATATACACACACACATACAAACACATGCATACTGAACCTATCACTGCTGCTACTTATACAAATCCCAATTCCAATTATGTTGTGATGTTGTGTAAAATGTGAATAAAAACAGAATGCAATGATTTGCAAATCCTTTTCGACCTATATTCAATTGAGTACACTACAAAGACAAGATATTTCATGGTCAAACTGATAAACTTAATTGTTATTTTGGAAATATTCACTCATTTTGAATTTGATGCCTGCAACGCATTCCAAAAAAGCTGAGACAGGGGCAACAAAAGACTGGGAAAGTTGAGGGATGCTCAAAAAACACCTGTTTTGAACATTTCACAGGTGAACAGGTTAATTGGAAACAGGTGAGTGTCATGAGGTACAAAAGGAGCATCCCCAAAATGCTCAGTCATTCACAAGCAAAGATGGGGAGAGGTTCACCACTTTTTGAACAACTGCGGGAGCAAAGCGTTCCACAGTTTAAGAAAAACGTTTTTCAACATGCAATTGCAAGGAATTTCGGCTCGGGATTTCGTCATCTACAGTCCATTATATCTTTGAAAGATTTAGAGAATCTGGAGAAATGTCTACACATAAGCGGCAAGGTCGAAAACTAACACTGAATGCCTTTGACTGTCGGTCCCTCTGGCAGCACTGCATTAAAAATCGACAGCATTCTGTAAAGGATATTACCATTTGGGCTCAGGAACACTTAGGAAAACCATTGTCAGTTAAGACAGTTTGTCGCTACATCTACAAGTGCAAGTGAAAACTCTACCATGCAAAGCGAAAGTCATATATCAACAACACCCAGAAACGCTGCCGGCTTCTCTGGGCCCACACTCATCTGAGATGGACTGAGGCAAAGGGGAGAAAGGGGAGGGGGGAGAAAGGGGAGTGTGCTGTGGTCTGACGAGTCCTTATTTCAAATTTTTTTTGGAAATCATGGATGTCGTGTCCTTCGGGCTAAAGATGAAAAAGGACCATCCGGATCAGCACAAAGTTTGAAGCCAGCATCTGTGATGGCATGGGGATTCGTTTGTGCCCATAGCATGAATAACTTGCACATCTGTGAAGGCATCATTAATGCTGAAAGGTACATACAGGTTTGGAGCAACATATGCTGCCATCCAAGCAATGTTTTCTTCAGGGATGTCCCTGCTTATTTTAGCAACACAATGCCAAGCCTAATTCTGCACGTGTTACAATAGCATGGCTTCGTAGTAAAAGAATGCGGGTAATAGACTGTCTTGTCTGCAGTCCAGACCTGTCTCACACTGAAAATGTGTGGCGCATTATGAAGCGCAAAATATGATGATGGAAACCCCGGACTGTTGAGCAACTGAAGTCGTACATCAAACAAGAATGGGAAAGAATTCCACCTACCAAGCTTCTACAATTAGTGCCCTCAGTTCCCAAATGCTTATTAAATGTTGTTAAAAGGAAAGGTGAAGTAACACAGTGCTAAACATGCCCTTGTCCCAGCTTTTTTTGGAAATAGTTGCAGGCATCACATTTATAATAAGTGAATAATTTTAAAGAAAACAATCAAGTTTATCAGTTTGGACATTAAAGGAAAAGCAAACATATGGTAAACCTACATTGCCAAATAAAGAACATAATCTCTGCTATCCAAGACAATAAGCGATTATTTAAAAAAAAATTTTTACAACATGTAATCTGTGTGTAAATGTCGGGTATAAGACCGCTCAAGCAAGCTGCCATGTTCGTTTGGCTAGAAGAGGATGCCCACGTCACTCGGGCTGGTAGCTCACATCATTCAGGTTTGGATCGCCTGTCTTGTTGGAACATCCAACAGCTGCTTCCACGTAGTTTGCCTGATTGACAACCAATCAATTTTAACTTTTTTTACTGAAAAATTAAGGCCTAGCCTAGGCTATAGGTCGCCTGTAATGATGATTAGAAGGTTATAGTGACTAAAAGATTCATTTACGTTTACGCTTTGATTGGAGACTACAAGGAAGGAAATCTTTATTAAATGGGAAAAATCTCAACTCTCTCAGTAATACCGTGTATCAGCTGACCTTTTGTTAATCGGATTATGAAAGAAGACTGAAATTAAACTATATATATATATATATATATTTTTTTTTGAATGGCATTAAAAAGTATGTATTTAAGGGGGAGAACATTATCGTAAACAAATTGACCATGCTATGAACGCGGCATATGTAAGGTTTTAATATTTGTTAATATTAGCTTCCTGTAAGCGCATATGAACAAATTTGCTGTTTCATGAGCATTTTAAGTTCAATGCACTGAGCAATAATGTCATGGATGAAATTGGCACGCCATTCTGCTGTTTAGTTTTGTAAATTAGTTAATTGATCCTTTGATTTTTAATCAAACGAAGTAATAGGGAGTTATCATTTGTTTAACAGTGTGGATTCTGCCTCACCAGCTTACCTCTGACAGCACATCACTGCTCTTAATCATCGACTCAACTTCCAGTACTTATGCTTTGACTCCATACACTCGAAAGACATGATCAGCCCTGGTGACATCATGCACTGTTCCAGGGAGAATATTTCCTATTGTTTGATTGCCACCACAGAAAATAATCGACCAATGACAGATTCTGAGATTTCTAGGATTGTGTGATGTTTGAAACCAGATGACACGATGTAAAAACAATCAAAAAAACTTATCGTTTTGGATAGCAGAGATTATGTACTTTCTTTTGCAATGTAGGTTTACCATAGGTTTACTTTTCCTTTAAATATATTGTCTTTGTTGTGTACTCAATTGAATATAGGTTGAAAAGGATTTGCAAATCATTGTATTTTGTTTTTATTCGCGTTTTACACAACGTCCCAACTTCATTGGAATTGGGGTTTGTATTTGCTTGAATTGACCCACATTGCCTTTTATCATGTACTTGACAGGCCCCAGCATTTGTATGTCTTTCCTTTAGTGTCTGTTGATCTGAGCAGCATTTCCACTTAACGCTTTTGAAAAACAAAAATATTGTGATGTTCAGAGGATCCACAATCCTTCTCCCTCTTTGTCAAGGAGTCTATCAGTGTGGCCCATGTCCTCTCAGTGCTATAAAGCGTGGTGATGTTCATCTTCCCCACGACACCGGGTTCGTTTTTGCTGAGGTGAATGCAGACCGTGTGCTGTGGATGGTGGAGGGCCCCGGACAGCCTGACACCAAGGTGAAGGTGGAGCGGCATGTCGTAGGGCAGAACATCAGCACCAAGGCAATGGGGCAAGACCAACGAGAGGACATCACTCAGCTGTACAAGTTCCCAGAAGGTGAGGGGTCGTAATCATCATACGAAGGATGTGAGAATTTACGGCTCTCACATCATCTGATCACTTATTTATTCTCAGCAAAAGTGGCTGTAACCTTTTGGCTAATGTCAGGAATCTTGCCGTTGAATAATCACTGTGCATGAGCTGCTTGTCCTTTTTTCCATTTAAATGAAGCATGTTTCCCTAACTCAGATGTGTGTGCTGCGTGCTCCTGCACATCTCTCAGACAAAGTAAGTTTCTCCCCGTCACCCATAAGAAAATGTGCTTCTCTTGTGTGCAGGTAGCAAAGAGGAGGAGCAGGCATTGGAAAGGGCTTCTGCCATTAACACTGAGGCTGGTCCCTCTCCGGAACCTGATAGCGTACAGCTGGAGGTGAAGAGTTCTGGCCCTGCCCGTCTGGGCCTCTCAGTCAGCTTCTCCATCTGCCTGAGCAACCAGCTGCCACGCTCACTCACGCTCACTCTCACCGCTGCTGCCCAGCTCCTCAATTACAATGGCAAGGCCAGACGCACGGTGAAATCCCTGAAGCAAGAGATAACCATTGAGGCAGGAAAAAGTAAGTTCCCATCTGTCTGAGATTCCATTTTTAGTTCTTTTCTTTTGTTGTTTTTCGTGCGCGTTGGTATAAGGATATTGGAAGTGCTACTGTTTAGGCCTCATAGAAATGGAGTGAGCAGAAGTCGGCGGGTTGACCAGAACCTCTGTATTTCCGGCAGCAGCCATTTTTGTCCACGTTAGTCTTGCTCACCCCATCACTGGCTTCGACAGTCTGCAAGTGTGGAATGTACTCTTACATTGTCTCTCTGACTTTGCACAAATTCTTACCAAACCCCAGTCATTTGTTTTATTTTTTGTAAGAAATAAAACCATTCAATTGTGAAGACAAGATTATTTTGTTCAAACAGTATTTTATATCAGATAATCTCACATTTTCTCCTTGATTGCAGGCACAACTATTCCAATGGAAATAGAGGCATCAGAGTACCAGCCAGCACTATCAAAAGTGAATGACGAGGTCCTTCTCCAGGTCACTGCTATGGCTGAGTGTGATGACCCGAACTTTGTCTGCATTGACGACATCGTTGTTGGCTTTGAGTACCCGAAAATCAAAGTGGTTGTAAGTCTGAGAGTGCCTGTGAGAAACTGCCAGTCCTAAGCTATTTTTGAATAAATTTAAAAAGAAGTGGAGAAGTGCCGCTGTATGAAGGATAAAAAGAAGACTTCATAAATCTTCATAAAAGTTATTGATCATAGTTGCATGATCCGCAATTTTCATGCTTTAAATTTTGTCATTTTATCCAAAAAAAAAAACAAAAAAAACAAGAAAACAAAATCCAGTCATACTGCTGGAAAAATCTATCCAAGTTCATACCTCAATGAATGACGAATGTAACAATTCAGATTCTGGGATTGTTCATGGCTACAAACCCAGACAGAAGCAATTTCAGTCGGTAGTAGATCATGTAGTAAAAGCCACAGCAGGCTAACAGCTGCCCTAAATTCAAGCTGCTGTGTGGTCATCTCTCTCTCAGGACTATTCTGTGACTAACAAGTGTGATATGCGCTAACAGTTTCTACTATTGACAAAGCAAGCCCATTATGAAGAGAGGAAAATAATTCTTCCATCAAATTTCTGAGAAGATCCAACTCAGGGGGCAGATATACAAATTCCTTTTCACTTCCGCTAACGTTGCAGAATACAGCATTTGTTCACCAAGGCAGAATAAATACCATACAATCCAGTAGATCTTAGTAGAGTTCAGTAACAAAATGGTTATGTTTTTTTACTGTGATTCTAGTGATGTTAACATCGGCAAAATGTGTTGCTGGGGGTAGCTAGCTGATCGTAAATGGTTTTAGCTAGTTTTCGATCATAACCTTACTGATAACTAATGCTCTTTCTTTTACCATACCATATCCCTAGCAAAATAAGTATAAGTTCAGTGTGTCACTGCTCATAATTTAAAGTGCCCTGCTATCGCTGATATGCTCCAGTCCCCCGAATAGATCAGGAACAGGAAGCATATAAGGCAGATGAGTGGGACTAGCACTCATGTATTGATAACAGGGGCATGTTCAAGATCGCAGGGTTGAGCGAGAGCCCGCAAGTTCTTGCCTCTTGAATGACTAAACTATGTTTGGTCTTGCAAAGACAAGCGAGAACATCTACAAACAGTCTCGCCGTGCTTTACAAGATGGTGTCCAGTATTGTCACAGCTTGTTCGATGGAATCTGATGCAAACCTTAGTTGGAAAACGTGCAAGAACTCGTGAGTCATTTCAAAATTTCGAAGTCTTCTTTTGCGAGACCTAGGCGTGCGGCCCCTCGGTCTTAAACATGCCCATCTGTGTGTTTGATCTCGATAGTAAGCTCTCACAGCACCATAAGTTACCTGGCTACACAATTTCTTGTCGCAGTAACATTTCTTGATTAATTGTTGCTAAATGGGTAGCTGGTTGAGATGTGCGGATTGCGTTTAATGTATATCCACTGGAGCTGCGGTAAATCTGCACATTGGGTGGATGGGTCATCAAATGCAGATGGGTTGCTGGTGGGTGAAATGATGCATTATTAAAGTGAAAATATTAATTACATTCTCTAAAATGTGAATATGTTTTTAGCTTTGTCTTAGATTGGGTAATTCGAGCTGACTAGACTCTGACTGTGCCTGCCCACAAATTTTGCGGTCTATTTTCAAACTGCAATGGAGGCAAGAAAGATAAGAGAAAAATTAAAAAGCAGGATTGAAAACAAAGTTCCGCATGGGAGCGCGTCAGTGAAGTTGATGACAAGTCAAGTGCAGGGTATGTAATATGCAACAGCTGCAAAGCGCTATATGTTGGCTGTATGATATGCTAGCCACAAAACCGGTACTTCGAACTTGGTACAGCATGTCTGCGCTAAATGTACACCTGTAGGTCTCTTTGCAACTTGCGTAGTGGAAAAATAACCTTGCGTCCTCGTCCTGGCTTGTTTACCACTCTTCCAGTTGGTTTAAGCTTCTTAATGATTCCTCTGACAGTAGATATGGGCAGGTGCAGGTGAGTAGCCATTGTAGCCATTGCCTGACTTGTGAAGGTAGACACACATCTGCCTTTCTTGAATGGCATTATCCTTTGTCTTTCCCATGTTGAAGAGTGGATAAGAGATATGGCCTCTGTGTCACCTCATATTTATACCCCAGGGAAACAGGAAGTGATGAATTACTACTTACATGTTCCAAGATACTCTGATCAACTTTATAAACTACTGTAGAAATGACAGAAATACTTCAATTACATTTATTTCCTAGGAATTGTTAGGGGTGGCAATAAATGTGGAACAGGTGATTTTATGAAAAATAATTATTTCTTAGTCAGGGATTTTTTTTCCCTTAAAATTCACTTGAAGTGAAGGTTACATTTTACTACAATTTTCAGTGTGAGAGTATGCTTCTGCAATAAAAATTGAATTTATTTTAAGGCTTTTAACACTTAAAGGCTTTTTATTTTAAGGCTTTTTTTTTTTGGGGCGGCACGGAGGCACAGTGGTTAGCATTGCTGCCTCACAGCAAGAAGGTCGTGGGTTCGAATCCGGCCTGGGGCCTTTCTGTGTGGAGTTTGCATGTTCTCCCCGTGTTGCGTGGGTTTTCGCCGGGTACTCCGGTTTCCTCCCACAGTCCAAAGACATGCATATCAGGCTAATTGGAGACACTAAATTGCCCATAGGTATGAGTGTGAGAGTGAATGGTGTGTGAATGGTGTGTGCGCCCTGCGATGGATTGGCAAGCTGTTCAGGGTGGGTCCCTGCCTTTGCCCGTAGTCAGCTGGGATAGGCTCCAGCTCGCCCCGTGACCCTAGTGAGGAATAAGCGGGTATAGAAAATGGATGGCTTTTAACACATCTTAACCAGGGGTGCCAATAATTACGGAGGGCGCTGTATTTTTAGGCTTAGTTTAAACACATCTTAACCAGGAGTGCCAAAAATTATGGAGGGCACTGTAATTTGAAAATAAGCTAAATGAAGAAGCGGTCTTAAAATAAAAGGCTGGTTGTCCGCATTCTGCTTTTGCCGTTTATTTAATACCTGTTTGTTCTGCTTTTATACGAAGGTTTTATTGGCAATTGTACATGCTCTACCAGGGCTCAAGACTAAGGAGTTCATATACTTGATGGGCCACCAAATTGGTGGCACTAGAGCCAGTGGCATGGAAATCGAATGATTCAATAAGAAAGACGCATTAAGTTGATATGGAATGAAAAATATACTGCTCCAAAAAATAAAGGGAACACTTAAACAACGCAATATAACTCCAAGTGTTCCCTTTATTTTTTTGAGCAGTATATATTTCTTAAAAGATCACCTTAAAAGTCATTTCCCTGGTAAGAGCACAAAAACCCAGCAAAATCCTGCTTTTTTCGTCTTTACCGCAATTATTAAGGAAATTATGGGCATTTGTCAGTCTGAAAATGGTAAATCCTGGGCTATTCTTTCGGTGTTTTTTTGTTAAAAAAGTTGATCAAAATGCAATAAAAATCTAAAGAATTTACCAAAAAAGACTAATGCTTTCGTAAAACTTAATGAAAATTGATAAAAATTAAAAAAACTACAAACGCTACCAGAACCAAAGATTTAAGCTTACGGTCATCAACTGATTCAGGACAGACGCTGACGCTACCATTTTCTCAGAACTCAGTTTGATCCTTTTGCAAAATCCAATTTGATCAGAACTTTGGACAATATCACTCAGATATCAAATCAACAATTTTAAAACCCATATTCTGAAATAGTTGGGACGAAGTGTAAATTGCAAATAAAATCAAAATGCAATGACTTTCAGATCACATGAGCCAATATGTTATTTACAATAGAACATAGATAACATTTCAAATGTTGAGACATTTTACATTTTTATTCACAAAATTAGCTTATTTCAAATTTTATGGCTGCAACAGGTCTTAAAGTTGGAACACAGGAAAAAAGGGGTGAAAAAGCAATTATTACATAAGAGAATCAGCTGAAAGAATATTTAGCAGGTAATTAGGTTAACTGGCATCAGGTGTGTAACATGATTGGCTATAAAAGGGATGTCTTAGAGAGGCTAAGTCTCTCAGAAGTAAAGATGGCCACTGGCTCTCCATCCTGTGAGGGCTTGTGTAAAGAAATTGTGGAATACTTTAAAAACAATATTCCTTGATGTCAAATTGCAAAGGCTTTGAAGGTCTCATCATCGACAGTGCATAACATCATCAAAAGATTCAGAGATACTAGCAAAATCTCTGTGCATAAGGGATAAGGCTGAAGACCTTAATTGGATGCCCATGATGTTCGGGCCCTCAGACGCCACTGCTTCACTCACCGGCATGATTTGGTTATTGACATTACTAAATGGGCCCAGGAATACTTCAAGAAACCACGGTCTGTAAACACAGTCCGCTGTACCATCCACAGATGCCACCCAAAACTCTATCATGCAAAAAGGAAGCCATTATTGAGCATGATCCAGAAGCGCCGCCGAATTCTGTGGGCCTAGGCTCATTGAAAATGGACTGTAGCAAAGTGTCCTGTGGTCAGACGAGTCCACATTTGACATTTTTGTTGGAATTCATAGGCATTGTGTCATCCAGGCTAAAGAGGAGAAAGACCACCCCTCCTGTTATCAACACTCAGTTCAAAAGCCAGCATCTCTGATGGTATGGGGATGCATTAGTGCATGTGGTGTGGGTTCAGCACATCTGATTCAACAACTTAGCCAATCAATTGCCCAGCTCTTGATCTTGTTAAGTAGCTAATTATTTGAATCAGGTGTGCTGAACAGCAGGTAGAGCAGAAACCTACAGGATAGTGGCCCTCCAGGAACGGAGTTTGTGACCCCTGATATACAGTATATACATGGAAAAATTCAATAACAAGGGAAAGCATCAAATGTATATTATGTAGTCGGCCTACAAATAGCAGGAGAGAAGCCAAATTTCAAATGGGTATTTTTCCACCACATTCAGTGGCAATGATCAGACAGAAGTGGTTTGCCGCAATTGGGCAATGACACTGATTTGCCACGGCTATTACTATAGTCTAACAGTGTATGATAAACACTCCGCCAGGGTTGGATTAACACGGTGTAATGCCCCAGTGTGACCACTCATGATATACGGTCATGCAACTTGCTGTAAAAAATAGACAGCTGTCCGATTGGAAAATGTAAATGGACAAAACCACGTACTAGTTACCAAAATTACCTTCATTCGCTGAAGAGTTCTGAAATGAGTGAAAGCGCATAGACCTAATTATAATTATATTTTTCTGTGGTGAATGTAGCCCATTATTTTTTCGCCTGTTAGATCATGGGGGAGAGAAGCAGTGTCTTCAATTGCCACTTGAGTATTCTTGAATTGGAAAACTTGTTAAAGGTGCACTATGCAAGTCTGTTTACTTTCACTTCTGTTGACATTCAAACAGAGGTAGCCCGCCCCTCTATCCCATAGTTCCCTCCATCCCATGCTTACATAACTGTCAGCTCTTGTCGGTGATTGGCCGGGATGGTTTGTTATGTTATGGGGCACAGCCTGTGCCCCTTGTGTTTTTTCACTGTGAATTTAGGGGTAGGCAGCTAGCAGATCGTGGAAAGATGTCCGCGAATTGAGACAAATATATAATCGCGCTGAAAGTAGACAAACTTGCATAGTGCACCTTTAATAAAGGAAAACCATCAACAATTAGCCAGGACTAATTGTTGTCAATAATTGCCCCTGAATTTTCAAGTCTAGCGCCGGCTCATCGAGTGTTCAACTGTCAAATTGCGACCAATCAGAATGCTGCGTTCGTGGACGAACGCGGGGAATTCAAAAACCCCAAAAACAAGAGAGCCTGCTCGCAGGCTACCCAACCAACAGCTTCTTTGCGGCGAGTAATGTTTAAAAAGCGAGATATTTCTGGTACATTCGGTGGCATAGATATCTTTTGTACTTTTTTCATCTGCTATTTTCCAATCAGTACAACCCCTTGGTCGGTTCCTCCGCTACTCCATTTTTTTATTTGACTATTATCGCACAGTGTGTTGTAGCACATGATGTTAGTACGTAGGCGCATCATTGTGATCAACAACTGATGGGAGATCAGTGCTCATTCAGTTTCTAAGTGGCGGGATTCTAGCTAAGCTTGAAACACTGATATGGGACCAGTTTGGCCTTTAGATGTTCTCTTTTTATATCTACAGTTAAGTCTGAATTTATTCAAAATATGCATGTGAATCTCTTCCGATTAAAAAAAAATATATATATCATGGAATCCTGAATCATGTGATGCCCCTATCAGCGTGATGCCCCAGTGTACGCCCATTGGTCATTATATGGATAATCCGGCCTTGCATTCTGCACCTCTAAGTCAGTCTGAGTAGCCCAGGCTACTGGTAGTTTTGCGTTTTCAAAAAAGAAAGTCAGAACGCAAAAATAAAAGCTGAAAAAAAACCTTTATTGTGAAGACTGGTGAGTAAATAATTTCTGATTACACTCATACAACAATTATTATTATTATTATTATTATTATTATTATTAACCTTTATTTAACCAGATGAGTCAATTGAGAACAAATTCTCATTTACAATGACGATCTGGGCAAGAGGCAACACCAGAAGCAGTCACAAAAAAAAAAAAAAACAGATGACAGACAGACATATCAACAGGTACAACGACATCATTACAGTGCAATGATCTTTGACTGTTGAGTATATCAGTTTTTTGAAAGAGTGGAGTGGAATGAATGAACTAAGTTTTAGGGTCTGTTGCAGAAAATTCCAGTCATTTGCGGCTAAGAACTGGAAAGAGGTGCGGACTTTGGGGATAAGGAGATTGATGAGATTACTGGAACGTAAATTACGATTAGAGGTGTGAATATTGAGTAGTGACTGTAGATATGAAGGGGTTTTTCCAATGAGAGTTTTGTAGATATATGAAACACACAATATATTTTAAAAGGTATTATAGCCTAGAGGTGGAGTGAGACGTCCGTGCGGGTCTATAAATTGGACAAAATAATCATTTTGAGTGGGTTATAGTGGGTGGATGATTTAAGTGTAGCCAATATGCAGATCTGAATGACATGAGAGCCGATCTGCGCATCTCTACCAGCTTAGCTAAGCCTCGATTGCTTGGTTTTTATTGACATGTGATCTAGAGTTATTTGTTGGCTAGCTAACCCTGCTAAAAATGTTCTGTAAGAATCCTATAGGACAGTTCAATAGAATTTCTCTAGGACTTTAGTACCTGAAGTCCTATAGAAAAATGTTTTATTATAAATACTGTTGGTAGCAGTTCCAGAGAAAATCTCCATAGAACTTTTTTCCCAGCAGACCCTTCCTAATTTGCATCCCTGTAGCGCAACGGCCAATAGTGGACTACTCTGAAAAAGCCACCATTCATTGCCAGTTGGTCGGCCTATGACCGGGGTTTGAACTCTCACGGTGATAGATACTTCAGTTTTGCAATGCGGTGCTTTAACCCAGTGAGCTATCCGGCAGCTTGAACATTCATTGTTAGAAATAACCTTCAGAGCGGGTTCTACAGGAAATTTCTATGGAAATGGCGATTGTACTTCATCCTGATCAATTTGAATTGCTTTGCTGAACCCAACAGATGGCCCATTGTTGTCGCATATCTCAGGGTCTTAGGGAATTCAAAAGGAACGGAGTGCCTTCGCTGATAAGGAACGCAATGTTAGTAATCCTATTAGGTGACCATGATACATGTATAAAGATGGTGGGAATAAGCCTTTGCAGACCTCAAATTGTATTCAAATTCATTCTAAATCTGTATATAATCTGCAATTATATGCATGTTAATGGAAAGGGATAATTTGAGTGAATTTTTTAAATTAATGGAAAAGTTCAAAAGCTCATACTTTCAACATAATTCTGTCTTCGAATGCAAAAGAGGAGCGCCAGTTTTCCATTATAGCATAATAAAGTTGTAATGCCTTACATTTATATTTTTGAATTGCGGCCAAGGAAATGGAAAGAGGTCTTCATAAACCGTAACTGAAATACTGCAAAGTTGTGTGGTCAATCAGTCAATCAATCTCCTGATCAGAGAATCAATGAATTGGTATGTGCCTGGTACCCCATGTGCTTAAGCACACATTAAAGTTAAAAGGGCCAAGATTTCCATGCTACTTCAGAAAATGGACATCAGTGCTTATTGCACATTTTCATACCATTAGTCCAGTCTCTCACTTCTAGAACCCAGGTACACATAAGGTAAATTGACCCTTCGACAGAGCATTGCCAGGAGTCATAAGATGTCTTTTCCATTAAGCTTTTGTTTTATTAGAAGATCCTAAAGACAATCAAAGTCCTATAGAGCAGGTTTTTCTACTAGGGTATTCTATAGGAAGGTCTTATAGAACAGCAATAGGACTTTATAGGACTTTCTTTTCCTTAGAGGTGTTATATAGGTTTCTGTAGCAAATTCCTGTAGAACACATGGAAAATCCTATGTTCGATAGAGTTCCATTGCTGTTCTACAGAATTCCTTAGAAGTCCTATAGAACTTTTTTTGTAGGGAATTGGCCTAACTGAATTTCACCAAATAACTGGCAGTGTTCAACAATGCTGAGCACTAAAATTCTCAGATGTTACACAAAGATATGTATACCTGATGTTGTCTGTGCGTTGGGTCCTCTGCACTCGCTGCACATTACCCAGGCCATAGTGTGTTCGAGGTCTTTACCCACTACGTCACGGAAATCGTGAGGCCAAAAGCTTGTCATCATTGATTGATCACCTGCAACACAGAGCAGCCAGTCGGGGGTAATGCCCTGTGAGGAGAGATAACCTCTTCCACGGGAAAAAATAAAAAATAAATCATGACTTGAAATCAGTCGTCCTAGCTACACTCATTTCAATAAGGTTATGAGTACAGTTTTGTGATTAACTCGGAGGTATTTGTGTAATAAACAAACCCCCCCCCCTAATACAGATGCTGTTTTCTATACTGCCTTTACATCAATAAGTATCCCTTCTGTAGATGATGCATATGGTCATGTGATTCATGGTCATGCAAAGCGAACTTTTTCAAAAAATTTATAAGGGGCTTTACAAGTTGTGAATTACACTGAAACTATTGGAAAATCTTGTTTACTTCTCAAAGTAGACATTTTTAAATCAAAAAGATGAGAATAACAAGTAAATATATTTACATATAATAAATATTTCATTGACATGGGTCCTTTAAATTACATTGTCAACGGTTCTCAACAGATGGCACCGGTGGTGATCAACTCTGCCCATTTGCACAGTGCACTGACATGAATTTGCCAATTAGACTGTTCTGTAAATTACATCACAGGCATCACTTGGCTTGTCTGAGTAATGTCCAGCCTAGCAAAGGAGGAAAACTGGGTCCTGATTGTACATAATGCATGTCTAACATACTGAATTAAAATGACTGTATCCGCAGGCTTGATAACATAATTTATTTACATTCAATAACATCTCCTATCATCCCTCAACAGCTACCCACCAATGCAAAGATAGGTGAACAATTTACTGGATCTTTCACCTTTAAGAATACCACGGGTGTTCAAATGGATGACTGCAAATTGCTAGTAGAAGGTCTGGGCCTCTTCCAATTGGCGACCTTCGATGAAGGGTAAGCTTGGACGATATATTAACCTTGAACAGGGTAAACCTAAAAACTGGCACTCTTCAACTGTGTGGTCAGACATTCACAACATTAACTACAAATAAAACTGCATGAAGCTGAGGAATTAGGATAGATTTGCTTTTTGGTGCATAAATGGGGGAATAACGACTTGCATTTTCCTCTGAAGACAATGAATGCTTGACATAACCTTGTTTTGCCTTTTTTTGTATAGAATGTGCTGTATGCAGTTAGTAGGCTCAGCAGTGGTTGAGACCACACTAAATCTGTCAATCAGGACTGTTGGCTTGGTCTGATAGTTTTGATTCCTACCCCTTTAAAATGGAAGTAACGCTGCAATTTTTTTTCTCCATTGCAGGAATATTACAGTTAACAAGATCTTCAAGTCAGAAATACTGTGCACCCCATACCGAAAAGGAAAGCGTAAAATTATTGCCAGGATCATCTCTAACCAAATTAGTGGGATCACAGCTGAGGGATTTGTAAACGTGGAGTGAAAACCTATTGGCAGCTTCACTTTAAAGAGATGGGAGCGATATGCATGGTCTCTGGTGCAGGACAGAGCAGTATAAATAACAGGGTAAGAGTTATTTACGCAGAAATAGTAGTATACTCATTAATGGAAGAAATATGCACTGGAAAATATGTTTATGTGGGCAAGGGGATATCATACAATGGCAAATGTTTCACAAAACCATTAGTTTCCTTGGGTTAGACTTGACTTTAAGGTTTGCTGTGAATGTCAACCATATTCAAAACCTTGATTGTACAGTCATGCCAAATATTATTCATACCCCTACCAATTTTTGGGTTTTTTCGAGATATTTTTTGACAAACTAAATTTATTCTTGCACAAATGACACAGTAAGTTGACAGAAGGTTGTAAGAAGTACAGTAAACAATTTTTTGAGAAATGCAATACTTTTTAGTACTTTGACTGATTTACAAAAAATGCCATGTCAAGAATTATTCATACCCTTTTCCCAGGATTTGATTGCAAAGCCTTTACTCATGATTACAGCCTCCAAACGCTTCCTGTGGTTGATCACTTTCTACGCGTCTTCACAAGGCCCACTTTTGGCCCACTCCTCCTTGGTGAAATTCTCCAGATCCTTAAGGTTTGAGGGTTTCCTTGCCATGACCTTAGTCTTCAATTCCCTCCACAGATTCTGGATAGGATTGAGGTCGGGGCTCTGGCTTGGCCACTCCAAAATGTTCACTTTGTTGTCTGCTAACCATTTCTCGATGGATTTGGCTGTGTGTTTAGGATCATTATCCTGTTGGAAGATCCATTCCTTCCCAAGACCAAGTTGTTTGCCAAATTGCTTGATGTTTTCACAGAGGATCTGGATATCCTGGTCCTGTTTCATAATGCCATTAACTTTAACAAGGTTTCTGGGCCCGTTTGCTGAAAAGCAACCTCAGAACTTGATACTCTTGCCACCGTGTTTGACTGTTGGGACCGTGTTTTTCAGGTTGAGCGCTTCACCTTGCAGCCTTCTTACAGCCTTATGTCAACGTACTGTGTCATTTGTGTCTGAATAAATTTAATTTGTCAAAAAATATCTGGGAAAAACCCAAAAATTGGTTGGGGTATTAATTATTTTAGGCATGACTGTAAATTGTGGCATTTACTACCATTGTGCATTGGGATTTGCTGGATCTTATGTTTTCTTAAAATAAATCCTCATTGATTCTGGGTTACGGTGATGATGAGACTTGAAATAATATGGTAAAAAGGAGAAGGGGGATTGTAAAACCCATCATTCATTTTTGTTATAGTTGGCTATGAAATAAAAGACACAAATAAAGCATTTTAGCTTTACTGCTCCTCAGTAGTAAATCACATGTCTTCATAATTGAGAATACAAGTTGTATGGAAAGCAGGCAAAAGTCTCAGTTGAAACTGTCACACTTCAAGAGCAGCAGTGCAGAGAACTGTAATGAATTCAAGATAACACGATCCACACAAAGAACACGGACAAGCTGTACAGGCATCTTAATATAAAGAAGATTGGAATTTTCGATACAAGTACAAAGAGAATAATCAGAAGATGGTCCGAGGTCAGGTGAGTGCAAACAGGGACGTTAGTGGTCCAGCGTGGTGTAGCTGATGGGACTACATAGAGGTCAGTAATCGGGGAGTAAAGCCAAATGGATCACAGCATGCAGGGCAGATGCATGCTCAGTCTTAGATGAAGAGGAAACTGGATGTTCCACTCAGCAGGTCCACAGGCAAGGCGAAGAGTTTCCCCAGAAAATAGTGACTCACTTGCAAGAGTTCAAATATCAAAGATGAAAGGCAGCAGTCTTGCAAAGGCAAGACAAAAACCAGGAACATAGATACACAAAGATGACAGTTAACTTAGTGGAAAGAAGTATGCAGAGCAAGGTGTTGAAACACAAGGGGAGGGGTATAGAACTACACAGTAATTAAATAATGAGAATGAATTAACAAAACAAAAGCAACAAAGACGGCTAGACCACAGGGACTTAAGAAAACACTCAGGACGCGGCAGAGAACATTGTTTAGAGATGTGGGCCGCAATCCAAAAGGACATCAAAAAGCTGAGACACAGCACCAACTTGGAAAAAAAAAAAGTTTGTCTTGGGTGCTTCAGCGCTGGAAACGGGTAAGGAGGACCACTGAAAAGATGCCCGCACACCAAAAAATGAACTGCTGAAACTGCCATACAAAACTACAGACCGAGATCAATGCAAAAGTCAGACTTTTATAAAGACACAGTGCAATAACAAAGAGCACTGGGCAAATTTTTTAGTGCACTACATCTTAATAAGTCAAACTTTTTTTTTTGCATCGATCTCAGCCTGTGGATTTGTTTTGTGTGGCAGTTTTAGCCCATTTTTTGATGTGCGGGTATTAGTGATGCGCGGGTTGGCCCGGAACCCATGGGTCCCGCGGGTAAACCCGCGGGTCGGGCTGGTCGGGTCAATATTTTAATAACATCTAGCGGGTGTGGGAGGGTTGGGCCATACAGTGGCGACATCTAATTCCCACGAAATTGCGAATAAAAAGTTAAATAGGCTATCGGCCACTTCAGGGCCCTAGACATACAGCCTAGATAATATGCTCTTGTCAAACGATGTAACGCTACTTTAAGCAGGATAGAATGCCAATTGTACCTCTCCCTCTTCCGATGTACTCGCACTCACTGGTGCGCGGCTTAATCCTCCACGGTTAGACTAAGGATCTAAAGGTTGAATGATAGCTCATCTTATAAATCGTTCTGCAGTCAGCACCGAAATATTATATAGTAGTAGTAATTTTAATTAATTAATTAATTAATTACAATAACAGAAACTCCGAAAACTCAACATCTGATGCGGCTAGTTTTCATTAATAACACATACCTGTCAACTCTCACGTATTCGGCTTGAGTTTAAGTGGCATTTTTACGTTCCTCTGCAATTATTCCATCAACGCGTATGTAAGAGATTTTCGCGAGGAATTTAAGTACTTGTGCATGGAGGGTTTGAAGCAACGGAATTGCATAAAGACGTTTCAAATTATCTTATTCATTTAAACAATCATGAAACAAATGCATTGCTTCCAACCCCAATCCCTGAGTAAATAAAAGCGTGAGAAGTCTAGATTCGTAATCAGTAATACAAATGTATGTTAGCCTCCTTCCATATGCCCTGCAGGACAACAACATAAAATATGAAAGTCTGGTCTGCATGGTCTCATTAAAGTGAACGACAACTTTTACTTTGGTTGAAAGCCAACTTTCACTTTAAAAGTACTGTATATCTATTTTTTCTTCTTCTGTCGACCTACCACAAACATTTAATTTCTTTCCAAGCATACACTGCAAAAGCTAATGAGGATGTTGGCTGTTCTGGGGTTCTCAGTGGACAACTCCTTATTAAAGGAGACCTATTTTGCTATATTTCCAAATTTTCTCTGCCTGAAAAACCTCGTTGGGGTGGCTCTTCCACCATAGCCCCCACTCCCCTTGTGCCCACTTTCTTCTGACTGGCCAGCTCTGTGGAGGGCGGAGTTGGGCAGGACGAGGCAGCAGAACGCAGTTTTCTGGGTCGTCCTCCCCAGAGTGAAATGAGAGACACGGCTGCCATCTGATAAAGAATCGGCGGAGAAATTCCGAAATCTAAGGCTATACTTGAATGTAGATCTATTGAAATGAAGTTGCTCTAATAAATAGCGGCAAAAGTGGAGGACGCAGTGCGAAAGTCTGGCAGCTCAAGTTCGAACTTGCTATCGGCTACAGTTTGCAACGGCAACTGTGGTGAGTACAGCGGTTTTTCTACTCTATAGCTAGGATGCAGGGAAAGCTAGAATCCACCTCATATAGACACATTTGTAGAACAGGTCGACATACCCAGGTGTAGAACGGAGACCGTAGAAATCCCGTGGGTCTGAGTTCAGAGGGAAACAGTGAGGAGCAGCTAAAAGTGGACCAACAGCTTATGTACTGCTTCGGTGTGTATTAGGACCTGCTGGTTCTTGTGCATAGCTGTGGTGTGTCGTTAGCGTGGAGAAACTAACAGCTTCCGTGCTGGTATATGATGGAGGGGCGAAAGCTCCAGGCTAAACAGCCTTTTCAGAAATTGCATGTGGTAATGGTTTACTTATTGCTTTGGAATGACCAGCTTTTCCCTGCGGAAAATGGGCGTATTATGGATAGTGTGCGAGAGCAAGATAGAGCTCTGGTTATGTTATGAACATAATACAGGTTTTACAGACCTTAAGTTCCGTTTGCGTGAACCGTTGCTTATGTGGAGCTAGCGAATCGATCACTTTTACAGGAAAGAATTTAATATTCAATCGATGGCAATGCAGAGAAATCGTTTGTTATACCGGACACGTTACAGCCTGTGCGCTTCTCTATTGCTTTCACCGGTAGCATCAGAGAGCTTGCTAAGACATTGGAGATGTATCAGGCTGACCCCGGTCAAGTCAAGCGATCGTTTCACAAGCACCCAAAAATGAACCCCAAGCTTTGCAAAACCCGCGTCTGGTCTAACTGCACCTCTAGTGGCTACAATCAGGCAACTTTATGATGAAACTGTCAAATTGATGCTTATCAAAGTAACACAAGCATACCGATCATAATTACTGCATATAAGTTAACTAAGAGCATTTTTAATTAGCAGAGCAGGCGAACTAGCATGCAGTAGCTGATAAGCAGTCATGACTTTGAATGTAATCAGTCGCGCGAAAATTTCATTTCGTGCCCGGTGTGAAAGCTGTTTAACGTGCCTTGTAACGTGTAAAACACCAGTTAGACCCACCTGTAGCGCCATTGCAGCCTATCCCAGCATTTGGGGAGCCCTTCTCCACGGTCATTGTTGATTGTGTTGGTCCATTACCCAAGACTAGATCTGGAAATCAGTACTTGTTGACAATCATGTGTGCATCTACCAGATTCCCTGAGGCTATACCTCTATGCAACATCAGGGCAACTGCAATCTTGAAGGCTTTGATAAAGTTCTTAACATTGTTTGGCCTTCCCAGGGAAATTCAGTCAGACCAAGGTAGCAATTTCACTTCCGGGTTGTTTCAGCAGGTTCTGTATGAACTAGGTACGAAGCAGATTCTTTCCAGTGCCTATCATCCAGAGAGTCAGGGTGCCTTAGAGCTGTTTCATTCCACTCTCAAGACAATGATGAGGACATATGGTAATGACCATGAGAAAGACAGGGATGAAGGTGTTCATTTGCTGTTGTTTGCAGCTAGAGAAGCAGTGCAGGAGTCTACTGAATTCAGTCCGTTTGAGCTAGTGTTAAGCCATGAAGTGAGAGGACCTTTCCTATTGTTGAGTGAACAATGGCAAGAGAGAGTCTAACAGACTATAATGCGGCTCTATGTTAGCAAGTTCAAGGAAAGGCTGCGTGCAGCTTGTGACCTAGCCAAAGAGAACTTGAAATCAAGTCAGGGAAAAATGAAAACTTGGTATGATCATAAGGCTAGTAGCCGTGAGTTTAAACCAGGAGACAAGGTCCTTGTGTTGTGTTTTGTTTCCCTTGCAGTCCAATCCATTGCAGGCTAGATTTCATGGTCCTCATGAAATTCTGACAAAACTCAATGATCTCAATTACATTGTAAAGACTCCAGATAGGAGGAAGTCAAAACAATTGTGTCACATTAACATGCTGAAGCATTATCATGACAGAAATGCTAGGGTTGCAGCTGTCACTTCAGATCCTCCTATGCCTGAGACCTGTGAAGATGAGGGGGAGTTTCAAGATGATGAACCTGGAATTAAAGCTGAAGTTCTTTCATGCAAATTGTCAAATTCTGAAGTGTTGCAAAATCTTGATGTAAAACTCCAGCACTTAGAACCCTCACAGAAAGATCAGTTTGAGAGGTTGATCAAGAAATATAAATATCTATTTCCTGATGTTCCAAAGAGAGTTTCTATAGCCTGTCATGATGTAGATGTTGGTGATGCCAAACCAAGGAAACAGCATCCGTACCAGATGAATCCTGAAAAGAGAAAGATTGCTGAGAAAGAGGTGGAGTACATGTTAGAACATGATATTATCAGACCCTCCAACTCAGATTGGAGTTCACCCTGTGTGCTAGTTCCAAAACCTGATGGAAGTACTAGATTCTGTACAGATTATCGCAAAGTCAATGCTTTAACTAGAACTGATGCGTTTCCAATACCTAGGATTGATGATTGTATCGATAGAGTAAGGCAAGCAAAGTTTCTGACCAAGATTAATTTGTTGAAGGGTTTTTGGTGTGTGCCTTTAACTGAGAGGACCAAGAGCATCTCTGCTTTTGCCACACCATCTGGGTTGTACCAGTATGAAGTCCTACCCTTTCGCATGAAAAATGCCCCAGCCACGTTCCAAAGGATGATACAGTCTACAATCGCTGGATTGCCACACACGGGTGCGTACATCGACGACCTGATCACATGGAGTGACTCCTGGGAAGAACATCTGAAAGATGTAGAGACGTTATTCCAGCCCTTGACCCAGGCTAACCTGACTGTTAACCTGAACAAGAGTGACTTTGGTTGCGATACTGTCACGTATCTTGGCTACGTCATTGGCCAGGCTAAGGTGGCACCCATAAATTCTAAAGTCCAAGCCATCATGGACTTTTCAGTTCCTGATAACAAAAAAGCTTGCACCGCTTCCTTGGAATGATCGGGTACTACTGCAAGTTTTGCAAGAACTTTGCTGAGATTGCTCTCAGTCTCACCAACCAACTGAAGAAAGGCGTAAAGTTCACTTGGTATGAAGACTGCCAAAGAGCCGTCGATCGCCTGAAGTCTCTGCTGTGTCACTTCCCCGTGCTCAAATCTCCTGACTTCAACAAACCATTCTCCATCGCGGTCGATGCTAGCGACCAAGCTTGGGGATCTGTGCTCCTTGGGAGTAGTGACTCTGATGACATTGAGCATCCCGTGGCATACTTCTCCAGGAAGTTCAATCGCCACCAAAAGAACTATTTCACAATAGAGGAGGAGCTGTTGGCTCTGGTTCTATCCTAACAACACTTTAAGGTTTATGTTTGTATAGGGCAAAAGCCAATGATTGTATATACTGACCACAATCCGTTAATGTTTTTGAGGAAAATAGAAAAACAAGAATCGGAGATTATTGGAGTTTGATTTTACAGGAGTTTGACTCGGAAATTAAGCATGTAAAGGTACTGACAATTGCTGGTTGCTTATCCCGTGTTTGAGTATGTGTATATATCACGTGTTTATTAGCATATTGTATTATATGCATATAAATACAAGTATCTACTTAACCATTTTTGTATTGAAAAGAAAAATTTTGCCTTTGAGTCAAAATTTTTCCCTTTTGGAATGGAGGTGTAATGTGAAAAAAAGCTACTAGGTGGCAGTATTAACATTTTTTTTGTTAAGCCCAGTCTCGTGCTAGGTTTTGGGCATGTCCTGGGCATGTCTGAGAGGGGCAGTCCCAGAGAATTGAAAAAAGTCTAAAAGGTGGGAAGTGGCTGAAAAAGAGTATACAAGGAGAAAAATTGAGAGAGTAAAGTAGTAGGAGAAATTGCAAGGAGAAGGATACATTTGACCAGACCTGTCACTCTTTTCAAGACCTGTGAAGTTTTTTTTGTGGATTTTTGCCTGTGTTGGAGCATTTTCCTCACCCAGATCATCGCAAAGCAGCCCCAAGGGACTGTAAATATCTCAGTTTTGTTTATATCAATTTTGGTCAGTTTTTGTTTGTTTCATTAAATCTGTCTAAGTTTTTTTTAAATTTTGTCTGTCATCCCTTGCCGTCTGATAGGTCATAACAAATTGGGGCCATAACAGCCTATAACGCCAGTATTCGCATCTTTGCATTGACTTTGAATGTAGCTAAACTGTCGCACGAAAAATTCGTTTAGCGTCCGGTGTGAAAGGGGCTTGAGTACCCATAATGAAAGTTTTTGCATTTTTGCATTGACATTGAATGCAATCAGTCGCGCTAAAAATTTGTTTTGCGTCCGATATGAAAGCAGCTTTATGGATAGTACGCGACAGCTAGAGAGAGCTTGGTTGTGAACATAATAAAGGTTTTGCAGACTGTAAGTTCCTTTAGCGTGGACAAGTTGCTTATATGGAGCTAGCGAATCGATCACTTCTACAGGAAAGAATTACCTATTTAATCTCCGCTTTTTTAAGATTTCTTTTAGCCACAAAAATTTCTAAAGGGGGATGACATTATGTCAAGGTAGTTGAGAGAAATCATTTGTTATACCGGTAGAGCTTCTGCGTTTCACATTGCTTTCACGGTTGCATCAAAGAGCTTGCTAAGACATTTGTGAAGTATTCGGCAGATCCCAGTCATGGATAAGTGAAGCGATCACTAACTGTAGTGGCTACAATCGGGCAACGTTATGATGAAACTGCCACATTGATACTTACCAAAGTAACACAAGCATACCGATCAGAATTACTGCATATAATTTAACCAGGAGCATTTTTAGTTAGCACGGCACGCAAACTAACATGCAGTAGCTGGTAACTGAGCGGTCATAACCGCAGAGACAAAGCCTCGCAATGCAGGTTTTACAGACCGCAAGTTCTGTTACTGTGAACATTTGTACCAAGCATCCAAATTACAAACAAGTATTAAAAGCTTCAAATGAGGTTTTTGTTCACACATCTTCAGTAGAATTTCCCCTGATATCACTCTTGCATATTTAGGACACAAATAATAGCAATTGGCTACGTTAGCCGCTATGCTACAGCCACAATCAACTGGCTATCACATCAGGTTGGCTTATGCAGTGAAAGCAACTTACAGCTTCAGTGTCTGTGAGTCACAGACAGTGGCGTCTGATACAGGCTTTATCTTCAGTTATTTTACAAAGCCTGCGTTTGAGGCCATTAGTTAGTGCTAACTATTGGAAGTGGTCCTACTAGCCACCCGTAACACGTTAGCTACACTTACATTATTTGCGGTTATATCATTACTTACAGCTCGTGGCTCCGAGCGCTTGATCGATGCAGCTGCTTCAGGTTTGAGAAGCAGCTGAAACACTTATCCTGTGTCGAATTATCGTTTATTTCTAAAGCTGTCTTTGGTGAAATGCTGAGCACAAGCAGCTAACGTTCCCTTTGGCCCAGGCTGTTTGCTGCCAGCAAAGAAATAAAAAAGCTACCCACTGATTTCTGGTGGTATGCTGTTTTGGAAGAGAAATAAGTGTTTTTCTTGCGTAAACAGACAAGCAGCTTGGGGAGAGATACTGACAAAAATGCACCTCAAATGATCTGCGGTTCTTCTTTTGCATTTCCAAGTGTCAACGCTACTAAGGCATAGTGTAATCTGCTGTTAGCGCCTGCTAGAATAGTTTCCGGTGTAGGCAGGTCCAGCGCCGTGATTGGCTCTGGCTAGGTCTGTACTAATTGGACGGCACAACCTGATGTCAGGTTTGGCCCAGATCTTGTGATGATATTGGGAGGAGCTGTTCAGAAAGGAAATCATGTTCACAAAATCACGTTCTTGGATTACAGCAAAACTCCTGTATAGTATGTTTTTCAGAGGTTGAGTATGGACAACTAACATTATAACATTACTAATATGTATTAAAAGAAAGATCAGCATAATAGGTCTCCTTTAAATGATCTCATTGAGGTAGAATGCCCAAAGGACAAGCAGCAAATGTTTCACCCCAGGTCTTGATAAGGAATATCGACAATGGCAGACAGTGCAAGACTGATTGCCACATAATTTAGGGCGATAGGAATTTCAGTAGCCAGGATTTTCTTTGCTTCATTCTATACATCTGTTCAATCGTGCCACAAGTCGGCCTGGATCTGTATTGTATGCTGGGCAATTTCCATGACTGCTTAGCGTATCTTAAGGATTTTTAAGTTACAATCCATGGCTTTCACTTTGAAAAATAATCTCATCTAGTTTGCAGACTTAGCTCTGAATCTAATAGGAGGACAACTTGCCAATAAGACAGGCTCACCGGTATGGCTGGGAATTCAAATTGGCTGAGAAGACAACAGATGGGTTCATACAGATTTAATAAGGCAGCAGTTGAGAGAAGGGGAGAACTGAATATTCCCTTTAATGTCATGTTTCAGTTCCAAAAACATTCCTTCAGCTTAAAACGTCACCTGTTCCAATTGCTTTTTTCATGTCCTCCAGAGGCTCACAACCTCCATCCACATTGAGACACATCAGTTAGTGAAATACAGATACTGCACGCAATATGTACAGATTTACATGAAAAACTCTTCATGCACAAGTTAACTTATGCAATGGAACATATTACGGTAGGGCTATTCAACCTTATCCTGAAAAGGCCACTGTGGGTGCAGGCTTTCAGCCGAGCCAAGCACTTGCACACCTGATACTACTCATCAACCCCAAGAGTCTCTGCAAAAGAGCTTGATTATTAGAATCAGGTGTGTAGCAGCTTGGTTGGAATGAAAGCCTGCACCAACAGTGGCCCTTTCTGGATAATGTTGCATAGCCCTGCAATCCGGCAACCCCAACAGTATAGCCCATCCACCAAGATAACTGTTTCCCTTTTTTCAGACAAAATAGACTTAAAATAATTCTGATGCATAGCTGATGGCAGCAAAAAAGGCACTCTTGGTCCAAGTTATGTATAAAAGAAAAAAATTTTGATTACAATAAAATGGGCAAAGAATATCTACTCCAAGGCCACAAATATACTGATGGACTTTGAAAACTTATAAGTCTGACTTGACAGAAATATTATAGTTGGGTTCGGGGAATTTTAATTAGATGATCACATAATTCATACACAGTTGTCTTTGAGTAAGGAGACACAACAGTGCGTGAGGTCATGATCTTGTTTGTGTCTGTGGAGCACGATTTGAGGAATTAGCGATGTAACCTCGCCCGGCTTCACTGATCACAATTGCAATGCTGTCAAATTCCTTAAAATAATCCTTGAGGTCATTAAGGCCAGTACCTGGGAGTATTTGTTCAAAGACACTACGAGCGCCATGCCTCGCCTTCCAGACCCCAATGTGATCAAGCCATTGGGCTGTGGATGGCTGGAACATTCCGAAATCGCATCGCCCAGCATTTTGGGGTAAGCCAACCCAGAATCTCCAACCTTGTGGCTTGTTACCAGGAGACTGGAAGCACCAATGATCGACCCTGACCTGGTCAGCCATGGGTCACTACCCCAGCCCAGGACAATCAGATTCACCTCGTCCACCTGAGAGATTGGTTTTGAACCTGCACCAGGACCGCTCAGAGGACCCTAGGAATCCACAGACCAAGGATCAGCAGAGGAACAGTGAGTCCCCGACTTGCAGAGCGAGGGATCAGAGCCCACAGGGCATGTGTTGGAATGCAGCTTAATGCACGGCGCAGGGCTACCAGGCTTCGCTAAGTTGAAGAATATGGTCAGAGACGAGTCCCCAACAGATTCTGGAGGAATGTTGCCTTCAGTGATGAGTCCAGATTTTGTCTGTACTAGAGATGAACCGAATTTTCAGCCACCAAAAATTTTCGGCCGAATGGAAAAAAAATAAAAAATGCATTTTCGGTTTTCGGCCGAAAGACTTAACACCGAAGCAATACGGCCAAAACAGGATGTTGTGATGACCCAAGCAAAAACCGCAGCCAGCACGCGCCTGTCCGGACTCTAATTCCTTCAATTTTGTGAAATATTTGTGTGTTTAAATCAAGGGACAGGCACTACCGTCACCACGTTATGGCACTAAAGTCCGCGAGTGCTCATAGCAGCTGGTGCTGTGTCCGATTCGGTTGCACATTAAATAACGTAGCGTACCACCTGAAAACGCAAAGCAACAATATCTGTAAAGGGCATAGAGTATTCATAGAAAAAGGCAATATATTCTCAAGGCATTTGTGTAACATCAGTATTCCATAATGTAACTAAGCTTATGCCGTCGAAGGCGACAGCTGAGGGTATATCCCCGAATGCCCCCAATCCTCCAATTCCCCAATCTTTGAATAGACCTTGAATAGACTTTCATTTGAACTTAATTTCAGGTCATTCGGTCAAATGGTTCTGACGATATGGCCAAAATGGTAATTTTCCATCACAAAGCACCACCTGGTGGCAAAATATTGAACCATTCAGGTACAATGTCATCATGTGACACGTTGTGAGGTCATGACCTTGCAGTTGCACATAGTTTCATGTCAATTGGAGAAATAGTTCCAAAGATGTAGCAAAAATGGTGAAGTTTGTGACAAAGCTCCACCTTGTGTCAAAATTTTGAACCAAACAGGTAGAATGTCATTGTGGGACACATCCTCAGGTGATAACCTTTCATTTGCACTTGATTTGAGGTCAATCGGACAAATATTTCCAGAGATATGATGAAAACTGTGATTTTTTTCAGTTTTTGGCACCTGGTGGCCAATCTAGAAATTGTAAATTGTCCAAAATCGAATCAGTTCTTCCTCTTTATGATACTTACTTATGTGCAAAACTTTAAATTTGTAATTGAAATATTACTGAAGTTATCGCGGAACAGTGATTTTTTTCAGTTTTTGGCCCCTGGTGGCCGATCTAGAAATATTAAATTGTCCAAAATCAAATCAGTTCTTCCTCTTTATGATACTTACTTATATGCAAAAGTTGGAATTTCTAATAGAAATATTACTGCAGTTATTGCGTTAACATGTAAATCAGTTTTTGGCCCCTGATGGCCAATCTAGACATCATAAATTGTCCAAAATCGAATCAGTTCTTCCTCTTTATGATACTTACTTATGTGCAAAATTTGGAATTTGTAATTGAAATATTACTGAAGGTATCGCGTTTACACGTAGTGCGACGGCAGCTGTCGTACCAAAAACATAATATCCCCCGGAACGCGTTCGTGGATATAATTATTACAACCCCTGGAAGAAAATATGAAATTACCACACACCGAGGATGTTAATTTACCTTTTGCCTTCATAAAAAAGCAAATAACACGACAAAACTGTTATTGTTTATTAGCTCGACATTCAGGCTTCATAAACATTTGACTTAGAAATTGAAGGCAAAACATGTAGCAAATGCGCAAATCACAGGAGATGGCAGAATATTAGAATTTATTGCTTAACGATGTGTCATCTCATCTGTGATACCTTTCCTAAGAACAAAACGCTTCATCAGCACCCGTAAAGTTATTTTCCATGCAATTTTCATAAAATAGGGGTAGCATAATAACTTTCTCAAGGGGAATTAAGGGAACACTGTTACTTCTAATTTCGCTACAAACAGGGTCACAGGCAAAGAAACGCATTTCATAAATGCAGCAGCTTTGAACAAACGCAACCTTGTTTGAAAGGTAAGGCAATGCACAGTATATTTTTATGTATCAAGCTGCCTAAAGCAACACACTTTTCAAAAATGCAATTTGAAGACCTGCTTCAATGATGGCAAGCGAAGCCAGTTTCCTAGCGATAATGTGGAAGCGATTTGTCTTTCGCAGAGAAGGTTCTCTCTGACTAATCAGTGGGCTGCTGTGTTGCCACGTAACATTTAATTGTACAATTTTTCAGCAGCCAGTAATAGGCCAGTCAGTTACAGGCCTGTAGGTAATTAATGAGTGCGACCAAGTAAAACATTTTATTTATCATTTTATTTTATATTGCGTTTTGTTGGAATGTCAGAGCTAAATAAATATTTTCATTATTTTGCATTTCATTTATTCTTTGAAGCATGAATATTAATTTATACAATTGCAATGCCTTGACTTTTGTCAAGTACAGTCATAGCCATTAACAATGGCACTAAAAATTGACATTATAATTTCTTTCGGTTTTCGGCCAAGCGTTTTTAATTTTCGGTTTCGGCCAAAAACTTAAATTTCGGTGCATCCCTAGTCAGTACCGACATGATGGAAGACAGTCAACAGACGGCGTGGTGAGAGATACGCGGCCCCCTGCATTGCTGAGACAGATCGCTTTGGAGGAAGCTCGGTTAAGGTCTGGGGTGCCATTCGGTGCGGCTAGAGGTCCGACCTGGTCATAATCAATGGAAATCTTAATGCAGCCCGCTACAGTGACCTTGTCACCCTGAGGTCACTTTCATGCTAGACAACGCACAACCTCACTCAGCACGTGTGACCCAGCAGCTCCTGGCCCATGCGAGTCATGGAATGGCCACCTTTCAGCCCTGACATGAAGTGCATCGAGCATGTGAGGGACCTGTTGGATCAGCGGATTTGGCGACGCACTCCAGTGCCCAGTACGAGGGCGGAGCTCCAAGAAGCCCTTCTCCGGGAGTGGCAGGCGATTCCCCAGCAACAGGTCAATAGAATGGTGCTGTGCATGCCAAGACAAGTGATGGCTTTGTTGCACGCACGTGGCGGTTACACTCGGCACTGAGATTGGAGTTGATCTTTGTTGTTATCTCTGCGCTTCCGGAAAAGCGAAGAGATCTTGTAATACAGTTCAGCATCTGTCTGTCCATTCATACATCCGAAACAGTAACTCCTCCTAGTTCCTTATGCATTCAGTTAGGACACTCAAATTATTACAGGAGGTGCATGGAATGAGCCATCATCAAATAACAGATGGGTTTTTGATCTGACCACATTTTGACCATTTTCTAGGTCAAATGGCGTCAGGTGTGCAAATCGTTGAAAAGGACGGCACGTTTTGTTTTACTCAATGTAGAAAATTGGTATGGATATGTATCTTGGTGATGGCAAACTGCGTGCCAAAAATCACTGTTCTGTAATTCATATTTTTACCACTAGAGGGCTTTTTGTGAAAAAAGAAAAATGGCCATATCTACCTGTGATGGTGCGCCATTGACATCATTGTTGATTCTTTTGTCGTTCTTTTTTTGTTGATGTTATCTGACATTTTGTCGAAGTTGATGTTATGGGTAAAGTCAATAAATGGTGACAAATTTGAACCAGAGTTTGGCTACAATTCTGGTTATAAGTTTTTAAAGTCCATCAGTGTAATATTGCCGCTGAAATTCTTCATACCCTAGTGCTGTTAAAACATCAGTAAAAAAATATAAATAACATACAGTATTTGCTCAGTAGACACCCAGATTTTAGGTGATGTCTCCAGATATTGTATACAAATTTTCCAATCGAACAGCTGGATGCTAAATGAAGCCAAATAAGTTGCTTATTGTTACGTATAAGAGTGATGCCAGTGTTCCAGCTACGGAATCAACCCAGCACCATTTCGAGTAAAAATTCATATGCTTGCCCAAAATAATGCCACTGTGAAGCTGTGACTCATTTGCTCAGTTCAACCTGTGAATACAAAAAGCCCTTAGAGTAAATGGATCTTTCAATTTCCTGAGTTGGTCTTCATGCACTGTGGACATACGGCAGCACACACACATGGGCTTAACACTCCAGAGGGATCTCAATCATGTCCTCTTCAATGATTTCCCCTCGGGGAGCTTCGTGGAGGTGAGAGGAAGGATGTTCCTTGCAGCTGAGGTCGGTGAAGGGGCTGAGCCAGGCCAAGGAAAATGCACCTCCAAAGGCTGCCTTCATACCCTCCCATTGCCTCACTTTCTCCCAGGTAGCAGTTTCACGTTTCAGTCGTTCAATGCCCTGGAAGGACAAAACCCAACCCAGAAATCAGGCATGAAATCTTTTTGGTTTGCCAAGAACTATTTTTCAGCTGGAAATACTCACCTTGCAAAATAAATATAGGATACAAGTCTAGAAACTGCAAACCCCAATAGGACATATACTGCGTAAGTAAAGTGAATAAATAAACAAAAGAATCAGGACATGCAAATGAATTAAAAAGAATGGGTGAAAGTGTGCCATTCCTCCAGATGAAAAACTTGAGCATCCAGAATTACAAGCCCAGCCCCAAATACCTACTGGGCTTCGAGCTGCAGGCCTTAAAAACCTAGAGGTCTCAAAACTGTGAAATGGTGTGGGCCAATAAGGCAATAAGACTCGTTCATCCCATAATCCTCCATCACAGCATTATTTTTAGTGGCACACAACAAGCATGGACTCCACGAACTTTGGAAATCCCTCATTTTGAAGGAATTGTATTGCATATACAGGGCATGCTTACACTATTAAAAACTGTTCAGCCCAACAAGAAATCAACACTCAGCTACTTGTGAAAATCTGTTTCCATTATCCTCATTTTCCCTTCAAGTAATATTATATAAACATATTTATTTAACATGGATTGCCCAAGTAGCGCCAAGCGTCGAGGGGCTTTCCAGTACAAAACAGATATACATATATTACAAGACACACAGGACAAACAAATAAAAACAGTGATACAATATGATACAATGCAGTCGCGAGATGTAAGCAAGGAAAACAACAAATCTTATGTAATCCAGAGACAAAATATATACACTTTGATAGAAATCAATGACGGAAACACTAGGCATAGAAGTAGTAGAGGATGTAAAAATAGAAGTGCTAAAATACAAAATGACCAAGAAGTAATACATGCTATGAAAAACGCTTAGTGTTTAGAATGAAGTGTTGGAAGGTTTTAAAAATATGCATGTTTAAATTAACATTCATTTCTTTAGAACCAAATAGTAACAGTTCAATAAACATGTTTGCATTCAGCCTGGGCATCATAAGATGGAGCAGCCCAGGGGTTACATATTACATTGAAATACTGGTTATTTGGACATTGAGTTCCTTATGACTGATTTTGTTTTTTTTTTTTGGGAGAGTGGACAAATATAAAATGCTGCAGAAACAGCCAGCTATTTTACAAGGACATTCAGCCCTCTTCCTCCAAGCTTTGGTGGAACACGTGCTCGTGCTCTTGCAGAGATTTTCATTCTCCTGTTCAGATATGAAGTAAAATGGACGTTACACGGCTTGCTATCAGAATAAAAGGACAGCACTTGACGGCCTACAAAGTTAACAGCCGATGTTAAAACACTGCACAGAACAAGATACCTGCCAGTCTCGATTAGGTCACTTCAGTAGAAGCACCAATTTCTACAAGTACAGAAAAATTTTGAGTAAAAATACTACCCGCACACGTGAATTGGCAGTTTGACTTCTGGTCGTCTGACGTGCGAGCTAACTTCTCAGTGTTTACCTAATTTGGATCTGTCAAACCCAGGCATGCTCAGTTATCGTGACACAGCTCCTTTAAATTTGATAGACTTGGCAATGTTCCCCATTCTTCCCCATACTCAGAGATTCAGAAAATAATGGCCATTGGAGTAGGTATAGCTCCTTAGTTCAAGCAGAGCAAACATTACATAGTCATGCAGATCTAGTAACCTAGAAACACAGGAATATTCATAAATGATGTCCCTTAGAACTGCACGATTCTGTAAAAATTGTGAATCACGATTTTTTTGTTTAGAATTGAGATCATGATTCTTTGGCATGATTTTTTCCCCCCCCCACAAACTGAAATGTTTATTGTCGTCATTAAAAAAAACTGGCCACTAAAGTGCAGTTAAAAAAAAAAGACAAAATAAGCAAAATAAGTGCACCTTAAGTGCTCTTTGACTCCACATGGCCCTGAACTAGGGATGCAACAATGTAAAACCACAATCCAGGAGATGATACGGCTCATTTATAATGTCATATCAAACAGGCAGGTACCGATGCGAGTCCATCCGAGGAACATTTGCACACAAACAAAAGCCTGCACAGGAAGAAAGCAGCACGCCGACTGCATTCCAGCATAGACCAAGATTAGTTTTGGGGCAACCCTTTAAAGCCAAACCATCATCTACCTGCTGTCTTGAAAAAATGGCTATCAAACTTCAGTGGCTGTTTAAAATGCTTCTGGTGCTTTGAAGTCAGCTCCATCACCTTGACATAATTAGCACACCCTAAATCTATTCCTAAGTAGCTACTTTGCCAAACTTTTTACTGTTTACACCTGGGGCAGCCATCTTTAAATGTTAACTCGGGGGTACTGAAGATTCTCCGACTTTCCGAGTCGGAAATCCGACCTCTGGGGGCGTTCCAGTTGAAACATCCGACTCTAAACTCCGAAATTCCGACTTCCGAGCACAAACGGAACGCAGCATAAAGCTGCTTTTCCACGGAACAGGAAACGTTTTTTTCGCACAACAGGTAGCTAACATGCATAGTCAATGCAAAGACAAGAAAACATCACGTGTATTCGCTTCCTCGCATTGATTTTGAATGCACTAATCTGTCATGCGAATAATTCGTTTCGCGTGCGGTGGACAGCAGCTTAAAAATCAAGCAATTTATTCAGCCAACAAGTACAACTGGTATATAGCCTATAATGATTAAAAAGCGATAATAAAAAGTGGACCAAACAGGCATCCGTCTAAGTGTGCCAATAACAATAAAACCATTTTAATATGGCCCTGGTTTTCAAAAACATAACAATATAGGCCGACGCATGTGGAAAACATTTCATTAAGCGCATCCACAGCAAGGTGTGATTTACAAAACCCAAAACCAGTGAAGTTGGCACGTTGTGTAAATCGTAAATAAAAACAGAATATAATGATTTGCAAATCCTTTTCAACCTATATTCAATTGAATACACTGCAAAGACAAGTTACTTAATGTTCGAACAGGTAAACTTTGTAATTTTTTGCAAATATTAGCTCATTTGGAATTTGATGCCTGCAACATGTTTCAAAAAAGCTGGCACAAGTGGCAAGAAAGACTGAGAGAGTTGAGGAATGCTCATCTAACACTTATGTGGAACATCCCACAGGTGAACGGGCTAATTGGGAACAGGCGGGTGCCATGATTGGGTATAAAAGCAGCTTCCCTGAAATGCTCAGTCATTCACAAACAAGGATGGGGCGAGGGTCACCACTTAGTGAACAAATGCGTGAGCTGATTGTCAAACAGTTTAAAAACAACATTCCTCAACGAGCTATTGCAAGAAATTTAGGAATTTCATCATCTACGGTCCGTAATATCGTCAAAAGGTTCAGAGAATCTGGAGAAATCACTGCACATAAGCGACAAGGCTGAAAAACTAACATTGAATGCCCGTGACCTTCGATCCCTCAGGCGGTACTGCATCAAAAACCAACATCAGTGTGTAAAGGACATCACCACATGGGCTCAGGAACACTTCAGAAAACCACTGTCAGTAACTACAGTTCGTTGCTACATCTGCAAGTGCAAGTTAAAACTCTACAATGCAAAGCGAAAGCCATTTATCAACAGCACCCAGGAACACCGCCGGCTTCGCTGGGCCCAAGCTCATCTAAGATGGACTGATGCAAAGTGGAAAAGTGTTCTGTGGTCTGACGAGTCCACATTTCAAATTGTTTTTGGAAACTGTGGACGTCGTGTCCTCCGGACCAAAGAGGAAAAGAACCATCCAGACTGTTATAGGCGCAAAGTTCAAAAACCAGCATCTGTGATGGTATGGGGGTGTTTTAGTGCCCAAGGCATGGGCAACTTACACATATGTGAAGGCACCATTAATGGTGAAAGGTACATACAGGTTTTGGAGCAACATATGTTGCCATCCAAGCAACGTCTTTTTCATAGACGCCCCTGCTTATTTCAGCAAGACAATGCCAAGCCACATTCTGCACGTGTTACAACAGCATGGCTCCGTAGTAAAAGAGTGCGGGTACTAGACTGGCCTGCCTGTAGTCCAGACCTGTCTCCCATTGAAAATGTGTGGCGCATTACGAAACGTAAAATACAACAACGGACTGTTGAACAACTTAAGCTGTACATCAAGCAAGAATGGGAAAGAGTTCCACCTAAAAAACTTCAAAAATTGGTCTCCTCAGTTCCCAAACGTTTACTGAGTGTCGATAAAAGGAAAGGCGATGCTGCCGGGTTAAGGCACTGAGGTTAAGGCAGAGGTGATCACCACGTCGCGAGTTCGAGCCCCGGCGTACCCACCGGCAGGGGTCGGCAGCTTTTTCAGAGTAGCGCACAATTGGCTATCGCGCTACAGGGTTTCAAATCGGGAAGGGACTGCCGGATTTGGGTATATAATAACAGCCTTGTTAGTTGCTCCAGCGCCTCCTGTTGGCCAGACAGGCGCTCGTCAGAAAGACTCCGGGTTGGTTCATGTCCGGGTATCCTCCGCCCTAGTTCTGAACTTGCGAAGATTCAACCAATGAGTGTATAAGAATCAGTGGCAGACAGGCACGTGCTTCGGAGGAGAGCCGTGAACTGTCTCACTATCCTAAGTTGGCAGCAAGGGGTCGCATACGAGCAAGCTTTGTACATAGTTCCCCAATTGGGCATTCCAGATTCGGGTGGGATTGGAGATGCCAAATTTATAAAAAGAAAAAAAAAGGAAAGGCGATGTAACACAGTGGTAAAAAGGCCCCTGTGCCAACTTTTGTGCAATGTGTTGCTGCCTTTAAATTCTAAGTTAATGATTATTTGCAAAAAAAAAAAAAACTTTTTCTCAGTTTGAATATTAAACATCTTGTCTTTGCAGTGTATTCAATTGAATATAAGTTGAAGAGGATTTGCAAATCATTGTATTCTGTTTTTATCTACGATTTTCATAACGTGCCAACTTCACTGGTTTTGGGTTTTATAAAAGGAGGAGTACGAAACACAGCGGTTCCTTGACTGAGAATCAAGATCCTGGATGAAGCAATGACAAATGAAGTGTTCCAGCTTGCTTCTCAACACGGGCATCAATGACTTCATCCGCGGTTTAAAATAATTTTCCTTGATCAACTTCAACATGTTTTCCAATGATTATAATAAGCAATCTGCAGTTAAACATGCAGCTTCCTCCTTAACCCCTTTGCGCACAAGCCACATCTGGCTTTTTAGGTGTTACCTGATTTAAGGCTTTATAATTCAAGAATGCAGCTTTACAGACAGAAAAACTTTGGCTCAATTGAGTCTAGACACTTGAAGCATTTAGACTCCCATCGTATTTCAGTTTATTTTTATGATTTTGGCGGAGAAAAGGGGCTGCAAACATAAAAAATCTTCATGAGAATTCACCATTGAAATAGCAAAAAAAAAAATAATACTGACAAATGAAAAACTGCTGGGGCTTAAATCTATACATTTCTGGGATCATAAACTTCTTGACCACAAGTACAATTCATCTTGAACATTACATTCTAGATTACCCGCTTAATTAGCCAAATTACACAGCTATCTAGGTGTCTCCCCAAAGTCCGAGATCCATCAAAATGGTTCATTGTCAAATCATACATTAATCATATATATAACACAAATTAACTTTTGGGGCATGAATTTCAGCATGAACTTATGATTGAACACTTCAAGCCGGTTTCGTGTGTTTTTGTTTCGTTGATATCCATCATTTTCAGCTGCGCAACCGTGGCCAACATTCGAAGAACACAACCGACCTTACTTTTACGCTTAGCTTTGTATCCTATTCTTATTGTCCGATCAATGTTTTTCAGTTATTGAGGAAAGTTTAAACACTCGGGAATTGGATAAGAAACGAGTCTATCAATACATCGTTACCGGGGAAGCTTCACCAGGGCGTGAACTATAACTGTAGAGTTACGCAGATGAATCTGAGTATATAATTAAGTGACTGGCTATAAACAACAGTACTTGGGTGGACAGAAGGGAGCACTGAATTTGTCAATGGAGGAATATATGCGTTAATCCATGGGAGGTAACTACGCATATTATGTGTGTGATGACTGTAATTGACAGTAGAATGTGAGAGAATCAATACTATGTCTGATTTTTTGCTTCATAAAACGTATTTTTTTAACCACTAATTGGAATACTGTTGGCTCACTGAAGATAAAATGGTTGCTACAGTTTTTTTCTGTCGCAAGTGATAATTTTTTAAAACTACTGGATCGATACTATGGGCAAGGATATTGACCAGTTTGCACATCAGGCTTAGTTGAGGAGTTTAATTCATGCTACTCCTGAAAAACAGGGACTGGAGGGAACTTCTCCATACTCTAAGTCGCGTTTCAGCTGTGCCTGCTTGTGAATATTCGATAGCTGATCCGGGGGTGCCATCTCGTGGTCGAGTACTGTAACTAAGTGCTTAAATTTGCATACCTGTAGACACCAGAGACTACATCTGCAGAAAGGGGTTAATGTAATGCTGCAATGATCAAATAGAATATTTTAGTCAAAAAATGTTCAATTCACTTCGCAAAAAAGTTCAACTACTATGTTAACTTCCCTTTCCCCTTACCATAATCATAATCTTGCGGTCCACCAATGGTCCCTATCAGACTTGAAAGAGCTTGAAAGGATCTGCAGTAAAGACTGGCAGAAAAATCCCCAATTCCAGATGTGCAAAGCTTTTAGCATTTACCAAAGGCTTGAAGCGGTCATCACAGCCAAAGTTACGTCAACTAGGTAATGAGTAAAGGTCTGAATATTTATGTAGTTGTGATGTTTGAGTTTTTCCTTTCTAATACATTTGTTTTTCTAAAACTGTTTTTGCTTTGCCAATATGGCGCATTGAGTGCAGATTTATGATGGAAAAACAGACCATTCTGAGGTAAAAAATCCTATATAACAAGTACATGGTAATGGATATGTTTTTCTAGGAATCAAATCATATATTCAGCGATATTCATGAGTGTAATGCAAGAGAGTGGGGAGGAAAATTTCATACATTCTCTTGGCAAGTCAATTGCAAAATATATTGTACACTGTAGTAGTCCTTTTTAAAGCTGATTTTTGTAGGATACTCCAAGTCACTATTATACCAATTCATACTGGGTCCTAACAAAATAAGCATGTGGAATTTGGGAGAATGATTACCATTTTTCATATGATTTATTTATTTATTTTTTTTAAAGACCTGTCCAAATCACTGAACCGCCTTGTGAAAACTATTCACTCTGGGGTCTATTCTCCCATTTGCGCGCAAGTCCTTTTTTACGCGATTCGAGTTACGCGTATTCTCCCCTACTCGCTTCGATCACGCCCACAGCGCTTAACTTCAGAATGTAGGCGGCCTTATGAAAGAGGTGTGACTGATCCAAAAGAGAATCAGACTCTGTACAAAGCTTGTTGATTATGGCCATCAGGAAAACAAGGAACATGATTAACCATGAAAATGCAGTTGTGGTCCATAGAAAACGCAAACCAGACTTTAAATTTGAATATCGTGGGCCTGCTGATAAAACCTCGTATCTCCAAACTGATAAGAAACAAAAACTTGTATTATCACTATTCTTACATGCAGAATTAAACATTTTTAAATTTCAAATTATATTTATTTCAAATATTTATTGTATTTTTTGGCATTTCAAGCAGTTGCGCAGTACATAGGCATCATGGGCCGAGCCAGGGAATTTGGCGCTGATGCTTAATATGCGCGTATCAGGATCGCACACAACCTGAACATTAATGCTGTGCCGACATCTACAGTCTCTGTACATATTCTTATTAGTGGAAGGGGTTCTGATTGCTATTTGAGTACAATAAATGGCTCAAACAACACTGGGGAAACTGGCCACCCGGTAGATCCCCCCTAAACTCTTCGTCTTTCAGCTGGTGTTTCGGGGAACTTTAAGTGGCTGATGGGGTGCAGCATATCGTCAACCAACTGTGTCTGACACCTTGACACAGACACCCGTGACATGTGCATGACAACACCAGCCACGATCTGGAATGACCGAGATGCAGGCACGGCGCCAGGATTTTTTCTCTCCCAGTGCTAATGGGGGGCTTGACCAAAAATTAGGGTGCAAAGAAAACAGTCAATTTTCGCGGCTTCAGAGTTATTTTTTATAGTCTATAAGGCAGTTCTTGTTTTTTCAATAAAAGCAGATCATGGTGCATACAGCACATGGTCTGCGTAGCGCAGTGCGTTCTGCCCATGTCTGTTAACGGTGCACATACTTTTAAAACAAACTGCAAGGCTATCACAACCTTAGTGATCATTTTCATTCCTCAATAAGGCTGGCTGTCAGAATACAGGTGTCTTCTTGGTCCATCCAGATCAGCGACTGAATCATGTTCCTACGAGCCCTCTTCCCCCTAAAAACGACACAGTAAAAGCTGTTTGTTCAAGCAGCTTAATACGACCGATGGTTATGGCACAAGGTTAAAGCAACCTCACATGCATTCTTTCCAGCTAATTAGTTTGTGTTATTGCATAGCACCCTAGCATTCTACATCTGAAATTAACGTATGCTAAAAAAATAAAACAAGAGCACCAGGAGCTGGTACATTATACGCCACCGACATTTTGGTATAAATTTGACCTTTGACCTCGATGTGTGACCTTGACCTTGGAGCGACGAAGCAGACAGTCATTCGGTGTCTAGACCCTGACCCAGGTAATGTTCCTGTGGAGTTTCGTCCTGATCGGCCTGAAGCTTTGCACACAAATTTGCGGACAAGGCAAATGTTAACAGACGAACGGACGGACGAGCGACGGACAGACGGAGCGAATGACGCCAATATACGACCGCCTCTGGCGGCGTCTAACAAGGCGAATGTTAACAGATGAACGGACGGACGAACGGGCGGACAGGCGGAGCGGATGACGCCAATATACGACCGCCTCTGGCAGCGTATAAAAAATTGAGGCCGATTGACAAGTTAACAAGACTGGGACATTATAAGACCACTAAGGAAGAGCCTGTCCTCTCCTTAAAAACACACAGCCTGGAGGCTTAAAAACAACGGGGAGAGCTTCAAAAATGATTGTTTTCTGCGATTATTGTCATGACTTGAAAACAAAACTTTATCCAGCAAATCTGAGAATACAACATGTAGGAAACGCGGTTATGGAAACAGTCTGATATCACTTTTGCTCTCCGATCTGCAATATTAGTCATCGAAGCAAAGTGCGGATAAATAGACTATTAGACTTCTGCAGCAGACCAGCTAGTTTACTCGTAATTTTGCGTATTGTGTACTTACATCGTCACTGCCAGACGTGTGTTTACAAATTCGCCGCATGCGAATGCATTGCCATTCTCATTGAGATGTGATTGGCTGATGGCACGTACAACGGTACCACTGCCAACCGACTTCAAGAAAACGATTTCGCCGCCTGACATGCCGTGCAAGCGCAGGCTCTCCCCCCTACCCAGACTCACACACACGCGCAACATGAGCCCGCAATCGGACTGGGACAGAATGCAGAGTAATTACCTTTCCCATATTCCTTTATTCAAATAAATTATTTAACCAATTAATTAATTAATTTTTAAAATGCTTGAGGGGGCTAAACTGGGGCTATGTACATTTTTGACGAGGCTATAGCACCCCCTAGCCCCGGTGTGGCGCCGTCCCTGCCCAGATGCCAGGACCGACAGCGCAGTTGCGATCTTGATGACCACCATTATGTTTGGAATTGTTTATAATGCGTTTGTAATTGAACTAATTGGAGAAGAGGCTGTGGCGTAATATGATATGATGATTTTGTTTGATAATTTATTATATTTATGAGAAATGTAGTTTAGAAATAAGGATGAACAATTGAATGTCTGAACCTTTACCATGTTAAATAAAATAAAATTAAAGTCAAAATTCAGGCTACAACAGACATCAAATGCAATATTCCAATTCGCCGTATGTTAGCGCTTGACTTTAACACAGCCCTCAAAAGCGCTTAACAGAAAAAGCGCGTAAGCCAGGGGGAGAATACGCGTAAGTGTTATTTGCCTGAGAAACGCCTGGAAACGCCCCGATTTTGGCCTTGCTCCCCCCAAGTGCGTAACTGCCATTCGGGGCGCGTAATGCACAGACTTAAGTCGAGGGGAGAATACGCTTAGGCTTTCGACTTGCGCGCGTGGGAGAATTGACCCCTCTGTGAGCACCCGCTGTAAGTTTGATAGGCACTATAGTTAAACAAATGCGGACCTTTCAGCCCCTAAAATCAACATTATGATCATCAACTCTTCATCTCAGCCTGCAGCGCAAGATAAAAGTTAAATGTTTTCCCTTTAGGGTTTCTCTGTATCAAATTTAGTTTGAAAACATGAAACAACTGTGACAAATATGCATAAATTGACGAAATCAGGAGGGGTAAGTGCTTAATCACAGCGATGTCCATGGCAAAGTGTATTTTGATTTACCATCCAGTAGTCTCAAAATTTCACAAAGAAAAAATGGTTCCTTGTAACCTTTACTCAGGCAAGGAAAAAACCTTTTTTAAATGTAAGAGCACACAGTAGCACTGAATTATTGAATCACTGTCTTTCATATCTAGATTGGCACTGCTATGAATGTCATGCCCTTATTAAAAAAAAAAAAAAACTAACAATTTCCCTTCATATTTTAAAATGGGTTGGAAATGCTACATTATCAGTCTTAAGTGACATTTTAAGCAGGCATGTACCCAGTACCCAGATTGCATTCATCTGTGCCTCTGTATGCTTTCAAGCTACAGCCAAACTGGTCAGCTAGAAAAAAGTTGCGGTTTGCAGAATGGAGGGATCATAAAGAAAGACCAATCATTAAGTAAAGAGATTCAGGTGAAGAAACTTGGAAAATGAAAGAAGTTCCAAAGG
Organism: Gymnothorax reevesii; assembly: GCA_029721435.1. Lineage (NCBI taxonomy): Eukaryota > Metazoa > Chordata > Actinopteri > Anguilliformes > Muraenidae > Gymnothorax > Gymnothorax reevesii. Next base: position 32,227,495 of record CM056573.1, read on the forward strand.
TAGATTTCACAGGTTAGTTGCGATTCTTCTTCTCTGCATCTGTTCCCAAATGTTGAAAAAAAATACTCCCATGGCAATGGTTGATACAAAAAAGAAACAAAAAATGTGTTGGTTTACGATCATGTTCAGTATAGCCAATGAGGAAAGAAGAGCCCATGTTCTCGGTCTTTGCACCTCAAGGTCAAGGTAGGATTGGAGGGGATGGGGCCATGAGGAGGAGGGGTGAGAATAAGGTTAACTGGGATGGGGACGAGGCAGCGCATGGGCAGACGCATCCACTGATTTCAGACCACATACTGGTAAGGGTCTGCCTTCCCGTGGTCGGGTGTGGTGAATGGACTGAGCCATGCTATAGAGGAGGGGTGTCCAAACACCGCCTTCATGTTCATCCATTTAGTTTTTTTAGCCCATCTTCTCTCTTCCTTTTTCAAATGTTCTATACCCTGAAAACAAGACAACCAGCACTTCAGTATTATAAAGCTTAAAAAAATCCTACGCATAAAAATTCATAAAGATTTTCAACTTTTTACTTATCTCCCAATATGATGCGACATTAGTCACCCTCTATCACATCCCCTCCCACCTTGTAGGATAACATCAGACATATTTATTTCTAGGCGGATAATACACCCAATACCCAGAAGTACCAGTCCCCCTTTACCAACAGAAATGCCAGAGCTGATGTTATCATGTTGTTGGACATTCCAATGGACCTATCCGACAAGTTCCAACAAGCTACGCCCTCCCTAGCAACAGTTGCTAAGGGCCCCATGCGATGCAGCTCAGTTTCAAAATGACCCCAAAGTAGCTTGAGCACCATTCTTGCGCATATTCTTGATAATACTGTGGTTTGTTTCTTACTGAATGCGTCCAACTTGTCCGGCAAAGTTGTCCGGAGAGGCCTGAACTATTTTACACAAGGATATATCCATGAAATCAAAATTTTTAACGTAACGGGTGGAGATACAAGAGTCAGATACTGGTGCTCAAGCCGCGGTGGTGCTAGTGCTAGAGCTTGGTTGGTTCAACCCACACACCTCCTAAGAACCTGTTTGCTTTTCCATCACCCAGGAGCCAAATCAGAGCCACGCGATTTTGTCACTGTATAACGCCAGTACATCTGGCAATACATAAATATAGTGTGGATGCCGGAAACCATGAATAAAAATATATAACTGATATAATGTTTGTGTTTCTATGCTCAGTAATACTATTAATGTCACTGAGGTTTCCTCGTTTTTAAAGGGGGAAAGGAATATAACCTACTAGATTGCTATGATCTTGTACTGGGTTAATAGCAGATATTTAAAAAGCGGAAAAATAAGGCGCGAACATTAAGGGCTCTAATTCCGTAGACCAGGCGCCGGCGCGCCCCAGGCGCGGCGCATGGGGGGTGCGCCGCGCCAACGGGGTGTGTCCAGGCTTATGCGGCAATTTCGTGCCCGGCGTAGCCTGGCGCAAGTACTCCTCTGTCCCGCCTTTGCCCCTCCTTCCAGCGCAAGTTGGCAAAGAAGGCGTGTTTGGGTATAACACAGCTGAGTCAAATCTTCACCAGTCAAATGAGCTCCTCACCTCACCTTTAATGTGTTAGAATATAGAAGGCGACACTGCCGAGTCAAATCTTGATCACTGGCAAGAGAAACGATGGATAGCGTGTTCCTATTATTACAAACTGTTGCTGCTTAAAATTTTGGGATTAACATGCATATACTACAAAGCAAGATACGTTACACATTTATTTCCAATATGTGATCTTAACTCAGTACGAGATCATTGCAAACAGGCTGTATTCCTTTCCCCCACTAAAGACGATAAAACATAAGTGACAATAATAGTAGCCTAGTATTAAGCCGCTTGCACACTGGACGCGAAACGAATTTTTCGCTCGACAGATTGCGTCTTGTGTCCAAAGGTCTGACAGGGTTTTAATAAATCTCCGTGTCCGACAGTCTATTATTGTTTTTCATTTCTTCAAATCTAAAGACTCTTTTAGATATTAAAACGTGAATGTTTGATAAGAGGGTTCAGTTCTTCAAGATGAGTACCGAGAATTTCAATCAATGTTTCTGTTTAAGCTCTGCGCAATAAAGCGAGTAGACATTGGCGCGAGACAATGTACAATGCCTCTGTGTCTGACAGCCAAAAAAAAGGACGATTAGAACAGATTGATAATGAAATAAAGAATAAAAAGAAACAATTTAACAACAGAGCATCCAATGAACACAGCGATTTATTTATTGGCGGGTCATCTTTGTTTGATATCACGTTTGTTGCTGATATATTTTTATTCTTTATTTCGTTATAAATCTGTTCTCATATCAATACTTTTACTTTTTGCTGGCTGCTGGACATGGCGTAATTTGCGTTTCGTGTCGGACAGTCATGATCTTGCATGCGATGATTTCTTCACTCTGTCAGTGGTCATGGAATTGATTTGCTCACGCACTATTTTATCTCTGCTGTGGAAATAAAGCGTCAATCTGATCGATCCATCTAATCGATCCACTAATTTTCAAAAGAAAGACCGAATAAATACTGATGTCTATCTTCAACGGAAGAAAACAGATGAATAGGCTAAAAAGACCAAGAAAAGTCGATATCTATCAATTTGCATTTTGTGAAGGCCGAACACAAACATGGCCAAGTTTGCACGTCTAATAATTCCTGGAATACTCGGAAAAATTAGAACTTTTATGACTCTCGGACACGGAGCTATATTAAAACCCTGTCCGACTATCGCGTCTTTGCATTGACTTTGTCTGTAATCAGTCGTGCGAAAAATTCGTTTCGCGTCCAGTGTGCAAGCGGCTTTAATGAGCATAGAACGCAAGCATTCGATATATATATATATATATATATATATATATATATATATATATATATATATATATATATATATATATATATATATATATTATACAGTTTGTGGTTGGCTGAGAAAGATGTGAAGTCGTTAGTTTGCATCACAGATTCAGTTGCGTTGATTAAGCCAGGTCAAGTTTCCATTACGCGTGGCAACCGCCTGACATCAGGACAATCGATATAGATAGGCTACTATAATTTATGTCCTTATTCAGATAGTTACAATAAATAGTGCTTCCTGTAATTATTTATTGCATTGAAATGTGCCTGACATTCTGTAAACCTGCCTGTGAGATTTCGGTGACGTGTGCGCACTCTGCGCCGGTCAGCCAAATTACCACTGCACGGAAATTAAACCAGGTTGGAGCTGGCGAGTTTTCTGCGCAACTCCAGCAGAGACTTTTTCTACGAAATTGTCACTGCGTCTTGATGAATATGTGACACCTCCCCCTACTAAGCCGCCACACCTATCTCGGCGCACCTTCGTCTACCGAAGGCTGCGCTCCTCACGAAATTACCACTACGCGGGCTGCGCCGTACGAAATTACCACTGCGCGGGCTGCGCCTCGCTACGCCACCTGCGCTGCGCCAGGAAATTAGAGCCCTAAATGTGTATCATATCTTGCTTTGTTGTCCATGCATGTTAAAAATACCGAAACCTTGTGCAGCAATAGGGTGTAATAATTGGAACACACTATCCATATTTTCTTTTCCCTAAGATGCAGACAGGTCAGAAATAAATAAGTCATATTTCATTCCAGCTTCATAAGTTTGAATGATCCATAATGTCGTTTTGTTTTGAAATGCCCTTCAAACTTGCTAATGGCAATTATAGCAATTCACAAATATCCAAGATAGCAAGTTAACTCAAGTTTGTAATGCTTAATATAGACGTTAGCGGCGTGAGAAAAAATGCCCGAAGAGGCAAAGTAAAATTGGACATTAATGCATCATGCAGATATGAGACAGATGCTTGTATATTTCAACACTTACTGCAAGCAGAACATTCAAAATACTTCAGCGATCACGCCCACTTTGGAGACAGGAAGTGGGACCAATTTTTTTACAATGAGGGTATATTGGGGATGTTTTTGGCTTGGCCTTCTGCATTTTTGTTTGTTTGAAAATGAAAGTAGACTACACTCGCTCAGCTGTCGTTTTAAAAACGGCGGTAAAGTGTTTGCGCTGGTCTTGTGGGTCACTAAAACTGTACCCCCACTCCCTGACTTAATTGGTGCTTGGCTCTGGACCAGCAATGAGATGGTGCCTGCTCTAACACCAGTTTTGAGAGCCTGGAGCTGGTGCTTAGGCTGTAGAAAAGCAAACAACTGGTGCAGAGTCAGGCTCTGGCTCCGACCTAACACTGGAACCAGCTCGGTGGAAAGGGGTAACAGCGAAGTGCTGGCAATCAATGCAGAAAAACCAAACAACTGCACATTGAGATCAAACTGGACAAAACAGTGAAATTGTACTGCGCGTGCAAAACAGGACAAGTAGTTTTCATACAGGTACATTCATATTCCTATCATACGAGTTTTCATTTTGGGTACGTAAATGCATGCATTTGTCAACTAGAATTTCATCTGAACCAGAAAACCCATTTTCTCTTGCGCTGGTCAAATCACGTAATTTCATACCACTGAAATATGTAATAATGCAGCGCAGGTAACTTAATTTGGGCAATGTTGACCTACTATCTGATCAGTTTTGAAGCACCGTTTCATTCTCGCTGCTTGATGATATTTAACAACAGCCATTTAAAACTTGTTTGTTTCCCCTCAGGTTAAGTAGACACTGTTCAATATTGTCAGCCTGGTTAAGTCTCTACAAGAGTTGAAATTGCACAAACTCAATTAAATACTGAAGGCAAAAATGTAAAAAACAAACAAACAAACAAACAAACAAACAAACAAAAAACTCATTTTGTTTACTTTCGAGCAAACACAGCCAAGAGTTTGTCCATCTATTTCACATTCAGTTGCATGTGAGGCCATCTACATGCCTTAATCCATCTTAAACACTTTGCCATGTGTTTTTGGCTTTAGAAAAAGAATAAATTGAGCTCTCTGTTTCCGGGCAGGGTATCTTTTGTCGGAATTTTCCACTCCAAAAGCCAATCTAAGAGCCAATTTTGAAAAAGTTAGCAACCGCACCTATTACACACAGCTAATTGGTTGTGGAGCAGTATGGTGTTACTATCGGGGTAGGCAGGACCTTAGTAAGGTTAGGCAATCTGATTGGCTGTTTATACTGACCTGCTTGACAGGTCAGAAAGGTCCGTTATAATCAGTCCCACACTGTAAATGCAATACCTGCAATTATGAGTTTTCTAAAATATTTTACTTTTGAATAATGGCATTTTATACACTATAAAAAAAATTTTACACAGACATTTTGAGCCATTTTCTTGATGATAAAACCAAACCAGACAATAGGCAGGGGCTGCTACCTCGGTGTGAATGTGTCCTGCTCTGTCTGCAAGCAGGCTACTCAGGAATGGAATGATCAACACAAATTCCTCATTATATTCATAATGTTTTACATGAAGAATTTCAGGCACATAATATTCATAATGGCAAAGATCAAGAAATGAAATATTTCTTCCATCAAAAATCTATCATAAAGCCATAAACTGTTCAAAACTAAAATTAATTTTTGGTGTGACTACCACTGGCCTACAAAACAGGTACACCGTCCTATTGCTCCTAAGTTTTCTAAGATGATTGGCTATTTGCTTGGTCCGAGGATATTCTGCAGACTGTCTTACTTGCTCCCGTCTCTCCGGCTTATCGCAAACAACCTTGAATATGTTGAAATCACGGCTTTGTCAATACTCTACATCCATCATGTATCAAATACTTTTAATGAAATACAAACATGATAATAAAGCCCATAGGAAGAGATGAAAAATTGCTGGTCAGCGCAAGCCACCGGAGTTGACTGTGGAAATCATTACTAACATTAATGCAGGTGCATATAACAGATATGAGAGCAGGGGAAGGGAGAAGGGTGGGGAATTTGTTCTTTAACTATTATGAGAGGCATTAAAAACGCATAATAAAATATACTGTATTAAGTCATTGTAAATGGTTTCTTTTCTAGTTGCAAAACACGGTCTCTGGAAACTGCTTTTGGTAATGAGACTTACCCTCACTGTTACTGTTACACTGGCGGTCAATTCAGCAGTTATCTGACATGGCAGAAGACGTTTTATGGAATGTGTTTTTGTGGCGTCACAGATGACGCACTTTGTCGGGGACGACATCTGACACATCTGGTCATTCTGCGTCATCCCTGCAGTCTGGATACAGTCATTTAATGGACATTAATGCTTCCATAATATTTTCTTTGAGACTGGCCATCACCCAACATTCAAAATATTTGATTCTTCCGAGATTCATTTGTTTGTGGCATTTTAAGTGGGAATGCTATGACTTCGTTTATGTGTGTTTTTATTGGCCCTGATCTTTAACTTTTCATGAGCAAAATTATTTCACCAATGTGATTCACGACCATGATCCAGGGAACTACGCTGCATTTACAAAATCATAATGAGGTGTTAAACCAAGAAAGGATTCGAACCCAGACACTTGACATTTTGCAATGCTTACCATACCTGATGGTCATCATGTCAATCAGCAAAAGGAAAACAATCAGTTTTCAAATTAGACGATAAAAACCACTATGCATTTTTAATGCCCCTCAGTATACTTTTCCCATTTTGTATTTTGTCATGCACTAATTTTTCATGACTCATCGTGCCTTTAATACATCAACATATAACTTCCCCATAGCCTACCATATCTATAATGAAAAAACAATCATATAACAATAAAAATATTGAAACAGATTCACTTTTCCTTAATTTCAAGTGAATATTTTTGGAACAGTTGGCCAAATAATCTTTTTCGAAATTAAGGAACTGCATGTGCAAAGAACAATGCAGTAAAGCTGTAACAGCCTGGCACTGCTGTGCATCAGGCTTGGAATTTCTTTGGAGAAAATAACTTGACTGAACAATGTTCGGCCATTCTTCTAGCACTTACACCCATTTACCAGTGTGTTCATGGACTCATAAATTTTGTTTGTAGAGTATTGAAGTTCAATTTCAAGAAAAGCAATTATGGAGGTGTGAGGAGCGACTAAGTTTACTTATTTTGTTCCAGCACCGGCAAACGCAAACTGACAGTGAATACCATTATTCATTGAACAGTGACACTTTTTTTTAAATTTTGGTTCTGAGCCATTCCAGCATACACAGTGGGTCCCCAGGGACAACGTTGAAGACCACTGGCTTAATGAATGAGAGAGCCCGCTTCAACTGATGCCATGTTTCTGTTTCAAGGCAGTCAACAAGTGCCATTTATGTGACCTCTTACAGAGTCAGCAAGGTGCCCGAGTACAGATTGTGCAGATCAAATCCATGCTAGATTACTAGGCTACAAACTGCTGACCTTTTGCCATAGTTTTACAATATCCCAATAGATACTACTAAATACTCAGTTCATGTGTGTATACATGGCAATATTGTCTTCACAAAATATCTATTTTGGAGGATTACATCAAAACAAAGCAGAATAGCTCTCTAATTTTTTTAGATTAAAGAGTTGAAGTGATTGTGATGAGCATAACACAAATTCCATTTTCATATCAGGTGGCAGCATTGAGATAAGGGGGGGCCAAAGTTTGGTACCCCCAAAAAAGGTTTTCATCCAATTGTTTCTGAACCATAGGAGCTATCGCTTGTTTGACTGCATAGTCAGAATCGCCATGGAAAATTACATAAGAATGCCACTTTTGGTGGAAATATGTGCTATAATTTTTGATTTATTATTGAAAAAAGTGGGAGGGCACGTCGCGATGCTCGTAAAAGGTGATTTTTCAAATGGCTGCCATTTCATAACCAGTTGGAGTTAGCAGCCAAAATTTTGGGATTTTTGTCCATGTACATAACAACTGCTGGTGGAAAAATCAGGGCAATCTGAGGGATGGTGGTTACAAATGCCCAAGCTACTGGTCCATTTGAGCTGGAATGGCCCTTCTGTAGTCCAGCAAGTTGCATTTGAAAGGATACAGTGACAATGAGTTTGAAATGCAGACTTTATCCTGTCTGTGCACAATAGACACTGGTGTCCACAAAATACTTAAATTTAATTTCTAAATAATTCCGTAATTGAATTTCCAAATGAGACAAGTGCCTTGTTGCATTGAAATAATTTTTCCAGTCTCAACACAACACAAATACTGAGTTTCATAAAGCCTTAAATAGGGTCATGCACAACAGGCAATGGCGGCTTGATTTGACATCCGTATAAAGAGGTTAGTATGAATTTTTTTCATCCATATCAGATAGGGCAGTCATAAAAATACTCGAAATTCAACTTAAAGTTTAAAAAAATTGCAAAATCGATCACAAAATTGCACAACGTACCACTCGGCGCTCAATGGTTACAAATACTTTTTTTTTTTAAATTGGACCATAGCAGTGCAAGTCACACGCCCCCCGCCCATCTCTGAATCGAGCTAAAACACAAACACAAGAGCATATTCTGTACAACAATGGCGGAAAAACTACAGTCCGAGCGACTCCGATTCTACGACCACAACTGACAAAGTCCTTACCTCACCCGAGAATCTTAAGTTTTGTGTGGCATCTTTTTGGATTTTGGTCAGTTGGAGGTAAAATCGTGTCCAAATTTAAGGTGGTCTGCAATTGATTGTAGTAAAATCAATTGGAGAGAAACGTGAGGCTATTCCACTGAACAGATATACCCATCCTTTTCATTTAGGCCCTGCACCTTTTGTATGGAAAAACGAAGGTCTGAAATATTTGGGTATTAATATCAAAACACCGATACATAAAATATTTGAAGTGAATGGTCCGGTTCTATTAAGATCCATTAAAGATGACCTGAAAGATGGACAACATTACCACTATCTTTACGGGGAAGAGTAGATGTGCTAAAAATGAATGTCCTTCCAAGGATAGCTTGTATCATTGCATCTATTCCCCTGCAAATCCCTCTAAACTGGTTTAAAGAGATAAGTACTATATTTAGTCATTTTTTATGGAAAGATAAAAAACCCAGAATCAGTCATAAGAAATTGTCTATGTCAAGGAGCAAAGGGGGACTGGCTGTGCCTGATGTTTATTTGTATTATCTCTCATACAACGCCAGATTCCCCATTACCTGGGGTTATGGGAGTCCTCCCCCTAAAACAAGCTGAGATTGGCTAGAAGGACAAATCATTAGTGAGCATAATAAAAATATTTCGTTAGCTTCATTATGGTATTGCCCTAAAAATCCTGCCAAACTGAATAACCCACTGATAGAATTCTCTGTCTGAGTCGCTAAAATTATACATAAAAAGTTGGACATCTCAAGTGCCTCTTCCATCATGTCCACTTTAGAAAAACCCACTTTTTTTGGCAGGTGGCAACACACTGAATAATACACTGATGCAAGATCGAAATATATATCAAATTGGACAAATTGTCAGAGATAATGCCATAATTCAATTTCCAGAAATGATGACAAAACTTAATTTGAATGCATCTTCTTTCCTTCCTTATTTGCAGTTAAAGTCTATTATCAACAGAATAACCTCTAAGGTTACGCAGATAAGTTGTCATCAGCATCTGGATAACACCCTTAAAGTTTATGTTGCCAAGAAGGGTTTTGTTTCACATGTATAAGCTCCTTATTCTTTCCACTCCCACTGGAAATGACCAGACCCAGGTTAAATGGGAACAAGATCTTGGTGCTTCCTTCTCACAACAGACATGGGACATAATCTGGAGGAATGCCCTATTAATGTCTAACTGCGTAAGATTCAAAGTCATTCAATTTAAAATACTACATAGAGCATATATAACTCCATCTAGATTAAAAAAAATTGATCCAACCACTTCTGGTCTTTTTTGGCATGGCTGTGGGGAGGTTGGTACCCTCTTGCAATCTCTTTGGTCCTGTCCGGTTGTTAAAGCCCTTTGGGACTCAGTGGGAGAGATTCTTTCCAAGATTCTATGTAGAGAAATAGCATTATGTCCGGCTATGTGCATACTTGGTACCCAGCCTGCAGATATTATGCACCTGTTCAAAGAATAGTAACCCTGGAATGCCTGGCTACAAAACGTTTAATTCTCATGAACTGGAAGGTCAGGAAAGCAAACTGTTTTAAGTTAAGCAGATGGCTGGATGATTTTTCTTGATATTATAAGTATGGAAAACCTCCTCATTCTTGTTGTCTTTTGATAGGGGAGACAATGGTCTGTGGGATATAATAAGATCATTCCTGGACTCAAAGCATTTTGCACTCCTGTCTCTGTGATGAAATTTACTTTTGTTGAGTTGGTTTTGTTTATTTATTTGTATTAATTTACTCTTTAAGTGATGGTGTGGGAACTCTTAATGCAGATAGTATAAATGCAAAGCAGCTCTTTGTAACCTCTGTCCAGCTGTTAAGTAGCTTTGTTTTGCTGCTGGTGTTCCTGCCGGTCAGCCTGTTACCTTATATTATGGATGATGGAGGCTTGTGAGTGAAGTGACCACTCTGGGGCTGCACTCTCGGGTTGTCCTACGTCCTCTTAATATATAGGCTGGTTAAATTTTGGTTTAACCAAATTAACCAAACTATGAATGAATGGGTGATTGGATGAATAATGAATGAATAGATGAAAATAAATAAAATGATGGCTCATGGATGGAGTTTGTAGGGAGCTGTCTTACGAAGGAAAATGTAGGAAAAAAGGAATGTGTGCATGTATATGGGCATGAAATACATTCTGCAACTTGGCAGCTTGTTTAGCCTACCCCCCTCCCTCCCCTTCCCTTCCTTCCTGTTTTTTGTAGTGTTGTTTTTTTATGTTTGATATCTGGTCTAGTAAAAGAGAAAAAAATAAAAATATTTTTTAAAAAAAGGTGGTCTGCAAGTTATGCAATGCAGAGCTAGCATATCACTCATCTACCTCAACTTTGTGCGTGCATTTAGATGGAATCAAAGATGGCAGCCAAGTTGATTTGATTGACTTCGCTTGCTGATTACAGGTATTCTAAATATGAGCGGCAAAAGCTTTTACGCTGTTGCCAAGGTCAGGAAAGTCGGGATTTATTTGCGCTACGGGTATTCTCATAAACAAACAGATAAGTTCTCAGGTAGTTCTTCACCAGGAATTTGAACATTTCGAACAGGCATTTCGATCCATGCCGAACCACACGACCGCACATGAAGCGGAGTGGCAGGTATATGACTGTGAGGGAAAAGGCTCCCCAGTGACACAATTTAAGGATAAAATAGCGCATCATGGTTTCCTAAAGACCCTCTTTACCAAAGTGGTCATCAGCTCGGTATTGAGTTTCGTCGTCAGCGGTATAAATAGTTTCACCCATTGAGCTGGTTAGAAAGACCTGTCAATAATACTACAACATTGAGGAACTTATTGAAGCTAAGGAACTGTTGTATGCTGTGGGCGACAGGGATGAACTCACTAAGTATGTCAAACTTCGAGGAACAGTCACGTCACATGCAGAGGCAGTCATCAATGACATCATTGCTGGGATCAGTAAACTTGGAGAAATTGACAAGTTGCCAAGATTCGCTGCGGATGTGATAAATCCAAAAAGGCTGCCGAAATGTTCCCCGGCAGAAACGGACACACTCAGTTTGTGTGACAGGATACTTTAACTGGAGAATCGAATGAAAGTTACGGAAAATGCAATATCACAAAATGCAGCAAAAACACTTCAGATAGAGGAAACCGTGATGAACCTTGCTTCCTACTCGTCAGCCGCTAAGCGACACGTGAACGCCGGGGAGCGTACATGGAAAAACTACTAGATCAAGCTGATATACTTTTTATACGGGAACATTGGCATTTTGAACAAAATATCAATTCCATGGTGAACGATATGAATAATGTTTAGATTTTTAGCATATCTAGTATGGATCCCAATGTTTTACAACAAGGTCGCCCATACGGTGGGTGCGCCATCTTATACTGTAAGAATCTCCAATATAAAATCACACCACTTGATGTTCAGAGCAAAATATGTTGTGGTGTGTTGTGTCAATTCCCAAGTAATGTAAAGCTTCTGATATTCGCCATATATATGCTTTGTGACACCACTAGTGATCGTAACAATGAACTTTCACATACCAATGAACTGTCGAAGATATGTCTTGCTTGAGCAAAGTATAACGATGTGAATCACATTGTGATTGCTGGTGATTTCAATACAAACTTCTCACGCCCAGATTCCTTACACACTATAGCTCTGGAAGATTACTTAGATAGTGAGGGTTTAGTTCTAGCCTCCCACTGTACGGATGACCATGTATTGTACACTTATGAAAACTAATTCACTAAAGTCAGGTCAAAACTGGATCATCATATCTTATCAGATTGTATGTCTGAAAAAGTAGACAGGTATTATACGTTACATGACGGTAAAAGTGGCTGCGCACGGTGTTGCACTGCACGAAATTGCCACGCTGCGCCACCCTGCGCTGCACTAAGAAATTACAGCCCATTGTGGTTGAGGACTATAAAGTGGGTATCGTGGACAAAACCATTGATGGCGTGATTGGACTGCGTTTTAAGCATCGTTTTACAGAATAAGTTTTTGTTCTCTTCTCTTATTTGCCTCCTGAGGGGTCGACACGGGGGAGGGACTATGGCATTTTGCAGTCATCTGTTGGTGCATATATTCTATAAATTATGATGCTGTTTATTTATGTGGTGACCTGAACGGTCGCATTTCTGATAGGGAGGACTGTATCCCAGATATAGATGGCATTGTGCCAAGTTATGCTTTAGATACTGGGTTTAATCATCATGGGGAAAGTTTGCAAGAATTTTTGAAAGACTCTCAATGCTGTGTTTTAAATGGCCGACTGTCCTCTTCAATTATATCTTTGCCTCCATTTCAATGAAGGGGGTGGCAGTTGTAGATTATATTATAACATCTCATGATTGTTTTAACACTTGTGTTGATTTTGAGGTGTTAACTTCCAGTGAACTGGCTGAAAACATAGGGTCTGATTGTACAGGTTTGATTGGTGATAAAAGTAGATTGCCAGATCACTCTCTGCTTTCTTTAAAATTTTCAGCTAATGGCAGTTATTCTTTTGACAAGCACACCCCTCCTGTAGAGGCAGCCCAATGTAAAAGACCGAGGAGTTTTCCTCCAACTTTGCTACCCTCTGATTTGTGTTGTTTGGCTCTGAAACGGCTGAGAGATGAACTCTTATCCTGTCAAAAATCTCAGGATAATATTGACAGACTACATGGACGGTTCTGTGATTTGCTATATAAAGAGATGGATATGGTACTCAAACAAAATTCTTCCAGGCTTAACACCTGTAAGACGAAGAAGAATGACTGTAAGAAAAATAAACCTTTTTGAAATGCTGAATTAGATAATTTATGGAGAAATCTAAAAGCCGCTGAGGGGAGATTTCTTAAAAATAAAATTCCTTCACAGAAAGCAGCTCTTAAAATGGAATTTAAGCATTGTCAATAGCTTTTTGATAAAAAGCCAAGATTTTATAAAAGAAGATTTGATCGTGGCTTGTCTCTTAGTTTAGAACATTTGCACATTAAAAATCCTCAGTTCTTTTGGAGAGAAGTTAATAAACTGGATCCCAAGAAAGACTCAAAAATTCCAATTTGTGCTAGAAAATGGTTATCTTTAGCATCAGCTTGACTTTGTGCTCAACAAATGGGAGAATGATTTAACTGTTTTATTTTCTGGTAATAATGGCTTAGATGGTTTTGATGAGACTTTCTTAGAATATATTTGTGCCGTAAAAAAGTCCCAGGAGGAGAAGTTTGCGCACGCAAATTATGAGCCCAATCAGCTACTAAATTCCGATATTACATTTGACGAGGTTCGTAAAGCTGTTGAGTGTGCTAAATTGAGAAAAGCTTCTGGCATTGAGGGTCTCTCTAACAAAGTACTGAAAACACCAAAATTGTAACAGTTCTTGACCCATTTCATGCAAGTATGTTTCAAATCTAGTATTGTTCCTTCTGATTGGTACAAATCTCTTATTACACCAATTCCAAAGTCAGCCAAAAACAACCCAAGGGTCCCTCTCAAATATAGAGGTGTAAGTCTTTTAACCACTTTATAAATTGATCTCTAATATTCTAAACTCCAGCCTGTCTCAATATCTAGAAGCCAAATACATTCTAGTGGAGTAGCCGAATGGGTTCAGAAGACATAGATCCTGTCTAGATCATTTGTACACTCTGTAATTAGAGCCAGAATTTTTGAGGGGAAGTCTACCTTTGTTGGTTTTATTGATTTCAAAAAAGGTTTTGATTGTGTTCAGAGATTTGTTGGAGTTTAAACTTGTTTCAGCAGGTGTATGTATGCTAAAACACTGCCATGGCGCAAAACTGAAAGAAAAAAAACTTTGAAAGTTTTAAACCCTGTGTTTGAAAGCATACAAAAGATTTGAAACTTTGGAACTAAGTTTTGAAGGTGCATATGGTGTTCTGATAGGCTGAAAAAATTTCAAATCTCTGAAAACATTATTTTGTATTTGAATTTTCATTCAAAATCTTAACAACTTTTCTTTTTTTTTCCTTTTTCTTCTTCACAACTACAGCACTGTTTTTACAGTGTTTCAACAACACATTTTCAGAGTTTCAAATTTGACTCTGTTCTCCCGCAGCTTTGTTATCCAGTTTTGAAACCTTGTAAATGGTGATCTGAAAAAAAAAACCCTCTGGAAAAAAAAAAGATGTGAAACTTTGAAAAGAGGAGGCGGGATTTGGTGTCAACCTTCTCAGCCTATTGGTTGCTGAAGTAAGCTTATATTGCAATGACATATCATGATATACGAAATTGACAGACTGCTCCACCAATGCTATGACAAAGCAAGAGTAGGAGAGCACTGAGGAAAGCATGCCAATCAGACAGTCACGAGAAGGAAGCAGGAGAAGGAAACAATGTTAGCCAACAGTTTAGTGCACAGAATTCAATAGAAAATAAATGAATAAAAATGATCCATTATTTTGCTATCTCACAGGGCTACAGTTGAACCGCGATCATTTATGTTATACAAAATATAACTGCTCGCTACCTAGCTCGTAAACGTTAGTTTGCTTGCTTAGCTAGCTAGCTCGCAAGCCTAGTTAGGTGACAGTTATATTTATTATAACGTAAATGCTCGTGGTTCAACTCTAGCTAAGTGACATGGCAAAATAACAGATTTTATTATGGATTTATTTTCCATCGACTTCCATGCACAAAACTGTTGGCTAGCTAGGCTAGCAAACTTGCTAGCTTAACAAGCAACCAAACGTGAGCAAGCCAGGTAGCGAGCAGTTATATTTTGTATGACAAAAATGATCGCAGTTCAACTGTAGCCAAGTGAGAGAGCAAAATAATGGATCATTTTTATTCATTTATTTTCTATTGAATTCTGTGCACCAAACTGTTGGCTAGCTAAGCTCGCGAACTAACAAGTGAGTTAAGGATAGGGAGCAGTTATATTTGTGATAAAATAAATGGTCACGGTTCAACTCTAGCTCAATGAGATGGCAAAATAATGGTTTTTCTATTCATTTTTTTTTCTAATGACATCCGTGCACCAAACTGTTGGCTAGCTAGGCTAGTGAACTTGGTAGCTAAGCAAGCGAACTAACATCAGCAAAGAAGAAGCGACATTATCTCCTTCTACTGCTTCCTTCTCGAGACTGCCTGACTGGCATGCTCTCCTCAGAGCTCTCCTACTCTTCCTTTGTAACAGCATTGGTGGAGGAGTCTGTCAATTTCGCATGTCATGACATGTCATTAGACTATAGGCTTACTTCAACAACCAATAGGCTGATGAGGTTGACACCAAATCCCGCCTCCTTTTTTCAGAGTTTCCAATCTTTTTTTTTTCTATTCCCCAGAGGGTTTTTTTTTTCAGATCACCATTTACAAGGTTTCAAAACTGGACAACAAAACTGTGGGAGAACAATAATAAAATTTGAAACTCTGAAAATCTGTTGTAGAAACACTGTAAAAGCAGTGCTGTAGTTATGATGAAGAAAATGAAAAAAAAAAAACAAAGAAAAGTCTTAGAGATTTGGAATGAAAATTCAAATACAAAATAATGTTTTCAAAGATTTGACTTTTTTCAGCCTATCAAAACACAAAGTACACCTTCAAAACCAAATCCAAAGTTTCAAATCTTTAGTACGCTTTCAGACTTGGGGTTTCAAACTTTCAAAGTTTTTCTTTCAGTTTCGCGTCATGGCAGTGTTTTAGCTCTATGCGGGTGTGGATGTATATTTTTCAAAGCTGTTCAAGCTTTATACAAAAACCCAGTGGCTTGAGTTCAGGTGAATGATGAGTATAGGGTGGTTTCCCACTCCACTGGGAGTCAAACAGGGAGATGTTCCTTCTCCTACCCTCTTTTCTCTGTTTATAAATGATTTAGCCCAGCAAATTAAAAATTAAGATATTGGAGTGCAAATAGGTGAAATGAAATTAAACATACTTTTGTATGCAGATGATATTGTTCTCCAGGCAGAGAGGGTGAAGGAGTTACAGTCCCTGTAAGACATTGTGAACCATTGGTACCAGAAGTGGAGAATGTTAGTTCATCAAGAAAAAACTCAAGTCATACATTTCAGAAAACATGGCGTAAGTAGAAGGACCTTCAATTTTTATGTTGGAGTTATGCCATTATCTTACACGAGGGCATACAAATACCTTGGCTTCACCCTGGATGAACACCTACTGTTTGAAGAAGGTATTAATACACTTGTGGATATGCCAGGCATTAGGTTCTATTATAAGTGAAATGAAGAACTGTAAAAAGATCTTAGCTATACTACCTTTTCAAAGCTTTGTGATGCCTGTGTTTCTCCAATTCTTTTGTATGCAGCTGGAATATGGGGAGGAACGGAGTTTTCCAAGGTGAATCCTATTCAAAACCGGGCTGTTCGTTGCTTTCTAGGTGTGCACGAATTTACACCTGTGTTGGCACTCCAAGGTGACATGGGTTGGGAACCCTGTTCAATTAAGCTGAAGGGGGAAATGCTGAGGCTCTGGAATCATCTGTTTTCAATGCCAGAGGGTAGAACAGCCAAAAAAGTTTTTAATTGGGATAAAGCACATAACCATCCTTGGTGTCATGAGATGAATTCTGTCTTCAGTGAAGCTGATCAACTTCACATCTTCGCAAACGGTTTGCGTTGTAATGTCAACTCTGTGAAGCATTTATTAAGTTATTTCTTGTGTATAAAGAAAAATGGGCCAATGACATCTGGTCTAAACCAAAACTCAGAACGTACTGTCAGTTGAAAATGGTTACTGTCCAGATCCAGAAGATCTCTATGTGCCCAGTTGAGATCCGGGATTCTCCCTCTGGCTGTAGAAGTAGGAAGGTTTAACTCTGTAGCTGAGGAGGGGAGACTATACTGTGTGCAACTTAAAAGTAATTGAGGATGAAGTTCATTTTCTGTTTCATTGTCCCATATATATCTATCTATATATATATATATATACATATATACACACACACACATACATATATATATATACACACACACACATACATATATATATATATACATATATATATGATGAAGCTTAGCAGCTTTTTTCAGAAAATGCAGAATGTGAAGCCTGATTTGTTTTGGACTAAAGGATGAAATTCAGTTGGAGTGGTTTTTCAGAGAAGAGGTTTTTACTGTAGCTACCTTCATACTAGAGTGTTCAAGTGAACACATGTCGCCTGCGAAGCACTCATGTGAACGCCGGACAAAGTGATCCCTATGTGCCGCTATGCTTCGCAGGCGACACAAAAAAGGACCAGGAAATTAAGAAAGAATGAATTATTTGTATGAATTCTACTGATATGTATAATCGGCACTGTTTGTTTTGTTTGTACTCTGCTGATTATGTTTTCTGGCTTTGATTATGAAATCTATATCTTGTAAGCCTACATAGGCTGGGCACCTTAATTGGTGTATGACACATAAATAAATTCATTCAAATAGGCCTGATGAAACAAGGACAAAGTTTTGTTTACATTCATGCCTTATTACTTGAATAGCCTGTTTCCAGGCATAACTTGTTGCTTGAATAGCATGTTAACGCACTTTCTGAAGTCAGAAAATAAATATTATTTCACGTTACCGTTGTGCTTGTTCTTGACATTAGGCGGCGAGCGCCCTCTTATGGATATTGCGGTAATTACCAGTTCTGACATGGCAAGCATTATATGTGTCATTTTCTATGTAAAATCTAATAACCATAATCGACTATGGATGATTTTCTGACAATTATTAAGAGAGAAATTCGAATATGATTTCTGAGCTCAATTTACAGCCCTAATAAGATGAACTACAGTGTTTAAAAATGACAGCACCTTTTGAACATCGTCCCCAACCCAATTTTCAGGCAGACCAAAGAAAACTTACATAATGTAGAATAAAGTGGGCATGCAATGACCGCTTAAAGTCTGTGATGCGTAGACATCACCAGACACTGGCATGCTCCCTGGTAATGCTCTGCCAGGCCTGTACTGAAGTAATCTTTAGTTTTTAATTGTTTTGAGGACTTAGTGCCTTCAGTCTCATCTTCAGCATGCAAATGCACCAACAATTGGATTCAGATCAAGCGACCAACTTGACCAACGGAACCAAAATAACATGTCACTGTCCAATGAATTATTGTGCTCATTGTATGTGAGGGCTACATCATAATGCCTTCATTTTCTGTGCAGTAAAGCACCCTGTGGGTCAAAATGTAACTCAGTAACTGGCTGGATGTAGATACAAAGTGCAAAGACCCATCATAAATAACTTCCTCACTCCTGGAAAAAAAAACTAAACATTTTTTCTACAAGTTGCAGGGAAAAAAAATCAGAAATGAGAGAAAAACAGGGTGGCTGGCAGAAAAAAAAATGAAACAGAGATGATTCAGAACTTCAGCAGGGCAGGGAACCAAACAAGTACCAGGAAATAGAAAATGCTAAGTACTTGTGATACATGATTTGCTTTGGCATGCATCAAGGCAGAATACTGATTGGTCCACTCCATGCCAATAAGCAAGGTTTCCACACGTTTTAGCAGCATTTCCTGTTTGAATGATCCAAACCATGTAAGCTTCATCTAATATCATAAAAAACAGCTCAAATCAGTGCTTCACAGAGAATTATTCTGACCCCAAGTAATGT
This sequence comes from Gymnothorax reevesii, assembly GCA_029721435.1. Taxonomy (NCBI): domain Eukaryota; kingdom Metazoa; phylum Chordata; class Actinopteri; order Anguilliformes; family Muraenidae; genus Gymnothorax; species Gymnothorax reevesii. The sequence continues at coordinate 32,246,545 of CM056573.1, forward strand.
ATCAAAGGAAGAAAATCAAACCGCTCCTCAGGAAATTTCCAGAAACTGAGAATAGAAATCAAAACCAGTATAATAACTTTAATAAAACCAGGCACCACTTTGATGCTGGAACAAGAGCCGGAGGTCGCTAAAAGACCTGACAAACAAAAAGGTTACGAGCCACAGGAGGATCTGCATGTACGGTGAGTGGGAGGTGAGCCCAGTGGGAAGTCTTTCGTATTATACCATGTACTCCAGGCCACCACTGCCCCCACCACAGTCTAGTATGCACTCAGGGCACTTGGACAGCTAAGATGAAGGAGGGTCAGAGCTTGGAAGGCCATTGATTCATTACAGTCACTGGTCATCAGTCTGAATCATTTCTCTCCATATGGCCACACAGGCCGACAATAAACTCTGCTAGAGCAGGACCAAAAATTTTGCGCACCTTTCTTTAAAACTTCTCTACCAAGATGAGGTTCTGAAAGGGAAAACCACTTACTACCATCAGAATTCAAAGACAGACACAGGAGTTGTGGGTTTAGCATAAAAAGAAAAGAGGTGACTAAATGTTTAACTAAATGGCTTGTCATCTCCCCCATCTTAGCGGTTCATGAGCAAGCCTTTCTGACCAGAACAAAGGAATCACTATGAAGAGAAATGATCTCACTAAAACTATTCAGAGCCAATGGATAACATAGCAAGTATAATACATGATTAAATTTCTTACAGCAGAACTCCGTCATAATTTACAGCCATCAATTAAACAATCCCCCAAAAATCTCAAACTGAAACGCCCGAAAGCTCAGCTTCCAAGCTTATGATACTCACAAACAGCCATCAGATTTTGTGAGTCCCAGGCAGGTTCTCTCATAAGGAGATTAGCTATGTAACTAATGATGTCTTTCCACTTAAATCCTGATCTCACTCAGCTGTGCTGGGATGAGTAAACCGCTCACAGTGTTCGACAGTCCTGTACCTGGACTATGTCACTGCAATTTAAACAGACCAGAAAATTACTATATTGGCTCATTATAACAAATCATTCAAAAATGTAGACGACATGTGAACTGGTCAAACATCCAGGCCAGACTGGCAGAATTAAATCCACTTGGTTCCTGACACACAACACCAGGTTCACTTATCACAAAGATTTGGAAATCCTCCATCTATCAGCCCTCTTTTCGATGACCTGCCATATCAAGACAAGCTTGCGCCCCCTCTCTCAAAGAATGAAGTGTCAGCACTTGGGAAGGGTCAGTCCTTTCTTATCATAGATATTAATCAGAGGAAAACCCCATGTGCAGTCCAACAGGCAGATTTGCACGGCTGATTCATCAGTGGGTACCACTGGACAGCAATGCGACGCTGTCTGTGGAGCTGCATGGAGGGGAGGGGAGGGGGGGGGGGGGGGTTGCCTTCAAAAACTGCACATCAATTAGATAATTCAGTCGCCATAGGGACAGAGTCGTGCATCTCCCTGATCCCCAAATTTCAGACAAAATGGCTGCCGGCGACAATACTGGACGTCCAAAATTGCCGAAAATCGGTCTTGAGCATTGTCAAATAAATACCTTCACCTATGCATAATTTGAAAAAATTCCTGTAATAACTGTTGCTTCAAGAGCCCTGAACAGAAAATCACTGTGGGCGCGGCACCGGCCCCGAAACTTAACCACAGTATCTCCTGACTATCGCGTCAAGGAGATACAATTAGTAGTTTTAACATTTTGTTCTATTGTCTGACTTTCTTTTACCAGTCTTTTCTCATAGCACAAAAGAACAATTTCTTGGCGAAATAATATGCAACATTTTCACAATTTCTCAAGTAAATCAGCAAAACTTCACAAGTGAAAGACAGCGACTGAGCCTCCTACAAAAATGATGTGTTTCCAAAGGTCAAGGTTTGGGCTCACACGAGTCTCGAGAGTTTCAAGGGGACACAAGGTGCAGCCACTTACCGTTTCATCAGTACAGATTGAATGGACTTGAGTCCCAAACATCACAGATGTGAAAATGAGAAAGAGGAGTCCCTCGAAGCTCAGGAGGATGAGCAGGATGACAGTTGCCGGGGGTGAGAATGTACTGCAGTCTGGGAACGGGGAACACACAAACACGTTTATACCAGAGAGAGGAAGAGAAGACATTGTCAACTGCTTAGCAACACACTGATCAAATTTTAATTCCTTGGACATGGAGATTTGAAGGTTTTGCCTAAACAAGGGTGTTACAAAATATATCTGTTTTACATATGAAAAAAATTGGCTTACAAGCAAACACTTATAAGCGTATTTCATGTGCAGTGCTGTGAAAAAGCATTTGCCCCCCTCCTGATTTCTTTTTTATTTTTTGCTTATATGTCACACTTAAATGTTTCAGGTCTTCAAAAAAATTTTAATATGAGACAAAGATAACCCAAGTAAAAACGAAATGCAGTTTTTAAATGATGATTTCATTAATTGAGGGGAAAAAAGCTATCCAGCCAGTCGTCACTATCGTTTGGACTTTACAGCCCAGTCGAATTCAGCCATCGATAGCGAGACCAGGTAACGCAGCGGGCACATTACAATGATGGAAGTCAACAGGATGTTGAATCAAAGCAGGGCATCTGCCCAAGAGAGAGTCTCTCTAACCAGTATGCTACCACGCTAATAAATCTAGCCAAGGTCTAGGTTGTACATGTATCCCTAACGCTAACCCCAGTCCAAATCCAAAGCTTAACCAAGTAGTTGTGATGCCAAAACCTAACCCGATACAGATGTATGCATCTTTAGACAGGGGATATGGTATGGATGTATGTACCTCAAGCCACATACTTCCAAATATAGGGATAAGGGAGGGAGAAGGTTCAAGACGGGCATTTAAAAAATTAACTTTTGAAAAGTAAGTCCTCAAAACCCACTGATGTCTGTCAGTATGTCCCAAGCTATTTTTGTGATAATTTCATCTGAGGTCTCAGGTTATCACAAGCCCCGGACCCCTCAAAACTATATGGGTCTTTTGAAAAATGGCCCGAATCTCACGAACAGCCTTGGAAACTTCCAAAAATACAGGAATCCATCCCTGGACAAAAAACTTTCTTCCGCGGGTTTGCAGTGTGACAATGCCAGCACAGCTCGCCGTTAGCTCAATAGCGTTCTACTTTCATTCTGAGATGCAACCTTGTGTTATTAATGCACAAAAAAACTAGGCTTATGCCGTCGGAGGTGACGGCTTGGGGTATATCCCCGAACGCCTCCAATCCTCCAATTCCCCAATCCTTGAATAGACCCAATACAATATAAAGCCCCTGAGGTCATGACCTTTCATTTGAACTTAATTTCAGGCCAACCGGACAAATGATTCTGAAGATATGGCCAAAATGGTAATTTTCCATCAGAAATTGCCACCTGGTGGCAAAATATTGAACCATACAGGTATGATGTCATCATGTGACACGTTGTGAAGTCATGACCTTGCAGTTGCACATAGTTTCATGTCAAGTGGACAAATAGTTCCAAAGATATGGCAAAAATGGTAAATTTTATGTAACAAAGCTCCACCTTGTGTCAAAATTTTGAACCAAACAGGTATAATGTCATCGTGAGACACATCCTCAGGTCTTGACCTTTCATTTGCACTTGATTTGAGGCCAATAGAACAAATATTTCCAGAGATATGAGCAAAACCCTGATTTTTCAGTTTTTGGCCCCTGGTGGCCAATCTAGAAATTGTAAATTGTCCAAAATCGAATCAGTTCTTCCTCTTTGTGATACTTACTTGTATGCAAAACTTGGAATTTGCAATTGAAATAATACTGAAGTTATCGCGTTAATACGTAAATCAGTTTTTGGCCCCTGGTGGCCAATCTAGAAATCGTATAGTGTCCAAAATCGAATCAGTTCTTCCTCTTTATGATACTTACTTATATGCAAAACTTGAAATTTCTCATTGAAGTATTACTGAAGTTATCGCGTTAACACGTAGGGCGGCGCGGCGGCGGCCTGACAAAAAACATAATATCCCTGGAACGCCATTCGGGGTTCGGGCATATAATTACAAGCTGCAAAAGACACACAGCCCTGCACCTGCTGCATGTAAGAAAATAAGCAGAAGTGCAAATGAACATTGTGTGCCTTTACAAAAATTCTGCAGAACAATCATTCTGCAGCACTTGCCACGTTGATTGTCAAGTAACTACTACAGCAGTACACGATGTGGAAATTGTGGATCTTGATGACCGACAGTTGGACTACAACCTAGATTCTCATGTCAAGTCTATAGATGGTATAAAATACAGCATGGACGTAGCCACTGTGACTCCCATTAGTTCGTGAACCACCATTTATGAAGCCTCAAGCTTAGCATTTTGGCCACTGCCATCTTGTCTATTTGAAACCAGATGCGATTCATACTGAACAAGATGGTGGAGCAGAGGAGGAGTTAGGGATGGGTCTGATTGAGAACCTTAGGGGACACTGGACGTCCCTCTCACTACTCCTGACTCCAGACTGCACTGAGCCAAATAACTGCAGGTTCCATAATTTGAAGTAAATTTTATAGCTAGCTACGGATTAAGCTGAAGTAATCTTAGCAGCTATGCCCTGACTAAGGTCAACTCGAGATTTTTTTGTTTTTGCCCGAAAAACAAACAAATGTCCCCCCCCTCCCTCCCTCCCCAACGCAGCCGCCCCTCATTGATGTTCACGGACATTAAGGAAGAAACTACAAAAGTTAATAACCTCAAAATAGCAAAAGGTACATCTGCTTGACCAAATGCAAATGTGTGCAAATTTTCATGGAAATATATCAAATGGTTTCTGGCGACACATCATCTGTGTCCATAAATTCTGTCCCAACTAAATCACTTAATTCCGTTAATTGCATTTTACATTCTGTCCCAATTCTTGTGGAATTGAGGTTGTAATATCTTCAGGTGCCTGATAGAACCTGTAAGACCAGGAATTCAAACAAGTTGTCCTGGGCCTCTGGAATAAAAACAGCCCCTCAACATCAAAGATCCACCATCATACTTCACAGTGGGGGATGGGGTTCTTCAGAGTGGCTATCTTCTTTCTTATGCTAAACCCACCTTCGGCAATTTTCACTCAAGGGTTCTATTTTGTGAGCATCCAACCACTGAATCTAGTCTCAAGGGAAGTTCCAATTTCATTTAACAGACTGAAGTTTGTTTTATTTTTTTGCCAACAACAGAGGCTTTTTTCTGGCAGCCCAAATATTCTAGGTGTGCAAGTGGCCTGCAACCATAGTTTATGAAACTTTCTACCCCAAGATATAATTAATTTAAGTAAGTCTCCAACTGTAATCCTTGGAATTTATACATCAACCACCCTCCACACCATGTATTCATAGAAAATAGGTGCTTGGCCACTTCAAGGAATATTTTTAAAACTGCCAAATGCCTCACTTCTTATTTCCCTGAAAGCCAAAATGGGCACTTGGAACTTCTCACTTGATATGTGAGGCTAAACAACTTTATGTTGCACATCACTGCTTTAACCACGGTGATGGCTAAAGGAAAGTGGCTTGTGTGTGGGGATGTCACAAGAACCGATACTTGCGATACCATTCAATTCTTAAATGAAAAAACACCGACGATACCTATTATTTTGAGGCACCGTAAGTACCGAGGCACGTTAAGTTTCGGTGCTGTGACTATTCCGGAACTAATGGGAGCAGTATACGCTTCCGAATGTTTCAGCTGATACTTGCATTCAAAAGGAGGTCACGCGAAAAAGCAGACCTTTTCTTCGGCGTTCATGTTGGTCGCTGAGTACTGTCGCAAGTAGTCACGTGACCAAACGTGCTCACAGGCCAGAGCTGCGTCTGTTTTTTTTTTTTTTTTTTTTGCCAACGAATGTTCCGAACTCCTAAAAAATAATCCGGAAAATATTACGTGGCAACCATGAGAAGTGCCTTCGAATTCTTTATACGTTATGGAAAGGAGTCTCAGTGCTTCCAATTTTACGTCCTTTAACATAAGGTCCACGAAATGTTCTTTTCGATAAGAAAGGAGATCACGCCATTCCACAATTCAGCCTAGCAACAGTATTTAAAGCGGCGACTATTCATCCATCTAATCGCGTGAAGAAACGTTTGTGATGGGCAGGAGACTCGATCAGATTGCTTGCTTTAAGTGCATTCAGATTTTCCAACTAGCGCAGTCGTATTCCTAAGCGGTGGGAATTCCCTTTTACACCTTTCCTTTATCTTCAGACATTTTCCACATAGGTTAAAGGTAAGTGGTTTAGAATTAGTGTAACGTTACAGGAGGGAATTTTTTGACAGTTCGAACAAAGCCCAGGATAGCTTGTGGGCGTAACGTCAACAGACTCCATACAATTAAAGGAGAACTAGTAATGTTCACTGGCACGCACACGTTTATTTAGTAGATTAAATCGCAACCTTTTTTTTTTCTTTTTTTTTTTGCTGTTATGCAATTGGACAGTTTGCAATTGCGATTAAATTAATCGCGCGGCACTGGTCCTAAGCCTAAAGAAATGTTAGAAATGAATATGTTAAAAGCTTAATACTGTCTGAGTTTCCCCGAGTTGTGTTTATTCACTGCACAGATAAGTCAGCCTACATATATGTGATATGGTTCCAATTAGATGCTGTATATTACCTTATTGCAAATACACAACAAGAGTTGTCAGAAAGACAACAAAGCTCGACGGGGGGCAAGGTTAAAGTTTTTCTGCACGCGGACGGACGCGGACGCCGGGGGTACGACAATAGCTCTCCGGACATTCGTCCCGGCGAGCTAAAAATGACATGTTTCTTCGAAAAATACTTGAACTGGAGAAGACAGGGTTTAAAGTAGCCATTACAAATGATAACTCCGGAAGGTAAGAATATTAAGTTCTCTTAAGTGATTGTACTGTATTATGTTATGTTCTGTATGCCTGTTCATAGAAATTACATTTTAATATTCTGCGAATTTTCTGATGGAGATGTTTAAGTAAATGAGATCTTTGAAAATCCTTCCTTCCTTTTTTTACCGTGCTATCGAATTGGCATTGAGAATAATGTAATTTTGCTGGTATTGGAACAGTATTGGGTATTGGAATTTTTGGTATCGTGACATCCCGACGTGTGTGCAAACCAGTTCTTACAGCAGCGAAACAAGAATTCATGGATGACCATTTACTTACAGTGAATTCAATAAAGAAAAAATGATCAGTTATATACTTTAATCAGATTTTTCTCATATTTTCTTGGGGTGCCAATTATTGTAACACCCATGATTTGGGGAGAAATATCTGTTTTATGAACATATTTTTCCTTCAATCATTTTTTTTACATTCAAAATTAGGTTTTTGACAATATTTTGAATAAAAGGTTGGGAGGATTCATGGGCAAAATTTGCAGCCTTGATAAATATGATCATTTCCAACCTATATGCACATCAATAAAAATTATTTGCATAAACTGAATTTGGTTACCATTCCTTATTGTTTGTAGCAATCAGTGCCCTTTTGGTTCAATCCACAAACTAACAGACACATAAACTAAGCATTGTTACGTATGAAGATTGGACATTTTAGCAGGGCCACAAGGTCTAATTTCATGTGACTCTATGAGCAAAGAATTCATGACTCACCCTGACCATATTTCGAAAAACATTGTGTCAGCTAGTGGTAGGCTAACACACAGAAAAACAGGACAGAAAAAGAAATCACACAACAGGGGTTTTGGAGATAGGTTTCAATTAGTAGTTTATCCAAATCAGGTTGCCCAAAATGAAGTGGAAAGTATTTTGTGAGACTCACTTGTCCATTGTTCCTCAAAGCAGTACAGGAAATGAAAGGTAACCAGCACCAAGGCATGAAGTGATATCAATGCAATGTACATCTGGAACAGAGAATAAATGTAAATTTTTCTTTTACTTCTTATAGAGGGTATTCATGGATTCACTATGCAGAAATTACACCACTTCTCCTAAAAAGTTCAAAAAATTTCAGGGCATCCTAATCGAAAAAGTTTGATACACAGCAAAAATCCCTGTGTTAATTCAACTCCAGTAGAGTTCATTTGAGTCCAAGATGGATGGGTTTGTCTCATATAAACTCTAATGGAGTTGAATTAACACTGGGATTTTTGCTGTGTATCAAACTTTTTCGATTAGGATGCCCTAATTCGCTGTATAGCAGAATCTAGGAATTCTCAGAGGGTTTCACAAATGTTTCTACTTATTCAGGTGTTTTTAATTCATTTATCAGTACAGGGGTAAGAGAACTTTCTGTATGCATTTTCAAACCAGAGCCGCACCCCTGAGAGCAAAGGAAATCGTGATCAGGGTGTAGAGTACGAAAAAAAAAAGTCAGAGACAATGGCAAAACATTATACTAATTATACCCATTTTCAGTAAATTAATATGTCCCAACCATTATGGTTCTGCCTGGTGTATAATGCATCCTGTCTCTAATGCATGTTGAAATCAAAGATGGCAAAATAAACTTTAACAGGTGTGAAAAAAAATATTTTTTCCCCAGGGCCATTAAACTAAATTATCCCAGAGCAATAGAAAGAGTACACGAAAAACAGATTTACCATTGCATCTTCTCAAACTCAAAAGCTAGAGATCACCTTTCATTAAAGGGGTGATCTGGGGTCAAATGAAAAATGACACCAGGAAACAACTCCGAATTAATTTAAACAGGTATATGTAATAACCACCAAAAAAGGTACATGTTGGCATTTTCCGTTTATGCAGTTGCCATGGTAATCGAGCAAGCTCATTAAATATGCAGAAAACTTCCAGCACCAATTCCTCTTTAACTCTATGGTAGAAATCAGTTTTTCTTTCATGATTTAAAAGCCATTGCTTATCCAAATGTAATGACATAGCCATTCTTCGCCCAAATGATTAGTTTTGTGATTTTGGGGCATTTTATTCAAATTTTGAAATTATTCTGTGCAGAATCTGGCGAATACTAAAAACATTCAAAGTTGGAAACAGAAAGGCAAAGTTTCCCAATGTCACTGCAATTCTAATGAAGTGAAGTAACCAGTATGCAAAATTTTAAGCCTGTACCTTCTTTGGTTTCTGAGATATGGAGACTTTGAAAAAGGGGTAAAGGCCCAAAAATGAGTGTTGCCAACAACTCAAAAAGTTCGGCAAGTCATTATTAATAAACTATTCAAGCGAATTACCTGAAATTTTCAGGGGCTGTGACACACTATAACTCTACAGTTGCATATTTGCCAAATAATGGCTTGCTGAAAATTATTCATCTCCGGTAAGGGAGGCGTACGTTTTTGCCGGCGCTGGTTGGTTTGTTTGTCTGGCTGTTAGCAGGACAGCTCAAAAACGGCCACATAGATTTTAACAAAACTTTGCAGGATGTTAGAGTAGCACAAGAGGAACAAGTGATTAAATGTTGGCATATCTAGGCCAAAGAACCGCTGAGATATAGGCCAAAGTTCAAATCCAGCTATGCCGGCAGAGATTTGAAGCCTTTCCAATGGGCCGGATTTCCAATCGGCATGCTTCTGGGTTTTGCTGCCACCTGGCCGTGGAATGCAACAATACCCGACGTCAGCCAAGGAAAACAACTAATGCACAGAGTTGCCTTGGCGTGGCGGAGGTGCTGCGCTCTCTGAGTGCTCTTGTATTTACACTAGAAAAGTTAGCTACTGTTCGGTGAAATTTTTACTCAAGGTGTGCCAATTTGAATTAAAAAAAAAAAAAAGTATGAGGCGCACATCTTTAGGGTCCCTATAAGACATATGTGCATGCACAATAAATTTTATTCATTGATTTTTGAGGACCTGTGGAAACAAAACATCCCCGATCAGGAGGGACGTATGTACATAGTATGTAAATGGTTATCCTCCCTGTTTTTTCATCTGTATGTATGTACTACAAACATACAGATTATACAGATGAAAAAACAGCGAGGATAACTCCATATACCCGCAGCCATAAATGAGAAAGATTTATTTTTGAGAGAACATTAGACTGCAAATTCCTGTGCAATAAATGGCCCCATCAGCTAGCAATGTTAGTCCCATAAGAACATACGTTAATTAAATAAGAACATAATAAGTCTGAATGTGGCTCTTCCAAGTTTTGGCGTTTATCTGTAGCAGACACTCAGAAGGAAAGGTTTGGGAAGACCAAATCAATCATCGTTCTCTACAAACAGACCGGGCCAGTTTAAGGAGATGCACTCTCTCCCGGGAGCACCATCTGGCAAACTGAATGGAACTAGGTCGGCCATAGCAATAAAAACATTGGCAATGCTTTTCTCTCCTTATTTATAGCAGAAGCATGTTCACAAGTGCAGCTGCATTTTTGCAATTTACTCATACAATACAATCCGTTTAGAGCACATGTTAAATCTTGTTGAATCCTTCCAACAAAGTGACATGCAAAAATGCATTAACAACAAATTTACATTTAAATTTTCCAGCTCATGTTTTATAAAATGAGGCTCAATATTTTTTATTTCCCATTTCAAAAAAAATTCTTGTAGAGTCTGGATTTACACCAAGTTATAAGTTTTCACTAAGTTTTATTCTATATGAAATTCACGGGTCATACCAAATTTTAGAGAAATAGTGTATCTATGCACACTTTGTTGCTCTGATTAATTTTGAACAGCACAATACATAACAAATACACACATTTGCGTTTGTCGGCTGCTCTACAGTTGCACTCACAGTGAAAAGCACAAAGTACTTCTGATTGTTTTCTCCCACACAGTTGTTCACCCAAGGGCAGTGGTGGTCCATCTTCCGAATACAGCGTTTGCATACACTGTCAAGGAGGAACAGCAAGCATGTAAGGTTACATGGCACAAATGACGAGACACGAAATGAAAGGAGTTTTTGCTTGAGGAGGCCAAAGTCAGGCCAAAAAACATAAATTTTAATTAAATTAGCAAACCTGACCAATGTTACCTCTCACTAAACTGCACGTTCCCTTTTTACGCCACACACAAAATTATTAGTAATAAGAATCAATGGCTAAATGAAAAGAAGAAACATAACCTTCACGTGTCCCAACAAAAAAATAGCAGTTTGATGCTCAGTCGAGAATGGCTTGATGAAATCGTTCAGACACGCCTGATGGTCAAGATGGAATAGTGAAATTCTCAGATATATTCAGGCATGGAGAAGCTCCAGGGGTTTTCTACGCAATTTGCTTAAAGGTCAAAATCAAAGGCCAGTTCACCCCTGGGAAAACTTGGGCTGAGTAGAAACTTGATCATTTAAGAAGCAAGTTGACACAAAAAGTTCCAAAACAGTGAAAATTCAGCACAAATAAAAACACAATACTCAAAAACCAGGAACCATTTTATTTGCTAGCCTGTTGAAACACATGAGTAATACTAGGCAATAGGTCCAGCCCCAACAATTAAAATATTTGCTGAAAATTAGCTTCTTTTTATTAAAACAAACACATCAATGCATTAATTTCAAGACATTCACAATGATATGGTGGAACACATCAGCCTTCCAGAGAATTGGAGAAGCAAAAATTGTTTATGAAAATTTATTCAATTAATTCAGTTGTGTGAAGCGAAATCATGAAGGATGAACAAAATGTCCTTGTCTACAAGCCAATGGATGATGACAATATCGGCACCACGGTGCATAAGATGCTTGTGCTACACAGTCAGTGTTGGGAGAAAATTAGGGTCGATTGCAAAAACACTCTTTGCTAGCAAGATGCAGAGCACACAATATTGGGGATGCCATAGATGCAGACCACAGCCTGAATTCAATTGAAACTGATTCAACCTTGGAGGCTGCTTCTGTCACGAGGCAAGCAAAATGGAATCCCCGCTATACTAACATGGCTGATACTGCATTTCACCGGACAACACTGTGCAACTTGAGAGGATTTGAGAACTCATGATGCTTGAAAAGACGTGCCTTTCATGAAAAAGAAGGAAATGAGCTCAGAACAGCATACTCCATACTTGGAAAACCATCTGCGACAAAAAGCAAATCCAGTATTGGCAGAAATTTGAGAGGTGCTATTTGAAGGCTTTTGAGGCCTTTGAATCAGGTAAGCTGCCTGTCAGGGTGCTGAGCTTTTGGTTCTTCTTTCAGAAATTTCAATGTGTTCACCAAATACTGCACAAAAGCAGCTGACAACAATGTCGCAGGTTATGAATCGGTCAGTAAATTGGTGAGCCTTGACCGATCTTTACTCAAGGCACAAGGCCTTTATTTAGAGGCTCATTTTTACTACAACATAATTATCTCACCTGAATGACAACCTCAATCCTCAAAGACCTAGGACAGTGTGTAAATGCAAATAAAAAACAAAATTAAGTGACTTGTAAATGATCACCATCAGTTAAATGTATATAAACTTCGGACTTTAAAGTTGAAGTCATTAAAAGGAATATTATCCTGGGCTACCTGCAAAGTAGCTTGAGTCTAGGTCTACCATTTCATGTCTGTCTGTCTGTCTTCCACGTTGCAAATCAGAAATTACTCAGAAGCGTTTCCACGTTGCATCATCAAAACAAGACTATGCATGGCGAGAGATCATGTGACCAAACTGGACGTTTTAAACAAATCACACATTTTATGCAAATAAACTTAAGTTTAGTCGTCAGTCAGGACAGCAACAGTGCATCAAGAATTATTAGCACCCTGTATGAAAAATGTGAGTGAGATGTGAAAAAAAATTATTTTCTATACACACATAGCAAACCAAACACACTCTATTCACTCAGATGCTCATATTTATGGGAAATTTAGTCTCCAATCAGCCTAACATGCCTGTCTTCAAACTGTGGGAGGAAACCAGACTGCCGAGAGTAAACCCATGTAAATACAAAGGAGAACATGCAAACTCCACACAGACAGGCCCCAGTTCCATGACTAGAGTTCAGATGTGAATCTGCGCATAGATTTGCTATTTGGTGACAGTCACTCAGCAACAAATGCAAATTAATGTTAATTTGTGCAAAACAAACATGGCCAGCTGTGAAAATTTGTAAAAATATCCATCCATGCAAGTACAGTAATGAAGACTCACGGTATTTATGACATTTCTGTATTCCTGACACTTCAAAAGCATTTTTCCAGGTTTTTTCTCTTGTTTTGATACAAGAAGCGCATACTCCCCTCATTTTGGAGAAATCACAGTAAATTTGTTGTGTGCACCCACAGTTGCATGAACAGGGCAGGTGGGGAGGATTTTTTGACAGGACTTTCTGGGGTGGGGGGGAAGTGCTAGTGTTGGCAAAATACTCATTTCAGGGTGCTCTCAATCACAAGAAAACACATTAAAAATTACTTTTTTAAACTGTCATAAAATATTCGAAGACGCACCCTTTATGAAGTTATTTGACCTGAAGTTACAGTACTTGGTGGGACAAGGCAGGTCGGTGTTGCCACATCACCCCACTGAGGCAGAAATTACATTTCACCTCAGAGTGCCACAGTTCAGAGAATACAATACTGAATTTTGTGTTCTTCATTGTTTTCGAGGATAACTATGCTACTGGCCACTGAAAACCACCATTATCCACACATCGTTGCCATCTAGACCATAATTCATTTGTTAAATGCATTTTGCATTGCCATGGAACACAAACTAACACGTAAAAAAAGATATTATGGTAAATTAAAAGACCATTGTAAGTCAACACCATTCATGTTGGAAGTGTTCATGTTATTGGATCTGATTTAAAACAATTAAAAACTGTAATGGCTGGTGTGTTGAGACGCCAAACACAGCGGCCGGAATAAAAGGAAGTCTCGCAGAGAGAGAGACAAACAAGTAAAAGAAGAGAGAGACCCGCAATTCCATTGGACCTAGAGCTCGTCTGAGTGCAAGGAAGCAAAGCGAGCTCGACAGAGCAAAAAGAAAGGGAAATTTCTCGGAAACAGATAAAAAGAATTGGCATCAGACGGTGCCCAGAAAGAGTAAAAACAGAAAGATTCCCTTGCCATCTAGAATGTTTCCTCTTTTGCAGCTATTACCTCAACAACTGTCTTACTAGAGACCTTATCGGCTAAAGTGCAAAGATAACACTGACACTCTAGCAAGAGCAGTGAGGTGGAACTAGGGTTTAAATGGAATTTGGGCGACGCCCCCAAGTGATGCCAGCTGGCCCAAGAATTCGATAGCGGGCAAACCGATATTGTCCCTGACGAGAGCAACCAAGAAAGCTCTCAAAGCCACCAAAAACCGAAAACGTCCTGCAAACGTTCAAACGCGGAATTCATTAATGGAAGGGGGTACCGGTTTTTAATGGTGATCTTTTTCAAGCCCCTATAATCAATACAGGGTCTCAGACCGCCATCCTTCTTTCCCACAAAAAAAAAAATCCCGCTCCGGCAGGAGACGTGGACGGCCGAATAAAACCATTAGCGAGAGCTTCCTGAATATATTCTTGCATGGCCTTATGCTCAGGTCCTGACAGCGAGTATGGCGAACCCCAAGGAGGAGTTGTACCAGGGTAGAGATTGATCTCGCAGTCGTACGGCTGATGAGGACATAACATCGATGCTTGTTGTTTACTAAACACTTTAGCGAGATCAGCATTGTCATTAGTCATTAGAAGGCAAGCTTAAGTTCAGGGTGGCCAAAAATTCCCCACCCTGCTCAGAATCTAATGTCTCCGTGACTGATTCAGAATTGCAAAAATCCTCTAAAAGGTAATCATCCTCTGGCTTCGCCAATCAAATTGAGGATCCCATTCCAACCACTCCTCAGCCCTTTTTTTCTGGTTTAGGAGGGTAAGGTGAGACAGCCTCCTCACACTCACTCCAGGCATCAGCCAGACCCAAAGCTTGATGTCTAGGAAAACAAATTTCATTATCTCTACAATGAGAGTTACAATTGAAGCACCTATTACTAAAACCCCATAAGTCACACTTGACTTGACTTGTGGGGTTTTAGTAATCAGTGCTTCAATTGGTGCCCCAGCGGACGATAGGATTGTTCTACTCCCCCCAGCGCGGTGCCCCAGCGGACGATAGGATTGTTCTACTCCCCCCAGCTGATGCAAGGTCTATGTTCCCGTAACCAAGAATGCCCCAAAACAATGGGAAAAGCAGGGGAACTGATAATAAACAAGTAGATCAGAAGGATCTAATAGCTGCGACCTCGCCTAGCATCCGTCACGAGGCCTAGTGTCCATGACTGGTGGTTTCTTGTACCAGTGTGTTGTCGAAATTGGCAAATGACCTTGAAAATCAATAGGGGACCCTTCCTCTGTACCAAGAAGCTTGTTCTCAGATGTAATAGCCATCAGTGGGTGGAATAGGAGCCGCGCACTCGCCAGTAGCAACTTTAACCCCATTGTCAGCAAGCGGCAATCTGTTTAACTTCTCCCTGTTATGCTCGCGGACGTGGTTGTCTAGACTGTTTAGTTCGCACTGCTGTGCGGACAAAGTCGAACAGGGTTCCAATGTAGCCAATGCATCTTTTATCTCCTCAGTAAGAGCATGAATGAACATAATCATAAGAGGAGCCTCCGACCAGCCTGTCTCTGTAGCCAGGCAGAGAGCGAAATGCGATAGAGAACTCCGCTGCACTTTCTTTGCCCTGTTTAAGATGCATCAAACGCGTAGCCGCGTCCTGACCACAAACATCTCGATCAAATACTGACACCATCTCCCAAACAAGATAAGTGGGCTGACCCAAGTGAGTGCTGTGCCAGCCAACAGGGATAATATAAATGCCACCCGAGAATCCTCATTAACAAATCATGATGGCTGAGCATTAAAAATATTTCACATTGGGAGATGAAATCCTTACATTTTCTGGCCTCGCCGCTATATCTTTGGGGCAATTGTAACTTCGTTTCTCGGGGTGATGCTTGTGCAACATTTGGAGAAACTTGTGTAGACAGGGACCCAATACTCTCGGTCAAGCTTAACAGAATGCTATCCCGTTTGTGAAGCGAGTTCTCTTGAAGGTGGAATCTCTCATCTAATTCAGACTGCTGATTACCCAGGCTTGTAAAGCCCTTCGGCGAAACAAGACAGCCTATCTTGCTGGCCGGTAACAGCCCATTTAATCTCGGCCATCACTGATGTCTCCATGTTGGCTTGAGTGTACTGTGATGGCTGGTGATTTTAAGACGCCAAACGCAGCGGCCGGAATAAAAGGAAGTCACAGAGAGAGAGAGAGAGAGAGAGAGAGACAAACAAATAAAATAAGCGAGAGAGACTCACGCTTCCAACGGACCTAGAACTTGTCCAAGTGCAAGGAAGCAAAGCGAGGTCAACAGAACGAATAGAATGGGGAAAAAAATCTAGGAAACCGAAAAACTCGGAAACGTAGAGCTTAAATAGAACCCGGGCGGCGCCCCGAATTAATGCCAGCTGGCCCAAGAAGTCGACAGTGGGCAAAAAGATATCGTCCCGGACGAGAGCAACCAAGAAAGCTCTCAAAGCCTCCAAAAACCATGACAAAAACAACAAAAAATTACCCCAAACAGTCTCTTTACAGTTTATAACTAAAGCAAGTGATTCACTTGAGAACCTACGTTTGGTTACCGTAGCATTTTTTCATCCATGGTAATGTTTGCGCGCACACACACAGGAATTACTTAACTTTGAAACATATTTATTCATTATAATATTACACTGTATTCAATGACACTTGATAAAACAATTATACACTTTTACAGTATTAAAAATGTATCAGCCTGGTCTGTCCGGGATACCATGAGTGGAAATCTGTATTCCAGATCCTGTGTCTCTTCGTAGTTTTTTGATGATTTCTCCGAAACCATCAAACTTGTTTTGAATCTTGAGAGGGTGAATATTTAGACATTAAAAGAGCAGATGTTGAGGAGATTACAAATGCCAAAATCACCAAGAAGGCAAAGGAATATACAGCGCACTAAACAGTTAATTATAAACAAATTAGATCATCATTGATTCTCTTGATTCTGGCTAAAATAGATTTGCGAGAATCATGGTTGATTCTCTCGATTGTCACAAAACAGTTTTGTGAGAATCAACATCTATTTTCACAAAACTGCCCTGCAGTTTGAACCGGAACCTACAATGCAAAGGGGAAGCCTCATATCAACACCATTTAGACACATTCCTGCCTTCTACGAGTTTCAGCTGATCTGAAATGGACAGTCGGGGAAGTGGAAAGGAGTGCTGTGATCAGATGAGTCCATCTTTTTAATTATTTCTGGAAATAAAGATCACCATATTCTCAGAGTCTTTGAGGGTCTGGAACTGCATTCATACACACTCGGCATGGGAAACTTGTGCATCTGTGAAGGCAAAATTGTTGCCGAATGGCACATTCAAATTCTTGGAACAACACGTGGCCTCGACACGTCGTCTTTTTCAGGGACGTCTCAGTTTTTTCCAGCAGAAAAATGCTAAGCTACACTCTCCACAAACAGGAACAATGTGGCTTTTGAGTCACAGAGTGTAGGCACTGCCTGATGCCCACACCTGCCTCCCGCAGAAAACATGCAGCAAATGACAAAGTGCAAAATATGGCAACAAAGACTCAAGAATAATAAAATCCACTGTCACAAACTGACATGCGATACATGACTTCCTCTCTGTCCCTCATACGAACAAACCCTAGATGTGGAAGAGATAAAGGGGTTATTCCATGTCAAATCATCAGATATACAAAATATTTGTCACCATGTAGTCATAAATTGTATCCATATTTTCGCATTAGATAAAAATGTATTAATGATGAACAAATCCTGAATTTGAGCTCATTCGAACCAAAAATGAATTTTTGGTCAATTATTTTCTGATCACTGTCAGTCAGTTTTTTGTCAATTGACATTTTTCTTATATTTATCGTGGCATAACTTTTATATTATTACACCTATAGTTTTGAAACTTTGCATCTAAGCTAATGTTATACTGCTAAATCAGCAAATGCAGTCCATTTTACTTTATCTTTCTTGGTTCTGGAGCTATGAGGACTCCAACAGTGCCTTTTGTTCAGGCAGTTAGGTCCCCAGAACACCCCCAATATAAGCCCTAACATAGGCTCTCTGGCATTTTTTTTCCCCCATTTATTTCTGTCTGTTGAATATAAATCAGGCCAACATGATCTGCCAACCTGGATATACTGACCTTTCTGTGAATGTGTCATGCACTGATGAATTGAGAACTTATTGTGATTCAATAATCATTAACACTCTGCAAAAAGCTGAAAATGCCAAGCGATTCTTGAGATTACCCCACCCTTGTTCAGACATCTGCAAAATTTATATTGGTTAAAACACATTGACAATTTTTGGAGTGGTCTTTCTACTAAAAAGAGAGGAATCAGTTAAAAAAATAGAAGAAAATCCAAGGTGTGCTCCTGGAGATACGGTGGTTTGAAAAGGTGGCATTGTTGTGCTTTTTCCACATTTGGCAAGGTACTGACTGCACTTGGTGATGAATTCATGATGAATTCAGCCTGATTTATAACCAGCAGACATAAATTAATGGAAAAAATGCCAGAGAGCCTATACTAGGGTTTATATTGGGGGTATTTTGGGGACCTAAACATGGAACTGCCTGAACAAAAGGCACTTTTTGTGTCCTCATTCCACGACTAATGCCAATCCAAATCATTAATAAATTTAGAAGAAAATTTTCACTTGCAGTTGAACTGGAGGAAACCTCGACGGACTTAGCGCATAGACAACTGCAGCCTCAGAACGAACACAAATCCATAGTATCCGACTTTCCCCATAGAATTAAAGCACCAAATCAAGTTTTGTTGGCTGAACCGGCACGGTCTGACCCTACATGGTCTGACCCTACATCCGCGGATATCCATGGCTGTGTGAGTTAGTGAGTATGTGAATGAGTAGGTGGGTTAGTGAGTGATTCCAAAACTTGGTTGGCCAGCCAAGCATACTGTCCCCACTGGTCTTTGCGTTTTTTTAAAAGATTAGGTGCAAACAGTTTCTATCAGGGGATGTTGACAGCAGATCTACACCAATTGCCCATAAGTTTGCATACAGCCCATAAACTGTCCAGCTTAATACCAAGTTAAGACCTCGTCTTGTTTTATGTTTTCAATTGTAGTACAGGGTGTATGCAGTACGGGACTTTGCAAATATTTCGTTTTTGATTTAATTTTCATTTTCCATATTGTGCAAACTTTGTTGGGATCGGGTAAGAGAATGAAGCACCCTGAAATAAAAATGTAATTGCAATAAAACTAAGTCCCTTGGTGAGTTTGCCATACCTGCAGTGATGTGCTCTGTCAGGTTTGATGCTGCAGCACTTTGGACACTTGTACACCACCTGGCCAGGCTTGAGCTGCAGGCTCTCTATGAACTCCTTTGTGGCATTCCCTTTCGGTACAGCTCCCTGAGACACACAAAAACCAGAGAAGCAAGAATTCTTATTCTACATTGAGTGGATCAAAGATAATCACCCCAGATCAACTCATTCCCTACGACAAGCCGCTGCCAAGGCGCTGTGAATTCTACCATTCCCCACAGTAAGCCGGTGCCAGCAGCGTGGATGACCATTCGCAGTCCGATGAAAACTCGAAATCAGTGGATGATCGCGGTCATGGGCCACCTGTACTTCAATACTTTATATTGTGCAATTTTTGGGAAAAGTATTCCGTACAAACGCGACAATTTTATATAAAAGTATTCCGTAGTGAATGAGTTAGAGTAGGCCTATTACTTAAACTTTATGAGTTGTCTTAAATGCTAATTTTCATCCACATTTCCTGGGGAAAAAGGCAACTGTAATCTGGAGTTCTTCCAAATGTGTGTGGGCGCAAGTACGTGTATGTGCAGCATAGTAGAGAAATATGACTAATTCAAAGCAGGATTAGAGGAACTCACAGGGTCAGTGCACATGGCTCTGAAGTGAGAAGCCAGGGCGAGGAAGGCCAGGCCGTTGAAGAGTGTGCCGTTGACCAAGCTGAATATCAGGCTCTTGGCGGGCAGCAGCATGACAAACACCACCACAAACTCAGCATAGAACACCAGGAGCCAGGTTATGATGCTACATACGATGCCACAGCCATCCCGGATGAACCACATAGCGCTGTGGTCACAGTGCTCTGGCTACAGGTAACCAGACTGCTGCTCAGCGTCCCTGCAGCAGTGCACTGGGCTCCTCATCCTACCATCCACTTAATGGACAAACTGGCAATGGCACAAAAAGCAGACTATTAGAGTAAGTGTGAGGATACATTCTAGAGGATATGACAAGGTTCAATAATGTTTCATTATTAAATTAGATATTAAACATGTACAGCAAAACAAAATAGTTGAATTTCATTTCTTTTAAAGCATGCACGTGGAGGGGAATTTTTTATTTATTTTTTTGGATGCATTTTTGATGCATACAAAATATGTTCTGGGCTCCACACTTATTTCCCTGACTGGAGTGTACTACAGGTGCTGGAGTAAAAAAAAAAAACAAAAAAAAAAACCAAAGTAATTGTAAAATGATAGATATAATCTTAAAATGTCAAAATATCCTAAATATTGTACTTAATAAATGTTCCAATTGATCCCATCAAAATTAATTTTCTAAATTCATTCAAAAAACTATTTCCTCCAATTCAAGGTATCATAATTAATCACACGCCAAAAGAATTTCATAAATAAAATCTTCCAGCTACTAGCCTCAAATAAAATGCAACTTATTAGGGCCTGAGCACCGAATGGTGCGAGGACCCTCTTGTAATTGTAATGTTTATCATTATTATTTTTAACTGAAATGAATTACATATTTGAGAGCCTAAACATGGTTGGCACCTCAGGTCTGGCAAAAATTTAACTTTTTTGCAGGAAATGTATTTGGGCATGCCCCAGTGGCTCTATAGCGCCAACAAATAGCAGCAATTTTGGAATGCACTTGCTCGGATTCTCACAAAGTTAGGCGGGGTCATAGTAGTCTAATGAAGGTTTTTGTTCATTTTTATGAAATTTTTTCTCCTCACAGGAAGTGAGCTATGAGCCATTTCCTGTGTTTTTCCAGATTTTTCAAACACATTTTTGAGGGCCTTAGCATACTCGCAAACTCACCAAACTTTGCACAGAGCTTAAAAATATGAAGCTCTTCAAATTGATATCCCATTTGGCACTGGATGTGACAGTATGGCTCTATAGCGCAGCCTAATATATAATTGCATTTTTGAGGGCCTCAACATGCTTGAAAAACTCAATTTTGCAGACGTATTAAACCAGTTGGAACTTGCACTATGATATAGGATTTACAGATGGGCATGGCAAAATAGCATTATAGCGCCCCCTAGAATATTTCAATGAAGCAGCCCTCGCAGCCTGTTTATCCTACATGTCCGAAATTCAGTGTCCATATGGACTATGCTGAGACCTAAATAAAGGCTCCTGGAGCCATCACCTAGACTCAACAGGAAGTCTGCCATTTTTAATTGAATTTGCTACTTTTTCTTATTTTTTGCTATTAACAGGCGTCGTACTTTAACGAACTCCTCCTAGAGATTTTATCTGATCAACTTAAAATTTGGCTAATGACATCTAAAGACCTTGCCGATGTTACATTGCGAAGCATCTTTGGATTCATCGAACTATGTATCCGTGGCGTCGTGGCGAATTTCGATGTCCCGCCATTAAACAGGAAGTTGGTTTTACTCCCACATACTTTGTGAGATTTGCGCGAAATTTCACAGGCTTGATAACGGTCTCCTTCCAAGTATATATGTTGATATTAGATTGGGTGTGGTCAGGTGGCTCCACAGCGCCCTCTAGACACGGCCATGATAAAAGTGCTTGAGTGTTCATGAAATTTGGTCTGATCATTGCATTTGTCATGCCAGGTTATGGTAATTTTTTTTATTTTTTGGCCGAACAGGAAGTGAGCGATGAGCCATTTCCTGCGTTTTTCCAAATTTTACTAACACACGTTTGAAGGCCTTAGAATACTCGACAACTCAGAAAATGTTGCACAAATTATAATTGTCTTATCTTCAATTTCATACATCAATTGGCACTAAATGTTGCATAATGGGTCTATAAGGCCCCCCCCCCCCATCAGATTTTTGAAAGAATTGCCATTTTGAGGGTCTTAACATGCATGAAAATTCACAAAATTGTGTATACGTCTATAGCTAATCATACAGATCCCCATAATAAAAAGCTTGCACATAGGCGTGGCAAAATTGCATTGTCGCGCCCCCTTAAAAATTTCAAAAAAGCAGCCCTCGCAGCTCAGTAAACCTACATGTACGAAATTTGGTGGACATGTGATTTATTCTGAGACCTAAAAAAAAAAGAAAAAAGTCTCTTGGCGCCATGACCTAGACTCAACAGGAAGTCAGCCATTTTTAATTGAAATTTCAACTTTTTCGTCATGAACAGGTGTTGTACTTTATCGAACGCCTCCTAGAGATTTTATCCGATCAACTTAAAATTTGGTGAGTGACATCTTAAGACCTTTCCAATGTTAAATTGCGAAGAATTTTTGGATATATTGAACGATGCATCTGTGATTTTACTCACACATATTTAGTGAGATTTGTCCGAATGTTAACAGGCCTGAAAATGGTCTCCTTCCAAGTATAAATATATGCTGATATTCGATTGGGTGTGGCCAGGTGGCTCCACAGCGCCCTCTAGCCAGAGCCATGTTAAGATGAAAGTGCTTGAATGTTCATGAAATTTGGTGTGATCATTGAATTTCTCATGCAAGGATATGGTAATTTATTACAAATTTTTTTGCAAAACAGGAAGCGAGCTAAAAGCCATTTCCTGCGTGTTTCCACATTTTACGAACACACGTTTAAAGGCCTTTGGATGTTCCAAAGCTTGCAAAACGTTGCACAATTTGTCAGTGTCTTATGATCTTCTATGTGACATCCCAATTGGCATCAAATATGGCACAATGCCTCTGTAGCACCCCCTAAACATTTTTATAAAAGAATTGCCATTTTGAGGGTCTCAATATGCTTGGAAACAACAAGAAACAACACACTCTTGGTGCCTAGTATTACAATTACTATGGGACAGGTTTTGCACACAGGCATATAAAAATGGTATCATAGCGCCCTCCAGAAAATTTTTGCTCTCCCCTCAGGAAAACACTTTGTACGCAGTCTAGCAGTGTCCAATGGCTGTGAATGGACACCTGCACCCATCAACATCTCGCTACCACCCCAACGTGCACGAGGGGTGCAAGGGCCCTGTCAACACTGCCTGCAGCTTTAATTTAACTTGAAGTTTAAGGAACTACGTTTCAAGAAACTGCCATTACATCAATTCCTCTTTCACAAGGATATACATAATAATTAGGTCAGATGAATTTCGGTTACTTGCGAGCATCTAAATAGCCTACTGTGAAGTTGAGGGAAGGATGTTTCATTTCTCTAAAAGCATTTCTTCGTCTCTTCCCTGCTAGCATGGTTTCCTTGCGTCTCTCCATGCGTTCCCAATGGGAGGATCTAAGACGTATGGAAAAGTGAGTGCGAGTGAGGAAAACATGAATGAAATTTAAGAGAAGTGAAATGAACTCATAGTCACCAGCAGTTTAGGGAGCTGCTACAGCAATGCAGTAAGGGCTGAAAGTCAACCATAGCCCCAGTTGAGAAATGTACAGCCTCACACAGATACATAAAGGAAGCACAATTTAGGTTTCACAGGAGCTAGGGATGAACCATCTGCTGCTACTCAGCGTCTGGCGAGATGTGATCAGGCCTCATGGCCCCTCACTGTTAACAGCCAATCCCTGTCAAACACACAGTCCAAAACAGAAACCAGCCCAGTGCGGACCAAAAAACACCTCTACAAGCACCCTTCCACACCTGAGGCCACACCTCAACCCCGCAGGTATAAACAGATACAATTGATGCATGCATAGCCCCATGCAAACAGATCACGAGAATTCAACAGCTCCCACGCCAAAAAAAAAAAAAAACCGAGGCCATCCTCTTCTTGACTGAAACAAACTTGCTGGGCGGAGCAGAGGTGTGGCTCAGTTCATGAAGTCTAACCTACTACTGCAGTCCTAGTAACCCAATCACTCTTGCTTTATCATGGCCCCACAGGCGGTAAAAGCAATTATTTCGGTTCCAAGATATTCTTCACTTGTGGCTCGACACTATATGCAACTGCTTTATTATCATTTACAAACATTCTGAAGTCAGCGGATCGTTCCGCGGTCAACAACTTTCATTTGGGGTGTGACACTGCAGCTGAACCACCACATCCATACCGCTGTGTTAGTTTATGAAATGACATCTATGGAATAAATCGGGGAAAAAATTGATTACATTCCTCTTCCCATGTAAAGGCAGTGGAAACCCGCAACTTTTCGAAACGCTGGCAGATACAGACTTTTTTTCCATTCCTCTGCCAATTTATCAAGGATCTTCACAAACATAGCATGTATTCACTGTGGTAGTAATTTTCAATGTTTGCTATATATATAGCCTACTTCACGCGTTTTCCCCAGGAACCGACTCAACTGGATGGTCTGTTTTTCGTGCGAAAAGGGAATCGTTTGACAGCTTAACTGGTTGGGACGCATTCCTTTCCGAATAGGCAAACCAAAAAAACTGCCAAGATGGAGCAATGATGCCATATGACAAGGTAGCCAAGTAACTACTTTAGTCATGTTCATATCATCATATTTAGTCATGTTCTCCAGTAAACTTAGATGTCAATTTTACGATACAATTAACGTTACAGATGAACCGTGCAAAAACGTCAACTGATGCAGCTAGTTAGCAAGCTAAAGCTTCCACTGCAAGTTCAATCGATACTACTGGGGTAATGAGTGTCAAGTGATCCCGAGAGAACTTCACCGACATCGAATGTTACGTTAATCGGCTCTAATCAAATCAAGTTAGCAAGAAAACGCTGACAACAAAACGGCAAGTCATCCAGTGTGTTATCTGACTGGCTAACGTCACCTAGTCAACACTGCTAACGTTAAGCTACTTTCACATCAGACGCGAAACAAATTTTCGCGTGTATTCGCGTCTTCGCGTTGACTTTGAATGTACGTTCATCTGTCACCCGAAAAATTAGTTTCGCGTCCAATGTGAAAGCGGCTTTAGGCTGAAGCGTCACAATAACTTGAAGTAGATGGCTGGCTGGCTAGCCAACTCAGTTAAAAGTGACGCACAATTGGCTTGGACACCCCAGCAGTAACATGGCAAGTCATCAAGTGAATATGTTGAAAGGTAGGTGACGTTGGTCATCAGGGAGTCGAATATAAACAGCGAAAGAGATGACAAACGACCAAAATACAGCCCATTTCATTTACCAGGTCAGTGCAGTCAGTAATGAAATCCGCAGCTCTTAAACAACTTCAGATCAAATAAAAGTAGATTATACACTTAACGTTAGCGTTCTTCAACATTTTTTTCTGCCAAGAAAGACAGGAAAAATAAGCTTTCAAATCCAACTAATGTGAAAATTAAACGAGCAAACGCCCATCTCGCCGCTGTCAAAACCGCAAAGTTCGTTTTCTGGCTAAAAAACTAGCTAGCTAACGTTAGCTAGCTGGTTCCCATGCCAGAGAACAACAAGGTTAGTCCAAAACCTGAATTCCTCCCAACGACATAAATGAATCAGTTCGCTCAGTGGTTTTATGTAGTGGTTTAAAAGCTTAGCTGATTAATAGCATCACACCCACCTTTTGCTTGCTGCACTTACACCGTTTGAAGCAATTAGGGAAGTGTCTCCTCACATTTGTCACAGTAGATGCGCAACCAACTTGCTGCTACCTGGGCTAACATTCAGTTCAGAGATATGAACGGACACGGACGAGCTCCTCGATCTGCGAGAATCTTTTCCGAAAAAGTAACTAATCTTCCTTCATGACGAAACCAAAGGGGATTTAGAAACCGTCAAAGCTAGCTACATAATTTCGTAACACACTAAAACTGTGTAATGTTAAGTACTGCAGTGCAGAATCAGAATGTTTAGCTATTATCTTACTAACTCTGCATCAGTCTTGTTGCTTACCATGTACAAAACACCTGTGCGCTTCTCGCCTTAGGGCAACGTCTGACAATATACGCCCAATACGATGGGGAACTGAAGTCCTCCGTGCCTCACAGGCAGTCGAGCGCGACTTACCACAAACTATCAAGTTTACGTGAGCATACCTGTGAAATTCTAATGATTAATTATTATGAAACGAATTATGATTATTTCTTGGTATTGGATATTGCTCACGCATCATTTCAGGACATCAATGGCGTTCCATTCCAACGGAGAAAGTCTTTCTTTTTAGACGTTGTTGCTCGAACAAACGCCTTATTGTCAGCCAAGGAAAATGGAAATGATGGTGACGGGAACCACAGTCCAACAAATTGTGCAAAATCCTGTATGACTTCGGTTGGTTTTAAATGGGGTGCCTTAGTGGCATATGCTTAGAATGATTGTCATAATCATAAAAAAACTGACTCTTGTACTTGTACTCTTGTCATAAAGTGCATGAAGTTTGAAAACTACAGACACACCCAGATATCTATTTTTCACATAATTTTCATCTCCACAATAAAATAACTAAAACTACATAAAATGTACTTGTTTCTACATTTAATACCTTTTACTATTCACATTTCTCAGCATTCGAAACTATTTTTGCCAAATTCAAATTAATAATTAGTTTTGTTTTTCTCTTACCTCCGCCAACGGAGTTGTGGCAGAGGTTATGTTTTCACCTCTTTGTGAACAACTTAACCCAAAAAGTATTGCGTGGATTTGTCTGAAATGTTGTGGGTGGAATGCTATTACATCAAGGATGGACCCTATTGATTTTGACCGCGATCAGGGAAACAACATGGCCTCCACGGCAGCCATCTTGAAATCCTATCATACGTGATAACTCAACTTTGCTCCCACTCGTCGGCATTTGGATTGTACTGTCTTGGCAGAGGTTTGCACTTTACGAGTCCCTCTAATTACTGATGAGATTGTGTGATGAAATGAGATTGCACTCATAACTGACTTAAGTAATAATAATGTATATCTGTGATACAGAATCTTTCTTTTATAATAAAAGTATGTTATGTTACCTATTTTAGTTCTTTTCTTGAAGTAAACCTTACTTATTCTCATGAAATTCTAGTTCTATAGTGACGTAACCAATGCAGTTTGTAATGACGTAGCCATATTCTTTTCCCTGTTAAATCTAAGAAATCCCATATTTTGCGACAGTTTTTGCTGAGTTAAATAGGTTTATTGCAATATTGAAACCAGGTTGACTCCAATTTGTTATGAGAACAGCATGTTATGTATCTTTGCATACACCTTGTCAAATCTGATGTCCTCTTTTGGTAGTACCGTAACCGAGCACATTTTTGCTAATTTCTCATTTTAAAATTATTCAAACTAGAGAGGCACTCATAGAGTGCAAACCTCCGCCAAGGCAGCACAATCCAAATGTGCATGAGTGGGAGCAAAGTTGAGATATCGTTGGTGATAGGATTTCAAGATGGCTGCCGTGGTGGCCATATAGTTTCAGTGATCTCGGTCAAAATCAATAGGGTTCATCCTTGATGTAATAGCAATCCACCCACAAAATTCCAGACAAATCCGTGCATTACTTTTTGAGTTGTCGCGTGATAGGATTTCAAGATGGCTGCTGTGGCGGCCATATTGTTTCAGTGATCGTGGTGAAAATCAATAGGGTCCACCCTTGATGTAATAGCAATTCACCCACCAAATTTCAGACAAATCCATGCAATACTTTTTGAGTAATGTTGTTCACAAACAGACAAACAAACAAACGGGCGAAAACCTCCGCCCCAACTTCGTTGGCAGAGGTAACAATCCATTGAGTATACCATGTTAAAGTACTTGTAAAAACCTTTAGAAACATGCATTTCAAGTTTATATAAGTTATCTAGTTAAAAAGTTATAGCCCAATGAACATCAAAATTGTAGTGACGTAACCGCTTGGCCAGACCCAAATCTGTTGTAACATCAAAAGAATCTCTTTGGAATGAACTTCAAAGCATATTTAATGGTTTAGTATGTGAGGGAATTAAGAAAATGTGAAGACTTTGCCTGAGAGATTAAATGCTGTAATCAAAGCAAAGGTTAGCCACATTAGATATAAATTTATATATATTTTTATATATATATTTTTTTTTTTTCTCTCAAAAATAAATTTTTCTTTTTGCTAAATACTTTTATCTCTCACCATATTTTCATCTATATGATTCAATATAAGATTAAATAAATACTTTAATAGTACTTGGTCTCTGATTTATCTTCATTTTGTTGAGTGTATTATCATCACTGCACACTACTGTTTGTAAATTCAATACATGAGACAATAAAGGAATGGTTTCAGTTGAATTTGTTGATAAACAATTTATTGCCATATCAAGGATATGAAGTGTTACTGCTCTCAAATCTATAATAAAGAATGCCCTATTTCATATCATCAAATGACATTTGCATATAAAATGCTATCTCTAAGCCTCTGCATGAAAGCAATGTGCAATTGATTTGTAAAACAAGGCTGCCATTTACAAAATTCATAAAGCCTTTGACCTATTATTTTTTATTTGGCTCTACAAGCTTGCACGCAAAGCAAAGATCTCTTGGTATGTTTTTTTACAATTATTTAACAGCTAACAAAATGCAGCATTTTTATTCTATTTTATAGTTACCCATGCAAAAAAAGAATGTCATTCACTGAGGCAGGTTTCAACTTGGTGTTTCTCTCCTCCAAAATGCAGCTTCACACGTTAATTACCCTCTCCGAGGCTGCACTGGAGGCATGGATGGACAGTACACGTCCAAGCTGCACAGTCTAGGAAACTGGAAATGACAAGTATTCCACCAGAGTAAGTGTAACCGGTGTTACAGTTTCAGATGACCCCCCAATTCAAATTACCCCTCGGTAATCTGAAGTTAACTCGAAATAACCCCACCCCCTAATTTAAAAGTGAAATTAATTAATGAATTTACTCATTAATGAACTAATGAATTAATTAACTTCAAATGAATTAGAAATCAACTCCAGATTACCACCCCGCTACTTTGAAACCAACTTCAATGTACCAGGGGGTAATTTGAAGGTAACCAGATTACCGGGGGTATGGTGAAAAGGGGGGTAATCTGAAATTGAAACACCTGTGTATTTTCGTAGCTGTGTTGTGTTTCTGAAGGATGATTTGAAGAACCCGGCCTCCAACTTTTCTTTCCAGCACGTTTATTCTCCTTCACGCTGCATGAAAGTGAAACGGCAGATAAAATCCAGTAGCTAAAGCTAACATAACTGAAGCTGACATCTTCCACTCAAAGTGAAAATGAGAAAGAGCGTGAGAAACGCGCTAGCTAGATGGTACATGTCCATGCAGTGGCCATGCACCTCCCACGTACATTTGTTATCTTCGTATCAAAAATAACAAGCAGGAATACAGTGCCAGGATGCAATTACAACATAATTATAAATTCAAATAACACATACCTGCATGAAAGTGAAACGGCAGATGAAATCCAGTAGCCAAAGCTAGCATAAGTGAAGCTGACGTCTGCCGAATAACAGTGTTATGATTCTGCCTGTTTGCCATGTTCATTTTTGATTCTGCAATGTCTGGATTATCATTCTGCCTTGTCTGACCATGCTTTGTATTTTGTATTGGGATTTGGTTGCCATGCCTTGTTTTGTTTTTGCCTTGTTTCTGTCTGCTTGCCATATTCCACCATTGCAGTTATATTCCAGTCCATGTTTTGTTTTTCACCAAGCATTGCACTTTGTCTCCCCCTGTCTGGTCTTATGTTATGTGATCACTCATTGCCCCACTATTGTGTGCCACACTTTCGGGTGATTTCATTGTTTTTGGGATTTCAATCATTCCTGCCAATCTCGTTTACTTCCTTCACCTTACTTTTCTATATTACTAACCGAACTAACAGTTTATTATTTTAGTTGGCATACTAACCCAAACTAACACTGTTAATTGTACTAACTTACTAACGAGCACTAAGGCATTGTATAGCTGCCCTTACTAATTGACTTACAAGCTCTCAGCAGTCACCCTACTCTAGTCTCCACCCCTTTGGCTTTACTCAATCTACTTTGCTGCAGTTTCAGCATAACCTCTGCATTTGTTAGACTCTGTTCTCCCTCCTAATCTGTGCACGTTAAAACTCCCTAACCAGAGCAGTATGTCTGTCTGTAGGCTGTCTTTGTGATCCCTGTCCGCGTTTCGGCTTTTGCCAATTTCTTGTAATTAGGAACTTCCTCATGTTCATTCCTTTGTAATTAGTCTGATCCTGTCCACCTGTTTCCCATTGTAGCATGTGACTTCCCGTTTGTATATTTAAGCAGTCATTTCACAGCCAGGTCTTGTCAGAACGTTTCTGAGAACAATGCTGAGACTGTTTATGCCTTGTACTCTCGGTGATTCACTTCTGACTGGACCGTCCCTCATTACGATTTTGGCTTTGTCTTGGATTTATTTGCATCTGTGTATCAAACCTTTTTTGTCTGACCACAAGTTTTGTGTTTGCTGCCCTGATTACAACTTGAATTACGTCCCTGGGATTCTGATTTTTGGATTGTGGACCTTGTACTGTTGCCTCCTGCTCTGCGGGGTTCGGCCCCTTTCCAAATAAAACACAAGCTTTTTGGATTTCTTGGTTCTCGCGTCTGGTTCCTGAGCATAACCTCACCAATGGCATACTTAAAGCACAAGGTTAAAACGTGGACAGAAGGCTATGTCCACTAGCTACACTCAAATGATAAATACTTTGAATTTGCAAGAAAGATTAACAATAGGGTCACAATTTATGCATAAGCATGTATTTAACAGAGATATTTTGAAAACAGTTTGAAGCATGAACAAAGTACACCGTTGTACATAAAAATTGCGTGGAGCAAAGGAAAAATTACTGTCACGCTCAAAGTGAAAATGTGAAAGAGAGCTAGCAAATGTGGAGCAGGAGGTTCCGAGACTAAATGGTACAGTCCAAAACAATGGTTTTGTGATTAAAATTTGACTTCTTTTATATCAGACAAGAAAGCATAGTTCTGCATTCATACCTTGACATGTTTCGACGGGAACTCCCATCTTCCTCAGAAGTGTCACAGATGGTATTGTGACATGTCTTATCAGCTGTTTTTATTGAGCCGTGACCATCCTGCCAAGTTTGACAGGACGGTCACGCCTCCTGCTGTCAGTTTGCCTCTTCAGAACCGCACTCCACTTGTGAGACAGCTTGTTAGCTTCAATGCCAGCATCATTCTGGGCCGAGGACTGCTCTATGACCCACAAGGTGGTGCGGTCAATGCGGTCATCTACCCAAGTAATAACATCACCCAAGGAAGGCTCAACTACTGTGCTGCTAAAGATCTCCGATTCAGGCATCTCTGACGTGTAGGCTTCAGTTGCAACACTGATGTCACATTGGAAGGCTGGGTGAGTTCCATTATTCTGCATCTCATCCAGGGAAACGTGGAGCAGACGCTTACTGAGCACTACTCTCTCGTTCCCATCTTAGTCTCTTATAGATGAGGAGAGAAGGCTTCCGAGCCACCACAGAGTACACTGTGGGCTCCCACTTGTCAGCCAGCTTGCGTTTTCCTCTGCAGCTTTTATTCGACACAAGGAACTGATCACCAATGGAGAGAAACAGACCTTTGACCTTCTTATTGTACTCGTCAGACTGGTGTTTCTGCGCACCAGCTGAGTTCTTCTTAGCCAAGAGCATAGCAGAGCAGAGGTCGCTCAGCAGGGACTTTACATTTACATACAACTCATCTCTCAGGACATTTTTGAACGCAAGATCAACAGGCAGTCTCAGCACACTACTCTACTGAACATTAAATAAAATGGGGAAAAGCCAGTGGTCTCATGAGTCATGCAATTGTAGACAAATGTCATTGTCTGGATCATCTGTGGCCATTTGTGCTTTCACCTTAGTGGGAGGGACCTCAACATATTGCCTCGAGTCCTGTTGAATCTTTCTGTGCCATTGTTACCCATCGAGTGGTATGGGGAGGTATGCTACTTGTCAACACCAGCAAGGTCCAGGAGTTCAGCGATGAGTTCACTCTCAAAAGTAGTGTTCT
Source organism: Gymnothorax reevesii (assembly GCA_029721435.1). Classification (NCBI taxonomy): domain Eukaryota; kingdom Metazoa; phylum Chordata; class Actinopteri; order Anguilliformes; family Muraenidae; genus Gymnothorax; species Gymnothorax reevesii. Next base: position 32,278,495 of record CM056573.1, read on the forward strand.
AATCTGAATGGAGATGCTGGGGGAATCTTTAAATACAGAAAAAGCCATCCCATAATTTCTTTGCCACCTTACTTGCAGTTTGGTCTTGACAAGGGAATGCATGTGCCATCTTGGTAAAATGGTCAGTTATTACCAAGACATCCACAGATTTGTTGTTGTGATCTTCAGAAGACAAAAAATCTATGCACCCTAGGTCAAGTGGGCTGGTGGTTTTTATGCTCTCCGGTGGGGCCTGTGCATTGGGTTCTGTCGTTTTGCTGAGAACGCACCTTTTACGGCACTTGACGTAGTCATTTTCCATGTCATGCAAGAGGAATCTCTGGCGGGCGAGGAAAAGCGTGTGGGGCTGATTTTGGTGGCCGTCTAGGTCATGAACACCAGATAGAGCTTTTAACTTCAGTGACTCAGGCAACACATACTGGAGCCTCTTGTGCTGGAGTCTGAGGATCCTCAGAAACTCTGTACAAAATCCCCTTCAATAGAGGAAGCTTTTCCCACTGCTTCAGCACCCTTAAGGTAGGTTGACTCTTATTGTAGCACTCCCGCCTGGAAGGTCTTTGCTTCAGATCAACAAAGTAAATGACTCTTGAAAGGACAGCATCTTTTCGCTTGTGGTCCAGGAGATCTGCCAGCGAGAGGAAGGGGAGTGTGTCTTGGCATGTTGCAGAGAACATGCTCAAATAATCAGCCTCTGAGGCAGCCCTTTGCCTGGGTGCAGATTCCCAGTCATCATGGGTGAAAGCAGGGATTAGACATAATCTGCAGACATGGACACTTCTACAGTTGTACATACAAAGGAGTCTGTCAAAATTTGAGGTTGACACATCAGGCGGAACACATCTTGTATGCAGCTATCTTGCACATTATATGCTTATTCCAGCAGTGACGAGTATGACTCACTCAGCAGCCGCTAGCTCAGTGGCATTACAAATGGGTCCCTGCTAAGAGCATCAGCTTCCATGCTGTGATTTCCTGGAGCATGTTTGACGTCAAAACAGTATGGAGCAAGCTTGGAGACCCAGCGCAGCTCGCATGCATCCAGTTGAGGCTTAGTCATTACGTAAGTGAGTGAGTTGTTAACAGTCCACAAGTGAACTTGTGACCATTGAGCCAATGACTGAATTTGTCACACATGGCCCACTTCAGAGCCAGTGTTGTTGGAATTTTGATTTTATATTCCTGGTGTTACCTTCAAACAGAACTCAGACAGAGACAAAGGAGTTAATATCCAAGCCAAAGTCAGTTTACTTCATCTGCAGAGAAGGATGCTAGCACACAACAAGTCCCGTCATACAAGGATAAGGACAGTTTCTGATTCTTTGTTTTTTGTAGGGATACACTGTGACGTTCTTCTCCCCCCGTGCCGATTTACACATCATGATGTAATCTGGAAGGCTCTTGCAGTCGCACACAACCCACATCAAGCCGCCCCTGAGTTGTGCATATACATCTCGTAGAGAAGACAGGTGATTACTCCCTATCCTCTCCGGCTTATCTCGTTCACATTCTGAGCTTTCCCTTGCACTCCTTCTTCTGTAAACACATAAACTAAGAGAGAAAAAGAACATCTTGCCCCTGTTATGGGCCCATCAGGTCCACATGGCTCCAGAAAAGCTATATGCCATGATGCACTGGTCAGATTTATGGAAACTTACAGTTATGCAGGCCCAGGCTAATCAGAAACATGCAGGAGTACACTTAAACACTGAGGCCTAAGAAAAATCGAGTTAGAGTAAGCACGGATAAACAATTAATAATAAAGCAAATGAATCAAACATTAAAAATGATTCCAGAGCCAGACACTCCAATCTATATGCAGGATAGTTTGCCTAACTGCGAGTCAGAGACTTGCGTGCGATAGCGATTGGCCTAGCCTTATCCTCACCAATGAGGAGTTGAGAAAGGACAGCACTGAGTCCATCCAGTGAGGCATCCATGGAGAGGACAAATGGCCTCTCAAAGTCTGGATGAGCTAACACTGCGCAGTCAATGAGTGCCCACTTCAGCTCCATGAATGCTGCATTGCAGATGGGGGTCCAATCCTCAGGCATCAGTTCATGGAATGTCCCTGCTCTCCCACAGCCACTAGCGCCCTTTCTTTTTCACTTCTGTCCAGTAGTCAAGGTGAAGAACAGTTTAGCAATCGAGGAGCACCCTGGGATGAAGTGCTGATAGTACAGAACCATTCCAAGAACTGATCTCACCCTTTTCTGAGATAGAGTGCACCCATCAGCCTCCATCAGGTCCTCCTTTGTGAAGCCAGTCATCAGCTTAATTTTCTCCTGGTCAAATGAAACACCTGTGCCATCAATGATGTGGCCCAGAAACACTACAGACTTATGCAAAAAGTGACAGTTTCTCTGAGAGAGCTTCAGATTGTTAGCCCTCAGCCGAGAGAAAACCATTTCCAGGTGCCTCAGGGCTTCTTCATCAGAGGGTGCAAAGACCAATAAATCATCAAGGTAACACAGTAGATTCGAGAAATTTAAGTCACCAAAAATACTGATCATCATTATCATGAACGATGCCGGGCTGTTGTAGAGACCCTGTGGGAGCCTATTGTATTCATACAAATCCATTGGGGTTGTAAAGGCTGTGTATCGACGATCAGACTCATGGAGAGGAACATTGTAAAACCCTGATGTAAGATCGATGGTGCTAAAATGTGCATTCCCACCAAGGGCAGTGAGACAGTCCGCCTGATGGGGTAATGGGTGAGCATCTTTGATAGTCTTTGCATTGAGCCAGCAGATTCTGAGGTCCCCATTCTTTTTCCATACCATAACAAAAGGTGATGTATATTCACTCACTGACTTCGAGATTATCTCCTTTGTCTCCATCTCAGTCAACACTTCTCTCAGTTTGTGGTCATCTGCAGTGGGGACACGTCTGTAGGGTAATTGAAATTGACGGTCATCCAAGAAGCGGATGCCATGTACAAAGCCTGTAGCTTCTCTACAATCCAGCTTGTCCTTGGAGAAGAAATCTTGGTACATAACCGGCAGTTTGGCCAGCTTCCTACTCCAATGATCAGACACCTCACACGACTCGACATCCAAGCCGTCAGTCCGCAGTCCATTAATTCCTGTTGTGGGTCCGATGAAGAATGTGGGTGAGAAGCTGGGAAGCTGGGGACATCACAATGGCTCTGGCACAGTCATTGGGCGACTAGCATATCTTCTATTGCAAGACAGGGAGAGACGTCAGCTAACCTGGAATTGCGGTGCAGTTTGACCGGGCTTAGAGTTGGGTTCAGGACCTTCATGGGGACCCAGCGATCTCCCCACATGGGTGTTACGATCTTGCCCGCTAAAACGTTCTTCAGGGCAGCACGAGCTGAGGTGGGCTCCAATATAACAGTGCTCCTGGGAGACAAAGAAGAGCTGCTCGGCAACTTTCCCCATATCAAGTACTCCTGGCGAGGAAGGAGTGTGACTAACTGTCTCAGCCTCACTGTGCCAATCTTACTCTGAACCTCTGGGCCCGACCAGCGGGAGCTACAACTTAAAAGCTCAAGGAACTGCTCGCAGGCAGGGTCACCGCTGTTGGAAGATATCAGCTCCCAGTACTGCTCAGTCAATATCAGCTTCTGTAGCACAGCTTTAATCACATTGGAGCCAATGACAAACTCATCTCTCTGACCAGGCACAACTAGTGTTGGAACAACAAACTTACTGCCGTAGACATCAGTAGTCAGATCATAAATACACTTTGGCCGTGTAGTAAGGCCACTGCAGCCAAGGAGCACCACATTGCTTGGAGCTGGAAGAGCATGCGGGAGAACACCAGAAGCTTGTAACTTTGAATCAGCCGCTTCACTAAGCGTACATGCCATACTTCCTGAATCCAAGGCCGTGTTCAAAACCGCGCTCTACAGTCTACATACTACTCTACCTACACACTAGTCGCACTACTCGCTTCTCCCTACGAGTGAACCCTTCCTTCTTCTTCTTTTGAGTTTTATGGCCAATACCACATCAATTTGTGTATTACCGCCACCATCTGTGTGGTATAAAATAATGATTTATGAACGAACCTGTAAGAGGAATTACAACCCCAATTCTGAAATAGTTGGGACAAAGTGTAAATTGTGAATAAAATCAAAATGCAATGACTTTCAAATCACACCAGCCAGTATTTTATTCACAATAGAACAGAGATAACATAGCAAATGTTGAAACTGAGAAATTTGACAATTTTATCCACAAAATGAGCTCATTTCAAATTTGATGGCTGCTACAGGTCTCAAAAAAGTTGGGACAAAGTCCTGTTTGCCATGGTGTAGCATCCCCTCTTCCTTTTAACACAGAGTGGAGGCGTCTGGGCATTGAAGAGACAAGTTTCTTGTGTTTAGCCATTGGAATTTGATCCCACTCTTGTTTAATACAGGCTTCCAGCTGCTGGAGAGTTTTGAGTCTCCTTTTGACGGACTTTTTGTTTAATTTTGCCCCAAATGTTTTCAATCGGTGAAAGATCAGGACTGCAGGTAGGCCAGTTCAGCACATGGACTCCTCTACTATGAAGCCATGCTGTTGTAATTGCTGCAGTGTGTGGTTTTGCATTGTCATTCTGAAATACACACTTCCTTGGAATAGATGTTGCCTGGAGGGGAGCATATAATGCTCTAAAACCTCTATATACCTTTTAGCATTCATGGTGCTTTTTAAAACATGCAAGTGTCCCACACCATATGCACTAATGCATCCCCCATACCATCAGAGATGCTGGCTTTTGAACTGAACGCTGATAACAGGAGATGTGGTCTTTCTCCTCTTTAGCCCAGAGGACACGATGCCCATGATTTCCAACAAGAATATCAAATTTCGACTTGTCTGACCACAGGACACTTTGCTACTTTGCAACAGTCCATTTTAAATGAGCCTTGGCCCACAGAACACGGCGGTGCTTCTGGATCACGCTCAACAATGGCTTCCTTTTTGCATCGTACAGTTTTTGGTGACATCTGCGGATGGCACAGTGGACTGTGTTTACAGACAGTTTCTTCAAGTATTCCTGGGCCCATTTAGTAATGACAGAATCATGCCAGTGAGTGATGTAGTGGTGTCTGAGGATCCGAAGATCACGGGCATCCAGTAAAGGTCTTTGGCCTTGTCCCACAGAGATTTTTCCAGTTTCTCTGAATCATTTTATAATGTTATGCACTGTCGATGATGAGACCTTCAAAGCCTTTGTAATTTGATGTTGAGGAACATTGTTTTTAAAGTTTTCCACTACTTTTTTTTTTACGCAAGTCTTCACTGGTTGGAGGGCCTCTGACCATCTTAACTTCTGAGAGACTCAGCCTCTCTAAGACATCCCTTTCATAGCCAATCATGTTACACACCTGATGCCTGTTAACTTAATTATTGCCTAAATGTTCTTTCAGCTGATTCTCCTATATATTAATTGCTTTTTCAGCCATTTATTTCCTGTGTCCCAACTTTTTTGAGACCTGTTGCAGCCAGAAAATTTGGAATGAGCTCATTCTGTGAATAAAAATGTAAAAAGTCTCAGTTTCAACATTTGAAATATTATCTATGTTCTATTGTTAATAACATTGGCTCATGTGATCTGAACGTCATTGCATTTTGATTTTATTCACATTTTACACTTTGTCCCAACTATTTCGAAATTGGGGTTATAATATTTCCGAATGTGATCTATAAAATAAAACCCCCTTAACCTAACAATACGCAGAAGACCAAAAAGGGAAAAATGTGCATTCGTTTTGAGGGGATTGAAACAGGATGTTTAGCCAACCTAAAATAGCAGTTTTCGACCCCCGACCGGCATTTCGCCATTATGCCTTACCTATTGAAGATGCGGTCAGCAAGGAGAAGACATAGACAATTGGCCCACCGTCAGCGTTTCATCTGTGCGCTTATGAATTCTCCTCAGAGGTAAGATAGCATTTTAAACAAGTTTCTACTTTCACTCAGCTTACTCCCAGTGGATGATGTGAACAGATGAGTGAAATGTGAGCTTGGCTTCAACCAAGAACAGTTGTATCAGAATACTGAATGACCACGAAGAAAGTATTATTTAAACTACCATCTAATGTTAATTATCATGCATAATGTTATCATATTTCTACTTGAAACATAAGTTAAACCCAAACAGGTACGTATATGGAGCAAATGCTCTGCAAATGAAATTTTAGGGGAAAAGTAGCCTACATTCACAATTCACATTAACCCCTTAGCGCAGGTATATTTATATCTGAATCCATTAATACCAAAATGTAATGGCTAAATTAATACTGTAATTGAAATTTTGAATGTTTTACTTCAATTGAACCATTTTGGCCAGCATCTGTGATACAAATACTGAGCGATGAAGCATTAAATAAGCTCTTGCACGTTAGGAAAAAAAAAAAAAAAAAAAAAAACTCCTTTAGTTGTAGTATGCATAAAGGGGAACATTTGAGCTCATAGACATATTAAAATAAAAAATAAAAAGTTGGCTAATGTGAATTTTCTTTAAAAACAGTCAATATGCAATAATACAAATATTTCAATAAGAAATTTAAAAAATTACTTCAATCACTCAAGAAAAGTTTAGTAAATAATTTAAGAAAATGGCTCTATAAATAATTGCATTAAATAGGTAACAATGTATATGAAATTTTACAACATTCAATATATAGTCCAATTAATAATTTTAAATATTGTCCTTTACAGTTGGGTTTGAGAGGGCCATACTGCAGGGTGAATCCCCAGGGTCCCCTGTTGCGCCTCTCTTGAGGGAGGTGACCTGCGGAAGGACTGTTCGGGTTTCAGGGGGTAAAACACTAGGAACTCGGAAACAAGGAGACAAAGAGGAATGAGACGCCATATGCAGGGATCCATCCATCCATTTTCTATACCCGCTTGTTCCTCACTAGGGTCACGGGGCGAGCTGGAACCTATCCCAGCTGACTACGGGCAAAGGCAGGGACCCACCCTGAACAGCTTGCCAATCCATCGCAGGGCGCACACACCATTCACTCTCACACTCATACCTATGGGCAATTTGGTGTCTCCAATTAGCCTGATATGCATGTCTTTGGACTGTGGGAGGAAACCGGAGTACTCGGCGAAAACCCACGCAACACGGGGAGAACATGCAAACTCCACACAGAAAGGCCCCAGGCCGGATTCAAACCCACGACCTTCTTGCTGTGAGGCAACAATGCTAACCACTGTGCCACCGTGCCAAAAATATTTATTAAATAAAACCAGAAAACTCGAAAGGGGAAAACGGGGCACTCCGGCCAACAGAAACACCATGCAACTGCACTGAAGGAAGGAGAACTCAGGAATCCAAAACTAATGGGAGGGAACACCAGGGGGCAGACTCGGGAACTGACAGGGGCAAACTCGGGAACAGGGGAGCTCAGGACAGAGGCTGGAGACAAAAGGCAGAGGACAGGCACAGGACGAGAAGACGGGCACAGATAGCCGGGAGAAGAGTCGGGGAAAACATCAGGAGGGGGCAGACAAGGGCGACAGGAACATCTTGGAGCGGCAACAGGAACATCTTGGGGCTCGGGAGATGACTTGAACGCTTAGGGCTCGAGAGACATCAGGGGGCACCAGAGGGCTCAGAGATGACAGGCAGGGCGGACAGGACTGGACGGCACAGCTGGCAGGAAGAAGGCTCTGGAAAAAACAGGCGGGGGGCAGACTCAGACGGTACTGCAGCAGGAGCGGGAACAGGAACGGCAGGCAGGGCAGGCTGGACTGGGGCATGATGGCTGGAGAACACAGAGAAGATAATGGGGACCAGAGGGAAAGTGCACAGGGGCAAGGAGTGGTGAGGCGCGGGCGAAGTCAGATCTGAAACTGGCTTGCTGCAGGGAACAGATATAGGCAGGGGCACGGGCAGACACAGGTGCAGAAACTTAATATAATTAACAAGGGGTGGAACATAAGGGAAACGTAATTACATGAAACAGATAAACATTAACACACAGACGAGGATCTCAAGACAATCCCAAAGATGGGATTAATGAACTAAATCAATATTTCACAGTGAATAGAAAGAGACAGGACAGATAAGATAAATGCAGAAGGTTCTGCAGGAAAACACAGCAAAGCCAATGAAAGAAAAGCAAGAGGCGGAGACTAGAACAGGGCGAATGCTGAGAGATCATTAGTCAATTAGTAAGTGCAGCTATACAATCCCGGGTGCTCGTTAGTAGGTTAGTCTAATATGCAATATTAGTTTGGTTAGTAAATTCTAGAAAATAACAAACTGTTAGTTGGGGTTAGTAATATAGAAAAGCAAGGGGAAATTAGTAAACGAGAGAGGAAGGAAGGCTGAAACCTAGAATCCATTAAATCACCCGAAATAGTGTCACAACTAATTAAGACAGAAAACTGCTACAAACAATGACGTGACCGGGAAGAAAGCAAAGACAGTACATGGGTAAGACGTGGACTGGAATAACACGGGGGAGGAATGAAATGTGAAACACTAAGACATGGACTAAAAACCGACATACCAAAATAATAAAAAACCTAAAATTGATTAACTAAACACACAGACCCATGGAACAAAACGAGGACATCTGCCTATGATGGTCATCGCTGGAGAGCCTTATCCGTCTCATGGGAGAAAACAACCATTGATGGGGGCATTCCCCGCACCACATGCCATGACATGATCCACTGGGTCAGTAAGGCCTTCCAGGGGGTTTTCAGGAGGCTCATCCGCCTCCCCACCCCCGAAGAGCTGGAGGAGATTGGAGCCGGGTTCCAGCAGCTGTCTGGTTTCCCAGCCTTTGGACGGGTGGCAGGGAGCATTGATGGCTGCCATGTCCGCATTGTTCCACCCAGGTGGTTTTCTAGTGGACTATTCCAACAGGAAGCTGTTCTACTTGGTCCGGTTCCAGGCCATCTGCGATCACAAGGGTCGCTTTCTGGATGTGGTGGTGGGCTTCCCTGGCTGCGTCCATGATGCGCGGTCCTGAGGTGCAGCCCCTTCTATGTCCACCGGCTGTACCCACCACCTGGATGGTGTCTGCTGAGCGATGGCGGATACTCGTGCTTGGCAGAGCCCATCTGCCTGATGATGCCATTTTGAGAGCCTGTCCCAAATCCTGTGGAGGGCAGGTACAACACCAGGCTGTCCAGGGCACGGTACCTGCTGGAAAGGGCATTTGGGGTCCTCAAGACCAGATGGCACTCCATTTTCCTGAAGGCACTGGAGGCGAAGGTGGAGTTCGTGCCTGAGGTCATCTGTGTCTGCCTTTTCCTGCACAACGTCTGCCTCAGGAATGGGGACATCTCGGAGCCTGAGATCAAAGACGAGGATTACAGGGATGAAGCCAATGATAGGGATGATGTTGAAGCCTACGAGCCACTCCAACGGTCCGGGGACACCCTCTGGGGCAGACTTGCAGCATTATTGTTTGCTCCTGATGTTCCCAATGCAATGCTGCAAGAACATGATTATTGTTAGTTTTTTTTTTGGTTTGTGTTACTCTGCCCAGGGAGTTCTTTGTTCCTGATTTATCTAAAATGTTAAGAGTGATTCACCCCTGGTGTACGTAGTTGTATTATAGTTCTTTTATTATTGCCTCTTAAAAATCCAACCCCTCGTCAAAGTCGTAAGAGGTGGAAACAGGTAAAGTACAGGAGAACTCAGGAATCCAAAACTAATGGGAGGGAACACGGGGAGAACATGCAAACTCCACACAGAAAGGCCCCAGGCCGGATTCGAACCCACGACCTTCTTGCTGTGAGGCAACAATGCTAACCACTGTGCCACCGTGCCAAAAATATTTATTAAATAAAACCAGAAAACTCGAAAGGGGAAAACGGGGCACTCCGGCCAACAGAAACACCATGCAACTGCACTGAAGGAAGGAGAACTCAGGAATCCAAAACTAATGGGAGGGAACACCAGGGGGCAGACTCGGGAACTGACAGGGGCAGACTCGGGAACTCGGGAACAGGGGAGCTCAGGACAGAGGTTGGAGACAAAAGGCAGAGGGCAGGCACAGGACGAGAAGACGGGCACAGCTGGCCGGGAGAAGAGTCGGGGAAAACATCAGGAGGGGGCAGACAAGGGTGACAGGAACATCTTGGAGCGGCTACAGGAACATCTTGGAGCTCGGGAGATGACTTGAACGCTTAGGGCTCGAGAGACATCAGGGGGCACCAGGGGGCTCAGAGACGACTGGCAGGGCGGACAGGACTGGACGGCACAGCTGGCAGGAAGAAGGCTCTGGAAACAACAGGCGGGGGGCAGACTCAGACGGTACTGCCTCTTAAAAATCCAACCCCTCGTCCAAGTCGTAAGAGGTGGAAACAGGTAAAGTACGGGACTGCCAGGCAGGGAGAAGTTTAGTGGGTGGTTTATCCACCTGGGCCTATACAGTAACCATGACGGCCTGTCTTGATCTACCTGGAAACGCGCTGGCTGATGGGCTCTGGTAAAATTATCTGGACCAATCACCTGCTTAGTGGGTAAGTTATGATTACAGAAACATTGCTGGAAGACCTATAGCTAAGTGTAGAAGTTGTAGGTCTCGCCCTCAAACATGGTGCTGGACAATGAAAGCTATAAAGAAGTTGCTCAATTCATGTATGATTGTTGCCACCAGAAAAAGATGGGATTTCAGTGAAGTTAGTTAACTGGTTGATATTTGACTTTTTGACGTTCCCTTGCAATATTTAGTACATTTCTGCAGAGCAAAAACCAGTGGCAACACCTTCCATTATTATTTAGGTTCTCTCAGGCAATGCAATTTGTGTGCATATTCCATGGTACTTGACAGTTTTTTCTCTCGTGCTAGGTTGTTATGCATCATCAGACCAAAGCAATGTAAAAGTATATGAAAATCCACAATGCAATAAACCAGCTGGTCACAACTCTAATATCACTTGTTGTCTCTTATATTTTCATGGTCTCCTGAAAATCAACAACGCTGCATTTTTCCCTCAACTTTATTAACTTTTTCCCAATTCAGAACAGAATTATACTAAAAGCATTTTTGTTAACATTTTGATTAAGCTCACGATTCCCATCATCATCTTGTTTCTTTTGTGTTTACTGTAGTCCATATGGTTTTTCAACTTACTTTATATTTCTGTTTTAGGTTCTCCCATTTCTGTTTAATCCACCCTCGCTCCACTTTGCCCTCTAGGCCATGTAGAATGTAGAACATTCTACACAAACATAACGTCGGTGACATTGGCTTAACTGAATATAGGCATTCATTAATGTTGCAATACTCTGAGAAAATTATTTAGATACTGAAATCCTCTGACCACCACATTGAGGCCCACTGTGAAGAGCGCCTCATTGCTGGCCCTTCAAGAGATGAAGCGCCCTGTATCTTCATCTGCTCCTAAAAGAAACGAACAAAGGAGCAAGATGTGCGTCGTTACATCCAACATTTTACACGGATTAATCATCGGAAGTCCTCACTAATGTTGTTGTTGATGATGACATTCAAATTTTGCAATTGGTATTTGTGTTAGTTTCTGAAACACAGGCTATATGGTAATGCTAATCACTGGGGACTACTAGGACTTCGGTACGGCACATATCTGAAAGCGAAACCCAAACATAAACACAAGCGACCAGTCCATGCGAGTATGAAGTTGCCGTACTACAGTCGCATACTATGTTCGAAGTCCAAAATTAGCACTCATTTTATGTAGTATACAATGCAAGAGCAATGCAAACTATTCATTTTGCAATCCCAGATGAGATCGGAGCTTTGTTCGTGGAAAAGTTAAAAACCCACAAAATCTGGACAGTTTGTGTCAAATCATTTCATTGGGTATGTAGAAAATGTATCGGTAAGAATATTCATCCCAAATACGATAACTATAACTTGTCTTTTTTTCACAAATTGGCTGTTGAAGTAAGGAGTGAAACATGTCATTTTCTGCACTGGCTCCGGTTCAACTTACTTCTCATACGTGGCAGCCGATTTGCCAATCGCTCGCGAGTTTTAAGGAGAGGTCTCAAAATGTCTAGTTTCTTCCTTTTTTCGCCAAAATGACATACAATTACAAAAGTTAAATGCTGGATTCGTGAATGACAGGCAATAATACACGTCTACAGCGTTTATTTTTTTCTAACTTAGTAGACCTTTAAAGTGTACAGCTTTCATCATTAAAAAAAGGTAAGAGGTTTAGCATTGCTGTCGATAACAAAACATACATGCGCGCACACACACAACACACACACACACACACACACACACACACACACACCTTTTCTCGTCCTCCCCCCATTGTTATGCAACTTCTGTCACATGGCCATAGAGGAAAATCCAGCTCGCAGAGGTACAAATTCAGGCATGTCTATTTTCTGCTGCCTGACGTTACTGTCTTGATATGCTCAATTTGAAAATTACGTCATTGAGCACATTTCAAGCGTTATTCATTTTATATTAATTTCCTTTAAGTCCAGCTTTCTGAGACCCCCAGTTCTTGCTTGATGCCACTGTTTCCAAAGATTTCATGAGGCATCCCATGGGAAACAAATGTGCGTCTCTAATTTTAGGATGCAGCGGCTCTTATGCATCAAAATGCATTGACATACTTAAACTCAGAAGACTGGCTGCCTTGTATCTAGTTTTAAAATTCACTCAATATCGTATTCATAAAAATTTTGTCACTGCGTCTGAAAATCGGCCACAGTTGAATATTTTGTAACCTTGCTCAGGTGCATGAATATCCCCCTTTATATGAATAGTCATCAGATATGCAGGTCTAATGAAAATGTGTGTGTGCAAGAAGTATAAACATCATTGCGAAATTGTCTGGGAGTGCGTGTTCTCAACTCCGCCCTCACATTTCACATGGGAAAATGTTAGGATGGGTTTGACCGTTTCTGTGAGTTCAAGCGCGGTCTTCCACCTCAGAATATCATCAATAGATACCGTGAACTGCTGACACTACGCGATTTAGCATGACCTTGAAGTACTCTTGCGTCTGAAGGTTATTGAAAGTGCATCAAATACTCTTGAGGAACGTGTCTTGACGTAAAGAGACAACTGAAAAGTTTCTTACTGTGACACAAATCAGCGGCACTATCGCGGTGTTAAACAATGCTCAGAGGCGCGCGTTTACTGTGTATTCTTATTCTCGTGCATATCTCACTTCAAGATACAGACACCACCAAGAAGAAGACTGGCAAGAAAGGTATGTTGGGCTATATCGCTGTTTAATAGGCCTACAACCACTCTGTTGATAATTGTACATTGAAATAACTATTCGTTATTCGCATTACAAATGAGAATAATTTAAAGACTGCAGACTATATGAGGTTAACGTTTCAGATTCTCCAAGACACAAGCCAAGTTACGATCACAATGCGTTACCGCTTTCTCGAAAAATAACTATAATGAAAAATGTTCCGACTTTACTAATTGGTTAGAACCAAACAACGCCAATAAGTAAATCTATTGGCAGCCTGAAAATGAGGCTGCATGTTTTTGTTTGCTATTGTAAAGAAATGGCCTGCATGAGTAAGATGTGACGCTGTCGTGTTTTGTTCGAAGCCAACTGCCCTTGGAATAAAAAAAAACCTCTTTTTCTCGTTGGAGTATGCCGTAAAGAGCTAAATTAGGTAGCTTTTTCGGTAGCAGCTTGACTTTAGTCCTCTGATTGCAGTTTTTGGACTGATTCTTATAATCTTTGGTGACTCTTTGTTATCCACGTTCATCTGACGTAACCCACCTCTAGTTGACTATTGCACATAAACATTTATTTACTATCGATTGAAATGTTTTCTATTAATATCTAACCTAGAAGGTGGAAATGCAGCCGCTATTGAGGAACTGAAGAAACAAATTGAAGGCATCATATTGGAGCTGAACCTACTGAAAGAGCAGCAAGCTCTACAAACAGGTACAAAATTTTGCTCATTTTGTTTTGATGCCATGGATCCCATTAAAATCCCCTGGAAATGACAACAAAAAGAGCAACAGCAACAAAAGTAAATCAACACATTTCATAAAAGAAAAGGAAAAATTAATCATGAAAAAATAATAATATTACTTGTGTGAATAGGACTGTACCTCTTTTATGGGTATCATGATTATTTTAATATTTGCTTTGGAGATTTACCTGTGAGGAAGAAGAGTGGTGTGTGCATTTAACAATTTGAATTTCTGTCACGATTAGTAGTAACAACTTCTAAAATCTGGAACGAATTTCCATCGTCATCTTGATTGAGTTTATGCAGCATGCAAGGATCAGGGGGTTGCAGTATATCTCTTCCATCGCAGACTTTGAACCTTGTGGCTAAAATGTTTTCCAGGTGTTCCAAGTTATTGCCTTGCTGTTTGTATATATGGATTGTTTGGGACACAGACAAATGTTTAGGCCAGTGTTCTGTATCCCACTGAGGAGAATTTATGATAGAGCACCATCTGAAACCCAGCTGTATGTGTACATCAACCCCTGGCAAAAAAAAAAAAATTATGTAATCACCATAATTAAAGGATGCTCATTCAGCTTTCTTACTTCATAGTAAAAAAACAAATCTTAGATAAGCAATAATTGTTTTGTGCCTTATCAGCTCAACATTCAGCCTTCATGAAACACACCTCAAACAAATTAGATTCAATTATTTCTATTTATCACATTTTTTCTTAATCAAGCAGAGATAAAAAATGGAATCACTCGATGTTGAGAAAAAATTGCAAGCACCTTGTATTTTTCATTTCTATAAGAAATACTAACTCAAATCTGAATATGCAGATTAATCTGCAGTTAAGGAGTGTGCTTACAGACCCTAATGAGGTGTTGGACCTGGCTGATTGAGAAGAAGCATGACACCAACCAGCCAGCTAGCAAGTGAAACAAGGGAAAGGATTATAAAGCTGCTCCAAGAAGGAAACTTGGCATGAAAAGTGACAAATGATGTTGGTTGTTCCCAGTCAGCTATGTCAAAATTTGATGCAAATGTAAAATAGGAAGGTTATGAATGGAAAACATGCGGGTAGACTATGGAAGACGTCAAAGTATCAGGATGAAAAACTCAAAGCAATATGCCTTGAAAATAGAAAATGGAAGAAAAAAGATAAATTGTAAGACGAGGTCAGAGGAACACTAGATGCAGGATCCAGAAGTGTTTATTAAAACACAAAACACTAAGGGAAAAATGGCAGACACGCCAGAAACAAAACACCGTGCACAAGCACTGAACAAATGGGAGAACTGAGGTACACTGCCAAAGGCAGGGGGAAACAGAAATACACTCTCCAAGAGAGGATAAACTAAGAAAACAAAAACTGAACCTAACTTAACCGACGGACACACTGGGAGACTTATACTCAGGGCAGACAGGACTAAAGCGCGGCAAACAGAAAGACTCGGGAACCATACACGGGAGACACTCAGAATGCTCGAGGAGCTGAGATTTCACCATGTCGCACAATACGGAGGATCCGTCTGACAACCGCGTCCAAAGCTCCCACATTTATGATCACGAGAGGAGGCGGGGACTCGGAATGCAATCACAGACTGAAACAGAAACACATGGGATTAATAAACAATTACACGAGGACCGGGTAAAACAATAATGACTCGAGACGAGACACGGAGACCATCGATCAAACTAGACAGTTTAGATTAAGGTAATCTAAACGTGACAAGGAAAAAGCACCACAAGAGAAGCGAAGGGAAGCATAGTTTTAAATGTAGTTAATCAGAGCTCAGGCGGAAATCACTCGCACACACTCGCTAAATGAGTTAATCAATGTTAATACTATGTGACGAAATATTTACAATCACCCTTAAATAAGTGCTGGTTAGTATGGGTCATCAGAACGCATTCACTCAGAGTTTCGCGAGACCCGGAATTAAGCACAGCTGGAAGCAATGAATGAAATACCAAAGCTAAACCGAAAGTAGAAACGTGTTTGGACGACGAGACGCGGGCATGCTGAAGGCAGTCACGCGACACCACTGGAGACAGATTGGGAGCGGATTGTCAGACGGCTGACCTGAAGGCTAGAAAATAAGAGACGAAAGTAAATCACAAGCACAAATGAGCACGGGACAACGCACGAAAGGGCAGAATCATAACAAAAATGGTAAGGAACTGTGGCTAATTTTGTGACTGAACTGTAAGAAACTGGTTGAATGAATGGGGATTTACATACAGAAAATGCAAAAGAAAACCAGCACTTAACACCTAAACCGAAGAAAGCATGGTTACAGTGAGCCAAAGAGAAGCAATCATGAAGTATGCATGATTGGATGGAAGTGATATTCAGTGATGAGTCACAGATCTGCACTGCCCTGTCAGGCCAGATGGTAGTATCTGCAAAATAGTGAAACTGAGAAAATTGGCCTGAAAGTTTTACCACCTGCCGTACTTTTGTATGTAGATGCTGCTAACTTGCACATGCATTAACTCTGTATGTGTATTGATCTGGGTAATCTCTACTAAAAATAGATAGAGGTGGTGCTGTAGAGGGTCAATAGTGGGTTTTCCCAATTTTGAGAAATTTGCAGATCCTGCCTTCTGGCTTGACAGGGCAGTGCATTGGCCAAGACCACTATGCTGAAACTTTTGTCTGGTGTCGTTCCACTGAAACACAAAGATGAATACCTGAAGAAAATAAGCAAATTTCCCCATTCACTTTTGATATGAGGTTGTATGTTGGGTAAAGGACCAGAAAGATAATAATCATTACCTCAACAGTCAATGCATAGGTGTACGTTGAAATTTTGGACCATATTCTTATTCCATCAATAGAGAATGGGTTTGGTGATGAGGAATTCATTTTTCTGGATAACACTGCATCTTGCCACAGAGCAAAAAGCGTGAAAGTTTTTCTTTAGGAATGGCGTATCAGCTCAATGACATGACCAGCAAACAGTCAGGATCTCATACCATTTGAAAATATATTGTGAAATATTAAAAAATGGTCCATGGCAAGCCCCATCCTGCAATGTTAATCTTTCAACCGCTACTGGAGAAAATTGTAACCAGCTTGATGGAGATGTTGCCTTTCTTTAGTGAAGTCTGTGCCTCAAAGAATTTGGGCTGTCATTAAAGCCTGAGGAGGAACTACAAGGTACTAATTCTGATTTTTTTAATATTGATTCTATAATTTATTTATTTTCAATATGTGACTTTATATTTTTTTCCTGCTCTTGATCATCAAAAAATATGTCATTGTTTAAAACAATTAAATTTGTTTGAGGTGTGTTTCGTGAAGCAAGAATGTGAAGCTTATAAAAAAAATTGTTTTGTGTCATATCTATAATTTATTTGCTACGAGGTAAAAAAAAAAAAGAAAAGCTGGTAGAACATCCTCTAAGTCTGCTAACTCCATAATATTTGTGAGGGGTTGTACAAACCTAAAGTTTTGTTGAGGTGTGAACAGCACACAGGCAGTCTCCATTGATTTGTCTTTGTTAGATATCATTAATTACTAATTCTTGTTGCTGCAAATACGTTGCTAAACTTATTTATTGTCCTTTGCGATTGAGTTATTATGCTCTGTCTTGCCTTAGGCAATGAAATGTGATTTCTGACTTAGTGTTCATGTTGCTGTAGTACTTGCCCAAGTATATGGGTGCTCTCACAAACCTTATTCCATACTCTCTGTGCTGCTATTCCACTCAGTCTGCCTGAAAGGAAAAAAAATCCATGGCAAGTGTTACCTGGCTGATGACACGAAGAAACGCTACCATGCTGCAAGTGAAGACTGCATTGCTAAGGGAGGAACGCTAAGCACCCCAATGACAGGCGATGAGAATGACCAGCTAAGCGAGTATGTGAGGCAGAGTCTGGGGCCAGAGGAGCAGGTGTGGCTGGGTATTAATGACCTACTGACTGAGGGGAGCTGGCTCGACCAGACTGGTGCCACTGTGCGCTACAAGAACTGGGAAACGGAAATAACCCACCAACCTGATGGAGAACGCAGCCAGAACTGTGTTGTGCTGTCTACTACCGCCAACGGGAAGTGGTTTGACGAGAGCTGTCGTTCTGAGAAAGCCTCCGTTTGTGAATTCAACATTGTCTAAAAACCGTACTTATTTGATTTATGGTGGAATGTCCAAATGTACCCTGCATTGCAATGTAATGCATGTACAATCATATCATGTAGGCCATTGGAGTTCCAAAAAATGACTATTGAGGTGTGTCACGGCAGTCATATCTAAAATTAATGGCACCTGTGATAAAAATGCAGAATAAATTTGCATGTGAGAATAACTGTTGATAATCTGCATATTAGGTTGAATAATTGGGGAAAATAGATTTTTTTTTTTCCTTTGAATTTATTCCCTGTATTTTGTTGTTTTTAAAAAACTTGCCTCATTTGCAATGAAAACTACTTGTCAGAGTGATTGTTAGCCCAGGTGTACTTCTTTATCTGTAAAGGGGGGCAGGGGGTGGTATTGAAATGTTGGAGGGCCTTGGGGAACATGCTCCTCCGAGTGGATTTTCATTATTATTTTTTTTCAAATAAAGCACCAAAATGCTAATTTCTTTTGACATTTGAGAATAGAATGTACTAATTAGTTTGGTTGTAAAAGGGTCTGTGCAGTGACAGAAGATGGAAGGTACTCAGACTGGGGAGGGGAAATTAAAAAGAGGGATACACTGAGAGATGGGCTGCAGTGTAATTTTACGCTAACCTAGACCATCAAGAAAAGTTCAAAAATGAGTAGTAAATCCTACTTTATATTCGGTATGGCTGACGATGTTGATGTGTTTATGGAAAAGCACCTCATGAGCAATCATCATGCCAAGTTTCAACAAAATTGGCTGAGTACTTTTTCTTCGATGTCCAAATGTGTCCAAATATTGAATGGAATTTTGTGTCTCATAAAAATGTATCATTTACATGAACTGTTGTAGATTTTGTTTGTGTACGTTCACATAAATTTTCTGTCACAATACTAACAGATCTATCTGTCATAAAAAAATGAAAGCTATTAGCCTTGAGTGTGTAGCAACTATTTATTCACCTTTCATATTGTTTATGCAATTTTTTTCTGTCCAACATGTCCACTCCAACACATTAGTCTCTACCTATTGCCACAGAATATGGAAGCCCATTATTCTGGATGTATATAACAGACATTGTGAAGAGATATTCACTAAAAGTTCAATGTTTTACATTGTTGGTACTTCCACTTGTTGTCAAGGTACCAAACATTTTCTGTCCAAATGTGTCCACTCTGACACATTTGTTCTTCTGCTTATTGTGTGTCTTTAGTGTTGCTAAATATTAGACATTTTCTTCTAAATACGCAGGCAAATATGTGATAATTTTAGTAACTATAAGTTTTTGAATGGTCACATGCTTCATTGTTTCATGTAGGCCAGGCAGATGTCCAGTGATTGTCCACTCCGACACAAGACATGGAAAAAAAATTTAGCTTCCAGGGGAAGTGGAAAACATTCAAGATGAATAAGCCACCATCAACTTTATGAAACCCCAGCAGGACAGAATTGTTTTGTATGGCTCGCAAAGCCTAAAAGGGACACACTCCCTGTTCAAGAGATCCCAGCTTTGTAGCCTGGATGATCTGCCCGATCCAACATTTTAGTCTCCCACAGAAAACATACATGGTTGCTTTAGCCACTATGGCCAGTTTTATGAAATAATTGTGATGTCCAAATGTTTGTCCACTCCGACACATGGAGCATGTTCACATATTTCGTGTTAATGACATTCAAGGCTTAGTTAAGGGTTTGGATGTTAGAGACAATACTAGTAACTTTAGGGAGATACAGGAGAACTAACTGTCTTTGCAGTATTATTTTGCCTGTTTTGGAAGAATAACTTCAGTTCCTTGACATATTTTTTACATTTGGCAAGTAAGCAAAATTATTTCTCTAAATTTTAATCAGCAATATAGGTGAGCCAGCACATGGTTAAAAGATTTTTTATATTATTCTTGCTTATGCCCTTAAAATGTCCACTCTGACACAAATTAACTAAGACTGTTGTTAGGCAATTTACACCAAACAATTTTGCCTATGGCAAAAGAAGGAGCACCTACAGATGGGTCAGGTGTTTGACTTTGGACATAACTATGCAATTTATTGTGTAATTTGCATACTCTATCAGACAGATTGCATGAGCATTTTCAAAATTTGCAGATAAAACATGTCAAAAACTTAATTTTCTCAACTGTTAATGATACATGTAGACATAAAAGTATTTTCTATCAAATTTTGATGTTCAGGTGTTATTACAGATAAGAAAAACAACATTTTGTTAAATACCATATTCTGAGGCACATTTTTTACTGGCTGAATAAGTAATTTTTTCATAAGTGACTCAACCTATTGTTGTTATTGCAAAACTGTCATGACATCTGTAGCTTACTAACATGAATTTTCCATAAATGTAAGATCTGTTGTTTTAATATCCACTGGAAGTAAAAGAATGCATTTCAAATTTTGACCCCATGAGACATGGATGGCCTAAGCGTGAAATTGCCCTACAACAGAGATAAACAAAAAAAAAAAACATAACATAATATACTTCCTTTAATATAAACTGCCTGTCTCAAAAAAAAAACTTGTGCGCTCAGACATTTAGCTGAAACCCCTGTCACTTTGAGTACTGTGCAAATTCATCTTGTCATTGTTTTGACACACGGATGCAGCGTCAGAACATTAATTATCAGAGTTGCATCAAATTTTTACCCCTCAGCCCGACTCGGGCACGAGGGGTATTGTCGTCCCTTCGGTGGGCAAGCGGGCGGCTGCCAATTTTGTCCGGGCTATTTCACTGTAACCACTTAGATTAGGAAGTTCTAATTGCATATGTGGACTCCCCATGGGGGGTAGGTGTGCTTTTTCGAGGGTTTCGTCCCAGTTTGACCTTTGACCTTGCAGCAGTGACCTTCGGGGCTGAGGGGTATTGCCTGCTTCAGCAAGGCCCATTTTTGGCTTAGATCTTGTATTAACGATGAGATAGTTGAACGACTCTAGTTTTCAGCCAGTTTGATGCCTACTCATAACAGCCTTTTCTTTTGATTGGAGTGAATGATTGGCAGGGACTGGCCAAGAAATTTTGATTTTTAGTGGTTAGATTCATATTCCTATATAAGTAATACATGGGTCTTTCCAAACAACTGCCACAATTTTTGCAATTTCACAATTCTATCCTCTGCAAGTCATTTCAATAAAATGTGTTGTTGGTGGTGGTATCTATTTCATTTCAATTCAATTCTGATGTGTCTTAGTAATGCTGGCCTCTCATCAGTCCACCAGTTGGTATCTCGCTCTTAGTCAGCACAATAGCATACTGGCCTCATCTTGCTAGCTAGTATCTGGCTCTACATCAGCCAATTATTATTGCTGGTCCTCCATCAGCCAGCTAGATATACTGGGAATCCAGCCAAGCTTTGCTGGTGACACATTATCCTCAGTTTTTACCCCTCGGCCTCGACTAAGGGGCAGAAGGGTATCGTCGTCCCCTTCGCAGACGGGCGGCGGACGGGAAAAATTTGTCCAGGCTGTTTCTCTAACTGCTTGGGTTAGGAACTTGATTTTGCATATGTGTGCCTGCTATAGTGGGTAGGTGTGACTTGTTTAGGTTTTGTACCCAACGGCCCTTTCACTTTGCCTCACTGACCTTCAACTTTAAAACTTTGTCCAGGCCATTTCTTTCAAAAGGCTGGGGTTAGGAACTTGAATTAGCATTTTAGGACATGCCCTGGTTGGCGTACCTCGTCAACATTTCGTAGCCAAATGACATTTGACCTTGCCTCACTGACCTTCACCTTAAACACTCTGTCCGGGCAATTTCTCTCAAACCGTATTGGTTAGGAACTTGATTTTGCATATGCGGATTTGGGTAGGGTAGGGGAGCTTCGTCCAGGTTTCGTACCACAATGACCTTTCACTCTGCCTCAAACACCTTCACCTTTGATTCAGTGTGCCAGGGCTGAGGGGTATTGCCTTCGCCCCCCGAAGCACATATTTTAATACAGTGCGGTGAAAAAGTTTTTGCCCCCATCCTGATTTCATACATTTTTGCCTATTTTTCACACTTAAATGTTTCAGATCAAACAAATTTTAAAGATAAAGATAAGCCAAGTAAGTACAAAATGCAGTTTTTAAATGATGATTTCATTTATTAAGGGGAAAAAAACTATCCAAACCTATCTGGCCCTAGGTGAAAAAGTAATTGCCCCCGCTTCTTAAATCATGAATTAAATGTGATTTACCACATTTTTTGAGTCCCATTTCACAAGCCACACCTAGGCATGTGATTACTGCCAGACCTGTTGAATCTAGAAATCACTTAAAAAGAACCTGTCTGACTAAGTGAAGTAGGCTAAAAGATCTCAAAAAGCAACACGTCATGCCGCGAACTAAAGAAATTCAAGAACAGATGAGAAACAAAGAAATTGACATCTATCAATCTGGAAAGGATTGCAAGGCTATTTCTAAGGCTTTGGGACTCCGGCGAATCACGGTGACAGCCATTATCCGCAAACTGAGAAAACTAGGAATACTGATGAACATTTCGAGGAGTGGCCGAAACTTCCAAAATACTCTAAGAGCGCATCGACGACTCATCCTGGCAGTCACAAAATAACCTTAAACATCTGAAGAAGTGCAGGCCTCACTTGCCTCAGTTAAAGGCAGTGTTCATGATTCAACAATAAGAAAGAAACTGGGCAAAAATGGCATCCATGGGAGAGTTCCAAGATACAAACCACTACTGACCAAAAAGAACTCAAAGGCTTGTCTCTTAATTGCCAAAATACACCTGGATGATCCCCAAGACTTTTGGGAAAATATTCTGTGGACTGACGAGACAAGTTTAACTTTTTGGAAGGAGTGCGTCCCATTACATCAGGCATAAAACTAGCTCAGCATTTCATAAAAAGAAGATCATAACAAACAGTCAAACATGGTGGTCGTAGCGTGAAGGTTTGGGGCTGCTTAACTGCTTCAGGAGCTGGATGACTTGTCATAATTGATGGAATGATGAATTCTGCTCTCAACCAGAAAATCCTGAAGGATTATGTCCAACCATCAGTTTGTGACCTCAAGCGCACTTGGGTTATGCAGCAGGACAATGATCCGAAACACACCGATGTAATGTGAATAGAAGCCACTAGATGGAAATATGGACCTTTTGTTAAGCCCAGAATGGAGCTAGGTTTGGACATGTCCTGGGCATGTCTGAGATGGAAAGTCCCAGAGAATTAAACAAAGTCTTAAAGGTGGTAGGGGTCTGCAAATGAGTATATCAGGAGGAAAATCGAGAGAGTAAAGTAGTAGGAGAAATTGCAAGGAGAAGGATACATTTGACCAGACCTGTCATTTTTTTTTCATGACCTGTGAAGCTTTTTGTGGATTTTTGCCTGTGTTGGAGCTTTTTCCTCACCCAGGACATCACCAAGCAACCCCACCAATGGGACTGTAAATATTTTTTTCTTGTATATATCAATCTTGGTCAGTAGAGTAGATTGAAGGTCAGTGTTAGTCTTTGTTTAATAAAAATCTGTTTGAGTTTGGAAATTTTGTCTGTCATCCCTTGCTGTCTTATATCCTAACAAATTGGGGCCATAACACCTCTGAATGGCTTAAAAAAAAAAACAAAATGAAGATTTTGGAGTGGCCTAGTCAAAGTCTGGACTTAATTCCGCTTCAGATGCACAGGCTGTCATGCTCAAAAACCCTCCAATGTGGTTGAAGTAAAACTGCAAAGAAGAGTGGGCTAAAATTCTTCCACAGCGATGTGAATGACTCATTGCCAGGTATTGCAAAGTTTGATTGCACTTGTTGTCGCTGAGGGTGGCACAACCAGTTATTAGGATTTAGGGGGCAATTACTTTTTCACAAAGGGCAAGGTAGGTTTGGATAACTTTTCCCCCTTAATAAATGAAAGCATCATTTAAAAGCTGCATTTTGTATTTACTCAGGTTGTCTTTGTCTAATATTAAAATTAGTTTGAACTGAGACATCTAAGTGTGATAAATATGCAAAAAAATAAGATCAGGAAGGGGGCAAATACTTTCACGGCACTGTATGTCAGTTGCTTAAATTATTTTGTTTTCCTTCTATATAAACTTCTCCAACAAAACTTTAGTTTTGGGGAAGAAAAACGCTGCCAAATCACGGGATTCTTCTCATGATCAGCTATCAACCCCAAATGGAGTCTGTCAGAGTAGTAATTAATGTAATGTCAAATGAGCATCAAGTGTAAACTGGTCTGTCTTGATTGAAACGGAGTTTAGTACGGGTTCGATCAAGAAGGTTACCTCATTCACTGCTCCTCAAGTTACGCTGTACCTGACTCCTCAGTGAGATCCAAACACTGACCTATCTGCTCTTTTACAGTATAAATGTGACTTCAGGAACTACACGCAAGAGATGGAAATCCAAAAAAAAAAAAAAAGTATGCCTTTAATGAATTCCGGGTCAATGTCAAAAAACACAATTGCCAAGCCACAATACAAATTCCAAAAACAGAGTCAACTAGACAGGCAGGGGTCAGAACCAGAAAAAACAGATGAGCAAAGGTACATAGACGGTAGGCAAAAAGTTGTAGTCGATGAACAGGAATCGTGGTCATACAAAAAAATAGGTTGAAATCCAAAAAGACAAAACAATCCAAGAAGGGCCATGGCAAGAATCGAAATCAGACAAAACAGTCGAAGGAAACTAATATTCAATGGCATACAAGAGGCTCTGCACTAAGAAATATTGATCAACGTCCTGACAAAGTCAGAACAGCAGTGAGGACTCTTAAATAGATGGGAGGCAAGTCACATACTACACAGGGAACAGGTGAGCTGGATCAGACTAATTACAAAGGGAATGAGGGATATCCTGACCACGAAAATTGGTGAGGGCCATGACACGGATGGGAATCACACAAACAGCCTCTGACATTTAAACAGCTTCGGTCAAGGAGTTCTAAGTGCACAGATAATGAGTGCAGGAAAGTAATTAAGTACGTGCGAGAGATCTCGCAGAAATGCTGGGGGAGACAGGTAAAGCTGAGCAGGAGGCGTAGACTAGAACAGGGCGATTGCTGAGAGGAAATTACAACCCCAATTCTGAAATAGTTGGGATGAAGTGTAAATTGTGAATAAAATCAAAAATGCAGTGACTTTCAGATCACATGAGCCAATATGTTATTTGCAATAGACCATAGATAACATTTAAAATGTTGAAACTGAGACATTTTACAGTTTTATCCACAAAATGAGCTTATTTCAAATTTTCTGGCTGCAGCAGGTCTCAAACAACTTGGGACAGATGCAAAAAAGGGCTGAAAAAGCAATT
Source organism: Gymnothorax reevesii (assembly GCA_029721435.1). Classification (NCBI taxonomy): domain Eukaryota; kingdom Metazoa; phylum Chordata; class Actinopteri; order Anguilliformes; family Muraenidae; genus Gymnothorax; species Gymnothorax reevesii. Next base: position 32,303,737 of record CM056573.1, read on the forward strand.
AATATATAAGAGAATCAGCTGAAAAAACATTTAGCAAGTCATTAAGTTAACTGGCATCAGGTGTGTAACATGATTGGCTATAAAAGGGATGTCTGAGAGAGGCTGAGTCTCTCAGAAGTAAAGATGGCCAGAGGCTCTCCAACCTGTGAAGACTTGCGTAAAAAAATTGTGGAATACTTTCAAAGTCAAATTGTGAAGGCTTTGACGGCCTCATCATCGACAGTGCATAACATCATCAAAAGATTCAGAGAAACTGGAAAAATCTGTGTGTGTAAGGGACAAGGCCGAAGACCTTTACTGGATGCCCGTGATCTTCGGGCCCTCAGACACCACTGCATCACTCAACAGCATAATTCTGTCATTGACATTACTAAATGGGCCCAGGAATACTTCAAGAAATCTCTGTCTGTAAACGCAGTCCGCCATGCAATCCACAGATGCCACCTAAAACTCTATCATGCAAATAGAAAGCCATTGTTGTGCATGATCCAGAAGCGCCACCATGTTCTGTGGGCCAAGGCTCATTTAAAATGGACTGTAGCAAAGTGACAAAGTGTCCTGTGGTCAGACAAATCCAATTTTGACATTCTTGTTGGAAATCATGGGCGTTGTGTCCTCTGGGCTAAAGAGGAGAAAGACCATCTCTCCTGTTATAAGCGTTCAGTTCAAAAGCCAGCATCTCTGATGGTATGGGGATGCATTAGTTCATATGGTATGGGTTGCATGTTTAAAAAAACACCATGAATGCTGAAAGGTATATAAAGGTTTTAGAGCAACATATGCTCCTCTCCAGAGGACATCTATTCCAGGGAAGGTCTTGCGTATTTCAGCAGGACAATGCAAAACCACATACTGCAGCTATTACAACAGCATGGCTTCATAGTAGAAGAGTCCGTGTGTTGAACTGGTCTGCCTCCAGTCCTGATCTTTCACCAATTGAGAACATTTGGCGCATAATTAAATGAAAAAGGACACCCAAAACTCTCCAGCAGCTGGAAGCCTGTATTAAATGAGTGGGATCAAATTCCAATGGCTAAACTCAAGAAACTTGCCTCCTCAATTCCCAGATGCCTCTGTTCAAAAGAAGAGGGCATGCTGCACCATGGAAAACAGGCCCCTGTCCCAACTTTTTTGAGACCTGTAGCAGCCATAAAATTTGAAATGAGCGCATTTTGTGGATAAAATTGTAAAATTTCTTAGTTTCAACATTTGCTGTGTTATCTCTGTTCTATTGTGAATAAAATAATGGCTGGTGTGATTTCAGAGTCATTACGTTTTGATTTTATTCACAATTTACAGTTTGTCCCAACTATTTCGGAATTGGGGTTGTAGTACAAATTAGTAGCGGTGCAACTTTACAGATTTAACTAGAGTGCTCGTTAGTTAGTACAAAGTAACATATATACATGGATTATTTGGGTTGGTAGACTAAGATACAAAATACAAATATTAGTTTTGTTAGTAATCAGAGCAGCAAGGTGAAGGAAGTAAACGAGGATTGAAGGAATAATATTAAACACCAGAAACCATTGAAATCACCCGAAGCATGTGAGCACAGGGAAGACAGACTGAACCAACTAGATCACAAGACAGGGGAGACAAGTGCAATGGAACTGAAAAATGGAATGAACTACTTTTGTAAAAACCTGAGAAGAACAATAACCGAAAGGAATAAATAAAAGACAAAAGCATGAACAATGAACTTGAGCAGAAACATGAAAAAAACCCATAACCGTGACAACAAACCCCTTAATTAGCCTTTTCGGAATCACGTCTTCAGATAGATGCTGATATGCTCGATCGACCATCACCACCAGCATAAGGTCTCCAATTAACTTTTAGCGGATGACAGATATGGGATTAAGACGTGCCCGATCATGGGATTCTGCCTATGATAGGCTTTCAGCCCTGAATGGAGTCGACGACAAAGAATTAATTTACGTTTGGTCAATTGAACATCAAAAGCATAAACTAATCTCATGATTGAAGTGATGAACAGCTGCGTGGCCACAACAAAGTCTCTTGTTAGTGAGGCTGATCTGGGGTTAAAGGGCTTCAGTGTACTTGGAAGCATTAAGATTGGACTGTGCAGTGATGGAGGTAGGGTGGATGGCCTGATGAGTCCAGATATACACTATTCCAGAGCGATTGGCGCATTAGGGTATGAAAGGAAGTAACTGAAACGACGTAGCTGAAATGCAAAGCGTCCACAGTGCAAGCCTCTGGAGGTAGTGTTATGACCTTGGGTTGCTTCAGTTAGTCAGGTCTGGGCTTCGCAACATTATGCAGCAATAAAATTAAGTCAGCAGACACCCTGAATGTACTGCATAAGCAGATTTTTTTCCCCAATAGATTTTTAAATCCCTGATGGCCTGGGCATATTCGGAGATGACAATGCGAAGATTCATCGGGCTCAAATGGGCAAAGATCGGTTCAGTAAACATGAGGAATCATTTTCACACATAAATTGGCTTCCTCAGAGTCCTGACCTTCAGCTCATTGAATGTCTTTTGGGTGATCTTGCAAAGGCTTTCCAGAGCTGTTTGATGCTCTTGTCAAAATAAATGTAATGAGGTTCAGTACTGTTCCGCCTAGACTATTGCTACTTGCCTCTAGCTGGCCTCCTGGCATCCACCATCAGACTCCTGCAACTAATTCAGAATGCTGCAGCTTCTCTGATCTACAACCTTCCCAAACACTTTGACGTTACTCCCCTTCATGCTGCCCTCCACTGGTTGCCTGTCATGGCTCGCATCAAGTTTTAAAACATTGATGCTTACTTTCCAGGCGACCAAAGGAACAGCCCCAGCCTATCTACAGGAGGTCCTTGCACCCTATAAACCCACCAGATCTCTTCGTTCTGCCACTACCAGTTGGCTGGCGCTTCCTTCACTCTATTCTAGTACTGCCCGGGCACGTCTCTGGTTTGTTCTGGCTCCCATATGGTGGAATGAGCTTCCCTCAGAGGTCAGCACAGCAGGGACACTGACCGCTTTCAAGCATAGTCTGAAGACTCACCTGTTCAGACTTTATCTATCCCCTCAGTAACGGTAACATGGCTGCCGCCATTATATGCTATTACCACATACAGCAGCACTAGAAATTAAACTCTAAATATTCGTGACTGGATGTACGCTTGATGTTTTTACACACTGAAATGTTTCTCTTGATACCAAAACATCAAGGTAAGCCGATCGATTTCATTTGATATTGGTGGAGGTTAAATACAAAATTCTTTCTAAGCTATCTATCAATTTTGTCCTCATTTTTGTCCCAGAAATTTGATGGATGCTTGTACCTCTATGAAATATTAGTGGCGTTATTAACTGCCTACAGTGGTATTAGTACGTTTGTATTTTTTTTCGCGGCAACCCCATTATTGACCGCGCTGCTACACACTTGCATTTGTGCATGTGCAAGTGATATACTTTAGTAGTGGTGCCCCCCGGAAAATAGGGCTCCCCCGAAAGCCAATGTGTAATTTGAACCCTGAGGGCGAACATTAGCAGTCCTCAATACTTTTGGTATGTAACTGGTCATGATAGTGTTATGGCCCCAATTTGTTATTACATTTATAACACAACAGCAACAGCAAGGGATGACAAACACAGTTTTAACAACTAAAACACATTTAATTTTTAAAGACAATAACAATGAACTAACCTAAAGACCAAGATTGATTTATATACAAACAAAACAGAAATATTTACAGTCCCTTTTGTTGGGGTGGCTTGGTGATGTCCTGGGTGAGAAAATGCTCAAACACAGGCAAAGAAATCCACAAAAGAAACGTCACAGGTCTTGAACAGAATGGTAGGTCTGGTCATCTTCTTGCAATTTCTCCTACTACTTTACTGTCTCAATTCTTTTCCTTATATACTCTTTTGCAGACCCCACCCACATTTAGACCTCTTTTTTTTATTTTTCTGAGACTTGCCCCAGACATGTCCAGGACATGTCTAAACATGACTCCAGTCTGAGCTTAACAAAAAAAGGTAAATACTGCCATCTAGTGGCCTATATTCACATTACACCTCCATTCCAAAAGGGAAAAATTTTGACTCATAAAGGCAAAATTTTTCTTTTCAATACAAAATGGTTAAGTGAACACTTGTCTATATATACATATCATACAATATTCAAACACATGATATATATATACACATTCAAACACGGGATAAGCAATCAGCAATTACATTGTCTGTACCCTTCACATGCTTAATTTCCAAGTCAAACTCCTGTAAAATCAAACTCCAATTCAACAATCTCCGATTCTTGTTTTTCATCTTACTCAAAAACATTAACGGATTGTGGTCAGTGTACACAATCATTGGCTTTTGTCCTGTACAAACATAAACCTCAAAGTGTTGTAAAGAAAGGACCAGAGCCAACAGTTCCTTCTCGATTGTGGAATAGTTCCTTTGGTGGCGATTGAACTTCCTGGAGAAGTATGCCACGGGATGCTCAATGTCATCAGAGTCACTTCTCTGTAGGAGCACAGATCCACAAGCTTGGTCGCTAGCATCGACCGCGATGGAGAACGGTTTGTTGAAGTCAGGAGATTTGAGCACGGGGAAGTGACACAGCAGAGACTTCAGGCGATCGAAGGCTCTCTGGCATGCATCATCCCAGGTGAACTTTACGCCTTTCTTCAGTTGGTTAGTTAGACTGAGAGCAATCTCAGCAAAGTTCTTGCAGAACTTGCGGTAGTACCCGATCATTCCAAGGAAGCGGCGCAAAGCTTTTTTGTTGTCAGGAACTGGAAAGTCCATGATGGCTTGGACTTTAGCATTTATGGGTGCCACCTTACCCTGGCCTATGACGTAGCCAAGATAGGTGACAGTAGCACAACCAAAGTCACTCTTGCTCAGGTTAACAGTCAGGTTAGCCTGGGTCAGGCGCTGGAACAACGTCTCTACATCTTTTAGATGTTCTTCCCAGGAGTCACTCCATGTGATCAGGTCGTCGATGTACGCACCCGTGTGTGGCAATCCGGCGATTGTAGACTGTATCATCCTTTGGAACGTGGCTGGGGCATTTTTCATGCCAAAGGGTAGGACTTCATACTGGTACAATCCAGATGGTGTGGCCAAAGCAGAGATGCTCTTGGCCCTCTCAGTTAAAGGCACACACCAATAACCCTTCAATAAATCAATCTTGGTCAGAAACTTTGCTTGCCCTACACTATCAATACAATCATCAATCCTAGGTATTGGAAACACATCAGTTCTAGTTACAGCATTGACTTTGCGATAATCTGTACAGAATCTAGTACTTCCATCAGGTTTTGGAACTAGCACACAGGGTGAACTCCAATCGGAGTTGGAGGGTCTGATAATATCATGTTTTAACATGTACTCAACCTCTTTCTCAGCAATCTTTCTCTTTTCAGGATTCATCCGGTATGGATGCTGTTTTATTGGTTTGGCATCACCAACATCTACATCATGAGAGGCTATAGTAACTCTCTTTGGAACATCAGGAAACAAATCCTCATATTTCTTGATCAACCTTTCAAACTGATCTCTCTGTGAGGGTTCTAAGTGCTGGAGTTTTACATCAAGATTTTGCAACACTTCACTGTTTGACAATTTACATGAAAGAACTTCAGCTTTAATTCTTGGTTCATCATCTTGAAACTCCCCCTCATCTTCACACGTTTCGACCATTGGAGAATCTGAAGTGACAGCTGCAACCCTAGCATTTCTGTCATGATAAGGCTTTAGCATGTTAATATGACACAATTGTTTTGGTTTTCTCCTATCTGGAGTCTTCACAATGTAATTGAGATCATTGAGTTTTGTCAGAATTTCATAAGGACCATGAAATCTAGCCTGCAATGGATTGGACTGCAAGGGAAACAACACAAGGACCTTGTCTCCTGGTTTAAACACACGGCTTCTAGCCTTATGATCATACCAAGTTTTCATTTTTCCCTGACTTGATTTCAAGTTCTCTTTGGCTAGGTCACAAGCTGCACGCAATCTTTCCTTGAACTTGCTAACATAGTCTAACAGACTGATTTGCGGCTCTTCCTCTCGCCATCGTTCACTCAATAATAGCAAAGGTCCTCTCACTTCATGGCCAAACACTAGCTCAAATGGACTGAATCCAGTAGACTCCTGCACTGCTTCTCTAGCTGCAAACAACAGCAAATGAACACCTTCATCCCAGTCTTTCTCATGGTCATAACAATAAGTCCTCATCATTGTCTTGAGAGTGGAATGAAACCGCTCTAAGGCACCCTGACTTTCTGGATGATAGGCACTAGAAAGAATCTGCTTTGCACCTAGTTCATACACAACCTGCTGAAACAATCCTGAAGTGAAATTGCTACCCTGGTCTGACTGAATTTCCCTGGGAAGGCCAAACAACGTCAAGAACTTTATCAAAGCCTTCGAGATTGCAGTTGCCTTGATGTTACGTAGAGGTATGGCTTCGGGGAATCTGGAAGATGCACACATGATTGTCAACAAGTACTGATTTCCAGATCTAGTCTTGGGTAATGGACCAACGCAATCAACAATGACCCTAGAGAATGGCTCCCCAAATGCTGGGATAGGCTGCAATGGAGCTACAGGTGGGTCTAACTGGTGTTTTCCAACTACCTGACAAGTGTGACAGGTTTTGCAAAAGTTGGAAACGTCTTTCTGAAGCCCAGGCCAAAAGAAGTGTTTCATGATCTTATCAACAGTCTTGTTAACACCAAGATGACCTCCTAAAGGTAAACTATGAGCCATTGTTAAGATCTCATTCCTATAGACCTTCGGAACAACAATTTGCCTGACCACTGCCCAATCTGCATTGGCAGGGATATCAGGAGGGCGCCACTTCCGCATCAACACACCATCCTTGAGATAATACCCAACTGGAACTGCATCTATTTCTTTTTCAGGAAGGGCTCTCCTCTTTAGTACACCAATTTCAGGATCATTAGTTTGCTCCTCAATCAACCGCTTTCTGGACAGAGACAAGTCTCCAGACACATCAGAATCACCAGACCCATCCGGCTGGCTGAATAGAGAACTGATAAAAGTATCTGATAAGTCCTCAAACGGAGAAACCATAGTAGGCCAATCAGAGTCATGAGGCGAACCACCTGAGTCCTGACTATTCAATGTACTGGACGGCACCACAACATCATCTTCTTTAGCCTTCTTGGCCATAGCACGAGTCACTGCGCAAGAAGGATACAGAGATGGGTCCTCATCCATATTTTCAGTGCTCGGCTGTGAAGTAAGATGTACAGGGGGAACTACTTTGCCCCCAGCCAGGTCATTGCCTAGCAACAGAGAAACACCCTTTATAGGTAGACTTGACATAAGTCCCACCTTTACCTGTCCTGTAACTAAATCTGACTTCAAGAATATAGAGCGCAGGGGTACAGATACAGTCCTCCCTTCAATACCTTGTACAAGTATGAAATCCCCTGAAGCGGTCTCATCACGTAACTCCAAGGAGTCCATCAACAAAAGTGACTGAGAAGCTCCGGTATCCCTTAGGATATATATGGGGACAGGAGTAGTATGCTCATTCAGAGCCACAAATCCCTCTGACACAAATGGAAGAAATTCCTCCCTCACAAAGTCAGCTGTATTAGGCTTTTTAGCCCCACAAGAAGCAGGCAATTTAGCAGATTGGTTATCTACTACAGGGGTTTCTAACCTTGTTTTCACAAAGGCATTTGGTTTGGTATCCTTTTCTTTTTCTTTCTTAGCTTTAAGGAACCAACAGTTAGTTGTAACATGACCAGATTTCTTGCAATAACTGCAAACTAGACCACTTTTGTCACTGTCAGCTTTCACACTTTGATCAGACCTGTTACTGGATTTCTGAGCACCATCACCAGATTTGTCTTTGTCAAATAGTTGTCAACATCCTTTTCCGAAAATGGAGGCACCAGTTTTACCTCCTGGCTAGCCCGAAATTTATTTTCAGTTTGAATTTTTATTTTTTGTTGCTCCATTTGGAGTCTTTCTTCTCTATCGAATTTCTCTAATTCAAAATCTCTCTGTCTTGCAAATTTTTCTAACTCAAATTCTCTTTGTTTTTCTTTTTCTTCCCTCTCAAATTCTCTTTGTTTCTCTTCTCTTGCTAATTTTTCCAACTCAAACTGCCTTTGTTTTTCTTTTTCCTCCCTTTCAATCTCTAGCATTTTTAATTTTAGTTCCATTTCTATATTTGGATTTTCCACTGGAAACTGTTCCAGATCTCCTGGTGCAAACACATTTTCATCAATGTAATATTCAACTATCTCTCTAGCCAGTCTTGCTTTTCGCATGGCTGGTTTCACCTCTGTCAGCTCTAAATGTCTGCAAATTTCTAGCAGTTCTGTCTTTTTAAAAGACTTCAAAACCCCTACGGTTGGTGATGCCAAGAAATCATCCATTGCTGTTGTCAATATATATCTAGGAAAATTCACAAAAACAATTTCACAATTTGGAATGTTAGATTTTCAATAAATTACTCACACAATGTTCTATCCCGGACGAGCCCCCAATTTGTTATGGCCCCAATTTGTTATTACATTTATAACACAACAGCAACAGCAAGGGATGACAAACACAGTTTTAACAACTAAAACACATTTAATTTTTAAAGACAATAACAATGAACTAACCTAAAGACCAAGATTGATTTATATACAAACAAAACAGAAATATTTACAGTCCCTTTTGTTGGGGTGGCTTGGTGATGTCCTGGGTGAGAAAATGCTCAAACACAGGCAAAGAAATCCACAAAAGAAACGTCACAGGTCTTGAACAGAATGGTAGGTCTGGTCATCTTCTTGCAATTTCTCCTACTACTTTACTGTCTCAATTCTTTTCCTTATATACTCTTTTGCAGACCCCACCCACATTTAGACCTCTTTTTTTTATTTTTCTGAGACTTGCCCCAGACATGTCCAGGACATGTCTAAACATGACTCCAGTCTGAGCTTAACAAAAAAAGGTAAATACTGCCATCTAGTGGCCTATATTCACATTACAATAGACATATCAAATATATGAGCCAAGGCTTCAGCGATGAGTGGGGAAGACTGTTTCAAAAGATGGGGATCTACCAGGTCATACCCTGTGGACTTTTTTACATTCATTTGATGACGAGCATCAAGAACTTCCCAAATTGAAAAGGTAATGTAAAGAAAATATGTTATCACTATCCAACAGATAAGATGTTGTAGGGCAGGCAGATAGATCAGAGGTACAGTGCGTATTAGTCTGCTCCGAGACACTTGGGTCAGCTATTTTGTTCATTTAAAAAAGATAGGTTGCTGATACAAAATGCTGATTCAGTGCATTACTTATTTCAGCTTTACCAGTAATCAATTTAGAGCTATAAACAACTTGTGAAGGACGAACAAGGGTGGAACTTGTTTTTTTTATAGCAATTTTGAAGTTTTTCAAGATTGAGTTGGATTTCTACCAGCATAAGAAAGGGATTTTTTATAAAATTCGAATTTTGCCTTTCTTATTGACACTGTGCATTTGTTTCAAAGCTGCCTAAAGTAAAGCCAATCTAGGGGTAAGCCTATAGATCAAGCTTCAGCCTATGATTTGTTTCTGTCTCTGAACAGTTGTGAGAGCTCCAGTACCAGCAAATTGCTCTGTCCTTGATTCTCAGAAATCACAATAATGCAAATCATGTAGGAAGCCTTGAGCATCTTTTTTTTTTATAAATTCCTCTTTGTGATCACAATATATGAGGCTTGATCCTTGGAAGTTTCGTATCTCTTACACATGCAGTGGGACAATGATCACTAAGATCGCACGGAAAAACTACACAAGCTAAATACTTGTAAGGGTTAATAATGACATCAATTAGAGTGGATATACCAGGATCTTTTACGTTTTGGTGTGTGGGCTCTGAATTAGCTGGAACAGATATAAATGCATACATATATTCTTTAATTTATCAGATACCGAAAGGTAATTCCATTTGAAATCACCAGAGGCCTCTTGACTTTAATTAGTAGCCTCCCCAGAATGATTAAAAAATATGTGGTTCTGCGAGTGGGGCCAAGTTTGGCCCTCTATACCTCTGGAGTGAAACACACTAGATCTTTCAGGTCTCAGAAATTATTAATCACATTTCAGTAATTTCCCTAAAACTTGGAATGTGTGCCAAAGAATTTGGACTTTCTGGTTTATTGGCCCTTAAAAACGGAAAAAGAAAAGCATTGGAACCATAATCTATTTGTATAATATCAATGTGCGCCAGGGTATACCAGGAGTGGGCAATTCTGATCCTGGAGGGCCGGTGTGCATACAGGTTTTGATTTCTATCACTTACCCAGAATAATTGAGCTAATTCATTGTGTACAAAAATACAGGTTTGCACATAGATTTGTGAAAAAAAGGCTTATGTTGGGAGACAAGAACAGTCTTTGGTGGTCACTCATGATAATTTAAAGAAATGCAGCAGAAAAGTCATATTTCATTAATAGTTTAATAGTTCACCTTGTATCCGAGAGTAATGTGGCCGCTGAAGCTCTGTGAAGTCACTTCCTCAGCCGTTAGTCGGATGCAGACAAAAGCCAGTGCCTTCATTCGCAAATGGCTGGGGCTTCCAAAGTGCTTCTCAGCAACAGGTCTGTACGAATGGAACGCGCTCCAACTGCCCCTAAAGTCCATCACCCTTGGGTATAGGCAGGAAAAGGCAAGGCTCATCATGGAGCTGAGAGAGTCTTCCGATGCAGCGGTGAGGGATCAGTGTGCACAGGTTAAGACAGGGAGGAAGTAGAAGGCGGAGGAGGAGGTGCAGAGGGCAGCAAGTAGGCTACAACACCAAGAAGTGGTCGGCTTGGTCCAGCTTGGGAGGGCAGGCCTTGGATGGAGGGAGCCACCCCGTATGTGGTCCAGAGCAAGCAGGAAGGAGAGGAAGGACCTGGTGGCTGCTGAGATGGCCAGGATGGAGCAAGAGGAGCTCAAAGTCAAAGCCATTGCACAGGGCCAGCAGGGCAGCTGGACAACATGGGCGGGGATGACAAGAAGAACGGTCAGCTGGGCGAATCTTTGGAAGACTCCACAGGCCCGCCTCAGTTTCCTAATCCGAGCAACGTATGACACCCTACTGTGCCCTTGTAACTTACATCAGTGGCTGGGGACAGAACAAGCCTGCGTCCTATGTGGTACCAACAATGCCTCGCTGCAGCATGTCCTGTCAGGGTGCAGGATAGCTCTGACACAGGGGAGGCTGAGATGGCGCCATGACCAGAGAGCTGGCCGAGATCATGGAAACGGCAAGGCGTGAGGTGAGCAGAGGAGAGATGGCGGGAGCCCAACATCACATCCAGTTCCTCAGGCAGGGAGAACTGCCAGCCAGAGTAGGAAGAATACCACCACCAAGGCTCCTCAATCAAGGTGCAAAGCGGAGGCTGGCAGTGGACGTGGGCAGGCAACTTCACTTTTCCCAAGAGATCTGCAGCACCACCCTGCGACCTGACATGGTTCTGTGGACCACAGTGGAGAGGAAAGCGCTGTTGGTAGAGCTGACTGTGCCATGGGAAGAGGGGTTGGCAGCTGCCCATGAGAGGAAGAGGGCAAAGTACTCTGACCTACTGGCAGAGTGTAGGGAAGCCGGGTGGAGTGTGCACCTATACCCTGTGGAAGTAGGGGCAAGAGGCTTTGTGGCAGACTCAACAACCAGGCTGCTGAGAGACCTAGGCCTGCGCGGCACCAGTCTGCAGAGAGCGATCAGGGGGCTATCTGAGGAGGCGGAGAAGGCAAGCTTTTGGCTCTGGCTGAGACGGCGGGATGTAGCATGGGGAGCAGGCACAACGTAAGAATGCTAGCTGCAGGGGGTGGCAGGGAGACGTCCCTGTTCACTGCCCCGCCACCAGGAGATGTTCTGGGCTAAGGGGCGAAACATCTATGAGCGGTGGTCCCCAGCTGATGACCCTGCAGCTAGCAGACAAGGCACCGGTGGAGGTGCTGCATGCCTAAAGGCAAAGCAGGAAAACATCTACCTGTATAAAGAAATGGTTAATCAAGATAATTAACTAATTAAAGGCCAGAAGTTGGAGTGAAAACCAGGAAAAGATACCACCCTCATTGCCCACCCCTGGGATATAACATTGAACAAATTCCATCATTGGAAAGAGCATGATTTATCTGAGAGCTATAGCAATTATCAAGTTGGTATCTTGATGGAAACTATATTTTTCATAGCGTCAATTACGAGGTTTCACAACTGGCGGAATTTTATATATAGAGGCCTGCCTCATGCTATATACCATGATTGAAATGCATCTGTACAGCTTAAGTTGATATATAACATGATTATGTTGCTACACAGTTACAATGCCCTTGAATGGTGTTTCTTGTGAGATGCGCCACTGCCCCCAGTACTGGGCGTGTTACAGTTTAAGATGTTAATCAATAGTAATCCAACTTCCTGATTTCCTTTATATAATCTTGTTTGTGACAAACATCACCACAAATGAGCTGCTCTCCAAAAAGCATGGTGCCAAAGATGAAACCATTGTGCATTCACAATTAGGCATGTCTGGCAGTTATAAACTAAAAGCAATTTGATCAGAAAACCATGGCTGTGACGACATATGTGAGACCAAAGAATTGTTGATATCAGCCGCCAGTCTGTCGCGCAAGTAGAAAAGTAAACAACAGAAAATGACATTGGCAACCAATTTTTGCTTGTAATTTTGTATACAGCAACAGGTGATTTGGCCACCAATTCAGTCTGGCAAGTAGAAATGCTACATTTCTGTGCTTCTACAATGCAATTATCAAAACAAAAAGTATTGTGTACAATGATAAGTTTTTTTTATTCATGACTAGAGACGGTAAAACATTACTATGCCCATATACTATCATATGTGTTTTTGTAAAACATTGTGATTTGGCACTTTGAAAAATACAGATTCCTTTAAAATACCAACTTGATATTTGCCATATACATCAATGAAAATATGCCCTTTCCAGTGATGCAATTTGTTCTATTGTACAATCTGTCATACCTTGGCAATGGGCAATTAAAATATGGTCCCAATTTTTTTTTTCATTGTTAAGGGCCTATCAATCATAAAGTTCAAATTACTTGGAATAAATATCAAGTTGCTATGAAAGTACTATAATATGACTAATAATTTCTGAGACTAGAAAGATCTGGTTCATTTTACTGTGGAGAAATAGAGGGCCAAAGCTGGCCCCATGTGCAACACCCAACTTTGGTGAGTCATTTTGGGAAACCTACTTTTTGGCACATATTCCAATTCTGGTACTGATTTTTGGTCAATTGAGCCATATTACACCAAAAAAAAAAAACAAAAAAACAATCATTTCAATTTCACTTATTCATCTTCGATAAGTCCAAAGTTATGACTCACTGAAGTTTCCATATAGTATAGTAATGATTGTTTTAACCCAAATTGGGGGCCACACCCTCTTTATGAAGTCTCAATATCTCAAACTAATGAAGACATGGGTGTAAAATTTTGTACATAATCAACTGGAAACAAGAACATAATTTTCTGTCAATTTGAAGCAAATCTGAGGTGGTCAACTGGGAAGTTTTTTTTTTAATCTGGGGATTTGCGATGGAATAATCCTGAAGTCAGCCAGTCCAATTTTACTTTGTAGTGGCTCCCCAATCTAACAAGTTTTTGTATTTTCGAGGTCCCCCTTATCCTCAAATAACTGGAGAGAGGCGAACTCTTCAGAAAATTATTAGACTTAATTCAGCTCATGACCTAAAGCCCAAAGTAGTCTCTGCATGCAAAAAACTCTAAATGCATACATTCCAAACTGCCTTTTTATTAGAGCCTCCTTCCAGTCTCATTACGCTGCTTATCTCTTATCTCTTTCCCCTCCACTATTGGACGGCATGTTCTCTATGGGATTATCTGAAAAATATAAGAGGCGCACATAGGTATTGTCGCCATAAAAAAGAAAGAAAATACATTTAAAATAAAGGAAATACATTTAAAAAACAGGATACAAATATATATGTAAATGGTGCAACTGATTATGTTTCCAGTAATAAATATAACAAATGATTCAATTGAATAGATATTGATTAAATCAACTGAACAGATAACCAAAGCATAAATCATCTAAACAGATATTGATTGAATCAAATGAACAGATATTAACACTTAAGTCCTTCGAACCTCCAGTACAGAAATCAATGGCTTGTGTGTGTGTGTGTGTTACGGGCAGCTGTTTACATAATATGGTTACTGATTATGATGACTGATTTACTGATGAATATGATGAGTAATTCTGAAATATGATCCTCAACAAATTCCCCGAGAACAACGAATTCAGAATTAAAGTAAGCTACAAGAAAATCAAATAAGGCATCCACAGAGATCTTAGAAGAATATGGCCACCAGTAGATGACTAAAATAAAACAAGTAGATCAGAGGGATCAAATAGCTGCGACCTGGCCTAGCATCCATCACATGGCCTAGTGTCCATGACTGGTGGTTTCTTGTACAAGTGTGACCTCAAAATTGGCAAATGACCTTGAAAATCAATAGGGAACCCATCCTCTGTACCAAGAAGTTTGTTGTAAGATTTAATCGCCATCCATGAAGTTAAACTCGAGTTACGGAGCGAAAACTGTGAAATCGGGGCAAAATCGACACTTGACGGATGTGACCTTGGGATTCGACAGATGACCTTGAAAATCAATAGGGAACCCCTTCTCTATACCAAGAAGCTTGTTCTAAGATTTAATAGCCATTCATTGAATTAAACTTGAGTTACGGTGCGAAAACCGTCAAATCGGGCAAAATTGACAATTTTTTTTACCTGTGTGACCTTGGGATTTGATGGATGACCTTGAAAAACAATAGGGAACACCTCCTCTATGTCTAGAAGCTATTTCCAAAATTTCATAGCGATCCATGAATTCTAACTGGAGTTACAGCGTGAAAACTCGCAAACAAGGTCATGACCTCTGTGAACTTGACCTTTGACCTCGAACTTGCATGGACATCACTTTGGTGAAGGTCAATAACTCCTGAAAATTTCATGATGATACGACGACAAGTACATGGTGAAAAAGGTGTCACAGACGGACGGACAGACGGACAGACAGAAGCGTTCATAGAGCTGCTTGGTCGCAGCTAAAAAAAAAGTTAATTAGCATTAAACGTCCATTTCATGATTAAACCCTCAATTTCCCTTTTTTCCCTCAAAAAAAGCCACATCTCTGACACAACAAAACCAACGGGATTAATATCAATAACCCAAATTTTGACTATATCCGTTTTAGGAAACAAATTCATTGCATTTAAACAGAATAGACCAAGCCCATTACAAAAATGAAAATCGGTGGGAGTTTTCAGTGCTAGAACTCTGCTTTTAAAACTAAACACAAGCTCCATCTTAATTGGGACTTAATTTCCAGGGTTAACACCATTTGGCTTTGATGGGTGTCAATTAAAACTACCTTGCCTCTTGTACATTCTAGAATTAAGACTGCCATACTGCAGGGGGGAGTCAAACGGACAAATTACAGTTCACGTCCAGGGGGTGTTTGTCAGGATTAGCTAGTAGGTCAGAGTTCAATAGTCACCCACAATGGTAATTTAGTATGCAGTGGACCATGTTTTCAGTAGGCACGTGAGCACCATGCTGATTCGGATGCACCCCATCCTTTTGAAAAATGCAGCACGCTCCCAAAATAAATTAAAATGGTCTAGAAAAACTGATGTTACAAGCAATGCATTGACGTTGAAGCGATGCATGAATGCTGAGGACTTAGTAAACTTCCCTGTCCCTGACGGAGTTGGAATGGGGCCTGACATAAAAATATCCAGGCAATATCCATCCAAGAGATTAAAAGTCTGTATAAAATCTTTTTTCAAGACCTCTGATTGTTGGCAAGCAATGTCATTTGCACCAACGTGCAGAACTACTTATTTTGCGGAAATATTCCGATCCAGAATACTGGGAGTTTTAGCAATTCTACAGCATCAGCCACTGTGGCCCCAGGTAAACAGTAAGAACCTCTTATAACCTTGGACAATGGAATTCCCAAGGAATACCATTGCTGGAGACGGGGTTCCGAGATTTAGCCTCCCAGGCAGGCACTGCTCACCATGACCGAGAAGGAAAGGGCAACGAACAACAGAGAAGCAGAGGGAGAGGATGGGCCACAATCAGCAGAGGAATGACAGTTAACATCATCCCAGATGGTCATCACCAAGAATTCGGGTCTGCTGAGGTTTGGGACGAACTGAACGATGGCCTCCTCATCTTCCATCTCGGATCGTGTTCCAGGGCTGGTCCCAAGGAAGCTGAGGTAGACCATGTCTTTGGCTTTGCACCCAGTCGGACCCAGGAACCGTTGGTGGTGTAACTGGCCGACCTCAAGCACAGGACCCTGAGCTGTATTGTCCAGCTCTCCTGAGACAAAGGGCAGAGTTGTCACCATCAAATCGAGAAGCTGTACTTCCTCTTTAATCTGGTGAAGACTGGATATCGTTTGTTCAAGGTCAGTGATATTTCGGCTGAGATGGAGACAGCTTATACGTCCAGGATGGGAGGTAATTGGCAGCACTGTGCCATGTTTTTAAAAGTTTACTACTTCCAAGCATACAGTCCTCAGGAAATTATTTAAATACTTAAATTTATATTCATTTATATAAATAAAAAAAAAAAAAAAATTCAAAATTCAATTTATTTGTATAGCGCTTTTCACAGATAAACTGTCACAAAGACGCTTTACAGTCAAAGACGAGTTACTGAAAGGGCAGTGCCCAGCCTATTCCCCACTACAGCAAATGAGGCAAAAAACTCCCAGTAGGGAGAATTAAAAAATTATAAAATAATAAAAAGGCCTTTTTAAAAGCTGGACCATGACTTTATGCAAATTAAAACGTAGTTCAAGTAAAATAATAAATCAAAAAAAGAGAGTTGCAGCCACACTAAAAGACTGCTCCAAGCTTACAGCACCTGGTATTCC
Source organism: Gymnothorax reevesii (assembly GCA_029721435.1). Classification (NCBI taxonomy): domain Eukaryota; kingdom Metazoa; phylum Chordata; class Actinopteri; order Anguilliformes; family Muraenidae; genus Gymnothorax; species Gymnothorax reevesii. Next base: position 32,320,675 of record CM056573.1, read on the forward strand.
CAGGCTGTCACCCAAGTACTTACCAGACTCTACCCAGTTTAGTAGCAGAAATCAGATGAGTTCAGGCACTTTCAGGGTGTTAAGGCTGTGAACCAAGATGATAAATTGTCCATATTCATGCTAGAATCTCCAACCGACCACAATTGAAACAGGCAGTGTTGCATTTGTGTGTATGCTGAATATAGGACCCACATCACTCAGATTCAAAGACAGTATAACATAGGCTAAAATTTTATAAACCTAGTATTCAGTTACTCAAAATCAAAGAGAGACAACTCTGACATTGACATACTTAAAAATAAGACTATTGCTTTATTCTAGCCAAAAAAACTTCACAAAGTTAATTTTGCTTCCAAACTAACAAAATTTACTAAATAAAAATTTTTCTGTAACATTTTCATATTAAAATACAGACATCATCAAAACATATATTCTTTGTACATTCGTTGATACTTCACATCACTGACAGATAAACAAAGAGCTAATTATCCTCTCCCTGAGCATATTAAACTTGGTTTCACTGCGATACCATTTACAGCAAGCAGACAAATGCACCATATTCCTAGAAGTTGGCACAAAGGAGTTGCCTTTATTGGCTTTTGCTAAAAATAATTAAAAATGTATGTCAAGCCTCGCTGGATTTCACGATGTGGTAGGAAGTCAGATACATTTCATCACAAGCCAACAGTAAAATGGCTGAATGAAAATCTGAGTAATGTCAGACATTTCAAATTCTGCAACAAACTCCTCAACCGTACGTATGCGATGATCTGACAAGCTAAGGAAACTCATTCAAAGGTGCTTATATGAGATAAACCTTAGATATGCAATATAACCATTTCAGTTTCTGTTATCTCAATAAATGGTTTAATGGGCATTTAGTGTATATAAGCAACAGAAAAACTCATTTAAATGGGGAGGGTAAGACTTTACAACTACTTACAATTGTATTCAGATGTATGACTCCCACTGCCTTCCTTTAAATTACATGACTTGGAAGTAGAAATGTGGAACGGTAAATAAAGTCCTATTTGTCATAAAAAAACAATTGATTAGAAACAAAAAAAAATGTATATTACCATTCCACATAATTGACCTCAAGTTTGCGGTAGGTAAACATTATAAATAAATAACTTCATGTTACATTGAAACCGAAATAAAGAAGTGAAATAAACGGATGTTTTATGGTTGAGGGCGCTGACCAGTGACCACAGCTGGCTAGCACACAGAAATGTAATTGAATTCCAGTGGTGTGCACTGGAAGCATGCTTACAGAGAAGACTGACCTACAGAGAGCACACCAACCATTCACTCAATCACCTTTTCATTGAGCACGCAAAATGTTTCCACTCTCTTGGTTTTCTATGGACTTCTTGTTCGTACACCTTCTTTGTTTTTATATTTATCATTGCTCAAGCATCTCAAGTGCAGCAGTCATACTGCAATTTCCATTACAGCAATTTTCTCAACTTGTACATGTGTGTGTTAGTTATGAATATAGTGCAAAACATATTGAATCAAATACAGTGAGGCATATGAACAGTGAGGCAATCAATATACACAATGGGTTTCTCTATACATTTTCACTTGAAATATAAAAAATATCAAAATTAGCCATGTTTAAAAAAAAAAAAAAAAAAAAACCTCCAAAGTTACCAATGAACAATGAAAATCAGTAAAATACTACAAGACATGGTTGCTATATATAGTCATTTTGGAATCAAATAGCCCATGCTAGCTAAAGTAAAATTGCTCATTTCCACAGCAAAGCAAAAACGTGTCTTAATTTTTTCACACAAACTCCCTGAAATCCAGTGTATAGACCTCACTGCACACAGAACACACACACATTTACATCCTCCCTTTCCTTAATTACTTTGGTCTTGGTCATTGTTCGCTGGAAGTAACGTCAAGGGGTGAGGCAAGTCCACTGCTCCCAGGGCTGTACAGCTCATTTTCCACCATTTTCTCCTCTTGGCTCAAAGGCTTGTCCTGGATGGGCAGGGTGGTTTCAGAAGGGTCTATGAAAGGGCGGTATGCGTCCACTTCAGGAGCCTCAGTTTGCTTAGACGTCTCCTGCTTGAGGCTGCGCGGCAGTGGTGGAGGCGGGGCTTCCGTGGGTCCAGTGTAGCCGCGGTACGTCTCCACCTGTGGATTACCCTGAAGCTCAGTGTCAGGAGAGGGGTAATCGGAGTTCTGCAGCAAGTGCCCATACACCATGGTATCTTCGATGGCTTCGTAAATGTGAGACTCGTTATCTTCCCGAGATTTAGGGAACATTTTACGACTGGAGGCAAAACTGGGGTTGTAAATGGAAGCTGGGGGATCTATCTGCCTCTTCTTCTTTCTGCAGAAAAACAGAAATGGGGCAGTGGGTCACTGCGCACGCCAAAATGACACAGTAACCGGATCACTAGGGCCGTAACAATTCTAAAGTTCAAGTTTTTTTAAAGTGTAGTACCACCACCTGCTGCCACTGGGCGAACATCCAAGCTTTTCCTTTCCCTTCATTAAATCCATCGCAGTTTGAACTTAAGTGCTTAACATCAAAGGGCATGGGAAATGCTTTCGGAAAAAAAACTTGACTGACATCAGTATTTTTGGTGACATGCTGCACAGCGCCAAATAAAGGACTACAGAATTGTCTCCCCTTGAACAATTACGCTACTCTAAGAAAAGTAAACCTGTTCCCGTTTACTTTGATTGATAAGCAATCAAATGGTGGATTGTTTTATCTCTAAGTTGAATGAGTAGAGCTGTTTATTAAGACAGCATGTTTGATTATTGCATTTTGAAATTTAAATGGCCATAGAACAGCACAGATTTGCAGTTATCGGCTTTACAGAAGGTTTTCCACCTTGTGTATTTTTTAGACAGTTGAAGTCCATGGCGATCTGAAAATAAATCTCTTTATTCTTATTTTATCATTATAAATCTCCTAAAAATACTACAATGAGGGATGAAATGCAAAGTTGGAATGTGGCGATGTTGAACGAGGATTTTTTTAAAGTGTAATGAGACCATTTGCCGTCATGGGGTGTGTAGGCAGTCGCGTGTAATTTCTTGAAACGTACACACCTGAAGCAGATTAAATTACCTAAAATGCCGCCAGGAAGAAGCCCGAGTTCACATTTTGCTAATTGCAGGTGCTCTGCCCTTACTTAAATCTGCTCCTGTGTACTTGGCCTAAATAACAATCAAGCAATATACCAGTTCGGTTTAAGGCCGTAAGTCCGTGCGCACATGCCCAATATAGCTGATGGGGGGCAAAAAGAAATACAGTGGCTATTTGTTGCGTAGAGGGGTGCATAAACCGGTATCATAAAGACAGGGACATAAGGTTTTTTCGTGTCCCCTGTGGCAAGAGACAACGACAGGTGTGGATTCGAGCTATAAATCGGAAGAACTTTGTCCCGAATGATTACACTACAGTCTGCAGTAGTTATTGAGTCAAGGCTGGGCCGACTTCGTTGACCCAAATAATGTTGGCTTTGCTCTGTGTTTCCCTACAAACTAAAGGATCTCACACCGAAGCAAGCTAAAAGGAAAGAGCGATCTGATCGGAGAAATATAGTTAAGGTACTGTGTGCCATTATAGGTTATATAAGTTGGCCCACTAATCGTCATATAATTGTTTTATCTTTTGTTGTTTCAAGGTGTTATTTCTTTGCAATGTCCAGTTTTGTATCCACATTTTGAAAAGAGACTGGCTTTGTTCGATCCTATAGGCTATATACCACTTTAAGTAGATGCTAACCTCTACGCAAAAAAATACCAAGCCAAAGGGGGAATGCTAGTGCCATACGACGTTTTCAGTCCAGATTAGCTCTGAGGGGCTCACATTACAGAACTTAGCCCCTTAAAGCCAAGTGTAGGTGTGGTTTTCATTTCGCTGCTTGCAATAATAATTTAGTTTCCTTGGGATTTCGATTTCGTAATTACTTGCTATATGTAGCAAACAAAGTGCCATTTGCTTGTCTGTAAGTTTTGCGGACGTGAAATAATGTCAATAACAACACCATGATTGGGTCCCACACCTTAAGTCAACTAATGGCTACAGTGTTCTTGCGACAAATTTGCATCGTTCAAAACCACCGGCAAGCACACATGATCCTAATCGCCTCTTAACATGGATATGTGGGCAGGTACACATGTAAAATACAAGGCCACGTCATTACCGTTTGACTGAACGCTACACATTTAATTCCGATTTTCATCTGTGCTGAAAATAACAATGTCAAGGACGTACCTTGACAGCAGCTTGCCAGCTCACTTTTTTTCCGGCTTTTTATTTGCCAGAACGATTTTAAAAGGGTAGAAGCACACACCCACCTGAGCACCACACACAAAATGAAGAGGATCAGGAGCATGAGGAGCAGCAGCCCGCCAATAACTCCGAGGATGATGCCCACAGTGGAGCCTATGAAGGAGAATGGACGTCATTTTGGCCACCATATACTCAGTTTCTACAGCCATATCAGATTTTACATATTTTTCGACTGTTGAGCATAAAAATGAGTATCAATCTCAAGCAACATTTTCAACATTTTCTTGAATCACACAAATCTCTTATCAAGGAGAGTCACAATTCTCAAAAACTAGAGCTACATGACCACTATCCTTCCACTGAGCAATATACACTGCTCATCTACCGCCAAGTAACACACTACTACAACTCAGAAAAAGTTGTGTAAGTTCGTTAAGGGAACACATGCAAATTTTTTCAGGGGAATCTGAGGGGGGGGGGGGGGGGGGTTGTCCTCGGAAATTTCTGAGAAACTGGGTGATTTGAGATGGAATGACCAAGATTGGGATTTAGATATTTCAGCCTCTATGGTAAATAACATAATTACATAATTAAATGATTCAAGGAATCTGGAAAAAGTTCTTTGTGTAAAGGGCAAGGGCGCAACCCTGAGCTGAATACCTAAGATCTCTAATCACTCAGATGGCACGGCATCAAGAATCTTATCTCCAAATGGCATAACCACATGGGATCAAGATTACTTAAGCAAACCTTTGTCAAGTAGCAGAATACTTGGTTACCTCAAAAAATAGCAGTTAAATTTTTTATCACCAAAAAGAAAGCCTAATGTTAACATCAACTTGTCCACGCTCAGAGGCATCTGCAATGGACCATTACATTGTGCGCATGTGTATTTTGGCCACAAGAACAAATGTTTTAATTCTTTTTTGATTAAAATCGACACCATTTGCTCTGGACCAAAGAAAAGGATCACACTGTCCCCAGCAATGAGTCCAAAAGACATGCTCCATCATGGTATGGGGTTGCATTACTGTATTTGGTCAGAATAAATAGCAATTTTTTGAAGACACCATTAATGCGACTTTTTTTTGCCTTTTCCAGGCCTTCTACCTTAACAACCTTATGCAAATTAAAAATGTGGTTTGATAGAAACAAATTATCATTAAATTTAAGTAAAACCAAATTCATGATATTCAGCAATTGCAATAAGAACAGATAAAGGTAGATGGGGTAGACATTGAAAGGGTGTATGAAAATAAGTTTCTTGGGGTAATAACAGATGACAAGATAAACTGGAAAGGTCATATAAAACACATACAAAGTAAACTATCAAGAAGCATATCAGTTCTGAGTAAAGCCAAACACATCCTGGACCCCAGATCACTCCACATTCTCTACTGTTCTCTAATTTTACCATATTTACATTACTGTGCAGAGGTTTGGGGCAACACATACAAATGTACAACAATTTCACTATCTATATTACAGAAAAGAACTATAAGAATACTTCATAAAGCCGGTTATAGAGATCACACAAATCCATTATTCATAAAATCCAGTACACTAAAACTCACTGATATGATTCATTTTCAAACAGCACAATTCATGCACAAAGCAATCCATAAGACAATTCCTGGTAACATACAAAAATTGTTTTTTAACAGAGAGGGGAACATTAATCTGAGGGGGGAGTTCAACTTAAAACATCAGAGGGCACGTACGACAATGAAAAGTTTTTGTGTTTCTGTTTGTGGAGTGAGGCTGTGGAACAGGTTAGATGTGGAGCTCAAGCAATGTCCAAGCATGGCCCAGTTTAAAAAGCGGTATAAACACATGGTTTTCACTAGGTACAGGGAAGAGGAAGGGTGTTTTCATTAATTATATTTGTATTTGTGAATCACTTTCTATTTCTATTTATGTATTCTTTGTTTCTTGTACATATGTATAGTATATGCTTAGTTACTTTATTTATTTTCTTTTTTGTAACTATGTAGTTTATTAAGTAAGTATAAAAGACTTAATATTAATGAGAGGTGAAGAAGGGGTAGGACTAGATAAGCTTATGCTTCATCCTGCTCCTTTTCGGACGTGTTATTATAATGTTATGTTATTATTATGTATTATTATTGTCTCGACTATTGTTATGTTTTCTGTTCTACACATTTCCGAAATAAAAGCATTCATTCATTCATTCAAACTCCAAAAGATTTAGGGCCAATGTCGACATGCAGTGTTTTTTGAGCTGGAAATGCCCAGGACCTCATTATCATAGCACTTATCTCAAGCACTTATTGTTGCTACGTTACAAAAAAACTGTCTTCTAAGCACTTACGCAATCCAATCAATGCGAATGTCTAGTCTCTCTAGGTTAAAGGAGCTGCGTCACAATGACTGCGCATGCTCAGAACTTAGAAAATTCTTAGCGAATGAATTTCCCTATAGTTAAAACTCCTTCAAGATTTTCTGGAAGAAAGTATAATTGATGGTTCCATCAATAATGACAAGTCACCCACGTCCTGTAGCAGCAATGCTGCACCAAACCATCACACTGGCATCACCGTGTTTGTCTGTTGGTATGGAGTTTATTGTTTGTTTGTTTTTTTTTGTGGTATGCCGTGTTAGCTTTACGCAAGATATCTTCCATGTCCTCCTACAATTTCTAATTCTCACTCATCAGTCCACACAATGTCATCCAAAAAGTCTTCGGGGTCATCAAGATGTTTTTTAGCAAATGTAAGATGAGCCTTAGTGTTCTTAATGGTCAGTAGTGGTGTTTGGTTTGCAGCTGTTCCACAGGTGCCACTTTTGCCCGGTCTCTTTCATATTGTGTAATCATGAGCACTAACCTTAACAGCGGCAAGTGAGGGCTGCAGTTTTTGATGCCAGTCAGGATTTTTAGTGACATACAGGATGAGTCATCAATGCACTCTTAGAGGAATTTGGTAAGCAGGCCATTCCTGGGAAAATTCATTACTGTTAAAAGTTCTCTCCATTTGTAGATAATGGCTCTCACTGAGGTTTGTTGGAGTCCTTGAGTCTTGAAAAATGACTTTGTATTCCTTTCCAGACTGACAAAGACTTTGTTCCTCATCTGTACTCGAATGTCTTTAGATCAAAGCATCAAGTGCTGCTTTATGCATCCTTCACACTGCCAGAAAGGTTTCATTTAAGTGAAGTTCAGATTCAGTAGGCCGGCAGTAATCAGGCTAGAGTGGGTCCAGTGAAACTGAACCCGATTATCAATTAAATGTAATGAATTGGTTGATTTGATTATTACTTTTCGCATAGGGCCTGGTGGGGTAGCAATAGCTTTTTCCCCTTAAATTAATAAAACCATCATTTATAAACTGCATTTTGCATTTACCCAGGTTATCTTAGTCTCATATTTACAAAAAATTAAGGATCTGTGGGTCTAAAACATTCAAGAATGACGAATATGCTGAAATACACTAAATAGGAAAGGGGGAAGATACTGTTTCCAACACCATACACCACTGTTCAACCACTGATAATATACACTGCTTTTAAACCATTTAGTTACATACTGCTGTTTGACTGCAGAGTAATATACACAGCCATAGGCACCATCTCCAAAATAAAAGATCGGGGGTCAATGACCCTTGAATCCTGAAAATCCTTGGTCAGCGCCGTTGAATTGGTGCTGGCAACGGCAAATTCATCCCTTTTTGAAGAGGCCAATGATTCGCAATTCCCAGACTGTATAGTTATGGGAGAAATTTGCCAAACTTTTTTTTTATTGGGTATTGAGAGTGTACATCACTTCGTTCTGACTGCGCATTGTAGTTGGCTGATATACAACCCCAATTCCAAAAAAGCTGGCACATGATGGAAAATACAAATAAACAGAAGTAATTTTTAAATGCATTAATTAAGTTAGCTTGTGCTTGAACCCAAAACGATTAACACATGAATAAACAATTCCTCAAAAACTGTTCATAAAAGCAACTTTGTCAGGAGGTATGGGATAATATTGGACTGGAAAAAATGCATTAAGAGCACGATGATGTCATCAAATATACCAGTATTTTTTGCCCCACCACGATATTAACCCCTTTCTGCAGATGTAGATGCCCGCGTCTATAGACCTGCAAATTGGAAGTACGCTGTTACTGTACACGATCACTAGATAGCACCCCCGGATCAGTTATTGAATGTTCACAAGCACGCAGACCTCGAACGCGGTTCTGAATACGGTGAAGTTCACTCCACTCCCTGTTTTTCGAGAGCTGCATGAATTAAACTCCTCAGCTAAGCCTGATGTGCAAACTGGTCAGTATCCTTGCCCATAGTGTCGATTCAGCAGTTTGAAAAAACGATATCTTGACACAGAAAAAATCGTTATCCTTCGTAGCAACCAGTTTAGCCACAGTGAGCTAACAGTATTCCAATTAGTAGTTCATAAAAATCAGTTTTCTGAGGCAAAAAAATCGACATGGTATTGATTCTCTCACATTCTATTGCCTATTACAGTTGTCCCATACAAAAAAATTGTAGTTCCCTACCGTGGATTTACGCGTAGATTCCTTCATTGCCAAATCCAGCGCTTCCTTATATCCACCCGAGTACTGGCGTTGATAGCCAATCACTCAACCATACACTCAAGCTCTTCTGCGTAATTGTAGAGTTACACTTCATGGCCTCCTGAAGTTTCCCTGATAACAATGTATTGAATGGCTCGTTTCTTATCCAATTCCCGAGTGTTTAAACATTTTAGAGTAAGTGAAACACATTGATTGGACAAACACAGAGCATACAAACCAATGCGTATCAGCATGCGCTGTTGTATCCTGTCTACGTTATGCACATTACGCGGCTAAAATAGACGGGATTTATAGAAAATCGGTTCGCAAAACTGGCCTTGAAGTGTCCAGTTACATTACGGAATTTAAATGAGAACGATATGCTCTATTGGAATTATTTCGAATGAAACAGGACCGGAGGGTCCTTGCAACTGGATACATCGCTCTCTATTTTATGCAGTCAATGTCTCTGGAGGAGGGATTCACGAAGAAGGTCAGGCTGCTATTTTTGTTTGTTTTTTTTTCTGTTTCGGAATGTATATGTACTCAACTAAGTCGAATGTCGAGGTTTTTTTCCTGTTTAAAACGCGAACTGCCCGTGCATTTTGGTGTGGACCCCCGGTACGTTCATTGCACGTTTCTTTTGAATCGGGAGACGCAATGGATTTGATATTCCCTGAAAGTGGAGTGTCTGTTCAGTTAAAATAAGGTATATTTCAGAATTCAGATATTACTGTGTTAGTGAGGTGTACTTGCTCCTTATAAGTGTTGAAATGGGTTCGTGAGCTTTGAAGAGGGGACTGGTAGCTTTCATTACAGGGTGAATGTTCTGACCGTTTAATTAGCAGTTTATTTAATGCGTGTTTGTGCTGGCTTTGAAGAAAAATGGCCAAAACTCTAAACTTTATTATGGAGAAAAGGCACGTTCATATTTGGAGAGGTTACTGGTGACCATTGGTATTCAACTGCACTGATATTGATAAATTCATACTAAACTCAACCAGAAAATCATTCGTTCATATTAAATTTCATGCCTTAAAGCTTTAATTGTGTTAAATACATGATTTTTTTAATGATTTGACAGCAAATCATTTTGAGACTTTGGGGAGACACTTGGGTAGCTGTATAATTTGGCTAATAGCATGTAGGTAATCTAGAATGTAATTTTGAAGATGAATTCTACTTGTGCTCAAGGAGTTTATGATACCATAAATGTATAGTTTTAAGCCCCAGCAGTTTTTCAATCGTCAGAATTATTTTTTTTGCAATTTCAATGGTGAATTCTCATGAAGATTTTTTATGTTTGCTGCTCATTTTCTCTACCAAAATCATGAAAATAAACTGCAATACAATGTAATTCTAAATGCTGTAAGTGTCTTTCCTGAATTGAGCCACATTTTTCCTCTTTGTGAAGCTTAAATCTTGAATTATACAGCATTAAAGTGGGTAACCCATAAATAGCCAAATTTGGCTTCTGCACAAAGGGGTTAAACCCAAGTTGGCACCAATGCACATAGCTCTTCCACTATTGAGTTATCAACCACTGGTCCACTGCTGAGGAATATACAACGCTTTTCCACCATTGGGTTGCCATGGAGCAATATACTGCTTTTTTACCACAGAAAAATTGGAAGTTGAATAACTTGTTTGAGCAGCCAATGCCAGGCCCAATAAATAAAGGAGAAAATGAAGTCCATACTCACTTGAGTCCTCCTCCAGGGTAATCTGGGAGAGCACACGGAAGGCTCTCAGCTCCGTCAAGCAGTTGGACATGTTTAGGTAGAAGGTCTCTGGGACGCTCAACTCATCCTCAGCCTTCTCATCCTCCCGTCGACTGAACATCTCCTCACGGGAGCCCAGCGTCTGAACTTTTATCACAGTGTGTCTGGTTTCGCACTTGGGCTGGCTGACATTGAGGAAGCGCAGGTCTGCATGGTGTTCTGGAGGCACTGAAACTATCCATGAAACTGTGGAATAGTCACTCATCCCCTCCGGCCAGCTGGGCGTGGCCAGCAAGACTGGCACACCTTTTCTGGGAACAACAGTGAAGATGTATCTCTCTAAGAACCAGATAAAAAGAAAGAGAAAGAGAGAGAGAGAGAGAGAGAGAGAGAGAGCGAGCCAGGGAGGGATAGGCAGAGTGACAGAAAAAAAGAAAAAAAAAATTTTCAATAGTATGCTCTCTGGAAAAAGTCAATCTTTTAACCAGTAACCACGGCAACATGACATCATATTTCAAGGATGGCACTATTCACAGGTATGTGCCATTTGTGCTGAAAACACTGATTAGTACAATAGTGTAGTGCTGCAAAGAACAGCTGAGGTTCCACATGATGAGAAATAAATAGTAAGTGAAAGGAAAATGTCCAAAACAGTTTCCTCAACAAACCAACAATTATTTCAAAAGTTTACATAACTCTGGGGTAGCTTAACCTAGACAGGAAAAGAGCTGTGGAAGAGGCAATGTCCTACAATGGACTGTTTTTTAAGTCTCTACCTGAGATCTCCTTCTTGAAGGAGACTGTGAGAGAGGAGATTACAGCCTCGCTCAGGTCATTGCTGGGGGTTAGTGCAGCAGTCAAAGAAACATTTGCGTGGACCTGGATCTTCTGGATAGGGCCTTTTGGGCAAAAGCTTCCAACAGAGACCCCGTTTTCCTCATTGACGGTGAAGCTGATGCTAGCATTGCAGGGCTGTTCAGGCAGTGCTTGCTGCAGGTTGCCCCTGGGGTACAGTAGTTCAACAGTTCCATCCTCTGGGGCACGAAGATGCCAGGTGATGCTTTGTACGGTCATGGGCAGACATGCCCGCAGGGTGGGGAAAGGAAGAGCCATGCTGCTCACCGGGCACTCCTTCCACTGCTGACACTCTGACAAAGTAGGAAGTGTCATCACATGATCAAATTTTAGCATTAGCCTTGGGGCAAATTTTAAAGATAACCCCTTGTCACCACAGAGAAATAAAATAGAGAAGGTTTCTATTACTACTTAGGGGTTGTAGTTATAGTATGAGAGGAAATGCAAGTCACAACACCGGAAGGGAGACATGAACGCATGTGATTGAGTTTTTGCTCATGAATTAAACCATTTACATTTTAGTGCAAAAAGAATGTCATTTTAAAATTAAAATTTTGCCAGAATGAAGTTTCTCATTTTTGAATCAACAGTTTATCAATATGAGCAGGCAGTCTAATACCTCATCTGATCAGTAAGTTAGAATGAAACCCCCTCTCTTTTTTTCCCCCCTTTTCCTTTTTTTAAATTTCTTTTGATAAATTTGGCATCTCCTATCCAACCTGAATCTCGAATGCCCAAACCGAGAGCGATGTACAAAGCTTGCTCATATGCAACCCCCTGTTGCCAGCTCAGGAGACAGAGACAGTTCCCAGCTCTCCTCCTAAGCACGCGCCTGTCAACCCCTGCATCTTTACACTCAGTGGTTGAAACTATCGCAAGTTCAGAAGAGGGCGGAGGATACCCAAACAAGCTTAGAATCTTCCTAACGAGCGCCTGGCTGGCCAACAGGAGGCGCTTGAGCAACAAACAAGGCAATCAATTTTAATTTCCCTTCCCGGCAGTCCCTTCCCAATTTGCATCCCTAGAGCGCTTTAGCCAATCATACACCATCCTGAAAAAGCTGCCATCCACTGCCCACGCCATAGTAGTCACTACTGCTCCACAAATGTGGCGCCTCAACCGAGTGAGCTAACCCAGCAGCTGAAAGCCCTTTCCTAACACAGCTTCATTTTGCACTCGATTTTTTTGCTAGCGCAGCACTTTAGCAACTGTGAAGTCAATCCATTCAGACAAATAAAGGGTAGTTTTTCAGTGGTCCCAGATAGTATCCACTTCGTGATTAGGATCTTGAACAGACTTTGAGATTTTGAGGCAAATTAGGGAGAGAACATACCAACGGTCTTGTTGATGGTCAGAATGAGGTCTGCACTTGAACAGTTTAGGAAGGACAGCTTGTAAACATTCCCAGGGACCAGCTGAATCACCTCCCGGATAAGTGAGTCATGTTTCATTTCACAGTCTGATTTAAATTTCTTATTCTTAATTACAAAAGAGGCACCTTCTTCCTTTCGCAGGTCCACAGTACAAATTGCTGGAAACACATGAAACATGTAGTTAGCCAGAGAGACCCACACACACACAAAAAATGATATGGAGGATGGCGTTCAAGAGTGGCAGACAAAATTGGCAGAAGGCAAACTTTTTACTTTTTACTCTGGGGAGAAAAAAAAAAAAAGCCCCAAGTGATGAACATGCCCAAATATTTTGACTTGGGTCACAGAAAATTTTGCAACACAAAAAACGTGAAATATCAATCATAATGAAGTAGGTAAGTTTCTTTGTTAAGTGGTGACAAGGAGAGACGTAGACTTAGATGGCACAACTTTGGAGGGCCCCCCCCACCCTGAGGCAAAAATTAGGGGTGGAGGCAGTATGGCGCACACAGGGCTTTTCAGCATATCATCAGAATGCCTGCATTTTTATAAGTCCTCACACATAATCAAATAAATTACTACAACACTTCATACATAAATGCACTCATTATTGTTAAGTATAAGAGATATAATTTTTAAATAAGAAAATAGCATTTAACAGGGAGTGGCTCAGTGTTTATCAGTGCTAGATGGCAATACCTTGCCTGCTGGTCATGAAGGCTGAGACCTGGAAGTGCACAGCAAGGCCCTGTGAGGCTTTTCTCTCCATCTCACAGTTCCTTAGAGACAAGGAGAAATTCCCCGCCCTGTTGGCAGGCTGCGGATCCCGCAGACTCTTGCCAACGAAAGCTTTCGCAATCTTTGGATTATCCACCGTATGATACTCCACCACAACATCCTTCTTGATACAACTTGGCTCTGTAAAATCTAGGATCCGCACGGTGAAATTGTGCTGTGCTGGAATTTGGAAATCCCAGGTCATCAGGTCATCATCAGGGAAGCTATGAGGGTAGTTTGGGGAGAAGAACTCCGGGGCTGATGATCCAGGTGGCAGCTTCACATTGACCAATGCAAGATCTACCAGGAAACAGGGTGGAAAAACAGGCAAGGGTCTTATGTGTTATGAAAGGCTCTGTTGAAAAATGGATACAGTGCAGTGTCCAGGTAATTGAACGGTGACAATTTTTTTGGTCTGCTAGCCACCAAAATTGACCTTACATGAAACAATGCACTTAAAGTGCAAACTTTCAGCTTTAATTTAAAGATTATAAAAGTATAGCATGTTAAAATACAACCATTAGTTTAAATAAATAACCCCCAAATTTTAGGTGTAAAAAACTACTTGGACAAATTAAAAAACCATACATACATTGCATTCTTTTATTACAAACAGTTAGTAATCTTTTGCAGATAATGACCACCTTATGTGTAAAAACCATAGACATCACCAGACAATAGAATTCTTTCCTGATGCTAGGCCTTCACTTCAATAGTTCTCAGTTCATTCTTGTTCTAGCGGTGTTTTGCTCTCCGTTAATAAGCATTTGGCTGAATCTGAACTGATTAAACGGCTCTATGAGATTTGAAACTCATCCTGCCATTTTGTTGGCAGTCTTATACATACTCTGAACAAAATTATAATTGAAAGTTTGATCCTTTCAATTCAAATCTCTGGTCAATAAATGGCCACTCCAGACGTCCCAGTTCAGCAATTTTTCAAAATGCCACAGATGACTCGAAACCTCAGGGAGCCTGCCATCGGCATGCTTAATGCAGGAGGGTCTCTCAGTGTTCTTAATGTCCACGTTTCAACAATAAGTTGCCCAAGATTCCATTTTGAAGAATTAGGCACGGCAGCAAACCGCACAAATTCACAACAACCACGTGACAACCCTCGCCCAAGACCGCTATATCAAGACTCTACATCTCTGTGTCTGTATGAGATCAGCAACTGCCACAGCAGATGAGACCATTGGTCACCAACATCCCCACATTTCTGCCCAAACCAGGGTGGCATACAGTGGTGGATAAGTGCTATGGACATCACACCCAACTGTATTTCATTAACACTGACTTGAACGCAGTGCAATATCAATATGAGATGATGCGGTTCATTGTTCCACCATTCATCCGTCAGAACAAGGCCATATTCCAAAATGACAACGCCAGACCCAACGTTGCCCGTGTATACAACTTAGTTCCTAGTGGCTGGAAATAATTTTGTGCCTGAATTACCAGCTTATTCCCAGATTTTTTTCTCCCAATCGAGCATCTTTCGGATGCCCTCAACCGATGAGTTCATCGTCGTTTTCTACTTATGGCTAATGTCCCTGCACTCCGCGCAGCTCTTGAAGAGGAGTGGGAACCCCCAAAATCACCATCGACTATTTAGTACGATCCATATAGCGAGGATGTGTAGCCCTGCAAAAGGTTAACGGTGGACATGCCCAATATTGATCTGAGCAATTTGGACAGCAGACCCAATCCCCTTTATCATCTATGCCATTGAGAGATTCTTGTTTGTAAGACTCAATCACTGATTGAAACGTATAGTAATATGGTCATGAATCTGTCCATACTCAATGAAAGTACAGTGACTTTCTGAACATCATACTTCTCACGATAAGAAGTTTCATTTTCATTCAGCGCAAATATAAGGAAACTCAACCTCCACCACTCCTCACAAATGAGATGGAACGCATTAGATCGTGAGCAGTTCTGCCCCTACTCCACATATATTCATCTTGCCATCATTTAGGTTAAAGTTCATCTTTGTGTCTTCTGTCCATTGGATGTACATGAGAAATGGCTAGGCTTTCTCACAGGTTTTTAAACTTCAAATCTGGTCTTCCTTCTTAGGTGTACCAATAATTTGCAAGTGGCAAAGCTGCCATTCACATGGGTAAAGTCTTCTCTTGATTGTCCACATTCACAAATATGCATAACAAATAGGGGGCTTTCTTGATCTGATCAAATGCTGCAAAGGGATTTCTGTATACGAGGGAAGGAATTCTTCTATTTATCAAACACAGATCATCTGGGCTTTTTGGCATTTCTGAACTGACCATTACATTTTTTCATTATAAAAATGACCGAGTATTCAATTTTGCCAAAGCAAGTGCATCGTTTTTGCCATTTCTCAAGCTAAAGATGGCCCGCTTCATGAGCTGTAACAGCTCTTTGGCAATCATATTAAGAGTATACAGTAATATATTCCAAATGTAAATGCCACATTTGAAATAAACTCCAGACCTTTTTTCTGCTTGTAAATTAAGTAATGAGGGAATAACACATATATGACAACTGAGCAGATTTTTATCCAATTACTTTAGGCCCCTTAAAATATTAACCCTATACCTCTTACAAAAACATGCATTACAGGAACACTCCTACTAGTATCCCTAACCAAGGTACTGAACTCACAACTGGAGTTGGTCCCCGGACGCTGCTCTGTGGCTGCCCACTGCTCCTACCTATAGGATGGGTCAAATGGTGGGGACGAATTACCCCAGGAGGTTCAATAAAGTATACCTTAATCCAAATATATCTTAATCTTAATCCTGGGAGTGAAATACCAAATCAGGCCCCTCCTTCCTGAGGCAGTTTCAGTCCATTACTTTATATGGTACCCTCACAAAAAGCTGTGAACAGCAAAAACTACAAGCCAAACAACAGTAAGTCACAAAGAAAAGTTGTAGGTCTCTAAATCAGACCTGCATCTTATTGATAAAATTGTAAAGAGATCATAAAAAATCTGTTGTGACTCCAGAGTGCTTGCATATTCACAAAACATCTTCTGTTTGACAACTCAGTGCTTAAAATGTATTTTATGTTTACATGTCCTGATAAGAATCCTTCAAAGGCCAATGCATTTGAATTGCTGTTCAATACATTTCCCACTTTTTTGATTATTGAAAATAGTCAGAAAAAATCTCCTAATTTTTGGGTGCCCCAATGCCATGTGATTACGCAAATGAGATCTATTAGGCCTTTTATTGTTTAACATAGGATAGCAATCAATTGAAACTTAAACAAAATTTTTGATTGGTCTAAACATTGCAATAGAGAGAGCCATATGGCACCCATTACCTCTTAAGAGGCTTATCCAAATTTGGATGTAATACTATGAAATTAAAGCTGAAAGTTGGCACTTAGAGCACATAATTTACTTTCAACTCAAACATAATGTGGTAAATGGCAAAAATAACAACAGATTCATCAGAGCCTAATTATTTATGGTTCTGACAATATATAATTGCAAAGAGCTGAAATATCTGTCCCAAAAAAATAACTCAGCCTATAGGCAACAGTGTGATATGTCATGAGGAAAACACAGTGCCAGCTAAGCCATGAAAAAGTATTTGCCCCCTTCCTGACTCCTTCCATTTTTGATGTTTTGTCGCACTGTATCGTTTCAGAGCTTGGGAGTGAATTAAACACAAGACAAAGAAAACACAAAACTGTTTTTAAAGATGATTTCATTTCCTTGCTAGAAAACAAATGATCTAATACCATCCAACCCCATGCTGCATCCTCATTCATTCATCAGATTTTCACTGATAAATGGATAAATTAGACTACAACCCAGGCTTGCACAATGTTAACCCAGCTAAACCTAAACATCAACAAGTAATTGTCACTAACGTGACTGCGTACCCCACTGCATGAACATGTTAGTGCTAAATATGAGCAAAATTAGTCAACTTGAGATATAACGTGAAGAAGGTTTACAAAGCCAAAATCTATGCAATTGCCCCGTAACCTTGAAAATAACCTCAATGTCACCAAAACTGACAGGTGTCCCAAGATCCAAGCAGATGTTGGTGGTAAATATAAGTAAAATCGGATCACTCGATCTTGAGATATTATGCCAACTTCGACGGGACGAACATACAGACAGACGAATCAACTAACGGGGCTACATTCCGTCCCCTGCTTCATGCTTTGTGCCAGTGGGGGTCAAGCAATTTGAACTTTTCCAGCAATGCGAAGTAGCTTGGATGGTCTCATCAAGCACTGAATTATGCCACAATGAAAGGAAAATTTTGAAAGACAAAACTATTGAGATGTCAGTCTGAATAGAATTACAAAATGATTTCTTAAGGCTCTGGGACTGCAGTAAACCGCAATCAGAGGTATAATCACCAAATACAGAAAACTTGGAACAGAGGCAAATCCTCCAAGGAGTAGTCAGCCTATCAAATTTCAAACAGTTAAACATTGTGTTGGTAGTGAGATAGAATGGGCAACTTGCCATAAGTGACTGGACCATAAATTCTGCGCCCTCTCAGAAAATCTTGAATGACCAGTCATCAGTCTGTAGTGTGAAGCTAAAGCACAATTGGCTTATATTGCAAGTCAAAAATCCAAAGCACAAGAGCAAGCCCACCTCTGAATGGCTAAAAAGAAAAAGTTGAGATTTTTGGAGTGGCTATTAAAATTCCCCAACTTGAGCAACACCAAACTTTTAATTCTGGGCAGCTCATACTCAACTCAACCTCCCCGTAATGGTTGAATAAACGCAACTGTGCATAGAAACTAGGACAAAATTCCTCCACAGCAATGTGAAAGCCTGATCTCCAGTTACTGATACCATTTGGTGGCAGTTTTTGCCATTAAAAGTTGAAGGACCAGGTATTAATTTATGGGGGCCAATCACCAATTCAAAAGTGCGATATACGCAGGTGTTGGATATTGTTTTTCCAACAATAAAAATGAAAAGATAACTTGAAATTTGTATTGAGAGTTTTTGTATGTTCTCCTGGTCTAATATTAGATGTCATACATTTAGATTTGCATAAAACTATAGATATGATGCACTTCAGGGACCCCAGCGAGCATCCCCAGCTGTAGCCCCTCATTACTCACTTTTGATCGCCGGCCCAACAGACACTTTGAAGATGGCAGGGTCCAGGCGCTGCCCCCCTGGGACCTTCAGTACCAGCCTGCTTGGTGACTGTGCCAGGATGGAAGAGATCACGCCATTGGGGCAGAATGTTCCGATGGTAACCATTCCGGTAGACTGATTCGTCTGTATTACGTAGGAGTGGAGACCTGGGCACACCTCTTCAGGCTGGACTTGCCTCATGCCCACATCAGAAAAGGTCACCTGGAACGACCTTAGTCGCTCAGGTTCCAAATCCCAGGTCAAGGTTCTGTTAAAATCTTGAAATTGCAACAGTTCCCGCTGGACAATGTCCCCTGAGCACTTCCCGCCTAAGGAATCTCCTTTGCAAACTGTGGCAGAAGGCAAGAAAGCTTAATTATTCAATTATTAACATACTGTAATATACTGACACATTATATGCGTATACATCAAATGCAACAAAAATCTGTAAATTATATTTACTTTGCATAATAACAACACACGACAGTGGATTACACCAATAAACTGATTTGACATTGATGCTTAAGATACAAAACTGTTCTTCCAAGTCAACCTTTAATGGCCAATAGGCATTATGTTCTTTGTTATTTAAAGCAAAGCCCACCCTAGTTAGCCATGAAGTTGATGCTATGCCCATGCCCTGTCGTACTGAAGTGAAAACTTGTGCATTTCTGCTACCTATGGTACCAGTACCTACCAATCTCCCAATTTAAGTCCACAGTGAATATTTTTTGTGGTTCGGAGCAAGTGAACTCAACAGTAGTTTTTTGGGTAACGGTGGCAGCCTCCTTGAAACATTCCTGCTCTCTGCCAACAGTGATGCACACAGCACAGTTGGAACGAACGGCGCCCTGCCTGGTGAAGGTGGCCCTCATACCCCCATACGGAGTGAAGGATAGAGTGCGGGTCTCTGGACAGAGGAAGAAAAGTCATCATGGTCTTGTAAAAACTTCTCAACTAGCAGTTACCACAGTTTATAGGTTATATTTCATAGATATTTACACCAGAGCATTTCACATGTTATGGCACAAGGATTCCCAGGTGGCTCACTCACAGGTATGGTGTGCTTGTTTACCAACACGCTACGGAAATGATCAGCATTTACCTAAATATTATGTTTTTGATATACAAAAGACTATGGGGCATGCGGGTGTCCAAAGGCCTTACTTGTCATTAAGAGTATGGAAAGTACCCTCACCCATTTACTGAGAGCTGTTTTTGGATGCGAGATGTGCAGTAGGTGCTTCATCACATCTGATTAAGAGCAAGTGTGCAGATTTTTCTTCTCATTTCAGATGCAATACCTGCTGCACTTTAAAGGCCATGTAAACCCTGCGACATGACAGGCATTTTAAAGAGCTGGAACATATTAAAGCAAACAAATACACATTTCTTTCTGCTGAAAACAATCCTCAATCAAAGAAAATAAATATTATTGACAGCTCGGAACAGGAACTGCCGACCACATCCCGAGCCGTACAGAGCAATCCATTACATCAGAGATGGAACACACGGACAAGTGCCAGTATAAAGTATGGCAAGCAGTGGATTTAAGAGTGAGAGTTTGTATTCTGATTTGGAAGTCTGGAATGACATCAGATCAGATTATAGTCGCGGGAGGCAAAGACTTTGGTGTTAGTGAGGCGGAAGAATACGTAGGGCCACGGCCCTATAAATATGAACCTTCAAGAAGCTTGGGGTAAGGTGGGCACAACGGGATTTACACAAGTCAATAAATTTCTTATTTATTTAATATTTAATTACAACACACATCAAAATTATCTTGCAGAATTATTTTTAGACGCACAGTCTTGATAACCAAAATACAAAGTTATAGCCTAAATCAAAGCTTTGCAATTGTGGTGTTCGCTTATAAATTATTGCAATTTTCTGCACATCCTGAGTATGCACACGCCCTGGATAAGTGCACCAGGATCATCATAATCCACAAAACTTGGTTTCAAAAAAATCATTAAACAATTGGGTTTCAGAAAAAACCATGTCATTTTTTAATTTAAACAGTCAATTATTACCTGGCCCCTCCCCTAGGGGGCCAGGTTAAGCAATGATCATGTCTGTGTGTGTGTGTGTGTGTGTGTGTGTGTTTCTGTCATTCTGTCTGTCAGCCCGTGGCTGGGGCCAGGTCTGCTATCTCTGATTGCCTTGTTTTGATATGATTTTCGGAAGGTAAAGGAGCTTTCTGAACATGCATGTCAGATGTGGAAGAGGAGACAGAATGCAGTAAGACCGCAAAACAAGCAGGAATTGAAGATGGCTGCTGTACAGGCCTGGTAGTAGGGGAGTCTGAGATCTGATGAGCCATGGGGACCAATAAGGCTTATCATATATTTGTAATCAACAGATGTTAGAGCTGCTTGAAATAGGCACAATTGGTGATATGGTCCCCTTTGGACCCCATGAGCCATATCACCATTTTGCCTATTTCAAGCCCAAATTCTGGCTGTCCAGAGCTGCCCATTCGTCATATGACTTCTCTAAATTGTAAACCAAGTGCGTTTCATGGGGCAAGCCGCCACAACCAATGTTTCAAATCACATCATTATTCATTTTTTTTTTTTGTATGGATAGTAGGCCTGAGTGGCTGGGAAGGATTTATATTCACAAATGAAATGAATTTTACCAAACAAAACATAAAATATCTTGTCTTCAAACTGCCTGCAATAAAATGCAAGTTCAAGTAAAGTTAGAAATCACTGTATTCAGTGCTCATGTGTATTTTCCATATCATCCCATCTTTTTCCAAGTTGTGGCAGTAAGATGAATAATAATTGATTGATTGCTGCCAGTTCAGCAATCACTCAACAAGCCACTTTTGGAGAGGGGTCAATTGATCCTCTGTGGCTCTAATCTGTCCATTTACTGATACTGAATTCTCTTCTCACAAAGATCTATTTCTTTGGAGATTGGAGCTGGATTAGATTTTTTTCAACAGATTATTATAGCAGCTACATCTCTTGCAACTTGAGAATTAATTGTATCACCAGACGATGAGTCAGAAGTCGTTACGCTGTGTCCATAGAGATTTCTTCCAAGCACTCTAACGGTAACAGTTCATCATGGATTCATTTCATATTTGGCAAGGACCTTGTGCGTAGAAAGATCACAAACCCCATTAATTTTGAGAGTGATGGCTTTATCGATAATACAGTTTTTATTACTTCATTTAAGAGTTGTCAGCGTTTTCGGATATGGAGGGTATTGAAATAAACGGCCTGTGGACAACCAGCTGTGTAATTGGATATAAAATCGAAGTTCATTTGTCTGGCTGTCCGTCGACAGACGAAGCTGAAAATATTATATTTTTTTGTCTTTAGTAGAAGGGAAGGATATCAAACACAATTCTTCATTTACTTGCATCTTTCTGTCCGTTTAAAGCGTATGGAAACCTGGTTTCACAACCTGATATTCCCTCATGGATCGATTAAATGGTCTTCCAAAGCAATATTGGTGATCAACATTTCATTGATTAAGTGCCACATGCTTGTCAAAGCACTTTCAATTTTTGGCACTTTTTTCTCCTCTCGAAAATGGCTGAAATGTCATTTCTGGCTCCTTCACCTTCAGTAAATCTTATCAAAATAACTGATAATAAAATAAAAAAAATTTAACCTGTTTTTATTGGAGCCCAACTGCTGAATGATTGTTGAAAACAAAAAAGAGTTTTGTAGATTATGGTGATCCTCTTGCACTTATCCAAGGCATATATTCAGGATATGCAGAGAATTGCAATGAATAGTGAGTGAACACCGCGATTGAAACATTTTGATTAAGGCTATAACTTTATACTTTGACTGGAACAAGTACTTGGAAATCAAGAATGGGCCTCTCAAGAGAATTCTGCACAATAATTCTGATGATTTTTGCAAATTTTATATTAATAGATCATGAAATGTATTGTCTTATGCAAATCCTGTGATACCCACACTACCTTTAGGTTCTTAAAGGTTAATATTTATATGACTGTAGCCCTAAGTATTTCTCTGCCTCGCTAAGGTAAAAGTCTTTGCTTTCAGGACTATGTATAATTCAATCTGGCGTCACTCCAGGCTTCCAAATCAGAATACAAACTCTTGCTCTTACATTCACTGTTTGCCATGCTCGATACTGGCATGTGTCACTGTGTTCCATTGCTGACGTGAAAGGTTACTCGGTACAGCACAGGGTTTGGTAGGCAATTCCCTTTCCAAACTGTCAATTATATTGATTATCTTTGATTGGGGATTGATTTCAGCAGAAATAAATGTATTTTTGTTTCCTCTGGTATGTTCCAGCTTCTTAAAATGTAGGTCATGTCGTAGGGTTCACAAGCCCTTTTAATCCATACAGTGACTCAAGCACTGGCAGATAGACACAATCAAAATGCACTGAGTGCTAGAACCAAGTCAGTGTGCCAGTTCTGCGCACACTGGCCTCGTCTTCTCCCCAGTGGAGTTACAGATGTAGTCAGGCAAGGGGAAAAAAACCCCTCTCAGGCACCATTTTTCGGCCATTAGTCAGTCAATAAAACATTCAATGAGCCATAAAGC
Source organism: Gymnothorax reevesii (assembly GCA_029721435.1). Classification (NCBI taxonomy): domain Eukaryota; kingdom Metazoa; phylum Chordata; class Actinopteri; order Anguilliformes; family Muraenidae; genus Gymnothorax; species Gymnothorax reevesii. The sequence continues at coordinate 32,343,866 of CM056573.1, forward strand.
ACAGAGGGTAGTTTTTAACCTTTTTTCAAGCTCGGTACTTCAATGCAACATGGCATGAACCACCCAGAGGTCTGAAGGAATCAAATGCAGTTCTTATAGAGAGAGACTATTGCCATTATTAGTCCAATACACCATGCTTTTTTACAATCAAATAATTAATTTATGTCATCATAGTAATACAACAGCAGGCTATCTTTGCAACAGGTAGCAAAAATAAATAAATAAAAAACACCAGTGGCACCCATGTTTTGAAAAGAGATCTAAAAACATCCACTTCCACCCACGTTAGAACACTTGCTATTAAACAAATTCACGACTGCACAGCAGTCAAAATATCACAATTCTCTAAAGACTTCAATGTGCCACGTATACGGACTGATATTTGATGGCAAAGTATCAACATAATACACCAAACTTCGGCCCACATTGAAACAATTTCACATTCCCTGGATCAAAGGTTCTCAACGTCAGTCCCGGGGGCCCAGAGCATGCTGGTTTTTGCTCCAACCACAATCGCAATTAAATCATTTTAACAGTAGGCCTATTAATTTGAAACAAACATTATAGGTGTTAAAACGTCAGATTCTAGTGCGCGTTATGAGATACTGAAGCGAGATGATCTAATTTTGCAGTCTATGTGCCGACGATTTAACTGAGATGTTCCAAATGATAATCGAAAGTGGCAAGTTGGTGATGTCCAGCTAGTTAACACTAGACAGTATGGTAGTTCTGATACGGTAATTCAGTTAATGTTAAACATCACAGGTAAGTGTTTATGAGGGTCATTTAAAAAGGCAGAAAAACACGTTCTGTAAAGACATTCATGTTGGGAATCAGCATGTTTAAACATTGGCCACCGAACCAAGCACTGAATGCAATATACTTGCAATAGATTACCACTGAATGCTAGATACGCTTGCCAAGACAAAAAAATAAAAAAATAAATAAATAATAATCATTTTTTTAAATGAGGATATCAGTTAAATAGTTCCAAAATTAGTGTCTCGGCACTTCATTTTAAGAAATCTTGGCCAAAAGCCTACTTCCAATGCTAAAAAGAAAAAAAACTACCTGCCGATTTCGCTACGCTGAAACGAAGCCTATCAGGCACCTAAAATCGGCCATTACGTTGCTCTTACCTGAGCCAGATGAAGTCGCGGATAGAAGTAGGCCAAGTCCGACAAACAAATGAAACCAGTCCGCCATCAAAATAGCTATTTAATTCTGCTTCCGCAAGGTATTATTTCAGGAAACTTTAATGGATATTAAAAAGACGACGCGACCGCGGCGGCAATCCACAACCCCGTGTTACGACGAGCACCGAAGTTTACTGTAAGGCCAATCCCTTCAGCTTCCGCGGAAGTAATATTGTTCACAGGTAAATGAGTGCATGGATGGGCGTGCCATTACATGTGTTTCATTTGAACTGAGCTCCACTCCGTTCAGACATTGTTTCCGTTGTGAAACATTAAAAATTCCACTCTTGCTCATTTTTCAGAGGGACATTTAAAATGGCATCTCTAAACAGTTTACAGAGGGAGAAAACTTTCAAAATCACTCATATAATAGCAGTGTTTAAATGGCTGAACCCACTCAAGTTTTTTCCTCTGACCTTTTTCAAGAATCGAACAGAAAAAATTATACAGCAATGAATGACCTCAAGAGAAGCAATATTCTTTTGAAATCAATCTGTTGGTCTATCTAAGAATTAGTCAGTGATAGTGTTTCACCCTTTAAAATAATGTGACATGTCGCATGGTAAAAAGTCTTTTTGGTTTGATTGGCTGAGATATTGTTGTGGCTCTCATTCAGAAATGTTGTCATATTTTTGCGGTACACCCATTTTCAAACAACTGGAGAGACAGACTCTTCAGAAAATTAGACTTTATTGCTGCGCAAGAAGACATTCTATTTTCCAATCCCAATGTTTGCACATTCATCACAGGAAATTTCTTGCAAATTTGGTTTTATCATCCTAACATAGTAAATGGACTGCATTTATATAGCGCTTTCTAGTCACCTGATAGAACCCCAAAGCGCTTTACTACCATGCCTCACATTCACCCTGATGTCGGCGGCTGCCATGCAAGGCGCCACCCTGCACAGCAGTGCGGGTTCCAGTGTCTTGCTCAAGGACACTTCGACACTTTCTCTGGAGGAGCTGGGGATTTAGAGCCATGCTGCCCCACGCTACATGCTACAGTGGTTCAATAATGCGGTCTGCTTCTTTCTTCTGTTTCAATCGTTTAATAACATTGCATCTGCTTCTTACTTGTTTCTCTCATTTGTCATTGGTTGGCAACATTTGCAAAATAATTACTTCAAGGCTACTTAATTGCTTAAGAGAACTTTTAAATGGATCATAGGTTGTCCCAGGGGCAGACAAACCAAAACACAGCCTTCATGCCCTGAGAACTGCAACCAAAAGATTACAACCCTCTTACATATTTCTAATTCATATAATACAGCACTCTCCATAATTATTAGCACCCCTGGTTAAGATGTGTTCTTTAGCTTCTAATAAAATCAGTTTTTTTCTAAATAATATAGGACCACAATGAAAAAAGAGGAAAATCCAACCTTTAATTCAAGTGCATTTATTCAGTGGGAAAAAAATCCCACATTAAGAAATAATTATTTTACTTCAAATCATGTGTGCCACAATTATTAGTACCCCTGATGTTGATACTCTGTACAACCCCCTTTTGCCAACAAAACAGCACCTTATCTGCTCCTATAATGTTTCACAAGATGGGAGAATACATAAAGAGAGATCTAGACCACTCCTCTTTGCACAATCTCTCTAAATCATCCTGCGACCTGGGTCCTCTCCTCTGCACTCTCCTCTTCAGCTCACTCCACAGGTTTTCAATGGGATTGAGGTCTGGGGACTGAGATTGCCATGGGAGGAGCCTGATTCTGTGTCTAGTGAACCATTTCTGTATAGATTTGGCCACATGTGGCCACATGTTTATGGTCATTATCTTGCTGAAAGACCCAGTGACGACCCATCTTCAGCTTTCGGGCAGAGGCCACCAGATTTTGATTTAAAATGCCCTGGTATTTCAAAGCTTTCATGATGCCATGCAAGGGACAAGGTTCCCAGGGCCTCTGGAAGAGAAACAGGCCCACAGCATCACCGATCCTCCCCCATACTTCACAGTGGGCATGAGGTGCTTTTCTGCATACTCATCTTTTGTGTTCTGCCAGATCCACTTAGAGTGCTTGTTGCCATATTGCTCTATATTGGTGTCATCTGACCAAAGCATGCAGTCCCAGTTGAAGTCCCAGTACTGCTTAGTGAACTCCAGATGCATGCATTTATGATTGTGATTGAGAAAAAAGGTTTTTTCTGTGCATGCCTTCCAAACAGCTTTTTGGCATGTAGATAGCGCCTGATGGTTGTTTTGGAGACTTTATGACCCCAAGATGCTACCATTTTTTGCAATTCTTTAACGGTGAGCTTTGGAGAACTTTTTATTTCTCTTACCATCCTCCTCACTCTGCATGGTGGCAAAATAACCTTGCATCCTCGTCCAGGCTTGTTTACCACTGTTCCAGTTGTTTTAAACTTTTTAATGATTCCTCTGACAGTAGATATGGGCAGGTGCAGGCGAGTGGCTATTTTCTTGTAGCCATTGCCTGACTTGTGAAGGTCAACACACATCTGCCTTACTCGAATGGTGTGTTCCTTTGTCTTTCCCATGTTGAAGAGTGGAGAAATGGCCTCTGTGTCACATCACATCATACCCCAGGGAAACAGGAAGTGATGATTTACTAATTAAATGTTCCTAGATACTCTTATCAACTTTGTAAACTACTGTAGAAATGACAGACACACTTCAATTACATTTAATTCCTTGGAATCGTTGGGGTGCCAATAATTGTGGATCAGGTAATTTTATGAAAAATAATAATTTCTTAGTCAGGGATTTTTTTTCACCCTTAAAATTCACTTGAGTTGAAGGGTACATTTTCTAAAATTTTCAGTGTGAGAGTATGCTTCTGCAATAAAAATTGAATTTATTTTGAGGCTTTTAACACATCTTAACCAGGGGTGCCAATAATTATGGAGGGCGCTGTACATATACTGCCCTACAAAGGCTAAGTGCAGTAACTGCAAAATAATTTAAACAGTAAAAAATGGCTTCAGAGTTTGTTTGCTGTCCCAACAAATGAGTAGTTAGCACATCTATTACTGAGTACAAATGAAAACGCACCACTCACGAAATCTGGAATAGCTTCACGGATTGATATGTGAAGTATATACGTATAATGCATTTGAGATAATGAATGATTTAAGAAGACATGTAAACATCATTCAATTTCATTCACGATAATGTTAATGCACAAGAGAGGTTTAACTGGTGTAGGGGTCAAACAGGAAAGTCAATAACGGGTGTGACCACCATTTGCATTGACATATGCGGTGCATCATCGTCGCATGGAGTTGATCAGTCTCTGGATAGTGTTCTGAGGGATAGCATTCCACTCCTGAACAAGGGCAACCTCAAGTTCTTGGATGTTGTCCATCTGGCGTCGACGTGAAAGACGTCGTCCAATTTCATCCCATAAGTCCTGGATAGGGGAGAGGTCAGGTGACAGAGCTGGCCACTGAAGCACGGGGATGTTCTGCTGTGCAAAGTACTGCATGGACACCCTTGCAGTGTGTGCCTTAGCGTTGTCCTGTTGGAACGTGTGGACATCGTGGTGTTGGTTGAAGAACGGCACAACATGGTTCTGCAGCACCTGGTCCCGGTAGTAGACGCCGTTCACCCTTCCTCTGCAGATATGGAGAGGGGTTCTGTGACGGTAGCTTATTCCACCCCACACCATAACGCTGCCACCACCCCAACGGTCCGTTTGAACGACACAATCGGCGTTATAACGTTCACCACGTCTCCGCCAAACACGTATACGGCCATCTGCGTTTCTTAAGTGAAATTGTGACTCGTCAGAAAAGATGACACCGTGCCATTGGCGTAGTCGCCAATTCTGGTGCCTGTTTGCCCACTGTAGATGCTGGTTTCGGTGACGATCCGTCAATATGGGGCCGAAATAAGGACGTCATGCACGCAGGCCTGCAGCTCGCAGACGGTTCCGTATGGTGTTGGGGTGAATGAATCCACGTCGTCCTTGGACTTGAGCAGCCGTTCTTGTCGCTGGTAGTGTTCGGTCTCGGACATGATCCCGTACGATCTGACGGTCCTGACGTGCCGTTGTCACACGTTGTTGACCCGGTCGAGGACGGTCCCGAGTGCTCCCCGTTTGCAGAAACCTTTGATGGAGTCTTGCGATCGTTGTGTGTGTGCAGTGTAGTCGTCTGGCAATTTCCCTCGTGCTGGCGCCAATTTGAAGCATGCCTATGGCACGTTCCCGTTTTGGGGCTGTAAGTCGCGGCATAGTGCCGACGTTTCACAAGTGTCAGTGAAGAAGTGAAATTTTATTCGGATTCACATGCTTTTAAAGGAAATGCGTGCACAAATTCTGAGTGAAATTAATTTTTCCCGTGGTGTGCCTGCAAGATGTTGCGTTTTTGCAAAAAATTGCCTAGCGTTACAGTTAACTTGAAATTCTCGCATTTCTTGCACCTGGCATGTCGGGTGATGTCACTGTAGTGTTGTTGTTGTATAAAAATTATATTGAAGTTCATTTGAAGTGGTGCGTTTTCATTTGTACTCAGTATATGATAGATTATGGTTTACTGACTTGCTATGGTATAATTTCTATCTAAATCAATCCTAACCTCCAAATACTTTCAGGCCCAAAACTACTCAAATCAAATTATACCCAATGCGTAGGTACTGCACTTAGGCTTTGTAGGGCAGTATAGCTGTGCTACTGCAAGCAAAACTGCTAACATGAAACAAGCATACATAACTATGTGATAGCTGATGAATAATGCTGATGACTGAACAGATATTGGCTGAATCAAAGATTGAATCAACTGAACAGACATTAATTAAAGCAGATATCAACTAATTTGATATTAAATCAACTGAACAGATCTTTGGAACCTCTGCTACAGAAATCAACTCCAAACGCGTGTGTGAACTGCTTGTGTGTGTGTGTGTGTGTGTGTGTGTGTGTCTGTGTTTGTTACTGCTGCTTACATAATATGGTTACTGATTATGATCATTGCTTTGCTGCTGAATATGCTGAGTAATATTGAAATATGACCCTCAATACTCCTCCTATTGAGGCCATCCCAATCATGGCCTCATACCAATCATGGTTGCAAAATGGCACATCGATTGTCTACCCATAGTGTATGACCCCCATACCTCATAAGTGATTTCTTATGAGTCTGAACATAAAGTATGGTTTGTTGATCCTTTCCGACTATCAACACTTTGAGTAAAAACAGTCTATCTTGCACCCCAGCATGTGAACTCCAGTTATTTTTGCGCCAGAGTTTCTTAAGGCCTTCCATTGATCTGGTAAATTCTCCTTCTGGAGAGGTGTTGTTTGGTCTGTTGTCCCATTTGAATCCTGTCATTTTGCTTATTGTAGCAAATCAGACCAAAGTTCAAGTCCATTTTCGACACCGACTTGCGATTTTCCATCTGATTGTTTTGGTAAATGCGCCTTCACAACCTCCAGTCAATATTATTTACAAATCCACTTAGATCCTTCAAACCTCCTTTCCCAGGGCGCAGTTCAGGCTACATCCCTTTCCACAGAGATCTGCACCCATGCTCCCCCAGGTTGAGGGCTCTGCCCTCGGCTTCTCTGTGCCTTTTTTTCAAAGCATACCAATCAAAAAAGCACCACTCACCAACTAACGCATTCACTTTTGGCTTGTGGTGGCCTGACTGAACATTGAGCCAAGTGCAGAGGCCACCCTTCTTGTCGTCTAACTGCTATCTGCGACCCGACCGGCCGGTGACCCTGTCAATAGTGATCTCCGAATCCTGTAGTGGTCACCAGCCACCCAGGTATAAACCGACAGTCTGATCCCTACCCCACTTCACCTTGGGTTTAGAAACTTTGACCATTTCACCAGCCTTACCTGTTCATAGAGGTCGTCTCCCATGCCCTCTGCTAGGTGTGGGTTGTCGCCCATGTACCACATGTTACCCACATACAAAACCCAAAACCAGTGAAGTTGGCACGTTATGTAAATCGTAGATAAAAACAGAATACAATGATTTGCAAATCCTTTTCAACTTATGTTCAATTGAATACACTGCAAAGACAAGATGTTTAATGTACAAACTGAGAAACTTTTTTTTTTTTTTGCAAATAATCATTAACTTAGAATTTAAAGGCAGCAACACATTGCAAAAAAGTTGGCACAGGGGCCCTTTTACCACAGTGTTACATCGCCTTTCCTTTTAACGACACTCAGTAAACGTTTGGGAACTATGGAGATCAATTTTTGAAGCTTTTCAGGTGGAACTCTTTCCCATTCTTGCTTGTTGTACAGCTTAAGTTGTTCAACAGTCCGGGGTCCCCGTTGTCGTATTTTACGCTTCATAAAGCGCCACACATTTTCAATGGGAGACAGGTCTGGACTACAGGCAGGCCAGTCTAGTACCCGCAGTCTTTTAATTTTGCAGCCGAAAGTGAGACGAACGGCAATGTAATTGCGCCCCTTCCAGGAAACGCCAAAAAATCTGTAAAAAAGTGGGTTGAGTGGGACGAACTTAGAAGCGTTTGTGATATCGGCTTTAGCCAACCAGGCGGCGCGACCGGCGAGGCGAATGAAAGTGATAGCATGGTCCACGGAAGAGTAGAGTATGGTGAAATCATTGCTGGGGATAAGGCTGTTGATACTGGGGAGTGTGGAACCATGAGAGGATGATAAGTCTATGATTAACCGCTTTTTTCCCAAGTATTTACAAACAGCTATTCCGATAGGGCTAATACAAAAGATTGGGAAAGGTGGCTCGGTGTAGGGTCCAATCATGAAACCCACGTTGGCTTTGTCTTGTACAAGCTTGTGGCTCTGCTAGAGCGGATTGTAAATTGGTGCACGTGAAAGAGTGATTGGGAATGGCAACAAAGCTGGGGTGGTAACCGTGGGTAAAGCCCTGAATGAGGAAACGGACGAAGTTGGGATCAGGATGGTTAGATAAAGCCGAGGAGAGTAATTAGAAAAGCTGTAGATGAGTGGAGATGTTGTGATTCTGGTTTTGCCTTGCCTTGCCTTTGTTCTGACTGCCTTATGTGTATTTTGATTCCTTGCCATGTCTGACGATTCCTTAGAATTATGTGTTGTGCTTTTGGTTGCTTTTCGTTCATGCATTGTCATAGTTTCGATTTTCCATGTTTTACTTATAGCCATAGTTTTATTCCAGTCCATGTTTTGATTTTTCCATGCATTGCACTTTGTCTCCCCCTGTCTTGTCTTTGGCCTTGTCTTTGCTCACAGTAATGCGTGCCACTTCTTCGGGTGATTTAATGGTTTCTGGTTTCAATCTTCCTTCCGCATCTCGTTCACTTCCTTCCCCTTGCTTTTTCTATATTACTAACACATACTAACACTTTGTTGTTGTTGTTAATTTACGAACCAAGACTAACATTGTATATAAGACTAACTTACTAACGAGCACTCAGGATTTTACAGCTGCACTTATCAATTATCCCCCGCCGCGCGTTTAGCGCGAAGCGGGGGATATAGTATTCAGCTCCGTCCGTACGTCCGTACGTCCGCCCGTCCATCCTGAACATTGTCAGCGCGATATCTCAAGAAGGAGTCACAACTCTTCTCTTAGTATCTGTGCACGGTAGAACTCCTCGACCGGAGCTGTATCTTTGTCTATAGGTTTGTCTCGTGATCCTTGTCCGCGTTTTGGCTTCTGCTAATTTCATGCGATCAGGTTCTTCCTAATGTGTTGCTCCTTTGTAATCAGTCTCACTGCTTCCACCTGTGTTCTGTTATCATGTGACCTACCTGAAGTGTATATTAGATGTCTCTTCACAGCACTGCTTTGTCAGATCGTTCTCTAATGCTTACCTGTGCCACGGTCATGTCGCCTTGTACCGATTGCGATTATCTTTCTGACTGGACCGTCCAGTGACTATCGATTTTTGCACTCTCCCTGTACTTTGCCGCCTTCTTGTGTTTTGAACCTTTTTCGTCTGACCCTGATTTTTGTGATTGGTGCCCTGGTTACGATTCTGGATTTCACCCATTGGATTCTGATTTTGGATTGTGGACTCTGTGCTGTTGCCTGCTCTGTTGGGGGGTTTCTCCCTTCAGAAAGCCTCCTTTTTGTATTTTTCTGGTTCTCGCGTGTGGCCCATCTCATAAATCCTCACAGGTGACACTGCTAGTGGATGAGAAATCGACACGAGCAAAGTATCTGTGATAGCGCCCCTAGGCGTCGTGCTCCTATACCAAGGCACTAGTAGTCTGCAATGAGTAAGTTGCATATATTTGCTGATACTTACTGCTGGGGCCATAGCCGAGAGCATGAACTTTGCCACTGTGAGTGGCCATGAGGTGGATACGCGTAGTATCTGTGAATGTTTGCCGGCGAGGCAAAGTGCACCCATAACCGAAGCGCTCGTGAGCTGCGCCACTGCGAGTGGCCATGAGGTGGATACGTGTGCAGTATCTGTGAATGTTTGCCGTCGAGGCAAAGTGCATTGACATTTGTAACGATATGACAACTTTGGAATAAACATTGCAATCATTCAGCATCACCATAATTGTATGGCATTTAATTTGCAAAGAACACAACGTGCATATTTAGCATCAGTTGCTCTGACTAATTGGTAGAACCGACGAAAGTCTAATCTATTTTTTGAAAGCCTTGTTATACATTGCACTATGAAATTATTTGGCATTTTCTTCCGCATATCGATGGCTACGAAAAAAATATCAATATGTCTTTTTAATTCCTGTGCTCATGAAACAGCACAGATTTACGTAAATTAGTTTGCGAGGCTCATTGAGCAAGAAGCCATGAGAATCTGTTCTACAGTCAGAATGAAGTGACAGCTAAATGGCGTTGTTAGGTACAATGCACAGCTGATTTTTAATCAGAAACATCTGCAGAGTTTGTTACTTCAATCGGCTCCCCCCAAGGCGACAGTCTATCACCGGTTCTCTTCACCTGTTATCTTGCAACTGCCTTACAATCAATAAGGACACTAACAGCAAGATCTGACCCCCCAATCTCCAACATTGGAATGCCACTGGAGATGGAATATGCTGATGATGTGGATTTCCTCGATGAAGAAAGACCTCCGCTTGACAGTCTTCAAACCATTGCCAAAAACACCCTTGAGAAACACAACCTATTCATGAATGAAGCCAAGACTGAACACACTCATGTCTTCCTAGCTGAGAAGTCAGAATTGGACAAGGATGGTCAAGTGTCTCGAGGAAAAGAAGACTGGCGAAAGAGCAAGATCCTAGGCTCACTACTCTGCAGTAATGAAGATATCGACCTCCGCTGCAACCTAGGAAACATCGCTTTCCAAACCTACTGGAAAATCTGGTGCAGATCAAAAATCCCAGTGCAGAAGAAACTTCACCTCTATGATGCATACTGCACATCCATCATGCCGTACAACTGCAACAGTTGGGCCCCAACATCAAGCAACTTGAAGAAACTGGATGCATGCCATCGCAAACACCTGCGCAAAATCACTGGACACAGCTGGCCACACAGCCTCATCTCCAACAAGGCCCTGTACAAGACGTGCAACTGTGAACCACTCTCCAGGAGGGTTGTGAGACAGAGATGGTCCATGCTAGGCCACATCCTTCGCATGGACATACACTCACCAGCACAACAAGCCCTGCAATTTGCACTCGACGGAAGCCGGAAGTACCAGGCAAGGCAAGGAAGACACTGCACCAACCTCCTTGAAATAATCCGCGGAGACATCAAAAGAGCCGGCCTTGGACCCCTACGCACAACCACCCACTTAAACCACATGGGACGACTGGCTACGGACAAGGTCTTGTGGAGGGCACACCTTGAAGGACTGATTGCTGACTCAGGATGTCACAGACCACTGAGGCGGCAGAAACAGTATTAGTGAGTGAGTGTGAGTGATGCACAGCTGAGTGATGGTGAAAATAAAAGCTGCAAAGTCAGGGAAAGTTTCAGATTTTTTGCAGATTGTCATCCTTGCGGAGTCACATCAATTATATCAACATTTTCAGGCGGTGAAAACTAGGCAATACAATTCTGAGTCTAAAGTGCCCCAGTAAACTCCCTGATTGTACTGCTAAATCAAACCTGCTGATTTAGAGGCAAATACACTGCCCAGCCAAAAAAAAAGTCGCTCACTCAAATATTTAGTTGGAACCCCTGTGGCTTTGATTACAGTGCATATTCGTCTCGTCATTGTTTTGACAACTATATGCAATGCCAGAACATTTATCTTCTATCAGAAATGCCATAATTTTTGGCCGAGATCTTATCCTCTCGACATAATGGTTGAACCACTCGGTGGTCTTTCTTGAGCACATCCCAGTAACTTTTAACGTGTTTAAGGTCAGGACTTTGTGGTGGCAAATTTGTTTGTGAAAATGATTCCTCATACTTGTTTTTGTCATTCATGGTTTTCTTTGCTAAATACAAGCCAATAACTTGCCCGTTCTGAAATACTGTAACATCTTTTCCACCATCAAGGGATGTGTCTTCTGACATGTTTTAAGAAATGAGTAGCAACGCACTTCATCAGTCAGGGTTAAAATGATTATTTCCAGTTGAAACATATTAATAACTGCAATAATGATCCAATTATAGAATTTGTTCATTATTTTCCAAATGGTGACTTTTTTTTTGGCCGGGCAGTGTAGTACGTGGCATTGATAAAAACCCATACCGCCGAAGCATAAAGCGAGACGAGAACGAGTGTAAGGTAATCGTCCCGTTCTTGCCTGCGATGAGGAAAGGACTGGCAGATTGTATTCCAGTAAAGTGAGGAGGCAAATGCGAACTCGGTTGGAGTGAGCTCCCTGGACCGAGCGGGGGTCGGGTGTTTGAGCTGGGCGGAGCCGAGGACGGTTTGGATTTTGTGACTGAAATATGAATGCGGAAAAGATGGTTGAATGAGCTGGTCCAGATTGACGTACATGCCCGATGAAATCTGTTGTCTAAGAGTGGGGGATAATGGTGAAGGGTTTGGAATGTGCTGTGAGGGGTGTGTGGGAGGTAGGGCGGAGGCTAGTGTGTACTGAAAGTGTGGCGAGGAAAACTGCATGGGGACAGCCGGAGAAGTTGATGGGAGGGGTGGACCTGTAGGAGGAAGCACAGAATTAATGACATCTGGAAACGGGGAAGGGGGGGGGAGTGGGGGAGGGAGGGGGGCAGGGAAAGATAGTTCAGTGGGAAAGAGATGAGCAGATGAAGCAACAGGAAGTGCTTCTCCGAGTGTTGATGGGTTAACACTGGAACTGCTGGAGCCTTGGGGAATTAGGCTGTGGGCCAAAAGAGCCACAGAAGCTGGGTTTTGTCCGGTGGAAAGGATGGGGGGAGGGGAGGGGAACAGGACGCATGTGCACGGGGCAAAAGTGCAGCCTGGAGTGTGAGTCGTGGTAAGCCTTGCTGGGGAGCTGCGATCTCTCCTTTCTGGGCGCTACGGTTGACAAGGGGCGTCGCTGCAACAAGACAGCGCTGCTGACCACCGGCTGGAATAGCGGCCTAGCCAGATGCGGGGTTCAGTTTTCTGCCGCTAGATGTCCTCACCTTCCTTCACAATATCTGGGGCAGTCAGCCAACCAGCTTGTATGAACTGCCGCTTACATTTCAATGCGAGAAATTTTGTTGTTAGCTTTCATCGACTTTTCTATCGTTGTTCGTGTGACAGAGACATCTGGTAAGTGAGGTATACATGGATGAAGACTCCAACTATCAACTTCTGGGCAGAGAAATGGGCATTTTGGAGCATTAAATGAATTTCTTCGCCGATAAACACCCTCAGGTAGCCTCGGTGCCGCTCACTGCATACAAAGGTAGCCCAGGATCGTAATGGGTTTATCAAGCTTAGACTTTCGAAAACGTCTCCTAAAATATATAAATCGTCCCTACCTTCCCATAAATTCTTGTTCTCCAGGTACTCCAGATTGTTATCCTTCGACTAGCTACATCTTGAAATAAATAGGTCTTTCAATTGGGATACAAAAAATATATTTGTTTTCAGTTTCTTCATTTTGTGCTCTTCTTCTTGAGAGCAATTTAATGGGAAGATGTTTTTACCGCACAAGCCCAGTTGGTTTTAAACTGTCAGTTTGTTTGAGATGATTATTGGATTCGTGGAGAAAACCTGGATTTATTTGGTGAGTAAAGCGGCTAATCATCTTAATTTGTTAGTTAATTACTAAAGGAACATTAGAACTATTGGGCGGTGACAACCTGGAATTAGCAGGTAGAGTTGTTTCAAAGAAAACAATAAGTAATGCTGCGCAACATTTGGACAAGCTTATGAAATACAGGGAGAGTATAGTCTGGTCAGATGAGACCAAAATTGACCTCTTTGGATGTCATAGCACACACCATGTTTGGAGGACAAATGTCACTGCACATCACCCTCAAAACACCATACCAACAGTGAAGTTTGGAGTGGGAACATCGTAGTGTGGGGCTGTTTTTCAGCATTTGATTCTGAAAGACTTCATATAATTGAAGGAAGTATGAATGGAGAAAGGTACCGAGACATTCTTTATTAGAATCTTCTGCCATCTACCAGGATGCTGTAGATGAAACGAGAGTGGACATTTCAGCAAGATAAGGGTGATTCTCATGAAGCTTGAGTGAACATTTCCAAGTCATATTTTCTAAAAATGAAAATATACTGCTCAAAAAAATAAAGGGAACACTTGTGTTGTTTAAGTGTTCCCTTTGTTTTTTCAGAGCAGTACATTTTAATCATTAGTTTTTACATATACTACAAAGGGAAGAAGTCCACTGTAGGAACGTGTTTTAAAAAATGATTTTAGTTTATTTTCACAATTATTAGACAAAATATCCACATGAATTCTCATTACCAAAATACACCCAGATCCATTATTCTATAATTCCCTTTAATCCCCCAATCCTTTCTGTGTTAATTTTTTTTAAATCATGAAATGTCACGAGAGATGTCTGTATTTATGAAGATTGGGGATATTCATGGAATTTAACATAACAACTCAATTATTTTATTGAAAGTAACTATCCACACTAAATGTTCCTCATCACTGTAATGCGTCTTCATTTCATTGTAACAACTGCACTGAACCTTTAAATTCAAAAGAAATCTCTCAATGAATTGCTTCAGAGAGAAGATTCAAAATGGATCCATGGTTTATCTTCTCTCACATTATGAAATGTCTCTGAATCTTCTTATTGTTACACTGTTGAATATCATTACCGAAATGATATTCAACATTCCGAATGATATCATTTTAATATAGTGATTTTTTTGTCACTTTAAAAACAATATAAGACTGTAACATGTAGTGAAAGCAGAGGTTGCTAGCATGCTAGCCTTCAGTGTTATTTACTAACTTGTCAAGGAGCACTTTATAACCATTACTCACACTGCAAAAAGTGATTTTGACCCCTAGTAAATGTTCCATATATTAATTAAGCATATTTTAATAGAAATTGGTGTGTTATTTAACTCCACTTAAAAAATATAAGTAATTTCAAATAGTCGACATAATAAAAATATCTAGCTTCAGATAAAAATATTTTGTGCAACCATTTACCTTAAAAAAATTATGTTCATTCAACAAAACATTTTTTTTTCAGTGCATTTTTCTCATTACCATGAACTTTCAAGAGTTATTTCAGTAATGAGAAACTGTGTTATGGTAATGAGATATTACGAAACATTTGGAAATCACAGTGTCAGTTCTTGAAATTAACTTTTCTTGAATTCCTAGCAATAATTAACCTTCAACAATTAACTATGTATAATCATGGTGAATGTTTTTTTGTGACTTTTGCCAAGACTAACCAATAATCAACGCAAGAAGGCTGCAGCCAAAGCTTGGGTGAAAAAGCGCAGGGAAAAAGTATATGATAATCCTGAACGTCTGGAAGAATACAAGCGAAGGGAAAAGAGCCAGGTGTTTCTTAATTGCTGTGAGGGAAATTATTGTCACACTACAGCCAGCCTGATAGACCAGATCAGATAAACATTGCCTGGCCAAAAAGCGTCACGCACTTTAATATTTTATTGGACCACATTTTGCTTTGATTACGACACTCGTTCACTGTGGCATCATTTTGATAAGCTTAGGCAATGTCACAGCATTTATTTCCATGCAGAGTTGAATACATTTTTCACAGAGATCAATGTATTGATGATGGGAGAGTTGGACGGCGGTGAAAAGTCTTCTCCAACACATGCTGAGGTTTCTCAGTGGGGTTAAAGTCTGGACTCTGTGGAGGCCAATTCATGTGTGAAAATGATGTCTCCTGCTCCCTGAACCACTCTTCTTAAAATATGAGCCCAATGAATCCTGGCAATGTCATCTTGGAATACACTCATGGCATCAGGGAAGAAGAAAATCCATTGATGGAAAATGGTCATTCAGTATATTCACCTGACCTCATTTATTTGGGCACATATTGCTGAACCTGGACCTGGCAAACTAAGTCATTCCACAGCCCCAACAGGCTTGTACAGTAGGCACTAGGCATGATGGGTGCATCACTTCATCTGCTTCTCTTCTTACCCTGATGCGCCTATCACTCTGGAACAGGGTAAATCTGGACTCATCAGACCACATGACCTTTTTCCACTGCTGCAGCATCTAATGTTCCCAAGCAAATTGAAGCCTTTTTTGCTATTAGCCTCGCTGATAAGTGGTTTTCCTAAGGCTACACAGCTGTTTAGTCCTAATTCCTTAAGTTCACTCTGCATTGTGTGTGTGGAAATGGTCTAACTTTTACTTTTAAACTTAATTGTGAGTTCTGCTATTAATATTTTCTGATTTGATATCACAAAACTCACAAAAGTGATTTCCAGTCAAGATCATTCAAAATTTTTTCCAACCACATTTCTTCCTTGAAGAAGGTAGTTCACAACTATCCTTCCAGGTTTTAACAATGTGTTGGGCAGCTCTAATCACAATGTCCTGAGTTTCAGCTGTCTCCTTAGTCGTCTTCTTTGCTTAATGTAGGCCTATAATTTGACCCATCTTTTCCACAACCAGAGAATATGTCTTCAAAAATGGTGTTAACTGTGTTCCATCTGTTTTCTGTTTTGCATTTCTTCTTAAAATATAAATTACTTTTAAAATTTGGGGTGGAAAATAACAAAACACTACTGTTTATGTACTGTACTGTTCATTTAACATGCTTATTGGTGAAAATGTGAAGAATTTGGCAAAATTGACTTTTCCTTGACAATCAGCTGTCTTCATTAATCATTCCGGTAATGAGAATCTTTGAGCATCTTGTTGATGTGAAATTCAAATAAAATTGGATTAATTTGTTTTTCCATGTAGCTTTTATCAAAAAACAACACTTCAGACTCCACTTTACTCAATTGATTTGGAAAATTAGTTTTATCAGATGGATTATCCCCTGATGTTACTTTGACAGTGTTCATGAGAATCACTAACATTGATCCCAAACACACAGCCAAGGAAACACACAACTAGTTTCAGGAAAAGAAAATAAAGCTGCTAGAATGGCCCAGTCAATCAACGGACTTGAGTCCAATTGAAAATCTATGGATAGAGCTGAAGATCAGAGTTCATAGAAGAGGCCCTTGAAACCTTCAAGATTTGAAGACAGTTCAAGTGGAAGAAAAGGCCAAACTCAAACCTGAGCAACATTGGTCCTCCTATCAAAGAGAGGTCAGGCTACTCAGGATGTCCAGACAAACTATTCAGAACCTCCTTCACCAACATGGGTTGAATGCCAGATGTCCGTTGCTGGCTGAATTCCTGACGAAGCAACATCGCAGGGAACGACTGCAGTGGGCAAGGCAATATAACTGGACATGTCAACAGTGATCATCGGTGCTCTTTACAGATGAAAGCAAGGCAAACAGGTTCAGATCAGAGAGTTGGAGGTGTGTTTTGAGATGGAAGCTTTTGTCAATGTTGTTGAACATGAACGACATGGATTTAGTGGTGTTAAGGTGTGGGCAGGCATGTCTAGTGACTTTAAGACTGATTTAATCATCATTAATGAGCAAATTTCTGGCCAAATACTGTCTGAATACAATATTTAACCTAATTATTTTGCCTCTACATCGCTGTGCAAATTATCACTGAGCACATCCAGAGGACTAGAGTTCCTAATTTAGAGTGGCCTGCAGGTTCTCCAGACTTGAATCCCATCGAGCACCTCTGGGATCAATTAAAAAGACGCATTCAGAATCGCCCTCAGCAACCAAAAAACACGCATGAGCTACAGGGGGCGCTGCAGGAGGAGAGGCAAAACTTCCCTCAGGATCGCATGAGAAGGCTTGTGAATAGTATGAGAAGTGGTTGTCAGGTGGTGATAGATGCTACAGGTGGTCACACTCGATATAGACCCCCATCATCCACCTGCACATTTCATCAGGATACGGGTCCATTGCTCGCTTGTAACGGACTGGTGGACTGCTTTTTAGCATTTGATTTTATTAATTTGGCTCAATTAAATGTTTAGGAAGGAGCTTAAATGTTTTTAATTAAATTTAAATATTTTTTAATATTTAAATAGTAATTAATAGTATTAATAGTTTTTAATATTATTTGATATTTTATTTTATATGCTACAAAACCTTAATATCCCTGTATTTTTTTTATGAGCAGTGTATATTTCAGCATTATCTCATTGTGCTCACAGTGGAGTTCTTTTTGGCACAATACAGGCACACGTAATCATTTGTACTCTTGGCAAAGGCATTTCAGTACTTTGTGCCATTTGCTTTTACAATGGTGACAAGGCTAATATCTGTTCAACAGTTCTTCATGAGACTTACAAACTAAAGCGGGGGTATTCTCCATGTACAATTTTCTCAAGAGAATCTTTCAAGGGTAATCAAATTACCTATTTTGTGGCAGATTCTAATGAAAACACTGAGATGGTCATTGTAAAATAGTAATGTTATAGTCAGTTAACCAGGCTGGTCGATTTTAATATGCCAGGATCACTGTCCTGGTAGAATATCATTTTCTAGCCAAGTTTCAGCCTCCTAGCAGTGCAAACTGGGTTTTTTGGTGCCACAATTACAAAGTATTTTCTCAAGTGCAAGAATCCATGAACCTAAACAGCCTCAGGGACAGGAGCTGCATAATATCCCCCAGATCAACATAAGTCATCATCATTGCAATGAACATTGGAATATGACAAAGGAAAAAGGTAAACAGTAGCAGAATCTCTCACATCATACAAATATTTCACAATTGATTTGACATTCTTTAAAAATCATTCATTCTCTTTCCAGTATCAGAGACAAGCTGGTATGCATGGCCAAAGATCTTGGTCTCATCTGACCATAACATTGAAATCCAATCCATGCTCTTAATGCAGTTGTGTGAACTTCAAATAATTAAGTCAGCTGCTGTTTCTCCATGTAACTCACTTTGTGAGGTGGTGAGATTCATGCCCATTCTTTTCTAGGTTTTTGTGCTTGGCAGGCGCAACACTCAAAAAAGCTGTTTTCCCCATCCAGAACACATCTAAATCTAAATTGTTTAATATACCTGCTTGCGCCAACTCAGGAAGGGGAAAATGTGGCACGTGATTCCAACGACTCATATGTAGACAGTCCTCGCTTCTTTGCACTGTGAAGGTTCATCAGCAAATTAAACACAACTAATGGTGTCGAAGGATATTATTACCCCTTTTACCCCCGGCGAGGCTGCTTCGAATATATCCTCATCACTATGGTCATGTCCGGTAGTAGCATAGCTGGAATGGCTCTAGGACTCTTTGTCCCCGGACTTTTCGTCTTTGAATTTTTCATCCCTGGATTTTTCATTCCCGGAATTTTAGTCCCCTAGAAATTTTAATCTCCAGACTCTTCGTCCCCATAAACCTTTTGTCCCTGGACTCTTCGTCCCGGGATTGTTCGTCCCCAGTAATGCTTTGCTCTCTTCTTGCATTATAACCCTAACCCAAACTCTTATATCATGGTGATCCGTCTGTCGACTGGCCGTTCATCCAACTGACAACAATGGTATCATTAGGTGACGAAAAAAGCTGGGGACAAAAAGTACTCGGGGATGAAGAGTCCCGGATGAAAAGTCCATGATGACAAAAGATCTGGAGATGAGAAGTCCAGGGACAAAAAAATCTAGGGACGAAAATCCCTGTAACTGGCTGGGACACCCGACCGGGCACCTTAATGGACGTCTTGGCAGTGAGCCAGTCGGTGGCGTACAATGTTGTTGAATATGGCATTTCACTTTTTTACGTTAATAAACATCTTAATTATTGTATATACATTGTAATTATTTTTATTGTTTAACAAAAATTAGAACATTTTATGAAATGAAAGTTTTTGCCTTCAGTTAAATCTCTTAGTTTGTAAATGCCCAAAGTCCATGAAACGTTTCATTAAATCTGTCCTGTTTCTACAGATGATTGTTTACTAGATTGTTTAACAGTCCATCTCTATGGTGATGGATCGGTACATCATCTTTTAATACCTTAAGAAACACATGTACCTATGGGAACGGGAATCTGTAGTGTTGATGATATTTTTAATGGCTGGAATTTATTTCAAATAAATGTTGTTTTATAGCTCAGTTAATGTAGCTCACCATTAACAAAGAGCATGAGCAACTTTGCACAATTTTGGGCACCTTGCATGGACCAGCCTACCATAAATGAAAGAATTTTGGCAATGAAGGTACAGCCCCAATTCCGAAATAATTGGGACGAAGTGTAAATGGTGAATAAAATCAAAATGCAATGACTTTCAGATCACATGAGCCAATATGTTATTTACAATAGAACATAGATAACATTTCAAATGTTGAAACTGAGACATTTCACATTTTTCTCCACAAAATGAGCTTAATTCAAATTTTCTGGCTGCAAAAGGGCTCAAAAAAGTTGGGACACTGGCAAAAAAGGGCTGAAAAAGCATTTAATATACGTATTAGAGAATCAGTTGTCAGAACATTTAGCAAGTAATTAAGCTAACTGGCATCAGGTGTGTAACATGATTGGCTATTAAAGGGAAGTCATAGAGAGGCCGAGTCTCTCAGAAGTAAAGATGGCCAGAGGCTCTCCAACCTGTGAAGGCTTGCGTAAAACATTTGTGGAATACTTTGAAAAGCACTGTTTCTCAACGTCAAATTGCAAAGGCTTTGAAGGTCTCATCATCGATAGTGCAGAACATCATGAAAAGATTCAGAGAAACTGGCAAAATCTCTGTGCGTAAGGGACAAGGCCAAAGACCTTTACTGGATGCTTGTGATCTTCGGGCCCTCAGACACCACTGCATCACTCATCGGCATGATTCTGTCATTGACATTACTAATTGGATCCAGAAGTACTTCAAGAAACCACTGTCTGTAAAACAGTCCGCTGTGCCATCCACAGATGCCACCTAAAACTCTATCATGCAAACAGGAAGTCATTGTTGAGTATGATCCAGGAGCGCCGCCGTGTTCTTTGGGCCTACGCTAATTTAAAATGGACAGTAGCAAAGTGATAAAGTGTCCTGTGGTCAGACGAGTCCAACTTTGACATTCTTGTTGGAAATCATGGGCGTTGTGTCCTCCGGGCTAAAGAAAGAAAGACCACCCCTTCTGATATCAGTGTTCAGTTCAAAAGCCAGCATCTCTGATGGTATGGGGATGCATTAGTGCATATGGTGTGGGACACTTGCGTGTTTTTAAAAGCACCATGAATGCTGAAAGGTATATAAAGGTTTTAGAGCAACATATGCTCTCCTCCAGGCAACATCTATTCCAGGGAAGGCCTTGTGTATTTCAGCAAGACAATGCAAAGCCACATACTGCAGCTATTACAACAGCATGGCTTCATGGTAGAAGAGTCTGTGTGCTGAACTGGCCTGTCTGCAGTCCTGATCTTTCACGATTGAGAACATTTGATGCAAAATTAAACAAAAAGTCCGTCAAAGGAGACCAAAAACTCTCCAGCAGCTGGAAGCCTGTATTAAACAAGAGTGGGATCAAATTCCAATGGCTAAACTCAAGAAACTTGTCTCCTGAATGCCCAGACACCTCCACTCTGTGTTTAAAAGAAGAGAGAATGGTAAATAGGCCCTTGTCCCAACTTTTTTTGAGACCTGTAGCAGCCATAAAATTTGAAATGAGCTCATTTTGTGGATGAAATTGCAAAATTTCTCAGTTTCAACATTTGCTATGTTATCTCTGCTCTATTGTGAATAAAATACAGGCTGGTGTGATTTGAAAGTCATTGCGTTTTGATTTTATTCACAATTTACACTTTGTCCCAACTATTTCAGAATTGGGTTTGTAGAATGCTTTGTGCTCATAATATTCTGTGGGCTGTTTAAAAAAAATCTGCATTCCCTGGCAAATACTCTGCGGTGGCGGCGGTCCTGGAACTAAACCGTGGTATCTCCCAACTATCGTCGTCGGGGAGATACAATGAATGGGGAAATTTGCTTGTTTTCTTCAGGCAGTCATCTTTATATTTTTCTCTGGATCAACATTAGACATTGCTTTGGGGAATGCAGATTTGTAATTCATTTCTGAATATTACTTTCATCTGATCATACACTCTTCATGAGTGTTTCTCTTATGCCCACTGTAATCTTGTTTTCTTCTGTTTAGTTTTTTGTGGTGGTTTTTGTTTGGCTTTTCCAATGCAAATCCTTTCTCATTCAGCCAATTTCTAACAGTTCTGTCACAAACATTGAATCCTGTTTCTGCTCACAGGTTTCTCATTTATTAAGTCATATACTTCCTATTTTCGAGGCATATTGCCTTGTATTTTCTGTCCTGACATTTTGACGTCTTATGTGGTCAACCTGTACGTTTTTCTTTTAAAGCCCTCCCATTATGTTTATAGTTGCACCAAATTTTAGACATAGCTGACTGAACAACCAACACTGCTTGCTGCTCTCCATGTTGAATTAACTTATTAGAACAGTTTCATAATCCTTTTCCATGTTTCAATTGCCAGCTTTCTTGTTTCTTGCTGGTGCCATATTTCCTCTCAATTACACCTTGTTAAGATCTACAGGCACTCTCTTTTTAGCAGCAGACTAATTTGCATTTTCAGATTTGTGTTGGTATTTCTTTTAGAAATGGCAATTATGAGGTGATTCCACAATTTTTTCACCATGGAGTGATTCTGTTTCCTCTACTTGATCAGGAAAAATATGCCATAAATTATGCTAATTTAATCTGTTAGAGGTGCGTTTCATGAATCAAGGATATTAAGCTAAAAACAAATATTGTTTGTGTCATATCTGCGATTTGTTTTTTTGCTATGAAGTTTTAAAAAAACTAGCGATTCTATCATTTTTGCCAGGGGTTGTAGCACGCTACACACTGAACAGAATACAGACGGCGAATTTTTTCCCCCGTCGGATTTTGGTACTCAGCTGACTATTCCGACACTTCCAGTTACATTAGAAATATGCATCGAGTAGGCAGTGAGTCAATTTGCTATGCTGTTAATGTAATGCGATTGTTTCTCAGTATGGCTAATTTGTGGCTAGTCTATAATTAGCACAAATTTTAATACCACCTGGCAGGCCTACTTAATAAAATGTTCAACCGCTTTCTAACTGCTGAATATTCCGTGCCGATTCATAATGGCCTAATAACTAACGTCTCAAACTAGTGGCGGACGATTTGCCTATACCTAAATTACAATATGTTTATATAAAACGTCAACTTTTAAGCACTCATTCGTTATCATACAAATAAATACAAATACACTTTAATAAAAACTTACAATAATATAGGCCAATGAACTCATAAGCACAGTATATTTTCGCAGTTAGCACATAACGAACGAGATATTTAAACATTCTAGGCTACATTTTACGTTCGGAAATAAGTTATTTTTCTACGCCCGGAAATCTTTCAGCAACAAACGCTAAAATAAAACAATCTATCATTTTCCCATAAAAAGTAGAGAGGCCTAGCCTATAGCTATTAATAGGCTACTGAACACAAGAATGTTAATCTTTGACGCAGTACAATAATTTTAGTTTCTGTATTTTTAAACACAAACATACAAAGTTCTATCAGTTAGAAACGATATAAATATCATAGTAAGGATACATGTGAAAACACCCCGATTTTACGCGTAATAATATAGCCTATTTTAAAATAAAAAGTTTATAAAAACGAATTCTCCTTCATAAAAATGAACTCTAATCCCAAGATACACGCGTGTTCAGACAATTGTGAGCAGAGGCTATACGTAGTAGGCAACGTAAACGTCTGCCCGAATTTAAATCAAGTTTTGCTCGGTCATTCAGGCATTGGTTTGTGCAATAAGTCCAAATTCCTGGTCGCCGATTCAGTCCACTCTCATCGAGTCTCGGGGATCCATTCCTTTATTTATTCCAAATTTAGAGCGAATATACGCGGTAGGCAACTCCTGCCTTCATCCCAAAATTTCTCTTCAAATCCACCCATGACTGCATGAGGTTCAAAAAGCACCTTAATCTTATCTAGGTCTCCGCTGTTCCATTCCATTCGGCAGAAATCCTGCAATAATAGGAACTGGCCATATGAGGGCAGCAACGCTCCATACGATAATGACTAAAGTCATAAAACACGCAACAAGAGTAGATTCGACAGGCTTGCGATTTAGCCTCCAGCTCTTATCCCCTTTGAGCTCATCCAAGCCGAAGTCAAGACAACAAAAATTCAGGGGGTCTCCTGTCTGTGGAGAATAGGATCTGGCTTGTCCAAAACGTCTGCTCCGCGAGAGACCACAACCGACACACAACCTGAATTCCTGTTGCCCCCCGGAGACTCCCAGGTGTTCGATGACAACAGGTGAGACAACCCGATTGAACGCGGCGGCGAAGAAAGCTCTTCCGTGGTTATTCGTGGTGTATATAAGCACATCGCATTGGAAACCGAAGTGCTTGTCCCACCGAACGACCAACGAAGTGGGCAAGAGCCTCTGCACGCTAACATTACAAAGAGCCTGAAGCGATGTCTCGGATGACGATTCGCTTTCTTCCACTGATCTTTTGGAGTACTTAACATCCACCTCCAAGTTTGCTAAGAATCTGTTTGTTGAATTAATCGGTGGAAGCAGGAGGTCCTCCTCGCTCCATCCATGGGACCACTTAAAGAGTCCGGTAGCGGTGGTCAAAACCAGCAAAACTAACGGAGAAATGCCCAGCATGGCACAGAGCAAGATTATCCCGATTGCATGATTTTCCGCGGGCTGCAGTGCTTCTGAGGAGGCGTTGCTGCTGTTGCCAGTGATTTCACCGGCGCACATACACACTCACACGCCCAGCCACTCTTGTTGTCATGGGACTGAGGGATTTACCCACTGTGATCTCTTTTAAATGAGGACGTCAGCAGTCAATATGCTACGCGTGTTCTCCTCCCCCTATTTTATCTTTTAAGGGAGAAGAGTACCTCTGAGTTTACAGAGAGCGAGAATAGGGTTGTTATGCCGTTAATGAAAGAGCCAAAACTGCGGGTAGGCTACTACTTGGCACCTGCATTGTATGCTGTTAAATTTTTACCCTCTAAGACATAGATTTCTCTCAAATTGTCTGAATTCTGACTAATCATGTCCGAGTACCTACAGGCTGTAAAGTGGAAAGTAATTCTAGCCATGGGCACAGAATTTTAAAGGGACTTACATCAAAGACATGCAGATAAGTCGCAAATAGGCCACTTTTCTGACCTGGTAAGAATCAGTATGGAAAAGGGGTCCCCGAAGTAACATTAGGCTGTACGATTTCAATTTTGTTGGAAAAATTGGCAAAATAAACACGGGCAATCCTGGCAGCACTCATTATAGCTTTGGAATATATAGGCTAAGCTTTTGCATGTATGAAAATGCCGGAATCCCATGAGAGGAAAGGGTTATCGCGCATACGACTGTCCTTCAAAGGGCAGTAATGGCATGGAAGTCATTTGCACAGGATTAGGCGTGCTCTGTTGTGCTTGCGGTTATTGCAAGGAGGCTAAACAAACCATTTGAAAGATAAGGTTGCGCCTACCCCGTGCGTTCCTTAAATTAATTAGTTGCAGCTTATCATTTTTGAATGTGCGTCAATGAAATTTTATTGTACAGAGATGCCAAGGCTTACGTCTTAGGCGCAAGTTTCTACTCTTAGTGGCATTCACGTTTCTGTGCCGTAGTCGGCACAGAATTATTCAATCAAAGAGCACTTAAATTCACTCGCAGAATTTAAGTCATTGTGCATCAAGTTAAACAGTTTCACGTGCATTACGGTGGATTTCCCCACTAATGACACGGAAATTGATCATGACTCGGGAATTACTGAGGGATTAAAAGCAATTGAAATGCATAAAAACGTTTCAAGTGGTCTTATTTCATTAAAACAATGTAAACGATCATGAAACACATGCATTGTTTCCAATCCCTGAGTAAAGAGAAGCACGGGAAGTCCGGAGTCATAATCACTTTCCATGCTACTTGTGATGAGGAGCACCTTTACGCAAGCGAAACGGAACCTTCAATGCGCAAGGATTTTAATTCCTCATGTGAATCTTATTAAGCATTCAATGAATAATTGCGGACTACGGTGAATAAGCCTTAAAAATGCGTAAGACCTAGGCCGAATGCGTGAGACTTGGCATCTCTGATTGTATTTATCCAAAATGCATTCAGTCGGGGAGACCGGGGTTACTTCGGCCACGGGGTTAGGTTTGTCGCCCCAGTTTTTTTCAGTGCAAACGAACTGACCGGAAAACGAAAATGTACAAATTATGTGACATCCCAGCGACGTCATCTCTTGGAAAGAAGAAGGACTTGTTGTGTCATGTTATTGTTTTCTGCCTAAATAAGAGGATTTTGACCCAAATGGTAAACTTTAAGTTTCTGAAAGAAATGTGTCTGGCTTCTTTGAAGATTTCCACGGTGTTTTTACTGTTTCATAAACGTATGGAACTAGAGTTATTAACAACACATAAGATAAAGGCCTGCTGCGATTATGAGATGAGAGATGCGGCCTGATTTCCAAAATGGGAGCACGGGGCTACACTTGCCAAGCACCATGGGGTTAGTTTGTCAGGGTGCTGAGGTCGCCCTGCTTGTAGGTCCTGTGTTAGGCCAATATCAAAATGTTCCAAAGTCAAATATAGGGGCCGATTTATTGTTTTTCAGGCACCTATAGTGTCTTAATAATTCTAATATTTGCATTTATTTTATGTTTATGATAGAGGACCTATTAGGGCCTTTGTTTAGAGGACACAAGTATGAATGTGTAAGGGTTTGCTCCTTGCAGCCCCTCCCCTTTCTCATTCTTTCACCTCCACCTTAATGGCCACTGGTGGGGCCCATTAAAGTGGAAGTGTTGGCAGAGCATTTAGGGTTGGCAGGTGCCAGCCGTGGTGCCTCTGCATTTCATTCCTTTGTTTGTAGGAATGTTCGCTGCTCCTTTTTGGTGCCTTGGTCCTTACTCATCATCCAAAGGTGGAGAGGAGTGGGTCCAATGCTCCACATGCAAAAGGTGGGCACATGAGAACTGTGCAAATGTCAGTGGGCTCGTCTACATATGTCATAACTGCAACCCTGATGGTGATTATGCATAAATCATAGCTTGTTGGTTCAATGTAAACATAAACCAGTTCTCACCATTTCTGGTCTGAGAATATTTTTCAGCTTCAGCTGATTGCCAACTATTACGATTTTACCCCACCCATCTGTCGAGGTAACCCTTGGTATGGTGTTACTTTGGCATGTTTGTGACATATTGAAAATTGAATATTGTGACATACATATGTTATATTGAGATTGTGTGAGGTTTTTACAAAATCAACCAAGAGCAAACTCCAGTAAAATGCAAAAGGAGGCTTTATTTCTGAAGGGGGAAACCCCCAACAGAGCTGGCAACAGTACAAAGTCCGCAATCCAAAATCAGAGTCTAAGGGGCGAAATCCAGAGTCATACACAGGGCACCAATCACGAAAATTGTAGTCAGACAAAAAGAGGTCAAAAAACAAGAATGTGGTAACAGTACAGGGAATAGGCAAAGCTCAATATCAAGGACGGTCCAGTCAGAAAGATAAATCACTATGAATCAAGGCGAGAGAAGCATGGCACAGGGAACAAGGAAGAACGATCTGACAAGGAAGTGAATCAAACTGACATCTTAAATACACATCCGGGATGAACACATGACCAGGGAGAACAGGTGCAATCAATGGTAACAATAATCAGGGAGTGACACATTAGGAATAAACTAATTACATGAATTTGTCTGTACCCAAATCGCAGACAAGGATCACAAGACAAACCTATGAACAGAACAACAGCTCCGGTCAAGGAGTACTGAAGTGTATAGATTAGAGAAAGGAAAGCACAAAGTATTTGTGGAGATCCACTGAAAATAGCAGCAGAGATAATTAAATAAAGGCAAGGAGGCGGAGACTAGAATAGGGCGATTGCTGAGAGATCGTTAGTCAAATAGTATGTGCAGCTATACAATCCCGAGTGCTTGTAAGTTAGTCAAAATATACAAGGTTAGTGTGGGTTAGTAATTAGCGAAAACAAAAAACTGCTAGTCTGTGTTAGTAAGATAGTAAAGTAGGAGGAAGGAAGAACACAAGATAATGAAAGAAGACTGAAACCCAGAAACCTACAAATCACCCGAATGAGTGGCACACTAGACAAGGGACCATGAGCAAAAATACACATGACAAGACAGGGGAGACAAAGTGCAACGCATAGAAAATAAACATGGGACGGAAAACGGATACATGGCAATGAAATGAAAACATGGCAAGGGGACTATGGAAACTAAAACATGAAAATAAACCAGAAATCCAAACAACCAAAAACACAATAACTAATCTTAAGAATGGTCAGACAAAGCAGTGGTCACTAAATACCAGAATCAATCATCATGACGAGGTAACCCCGGTCTTCCCTATAGTATACAATGCTGAAAAAAAATAAATAAAATTTGCCCTGCTCACAATTTGAGAAATTTAGGTAGGCTAACCACTCCTCTGAAGGTTCATCACTGTTCTAAGTTTTCTCCATTTGTAGATATTGGCTCTTATCGTGGTTCGCTGCAGTCACAGTGCCATAGAAATGGCAATAATACCCTTTCCACACTGATCGATGACAACAACTTTGTTTCTCATCTGTACTTGTATTTATTCAGATTGCATAATCATATGCTGCATTTTGCTGACCTCAGTTTTCCAGTCTGGTCCTTTTTTCAGGGATGTTTAGATTCACCTGCGTTGGCCACAATCATGCTTGCGTGTCTTGAAAAATTGAACCCAATTATCGGTTAAATTTGTTGATTTAGTAACTAAAGGGGAATTTACTTTTTCACTCAGGGCCAGGTAGGTTTGGAAAGATTTTTTCTATCAAAATAATGACTTTTTGATTTAAAGACTGCCTTTGTGTTTACTCGGGTTGTTAAGATTTTAGGAGGAAACACTAGGAACACACTGGGAACTAAGGAAACCTCGGAAACACTGGACTCTGACTCGGAACTGGGGGGGGACAAAAGGGGAGAGACGCCGGGAGCGAGGATCCAAAATAAAGATTTATTAAATAAACGGGGAACCAGACAGGGGGGAAAAACGGGGCACTCCGGCTAACTGAAACACCGTGCATAGCACTGAACGAGGGAGAACTCAGGAATCCAAAAACAGAACCACAAGGGGGCAGACTCGGGACAACTCAGAACCAGGGGACACTCGGAAGCTGGAGCCAGGGGACACTCGAAAGCTGGAAGCTGGAGCCAGGGGACACTCGGAAACAGACAGAGGGCAGGCACAAGACAAGACAGTGGGCACAGCTGGCAGATGGCTAACTCGGATGGCACAGCTGGCCGGGAGAAGGGTCAGGGAGAACATCAGTCGGGGAACAGACAGGACGGCGGGAATGCAGGCTCGGAAGCCGGCGAAGGCGGCCGGTAAACTGGGCACTGGAGACGGCGAAGGCGACTGGTACACTGGGCACTAGAGACGGCGAGGGCCACAGACACACTGGGCACTGGAGACTGGCACACTGGGCACTGGAGACGGCGAAGGCCACAGACACACTGGGCACTGGAGACGGCGAAGGCCACAGACACACTGGGCACTGGAGACGGCGAAGGCCACAGACACACTGGGCACAGGACAGGTGGCACACAGGGCTCGGAAGACAGGGGGCACCAGGGGCTGAGCAGCAGGAAGGGTAGGCTGGGCTGGGAAAGCGGCTGAACTGGAAACACACAGAAGAGATGAAGGGACCAGAGGGAAGGTGCAACGGGCAGGGAGTGAAAGCGAGAGCGAAGTCAGGTCTGACTGGCTTGCTGCAGGGAGAGCAGATATAGGCAGGGGGCACGCACAGACACAGGTGTGGGAACTTAATCTAATTAACGAGGGGTGGAACACAAGGGAAACCAATTACATGAAACAGATAAACATTAACACACAGACGAGGATCACAAGACAATCCCAAAGACGGGGTAAATAAACTGAATAAAAAGACTCCTAAGTGTACAGAATAAGAGCCAGAATAAATAATAAGAATGCAGAGGTTCTGTAAGAAAACTTAGCAAAGCCAGTGAATAAAAAAGCAAGAGGCGGAGACTAGAACAGGGTGACTGCTGAGAGATCATTAGTCAATTAGTAAATGCAGCTATACAATTCCGGGTGCTCGTTAGTAGGTTAGTCTAATATACAATGTCAGTTTGGTTAGTAATTTTAGGAAAACAACAAACTGTTAGTAATGTTATACATATAGGAAAGCAAGGGGAAACTAGCAAACGAGAATAGAAGGAAGGCTGAAACCCAGAATCCATTAAATCACCCGAAACAGTGTCACAATCAATTAAGACAGAAACTGCTACAAACAATGACGCGACCGGGGAGAAAGCAAAGACAGTACATGGGTAAAACGTGGACTGGACTAACACGGGAGAGGAATAAAATGTGAACACTGAGACATGGACTGAAAACTGACATCACCAAAATAATAAAAACCTAAAATTGACTAACCAGACACACAGACCCACAGAACACAACACGGGTTATCTTTACCTAATGTAAAATAAGTTTGATTGGAAACATTTAAGCATGACGCATATGCAAGAATAGAAGAAATTTGGAAAGGGACATAAACCTTTTTACAGCTTTGTACAGTAATACACTTTCATATGCCCTGAGCAGTGCAGCCCAGGCTTCATTATGGCTGCAGTCCTCATCCAATTCCAGTACTTTCCCATTAATGTTCTCCTTTGTGGGGAATGCCTTTGATTTTGACAGAATTCAACCATGAAGCATGGAGCTACAGTACCCTCATGATAAACCCTCTGCTCCATTTTCTCAAAACTGTGAAGATAAGAAATACTAGATTTATGTAATACTGCTAATCAGCAGACATAATCATCATCCATACTATATGATGTTTGCCATTTGAAACATACAGATGAAATTGTTCAATATTTATGAAGTAAGCCTTTATATGAAAATTTTGCTTTTCAAATTAACATCAATACAGTTCAGTCAGAATTAGAAAAATGCTGGTGATAGCTGTTGTGAAATTATTCGAGCATGTTTGTCAAGCACATCAATTCTTATACATCATGATGGCAATCATGACTACCGATTGACCGCAATGTTTTCATTTTAATAACTGATCTCAATTCTTCTTGGCTGTGATTCTTTTTATGGGCTATTTCTCCATGTTCCTTTAACAAAAAGAGTAAAAGAAGGAGAAGACCGGAAAAAAACAATGGTTCAGATGTAGCTGTTATGTTCAGCCTTACAACTAGGTGTCTCATTGATTCTTCTTTCCTCTCAGACCAGTTGTGATCCCTTTTATAGATTGATTACATGCAATTGTCAGCTGCTGTTAAAATATTATTTAACTTCTTCTTGGCAGACACTTTGATCAAAAGTGACAAAAAATAAGTGCAAAGTCATTGGCACCGCCACAGAACATTGGTAAGAGAAGGTTGAATTAATACGATGTACCCACTAATTTGCAGTCATGAATATTAAGCGTAGATTTGAAAGTAAATATATTAATTCAGCCTGAGCTAACAAGTGATTGCTATTGAACAAAAACAACCACTTCATCTATAAATAAAAACCCCAGAATTCTACCAATTAAAACTTGAGTGCTTGTGCATCCATCACAACAAGAGATCATGATGAATCACACCATGATACATGTATACAATGAACAGCAGACATTGTGAGCCTCAGATGTGAGGAAAAAAATAGCCAAGATGTGTTGTGGAGCTTATTTTAACACAATCTATACTTTACGCTTGATTTATTTATGTGTTTGAAATGGCCTGAAAAAAGCACTGACAGAGGACACTTCTTTTTAGCCCATTGCTTAATCACTTTACATTTCTCAGGAAAATAGAATGTACTGGAAAGCAGCAAAAATGTCAGCGAAATGGAGCAATCTGAGTTAAAACAAATAAATCAAACATTGGGTATTGCAGATCATAAGACAATCTTTCACATAACCTAATATTAAACGTATCCTTAGAAGCTCACATTTGTATTGACTGAACCAACAACACAGTTCTAGTTCGAACGTATGCATACAATGTTACCATATGCTGGTATTACGGTCATTGGCGTGACATGCAGATTTTTGTGTCCGAGCACAATACTTTGGTTTAAAATAATTTTAAATATTCATAAATGATTCATAATAAGAATCATTCTATTCTATAAAACCTGTTTAATTTGAACATATTTCCAGTTAATCATAAAAATGATATATATTTCATGTTTTGCCATTTCAAACCCTGAAATGTTTGGTGGCCAACCGTCTGAGCGAGTGAACACTACGTGAAATGCATTAAACATGTAATTTAAAATATAAATTAATATATTATTAATATGGGGGCATAATTTTATATTGAAAACCTCTCAAATAAACAAAGTTTAATAATTTAATTGTTCTTTAAGTGTTTGGAGAACCAGAAAACCCGCCCTCTACAATAATCCATAAGTTACTTTTAATACCCAGCTCAACTTCAAAATCGTTATATTTTAGGCAGAGTAAACACTCTCGGGTATACTTTATTAAGAAGAGGTCACTAAGAAAAGAAGGAAGTGTGTTTTTTTCCAAGAAGCTTTTGGTTGCTCCACCTGACATTTTTTGGTTGGTGAAATTGCAAATACAGTCTAAAACTGTACTGAAACCCTGTAAATGTTGTACAACCATTAAGACTTGTTTAAACACTCTTCCAACTTAAAATAATAAAAATAAAGGGCTTATTTGTAATTGACCCATAAATAAGTACTTTGAGTGAAATACTGTGAGGAAGTACACCAGAACACCACATGCAGGAACTGAAGTATTTATTGAAACACAAAACACTGAAGGAGAAAGGTAGGGAAACAAGCCATTAATAAAACGCAGTGCACATGCACTGAACAAATGGGAAAACTAAGGTACTCTGCCCAAGGCAGGGGGAAACAGAAGTACACACTCCAAGAGTGTCTAGAAAAACTAGAAAAACAAAAACAGATTATTGAATGGTGACAGTGCAAATGACACACCACCTCTCGGCGGCTGAAATCTGCCCATAAAATGCGAAAGGCTCTTTTTTTCTCTCCTGTGTCACAAGCCGTTCCATTTTCTTGATGCAGTAGTATTTTTTTTTTTTTGGCTTTATGTAGGCTACTGACCACACCAAAAAGAGCAAGTCAAGTGTCACTGTACACATCACAAACAGCTCAATGTTTGGTATTACTGAAGTGCTTGGCGTGTGCACGTGTTGCGCATCAGGATTACAACACCACGCACTTTTCTTTATTTCCTCACGTGCCTCACTGGAAAAGCAATGAAAATCAATTGATTCTTCAATTTTCCGCAAATACAGTACATACCTCACCGGTGCGTTTTTAATGGCGCTGAGTGTATTTTATCTGAAGTGTGTTGCATGAACCATCTACTGTCTGTCTCAAGAAACCAGACATGTTTTTGATGACATCCTAGTCTATTTACCTTGTCCTTCCTGTGATAGTGAATTAGAACTTTGAAAATATTTTCCCTTTTACATCCCCTTTTTTGAATTTAATATTTTTAAGTCTTGTTAAAGTCCAGACCAGGAATGAAGCGGCGGAATCAAAAGGCTGAATCAGTTAAAGTAAAAGAATAACAACTCTTGACCAGTTCTGCATTCAATCCCCTTTGGTCAATGCAGGGGCGGAGAGATCAATCTTTCTTAGCCATGAAGGAGAAACAAGCTCCTGCTTTCAACAAAGAAGCCCAAATTATTCTGGATGCCAGGGACTGACTTATGTACTCCTGCATAGCCTAGGACTCCTGGTTAGTAAGGGAGTATTGTTGACCCCCTAGGGGGGCATAGTTGGGGCAGTGAGTCAATGGTAGAGGGTGGAAGTTATGTCACTCTTGCCTTGTTGAATGCCATGTGTGCAGGTCATGGTAGATGGCAGGGATGTCCTCCACGTCCGGTGGCTCCTCCCAATAGTCAGAGGACGGAGATGCAGTTGGGCAGGCAGCATGAACATGAAGACAGGACTGAAAACAAAAAGGGCTCCACTCCAAAATGGATCCGGAAGGCCAGGTGACTCAAGGGTTGTGATGTTCTAACCAGGGTCTCCCCAACACCATGTGAGCACTAGTGACTCCACGATGAGAAAATCCAACTCTTCCACGTGGTTTCTCGAGGTCAGCATGGGCACCGATTGGGTGACTTTTGTGACGTCAGAAAGACCAACCCCAGTCAACCCCTGGGACTGGAGGGGAACTGGCAATAGCTTGGCTGGGATCTTCAGGTGCCAGAAGACACTAGGATGTATGAAATTCCCATCAGTGTCAGATTCAATCAAAGCCCAGATGGTAACTTGTCGGCCTTGCCAGGTCAGGAGAGCTAGAAGGAGTGGACAGACTGATGACCACCTCTCTGCGCTGGGTGACGATCGCACCTCTCTGACTGATGTTGCTTGTGTTCAATGAACTGGGCACTCAGCTATGGCATGCACAACACTTCCACAGTACATGTAGAGATTCAGCTTTATCCAGTGCAGCCGTTCCTCTGGAGGCAGTTTGTTAAATCGAGTCAAGTCAACAGGGTTCAGGAGGGGCCATATGGTAAAGAAGCTCCAAGCTGAGCATCTTGACTTGCAGGCAAGGACAGTGCCTTTAACCTCACCTGCCAGTCCATCTGCCTCTCTTACAGTCAGTTGTCAATTATCAGTGCCAGGTCCATCAGCTGGTCCAGATCTGAGGGTAGAGCACAGGTGGTTAACTCATCTTGCATTCACTCTGCCATGCCAATCAGATTCTCATTGCATTAGGCCCAGGTATTCCTGTGCATGGAGACAGCTAAGGTGCGGAAGTCAATGGAATAATCCTACAAAAGTACACCGACAGGTTGTTTTGATGCAACTGGAGCTAATGGCAGACAGCGGCATGACTGGAACAAGAATGGTCAATCACCCTCTTCATTTCTGCAGCAAAAGCAAGAAAAGATGATACTGCGGGGTGGTCTGTCTCCCAGCAGGCAGCAGCCCAGTCCCAGGCTCGTCCAGAGTGGTGAATGATGGCAAATGCCACTTTGGATCGCTCAGTGGGGAATGATGAGGGCTTAAGCTCAAACACCATTCCGGACTGGATCAGGAAACTGCGGCGGGTGGTAGGATTGCCACAGTAGCAATCCCGAACTACCAGGTTGGGTTCCCAAGGGGCTTGTGTCTAAGAAAGAATTTGCTGCAGAAGGGCACTGGCTGCTTGAGCAGCAGAGGCAGAGTCCCATGGTATATCTGTCCCAGGCTCTAGTTGACTTTGTAATGCCCCCTGGTTCTGGTGCCGCTGGTGAAGCATCTCTTCATGCTGATCAAGGAGCACCCCATGATACCTCAAGGCTACCACCAGGCTTAGAATCTCTGTTAATTAACTAATTAAGTGTCACAATGCTGTGCTTCTTTCTTCCTGCAGCGTAGGGCACTTGGATATATTACTGCAGGCTCCACAGTAGCCTCCATTGTGTTCTATAAATGAAATATGAAATAATGACTCATGGAATAATAAAGTATTTTGTGTTATGTAGCCAGTTTTACTTTTTTTCTGGACAGACTTTTCCTTTCAGGGGCAGGGAGGATAAAGGTCAACAATTTTAGAATAATGTAGCCTTGCAAAATAGAAAAGGTCTAAGAAATGGAACTTATCAGTCATTCAAGATAACTTGTTTTTTCTCTGGTGGCCTTTATTCTCTACGGAACATTGACTTTAGGCTAATTGTTGTACTAGTTTTTCCTACACTCAGGCAAAGCAACAGGGACAAAAATGTACACAATGTACACTTTGTTTTTTGATTATCTAATGTGGGTAAATTGTGGTTTCTGATAAAAAAATAAGGAATTTTACGATACCTGAAGGCTATTTTCATAAAAATGAGTTTTTTTCTCTTATTCTGAGCCAGAAATCCAATGCACCAAATTTTCCAATTTTATTCCTACCTATATTCTTAAGGCTGTAACCGAGGGGACTGTTCATATATCACTCATAACCTGATTTATATAGCATTTTCTGTTTAAAACCATTGGAAAAATACATTTTTTATCGCTGTCCACAATATATTCTGATTTATGGAATAAATGAATGAGATAACCAAGATTCCATCAGTAATAATCTTTCACTTTAATATGTCAACAAAATGAAACAGGAATTTTGATCCTGGCTTTATCCAATGCTCAGATTTCTGTTTTTAAAATGTATGCAAATTAGAAAATATTTAATAAGGTACTGCCGAATTTGCATACTTTATGTAAACATACACTACAGGTCAAAAGTTTGGAAGCAAGATCAAATTTATACAAAAAAAGATCATAGTTTCAGCGGCATACTTTGCAAGAAAATAAACATGATTATTATATAAATATTTTACTGAAATTATCAGGCCCATATTACTAGGCCCATGGTCCTGATGCCCGCTGGATTGCCGTTGGCATCCGGTGGGCTGTAAGCCATGACAGAAAGTGAATAATCCAAACTGTGATTTGTTTTTTTTAATTTTTCACTGAAGTTGTAACTCTTGCAAATCTTCTCAACCCAAAAAGTAAGCCCCTCCTTTCTTTTATTAACATTTATTCAGCAATGGTCTGGTAACATCAATGTATACAGAACCTAAAGGTAAATAGAGGAAAATGGTGCATATCAATGAAAGAGAAGTTTAATCATGCAGTAAATACATCCCAAAAACTGTAGATTTCAGACTGGTTTTTATGCAAGGCATTGTGAACAGAAACTTGAAGTTGCTTCCAAATTTGACCTGTATTGGTCTTGCTTCCAAACTTCTGGCCTGAAGTGTATGATATCACAAAACTTGTCATCCAAAACATTGGCTTAATGTGAGCTATTAACTGAGAAAATTTCATGGTAATATTGAGTAATTATTATTATTATTTTTTTTTTACCATATTCACTTGTGGTGTCATATGTTATGTGTAATATGCATGCGCAAAATCTAAAATTATGCCAATTGCATACTAATTATCTAAGGCCGTAAAGATTTTAAGGTCTGAATGTGCCAAATAAGTTTAATGATTTTTACAGAATCCTCACTCATGATTATACAGAATATTGCATGTGTTCAAGTGTTCCAGGCTTCTTTTATATTAAGGGTTTTCCAAAAACCTTGCCTATTTCAACATGACAACAACAACAGTGTGGCTTCTTTATCGGAGAGTTGCTGCAGTCTGGACCAGCTGAAAATATGCAATGCTTTAAGGAGCACAGAATATGACAATGAAGGCCCCTATGAATGCATTATCTTGTGGTGTTCGAGGTTTAAAACCACTTAGATTTCTCTAAAGACAGAGTTCTAAAACATGAATGTGTGTCGAAACTTTTGCTTGTTCCCATACATAAAACATCGCAAACTTGGATTTGCGCGATGCGTAAAATATGTCCCCGCCGAACATGGTGGATGACCTTTGACCACTCCACCTGTAGAAGGCATACTTGTGACTTGACCCAAGGATCATTTCAACCAAGTTTCATGAAAATCCGTATGTGGATACAGTGACCAATGATGTAGAATTTGGAACAATGACCCCAAATGACCCCTACATGACCTATGACCCCACAACTGTTGGGGTCACATGTGTGTTTTGACCCAGCAATCATTGTGTCCAGAAATGCGGATAGTAATAGAACTGAGTTTTTCTGCCAATGTACCTCAGTATGATCAGTATACAGCTGTAATGTAGTTCTGCTTGTAATATGGCAATTTCTGAAAAATAACAAAAAATGTGCATGAAGACGAGGCATATTCATCACCAGCAATAAACCTATTTATCAGTTATTTACATGTGCATGTAAAAACAAATAACAGCATATTAGGCATAATCTTAACTTTTAACCACAGATAAAAATATGAACTATTTTTTCTCGGTCACTTTTGATAAATATTTTTTATGGTATAGACTGCATGGCAAGTTGCCAGCACAGCTTTTACCTTGTGCTCTGCCCCCTCTGGTTGCCTCAAGGGCCAACTTACATCACTGTCAGACCGAAGGCTTCCTCTTTTTCACCTGAAAGCTTCTGTCTCTACTCCCTCTGATATTCTTCATCAGTTTTTTCATTATACAGTGCTATTGTCACTGTATTCCACTTCCCAAAATGCTGGCTCTTGAAATATCAATGTGCCTATGACAGCGAGCTGCCAAATAGGAGGGAAATGTAAATAACCTTCTCGTCATTAATTATGCTATAAAAATGTAAATTGTTGAAGCCCCAAAAATGCAAATGGAACTGAGATAAAAGTCCGGCGGGGAGAAAGGGAGGGTATAAAGTACTAATTTATTTATTCTCATTCTTTATGGCAAGAGGCTTGCTAATGTGTTGTGGTTTGTGTCTTCTGATTTACAGGCAATAAACAGCATGACTCTTGTACAGAGGCCCATCAAAATCAAAGTCCATCTTACCCTGCTGCCCCTTTAAAATAAAAACGATTGGAAATCTTGCTTTTTTGTTTTTGTTTAAACCACAAATGGGGTATTTAAATTGTTGTTTATTTATCTTTTTGAATGACAAAACATATCCAGCACCGATATCACCCCTGTGAAAAAGTGTATGCCCACCTCTCTCAGTAACAACTGCATCTGAACGCTTCTGATAACTTGAGAACAGTCTTTCACAACACTTTGGATAAATTTGGGCCCACTTTTCTTTGCACAACTTTTTTAATAACTGTCACTGGGCCCTAATTAGGGCCCTATGGAATTTTCAAACAAATTTTGTGCAATGAAACTTGTCAGCTCAAAGTTGCGTTGCGATGGTCAAATCATGTATTATCGGTTCTATTTGGTCTTGTTTGAAAGCTAAGAACCTGTGCAATCAAGATATCCATGTTGTTTATGCCAAAATGGAAGATTAAGCCGTATGTTTTGTGTAAATACACATAACAGCAACAATAGACACAGTATTTTGTGTAATAGAACCATTGTATGCGGGAGCAGTGAGCATTTGAAATGTGGTATACCGATCCGGGCCAAATGTGAGAAAACGCAGGTGACAGTTAATCGTTTAATCCAGTCATATTGAGGCGTTTTTGAAAATGAACCGCTGTTTGAAATCTCAGAAACCCCGGGGGCAAAGGGTGTGCAGGCCCCCGTGTGATGGGGGCCCGTCAGTAAGTTGGCACATGATTGTGGCAGAATTGTCAATTAAATTCTTTAAGGCAGTGGAAGTCAACCCTGGTCCTGGAGAGCCGCTGTGTCTGCTGGTTTTTGACGTTACTCAGTACTTAATTGATGAATGAAAGCAGTTTTTAAAAAGCAATCTTTCCTTTCTACTTCTACTTTGTCTGCATTAAAACAATGCAAAATGTCCAACTGCATTGACAAATCTTGGTTTCCACAGCTGTCCCAACCTGCATCTCTGTTTAATTGGCTCTAGGAGTCTTGCGGGTAGTTCCTGGTAATGGATTGATTGGCTTATTATTCCCTTAGTGCAGAAGTACTGCTAACAGCACAGTGTGTGCCGAGTTTGGTTTTCTCCTCCCGATTTAAACCTAAGACACCAGGTGAGATGAGTTAACTGTGAAATCAACTGCTTTCATTCATCAATCAGGTGCTGAGTAACGTCAAAAACCAGCAGATGCTGCAGCTCTCCAGGACCGCGGTTAACTTCCACTGCTTTGAGGTATAGGACAGATTGTGATTTAACCACTCAAATAAAGGCTACCACTCTTGACTCCTGTCATACTCAGTGTAAGGGCATTTCTCCCATTGTAAACAGCACCAATAGAGCTCTGTCATGGTTATAAACATTTTTATGTATTTAATCAGTCTATTTTAAATACTCATGCAAATATGTAGTGGCCTACATTTAGGTTTGAGTAACGAATTTTTAACATTAAAATTCACAGTGGTTAGGCTGCATATTGTCTTTTAATATGATGGGAAGGTTTGCCTGCTCTTACTTTCCTGTTGTGGAGATTTCTGGGAAATATGGGCACTAATCAAATATCCAGTAAGCTATACTGTATAGCCTTTCTCAGTGATGTTACTTAGCTGAAAATGTAGGGCAGGTGTTAAAGAACAAGCACAAGAATGGGAGCAAAAAAAGAAGGGAGGAAGAGGAGGCAAGGGTAAAACTGCCCAAATTAGATTCTAATTCTTTCGTCTTCTCATGCCATCTAGTCAGTGAGCAAAGTCAGCTAATTAGTTAATTGGGTGCCGAGAATGACAGCCAGCATCGGACTTTGTTATTTAGATGCTGCTAATTTTTTGTACCCGGCTTGACCACTTCCTCTATTGAAGACAGTGAGCAGCAGTATTTAACATTATGTACGTCACTAGTACCCAGTTTCAAAGAGTTCAAGCGAATGCTGAATTGGAGATTTTAGTTTTACAAAAATACTTTGAATGATGAGAAAATTTCTGAGTGATGTAAATTTCCATGAAAACACGGAAAGAGCTCCTGGCTTGCTGTCTAGCAAATAAATTATACTGAAAGTAATGATGGATAATAATGCAACATAATATTGTGTAATCAATTAATGATTTGCAGACAACCACAACCCTCAGCAAAAACATGTACAGGAATTCTGACCACTCCAAGGGACTGGCAGCTCATGATTTACCAGCTTTTTTTTTACTCACCCTTTTCTGTCCTGATGGCCAAATACTGTACGTTGCATTGGGACCCTTTGTAAATATGATTTTAAAAAATAGTAATGTATTAATGCGTTTATTTTTTTTATCCTCTTGATATTAAATTCAACATAGCAGCAAAATATCTCCTATAACTGAAATACAACAATTAAAGTAAAATTATTATTATCATCATGTAAAACATACTTTCTTAATAATGTGTGTCACAATTATTGGATTGCTTTCATTTGATACACTGACAACCTCCCTTTGCTAAGATAACAGCTCTGAGTCTTCTCATTAGCCACCGTTGCCGACATCTTATGTGGTTCCTTTCACGCACACACCAACATCTGCGCACTGGAGCAAGGTTCCATGTTCCGTGACATAATGGTGGAAGAAGCCTTTCAGAATGCTTGTTACTGTATATGAAAGTCCTTTCGTGTTTCCCCTGTCAAATTTTAATGACAAAATTGTGGGTACAGAAAATCCTAATAAATTGTTGATAATGACATTTGTTTCGATTTAAAACCCCAATTCTGAAATAGTTGGGACAAAGTGTAAATTGTGAATTAAATCAAAATGCAATGACTTTCAGATCACATGAACCAATGTTATTTACAATAGAACATAGATAACATTTCAAATGTTGAAACTGAGACATTTTACATTTTGTCCACAAAATGAGCTCATTTCAAATTTTCTGGCTGCAACAGGTCTCAAAAAAGTTGGGACACAGGCAAAAAAGGGCTGATAAAGCAACTAAAATAAGAGAATCAGCTGAAAGAACATTTAGCAAGTAATTGAGTTAACTGACATCAGGTATGTAATATGACATCAGGTCTGTAACATGATTGGCTATAAAAGGGATGTCTCAGAGAGGCTTAGTCTCTGAGAAGTAAAGATGGTCAGAGGCCGTAATGTGGAAAACAATGTTTCTCAATGTCAAATTGCAAACACTTTGAAGGTCTCATCATCGACAGTGCATAACATCATCAAAAGATTCAGAAAAACTGGAAAAAATCTCTGTGTGTAAGGGACAAGGCCGAAGACCTTTATTTGATGCTTGTGATCTTCGGGCCCTTAGACCCCACTGCATCACTCACCAGCATGATTCTGTCATTGACATTACTAAATGGGCCCAGGAATACTTCAAGAAACCACTGTCTGTAATCACAGTATGCCGTGCCATCCACAGATGCCCAAAACTATATCATGCAGAAAGGAAGCCATTGTTGAGCATGATCCAGAAGCACCGCCATGTTCTGTGGGCCAAGGCTCATTAAAAATTAACTGTTGCAAAGGGGCAAAGAGTCCTGTGGTCAGACAAGTCCAAATTTTATATTCTTGGTGGAAATCATGGGCCTCGTATCCTCCGGGCTAAAGAGGAGAAAGACCACCCTTCCTGTTATCAGTGTTCAGTTCAGAAGCCAGCATCTCTGATGGTATGGGGATGCATTAGTGCATATGGTGTGGGACACTTGCATATTTTGAAAAGAACCATGAATGATTGATGGTCTATAAAGTTTTTAGAGCAATATATGCTCCCCTCCAGACGACATCTATTCCAGGGAAGGCCTTATGTATTTCAACAGGACAAACCAAAACCACATACTGCAGCTATTACAATAGCATGGCTTTGTTGTAGAAGAGTCTGTGTGCTGAACTGGCCTGCCGGCAGTCCTGATCTTTCACCGACTGAGAACATTTGGTGCATAATTACGACCCCGATTCCAAAATAGTTGGGATGAAGTGTAAATTGTGAATAAAATCAAAATTCAATGACTTTCAGATCACATGAGCCAAGATGTTATTTACAATAGAACATAGATGACATTTAAAATGTTGAAACTGAGACATTTTACATTTTTCTCCACAAAATTAGCTCATTTCAAATTTTCTGGCTGCAACAGGTCTCAAAAAAGTTGGGACGCAGGCAAAAAAAAAAAAGGGCTGAAAAAGCAATTAATATATAAGAGAATCAGCTGAAAGAACATTTAGCAAGTAATTGAGTTAACTGACATCAGGTGTGTAACATGATTGGCTATAAAAGGGATGTCTTAGAGAGACAGTCTCTGAGAAGTAAAGATGGTCAGAGGCCATAATGTGGAAAACAATGTTCCTCAACATCAAACTGCAAAGGCTTTGAGGGTCACATCATCGACAGTGCATAACATCATCAAACATTCAGACAAACTGGAATAATCTTTGTGTATATCTTTGTGTTGGGGACAAGAGCAAAGACCTTTACTGGATGCCCGTGATCTTCGGGCCCTCAGACGCCACTGCATTACTCACCAGCATGATTCTGTCACCAAATGGGCCCTGGAATACTTGAAGAAACCACTTTCTGTAAACACAGTCCACCGTGCCATCCACAGAAGCCACCTAAAACTCTATTATGCAAAAAGGAAGCCATTGTTGAGCATGATCCAGAAGCACCGCCGTGTTCTGTAGGCCAAGGCTCATTAAAAATTAACTGTAGCAAAGGGGCAAAGAGTCCTGTGGTCAGGCAAGTCCAAATTTTATATTCTTGGTGGAAATCATGGGCCTCGTATCCTCTGGGCTAAAGAGGAGAAAGACCACCCCTCCTGTTATAAGGGTTCAGTTCAAAAGCCAGTATCTCTGATGGTATTGGGATGCATTAATGCATATGGTGAGGGACTCTTGCATGTTTAAAAAAGCACCATGAATGATTGATGGTATATGAAGTTTTTAGAGCAGCATATGCTCCCCTCCAGACAACATCTACTCCAGGGAGGGCCTTGTGTATTTTAGCATACATACGGCAGCTATTACAACAGCATGGCTTCGTAGTAGAAGAGTCCGTGTGCTGAACTGGCCTGCAGTCCTGATCTTTCACTGATTGAGAACATTTGGGCATAATTAAACAAAAAGACTGTCAAAGGAGACCCAAAACTCTCCAGCAGCTGGGAGCCTGTATTAATCAAGAGTGAGATCAAATTCCAATGGCTAAACTCAATAAACTTATCTCCTCAATGTGCAGACATTAAAAAGAAGAGGGTACGCCACACCGTAGTAAACAGGCCCCTTTCCCAACTTTTTTGAGACTTGCAGCTGCCATCAAATTTGAAATGAGCTAATTTTCTGGGTAAAATAGTAAAATTTCTCAGTTTCAACATTTGCCAGGTTTTTTTCTGTTTTATTTTGAATAAGATACTGGCTGGTGTGATTTGAAAGTCATTGCGTTTTGAATTTATTGCAATTTACACTTTGTCCCAACTATTTCGGATTTGGGGTTGTAAAATAAGAATTGGATCGAAGAAAGAGAAAATACATGTATATGGAAAAGCCAAGTGGGAGTTCCTTCAATTATAAGTAGTATTCTTTCACTACTGCTCATATATATATATATTCCTCAAGCGACCCAATTGTGTGAATGTTACTACAAATTAGTAAAGTCATCAAGAATAAAAAGCCAACTGGATGAGACCATAAAGAAAATCAAGCGGCTTTACAATGATAGCTACCAGCTCCATGTCAACCATCTACCTACCAAAGCACTGACCGAAGTGTGTTGCTCTGCAGCTAAAGAACTTGCGTTCGAGAAAACTTCAACACCAACAAAACTGGGGGAAATTCCACCTTTTGAGCATTTTCCAAATGGTGTTGGTTTGCCTCCATTACAGATATTTTCTGTGGTTCGCTTCCCTCCCATGCTCCCACCGAAGTAGGCCTATGTGCATATGTAATTAGCTAGCTCCAGAAATTTCAGAGTTTCTCTGAACACAAAACTTGGCGCAAGTGCGCAGATGTTGGTGTGCGAATGAAGCGAAAAACAGAAAACGTTTGCAAGGAGCGCTATCTTCTCCTGTGGTGCATATGTGATGGGAGACGACGAAAGGGATCTGAGATCATTCCAGCCAATTAAGTCTCTCCAGATCCTTAAAATGAACAGATATACATAATATACAATGGAGGTTTGAAAAAGCATGTTGCGTCCTATCCAGTGTCTTCTGATTTTGCATACAT
Organism: Gymnothorax reevesii; assembly: GCA_029721435.1. Taxonomy (NCBI): domain Eukaryota; kingdom Metazoa; phylum Chordata; class Actinopteri; order Anguilliformes; family Muraenidae; genus Gymnothorax; species Gymnothorax reevesii. Next base: position 32,387,991 of record CM056573.1, read on the forward strand.
TACCAGTCAAAAGTTTTTGCACACCCCAATATTTTCTTTAATTGTTACAATTCTTTATAGTATTTGTTCTGGTGCAAGATAAAGACTTGACAAGATCTTAGGGTGAGCAAAAACTTTTGACTGGTAGTGCATTTGTAACCTTTCAGATCATCAAACTACTTTTAATATTTACCAAAAATAAAATGCAGTTTTCAAACTATAATTTCATTTATTGGAGGTAAAAAGCCATCCAACCATCCTTGGCCCTCAGGGAAGTGTAATTGAAGCACTGATTACTAAAACCCCACAAGTGAAGTCAAGTCAAGTCAAGTGTGACTTATGGGGTCTTAGTAATAGGTGCTTCAATTACCTCCTTAGTTATTACTTTAACCATTTAAGGGAGCCATCTAACTTAAAATATCAATTTTTATTCTTTTGCGGATTGGACATCCTTGTTATTTTATCCATAGGACAGCAGCTTTGATACATTTCCAATAACATATTTATTGAAAAAATGCAGTTATATATTGGGTTTTCATGAGAGAAAAAAATCATGAATCTAAACCATGTTTGTTTGTAAAACTTCAAACCAGCGTAACTTTGTTGATCCTCAGCCAATTTCCATGTTGGTTTCACCACTGAACTCCTAATTCCCTGTAGATTCTCCTTAGGACTAAATCTAATTGCATGAAATGAGCCATATGTAACATCAACTCTGACTGGCTCCTCAATCTACAGTATGCGCTGTATGGGCCTGGCCTCAACCAATCAGAGGGCAGCTTTCAAATGTTGCCAGCCTCCTCCACAAAATTGACTCCAGACAGGTCAAGCAAAGTGAAAAAAAAGACATTGTTGGCCATCAAAGAGAAAAGAACTGACCTGAGAAGGGCTAAATTAGCTGCAGAAGAGGAATAAAACAAAGCTAAAGAGGGCAAAACCTATGGTGCTGGAGCTTTTTTTAAAATGTCCTCTGCCTTGAAATGTGAGAGTAAATATCTTTTGAAACATTTCATGGACTTTCTGATGGATTTTTCCATTTGAACAGAATTGCATGTGCCTCCCATACTTCAGGAACATTTTTCTCAGTTATTTTTTGATGGATAACTTTCAAATTGGAATAGTGATTAATTTGGGCTGAATGCCACAACATATAAGGCTTGAAAGTTTTGAGATGGAAGAGGTGCAAAAAATTTTGGTTCCTGCTGTATCCATGGTAAAAAAGACATCAAATTTTTCTCATTTTAAAAAGTAAAATATGAAAAATAAATCTGTATTGGCATTTTAAAGGTAATTAAACATCAAAAGGTTGCAAACTAATATCTGTTATAGCAACTGGGAAAAGCTTTTCAAACAAAGACTGCCAAAAATCCAAGATGGCCACCATTGCCATAGTAACCTGATTTTGATTTTCATTCAAAATATGATGAATCATTATTTTGGTCATTCATGAGTATAATCCAACATATAATAGCAGGAAAAAATAACATTTTGTTGATTTTTAATTTTTTTCTGTCTTAAGGTAGATGGCCCCCTTAAACAAATTCAATTGATAATTGGGTTCAATTTCACCTGACACATCCAGGCATGATTGCGGCTATCCCAGTTGAATCTGCACATCACTAAAATAGATTCTGTCTGGCACAGTAAAGTTGGCATAAATCAGCTCATGGTGGCATAATCCAAAGCAATTCAAGAACAGATGAGAGACAAAGTCGTTGAGACCTTTTAATGACTGCGGAACGCCAGCAAACCATGGCGAGAGCCATAATCTGCAAATAGAGAAAACCTGGAACAGTGGTGACCCTTCCCAGAAGCAGCCAATCCACCAAATTTTCTCCAAAAGCGCTCTTACGATTCCAGGAGCTCACAAAACGACCCAAACAAATACAAATGCAGCCCTCACACGTTTCAGTAAAGGTCAGTGTTCATGACTCCACGATAAGACAGAGACTGTGGGAGACAAGCAAGGTGAAAACCACTGTTCACCAAAAAGAACACAAAGGCTCATCTTTCGTTTTCAAAAATAATCTTGTCCCCAAGACTTTTGGGACAGTGTTCTGTGAACTGATGAATCAAATAGGGAAGTTTTTGGAGGTGACAGGTCCAGTTACATCAGGCTTAAAGCTAAAACAGTGATCCACTATGGGAACATCATACAGTCAAACAAGGTGCTCAAGTGTGATGTTCTGCTTTGCTGCTTCAGGACATAATTGTTCCAGGACTTAACAGGTCATACTTCAATATCTTTAGAAATCATCCACAGATAAAGAAAAATTGTCAGTTGCGCCTACACTTTGGCAAAGAACATATCCTGAATATGCACTGTATAAACACAATCATATGAACAAAAATGTTCGTAAAAGGTTTCCATTTCAATTCAAATGACTTCTGACTGGGAGCAGAGATAAAATTAATGCGCAGATTGGAATCCACATTTTAAACCTTTATTGGATCATGGACACCTGCTTTTTATGAATGCTCCAGTTCAGTGCCGAAAGAAGCTTGATATTGCATGTCATTGTGCTTTATGCTTCCTCACAGGCTATGGAAGTGTTATACTGTACATCATTGTAGTCTGTATGCTGCTGCTAAATTTCCCTCACTAGATATCTGCAGAGCTTCCCATTGGCAGGTTTTCGTATATAAATCTATGCTTGGGCTACTTCCTGCGTATTTATGTTCATATATGTACAGGACCAATAATCAATACGCCCTGCGGTTGCAAAGTATCAATGTTGGTCCCCAAAATTCAAACGGAGTCAGGAAAAAAAGCATTTCAATCTGCTGCCCCCTACACGTGGAATAACTTGCAGAAGGAGCTGAAATAGCCAGAGCTGGGGACTTTGGGGAGATTCAAATCAATCTTTAAAGAGCGGGAATCAGACAGTCTTCGTAAATGTGATTGTGCCTGATCCGAATTTCTGACGACACCAGTGGTTTTTGATTTTAATGACTTTTATTATTTATTCATATATTTTATTGAACATTGTGTTTTTTTCTCATTTATACAGTGTATAGTTGTATTTGTCAATTGTCTACTGTATTGTCACTTCTATTGTCGTGACTGTTTCGTGCTACCTTCTTGGCCAGGCCAGTCTGGGAAAAGAGATTTTTAATCTCAATGAGTCTTTCAACTGGTTAAATAAAGGATAAAAAATAAATAAATAAATTCAGTGACTTTATTAGAACGCGCCGTCGTACAGGCAGGGTCAAACACGAGCGTTTGTAACACCACACAGAGGGGTGAATCCAGCATCATCATCATCGATGCAGTCTAATGATCAAGTAAAGATGAACTCAGTGCGCCAAAGCCACAAAAGTAAACAAATTGGAATTCCAAAACAAAAATCAAACACAAGTATGTCAATCATACACTTAGGACAGAGCCGAAATCAGAACTGTAGCCAAGAGCACATTGACTGGCAAATTCACAAAATACAACTGACACGGGGTGGTATGTAAAGGGAGAACTGAGGACAAAATCAAGTGGGTGTAGGTGTGCAGGAGCTGAAAAGCATGTAGGGAGGTGTGGCTACAAATGAGGGAACAATTAACAGTGGACAAGGGTCAGTGCACACGAGGGAGTGAAAACAGAAAGCACACTCGGAGTATTACTACTCACCCTGGATGTGATGCCAGTCCATCGCAGGTACTCCCCCCAGCTCTCAGACAAGATTCCCTGCCTATTTGCTGGTCCCCATTTATACACCTGGGTGGAGTGAGGCGTGGAGTGTGGGAGTAAAGTGTTTTGCCCAAGAACACACCGCGAAGGCCGTGGCTGGGGCTTGAACCCGGGATCTTACGATCTCAAGTCAAGCCTGCTTGACCACCGCGTCCCTCACTGTTGTAGAACGAGATAGTTCACACTGTTTCGCGCTATGTAAGTGCTTATTTCCAATGAAATAAGATCATTGGAAGAAAGACGTTTCAGATGATCTAATTTCATTTAAACAATAATGAAACACATACATTACTTTCAACCCCTGAGTAAAGAAAAGCGTAAGATGTCTGGATTCATAATTGCATGTGAAAATGATAAACCTCCTGTCATGGTTATGGTTTTTATTCATGTTTATGTTCATGTTTATATTCAAGTTCAGTGTTCATGATTTTGTCTTATTTATTCTTTTTGGTTATTGTAATAATCAGGTTTTTAGTTCATTCCATTTCTCAGTTCCATTGCACCTGTCTTGTGATCTAGTTGGCTCAGTCCGTCTTCCCGGTTTGCGTGCTCACTTACTTTGGGTGATTTAAATGAATTCCAGTGTTTAATATATTCCTTCGATTCTCATTTACTTCTTTCGTCTTACTGTTCTGATTACTAACAAAACTAATATTTGTATTTTGTATCATAGCCAACTAACACAACTAATCCATGTCTTTAGATCACTAACTTACTAACGAGCACTCTATTTAAATCTGTAAAGTTGCACCGCTACTAATTTATACTAATTTCCTCTCAGCAATCGCCCTGTTCCAGTCTCCGCCTCCTGCTCAGCTTTACCTGCCTCCCCCTGCATTTCTGCGAGATCTCTCCCACGTGCTTAATTACTTTCCTGCACTCTTTATCTGCGCACTTAGAACTCCTTGACCGGAGCTGTTTGAATGTCATAGGCTGTCTGTGTGATTCCCGTCCGTTTCTTGGCTTTCGCCAATTTTCGTGGTTAGGGTTTCCCTCGTGTGATTTTCCCGTTGTAATTAGTCTGATCCAGCTCACCTGCTCCCTGCATAGCATGCGACTTTCCTCCCGTCTATTTTTCTTTTCACAGCCAGTTCCTAGTCAGAACGTTGATCAATATTTTGTTGTGCAGAGTGCCTTGTATACCATTGAGTATTGTTTTTCTTCTACTGGTTTGTCCGACTACGATTCTTGCAATTGCCCTTTTTGTATTGTTTTTGTCTTTCTGGGTTTCAACCCATTTTTTTATGACCACGATTTCAGTGTTTGGATGCCCTCTGTATGACCCACTGCTTTAGATATCAACTATGACTTTTTGCCTGCTGTTTATGTACCTTTGCCCTTTTTTGGCTTTGACTCAGACCTCATTAAAGGCATACTTTTTTTTGTATTTCCCTCTCTCCCGTGTGGTTCCTGAATGCAACATCACCCCTCCATGCATAACGACTACAGTTCTGCGTGAGAATCTCTTACACATGCGTTGATTAAGTTATTGCTGACTACAGCAGGGGAACGTAAATATGCCACAAACTGACACCGAATGCGTGAGAGTTAACAGGTGCACGTTATTAATGAAAACTGGCCACACTTTATAATGTTAAGAGTTTTGGGGGTTTCTGAAATGGTAATATGAATGATTAAAAACAGGTTATGACCAATCATTGTTTTTAAGGAATGGGTTTGAGCCTCCCCTATCGCCCGTACACCAGCCACCACTGGAGACGGCATTGCAGATTTGTAAATCATCCAACATGGCGATGGATGTATACGTCTCACTATTTTGTCGCGCGGTTGCACACCAAGAATTGTGTTACTCAAACATAATGGTTCAGATGCCACCTATACATCTTTTCCATCAGCCTTTTTATTTCCTAAACTAAAACAATCCACTCTGTCTCTGGGTCATACATACCATTGGTTTTTTGGGGTTGCGCGTCGCAGGCATAGAATGGATCATTTCTCCTATATTTTCATTGTTCAATGGACATTACTGATTCATCCAAACAGGCTTTGAGGCAAAAGGTCATAAATGTTTCATAAGCTCCATGGCTGTGTGTTCTGGGCATTCAGTGTTCCGCTAGTTCCACAAATTCAAATCATTTTCCAGAAAACAATCTTGTGGTGGGGAGATAAAAAGTTGCTACAGTAACAAGGAACACATTCCACATTGAATTTGCGTGCTTGTCAGGCACTATGTAAAAAAGCAAAACAATTATTTTACCCTTAATTTTCACAAGTTAACAAGATGACAACTCAAGCATCATATGCACTAGTAATTCATGTCAGGATTTTATTGAATGTGCATGTATATTTCATCAACAACAGTATAAAACCAGAAAGCTCTTGCCAAGTTTGTCTAATGAAGGTGATTTGGAAATTCTACAAATCAGCCTATTTTGTCCACAAATAATGACACAGATTTGTCATTTTTTTCAGTTATACAATTTTATTTTGAATTTGAGAAGAAACTACAGCAGCCTGGCACGATGGATAAGAATTAAAGCTTTGCACCACAAATTAAACTGATGTTAAGTCTTAACTGTGTTCTACTGGGGGAGGAAAATTCAAATATTTTCAGATTTAGAATAATTTGTTGAGTCCATCTACCCCCTCAGTGAAGAGGTGAGGCTGGGTCTGCATTGTGACGGTGGCTGGTGAGATGGATAGATGCAACCATTGCAAAAACTGAATGGCTGTCTTAATGGTATTGAACTGACCTTTTGAAAAAGCAGGATCTTCAGAACTGTTTATTGGAGGGTGAGGGTCAGAAGGGGCCTACATTTCACATTGATTACTCTGCCACATCAACAATAGGGTTTTTGAGTCTGAACTGTGTGGCTGATGATTCGTTGTAAAAAATGACCACACGCTTTGTTTTTCAGATCAAATCAACTTCAAATGGTGAATTTCTCAACGATGTAGGGGACTTTATGTTGAAATTGGATGATTTTTGTTGACTTTACTGAAAAGATACTAAAATAACTAAAGGCACTAACATTTTACCAAATATGTGTTTCTTTGCATTTTTTCATGTATTGCAGAAGAGGTTATTGCATCTCGCTACGGCTAAAGATGTACAAATCCCAATTCCAATGAAGTTGGGATGTTGTGTAAAACGAGAATAAAAGCAGAATACAATGATTTGCAAATCTCATCAACCCATATTTTATTCACAATGGAACATAGACAACATATCAAATGTTGAAAGTGAGACATTTTACTATTTTATGAAAAATATCAGCTCATTTTGAATTTTATCGCAGCAACACATCTCAAAAAAATTGGGACGGGGCCATGTTTACCATTGTGTAGCATCCCCTCTTCTTTTAACAACAGTGTGCAAACGTCTGGGAAGTGAGGAGGCCCATTGCTGAAGTTTTGAGAGAGGAAGGTTGTCCCACTCTTGTCAGATGTAGGATTCTAGCTCCTTAGTAGTCCCGGGTCTTCTTTGCAGGATTTTTATGTTTTATGATGCGCCGTATTGGTGACAGATCTGGACTGCTGGCAGGCCAATTCAGCACCTGGACTCTTGCAAAGCCATGCTGTTGTGATGGATGCAGAATGTGGTTTGATATTGTTTTGCTGAAATATGCAAGGCCTGCCCTGAAAGAGGCATTGGGTCTCATTCATGAAACGTGAGCATAACGAATTTGTGTGTAAACTGTTCGCAGACGGAAATTTTTGTGCATCTCCGCATTCATCAATATTTTTGTAGCTCCGATCTTTCCGTAGCTACTAACAAAATCTACACATGCTGCTGACCACACGTAGTGCTTGTATACATTTAAGAATGCACATAATACTTTTCACTATTGGAAATTATCATTTTAATTCATATCGCGCTCTGTTATGTACACACTACGCAGATGCATTTGAAACAAGTGATATAGCCTAAACATGACGATTAAAAATATAACACATTTAGTTAAATTAGTTGGCAATTGGCAGGTTTAAGACCCAGATTAGGTTTATGATTGTGAATTATCTATGAGAATTGACTCATTAGATTACACGTTCTTTCTACATGTTGACTGATGAAAATAAAAAAATAAAAGTGGAGGCATGTCACTGTCTCCGTCAGGTATAATTCCTGACAGAGAGGTCTCTCCAATTATGCCAGCGATGCACTCGTCTGCAGTTGATAGTTCGTTCGCAGTGCAGAAAAACAGATTTCATCAGGAATGTCACTTGTGACCTTTTGTTATTTATGGGACGAGTTGTGATTGTGAGCCTCTTCCTCCTGTGGCTGATGTATTTTTTTTGTGTGCGCTTGTGTGTTTCTTTGCCTCCAATTTCATGTCAGACAATTTACTCTTCACCTCGGACATGGTTCTTTGGACTACAGAGACAACTTTATCGGCATCTGTCACCTCCCTCCAGGCCTTCGCTTTACCTGTCCCTGTCACACCACTGCTAACAGATGAAAATAAAATGTTTTTTCTTAACTCCACTTCATCCAAAATTATTTCTATCTCTGCTACGGAATAATTATTTTTTCTTTCTCTCTCTTTCTTTGTTTACGCCATGACTGACAGATCGAGTGGATGCATCTACACCTCCTGATATGGTGGTCATTGGCAATTCATGGGCGGGGATTAATGCTAATGGCTGATTACCGGGCGCGTGCTGTCACTTTACGATGGATTGGCATTCATGATCATACACACGTCTTTACGATCAGATCTGAGTTTCCCGTGGTGTTCTTGAATCCAGTGTAGGTTTTTAGTAGCGTAGGCTTTAATGTGCAAATCTACCTACAAATTTACTAACAGACCCAATGTCTGGATGGGAGCATGTTGTTGTAAAACCTCTATACATTTTTCAGCATTGATAGTGCATTTCCAGATGTGTAAGCTGTAACCCGCACCATAGGCACTAGTGCAACCCCATACCATCAGAGATGCAATCTTTTGAAATGAGCGGTGATAACAAGCTGGATGGTCTCTCTCATCTTTAGTCTGCATAACACAGCATCTGTGGTTTCCAAAAAGAATTTCAAATTTTGATACCGCTGACCACAGCACAGTTTTCCACTTTGCCTCAGTCCATTTTAAATGAGCTTTGGCCCAGAGAAGACAGCAGCATTTCTAGATCTTGTTCATAGGTGGCTACTTTGCATGATAAAGCTTTAACTTGCATTTGTGGATCGCACCGCGGATTGTGTTCACTGACAATGATTTCTGGAAGTGTTCCTGAGCCCATTCAGTGAATTCTAGTGCAGAACAATGCCGATTTTTCATGCAATATCGCCTAAGGGCCCAAAGATCACAAGCATCCAATATTGACCTTCGGCCTTGTTCCTTGCGCACAGAGATTTCTCCAGATTCTCTGAATCTTTTGATGATATTATGTACAGTAAATGGTGGGATATTCAAAGTCTTGGAAATTTTACATCAAGGAACATTTTTCTGAAATTGTATCCCAATTTTTAGACGCAGTTTTTTGCAGAATGTTGAACTTCTGCCTATCTTTACTTCTGAGAGACTCTGCCTTTGCAAAATGGTCCTTTTACACCAGTCATGTAACTAACCTGTTGCCAATTAACCTAATTAGTTGCAAAATGCTTCTCCGGTCATTTTTTATTAGTACCACTTACTTTTCCAGCCTTTCGTTGCCCCATCCCAACTTTTTTGAGATGTGTTGCTGCCATGAATTTCAAAATGAGCTAATATTTTTCATGAAATGGTAAAATGTCTCACTTTCAACATCTGATATGTTGTCCATGTCCTATTGGGAATAAAATTTGGGTTTATGAGATTTGCAAATCATTGCATTCTGCTTTTATTCACATTTTACCCAGTGTCCCAACTTCATTGGAATTGAGGTTTGTACATCATTTTACAGCTTTTTTTACGACACCAAATGCTACCAAGATAAAAAATCTTTGTAACATCAAAAGAATTTCCTAGGAATGAACTTCAAATCTAATGGAATGGTTTTGCAAGTGAGGAAATAAAAAATATGTGAAAACTATGCCTGAAAGATTAAATGCTGTAATCAAAGCAAAGGGTGGCCACACTAGATATTGAGTTTTTCTCTCTAAAACATTATTATTTTAGTATTTACAACATATTGTTATCTGTTTACTTATTTTCATCTTTATGATTCAACATTATATGAAATAAATACATGCTGCTTAGTTCCTACATACAGAATTTTAGCTGAATCGCTGCAGACGGGTCAAAGTGGGATTTTTTTGCCTCGCTGTGCATGCGCAAGCGAGGTACCTCACAGGGAAAGAACCTATATAAACATATAGGTTTTAATATAGGGCCACATATAGGTTTTGCATATATGCGACATACATACAATTGGCCGTTTTCATATATTATACAGCGCCATCAATAACCCCTGGTTAAGATGTGTTAAAAGTCTTAAAATAAATTCAATTTTTATTGTAGAAGCATACCCTAAGAAATCATTATTTTTCATATAATCACCTGTTCCACAATTATTGGCATCTCTAACAATTCCTAGGAAATAAATGTAATTGAAGTATTTCTGTCATTTCTACAATAGTTTACAAAGTTTATCAGAGTATCTAGGAATGTTTCATTAGTAATTCATCACTTCCTGTTTCCCTGGGGTATAAATATGATGTGACACAGAGGCCATTTCTCTTATCCACTCTTCAACATGGGAAAGACAAAGGAACACACCATTCAAGTAAGGCAGATGTGTGTCGACCTTCAGAAGTCAGGAAATGGCTACAAGAACAAAGCCACTCGCCTGCACCTGCCCATATCTACTGTCAGAGGAATCGTAAAGAAGTTTAAAACAACTGGAACAGCGGTAAACTAGTCTGGACAAGGACGTAAGGTTATTTGCCACCACGCACAGTGAAGAGGATGGTAAGAGAAATAAAACGTTCTCCAAAGCTGACTGTTAAAAAATTGCAACAAATGGTAGCATCTTGGGGTCACAAAGTCTCAAAAACAACCAACCCACTGTGAAGTATGGGGGAGGATCGGTGATGCTGTGGGCCTGTTTCTCTTCCAGAGGCCCTGGGGACCTTGTTAGGGTGCATGGCATCATGAAAGCTGTGAAATACCAGGACATTTTTAATCAAAAAATCAAATCTGGTGGCCTCTGCCCGAAACCTGAAGATGGGTCGTCACTGGGTCTTTCAGCAAGATAATGACCCTAAACATGTGGCCAAATTTACACAGAAATGGTTCACTAGACACATAATCAAGCTCCTCCCATGGCCATCTCAGTCCCCAGACCTCAACCCTATTGAAAACCTGTGGAGTGAGATGAAGAGGAGAGTGCAGATGAGAGGACCCGGGTCGCTGGATGATTTAGAGAGATTGTGCAAAGAGAAATGGTCGAAGATCCCTCTTTCTGTATTCTCCTATCTTGTGAAACATTATAGGAGAAGATTAGATGCTGTTTTGTGGGCAAAAGGGGCTTCTACAAAGTATTAACATCAGGGGTGCTAATAATTGTGGCACACATGATTTGATGCAAAATAATTATTTCTTAATATGGGATTTTTTTCCCTCTGAATAAATGCACTTGAATTAAAAGTTGGATTTTCCTCTCTTTTTTTCATTGTGGTCCTATATTACTTAGAAAAAAACTGAATTTATTAGAAGCTAATGAACACATCTTAATCGGGGGTGCCAATAATTACGGAGGGCAGTGTAGGTACATATAGGTACATATATGTATCTATATGTACATATAATATATGAAAGCAGCCAATTAAAATTTCTCCATTTTTTTTATTTGGTATTTCCAATCCCACCCAAATCTGCAAGTACTTATCCTTCTTTACATGTGCGGTCCTCAGTGACTAGTCAGGTGAGCATACACAGCCCACAAAACAGGAGTAATATTCTTGTACACATTTGCAGTATGAAACTTTGCAAGCTCAGAACACGGTTGGAGAAAAATCAAATATAAAGTAAGTCAGAATCTTATTTATGAGTACCTGTCTAGCCAACAAGACACACCTAGAGGAACTCCAATCTACATAACCCTTCCCAGCAGGCCCTTCGCAATTGCATCCCTGTAGCACATTGGCTAATAATGCGCTACTTCTGAAAAGAGTTGCCGACCACTGCTGGTTGATACAAGGCGGGGATTAAAACCTATATGTTTCTATAGGTTGTTTCCATGTGGGAATTTAAGAATCCTTGTTATTTCATCCCTGCAGGAAAAAGTCTGGGACCTTTAGTTGCTATAAAAGCATCTCAGATAAAAGACAAGTGCTTGTTCATTAAAACTGTGAACAGAAATGTAGACTTCACCTTCACCTTCATTAACCACAGTGAAATGCTCAAATAGATGTGGGGAGGAAAATGACTTTTGAAAGGCATGTTTACTTGAATGTGTGTTCTCCTGTGTACTTTTGTTTTGTTATTTTTGTTTTATTTTGCTACATTTAGACAAATAACCTCTGACCTCCATATTCATCTAGAAACTGCATTACAGACAAGATAGAAAACATTGCATTTGGTGGATATAACAGTGTAGTGTATAACCTGTCAGTAGATGTGCATGAGCTGTAATGATGTGAATCCAGTTTTATCTAATGTGGTGAATCTGGCAGTGACTTAAATGAAAAAATGCTTAATTGATGAAGTAAACATAATCAAACCATTTTGTTTTTATACATTTCCTTCTCTTCCACAATACAAAACCCAATCTTCATAGAATGGAAATAAGTATGGTCAGGAAAGAGTTGATGACCTTGTTATTATTAATATTTCAGGGAAAAAATGTAAAAATAGTATTAGATATTTGTGTTGATATCATAGCTTTTTGTCTCCTCTCACTTGCCATAGTTTATAATGACTGGTTTACACATTACATGCCGTTGTCACATGTCAACATGTATTTAGGATCAAATGTGATGCCAATTTCACATGTTCCCATGCAATTAATAAGTTATTGTGTGAAATTCTTGTTGTTTCTGTAAGGGACTTGGGACTAATATTCAGATATTACCATCCATCTTCTATACCCACTTATTACTCACTAGGGTCGCGGGGCGAGCTGGAGCCTACCACAGCTGACTACGGGCAAAGGCAGCGACCCACACACCATTCACAGACCATTCACTCTCACAGTCATACCTATGGGCAGTTTAGTGTCTGCCTGATATGCATGTCTGTGGACTGTGGGAGGAAACCGGAGTACCCGGAGAAAACCCATGCAACCACAGAAAGCCCCAGGCCGGATTAGAACCCACGACCTTCTTGCTGTGCGGCACCAGTTAGACAGGGGTATGAATTACATTCTGTCAAAATGCCAGACACCGTTCAAAATGTTCTGTCATTGTTAAAAAAAATCTGTCAATGATGGAAAATATTTGGTTTAAACCACCTCTGTCCTGCATAGTATGAAAGGTGCTTCCCTCCAAAAACCTATTGTTCCCACAAAGTCTGAATTGCACTCAATATTGGTCAGTGTTAAATAGACCCTGAATAGTGTGAAAGGTGTTTCCCTCCATAACTGTACTGTTTACTGTATACATTAATGTTCATCAGACTGCCACTGGTGGGTAAATACTTGAGTATGTCAAGGATAGATGCACAGCTAGGGCACTCTGACATGTCCACACCCAATTTTATAGCTTCATTAAGAGACATACTTGTCACTGCTGTAAGCACTGAGGCATCAGCACCTTCAGTGCTTTCATTGAGATGGCAATCATGTTTGACAATGGATTAAAATTATTTTTGTGCAGTTTAGTGTCCTCATTGGTTTGAATATATCTGTTAAGTTTCAGCTTCATTAGTCCAATAATTTGGAGAAGAAGATTTTTGAAGGTATTTATGAGTTTGGGCCGTGGTGTGATGTAAGAGGTCAAATCAAGGTCAAAATGAAATGTATATAGAGACCCATAACATGTATTGAGTCATGCTGTTTAGTACTGAAATACAAAATTTTGGCTGAATCACTGCAGAAATTATTCAGGGCTCTGCAGACCGAGTCAAGCGTGTCTTCGCCAATGTCTGTAGTGAGTCCTCACAGGCTGTTTCTCACAGTTTGAGGGTTTTCAATGGGCACTGCCCTAATCATCGTTGTAAAAAAGGGAGTAATTGTGTGCTTGCTTGGGTGAAGTAGCACACTTTGTATTCTTTATGGACTCATTTATTTTTATTATTCTACAACCCCAATTCCAGAAAAGTTGAAACACTGTGTAAACAATGACCAACCCAGAAAACGCACCACACTAGAGATATTCTGTTGGGTCAAACATTTTTGGCCAATTTTACTTTAAGAGCACCCTGAGTCAACATTACTCCTAATCCTTTCTCTTTTCACGCATAAACACAGTGTGGTAGTAAGTACTGGGACTTTGATTAGATTGTGCCAAAAATTGCATGTATTCAATGAGAGGGAGAAAGCATACAAACTTAGAAGAGGTGGCCATACAATGACCCAAAAGGAATAGCAGACTACTTCATCAGATCCATAGCTCACTTGGAAGGATGCCAAGAGAAACTCCGCACTGACCAAGGCATGGAAAATGGGCACGTCGAAAACATGCTTGTCTTTTTGCACAGGAATCATATAGATAGTTTTGCAAGGAAATATGGTAATGTCACCCCATGATGCCCACACAGCTGGCAGGGCAGACAGTCAGTTTACCAGTTGCTTTCTCTGAAGTCAAATGGATGGATATTGACTTTATTGAACTTTATTCTCTAAACGGTCGTGAACTTAAATCTCTGCAATTCAACCTCATTCTTGAAATGCAAAAAAAAAACCCTGTTTTATTCTCAAGATTTTGACTTTATTCTCAAAATGCAAAGTAAAAAGAAAGTCATATAGGTCAACTACATGGCAGGTCTATTATGATTATGACGAGCTACATGTAGGGTAACTATGTGGCTCCATTGTGTCATGTGATTAGCTATTATCTAATCACTGTTCAGGTCAACTTGAACTGGCTTGGCCAAACTCTCTCTATAGGTGCATCTGCCAGCATTGGCTGCAGCCTTAAAAGGCAGCATTTTTTTGGCATCATCACTTAATTCCATCCACCAAGCTGACATGAAATCATTTCATCTCCATCAAACAGCTTTGGTTTAAGCGAGTCGTCTTCGGTTTCACTAAACCTAACTTTAACCCCTAACCCTAAACCTAGCCCCAAACCTAACCCCAACTCTAAATGTAATTTTCTTCTTTACTCTTAATGCTAGATAGGTACATGGAAGTAGGTTTCAAAACCTGACAATCCAGTCTTTGAAGGAGGCAGCCTATGCTTTGAGATGCACCTACTTTTATATGGCTCTGACTACCAAAAGTTATAAGGTATAAGCATTCAAAAATATGCTGTCCAAAAGTGTAGTATTCCTCATACCTCCATCCACAAACTTACATGTTAACCTGATTTGCAAAACCTTTTGACTCTCATGCAAAAACGAGATTTACAAATAAATTAACACATTTTTTTTTCAGAGCACAAAGCTTCGCATTTGATCAATTAATATTTCACGTCAAAAGTTCTTTTTACTTCCAAACATGTATTTTTGATTGTATCGATTTTTTAAAATTATTTTTTTTTGGTTGCGCTGTAAAGATACAATATTAACCTGCAGTTTCCCTCTCAGTGACCACGCCCATGAGTCGATGACACGACGCCGATTGCATGTATCTCTGAACGCCGTCCGGTCTCTGTTTTCTTCGAGAGCAGCTAATAAAGTTTTGTTTGAACAAAATGGCGGCATAGATGAGAAATGTGACTGGTTTCATTATATTACTCGTTATAAATACCGAATTTACTTAGCATTTTATTCATTGCAAACTGTATTGCCAACTGGAACGACAGCGTTGTGGATATCGATAACGTTAACTTACAAACAGAACATTTTATTTTGACAGTCCAACACAGTAAGTAGTAACAGAATCGGCTGAAAGTAACTGGTTATCACCTGATGGTAGTAAACAAGTTTTGTAAAAAAAAAAAAAAAATAGAATAAAAAATGTGATAAGGAAATGTCAATAACTTTGGGATTCGAATCACGTGTCGTATGCAGTATGCTAAGTTGCTAGATGTCTTTTAATCGGATTGAATCACTTTTCCCTGGCTAACGTCAGATGCTGGTGCAGATGCTGTCAAGAATATGGTGTGTTCGCTAGGACTTTTCTCGTCGGAGGCTGCGTTCGAATGGTCAAAAAATTACCTCCTGTTGTATCATTCCTTACCATTTCCTTTGACCTCGATGGCTATCATCATGACATTAAGGAAATATGTGAATGAGAATTCATAAGGACTTGGGTAAAGACAACTGTGGTGTTTAGAGAATCCGAATTCTCTGCATCAGGCGAATTCGTTAAACTATCTTGCTGTGTTAGAATAGTCATCCCATCGTCTAATTCATTACGACTTTTCTTTATCCTCGATGGTAAAGGAAAGGTGTAAAGGGGAATTCATTGCGGCTAAGGAAGACATCCGTGCTGATCAGAGAATCCTAATGCACTTGCATTAGGCAATGGGTGCATCTTAAAGCGTAGGCTGCAGTCTTCGAAGGCTGCATTTTTAGGGATCGGCACTTAATTCCATCCGCCAAACTAACGTCATTTAATCTCTGATAAAACAGCTTTGGTTTAAGCGAGTCGTCATTGATTTCCCTACCTGAAACCATAACTCTAACCCCTAACTCTAAACCTAGCCCCATATCTAACCCTAACACTAAATTTGACCTTATCCCTGACTCTAAATATTAGTTTGGTGGATGGAAGCAAGTAACGACCCCTAAAAATGCAGCCCTCAAAGGATGCAGCCTGTGCTTTCAGATGCACCCAATGCGATCACGCTTCTCTTCCTCGTCATGTTCGTTACTTTGCGTGATTGGTCCATAGACAGTAAAAGAAGTGGATGGCGCTATGGAGAGTGTGAAGCTCAGTAGGCCTATTTCACAAGCTGGCTACACCTACCGGAAGGCAGGTAAAAACACTTCCTGTGGCTAAAACAACAGTTGCGTATAGGCATGTACTGTCAATTTGTCTTCTTGCAATCTCCTCTTTCTTTGTCTTGAGAGATGATTACAGTTGTGGTCTGTATATCAGAATTACAGGGGAGCGTGAGGAGGTATAAATGTGTCTAAAGTTTTCAGGTTAGCCTTTCCTTTTAATTTGTTTTTGATTGTACAGGTATGGCTTATGATAGCTGGCATTTCAGCTAATTTGGCTAACTTGCCTGCAAAAATGTTAGCTAGCATAGAAGTTTGACTTAATAAATGCCTGTGTTTGTTTAACTCGCTGTTTGTATGTTTGTTTTTTTTTTTTTTACTTTACCTAGCTTTGTCTACTCTCAGACATTGCATAGTGGTCACTAGGGTTGGATATTATATTGTTCAGCCACTGAGGAAGCTTGCTAATTGTGCCAAGGTTGTAGCTCCAATGAGGTGAGATTGGGGGTTCGCTAGCTAGGTGAGTTGTGTTGGGGTTGAAGCCATATCATGTTTTTTTTGTCACAAACATAGCTCAGTTTTATCTAGGCTAGAACGCTTGGCAATGGTGTCTGATAGGGAGCTTGAGGTTTTCCCTGCCAGCTTATGCAAAGAAAGTCTGGTTAAATGTAACTTGCTCTGCAGTAGATGGCTATCTAGCTAGCTAGTAAATGAAGATATTGCAAATGCATGCTGGCTAATGACCACCTTTACCTGACATTTCTTTTTGATTACTGCAGCTGCTGCGACTTGCGTTTTCAACAGTCACAGTGGCATTCCGTCCGCAAGTGCCTAGTTCCTGGTCGCATCACTGAAGTGACAAGAATGACTGCCAAGCACACCCTTGAGTGTAATAATGTGATTATACAAATATTACCAACAAAATAAAATGTAAAATCAAAATATATTCATACTGTGGGCATTTCGCTCTCAACACATTAAAGTTCTTTGCGAGAATTCTCTCCGTTTCCGAGGAAATACATAAGATCTGACCTTAACTAGTCCTTGTCAGCCAGCTAACTGGGGCTTAAGTTTTCTAGAGCTCATGATTTCCCAAAACCGAATAAATACCACACATAGCAACACAAAACTGCTTTGTTAGCTGAATCATGTTGTAACTAGAATTTCCGCTGGAAAAAAATCATTTTTTCATGGACTGCATCACTGTCGTGACATGAATGACAGTCAAGCACACCCTCGCTTATCATAATGCTTAATTATACAACATGTAGATCCGACCGAGCAATCTGATTGGTCAATTTGACATATAGAATGTTCTCAAATGAGCAAGATGGTACGGGTATCCTGTGCTCAAATAAAAAATACCTCATTTATGAAAATATTACTCTGCCTATCTTAGTGCCTAGGCCATTTATTTAATTAATTTGTCAATTTGTTTGCATTTATACATTGAGATGAACATTTAATAAATGAATACATCTGTGAAAACTGCAGTCTTTATTTCGGAGGTAAATTGATAATTGCCTGAAAAGGTGACTGGCGAAAGGCCCCGAAAGGTTCTATATCCACTGATGGGGTCGGAATTATGTAACTCTGTTCTGCCTTAATGTTACTGGTTACTTTTGCTGCTTGGCCACTTTAATCGGAGCTAACATTAAATTGGAGTGACACACCCCCAGCTGAAATGAAACATCTGCTGGTGAGTTTAAAGACAGAGTTTTGTTCTGGTGCTGACACTGGAAAGCCGTTGCCTGTCTTTAAATATAACCATTAATATAAGTTCGTTTGATAAAGATCAGCTGAGTCGTTGTCACGGCACCTGTTGGCTTAAAAATGACTGTGATGTCGGCAGATGTGTAACTATCAGTCCATGAAAAAATGATTTTTTTTCCCTGCGGATATTCTAGTTAGGCTACAACATGATTAAGCTAGCAAAGCAGTTTTGTGTTGCTCTGTGTGGTATTTTATTCAGTTTTGGGAAATCACAATGTCTAGAAAACACAAGCCCAAATTGGCTGGCTGACAAGGACAAGTTAACGTCAGATCTCATGTATTTCCACGGAAACGGAGAGAATACTAGAAAAAAACATTTATATTTTGAGAGCGAAATGCCCACAGTATGAATAAATTTTGACAATTGTATAATCACATTATTATATTCAAGGGTGTGCTTGATGGTCATTCTTGTCACTTCAGTGATGCGAACGTTACGCTCACATGCTATCCTGGGCGCGACTTTTTTTCGTAACCAAGCGAGGCCAGATTTTGCATTTTCTTTTGAATATTCATGATGCAGGCAGGCCGCAAATTTTTTTTCTCTAAACGTTATGTCTACTGCACCTTTTACTTGTCCTCTGATTGGTCAATCGTCTCCTAGGAGACATTGAAACTTATGAATGGACAAGGTCATGTGGTAGAGTCCCTGACTTATGGTAGCGTATTGCTGCCATTCCTGGAAAAAAAATAGTAAATAATGTGAAAAATCATTATTTAAATGAAAAGTCTGTTGGGAAAGTAGGGTCATTGTGTCAGAGACTTCTATAGCATTGAACTTCTTTCTGCAACCACCGACGTCGCCATCTGCTGGCCATTAAATGGAATGCCATTTTACGGTACTTTCGCACAGACTTCATTTTTCAGATCAAGGTGCTGCATCCATCTTTTTATACAGGCAATGATTCTAAACAGGGTTGCCCACTCTCCGGGCTCTTGTCCATCATGGCCATCAACTGGGTGCTGAACCAGTCTACTGATGGTACTAGACGCGGCCTGCAATGGACACTTCATTGCCCCTTAGAAGACCTCGACGATGCCAACGACATCTTGCTCTTCTCGAACACTCACAAACAGATGCAAGACAAGGTGAACGAACTCGGCAACACAGGAGCCTGCCTCGGACTGAAAGTCAACACCCGAAAAAGTTAAGTAATGCGCTTGAACAACAGTAACAACAGCCCATCACAGTGTACTCAGAAGAGGTAGAGGATGTGACCTCCTTCTCATACCTTGGGTCGGAAATCACTTTCACTGGAGGAGCCGAAGAGGACATCAAGGCAAGAGTGCGGATGGTCCAAGAAGTGCTCTGAAAGCTGAGGAAGATATGGAGTGACGGTCAACTAAGCAAGCGCACAAAGACACGGATACTGAAGACCAACGTCCTGGCTGTACTCTTCTATGGGTGTGAGACCATTTAGTCAAAATACTATTTAGTCAATGCCCCAACTACTGTGCTAGGCATATGAGGCAGGCATTGCTTGTAGGTATAGATAGAGCCAATAGTTAATATCTGGTAATTCAATGCCTGCTAGACACAAGCCAGCAGAAGGTGACGTTGGCAAGACTGTTTATATATATATATATATATATATATATATATATATATATATATATATATATATATATAAAACTTAATCCAGCCTGGGTTTACCTTGGCAAAAGTGAGAAGTTTTCTGCCCCTATTCAGCCAAAACAATGGCAGCGTTGCAAGCTCAGGTTGTCCTGGCAAGAAAAAGCCAATGCTACGCACCACCTCATACGTGCCCATCATGTTCTGTGCAGGAAATCCATGCAATCTTATTGGCTGCCAAAAATTCTAATTTGTGGTTAGCTCCACTGCTGCGTTGATTTAAGGGGTCTACAGGGTAAAAATTTCTTCTTTTTTTTTTTTTACTGAAAATTTCTGTATTTTTGATTTTCACATCAAGTAAATGAAGGAATTCAGTGAGATGCCAGTAAACTGCAAGAATCTATATTTTTCCTCTGTGTCAATTGTTACTTGTGCCTTTAAATGCAAATTACCAAAAATTTCAATTTTGACTGATTTTCAACTTTGTGGCATTCATAAGATCATTAACCCCTTTGCGCAGAAGCCAAATTTGGCTACTTATGGGTTACAAGATTTCAAGATTTAAGCTTCATGAAGAGGAAAAATGTAACTCAACTCAGAAAAGACACTTACAGCATTTAGAATTACATCGTATTACAGTATATTTTCATGATTTTGGTGGAGAAAATGGGCATAAAAAATCTTCATGAGAATTCACCATTGAAATTGCAAAAAAATAATACTAAGAATTGAAAAACTGCTGGGGTTTAAATCATTACATTTCTGGGATCATAAACTCCTTTATCACAAGTAGAATTCATCTTCAACATTACATTCAAGATTACCTATATGCTATTAGCCAAATTATACAGCTGTCCAAGTGGTTCCCCAAAGTCTGCGATCCCTCAAAATGGTGCACTGTCAAATCATAAAATAATCATTTATTTAACACAAATTAAGTTTTGAGACCTGAAATTTAATATGAACTAATGATTTTCTGGTTGAGTTTAGCATGAATTTATCAATATCAGTGCAGTTGAACATCAGTGGTCACCAGTAACCTCTCCAAACACAAAACATGCCTTTTCTCCATAATAAATTTTAGAGTTTTGTCCATTTTTCTTCAAAGTCCCCCAAGCTAGCACACATGCTCATTAAAGGCACTGCTTATTTAACAGTCAGAACATTCACTCTGCATTGAAAGCTTGCAATTCCCACTTTGAAACTCACAACCTTATTTCAACACTTACTGGAACAAGTGCAACTCACTAAGTAATATCTGAATTCTGAAATATGCCTTATTTTAACAGAACGGACATTCCACTTTCAGGGAAGATCAAAAAATATGCCTCCCTAGATTCAACAGAATAGTGCAATGATCGTGTACCGGGGGTTCACCAAAATGCATGACCAGTTCACGTTTTAAACAGGAAAAAAACCCTCTGCATTCGATTTTGTTGAATACAGTATACATTCCGAAACGAAAAGGAGAAGTTGCAGCCTAACTTATTTCATTGAATCCCTCCTCCAGAGACCACTGAGTCCAGTAGAAGGAACCCTCCGGTCACTTTCATTCAAAATAATTCCCATTGACCATGTCCTCATCTCATTTAAATCCTGTAAATGTAACTGAACACTTCAAGGCCAGTTTTTCAACATATACAACTTCAGTACAAATTTCAAGTCAATCAGTTGAATATTAAAATCATGTTGAGTATGTTTATTTCTTAGTTTTTAAAATATTATGGTTATTTCTACACTTTGCCCTGAAGACCCCTTAAATTGATCCCGAAGTGGGCACACACTGCATTTCTGTGGATCATTCCCAGCACTTAGTTACTGTCAATGACAGTGGAGGATACATTAAAAGCTATGTTTTGAAGGTATAACCTGAATCATTTACAGCCTACACAGTAGCCACGGAGAACATCTCAGCTCGGCTTTTGTGAAGTGCCCCAATGCCGTTTCTTTATGATGCTGCTGGTGAACTGTTCTCTTCAACTTGACAGTAGTCATTTTAATAGCCAGCTATCACATAGCGACTTTCTGTGACGTTTGATCCTGTATCAGTGGCGGGACCTTACGGCACTCCCTCATGGGAGCTATGCATTGCATGTTTCATGGGAGAGCAGGAATGGTGTCTTCAGAAATGAACTGTATCAATTTTAGTTGCATAAGGCATGTGGTACCCCACTGAATGAAATGGAGGGGGGGTTATTTTATTGAACACCTGTTTGATTATTGGAGCAAATTTGAAGTTACAGAATACAAAGTTCCAATTGGCCTAGGCTACTAAAATTTACTGTGTCAGTAGGCACCAATATTTTGTTTATGAAACATTTGTCATTTTGAAATTGACTGAAATTATTTTTGTGCACGGGGGCTCAAAAATTGGCAAAATCACCCAAGTCACGATTTTTTTTCCCCAATTCTTACCAGCTGGTAATTTATAAATATAGAGCAATGGACTTCAGGAATTTGCTGTTCTAATTACCAGCAAACCTTTCTATTCATACACCAAACATTGTACCTCTGAATGCATAAATGTTGACTATATGAATGATCAAAGTTGGATTTAGAATATAAATGTTGTATTTGACTCAAATGTGAGAAGTCTTATCTCACAAGGCACGCCATGCATCATGATGAAACTTGGCATGCTTAAAGAAGTGACATTATTGGTTAACATGAGAAAAAAATGAGTCATGTTTCCTGTTATACTCTGTCAGTCATGTCCCCTGATTTTCTTATTTTGAGGGTGCTATCAGGTTTTACCAGCCCATTATATGCTGTAGAAATTTGTGGAAAGTATGTTTGAGAATTCAACAAATGCTTTCATTGAGAATATTTACATAGTGTCTTCAATCTGTCCCACTTTTCCAACTTCGTTTAGTCACATATCGCTGTTACTCTGTGGCTGCAAGTATATTCAACTGCGTGAAGTCAAAGGAAAGGCCTGGGCCTGCCTTGTTTCAATGTTAAGATGCTGATTTCCGCATGCAAACTATGTCATCGACATGTATTTCATGTATGCTTGTACTCTGCCCAGCCAAAAATAGTCACACACTCATATTTCGTTGGACTGCCTTTTAGCTTTTTTAATGGCATGCATTTGCGATGGCATTGTTTTGATGTGATATTGCATAAACTCATCTCACAACATGAATTTCTGTCCAGAGTTGCATTAATTTTTTGGCAAGACCTTGTATTGATTAATGGAGAGGTGAACTGCTGCATCAAGATTTCTCCAGCACATCCCAAATGTTCTTAATGGGGTTTAAGTCTGGACTCTGTGTGGTGGTCCATCCATGCTTGAAAACGAGGTCTCATGCTTCCTGAACCACTCATTCCCAATTTGAGCCCAATGAATCGAGTGTTGTCACCTTGAGATATGCCTGTTCCATCAGGGAAAAAGTCAATTGGTGAGAAAAACCTGGTCACTCAGTATTGTCAAGTTGTCAGCTGACCTCATTTTTTGGGCCCTTATCATTGCTGACCCTAGAGTTGACCTACTGGAACAACCCCAGATCATAACAGTGCCCCCACAGGCTTGTACGGTAGGCAATAAGCAAGATGGGTGCAGCACTTGGGTCATATTCTGACCCCTGCTCAGCTCTATGATTGGGCTTCCTCACATACTAAGAATGTGATATTCTTCTTTGTTTGCACACAGGATGTTCAACAAGCTGAAGATGAACGTCGTTGCAATTCCAGGGTGCATCAACTGTTTCAGGCACACAAAGGTGTCATTGTTTTGTATCTCAATCCGACAATAGACTTTAGGTTTTATGAGAATATCTGGTGAGCATTCAGCTTTCATCAAAGACTTGTTTCCCCCAACAAAGTCAACAAAATCAGCTACCAGTCACTGTGCACCATCTCCTCATGAACATCAGCCTCAGCAATACATTTCTCGCATATACAACCCCAATTCCAAAATATTTGGGACGAAGTGTAAATTGTGAATAAAATCAAAATGCAATGACTTTCAGATCACATGAGCCAATATGTTATTTACAATAGAACACAGATAACATTTCAAATGTTGAAACTGAGACATTTTACATTTTTATCCACAAAATAAGCTTATGTCAAATTTTCTGGCTGCAACAGGTCTCAAAAAAGTTGGGACACAGGGGGGGAAAAAAAGGCCTGAAAAAGCAATTAATATATAAGAGAATCAGCTGAAAGAACATTTAGCAAGTAATTAAGTTAACTGGCATCAGGTGTGTAACATGATTGACTATAAAAGGGATGTCTTAGAGAGGCTGAGTCTCTCAGAAGTAAAGATGGCCAGAGGCTCTCCAACCTGTGAAGGTTTGCGTAAAAAAAATTGTGGGATACTTTAAAAACAATGTTCCTCAACGTCAAATTGCAAAGGCTTTGAAGGTCTCGTCATCGACAGTGCATAACATTATCAAAAGATTCAGAGCAACTGGAAAATGTCTGTACGTAAGGGACAAGGCTGAAGACCTTTACTGCATGCCTGTGATCTATGGGCCCTCAGACGCCACTGCATCACTCCCTCGCATAATTCTGCCGTTGATATTACTAAATGGGCCCAGGAATACCTCAAGAAAACACAGTCTATCAACACAGTCTGCCATGCCATCCACAGATGGCACCTAAAACTCCATCATGCAAAAAGGAAGCCATTGTTCAGCATGATCCAGAAGCGCCGCTATGTTCTGTGGGCCAAGGCTCATTTAAAATGGACTGTAGCAAAGTGTCCTGTGGTCAGACGAGTCTAACTTTGACATTCTTGTTGGAAATCATGGGCGTTGTGTCCTCCGGGCTAAAGAAAGAAAGACCACCCCTCCTGTTATCAGTGTTCAGTTCAAAAGCCAGCATCTCTGATGGTATGGGGATGCGATTGTGCATATGGTGTGAGATACTTGCTTGTTTTTAAAAGCACCATGAATGCTGAAAGGTATATAAAGGCTTTAGAGCAACCTATGCTCCCCTCCAGATGATATCTTTTCCGGGGAAGGTCTTGTGTATTTCAGCAGGACAAAGCAAAACCACCTACTGCTGCTATTACAACAGCATGGCTTCGTAGTAGAAGAGTCCGTGTGCTGAACTGGCCTGCCTGCTGTCAGTCAGGCTGATCTTTCACTGATTGAGAAGATTTGGCACATAATTAAATGATAAGTTTGTCAAAGGAGACCCAAAACTCTCCGGCAGCTGGAAGCCTATATTAAATGAGTGGGATCAAATTCCAATGGCTAAACTCAAGAAACTTGTCTCCTCAATGCCCAGGCGTCTCCACTCTGTGTTAGAAAGAAGAGGTGATGCTACACCATGGTATACAGGCCCCTGTCCCAAGTTTTTTGAGACCTGTAGCAACAATCAAATTTGAAATTAGCTCATTTTGTGGAAGAAATTGTAAAATTTCAGTTTCAACATCTGCTATGTTATCTCTCTTCTATTGTGAATAAAATACTGGCGTGATTTGAAAGTCATTGCGTTTTGATTTTTTTTTGACAATTTACACTTTGTTCCAACTATTTGGGGTTGTACGTTGTATGGCAAATGGTGGGTAGGAAATATCCAGAACATCAGTGAAGAAGAAAATGACATTGAAGTTATGCTCACGCATCCATGTGGGCCAGCAAAATCTTCAAGTGTGTTGGATGCCTGTGGAGTGAAATATTTGCATTTTGACGCTACCAGTAACTACCAATGGCGGCCAATGCCAATTTGATTGCAGAGATTTCAAGTTTTTAGCTCCAATATGAGCCTGTTCTGTGACTCAGAATGTAATTTGCCAGGAAAATAATTTTTTCACTGTTTCACAAATGCATTTGCTTCAACAAGTTTATACAAATGTGTTCCTCATTTTTCTTTTGTTATTATTTAATTAAAATGGTCCCGCCCTAAGTTTTGCTTTGACTGAATAATGTTTTTTAGCATTTGTAGTATGTACTGGAGCATATTTCCTTCAGTGTACCAAAGGAAAGACCTGAGAACACCATTGAAATGGGAAAATCAGGGGATGTGATCAACAGTGTAAATCAAAAAGAAAGAAAATAACACTCCCCCCCCCCCCCCCCCACTATCAATGCTCACTCTGCAGCCATACTAAGTTTCATTATAATGCATAGAGTGCCTTGTGAGATATAACCCCTAAATTTGGGTCAAAGATGACATTTCTTTACTCTGGATCCAACTTTGATCGTCTATGAGGTCAACAGTTATGCACTCAGATGTGTGATATTTGATGTATGAATTGAAAAGTTTCCTGGCAATTAGCACAAAAAACAGAAAATTGCTGTAGTCTTTCTTTTTTTCAGTAATGAACAGCCAGTGGGAAAAAAAATTGCAACTTGAGTGATTTTCTAATGCCTCGATCCCACTGGGGAAAAATCATCGGCAATGTTTTTCCCGATCGCTGCCGATGCTCCCGCCACAAAAACGAAGTAGTCCCATTAGAAATTGCAGTTTTTCGGCATCGGGAATGGTCCGGTGAACGTTCACTGATGCTTCGGCTATGGTCTCAAAGCTCCTGGGAATGTCCCCTGAACAATGCCTGTGAAACACCGGGGATGGCTCCCAATGAGCTCGGGATGTGCTTTGAGACATCATCGGGGGAATGTCCCCGTAGATTAGGGGATGCATCGGTACTTGCGAACTATCCTAGGTGCCTCGGGGAAGGGTTATTGGGGAGGTATATATTGTAGCGAGCTACAAGGTGCAACCAGCCTCTCTAATTATCGAACAGTTTGGATGGGAATCCAGTGCGAGTAAGCAGGGTTTGGGAAAGAACTTTTTTTTTTTTTCCCCTGAAAAATCCTCTAACCTCCCTGTGCACTCCCTGTAACTCATCCCACCACAAAAATTGATAGCCTATCACTGGATGAAAACTTTCTTTTTTTATAATCACTTGCATTCACTCCACTTACTCCTGCCCCGAGTTACTTTGAACATTGTTTCGCCCTCTCATATTCCCCCTTTAGCCTTTATTTTTAAGATTTTCCTCAATTTTTTCTCTTAATTTTGATTTATAAGAGAAGTTTGTTTAATGACGAGAAGGCTGATGGGCATTGCTTTATATAACTGACCGCGACTTGCGTCTGGCAAGCACATCTGGTTGCTATAATCTGTACTGCAGCGGCACAATCTTTTCCTTTAGAAATAAATTTTTTATTATTGAGTGGCTGTATATACATAGACTATTTAGTTTTCTTGCTGGTGTCTGGGCTTGGGCCTGCAATTTGAGTTATTTGTTTTCTGCTGGTAAATGATAAATTTTTTCCCTGTTAACCTGTTCATTTTTTCTCTTGATATAAATAATGTTATTATTTGAGCAAACGGAAGTGCCTATTTCTTTTTTGGTACAGTACAAGTTATTTATTTTCTCATGGTTTTGTTGACAAGTTTCTCCGTAAGATACGGTAGTGGAGCTGAACACAACTAATTTATTTTGGTCTAACAGACGACCTGGCGCCCAGACACATCATTGATAAAATAACTGTGTTTGGTTACGCTATAATACATGCACATTTTGGGCTCAGCATCATTCTCTCTCTGGCATGTACTTATATGAAATGTACTTATAGTGCACGCGAGTGCAAAATCCAGCCATTCAGCGCCATGGGAAGAATGCACTTTTCAACTGTCACCGAAATTTCGGCGAATATTTGGGGATGCAACCCCGACATCGGGAATGTGTCACCGAAAGGTTGCCGAACTTTCGCCGAAGATTCAAATATCCCCAAAGGTCCCCTGATACTTTGGCGAGACGTCACTGATGCTTTGGGGATGCCTTGGGGAAAACAATTCTGTGGCTCTGGAAAGCTCCGGCGAGGCCTCCCCGGCCTGTTTTCCCGACAAAATGTCGGGAACACATCGGGAAAAATTTCAATGCAAACATTGAAATTTGTTGCAGTTCTCCCGATGCCTCCCGATGGTTCCAGATGGCTCGTGACGCTCCTGAAGCTTCCCTGGGACATCGGGCAACCTGTTCTCAACGCCACCCGAGGTGCATCCATTTCCATCGGGAGTACATCGCCGAGGCAAAAAATGCCCAGTCAGACTGAGCCATAAATTTTGAGCCCCGGTGTACAAAACTTAGTGCAGGTTACTTAAAAATGACAAATGTTTCATTAGCAGAATATTGGTACCTGTTCACACAGTAAATTTTTTTAGCCTCGGCCCAATAGAACTTTGTTTTCTGTGGATTCAAAAATGCTCCAAAAATCGAACAGATTTTTTAATAAAATGACCTCCCCCCGCCTTCATCTAGGGGGTACCACACGCCCATCAGTTTCATAGTGCAACAAAAAATTTACAGTTAATCTCTTGAGACATTATTGCCACTCTTTGAGAACTTCTAGCCAAATCCATGACATTTACTGGGAAAGAGTTTGAAATTTGGGTGATTTTGCATGGAATGACCCTCATCCATTGCATCACTTATTGGCGATTTAGGAGAATGTGCTCTATCCAGTTGCAGAATTCTTGCTCATGCAAATTTATGGCTTTCCTCCTGACTGCATTCCTCATTTAGCAAATCATTTTGAGTTCCTTGTGATCCAAGCTCATGGAGGTTGCTTTGCAAGCTGTACGATAGTGGGCTTCTGCCACTGGCTGGCTCATCAACATCAAATGTTTTTTTAGCTGTGGTCTCTGATGGCCAAAGTTGGTGCAATTAACTATTACCTCTAATCATTCACAATGAATAAATATTGCAGTTTTGTTTGGTTTAAGGTGCATTCAGCAATTTTGGCCATTTGTGCTAACTCCTGTTTCACTAGCCTCAATGAACAACTTCTTCTTCTTCCACTAAGTGGAAGGGGTTATAGGAATATGAGTATTGCAGCTCTGTGTGTCCATCCGGCTGTCCGCATGTCTGTCCATCATGCTTATTTTGTAGGCCAGAACTTGTAAACCATTTTAACATTTCAAGAAATCTATATACATCTTAAAGTGTAGATGTAATTTGTCGCACTTCCGTTTGTCCTCCTGTTTATCTGTCCATCCCTCCGTCGTGTTTTGTTTTCAGGCGAGAACATCAAAACTGTGGCGGGGATCTGAGCATTTCATGCCTGCTAAAATCTTTCTTAGTCCGTGTCTTTATGAGCGCTCTTTATTAAACATTAGCATTTTAGTTGGGAACCGTAACCATGACAGCAGGCGCATACAGAGCCTTGACAGTGGTGACTGGACTAGCACTTGAGAGCAGAACTGGTCTCCAGTCTCCATTTTCACACTGGAAGTGGGCGTATGAGAGGGTGAAGCTGTTAAATATTAGTTGCTGCTGACGAGCATCTCTTCTCACCTCACATTTGTCACGTCTTTCTGCAAAATGTGCATTTCATCTCTTCTTAAAAAAATGATAAGATTACATCAGAGGAGTGCTCTTTTGCAATCTGACAATAAATGCGATACGATTGATTAAATATAAATTTGGATGTAATGTGTGATCTTGTTTTGATCTTGCAGAATGTACTGGATTGGGCACTTATTATTTTTTCACCGCAGTGCAGCGGCTTTGTTTTTGTTTGGTTACGTTGGCTACCTGACTCATTATGGCCATCCATAAAGAACTGTCATTGTTTTTGATTTGCCTTTATGCCTCGTACCTAAAGTGTATTCTAATGCCGAATGGCTTCTTAAGAATCTCTACCAAAATTTTCCCTGCTTTCTTAGTCAGCCTCTTATCTGCAGTGGGCGTTAAAGAATCAACTTCAGGATTGAAATAAATATAGCTTCTCTTCAAGTCACTGGGCCACCATCATCGTAGTTTCTGTGCTCATTAAAGAGCTGCACATGGCTCTCAAAAGAAAGTTTCTTTATTGAAGCACTGATTATTAAAACCCCACAAGTCAAATCAAGTCAAGTGTGACTTATGGGGTTTTAGTAATAGGTGCTTCAATTATTGCCCTTTGTTGGGCTGTCTCCGTTCATGTCAAGTCAAGTTTATTTTGTTGAGCACATTTCATGCTAAAAGCAACACAATGTGCTTCACAAGGGAAAAAGCAGCATGACAAGACATAAGACAATAATAAAACAAAGTTAAAGACAATTTATAGTACACCTATATGTCAATGCATTTTTCAAAATATGAACAAAAGTACCCAGACATACATATGAAATGAGAATAATGTTAAAGTATGAAATATGAGAATAATATCAAATATGAACAAGAGTACATAGGCATACATATAAAATGAAAATAATGCAAGGAGGAGGGTCGAAGGACATTGCTAAATTAAAAGAAATGGAAAAGAGGTAGGTTTTAAGTCTGCTCTTAAAAGACCATAGAGTAAGGGAAGCTCTAATTTCATAGGGAATGGTATTCCACAGTTTGGGATCATAATGACAAAATGCAGTTTCTTCACCTTTGAAGCGCACGCGAGGGACTGCAAGGAGGCCCTTTGCTGATGATCTAAGGCTGCATGGTGGTTCGTAATGCTCAAGCAATTCTTTAAGTTAAGTTGGAGCCAGGCCATTTAAAGCCCTGAAAAACAAGAAGAGAATTTTGAAATCAATTCTCGCATGATATGGAGGCCAATGCAGTGATTTTAGGATAGGTGTGATGTGATCATATTTTTAGGTCCTAAAATAAATACGCGCAGCAGCATTCTGAATAAGTTGCAGACGTCCAATTGAGCTTTTGGGTCATCCAGAGAACAGACCATTACAGTAGTTGAGCCTGCTTGTAGCAAAGGCATGTACCATTTTTTCTGCATCTTGTTGCAGAAGTTTGATAGAAGGTTGATTTTGAGTTTGAAAGAGAACCTTGGATTTTGGAAATATTTTTTAGGTGATAAAAAGCAAATTGTGTGTCCTGATTGATATGGGGTTGGAAATTAAGATCAGCATGTACAATCACACTGAGATTTCTTACATGATCTTTGCATTGTAGGGCAAGGATACTTAGGTAGGTCATGAGTTTCTGTCTCTTTCCTTTGGGGACCATCACAACAACCTTGGCTTTTTCCTTGTTAAGTTGCAGAAAGTTTAAGTTCATCCACAGGTTGATTCATTGATGCATTTTAACAGAGTTTTTCAGGAGTCATATCATTTGAAGAGAGTGAAATGTAGAGTTGTGTATCGTCTGCATAGTTACAATATTGAATATTTTATTTTTTGATGATATGTCCAAGTGGGAGCATGTATACATTGAAAAGGAGAGGGCCCAAAATTCAGCCCTGCGGGACACCGCAAGTCATGGCAATGTTACCAGAGCGGAAATTTTCCATAGCCACAAAAAACTCTCTATCATGCTGGTAGGTGCTTCACAAATTTAACACCGGACCGGACAGTCCTAACCAGGTTTGGAGTCGATTTATGTGAGTTTCGTGGTCTACCGTGTAAAAGACTGCACTGAGGTCTGAGTTAGGGATGTAACGGTATGAAAATTTAACCTCACTAGTATTGTGAACAAAATTATCACTGTTTTCGGTATTATCGCGGTATTCTTAAAAATGTGTTCAATATGTTCAGAAAGCACTGATAGGCCTACACAAACTGAAATAGTTTTTAAAAATGTAACTGTGTTTATTATATTTCAAAAATATAGGCAAATCCTTATCAAAAGTGCAACTCTTGGCATTAAAGGAACAAGGGTTTAGCATGTAAACAGTTTATTTGTCTGGAACATTTCCAGTAGTGCAGGTTTAAATTATACTAATCCAAACATTCAAGCTATGCGTAAAGAACAATACGTAAACAAATCGAAGAAACACCACTTATTATATACTTGTTTTCTTCATCAAAATTAAAATGTATAACTGCACACGAGCACTTTAAAGTAAATCTTTAAAAAGAATAAGAGATGGAGATATACTGTATTGAACCCAGTGGGGTAATTTGTCCTCTACATTTGAGTCAAAGACAAAAGTGCTTTATGCATTTAAAATAGCCACTATAAACAAATTACAAAAATAACTACTACAATCATTTGTAATCGAATCCAAATGTTGATGAAATTAAAATAAAAAAAAATATATGTAGGCAAATCAGTGGAACGGAACTGATTGTATCCTTATTCTCTCCATCATGAAGAAATAAGATGCTGCTGATCTAGCATCATGTAGTATTATTATTATATCCCCGAACGCCGAATGGCGTTCCGGGGGATATTATGTTTTTGGTCCGACCGCCGCCGCCGCAGTACGCGTTAATGCGATAACATCAGTAATATTTCAATTACAAATTCCAAATTTTGCACATAAGTAAGCATCATAAAGAGGAAGAACTCATTCGTTTTTGGACAATTTACAATTTCTAGATTGGCCACCAGTGGCCAAAAACTGAAAGTCACTGTTCCGCGATAACTTCAGTAATATTTCAATTACAAATTTCAAGTTTTGCACATATGTAAGTATCATAAAGAGGAAGAACTGATTCGATTTTGGACAATTTACGATCTCTAGATTGGCCACCAGTGGCCAAAAACTGATTTACATGTTAACACGATAACTGCAGTAATATTTCAATTAGAAATTCCAAGTTTTGCATATAAGTAAGTATCATAAAGAGGAAGAACTGATTCGTTTTTGGACAATTTACAATGTCTAGATTGGCCACCAGGGGCCAAAAACTGATTTAAGTGTTAACGCGATAACTGCAGTAATATTTCAATTAAAAATTCCAAGTTTTGCATATAAGTAAGTATCATAAAGAGGAAGAACTGATTTGATTTTGGACAATTTACAATTTCTAGATTGGCCACCAGGGGCCAAAAACTGAAAGTCACTGTTCCGTGATAACTTCAGTAATATTTCAATTACAAATTTCAAGTTTTGCACATATGTAAGTATCATAAAGAGGAAGAACTGATTGGATTTTGGACAATTTATGATCTCTAGATTGGCCACCAGTGGCCAAAAACTGATTTACATGTTAACACGATAACTGCAGTAATATTTCAATTAGAAATTCCAAGTTTTGCTTATAAGTAAGTATCATAAAGAGGAAGAACTGATTCGATTTTGGACAATTTACAATTTCTAGATTGGTCACCAGGGGCCAAAAATGGAAAAAATCACTGTTTTTATCATATCTCTGGAAATATTTGTCCGATTGACCTCAAATCAAGTGCAAATGAAAGGTCATGACCTGAGGATGTGTCCTACGATGACATTATGCCCGTTTGGTTCAAAATTTTGACTCAAGGTGGAGCTTTGTCACATGAAATTCACCATTTTTGCTATATCTTTGGAACTATTTCTCCAAATGACATGAAACGATGTGCAACTGCAAGGTCATGACCTCACAACGTGTCACATGATGACATACCTGTATGGTTCAATATTTTGCCACCAGGTGGCGCTTTGTGATGGAAAATTAACATTTTGGCCATATCTTCAGAACCATTTGACTTTCAAATGAAAGTCTATCCAAGGTCTATTCAAGGATTGGGGAATTGGAGGATTGGGGGCGTTCGGGGATTTACCCCCAGCCGTCGCCTCTGACGGCATGAGCCTAGTTATTATCATCATCATCATTGGGCTACCATTCATATCAATGTACATACGGTTTCGCCTATAGTTGTATTTGTTGCAAAATCAAAAGAAAACTGTTGGCGTGAAATTCATTATCTTACAGGGCAAATAATCATGTTTCGTGTTTTCGAAGACACTTAGCTCAGAACATGTGATTTAGTAAATAAAAGTTATCCAACTTCGCTGGAATTAAACCATTTACTGACCTTGGACAAATATAACTGGACACGCTACTGTGCGAATAATGTTACGGCCCATCCTTATTGGCACTGCTGCTAAGTAGCTGCTCATAAGGGGCGGCTGTGCGAATAAAACAACTGCACAGGGACGCGGCTACGGCTTATTTACACAGCAGCTGTGCAAATAGCCACTCCGAATGCAAATTATGCAATCTTTTAGAAATCAAGAAATGCATGCAATGCGATAAAATGCTGTAATCTACTACTGTTTAATAAACGCAAGTGGGTATCCATCTAGCTAAAATTAAGAAGGTGTCCAGCAGCTAGCGCCAACTGCACCACTGAGCGAAAATGTGGATTTTAGGTAGAATGCTTCTGGTGCCATGTCACTCATTTCAGCAAATGTTTATGACATTGCTGATTAGTAGTGTTAACCATTGTCATAGTAAACAAATCTGCTAGTGCGATTTAGCTGATCTACCTGCTAGCTCGTATTTGGTTGATTCCAATGTCGATTTAATGATATATGGTAATATACACGTAGTCACTGTCAATTAAATTTCTACAAAAAACAAAGTTAATGGCATTTTTGATGCCTTCAGCTAGCGCTAAACAATGCCTTGTTTTCACCATTTCACCAGTTTAGCGGTTTAGCTTACTAGGTATGCATTCTCGATAGCGACGGGCACTGTACTTGGGGTTCTGTTTACATTATTGACAAGTCAATAAGTTAGACAGACGGATCACTGCATTCAAACTCAACCCGATGTCCCCACATCATGCATTTCAGCTTAAACGTGAACGTTAACTTTGCATTGGCTATAAAGTTGTGGCATGAGATTTGACGTATTGCTGCCTTTAGCAGAAACTTTTTCCTGCATGTTCTGCAGACAGGATAACTGTCTTCAATCAAGTGTCCCTCGGCATTCTTATAATACCCAAAATATGCCCATACTATGATAATTTTATTTGAAATGAAAACGGTAATTGTTATTGTCAACATTTTCATCGGGGTTTACCATTATACCGGTAATTGTTACATCCCTAGTCTGAGTATGAGAATGGTTAGTGTACCAGCATCTGTGTTTAATCGGATGTTGTCAATGACTTCTTTAAGGGCAGTTTCTATGCTGTTCAATATTGTGTAAAACCTTGAGCAAATGAAACTATTGTGCTGCAGGTCAGTGACAATACTTCAGCATAATGTTTATTTTTCAGTTATCTGCTCCTCGGTATGGTATTGATTTTTCAAAATGAAAAATTTGAAATATATATTTATATGTATATATATATGAATATATATATATATATATATATATATATATGAAAATATATTACGCATGTAATGAAGTATTTACCACCTCTTCCTGCCGACAAGACTTAAGATGTGCAACTGTACATCTCCCTTGTTGCATTTTATGGGGAAATTTGGAAATATTTGAATATAGGAAATATCTGCGTACACTCAAGAACGTAGAAACGACCATAAACACTCAAATTAAGTGTTCCTGGCTGATGGGTGGCGATAACATCTACATTGACAAATGTTTAATGCCAGAGAATAACATTGTACAACGCAACAGTGGCCTTGCGCAAAATGAGCATCATCAGTTTCCAAGCACTCTATTGTACATGTCCACACAGAGAAAGCCGCATTTGAAGAAGTCTTCACTTTAGAAGGCATTTTGAAAAATTTCAGTTTTCTTGACTTTAAATGCCATTTTTCTATAGCCGGACTCCGCCAGCCTACGTACTTCCCCTCAATTTCATTTTGCTTCCCCGCTTTGTGACCACTGATCGCAAAGAGCCCTGCCTAGCTCAGATCAGCAGTGAAGACCTCGGCTGCCCTTGACCAACGAACGAACAGAAGACGTGGCTGAGAGCCATGACGTAGCCGCTGCATCTCCAAACGTTAATAATTGGTTTACGGCTACCCCAATGATTTTAAACTTCAGACAAGCGCCCATCCAACAGGAAGTAAACACTTGTCAATCCCGACTGTCCAGACTCTGTGTACGAAGCAAAGTGAAGTAGCTGAGTCTGGTATTACCAGGCTAGTTTGTATATGGGAAAGAGGTCAAAATGCATTGGAAAAGCTATGTTTTCAAAATTACCCGTGTCGGTGCGGATAGGGGCTTTGTATCTTGTCCTCATTCTTTCTGTAATGAAATCCAAGGCAACTTGAATTTAGAAATCACTGCTTTCTGCGTTTATTTGCATCAGGCCTAATGTGAGATGGGGTTGTTAAATGGCCTAGTCTATTGGTTTTTGGATTTGTGAATGAAAGTGCATTTGAGTACCTTAGAAATGAGATTCTCTGACGCATACTGTAGCTCACAAAAGTGAGTACAGCCCATCGACAATTGATTATATCTTTTCAAGGAACAACGGTACAGAAATGAAACTTGAATATATTCTGTGATGAGTAGTCATTGTTCAATATGTGTAGCAGTGTAGATTTACTACGCTGTCCAAATAACTGAAGAAACGGTCATTATTTCCAAAATGGCTGGCAACAAAAGTGAGTACACACCCCAACTGGTAATGGTCAACTAAGCAATGAAACATGTCTTATTCATTATGTTCATGCTTTTGTCTGTTCGACTGGGCCATATGAGGTTATGTAACTAGTTTAAAGTTTAAATTGTGGTGCTTTGGGTGCAGCGCTCTCATTCTGGTCACTGAATGGTTTTCCAAGACTGGTGCTCCTCAGAACAGGCCTCGTCAGGGTCGACCGAAGAGGTTGAGTCCTTGTGCTCTGCGTCAGGTGCACAAGTTGGCTTCAGAAAACAGACGCAAGCGTGCTGGCAGCATTGCTAATGAGGTTGCAGCAGTGGGAGAGCAGCCTTTAAGTGCTCTGACTATACGCTGTGCACTGCACCATGTCGGTCTGCATGGCCATCGGATAGGACGGAAGCCTCTTCTGATGCTAGACCACAAGAAAGTCCGAAAACAGTTTGTTGAAGACATACAGTCCAAGAACATGAACCACTGGAACCATATTCTGTTGTCTGATGAGACCATGATAAACTTCTGTGTCTCAGATGGTGTCCAGCATGTGCGGCAGTGCCCTTGTGAGGAGTACCTAGACAAGTGTGTACTGCCTACAGTCAAACATGGTGGTGGCAGCATCATGGTCTGGGGCTGCATGAGTGCTTCACTGATGGAATAATAGATCCAACATGGAATGCGACATTCTGCAGCAGAACATGATGTCCTCAGAAACTGGGCTGCATGGCAGTTTTCCAACATGATAACAACCTGAAACACACCTCCAAGTTGACAATTGCCTTCCTGAAGAAGCTGAAGGTAAAAATGATGGCAAGGCAAAGTATGTCTCCAGACCTGAATCCAATTGAGCACCTGTGGGGCATCCTCAAGAGTAAGGTGGAGGAGCAGCAGGTGTCCAACTTCCACCAGCTCCATGATATTGTCATGGAAGAGTGTAGGAGGATTCCAGCAACAACCTGTGCAGCTCTGGTGAATTCCATGCCTAGGAGAATCAAGGCAGTGCTGGACAACAATGGTGGTCACACTAAATATTGACACTATGGACACAATTTAGCATGTTGACGGTGAGGCGTACTCACTTTTGTTGCCACTCATTTTGGAAATGGTGACCGTTTGTTCAGTTATTTGGAGAGTGCAGTAAATCTGCACTGCAACTCAAATTGTACAATGACTACTGTAGAATATTTTCAGGTTTCATTTCTGTAACGTTGCCCCTTGAAAAGATATAATAAATTGATTGTCGAAATGTGAGGGGTGTACTCACTTTTGTGAGATACTGTAAATGTTTGTCTGCATGTGTAATTAGGAACATGTTTGCTAAATCTGAGGAGGCTGGGCCTTGCAATGTAGTTTAACTCAGAACTTTGAGTGTAACCATTCCTGTAAATTATGAGGGCCTACGCTTTAAGTACCATTGACCCTTTGAAAAATTGCATTATGTACTAAAGTTCATTTTCAAATTCTTGTCAAGATATCTTGAGAAAAATCTCCATCTTTGTGTTTGTCAGGTGATTGAACCATGCAGATTGGAGGTCGGTGGATGGCACTGAGCAATCATGGTTTGTCACGGATGGTCGGGCCTACGGGCACGCGGCATGCCCCAGCTTGCCACCTGCTGTCCTTCTGCAGGAACCTGTATAGTGAGACTGGTGTTTGGGACAAAGAATATCGGATAGAGACCCGGCGCGAAGTTGAACAGTGGTGGTATCCCCGTGTCCGGGAGCAGTGGCATAGAGATGCACAGAAAGAGTCTGTAAGTCTTGGATGTTTTTGTATGTGTGAATGCAAAATGCAGTACAGAATGCTGTATAATGTTCGGGACAAAAAAAAAATATTTTTTTTATTTGACTTTGAACTCCACTGTTTAACATTTGTAATTGGGCAATGAGCATGTCCACCAAGTGCAGATTCTTGAATTACATCAGTAGCCAGGGTTTTCCCATATAAAAATGACTGCACCATAATTCATTAAGTCCCCCAGTTTCAGGTACCATGAATTTTGTGTCGATGTTTGCTGACAGGAATGTAAGAAGTTTGCTGACAGAATGCAGAAGTTAACAGAAACCTGTCCAACAAAATTCACTGTGGCTAAATTCAAAGTTTACACATGGGAAACAAAAGTATAAGTAAGCCTGTTTTGAGCCTCGTGGCCCATCGGCCCGGTGCTTAAACCTGGTTTCTGTGGCATGAAGCATGTAGGAGTATTGCTACTCCCCCTTTATGGGATGCCAGTCCATCGCAGGTACTCTCCCCAGCTCTTTGTCAGGTTTCCCTGACTATTTGCTGGTACCCATTTATACGCCTGGGTGGAGTGAGGCATGGTGTGTGGGAGTGAAGCCCAAGAACACACTCCGAAAGGCTGTGGCCGGGGCTTGAACTCAGGACCTTACGATCTCAAGTCAAGCCTGCTTGTACAAAGTACAAATCCAAAGAATAATTAATAATCAATCGCGATTAATTTAAGCGCAATAAAAGTAACTGCCACTATGAGGCAGACAGACGTGATTGCTTATTACCTTTTCTATGACGCATACCTAATGCGGTCATTTGAAATGCTTCCGGGAAGAAAACTCTGATTTGAAGTCCACTAATTAGTGGACAGCCTCCATTGCCTTGACATAATTAGCTCACCTTAAATCAATTCCTGTGTACTTTGCCTGACTTGCAATCAAGCCATTTATTCAGCCAACTGACTAATCAAACTCATAATGTGGCGTAGAATGATTAAGATGAGATAATGAGAAGCAGACGGACCTAACTAGGTTGCCGTGTTAGATTGAAAAAATTTCAATAATCTGAATAAATAGCAGACCTCTGAATTCCACCTTTCATCAAGGAATTTTGTATGCATTATTAAAGATATTTCTAAAAAAAAAAAAAAAAAAAAAAAAAGTTATTCAAAGATGGCCCTGGTTTTAAGAGCTTAAAAATATAGGCTACGTGAAGTGGGAAACATTTTGTGAAGCATACCGAACATGAATGTGAGAGAGAATACGTTTGCATTGCAGGCAATAGTCAAATGCACCGAAGATTTGGCAATTAACGTTCAGGCGAATCTTTGCCGCAAATTTGAGGCATTTTTTATTAGATAATTGAACGAGAGTAATTTAAAATAATGTAACTCTCAGCACTTGATTTTATTTGCTTTTGAGCATCTAAATAACCAACAGTGAAGGTGGAAAACATTTTAAGCGTATAGAACGTGATATGTAAATTGTTAACGAATTTGAAAATCTTTTAATATAACGCGGCAGCCTGGTTAGGTCTGTCTGGTTCT
Organism: Gymnothorax reevesii; assembly: GCA_029721435.1. NCBI lineage: Eukaryota > Metazoa > Chordata > Actinopteri > Anguilliformes > Muraenidae > Gymnothorax > Gymnothorax reevesii. The sequence continues at coordinate 32,427,267 of CM056573.1, forward strand.
CATTCTCTCTTCTTAATCATTATAGGCCACATTTTGGTTTTGATTTGTCAGTTGGCTGAATAAATGGCTTGATTGCAAGTCAGGCAAAGTACACAGGAATTGATTTAAGGTGAGCTAATTATGCCAAGGCGATGGAGACTGTCCAACCTGGCTGGTAATTAGTGGACTTCAAATCAGAGTTTTCTTCCCGGAAGCATTTCAAATGACCGCATTAGGTATGTGTCATAGAAAAGGTAATAAACAATCACGTCTGTCTGCCTCATAGTGGCAGTTACTTTTATTGCGCTTAAATTAATCGCGATTAATTATTCCGACAGCTCTACAATACAAGTCCTTTGTGGGAACACTCTTCCATGTACTGTTCTGTTGATGTACTGTAAGAAAAATAGGGGGTCAGACAGGGGTTCAAAGAAAAGCATACAAATTGATTCCGGGTACACAAGAAATGAGCTTAGGGCCCTGTTTTCCCTTTAGCCAACATGGAACCTATTTGAGTTTTAGTGTTTTCCCATTCAACATTTTATGTACTTTATTGACAGCTGACTTGTCAGGTCAGGTCTTAATACTATATTTGGCCCTGGTGTTAAGACCCCTTCTTCTCATCCCTTTGTCTTTGTTGATTTAGAATTCCCAGAGGAAGAAATTCTATGTACTGTCCATGTTCCCTTACCCATCAGGCCGCCTGCACATGGGGCATGTACGTGTGTACACCATCAGTGATGTCATTGCCCACTTCCAAAGGATGAGGGGCCACCAGGTACAGGCCTTTCCCTCCACTGAAGTGAGAATGTGATGATGTCATATCTGCAACGATACGAAGACACGTCCTGTATTATCATGTGCTCTGTCACTCTTGTGCTCCCTTTCATGCAGATACCGGTGAAGGCCATGTGAACAAAGGCAGTGTTCCTTTGGTGTATATTTAGTGACAGTAATTATTATTGTGAACCTTTAAAATAGTTTAGCTTGTTGTACCTGGAAATAATCTGGAATTTTGCTGCATTTGCATTGTTGTTTACATCTTCTTTTTTTGTGGTGAGCAACAGGGTGAAATTAGTGGTGCACTCTTTTGTTTTTTAGATATTGTTCTGCTTTCATTTGGAGGAACAGAAACAATTTACGCTGTTAAATTTATCACTGTCCTCGGCTAAATTACAGTTGTAGTATTTTTCATCATTAATGAGTACATATGGGCAGTTTGGACAAATCATAGATTAAAAATGGGTTCAGCTTATAATAATTTAAAGCGTTGCTGCAATGTTTGGACAAAACGCTCACGTTCCATTGGTATTAGTCTTGTTATCCATGCTGTCTGGGGCTTTCTTTGTTGGGATTTTTCGCTTGGGGGTTTTTGCTGATATACCCTTCGCTGTCGAAGGTGACAGCGTAGGCTTTGTTTGGTGGAGGTGCTAGACAGTGGACTGACATTGCAGCGTATCATTTTTATCGCCTGCATTGCTCCTTGCGGATGTAATGCTGGGATGAATGTGGGAAATCCCCTGTCACACAAAGTTTCTGACTCCTCTTTGATTATGTCTGCGTACATTCACTGTAGACAGGAAATTAGCCCTCAGCCATTTATTAAAAATCAGACAACGACCCAAGACTGAGAATACTTCATCTGTATACACCTTTATTTTGATAATATGCACAAATTGAATTTTTTGTTTTCAACCGCAGTCATATATTTGCATGAGACAATCTTTTGGGCGCCCACATAGCCTTATGGCAGCCACTTCTCTGCTCGGCTGTCCACTGTTGCCAAGGATACAGATTTTCATAAATGTCGTCAGAAGCATTAAACGTGTTTGAGTTGGTGCGCTGTTACTTTAGAGAGATGGAAGAAGTGAAGATTCAGAAGAGAAATGACACTGCATGATTTATTGTTCTGTCATTCCAACTGGAGATGGTGGGGGTTTTTGGAGAGTCCTGGGGTAACTTGATCATTGCTGGTGTTTTTTATACAGTAAGCTTTTAGGCATGACTATATAAAATGGAATTTTTTGTGCACTGTGGTATATTTATGTCACGTTACCTTTATAGTCTGCGCATGTATAATGCCAAATTGGAAAAATTTGAGACTGTATAAATTAGAAAATATCTAGACCTGTATTATGTTGAAAACAATACAGTTGCATTTTATTTAATGTTTCAACACATTAATTGATATAATCACTGTGTCTATTTTCATTCTTGCCACATATTTCTAAAACCGTTGGGTCAGAAAAGTATATACAGTACCACTTCGTAATGTTGTCATTTCTTTTCACAAACCTTAGATTACATTTAGAGACTGAAGACACCGAGTGATGAAATGTTTCAGGGGCAATTTTGTCCCATTTTCCCAGCGTACAATTTGGTCCCATCTTTCCTTTAAATGTGGGACAATACGGGAACTTGTTATTGCATTTTGCATGTCAAAATGGGCCACATGTTCTCTACTGCAGACAAATCTGAACTGCAGGCAAGGCACTCCTACATCCTCTCTGCACAGTCATACCTTTGTAATGCATGCAGAATGCAATTTAGCATTGTCTAACTGAAATACACATGAGCCTCTTGTCAGACCACAATGCACATTTCAACTGTCATGATATTCATTGCCAATGCCTCTTAGCCCACATAAGTCACTGTGCTTCTGGACACTGCTGTCATAATCTTTCCTTTTTCCACTGTAAAGTTTCAACTCTTGTGGATTTAACTATGTACTTTAGCACTTGACAAAGGATTGCCAAAGTAATCTTGAGCCCTTGTGATGATATCACTTTTCAATAAATGATGGTGCATGATTCAGTGCTGTTCGAGTGATCAAGCATTTTTTTGCACCCCTGCCCTTGAGACACAGAAATTCCTCTAGATTCCTTTACTCAGTTCATTTTGTTATGCCCCGTAGAAAATGAAATATTCAAATTCCTTCCAACTTTTTTGGAGTGTGCTGCTGGCCTGAATGGCAGGAATGAATGTAAATTTACAAAAGAAATTAAGCTGTATTAAATCTCTTGTCTTTGTTCCGTCTGCTATGAAATGCTAGTCAACCTAAAATTGTGAATAACTGTTTTCTGCTTTAATGTGCACTTTCCATATCGTGCAAACTTTTTTTTTTTTTAACTTGGGCTTGAATAGAATAGGAAATGCTGAATGATGTGTTCTATTTTTTGTATACGTCTCTTGTCAGTTTTTCCCGAAATGGGTCTAGATGGAGATGGTACATGCATTTACTTGTATTCATTCACTCAGTAGGTGGCTTTAATCTGAGCAGTTTATTCATTTATCGTCTTGCACAATTTCCTCCCACAGTATTCCACAGCTCAGTAAGGTGCGAAACAATAGAAAGCACTATAGTGTAATTGATTTATCATAGGCTGGTGATGGGTCTAGTGAATTTATTGATGCGAATGATTAATCGATATCAATGTATCAGACACATTTGAGACATCCGGCATATAGAGGTGGCATGTATGCAGCATGTGTGCAGTATTTGATTTTTTTGTGGTAGAGATGCAGGTAAAGACCTATGTGAGAGGGTGCAGTTTGGCTTTCTGATAACATTATGCGTGTGATGCGACATGTCTGCTGGTGCGGATTGGCTGGTGTTGAGGCATCATTAATTGCGGTGTGGTTGCAGGTGCTAAACCCCATCGGCTGGGATGCATTCGGACTCCCGGCGGAGAATGCTGCTATTGAACGTGGACTAGACCCAGAAGAGTGGACCAAAAGGTGTTGCCTTGCTGTCTTCATGCTTGTTTTTTTTACCCCTCAGCCCTGATGAAGGGGCAGAAGGGTATTGTCGTCACATGCGATGTCTGTCTACTTGTCTGTCCGTCTGTCCCACAAACTTTTGCATTCCGCCGATAACTTGAAAACGCCTTCGTCAATTTATATTAATTCCTAGCAATCCGTGGGCTGACGGGTAACGCCCGCTTTGCGGGGCTGTTTTTCGGTTTCCCACTCAGTCACTCTGTTTCTGCTGCTCCTGTTCTGAGCTCAGAAGCGATCATGCTTACGCTTTGCTCCTCTTTATTGTTTTTTTTTTTTTTTTTCCTTGTCTATGGCTATCTTTGTCTCCCACTTAATTTGCACTTGAGGTGTCTTTTGGTCGAAGAAAACCGCAGGTGCAGTAGCTCAGCTCGTAAAGGGTCTTGCTGTGGGTGAAGGAGCAGTTTGGTGGCACAGCCAGGGTGTTAATGCGGGCTCTTGATCCTGCTGTGTCTGGTTGTCAGTATTGGATAGTTATTGATGAGTGTGACAGTAGGAGATTTATTTGGGTTCAGTGGCTGAAGTTTCTCTCCACTTGTCCATCAGTCCCCCTGTTGTGTGAACAGTGCCTCCATTTTTATGGTGTTAATCTCTCACTCTCTCTTTGCTTTCCTGTGCAATTACTTGTTCAGAAATAGACAGTCAGCACTGCCATGAACCTGCCATGGGATGAACCAAAAACTCCTCATCTTTTTCCTGTCTCCCTCTGCATTTGTTTTTTTCATTGTCTTCGCTACCCCTTCGCTGCATCTCTGTTCCTTTTAATTTGGTATTGAACAGTTATTTTTTTTCTTTCCTTAATTGTATTATATTGCATAATTTAATTTGTATTTTAAGCTTTAAACTACTTAATATGCTATGTTTTTTATTCATAATATTTTATGCAATAGTGTTGTTAGTGCCGTCAGGATTATGTTTTGCTTGTTTTAAAAAAGCAGTGTCATTTGTGGCAATAAGTTTCTCTAATTCTCCACAGTAATATCCAGCTCATGAGGAAGCAGTTGGAAAGCTTGGGTCTTTCTTTTAACTGGGACAGGGTAAGTGAAGGTGGCTGTAAAACTTTGCTGTGAACCCCATCCATGTTCAGTTACTTGTAAAATGTGCATTCAGTGCCCGAACAGTCACATGTTTGCGTGTTTTGTTTAGATTAGTTTATGTGCCCCTTTTGATCATACAAGAAATTCATACCATCTGAAGAACCTAAACAAACTGAGAATAAATTGTCAATGGACTTCAAAGAAATGTGAAGAAAGATCATAAATATTGTGTCACAGGCTCAAAATCTTCAGAATATGTGTGCAGAATTGTCGTTCTGTGATATGATTTAAATGGTCTATTTTATTGAACTTGCACAATCTGTATCTCATACAGGAAATCACCACTTGTTTACCCAGTTACTATCAGTGGACCCAGTACCTGTTTGTGAAATTATTTGAGGCTGGCCTGGCCTATCAGAAAGAGGTACAAGAAGTTGTGAGCACTGTCTTTAACTTGTGTGTATAACATCAAGGGATAGACCATTTTCTTTTACTGAGATTTACTAATCCAATTTTTTATCCATTAAGGACGATTACGCATTAAGTGTGACCAAATAGGTGATAATTTATCGTTGTGACCACAAGATTATTTAATAGTGGTGACCTTACACTTAAAAGTTTTAATTCTATAATGTATTTTATTTCATATTGACAAGAGAAGTAAGGTGCTCTGTACATTGGAGTTGGACAAACCCATGTGGAAAATGAAAAAGGTAGTTTAAAATGACCCATAGACTGTGGACAAGGATTTAACTGTTCTGATTCCAAAGATCCCATGTCCTCTGCGCCCTGCTTAAATGTAATCTTTGCATATTATGTTGTACTTGTTGCAACTGTATTGCAGTAGGAGACCTAATGATGAAATGTATGGAGGAAGATATGCAGCAACATGTAGACTCAATGTATGCATCTTATGTCTGTTTTTGCTCCATGTGTATTTGTGGTGTGTGCATGTGTGTGTGCCCAGGCAGAGGTGAACTGGGATCCAGTAGATCAGACCGTTCTGGCCGATGAGCAGGTGGACGAGAGCGGTCGATCCTGGAGGTCCGGAGCGATGGTGGAGCAGAAAATGCTGAAGCAGTGGTTCATTAAAACCACAAACTATGCAAAGGTTAGCCACGACTACTGGGTCTATTCTTTTTAAGAGAGGGTCTAAATATGGAATTTGATTGGGCCAGAGTGTTAAATATTCATATGGGGATGTAGTGCTGTGGAAGAGGGAAACATTCCTCCCCTCCTCCTTCCCCATCATTCTGTACCTGGCAATTCCACCTGTACCCTCCCATTGTCATCTTCTGAATGTCCCTCCTGTTGGTCATTTATTGGTTTTCCTCTCCATTTGTGTTTTTATGTCGAATCAGTGTAAACTTTACTGAAAAGAACAACCCAGGTTTAAACTTCTAAGAGCCCATTCTGGGGGGCTCTTTTGCCCTGCTGCCAGGCAAAGGTCCACAGACTTCAGCAGTTGCATTTTGGTCATACAATTACTTGCTCATAATTTCACATGCATAACAAATTTGTGAAAAGACTATTGGCTTTAATCTTTTGCTTCTATGACAGTGCCCTCCAAATGGCTGGGTTCGGTCAAATTTGTTATTGTATCCCCAGAGGAAGTGTCCGGGAGTATTATGGATTTGCGGTCGTCGCGCATCCGTGTCCGGAGAGATTTTCTTGTGAACCTCTTCAAACTGTAATTTTTCTCCGATCCTTTTGAGATTTCACATGCACGTTGGTAGTGGTTAGAGGAGGAAGCCTATCGATTTTGGTTGAGTTTTGTTGTGCGGTGTCCGAAATATTCCCAAAAAACGAACAAAATTTTCCCAGTGGAAAGAATGGGAGTTGGGTTCACATTGCTAGAGTGCGTGATGTCACACCTAGAGTGGGAGCTGGGAGCACAGAGGCTGAAAAAAACGTGGGAAAATTTCTTGTTGTCACAGCAGTATAGTTTTTGTAGCAAAGAGAAGTACATAGTTTTGGTTCAGCGAACAGCCAAAGGACATGAAGTACGTAGAATTTCTCTATCTTTTTTCATTCAGAAATCACCCAAAATTTTTGGGAGAACAGCAAACAGTTTTTAGATGAAATAACTAAAACTCATAGAGCGAAAACCTCCGCCAAGGCAGCACAATCCAAATCTTGCTGAGTGGGAGCAAAGTTCAGTTATCGCGTGTCATACGATTTCAGGATGGCTGCCGCCACGGCCATAATTGTTCACTGATCGCGATGAAAATCGATGGGGTCCATCCTCGATGTAATTGCAATGCACCCACAAAATTTCAGACAAATCCGTGCATTACTTTCGGAGTTATGTTGTTCGCAAACAGACAGACAGACAGGGGAGAAAACATAACCTCTGCCCCAACTTTGTTGGCGGAGGTAATAAATACATCCACACACTCAGCAAAGTCTCGTGCCTTGAATTATGTGGTTACTTTTGTGACAGGATGAACATTTTTTTCATGAGAAGCAGGAGTTTGAAGTGTGCGCGAGCAAGGATTTCTTTGAATAAGTGACTCAGTGATTCTCTCTGCGTGGGGAACCAGTCCTGGCTTGGCCCTCTGTAATTGCCTGATTTGATATCTAACATCTCAGCTGAGTTTCCATGGGGATGATTTGGTTAGAATAGGGCCGCGTTCGAAATGTACACTCACCCACTATGTGGCATTATGCTGTGAATATTCTACATTGAAAACAATATAAAAGCAGTGAGTGATTGTGCATCCCATGTGTCATCAGCATCTGTCTGCTAGCTTTACCATTAAGATAAGATAAACCTCCGAGGAATATTTGCGTAGATTACATTAAGGCTGTCTGTCCACCGGCTGCCGTTGCTAGCGACAGGAGCTCTATTGCCCCGTAGCTCTTTGCATAGCGCATCGGCAAACGTGGATGTGTATTTACTCTGTTCATTTTGTGAAATATATATTTGAAATATTCTCAGTCCTTCACAACTCTATCTCATAACGTGTTTTGTTAACTGTGTTCTATTCTTGAAAAAAAAAATCATTTCAACAAATCAAATAGCTTGTCGTGCTGTACATAATTTACAAACAATGAATGAATGAGTAATGAGTGAACGAATAAATGAACTGAAGTAATTGTGAAGCGTCTTAAAGTGCCAAGAAAAGCTCAATATAAAACTGATGCATTATTATTATTATTATTATTATTATTTGTATCTAGTGTTATGTATGAGTATTTTGTGTACAGCACTGTATATCATTTGTAAATGGAGATTTGTTAGACACTATTTAAATGCCCATTATGACTGGTCAGCGATTTGTTTATTTTGGTTATCATTGAGCACCGTCTGGTGGTATGTCTTTAGAAAAACATGATCTGATGCAATACCAATTCTTTGTGTTGAAATAGACGAGTGCTTTCTAGAAGCTTCTGGCATCTTCCTGTCTGGAGGGGGCGGAATTACCCAGGAATTCTGTTGATTTTTCCAGAATGTTGCTAGTCTGTATAAATGCTGTGATTTTGGTCAGTAGAGGCAAAGTTTTTGTTTTGGCCACAGAGTTACATAGTGGCATTAGTGTTATTATAAGATTAAACAGTGGATTATTTGTAGAAGTTTTTTTTTTTTTAATCAGTGAAGAATACATTTGTTTAAGTTGTCATTGCCGGTTTTCTTTGTTGTGATTTTCAAGTCACAACAAATTGGAGGTTCCACCGAGATAAACCATTCATGACCTGGAAATATTTTTCCATTGACCTCTAATCAAGTGAAAATGAAAGGTCATGACCTGAGGATGTGTTCCGCGATGACATTATACCTGTTTGGTTCAAAATTTTGCCGCCAGGTGGCGCTTTGTGATGGAAAATTACCATTTTGGCCGTATCTTCAGAACCATTTGACCGATTGACCTGAAATTAAGTTCAAATGAAAGTCTATTCAAGGTCTATTCAAGGATTGGGGAATTGGAGGATTGGGGGTGTTTGCCCCCAGCCGTCGCCTCCGACGGCATAAGCCTAGTTTATCAAAACTTTAATAACTAGAACGGGCACTCGGTAGAGCGCATACCTTCGCCGACGCCACTGAATCCCTCGCCACTGGCGTTGGTTTCATGGCGATCGGATAAAAATTGACCGAGATATGGCCGAAAGTCGGTTTTGACCTTTTCGTGGCCTTGACCTTGACCTTTGACCCGATCACTCCCAAAATCTAATCGATTGATCCTCAGGTCATGCCAAATCAACCCACCAAATTTTATGAAATTCCGTTCGGTACTTTTTGAGTTATTCGATACACATACATACACACAGACAGACAGACAGACACACAAACAAATAAATACACGGGGATCAAAACATTACCTTCGTCAGCGAAGTCGCTGGCGAAGGTAAAAATATAAAAGTTCCTCCCACGAGGCACCAAAATGCGTCGGGGAATCTGATCTTACGATACGTAAAATACAGAGGATGGATTATTCCGACGTTTCGTCTTAATAATCCCTCCTGCAAGATAACCATTTGATTCAACAGGAAACCTACAAATTTAGTCACATAAAATTACTAAAATAACCAAAAATATGGAATTTTAATTAATAATTAAAATAACCAATATCAATGATTGAAGAAAATGTAATCTGAAGGAATTTTGGAGTTCTACATAGGCTATTTTGACTCAGACTCCCAAATATTATAGCACCAAAACAGACACCAGGTTTAATGAATGAATTTAACCTGCATGGGAAGACCTGCATGGGAAAGTAGTTCTGTGGGCCTTGCACATATTTGCTAAAAAATTTCTTGATGACCCCCATGACTTTTGTGATACTATTCTGCGGACTGATGACTCAAAAGTGGAAGGCATGGGTCTAATTACATCTGGCATAATGCCAGCGCAACATTCCGAGAACATCATACAGTCAAATATGGTAGTGGTATTATGATGATTTGGGGCTGCTTTGCTGCCTCATGACCTGGATGACTTGCCATACTTGATTGAATCATTAATTCTGCCTTCCACCAAAAAATCCCAAAGGAGTTTTAAACCTGATACTGATCCAAAGTACACAAGCAAGTGCACCTCTGAATGGCTCAAAAGAAATGAAATGAAGGCTTTGGAGTTCAAGTCCTGGCTTTAATCCGATTGAAATTCTGTGACACGACCTTCATGCTACTATGAGCGATTTCTGATGGTCCCAAAAGTACACACTTTGTTTGTATATAAACAATGCCTCTCCTCCCTCCCGCTCTCCCCTTGGGATTCCTCGGGGTGGCGCCGGACATCCTGTATTACAGACTGTGCTTGGTACGTGCTCTTGTTGGTTTGCACTTGTCTGGGTCATTTCGCTGCATTTGGTGTAAGATGGAGAAACCATAATCATAAGTGTGTTTATTTACCGAATCTTTAAACAAACAGAAGATCTTGCACATAATTGTAATTGTAGACCATAATGACGGTTTTATTTTTGTTTTCTATGAAGATAAGCATAGATTTCATCTGGACCAAAGGTCCGGTGTGCTTATGCCATGACCTGGTTGCCCGTCATTTGTCGTTTGTAAATATTATCTTCTCTGAAACCTCTGCAGCTAGAAGCTGCAACTTGCCATGAATATTCCTTCCAATGAGGACATACACCAAACTTCATGTAGGACTTTCTGATTTGATCTCAAATATAGCCGTTTGCCAAACACTTTGAGTCAGTCACATTTGATCTTGGGCCTCCAGGTCAAGGTCAAATGGTAAAAATGTGCTATAACTCTCTTAGTATGGCATGTAGAGCTTAGGTGTGTAGTAACGTATGAGGCACCTCTAGGGAATCAGGTATGCCGAATATTGTGAGTCAGTCACATTTGACCTTGGGCCTCCAGGTCAAGGTATGCTGAACATTCTTAGGCAGTCAGTCAAATTTGATCTTGGGCCTCGAGGTCAAGGTTATATGACAAAAATGGCCCATATTTGTTTAATATTGTTTGTAGAGCTTAATTTCATTTATTTATCTCAAACTTTAAAACAATCAAACAAACAACAAAAACAATCAAGTCAATACCAAAATAAGACATGTACATCAAACAACTGTACATGTCCATCAAGCCAATGTAAACGTATGAGAACGTACACATGTATGTTAAAACACAACCAATTTTAGAAGGAACAGAATGAAGCAAAGAGCTTATCTAGTCCTGCCCCTTCAGTACAAATCAAATCAAATACTGAAGTTATAATTAAAATATCAACTGTTATTATTCATGGAAACAATTGAAATTCATGGGTAATAGCAACCCGTTCTTCATATAAACCACCGAGAGAACAAACAAAACATCCCTAGAAGTGAGTACTTCAGAAAAATATCACTATGTACATATCTATCTACATATTACAATACAGTATGTACATAAACATTCTATTTAAATGTCCACTATAGTATTCATAATCATCCATCATCATAAAAACTATATACATACAATAAGCTTCTCCATAGTATATCTGTTCTAAACTACATTTTGTTATTTGCTATAGATTATTTGTATATGATAATAATCAGTGTTGGTATACATACCTGAAATTGCTTATATGCTAACAAATTGTTTTGGTATAAGGCCATGTTATCACTAAATTACTTGTATGAATCTAATAATATTTGTCTATTGTGTAATTTAATTATTTGCATGTTATTGCACATTTTTAAAGTCACATCCAGGCTGTTCCAGAGTTTGACACCACAAACAAAAATTCTCATACTTTTAAGAATACTTTTAAGAGTTGTATGTGTTATGGCCCCAATATGTTACGACATATCGGACAGCAAGGGATGACAGACAAAATTGTAAAACTTAAACAGATTTAATAAACAACACTTTGAACTAATCTACAATCAATACTACTGACCAAGATTGAAATAAAAAAAGAGATATTTACAGTCCCTTGATATTGGAGATGGGGTTGCTATCTTGCGATGTCCAGGGACAGGAAAATGCTCCAACACAGGCAAAAATCCACAAAACGAGCTTCACAGGTCTTGAAAAGAGTGACAGGTTTGGTCAAATGTATCCTTCCACTATTTCTCCTTGCAATTTCTCCTACTACTTTACTCTCTCAATTTTACTCCTTATATACCGTTTTCCAGCCCCCTTCCACCTTCCAGACTTTTTTCAATTCTCTGGGACTTTCCCCTCAGAAGCATGCCCAGGACATGCCCAAAACCTAGCTCCAGACTGGCTTAAGAAAAAATGTCAATACTGCCATCTAGTGGCTTTTTTTCCCCTGACATTACATATGGACCATCGGCTAAATGAAGTCATGTTCACTCCTTCGATTATAGCCCACCTCTCTGGTTTTGTACTGCTTTTGTAAATTACTGGGTAACTCATTTTGTGATGCTTTATATAGTACATGAGTGGTTTTCAAATTTACAATGTCGTTTTTAACAAAAATTAACAAAAATAACAAAAAATTTTAACAGTTTTGATTTTAAAATCAGAGGGTTGGTGTGATCCCTGTATCTGCATGATTTATGAACCGGATAACTCTTTTCTGCAACGTGCAGATCTTTTGTAGATTGGTTTTGTATGTTTTTCCCCAGACTTCATCACAGTAAGAGAGGTATGGCAGTATCATGGAGCAGTAAAGTGTGTGTAATGAATTTTTTGGTAATAAGTATTTTGTTTTATTGATTATTCCAATACTCCTTGATATTTTTAAGCACAGATATTTATGTATGGTTTCCTGCAGAGTTTTTGGTCTATCAAAATACCCAAAAACTTGCTTTCATAAACCCTTTCAACAGTTGCATTATCATTTTCTAACTCAATTTTCACTTCAGTTTTTCTCTTCCCAAAAAACATACGCTTTGTTTTACTTAAATTTAGTGATAATTTTTTTTGGCTAACCAGCATTTAAGTTTAAACAATTCATTCTGTACCATGCCTAACAACTGTTGTGGGCTATCGCCTGTACACAAAATATTGGTGTCATCAGCAAACACAATGCATTTTAGAAAATTTGACACTTTAGCTATACCATTGATATGTAAAATAAATAATTTAGGGCCCAGAACTGACCCCTGGGGACACCGCAGATAATGTCTAAACACCTGGACCTGTGGTGACCTAACTGAACAAACTGGGCTCTGCTACTGATGTATGTATTGGGCACTAATAGCAAATCATGAATGCTGGTTGTTTTTGACATATTGGATTTCACCTTGAGCAACAAGGTCCAGGTAATGACAAAATGGCCTAAAAGTCCTTTAATGTTGGCTTTAGATCTTCGGTATGTATTGGATACAAATGACAAATCATGTATGCTGATCAAACACACCATATTGGATTTTACTTTGGTCTTCAAGGTCAAGGTCATGTAACAAAATCAATCTATTTATTTCCTTGTTTTAGAATGCCTTTAGAAATTAGTATTTATTAGGCACTAACCTATATATAATTAAAATTATACTTTTTCTGATCAATTGTGGCAATAAAAACTGGTGAAAACCCATTTTTGGATGTTTGTTCCTATTAGCATCATGGAATAGAAAGAATAATACTAATTACACCCACTTGGTGGCAGTGTTGTGTAAAAAAAAATCATTGTCTGAAAGCAGAGCAAGAACCAGAAGTGAATTGAGAAGAGGGAAACCTTCACAAATTGACAGCAAATGACAGAGAAGGTTCAGGTTAGAAAAAAATCAAATTGGATTTCATGATCTAGACTTCTTAAAGATTATATTTTCGTTAAATGGCAGAAATAATTTTGCTGTCTGTCACTCATGAAAAAGTGTGACTGCTCAGTCGAGTTGCCCGATAATGGTAACTAGAACCCCTTTCTCACTGAGCTGCGTTGGCTTATGGAAGTATGCAGATGAAATAGTTCTCTTCTTTCGCAGAGAAGAATTGATTCGAAGAACCGTGAATTGATTCACAGTGGTATGGGACAATTCGCCATCACCCCTGAAATTTGCGAAAATGTTTAATTTTTTGGAGCTTTTTAACGCCAATATTGCGTAGACAATGTGTTGCTTTCGCAAGAATTTGTGTTGGCTTGCTGTTGAATCCGCGGGCTGAGGCTAGTTACTTTTCTCCTGTTGGAGCTGTAACTGCTGGCAACCTTCAGGGCCCTTGGCACTCTAGTTTTTTTTTTTTTTCTATTGTGAATATATCCCTTCAGATACTCAAAGACTAAATGGTATCTAGCTTTAAGTTCAGGCTGCTCTGCTCTTTTGGGGAGCATTGTCTTTGTGTGCGGACGTTACCATTTATATTTTTGCTCTTGAAAGTTCCCATGGTTTCTGCCTCAGCAATATGGTCAGGCAAGCTATTCCACATCGAAATTGCTCTTTGGGTGAAAAATATTTCCTAATATCAGTGCTAAATTTTCTCTTGGTCAACTTCCATTTGTGACCCCAAGTTCTACTTACAAAACTTGTCCAAAGGAATACAACACAATTCACTTTGTTAATCCCTTTAACATATCTAAAGACCTCAATCAGATCTATTTTTTAGTATCTGGTATGTATTGGGTCAGCCTGCCGAAGATCCAATTTCACACGAACCCCCAATTTTTCCCACTCGCCCACTTACTGTTACAGTAGCTTATTACATGGCTTTGTTAAATATTCCAACTGGTCAATTACGGCCTTTTATGGTCTCTTATTTTGAAAAGACCTCTACTATGATCAACAAACCATTGCTATGGGTGAGATGCAGTTTCAACCATAGAATCTAATGGACGATTTTTTCAGTGGAAGCAATAAAATGATTTGTAAAGCAATATTTTGAGTCAAAATGCTAATTTAATCAGTTAGTTTCAGGATGATGTATGGCCTGCAGGTTATTATTGCAAAATTAAACCATGGTCTGGATGAATACTCTATTCTGATTGGCTGCAGGGTGTACATTATTTTTTGACGTAGGGACGCCTACTAAATTGGTCCAGTGAAAATGTCTGTTAACCACTGTAAATTAATGCGCTGATAACATCCAGTGCCTAGTGACCATAGCAACAGGGATGTTGTCAAAATCCTTCACAATTTATTGTAGCAAGATGACGAGCTGTCCCAACCTAAAGACAAGCAGTGTCCTTCATGGCCTGTCCCCAGCAGTTAAACACCCTCCTTTAAAGGCTGCTGTGCTTGATTTGCCAATGTTGTCTCTGGCTATCGAGTTTCCCAATAATGAAAACAATAAATTTAATTTTAAATAAGACCACTATCATACTGTAGCACATATAGGACTGGCTGGTTATCTTGCTGTGGGTTTTTGCATTGTCTGGTGCAAAATGACCATTAATTCAGCTTTTTTTTTCCATTCACTGAAGCTAAATGATTACCATTTGTGCTGATGTGTGAAGCAGAATTAAATGTTAACATGTTTCTTGCAATAAAAACACTAATCCTTTATTCATGAAAATTATGTTTGCTGTTCGTCAACAGTGCACAATGTTGCTGACTTAATTTTGCTAGCATAACGTAAGCTTTTGTATTGCTGAGCCAGAGAGTACAATGAGCTGAGTGGACTGGTTTGTCTCCTGAATGACAGAATTTCTGCTTCAGAAAAACTTTATATTTCGATTGCAAAACACATGAAAATATAAGTTACCGCCCTTATCTTTTTCTTGTTTTTTTTTTTTGGGCAGGTGGCCATGGGATGAGCAGGATCATGGCAGATATCATTATCCATAATCTGTGGTCTCCATGTCGTCTTTTGTAGAGACCTCATCGGGGATTATCCCTTTCTTAACCCCTATGGCAAGATTCAAGACTCCTCCATCAACCACTTTCTTTCGGGCCAGTTGACATGCCAGACATTAGTTGAAACGCCTGAAGCGTCTGGCGGCAGTGACACCGAATTTGATTAGCACCACTGCAATGTGTTGTACCATTGACGTATGAGTAGGTCTAGGCAGTAAAGTCCTATAATTGGTTGCAAACCAAGAATATCTGTATCATTGAAGGACATGCTGACTTTGTCAATCATTTTCCTTTAGTGTAAAGACTTTCCTTGGACTTTACTGCTGCCATTAATGATCATCTCTGATTCAAGGGCCTTTCTGTCATCAGTCTCTTCTCCACCAAGCAAAGTCTATGCTTGACTAAATAAATCTGGCTTCAGTAACAGCCCTAGCCATTACATGATCTTGCCCTTATTTCACAGATGAGAAGTGGTTTGTATGGCAGATGCCCGACTTTTTACACACTTTTGGCTTCATCTGTCCATAAAACCTTTTTTTTAAGAATTTTTCAATCTTGTTTCCAAAATTTCTTATGAACCTAAAATCTGGTTTTTCTATTTTTGAAGCTAAAGTGAAGTTTGCAGTTTGGTGTCTTTAATTCTGCTTTCATGGCTTTTGCTATTTTTATTACTCGTCTCCTGAGACTTTTTTAATTCACAGCTCATTGTCTGTTGTCATTTGCAGGCTTCCTTGGCTGACCTGCTTGGTGTTAATTTCAACTGAGGTTTTCTTCATTTTCAGGACTGGACTCTGCTGTGCTCATTATGTGGAGAGCTGCAGGGTTTTTTTTTTTTTTTTCTTAGTAAAATCATGTGTCCACTCAGCTTACAGATCAGTTGTTTTCAGCCATAATTAGTTCTTTGGTCTTGATGATTGTGTCTTGACTATAAATATAGCTCAGTATAAAAACTAAGACTAAAACCACTTTTACTTTTCCTGTGTACATGCAGGTTCCAGTAAAACCAGTCATACAATGGCAAACCTTTAACAAGGTGTTAATTTTTATTAATTATGTGTTATTTTTATTTAGAGAGAATATATGCTGCATTTTCATTGCAAAGCATTTTTTCTTAGTAAAATCATGTGTCCACTCAGCTTACAGATCAGTTGTTTTCAGCCATAATTAGTTCTTTGGTCTTGATGATTGTGTCTTGACTATAAATATAGCTCAGTATAAAAACTAAGACTAAAACCACTTTTTGAGGAGACTGTAAGCTCACTTGCCTTTTAATTGAGAACAATCCATACAAATCAAAAGACCTGGAAAACCAATAGCACCTGTCAGTCATCCATCGACTAATTTAGTCAGCTAAGATTAAGATGACTAGAAACAAGAACGGTTTTTCCTGCAAGGAGGAAAAAGCATACTTGACTAAATACCATGAAATATAAGATGTCTGGATTTTATCTCATATTTGCTCGTTTTACCTCAAATTCAAATGCCACTTTACAAAAGTATCTATTTTCCCTTATCTGTTCTCATACTTTTGGAGGCCTTTGCAGCTTTTGATATGGAGCAACAGCACTATGAGCAATGAACTGAGCTTTGATCCGTCAAAATGAGTGAGAATTTAGCACTGAGCATTCCCTCTGATACTGGCTATGTTCTGCCTGTGGTATAATCTTAAGGATAATACCTGTAGTTGAATTCTAATGTCATTATAATTGTTGATTAATTGTGAAAATTCTGTGGCAAGTTCACTTGGAAGCATTGTTTTGTTCTGTTAATGGCTTTTATTCTTTTAACTGGAACAATAGTTGGTGTTCATTATTTAGTCTGCATGCACATAATTTTTTCACTTGTATTTGAAGTATATTTGGCATCGATATGTGTATGAATGCAAAAATGTCAATTTTGTTATGAAATGATAGAAGTCGTGCGCTGCTCATGTATGTATACCTGCTGTGGCTGAAGCACAGTCCTACACCTACACGGCACATTCATTTTGTTGACACTGTGTTTTATAGCTCTGCTTGGTTGCCATGGAGACTCTTCCAGTTTTTCAGATACGTTTCTTGGTTAATGAGGGTTTTGAGAATGTGTTATGTAGTTTTTCAGATTCCTGCTGCTACAGCCGTGCTGTTGAAGCAGGGTCTTAGTTTTTCCTTCTCTCTGTAAGGCATCTTCATTCTGTTCTGGCTGCAAGTAATGTCTCTCTCTGCCTGTTGTTTCCAGACTTGATCTGGGGTCTTCCTGTGTACATGCAGGTTCCGGTAAAACCAGTCATGCAACGCCAAACCTTTAACAAGGTGTTAATTTTTATTAATTATGTGTTCTTTTTATTTAGAGAGAATATATGCTGTACCAAAACTCTATTTCCGACCATGCTTATTTGGCTGAACAATTGCATTAAAAGTGATGACTTTTTTTAATCAGATGACTGACCAGGGCTAATCATTAGGGTCCTAATTTGGTTTCTGGGCTTGGGTACCTTGAATTGTGCAAAATATCAGGCTTATTATGATTTGGTTTTATTTTGAGTTCCCTATTCATATTTGGGAATTAGTACTAGTGGCAAGAGACCGTACTTTGACCAGTACAGCACCCATTGATTCACCCTAGTCTAATTGGATCAGCTGGATTTACACTACCTGACGAAAGTATTAGGACATCACTATTTATGTGTGTGATTTTCTTACAGCGCAGTAGAAAACACTAAATGTATCACATTTGAAAATAGTTGTTGATTGAAATAAAAATACAGACCCCATTTTGGATACACCATACTGAATTATCGTATGTCTCGACCCTCCTTTTATAGAGAATCTAAATCACCCCATGTGCCACACCTGATCATAATGATTGGATCAACAGTAGCCAATTGACCATCCATTGTGACAAGGAAACAATTTCAAACGTGTAAATTTGAAAATTACCATCTTGCAAGCACAGTTTATGATAATATCTCTGACTTGTGACAGACCAAAACTGAATTTTTCGTACAGAGAAAAAAATATGCCAATATGTATATCTGTAGCTTCCTCAAATGATCAACAATGTTCAGTGATGTTTACATGTACATTTTAGGACACCATTAAATTCCCAAAACACTTGCATATATAGTATAACACGTACATCAAAAGTTGAGAGAGAATGAGGAACGTCCTAATACTTTTGTCAGGTAGTGTACCTGTATTGTCTGTTTTTTTCAATACAGCAAAATAAGCATAATATGTACATTGAAATGTTATCCCTTTGTCATTCATTGGTGTTTCTGACATAACTTAAGATGGTTTAACTGACTCTAATAAAGCATATCTTAAATAACAGTTTTCTGGTTATTAAAGTTTTATGATTGCAATTGTTTGCAACAAAAACCAGCATTCACAGGGAAGATCCAGGGCCAAGTTTTGGAACCAGTGCTGTTCTCAAATCAATCTTCTCACCAACAATTGTTTGCTGATTGAATGCAATAAGAATTTTATCCCGAAAGGCTCTGTCTGTAGTAAGTAATGGCTGGCCATTTGTTTGTCCGCAATGTTCTTGAGCAGATGTGATATGGATAATGTGATGTGATAGGAGGCTGATGCCTTCTCGCACTCTTTATTGACTGACAGACTTCCTCTTTGTTGTGTGCCCATTTCTTACAGAGTGTTATTGAGCAGAGCTGAAGGGTGCTTTGCGATGCTACTGAGGATCTGTGTTTTGTAGATGGTAAAGGAGATATGAGCTCTGGTTCTGGTCAGAGCTGGAAAGCCCTGCTGCAGGTTGATCTGTAAAGGGGAAGAGTTCCTCTGAGAATCATATCTTGACTGTCTAAATCCATAGCCTCGTGTAATGAATTCTCTGGTCTTGCATATATCAGAACTAATTTCCATTGGTGTCGGTGAAATGACCATACTAAGAGTTGCATGGATGTTGATTGTTTGACTGGCAACTGTAAACTTGCTTGTTCATCTCCCTTGTGAGGCCTGGTATTATTATTATTTTTTGCAATTATTCTGTTTTATGCTTGGATGTGGTACAGTAGCATAAAATCCTGTCCTTGTATGCTGGAAATTGGAAATATTTTCCGAAGAGTTTGTGGGGGGCAGGGGGAATAATGTCAGGGTTGCTCTGTCTTTGCTAGCCTCTTCTGGACTGCCTGGATGAGCTCCCAGAATGGTATGGAGTCAAAGGCATGCAGGCCAACTGGATCGGGGACTGCACCGGTTGCTACTTCGATTTTGTTCTCAAGGTATGTCATAAATTGGACTTATGTGATCTGTAATTATGTCTTTATTTCATGTGCAACCTAAATTCCTGGAGACAGAATGGGACAGAATGTATAATGTACAATAAAACATAACATAACATAACAAGAATGGCAAGAACAGGCCGTTCAGCCCAATTAAGCTCGCCAGTTTCTTTATACTATTGTGAATATATCCCTTCAGATAAAGAATGACTCAATGGTATCTAGCTTGAAGTCAAGCCTGCTCTTGAAAACCTCCAGGTCTCTGCCTCAACAATATGGTCAGGCAAGCTATTCCGCATTGAAATTACTCTTTGGGTGAAGAAATATTTTCGCATATCAGTGCTAAATTTACCTTTGGTCAACTTCCATTTGTGACCCCGAGTTCTACTCACATCACTTAGTCGAAGGAATCCTATATTGTTCACTTTGTTTATCCCTTTAACCTATTTAAAGACCTCAATCAAATCACCCCTGAGTCTCCTTTTCCTAAGACTAAAGAGATTAAGGATCTTCAGCCTCTTCTCGTAGGTTTCATCTTTTATACCTGGAATAAGCTTAGTGGCTCTTCTCTGAACTTTCTCTAGAGCCTCTGTATGTTTCTTAAAGTATGGTCCCCAGAACTCTACACAATACTCCAGATGTGGTCTGACAAACATGTTGTACAAAAGAAGCATCACCTCCTTAGATTTGTACTCAATACTTTTGGCAATGTATCCCAGCATCCAATTGGCTTTTTTAACTGCTACGGCAACAATAGCTAGCACCTGTGAGGGTCAACAATCACTCCCAGATCTTTCTCGTGTGCAGCACATTCCAGTTTTAAACCTCCCATCCCGTCTAATGTTTTTATTACCTACATGTACAACTTCACATTTTGCTAGATTAAATTTCATTTGCCACATTTCTGCCCAATTCTGGATTCTATTCAAATCATCCTGAATCACTTTACTGGACTAAACTATTTGCCAAATCCCCCAATTTAGTATCTTCTGCAAATTTAACCAATCTGCTCTCAATATTCCTATCAAGGTCATTATTGTAGATGAGGAACAGCAGGGGTCCCAACACCGATCCCTGGGGGACGCCACTCCCCACCATACCTAGCTCAGATGAGATACCACTGACCACCACTCTTTGTGTTCTGTCCTGTAACCAGTTTTGAATCCACTCCAGAATACCTCCTGTAACTCTAATGGAGCTCATTTTAAAAATTAGTCTCTTATGCGGTACTGTATCAAATGCTTTCTGAAAATCCAAGTATATGATGTCATAAGCCCTGCTCTGGTCATAAGTCCTGGTGGCCTCTTCAAAAAATTCCAGAAGGTTTGTCAGGCATGACCTTCCCTTCCGAAAACCATGTTGGCTATCCCTCAAGATACTGTTACATTCAAGAAATAAGTCCAGCTCATCTTTTATGATAGATTCCAATATTTTGCACGCAATGCAAGTTAAACTGACTGGCCTGTCATTTCCTGGCTTGGTACGGTCCCCTTTCTTATTTATTGGTATTGTATTGCCCTGTTTCCAATCATCATATTTCTCCAGTTTCCAAAGACCGTCTGAATATGGAGGATAGCGGCTTAAAGATGATCTCACCAACTTCCCTGAGCACTCTAGGATGTAAGCCATCAGGACCCGCCGCCTTATCTGCCTTTAGTTTATGCCACCTGTTTAATACTTCATTATTCCCAACCTCAATTTCCGCTAAATAATCTTGAGCATTTAACATGCCATCTGGCCAAATAAAGACCCCTTCTGAGGTAAAATTCTCAACAAAGAAACTGTTTAAGGCATCCGCAATATTCTTGTTATCATATAGCAGCGATCCTTTTTTATTCTTTATGCTTTTAACCTGCTCTCTAACTTTCCTTTTTCTGCTACAGTACTGAAATAATCGCTTAGGGTTAGTTTTTGCCCCCTCTGCAATTTGTCTTTCATACAGTCTTCTAGCATTCCTCAGCTCTTTTTTTGACCACAGCCTGCATTTTACTGTGTTCAGCCTTAGTGTTCTCATTTTTATCCTTTATGTACATCTTATAAAGATTCCTCTTTTCCCTCAAAATTCTACGAATACTTTTAGTCATCCACTGAGTATTCTGCTTTTTCAGCTTACGTTTGGACACCATTAGAATGAATCTGCATTGTGATTCAAGTAAAACCCCCTTAAATCTTTCCCACATCTCATTTACGGACTCACAGTCCAGGACTGTCTCCCATTTTATTTTACTTAGATATGGACGCATCCTGTCAAAGTTTGCTCACCTAAAATTGAAAATTTTTGTTTTTGAATACACCTTTTTAACTTCCCATGAAACATCAAAATTAACAGCAGAGTCACTTGTCCCAAGTGGCTCCAGTACCTTAACATTGCTAATTCTATCTGGGTCATTACAGAGCACTAAGTATAAAATTGCCTTCTCTCTGGTAGGTTTATTAACATACTGCACCAAGAAATTATCATTTATAACATCTAGCAATTCTTCCTCCCCCTACTGTCCTTTCACCATTTCCCAATTGATACCAGGATAATTTAAGTCTCCCATAATAATAGTCCCTCCACCTCTACAAGCTTGCGTAATCCACCTAAAAAAGCATTTCATTGATTGTACTGTCCAAAGCTGGTGGTCGATAGCATACTCCTATGTTTTAACATGTCTCGTGTTTGCCAATGAGCCTGACCCAGATATCTTCACAGGACAAGGAATGTTCAATTTCGGGAATTTCCTGTACATTTATGCTTCCGTTCACATAGATTGCTACGCCCCCTCCTTGCTTATTACATCCATCCTTCCTAAAGAGCTTATAACCTTCTGTATTATATTAATTTCCATCCTCTTCACTTAGCCATGCCTCTGTAATCCCAACTATGTCATAGCCCTCACTAATCATAACAGCCTCAAGCTTCTTGCATTTAAAAAAAACATTTCAGGTTATTACTAATGCTCTTCCCCCTCGATTGCCCATGTGGCCACTACTTCAAGCCCCCCCTACCCTTTGTTGCTTTAAAAGTAGATCATCAATAGTGCATGTAACGCCGTCAGCTTCCATCGGGGCAGTCTGCATTTCCTTATGTGTAACGCTCACTAACCTCCCTGCCCCCCAAGTCCCTAGTTTAAATAATCCTGTGCTACCCTCAACATACGCTGGCCCAGTGCAAAGGTACCCCTCCGGTTAAGGTGCAGCCCGTCAGGCTTGAACAGGTCACCCCTGTCCCAGAAGAAGTTCCAGCGCCCCATAAACCTATACCCCTCTTTCCTACACCAGGTTCGTAGCCACGTGTTAAAACTCCTGATAAAATTCTGCTTTCCTCTGCTTGCACGTTGTACCTGTAGAATACCGGAGAACACTAACATTGAGGATCTGCTCCTAAGCTTCTCAGCTAATTCCACAAATTTGCCTTGCAGAACCTCAAACCTACCCTTGCCTATGTCATTTGTGCCAACATGGACCATGATCCCTCCCCGCTCTAGCCAGGCCAGAAAACATACAAGCGCTAGGCCTATTTAGCAAATCCTTTTTAACCTGTATTCATTTTGGAAAAATATTGAGACAAAATTAGTAATGGTTTCACTCACCAACTTTGTTTTTTTTTTTTTTTTTGAAATTATAGCTAATTAAAAATGTGCTGTTCGTAAGACAAGACATTTCAATGAAATTGGGACAGGCACATATTCACCATTGTGTAACTTCAGGTCTCCTTTCAATGACACTCAGTTGTCATTTTGTAGCTGAGGACATTAATCATTGGAGTTTTAAAAGTGGAATTTGATCCCATTCTTGCCGAGTGTAGGTTATCAGTTGGTCAACGGTGCACGGTCTCTGTTGTCACATTTGCTTCATTTTCCACCATTTTTTCAAGAGCAGACTGGTCCTCTCTGCTGGCTGCCTGGTCTCGTAGCAGCACTCGGTGACTACAATGCGTCCCTGTTGTAATATGTGCAGTGTGTGGCCTGGTGTTATCCTCGTGGAACAAGTAGTGACATCCCTGAAAAAGATTTTGTCTGGAAGGCTGCATTTCTTCCAAAATGTGCCTGTCCCCATTTGTGTTAGTCGTGCATTCACTGATGAGCAGGTTGCTCATGCTGAATGCTCTAGTGCAGCCCCAGACTATGACAGATGCTGTCTTATCAGCGGTTGGTTTTAAGCACAACGTCTCGCTGTACATGGGGAAACCATGGCTTAATTTTTAGTCATCCCTCAAAAAATGAGCACATCCCATTCTGAAGGGGCTAAACCAATCAATTGGAGCATTTCTAAGTGTATCATTTTCTTTTATTTAAAATTGCAGACAGACTGTGGCTCACTGGATTCATAAAATTGACTGTTTTAGTGTTTAAAATCAAGTGAAAAGGGATTTAATGCTTGCTGTAAGAATCAGCCCTGAGCACTGTGTAATCTGCAGTTGCTCGTACACTTGCGGACTGTGCACTTTCTGGGTTTTAAGACTTTCAAGGCAGCCAGAAAAACAGCCTTTTAACTCTGCTGCGAGAATAATTTTCACTCACAGAACATTGAATTGGTTGTATTTGTTTGTCTTTGTACATTAAGTCTTGTTACTGCTTATTTGACAGCCACACTTGCTGGAAAGAATGAGTGGGCCATATTTTTACATCATATTCTCTCTGACCTGCTGACTTTCATCTTTTTTCTTTATTCTTTTTTTCTGTGGTCTGGGGTTCTTTTTCTTTTGAGGAGTCACACATAGAATCCCCTAGCTTAAATGAAAACCACATGTAAGGAATTTTGAAATGCAATGATTTTCCGATAAATTCAGTGACAGCAATAGCCAACATATACCTTATATATGTCAAAAAAATAATCCACCATCAGAAAAAAGCAGGCAATACTATTATAGGTTACTCTACCTTGAACGCAAATCAGTGCATCTAACAAAACAGTTAAACCAGTACTGGCCTCTGATAATGGGACACGACCACTTCTTCTTTCCTGGAGTGGCCCAATTCTTTTTTAAAGGAAGGACTACGCCACATAGTGAAACAAATTTTGACCAGAATATACACTGCAAGTGATAATCCTGTCAAATATTTGTTTAGTAGGTGTGCTGTTGCACCTCAGTCAACCCTGGTGTCATTTCTTGATCTTCAGGTGAATGGCCAGGAGACAGGAGAGACATTGGCAGCCTACACTACTGCCCCTGAGGCAGTGTATGGAGCTGCCTATCTGTCCATTCTCCCCACCCACCGTCTCCTGCATGGCTCCAGCCTTGTACGAACCCCACTGGAGATGGCCGTCCAGCCTGGGAAAGGTAATGTATTCTTTATCCGACTAGTTGGCCGAAGACATCTAAATGCTTGTCACATAATATTTCCAATTATATGAAGGATAGATCAGAGCACATCCATCTGTGGACCCGTTAAAGTTATTTTCGTCTTCCAAAAATCTCATTTACTCTGTGGTACTGGACTTGAAGTGTAGGTGTACGTGAAAACTGTTATTTGCACATTTGTATCTGATGAAGACATCTGGGCTTCTTTCAAGTGCCAGTTTTTCTGTTATCATGTCATGTTTTGATGTTCAGTGCAATTTATGTGTTGTTGTTCAGATAACACTTTCTGGAGAAGGTTCTGATTACATTTTAAGATGCGACCTGTGCAGAACTGCTTTTGTAAAATCAGTGGAAGGTTACCGACTGGCCTGTGATGGTTTGTAGTTTACTGGGTCCTTGGCTGCTGCTGATGCATTGTGGCGCAGGGGAATGTGTTTGAGCGACAGGTAGCAAGACTGCTGCAGAAGCTCTTCCAGCCTTCAGTGAAAGCTGCGTGGGCGTCACTTGGTGGTGGTGGTGGTGGTGGTGGTGGGGGGGTGGGGGGGTATGTCATTCTCCTATTCTTACTGCCTGAATGCTTTAATTGGGGAAAGCATTCAGGGTAGAATGAGGGGGAGCTCTCTCTGACAAGTGACTGTTACTAATGAAGACCCGGAGGAGTCCATGTCTAATTAATGCTTCAGTGTGGTCCCCTCCACTGCCTCAGTGACCTTTGACATCACCCACAGACAGCCTGACCACTGTCACTGCTCTCAACATCTTCACTGGCAAAGAAGTCCCTGTGGTGGTCTCTGCTTGCACCGAGTTTCAGGGTTATTTGGACACTATAATCGGTACGTGTTTGTGTATGTGTGTTTGCACGCTTGTACATTCCCCAGATACAATAAGTAATGAGACATCTCTACTGATTTAAGCTCCCCAGGCGTTGAGTTTTCTCAGCTGGCCACTAAGCAAACATGTCTCAGCTGTTCTGAGTATAGTATGGAGTGCTCTCATTAGTACAGCCTGTCTCCCTCTGGTACTTAGCACTATTACTCCTGACTATACTTCAGGTACTTGGCTTCATTAGTAGAGTCTATCTCCTACTGTTACTAGCTAAACACAAGGCACTCTTATTGTCTCCCT
This sequence comes from Gymnothorax reevesii, assembly GCA_029721435.1. NCBI lineage: Eukaryota > Metazoa > Chordata > Actinopteri > Anguilliformes > Muraenidae > Gymnothorax > Gymnothorax reevesii. The sequence goes on from CM056573.1 coordinate 32,453,328, forward strand.
CTGCTTCTGACTAAACACAGAGTACTCGCACTCAAATGTTCTGACTCCTCTTGCTACTAACCAAACTCAAGGTACTAATTTTTGGCTATGTTACACCCTAAACTCGAGTTGCCTGTTCCTCCTGTTACGAACTACACATGAGGTACTCGTATAATGGTAGCATAGTTTTTCTCCTCCTGCCAAGGTAATGATGACTCACAAGGTTCTCACTCCTATTCTTTTGCCTTCCTCCTCCTGCTATGCTACTGCACATGAGCTACTCATATCACCATAGAAAATTCTTTCTCTTCTTGCTATGCAGCTGAGTTAACACAATGTACTCATGTTACTGTTGTATAGCCTTTCTTCTCCTGCATTACCTCAAACTAAACACAAGATGCTAGCACTGATGGTCTGTCCCTTTTGGCTACTCCTGAGAGTCTTGTGTTAATACAGATTTTCTCCTCCTACGCATTAGGTACTTGTATTAGCCCATACTGTCTTCTTCTACTTTGGTTTTACACCAAGCGTGTCTTTGAGATGTCTTGCAGAGAGGCTCATTTCGATGTAATGTGTGCACACTTACCGTGTGTAGCATAATTTATGCAATTACACTTCATTTGGATGAGACTGATATTTTATTGAATAAATGTTATAAGGAACTGTCACCACTGGTATTGTGAGAATTTTTAAATCAGTATATCATACGTTTGTCTGAACGAATGTGATTTTTAAACACATGCTCCTTCGTGCTTCTGCGTCTTCATCTGTTTGTTTTATTTTACTCTGGGTTCTCACTTGTCTCTATATTGATGTTTATTGAACCTGAAAGAATATGAGTGTAGTGGTTTGCTCAGTACCCAATATCTCCCTCTTCCTTTCCCTTCCCGGCATCCCACTCCATTTGTCTTCTCGCCCTTCTGATTTTATCCCTATTTTCTTCCTCTCCCTTCCGTTCTTCCTTCTCAACTATTTTTTCCACCTCATTTTATCTTTCCATCTCCCCAACTGTTTTACTCCCTCTTTACTTGTCTGATGGCAGGTATCCCTGACAACAGTGCTGAGGATCTATCAGTGGCGCGGACATTGGGTCTGAGCTGGGACACAGTGTTGGAGAGCCAGTCAGATGGATCACAGACACTACTCAATTCTGAAGAGGTGTGAAGCATTGCCTCTCCTCCTTTATGCGGAGGGCACTGGCTAGGGATCAACATCACACTGGAAAAAAAAAAAAGGTGTATCTGACCCAGTATAGCTGTTTGCATTGATGATTATATAACACCGCTTCTGTCTAAAATGGGTCCTAAAATACGACTTCTCGACAAGTTTTGGTGAAAATATGTTGAAAAATACGATTCCCCCCAAAAAATCATTCCCCCAAAGTATATTGAGGTAAAAATATGGGTTATTAACAAAAAGACTGAAAAGAATTTTTTACAATTGGAAGGTGTAGCAAATTTTTTATTTTTTTTTTTACTTTTGCATAGCCTGAATGCATATTTGAAAGCTCATTCCATGATTATTGATGCTAAATGAAATTGTTAAAACTGATTTGAGGAGCTGCCATATGGCTCACTTGGTTAAGCATCGCGTTGCGAAGCAGAAGTGACTATCACGTCACGGGTTTGAGCCTAGCTTTGTACAAGCCAGCAGTGGTCGGCAGCTTTTTCAGAGTAGCGCGCAATCGGCTATAGCGCTACAGGGTTGCAAATTTGGAAGGGACTGCTGTTCGTTGCCCAAGCGCCTCCTGCTGGCCAGATGGGTGCTCCTCAGGAAGATTCTAAGTCTGTTCATGTCCGGATATCTTTCGCCCTCATTCTGAACTTGTGTAGATTCAATCAATGAGTGTATAAGAAGCGATGGCTGACTGGCGTGTGCTTCGGAGGAGGGTGGGATTGGAGATGCCAAAGTTTAAAAAAAAAAAAGATTTGAGGCAAAATTACCCCTGATGGTCAGTTGTTACAGTATATCAGGTGACCTGAGCTTTGAGCAGTGTCACAGTGTTAAACATGATGGCACGAAGGAAGGAGTATTGAAGAACGTTTCATTAATGACTTTTTAATCCTTCAGTAAAACATGGAGGTGGTGATATCATGGTTTAGGGTTCGGTCTGCTCGAAAGGAGCCGATGATCTCATAAAAATTGAAGGAATTAAGTAGAGATGCACCGAAATTAAAATTTTTGGCCAAAACCGAAAATTAGAAACGCTTGGCCGAAAACCGAAACACCGAAAGAAATTATTACGCCAATTTTTTGTACCATTGCATTTATGGCTATGACTGTGTACTTACCTAACTAAAGTCAAGGCATTGCAATGGCCTAAATTAATATTCACGCTTCAAAGAATAAATCAATTACAAAATTATGAAAATATTTGATTAGCACTGACATTCCAACAAAGCACAATATAAAATAAAATAAAATAAAATAAAATAAAATAAAATCATTAATAAAATGTTTAACTTGGCCCCACTCATGAATAACCTACAGGCCTATAACTGGCTGGTCTGTTGCTGGCTGCTGAAAAATTGTAAAATATGTTACGTGACGACAACAGCAGCCCACTGATTGGTCAGAGAGAATCGGCTGCGAAAGACCACTCGCTTCCGCATAATCAGTAGAAAACAGGCTGCACTTTCCATCACTGAAGCAGGTCTCATGTGTGGTTTTGAAACGTGCGTTGTTTTAGGCAGCTTGATAAATATACTGTGCATTGCCTTACTTTTCAAACAAGGTTGCGTTTATTCATTGAAGCTGCTGCATTTATGAAATGCGTTTCTTTTTCCGTGATCCTGTTCGTAGCAAAATTAGAAGCAACGGCATTGTGCCCAATTCGGTTTCCCCAATTCCCCTTATTATGCTGCCCCTATTCTACGGAAATTGCACGGAGAATAACGTTACGGGTGCTGATGAAGCATTTTGTTCCCAGGAATGATTCATCGTAAAGCGATAAATTCTAATACTCTGCCATTTCCCGCGATTTGCGCATTTGCTACATGTTTTGCCTTCACTTTCAAAGTGAAATGTTAGATGATGCCTGCATGTCAAGCTAATAAACAATAATTTTTTTATCATATGTGTTATTTGCTTCTTTTTTTTTTTTTTTTTTTTTTTTATATATATAAATTTGGCATCTCCAATCCCACCCGAATTTGGAATGCCCAATTGGGGAACTATGTACAAAGCTTGCTCGTATGCGACCTCTTGCTGCCAACTCAGGATAGTGAAGACAGTTCACGGCTCTCCTCCGAAGCACGTGCCTGTCAGCCACTGATTCTTATACACTCGCTGGTTGAATCTTCGCAAGTTCAGAGCGAGGGCGGAGGATACCCGGACATGAACCAAGCCGGAGTCTTCCTGACGAGCGCCCGTCTGGCCAACAGGAGGCGCTGGAGCAACGAACAAAGCTGTATCGAATATCCAAATCCGGCAGTCCCTTCCCAATTTGTAACCCTGTAGCGCGATAGCCAATTGTGCGCTACTCTGAAAAAGCTGCCGACCCCTGCCGGTGGGTACGCCGAGGCTTGAACCCGCGACGTGGTGATCACCTCTGCACTGCAGCGCAGTGCCTTAACCGTGTGAGCCACCCGGCAGCTCCAGTTATTTGCTTCTTTGTGATGAAGGAAAAAAGGTAAATTAACATCCTCCGTGTGTGTTGATTCCATATTTTTTCAGGGGTTGTAGTTACATTATGGAATACTGATGGTACACAAATGCCTTGAGAATACATTACCATTTTCTATGAATACTCTATGCCTTTTACGGATATCATTGCTTTGTGTTTTTATGTGGTACGTATTTAATGTGCAACCGAATTGGACACAACACTAGCTGCTATCCTATGCATCAGGACAGTATCAAACAGAAATTGCAATTCAGCACTCGCGGACTTAAGTGCCATAACGTCCCAGATAGCAAGCTCCTCCGCTCCGGATCTTCCCCGGCTCCAACTGATCCGGGGCAGATCCGCGGTAGATCCGCAGCGGAGGAGCTTGCTATCTTGGGTGGTGATGGTGGTGCGCGTCCCCTGATTTAAAACATACAGACAGGCGCTTGCTGACCGCGGTTTTTGCTTGCTTCATCACAACATTCTGTTTCGGCCGTGTTTCGGTGTTAAAAGTCTTTCGGCCGAAAACCGAAAATGCATTTTTTTGCCTTTCTCGGCCGAAAATTTTCAGTGGCCGAAAATTCGGTGCATCTCTTGAATTAAGGATCAAAAGAAGTATGACAGCATCCTTGTGAGGCACGCATTGCCATATGGAAAGAGACTGATTAGTCAGGCTTGTGCTCATGGCTCAGCACTGGGCAGCTTGATTGGCATTCGCCAGGGACCACCAAATTGGCAAATCCGCCATTGGCACCCCGTTCTCTCTACAAATAAGAGCAGGTTCACACTGAGTGCAAATGACAGGCGTGAAAGAGTCTGGAGACGCTGTGGTAAACAATATGCTGTCTGTAACATCATCCAGCATGGCAGATTTGGAGGTGGGACAGTGGTGGTCTCTGGATGCATATTCTTGGAGGGGCGCACATACCTCCATGTCATAGCCAACGGTACCCTGACTGCTGTTAGGCACCAGGATGAAATCCCTTTAGCGATTGTCAGACCTTACGCTGATGCAGTGGGTCCTGGGTTCCTCTCGATGCATGACAATGCTCTGCCTCATGTGGCCAGAGTGTGTGTCCAGTTCCTGGATGACAAAGGCATTGATGCCATTGACTGGTCCTCTTGTTCCCCTTACCTAAATCCAATTGAACACCAATGGGACGTTATGTATCGGTGCATCTAACGCAGCCAAGTACGGCCACAAACTGTGCAGGAGCTCGCTGATGCCCTGATCCAGGTCTGGGAGGAGATCCCCAGGACACCATCCACTGACTCATCAGGAGCATGCCCAGACGCTGTCAGGAGTGCATACAGTCAAGGGGGGGCATACATACTACAGAGTAACATTATTAGTTACTATGATAACATTTACGCAAGTCTAGTAAGCCTATGATTTCAAATTTTTACTTTCATTTTTGGCGTGATTTTGAATCCAGCCCTCAGTGGTTCGATGATTTTGGTTTCCATTGACCATTGCTACGCCATTTTATTCTTAAGAAATTATACTATGTAAATCAATAAAGATTTTCAACTTAAATTATTTGTTCATCAAGATCTGATATGTGATTTTAGTGTTCCCTTAACTTTTTTGCGCAATGTAGATTTGTAGGTTGACAGAGCACTAATGCAGCCTCAGACCTTGATCGACATTAGTTTTCAGACATTGCTTATGGCATTTCAGATGGTCCTTTTCTCCTTTGGCCCTGTGGGCTCAATGTCCATTAATTCTAAAACAATTTGAAAGATGACTCGTCAAATCAGGTCATTTCAGATGACCTTGGGACCAGAGAAGTCAGTGGTGCTTCTGAATGGTGCTGATATATGGCTTCTTTTTTGCACAGTAGACCCTTACCTTCCATTTTATGATTCCACACCAAACCTACACTGGTTTTCTTAAGTATTTATGAGCGCATGCGGTTATGTCAGTGCCAGAAGGATGTCAATTCTTAGAAGTGCCATCTGAGTTCTTGCGTTTGTGCTTGTATTCTACAGCCTTTCTGGGTTCTGGATCTTTTCTCTATATTTATCACTGTCTTTGGTGCAATCCTTAAATTGCGGGCAGTTGCATGTTCTTGAGCTGTTTGCATATTTGTTCACGCAAATTTTTGCAAAGTCGCAAACAATCTTCCTGGTAGACTGCTGTGCCTTTTGTGACTGCTCATTTTTACCCGGTTATAATTGAATCTCCTATTGCCTGACCACCTGTGCACTAACTTTTTCAGTCTTTTTATGCTCTTGTGCAATTTAATTTTTTAAATACGGTTTTGCAGGCATTAAAATTATTGAATTATATGTACAAAAGTCAATGTAATTGATATGGTAAACTGTGCTGTTTTCAACTAAATGCAGGTAAAAATCCCTTATTTTTATTTTTACATACTGTGCCAATATTTGTGGAATTAAACTTGAGCATTTACACACCACACAACCTCTGAAGTGAATAGCTCTTATTTACTGTTCGTGTCAGTGAATTGGATATTTCATAGATATTTTCAGTCTTGATCATGCGTATTACAGAAAATCTGCATTCATTTATTTTGGTTTTAGTTCAAGGGGAAAAAATGCTTTACATAAGGATATTGTCTTATGTTTACCCAGTTCTCCGGCCTGAGCAGACAAGATGCCTTTGACTCAATTACCCAGCGGGCTAGAGCGAGGAAAGTGGGCGGTTATCTGACCAGCTCTAAGCTACGTGACTGGCTAATTTCCCGGCAGCGGTACTGGGGCACACCTATTCCCATCGTGCACTGTGCCTCTTGTGGGCCGGTGGCCGTGCCAGAAAAGGATCTCCCTGTCCTGCTTCCAAAGCTACCATCTGTCACGGGGAAGGGGACGTCTCCTCTGCAGGCTGCCACCGACTGGATCCACTGCCCCTGTCCCAGGTCAGAGTTGTGACCCTGAGCAACTGTTTGGGCTGCCTGCTCCGCTGAGTGTGGAGTTTTTGCCCTCATTTGGCTGTACACTGATTCTTTAGCATTTTCTTGCAATTTTTGGAGGATGTTCTTTGCAGCAGTACTGTGCAAAAGTCTTCGGCACATTTAAAGCCATTTTGAAGGGCAAATAAACTTTCAAAAATAATGAAAAGTTTCTGATTACAACGAAATGTACTACGCTAAGCTGTAAACTGTTAAAAACTAAATTAAACCAATATTTGGAGTGACTACGCCTTTCCCAGAAATAAGGGACAATGTCATGTACCGTAGTTTGATTAGATGATTGGCTATTTGCTTACTCCAAGCAAAGTGGAAAACTTGCCACTGTTCGTCTGCAGACTGACTGCTTCACTTGCATCCAGCCCTCCAAGTAATTGTGAACAGCTCGGATGATGTTGTCATCAGGGCTCTGCCGAAGCTGTATTATCTGTATCAGCTGTTTTTAATGAAATACAAACATTTATTCATCAAAACGTTTTTTTAAATTGGCATTTGTAATTTCAAATATACTTTTTATCTTCAGCAATACCAATGCAGAAAACAAAAAGTAAACATCCACTGACCAATTAAAATGTAAAAAAATATTGGGTGCCTAAGACTTTTGCACAGTACTATAGGTTTGCATTGGTCAAATTGTCTTTGTAAAATGACAAGCTATTTCAAATGGTACATTTTTAAACATGTTGAATTCAGTTCAATGGGAAGGAAGACCAGTTTACAATTTTAAAGGATAATTGACTGAACTTGGATAAGACTTTAGCATTGAATCAATGCGGGGCTGATTGGCAATCATAGGAACCCCTGTTTTTCATCCACTGGATGTTGAATGGAGACTTAATCCTCATGGTGGTGGGAAAGCTGGTGGTCGAATGATGGTATTGGCATCTGGCTGGGTAGATGATTGCAGGGAACGGCTGACTGGGGTACATAAAAGAGAGGACTGGTTATTCTTTGGATCCAGCAGAGGAGACTGAGGAGTAGCTTCAAATGAGAGGGAGTGATGAATGAGGTTGTCTTCATGATTGAACTGAGCTTAACTCCATTTATAGTCACAGGTATAGCTGTTCTGTGATCTACTGAGACTGTTGCTTCTTAAAGATTACTTTTTATCAGGCTGCTAAGCAAGACAATTTTTTACGAAGATGAATCGGCACTCAGAACACGATCTAGGGTCCACAGTCAGTCTGATGATGCAGCCCCTGCAGCATTCCCTCTTGCGCTACTTTCTGCTCTTCAGAAAGATATCGGTCACACTTAAGATGAAGAGTTGCTCAAAAAGGCTTTATACAGCATGTATAATGCCTTCATAAATGAAACACAATGTCTTCATAAATCATGCACAAGCAAATGTCATGCTTTGCAAAGGGTGAAATTACACATACTTGTTCTTCATGTGATGCCGCATGTCGTATAACTGACAATGTCACTTAGCTAGTGGCTGGATATTATAAAGGGTGACATTGTCAGCTGAGTGGACATTGTCATTGTCACATCTGGCATCACATGTTGCATAAGGATGTGTTATTTAACCCTTTACTAAGCCTGACATTTGGTTACTAATGATTTATGAAGACATTTTGTCTCATTCATGAAGGCATTACACATGCAGTATGAAGCCTTTTTGAGCAACACTTCATGTAAAGTGTGACCAAGATATTCTGCATCAAAACCTTATTCTGTTTTTTCAAGCAAAGAGTAGGGTGAAGTTGACTTTGGGGTCAAGTTCACTTTTGAATGTACAGTCCTGTGTAAAAGTATTTGAGCCCTTCCCTTTTTCGCTTACTGGCCCTATGGGCCGATAAGCTATTGTCGCGGTGTGACGTCCGTCGTCCAGAACATTTTGTGTCTTTTTTTTGGCCTAATGAATTTTGTGTAAATTTGCAATAACATACTACTAGACCATATCTCCAGTCGTTTTTCTCAGACTTTTGATTGAATCATTTTTGTCAGTTTTATGGGCCCTTGAAATTTTGGCTTCAGTGTTAAAGATTGGACTGAGAAATCTAAAAAATTTCTCTAACTGCGCGATGAATTTTTTTCTAAATCAGGCAGTCAACTCACCTTGATACACTTAATGTACAGAGCGAGTGCCATTTTGATTGAATCGATGGAAGTGGGTCTAGTGGGGGCGTTGTACATTGGGTCTTATGGAGAATGGGCAGAATCGCCTGTGGAAGCTAAATGGTTGAAGATAGAGATCAAGTTTGTGTTACTGACATATAGGAAGTAATATATGACCTATATTTTGGCTGTGTTAAAGTTGACCTTAGATGACCTTGAAAGGTCAAACTTGAGGTCAAGCAAAATGTTACAATTTTCAAAGGTTTCTTGGCTTGAAAATATTGAAGATTGGGAACATATGTGCATTGAACACTTACAGGAAGACATGTATGAACTTTCATTGAAACTTCAATGACTTATATCAGCAAAATCGTTACAGATTGAGTGTAGGTCTGTATTGGAGAGGTATAGGAAGTCATGTATGAATTTTCATTTTGTGACCTGCATATTGACCTTCAAAGGTCTAACTTGTCCTAGAGAAAATTCAATGACTTCTGTCACTGAAAAGGTCACAGATGGAGCCAAAGTTTGTGTTACTGGCGTAGGAAGTCACATTTGAGCTTTCATTTGGTGACATTCAGCTTAACTGTTGATGACATTTGAAGGTCAAACTTGACATTATACAATTACAATGACTTGTCTCGCCAAAACGGTCACAGATGGAGTCTAGGTTTGAATTAGAGACATATGGAAAGTATATGAACTTTCATTTGGTGACCTTCGTATTAACCTTCAAAGGTCAAATGTGACGTAGTGAAAATTTAATGACTTGTATCTAAAACGGTCACAGATGGAGCCTAGGTTTGTGTTATTGACATCTAGGAAGTCACATATGAACTTTCATTTGGTGACATTCAACTTGACTGTCAGTGACCTTTGAGGGTCAAACTCGACAGTGAAATTACAATGACTTGCATCAAAATGGTCACAGATTGAGCCAAGGTTTGGATAGAGACATTTATGTTGTAGTAAGTTTGCTGACCACAACTTGACATTCTGTGTACTTTTAAAGTTCACAATTGATATATTGAATACATATTGACATATATAATGAGTTGTATCACCAGAACTGCTTCAGAGCTTAGGACTGTATTACAGAAGGTCTTGTAAATGTATGTGAAATTTTATTTAGTGACCTTGAGATTGATTTTCATTGATTTAAATGTCAAACTTCACATGAAATTTGTATAACTTCTATCATCGCTGTAAGACTGCTTGCCAGTAAGCTACAGGATCCTTGGTCCTATTTTTTTTTCTATTTTTGCTTATTTGTCATATTTAAAATTTTCAGATCACCCACGTGAATGGGAAAAATAGGAAAGCTGTCCTCCACCAGCTGACGGGTTTACTTCAAAGCAAGTTGACTGTTAGCCAGGCTTTCTTAGTGTGAGCTGTCTTGACAAACACTAAACTCGCAATGAGAGATACCGTTAGTTACAGTGGCAGGTTAAAAGTTGAAAACCCGGTCTTTGAGGCTCAACATACCTCGCTCACCCTCTAATCTCGCTTTGTAGTACACCCCTAAGCTGACCTGTGGGCGATTACACACTTGCATGCACATGCACACATGTATGTGCTTGATTGTGTTTGTATGAATTTGTGTGCCTTTTTCAGCTTGGATCTCAACCTGCTGCAAACCCTCAGAAGAGCTTAGTCACTTTGAAAAAAGATCCAACCGACTGTTTGAAAAATGCCTAGTTCACCTCCGCCTAGGGAGGTGTATGTTTTTGCTGGCGTTGGTTGGTTTGTTTGTCTGTCTGTTTGCAGCATATCTAAAAAATGGCAGCATAGATTTTTACCAAACTTTGCAGAATGTTACAGTATCACAAGAGGAACAAGTGATTAAATTTTGGCATATCTAGGCCAAAGAACAGTTGAGATATAGGCCAAAGTTCAAATCCAGCTATGCTGGCAGAGATTTGAAGTCTTTCCAATGGGCCATATTTCCAATCGGCGTGCTTTTGGGCTTTTCTGCTACCTGGCGGTGGAATGCAGCAATCTCGTTTTCACCTCTAACAGCAAAAGATGAAAAGTTTACAAATTGTAATTTCCATCTAGGTAACCTTAGGTTATTTGATAAAACAGGGATTGAATTTGACACAGGGCTTCTACTGCCCTGTAAAGCCAGTCTAATAACTAGTGAGACATTTGAATTGGTACTATGCAGACACTTTTGGAGAAAATTCATAAATCTCTTCTGTAAGAGTACATCGAAAGTATAACTATCCATGATATAGGGAAGCACATTACAGTGGGTCATCGGATGAAGGCCTAATTTACGAACAGCCTTCCTCCAGGCCATATGAATCAAATGCACCTCATTACTGCTAAGATCCCACAACTGGGAGCCATAAAAAGATGTACAAAAAGACTGAAACAGTTTACATTTCATCTCAAATTTACAGTGATAAAACCTAGATAACAGCACATTCACTCTTCTATTAAGATCAGCAACAGTTCTAGCAATATTTTCACCATTACTATTTCGCCCAATTATGTGACCCAAGTGAGTAGCAGACTTTCCTGCTCTTATATCATACCCTGAAAGCTCACCTCCACCCTGTCGTGGTTCCTGTCCCCTGTTGAATCAAAGAACAGTAACTGACATTTTTCAGGATTCATACTTATCTTATACTCTCTAGAGAAGATATTCGCCACTCCTAGTAGACATCTAAGCGCCATCTTTGTTGGGCATAATTAAATATCCTCCTCCTAAGCAATGCTCCAACAAAGGTAGTACCTATGCTACAACCAAAGCCAGATTTGGACAACCTAAGTAAAAATTCATCCAAGTATACTGAAAACAAGGTCGGGGACAATACGCCCCCCTGCTGAACATTGTTTGAAGAGGTAAAAAATTCTGAATGATAATCCAGTCAGCATACTCTAATTTTCTGATTTGTATAAATATAGGGAAGTAACCTGCATACTAATGGACAAAGTCCCTTACCGATTAGCAGTTTAAACAGGGCTGTGTATTCCACTCTATCGAATGCTTTACTAGCATCCAATAACATTGCATAGACTTGACCACCACCATTGAGGTAATATTGTATTGCTTCATTCACCACATAGGTACACTGTGTGGTCGATACTCCCCTCTTGAAACCAAATTGCAAATCTGACGTTGCTGGTACACCCTCACATTTTTTCAAAACAACCATTTCTAGAAGCTTTCACACCGGACTGCTAAGTGCAATGCCTCTATAATTACTTGAGTCATTGAATGACTTTCTCGCGTTTTTAGGTATGGGGATTATAGTACACAGCAAAAGATCAGAAGGGACACAACCATGCTGCAACATGCATGTGAAAAGTATGGAATACATAACCTTAAGTCTCAGCGTACCTTGTTTCAGGTGACTGGTGGATAACCCCTGATAGCCGTCATCCTTGCCATGCTTCAGTAAACCCATAGCTATTTGGATATCCTCAACACTAATGTGGTGAACACTTGAGCATTGACTTTCAGTTGAGCAACACTGCGAGGCAATACCTCTATCGATTTGAGCAAAAATGTCCTCCTTATTATTACATTGCACAGAATTGTACAAATCACAATATTGCCAAGCAAAGAGGTCACCAATGGCCTGTTTTCCTACCTTTCCATCCACATTGTGTGGTAGACATTTAGAATTACAATTTGTTTTCTTAACCTCGGACCAAAAATCCCAACTTTTATTTTCTAGCAGAACTGGCCATTCTCTGTGCTATACACTTATTTTTATTCTTTCTAACTGTTTTAATAGCTAAATGGTACCTGGCAGTACTTCTAATTTCAGTAATCAAACCATATCTTGGAGAACCATTTGATTTCCACAATGCGTGCCAAAATAAGGCTTGTCTCTTATATTCAGAAATCATGTCATTCCAACCTGGAATAGCCTTTTCTTTAGATTTACATGTAGGCACTGTATGTGCAGAGCACTAGAAAACAAACATGCCTCAGTGATTTTATCACATATTGATTGAATACATTCATTGTGATTGTTGCAGTGCACATCCCCACAATGAACCAAATGTACTTGGGAGATAATTAGATGCATTACAGAACCTTGGTCTTGTTTGTCCTCCATCCTCAGGACAGACTGTTCACTCTGTTAGAGCCTCACAAGCAAAAGCAGTCCTTTCTTTGCTGACAATTGCTGATATAAAGAGCAGATAGTAAAGCTGGCTCTCTCTAAAATTACACCTTTAAAGCCCCCTAATTGCAGCGCTGACTCTTGTTTTTCAGATTTCAATGTCACCCATGATGGGAAACCTATGAACTGTGTTGCATGAAAGGTGCAATACAGCATTAGAAATTACATTGGGTTGAAAGAAAGTGAGAAATTGCACTTTCCTTTGCTTCGTTCCTCAACTAATTTTAAGCAATCAAAGAGAGAGACTCATTTTCTCTGGATTGATCACATCCCTTTGACAATGTACTAATGCAATAGGGTTTCTAAATGAGACATTGATTCACGCAAACCAGTCCACCAGCCAATTCTTACCTTACTCAATACAATCAAGACCACAATCACAATCTAGCTTATCCCTACCCACTGCTGCCCTGCCTATCCCAGCCCAAGCATGCCCAGCCTTGCCCTCCTTGCAATCCTTTAATGTCTGGCTGGACCCTTTGATAAGGTTTTGAGTCCTTCATTGCCTTTTTTTTTTGTTAGCTGTGGTATATTGTGGGTTAATCTAGGCCTGATTTTTGCTCATAACAAACTGTATTCTGGTGTTCGAGTTTAAACTTACAATTTGCAAAATACAGTTTGTGGGCTTGCAATTACGTGTTGTATAGTGTTTATGCTTATCTGTGAAACATATAGCAGTGTTGTGGACCCATGGAGGGTATACTGGCATTCCATAGTTTTTATTTACTTAATAAATTTTGACTTTATTAAATAAATTATATATTTATGTAATAAAGTCAATTTATTAAGTCAATTAAAACTTTGAAATACCAGTATACCCTCCATGGGTAGTCGTGGGTAGTATTCATTTGAAAAAAAAAAATTGACCAAAGATATTGATAATGTTAGAAATTGCAATGAGTTGCATATATTTAATATTTAAAGAATCGCTGAATTCTTCTACTAAATAATAAGTAATAATATCTTTCCTATGACTAAAACCTGATAATGACAGCGGTAATGAGGCTACAATATGAGACTGTATAGATGGAAATCATCTGAATAATTAATTAGGGTAGAAATGAATTTTCCTCAGCATTCCATCTACCTTTGTCATTTTCTTTACGAATCGGCATTAAAGGCAGTAGGTCTATGTACTGTTCTTAGAATAGTCAGCCTGTACCATTTTATCAACATTTCATGAATGCATGAATGCTAACTAAACATAAATTGGCCAGTCATTCAACTGATTTATCTTGCGGAATCGTGCCTTGCAAAACCTTCTGATAGCATGTCTCTGGTGGCCTAATAATACTGTATTTGATAAATAATTGTTATTCTTCTAAGAGCAAATAATAAGATACTCTTTAGGCAAGACTACAGCTATAATTACAGCTATAATACTAATACTACTAATAATAATAACGGCAACAACAATAATAATCACTAGGCTTTAGCCTGATGCGGCTTTTCCAAACTGCAAAATAAAAGGGGAAAATATACCCAACTAATTAGGCCCTGCCTCTGGAATGCTGCATGCGAGAGACTGAAGGCCTTTAATTTGGACAAAACAAAAGGCACCTACTAAAAACCTCATTAATCTCTCTGATCCAGTATTTTGCCATAGTGAAATTTTTTTGATTCCTACAGATTTCAGATGCTGATAAAACAAGCCAAACAATAAAATGACTTTGCTCGCAGCATCTGTAGTTTTTCTCGTAGTTCTCATAGCAGAATCTTAGTGCAGATCTGTAATTTTGTGGAATGCATGTAGCCTGCATTTTTCTTTTGTTTTTTTTTCTTTTTTTTTTATTCTTTTCTTGGTTTAAAAGGCTTTTATGTGAAAGTATTGTGTTGAAGAATTTCCTTGCGAGACAGCCTACTTTTTCTTACAAATCCAGCATAATACCTCATCCAAATCCGCTGGCTAAACCATGTCCTCTGACTCAAAGCCAAAATATGCACAAAGAGGAGATTTGTGGCATATGCTGTCGAATCAAATAATGTGATTCTGCTAGCAGCGACTGTATGGGCATTACCACGCCAGAGAAGTGTGTTCGCAGAAAGCACTTATAAGTAAAATCCAGTTCCTACTGTTTACTATACGTTTCTGCCTTATGTCTGTGTATTATATATTTAGTTGTCATTAGAGGCCCGAGATATCACCAGTGCTAAAAAGTAGAAAGAATAATCAAACACAAAAAAGAAGTCCCCTGTAGGTTTGAATGACTGGAATAAAAAGTGGAGGATTGTCACTGATGAAATTAAAGAATTAATTGGCTTCTAATTGGTGAAAGTGTGGACGCGTGGTCTCTAAAAAATATCAATTTGGTTGGTAGTGACTGACAAATTTAAACGCATAAAAAAAAGTTCAGCAAACTTATTTGAACCCTGTTCAGGGTTTCCCACAGAAAATTGGTTAGTCAAGGTGGTGACCGGGGGCAACAGCTAGTATTTATTTACTCTTTCTAAATAAAAAAAGCAGTTAAAGTGCAATAACAAAGTGACAAAGCCAACAGTCTTGTAACTTTATTACAAAGTTTTTATAGTGTAACACTTGCTTGTACACAGTGTTTTTATATCCTTACCGTAAGAGCTGACCTGGAAATATCAAGATCAAATAAAAACACACAATCTAACCAAAATTCATGCTACATGCAAGAACACAGCCAAAATTATCAAAAAAAAAAAAAAAAAAGATTGAAATGGGCGTGAAATGCGCACAACCATCCCTAAGGGACACGAAAATTAATGTAAGAACGGAAAATGTATTTATCTGTTTTGACTTCAATTCCAAAAAATGATTTGCGGTTGTGGTTATATTTGGGGAGAGGAGAACGGTATTATGTACGGAAGCGCATTGCATTCACAGGATAAAAAAAAATACACCTTATCTCGTAATTACGAGATCTTGAGAAAAGATTAATGCTACGTTCACCGTGTTCTGTGTGATATGGCCAACCTGAATATTTCAGGTCCACAGCCCACTCTGGGTCCCACCCACTACCTCAATATTTAGAGGACTGGGGCTGGGGCTGTGGAGGAGGCAGGGGGTGGAGGAGGAGGAGGTGGTGCAGACTGTAAAGTAGGCTGGTGTTCTGACAATTTGTGCCACCTTGTCAAAAAATTCTACCGTAATGCAAAGCGATCTTAAAATTTTTGTTTTCACCTAAATATTGCAATATGAATTAGTTCACAGTATTAACTTTGTTATTTGTTAGCTTATTATAACATAAGCCGATGTTATAATAAGTTGAGTAAGTTTGTTTAAAGATATATGCGGCATGCCATTATCACCCAATCTCTACGTTTTATGGAAAACCCAGCGTCTACAAGCAAATATGTATACGCTTACAGGTTGAACGGTGCACCGAAAAAAGACATATATTTATTATATTTGAACATGCTTGAGATGTGAGCGAAGAATTGGAGCCCAAGATTTTAGGTTTGCACAAGCGCAGAACCTCAAGGTAGCATATTTTGATAGGTAGCAAAACTTGACAGAACACCGGCTTCTTTGAATAAAGTGCCCTGATATTTTTGACTGCTTTTTCCCATCCATTACTGTACACTGGAGAAAACCACGTGCAATTGTCAAACATAGCAGAAAGCCACACACAAACACATTGGTAGCCTTGATAAGAAACTAAACAAATTGCCCATCTTAATGAAACAGAATATGTGGCAAGCAGTTGATAGGAAACACTATTCAGATGTTCAGTTTAGATGAATCTTACCTCCACATGTCCTTCCCATGACGACGACAGGTTATTGTATATCCAGATAATTAGCTTCTTCCTGTTACAAAAAAAATTTTTTAGCGCGGCAGTAGGTGATAGATGGCGCGGTAACATATTTAACGAACAGATGCCGGCCGCTTTTCGGCCTCATCGTGATGCTGCCTTATATTAGTGTCTATGCATGCATGGATGCAGCAGAATTTTTATTTATTTTTTTTTTTTTCGGGGCGACGTAGTCAAGGCGGAGGGCATTGTTGTCAAGGCGGCCGCCCTCAATATAAAGCACTGCAGGAAAACCCTGCTGTTGGTTCACACTCTTTAATTCTGCCATTCAAAATGTGTATTCTTTTTTCAAATATTTGCAGTATTGGGCAGCTTTCATCCTACATGGCAAACAGCTACACTACTGGCCAGAAGTTTGGAAGCACGGCCAATACAGCTCAAAAATTTGGGAGCAACTTCAAGTTTCTGGGCACAATGCCTTTCTTTAAAACCAGTTTGAAATCTATGATTTTGGGATGTATTTACTGCATGATTAGAGTTTTCTCTCATTGATATGCATTATTTTCCTCTTTTTACCTTTAGGTTCTGTATGCATTGATGTTACCAGACCATTGCTGAATAAATGTTAACAAAAGAAAGGGATTTGTTTTTGGGTTGAGAAGATTTGCAAGAGTCACAACATCAGTGAAAAAATAAAAAACAAATCAAAGTTAGCCTTATTCACTTTATGTCATGGTTTACAGCCCACCGGATGCCAATGGCAATCTGGCGGGCAATAGGACCATGTGCCTAGTAATATGGGCCTTATCATTTGAGTAAAAATGTATTCTGATAAGTGACTCTTTATATAATAATCATGTCTATTTTTTTGCAAACTATGCCAATGAAACTATGATCTTTTTTTACTTAAATGAATCAGTTGTGGCCCTATCTAGCGCACTAACATTCATAAAGATCAAGTTTGGTTTAAAAATTTCATGCAAATGTTGCTCGGTTTTCTTGCCTCTGTGAAGGAGTCACTTGCGATGCAAGAGAGACCACCACAACCCTGGATTGATTTTATCTGCACTGTGGCTGACTGTTGCTGGCATTCTCACGAGAGCAGCGCATAATCGGCTTCATAGAGCTGTTTGCAAAATGGACAGAAATCTAACTTGTTACATGGGCGTGACGATTAAGTGGGAAAGACGATGGTACCTGGTTAGAGACTTGTCGTCACGGTCGGCTGAGCAGCTCATGTATACATATTATTGGTAAATATAGTCCAGTACAAGGCTTGCCATATGTTCTCTGCATGAGTCTAACCTTGTGTTAATACACCATGCAGCTCAATAGCTACATGTATTGTAATATTATGTAGCCTTACCAGGTCAGATACCGGCCTTTGTAAACACTGGTCACTGGCAATGAAAACAGCCAAACGGAAAAAAAGCCCAAATTATGAACCCCAGAAATGTGCAATTACGGCAAGAACAATCCTAAATACAAAACCCAAAACCAGTGAAGTTGGCACGTTATGTAAATCGTAGATAAAAACAGAAGACAATCATTTGCAAATCCTTTTCAACCTATATTCAATTGAATACATTGCAAAGACAAGATGTTTAATGTATAAACTGAGGAACTTTATTATTTTTTTGCAAATAATCATTAACTTAGAATTTAAAGGCAGCAACACATTGCAAAAAAGTTGGCACAGTGGCCTTTTTACCACTGTGTTACATCGCTTTCCTTTTAACGACACTCAGTAAACGTTTGGGAACTGAGGAGATCAATTTTTGAAGCTTTTCAGGTCGAACTCTTTCCCATTCTTGCTTGATGTACAGCTTAAGTTGTTCAACAGTCCGGGGTCTCTGTTGTTGTATTTTACGCTTCATAATGCGCCACACATTTTCAATGGGAGACAGGTCTGGACTATAGGCAGGCCAGTCTAGTACCTGTACTCTTTTACTACGAAGCCATGCTGTTGTAACACTAGCAGAATGTGGCTTGGCATTGTCTTGCTGAAATAAGCAGGGGTGTCAATGAAAAAGATGTTGCTTGGATGGCAACATATGTTGCTCCAAAACCTGTATGTACCTTTCAGCATTAACGGTGCCTTCACATATGTGTAAGTTGCCCATGCCTTGGGCACTAATACACCCCCATACCATCACAGATGCTGGCTTTTGAACTTTGCGCCTATAACAGTCCGGATGGTTCTTTTCCTCTTTGGTCCGGAGAACATGACGTCCACAGTTTCCAAAAACAATTTGAAATGTGGACTCGTCAGACCACAGAACACTTATCCCCTTTGCATCAGTCCATCTTAGATGAGCTTGGGCCCAGCGAAGCCGGCGGCGTTTCTGGGTGCTGTTTGTAAATGGCTTTCGCTTTGCATTGTAGAGTTTTAACTTGCACTTGCAGATGTAGCGACGAACTGTAGTTACTGACAGTAGTTTTCCGAAGTGCTCCTGAGCCCATGTGGTGATTTCCTTTACACACTGATGTTGGTTTTTGATGCAGTACTGCCTGAGGGAGCGAAGGTCACGAGCATTCAATGTTGGTTTTCGGCCTTGTCGCTTACGTGCAGTGATTTCTCCAGATTCTCTGAACCTTTTGACGATATTACGGACCGTAGATGATGAAATCCCTAAATTTCTTGCAATAGCTCGTTGAGGAATGTTGTTTTTAAACTGTTCGACAATCAGCTCACGCATTTGTTCACCAAGTGGTGACCCTCGCCCCATCCTTGTTTGTGAATGACTGAGCATTTCAGGGAAGCTGCTTTTATACCCAATCATGGCACCCACCTGTTCCCAATTAGCCCGTTCACCTGCGGGATGTTCCAAATAAGTGTTTAATGAGCATTCCTCAACTCTCTCAGTCTTTTTTGCCACTTGTGCCAGCTTTTTTGAAACATATTGCAGGCATCAAATTCCAAATGAGCTAATATTTGCAAAAAATTACAAAGATTACCTGTCCGAACATTAAGTAACTTGTCTTTGCAGTGTATTCAATTGAATATAGGTTGAAAAGGATTTGCAAATCATTGTATTCCGTTTTTATTTACGATTTACACAACGTGCCAACTTCACTGGTTTTGGGTTTTGTATTGATATTCATGGGTGTACAGCAAGCTTAAATTAACCATTTCACTTCGAGATGGCACTCTTATATTTGCATTTCTGACATGAACCAGTACCGTCAAAAGCACAATGTTATTAAATTTCCAACCAACACTTTTCCAATAGGCTACTTTAAGATTCCGTGTTGTGGTATTTTGTGTCAAGAAAATTGGTATATAGTTTGTACTGTATATTCTGTAATATGTTTTTCACTCATTTAGGATACATAATGCAGAATCACCGACATGGAGTCACTTCGTCTTTCACTTCTCGAACCTTTACATCAGTTCACACATTCCACTTGCTATTTCATACGCCAACCCAGTGTTCTAGTGCCGGCTGCACACTGTGCGATTTCAGCAATCTTCTACATTTTAATGCAAACCACACTGTGCGACATGGATCTAGTAAACTTGGGTACGACATCCAAGTTTGATGTATGGAGACTGACCGGTGATCACACCTACTGAATCGCAGGCAAAGACGCATGTCAATATACCAGGAACACGTCAACACCTTGCGTCATCCAGACTACTTCTGGATGGTAACAGCTCGAGGACACATCGTATAAACAATTCTGCTGCCACAACTCAACAAGAGTTTCTTCTTTGTTTGAGTCACAAACACCACTTCTTGCTTGTTTCACTTCCATGGTGGGAGCGTACCCTGTATTTAGGTTTAGAACCAGTTTCGCGTTGATCAGTACATCATTTCATGCTGCATTCCTATCGGTTGGTTAGTGGAAATAGGCGTAGACGCTGTCACTCTGAGATGGTTTTCCCAGATTTCTGACTCTGTCAGTCTTTTGTCCCAGGCTTTCATTACTCGCAAGACCATGACAACGGCCATCGCTGAACCTCTCTCACAATGCGACGTGGGACCACTGTTTTGGACCCATGACCAAAGACATTGCTGCGATTCTTGAACAATGGACATCTTTTGTCTGGAACAGCTCAAAATTGCAAAGTGTATACCGGGCATAAGTCTTTGCAGCTTTGTTGGGTCTTGTGAGATGTCTCGATGTACTGAACTTAGAGGTATGCTTAATTTTTTTGCTAATTTTTTTCTCAATTAATTTCTGCTTGAATTCGGATATTTTTGTAGTCCTAATATAAATGGTAATATTGTGCGGTAATATCACCCTTAGAGGAAGACACTCCGTCACTGTAAGCCGATCCCCCTTGGTGAAAACTCAGTTAGCCATAGTTACTAACCTGATAGGATGTCAAAAAAATACCATTAGCTAACTGGTTAATCTTTCGTCTTATCTTGAACAGTATGTTACTCTGCTCTGGGTTATGGGAGGGATACTGTCAGTTTGTGATAACCGTTCATTTAACCACACACCTCCTACTAACCATCCAGGACCTCAACAGTTGCTTTATGAGAAAAACACAGTGGCAGCTGACCTGCACTTGTTTTGGAGGAATTGTCTGCACCTTCCAAAAACGGCAGCATGAGTTGCATAGAAGCGTATTTGTGCAGTGCTCATAATTGGACATTCCAGATTCGTATGAGATGATACATGCGATTACAAAACTCTGGATTTGATGTGCAGATGTGCAGTACCATCTTTTAAAAGGGGCTTGAACTCTGCCTAACCTGGACAGAAGTAGGTCTCGATGTTCAACTCTGCAAGAACTCAAGTGCATCAGTGTCTCTAGCTTGAGACACTGATACCTCCCAGGCCCTCAGCTGGTGCCTTCATTAAGTAGGACCAGACGCACTTTGCTGACCCTGATGTTTGCTTTGTTTTTCTCGTCTGTGCTGTGACCTACGGGGCTGTGCTAGGTCATGTTCAGTCGTTGGGGTTTTGTTTGTTTTGTTTTTGTCGTTATGGCTATTCATTGTGGATGAGATCATGTTTATTATGTGTGAGTTGACTGGGTTTTTTGAGTAAATTTACATAGGTCATGATCTGTTTGGTCTTTGTGGCTCAGGCTTAAGACAATACAAGGGGGTGGTGTGGCAGAATTCGCTGGGCAGTATGATTACTCTTCCCCTGCTTCTGTTAGTTCAGTATTATCATATGAAATGGAGCCTTTCAAATTCCTCTGAAGGAATGAGTCTGCTACACCTTGCCTGTTGCTTAGCAACCCTAAGTCTCATACCTCGTTGTCCTGTCCCTGTAATAGGAAGTCACTGGCAGATGGGAGAGGGGCTGTTTGCTTTGGGGGGAGTGTGTGATATTAAAGCCAAAATTCAGAGGGCTTCATTTCACACATTTTTACGGTCAGGATCAGTGAAATCTGGCCAGACATGCAGTTGTGATTGCAGTCTGTGATGGTGGAGGCTCCCTGCGGACATTAATCGCGCCTTTGTTCTCCTGAGACTCGTTACTGAATAACTCAGGTGCTGTTTGATTAGCTCCTCACTGAGTGTCCTCATCCTGCTTTTACTTGAGGTGGCAGTCAGAGACTGGAGAAACAACAGCATTGTTCTGCTGTCATGAGGGGGAAAAAAACTGAACGCATGACTCCTGATAAAATGTGCCCACCATTTGGCTGATCAGTGGGCTGTGTTTCTGAGGATTTAAATGTGCTCTCAAACAGACTTCTAAAATTTATTTATTTATTTCATGTAACCTTCATTTTACTGGGAATAAATCCCACTGATATACAAAATCTCCTTTTCAAGGGAGGCCTGGCCAAGGTGAAGATTTCACACAGAAAACGGCAACAGACAACGTCAAGCAAAAACAAAAAGAGTAATACATGAACAGGTTTTAGCAGTGAAACATGTGCAAACGCTGGTTAAGCAAGCCCTAATTTAGGTTTGAAAAACATGTTAACTTGCGCAATGATATTTCAAATATTAGCTTTGTTGTGTGGAATATTGTACCTTTGATGTGATAAACAGCTTCACATTAGATTTTCTGGTCTATAGGTGCAAAGGACCAGCACGGAGAGAAACGGACACCATGGACACATTTGTGGACTCGGCCTGGTACTATTTCAGATACACGGATCCGCACAACGCACACAGGTGAAGAGTGCCAGCGCAGTTCCTTCCCACTTGCTTTCTCACTGCTTCACACGCACACTCTGCCTGTTTCTGTCGCTCTTTCGCCTCTGTCCTCTCTCTCACTTTCTCTCACACTCCTTGGCTCTCTGTCCCTTGCCATCTGACTGCTTTTCCATGGGTTTCTCCATTTCACACCGTGCCTCTCCCCCTCTCTCTCTCTTTGCCTACTGTCAGGTGTGAAGTATTTTTGGGGGATGGTTTTCACAAGCTGAGAGCTGATGAACGTTATTACATGAGAAAATCAGTCGTCGGATATGGTTTTATGCAGGCTGCGTCGTTTGGAAATTTCAGAATCCCAATGACACTGGAAATACAATGACACATCCCTTTCCAACAGACACATGCACACATGCATAGAATCTGACTGCTGGGATTGCAAACTATTAACTTTTGATGGATGTTATGATCTTTTCAGCTTTTTTACAGAAGAGATTAATTTAGTGAAAATCCCTTACGGAAAAACCAGCTTTTGAAGCTAATGTTTTTAAAGATGGATAGATAATTCTGGAGCAGGAAAGACAATCTTTTTTGTCCCCTGTCTGCAACAAAGGCTATTTTTAGCCGCATTATGGTGGGGGCGGAGGGCGGATTAGGTCCTGAGAAGCTTGGTTCTCATTTAGGCAGCTCAGTATTATTCATTTTTATTACATTATTACCCCGCAGAGCCGACGCCTGTGATGGGGCTTGTTTGGAGAGCTTTGAGCCAGTTTCTGGTTGTGCGTTGACTGTTGTGTCTCAGGGAGCTGAGTATTTCTCTGGGGGTAAGAGAGCATTAGATGTTTGCGCATATGAGTGTCTTTTATTGCTTTAAAGCCAATCTGCCAGTGCAAAGCAGGTGTGAAACTTCTCGGTGGAATTTCACAGCTGATCCAGGGCTCAGAATCTCAGTCAGCTGGTCTTATGACCACCGCCTCCGCTCAACTGTGAACCAGAATGTGAGAGACTGAAGTCCTTAGTCTGACAGTGGCAGCTGTAAACGGCTCAATTTTTTTCTAGTCACAGGCTTCAAGATACAAAATCAGTTTTCTGCTACCAGGAAACAAAACATGATGCATTTTAAATCTGAAAGTACAAATTAAAAGTATTACCGAAAATATACATTACTATCAGCACTCTCATGCTTGGAAATATTGATTATCTCTAAATAATAACTAATACATTTACAGTAATTTGTTGCACTATTTCACTTTGGCCATGCCAATGAATTACTCTTGATTTTAATTGCTGAAGTTAAGTGTTCAGATCTCTGGGGGAAAATAAACATCTTTATCAGATTCCATTCTGAACTCCTTTTCCATTCAATATTCATATTTTTTGATCAATTCCTTTTTCCTGTTCCTCTAGTCATTGGAACAAAGAAGACTTTCGCTGCGAACATGCAGTATTTTTTGCCAGACTTATTTTTGAAATCGTTTATTATCCTATTGTGCTCCAGGCCACATTTCCTGAGTCCAGACCATCAGTTAGTGCATTAATCCTGGGAGTGCTGTTATACAATAATACTGTGATGCTGAGTACCTTCTTCTTTTTTACATGGCTGGCCCCTAGTGGTGGACCTGATTAAGGCTTTAGACAGGATGCCAGAAATTGCAGTGTTAGGTTTGTCATTACTTTGTGCGTCTTCGTTTTCTCCTAGGCCCTTTGACCGTGCTCGGGCTGATCATTGGATGCCAGTGGATGTGTACATCGGTGGGAAGGAACATGCAGTCATGCATTTGTACTATGCTCGCTTCCTTAGCCACTTCTGTCATGACCAAAACCTGGTTACGCACAGGTAATATACCCATATATAGTGCTATGTACTTCCGTATTAGTATTCTTCACCTGTACAGTGCGAGGTATTCAGATATTACTTGTGTATAGTGTTTTTTATTTAGCTATCATACATGTGTACAGTGTCATGTACTGTATTTAGGAATAATTTAACCGTACAGCGCTGTTTTCTGGTGTGATACATTTGTATTCTGCTACATATCGTGGTGTTATACATCTGTGAAGTGCTGTGCATTCTGTTATAATGTACTTGCACAGTGCTGTGTGTTTTTGTATAATACACTCTGTCATTGGCAGAGTGCCGAAGATAATCACAGATATTCAGCATAACAGCAATATCGCGACAGGGCTTGCTGTTATAATGAATATCTGTGACGATCTTCGGCACTCTGCCTATGGCCTTGCAGCAACGACCGAATCACAGTCACATTTTCACGTTGTGGAGAAATGATGAATTAAAAATTCTAAACGATCTTAGAAACATAGCACTGAAAAAATATGCAAAAATATGTTATAATCATATATTGTATTATTATATATTATTATAAATATTGTAATATGATATAATACATAAAATATATACAAATGCAAAATTTGGGATCGTTTTTTCTTTGTGGTGTTCATATAGTAGATAACAAGGAATTTTGTCTGTCTGCCAACACAAGTTTGTCCGACTGATTTCTCAAAAACCCCTTATCAGATTATTATCAAATTGCAGTCATGCATTCTACACTTCATGGAGAGGTGCAATGCCCAGTTTCGATTTTTTCAAAAATTAATTATGCTTTCCATAGTTTGAACTTACCACTGCAAAAGTCCTACCCATTTCTCAAAAACTGATTATCCGGTTGTTTTCAAATTTCAGTGATGCATTCTATACTTCATGTTGAGGCGCAGTGCCAATTTAAATGAAAATATGCCATAATGTCTTTAGTGCTCAAGGGTCAGGGGTATTGGTGAGCTATGCTCACTTTTTCACTTGTCTTGCACTGTTTTATGCTTATGCCTGTGTATGCATTCATTTTGTTGAATATGTCTGACCATCTGCAGGGAGCCTTTCCAAAAGCTCTTGGTCCAAGGTCTGATTAAAGGTCAGACGTTTAGACTTGCGGAGACTGGGCAGTATTTGAAGCGAGAGGATATTGATTTTTCAGGTGAGTTGGACAGTAAAGGAGCTTGGCTAGTCAGTTGGATCAATCTTTGTTCATCTTTAGACCTCATTAGGGACGTAAAAGCTTTTTTTTCATTCCTATATTTTCTAAATTTCTAATTTTCAAATGTGAAGCTTTTAATCTGTTGAAGTGTATATATTTAACTGAATGGCTTGGTGAATCCGGTGTTTTGAGAATGGATGTAGAGGTTGATAATTTTTCCGTAATTATGGAGCAGGCGGGTTATGAGTGCATATAAACTCAAATATGCTGTCGTAAAAACCACAAAAGGGAGCTTAGTCGACCTCACCCCTTTTTCTCCTACTGTAACTTGGGCTTTTGAATTTGAGTTGCTAGGCAACTCTGTAAATAGTGGCTCTGAAGTTATGGTGTGGTGTTATTTGTGGGGAGAGACTGGGCTGCCAGCCAGTCACCAGCCACGCGGGGTGCTTCCTGTCAGGAGAATTTGAGGAAGCTCCCACAAATGAGTTGTAATTATTTGCATTTGTTTGAGTAAACAAATTACACACAGAAAGGCACAACCTCCCGGATACCATTTGTTGGATTCTACTTTAAGACTGTTCACTTAAATGTGACCAAAACCAATGATAACATGGAAATCAGTCAGTGAGAACAGACTCATCGGTCATGCAAAGGGTAATGTCACTGGCTAAATAAACTCATGCGGCAAGCAGTTTTGTTTTTTTTTTTTTTTGAAGGTTGTGAAGGGTGAAGCACTGTACTATTGTGTTTGCTAAGCAGTGGTTAAAAATGATTTTGTTGTGTTGTAATGTTTGGAAAAGGCCACTAGGTGGAAACAGCTGTGCTTTCAGTATAAATGTCAAGTGCAACGCCAGGGTTTTCAAGAGGGCTGCAGCCACTTCCTGGAGATCTGTTTGCATATTCCAGATCCTGTCTCATTTATTTATCTTGACTTATACATCCATTGGTACAACCAGTGCATATACACATGTGCACACACAAAACGCGCTCTGTACTTGTATACTTTATGGTCTGTGAAGTGAAATATTCTTTCAAGCCTGAATAAAGCTTGATTGAGTTGAAACAGGCTGGAGGAAAGATAGAAGGTAGACTGTAGATGGAGAGTGGGTGCGCTGCTTCTAGGCACAGAGGGTATGAACGGCTTGTAATGCGGAATAAGTTACAATGGGAAAATGTAATAGAGTACAAAGCGCCTTTGCAATAAGCAGGGACTCTGTAAAAACCTCCACTAGGACTTCAAGAGTGTAGATTTTAGCATGATTTCTTAGTATGCATGTCCCCACCTCTTTTCATTGGTCACCCCTCAATACCCACTAGGGCCGGAGCCGATGCAGGCAGGCAGTGGGAAGAAGCTGCAGGTGACCTGGGAAAAGATGAGCAAATCCAAGCACAATGGGCTGGACCCACAGGAGGTGGTGCACCAATACGGCATTGACACTGTGCGCCTCTACATCCTGTATGCTGCACCTCCTGAACAGGATATCCTGTGGGATGTTAAGAGTGAGCCTCCTCTCAGTTGTTGCCAAAATCGTTACCTCCAACCCCCTCCCATGGCCCATGAGTCCAGTTGGAAAATCTCTCCAGCGTAATGCTGAAAACTTTTGCATTACGTTTCATTGGTGTGATGTAATATGGCCCTTGTGAATGATGTTGCCTGTCCCTAGTGTCTCATGTAATGCACGGTCTCTGCAGCGGACGCCCTCCCTGGCGTGCTGAGATGGCAGGCTCGCTTGTGGGGTCTGGTGAGTAAGTTCAGGACGGCACGACAGATGGGCCCTGCCCCCAACCCTGCTCTCCTCAGCAAGAAGGAACGAGCAGCAGCCAGGAAGATCTGGGAGTACAAGAACTACTCGGTGGCTCAGGTAACACCCTATTTATGCTGCTACATTAACCGCATTACTTCATACTGCTGACCCTGTTCCTCGCACAAAATTTATCTGCTTACCTTGTACATCACATTATATTTGTCTGCTGACCACGGTCATTACATTACATTTGTCTGCTTACCTTGTTCATTACATTAAATTCATCTACTCGCCATGCTTTTCACAGACATTAAGTCTGCTTACCTTGTGCATCACATTACATTTGTTCACTCACCCTGAATATCGACTTTGAGTCAATAAATTGCGATATGTTAGAGGGGTGGTTCCCCAAAACATGTAGAATATTTTTTGATTTTTTTACTTCAGGATGTTGATTCCATAACCAGTTGATGATAAGTTGCAAAAATATTTGTCTTTAGATTTTATTACTGCATAGAAAAAGGTTCCACAAAGTTTTGTTTCTGAAATTGATTCATTGAAGTTTATTGACAAGAAAGATCTGGCTATTATTCTGATTTCAAGTCTGATTCTGCTACCAATTATAATAAAAGTTAATGTCATGATTGGGAAAGATCTAATCACTGTGTCATTCAGAGGTTATATATACAGTTACATTCATGGCTGTATCAGCATAAATGGTCAATGTCAATATGACTATAGAGTCTGCCTGGATTTGCTGGATCAGCTTGCAACTATAAATTAGTCTGGAGCCTCTTAGCTCCTTTTTGATTTACAAGGGGCTTTATCAATGTACCATCATCATCATCATCATCATCATCAATGTTCTTTCTCTTTTTGGCAACGAGCAGGGCCAGTTGGTGAATGAAACCTTCAACAAGTTCTGTCGGAAGTTTTGAAAACACATCTTTTTGTGTCGCCTGCGAAGCATAGCAGCACATAGGGATCACTTTGTCCGGCGTCTGTCTGTCTGTGTCCGGTAGTCACACTTTCAGTTGGTAGTCACACTTTCACATAAGCTTTGCAGGCGACACATGTGTTCACCTGAACACTCTAGTTTATTAAATAAAGCACTAACTGCAGTTTTTTGTTCTTCTTGTAGAAAATATAGTTTGTTTCTCTCTAGTTTTTGTAATATTTTTGCAATTGCAGATTCCATAGATCGTTGAACATCAGCGCCAGCCATCTTGATAATATATGTAAATACTCTCACGTCATCATATCAAAAAACTATATATTCAGTAAACAGCTGTGATTGGCCCTTCCAGAAGTTGGTTGGATGGAAATCTGCCTGAATGAGAAGGGGACCAGACACATCTGAGCAAACAAAACATGAGCTCGCAGATTCGTCTGGTTCCCAGGCTTCTTAACTGTCGCTTACATACAACACGAGAAGCAGAGGACGGTAAATATAAAAGCACAAGTAACATTCAATGGTTGTCATAGTTACAATTTTCTGTGGTCTACTTAAATCCACCAAAATAGATACTTGCTCCGTTAATTAAGTGTATGTAGAATAAAGCATAAACTTTCGACTGTCACTACAGAATAAGAGCTTAGGTGCTTGTGTGAAAATGAGAATGTAAACATTCCTATTCCTCCAAAATATTGGAAGTCATTTAAAAAGTTGTCTAATTTTGAATAATATCTGTGCATTCCTTTTGAATGTGTGATTATTTTAAAGTTGTTTTCTTGACACACTGATGTCGAACTGGCCTTCAGTCAGCATGTTATGTATTTGTCCTGAGTTTGGTACCAGGCCATGTGCACGATCTGTTTACTGCAGTGTGCAGTGATGATTATACACTTGAATCAATGAAGATGAATCTGAAACCAAGTACTATTCAAATATTAATTTCATGTAATATTGAATCATATAGATGAAAATAAGTAAATGGATAAAAATGTACTGTATAGTGAAAACCAAAAATAATAGTGTCTTTTTGAGAGAAAAAGTCAGTGTCTAGTGTGGCCACCCCTTGTTGTGATTACAGCATGTAATCTTTCAGGCATAGTTTTCAAGTATTTCTTATTTCCTCCCTCATTGAACCAAACCATGTGGTTTGAAGTTCATTCCAATGAGATTCTTTCAATGTTACAACAAATTTGCGCGATCGGATTAAGGCCTGGACTTTGAGCAGGCCAAGTCATAACTTTTATGGCACCAGATGTTTCCTTCTGACTGAGATAATTCCTGCACAACTTCGAAGTGTGTTTAGGGTCATTATCTTGTTTAAAATAAAATCCCTGACTAGCCTCTTTCCAGATGGCAATCTGTGCCTCACGGGGATGCTGTCATACTTCCTTTGATCCATGATTCCATCGATTTTAATGAGATCTCCGGCTCCTTTCGAGCAGACTACCCCAAACCATAGTATTACCTCTTCCATGTTTTACTGAAGGGGTTTAACAGTCATTTTTGAAACTTTCTCCACGGAGTAGAGAAGTTCTGCGTTTAGGTGCATAATTTTCAAAATTTGATTTATCGGTCTTAAGGACTTTTTCCTAGTCCACTGATGTCCAATCCTTGAATTCCTTAGCAAACTAAAGTCTTTCTTTGATATTTCCAGCTCTTGGCAGCAATATGACCAATCAGACCATTTTCTCACAGGTGTCTGGAAATAGTAGATCTTGATACTTTCATCTCTTCACTTCTGGCACTATTAATAACATTACCGAGTTGTTGTGCTGTCAAGCGCCATTGTTTTTTTTTTGTAACTTGTCATGCACAGATAACGAACATCAGAGACACTTAACTTCTGTGTTGTGCAACACAGAAGTTAAGTGGCTCTGTTGCCACTTGTTCTCAGTGAAATGGTCTCTTTGAAATGCTCAATGCTGCTTCTTACAGTGCCATGGCAGCTCTTAACATCTTCAGCATCATGTAAGGCTACAATGCTGCCACAGAATCTCAGAGAGCTCCTTCTGTTGTGCCATCATGTTTAACACTGAGATGCTGCTCAAAGTTCATGACTTGTTATATACTGGAACAACTGACCATCAGAGGTAATTTTGCAGAATGATGTTGCCTCAAACCAGTTTAAACGATTTTTTTGCATCAATAATCATGGAGTGAGCCTTCAAACATGCATTGAGGCTGTGCAAGAGTAAAGAAAAAATACTATCTGCTAACTTTTCAATAGTTATAAAAAAAAATGAATGTTTTCAGAGTTGTTGTTTGTTACCAATATTTTTACCTCCGTAAACTTGTGGGAATTTTTTTTGTTGTTCTTATCGCCTACAATAGTATTTTCAGTACATTTTCATCAAAAAAATACAGAGAAATAATATATTAAAACCCCTTTTAGTTGAAAGTGGTGGCGTATAATCGCCAACGCATACTGCTGTATATCAGGTTCTCTTAATCCCAGGGTTATAGTAGCCAGCTACTAACACTGTCCTCATGAGAACTCTTGGGTTGTATTTTTTTTTGGTTGTCTTGTGATCTTCAGAAAAAGGGGGTGAACTCGCATCTCTGGCTGACAGCTGATGGCACTGGGCCATTGACTGTGAGCATTAGCATCTAGATCAACAGCTGCTCTCAGACTCCAGAGGATTGGTGCATGGATTCCTGGCCTTTATCAACAAGGATGTCCATATTCCTAATGACTGTGCTGAAGAATGCTGGCACGAGCAGGAAGAGCAGTGAAGACTGAGGGTTTGTTGTTTTCCGCACAGGTCACCAATCACTTCACAGAGGACTTCCTGCTGAACGCGGCCATCTCCCGCCTCATGGGCCTCACCAATGCCCTATCCGTGAGTCTGTGTGGGCACCGTATGTCCATAACAAAACATTGTACACAATGGCAAAATTAATGAAGAGATGGATAGGAGAATAGCAGGGGGGGGATTGAAAGAGAGATGGGAAGGGGGAGAAAACGAAGGCCTGCCTCCTGCTATATATCATCATTCACCTGGTATTTGTGGATTTGTGTATTATGTTTTTACGTGCAGGCATACTGTATATGCCGTTTTTGTGATTGATCTCATTCCTCTGCCTATGGAGTTCTTGATCCCATTCCATCTGCACAGCCCTATATTGTATGTTTAGTTTCTGCGGTCTATTTGTAAGATCTGCTTGTCATTGGTGTGCTGTTTTATCTTGTCTTGTATTATCTTGTTTTCTACTTCGGTCTTGCTTTTACTGTTGTTTGCACTTGTGTTCACATGTTGTGAAGGAAGTGTTTGTCCTATTTTCAGTTTTTTTAATGGCATGTTACGGTGTCCCCCCCCAGAACGCCTCTTCCCGATTGGTAGAGCACAGTGTGGAGTTTGAGGAAGCTCTGTCTGCTCTTTGTGTGATGGTCGCACCCCTGGCTCCGCACCTGGCTTCTGAGCTGTGGGCCGGTGAGTCACGCCCTCAGGAAAGATGGACTGTCTAAGGAAAAGAAGTGTATAGGAAGAGTGATGGGACGGGGAGGAACAGAAAGAGAGCCATAATGGACTGCCTCGGGGCAAAATCATTTCTGTTCCCTGAAATAGCTTGATGTATGAGTCTTCTGGCAACTCTGCCAGTAAATCCGTAGGCATTAATATGAGTTGGTACCCACCCCCACCCCCACCCCTTTGCAACTGTCACAGCTTCCATTCCTCTGGGAATCCATTCCTCAAGATTTCTGTGTGTGTCTGTGGGAATTTTTGCTAATCCATCCAGAATAGCATTTATGAGATCAGGCACTGATATTGGATGAGAAGGCCTGGCTTGCAATCTCATTTCTAGGTCATCCCAAAGCGTTATTCCACTGGGTTGAGGTCAGGGCTTTGCACTGGCCAGTCAGGTTCCTCCACACCAAACTCACCAAACCATGGCTTCATGGACATTGCTTTGTACACTGGGGCACAGTCATGCTGGAACAGAGAGGGCCCTTCTCCAAACTGTTCCCACAGAGTTTGAAGCACAGAATTATCCAAAATTTCTGATATTTTGAAGCATTAAGATTTCTCTTCATTGGAACTGAAGGGGCCTTGCCCAACTCTAAAAAACAACCCCATACCATCATCCCTCCTCCACCATATTTTCCATTTGTAGCAAATGGAGTCAGGCAGGTGGTGTTCTCCTCGCATGCACCAAACCCAGACTCATCCACCAGAGTGCCAGATAAACAAGAGTGGTTTGTCACTCCACAGAACCCATTTCCACTGCCCCAGAGTCATGGTGGCATGCTTCACACCACTGCTACCGATGCTAGGCATAGTGTTTGGTGATGCAAGGCTTGAATGCCGCTGCCTGTTGATTTTGGGAGTGATTTAGCTTTGTGGGGTCCGGGATACACATCAACCAGCGGGCGACTGACTGTCTGTAATGGCTGAACAATCATTTGCATAAAATGTTAGTATTTGCAAAGGCATTGTTGCTCCACGGACGAAGTCGGCTACTATGGATTCATGCGTGTCGTCTCCGGCGCCACTGTGTTTGCGTCCATGGACACTTTCTTGAGGACACTCTACAGGCTGTAAGTTTATACGGATTACTTTCATATTTGGTATGGGCATGTGCTATACGTCACTTAGGACATCTATCAATTTTGGTTGCCACGGGGACAATATTGGCTGAATAATATGCAAATTAGTTGCAAAACAGAGATATTTCCTTGACAGTATTGGCCGCATAATGTGCACATTTGTGCTGAAACATGCATTCTTCCTTGTGGACGCTGTACAGGCTGTAATTTTTTACCAATTGCTTTTATATATGGTATGGACATGTGTTACACTTCACTTATGACACCTATTGATTTTGGTTGCCATGGTGACAATATTAGCCAAATAATGAGAACATTAC
Source organism: Gymnothorax reevesii (assembly GCA_029721435.1). Classification (NCBI taxonomy): domain Eukaryota; kingdom Metazoa; phylum Chordata; class Actinopteri; order Anguilliformes; family Muraenidae; genus Gymnothorax; species Gymnothorax reevesii. Next base: position 32,486,396 of record CM056573.1, read on the forward strand.
CAGCAAAACAGAGATTTTCTTGTGGACGCAGCACACGCTGCAATTTGTGGCCGATAACTTTCATATTTGGTACGGACATGTGTTATACTTCACTTATGACACCTATCGATCTTGGTTGCCATGGCGACAGTATTGGCCGAATAATACGCAAATTTGTGGCCAAACATAGAGATTTCTTTGTGGACGCAGTACAGGCTGCAATTTTGGACTGATTACTTTCATACTTGGTATGGACATGTGTTATACTTCACTTCTGACGCTTGTAAATTTTGGTTGCCATGCGGACAGTAACGGCCGAATAATGCGCACAAAAGGGGAGAAGCGGGCTTTCTGGGGCTACGCCCATGCGGTAGCAGCCGACTGGACTGTCTAGTTTATTTTCAATTATATATATTGTTTCATAGTTTATCTAATTTTTTATAATTATTACTGCAAAAGCATCCTCTAGCCTGATTAAATATCTTCATTGAGCTTGTAATGATTCTACCGGGGACAGTAGGAGACTTGTTTAATCTCTCAAAGATGTGTACAAGTCAGCGTTATGGAATGTGTGTCCACAGGATACAGTCTGATAAAAGCTGGCTGATGTCATTAAGTAAACTGTAATTCGTGTAAAAAAAAAAAAATGTTCTTTTCTATAAATATAAAACGGTTTCATTTTATGAGAATACCCCAGAAATTTTAGGTCCACTTTGTTGATTAAGCATCTAATCACAATTTTTTTTTTGGTTTGTGCAGAAACTCATTGTAAACTGAGGGCAAAAAGAGACAGGAAAAATTCTAACAATCTTGTTATTTCTTACCATTGTAGGACACCTTACTCTTTTAAAGTCTCTGTTAAACTCAAGAAAAATGAGTCTACATCAGCTAGGGGAATTTTTCTTTAATCTTCCAATAAACTGCGGTGAGGCCAGCTTATAATAAGTGATAGTGAGTGCAGACATTATGATGTCAGCATTCTAATCAGCCCAAAATACAGTCAGTATTTTAACAGTGACACAACTTTCATAATTTTGGCTCGATATGCCACCGCAGTGGATTTGAAATTAAACAGTCTTGAAGTGGAGCTTAAATATAAAGGTTTTTACCCCCCAGCTGACAAAAGTCGTGGAGGGGTATTGTCGTGGCGAGCGGCGTTCGTCCGTCTCTCTGTAAACTTTTCGTTTCCACAGGATTGCTGAAAAACGCCTTGGCCAAATGTCCTAATTTTTTTGTGGTATGTTGGGGATGGTTAGAGGAAGCTCCCTATCCATTTTTGTCCCGCTCCAAAAATCAATATGGCCGCCAATAAGCCACAAGCCTGAGAGGTCCTGCTCTTTTTAAATTACAGTAGGAACTGTGTTGGAATTGTGACTTCATCTATCTGTAGGGTGTTTTTCCACAGCTGTAATAACATTTTTGGATGTTCTATGGGGAATCTAATCTGGTGGTCTTGTGTTTTGATGCTCAACAATAGTTTACATCTTATGGTTGACCTTTTATATTTAGTACGGTGAAATCCTCGCATGATTTTTGACTTTCGCACCAATATGCTTACCTCCTGGAGGGTGATTTCGGTCTGGCCAACTGGTACGAGGGAAATTTTCTTCAGCAGGGAAAAAATTTTGAGTCATCTCCCCCCAGTGTTCTGTGGTCTTCTAGGCTATTTGGTATTCCTGAGCTTACCTGTCCATTCCATTTTAAGAATGTACTAATTGCTGATTGGCTACACTACTGAGACCTACGGTCTCTCCAATGGATTTATTTTGATTTCTCTGCCTTGTGATGGCTTTTTTCATTGGCAGCGACAGCTTTATAGTGCAATAATGAATAAAATGAACCTGGCTATTGAACAAGTATGCATTCCAATGCTCAGTTACTTTTGTTCCCAATTACTGTAGTGTAAAGATATTGATTGACTTATAATTTACCCTTCTGTAAGTCTCGCTCCCCTTAGTTACTGCTGCTATGTCTCTGAAGCTTTCGCACCCGGCATGTTAATCTATGGTGTTTTCGATGATAAACAAGAGCAAAATTCCAAAGGAAATACTTGCTAATTTCTGGAATGAAGGTTCTGCTATATCAAACCGAAGCAAGAGGAAGGATTACTATATGCTTTTAAGGGCTATAATTACAATGTTATTTATCTGCGGAGTTTTTGTGCCTAAAGTGAACATAACATTAAAATTGAGGGAAAAACTCACTGGTCCCATTGCAAACGTAAGGCAAGGCACCCCACATCTTGACAATTCCTGTTCAGGACAAACATATACAATATACACTAACAGCTAACACAGCTACACTAACACTAACTGGTGTTCCTCACTTATGATGGCGTTTTCTCAGTTCCCGTTTCCTCAGTTCTTGATTTCATGCATGCTGTTCTTATTTTAGTCTCTACCATTAAAGTCTTTGCTTTGTGTGTGTGTGTGTGTGTGTGTGTGTGTGTGTGTGTGTGTGTGTGTGTGTGTGTGTCTGTCTGTCTGTCTGTGTGTGTGTGTGTGTGTGTGTGTGTGTGTGTGTGTGTGCGCGTGTGGGGGTGGGGTGGGAGGTATTGTTTTAGTATTTATATTGCTGTGAAGCACTTTGTGTTGCACTCTGTTTGTATGAAAAGTGCAATATAAATAAAGATTGATTGATTAACAGTTGAAGTTTGCAGGCGGGATGAGCCGATCAAAGTCCTTGATTTAGTGACCAGGTTTGCTTGGAGTAAGCGGTGAACCCTCCAAAAAAAAAAAATAGCCCTTTGACGATGTTAACATAATGCTACATCACCTATTCACTGCAATGCATAATACATTGTACTGATATTTTTTTTTCCCCAGGAGTTGCTCAATTACCAATGCATTATTTGCTCGGAAATGTAAAAAAGTATGACACCGCCCTCTAAACTTTGAGAATATCTGGCTGCTGTCTGACATAAATGTTCCATAGGTGTATTGTTGTGGCATTTTCACTTGTTCTGAAAACTTAACAGGCCTGCTTTGCCTAGGCGCTGTTGCCATCGAAGGATTAGTCAGTGGCCATTTAAATAAAGGGTTTAGCGAAGGGTCAGTTGCTTCAGTTAGCTGAGCATTGTTACCACTAAAAATCTTGCTTGTAGGGCACCACCTGCTTGAGAAATAACAACCTCATTATTACTCTGGGACCTGTAAATAAGGGTTGGTGTTACTGCACACAGGATATATGTAGACACATGGTTATCACGCACAGGACACGTTGTCTCTTACACAAGTGGGAGGATCGGAAGTCCATATCCTTCCTGAGGGCCTTGTTCCTAATTTTACTGTGTGAGTTACAGCTTGTGGATAAATGTGTGTGAGGCTTTCAGCGAGCCCACGAGTTGAGAAACAATGAACTGAATACATGACCCAGTCAGTACACATCTTTCTTTGAACACTGAGCAGACCTATTAATAGCTGGTTGCTCAGTACATATATATCATGTTATCCATGGAAACATTATCATATGACTTGTAGAAAATATGTAACATGCCTGTCTGAGTTGGAAGCTGATCCCTGCGTGCAGTTCTGTATGTTCCAGAAGTGTCTCTCTCCCTTCAGGTGTTTCCCGGGTGCAGAACAGCCTGTGTCCTGGTCGGGAGGGGAATGCCCTGCAGCAACCCTGGCCCAGTGTGGACTCAGAGTACTTGAAGACCCCTGATACTTTAGAGGTTACTGTACTGGTGAGGGCCCTTCTCACTTGCTGCACACACAGTGCATAATCAGTACACAACTCACAGGCATGGTTTACTCACTAAATGCTGTCAAGACATGACTACATATCCTCATTACACTCAATCTGGATACTGTACACATTCAGGAACCATTCACTGCATTCACTTGCACTGCACATTGTGTGAAATCATGCATGATTTTTCTGCCCTGTAGATCAATAATAAGGCACATGGGACAGTGACTGTTCTTCGGGAGGTTTCCCAGGATGCAGAAGTGGTGAAGGACCTGGTCCTGCAAAGCGCACTCGGTGTGCAACACCTTCGTCAGTGCACCATCAAAAAGGCCATTCTGTCCCCAAGGACCGCTCTCATTAACTTCCTGGTGGAGGATTGAGAACGTGCCGGTGCTGATCATCGTTGAACAAACTGCTCATTATGAAGAACACTGGCAACGGGAACAGTGCATAATGTCTTTTCATTTTTTCATTCAGATAAATGGAAAATCAGACTGTGACTCAAGATATTGCCTCCAAAGTTTAAGAGAAAGTCTGTTCCGTCAGGTACAAGGGGCTGTCTTACCAAAAAAACAAGACTTGAAAATGTATAAATTCATTCAGAGAGATGACTGTATGGCTTACACAGTGAGGAATGAAATTGTAAAGGGAAGGCAACAGCCAACCAGGATCCACAGTAGAATTTACTGTGGTAAAATCTGCATAGAAGCCTTCTTTTTAACAGATATTATAAGGGCCAAGATGATGTGTTCAGCCATCCATCAGGGCTGACACAGTGGCATGAGTGTCCCGCTTTGAGTGGGCTCAACTGTTGGTGAACATGTCTGGTCCATCTCCCTTTTTTCCCCTACTGCTGTCATCCTGCCAGGCTATTTCCGTCTGTTCTGCAGTGCTGAACTGTGCTTCCGAGGGCCTTGTTCCTCATACCTCCATGAGGCTCCTGATTACCTCCAGCACACACTTAGCACTCTCTTTCACTCCTGGCCCTGGTAGCAGAGAGTTGCAGAATGTTTTTTATTGGATGTCTCTGGGATTTTGGGCATGGATCAAATTCTTTCTCTCTTATGTAACTGATTAAAACATTTCACACCTTTTGGTTTAGTACAGCCAAGACTGCAGCTGCCCACTGTGTAAATGAATCAGCCGTGCCTTCTTTTCAGCAGTAAAGTTGAGCATGTCAAATTGAGCAGTATTTGGACGTGCTGCTTTTGTTTAAGAGGGTGGGGCTAAATTAGGCATGCAGGCCAGTGCCTTGAGAGCCCCTTTGTGTTCTGCATGAATTCCAGATCTTGGCAGCAGTTCTGCTTAGGCCTGGAAGAGGAGTCTCTCTTGGCCAACCTGTCACTGCTCATCTACAGAGCTGCAGTCAAGCTGGCATGATGTTAGCAGTACTTTTTCCACTCCTTGATGCATATCTGGGCAGTATGTTCACTGGCGCTGGCATATTTACATACAGTCTGAAATGTAAGTATTTAGACCCTGAAACAATTTCTATCATTTTGGCTCCATAAATCTATAGACAGCTGATTTGTATATGGATTGGTTCTGAGCTCATCAATGCACTCTTTCTTTTTCAGAATGTACCTAATAGTGGATATGGTGACATCTAATGTATTTTCCATCTTTCTAATGGATTTGTTTTGATTTTTTTGCCTAATGATGGGTTGCTTCATTGGCAGTAACAGCCCTTTGGACTTCATACTTAAAGTTGGCATCAACAGATTCCAAGTGATAGTGCCACACCTGAGATTAATTCTAGACCTTTAATGTGCTTGGTCGTAAATTAAGAAATGAGAGAATTTAACACACCAGATCATGGAATAGCAGAGCAGCCAATTGTCCAATTGATTTTGGTTCCTCAAAAATGGGAACGAGTATAAAAAGTGCTGTAGTTTCTACAGCATTCAACCAATTGGGCTTCCAAATGCAAACGGCTTCCAATAAAATCTGGTTCTTCCGGATCTAGAATCCAGAATATGATCTGGATCACTTCCAAAATTTAATTAACTCTGGCTTGGACTACCACCTACCATCCTACCAATTTTTATGCCAATGGGTTTATAATTTTTTTTGAGTCATCCTGTTAACAGACAGACAAACAAACAGGAATGAAATCATGACCTCCTTGGCGTAGGTTATTACGCTGTATGTTGGTGTCATGACTAAAACATGAATATGATAGGCAAGTCTGTCCACTGACTTGGTTATCATTTTTGATGTCTGACAAATGAAGTGCAGGTTCTCCTTATTTTCTATGAGTCCAGAGAACTTTATTTCTATAATGGGGAAAACCATGCTGTTGTAAGAGATCAGCTAGCTGCTGTGCCACCAAATGACAACCTGGTCTTAGAGTTGCTAGTTAGTGTGAATGCATTGCTCCTGAGTCAACACTTTTGAAACCATCAAGGTGCACTGTTGCTTTGCGGTCGTTTGTGCTGTCTACCATCACCAAGGTAGTTGTCCATTGCAAATTATTTATTTCGAAATTTTACCACTAAACTATTTTGCTGAAAAGCCTCTGATTTTTATTCAAGTTCTTCTGTCTTTAACTCATCTTTCTGTGCACACTCAGCACGCCCAGCGCTCTGCATCTTTCAGTATAGAGTTATTGACCCCATACTAAGTTCACATTGTGACTCATAACAAAATGAAAAATGTTTTCATCAATTTTGTTTGAAGTTAATATTATATCATCTCAAAATATCTGACTTGGAAAACAAGAAGACATCACCACTATCGACCAGCCACAATGGAATTCCATTTTCGAACCCATTGAAGGTCATCATGAGTAATACCATATTCATTTCAGTAAAATACACTGCCCGGCCAAAAAGTCATCTCCTGGATTGAACTAAGCAAATAGCTACGAGCCTTCCACTGGATTAGTACTGCAGTGATTGATAAGTAAGCTGACAACAAGTTATTTAACCCTAACTTATGCAGTGAGTAGCTTCTCATCTTTTAAGCAGCCATGTTGGAAGACATATTCTGTGGTCTTGGAAATGATTTTGCTATTTCAGAGGGGTGAGATTATTAGCCTGCATCAAGAAAAGAAAATGACTACCAGATCACTGAAACTACTAGAATCGGGTTAAGAACTGCCCAACGCATTATTAAAAGCTGATCAGATAATGGTGAACCACCAGCGTAGTAGAAGGAATTGGTTGGGGAAAAAATCTTGAATGATCGTAATTGGTGATTATCAAAACACTTGGTCAAGTCTCGTCCTTCAAAATCAACACTAGAACTCATGGCTATGTTTAATTGTGATAGTAAGAGAAGTCCTACTCATGCAATTTGACGAGAACTTCCAGGATTGGGACTAAACAGCTGTGTGGCCACAAGAAAGCCACTTGTTCGTGAAACTAATTAGCAGAGTTGGGTCCAAGTACTTTTTAGAATTGTATGCAAGCATTTTTTTACATACCACAGTGCTTGTTTTTGTATCTGAGTACTACCTAATAATGCCTAATATTGGGCATTAGGCCTAATATTAGGCCTCATGCCTAATAATCAATCAATCTCTGTCAGCACTTTGGAGACAGATTGGTCAAGAACTTTGAAAAGTACTTGAATACAAGTACAAGTACTTTAGGCCTTAATAGGAAGTACTCCGATACAAGTGCAAGCACTTTGGTATTTAAAAAAAATACTTTCATCCAATTTATGGAAGTACTTGAACCCAACTCTGCTAATTTGGGGGGGGGGGATTCTCATTTTCTGAGGACCTTAAAGATTTGACTGTGCAATGTCGTCATGTAGTCTGATAAGTCCAGATTTACCCACTTCCAGACCAATGGGTGCATCAGGATAGAACAAGAAACCCATGAAGCGATGCACCCCTCATGCACACTGTACAACCCTCTGAAGGCAAATGTTATGACCCGGAGTTGCTTCAATTTATCAGGTCTTCGCTCAGCAACATTATGAAGCAATGATATTAAGTTAGCGGATTACTGGAACATACTAAATGATCAGGATAGCCAATCAACGGATTTCTTAAACCCTTACAGCGTAGGCATAGTCCAGGAAGAAAATGGCAAGATTCATTGTGGTTTAATTGTGAGAGTGGTTTAGCATACTTGAGGAATCATTTTCACACATGAATTGGCCACCATGGAGTCTTGACCTTAACCACTTGAAAGTCTTTGGGATGGGCTGGAGAAGGCTTTATGGAGTGGTTTGACTTCCTGCCATAATCATTACAAGATCTCAGCCAAAAATTGATGCAAAACTGCTTGAAAGTAAATGTAGTAATAACAATGCATAAGATTGTCAAAACAATGCTGGGACGAATGTATGCCGTGATCAAAGCGGTTCAACTGAATATTAAGAGAGTGTGACTGTTTTTTTAGCCCGGGCATTGTAGTTACTGAAAAAACTTGTCCTTACTTATGGGGATGAAAGAACGGATGGATTGAAAAGCTACATGGTCATATTTCTCACATCAACTTGGACCAGGGGAGAGTAAAACTGGTTTACAGTAGTATTCAGGTCTGTTACTCAATTTCCCATACCGCCTCTGTTGGTAGTGGTCTGGATAAACCAGTTTTGCCTATTGGGCTAATCTAGAATTAATTTCAAAGCATACAAATTTTGACAATTTATGCCCTGTCAGTATGCCTTCTTACCTGTGGATAAATTTATTCAAATTTTGAAGTTGATGAAAATAAGATTTCCAGCCAGCGGGCTTCATTACGACAGCTCACAGTGTTAATGTTGAGGTCTTACTTTTTGACATTAGCAAACGTGATAAAAAGGGATGCACCCCGCTGCTGAAAATCTAGCTTGTTAACTTGAAAGACCCAGTATTGCTGGCATCCTAAGTTAATTTAATTTCTTCATTATTGCTTAATTATCCTGCTATCTTGCAAGGCTCTGTCAGGTTTTAAATTATGTGTTTTGCATGCTTCCAGTATTATTAGGGTGATTGTTTATAGTATTTTAGGTTGAGATTATCTGGCCAGCATGCTTTGCCATGCTGCTTGTTCGGTGTGAATAATGCAGTGTTTGGCTGTTTATAGCTATATAACCCAGGTATTTTAACTTTACCCAACAGTCATTCAGATGATTTGACAAGGTTTCTCATTGTCAGTAATGCTCTTCCTTTTCAACTAGTTTGTTTGTCCTCCACCACCCAACGGGCAGGTTTTGGGACTATTGATGTATGCTGTGTTCTTTCTACTGGATCCATTACTCTGAATCTACAACATATGTAGCAGCCATGTTATTTTACTCTGCCTTTATGACCTGTACCAGAGATTCATATCTGTTAGCCTTTTTTTGTGACCTCTGATGTACTAGCAATGACCTCTATCACTGTTTTTTATGTCTGGACCAGGGGCCCAATGCATGAAGACTGTAAATTTCACACTTTAAGATGGTGCACTAACAAAACTGGAAAAGTTAATACACTAAAGTACCTCCACATGTATCAAAACATGCACACACCAGATGCTGTACACTTTTTCTTAATACTTCCCAATTTACGTGAAATTAAGAGCACATGCACAAGCCTCCTGCCCCGCCCTGGTTCCCTCCACAAATGACATGCAAATGACTATAAATGACTATGTCCAAGAGTACAATAAGAACAATGGTTAAACAACATACTGCGAGGAAAAAGAAAAATAGGACCAAGGGTCTTGTAGCTTACCAGCAAGCAATCTTATAGTGATGATGCAAGTTATGAAAATTTTATGTGAAGTTTGACCTTCGAATCATTGAAGGTCAATGTCAAGGTCACTAAATAGTTCACATACATTAATAAGACCTCCTGTAATTACAATACTAAGCTCTGAAGCAATGTTAGTGATACAAGTCATTTAAAATTCAATATGTCAGTTGTGAACTTTAAAGGTCACAGAAGGTCAAGTTGAGGTCAGCAGATGGACTTCCTGTATTACTTTCTAAATGTCTCCAATACAAACCTTTGCTCCATCTGTGACCATTTTGGCAATACAAGTCATTTTAGTTGTTTGATGTCTGGTTTGAGCTTCAAAAGTCACCAACAGTCAAGGTGAATGTCACCAAATGAAAGTTCATGTGTGACTTCCTTTAAGTCTGTGATACAAACTTAGGCTCTTTCTGTGACTTTTTTAGTGACTCGGTCAACTTTAACCTTCGAAGGTCAATATGAATGTCACCAAATGAAAGTTCATATATGACTTCCTATATGTCTCCAATAAAAACCTAAGCTCTACCTGTAATAATAATAATAATAAGGCATCAATTTTATATAGCGCTTTCTGGGCACTCAAAGACGCTTCACAATGGATACATTATTCATTCATTCTCACAAATTCGCGCTCTGATGGTGGTAAACTACATTTTTGTAGCCACAGCTGCCCTGGGGCAGACTGTCAGTACGCGCCTATGGTCCTTCCGACCACCACCAAACATTCACACACGGCCATACAGGAGTGTTCCTCTATTGCATGTTTTGTGGGTGGGGGAAACCGGAGTACCCGGAGGAAACCCACACGAACACGGGGAGAACATGCTAACTCCACGCAGAAAGGCCCCAGGCCAGATTCGAAAGTTCTTGCTGTGAGGCAGTAGAGCTAACCACTGTGCCACCGTGCCGCCAACTATCTGTAATAGTTTTGATGCTAGAAGTCATTGAAATTACACTATGTGATGTTTGACCTTCCAAAGTCAAGTTCTAGGCTACCAAATGAAAGTTCAAGTATGAATTCCTGTAAGTCTTCAATACATATATGTTCCCAATCTTCAATATTTTCAAGCCAAGTAGCCTTTGAAAATTGTAACATTTTGCTTGACCTCAGGTTTGACATTTCAAGGTCGTCTGAAGCCAACTTTAACACAGCCAAAATATAGGACATATAAGACTTCCTATATGTCACTAATACAAACTTAGTCTCCATCTGCAACCATTACTTTCCACAGGCAGTTTTGCTCCAAAATCTCCATAAGACCCAATGTTAAAGTACAGCGCCACCACTAGAACCACTTCCATAGATTCAATCAAAATGGCACTCGCACTGTACATGAAGTGTATCAAGGTGAGTTGATTGCCAGATTTAGAAAAAAGTTGTCAGACAGTTTTTGAGAAATAATTTTTTTGAAATTTCAAGTCCTATCTTTTAACATTGTAAATATTTTTCTTGACCTCAGGTTTGACCTTTCAAAGTCATCTGAGGTCAACTTTAACGTAGCCATAATACAGGTCATATATGACTTCCTATGTGTGGATAATACAAAATTTACCTCTGTCTGCAACCATTTGGCCTCTACAGGCCATCTTGCGTATTCATGAATTACAGCGCCCCCACTAGATTCACTTATGTCGATTCAATCAAAATGGCACTCGCACTGTACATTGACGGTTCCAAGCTAAGTTGATTGCCTAATTTAGAAAAAAATTTATTGCGCAGTTTTCGTGAAATATTTTTTTTTACATTTCTCAGACCTATCTTTAACACTCGGGCCAAAATTTCAAGTGCCCATAAAAGGGACAAAAATGATTCAATCAAAAATTTGAAAAAAAAACCATCTCAAGGTATGGTGTAGTATGTTATGGCAAGTTTAAACAAAAATTCATCAGGCCAAAAAAAAGATAAAAGGCAACGGACAATGGACGCCACACCACAACAATAGCTTATCGGCCCATACGGCCGGTAAGCTAAAAATGTCACCATGTGCGAGATTGAAGTCCCGATTTTTGAGGTGGAGGCCAGGAAAAAGATCTTTGATGACCTTGGCTCTGGGATCGACAAGAAGTGAAGGGGGTCATTATCCCCAAAAACAAGCAAAGATTACTATTACTAAGTAAACTAAAAGTAAAAGAAATCAGAAATAAAATTGAGTACTCAACTTCAAAACGAAAGACCAACAAAAAACTACACAACTGTACTGAATTCTTATAAAAATGAAATAAAAATTAAATGAAACAAAAAACTGAACAATGATCAACACTAAAGGTAATGTCATATATTACTGAGATGTGAATCGTCTCATTCAGCCCCAACTTGGAGTCTTTTCCTAACACCACCACTCCCAAGGATAAAGGAATCATGGGTTGAGTTAGATCACTTTGCCACAACATTTGTAATGCACATCTGAGCATCACATGCGACTTGGACATAAATGGAGTGAATATGCTTTCTATTCAGGGTTGGCATACTGCACCTGTTTTTTTAGATCCTCTCTAGTGGAAATTAATAACAGGCTATATTTTTTTATTTTATTTTCAAGTCTCATTGTTGACGACAGTGTGCAAAGCACCTGGCACAAATCAGGCCCCTCCCCCCCTACCTATTGACGTCTATCATGACGTCTTCACTCTAAAAAATAAATAAATACAACCCCAATTCCAAAAAAGTTGGGATGGTGTGCAAATTGTAAATAAAAACAATGCAATGATTTGCAAATCTCATAAACCCATATTTTATTCGTGATAGAACATCAACAACATGTCAGATGTTGAAAGTAAGACATTTTAAGGAGGGGCAACAAAAGGCTGGAAAAGTAAGTGGTACTAATAAAAAACAGCTGCAGGAGAATTTTGCAACTAATTAGGTTGCACATATGTTGTACTTATTGTGACTTCAGATTGCTGGAGCACATGACTCATGGAGATAAAATTCTGGCTGATTTTCCTTGAATGATTAGGTTGAATAGAACCTAAATGCAATGTTACATTACCTAAGTGGTCCTTACTTGGCTCTGACATATTTGCTGGACAAATGGCAAAGAAGCTGAAATTTTTTATTTTTCTCTGGTACAATTCTGAAATTCTGTAGCCTGATAAAACCAGACTCTGCTACTTCGCTTTGCTTTGTGCACAGAGTCTGGACAGTCGTGATTGACAAGTATTTACTTCCTGGTGGGTGGTCGCTTGTCAGAAGTTTAAAATCATTGGTGTACCCGTAAACTAATCACTAACGTTTGGCGATGAGTACTTCCTCTGTAAACACAGTCCTTCATACGAGGAATGCAGCGAAAACAAACTGATCAGTACATTTAAGTTAATACTGTACCCATACATATGCCCATCTACCAAATTTTAGCCTTCTCTCATTCACTTAAAAGAACCGAAGGTGCTCTTTCTGTTCTCCTAACAACAAACAAACTGTTGAGCTATTGTTTATCCTGCCTGTCATGGTTTGGGAGCTTTGAGAGCTGTTTGTTGCTCTCGTCTGGGACGATATTGTTTTGCTCCCTATCAGATTCCTGGTTCAGCTGGCATTGATTGGGGGCGTGGCCCAGACTCTATTTAAGCTCCTCTTTCGCCTCGCTCCTGTTGCTAGAGTGTCAGTTCGTCTTTTGCGCTTTAGCCAGTAAGGTCTCTAGAGAGATATTGTCAGAGACTTAGTTGCTTATCAGGAATAGCGTTAGTGAGCAAGGGAATCTTTGGTTTATTTCCCTTTTCTTTTGTTTTCCTCGAGCTCACCTGTTTTCTACCACGGACGGCGTCAGGTCCGTTGGTAGCGCGAGTCTCGTTATTTTTATCTGTTTTTAGTCTCTCAGCACGCTGTGAGTGTTGCCTTTTATTTCTGGCCACTGCTTTTGCGTCCACTGCCAGTACCCGTTACACCTGCCAATACTGCTGCTATTAAAAAAACATAAGAGACCCGAAACCAACGGCAGAATCTGCAAGAATAACGCATTATTTACATTAGGACGAAATCTGCGTCGGCACAAAAACTGAACTATTAACCATACTTGCGCTAACATCATACCCAACTCGCTATCTAATTTCATAGAGACATATTTTGGCTCGAAGCATTTTGCTGTTTCAGACAGCCATTTCATTCATGGTTAATAACAACATAACCCTGAGACAGCGAAGAGGTCTTGCGACACACAAAAAAAAAAAATGCGGCTTTTAAAAAGTTTGCTGCTAACTTAAATAGTGTGACATTTGCGGGCAATGTAACACTAGAAGCAAGAAGCTAGCTGAGGGGATTTGGCTGTCTCTCACAGAGGTGAACTGGGTGCCTATTTCATATGTTTCATGATGGATATTAAGGAGATATGACAACTTTTCTCAAAACCTGTAGGGAGTAGCGCTAAAACATTATTTCCATTCAAAAAAACTAACCAAACATTCCTTTTGTTGAGGCTTTAAATCACTGATACTGGGGATTTTCTCGAGCGAATCTATGTCCATGGCCATTGTTGATTTCGGAGACTACAATTTCAAACTCAGCGCAGCTTCTACATCATGGCTCATGACCACGCCTTCTGTTCATTGGTTGGCCCGGTGAGTTTTCTGCCGAGGTAAACGAGGCAGAGCTCCGAGTGACCAGACTGAGTAATGAAAGTACAAAGGCTGGCGGAAACAGGCTATAAATTCAGTTCTGTTTATATTTATTGAAGTCTTTTGCCCTTAGTCCTGTTCAGTCACAGCTGTGTTGTGTATTATTATGATATAATGCTTATAATTATCATGATTATGGTTCTTTACTGGAAAGAACAAGAACATATTACATATTTATGTGAGATCTTTTTATAATCAGGATGCATTACTTGAACAATATTTATTTATTACTTGGCAATATTTCATCAAATGTACAATAATATGTAAGCGCACAACATCTGGGTATAAAGATTTTGCATAAGACAAACACAAAAGTCTGAAATATGAAGAACACAGCCAAGGCAGCTTGATGTTCTTTTTGCTATTGACAGCTCCCTGGTTGCTCTGCCCTGTTTAGTCGCAGTCGGAATTCTGAAAGTGTTTATAATGATCTGAATGGCTAATGAGGGGCAGCCGAGGTCATGGACTATCTGACAGTATGACAGCAGTAATTAGCAATACCACGCAGACCGTTATTGACTGAAGGCACTGTAGAACTATGGTAACAGAGTAATATTAACCATTTAAGCTTAGAAACCTAACTACAGTTGATCAATGAGTCACCTCATCTGACTTAATTAACAGCAAGGTGGTTTCAGGCTTCTGAGCCCCCCTCCCTTATCTCAGCTTTTAATGAGGCAGAGACCTGATTCACAAATGGGGGCACCGTTATTTATAAAATTATAATAATCATCATCATCAATTTAATTTAGATAGCACAATCAGTGTGCTTTCGAGAAAGAAGATATGAATGACCGTACAGTGGGCTCCAAAATTACTGGCACCCCTGAAAGGTAATGCATAAACAATACATACAAACTATATAATTATGGAGAAATGGACTATACCTTTTTCTGTAACTTTCAACCTCAGGGACATTTTAGGAAATGCATACAGTCAGGTTCATATGTATTCGAACAGAGGCACGATTTGCATCCTTTTGGTTCTGTGCACCACCACTGTGGACTTGACATGAAATGAATGCAACCGTGTTTTATTCATTGCCCAACATATTTTGGAGATCAAAAGCACAACCCCAATTTTGAAACATGAGCAATGTGAGATTGGAAGCCTCCGCCAAGGATGAACAATCCCCCACTGGTCAACCTCCCTGAAAGAGATGGTCAGTATTTTTGTTACTTTTATTTACCAGGAATGTAAATCATTGCAGCAATAATTTATCGGTAGTTGGAAGTCTCTACCTTTGTAATGTGCTTCACAATAGCAGCATGTGGGCACACCCCAATTTTGTGTGAGTTGAGTCCCTGAATCCAGAAAGAGACCCAGATCCAGATCAGTTTGTGATATTTTCTTGACATTATTGTGGCAATGCCCTCCCAATTTTTCTCATTTTATATTGTGATGCATTTGTGAAGATGTTACTCAAAATATAAATTTTTGCCCTATCTTGCAATGGTGAAGAATTCTTCAAAAAAAAATCCTGGATGTTGATACTGATCGCCCCCAAAATCTAACCACCTCTGCACCGGGCCAAATTTGCATGCAAATCCATTCATAGGTTTTTTTTGTTATAATCCTGCTAACTGTTCAACAGACAAATCAACAAACCGATCACATAACCACCTTAGTTAAAAAAAGGAGTGATTATAGAAGTCCACTTGCCCTGTACTATGCTGAAAACACAACATTTGATTCTTCAACTTGAGAATATGATGTAATTAATGCAGTTGCTTTTTTTAAATATTTGCTCTTTCAAATCTGAAGACTGCCACATAAGGAGACGTTACTGCAGTGGGAATAGGGAACCAATAATGATGTGAAAAGATGAAATAATCAGGTCATGTTAATCAGGTGATGTAACCGTCTTCTAATACAAGACAAGCCTCCAAGAAAAGCCTAGTGCTTCAAGACCAAAGATCGATCCAGGCTCACTAATCTACCAACAGATGCGTAAGCCTACAATACATCGCACTGAGAACAACTAGCCCTTTACAGTGCATAATAAAATTAAAAGAAGATGGAGGGAATCTTGGTTGAATCTTGGTGCATAAAGTGCAAGGTCAACACTCACTTTCTGAATGCATGTGTTCTCCACTGTCATGGTTCTGGTTTTTGGTCATGTTTATGTTCATGTTCTGTGTTCATGATTTTGTCTTATATTTACTCTTTTTGGTTATGGTAATACTCAGGTTTTTAGATCATTCTATTTCTCAGCTCTATTGCACTTTTCTCCCCTTTCTTGTGATCTAGTTGGTTCTGCCCGTCTTCCCTGTCTGCATGCTCACTGACTTCGGGTGATTTAAATGAATTCCGCTGTTTAAAGTATTCCTTCGATTACTTCCTTCGTCTTTCTGTTCTGATTACTAACAAGACTAACATTTGTATTTTGTATCATAGTCTACTTACAAAACTAATCCATGTATATAGATTACTAACTGACTAACGAGCACTCAAGTTAAATCTGGAAAGTTGCACCGCTACTAATTTAGACCAATTCCCTCTCTGCAATCACTCTGTTCTAATCTCCGCCTCTTGCTCAGCTCTCCCAGTCTTCTCCTTAGTTTCAGCGAGATCTCTCGCATGTGCTTTATTACTTTCCTGTGCTCCTTATCTGTGCGCGTAGAACTCTTGGATCGGAGCTGTTTAAATGCCATAGGCTTTCTGTGTGATTTCCGTCCGTGTCTTGGCTTTCGCCTATTTTCGTGGTTAGGGTTTCCCTCATGTGATTCCCCAATTGTAATTAGTCTGATTCAGTTCCCTGCATAGCATGTGACTTCCCCTATGTGTATTTAAGCAGTCTTTTCACTCACAGCCCTTGTCAGAACGTTGATCAATATTTCTTTGTGCAGAGCGCCTTGTATGCCATTGAGTATTGTTTCTCTTCTACTGGATTGTCCAACTTTGATTCTTGCCATTGCCCTTTTTGTATTGTTTTTGACTTTCTGGAATTCAACCCATTTTTGTATGACCACGATTTCTGTTTAGGATGCCCTGTGTATGACCCTTGGCTTTGTTCATCGACTACAACTTTTTGCCTATAGTTTTTTTGCCTCTGCTCATCTATCTTACTGGTTCTGACCCCTGCCTGTCTAGTCGACACTCTTTTTGGATTTTGTATAGTGGCTTGGCAATTCCTGTGTTTTTTGGCTTTGACTCGGACTCCAATAATGGCATACGATTTTTGGATTTCCCTATCTTGCGTGTGGTTCCTGAACGCACTGTCACATCCACTCCCTCAGACGTCATTGTCTGCGGAACCATAATGCAACTATGATGGATATGGCATGGGCTCGCATAAATTTTGCTAAACCTTAGGCAGGACCAAAGCCAAAGCTTTAAAATGCAAAGCCAGTACAACAACATATATAATAATGCAACAATATACAACAACACTGTTCAAAAGCGCAGCCAGCCATCTTCTCTGATGTGCCACATTTTCAGCAATTGAGGTTGAAATTGATAAACTAAAATAATCATTTTATATACTTGATTGCAAATTCTTTTCAGTCAATGAATGCCTGAAATCTGGAACCTACAGGTATCACCTGACACTGGGTTGCATCCCCAGTGATGCTCTCCCAGGCTTCTGCGCTTGTCTTCAGTTCCTGCTGGCCCTTTTGCTCTCAGAAAGGGAAACGCATTCTCAATTTGGTTCAGCTCGGGTGTTTCACTTGGGCATTGTTGAATGTTCCACTTTATTCCTTTTTTTTTGGGGGGGGGAAATTTTCCTTTATTTGAAGGTTATGCAGTGTAGAGGGACAGGAAGGTTGGAGAGAGGAATGGGGGAAGACATGCAGCAAATGATCTAAGCTGGAATCGAACCCAGGTCGCTGCGGGAAAGACACAGTCTTAATGGTACGCGCGCTTAGACTGATGAGCCACTGGGCGCCCCCACTTTATTCCCTTTAAAAGACTTAGGTCGTTCATGGGTGTACTTCAGATCATTGTCCATCTGCACTGTGAAATGTTATCCAGTGCATTTTGAATTATATTGCTGAGTCTATGTGGATAAAATGGCTACTGCTTTTATCACCAGTTGCATCATCACTAAATCCATTGTTCAGGAACTACAGCGTTATAGTTCATCTTTTGTCATATGTCCATATGACATTCTTTCCAAATTGTAACAGCCTTTAAGATATTTCACAGCAACTCTGATCTGGTTATCCTATTTTTTTTTTCAGCTTTCTGATTGAGGTCTTGAGATAAACCCTCTTTTTTTACTCAAGTGAAGTCTTCTCGATTGTTGATACCTCTTGGAGGGTGTTCTTGACATGATCAACAGTTGTGAAGGGTTTTTTCTTTTTTGTTTTTAACCAGGGAAAGAATTCTTCTGGTATGCATGATGATTGTCATCAGTACTCTTGGGCCTTTCGGTATTTCAAGCTCACCAGTTCGTTCATTCTCTCTAAGAATGCACCAAATACACGATTTGGCCTCAGCTGATATTTTAGCCATCAGTTGAGGCCAAATTGCCTATCTCTTATTGGTTTGTTTAAAATTTTCAGCCTATTAATAGTCTGCTTCTCTGTCAGTGTAAGCTCTTTGGACTTCTTATTGAGAGTTAACAGGAATAGATTCCAAATGCCACCCTTATAATCAATGTGAAACTTTTATAATCTTTCTGATAATGAAATAAGAGGGAATGGCACACACCTGGTCATGGAATCGCTGTGCATTATTATACTGTAATGATGTTGAGGTGGGCACAGTAACTTTGTCAATGTTCAAATGTTTAACAACCTGATTGTATTTGGGGTCTACTGTTGATAATGAATGATGAGGATAGTGGGATTTAGGCTAAACTGCTGGACTACTTGAGTACAGGATGCTGTGCAGGTGAAAATTCTTACGGGATAAAACCCGGAACATGTGTCAAAAGTCTGCAATTTTAACGGTTTTTGGACTGGTACAAAATGAGTGACGGGACAATAAAATCACTCAGATGTTGTCATTAAGAAAGATTTGTATTTATGAAGTGAAATTAAGTCTTGCCCATCACCAGTTGCCTCCAGAGTGCTGCTAGCAAGGATGCAGGTCTGCCTGACAGTTCTTCACACTTCACTGGAAATCAATCTCATTAGTCTGAAGTTTGTTGACAACTTAATTGTTCTCTTTCTATTTGTTTGGCATTAACTGGCATAATTTTTCCACACCCTCTGTACTTGTCATATCATATCACAGACTAATACTTGCTTGCAAATTTGTCATCCTTGCATGACGGATACATCTGTCTTCTTTGCCGAAATTCTGTGTAAATTATTTTTTCAAACTATTTTTTTGAGGACACAGAGTTGGGAGAATCATAGATTAAGTAAATAAATTATCGAATGACAAAGTGCAAATATTAGAATGAGTAACCACAAAAGGTGTAACTGCAGTACAAGAAGATATTGTGAGTATGCTAAGGTGTATATACACAAAGATCCAAATATATGCCTACAAATGTAAAGTGGAGACCTTAACAATGAGGAGAGAAAAAGACAAGAACACTATTTTGGTGATTCGTAGCATGGTCCCAATTGTCTATCGTGTTTAACATTATTCAATTTAACAGTGGATCATTAAAGCTGAAGCTGTCAGGTTAAGGCAAATTCATTAATATAGCATGCTTAACAACAGCCAGTGCT
Organism: Gymnothorax reevesii; assembly: GCA_029721435.1. Classification (NCBI taxonomy): domain Eukaryota; kingdom Metazoa; phylum Chordata; class Actinopteri; order Anguilliformes; family Muraenidae; genus Gymnothorax; species Gymnothorax reevesii. The sequence goes on from CM056573.1 coordinate 32,505,980, forward strand.
GATCAAAGTGTTGCACAATAAGATAAAATAAGAACACAGAGTAAACATAATTTGATGAATTCAGCAGTCAACCTGAACATACTGAATGACTAGTACCCCATCAATGAGCTTCATGACAGCACAGGCATATTCCAGGATGACAATGCCTGTTTTTATCAAAGTTTTATCAAGCTTAAATTGCGAAAGAGTGGTTCAGCGAGGAATCCTTTTCACATGTGTATTAGCCAACGCAGTGTCTGAACCTCAACCAATGAAAAGTCTTTGGGATGATCTGGAAAAGGCTTAAGGGGTCTTCAGGGTGAAAATTTCAGTATTTTTGAAAACACCAAGAATCTATGCTTTTCCTCTACCTCAATGGTTACTTGCAAATGTAAATTACCGAAAATCTCAATTTTGATTGATTTTCAACCTTGTGGCATTCATAAAATCATTAATATTCATCTGATTGGCTTGAAATTTGGACTGAAATTGTATCTGTTTGAGATCTATGAAATGACATGGGATTTTCTAGATAGGTGCATCCCTAGGGGGTTAATTGCATCTCCCTAGACTGTAAGGAGAGGTAAGAGGAACACCAGTTGCAGGATCCAGAAGTGTTTATTGAACACAACACACTAAGGGAAAATTGGCAGACACGCCAGAGACAAAACACCGTGCACAAGCACTGAACAAATGGGAAAATTAGTACTCACTCCAAGAGTGGATAAGCTAAGAAAACAAAAACTGAACCTAACTATACTGACGGACACACTGGGAGACTTGAACACGGGGCAGACGAGACAAGGGCGCAGCAAAATATAAGACTTGGGAATAATACACGGGAGAAACTTTGAAGGCATGAGGAGCTGAGATTTCACGATGTAGACTCGAGACAAGACGCTGAGACCATCAATCAAGCTAGATGGTTTAGATTAAGGCAATCTAAACGTGACAAGTAAAAAGCACCACAAGTGAAACTAAGGGAAAGCACAGCTTTAAACAATTATTCAGAGACAGCTTCAGGCAGAATGCACGAAAGCTAGGAAACGCAATCACTCGCTAAGGAGTTAATAAAAGGTTAATACTACATGACGAGATATTTACAATCACCCTCAAATTTAGTGCTGGTTAGTACGAGTTAGTAATTATCCTATCAGAGAACGCATTCACTCAGAGTTTCGCGAGACCCAGAATTAAACACAGCTGGAGGCAATGAATGAAATACAGTACCAGAGCTGAAACCAAAAGAGGAAACGTGATTGGACGACGAGACGCAGGCATGCTGAAGGCAGTCACGTGACATCACTGAAGGCAGAGAGGGAGTGGATAATCAGACAGCTGAATTGGAAGCTGAAAATATAAAAACGAAATGAAAGCAGAAGCAGAAATAAGCACGAGACAACTCACAAAAGGCAGAATCATAACAACGACGATAGTTAGGAGACACTATGGTTTAGTTTCGGGGCCGCCGCCAACGCGCCTGCAGAGATTTTCTGTTCCAGGCTCTGGAGACTTCAGTGTTTATAGCATTTTCTTCTAAATTTTCATGGTCACAGATGTTTATTTGACAATGCTCAAGATCAATTTTGGGCAATTTTTGACACCCAATATGGCTGGTGGTCGCCATTTTGTCCAATTTTTTTTTTTTTTTTTTGCAGGTCATGTGTTTTCTGGTCATTTTGAGCCATTTTGAGCAAAAAAAAAAAATTACGTTATAAGTCACCTCTTGACATATAAAATGTTAGGGTTACTTAGGGCTAGCTGCCGCGCCCGCAAAGATTGTCAGCTCCAGTCTCTGGAGGCTTCAATATTTATAGGATTTCTCTCTAAATTTGCATAGTCAAAGATGTTTACTTGACAATGCTCAAGATCAATTTTCAGCAATTTCCGACATCCAATATGACAGCCGGCAGCCAAGAGTAAAAACGGTAACATAGCAACTGTAAAAACTTGCAAGTGATCTCTGATGGGGATCGGGGAGACACATGAGTTGGTCCTTGTGGCGACTGCGTTATCTAGTTTTGGAAATGAGGCAAGTGGATGATAGCTATTTTCGTTATAGTTTCATAACAGAGCTCATTAGATATTCATAAATTTTCCAAACAAAAAAAATCCTGTCATTTCAAAGAACTATCTTAAACCATTCATAATGAGACCAATTTGAGTAAAATTTGACCACGGATGATTGAAATATCAGTGCCACAAATTATTTTCAGATTTTGTCAGTAACCCTCAAGCGACCAAGTATTTTTAGCATCTGAAATGACCAAGTGAGGTCATAAATGACCCCGCTGTGTTTTATGCAAAAATACTTATTTATAATGACTATTTTTATGTTCATCACATCCAGACAGCTTCATTTATGATATGGTAGATATAAGTAAATGATCAAATTCAAAAATTAAGCATTTTGATAAATTTTTTTTGAATGCCAAGAAAAATACAAAGTTTTGTGGGGTTATTTATGACCCCAAAAAATATACATGTTTTTTGACCGTATTTTCATAGATTTATGGCAGTTTTTATTCTCTAACCTTGCCTCTCAGAACTAGAATAACATGGCTTGCAGCCTTATGTACCCTTGCCAAGGAAAATATATTTTCATTTGTGTGTGTGTCTATCTGTCTGTCACAAACTTCACCCAAAAAACTAATGGTGCAATCTGCACCAAAATTTACATAGGGGTCATTTTTGGTCCAAGGACAAAATTGCTAAAAAAAATTTATGTATTCGCCAGATGAACGGATTGAGTGTGTTTTGTCATTTGATGGATGGTTTGTAGCCCCTCAGAGTACACATTTTTTACCTCAGTAAAATGTAATCATAATAAAGATAATAACATTTGCTTTGAATGAGGTATGACACGCTGGAGTGCTTTTTTGTCAACAAAACTATCTCTGGGGTCATAAATGACCCTATATATCTTTCAGTTGTCTTTGATACAGCAATAGGCCAATTCCTCTGAAAATCAATGAAAATTTGTTAGAGGAACAGCTTGACAAACTCATTGAAGGAAACATTTTTCTGATATGAAATATTAAAACAGCACATAATTATGTACGTCTGGGGTCATAAATAACCCCACTCAGTCGCTTGAGGGTTAAAGTACCATTTCCATGGCAACCATGTAAATGTCTGTCAAAATGTACATTTTGTGAGGTTAAAATCATGTTGAGTATGTTTATTTCTTAGTTTTTACATTATTATCGTTATTTCTACACTTTACACTGAAGACCCCTTAATGGAGTGGTTTGACTCACCCATTGTTAATACAATATTTCGGTAAAAAATGAATACTACTCTGATTGGAAATAAATGTTGAAACATTTCATTGGATTGTCAAATTGATACCACAACCAATGCATGCTGCAATCAAAGCTAAAGGCCGCTCAACAAAATATTGCTCTGTGTGACTCTTTTTGGCCGGCCAGTGTACGTATATCCAATTCAGGTATGTTCAGAGTATTTATTAAAGTATGAGTTAACCATATGATTTCATGGTATGAAATAGTAAAATTAAATATTGCTTACACATTTCAGCACAAGTTGGATGCATTGGTAACACTTTATAATAAGGATACATGAATCATGTAGTTATCAAGCATTACTTCATGTGTTGTGATTCTGCCTGTTTGCTATGTCTCTGCCCTGCTTTGCCATGTCTCTGTTCTGCTTTGCCATGCCACTATCTGTTTGCCTTGTTCATATATTTGGATCTTTGCTATGTCTGACTATTCTTGGTAATGTGTATTGGGATTTGGTTACTTTGATTTATTCATGTATTGTTTTAGTTCATTTTTTCCATGTTTTACTTTTTACCATAGTTTATTCTGGTCCATGTTTTGCTTTTTATCATGCATTGCACTTTGTCTCCCCCTGTCTGGTCTCTTGTCTTGTCATTGCTCACAGCCCTCGTATTGCGTGCCACTCTTCGGGTGATTTAATGGTTTTTTGATTTCAGCCTTCCTTCCAATCTCGTTTACTTTCTTCATCTTGCTTTTCTATTTTACTAACCCATACTAACAGTTTGTTATTTTGCTAGGGTTACTAAAACAAACTAACATTGTATATAATACTAACTTTCTTACAAGCACTAAGGGATTGTATAGCTGCACTTACTAATCGATAAACAAGCTCTCAGCACTCGCCCTGTTCTAGTCTCCGCCCCTTGTCTCTCCCTAATCTTCTCTGCTGCGTTTTCTGTGGATTCTCCACAATTGCTTGCGCTGTCTTTTCTCTTATTATTTATGGACGTTAGAACTCCTTGACCGGAGCCGTATGTCTGTCTATAGGATTGTCTCATGATTCCTGTCGCACCAACACATCATGCATGATTCACTCATGAGTTCATCATAATTTTTGCATGATTTCACGCATAAATTCCTCATGACACATCATGAGTTATTCATTCCTAAATTCATACAATGACATCATATCAATTAAGGCATTAATTATTGCCATAAATTCATCATGAATCAAAAGTAATTAAGCATGATCATGATGAGTTCATGGTTCATTTAAGACAGTTCACTTTTTGGCAGAATTGAAATAGAGGTTTTCATCCATTTCTTCATTCTTACTTCATGTATTAGCCTCCCATGAATTAATTATGTTTGTGCCCCCTTAACTAAAGTGGTGGGTTTATTAGCTTGTCATTAAATGACATGAATTAAAGCTTAATTTCTCATTAATTCATGTTTGTGCCCCCTCAACTAAAGCGGTGGACGTATGGTAGCTTTCATCTAGGGCTGCAACGATTACTCGGCTAACTCGAGTAATTCGAGTACAAAAAATAATCGAGGCAAATTCCTTACCTCGAGGCTCCGTTTAATTAATGTCACGTTACTCTTTATTTTAATTTGTGTATCATCGCGGCATTCTGTATATGTTAACTATAGCGCTGTTCAGATAGGCCATATCCCTGTTTCAATATACACATAGAAATAACATTTATAAATGTAACGTTACAGTGACGGTCCGTCGGCAGAAACATAGGGCCAGCAATAACCTCACCTTTCATTTCTTAATGACAGACACCTCTCGCAGTTTACCTCCCCAATTAAAAACAGTTGCTCAGACTGATTGCTGGAACCGATGAGAATCTAATTTATTTTTGAAAGCCTTGTTATACATTGCACTACGAATATATACGGCGTTTACTTCCGCACATCAATGACGATGGAAAATATCAATCGCCTACGTCTTTATAATTTCTGGATTTGCGTAAATTAGTTCGCGAGGTTAATTGAGCAACAAGTCAGGAGAATCCGTTCTCTCGTCTGAATGTAGTGACAGCTCAAGTGCGTTGTTAGACGCACAGCTGAGTGATAACAACGAAAGTAATCGCCGCGAAGTCAGCGAAAGTTCCAGATTTTTTGCAGATTGTCATCCTTGCGGAGTCACATCAATTATGTCAACATGGCCAACAGATAATCGCTTTGTCATTCGTTAATTATTACATGTCATGCATTGGCGGTAGCTGTTCAGTTAATAAACTGATTGTTAATCAGGCAAACCTGATCGCAACAGCACATCGTCAATACTGCAGCGCCTAAAAAGAAAACGCCCTCACTTCAACGTTACAAAGTAACGTTCATTTAAGATTGATATTAACACTAGCGCCTGTTAAAACGTACAGTATTCATAGCCTGTGGTGTTAGTCTGTAGTAACGAGGCATGGAAGTCACTCACGTCAAGCGCAATTTTAAAAAAGGGGGAGGGGGGGCGGGGGGGGGGGCGGGGCGTCTAGGTTACGCATAGCCTGTTGGTGTCCGCAGATAAACTTGTATTAAACACCTTTTTTGTCATGTCAGTTCATACTTGTCAGACTAGTAATGCGGCTGTCCACACCAACACTGATACACACACAGGTACACATACAGTATAGTTCATATATGAGGTGAAGAGTTTTGTTCTTAAGCCAGCAATGGTTTAAACTTTAAAGTTTTCATTGAGAAGTTCGGTGTTTTGATTTTTTTATACAGGGAGAGCTAATCTCTCTCTCTCTCTCTGTCCCCTTTCTTATACACGTTTGCCAAATTCATACCAATCGGCTTAGTTCTTGTGCCTTATGGTTTAGGCTGCTTTGGATTGTTGACTGAAATGCTGAATTTTATTACCACTTTGAATGGCTGACTGCTGAATTGTCCATCCATCCATTTTCTATACCCACTTATTCCTCACTAGGGTCACGGGGCGAGCTGGAGCCTATCCCAGCTGACTACGGGCAAAGGCAGGGACCACTGCTGAATTGTATTTAATTTTTTATTTACATTGCAAAGATTTATTTTTATTGTCTTAGATGAAGATTGTTTTATTGCCTTAGTTCTTAAGCCAGCAATGGTTTCAACTTTGAAAGTTGTTAAAATAAAAACCTTTTTCTGAGGAAAAAAACCGCAATTGTTTGTTCATTTTAAAAGGCCTTTCATATTCCATTGTACAAAATTTATTTAATTGTTTAAAAACAAAAAAGTAAGATTCGTTAGATTACTTGATTACTCGTAGAAATAATCGACAGAATACCCGATTCCAAAAATACTCGATAGTTGCAGCTCTACTTTCATCGCAAGAAACGGTGTAAATGTACAAATGTTAGTCTATTGGGAATCGTGAACAACATGAGCTGAATGTTAGTTGCTCATGAATTCATGAGCCTACAAAGGCATAGTCAGTTCAGAACTGCAATTGACATTTTAATTGGACTTACCATCACTATTTGATCATAAAGATACAATATTACAGTGAAGTCACGTACTACTTCCTGCACTTGTACATACTGATTTAATCTATTAGTTCATTCTTACTTCATGCATTAGCTTCCCTTGAGTTGATCATGTTTGTGCCCCCACAACTAAAGTGGTGGCTGTACATGCTTTTATCACAACAGATGTGAGAAATTCTATTGCTAAGGAATTATTAATGACATGAATTAAATTTTATTTTCTCATGAGTTCATGATGTTTGTGCCCCCTTAACTAAAGTGGCGAACAAACAGTGGCTTTTATTATAACAAATTCTTGAAATGGAAAGAATCAAGGATCAAGGATCAGGGATATTTATTTGTCACATACATAGAGATACTCGCGTAAAACATGTAGTGAAATGATGTAAAAGTCCAGAGAAAGAAAGAAAGAAGAGCAGGGGGTGGGGGATTTACAGTTCAGATCAGTCTCACTGCTCATTGATCCATGGGGGCACAAACATGATCAACTCATGAGAATTAAGCTTTAATTTATGCCATTTAATGAGTACTTAGCAATGAAATGAAAATGACAAGCTAATATACCCACCACTTTAGTTAAGGGGGCACAAACATAAGTTATTCATGAGAAGCTAATACATGAAGTAAGAATGAAGTAATGGATGAAAACATCTATTTTGATTCTGCCAAAAGTGAAACAATTGTCTTTAATGAATCACGAACTCATCATGATCATGCTTAATTACTTTCAATTCATGATGAATTCATGACAGTAAGTAATGCCTTAGTTGATATGTCATTGCATAAATCCAGACTTGAGTAAGCACGAATTTATGCTAACTCATGATGTGTCATGATGCATTCATGCATAAAATCATGCATGAATTATGACATACCCATGAGTGAATCATGCATGAAGTTGTGCATAACTACAAGATTCATGTCCCCTTATTATAAACTGTTACCGATGCACTTATACACAGAAAAATTGTTGCAGATTTTACATATGGAGACCAGACATTATGATCAGTTTGAATTTTGCATCACTAGTCATTAAGTGCACCCACAGTTGTCTTTCAAACCTTTAAAGAAATGGCCCTAAACAGAGGCAATGACAGTATAATGAGGATATTTAAAGCATATTTATTATCTCCCATTACCAAGAGTCTTTGCTGAAATCCTTGATTGATAGAATCAGGTATGTATCTACTCAGTTGGAATGAAAGCCTGCACACAAACCAGCCACTCCTGGATAAGATTGCACCAATGCAATTGAAAAACTTGTTAAAATCCCTATTGGGGCAGAGAAGTTGATCAGCATAATAAGGTAATTTCCGTATGTGGGTGCTGAAGAGTTAATCATAGGTTTGTTTTGGGTTTAACATGAAATACACCAATCAGAACATCATCTCCCTTGCCCTTTAAAAAGACAGATGCCCTTGCACCCTGGCAAATTGATATTATAAGGGCGCATTAGCCAAATAGTGGGAAAAAAACTTCTCTGCAGTGGAAAGGGGTCTGCTCAAGTGCAAATTGAAGGTGTGTGGGCAAACCACTGCTTAAAGTATGGAAACCTGATCTTGGCAATCTCCAAAAATGTTAATAAGAAATGATTTTTTAAAAATATTATTCAAAATTCTTTTAATCATATTCCAGTGCGGTAAAAGTTGTCATTCAATGAAAGCCCCAAGGTTGCATATGAACATGTGCTTAAAACAAGGAAAGGAAATAAAAAAGTTTTAATTCAGGACTGAAGGTAAAAAAAACAAGTATTTGCCACTAACGTGTCTTTGTCCCCCGCCACAAAATGTGAAATCATGTCAAAATGAGTAATTTCTTGGTGTGACCTTGAGAGTGACGCAAAGGTCACCAAAATCGACTGGCACCGGGATATCACCCTAATACATGTTGACATCAAATTTGAAGAGAATCCGTCAATTCGTTCTTGAGATATCTTGCTGACAAGGATTCAGGACGGACGGACGGACGGTCGTGAATACTATGTCCCGCGTTCCGTGCGGCGGGGGATAATTATGTGCTTACCTGGTGTCGTGATGTGCCACTAAAATAAAACTTGAGGATGGGTTAAGATGTGTTCATCTCAACGGTCCTCAATAATGGTATCAATAATTGTGGGTGAATTAACTCTATATCCTCACAATCATTGGTATTCAAGTGTAATAATCAGACTTGTAAGACAGACTTGTCTCTTAAATTTCCTCTTAAAATGTCATCACTAATTTCAAAATTAATTATGAAAACAGTAACCACTAAATTTCCCATGTTCTTTAAAGTGGTATACTCAAAGTTTTATCCAAATAATAGTCAGATCCAACAACCAGGCTTTATAAAAAAGAATTCATTAAACAAACAAAAATTCTAAAGTACCAAAATAAGATAAGGGGAAACGCATAAAGATGGAGGTAGATTGTTCCATTTGTTTTGGTGTGTTCATTGCCACTCATGGTGAAAGAGAACAAAGAATACAGAGGGAAATGACGTGGCCTAAAGTCACCAAGATGATGTACATTAAGGTTACTGGAAGTATGTACATCTAACGTTTTATAATTCCAGTCAACCATGCCTGAAAATGCTCAAGGCCAGATATTTAATCACTGTTAGACAGGCAGAGGGAATCACAAGCGCAGTAAAAATAAAGGCAAATTGCATCAATAATGGAGTTATTTTTACTTATTTAACCAGGGAAGTCCCATTGAGATTGAAATCTCTTTTTCAAGAGAGCCCTGGGGGTACTGGTGGAGAGGGAGAGGACAAATTGCACAGCCAAGTAGATCAGGGGATCATTCAGTGACAGGTTGAAAGAGCCAGGTTGAGAATTTCGCCATGATACCGGGGAACCCTACTCTTGTCGATAAGAATCATAGTATATTTAATGACCACAGTGAGTCAGGACCTTGGTTTGATGTCTCATCCACAAGACGGCGCCTCCTTCAGCACAGTGTCCCCAACACTGCACTGGGAATTAATCCACCAGAGGGAAGATCACAACCCACTGGCCCACCAACACCTCTTCCAGCAGCAAATTAAGGGGACCTATAGCTAAGCAAAATGCCAATTTTGGTAAAAAAATTTTAGTTTAATTTAAAGTTTTAAGTTTTAATTTAAACATTTGTCATGAACACTGTCTTCAAGGCTGGAACAGCTATGAGTGTGGTGGCTTTCAATGATGGCCGACGATGAATTGCCTCCATTCTTATGAAATTTGGCATAAAAGCAGGGGCACACTCAGTGTAAGGCTATCATGAAATGTACAGAAAATGTGTGAAACAGTGAAAAACGCACACTAAAACTTGAAAAAAAGAAACGAATAGACGCTCGACAAGCACATAAAACTAGGGAAGAAACACAGAATGAAGAAGAGGGAGTTACTCCTGAGGCTGGTGCCTCTTAAAGAGGTTAAAAAAAGTTCTAAAAACAAAATATTAAAGGTATTTCTCCTGAGAATATACTGTCAAACTTCAATCACATTATTACTGCCAAACTAAAATCACATTTTTCTAAAAATACAGATTTCGCAGCAACTGTACATCCAATTAACTTCATATTTGGCAGTAATCTTCATTTTGTGATGATCTGTCCGTACAGAGCTCTTTTTGCTATATGTACCTCTGAAAATGAGTAAGTCAAAATATGCATATTTAATTAGTTGTCTCCTGCCAAGATTGATTTACGGAGGTCAAAATCAATACTAGAACATAGAAACCTGCGGGGAAAAAAAGCTCTGTAGTGACTTTAGGAATGTTTTTTCCTTCACATTACAGCTGAAATTATAAACAAACACTCCTCATCTCAATAACTGTGTTTCCATTGCCATGGCAACCACTGATGTGATGCTACAGAAACTCAGTGTTTTAAGTTGCAATTTCCAAGAGAATTATTTTAATAATTCTTAGTTTAAAATCTGAATATCTTGGAAAAATGCTTTCTTAACCAAAGGCCCCTTAATTTTCCCAGGTGGTCTCCCCCTTCTAAGTATTAACCAAGCCCACTGCTGCTTAGCTGCAGCCACAAGACAGGAGCGGATCAAATTGTGGTATGGCTGCCAGAGTATATAGCCAGAGAAGTTACCAGAGCTATATGATATTACATTCATCTGCACACAATTTAAAATACAGTTAATTCATTCCATTATTACTCAAATGATTATTCATTAAGAAGTAATAATAAAGACAAATAATCTTAAACTGGTTGCCTGGATGCTCAGGTCAGTCTTACGGTTGGTATGCGTGGAATGTCTGTAAAGAATCTGAGTAGCCAGTTTGGTCCACAGCTCGTAAAATTCGGGTCACCTCAGTGATTTTCTGATTTTCCTTCCCCGTGCATCTTGAAACGTTATCCGTACAGACTCTTGTGCTCTTGTGGGAAGCGATGCAGGCACTTCCTGTTAACTTAGTTTTTGTAATGTTGCAGGATGATAGTCGCATGTAGAGTTTGTAACTAAACTGATCCTGAGTGTAATACAGCTTACATGACTTTCTTCCGAGCTGGAGCATGTGATTGATGCCACCAAAGCATTCATTGCCTTTTCTCTCTGTTTAAGATTGAGGCTTGAACATTCTCAGGAGTGCCTTGCATAACTCCTGTCTTTCATGCGGCCAAAGTAGGAAGAACAGAGAGAAAGAAAGAGAAGAGAAGAGAGACCATGGCTGACCAGACAACAGCTTTTATACCTTCATTTTTATTACCAGTGTCCAGTTTCAAGGAAGGATGTCCTGCTCCCGGCCGCTGGGTTATTTTTCATGTCCAAGTTCGTGCAAAAATTCCTGCTACATACAATCTGATTGGCTTACAATTCCAGTTACTAACAATCTGATTGGCTGAAATGCGGCTTCGAATGGAAGCGGTACCACATCTTGGTATAAGCACGCCTCCTGGCCTGATCACATCACCCTCCAGTTGGTTAGATGCTACATGGCGACATTCATGTGAGTTAGGCCTGTGGGAGAGTTGATGTTATTGTGCTTCAGCTAGTCTCCTTTATGGGTCTGTTGACTCACACGGACCTTGTGATTTGTGGTTTTTCCTGCAAATGTAGAATTTCCTGCCTTAGATCCCTCAATGAAGGTCCTTCCTGTTGGCTTAGAGCACTGGCTGACCATCAGTCAACAGGAGACTTGGAGAAACACTGGAACTATTTAGCCCTGCAAATATAGTGGACTCTCAATTTGTATTCTGAGCATTAGGGAAGCATTCCGGTTCCAATTTCATAAAGGTCAGATTAAGGGAAACTGGGCTTAGTTAAAGTATCCATGTCTGTCTATTCTATTTCTGTCTTGGTTCTGGATCTCAACTCCACAACAGAGATGTCATCTTGTGAGCCTGGCTAAATGCCACGAGTCAACTATCAGAGAATATTAATAAATTAAAGAGCGCACAAGGGCACTGAGCATGTGTGACAAGACAAAAAGCGAATTCCAAGTCTCCTGTCTCCTCTTTCAGTGAGGTAAATTAGATAATTTCCATTTTTAGATATTTTTACTGACAATATCCTTCACTCTGTATAACTGTTTTAACTCATGACGAGTCATTCAATGATGTGCTGCATTTCACGGCCACTTTTAAACACCAACTGTGTCTGACCAAATTGACAGCAATTATCTGTTGGTTTGGCACACTCATATAATGCTTGAGGTATCTCCTCTGGACACAGCTTTTTAGGGACCATGTTCGAATTTCCACTATTTCCAGATGAAGAGGGAGCTCAATAACATTTGGATGCTCTCTGGATAGATAATGCCATCAAATTCCAGTTGAAAACATCGCCCTGCATTTTGAAACTTTTTCTCTGCTGATTTGATAAACTCTGTTGATTTTATATAAATCAAAGGCACTGATTTCAAATTTGCCCTAAAAATCTGTGTATCACTTCAGGTTTTTTGACAAATTGCGAATTCTTTTTTTTCATATTGATATTTCTAAGAATACAAAATGATAAATGAGAGCCAAATGACAGTTCGATTTTAAGCATTCTGCAAGATGTAATAACTTAATCCTTAGGTAAGCTGCATTTTGTTTTTTCTTTTCTTTGATTTACGAGAATAATTTTGTTCAGGGCAGTCTCGCTCTAGGCATCAACAGTAACACCACCCTGCATGTTGAAATAAATTTTCTGCTGATTTCCCAAGTATTTGCCTCATATTACCTAATTTGACGATGCTGAATTAAAAAATGCAAGTAAAAAGTTTCTATCAGTTTTTTCACAAAATAAAAACGAAGATATTCCTTATTATATCATATAATGTAAATCGACTTTTATGCACCGATAAAAACAGCAACAAATGCTATTTGAGTGTAGTGAAACACCAGCAGATGCGTCAGAAAACATCTGTATCATGTCTGCATTTTCCTCTGTCAGTGGCCATATTACTGCGCCTGACATCAGGATTAAGCACAATATAATGTCCTTAGAATTATTCTACATGTGAAAGTCAGCCAAGAATGGAACAGTTAGTTCTCACCTGGCTCAGAGATAGAAATCATTCATTGTGGCAGTTTTTTCGGTGGTTTTTTTCTTAATTGTACAAGTGGTTGTCGAAAGTGACAGTACTATGAAATGTTCATCATTCATTGTAAGAAAATGTGACGTGCTAGAGCACAACTGACGCTATTTTTGGAATCGGCACCCTAAAGTTAGGAAGAAACAGGAATTGGATTTTATTCAGCAAAAATGATGCAGGGTGGTGAAGTCACTTTTTTTACTGACTCAGCCAGTATCACAGGGAACATCATTGCACAATTTCTTGTTCGGATGTTTCATCACTGGGCTGAACCGTTCCTCCATATCTGGTATGCTGGAGCAACCAAAGGTTTGGACACACACACACATTTTCATTAAATCAGAGATTGAAAATAGAAATAAACATATTTTGGATTCAAAAAATATCTTTCATCTAAATACTATTTGCAATTTTACAATCACAATTTCATAAAAGTGGGCACAGAATGGAAAAAGCTGATAAAATCAAAAAGGAGGGAAAATTTCATTCATACTGTATTATATTGACAACAGTAAACAATGCATTATGTGATGATTTAAATCATGAATACAATTTTTTATTGAAAATTTACAATTATTTAAAAAATAAAGGCTACAACAGACTTTAAAAAGTTGCTGCAGAGGCGATATAAGGTGAAATGAAACAGAAGATGTTATAAGGTGATCATACGAACTTCTTGGGCTCCGTTGCAAAAGTGTTATCTCATTTTATATTTTCAATGTGCAATTTCATTCCCATTAGAATATCAAATAATGTATTTTTGTTCTGTTTTTAATATAGTGGATGGGTTAATGGACTGTTCAAATCAATCTTCTTTTTGTTAGCATTTTTCATGATGAGTCAACTTTTTGGAATTGGGGCTGTAATTTTTGAGCATACTCATATACACGTTTTTTCTACCATGGAAGTTTAATGGCTCAGTGTTCCCTCCGCTGAGGCTGTGGAAGTTCCCACAGATGTGCTGCACTATCGGATTGTTTTCCCCTGACCTTACTGTCCAGCAAGTCCTAAACTAGCTTGCTTTTAATCACTTGTTGGAAAATGAAAATAATTTAACAGTTTGCTACTAAGGGCTATTTACTGTAGCTGAACTAGACAGAATTTTCTTAAAACCAGAGAACATTATCGCAAGTAAAGTGTATCCAAACTTTAAACTTGTACTGTATACATGTAGAGAGTATGTGACATTTACCAAAATACTTCATTTGCCCAGTGGTCACTGCACTGAGCAATGATACCATTTCTATGGCTGTATCAGTTCAGCTTGGATTTTGCAGGGATGTATATTTGCTGACTTATTTCATGTATTTGCGATTGCGTGCTAGTTTGAATAGTACTAAACAAGGTGAATCTCCGGAGCAGTGGAACATCACACAAGAGTTATCAACCAGAATGGTAGATTGCCTTGGTGTCTGGATCCCCAACTCCCATTATATCCAAATGCAATAGTGACAGAGGCTTCTGTTGTGTCAGGGCCTATGTATTGTTATTCCAGAAACAGTGACATCACTTTTCCATTGTGGGGCAGGAAAGCAGGAGGATTTCCAAGCTATCTTTTGGACCAGGATGAGTTTCATCCCTACTCTGGAAGAACTTGTTTAATCCCAATGGGAGTGGCTAATTCTGTTGCTGCTATTATTGGTGAATCAATATGCTGCATTCAGTGTTCAGGAAGATTGGCAGTTCCTTGAGAACAACAACAGATATTTTTGGACTATCAGTCAGTCTTCAGAGGCCACTGTCCTGGTTTGGGGAGTTGTAAACCCTGTAATATTCATAATTAGAGTGTAGACACCTTTATGCTGTTATCACTGACATGCACTTACTGGCATCTGTTATGATATGCACAGGGGGGCAGCTACCCATTTTTTTTTGGGGGGGGGGTAGAGTGAGAGAACAGATGCGTTTTATTTCATTGATATTGCGCACTCAATCGCGCGTCTTCCACTACTCTTCGCATTCTATAATCTTGTACATATCATAACCTTGTTTCTTCATCTGCTTGCGGCCAACTGTTTTGGCGCCCCCCTTTGCGTACTGCCCCTATGCACTGCATACATTCCATATCCACTTTTTGTGCCACTGGATATGCATATTTGATTCATGTAATTCTGACAGAAAGCTGTAGTTCTTTTGTCCTGCTCTGTTTGTCCTTCTTATTTGAAAAGATTTCTCTGGGAGCAATAGATGTCCTCACTCCAATTTTTTCTAAATCCAGATGTTGTTATTATGCAAAATATATTTTAAAAACTGGAAATATTCATTCAACTTGTAAATTAGAGAAGAACAGTGGGGACAAACACAGTCTACGCTACTTGGCCAAAATAAAAAGTCACCGTTAGGATTTTAATAAGAAAATACTTCAGAGCCTATGACATTATCATTATTGCAAAGATTATTATTTTTAAGCAAGCAACAATTCTTCTAACCCTGACTGATGCAGTGTGTAGCTTCTTCTTTCTTGAGAAACCATGACAAAAGATGTATGGTGGAGAAGATGATACGGTGTTTCAAGAGCAGCAAATTATTAACCTGTCTCAAGCAAAGGAAAAAACTAAGGAGATCACCGTAACCACTAGAATTGGAGAAAGAATTGTCCAATGCATTATGAAATCCTCTAAGAATATTGGTAAACAATCAAATTTGCAGAAGAAATGGGTCTAAGAAAAATTGTGAATAGTCATGATTAGAGACCAGTGAAACACTTGGTGTAGTTTCGTCAGGAAAAAAAAATCCATCCATCATCTATACCGCTTTCTCCTTCCTTGGGTAGCGGGAGAGCTGGATCTTACCCCACCTGACTATGGGCAAAAGGCAGAAACAAACCCTGGACAGCTGACCAATCCACTGCACAGCACACACATCATTCATAAACATCACCTACAGGCAATTTAGAGTCTCCAATTAGCCTGATTTGTATGTCTTCGGACAATGGGAGGAATCCCATGCGAACATGAGTAGAAAGTGCAAGTTCTGCTACCCACTGCACCACCGCAGGCACCATCCTCAGAAAAAAATGTAAAATGCAATTTAGTTCATTCACACACAAAGTGACAAGAACCTGCAGGATTGGGACAAAACAGCTGGGTGGCCACACAAAAGCCATTTGTTAGTGAGGCTAACCAGGAAAAATCAACTTCAATTAGCTAGGGAGCATAAAGAATGGATTTGAGAGAAATGGAAAAAGGTTGTGTGGTGTGATGAGTCAAGACTCACTCCATTCCAGAGCGATGGGCATGTTAGGGTAAGAAAGGAAGCCCATGATGCGATGTTCCCGTCATGGGCACTGAGTGTCTGAAGGTAGTTTTGTGATCTGGGGTTGCTTCAGTAGGTGCAGGTCAAGACTTATTAACATTATGCAGCTCTAAAATGAAGTTTTCAAACAACCTAAATGTATTGAATGACCAGGTTATCCCATCAATGGATTTTTTAATCCCTGACGGCACAGGCAGATTCAAGGATGAAACTGCCAAGAATCATCAGGCTCATACTGCAAAAGAGTGGTTTAGCAAGCATGAGGAATCATTTTCACGCATAATCTGGCCACCACATACCTTGAACAAATCAAAATCAAAAATCTGGGAATGTGATGGCTTTATGACATAGTTTGACTTTCCTGTCATTAATACAAGATCTCGGCCAAAAATTAAGGCAACTCTGGTTGGAAATAAATATTGTGGCGTTGCATTAGATTGCCAAAACACTGCCTCAAAGAATCAAAGCGAACAGTGATCCCACAAATAGCGTTTGTGGCATTTTTTGGCCCGGTAGTGTATTAGCTTTGCGATACCAGTTTGATTTTTGCTTTACTGTAAGTCCAGTGGGGCTTAAATACAGTATGACAAAAAACAGCTTTTTCAAAATCAGGCTAGATTCATGCAATTCCCTGCGTGTTGCCATTGGCCACTCCTTGATGCGTCGCCTGCAGCTAGTGCAGAAAGCGGCAACTCGGCTCCGCACCCAGTAAGCAATAGCGAGACTACATCACTCCAGTCCTGGCCTCGCCTCACCAGCTCCCAGTGCGTTTCAGAGTTGATTTTAAAAACTTGTTGTTTGTATTTAAAGCTCTTTTTGGACTGGTACCCTAGTGTCTAGCTGAACTCCTGCACACACATACCCCAGCTAAAGCACTGAGGTGAGCAAGCCAGCTGTTGCTGGAAGTCCCTGTGGCAAGGCTAAAGTCTAAAGGCGATTGAGCCTTTTGGGCGGCTGCCAACTGGCTCTGGAACAGCCTCCCCTGGCAAATTAGATCTGTCCAGACCCTGGAGATTTTCAAGTCTTCTTTGAAGACTCACCTTTTCTCCCAAGCCTTCAATTCAGGTTGAGCTGGACTAATTCTTGTATTGCACTGTGAATTATGTACATCATTTTATTTTATTGTATTTGTATTGTAATGCGTATTTCCCTTTTCTTACTGAGCTGTGCAGCACTTTGGTCAACCTCGGTTATTTTTAATGTGTTTCAGAAATAGAGTTTGACTTGAGTTGAGTAGTTGTAATAGTATTTAAAATAAATTATTTTAAATCATTTAAAAAAAAAACTTCTCAAAGGAAATTCAGTCACAAAACATACAAACTACGCAACTCTTTACTCAATTTCAGGAATATTCAGAATGGGATAAGTAAGATTAGTAGGCCTTTCCACAACTGTGGACATTATTGGCAGCTGTTGAAACAAAAAACTGAGTAAAAACTTAGAACACCAACCCACAGCGTCATGTTATTTTTGAATATTTTGCTGCTTGTCTTTGCGGTCTTAGGGTCAATCAAAACCTAACAAAAATGATTCACAAAAACAATGACTTTAAAGATTTATTTAAAAAAAAAACATTATTTTATTCAATACCATTGTTTCCAGACTAACCATATAAGCCTAAGGCAGAAGATTGAATCTTTTTTTTGGATGTTTTTGCCCCTTGTGCCTTTTGGTTCAATTTAGAAAAAATGATGAGTTTCACCTGACATCAGACCAGGAGGTGCGTTACTCTCAGGGAAAGGCAATTCATATCTTGTGATGGTGGACAACAATGTATTTGTGATCACCTGCACAATCTGGGGCTTAATTTTACAAGTGTCTCATTCCTTTTTTTCCCTTTTTTTCCTAAATTTTCCCCACCTGGACTATCATCCTTTTTATTAACAGAAATGAGAAAAGAAAAGGGAAAGGGGGGAAAAACACAAACATAAACAGCAATGACAACAGATGAAAAAGAAAAGACCAACATCAACAACGATGGCAATGACAACATATTTTTTAAAAATAAATTAATAATAATAATAATTATTATTATTAGTAGTAGTAGTAGTAGTACTACTAGTAGTAGTGGTATTCTGACAATGCATACAGTGCTGTGAAAAAGTCATTTTCCCCTTCCCAATTTATTGTATTTTTTGCAAATTTGTCACATCTAAATGTTTCAGATTATCAAACTAATTTTAATACAAGACTAAGATAACCCAAGTAAACAAAAATGCAGTTTTCCAATGATGATTTAATTTTTGGAAGGAGATTGCTATCCAGGCCCACTTGGCTCTATGTGAAAATGAAATTGCTCTCTTGGTAACCATAAAACAATAAAGTAAATTTTAGTGATATTTGGGTTCACTAGACACACCCAGGCATGATTACTGCCAACCTTGTTAAATTCGAGTACCACTTTATCACTTAACTAGAACCTGTCGGGTAAAATGAAGTAGACAATAAGCAGCACATTGCGGCAATCCAAGGAAATTCAAAAACAGACACGAAACAAAGTCATTGACACCTATCAGTCGGGAAATGCTGAGATAGCCATGTCTAACCTCCCGTTCCAGCCCGGAGGTGTCGCTGTTGTTTTTTTAATCAAATTTCAAACAGATTTTTTTTTCTCTCAGAAAATAGGAAAAATTAAGTCGAAGATGGTTTATTTTCGACCAATATGTATTTTTAAAAATTTTATTTTCAATCCATCTTTTTTTTTACATTTTGATCGCCCGATCGCTAATCAAAACTACAGAAAGTGCCTCTTCCTCTGTCACAAAGGACCAGCCTCCTCTGATGGACTTTTATTTTTACGTTTATTATATTAAAATAATTTCTCATATCATCTGCCATCCTATCATTTCAGAGTTCGGGAGGAGCCTTCACGTTTTGTAAAGGCGCCTTATGTGCCTTCAGAAATCTAGCGCTTCAGTGCGCTCAGTCCGTTCAACAGCTGTCATTCCTCTAGACTAGAGCTTCGCAGTAGGTCACTATTGCATTTCTGTGGTTTAAGGTGTAAAATTGTTTTGGTCTATTCAAAGCACATCCTTCATTCAAACATCATGCGTGGGACGACCTCGCTCGTTCTCGCGTTTTCTGCAATTCGATGTGGTCACTTAGCGTCATCGCAGTGGATGGATTGTCACTAAGAGAAAAAAAGTTTCGAGTCTGGAGCTTCCGCATTCAGTGTCATAGGTCTGGCGAAAGGGGCACGTTTGGAGTCCAATTTCATTACTCGACAGCGTCTTGATCGGAGGGAGCAGACTTGCTGTGGGACGTGGAAGAGCCGTTTTTTTCTTTTTGCGGATCCTAGTGAAAGTACTTTTTAGACTGAAGAAATCTCTACGCTGGGAAGACTACTGGACTTTGGATAAATTCAGTTACTCCGGAAGGATTTGTTATTCCCATATGATTTACAGCGGGTAAAATCAAAGTCGCCGATTCTTCCCAGAACCCAGGAGACCCAGATGCCGACTTTGCTGCTGTGGGTTAGTTGATATTGTTTTTTTTATTCGGAATCGTTTTTTTGACGTTATTGGTGGATTTAAATCACTTTCTGTAAGCAGTATGCGTGTTATTGTTTGTTGATCACGTTTTAGACGAGAACTTTTTTTTTTCAGAGTGGACGTGCCGATGTCAGACTTTGCCTTTGATTTACAGACTTTTCATCTTCAAATCCGATGTCTCAATAGCCCATTTTATTGGATCACGTATTTAAGTATTTTTGCATTTTGGATTTGTGTATTTTCGCTCGCTTTGCACTCTTTCTAATCGCTAAAATTACAACTGTCCACTACCTTCGGCGACTTGGTGCTGTTGATATCCGTTACTTGTTTAATTTTGACTAAAGTCGACATCGGATTTTATTTATTTGGAAAATGGATAAATATGACGATTTGGGATTGGAGGCGAGCAAATTTATTGAAGATCTCAATATGTACGAGGCATCCAAGGACGGGTTGTTCAGAATGAAAAGAGAAGCAAGCAATAATCCGGATTTTGAAGAAACCAGGAGAGTATTTGCTTCCAAAATGACTAAAATTCATATGCAAAAACACCAAGAAGAAATGGCAAGAAACAGTTTGGCAGCCAGGGTGAATGCAGGTCATGGTGGTCACGGCAGAGCTCTAGACGGCACGATTTACACTAAAGACAGGCCACCAATCAACAACTACAGACAGGCAAGTGAAGCTGCAGGCAAACCTCCAATACTGTCTGGCCCCACATCAAGCCCAGTAAGCGCTAATCCATATTTTTCTTATGATGGACATAAACAGCATCGAACAGCTCCACTCGAACTTTCAGGCTACCGTGGATACAGCTACGGCAACTGTTGCGATAACAAGGAGGGTTTGGAATCATACTCTTATCAAGCATCCTCGCCTATAAGCCCTGGCGCTTCCCATTATAGCGCCATGTCTCCACCGACCCAAGGCAGCCTCCCATCTAGCCCTGCAGCTGGATGGAGTCTCTCTCAGAGTGGCCACGCCATTCAAGGGGCTCCAAGCCATTGTGGGGCAACTGCATTCATCCTCCCCCTTGCTCAGCAGCAACAAGCTTCACCTGTGGGCCAGAAACTTGCTTCTTCCTCAAGTAGCTCGAACCCCCCCACAGTGCTTTCTCCTGGCTCCTCTGGACACTTCCAATTCCCAGTGGCCCAAACAACCGCCCTCCACCCTCTAAACTCTAGGTCAAGGGACCCCAAGAGTAGCGTTACCTTTCAGCCTGCTCCAGGTCATTCTCCCTCGGACAGGCCACAAATTAAGACTGGGGACCCCGCTGCAGACCTATACCAGCAGGTCTCAGTAAATCCTTACACCACACAACACCATTACCCCTCAGGAGAAGTTGCTGGTATGGAGAATGGGGTGTCAGTCATTCCCTCTGGGAAAGCACAGCCATTATCTGGGCAGCCTGCCGTACCCTCCACTCCACTCTTGGCCGTCACCCTTGGGACTGAGAGCCGCATCTCTGCCTCTAGCACACCCATTATGGTCTGTGCTCAGGCTCAGGATTCATGCAGCCAGGTGGCCACAGTTCTGCCTGCACCCCTGGAACCATGCAGCCAGCTTACACCCTCTCCTCAGGTGTGTGCTAGTGAATTTTCCCCACAGGAAGCCCAGAGCCCTCCCAGAGCGCTAAAAGTGCCCTGTCATACAGTCCCTGTACAGCCTGAGTCAGGGCTGTCTGCTGCAGAAATAAAATTGGAAGCACTCACAAAGCATCTGGAAATGGAGATGGACGCCCAGCCAAAGGCTGACTTCTTTGGTAAGGAATAGTTTTGCCCTCTGGGTCTTCAGTCTGTCTAAGTTTATGCTCCATTCATCCTTTCAAATGCTTACTGAAATCAGTGCCAGTCAAACTTTAATAGCTTTGCTTTCATCAAGGGTTGTTTGTGCTTGCGTATACAGTAATCTCCTTACAAGATCAAATGACACACTCTGCCAAGTGGGTTTGAGTATAAAATTGTCTTCATACCATGCTTTGTGTTCTTTTTACTGGCCAGGTCTAAAAATTATTTTCTGACATAGTGATATCATCATATAAAAATTAGTCAATATTATAATGTAGTTAATGATATTTTGTAGTGTCCATTAAATGCCGGTGCATTTGTTCTCCATGTGGGCCTGTGTTTGACATGGCAAAGGTGATACTAAGATATGGTGGATGGCTGGGATTAGAGATTGTGTTGATTTGAAAAGCATGTAGAACTTTTTAGTTACATGGAAATGCATTTATAAACCAAGCAGCAAAAAGTGAATTATTCTCTCTGCGTTGTTTTCTATTTTCACAATTGTTAATTGTGAAACTAGAAATTATTGTCGATACTTTTGTCCTTTCCTCAAGGTAAATTTGAAGAGTCTTTTTGCATATTTGAAAGGAGGGTCATTCCATGTCAGATCACCAAATAGATCTCACCACCACCTTCTCAATTTTGCTAATTTTTTGCATGCTGCTGTATTAATATTTTTTTCCATTCATTTGTGTCTGCTGAATATTAGTCAGACTGAATGCACCATGAATTCATCACCAACTGCAGTCAGTACCTCACCAAATGTGGAAAAAAATGCTAAAATGCCACCTGTTCAACCCCCATATCTCCAGGGACACACCTTGGATTTTCTTCTTTTTTTTAACTGATTCCTCTATTATAGTTGAAAGACCACTCCAAAAATTGTTGATGTGTTTTGAACAATATAGATTTTGCAGGTGTCTGAACAGGGGTGGGGTAATCTGGAGAATCGCTTGGCATGATCAGCTTCTTACATAATGTTAATGAATATTGAATCACAATAATTGTAAGTTCTCAATTCATCAATGCATGACACATTCACAGAAAGGTCAGTATATTCAGGTTGGCAGATCATGTTGGCAAAAAGAAACCTGATTATTGATCAATAATTTATGATTATTGCTATTGTTTTTCGTGAAGCAAAACAAAGAGGACACAAGCATTAATATGGACTTCTACTGAAAAATGCTGGGTGCCATTCAGTAGCATTCTCCGAACTGTTCCAACTCTGGATGTCACTGGACACACAGCCCGGCAGTATAAGTTAGACAGAACTGGGACAGACAACATTGTTGTGCTCTTTGCTGCATTTAGGAAGCAATAACTCTATTAACATAGTATGGAATACAAAGTTTTAATTTGTATTAAATTAAACAGTTAGTTTACAAGAATTAGTGCCAGTAAATTTTATTGATGCAAAGAGTGTGATTGTCAAAAATTGCTTGACCCCTGTTTAGACAGTTCTAAAATGTATGTCGTTCAAGTCACATCAACAATTTCTGTTTTGTTATGCCCACTATAATACAGGATTTAGTACAATTTAGTATGTGATTACTTAATGATTGAAAACACTTAAAATGTTGCATAGTTAAATGTGTAAGAAGCTTAAAGTGCCACAGGATTCTCGAGATTATCCCACCCCTGTTCAGACACCTGAAAAATTTATATTTGTCAAAACACATCAACAATTTTTGGAGCGATCTTTCTGCTATAATTGAGGAATCCGTTAAAAAAAATAGAAGAAAATCCAAGGTGTGCCCCTGGAGAAACGGGGGTTTGAACAGGTGGCATTTTAGCATTTTTTTTTCACATTTGGCAAGGTACTGACTGCAGTTGGTGATGAACTCATGGTGAATTCAGCCTGATTTATACTCAGCAGACACAAATGAATGGAAAAAGTGCCAGAGAGCCTATGCTAGGGTTTATATTGGGGGTGCTTTGGGGTCCTAAACATAGAACTGCCTGATCAAGAGGCACTTTTGGTGGCCTCATAGCTCCAAAATCAAGAAAGATAAAGTAAAATGGACTGCATTTTCTGAATGAGCAGCATAACATTAGCTTAGATACAAAGTTCCAAAGCTATAGGTGAAATAATAAAAAAGTTACGCTATGTTAAATTCAAGAAAAATGTCAATTGACAAAAAAACTGACGGACAGTACTCAGAAAAAAATTCACCAAAAATTCATTTTTGGTCCGAATGAGCTGAAATTTCGAATTTGTTCATCACTAATACATATTTATCTAATGTGAAAATATGGAAGCAATCTATGACAACATGGTGACAATTGTTTTGTATATCTCTTGATTTCGCTTGGAATGACCCAGGACTCCAATAAGTCCTCAACAGTCAGGTACATGGGAAGATGTTTTTAACTGGGGAACAGTCAAATAAATGTGAAACTGACATTTTTTTTTTTCTATTAGCACTGTATCAAAAACATATCGCAGTGTTTGCTACAAGTCCATGTTGGCCTACCAGCTATTACAGGGGCTGAGTAATTGCTAACTGCATGGTGGTAGTATTACCAAATTCCATTAACTTGAGCAGATCTGGTATTAGGGGTGCTGGGTGTACACTAGCTGCATGGTGGCAGTGTTGGCAATAAACCAGTGTATTACCTGGAAAAACAAGCCACCATTACTGTGCACAGGTGTGGTGCTAATGAAGCATCAAACAATGGATAATGTTGTATCTAATCTGTCCAAAGTATTACTGTGCACTTGCACTAGAGCTAGGTGTGTCAACTTCTCCTGCTTCTAGTTGATTGTGACTGGTTGTTACCCAGGGTCACCCACCCTGCTGATGTTAGCTGTAGTCTCTGCTAAAGTTCCCTGCCTTGGACAAAATCTGGTTATGGTGTGGTTAGTCTGCACTGCAGTGACTGTTATGTTGTCAGAACTGTTGTTTATATCCTTGTCCCATGTATTTCTGTCTCTGGTTTTAGTTTTCTTTGAAGTAATTCTTGGGGAGGAAAAATGAGATGTTCATCCCAGCTTGCTGTTTGTCATATTTAACATCCAAATATGTGGTATCTATTGAATAATATTATTGGACTTATTATTGGAGTTCTGTATCTCAACTTTGAGGGAAAAGCATTGCTGGCATCTTTAATTGGCTAGGGTGCGGTTAAAATAATGCATTTATTCATTGAATAATTTAAGTGTGTATTTTCATGAAACTTTGCCCTACTGGTTTAATCTATTGTAGACTGCCATTTCAATTAATAATTTCAATTATTTTTAAATTTTTTTTATTTTATTTTTGGCATTAATATAGGGTTCTGGCAATGCTTTTCAGCGCCAACCACCGCCGAACAGCACTCGGAATGCACCGACCACCACTCAGTTGAAATACCTAGTGCTTTGCCCGATCGGCACTATTTTTTCAAGTATCAGTTAAAATGAATGTATGTCTTCAAAGAGTGCGCTTTTTATTTATTTATTTATTTTTAACTTCTTGCAGTAAAAATCCTGTGGGATATTCAGCATCGCTGTTAAAGGGAAAATGGCGGATTCTATGATTGTTTAGATCTAGATGTTTTAGTACATATTATTCAGTTCAGATTTGACTTGAAATTGCCAAACGTGTATTTTCTAACACGTAAGATGCAGTTCTTTTGTTTGTAGTTCAGTTCAAATGAAGGTTTTATTTCACTTGTTGTAAAAGGTTAGAGTTTAAGGGGTAGAAAAATGAAAGCTGAGATTAGAGGAAGGGGGATGGATTTACAGGTCAGGGAATGTCTGAAATGGTGTAATCTGGTTTGGTGTAGCAGAGCTATGTGATTTTGCTTTGATGGTATTTGGATATCTATTTGTTTCACTTCGCTCTAGTGTGGAGTTAAGACATTTTCCATCAGTTGGAAGTAATTTTGGCTGGACCTTTATATATGGTGCATTTAAAGTGAGGGATGGGAGTTTGGGGACTTGAGAAAAATGCAATGAATGTAGTGCATGTTGATGATGGCTTACTTAATGAAGTATTAGCCAACTTCTTTGAGTCTGGCTGGTGTGTAGATGGTGATTGTCCCCTTGGGGTCAAGGAAATTAGCACTGCTTCCTAAGCTACTTTATGCTGGAGAAGTGTGATTGAATGACTGGAACTTGGAGTGAAATGCTATTATGCTTGTACTTTGTAAATTTGAGGATCTGTTTTGTTCCCAATGAAATGCCATGGCATTCCATGTCTTTAGTTATGGATTACTGAAGAGCAGCACAAGTCACATTCTGTACTTTGTTATCACAGTCCCTGAGCTGACCTGAAAAAGTATGCAGTTTACCGGGATGATGAACGGACACGGCCGAGGAAACGGATAAACCTGTAAATGAAGAAAATAAGTTGCTACTTATAATTCATCAAAGTTCTAGGAAAAAAATTATATTTTTGCTTGAAGGAAAAATCTTTGATGTGATATAATCTAGTTCTCTTTCTGAACGGTGCTGAAATCTAAAATATTTTGGAACCTGACCTCCTGGTCCTCACCAGTGGATAATTTTCTCATTGAATTGAAGTCTGAGAGTCTTTAAATGACTGTTTTCCCTGAAATTGATCTTAAAGCTGCAGTTGGTAACTTTTATAAAAATAACTTTTTTTCATATTTGCTGATGCTGTCACTCTGCACTGATAGTAGTCCATGAGACAGGAGGGTGGACATTAATCAATTTTTATGATGACTTTTTTGAAAAAAGCAAGTAAATTTGTCTGTCATGTACAATGACGGTAGACATGGATGATGATAGCAACATGTGGAATGTATTTTGGAATCGATAAAGTATTTTTGCTTTAAAAGAATGGTAAAATTTGCTCAAAAATGCAGCCGATTTCAAGGGACAATTGCAGCTGACCTGCCTTGTTTTGAATTGTAGTGCAATGCCCCGCGAATTTGGACCTATGGCCACACATCTGACGGACCCTATTCGGTTCTATTGTCACATCAGTCTGCAAGTCGTCTGTCATTACTGAAAGATTTTTCTGTGTCTACCATCATTTTCTGACATTGGTATTTGGTTCTGTTCTCATTCCTCATGGATTCCTCTGTTAATATGTCTGTCTACCATTGGTTCCATGCTCGCACTCATGCACATGAATCAGCCTTTTGCAAAGTTTCCGGGCCAGTTATTCTCTTCCACTCGGGACTTGCAATCAGAGGGATTATTGCCCACCTCTCACCTCACCTTACCTTAAAGCGCATTAATTTCTCCAAATCCACTCCCATTAACGCTTCCTAATTAGCAACTAAGCGTTAATTTGTTCAATTGTGAGCATCAGTCTGTCGAATCACTGTCAGTTTCTCCTCAGCTTGCATTATTGTTAATTGCAGTAGCAATCAAGCATTTTCCTATCCATTGTGATGTTGGTGATATCAAAGTTCAATGTCTATCAAAGTAACTGAATTCCCGTAGCTCACAAATTGATATTTTTTCTGCGTCAGTGCCCAATTGGCTTGATATGCCCAAGAAAACGTAAAAAAAATAGGGTTTGGCTGACTGAGGTTCACATGTTAAGTTTGCTTATGTAAAAATAAAACTCTGTCTGCCCATAGACTGTATAAAAAGATGGACGCATCACCCTAGTCTGAAAAATGAAGTCCATACGGAAGCACCGTAAAATGGCATTCTATTTAATGGCCAGCAGATGGCGATGTCAGTGGTTGCAGAAAGAAGTTCAATACTATAGAAGTCTATGAGAAAATGACCCTACTTTCCCACCTGATTTTTCATTTAAACAATGGTTTTTTTCACATTATTTTATGATGGCTATAGCAAGTTTCAAGTCTCCTTCGATATATCATGATGTTCATTTTTTAAAATTATGGTCCCATTTAGACTAAAGTAAAGGATAAAGCCAGAATATCCTTTAGGGGTCAGATCCGGTCAGATCTAGAGCCACGGTCATCCCCGAATGTTCAATACATGCTCTCGTCCAATAGAAATCGCATCTGGTTTCAAAATGACAAGATGGCGCAATTCAAATTGCCAAAATCGAGGCTTCCTTTATGGTATGCTGAAACCAATGGGTGACGTCATGGTAGCTTCGTCCATCTTTTTATACAGTCTGTGTCTGCCCCCATTGACAGTACCATAATGCAGGTTAACGGCCAACCTGTTTCTGATTAAGACTCACTGATTTTGCGACCATGAGGGTTTGACGCATGACATAAATTTAAATAATTTTAAATGCATGCCATGCATCTGACTTTCACGATGGACTAATAAACAATGTATTAAATTGTTCAATTTCAGACACTTAAGATGCATTGGTAATTTAATATATTAATTATTGTCAGATTGGCAGTGAGTGTTCAACCACTTTTCCCTGCACACGTAGCCTATTCTTCAGAATGTTGAAAACATTTTGATGCAGTGCAATTTTAAAGTAAATTAGGTTGCACTGCTGAAAAACATTGCTAAAACGGATAATAGAATTCAGCGATAGTATTGCATTGATTACTTATTTTTTTCATCTCTGCTATATCACTATCAAATTTGTGAATGTTGCCCATAAGTGATCTGTCATTTCTTTATACAAAGTAATTTCTTAATAATTTCAGGCTTATATATTGGACTTGATTATTCAGTAAATAATTTATGTGATTATTAATCATGCAATCACAAACAGGAGCAAGAGCATGTAAGGGTCAGAGGCTTGCAGCACGCTAATGAAAGATTTATGGAGGACATTCGAAATCTTTCTTGAAGTTGTCGAATAAAGAGGAGATGGACTATTTTTCCGGATATTACAGCGGCTTAGTTCCTCTTTTAGATGAACCGCAAATGTATATGTACGGAAGAAAACTCATTTATAAATTCAGTGAACTATAAGTCATGGGCCTTGTATTTGCAGCATTTAGAGGTTTGGCAGGATGTTTTTTGCAAGCTTAAACATAGAAAAATGCAAGGACTCGTTGTGATAGTTGTGGTTTCACAACTTATATTGAAGTCTCAGCATTTTTCCTGATTTTTTACTAATTCTATAGCCATGCTTACGCAATTGTGAATGCCTACTCACATGTTGAATCCCTGATCCTGTGCTTTTTCTCCTATTTATTTGCCTATGTGGAACATGTCATGCCAAACCTTTACATTATTTTTTGTGAAAAAATGGCATCATTTCTAATTCCATGAAGTGAATTGCTCTTAAATTTTGACCTACTTGTTCATTTTTACGTTTCCATTTTTATCAGAACTTCTGACACTATGTGTCTATCACACTATCACAGTTTTTAGGAATGTTTCATGGAAAGTATTTTTGTTGGCACGACTTTGCTTGAAATTTCAGACTTTAATTCAATTTAAACATGTAGCATTTAGCGATGAAACTGTTTATGCAGGCATTGATAAGTTGAAAATGTTTCTATTTTTTATTTAGTTTAATTGAAAAGGAATTGTATATCTGATCTGTGCAGTTATCTTTCTCACTCATTAGATGTTACAATCTTAACAAGAGAAAGGGTCTGTCAGAATGATGATGGACAGAATGGGTTGTTGCTTTAAGTGTCCATCAGAGATGACAGTAGACCTGTTTTTCAGAAGTGTCGTGTTGCATGTATAGTGGACATAAAGATTGTGAGATTTACTCAACTTTTTTGATCCCAAAAGGTGACCTAAGTCTCAATTCCAAAACTTTTTACAAAGATATTGTTGGTGTTAATATATCTGTCAGTTTGAGGGGGATAATGTGATGCATGTCTGTCAGAATGACAGCAGCAACATGCCTAAAAATTTTAATCCCTGCAAAATCTTATTGGTCTTTTACACCTATATGCTTTTTAAAAATGAGGTTACATGACATTTGACAACCGTTAATGAAAATAAATATACGGGAGTTGACTGGCACCAGTTACTAGAGAACATGCCATTTGCAAGAATCCACTTCGCTCAAACAAAATTAACCAATCAGAGCAAAGAGGAGGTTCTAACACGTCAGTCATTTCTTGTGCACATGCTGTCCTGCCCCTCTTCTTGAATTATGCTCAGTTTTTGGCGGAGCTTTGAGATAAAATGGCTAAAATGGAGAAACAACTGCCTAGAACTTCCCATCTCTCCATTCCCTGCAACAACATACATGACAAAAACAAGCAAACAGAAGAAGCCCGAAGAAAGCTCGGCAAAAGTGACCAACTTAAACTCCACCTGAGACGAAACCTTAGTAAATGTTAACTTTTAGAGCGGCTTTTCCAAGGTGGGGAGTCTGGAGAAAGTTGCTTTATGGGATTTGAAATGTTTGTTGGCAACATTTCTGTTGGATGGGTAATTACCCCTGCTTGATTTCAGTTTTATTTGAAATCTGAATTTTGAAAATTTTGAAAGCATATTGCAAAGGTGGCTTCAGTCATCTTATGTTACTGCGTTGCAGTCTAGCTAACGTGAGATAGTTTCCATTGTTAAGGCTACTGGTTAGTGTTATGTAATTACAGACTGAAAATGTCTTCATGAAGTGCCAAGGCAGCATTAATGGTTTGGAGTTTGGCCTCATATTTATGTGTGCCTGTGCTAAATGATTTCATCATCAGTGTTTTACTGCTTAGTTCTTGCTATTATTTACTGCACAGTTTCTGCTATTAAACAGCTAAGCACTGCAGTAAGTGCATGCTAGTTGTTTTGCTAAATGGACTTTACTACAGATTACTTTTTATCGCAAAATTATTTATTCCTGCTGCTCTAATGGAGTATCTCTCAATGCAAAGGCTACAGATATTTGACAACAGTGTTGGTGTTTCACAATGCTCTAGCTGCCATGTTGTATACCTGGCCTCTTCAGTTGCCGTGGAAACTGGCCTGTGCGTGCATGCCAGCCTCTGTTGCGAGGAGGGGGTTTGGAGACAGAAACAACTGCAGCTTTGATGTTAAGAAATCGTTCTAAAGAATGAAAAAGGGCGATGATCAATTTTTTTTTTTTCAGTTGCAGAAGTTGTCTTGTGTTTCCAATGAAGAATGCAGCCCTGAATCTTCATTTTGAAGACAGACTCCCAGCCCCCATGATTTATTTCCTTTCAAAGCATCAGCCCTCCATTTTGAAGTGAATGCAGAATATTATAGGGTACAAGGAAACACAGCATGCTCTTAATCCCCAGCTTCTTGAAAATAGCTCTTATGGGGATATGATTTGAAGTTTAGCGGAATGCTTCAAGCAGAGAAAATGCATGGAGCAGAGGTTAACATTTGCGCGGAACATATTTTAACATTTCAATACAGTTTTTCTTGCTGCTGAGTGCTCTTTTCTTCGCACTGAAGAAACCTACTTTGCCCACAGAAGCTCTGTCAGTGAACAAGTGGCCAAAATATTCACAAAGCACCTTGGGTATTGTTTTTTTGGTTCAGTCATTATTGGTACTATAGGGGTCTTGTGCCCAATGCATGTTATTAAAATGACCCTAGTTTTGGTTTTTTGCTTTTTATACTTGGTTTGCAAAAAAAACATGTTCAGGCCTCCCGTGCTGGCCCGAAAACTCAGGGCACTTTCACACCAGAGCTGTGGGGTCCGCTTTAAACAGACCAGAGTCCGCTTCGTTTGGGCAGGTGTGAAAGCTCATCCGAACAAGCAAACTTTGGTCCGCCTGAAAACGTTGGTCTCGGTTCGCTTGCAAGGGAACCCTGATGCAGTTTCCTTACAGTGGGAAATGCAAATGGGTTTTCCTCTTCCTCATGCTTTTTTTCTTCCTTGTCAGTGCTCGTTTCGTGCAATACTGCCCCAAACAAGTAACGGATGTTACTGTGTGACATTGTGAGGCAGTTTGGTCCACTTTCAAAAGTGCAGTGTGAAAGTGAACCAAACCAAATGAAGGTGTAAAATTTTTCGGCATTCCCTGCTCAACCGAACCGAGTCCCCCGGACTATCCTGGTGTGAAAGCGCAATCAGATTCTGCCTTAATGAGGCTGCCTATGCAAAGCAATGAAATTTGGCCTAGTTTATCGGCCCCAGTTGAGACACACATTAGATGTCAGCTCATTATATCGGATGCCCATACAGCCTCATTTCCAAAGATTTAGGATGTTGTTTAAAATTTAATTAAAAATCGATTGCAATGATTTGCAAATCATTTATAATTGAAAATAATACAAAGACAACATATTAGATGTTGAAACTGAGAAATTTTATTGATATTTGTAAAATATATACTCATTTTGGATTAAATGCCAGTAATGCATTTCAAAAAAGATAAGACGGGGCACGTCTGCAACTGTGTTGCCTTGCCTCCTCTTTTAACAATTCTTCGTAAACATTTGGGAAATGTGGAAATCAACTGCCATAGTTTTGAAAGCAGGATGTTTTCCCATGCTTTCTTAATGTAGCATTTCAGCCGCTCAACACTTTGCGGCCTCCTTTGTCAAATTTTTTTTGTTTCATAATGAGCCAAATATTTTCAGTGGATGACAGGTCTGGGCTGCCGGTAGGCCAGTTTAGCACGGGACCCTTTATTACTTAGCCATGTTGTCATACGTGCAGAATATGGCATTTGCCATGGTCTTGCTGAAATAAGCAAGGTTTTTCGCTGCAAAAGACACTTGGATGGCAGTATGTTTTATGCAAATATCTGTATTGTTCAGCATTGGCTTTAGAACTCAGTATTTATGTTACAGAGACTGGGAAAATTATTCCAGTGAAGCGAGACATTTGGAAATTCAATTACAGAATTACTTAGCAATTAAATTTCAGAATTTACGGACGTTGGCATCTGTATTTGCGAAATGGGGTTAATGACTGGGGACATGTAACATGTTGGCTGTGCTTTATGCTAAAGAGCAGCTATTGACTGAATTCAGTCTGGCTTGTTTTGCAGTGGCCTGTTTATGGAGCTGGTAAAATTATGCTAGCTGAGTTTTGACACATGATGTTTGCTGGATTCCAGCACAATAGGGGAAGCTTTGTGAGCGGGTGTTGTTTGCCGATGTGTCTGGGGAATATCCCATGTTAGATTGTTATTTTCACTAACTGTTGCTTGTCATTGCATGGGCCTTGGCCCTCCCTACACATGGGCCTTGCACATTACAGAACACTCATCAGAAAAGGGTCTTTGCGCACCATAGCAACATCAGCAACATCCTCACTGTGCTGCTATTTGGTGGAGTGTATTGAAATTTCTTGCCCGTTCTTGCCCGTGTATGGTCAGTCTTTTCATTTTTACATTTTATTTTGAAGATCGACCCTGATTTGCATGTTAATGTGTAGAATTTTGATCACCATCTTTTTTTCTTTATTTATGTTTTGGTGGTTTTTATGCCCCCGTAAACGAAGTTTTGGGGGGCATAGTTTCTCACCTGTCCGTCCGTCCGTCCGTCCGTCCGTCTGTCCGCACTTTGCGATGGCTGTAACTTTTGATCAGCTCATGATAGGACTTTGATACTTGGCATATGCATTGCTTGTGAGAAGGCATTTCAGATGGGGTCATTACTTTTGACTTTCTGACCTTGACCTTGGAGCATGACGTTTGCTGACAAAAACTTTAACATGGGCCATAACTTTTCATTAGCTAGTAATAGGCATTTGATACCTGGCATATGTATTCCTTAGGATAAGGCCTTTCTGATGAAGTAATGAATGTTGACCTTGTGACCTTGACCTTTAACCTTTGATTGACTTGTGATAGGCCTTTAATGGTTAGCATGCGCATGTTATGTACGGGGGCATCAGTGTTTCACAAATATCTTGTTTTTTTTTTTTTTTTGTTCTGTCTGAATTGAAATATGCAGTATCAAAATAGAGTAAACTGCATCTGTTCAGTGTCAGTAGTGAGGGTTTCATGAATCCTACTAAAAGCAGAAAGTTGCATCTTGCCTAAACCTGGACTAATAAATGGACAAATACTATTTGTTTTATTCAGAGCATTGAGTGCTCTTTAGTACGATGAGATCTTGCTCTTTAGGGGAACCAAAAGGATAAGCATGAGGAACTTGGTGCTGTCATAGAAAGCCTTTCTCATTTTCATCATTTTCTCTGAAACGGAAGGAGAGGGTTGTTATGCACTGAACTGTGGGGCAGTGTCTTGTGGAAAGGCTCCACAGTCTAATTTGAGTGTTCATTAGAATTCTCTGCTGGCCTGCTCAACCAAACAAGCAAACCAGATTATTTTTGATTATTTCACCCCCCCCAATAATACAACCTTGATGGGAGCCTGTGTTCTCTCAGGCGGATGTGGATTTAACCATTCTTTTTCTCTGCCATATCATGGGTATATAATGGTGCTAAATGATTTCTGAACTGGGGCGACAGACTACATAATTTGCACACAGGCGGGATGCACAGGGTTGAAGGGGTAATGATTCAGGGAAAATATGGAGGTGTTTTAATGGGAATTATTGGCCTCCTCTTCTGGACTCTGCCCTTTGCATAGTAACTCCAGGAGTGTGCTCTGGCGTAGGTAAGCCCCTGTGACACTCCATATAGTCAGGAGACCGATGTCTGTTGAGTGCCTAGCTGAACAATATCCCCTCTCATGATCTTTATCCATATGAATGGAAGATTCACTTCTGTTCTCATGTGAGGATCTGCATGTCTGAAAAGATTTTGTGAAAATTCACAAGGAGCTGTCTATCTGAACCTGGTTGGTGTGTGGTTTGCAGGGAGCTGTGTGAAGTGTAACAAGGCCGTTTACGGAGCCAGTGAAGCCTGCCAGGCCATGGGGAGCCTCTACCACGACACCTGCTTCACCTGCAGCACCTGCAGTGAGTACAATTTTACCAACTATTACCAGCTACCAACCTGCCCTGCTTCTCTAGTCATGTGTGTCCAAATACAAATCATGGTCTTGTACGCATTTAAATGGTTTGTCCACACATAAGCAATGAAAGTTCTTCAAACATTTTGATTATGGATATGTAATAAACCTAGCACGTTAGTGTGTTTCTTTGTTTTGCTTTTTATTTTTTGTGTTCTTTTTTTCGAGGCCATTCTTGGCGGGTAGTCAGCATATTTTTCATGCCAATAAGTTAACACTCTCACTACTCATGAAATTCACTTTGATGGGGATCTTTCTTTTGAGGACTGAGAGGGAATATGCTCAATTATTTCCCTCAAATTGAGACTGCTATTTATATCTTATATCACACCCAGGAGCTGTTTTAATGGCCTCATCAAAAGTAATAAGGCAGCATCGAAGTACAAAACACAAAACCAGTGAAGTTGGCTCGTTGTGTAAATCGTAAATAAAAACAGAATACAATGATTTGCAAATCCTTTTCAACCTATATTCAATTGAATACACTGCAAAGACAAGTTACTTAATGTTTGAACAGGTAAACTTTGTAATTTTTTGCAAATATTAGCTCATTTGGAATTTGATGCCTGCAACATGTTTCAAAAAAGCTGGCACAAGTGGCAAAAAAGACTGAGAGAGTTGAGGAATGCTCATCAAACTCTTATTTGGAACATCCCACAGGTGAACGGGCTAAATGGGAACAGATGGGTGCCATGATTGGGAATAAAAGCAGCTTCCCTGAAATGCTCAGTCATTCACAAACAAGGATGGGGCCAGGGTCACCACTTAGGGAACAAATGCGTGAGCTGATTGTCGAACAGTTGAAAAACAACATTCCTCAACGAGCTATTGCAAGAAATTTAGGGATTTCATCATCTACGGTCCGTAATATCGTCAAAAGGTTCAGGGAATCTGGAGAAATCCCTGCACGTAAGCGACAAGGCCGAAAACCAACATTGAATGCCTGTGACCTTCGATCCCTCAGGCGGTACTGCATCAAAAACCGACATCAGTGTGTAAAGGACATCACCACATGGGCTCAGGAACACTTCAGAAAACCACTGTCAGTAAGTACAGTTCTTCGCTACATCTGCAAGTGCAAGTTAAAACTCTACAATGCAAAGCGAAAGCCATTTATCAACAGCACCCAGAAACACCGCCGGCTTCGCTGGGCCCAAGCTCATCTAAGATGGACTGATGCAAAGTGGAAAAGTGTTCTGTGGTCTGACGAGTCCACATTTTAAATTGTTTTTGGAAACTGTGAATGTCGTGTCCTCCGGACCAAAGAGGAAAAGAACCATTCAGACTGTTATAGGCGCAAAGTTCAAAATCCAGCATCTGTGATGGTATGGGGGTGTATTAGTGCCCAAGGCATGGGCAACTTACACATATGTGAAGGCACCATTAATGCTGAAAGGTACATACAGGTTTTGGAGCAACATATGTTGCCATCCAAGCAACGTCTTTTTCATGGACACCCCTGCTTAATTCAGCAAGACAATGCCAAGCCACATTCTGCACGTGTTACAGCAGCATGGCTCTGTAGTAAAAGAGTGTGGGTACTTGACTGGCCTGCCTGTACTCCAGACCTGTCTCCCATTGAAAATGTGTGGCGCATTATGAAGTGTAAAATACGACAATGGAGACCCCGGACTGTTGAACAACTTAAGCTGTACATCAAGCAAGAATGGGAAAGCGTTCCACCTGAAAAGCTTCAAAAATTGGTCTCCTGAGTTCCCAAATGTTTACCGAGTGTCATTAAAAGGAAAGGCGATGTAACACAGTGGTAAAAAGGCCCCTGTGCCAACTTTTTTGCAATGTGTTGCTGCCTTTAAATTCTAAGTTAATGATTATTTGCAAAAAAAGAAAAAAGTTTCTCAGTTTAGACATTAAACATCTTGTCTTTGCAGTGTATTCAATTGAATATAAGTTGAAAAGGATTTGCAAATCATTGTATTCTGTTTTTATCTACGATTTACATAACGTGCCAACTTCACTGGTTTTGGGTTTGTATTTGTGAAATAGTACATATGAACTGTACAAAAGAAAATTGTCTGTTCCCTTTTAATCACTTCAATGTGTAAAAAATAATCCAATTTGTAGTATGTTTTTAATATTTAAGTTGAATGCTGAGGGTGAATCATGCTAAATTTGTTTCCCAGGGGAGATTGAGACTGTGGGGTGGAGAATCTTGGGGGTCATGTTCAGCTCTGAGAATCAGCGTGCTTAGTCTGAAATTAAGTGATTGCATGTGATTTTGAGAAAATGAGGGAGTTGAGAATGGTGGATTTCAGTGGTCTCTTGGCTGTCAGCGGTGTTTGGGATTCCTTCCTTATCTGTTCCCCATATCACTCTTGTAGCATGCAGTGATTATTTATGAATGATTTATTTGGGCAGTGTGATGTCTGTGCTGAGTGGGGTTTTGGGCAATCCTTCCTTTACTTTCAGAGATGCTGCTGTTGCGGGGTTTCTCAGTCAAACAGGAATGCCGTTAATCTCTGTGGACGGCGACTAACTTAATACCCAAGTAAAATCCATCAGCCAATTATTTTCCTAAAAACTGATTTGAGCAATGGTATCTTGATCTCCCTGTTAGCTTGCAGTGCTATTTTTCGCCTTTGAGCTCCATGTCATTGCTTAGTTAGTATCTGATTAAACAGCAGATTTTCCCTCATACTCTCACTGCAACCACTGTGTCCTCTGCTCCCATGAGTGCTTGATTGATTGATTCCAGTGTCTGCAGACGGACCTGTCAATTGAATTGTTTGTGCTTTTGTATTTAGCCCTTTGTTGGCAAAATGACGATAGTATGGTCTGCTTCTCAGAAGCCATAAAGGGATGATGGAATTGGTCTGGTTGTGAATAATGTGTCATCATAAACAAGCAATTGGAGACATACTGGACAGATTGCCATAGTCTTTATCTAGTATGTCAGTTGGTTCGCAATGTGCCCCTGTTAAATCCTCCAGACAATAATGGGCAGGGATGTTGCCACAAAGGATGAGCAGCCACACAGAGCCTGGCACCACACATGCTTAGAGAGGACTTGCCGACCTATTTATGGACAGGCTTGAAAGTTCTGCTCAGCCACCAGACTTCCTGACAAATACCACTGATGTAATGCACACATCGTCCAGAGGTCAATGTGTATGGCGATGGACCATTTTTGGAGAGAGGGATGAAACTGCAAACAGTGTTTAAGTTGGGTGGTATGAACCAGATGGTGAAGAACCACATTAAAGTGTGTTGAGTCTGTCTGTCTCCTTCCTTTGGGGAAGTAACAAAGAACAGCTGAGCTACTGTTTGAACTAAGAGTGGAATTTTGCCTCGTGTAATAGAAGGGATGGTCAGAAAGGTAAACCTTTAAATGGCTATTGGGGTGCAGCGGAATTCCATAGGAGGCCACGTTGGCACATCATGGAAATTAAAAATGTAGTGATTTGAAAATTCCATTTACCCTCTACCATTTAGAAAACACAACAATACATTATTTGATGCTTGAACTTTGAGTCTGTTTAGAATTTATGGTTATTTTAAATCTGATAACTGCACCAGACTCCAAAAAAGTTGGCGTTGGGGAAATTTTGGACTAATAATGACGTGACAGGTTGCAATAATAAGGTGGTGTGAAACAGAATGCCAACTAATTATGTTTTTCTATAAAAAGAGAACCCAAAAAAGGCTGAGTCCCTGAACAGAAAAAATGGGCCGACGCTTACCAATTTGCCAACAGATGTGTAAGCTTATAGTCCATTTGAGAAAAAAAGGAAAAAATGGCTTGGACACCTCAATGGAAACTGTTACTTATATTTTCTCTGACGCTGCTGTTCTCATGTTTTCAAAGTTAAATAACAGACGCCAAAGGCAATCAGTACATTTACAACCAAGACTAAATCCCTTAAGGGAATTTATAAAAACTTAAACTTTTCAGTGTCTGTGCACATATTGTACATTTTGTTATCAGTCCATAAACTGTGAAATAAGACAAGGTAGCTGTCATGTTGAAATGTTACAAACTTTAGGTCAAGTAATTGAAGACCTGTGTGCAAGAAGTTCCTAAGTCACAATATCACACTTTTTGGGGATCAATGTTCTCAAAACTTGTTGCAGATAATTTTTTTAAATGGTAGCATACTATAGAGCCCATTGCTATTTCCATGGGCTATAGTGAGCTGACAAACCGTATTTTGTGGAAAAATACTAATGCATTACAAAGTCGATGAGAAAATTAGTTTTGGTCTGATGCATTTTTTTTCTGCTTAATATCTGGACTTAAGTACGGTTACCACTAAATGGCTAGACTCGAGCAATTTTTTAACAAATTAAGCCAACTTTCCAGCCTTCATGGTTTCCATTTGCCATCACGTGACACATTCTCGAATTTTGATTAGACAGTCATGAACTTTAATGCACTTGGGCGTTTCTTTCTTGGTGAATTTGACAATTGCAACACACCAGTACACAGGACTTGAGTATTTCCTCTGAGAAATCTTTGGTGTCAGATGATGCACTGGCCATTATGGCTTTTAATATTGGAGTCCCTTCATTTTTTGCAAAATGTGACTAAAGTACTTTTGGGATATAAGTCTTCAATTGTTCACTGTAACCTGCTAAGAGGATGTAGGGAATCGGTACCATATTAAGCACCTCTCCACACTAGCAGATCTACCATCAATCAACCAGCCATGGGTACCCTGAATACTGACCTTTCAGTGTTCATGTTTCCAACATGCAACGTGAGCTAGCCACTGTTTCTTTTCTTCCCAGAATGCAACACACATTTTGTGTGTAGTGCTTTGAAATTTCCCAGCTAGGACAAGAACTTATCTACAGATGCATTGTTATTTTAGGTTGTATCTGTTGTGTTACAGACTGTGGCTATTGCCATTAGCAACAGAGAAATTTCTGTTTGTCATCGTGACAATTAGATTACTTGTATTAACGAAGAGACTATGTGACCTGTCATGCAAAAAGGGTACTATCCAACCAAAACATGGATTTTGAGATAAACATTTAATTGACTTGCAATCAGTGTTACTGAAGGACAGAAGAGAGCTAGTTTCACTAACTGCTGCTGCTTTCGATCTGAAATGAATTTGAATCTGACCTTTGAACTTTGCTTTTCCATTTAAGGGAATATCTCAAAAACTACTTCCTGGAGGATGGTATCCTTTTCGCGTGACAGGTCACATACGATGTACTTATATTTTGTGTATTCTCAGCTGGGTCTCTGTATTGTTGACATCAATAATGACTTAGTGTTTCATCTCCTCTGCTCTTGAAACATAACGCCAATACACAAGCATTGCCATTATGAGAGTAGCCTACAGCATCTTATGCCTATTCTACTGATACCTGGTAAATATACTCATTGTGCCATGGAAAGGTCAATGTGCTACTTCATTTTCACTAGCAATCATCTTCAGTATCAGGCTTCAGTCTTTAGAAGGACGTGGTGAAGATGCTGTCTTCCACACAAACATAAATGCCAGCGCCTGTGCGTGCCAAATAGTTCTCCTTTGCGGAGCGTATTTTTGGTGGGGGTTCTGGCAAACCTCTATCCAGGGTGGGGGCATCCCTGGCACTCTCATTTGGCAGTTTAAGGGTTAAAGGCTCAGCCTCCCTCTCTTTAGAAAATGTTAGGAATGTCGTCTCTTCCTGTGGGACGCCGTCCACACGAATCTGTGCTCGGTGGAGGAAGGGAAATTTCATTGACTCTCGGCTTCTGCACTCCTGGCAAATGTCCACATCATACATACAAGGCCTGGATTCTAAGAGGAGTCTCCATCTGTATTACCATATGGAAAAGTGGGAACAAAACCTCCAGTGTCCCGACAGCCCTCACCTTTGCATCAGTCTGTGAGAGTAAGAGTCAGGAGTTGCGCACCTTGAAAGTTGTCCCTTACCTCTGCTTTCAGTTTGAAATCTTCACTTTGATTTTGTCTGTGGAAGTAGAGCCTAAACCCAGACCCACAACACCACTCGGTATTAATTCCTCTCAGTATTTTTGTCATGCGCCACAAAGTAGAAGTGGGATGCAGGAATGAGTTTTGTCCCTCTGCGCTCTTGTCCGTCACGCTTCTTTTCTGGGCCAGAACTTCTAAACCACTCATCATTTTTCCATGAAATCTTATTTTTAGATTCATCTTATTATTTAGATCTGCTTATTTTATACTTTTATCTATTCTCCTATCTGTCCCTCTGTGTTTCATTTCTTGGCCAGAACGGCAAAGCCATGGAGGGGGATTTTTAATATTTCATGCTTGTAGATTAGGCTGCTGAATTTGGTCAAAATTATGTTCGTTAAGCGCATAGTTCTTGCCGTGGGAAGTCATAGCACTGAATATGGCAGTTTATATCAGGAATTGGAACCCTGATTAGATTTTCTATTTGTCTTTTGGAGTAAATTCCATCCTTCTTAAGTATCAAGAATCAGAATATCTTTCAATGAATGTGCCATTTTAATTGCTTTGTATTTAGGATGAACTCCAACTTCATTCCTCTCGGATTGCCGCCTTATAATAATTTTATGAGGGAAGTTCTCCCTATGATCACTGAAGATAAGTGCTTAATTTGAAAAGCCTGCTCTTGTGATGCTGCATTTGCTGTTATAATGGCAGGAAAACGGTTTATCTCAGCATATATTCCTAACCCCTCCCCCCCCTCCTTCTCCAAACTTTGCAGGTCGAAAGCTACGGGGAAAAGCATTTTACTACGTCTGTGGAAAAGTGTTTTGTGAAGAGGATTTCCTGGTGAGTGTCATCATTTATATTTCCATAAATGTAAGCATTTCATAGTTTTGCATTGTGTTTAATAAGCAGAATATCTTTTGAAAATGATCTCAGTATAAGGGCAATTCCACAAAAACATTCTCCTCG
Organism: Gymnothorax reevesii; assembly: GCA_029721435.1. Classification (NCBI taxonomy): domain Eukaryota; kingdom Metazoa; phylum Chordata; class Actinopteri; order Anguilliformes; family Muraenidae; genus Gymnothorax; species Gymnothorax reevesii. The sequence continues at coordinate 32,547,281 of CM056573.1, forward strand.
GGGTCAAAATTGAAAATGCTTATCTCAAGTTAAATTGGTATGTAAATTGAGAGGGCATAATGTAATGATGGTGCATCAACAGTTTTTTTTTGTGTTTTATCCTCCTTCATAAAATTAACCCTCTTAATGTCAGTGAGCTGAAAATGATGAAAAAATGTTTTTTGCCAGTGTATTTTAAATTGCCAATATTATGAAAGAAGATGGTATTGGGGGGAAAAAGATCACTACATTAAAGGCTTCATTACAGCTGTTGTAAATGATTTGGTCATTTTTGTAGCTTGTTGTCTGAATCCTATGTAAGCAGTCCCCTCCCCCCATCCCCAAGCCACGCACAGGAACGTGCATCGGTTTCCGACGGAGGCAGGGGAGAGTAGCAACTCTGTTACAATATAAGTACAATATAAACATGCACGCAAAGTGATTGTCGTTTGAAAGCCACCAGGACCTGTGCTAGAATGGGGAATTGGGGGGGGCACAGACACGTCACTTTCTGACAAGAATTAGTCCTGGCAAGTTTTCAATCATTTTTCTTTATTGACGCATTTTCCAATTATCGTAATTGGCATCTGCAGACACGATTTCTCTCCATATGCGATCTAACAGCGATGAAATCATGGGTTCAAAAACAGAGCAGTTCAAGTCAGCCCAACAAACTAGCAGCATTGCATTGCAAACTGCGGACATCTTCATGCATTTATATGTCAAATGCAGCTTCAGAAAACCAGCGACTCCAACCTCTCATCCTCGGTAGCTAGCCACATTGTGCTAGCTAGGTAGCCAACTCTGACTTGAGCCACTCCGAAAAAAAAATTGAAGAGTTACTGAGTTTAATCATCTCAAATCGCTTGCCTTTGAAAGTGCAGATCTACAACGTTGTGCTTGATCGGCCTGTTTTAACCAGTGCATACCCAATAATTAAAAAAATTCATGTACTGGTGCAAGAATGGGATTGTTCGCTTTAGAATTCCAAAATTATAGCTTTGGTTCGTAAGCTCTTCAGACTTCCTGTAGCTCACACATTTATTTGGAATTGACCCTCAGTGAGTTTGATTGGCGAGCCGTGGTTACTCCTGATTTGCCACTACTCCTAGAAGGGGCCCCATGTAGGGGGCTTTTGAGGTAATGGCCAGGGTGCGCCATAATGCCTTAGGGCTTAACGGAATTTGTATTAAGTCATTGCAAAATGTGTCAATTTGTGTGGCGATTGGGGACCCCTTTTTCCAATTTTTTGGAGGGGCCCTAACATTTTGTTTGTCTCTCTGACGGTGCGCCTCTGAAGCGGTCAGACAAGAAACCAGGAATTGTCCATACTCATGCATTTATTTTCTTTGCATTTAGTTCATATTTCAGCACCCTTCAAACAGACAGATTTGTACATTAGTGTCCTTTTCTCTTTTTTTTTCTTTTAAATCTGGCATTTCCAATCCCACCCGAATCTGGAATGTCCAGTTGGGGAACTATGTACAAGGCTTTTTCGCATATGCGGCCCCCTATTGCCAACTCAGGAGAGTGAGACACCATTATGTTAATACTGAGCTTACTCCATTGTTACAATACTCCATGAGTTCTGATGTCACAGACATTCTCACTTGAACTAGCCATGGTTTTAAATGAAAAGTCAACTGAGTAGCTAGTTAATGTTTGCTCGCTAGCTATCAAACTGATCTCAATTAATGGTTATGGTAAGGTATAGCATGAACGCAAGCTAGCTAAGTAACATTACCATAGTTGGAGAGTGAGTGTGAGAGTGTAACATTACCATAGTTAGAGAGTGTGAGTGTGAGAGTGGTACTTGCCTATCTTGCCACAGCGCTGTCATATCGATTTGATTAAATTTACTTGGTATTCATCCATTCATTCTCTATACCCGCTTATTCCTCACTAGCCTATCCTAGCTGACTATGGGCGAATGCAGGGACAGCTCGCCTATTCATCGCAGGGTGCACGCACCATTCACACTCATTTAGTATCTCTAAGTGATAATCACAATCGCGAAAATTGAGGGAGGAAGTCGGAGTATCCGGTAGGAAACTGACATGAAAGCGGGGAGAACATACAAACTCCCCCAGACCGGATTTGAACCCACAACCTTCTTGCTGTGAGGCAGCAATGCTAACCATATATCCTGAAAGGACAGAATTGTTAATTTCATGTACTCTTCACACAGTTACTCTTGAAATCCTCTTTTCTGAATGATAATATGCTCTTTTATGTTAATGCGATTGATCATTTTGAATGTTCCTGTTTGAATTTTCTCAGAACATCACGTGTGTTACCACAATAAACTGCCAATATTTTAAAAACAATTTTATTTTTCACTTTATTTGATCCCAAATTTCATTAATCATTCACCCATACATGTTCCATTTTTGCAAAATTAAAATTGGCCAACACACTTAACAGAGTTTTTGAATGAAACTGGAGGCAGTGAAAGGTTGTGTCCCAGTCAATGTCACGTGTTTCCACATGTTTTCACCCCTTTGTCAGAATTCTTGTACATTGCAAAACAGTAATGGGTGTTCGTATAAAGGCTGACGAGATAAGTCTCCCATAGGAGTTCAGTCAATATCCAGCATCATTTCATTAACTCGTGGAAGTCGGTATAAGTCAGCAAATGTCATGTGTTTTCGTGGAATCACCCTTAAGCCTTATTCCAGCAGTTCTGTGCAGATTATAGACCCAGAGGTTTTCTGGGCTCATTGACTCCAGAAAATAATTCCAGCTACTCATCAAAAAACAACAAAATATCCCCCCAAAATTACATTTTAAAACTTTTTTTTGGGGGGATGGGGTTTGTGATTTTAAAGTTATCAATCTGTTTTGGCTTTTTTGCATTCTCAGTATTGTCTTTTAAGCTTGAGTAGGCCATTTATGGGCCTTACAGTTCTGCTTTGACAGTACTTGACCTTTGTGCTCATATTTATCCTTTCTTTGCAGTACTCAGGTTTCCAGCAGTCGGCAGACAAGTGCACTGTATGTGGACATTTAATAATGGACATGGTAAGGCTTCTAATTGTCTGCTCTCATCTTTTATCCCCCTCAGAACCATATGCAAATGTTTGCACATGTGTGCTCCTGTGTATGCCTGAGTGTTTGCATGCATTGTGAGTGTTAGTATGGGTGAGCTTTTCACTTGCTTTATCTTGAGTGAAAAGAAACCTAAATTTCAACTGGGTGAACTTCAGTTCTCTGTCTGTGAAGGAGGCCTAGCTCAGTCCAAGTTTCTGTATTATTGTTGGTCCTCACCACTTCGACCAATATCTAAATGTATTAACCTAGGCCCTGACTAACTTCGGCCTTGTCTTGAATTGAAAGACTTCACCCTTAGAATCTCTCTTAATCCTTTCATCTCCCCATGTGGTGGGGTGAGTTAGGGGGGTTGGGTTATTGTCAATCTGACTGGGTCATGGACCTCCATGTAATAGGCATCACATGTAAGGAAGGTTTATTCACTCTTAACAAACCTAATATCTATTCACCGTATATGAGTATTGGATTTAAGAATGGAAATTGGCTGGTATGTTTAATCTTACTTACTTTTTTTAATGGTTCCTTCAAGGTCTTTCAGCAAGTAAAGACAGATTATGCTCTGATAGTCTATTGTCTTGCAACATTCACTACAGTAGCTTATTCATTGTTCTTCCATTTTGGTGTGGTTGAAAAAGTCCTAATGACTGGAAAAAGATCAGACTGGGAAAAGATTATGGTTTATTTGTGAATTGAGTGAACTATTTCATTACTGTAATTTATTGGTGAAAGCTAAGTCTAGTAGATTGCACTGGCAGCAGGACCTGAACATTGATGTGGAATGAAAGTCCTGGAAGGCTATTCTTCATAATTCTACGAATTATTTAAACCATTATTTTTACAGGGAAGGCCATTGAGACTGGTCTCATTTGCGATGGTGCTTTGTTTTCAAACAATCACATTATCATAGAAACATGAATAAATTACAATTTTATAAACCTTAAAATCAACATGTAGCAATACATTTAATGAATTCAGCTTATTTAAAAAGTACATAGACCTCAACCTCCCAGTCCAAATATCACTTTTGAATTTTGCCAATGGGATTAAGGCAATCCAATTTAAATGTCTCTTGAAACTTATTCAATGTCCCTGGAGCCCGATAACTAAAAGTAGTTTTTTTTCAAGCTCGGTACTGACTCGAAAGACCTCAAAAACCAACCAATCCTGAGACCTTGCCTGGTAAAAACTTGAGCACTGTGTCATATAAAGATGTCATGTAATTAGGTAATGCAAAGTATATAAACGTCAGTTGTAAATCCCATGAAGCTTGAAATATTAAAATCATGTACAGCTCCTACTGTGTAGAATCAAGATGCATTTGATCGACCTGTTCCATGTCATGTATACATGCAGGAATGAATGTCATGTCTTATTTGGTCCTGTCTGTGAATTAGAAGTTTCTGGGTTGAAGTGGTAAGTCTAACTTTTAAAACTTCATTCTTTTTAAAATACTCACAGCTGCTTTGCATGGAAAGCTAAACTGCTTTTTACTGAGTGAAGTCCAGTGCTGAAGTACCTTAGACAAGAGTCTTCTAATTTGCTGCGGAAAGGGCTAGCTCTCCCCAATTTATTTAGGAAACAATCCAGAAGTTACGTTGGCTGTTGTGCAGATGTATTGTGAGTGCAGTCTGTGAATTTTGATCTTTTTTTTTGGAAATTAATTCTAAAGGGAAAATATCAAATAGTTTGTTCCCTGAATGTTTGATAGACCATATTATGAAAAATTTCCTTTCCATTTGTGTCAGTATGTTAGTACGGAAGCCCTGAACCGCACTGTGAAAAAAAAAATTTTTGTGGTGAAGTAAAAGTGTAATTTTTTTCCTTTTGTTATTTTGCGATATTATCTCGTTATTTCGAGATAAGATCTCGTTATTTCGAGATAAGATCTCGTTATTTCGAGATAAGATCTCGTTATTACGAGATAACATCTCGTTATTTCGAGATATTATCTCGTTATTTCGAGATAATATCTCGTTATTACGAGATAATATCTCGTTATTACGAGATAACATTACGCCCTGTCTGGGCTTGAATCAATATAATCGCCCATTTTTCCGAGGATGCATCGGCTGGTAACTTGTGTGAACATGACAGCAGGCATATAACAGAATTCCTTTCGGCATCTAAGCGGGAGTGGGACGCTCCTGAGAGAGAAGGGCAGGGTTACGTTTCCCAAAAGCATAGATGCCAACTAAACAAGTTACACTAACATGGCAATATTCCCCGCCGCCTCAATGTTTTGTGTCCGTAGGGACGGACGGACGGAGCTCAATGCTATATCCCCCGCTTCGCGCTAATCGGGGGATACTTAGCAATGTACATCGTTCGTCCATTCACAGTCAGTGACCGCGTTTACGCACCATGTTCCTGTATTTGATTGCGTACCTGTCATGTAAACGAGTTCAATAACCCGATTAAGGTCATTTTCCGATTCGAAATATTCCGAATAAGACCCCTGGCATATGCCTGTTTTAATCGGAATATTGGCTCATGTATACACCTTAATCAGAATATGCCCTCGAACTGAGTATTCAACCACGTCTGCGCCTGTTCACTTCGCAAGGAATTAGCATTTTTGGAGCAAAGAGGAGACGACTGTATGCATAATGAAAGACATGAATATATTGTAATATATCGATGGGCGAAAGCACCGTAACAACGATATAATTATGGTGGGCGAAAAGTGGAGAGAGACTGGTTTTGTGTTGACTGACTAGCGCCAACCCGATTCAGCATCGCTGGAAAACTCTGAAGGCAGCATATTCCAAAGCGAAAAAATAAAGGCAATGACTTTTTTTTACGCCAGTCGTAATCTTGCTCCAATTACCCATTCTTAAGATCTTCTGTATGTTCATGCACAATGTAGGAAATCCGGACTTGGAGCCATAGACTGATTTATACAGTCTGCTTATACAACGGCATTAAGGATAACGCACAATTAATGCATCTTGTATGTTACCATGTATCTTAAAAGAATGAAACAACACCAGCATTACGTTTTAACAAGTTTAATAATACATGTATGAATATTTAGGTAATAGAATTATGTATAATTAACATGAATTAAGCTGCTTTCACACCGGACGCGAAACGAATTTTTCGCAAGACAGGTTACATTCAAATTCAATGCAAAGACGCAAATACGCGTGGATTCGCGTCTTTGCATTGACTTTTGAAAGTGATCTGTCGTACGAAAAATTCATTCGAGTCCAGTGTGAAAGTGGCTTTATTGTAAACATTCACAACGATATTTTTGAGTAAAGAAATACAGATTCAGACCGACAAAAACAATTAAAAACATCTATTTTGATTAATGCACATTCGGATTCAACATTTATAGCCTAACAACATAACCATATTTATTATGAAATAATTAATCGGAACAATGACACGGATTAGAAAACAATAGGAAGGTGCTGAACTTTTTTTTCTGATTACCTTTTTATTTACGCAATGCCCTTTCAATATAACTCCGTGTCCGACAGTCGATTATTGTTTTTAATCTCTTAAAATCTGCTGAATCTTTTAGATATTAAACGTGAATGTTTTGATCAGAGGGCTCATTTCTTCAAGATGAGTACCGAGAATTTCAATCAATGTGTCTGTTTAAGCTCTGCTAAATAAAGTGGGTCGTCATTGGCGCGGGACTTAGTGCATTTATGACGAATTTAGCGTCTGACGGACAGAGATCCTAAAATACTCCGTGTCCGAAAGTTATAAGAGTTTTAATTTTTCGAGTATTCCAGCAATCATTGGACGTAGAAACTTGGCCATGTTTGTGTTCGACCTTCACAAAATGCAAATTGATATCTATCCACTTTTCTTGATCTTTTTATTCGTCTGTTTTCTTTCGTTGAAGATAGACAACAGTTTTTATTCGGTCTCTCTTTTGAAAATTAGTCAGATCGATCAAACAGATTCACACTTCATTTCCACACCAGAGATAAAATAGTATTTGTAGTCATTGAGCAAATCAATTCCATGACCATTGACAGTGTGAATTAAATATTGCATGCTCGATCAAGACTGTCGGACGCGAAATGCAAAATACTCCATGTCTGGTAGACAACAGAAAGTAAAAGTATTGATATGAGAGCAGATTTATAACGAAATAAAGAATAAAAATATATCACCAACAAACAGAACATCCAAACAAGATGGCCCGCAAATAAATAAATTGCAGTGTTCATTGGTTGTTCTGTTTGTTGTAAAAATGTTTTTTATTCTTTATTTCGTTATCAATCTGTTCTAATCGTCCTCTTTTTTTAGGCTGTCGGACACGGAGTATTTTGCATTTAGGCCTAATATCCGACAGGCATTGTACGGAATTGTATTTATAAAAATTGCCCAAATAAATTGATTGCAGAGCACATTGGATGTTCTGATTGTTTTTGATTGAAATTTTCGGTACACATCTTGAAGAAATGAGCCCTCTGATCAAAAAATTCACGTTTAATATCTAAAAGATTCAGCAGATTTTAAGAGATTAAAAACAATAATTGACTGTCGGACACAGAGTTATATTGAAACTATCCGACTGTCGGACACGGAGTTATATTAAAACCCTGTCCGACTTTCGGACACATGGACATTGCGTAAATAAAAAGGTAATCAGAAAAAAAAGTTCAGCACCTTCCTATTGTTTTCTAATCCGTGTCATTGTTCCGATTAATTATTTCATCATAAATAAGATATTCCATATGGTTATGTTGTTAGGCTATAAATGTTGAATCCGAATGTGCATTAATCAAAATAGATGTTTTTAATTGTTTTTGTCGGTCTGAATCTGTATTTCTTTACTCAAAAATATCGTTGTGAATGTTTACAATAAAGCCACTTTCACACTGGACTCGAATGAATTTTTCGTACGACAGATCACTTTCAAAAGTCAATGCAAAGACGCGAATCCACGCGTATTTGCGTCTTTGCATTGAATTTGAATGTAACCTGTCTTGCGAAAAATTCGTTTCGCGTCCGGTGTGAAAGCAGCTTAATTCATGTTAATTATACATAATTCTATTACCTAAATATTCATACATGTATTATTAAACTTGTTAAAACGTAATGCTGGTGTTGTTTCATTCTTTTAAGATACATGGTAACATACAAGATGCATTAATTGTGCGTTATCCTTAATGCCGTTGTATAAGCAGACTGTATAAATCAGTCTATGGCTCCAAGTCCGGATTTCCTACATTGTGCATGAACATACGGAAGATCTTAAGAATGGGTAATTGGAGCAAGATTACGACTGGCGTAAAAAAAAGTCATTGCCTTTATTTTTTCGCTTTGGAATATGCTGCCTTCAGAGTTTTCCAGCGATGCTGAATTGGGTTGGCGCTAGTCAGTCAACACAAAACCAGTCTCTCTCCACTTTTCGCCCACCATAATTATATCGTTGTTACGGTGCTTTCGCCCATCGATATATTACAATATATTCATGTCTTTCATTATGCATACAGTCGTCTCCTCTTTGCTCCAAAAATGCTAATTCCTTGCAAAGTGAACAGGCGCAGACGTGGTTGAATATTCAGTTCGAGGGCATATTCTGATTAAGGTGTATACATGAGCCAATATTCCGATTAAAACAGGCATATGCCAGGGGTCTTATTCGGAATATTTCGAATCGGAAAATGACCTTAATCGGGTTATTGAACTCGTTTACATGACAGGTACGCAATCAAATACAGGAACATGGTGCGTAACGAACTATGTACATTGCTAAGTATCCCCCGATTAGCGCGAAGCGGGGGATATAGCGTTGAGCTCCGTCCGTCCGTCCCTACGGACACAAAAAATTGAGGCGGCGGGGGATATTGCCATGTTAGTGTAACTTGTTTAGTTAGCATCTATGCTTTTGGGAAACGTAACCCTGCCCTTCTCTCTCAGGAGCGTCCCGCTCCCGCTTAGATGCCGAAAGGAATTCTGTGATATGCCTGCTGTCATGTTCACACAAGTTACCAGCCGATGCATCCTCGGAAAAATGGGCGATTATATTGATTCAAGCCCAGACAGGGCGAAATGTTATCTCGAAATAACGAGATAATATCTCGTAATAACGAGATATTATCTCGAAATAACGAGATATTATCTCGAAATAACGAGATAATATCTCGTAATAACGAGATATTATCTCGAAATAACGAGATAATATCTCGTAATAACGAGATAATATCGCAAAATAACAAAAGGAAAAAAATTACACTTTTACTTCACCACAAAAATTTTTTTTTTTCACGTTGCGGTTCAGGGCTTCCGTATGTTAGAGATACACAGATTGCAGTTATATCCGATGGACCTGCTGTTAATCCGCAGATCAAGTGGGTGGGTGGGGGGAACCAGCTGGTCTTGGACCTTGGGGGCCATGATTTTACCCCTTTGTGCGGAAGCCAAATCTGGCTATTTATGTGTTACCTTATTTAAGACTTTATAAGTCAAGGTTACAGCTTCACAGAGAGGAATGGAATGGCTTAACTGAGTCAAGACACTTGTACAATTTAGAATTCCTTTGTATTTATTTTATTATCCCCCGCCATGAAGTGTGAGGTTTGAGCTCCGTGCCTCCGTGCCTCCATCCGAAAAGGGACAGCTTTTCTCATGAACTATTAAGAGATGGGACGACCAAACTTGGTGTGTAGCTTCAGATTATCGAGGTCTTGATGGAGTTCAAAAATGAGGTGCGCGCGATTCAGGCATTTGGCGGGGGATGTTGTTGACCATGTCTACTTGTTTTCATTATTTTGGTAGAGAAAAAGGGCTGCAAACATTAAAAAAATCTTCATGAATATTCAGCATTGAAATTCTAAAACTAATAATACTGAGAATTCAAAAATGGCTGGGGGTTAAAACTATACATTTCTGGGATCATAAACTCCTTGACCACAAGTTTTCGTCATCTGAGCATGAAATCCTAAATTATCTACTCTTTCGGAGCCAAATGAGACAGCTCTTCAGGTAGCTCCCCAAACTCTCAGATCTATCTAAATGACACTCTGTCAAATCATAAAATAATCATATATTTAACACAAATCAACTTTTGACGCATGAAATTTAATATGAATTAATGGTTTTCTGGTTGAACATAGCATGAATTCATCAACATAGGTGCAGTTGGACATCAATGGTCACCAGTAACTTCTCCAAACCCATGACATGCCTTTTCTCCATGATAAAGTTCAGAATTTTATCCATTTCTTTTTCAGAGTCCCACAAGCTAGCACATGTGCTCATGAAAGGAACTGCTTATTTAATGGTCAGAACATTAACCCTGCAATGAGAAGCAAGCAGTTCCCACTTCTTCGCTCACAGCCTTATATAAACACTTTCCACGCCTTATCAGAAATAAGTAAACTTACTAACTCAGTAATATGTGAAGTGGGGGTTTCAACATTTACACGTGTAAACGGCTACGCGGAAAACAAATCATAACCGTTTAGAAAAATCCTCCTTGTTCATTTCTCACCAATACATATAGTCGCCTATTTTTAGGGGTGATAATGTTGCCTGAAAGCTTCAGATAATAACATTAACTAACTATACACTTAAATGTTCCCACCAGTGCAGTTATCTGCATACAGATGCATGGGGCGGAATGTTACCTTGATAGATATATAAAATAAAGTTTATACTCTCTGGAATTGGATAAGAAACATATCAATGAATTGTTGCTTAAGAAAACTGATTTTTCTCAACTAATTAATTTGAATACCATTGGCTCAAGTGGTTGAACTGGTTGCCAGAAAAGACAATGACTTTTTCTGTCACTAGAGATCTTCTTTTTTTAACTGCTGGATAGATATTATGGGCAAATATATTGAGCAGTTTGCACATCAGGCCTAGCTGCGTAGTTTAATTCACGGAACTCCTGGGAAACAGTCAAACTAGTGAATATTCAATAACTGATCTGGGTGTGCCATCGAGTGATAGAATAGCGTAACTGAACATATAAATAGAGCAACTCCATGTACGCTGGCTTCCACATTTGTGCAGAGGGGTTAATGATCCCTGCCCTAATGTTACCATGGTGCAAATAACACTCACAAAGATGCATTTTCATGATGCCACTCCAAAAAATCTGTCTATTGATGATGGTAAATGCATGCTCCCAATGCTAACATTTATCAAAAGTCTGAATTTGAAGTCTTACTTGGCACGAGCAGATTCACCGCGGCGCAGATTGATGAGTTTCCTGTGGGCGGAGGTGGAGATAAGCTGAGAGGAAGTGGTGATTTTCTCTGTATCTCAAGGGATTCAGGGTGTTCTATAAATGAGTTTACTTTCAAACAGCATGATGCCACACCTCTATTTTTCACAGTTCATGTGAACTGTTCTGCTCAGCAGTGTCCCTTATGTCAGAGAGCCAGTATAAGCATATAACATCCAATCTTACCTCAGTAGCTTTTTCTTAAGTGCTCATGTCCTATTAAAGAGCATCTTTATATACTCAGCACCATTAAAAACACACAGGTGAGGTATGTACTGTATTTGCGGCTAATTGAAGCAATTGATATTTAGTGCTTTCCAGTGAGGTACGAGAGGAAATAAAGAAAAGCGCGTGGTATTGTAATCCTGACGCGCACCATGTGCAAGCGCTAAGCACTTCAGTAATAACAAACATGAGCTGTTTGTCATGTGTACAGTTACACTTGACTTGTTCTTTTTGGTGTGGTCAATAGCTTACATAAATCCAACAAAAAAAACAAAAAATGCTACTGCATCAATAAAATGGAACGGCTTGTGACACATCATTTGCAGTGTCACTGTTGCACAATCAGTCGGCCATCTATTCGAGAATGGAACACAGGCACTGTCAATGACTGACCCTGCTTGGGGCAGCCACGAGTGTCGATGGCAGCTCAAGAGCACCACATCTGGTTATAGCCTGTACATGCCAGATTCTGGACAGCAACCAAAACTGATCATGAGATGAGGGGTCCGAGATGATTGAGGGTGAGCACAAGTACCGTTTGACGCCGTCTACGTGAACAAAACATGTGTGCACACGGCCCCTACAGAAAAACCATTTTTTGCCCATCAACAGGAGTTTAATTTAATTAAACCCCTGTTTAATTTTTTGGCACTTTATGTCCCTGTTTCTGTCTGAGAATGGAAAACAGGGAATGTCGTTGACCGAACACAGTGAGGGCAGCCGTCCGTAAATGGGCAAAAACTAGGTTTTCTGTAGGGCCGTGTGCACACATGTTGCTCACATAGACAGTGTCAAACGGTACTTGCGTTCACCCTCAATCGTCTCGGACCCCTAATCTCATGATCAGTTTTGATTGCTGTCCGGAATCTGTCACGTACAGGCTGTAACCAGATGTGGCGCTCTTGAGCTGCCATTGTCACTCGTGGCTGCCATAAGTGGGGTCAGTCAGTGACAGTGCCTGTGTTCCATTCTCAGATAGACAGCCGACTGATTATTGAATGGTGACAGTGCAAAGGACGCACCACATCTCGGTGCCTGAGACCTGCCCGTAACATGCCAAAGGCTCTTTTTCTCTCCTGTGTCACAAGCCGTTCCATTTTCTTGATGCTGTAGCATTCTTCGTTTTTTTTTTTTTTTTTTTTTTGTTGGCTTTATGTAGGCTATTGACCGCACCAAAAAGAACAAGTAAAGTGTCACTGTACACATCACGAACAGCTCAATGTTTGTTATTACTGAAGTGCTTGGCACGTGCACATGGTGCGCGTCAGGATTACAACACAATGCGCTTTTCTTTATTTCCTCTAGTGCCTCACTGGAAAAGCAATAAAAACCAATCGATTCTTCAATTAGCCGCAAATACAGTACATACCTCACCGGTGCGTTTTTAATAGCGCTGAGTATATCTTGCAATAACCTTAATCTTGTAAAGGATGTACTTCTAGTGGTTGTATTGGAAGATATTCATTCACGGATCTAAAAGTTTGGTATTGGTTAAATGACCCATCATTTTTGTTCCTCCACCTCCTCCCAGATCTTGCAGGCCCTGGGGAAATCCTATCACCCAAGTTGCTTTCGTTGCATGGTCTGTAATGAGAGCCTGGATGGTGTGCCATTCACTGTGGATACAGAGAACAAAATTTATTGCATCAGGGATTACCACAGGTGAGTGTATGACTCACAGTATATATTTTTCTATTCGTTAACCCGCACAGTGCTTCTATTGTTGTACATTACCAGTCGAAAGTTTTTGAACATACACAGCTTATGAGCAATTAGAGATGTAAACAAATGAACAATACACCTTTTGTACAACCCAAGACCAAAAACGCCTTTTAAAATAGCATTTTAAAACCTAAGGCATTGTTTGAAAACAGCCTAAGGGTTTTCTGAAAAACTTGACAGAATTGCAAAAGTTCACCTAATTCTTTATTTCACAGCCTCTGTAGCTGACAGAAACATGAAAATAAAACCTTTAAAGAGTTTAAGACTCTTTGCTTTCATGGAGAATTATTATTGCCCATGTCCTAATGCTCAATAAATTAAAAAAAAAAAAATCAATCAATGAACACATTATTATTAGGGATCCCCTCGGGTCGCCGGAAGGGAATATGTATCGTTTTCGTTCAGATTCTTCTTCTTCCTCATCATCTTCTTCATTTTTTTAAATATTTATTTCAATAGTTAGTTTTCTTGGGCACCATGCAAACTAGAGCTCTCAGTTTTCACATGAACAATCTCTAGGTCCTTTATGGAGTTAAATTACTGCCAAAACCTTGTATACAAACCGAACATGTTTTACAAATGCACCACGATCCACAAACAAATACAATGTGATTTGCAAATATAAAAATGATTCACGTGCAAATAAAGTGTGGTTTGCAAATATAAAAACGATTTGCAAACAAATACAGTGTGATTTGCAAATATAAAAACGATTCAAGTACAAACAAGGTGTGATTTGCAAATATAAAAACGATTTGCAAACAAATACAGAGTGGTTTGCAAATACAAAACACCATTAACAAACGAATGTTTTCAGTTTTACAAATACAAAACGTACCGATTACAAGTATACGACGAGAACCATTTCCTACAAGTACAAATCACTTTTGGCAGTTTTCTACCGCTGACATGGCGTAAAGGATTTTCTCACAAATGTCCTCACTGTTATTGTCCCTGTTAAACAGCAGGTGGGGCTATGACTCAATATCCTAGATCTCTACATCGTGAAGTTGAACAGAATAGAGAACGGCCGCCAGCGACAACCGTGGTCATGAGAATGATGGCTGAGGCTAAATAAAAACGCAGTGTCTTCGTGTTCGAAATAATTCCGTGTCCGACAGTGGGATGGTGTCAATATAACTACGTGTCCGACAGTGGATTATTGTTTTTAATCTCATGAAGTCTACTGAATCTTTTAGATAGCCTATTAAACGTGAATGTTTGATCAGATGGCTCAGTTCTTCAAGATGGGTACCCAATCAATGTTTCTGTTCAAGCTCTGCTCAATAAAGTGTTCTGATTGATAGTGATATATTTTTATTTTCCATTTCGTTATAAATCTGGGCCCGTATTCACAAAGCATCTTATCTTAGCGCAAGGAGTACTCCTAATTCGCGCTAAAACATTTTATGTAGGAGTAAAATCTGAAAAGTAATTCACAAAACCGCTGAGAGCAACTTTTAGCCATCCGAGACACCACGGGTAACGCTGCAACGATCTGTTGGCTGATATTATCCCACGCATACCGCTTGGATTTGCTGTTCACCCCCGAGCCAATTTTCCCTCTGATTAGGTTACATGCTTTCGCTCCAGCACCAACTGGCCCAGCAGCAGTAACTGGTCTTGGCTCCAGCTGGGCTTTCGCGTCATTTTTGAACTTACATCCATGACAGTTTAGGGCAAACAAACTTGAACGGCTCGACATTTAAATGATCGCAACATATTCTCATTCTCATCGGGTAACAAGTAGCTATTGGGGCAAGTGACGCGTTTCATTAATAACTTGTTTAATGCTATTAATGTTTTTACAATTATCTCTTTCCTATGTACGTTTATTTGCCTAGAGCGTGATATGCGGGGACCATGCATTGCAATTTTCAAAAGTGCTCAATATGCTATTATTTTAAACCGAATCTAGAAAAACCAATGCTTTGTATTTTAACAATAACTTGCTTAAAAGTAACCCTGTTTTAAATTATTATAGGAGTAGGGAAGAAAATTATTTTAATGTCAATGTTAAAGTTAAGGTTAGGCTTAGGGTTAGGGCAGTGTTTAAAAAGGGGATTGTCGTACCTCTCTACTTTGAAATGAATTTGAAAACTGCCGAACCCGTAACAACTGCCATTATTTTATTGGACAAACCAGTCCCTTGGACTATTTTCTCATTTTTTCCTCCATGGGTTGTATGTGGGATATTTTTTCAATGGGTTGCCCTGCCACCAAACAACCAATCACCGTGCTCATTGTTCCAAGACTCGTGCATGAGAATTGACATCAGCCATAGCAACGGAGATTACTCCCGCCTATCTCAGAGCTACCCCTATTGAGTTACCAATTTTCTTCATTAAAAGTTGCTCTCAGCGGTTTTGTGAATTTTAAGATTGTTTTATCATAAATGTTTTAGCGCGACTTAGGAGTACTCCTTGCGCTAAGATAAGATGCTTTGTGAATACGGGCCCAGATTTATAACGAAATGGAAAATAAAAATATATCACTATCAATCAGAACACTTTATTGAGCAGAGCTTGAACAGAAACATTGATTGGGTACCCATCTTGAAGAACTGAGCCATCTGATCAAACATTCACGTTTAATAGGCTATCTAAAAGATTCAGTAGACTTCATGAGATTAAAAACAATAATCCACTGTCGGACACGTGGTTATATTGACACCATCCCACTGTCGGACACGGAATTATTTCGAACACGAAGACACTGCGTTTTTATTTAGCCTCAGCCATCATCCTCATGACCACGGTTGTCGCTGGCGGCCGTTCTCTATTCTGTTCAACTTCACGATGTAGAGATCTAGGATATTGAGTCATAGCCCCACCTGCTGTTTAACAGGGACAATAACAGTGAGGACATTTGTGAGAAAATCCTTTACGCCATGTCAGCGGTAGAAAACTGCCAAAAGTGATTTGTACTTGTAGGAAATGGTTCTCGTCGTATACTTGTAATCGGTACGTTTTGTATTTGTAAAACTGAAAACATTCGTTTGTTAATGGTGTTTTGTATTTGCAAACCACTCTGTATTTGTTTGCAAATCGTTTTTATATTTGCAAATCACACCTTGTTTGTACGTGAATCGTTTTTATATTTGCAAATCACACTGTATTTGTTTGCAAATCGTTTTTATATTTGCAAACCACACTTTATTTGCACGTGAATCATTTTTATATTTGCAAATCACATTGTATTTGTTTGTGAATCGTGGTGCATTTGTAAAACATGTTCGGTTTGTATACAAGGTTTTGGCAGTAATTTAACTCCATAGTCCTTCTTCAATGTGACGTTTCTCCGATTTGTGACTAGTACGTGGTTTTGTCCGTTTACATTTTTCAAACAGACAGCTGTCTGTTTTTTACTGCAAGTTGTGTGACTGTGCTGCAAAAACAGGCGTATGTACTTGCCGCCGAAATTACCTAAATTCGTTGAAGAGTTCTGAAATGCCTTCACCGAGTGCCGGTGCATAGACGTCATTATAATTTAATTATTTTTCTGTACTGAATGTAGCCCATTATTTTGTTGCTTTAAGATCACATGGGGGAGTGAAGCCGTGTCTTCAATTGCCACTTGATTTTTCTTGAATTGGAAAACGTGTTAATCAGAGATGTTCACAAGTCTTTTTATGCAAGTCCAAGTCAAGTCCCAAGTCTTTGGTCACAAGTCCAAGTCAAGTCTCAAGTCTTTGTGGGGTGAGACTTGGTCAAGTCTCAAGTCTTTGGTCACGAGTCCAAGTCAAGTCTCAAGTCTCTAAAAAATAAAAGTCTTGTGTCTCTTCTTGTTGTAATGAGTCTTCCATCATCTGCTGCTATTCGGTCTACGAAGAATACTGCACAGCTATATCTAAGAAATTCAGAGCATTTACTGTATTATTATCACTCCTTTATCTATGAGCAATAAAGTATCATTAATGATTAGTTGTTTGTTATATGATCGCTTTAAACTGGATACTGCGATGCAATATGAAGAAAACACAATTATTTCGTTTAAAGGAAACCGTATTCTTCCAACATGAACATACAGTTACAATATATCTTATTGTGCAAGCTCGGTGGGACCATAATAAGAACAAATATAAAAAATGTTAAAGTCAAAGGCATTATAGGCTGACTAACATCCTTCTAATTAGTGCAAAACATCACACTTTAGCTAAATGTAACTTGTAAACAAAACACTTAAAAGTACTTTAAACACTTGTATATCTCATTTTTGTGCCATTTGCAATTAAAAATTTGTTCACAAAAAAAAAAGCAAAACTATTGCTGCCATATTATCTGAAAAATACTGTAAGTCTATAAACTGGTGATATTAAAACATGACCAGTTTTGTTCCAAAAGGCACCTTTCTTCGCATGACAAAAATGATTCCTAGCATAAAAGTAAAGCTCAAAAAGGAATATCATTGGAGTTATTGGCTATCTTGACCTGTTTACTAATGAAACAGTAACCCTTTTGTGGAAACAAGCAATGGTGTTGTTTTGCCTAGAACGAAATATTTAACAATAATAAACCAACAATAACATCAGAATGGTTTTTCTTATTTTTCTCTTAATACACTGGGTAAACATTAACAGGCTTGTAGGTGTCTTCCAGTGGCCTACTGTAAGACCTAGAAAAGTATTAGGCTACAGAATGCGCATTCACCGCGCTATACAATAATTACTGTATGTATAATTACGAGACAGAGTTAAGGCAAATACAGAACCGGAACTACATTCCAGACATACCGGCTGGGCGGAGTGATTTCAAAAGCGTATGTTTACCGCAGCTACTCCGGAACTCAAAACAGAACTTTGTTCCGAATCAGGAAGTAGTTCCGAGTATTTGCTTCATGTGTCGTTATTTTACGAAATTATACATAATTATTTCCTAGCGTGGTGAAAGTGCAGGTCACAAGTGGTGCACGTGAGCGTTTTGGAGCTGCTCGATTGCGTATTTGATGAGTTTTGAATGAGCGAGGGACCTGTCCAGTTCATTTTCATGATGTTCGGGAAGCAGCTCCCGTCCCCCCCCCCCCCCCCCCCATAACGGGCACGGATAACTAAAGGTAATGTACCTATTCATATGACTATACGAATTATGGCAATAGGCCAATTTGCCAACATGTTGAAATATCCCTTTAATGTTAGCCAGCAGATGGTGGCAACAGAACGTAGATGAATAACGCTACCGAACTTTTTTTTTTAATGTCGTGTTAGCGTCACTCCATGCAAACAAGTGTGACAAGCAAACTAACATGCACTTATCTATTCAAATATTCAGTTACAAAGCTGGTGGCAAGCTAAGTTGAACATCGCTGACGCTGAGCTAAACATGTTTGCTAACCGTCCATAGGCGTTAATGTGACTGACCTATCCGGGTGAGTTTTCAGGTGCGTGATAAAATTTGATGTAATTGATCCGGCGTCCTTAATCTTGGTACTACAGACTTTGTAGTCAGAGCTTCTTTTGTTGGTGCCGTATTGTGTGAAAATTGTATAACCAAACGTAATTACAAAGGATACAGCAGCAGCTGCAGGTGTGTCGGTCGCCATAGTGTCATCCGCGTTGCGAGTGCGTGGGGCCGCGAGGCGTGCATTCGATGTGTGATATGGTTACCATATAAAAAGGGAAGGAATGACATTAAGCTCGGCAGACGTTTCAGAGTTTCCCCAATCTTATTACGCCCCCCTCCGAAAAAAAGAAAAAATAATGATTGTTCACGAGTCCCAAAACACGAGTCCGAGTCGAGTCTGAAGTCTTTTGAGCACGAGTCCAAGTCAAGTCTGAAGTCTCCGTGCGTGCGACTTAAGTGCGACTCGAGTCCGAGTGGCAAACTCGAGTCCCCATCTCTGGTGTTAATGATGGAAAACCATCTAGAATCAGCCAGGACAAATTGTTGTCAATGAAGGGAGGGATATTAGCCCTGGAATTTTCGGGTCTAACACCGCCTCTGGGGTGTTTCATTCTGAAAAAAACGCCCCAAAAGTGATAGAGAGTTGGCATGTATGAAAACTGTTTTCACAGTTTGTTTACCATGGTCTGGGTGAATAATCCTTTCTAATTGGCTGGAAGGTGTTGATTAAAACTGTGGAACAGCACAGATAGTTCGACCTATGGTAGTTTCACCATTTGAAGTTCGAAATTTATCCGCTAGCAACCTATAACCATAGCAATGTTAGAGCACTGGCATTTGGGTGCGTATAACAGAAACCATGCTACTCGTTTATCTCCAGTAAATTTTGCGGCATAAGGTTACGTCCTGCGGGAAAATTAACAATAGGTGCTCAAGCGATAATGACTGTAAATATTAAATCGGCAAAATAATCACGCTTTCTTCATGAAACAATAGACATTCATTAAACATTAAACAGTTACAAAGGAAGCTAACATGTCCACTTCATGTATCAGAAAATGCTGACAGTTTGCTAGTTACGTGCTGTGACAACAGACTGATTTCAGCTCACTGGCTGTACGGAAACTATCAGAAGTTCATTGTAATTGCGGGTAGCAAGTTAGCAGCAGTCTGCATAATTGCACAAAATGTTGTGTTATGCATAATCTCTGTTTCAGATGGAATCCGTTACCTAATAATTAGCGGGTAAAAGGATGATAGATTTTATATGAAATATAAATATATGAGAATTGAATATTGAAGAGTTTCAACACCTGGTGGGTTTCTTTTACATTTTAGTGTGCCATACGCTTATTAGGAGCATTTTAAGATTACAACAGAAAAGTGTAAAAATGCCAGAAAGGTAAGAATTGCTTTAATACAATTTTGAATAAGGCTATTTGAAATGCACCAAATTGTGCGTCCAAAGGAGTGATTATCGTCTTATAACAAGGAGAACTGACAACACCTAATGGTGTGAAGTGTTTTCAGTGTGAATGTATTGTTGCTTTGGGAAAATTATTTCGGGAAAAGGTCAAGACTAATTGTTTCATAAAGATGCTCTTTGCTGACCAAATTCTCTGGTCTAGGACCACCGCTGACACGGGAGACCCGCACAAATTTTGGAAGGTGGTTTTAATGTTGTGGCTGATCTGTGTGTGCTCTTGCATTATTTTTAGATGCAGTAGAGGGGATTAATAAAATATCTGCGGAGGATTATGTGGGGAACCCAGCTTAGGTATAATGTGTTGCAGTAGAAAGCCTCAATCCTGCTATGTTGATAATATCCTTGGATTATCCAAAAATGGCAGAGATTATTTTGATGAACATAATCAAAGAATCCTGGCCCTGTAGAAGAAGAGGTTGAAACCTTCAGAGGATCTTTTAGATGCACTGATTATCAGCTTGTACAAGGGAGTAGTCGTATTGTTCTGACTAACAACTAATGGACTTTTGAATTGACTGGTTCCTAACATTGAAGAATTGTTACTCCCTAAGAGCCATCATGGCCTTTTTGAGCAAATGTTCATACCACCAAACTAGTATTTGTCCTGAGCCATGAAACCGCAAAATAAGAGACTGTACATTATCGCTGACGACAAAGACTTTCAACATAGTCAGCAGAGTCGGTCTCTGGAAAATCCTGGAAAGGTTTGGCTACCCACCAAAGTGCATTGGCACGCTCACCCAGATCCATGAGGACCAGACATTGCAATGTTAGACAGCAATGATCCCTCACAACCTTTTCTAATTGACAACTGCGTGAAACTGGGCTTTGTCTTCAACCCAACCTGGTTCACCTTCAGCTTGATGCTGCACCAGGCTACAGAAGACCTTGATGATGTTGGTATTTACATTCATTTCCGGACTAATGAGAGCCTGTTTAATTTGAGGCTGATGCAAGCCATATGAAGACCACAGAGAAGTTGCTCAGATAGATGCTGGTTCTACAAAGCTGCCCTTACTTCCCACACAGAGACAAAGCGGTCTCAATAATATCCCGCTTTGCTAAGGCTGCTCAATTCTTTGGCCAGGAAATTTGCCTAAAGAACACTGAAGTACTCCACCAGCCTGCAACCTAGAAGAAGTATCACCCTCCACATCTTCATTTAACAGTCAGAGCTGAAAGTATTTGTTTTGCAATCTGGGATGTGAGATCCACTGCAGTGTTCAGATTAGTAAAGAAGTGGAGAACAGACTGGGTGAGGCAAATGGTGCTTTTGGCATTTTTGACTCTGCAAGCATTGTTTGGAACAACAACTTCTGAAGGGACATAAAAAAATAAAGTCCTTTTAGCACTTGTGCTGACCACAGTCCTATTTGTGTCATTTTGCATCCCTGAAAGATCCCACTAAAGCTGACTTTGAATCATCCTTAACATCCACTGGAGTGGCTTCATCACAAAGATTGATGTTCTTCAAACAGCAGAGTCCACCAGCTTTAAGCAGGGATTGTGCTTGCGGCTCGCCACGTCCGCCAATGCGAACAAAATATCGTTGTGGCGAATAAATTTTGCGGTGAATACGCCACGCTGGCGAAGGCCAAAATAAAAAAGAGGCGAGATAATCCTATGTTACGGTGATCTTCTAAATTTTGTCGGAAATGAAACGTATAAAACATCCCTGCTGCTATCACACGTAGCTAATCATCCTGAAATCTTCGCACTGCACCGTGGACTACTCCTCTAACATTCAGGTTTACAATGAGTAGCGTGCTTAGCCAATCAGACAGCTAGGAGCCAAAATAATTCTCTTCGCGGGAACGTAGCGAACTGAGACCAACAGCAACAGTATCAACTTTTGTCGTATAGTGAAGCCAAAAAAGCTGCTCAGCTAAATCAAGACCGTGTACAGCGAGCACCTCATGATTTCTTTGGGGGAAATCCTCCCCCATCAAATAAGCCTTAAGCTTCAGAGCAGCCATACAGCAGAAACGAGAAATGGCTATTCAGCCCAAATGGTTCCAGAATTTTCCATGGCTGGAGCAATCCAGGAATGTTGACGGGCCACGGAAGCTCTTCTGCGTTTGGTGTGAAGCAGTTCGCCATAACAGTATATTCGCCAAGGCATTCAGAAAAGTGAAAATATTGCAGAGCACGAGCGTGTTAATGACAAGTAAGTTACTTGTTTTGTAACAAAACATGCTCATGTAATGTCATGACAATAATCCACGAGCCTGCCAGAGTTAGCCCCATTCGTGCCTCTGAGGGCTTGTTTTAACATTCTGACATTTACTGGCCCAGCCGAGTCACATGCCGTGCCATTGAAAAAACCTGCGAAAATGGAAATCGCCAGACACCACTTGTCTTCTACCGCAGCTAGCATCAAAACTTTCTTTTGTCTTACCTTGTGTCTGGTATCGGCGTAACAACGACATATTAAAGTTTAGTTCGGCACTAACCATTTATCGTAACTCCCTTTCGTTCCAAAGAATAAGTCTGGAAAAGGCAAAACTTCACCCCTGAAATCTAACTTCCTGCCCAGAATCGTTCATGGCACAGCCATGAAATTGTGACACACGCGCTGATTGGCTGGCGCTTGAGAGACCTGGCAGACCACTAATGTGGACTAGTGCATGAGTATGACTTTGAGTACGAGTGTATTCTACTGCGGTGAGTATTCTGCTTTTGTTGTGTGATGCGTTTGTGTCACTCCATCCAGTGTACTAGGTGACCTCTGAGCAAAGTAACTGTGCTCAGCACTCAATGCCAGCTTTTGTCCTCCTCATAGTGCTGCTGATGTCAACAGATTTTGAGGTTTTTGAAAGACTATAGAGGGTGGTTGTGTTTCAGTGTGTCTACATCAGTTTATGGAAAAGCTCAATGTGTCTTAAGTTTGAGGAGAGAATTCACTTGTGTTCTCTGGTTTTACTAGAGATCATCACAACCACATATCTCTGCTGTGAGAAGTAGTCACAATTGTTTGAGAATTCAGATAGTTGATTCGGGTCTTGGCCATCTGTGAGAAATTTCTTTCAGCCTGAAAAATAAACTTTATATTTCCCCCTCCTTCTTTCCCTTTGGGTTGAATGATTTGGACTAAGAGGTGTGCCAGCACGTCTGAAAACTTGGCTTCATGACTTCAGCCATGGCTGATCTCATCTGTCACATGCTCCAATAGCCTGCGTTCGTCTGGCAGCGTAACTTCCCAGGACTGAAATGCGGATTTATTGGGCAATGAGGAGTTTGGAACCCAGTTTGCTCAGATGTCTGGCTCTCCTCCGAGCATGCCTTTTGTTCCCATGGGATCTCACTCTTTATTTCCTTTTTCCCTGTCTCATTCTCTCTTAGGGTCCTGGCGCCCAAGTGTGCAGCATGTGGTGAACCTATCCTTCCCTCTGAGGTCAGCACTCGTGATGCACTGCTACATGGTTAAACTTCATTCTCAGCCCCTGTGCTGTGATTGGTGTGCCAGGAAATAACAACAGCTAAATATGACCTCATCCCAGCTGATGCTAGTCGCATATTGAAAACATAAGAATTGTCAGCTGCATAACCACAGACA
This sequence comes from Gymnothorax reevesii, assembly GCA_029721435.1. Lineage (NCBI taxonomy): Eukaryota > Metazoa > Chordata > Actinopteri > Anguilliformes > Muraenidae > Gymnothorax > Gymnothorax reevesii. The sequence goes on from CM056573.1 coordinate 32,570,842, forward strand.
AAAGTGACAAAGCCTTCAGTTATGTGGCTGTTAATAAATCTCCAAGGTCCCAACCCACTTTAATTGCAGTAAGAATTAGCAAAATTTGTGGCAACGATTTGAATGAACGAATGAATGATGAATGAAACATGAGTTTCTTTTCCACTTTTTCATAATGGGCGACTTCAAAGGGGTGGGTGTGGTGTTTGCACTGTTAATGTACACTTATTCTGTGCTTTTAAGCTATGAAGAGATTAACTGCTTGGGAGCTATAGCACACTTGAGTGTAGACCATCCCTCTAAGCTGCCTGCGGTGATGTCTCGATGCGCATGTGGTGTGTTGGGGTGTGCTGAAGCAGTGTGTCTCCCCTGGCTCCCTCCTGCTCTATATGCAGTTTTCCACCAGTGGAAAAACATTCTTGCCATACATGCAGTGCTTTGAAGAAGTATTTGCCCCCTTGCAAATTTCTTCTGTTATTCTGATTTGTCATGTTTAAATGTTTCAGATCATCCTAATAATTTTAATACAAGACAAATCGGGCCTTTGACTAAGCAACTTCAGAACCTTCATTTTGTCTTTTTTGAGTCATTCAAAGGTGAATTTGCTTGAGTGCCTGGGATCATTGTCCTGCTTCATAACCCAACTACGCATGAACTTTAGATTACAGAATGGTGGTTGGACATTCTCCGGTGGGATTTTCTGATATAGAGCAGAATTCACAGTTCAATCAATTTTGACAAGTTGCTCAGACCCTGAAGCAGCAATGCAGCGTCAGACTGTCACACAACTACCATTGTTTTTAACTGTTGGTATGGTGTGCTTATTGTGGAATACTGTGTTAGCTATATAACAGATGTAATGAGATCCATGACCTCCAAGAAGTTCCACTTTTGACTCCTCAGTCCACAGAATATTATCAAGCTTTTTTTGGCAAATGTGACAATGTCTACTAAGATTGTTCAGTTTTTCAAAATGTGACTTTAGCATGTTTTATGAATTTATTCATTTTTAGTTTTTTCTCATTTTATTTGAAAATCTTCTTGAACACTACTGGGACTGGTTGTTCCCCGCCTCAGACAGTTTTAAATCTGCCTGTGACGGTTTTGATTTATTCAACTTATCCCTAATCCAACTAGTTCAAACCTCAAATGCCCAGAAAAATCTTCTCTCATTCACCTATTTTTAATGTTTTCTCCCCATAAATATTCAGATGTTTTTTTTTGCAAATGACCTGAGTGACCACTGTGTCATAGCTACAGTCAGGCAAGCAAAGCTCCCAAAAATCAAACCTCAAATTGTTTTTAAATGAGATTTTAAGAACTTCTGTGAGCAAGCCTTCTTTCATTATTTATGGGATTTCGACTGGAACAAGATGTCCCCTACCTCTGATGTGGAACTGGCTTGGAATTACTTTCTTGAAGCTTTCACCAAAATTATAGACACACACGCTCCCTTTCCGTACATTTAGAGTAAAGGGTCGAAACAATCCATGGTTTTCCCCTCAGTTGTCCAGCTTTCAAAAAGTGAGAGATGATCCTGCATGGTCTAAAGCCAGAAAATCCAAATCTCAGACCAACTGGCTGATTTTAAGACATCTTATATTTTCCTCGCTTGTTGAGCTGTCCAAATCCGACTTTTACCTCTCTAAAACTGCTGGAAGCTTTAATGATCCAAAAAAATTCTGGAGAGTTGCTAAGTTTTCATATGGGAATGTGATTAGCAATGAGCAGCCAACTCACATTTTAGTGGTAAACAAATCTCGGGTCCTCACAGGACATTCTGACAATCTGACATTCTTCACAATTTTTATGAACATTTTCTTTCTTCAGGTGCCTTATTTGATTCATCCAATTCAGTTTCAAAGGTACCAAATGACCTTCGTTCTCACTTCTCACATTCCCCAATCATTTTTCGCTTTGTCCATTCAATTTTACCCCTTTCGATATGACAGAGGTCCACAAAGCTTTAAAATGGCTAGACCGTAATCTGAGGTCCTGGCTAAGTTGGATCATCATTTTCTGAAATTAGCAGCAGATTGTATTGTACCCCCACTAATTCATGTTTTTAATCTCAGTCTTACAAACACTTATCCCTGAAATTTTGTTCATCCCTTATTAAAAGGAGGTAAACAACTATAGATCAATATCCAAGCTTTGGGCCTTAGCTTAAGTCTTGGAAAAAATTGTTGACTCTGGCTTATCTGAGCATGCTGTAAGGTGGTTCTCAAATTATTTGTTGGAAAGAACTCAATGTGTCCAGTCTGCTGGGTCTGCCTGCTCCTTTCTTACTATTTCTAAAGGGGTGCCCCAAGGCTCTGTATTTGGCCGTCTACTGCTCTCTATTTATAAAGATGATCTTTTTGATAATTTATCAAATGCTGCCTCCCATTTTTATGTAGATGACTCTCATTTACTGCTCTACCCCATCAGTAGTACATGCCCTTTAACTGTTACAGCCTGCCTTTGATGTTGTTCAGTATAGCTTAAATCAGCTGAACTTGGTGTTAAATGCAGACAAATCCAAATTCATGATGGCGACCTGATTTTTATGAATGCTCCAGTTGTGTGCCTAAAGAAGCTTGATATTGTATACTATTGTGCTTTACGCTTAATCACAGGCTATGGAGGTCTTATACATCATCATACGCTGTATGCTGCTAATATGTTTCTTTCTCCCCAGCTGATTTGATCTTATTCATTTTAATATCTTTTGGTGGTGCCTTGCCTGCATATTATTATATTTTTCCCCATGATCCAGAATAAAAATTTTTTTTTTTTTTTTTTTTATTCACGTTCAAATGTGACCCTGGGATTCACTTACAGTATGATGATTTTTATTGTCATTATTTGGATCTGATTAAAATTATTTTGAAAAATATATTTTAAAATATTCTAATAACATTTTTGAAATTATAGTGATCTGGTTTCCATACTTTTAGCAGTGGATTGCTTGCTGCCATGCAATCTCTACGTGCACAGGAAGAGCCCTTTGCTCAGCAAGAAGAGTTTTTTTCCAAGTTCGCTAATCTGCCCATATAATGGTGATGTTCTAAGGTGCAACCGCACCTGGCTTTTAAAGGGAATGGATGACAGTCTTGATTGATTTATTTAAAGTTACTCCCAACATTCGCCTATGATCAGTTATCAATGTCCTTAAATTCCAAAATTGAATTCCTAAATAATTCTTTATTTGAATTTCCAAATGTCTTGCTTCACTGGAATAATTCTCCATTGTGTCTGTGACACAAGTACTGAGATACAAGCTTAAATAGGCTCAGAAATAATGGGGAAAATTGTCATTTTTTTGCATTATGCGCTAAGGGGTTAAGTACAACCCCTCTGAACCATGTGCCTAACTTTGCACCCAGATAATCCGCTGTTAAACTAGCAAAAATGGATTTGGACATGCTTTAAATTCACTTTCGCCACATGCTTCAGACCGTGCGCTTAGATCATTAAAATAGGGTCCTAAGAAGCTACTACTAGCACAGACAGAAAATAAAAACTGAAAAAGGTACTAGGCGATAGTGGTCAAGAGCAATCCAGGTCAGCTGAGGGGCGAACAGAGTCAAATTGGATCAGGCAATCAGTTTTAAAGGGATAGTTCACCCAAATATGAAAATTCACTCATCTACTCACCCCCAGGCTAACTAAAGGGAATTTCTTTGGTTCTAAAAAAAACTTTTGGAGCTTCTTAGAAAAACAGCATTGATGACAAATCATCAACTGAAGTGAATTGTGAGCATTCTTTCAAGCGTAAAAAAACAACATTATATAAAACACAAAATGCCTCCATACTGCTTGTTTGGCATAGTCCAAGTGTTCGTAAGCACGTACATTCAAATTTGACTCGTAAAGACGTCTTCTCACCATGTTTTTAGCCTAAATTTCCGATGTAGCTACTTGGCGATGAGCCCTTAAACATCTGAAGAATTCAAAACAGTCCTTATCACAGTACATGTTTTCAACTGAATGAAAGTTCAAATAGTTTTAGGCATGATAAGCCATGTTTATAATGGTCCCCTAACAATCTCCCCTTCAGGGGGGATCTACTAAAAGACTGCAGGAATGACTGAGTTTGCCAGTATAAAACAATCATGACTTCAGCCAGAATAATTTGCAAATACGTACAGGTGTAATTTTGTGCGTTGAATCGAAAATCACCAGGATGTTGATACATTGCCTTACGAATCAAATACCTCAGAGCATTCAGTGACGTGGCGCATAATTGCACAGGCGTGCAATCCATCGAACTCAGCATTATGACTATTTTTTAAATATCTTGATTTACACAATCTTTCGCATTGTAATCTTTTAATTTTTAATCCTAATGCATTTGTGTGTGCCACTGCTAGTCCCTGTGTAACAAGCAGAGGGTATGCACAATGAGAACTCGCCTACAAAGGTGCTTTATACTATTTTATAATGCAACCTTAAAATAGCAGTTAAACTGGTAATTGACTTTCGACCAGGTTTTGTTACTCAGTCGCATAATCGCTGTCTGTTGCCTCAAGAGAGCAACATGCCAGCATTGTGCTTGACCACACCTCACTTTAAGACCACCACACCCATGAGCACTCAGTTAGATGCAAGTTCACTAGTATTAAAGTAACCTAAGTGCTCGAAGGGAAAACTGTAATTGCCTCTGTCGTAAACTAGTGAGGACACTTCTGTCCCACTTGCCAACGCTCTGCGCTGGGTGTAAGATTGAGCCCCAAATCATTATTAAAAGTGCCTAAGCGGCTTTTCTGTGGATCAGCGCCTGGTTCCTTCTGTGCTGCTTGTAACATTAACCCTTTCGCAACCAACCGTGTATACTTGAAAAGCACTGCTGTGCTCCAATCCTGGATCCTGGATCCATCTTCCTGAATCAAGAAAATGATATGCGCACCATCTGTCTTTTGCTCATATAGAAATAGCATGCAGTACAAAACACCAATTCAATAACTTTTTTGTTTGTGGTAATTTCTGAAGCACGGGTCCAGACAAGGTGACACTTCACAACCCTTGCACGTATAACGAGACTCTCACCGTCTTCCATGCTTGGAACAGAGCGCACACAGGGTGCCTGCTTATCAGTCGATGGGTGTGGTTTGGAGAAATGTTCATCAAACTACAGACATTAGGTATGTCCATGGTAGGCCTAGGACAGCAAGGTTTCACTGTTGGTTGTGGCAGGGCTTCTGCAATAACTCGTCTTATTCACTGATGATTGAAGTCAAGAAGGTTGGCGGCTGTCTGTGGTCTCAACTCCTTGTACACAGCGAATGAGTTGACTGTACATCAATCAAAAATATACAAAAAAAACAGTTTCTTTATGTACTTGCGGTCGCAGGTGTATGCTCCTGACCTAGTCACGTGCATAACTTGGACTTGACTAGGTCACTAGCATGTTTGGATGACATAGTCTCATGAATAAATAGCTTGTGACCAAAACATGCCCATAACTAGGAAACTAGAATAAAATTTTGTCTTTTCTGTGCGGCAAAATTATTCATACCCCGAACAAATTTGATGGTGGCAGGTGCTAGAGAAAACGAGCCTACCATTGTCACACATATGTGCTCCGACCGTCATTTCCATGTGCTAGGCAGAAACCTCTACTGCTTGTATATGCGGTTCCTCATAACTCCGAGCATATTCAGATTTGAGACAGTAGGTCGCAGGAGGTCAAGTAAAAAAGGCTCCGACCACCAAGCAATTCGGAACTGATAAGCGGCCGTGCTAGCAAGGCATGCTGACGTATAACTTGGCGAGTGCTATGCAGTTAACAGCTATTTAAAATGTTGATGGCTGGTGCAGTTGGAAAGAATATCGGCATACACGGGTTCGCCAGGACTGACGTTGAGAATCACTTTACTAGGCAATATCCTGTGCAAGTTGGAAACATGCCCTACTCCATAGTTTATCCTGGGAAAAGTCTAATCCAGACACAAGACTGAATGGCGTGATTCCACTGTAATCATACATGTAAACTTCCTAACTGACAAGAAAATTGAGCTTCACAAGTCATTACATTAACTCACACACAGATGAAGCAAACAATGAATAATATTGATCATCTTGTTGCAACAGCACATATCAAGGTCTGCAGACAAACAGTCGGTTTTAGTATTTGCCATTTTGGATGTGGTAGAAATGGAACCTGAGCTAATTTGACAACTGCTAAATCATTACAGCCAAATGAGAGGGTCAGAGCATCTCTGAAGCGGCAAGTCTTCTGGGGTACTCCCAGAGGTGAGTATATATTGACAGTGTTCAAGCAGGGGTAAATAATTAACTAGTGACAGCGTGTTGAGCGCTGAAGGCTCATAAATGCACAAGGGAAATGCAAGTTATCCTGTCTGGTCCAGACTGACAGAAGGACTACTAAGGCACAAGTTATAAAGAATTTTAGTGACACTGGTGCAAGTAGTGTGTCAGAACCTGCATTGCTTCACGCTCTGCTGCATGTACCACTTTGTAGCTGCAGACCAGTTGGACTGCCCACTCTAACCCGTGATACACGACTGAAAGCCCCTACAATGGGCACATGAGCGCTAAAACTGGACCATGGAACAACTGTAATAGGTAGTCAGGTTGAGTGAGTCCCACATTCCTTTACGTAATGTGCAGCGGACGGACAGGTGTGGTACATTTGTCTCGAGAAGATGTGGCCCCAGGGTGCAATGTGGGAAGAGAAGTTAATGTAGGGACTGTGATGCTCTGGCAAATGTTCTGCTTGGAAACCCTGGATCCAGGAATTCAGATTTGGCAGTTTCATGGAATGTTTTTTAGGGCAAGAGTGGGACCTAAACATTAGGCAGGGGGTTTTAAAGATGTGGCTGATAGATGAATATCAGTTTGATTGACATTTCCACAAATACCATGCACCCCCTGATGTTTATGCATTTTACCTTTGAAAAACACAACTTCTGTGAAGACTGCAAAAAACACACTTCCACTTGTGGAGAGCGAAGTATGAACTAGAGTGGCGGATAGTGCTGATGTAGTGATAAAGGCATTGAAAGCCTGTGATTTACGAATGATATTGAAACAGAGAGGAGTACCATGGCTAGTGCCAATAGGAATAATTTATCACCCCAAACTGTTGATAATTCACCAACATCGAACACATGGCGTATCAATTGGTGCCAAAGATCAAGATGTGCCAACATTACTTAACAGCTCTAAGCATGTGCAGGCCCACAGTCTTGTGGCTGTTTCCATGATCATACCTTAAATATCATCAAAGATCCTAAAAATGCCTTGCGCCTTTTGACCTGTGAGCATTATATATTTGTACTCACTGTATTTGCCGGGGAATGTAGGAATTAGATTATAATGGCCTGCAGCATGTTGCCTTTTAACAAACCTGGGTAGCATCGAAGCTGCTCCTGTAGGCTGATTGATATTTTAATATTAATATTAAAACAAACACTCTGTGGTTGTTTTCCATAGCTGCAGCACTTTCCGACAAGGCAGCTTAACATGTCAAAATACCAGCCAGCATGAGGTGTCAAATTGATCCTGATCCATGATGCCACCTTGCATAATTTAGTCGTATTTATGGAAAGGTCAATAGGGCATTTTCTCCTGATTGTTAATGTAATGCTGTTCCTTTCAATGTAATGTGTAACTGTGATCAGGCTTGTAAGACATTACACCCACCCATTCCATCTTCATCAGGGCTGTGATTTGCTAAGCATAAAAAAGCAGGAAAATGCAAGGGCTGTGGATATGGCCTTATGGATTGTCATGAATTCAGGTGAAGGAATGGCCACGCGCGCTGTGATTGGTCTGAAAATAGAACTGGTCACATACTCAGAAAATCAGAAATTCCTGTTGGTTCAGGAGGAATCACAGCCCTGCTTCATGTTGGAGATCACACAAACTTTCAAACCAGTCCACAGCTTGCATAGCCCTTTTAGACCTTGTTGGATCACAATTTCGAACTTGTGGCAGGGGGTTGTTGACAGGCTAATATATAAATTAAGGGGCTCTGACATGAGCAAAGGAGGTTATTTTTCACGCCATCTCTCACCATGTGCATGCCAGTTGCTCTGCGCTGTGCTGACCCCTGAACCCTCCAAAATTAGAATTGACCTGTCTGGAATGCAGACTGGCCCCCTCCCTCTTTTTAGATTAGACTTCATAGCAGGCTTGCCGGTCTTAAATCTACAGGGTCCTCAAAGAACTGCTTAGTCTTCTGTTGAGGTGACCGTCATATCGTATCTCTTGATCACTGTGCTAATCAAATGAAAAATACTGCTTCTCATAGTTGCTGAAGTACTTAGCATCTGCATGTTTCTGTCCCATATTCCTGGCAATTTTCTTTTTTTTTCTTGGTACTGGAAGGATTGTAAGTAAGTAATGATATGTGGTGTCAAAACTGTAGTGGCAAAACCATTTTGAATGTAAGGTAATAAAACCAGAGTAAAATCCAAGTATATATCAAGTGGGGCATCAGATGAATAAATGATAGACAAAGTTCAGTCAACATGTTGCACTGTCCCAGTTTGATTAGTTTGTCTGTTCTGAAAGAAGTGTGGCCGAGTGGGCGGCGAAAACTGCGTTTGTGAGAAGTGGTCTTTGTCTGCACTGGGTGGCACACACATTGCTGTATGAGAACATAAAGCTTGACATTCCTAAGTCAGCCAATTGGTCTAAAGGACCCATATAATTGAAAATGCTTTACTCCCAGTTTAGTCCGTCTGCATTGCGGTTTTTATCGGCACCCTGAATCTAACAGCCCAAAAAAGGTTGACTTTGAGCTCCCTCCACTTCAGCTGTAAGGCCTCCTGTAATGCACTTCAGCATTTGAAACGTGCTGTTTTTTTCAGTCACAAACAGACCTGCTCTTATTGTTTACCCCTACCAGCTCTCACTTTGTGTTCTTCTCCCTCCCAACCGCCATGCTTGACCTTTGCACTTTTCTCTCCCTCGTAGCACAACCTTTTTCAACTGCAATCTGGCTTCAGTTGATTCATGTCTGCTTGTGGGAGGTTATCATTTCACATCGGACTGCTTTTTGAGCGCAGGTCTTTTCACTGCTGCACTTGTTAAAAAACATCACTGGAGAATGGCTGCATTACAACTGTCTGTGAAGAAACTTTTAATCTTGAATTGGTAGCTGTTAAGTAATCTCTCTGTTTGTCAGCCTATCAGAGCATAGTTAATTTTCAAAGAGCCCACTCAAAACAGCCTGTTCTTTACAGGGTAGGCAGGGAATGACCTAGAAATTATGAATTTTTGGGGTTTTTTCTGTAAAAGTTTATAAACTTCCCTTTTGGACCTCTGAGAATACTTAGTGATATATTGCCAAAAAACAGCAAAATACAGGATCTTTTAGCTGTTGTTTGACAATAATTTAATCTGTCATCCTTCTTTTAGGGCTCTGATGAAACCGTTCGGGTTGTGTCTATGGATAGGGATTACCATGTGGATTGTTACCACTGTGAGGTGAGTTTTTCCATGCATGTACTTGCTCAGGTAAAATTCATGCAACTTTGTAAATCTGGCATAATATCGAAAAATGTTGGATTTGGGCATCTGTTCAGTGAAACGCTTATTTATTCTTTCAACTGATCAGGAGAGAACATACAGCATTCGCTAGACTAAAAATTCCAGTTTTCTCCCAACGCACTGCTGCTTTCTTGGTTTGACGCCGCTCTTGTCTGCTATGTTGTTTTCATCTCTGTTCTAGTAATCTTGCCCTACTGCTGCCTGCTGAGTTCTTTTAAAAGGTGACACTGTACTGCTGCCTGCTGTGTTCTTGTGATGTCACGCTTCTGCAGCCTGCTGTGTTCTAGTGATAGCGTTATTAGTGTTATTTGTTGTGCTTTAGTTAAGAAATCCACTTTTCAGATTATCACAAGTATTAGCCCATACCTCTGCCAGCTGGTTTTGATCATCTAGCGCTTGCAATCGGCTGCAGAATCCAGATCTGTATCTGGATTAATCTGGAAATTTAATCACCTCTTCCCATTCATGCTGTCCGAATTCCCATAAAATTTTGTGGTCTCCCATTGAATGGTTTTTGAGGAATCCTGCTGTAAAGCGCCAAAACGCACATTCACACGAGTGATCACAGCACCTCCTGGCGGAGGTAAATATGCAAAAATGTTAGAAATGAGGAAGAGGAAAAACTCTTTTTCATGTAACAGGGCTGTTAATTTTTTGCCTTTGAGTTTTTTTAATATATAAGTGAATACTGTGTTTACTTATGCTGTGATATTTAGAGGCTGAAACTTTCAGTGATTTCTGTAATTTTCAGTAATCGCCAAGTCTTGCTGGGTAGCTGCTTTGGATCCACTTTTGGTTCCCTCCCCCGTTTTGAGAATCACTGTACTATGGTATGTCTCAGAATGCTGAGTTGATATACCTGTGTTCCAACCATTGACAGGATTGTCATGCGGAGCTGAATGACGAGGAAGGACGTCGCTGCTACCCTCTAGATGGGCATCTCTTGTGCCACACTTGCCATCTTAAGCACATCGAGCCAAATTGCTCATCACCTGCTTCTTCTATGCACCAGTTCTAGAGATTTAGCACCACCTGCTGGCTGAAAAGAGAAACTGGCCGCTCCCTTCAGATGCAGGCAAAGCCAACATCTACCACTGCAAAATTTGCTGTGTTGAACATTTCAGGGTGCAGTGTGCGATTTTAATCCTGCTATTACCATGCTTTAATTATAAATTAACTGATAATAGATGAATCTATTGGAAGAGGGGAGCAGTTGGTGTATCAAAATTGATGAACATTATCTTTCAAAACCGTTATTTTCAGGTAAGAGGAATTACTGTGTAATATCTTCGTAAAAAAAAAAAAAATTTAATTTGGCCTATGAGGATGCTGTTGGCCCCGAAAATAAGGATATATCCATGAACTCCTCAGTCCTTGGGGTGAAATTGAAGACAAATGTGACCAATGTAATACTGATGTTGTGTTCAAAAATGCATGGTATAAAGTAATTAATAAATAGCACTGAAATAGCAATAAGTTGACCGAAACTGATAGGGCTTTTATCTCTTGAGGTTGTAAAAATGCACATGAAATGATAAATGATTTCATTTGAAACTGCTTAAGTTTTTGCATTGACATGGAGGATCAGCGGTGGTGAAGGCATAATATCCCTGAAAGTAATTCGGGGATAGAACAAGACAAATACTGTTGGACGACAGCAGGGTATATCCCTGAAGCGTAAGCATTCTCCTCATAGGAAAAATCAATTGCTCGGCATAGTGATGGTGCTAAAGGAGAGGTGATAGGGTCTAGAAAATCAACCGAGGAACAACTCCAGGAATGTTGACAGCAAATCGTACCCGATTCTCATAAGAACCCTTTGACTTTGCATTTTAGGACAAGTGATGTTTGGCCTTTATGTGGTCCTGTGGTTCGACAGCAACGGTCATATTGTCACCAGAACAATAGGAATACTCTTTTATGCACCAACACATTCACAGCAAAGTTGATCTGATTCCCTGTGAATAGTTGGACTTATTGCATTTGGAAATGTAGTTTCATCTGATGCAGGAGCTCCAATAAAAGAAAACATCAAAATTGACAAGGTTTCTCCTCATTGCATGAGGCTGACAGTAGATTTTACAAATTTTGATTAAACTTGTTCAAGTTATTTATTTAAAAAAAAAAAAAAAAAAAATGAAAAGCTCGGCCTGGGGGTGCTGATACAGGGAAGGTCCCAGGGTCACCAACATCACCTCTGTACGCCAGGAACAATCACAGAAGGTTTGACACGATTCCTATCAAAACTGTCAGTCTTTGCGTCTGTGAATGTGAAATTTGGCCAAGTTATGGCGCGACAGGAAACGTCACAGAGCCGCCACAAGCTATTACTTTCTCCTCCATGCACTATGAATGTTGAAAGCATTAAAAGCTGTTTGAGTATGTTGGCCTGGTGGTGGCACGGCAGCAGAGGTCATAGGGTGCCTATCGTCATTTACAGCCATTCTCTATGCATCAGAAATATTCACAGCAAATGTTAACCAGTTCTAATATGAATTGTCTATTACAATTGGAAATAAGTTTGACCTGATGGCAGCGCTACATGCAAGCTTGTAGGGTTATACAGAATGGTAGCCTTCATCCTCTGTGCACCAGGAACAAACACTAGAAGTTTCAAGTGATTCCTATGGCATGATTGTCTGAGTTATCATGCTAACATGAGGATCTGCAGCAGCCGTAGCAGTGTCATGCCCAATGTTGGGTATAAATTTTTTCCCAAAAATGTGTGCCCTTGTATGTGTGTGTTTCTTTTGGTCTCTTAAAAAATGGTGAGATCGTGGATTCTGCTGCATTGTTGATGATGCAGACCTGAATCAAAAGGCCTGGATATAATTCCACAGAACCACATATCTGGCAGGTGGGGCAGATCATTCTTTTAGTCTGTGCTTGAATTGTTGTTCACATACTACATATATTGTAAATGCAATTGGACAGAACAGCTGTTTCATCCTAATACATTTGGCTGGGTGTATTATGCACTCCTAACTTTTTATATTTTTCAATGCAAACTCACACCTTAATTTGTTCAATTTAAATATTGTTCCATTGATAATGGAAGACACTATGGTTTGCAGTTCACTAAATATCCTGAGTTCTCAAGTCTGACTTAAAAATGCCATTTGGCATTTTTAACATGCCAGTATTGTTTTTTTTCATTAGTGCACATATGTCTGGAAGTTTGAGAGATGAGAAAAATGTTTCTGTTTATGTTATTTTCATATTTTCTAGTTCTTAATAATTTCATATGTGATGTATCCTGCTAGATGCTCAGTGTGAAAGTGGAAAAGGCATGAAAAATATCTAGGTAATGTTACTGCCAAAATATTCAGTCCCTGCTGAAGGAAGCAATGATTTTGTCCCATTAGGACCGTCTCTTTTATTCATATTATTTCTGTAACTGTCAATCCAATCATTTAAATTTAAAATGAGCAATTTTTGTTTGCGCACGATCTCAATATCTTTACAGAGCTGTCCATTTAAAATTTGGATTTGCTATAAAGTTAATTTTTGTAACCGGATTAAAAACGATCTGAAACTACTTGAGGTGTGTCAATATCCTTTTCCATTTTTGAGGGTGTAATTCATCATTAGAATGAAAGTGTTCAACAATTGATGCCAAGTTCTCTTCATTATGATTAATTATAAATGCAGTCTAACGCTTTCTGTCTTGTGCTTACAACTTTCATTGCATTTAGTGTTCACTCATTTTCAGTGACAAGACATCTGGATGTTCATACTGCTTATCCAGATTTTAAACGGAGATGTTGTGGAGATTGGGGTTTACAGGGAATATCCATTGAAACAATTTCCTGTTTCCAGAGAAATATACTGGGGAGGAGACACTTTAATTGAACATTTAGAACATATGGAATATATTTAGAGGCGAAAGTGCCAACTGGCTAGCCAGTGACTTCACCTTTTGATGCAGGATTAATAGGTGAGATTGTTTGGGGTCCAAGCACAGAGTGCTGGAACCTTATTGTATTTCTTTGGATTATTAATCTTAGGAGTCCAAGCAGTGAAGCTGCAGGAACCCAATTTTATTTCACTGGACTTAATAATAATAAATTATTATTATTATTATTATTATTATTATTTTGGGTACAAGCCTGGAAAGGTGTAATACAAAGAAGTCAATGTTCTAGATTTGAAGAGGCTTCATCCCACAGGCGGCTTCATAGATCACCCCCCCAGAAGTTTTACATCTGATTATTATTATTATTGTTTTTTTTTTTTCCTTATTCCGCAGAAATGACCTTGTAAATGAACCAGAAGTGTTTGGTTCTCAGAAGCTGTAACGGCTTCAGTTTAAAACTTGGCATACAGGTTCACTCCCCTCTCCCTGATAAAAGTCGATTGGCCACAAGGTGGCACTATTATACCGAATTTTACATTTTGGCTTATAGCAATAATCTCTATTCAAACCAGTTTTTCCCTCCACTGCCAGTGTTTGAGTAATCATCGAGAAATTCGACTCAGGACGACTGTGGACAAAGCTAGAAAATGACATTTTTCAGAATTTTGATCTAACTTTCCTTGTTGCTGTAATTGGCATTCAAAATTCATACAAATGTTATGGGTTTATCTTCCAAAAAAAAAAAAAAGTAATTTTTCTTGATAACATGGAGTTATTGATACCAAATTTGGTGGACATTGAGACTGGATGTCTGAGTGGCCAATAAAAAGTATGTTGCAATACGTGTATTGGCAGTGCTGTAAAAAGCAAAAATGTACACTACTTGCACTAAGTTAGGGATAATGCACAGTGAACAAAGACATGTAACTGAGGGCATACATTCTGCTTGAATGACTTTGTATGTGATTAAACAATTGCATCTGCATGCCAGACACACCTTAAGTTGTCATGTCTGGGAAGTGTGCTAGATACCTGGTCCATCTGCCAAGCTGGGGTCACTGCTCCAAAAACTAAATAGTGTCATGTCAGTCAGCTCTCCCTTATTTTCAAGGTCATGAATGCAAAGCATGATGAATATAGCTTCACCAGCATATCATCTCTCCACCAATGAATGCACGTCGGTGATTGACAGAGGTGCAGTGCCATCTTGGCCATAGTCTGTCCTAAAGTTGGAAGCACACAGTCTTATGTTGCCACTGAACTCAGCATGTCAGTCGACTTTTTCAATGTCATCATGCCACTCATGGCGTGCTTCATCGGTCTAGAAGTGGAGCACTACTTTTAATTGACCGGGGTGATGACCAGTACCTCAGGACCTACCCCCTCTGACATGATGCAAGTTCCACCTGACTTCAAGTACATCTGAGATTTAAGAGGCACCAGGGTGTCCTAACAGACCATCCACAACCGACTTCATCCCTTTGGGTTGAATGCTAGATGACAGTTACTGTAGTCACTTTTGACAGCACAGCAATGACGTGATCATCTCCAGTGGGCACGTGACTACTTTACCTGGAGCGTGCAGCAATGGTCCACAGTGCTGTGCACCGATGAATCTAGGGTCACCTTGCAAATGATGGCCATCAACGCAGGCGGGGACGTCGGGATGAGTGTACTGCTGAGTCCAACATGGTCCTGAGACAGCGGTTTGGGGAAGGTGGTGCAACAGTCTGGGCAGGCGTCAGCTGTGCACATAAAACCCAACTTCTCATCATTGATGAAACTGTTACTGGGACATTCGTAGCTGCGAGACATCATAGACCCCATCATCATCCCTCAGTCAGGGTGCGACATAAACACTTACCTGATTGCCCGTGGCAAGTAAAAGTGGAAGTCGGGCATATCATCTGGCGCATTTTAAAAAAATAAAATAAATGATTGCCTGAATCAGGCAAGCAGCTATTTGTACAGTAAGCTAGAGCCTTTTCTCATTCAAATACTTGAAAGTACCACAAAAACAAAGTTTTGAAAACATAGTATGTTCTTTTCATCAGGAAACAATCATTTACATGTACATTGCTTTAACCTTGTTCTTCGCGCAGTGCCCGTTACTTACAACTTCCGACAGCATGCAAGTGGGTCCAGTGCATGACGCATGCAATCGGGCAAATTGCCTGTTGATTTGTTCCCATTCCTGCACACAGTGTATAAAACCTTGCGGAGCCAACTTCAGTTTGCTCTGTGAATGATCAGCTCTGAGAATGATCAGGTCAACTGCACGCTCTGGCAAAAGTGCTATCAATGAGTCTTTCTTTTATTTAAAGATGTGATGGCTCTTTTTAGTGAAAGATAAAAATTTCTGTTAGTATTTTACAGAAATGTGCTTTATACTATGTATTTGATTTACTGTTTGGATTCAGATTAGAGATAAACACGCCACATGCTCCAAACGTATATGATGTTAGTTTGTCTTAAAACAAGACGTGCTTGCAAAAATAGAGAAAGTGCAATAAAAGAGGTTCAGTTCTCCAAAAAAGCTAGTATACAAGCAATTTTTGGTGATTTTTGTGTTTTAAAACTTAAGTGACTAGCTGTGTAATGTGTTATAGTCCTGTATTCTTATTTGCATTTTTTTTTTTTTCCTGGCAAGCAAAATTCCTCTTCGGGTAAGTGTTTTGCAACTGTTTGAAACTTTACTAGCCTGGCCAGGCAAGTGCTGAAAGAAAATAATGTCGCACCCTGCCTCAGTACCAGGAACAGTCCCCAGACTTCATAGTTATGGACAACAATGCGACTCCACATTGTGCAAGAGTCGTCAGATTGTGTGAATGAAGCTGTGGTGCCTCATATGGAGTGTTCGGCCGTGTCCCCCAACCTCAACCCAGTTGAGCACGTCTGGCATCAATTGAAGCACTGCCTGGATGAACGTACCCCTCCAACACATGACTTTGCCGAACTGCACGTTGTGTATGTGGAGGAGTAGAATGCTCTTCCGCAGAGCAGTATAATGCAAATGAGGCATGAGAACAAAAAAAAAACATATCAGATGTCAAAAATGAGACATTGTACCATTTCAGGAAAAATATTAGCTCATTTTCAATTTGGGAGACAATATTCTCAGGTACACCATCGTGCCTCAGAAGTTACCACATTACGTCCTTTTCCACATTGTCAAAGGCTTGCTCATAGTCTATGAAGTTCATGTAGAGGGGGGAGTTCCACTCCAGCGACTGCTCCACAATGATACGAAGGCTGGCGATCTGGTTGGTACAGGATCTGTCCCTCTGGAAGCCTGTCTGTTGGTCTTATAGCTTGGGGTCAGCTGCCTCCCTCATCCTCTCCAGTTGAGGAGAATCTTGCCCCGCACTGACAGGAGCATAATCCCTCAGTAGTTGCTGCAGTCTCAGGTCTCCTTTCTTTGGCAGCTTGATAATGATCCCTTCCTTCCACTGGGCTGGGACCTCTCCCTTCTCCCAGATGTTGCTGAAGAGGCTGAGTAGCATGTTGACGGCTGTCTCCATGATGGCTTCTGCTGGCATCTTGTCTAGCCCTGCTGCCTCCCCGTTTCTCAGTGTCATGACTGCCTTCAACATCTCTGCTTTTGAGAGCTTTTAACATTTAATGGGTAGATCTGTCTCAACTGGTAGGATGTCCGGTGATGCTTCAGGGGCAGGGCGGTCTAGCAGCTCCCTGACTGTTCTGCCCATCGCTTCAGCTGCTCTTCAATAATGGTCAGTGGGCTCCTGTTCTTATTCTTCACTGACTTGTCCGCTTGCTGGAACTTGCCTGCCAGTTTCTTGGTCGCTATGTACAGGTCTTTCACATTACCTGTCCTGCTGCTTCCTGTGCTTGTCTGGCCAGGTTGTCTTTGTGATCTGGCTTGACTCTCTTGACACTTCACCTCTTTGTCAGCCACCGAATTTTTGCTTTGGCTGCTCTCATTTACCTTACCTTAAGGCAGTTTTCCTCTCTTTCCTTTTCCTACCCAGAACTTCTTCACAAGTGTCGTGCCAGAGTTTGTTGGTGTGCTGCCACTGGCACTCGGTGTCTGTCTCACTGTCCATAAGCCCCTGGAATCTGTTGGAACGGCTGAGCTGGAATGCTGCTTGTACGTATTTGTTCTCGAGTAGACCCACGTGGTATCTTGTTCGTGCATTGCTTGTGTTGGTATGTCTCTTGAGCCAAAGTTTTACTGTTGTCACTAGATGGTGGTGGTCTGATGACAAGTCGGCACCTCGCATCACTCAAGTATCCCGCCATGATCGCCTGAACTTCTAGCTGATGCAGATGTAGTTGATTTTCCCCCTGGCATAAAGTTTTCAGTGTGGTCGTCTGTCCCTCCGTCTGTCCATCCATTGACATTTCATTTCCAGAGCAGAATTTGAATACCTTACAATAGCTTCGCAAAATTTGCTGTGTGTATTAGTAGGTCTTAGACTGTTACCTTTTGATATTCTGGGATTTCAGAGATTAGATTGTGGGAGCTGAGGGATTTATCATCTTCTGATGACTGGTATATAGTTGTTCTACTGATGAGGGATGATTTAACACCCCGAACAAGCCTTGCCTCATAACAGTTGGTAATTTAATAAAGTAATTATTATCGCATCGTGGCTATGAGTGTGCATCTCTTTTTCACATTTGTACTTTCTCCAAGACTGGTTGTAACTTGCTAATCAGTAAAAGTGAATGGGAACTGGTTCAGAGTTAACATGCCTTTTTAAGGTGAGGTCACAGACGGACTTTAATAGCTCCAACAGCACGGCACTTAAAATTCTGGGCAAAAAAGGTTTAAATCCATTTCCTGATTTGAGCAGCCCAACAACTTTTCGTCACACACTGTTACTGTGTTCTCGGCTCTTTCTCAGACTGATGAGTGACTCAGGCTTCGTCCTAATACCCACACTTGCAGTTTTTATAGCTAGTAAAGTGGTCACTTGAGTGATGTATTCCAGGGATCTGGCCAAAGTGTTCGAGTAAGTTTAAAGACTCCAAGTGATGTGAGGTTCTCTCATCTCACATCAGGATGCACTTGACAAAGGGAAGATTTTTCCAGTTGAGGCAGCAGCTAGAGGAGTTTGAGCCAAGAATGACATAAAAAGGATAAATATTCAGAATAAATTTGCTAATACAGGCCCAGTTAGCGATCCAGACATTAAATCGTCATCCAAAATCATGAATAAAAACGGCAATAAATTGGCAAATAAAGGCGTTAACATATGAAAAACCAATAAGCTCACTGTAGCTTAAATTACACTAGGCAAATTGCCCAATAACAGAAGCTTTAGTAACCTGATATAAGTTAACTGACATTGGGATATTTTCTGGCCAACTTAAAGGCCTAATATGTAATTCTCTGCTGGCGGAGGGCGCTTAACCAAACAATAACAATAGGCCGAGTTTGATGACACAATGGGATCGCATGAACTCATGGGAGTTGTTGTCTTCATCAATTCACACGCACCGCTGACAGCCTAATTCTTCGACGTGACTCAAACAGAAGCGGCGAAACCACGTACATGGATGAGATAAGGTTATATTTCTTTACTCATATATAACTTCATCTAATTTCATTCAAATAAAAAAATTGTAAGGGATGATGATAAGTCGGTCGTTTACAGCGCTAATGATGTGTTGCAGCTCATGTTGCCCATCTTTGTAGAGAATAATAACAGATGTGAACACTATTGCTAAATGCAAATACTAAAGGTAATCGATATGGAGGACATGCCACTGTCAGGTGGCATTGTACGCTTTCAGTTGCTCCTGCCACTATTGCTAAAGCTTCCTTAGCAACAATGTGCTCAACAGACCAACTGGCCAGAAGTTGTCACGACACGCTGACAGACTAAACTGAATCGAGCATTCAAGGGAGCCATGTTCTAACTGCAAGTAATAGAGATGCACCAATCCAGCTTTTTCCCCATCCAATCCGATACCGATACCTGGGCTGAGCATATTGGCCGATATCCGATACCGATCCGATACTACTGTTGAATGAATGAACCGTATACCTTGCAATGTGAGCGAGGGCATCAGACTTGACATAATCATTTAGCCTCGTTAAAAAAAGGTAACAAATTAACACAGATATAAATTTACTTTATATTATTTATTAACAAAGAAAGTGTACATTAGCAGCAAAAAGAAATAAATAACACTTCCATGTAAAGTGCACTGCAAACAAATATTTTAAAATGTAATATAAAATATAGCAGCTGCCTAAAACCCAACAATGGCTTAATTAACTTGTTCAAATATACAAAATAAACAGAAGTAACATGTAAACATTTTGTGCAAACAGAAATTCAAAATCTAATCTAATATAAAATATAGTAGCAAACAAGTGGCTTAAATAATTCGTTCAAAAACACAAAATAAACAGAAGCAACACTTCCATGTAAACATTTAGTGCAAACAGATATTCAACATCTAATATAATATAAATTATAGTAGCTGAACCCAACAAACAGAAGTGGTTTAATTAACTTGTTCAAAATTACAAAATAAACAGAAGTAACCTAACACTTCCGGAACATTTAGAAAATCAAAACAGGCAACTAATTAAAATAAAATGTAAGCATTTTTTACTCACCTGACCTGCTTCGTCATCAACGACAGAGAGCAGTTGCGAATTCATAACAACGAACTCCATAACTTTCTCTGTTATGTTGGTTGCTTTCACGCTGCCGGTGTTCCGTGCCGAAAAACCTCGTGCTGGCAATCCTCGAGGTATATCGGCACGCACAATGTCCCGTGCCCAAAAGCTTGGCGTGCCAATAAGCCTTGTTTGCCCAGACGTCTCATAACGGGACGAGGTTTTTCGGCACTGAACATCGGCTTAGCTCGGAGCTCCGAGTGCTTTTTAGCATCGTGCTTTTGGAGGTGCTTATTTAAGTTTGTGGTATTGAATTTACCAACTTTATCACCACCCCTCGCAACTGTTGTGTTGCAGATATTGCATGTTGCAGTCGGACTTGTTGGCGTATCAACTTTGAAATGTTTCCTAATAGCAGACTTTGCTCGCTCCGGCGCTTGCTCCATGAAGCTCTGTGTTTGCTCATCACTAGCTGCTGTGCGTGCTCTGCGTGATGACGTAACCGGCGTTGCAAACATAGAATTGAAGTGACGAGATGGCTGTAACTGTATTGCTGGGTGTGATATTAATAAAAAAAGAAATGACTCGATCGGAATGCTGGATCGGCCTCATTCACCCGATATCTGATCCAGTTAAAGTGCCAGTAAGTACCTTGCATGTTTTTTTTTTAAATTTCCAAAAATCAAGCTGTCTGTAATATGGCCCAAAAAAAATTATAAAAAATATTTGACCAAAAATAACCTTCGGAAATGCAATTTTTCGAAGAAGGGGTTTCCCGGTCTAAAAATAGATCGGCTAGATTATTCGCCGCGCAAAGCATTGTGGGTCGAAATCGTGCACTGTAAACAGAGATGGCGTCGCGCGGACAAAAAAGAAGACAGACAGGAACGTTTTTGGAGAATGTGGAGGCGAGTGATCACTTGATGACATATGGGAAGACCATTTGAACATATTATGAATGCATAAGCGTCATGTAATTGAAGTATATCGATTCTTTGATTTTTTCCGTGAAGATGTTGCTAAATGAACGGTACTGTAGGCCTACGTTCTGACACTCACTGAATGTCAGATTAGCTTCTATTGGAGTTACAATGTCTATTTTTACAGCAGGAATGTTTTTGTCTTACGGATGTTATTGTTTTTTTTTTTTTTTTTTTTTTTTTTTTTTTTAAACCCAGATATTGTGAACTTGGATTTTTTTTAAAATCGAAGAAAAATAACATAATCTAACTGATGTATTTACAAAAGGTTGTGGCGAAATATCGGAAATTATATTTTATCTGGCAGCATTCTGACACGTAATGTGCCGTAAAATGCAATAAAAGAATTTTTGAATTTACTGTGGCACATCACATGCAACAAACAGAGTTCTGTGATGTTCAGTGGGCAAAGATATTTATAGGTCTTTTATCTTAGCTCCATATTTGTTTTAAGAGGCTATCTACTTCAGACTATCATTTCTGTAGATCCTTGACATTTAGTTACTATATCGCAGACCATATAACGAGAACATCGGGTCCCATGTTGATTAAATTCTGATTGCTCTCTAAATACATCACGATTTCACGACTGCAATAACCTGTCAAACGTTAAGCAAAACACGATAAGCAAAACATAATTCCCCCATTCGAGGCACACTACCATTTACGTTGTTTACTTTTATGAACTCAAGTCGCGCGAGAAATGTTGCTAAGAGAAACCAACATGGTATTTCAACTTACTAATCCATCAAAGTTAGGGCCAACTCATCATTGTCAATGCCCAGTCGCTCTCTCAGACTCTTCCACCGATCAATATAGCACTCCCAATATATATGAGGGATCGTCTTCTTTTGGCATCAAGGGCAATTTTCCGGCGTTTTCTCTCCGAGGCTGTCAACTTGATTCTTTCCGCTATTGCTGTTGTGTGTGCCGCGTCACACGTCACGTGGTACACAAGAAAGGGAACTTACTCTAATGACATCAGATTTTTGCTCGCGCGACAGTTTGAGGGTTGAGTGAGTTTTTAACATCAAAATCCATATTTTTCGATGTCGAAAAAATTTGTATAACATATCGATGTGAAGATGAATGATTTCCCTACCTACTGATATCATTTCTATATGTTGTCACATTGAAGACATGCAAGGTATTTACTGGCACTTTAATTAGTCAATATTACTACATCTACCTACATCTCGTCTAACTGTGCTATTCAGCCCAACTTTGCGGACACATACAGCACCTTTCCGGTTAGCTTCATCTATAGGGGCTACAATTGGGCAAGGTAATGATGAAACGGCCATATTGATGCTTACCGAAGTAACAGAAGCAATCCGATCGGAATTATTGCATATAACTTAACCAGGAGAATTTCTAATTAGCATGGAACATGAATTAACATGCAGTAGCTGGTAACCTAGCGGCCATAACCACAGAGACAAACCCTTGCAATGCAGGTTTTTACAGACAGCAAGTGCCGTTACCATGGACAGTTGTACCAAGCATCTAAATTACAAACAAGTCTAAAAAGTTAGCTTCAAATGAGGTTCAGATTCACACACTTTCTGTAGAATTTCCCCTGATATCACTCTTGCATATTTAGGACACAAAAATTAGCAACAGTAACTTGGCTACGTCACCCACAGTGCTGCAGCCACAATCAACTGGTTATCACGTCAGGTTGGCTTATGCAGTAAAAGCAACTTTCAGCTTCTGTGTCTGTGAGTCACGAACAGTCACGACTGATCCAGAATTTATCTTTCCAGATATTCCGATATTTTAGAAAGCCAGCGCTTGAGGCCACTTGTCAGTGCTAACTATCGTTGGCGGTCCTACTAGCCAGTAGCTACTCGTAAGCCACCCCTCCGCAAATGCAAACATTGCCTTGTATTTTCCGTTTGGTAGCTGGGCATTTTCCTCAGCTAACATTAATGCGTGAAAGCACTATTGCTATCTTGAATTGCTGGAACCATTCACAGTCTGTTCGTAAAAACAATGCAAGTTACTGACATGGTTAACTGCAAGGCTTTGGAGACACATGCCGCAAGCTAGCTAGCTAGTTAAAGGTCATTGTGCAGTCCTGATTCCCAGTTGAAAACTGTAGGAATCGTACAATGCTATCTTAGACTTCCTTCATGCCTTAGAATTCAAAATGTTTGATGGTGAATTTCGATCTCTGCCCCTTGCCCCGTTTCCTTTCCTATGAGAATTTCCGTTTGAAATTGAAAGATTACAGTTGATTATTTGTAGAAGTCTTTTTTTCCTAATCAGTAAAGAATACATTTGTTGAAGTTGTCATTGCCGGTTTTCTTTGTTGTGATTTTCAAGTCATGGTGTCCTGATAGGCGCTCTCAAATAAAATGTATTATTATTATTTTTATTTCATGTCATTCTATTTCTTTTCTTTCAGGTATAATTTTTGTGAATATTTTGGGAGAAAGACGAAGAGGATAAACGGCAATGCCATTTTCACACAGCCTGTCACGCTCATATTCACCAAGGGTGCCAGTAATTTTTGAGGGCATTGTGCATCCATAGCTACTAAACTAAATTGATTCAAAAATCGAAGTCCTGAAAGACATTTTGATTGCCCAAGTGCTGAGTTACATTATGGATGAATCACTGAAGTTTTGTTTGATAACAGCACACCTGCATAGCTGCACTACAGAGCTATCTAGTTCACTAGTCATCCCCAGTATTTTGATTCAACTATGCGGATATTTGAAGAAGAGTTATACACTAAGCAGACATGGGCTCCATAAAGTGTCTCTATGTATTTGAACAATTTCAGTGACCGGCTTTGCAGTTGATGGCTTCAAAATGACATTAGCATGAGTGCTCTGAGAACACGACATCCCCCGCCAGAGTCGCCGCTGCAATATGGGTATCATCAGTCTATCTGCCGCATTTGTGCATAGTTGCAGGGATGTCTAATGAAAACTGAAGGAGGAGTTGATTTCAGAAGCTACAGTATCTCACAAAAGTGAGTACACCCTTCACATTTCAACTATTAATTTAGTATATCTTTTTAAGGGCTAACGTTACGGAAATGAAAACTGAATATATTCTAGTGTAGTCATTGCACAATATTTTGTAGCAGTGTAGATTTACTGCACTGCCCAAATAACTGAACAAACAGTCACTATTTCCAAGATGGGTGGCAACAAAAGTGAGTACACCTTACTGTCAACATGCCAAATTGTGTCCATAGTGTCAATATTTAGAGTGACCGCCATTGTTGTCCAGCACTGCCTTGATTCTCCGAGGCATGGAATTCACCAGAGCTGCACAGGTTGTTGCTGGATTCTTCCACTCCCCCATGACAACATCACGGAGCTGGTGGATGTTGGACACCTGCTGCTCCTCCACCTTCCTCTTGAGGATGCCCCACTGGTGCTCAATGGGATTCAGGTCTGACATACTTGGCTAAACCATCACCTTCAGAAAGGCAGTTGTCATCTTCGAGGTGTGTTTCGGGTCGTTATCATGTTGGAAAACAGCCGTGCGGCCCAGTTTCTGAAGGGAGGGCATCATGTTCTGCTTCAGAATCTCACAGTACATGTTGGATCCATTATTCCATTAATGAAGTGCAGCTCCCCAGGACCAGAAGCACTCATGCAGCCCCAGACCATGAAACTGTCAGCACCATGACTGACTGTAGGCAGTCCACACTTGTTTTGATACTTCTCACCAGGGCGCCGCCACACATGCGGGACACCATCTGAGCTGAACAAATTTATCTTGGTCTCGTCAGACCACAGAACATGGTTCTAGTAGTTCATGTTCTTGGACTGGTTGTCTTCAACAAACTGTTTTCGGGCTTTCTTGTTGGCCAGCTTCAGAAGAGGCTTCCATCTTGGCTGACGGCCATGCAGACCAACTTTGCGCAGAGCATGGCGTATGGTCTGAGCACTGACAGGCTGTTATCCCACTGCTACAACCTTGTTAGCAATGCTGCCAGCACTCCTGCATCTGTTTTCTGAAGCCAACTTGTGCACCTGACTCAGAGCACGAGGACTCAACCTCTTCGGTCGACCCTGACGAGGCCTGTTCCGAGCAGAAGTCATCTTGGAAAGCCACTGGATAACCTTGGCCACCGTGCCGTAGCTCAGTTTCATGGTTTCACAGATCTTCTTGTAGCTTAGACCATCTTTGTGGAGAGCAACAATTCTCGTTTTCAGATCCTCAGAGAGTTCTTTCCCATGAGGTGCCATGTTGACCATCCAGTGACCAGAATGAGAGCATCGCACCCAAAGCACCACAATTTAACCCTTCAACATGTTACACAACCTCATATGGCCCAGTCAAACAGACAAAAGCATGAACATGATGAACAAGTCGCATTTCATTGCTTGGTTGACCATTAACAATTGGGGTGTGTACTCACTTTTGTTGCCATCCATTTTGGAAATAGTGACTGTTTGTTCAGGTATTTGGACAGTGCAGTAAATCTACACTGCTAGACATATTGTACCATGACTACTCTAGAATATATAGAAGTTTCACTTCTGTAGCATTGTCCCTTGAAAAGATATAATAAATTAATTGTCAAAATGTGAGGGGTGTACTCACCTTTGTGAGATACTGTAAGTACCTTTCGATTTGAACGGATGGACAGACAGACTGTGTCACAATGTGATCTCCCTTTTGGGCTTTCATCCGGCAGGGGATAAAAACTGTTAATTGTCCACGAATGTTCATTAGTGGGAACAGAAAGGTCTGTTGTCTTTATTTGACTTTTCAAAAAAATATATTTACTTTACGGATATGTGAAAAGATGTTCCTATTTTTGCTGTGTTTTCTGATTGGTAACTGGAATTTCTAAATTCTTCTCAGCAAATTTTGGAGTGCAATTAGACTAATGCAGCTAAAGGCTTAAAATTCCATAATAGATTATCCTGTTTGCATGAGAGGCAGACACACAATTTGAAGGAATTGTATGGCAGCATAACACCCCAAGGGGGAACCAATTAAAAACATTATCCAGCTCTGCCTTGATGGGTACAAAAACAGAAGGAATGTGATAACACTTAGCTGCCATGGTAACTGCTTAAAATTGAAGACCTAAATTTCAGGATGAACTGCTTTTGTAAACACATACTGCTGTGCTTCAATACACATTTTTTTACCTGATTTGTTTGATTTGACGCTTAACAATAAACTGCATGACAATTCATTTGCAAAGAACTAGCATATACCACACAGATTTATCACTTGCAAATTCCTCAAGTCAGGCGTCAATGACTCATCCATGGATGCGTCACAAAACACTAATTTATACTGCAATACCACAATCGGAGCATGAACAGAGAATGCATGCCGACAAAACATTCACCAATGTATATGAAAGGTTAAAGCTGGAGTATGCAATCTTGGAACAGCAAGCAAGATTTGAATGTAGCCTCTCCTCTAGACCCACCCCCTCCCCTCAAGTCTCTGACCAAAGCCACACCCCCTGATTCACCTGCACGAGTGCGGGTCTCGCATCCAGTTACCTAAATCCAGTGTCGTATGTCTGAATCGTCAGCAGAGCTGTATGAAAGCTAGGTACAAAACACAGCGAATAAAAAAATAAAATAATAAAAATACAATTTTACCATCAACAAGTGGCCTAAGGTCAAAGACCAAACCAATACGACTACCTGGGCCTATTAGAAATAGAGTTACAGCATATTATGTATAAAATACAGCTCGCCACTGAGCTAGCTTTAGCACAGGAAACAACGTCAGCCAACGTCGTGGCAAACGTCAGCCACGAGCACAACGTTTGTAACATGAGAGATTCTTAACAGAGTGTTACTGTAACCATTGACGTCTTACATATGAAGCTATGTGGCATTTTAGATACATTGTATATCACCACAGATGTATCTACCAGCCACCCACTAACGTTAGCAACCAACTACCGACAAAGTTATTATTGATCCGAGCTTGCAATGCCTACTGGCTGCAAGTGTAGCCTGCTTTTTCCCTATGGCTTTTGCAGCTAATGTGACAGCATTCTCTGGTGACAGTCAGCGACAACAGCATCCGCCAAGGAAAAAGTACAGAACTGTTTATTTTTAACAATTTTAAAGTTGTGAGAAAGGTGAACAAATAAATTGTCGCGCTGAAATGTTAAGTAGACATGACGCAACTGTCTCAAACTGCAGATTCTGCTTACCGTGTCCTCGCGTTCTGGAAATTTATTCTCCCATTCTCAACTTCTCAAGTTTGAACTCACAAATAAGGTCGTCCGTGAGAAATGGCAGTGCTTATGCTGGCTAGCGTTTGTCCAGCTGTAAAGAAACACCCTCAACTAGGCTACACAGCTGATTGAATTGCATGTGCACGAGAAATGATTATCATCGTCAGTCACTCCTCCTGGCTCTGATTGGTTGTTTTGTCCTGGTCGCGGTGAAATCTTGCAGAAGGAATTAAAAGCACTAGTTAGAGCCAGATGACTCTGATTTTCTCAAAGATCATCTGACTCACATCCCACTGTCAGGGCATAGTAACAGTTTAAACAAATATGACAAAAAGTGATTTTTTTGAAAAATTGCATATTCCAGCTTTAAGATACCAGTTTGATGAAGTCGTGAAGAGCTGCACATGAATATGGTCGAGGCAGAGGGCCGCGCATATAGATTGTACGCAGAGGCCGACATCATGATTTTCAAAATTGGCACATTTATTCCACATTAGGCTGTGGTTGTAGCTGCAACGCCGCTGAATGAATTTCCCAAAAAGCATTCAGATGGAATCCCACATTTACTTGGAACAGCACTCATGCGGAAGATTAGCAAAAGCCGGCTGATTGGTGGTCTGGTATATGCCAAGAACAGAGGTTTATCTTTTCTCACTGGGAAGCTGCAATTGAAAATAAGCAACATGGTAGGAATATGGAAAGAATGTGTAATCAGCACAACCTTTTATTACGTAACCTCATTACCGAAAGAATCAACTTTGGAGCATTTCAGTGAACGGCAATAATGAGTGGAATAAAAAATGTCCAAAAACAGGACGAGAAGGAAAAAGGCTTGAGATAAACTTTAATTCCTCAATTCAGAAAATGATGAAACACGGCAACAGATTAGGAGTCTACGAACAGGATGGACTGATTCTCTTCATGCATACTCATTTCAAAGCTAGGTTAAAAATAGACCCCCCAAAATTAGGGTCAAACACTGAAACTAGAATCCTGCCCGATTAAAACCGGATATAGCAACGCCCCGTTTACACCAGGCTTACGACCCAGTTTCAACCAAAAAATGACCTCTACTCGCCCTCACTCGCACTGACTCACGCTGCGGTTGCAAGCTGGTCTCCATGCGGTCTCCATGGTCTCTAAAACCATCCCTCTTGGTCTCCATCACTCTCCAACGGTCTCATAGAGGTTTGCGAGTGTAAACTGAAACAGTTGCAAAGGTTGTGCGATCAGTGAAAAACACAAGAGGGTATCATAATCGGTCGTAATAAGCTTGCACAAGTCTCAACTCACTCTCAATTCGGTATCATAGGTCGTAATAGACTCGCAAGCCGCTTAGCGTGCAGTTGCATCAATGATCGCAAATTCTTAGTAATTTTTCACTTGCAAACTATTGTGAGCATTATGGCAAGCTTAATGCAAGCCCATAATGACCGACAAGTGTACACGTTTTAAATGCAACCGAATTTGAGACCGCATGTGCGATTAAAGGGATCGAAATCCGACCAATGGCGAGGCTTCCTGCGACCGGTGGTCATGCAACTTACAACCACACGTTGTCTATAGAAACACAGGGCCACCGCTCTCTCTATCACACTCTATCACACACTTACTTTCTATGAGTACACACGACAAGTACGAGTATTGCGACTGCATCGTGGTTCAAGGAGTAAAGAAAGTCACGAATTGAGGTTTGGTGTAACTAAACAGGGATGGTTCCAGTTTTTGCAGTCCAGATTCATGTTACCAGTCTCACAATTTGACGACACTCGTACATTATTAAGCCAACTAGAGTGCCATGAAAAAGTATATTGTGAAAGCATATTGGTCACGCTTAAATATACTGAGTACAAATGAAAACACACCACTTGAAAAAAGTCAATATTTAAGTTCAAATGAACTTCAATATAATTTTTATACAACAACAACACTACAGTGACGTCACCCGACATGCCAGGTGCAAGGAATGCGAGAATTTCAAGTTAACTGTAACGCTAGGCAATTTTTTGCAAAAACGCAACATCTTGCACGCACACTACGGGAAAAATGAATTTCACTCTGAATTTGTGCACACATTGCCTTTAAAAGCATGTGAATCCGAATTAAATCTCACTTCTTCACTGAAACTTGTGAAACGTCGACACTATGCCGCGACTTACAGCCCCTGAACGGGAACGTGCCATAGGCATGCTTCAAATTGGCGCCAGCACCAGGGAAATTGCCAGACGACTACACTGCGCACACACAACGATCGCAAGATTCCATCAAAGGTTTCTGCAAACGGGGACCACTCGGGACCGTCCTCGACCGGGTCAACAACGTGTGACAACGGCACGTCAGGACCGTCAGATCGTACGGGATCATGTCCGAGACCGAACACTACCAGCGACAAGAACAGCTGCTCAAGTCCAAGGACGGCGTGGATTCATTCACCCCAACACCGTACGGAACCGTCTGCGTGCTGCAGGCCTGCATGCACAACGTCCTTATTTCGGCCCCATATTGACGGATCGTCACCGAAACCAGCGTCTACAGTGGGCAAACAGGCACCAGAATTGGCGACGATGACAATGGCACGGTGTCTTCTTTTCTGAGGAGTCACGATTTCACTTAAGGAACGCAGATGGCCGTATACGTGTTTGGCGGAGACGAGGTGAACGTTATAACACCGATTGTGTCATTCAAACGGATCGTTGGGGTGGTGGCAGCGTTATGGTGTGGGGTGGAATAAGCTACCGTCACAGAACCCCTCTCCATATCTGCAGAGGAAGGGTGAATGGCGTCTACTACCGGGACCAGGTGCTACAGAACCATTTTGTGCCGTTGTTCAACCAGGACAACGCTAGGGCACACACTGCAAGGGTGTCCATGCAGTACCTTGCACAGCAGAACATCCCCGTGCTTTAGTGGCCAGCTCTGTCACCCAACCTCTCCCCTATCAAGCACTTACGGGATGAAATTGGACGACGTCTTTCACGTCGACGCTAAATGGACAACATCCGAGAACTTGAGGTTGCCCTTGTTCAGGAGTGGAATGCTATCCCTCAGAACACCATCCAGAGACTGATCAACACCATGCAACGACGATGCACCGCATGTGTCAATGCAAATGGCAGTCACACCGTTATTGACTTTCCAGTTTGACTCCTACACCAGTTAAACCTCTCTCGCGCATTAACATTATCGTGAATGAAATTAAATGATGTTTACATGTCTTCTTAATCATTATAATCATTCATTATATCAAATGCATCATACGTATATACTTCACATATCAATCCGTGGAGCTGTTTCAGATTTTGTGAGTGGTGCATTTTCATATGGACTGAGTATATTTCAGATCATCAAACAAATTTTAATATTAGACAAAGACAACCCAAGTTAACACAAAATACAGTTTTTAAATGAGGAGTTTCCATTTATTAAGGGAAAAAAGCTATCCAAACCTACCTGGCCCTATGTGAAATAGTAATTGCCCCCTAAATCCTAACTGGTTGTGCCACCCTCGGCGACAACAACTGCAATCAAACGTTTGCTATAACTGGCAATGAGTCTTTCACATCACTGTGGGACAATTTAGGCCACTCTTCTTTGCAGAATTATTTTAATTAAGCCACATTGGAGGGATTCTGAGGATGGACCGCCTGTTTATGGTCAAGCCACTGCATCTCAATAGGATTTAAGCCCGTACTTTGACAAGACTACTCCAAAATCTTTGTTTTGTTTTTTTCACCTTTCAGAGGTGGACTTGCTGGTGTGTTTCAGATCATTGTCCTGCTGCATAACCCAAGTGCGCTTGAGCTCAAGATCACAGTCTGAGGGTTGGACATTCTCCTTCAGGATTTTCCACCAGAGAGCAGAATTCATAGTTCCATCAATTATGACAAGTCGTCCGGGTCCTGAAGCAGCAAAGCAGCCCCAAACATCACACTACCACCACCATGTTTGACTTTTTGTATGATGTTCTTTTTATGAAATGCAGTGTTAGTTTTAAAAACATCAAGATGTATTTTGGCAAATGTGAAACGAGCCTCCGTGTTCTTTTTGGTCAGCAATGGTTTTTGCCTTGGAACTCTCCCATGGATGCCATTTTTTGCCCAGTCTCTGTCTAATTGTTGAGTCATGAACACTAACTTTAACTGAGGCGAGTGAGGCCTGCAGTTCTTCAGATGTTGTTTTGGGTTTTTTTGTGACCTCCTGGATGAGTAGTTGATGCACTCTTGGACTAATTTTGGTAGGCCGGCCACTCCTGGGAAAGTTCACCACTGTTCCAAGTTTTTTCCATTTGTGGATAATGGCTCTCACCATCATTCGTCGGAGTCTCAAAGCCTTGGAAATGGCTTTGCCACACTTTCCAGACTTATAGATGTTAATTTCTTTGTTTCTCATCTGTTCTTGAATTTCTTCAGTTTGCTGCATGACATGTTGCTTTTTGAGATCTTTTAGCCTACTTCACTTTGTCAGACAGGTAATATTTCAGTGATTTCTTGATTCAACAGGTCTGGCAGTATTCCAGCCTGGGTTTGGCTGGTGAAACTGGACTAAAAAACTGCGGTTAATCACAGTTAATTCATGATTTAACAAGGGGGGTGGGGGTGGGGGGGCACAATTACTTTTCCACATAGGGCTGGGTAGGTTTGGATAGCTTTTTCCCCTTAATAAATGAAATCATCATTTAAAATTATTATCATCATTTATTTTCTCGGGTTATCTTTTTTATCCCCCGCAACAACAGCTATAACTTTGAAAATAATCATCCGATTCTGATCATATGTGGCATCGAGTTGTAAAACCACATGAAGGTGTGTCATGAAAAACAATTTAGAAAATAATTTTGTAATTTTTCACGTTTTGGGGCAAAAAGCGACAAATTTGTGGGAAATTTGTAAGGTATCCTGTCTTGGCTATAAATTTGAAACTAATCATCTGATCGTGATCATATTTGGCATCGAGGTGACATACAAGTGCGTCATGAAAACAATTTGGTATAATTTTCTGAGTTTTCTGATGCATACTCTCCTGCCTATTTTTTTTGCAAGGAAATTAACAGCTTTGCGATTAGTACAGCTCTTTAGAAATCTAAATGCATTTAAACATTCTCTTTTCAAAAATGCAATGCCAGTTGCGGGGGATACTGCTCGACAATGTCAGCAGCTTGTCTTATATTAAAATTTATTTGATGATCTGAAACATTTAAGTGTGAAAAATATGCAAAAAAGTCAGAAATCAGGAAGGGGGCAAATAACTTTTCATGGCACTGTATGAGGCAACTTTTGTGAAAATATCTTAGGTGTGTTTTCATAGCAACCTGGTTGTTTTTCAATATGAACTTTACGTTTTGCATCAATTTTGGTCAAGTCAGATGCATTTTTCAATGGAAAATTGTCTGAAACTTCTTCAGTTTTTCCGCATATACACTTATGTTTGGTATCAAAATGTCCGTCATGTTGTTGTGTAGCCATTAAAAATCATCTGGTTTTCAGAACAATCATTTATGGGTTTAAATATGGACTTTTCGAGGCCTTGCCCCACAAAAATCTTGAAATCACTAAATAGTTCACAGTTCACTTCCTGTATGCAAATTTCACATTTCAAATATATTTTCTGGACAGTCCCTCAAGTAGGTGCATATAACCATAAGATGGTTCAAATTGGGCTGTGGGAAAATTTGCCTATACCCTGCAAAACCTCCTTTAATAGATATTGCAACAAGAATAATACGACTTACCTTTTCTGAAGAAAGCAAAATTGTGAGAAACCATTTCAAACTTATACCCAAGATTCCGGGGAAGTAATAAGGCCAATAGTTTCCATCAGACCAGGGAATGTCCACTTTCTGGAAAGTGCATTTAGTTATGAATAAATGGATGTGGAATTACATGGAGCCTCCTCAAAGACAATCAAAGCGCCTCTAAAGTCATATGTGGTAATATTATGTCTGCACCGCCAATGAGCCGCACCAACCTGATGTTGTGATTTAGTGTTATAAGCATGAGACTTGGACATTTTGTCAGAAAGTCAATTAGGCCTAGCCCGAGCACAGCAATAGGAAAAAAAGCAGTGATAACTTAATTCTGTGAC
The DNA here is from genome assembly GCA_029721435.1 of Gymnothorax reevesii. NCBI lineage: Eukaryota > Metazoa > Chordata > Actinopteri > Anguilliformes > Muraenidae > Gymnothorax > Gymnothorax reevesii. The sequence continues at coordinate 32,604,027 of CM056573.1, forward strand.
CTCCGAAATGAAAATATCAAAGGTAGGACCAATCAATGTATACTACATTAACCTGAGAGACATGCAATGCGACTTCAGCTGATAACGATTTGTGATATTCATAGAAATAAAATGTGTTTTTCCTCAAAAAAAATACCCGTCTCCCCCCGGCCCCCTTCCCTGCCTAACCCTAAAATAGACAGGCACATACCAAAGCACCACTGCAGGACCAGAGTAGTAATCAAGCAAAGTTTCGCTGAGATCACGCAAACGGTTTAGGAGTTAAGCTCCGGACAAAAATTTATCATATCTGGAAGGACAGATAGATGGACGGATAGACAGGTACATACCAAAAGGCACCACTTCAGGGCCTGAGTAGTAAGCATGCAAAGTTTCATTGAGATCATGCACACGGTTTTGGAGTTACACTCCAGAAACAAAGTGGGAACGTCCACGTGAACGCGAACGCTCTGGGGGCGGGGGGGAGAGACATAAATAACCCTACATTGTAATGTAGCTGCAAGTACCAATTGAGAGAGATTAGTGCCCAATTCTCGGCGACGCTTGAGACGAAGTGAATAAGTAATGTCAGGATAAACTCCAATCCCACTACAAACTCGCCACTTGTTTGACACCTTTAGATGAGAATGATAAGCATTTTACTAAATGGAAATTTCTCCCTGGGCAAATAGCCCGCTCGTCAGTCCACTCAGAAAATGTTTATAGAAAAAAAGACCAGTTTAATGTCCTTACCTGGCAATTCCCATCACACCTGTCTGAGTTATTGCAGGTGTAAAGTTTGACCTGGTGGTGGCACTACAGGAAAGGTTGGAAGGTGACACAAAACAAACAACCCAAAAAAGAGTTTGTCCTCTCTGCAGTAGGAGTGAGAGCAAAAGGGTTTTTTTGCAAGTCACATAAAGATTGTCAAGTCATTGCAATCGCAAAATAAAAAAAATAAAAAAGTTGGCCTGGTGTAAAGAGCTACAGCAAAGCCCATAGGGTGCCCAACATCAACAAAAGCCTTTCTCTCAGCATGAGAAATTACCATAAGCTGCATGATTGCCATCAAAAATCTTGGTGCTACTGCAAGACATTTTGTAAGGTCACATAAAACAATTCGGTTCACCCTTTGCGGACCAGGAATGAAAACAAAAAATGTAACACAATTCCTGTAAAAACTTTTTGAGTTATTGTGCCATCACATTGGATCAGGAGTGGCGGATAAGGTCAATCAATATCCCCAAACATTCTGTCTAATGGGCGTATACAGTTCCAACTTTCTTTGAAATATGTTGCAAATATGTTAATTATGGTAAAACATCACATTCTTTGTTGTCGTATTATTTTCAATGTGACACAGGTCAAAGCTGATTTACTAATCACAGCTTTCTGTAATGATCCAGACCAGGAATTAAGTGTGGAGGCAGAGTACTATATGTGGATGTCAAACTATTACAGTTGTAAAACCACGCCTCCAGCCGTCCAGCTCAACGGTCTACTAAGACCCAGATTGAATTCCTCATGTCATGCAATCATTACCTGCACCTGTTTCTCATTTCCACTGCGTGGTAGCAGTGTGCTATTTAAGACCAAACTTCACTCTTGCGCAGCAGGCATAATAAACGACAAAGTCCATCCTTGCACCTGAGTCCAGTCCATAACTTCCTGTCCTCCATGCACCTGAACTGTGTACGACGCACAACCCTTACAACAGCAAATTGTGTGTAAAGTCATGAATGGATGTCACATTCACTCCAACCATCTGTACAATTTACCACCTGCCATATTAAAATGCAAGAAATCATTATAAACTACATTTTTTATAAACTAAATTTAACTAAACTACATTTTATAAAGGATTTCACTGAATATTTGTTTTTAAATACCTAAAAAGCGATCACAATGAGTTCAGGAAAATATTTTTAGCCTTTGAATGGCTGAAGACCAAAGGCTTTCTTATCGAGAGAGCCCTTTATTTTATTTACTACCCTGCTGTAAGGAAAAGCATTGACCCTTTCTCAACTAATAAAAAAACAGTTTGTTTTTATAGACTGATAAGTGTTAATCAATGACCTAAGGTTATATGATGTTTTTTTTATAACCAACCACAATAGTTGTAACAAAGACCAACAATGTTGAGCTCTCCCACAGATGAAGAGCAATTTCAGGCTAAAAAAGTACATTCAAAATCTTGCTGGTGCATAGAAATTAATATAATTGTACTGACACAGCTATTTCTACTTTTGCAATAGAACAATAGAGGGTTTGAAGCCTGTAGTTTCTGTTCTCTATTTCAGCAGCAGGAGTTGTGCCCAGATACAAAGAAACTACAGTATTACACAGTTGTGTAACCAACATTTTAATGAACTCCTCCTTATCTCCCCTGACATACAGTCTGGAAGACACATTGTGGAATCACACAATTGTCTGCTAGGATATCAGCTGCTATTCCTCCAAAATACAAATAATACACTGTACAATAAATTTGTTGCCCATACAATTTCCCATTCAAAGATAATACATACAATGAAAATTAAGTTTGACTGTACTGGAGCATATTTATTAAAAAACAAAACAAGTAAATAAAATGATCAATAGAAAGGCAATCTGAAAAACTGTTAAAGAAATGTAAGAATAACAAAAACCTCAGCGATTATTTGTAGAAGGCAAATGCGATTATTTCCAAAAAAAAAAAAAAAAAGTACCCTGATCAAGAATCGTACCTTCACAATTTCCTTTCAGCAGCGCGGCATTTTCTCCAATAGGCTACGCCAGCTGACAACAGTCTACAGTCAAATTGCCCATTCAACAAATGGGTAAAGAAAATACGTACTGTACTGTTGTAGTCTCAGTATTTGCGCGGAATAGTGCAAGGATTCTGTCAGAAAACGACTTAGAAAATGAATGTTGAATATATAGCGGATAATTATTCGGAAAATACCTCAAACAAACTAGTTATGCGTTTATATTGTCACACTATTCAAGAACATGCATATGTCCCATGGACTCAGCTTGACGCACTCGGGCCGCAAGGCTGTAGCTCTGGCAAAGTTTCTGCGATTAAGGTGGTTTAGAGTTCATTAGAATCATCAGGACTCATACAATCAAATTCCTACCGGCATAGTCTTATTGAAAGCATCACAAGCTGATCACAGAGAGGAAAATACTGTACATTGCAAGGAAGCTGAATGCTACCGAGCTGAGATCTTTGAAGCAACGCCCTGGGAAAGAACATGCTAGGATCCCGGCAGATCTCGTTTTCGTTGTAACAAGAACACATTGGGCTAACAATACCAAGCGCAGATTTACCCTCAAGCAGTTTTTTATTGCAAAATATCAAAGGTAAGAATTTTTTTCTGCTCATCTCTGTAGGTGTATGCCTGCTGTCCTTTGAATTTGGTGTCATTTTAAAATGACAGGGCTCATATCGTTGCATTCTGTGGACTTTCCTCTTTTATTTGAGGTATCGTTTTTATGCATAGCACGGATTCAGCTGAAATTGCTGCATGCTTATTTACTTGCTTGGTGCTTGAATTGTGTTCGGATGAGGTAAAAATGGTTTACATGAGCTTTTAGCTGAGTTTCTCCCCGTCATTTTGGTTTGCTACACGCTTCCTGGCGTGCCCATAGGTCGTCTATAGCGCATGCATCTGACGCAGGCCCCATAAAAGGGGGCACTCTTAATGAACAGGTTAATTAGATGTCTACAGCCATCTAAGATCACAGAGGTCATCAGGTGAGGCCCCCTCTCATACAACGGTGTTTTGTCAAGTTTAAGGCCCATGACTCTGAGAAGGTTGAACAGTGTGTCCAACATCAAAGAAATGCACACCTCTCCTTGCCTAACAGCAGAAACCTTACAGGTTTTTATGAAAACTAACTTATTTTATGGGTTGCCTCACCCCAAACCAACCAAAAGCCTTACCCACCTAATAGGCAACCTCATCCTACATTCCCATTTTTCTGGCAATGACACAACATGTGACAGCTAGTGAAAAATCTACATAAGCTATAACCAAAGTATTTAAAAGAGGAAACCGCACCTCAGCAAAGCATATTTCAGCGGAAAGAAGAATTCTTGAAGTGTCTAAAACTCAGTTTCATAAATTTTAATTACTCGGGCCAGTAGGCCACGAGTCTAAGTTTTGGCTCCGTTCTTAAGTAATGATCCAGTGCGATACACTTTTAAACCGGCAAGTCTTCAAATCGGCGTCAATATCGGGGGCAGACATTTTTACTTGGGTAAATCTAAGGCTACATTCGGAATGCACACTTGTCCACTTGCTCACCCACTCTCTCTATTGTTTTCAATGTAGAACATTCACTAAAGGCCACTATGTAAAGTGGGTGAGTGTGCATTTCGATTGCATTATCCAATCAAACACCAGTGCCGCGGGGCTTGTGGCGTCAATTATTCTCTTTCGTGAAGCCAGCTGTTCTCCTTCCTTTCATCCGGGCCATGGAGAGGTTCAGAGAGCCACCAGTAAGCTCTATCTTTACGGTTTGATTGCCCGCAAGCTGTTTTTACTTAAGCTGGCCTGATTAACAATCAAACTATTTATCGACTGAGCGAACAAGACCAATAAATGACCTAAAATTAGAAATGATAATGAAAAGGTGAATTCCCATTGCCTACATTTATATAACTGATATGGCATTGTAAATCCAAAAAGTTTCGGTGACTTTGCAGCCTTTATTTATAACGCATACCAGTCAACTCTCACGCATTCGGTGTGAGTTTAAGATGCATATTTACGTTCCTTGGCTGTAGTCAGCAATTATTCGATCAACGTATAGGCTATGTAAGAGATTCTTGCGCGGAATTGAAGTCCTTGTGCATGGAGGGGTTGGAAGCAATGCAATTGCAGAAAGATATTTCAAGTGATCTAACTTCATTTACACAATCGCAAAACACATGCATTGCTTCCCATTGCTGAGTAGAGAAAAGCGCGAGAAGTCCAGAGTTGTAATCGGTATGCATTATAAATGAAATCTGTTTTGCGCCTCCCCAGTTGCCAGTTCATGAGCCACCACTGATACAGTGCCGTGAATAAGTATTTGCCCCCTTCCTGATTTTTTTTTTTTTTGCATTTTGTCACACATTAATATTTTAGATCAGCAAATAAATTTTAATATTAGACAAAGACAACCCGAGTAAATACAAAATTCAGTTTTTAAATGATGGTTTAATTTATTAAGGGGAAAAAGCTATCCAAACCTACCTCGCCTGGTGTGAAAAAGTAATTACCCCTAAACCTAATAACTGGTTGTGCCACCCTCAGTGACAACTGCAATCAAGTGTTTGCGATAGCTGGCAATGAGTCTTTTCACATCACTCTTCTTTGCAGAATGTTTTAATTCAGCCACATTGGAGGGTTTTTGAGCATGAACGGCCTGTTTAAGGTCATGACACAGCATCACAATTGGATTTAAGCCGGCACTTTGCTTAAACCACTCCAAAACCTTTAGTTTGTTTTTTTAAGCCATTCAGAGGTGGACTTGCTAGTGTGTTTTGGATCATTGTCCTGCTGCATAACCCAAGTGCGCTTGAGCTTGAGGTCACCAACTGATGGTTGGACATTCTCCTTCAGGATTTTCCGGTAGAGAGCAAAATTCATAGTTCCATCAATTACGACAAGTCGTCCAGGGCCTGAAGCAGCAAAGCAGCCCCAAACCATCACACAACCGCCACCACTTTTGACATTTGGTATGATGTCCTTCTTATGAAATGATATGTTAGTTTCACGCCTGATGTAATGAGATTCACACCTTCCAAAAAGTTTAACTTTTGTCTCATCAGTCCACAGAATATTTTCCCACAAGTCTTGGGATCATCAAGATGTATTTTGGCTAATGTGAGATGAGCCCTTGTGTTCTTTTTGGTCTGCAGTAGTTTTTTTCGCCTTGGAACCCTCCCATGGATGCCAATTTTGCCCAGTCTCTTTCTTATTGTTGAATCATTAATACTGACTTAAAATGAGGCAAGTTGAATTGAATTGAATCCTTTATTTATGCAGGAAGGCACATTGAGACTGGGGTCTAATTTGCAATGGTGCCCTGTTTACAATCCAACCTACATTACAGATTTTTTAAAATTTCTCCAAGGAAATTAACTTATCCAGTTTTGAAGTTTCTTGGAACCTGTTCCAAGCCCTAGGAGCACAGTGGCAAAAAGCAGTTTTTCCAAGCTCACTTTTTACTCGGGGGACCTCAAGGACCAACCAGTCCTAGACCAGTTTCTAAATCAGGCAATCAACTTACCTTACCGTCAATTTACAGTGCAAGCACCATTTTCATTGAATTGATGAAAGTGGGTCTATTGGGGGTGCTGTACTTTATGAATATGTATGATGGCCTGTGAAGCCCATATGGTTGCAGATAGAGATTAAGTTTATATTATCGACATATAGGAAGTGATATATGACCTAGGTTTTGGCAATATTGAATTTGACCACAGATGACTTTGAAAGGTCAAACTTGAGGTCAGGGAATATATTAACAATGTTAAAAGATATAAAAAATTATTACTCAAAAACTGTCTGATAACTTTTTTCTAAATCTGGCAATCAACTCAGCTTGATACACTTTATGTACAGTGCGAGTGCCATTTTGATTGAATCAACAGAAGTGGGTCAAGTGGGGGCGCTGTACTTTAACATTGGGTCTTATGGAGAATGGGCCAAATTGCCTATGGAAGCTAAATAGTTGTAGATAGAGATTAACTATGTATTACAGATATGTATGAAGTTATATATGACCAATATTTTAGCTGTGTTAAAGTTGACCTCAGATGACCCTGAAAGGTCAAACTAGAGGTCAAGCAAAATCTTAGAATTTTCAAAGGCTTCTAGGCTTGAAAACATTGAAGATTAGGAACATATGTGCATTGAACACTTATATGAAGTCATGTATGAACTTTCATTTGGTGGCCTTGAACTTGACCTTCAGGGACCTTCAAAGGTCAAACTTCACAAAGTGAAATTTCAATAACTTCTGTCCCCAAAACTACAGATAGAGCTTAGGTTTATATTGTGGGCATATAGGAAGTCATGTATGAAGTTTCATTTGGTGACATTGAACCTGACCTTCAATGACCTAGAATTCCCAAACTTCACAATGAAATTTCAATGACATATCAGCAAAATGGTTACAGATAGTTTCGGTTTATATTGGAAGTCATACATGGACTTTCATTTGGTGGCCTTGAACTTGACCTTCAGGGACCTTCAAAGGTCAAACTTCACATAGTGAAATTTCAATAACTTCAATTACCAAAACTATTAGAGATAGAGGCTAGGTTTGTATTGTGGGCATGTAGGAAGTCATATATGAAGTTTCATTGGGTGGCCTTGAACCTGACCTTCAGTGACCTTCAACGGCCAAACTTTGCAGTGAAGAGTTAATGACTTACATCAGCAAAATCATTACAGATAGGGCGTAGGTTTGTATTGAAGATGCATAGAAATGAATGGAGTGAATATTTTATCTGTAGATAAATTATTCTTATTTGTTTGATAATTCATTTATTTATGTGTAAACATCTGTTGTGGCAAAGGGGCGCCGCGGCCCTCGACCACACCAGCACGTCCACAACTGTCAGTTCCCCACCCTTTCACCACTGGTGCAGAGCGGAACTACAGCACCCTGGACAGGGGCCGGAGAACCAACAACCACGCAGCACTATCTAGACTCGCAGGACCATGGACAGTTCCCGCCACCTGTAAGTCATAAGGCTGGGCGGGCCTTAGGGTGAGAGGCATGAGGGAATACAGCTGCGCCTCATGATTGTCAGACGCGGCCAGAGCTGAAGAGGAGGAGCTGTGCAGTTGCAAACAAGCTAGCTAGGAGTGTGCACAAAAAGGTTTTGACTAACCGTGTGTTTTTCTCTTCTTATTTAAGATTCCAATGGTGGGGAGCTTTCGCAGCTGGGCCGAAGCAAACTGGAGACAGAGAAAAAAGGGCCATCAAAGAAGTTTCCGGTCATGACCTTAAAGACACGCCGCCCATCACCTGAGGCGGCAGTGACTCTTTTTGTTTTTATTTTTTTTGTGAGAACTGCAAGTTGAATTTCTTTTCTATTCACGCTATTCTTGTGCATTTTTTTCCTGTTGTGTAAAATATAAAATAAACTTCCCGCCCTGTGGGCTGGTTTTGACCCAGCCTTCCGCCTAGCTTGCAACTGTTTTTTTGGTGTCTCGCTATACACTCCAAAAAATACTGGGTTAAAAACAACCCAATTTGGGTTATTTTGGTAACCCAGCGCTGGGTCAAAAAGGGACCGACCAAGCACAGAGTTGTTATAACACAGCACAGCTGGGTTATTGGTTTGACCCAGCCTGTTGAGTTATGTTTTCTATCCAAAAAATGGGTAAAAATGACTATATTGATGGGTTAAACTTACCAAAAAGTGGGTTGAAAAATACAACCCAAATTCTGGGTTATTGGTATGATTTGGGTTAAAATTACTTTCTTCTATTGACTTCTGCTTTAAGAAATGAACTGGTAAAATTAATTTATAAAGTTAGAGTTATGACTTGAAAAACCAGCAATGAAAACTGAAACAAATTTATTCTTCACAAAAAAAAAACACTACAAATAATCCACTGTTCAATCCTCTAATAACGCTCTAATGCCACTGTTTAACTCTGTTGACAAAACAAAAACTCTGCCCTGCTCTGCTCTGCCTAAAATCACAGCATTTATATAGACTAGCAACATTCTTGAAAGATCAACAGGATTCCTGGGTAATCCCACCCCTTCCAGGCATTAAGATGCCAGAAGCTTCTAGAAAGCACTAGTCCATTACATAGAAGTGAGATTACATCAGATGTTTCGCTACAGTCACACCACCAAAAGGTGCTGAAGAACAAAATAAATAGCTGACCAGCAAGGCAGCAAAAACAGCATGTAACAAATCTCCAAATAATGCTGTACCTAAAATACTCATACATAACATTATGAAACAAGGACATGACGTCCCAGGCATTATTTTATTAATATTTCAAAACAATTAATTTCATATGAACAATCCAATACGAAACTTTCTTTTGGCAAATAATTGCACATTGCTAATTATATCCCCAAACGCCAAACAGCGTTTTGGGGATATTATGTTTTTGGTCCGACCGCCGCCTCCGGATATCTTACGTGTTAACGCGATAACTTCAGTAATATTTCAATTAGAAATTTCATGTTTTGCATATAAGTAATTATCATAAAGAGAAAGAACCGATTCGATTTTGGACAATTTACTATTTCTAGATTGGCCACCAGGGGCCAAAAACTGAAAAATCACTGTTTTTATCATATCTATGTCCGATTGACCTCAAATCAAGTGCAAATGAAAGTCGTGATCTGAGGACGTGTCCCAGAATTACCTGTTTGGTCCAAATTTTTGACACAAGGTGGAGCTTTGTCACATAAAATTCACCAATTTTGCCATATTTTTGGAACCATTTGTCCAATTGACATGAAACTATGTGCAACTGCAAGGTCATGACCTCACAACGTGTCACATGATGACATCATACCTGTATGGTTCAATATTTTGCCACCAGGTAGAGCTTTGTGATGGAAAATTACCATTTTGGCCATATCTTCAGAACCATTTGTCCGATTGACCTGAAATTAAGTTCAAATGAAAGGTCATGACCTGAGGGGCTTTATATTGAATTGGGTCTATTCGAGGATTGAGGAATTTGAGGATTGGGGGCATTCGAGGATATACCCCAAGCCGTCGCATCCGACAGCATAAGCCTAGTTGTCACTGTCTCCGCCTGTCCCAAACCAGACTTGCCAGCCAATAGCGGAATGAATATTATTCCCGTTCTACAATTGTTTCTGTGCAAGGCATGTTGGATAACCAGCATACTCACTTTTCAACCTTAAGTGAGTTCAATAGACCTGACGTTTGGTTACCTTACCCAACAAAACCATCTGTATTATAATAGCCGAGTGGCCTCTGTGTGTGTGCGTGTGTGTGCGTCCAGCCAATCTAGATTCCATCGGGCGCGTATTTGCAGCAATGGTACATTGCTCACTATACTATAAGGACGAAGTTACATAAAATAGAACTTGTGGATCCCCACGGGCAGATGGCTAGTATAGAATATATTAGGTTAAGAATAGCGTTAGTGGTGGTTGAACTCAGGCCTGATCTAGCCAGTAGTGAAATGATAATGTTCGCAGCTCTTTTCATTTCTGTGCACTGTTTCATGAGCTTTCAAAACAATGCTTGTAATCCCTACCTTACAGCTTGCTATTATTAGCTAGTAAGTGAGCGAACACAAAGTGCACAGAAATATAGAGTTGTGTATGATATCACAACATGTGTAAACCATACCTTGCAGCTTATTATTATTTTATTATTATTTTTTTATTATTGCACTATTATTAGATAGTAAACTAGCAAGCACACAGTGCACAGAAATAGAGCGCCGTGAAAAGTATCATTTCACTAATTAGCTGGCAAGAAAATAATAATAATAATAATAATAATAATGATATGTAAAAACATGAATACTCGAAATGTTGGCCGCATATCGTATAGGTTTCAGTGACCCAGGCTTGCCTGGGCCAGCAATGTCGGCGCCAATACATTGGACTTGTTTTGTCCATATTCTCGATATCTCTGCATCTTTTGGCCACAGAAACATTGCATGGCCTTATGCATTACACTGCATCCCCACACTTCACTCTCTGTGATTTTTGTTAGTCCATTCTTTAAGATATTCTCTGTCCAGACCAGAGTCATGAACCACGGCTAACCACCTAGACACAATCAGTGTACAACTTATGATGTCATGTGGCTGAGCTGGCCCAGCGCAAATATTGTTGATTGAGGCAAAGGGGGCGTTCCGTTAAGTGGATAATTTAGCAGATAAAATGCGGTTTTTTAAAACATTGCATAATATACACAATGCTAAAACCATCTCTAATTGTTCAGGATCGGTATTATGTAGCATTTTATCACATAAAAAACAGAGCTGAATTTCATGTCTTAAGCTTTTTAAATTAATTGCAGTTATTGGAGTTCCTTTGAGTACAAAGTATATATTCACTTATTAGATTTGCTGATAGTTTCAACCGCATTTTATTGCTAACTAATTAATTTTGTTGTCTACCACACTACTTCTTTTGACTCAAAGGTTCTGCGATTCAGTGCGAAAATGAATGGAAACAGCTTAAAATGTCAAATCTATTCGATACATCAATTTGATTGCATAGCAGCAAGTAACAGCATTAGGCTATGCGCAAGTTTTTATTCACTTCAATGCTGTTAGGTGGGAATGCATTTTCACCACCTTTATTCGCATGAATATTTTTGGCGAACTACAGGTAATTCGATTAGAAAGTGCATGAAAACATAGCTTATGTCATGCATAGATGCTCAGTTAGGACACTGACATGTCCACACAGAATTTTATAGCTTCATCAAGGGATATACTTGTCACTGCTGTAAGCACCGAGGCATCAGCACCTTTGGTGCTGTCATTATTCATTGATTAAGCATTTTCTTTTCCAATTTTTGTTGGTCAATTGCACGATCGCTTTTTGCAGTCTAAAGATAGCAATGCACCATAAATGCTCCTGACCACTCCTCATTTTAAGGATAACATGCCTATGGCCACTCAGTGTGAGGCAATTACACTCACTAGCAGGGGCATGTGTAGGGCCTGGCTACTGGGCTATAGCTGGGGTATTTTTTCTTCAGCCCGGGGATCTTTTCTTACGGTTAAAAAAAATAAGATTAAGTATAAACTTTGAGGTCTTGCAACCACTGAGTCTTTAGCCTAGCCTATATTGTACAAATTTTTTCGCAGCATGCGTTTGAAAGTTACTGTAGTTATGGGGACGCTTATGTGTCTGTTTCGTTCTCATAAAAGTCTCCCTCTTCCACCCATATGTGTACCTATGTTTGCACCCACAAAGTTCATGATGCCTGAAACGTGACATTTAGGAGCCAGATAGGCCTAGTAGTGCAAAAAAAAAAAAAAAAAAGGAAAAAAAGAAAAAAAGGGATCTGACAAAAACATAAAACGAAAACGTAGTTGTGAGGTTTTACGAAATGAGCCAAGAGCGAGAACCAGATAAATGCAAAATGGAGGCTTTATTTCTGAAGGGGGAAACCCCCCAACAGAGCTGGCAACAGTACAATGTCCACAATCCACAAGCAGAATCCAAAGGGCAAAATCCAAAACTGTAACCAGGGCACCAATAACAAAACTCAAGGTCAGGCAAAAATGGTTCGGTACACAGGCGTGGGTTTGGTGGAGAGGCAAACTCATTAGCCGTAAACAGTCCGAATCCAAATACCAGGGCAGCAAAAGACAATAGACGTGATCGGGCAAAAATAGGTCAAAACTCACAAAGGCAAACAGATCCAAAGGGCAAATCAAAAACAAGAGTCGGGCAATCCAGTCAGAAAGAAAATATCACAATGAGCAAGGCGAGGAACGTCGCACAAGACAAAGGAGTAAAGACGATCTGACAAGGAACTAAAAGTGCAGACACTTTATATACACATCCGGGGTGAACACATGACAAGGGAGCACAGGTGCGATCAATGAAACAATAATCAGGATTGACACATGAGGGTTTATCTAATTACATGAATCTGGCGAATGCCGAAACGCAGACAGGGATAACGAGACATTCCTATGAACGAATAAACGGCTCCGGTTAAGGAGTACTAAAGTGTACAGTCTAAAGAAAAGGGAAAGCCTGAGATATAAGTGGAAACTGCAGTAGAGATAATTAGTGATAGGCAAGGAGGGCGGAGATACAGATTGGGCGAATGCTGAGAGATCGTTAGTCTATTAGTATGTGTAGCTATACAATCCCGAGTGCAAGTTAGTCCGTTAGTAAAGATATACAATGTTAATCTTGGTTAGTAATAATCGAAAACAATAAACTGTTAGTATGGTTAGTGGATAGTAACAGAGAGAGGAAGGAAGAAAAACGAGATATGAAGAAAGATTGAAATCCCAGAAACCAGGAAATCACCCGAATGAGTGGCACGTCAGACAAGGGACCGTGGGCAAAGACCTACACAAGACAAGACAGGGTAAACGAAGTGCAGGACTAGAACTAAAAGCAAGGCTATGAAAACATGGCAAGGCTGTGAAACATGGCAAGGCTGTGAAACATGGAAAGACTGTAAAACATGGCAAAGACATAAATAATAACAAAACATGAAACATAATAAAACATGAAATCAAACAACAAAACACAATACATAATCATGGGGATGGTCAAAGGCAGGCAGTGGTCACTTAAACAGACAGCATACGTGGCATGGCCAGGCACAAAACTTAAACATGGAACTAGGCAAAGGGATGACCGAAATGCAGATTCACAACAGTAGTGGCTATTGCCCCAGACGCCGGCTCTATTATTCAAGCTTTTCCTGCTATTGACCCAGACGTAACTTATAATTTACAACGAGCACCCCCACTTTGTCCAGCTCAATAACTGGACATTTGAGACAATTGAACCGGACGCCGGCTATATTGCTCAGCCTCTACCTGTTATTGACCCGGTGGCGTCCAAGTCAATAGGTGCCACCAAAGGATAAAGTTAACATTTATTTATTATATATACGCCTACCATTGTTGATAAAATTAATACGTCATGTCATTTGCATCTGGCAAAGTGAACAGAGAACTTTTTCTCGTTGTGGCTATCCACCGCAACATCAGCTAGCAAAATAGGCTACTGCAACTGACTGCTGGCCAATTATCGGGAACCCAAAGAAATAGATTATAAATCTATATCCGCATCATATTTATCGTACAAAATGATGATAAATAAATCATTTTGCACCTGGACCCAGCAGTCACCGATTTCATCCATGCTGTGTGGAAATCCTCAACATGCGGGACTTCACATCAGAGTGGAAGGGAGCATCCAATCTGATCCATCACGATAGAAGATAAGAAATTGATGTTGATACGAGGCAAATGGTTTTATTTGGCTTGCGCTATAAACATCAATTGCTAACCTTCTATCCTGATGGATGAGATTGGATGCGCTCTTCCACTCTGCTGGTCTCAAGTCCCACATGTACATGATTATTCGCACAGCATCTATGAAGTCAGTGGTACGGATGCAAGGTAATTTATTTTCATTTGAGTATGATAAAGATGAGAAAAGCTGCAGTTCTTAGATGTAAAGTCTATTTTCTTTGCGGTTCTGATAATTAGCCAGCCAGTCAGTTGAGAAGTATTTTGTCGATTGTAGCAGATGTTCAAAATTCTGTTTCAGATTCTATCTTCTCCAATGTACTCCAGTGAGGATCATATGCTTATCAGCGCAATGTCTCAACTAGGAGCCTGCGTCACGAACAGTCTACGGTCACAAAGCAGTCTGACATCACCCTCACTTTCTGATATCACAAAATTTGCGCTCTGATTCCGCGGTATTAGTCACCGAAGCCAATGTCTAATAAATAGACTGTTGGACTACTGCAGCAGACCAGTTAGTTTACTAGCTATTTAGGGTATTGTGGAGCACTTTAATCGTGATTGTCAGACGAGCATTTGCAAATTTACCACGTACACAACTCAGCTGACAGAGAAAAGGTCAAATGCATTACCATTCTCACTGATGCTTGAGTACAACCGTGCTGTGATTGGCTGTTGGCACATACAATGGTACCACAGTCTGTACCAGAGCTATGATTGGCTGATGTTCGTAATGGTACCAACCGACCATTCTGAAGATTCTGAAGAGACTTCAACCAGCTGCTGACTGTATCTTGAGTGATTTTAGAATTTTTTTTTCTTCAATAAAGGGCGTGAATGTGCAAGTGTTTTCCAATGTCTTTTGTCCGCTTTAATTTGGTGGTAAGTTGAGGGTTTCTGAATCGCAGCTCACGAGCACACTTCCTTCCTCCCTCTGGGCTAAGCCCCGGATCTCCTACCATCCTAGATCCGCCCCTGCTCACTAGTAATTCGAACTGGGCGCTTAACGGGAAAATGGTACCAGCGTTACGCTTTGTGCTGGGTGTAAGATCCAGGCAAGAATACCACACACAACCTCCACGTTTTTTTGGGGGGGGTTTTTTTCAGCCAGAAATGTTTTAAAAGGAGGCACAAATACTTTGTGGGGCGTTTTATTAGTGAGAAAGGGGGTTAGATTCATGCGGGAAAGATTTTAAAAGGATGGAGCAGATGCGGCACGAGGGGAAACATTTTTTTTGCAGTAATTCTGTAAAATTTCTCAGTTTCAACATTTGTTTTGTTATCTCTGTTCTATTGTGAATAAAATACTGGCTGGTGTGATTTGAAAGTCATTGCGTTTTGATTTTATTCACAATTTACACTTTGTCCCAGCTATTTCGGAATTGGGGTTGCATATTATATATATATATATACTGTATATACTTTTGTATAATATATGTGTGTGTAAAATAAATAAAATATGTATTCATATTCCTTTTTATTTATTTATTGTTGTGGATGAGGAGACGTCATGTGAATATGCATTTTGACGTATTTTATGCTGGTGAGCTGGCTGATCTGTTGACCGTGGGTTGAATTATTTGAGCTGAACACACCATTGTTTGTGGCCGAGTTGGGTTAAGGTTAGGGTTAGGGTTCGGGATAGGGATAGTTTAGTTTGTTTGTGGCCCCTTTTCTGAGTCAGCTGACCCTGCTGCGCTATTTTGTCCAGTCTTTATTGAGAAACAGCAGAGGTAACTGTGGCCTAAAAGGGTGTGAATGTGGAAGGTGCAGTAGCCAGATAAATAAATACATCCACAAATTTGAAGGCATGGCCTGTTGTATCTTGTACTGAGATATTGATGTAATAAATATTGGTATAATTGATGTTAAGTAGTATTATTCTCATAATTCCACCTAATTTTCTCAACGTTTCTCTTCCAACAGTCTTCAAAGTCATGTCGCGTACCAGTTTTAATGCCATAAGGTGTCAGAGTTCAGCTATTTTGGAACCTCACTGTTTTTCGCCCATTATTGATGTTATTCAATGGAGGTAACACTGCAATTGTCTACTACTCTCAAAAGCTGTGCCATATAGTTCTTGCCCATGTCAGAAGCAGCCATACAGCTGAGAAATCTTACATGCATTTTCTTGTAGAAATGTCCATCTTCAGTTGCTCGACTTGTTTTTGAAATCCAGATTTGGCATAAAATGCTCTCATGGCTTCAGCTTCTTGTACAATTGTGTCTGACTGGATTTTGAGCTTGAAGAAATTTTGGCATCCAGCACTTCAGGCATACTTCTGTTTCTGGATGGTACCAACATGCCTCATGGATCTTTAATCTTGTGCTTAAAGGCAAAAAAAAATCAGACCTGATTTCATTCAGGTAGACATATTATAAATATTTTTGAAGAATTTTATGCAGTTGCACACCATTCTCTGTCCATCCATTATCTATACGAGGGTCAAGGGGGAGCTGGAGCCAATCCCAGCTGACTATAGACAAAAAGCAAGGACACACACAGAACAGTTTGCCAATCCATCACAGGACACACACGCGATTCACTCATAAATTTGTGCCCATGGGCAATTTCGAGTCTCTAATTAGCTTGACACGGATGTCTTTTGACCATGGAAAGAAACCAAATTACCTGGAGGAAACCCAGGAAATGCAGACAGAAGGAGAAAATGCAAACTCCAAACAGAAAGGGTCCAGGCTGGATTGGGCAATGGGGAAACAGTACTATACCCTGTGCCACCTTGCTGCCCCATTCTCTAAACGTGGATATTGTCGGCCTTGTCAGGTATTTAGGTCAAATTGACTTATTTTCAGTTTTCACTAAACAAAAAAATGCACAGAATTTTTTTTGAACTGAACATGAGTGGCTTTTGCCCATTTACTTTGACAAAGCGTTATCATCTACCGTACACCTCCCCACATATTTTGACCCCTTTTGTGGTATTTTGTGTCTCAGTCCGATTTAAGAGTATTAATTGTTGGTGAAAAAACAAACAGTTGTTGATAAAGGTAAAACAAAACATGACTGTATGCCCTAATGCATTGTTTTTGTGCTTTGCCCAGTCTAACTGGTAGTATGTTTCCAATTACACAACCCCTTCCTTATGTGACAGACAATACTGCAAAATGAAAATGACCCAAGCTCTGTTCTGCTATCGGTAGTGTTTCCAACTTAGAGTCACGGAATTACGGAATTATGGTTGGAGGGTAAAACAGTATGTTGGCTTGTGGAGAACATTAAAAAAAAACAAAAATAATGAAATTTTTAAGAGGAAAAGTCAACATCTAGTGTGGCCACCCTTTGTTTTGATTACAGCATTTAAGGTTTCAGGTATAGTTTTCACATTTAAAAAAAAATTCCTCACGTGCTAAACCTTTACATATGGATTGAGGTTCATTCTAAAAAGATTCTTTTGATCTTACAATAGAATTGATCATTTGGATTAAGGTCTAGACTTTGAGCGGGCCAAGTCGTAACTTTTATGTCACCAGATGATTCTTTCTGACTGAGATAATTCTTGCACAACTTAGAAGTGTATTTAGGGTCATTATGTTGTTGAAAAAAAAATCCCCAACCAATCAGTCTATTACCAGACGTAAAAGGGTGCCTCACAAGGATGCTGTGCTACTTCTTGTGATCCATGATTCAGTTGATTTTTTTGAGAATACTGGCTCATTTCAAGCCGACTGAAGCCAAAACAATGATATTACCACCTCCATGTTTTACTGCAGGGGTTACACAGTCATTTTTGAAAAGTTCTCCAACTCTAATGGCGCACAAAAGTTCTGCGTTTGGGTGAGAAAATTTAGCATTTTGATTCAGTGGTCCAAAGGACTTGTTCCCAGTCCATTGGTGTCCAATCCTTGAATTTTGAATTTCTTGGCAAACTCAAGTCTTTTTTTTATGCGGCCAGCTCTTGGAAGCAACACAACTAATCAGACCATTTTCACACAGGCATTTGGAAATAGAAGATGTTGACACTTTCATCTCCTCTCTTCTGACACTATTAAAATTATCACGGAGTTGTCATGCTGTCAACCGCCAATTTTTTTTTCCCCCTCTTTACTTGTCATACAAACATCAGGGACAATTAACCTCTGTTTTGCACCTCTATTGCCTCTAGATTTCAGCAAATCGGTCTTTTTCAAATGCTTGATGATGTTTCTTACTGAGCCATGGCAGCATTTAACGCCCTCAGAATCATGTTAGGCCACAATGCAGCTGCGAATCTCAGAGCTCCTTCCGTTCTGCCATCATGTTTACCACTGTGACACAGCTCAAAGTTGGTCACTTTACAGAATACAACTGACCATCAGAGGTATATTATAATTGTATATTTCAATACATTCTAACCAAAAAAATATAAAGAAATAATATATTAGGAACCCTTTGAGACAAAAGTGGCAGTGTATAATCATCACTGCACACAACTGTAAATGGCTAATTTTAACCATACAGTGCCTTGAAAAAGTATTTGCCCCCCTCCTGATTTCTTACTTTTTTGCATACTTTTCACCCTTAAATGTTTCAGATCATCAAACAACGTATTAATATAAGACAAAGATAACCAAAGTAAATATAAAATGCAGCTTTTAAATGATGATTTTATATATTAAGGGGAAAATGCTATCCAAACTTACCTGGCCCTAAGTGAAAAAGTAATTGCCACCCTGCCCTGTTAAATCATGAATTAACTGTGATTTACCACATTTTTTTGAGTCCAACTTCACTAGCGACATCCAGGCCTGATTACTGCCAGACCTGTTTAATCATATAATCACTTCAATAGAACCTGTTTGACACAGTGAAGTAGGCTAAAAGATCTCAAAAAGCAACACGTCATGCCGCGAACTAAAGAAATTCAAGAACAGATGAGAAATTAAGTAATTGACATCCATCAGTCTGGAAATGGTTGCAAAGCCATTTCTAAGGCTGTGGGACTCTAGCGAACTATGTTGAGAGCCATTTTCCACAAATGGAGAAAACTTAGAACTCCGGTGAACCTTCCCAGGAGTGGCTGGCCTACCAAAATTACTCCAAGGGCACATCGAAGACTTATCCAGGAGATCACACAAGAACCAAGAACAACATCTGAAAAACTGCAGGCCTCGCTTGCCTCAGTTGGAGTGAGTGTTTATGATTCAACAAAAATGGCTCTCATGGGAGAGTTCCAAGGCAAAAACCGCTGACCAAAAAGAAAACAAAGGCTTGTCTCACATTTGCCAAAATACATCTTCATAATAGGGAAAATAGTCTCTGGCTTGACGAGACAAAAATTGAAATTTTTGGAAGGGGTGCGCTCTGTTACATCAGGGGGAAAACGAAAAGGAGAAATTTAATTAAAAGAACATCGTACCAAAAGTCAAACCTGGTGGTGGTAGTGTGATGGTCTGGGGCTGCTTTGCTGCTTCAGGACCTGGACGACTTGCCAAAATTGATGGAAGCATTAATTCTCCTCTCTTCCTGAAAATCCTGAAGGATAATGTCTGACCATCAGTTTGTGACCTCAAGCTCAAGTGCACTTGGGTTGCAGAAGGACAATGATCCGAAACCCACCAGCAAGTCCACCTCTGAATGGCTTAAAAAAACCAAATGAAGGTTTTGGAGTGGCCTAGTCAACGTCATAAATCTGATTGGAATGCTGAGGCATGACCCTAAAAAGGCTTGGCTGTTCATGCATGAAAACCCTCCAATGTGGCTGAATTAAAAAAATGCTGCAAAAAATAGTCGGCCAAATTCCTCCACAGCGATTTGAAAGACTCATTGCCAGTGATCGCAAACGCTTCATTGCAGTTGTTGTCGCCGAGGGTGTCACAGCCAGTCATTAGTTTTAGGGGGCAATTACTCTTTTCACATAGGGCCAGGCAGGTTTGGATAGCTACTTTCCCTCAATAAATGAAATAACCATTTAAAAACTGCATTTCATATTTCCTTTGGTTATCTTTGTCTAATATTAAAATTAGTTTGATCTGAAACAATTAAGTGTGACAAATATGCAAAAAAAATAAAAGAGAAAAGAAACCTGGAAGGGGGCAAATACTTTTTCACGGCACTGTAGTCCATTTTCATTGGTAATGTTAATGGATTACATAATTTAAGCTTTTGATATAAATGTATGCTTTTTGTAGTGCTTCAAGGCCTCAGAACTATCCTGGGTCAATTTCACTTCCCAAACACCACGAGAATGTGCATAAAGTGAACAACATTCAAGGAAAACTTATGACATTTTTGTTAACTTATGACAATAATAGTTTATCTAATTTAAAGTGCTTGACGTAGAAAATTTCTGTGATGTACAGTTTTGAATTAGTTGTGTCATGTCCAGCACAGGTAGCATATAACTATTCGACAACATCAAAAGAGGTACCATTAAACATTTCCCAGAGATCTGATGTTCAGATAATATTAAATAGGCAGTGGGGAAGCCAAATGGTAGACCACTTGATTAGAAACTAATGGGCGGTTTGTTCAAGCCCCTGAGGGGTTTGGAATTCTGACTCAATCTGGAGAGAAAATGTTGGGAGGAACTCTGCAGTTGGGCTCCCGAGCAAGGCCTTTAAATTTGCTCCAAAGGCTTAATCCCATTTTCTCTGTATCCCTTGTCATTTGCAATGGTTTTATCTAGCATTTTTCAAACGGCATCCCTGAAACAGTGAAACAGATTCTCAGTTAAACTTTCCCTGGTAAAATACAGGTTAAAAAAATTCAAATGCGGAGGAGCAAGCATCTTAATTCCAAACAAGTATCTGTTGCATTAGAATTGATATAATGCATAATTTTACCGCATCAGACAATCATGTTGCTTTTTTCTTCTATGCAGCCTTCTTTGCCTGAATATGTCACCTCTGTATTATGAAAAAAAATGTTCTGTTGGCTTCAAATACCTGAAATGGAACTATATTTGTATCCAGTATTTTATGTTAAATTTGCACAATTACAAGTGACCAGAGATGTAACTAAATCAACCAAAAATGAAGAAAGCAGACATTCATTCAGATTATTCCCTAGAGGGCTGTATTCTGACTATTAAGTTGCTACCATGAGTTAACACTGTACACTATCTATTCTACCACTTGTAGTGCCCATATGCAATCTTAAGCAAATTTTCATTATGTTAAATCTCTCCCTAAGCATAGAGATGGTGCTCATTGTAAAAGTATGCAAGTACAAAATTTGAATTAATCCAAGCTTAGGCCTTCACCTGAAAGTATGCCAGTTATTTATGATTTGCTCATATGATATGAGTGGCACAAGGCTGACAATAAAAGCTTGGGTGCAAAGATAAGGTATCAAAGTGCACAATTCTCATGACGGTGAAAGTAAATGCTTTAAAGACACTGAGTTTAAAAAAAGTTTAAAATCTACTGTAAACACCTCAACAACCCTGTTGAATATTAAACAACATGATATAAACAGGAGCAGCTCCACTGAGTTTCAGGAAATCAAGGATCACAACCAGATTTTTTTTCTACCCTCCCTGGCCGACTTGGGCACATTTTGAAGGACTGTTCATGTCAAATGAACTCAAGTTTGATTTTTCATTCAGTCACCCTATTAAATAATGGCCTAAGTCATTTTTTTTCTAGTTTTTGGGAAAACAAAAAAACTTCACCAAATGCAAGAGAGCAAGAGATGATTCAGGCCAAAAACAAATTTTTGTCAAAAAATGATTATCTTAATAGGGTGACGATATGCCAAAAGTATGCTTGCAGGACAGGTGTTCTTTGAAGTAATGGAAAAATGTTTTTTATTAAAATTTTTAATGCATCAGCTCATTTACCTTATTTCTTTGAGGTCATGCACCCTAAAATGTCCAAAAAAAAAAAAAAAAAAACTGAGTAAAAGAATGCAATCCCCAGCCTTTCACATTATGACAGATGTGTAAGTACCCCGTCTCAAACCTCAAAATGTAGCCAAAACACTCTTCAGAAAACATGGAAATTGGAAAAATAAAGCAAACCCTGAAATAAACTGGCCCTACGCAGTATACACCTCATACAGACTGACAATTATTTGGCTATAGTTTTATTTTCCTGTTGTAGTTCACATTACTATCCTTATTTTCGTAATATTTTCTTATTTGAAGGCCAATTCTACAGGTTTTGATCCCAATAAAATTTTGATACAAGATGGTTCAAACTGAATATTAAGCATGAAATTTCACTCTTATACGTTCTCTACAAGAAGTAATTTGGCATTTTTTCGTATTTTTCACAGCTCCAAAAGTTTATCCTTATTCCCGGACCCACTCGGAAACTACCTCTGCTTCACATCACTGGCGTCAAACTTAGACTTGACGGCAACAGACTAAACAGAGCCTCTTACTCTCAGTCTTGTGCTGCACTTTGATAAAAAAAAAATGCAATGGTTTTCATCCGCATCATACATTTTAAAAAATCTAAATTTCTCTGAATTCCATGCAACATATTCTTTTTTTTTTTCAAATTCCCATTTGCCGCAGTGAAGCCTGTAAACACAAATCTGTGGTGTTTCATGAGTATTTCACGAACACAGTCATGCAAATAAAATTAATAGTCCAGACATCTTTCCATAACTCATTCAGTTAACTTTGAGTGCATAGACTTTCAGAGGCGTAGCCAGAACTGAAAATGGGAGGTGCCCCGGACATCCCTTTACAATTATAAGTCCAGGCTTGTTCTGGACTAATGAATTGCTTGCATGTGTGTGTGACTATGTGTGAACTACTTCTAGATGTGTGTGTGTGTGTGTGTGTGTGTGTGTGTGTGTGTGTGTGTGTGTATGCATTTGCACGTGTGCTGCGTGTGTATGTGTGTGCACGTCTGTGTGTACAGCTTGTGTGTGTGAACTGTATGTGAATTTGTCTTTGTGTGTATGTGCATGTGTATGTGTGCCTGGACGTGTGTGTGTGTGTGTGTGTGTGTGTGTGTGTGTGTGTGTGTGTGTGCGTGTGTGTGTTTGCTCTGCTCACCCCCTCTCTACACGTACGTGAACTACTTGTATGCGTTTGTGTTTTGTTATGTTTTGCATAACAAACTGCTCTGAAACCTCCGCACTACCTGCTCGGCACTTCAGGTGATTTAATTTGCACTTCATGATCGTTTAACTTCCTTTATTAACACCTTTTTCAATTATAATAATTATCCATCGGCAATTGAAGTCACGGCTTCTCACTCCATGTGATCTATCGGTGACTAAATTATTGGCTAACTTCACAACAGAAAAGTACTTTACTCAAAAAAAAAAAACCTTTGTCTGAAGAAAAACAAACTGCTCTGAAACCTCCGCACTACCTGCTCTGCACATCAGGTGATTTAATTTGCACTTCATGATCGTTTAACTTCCCACAGCCCAACATCCCCCTAGCGGTAACACATTACAGGATATTCAAATGACTTGCTGCAAGTGTGACAAGCACCAGCTGAAGCTCGTCAGCCCCGCCTGCCAGCATAGCTTCCCACTATACTCACTCATTATTCAATTATTAGTTTGTTTCTTTTAGTGGTTTAGTTTTCACCTCACTTCAGTATTTAATTACTGCATTTTTCACTTTTCGTTTGTTGGTCAGACCATTTGCTTCCCTTACTCTATAATAGTTCAGCTTTCTCCCTTTCGGGAGACTAAATTCTTTCTTTTATGAGAGCTTGCACATTTTCGTGTATCAAAATTTCAATTTCGAAATTTATACTCTATTTCAGAGCTCGCGTATCCGCATCTCGGTAGGTTTCATTACCAAATTGGAATTCACTGTTTTCTCCCTTTTGGAGTTCGTAAGATTTCCACTTTGTATTTTCTATTCTTGTGCTTGTGTGCTCAGTGGTTGTGTTTACATGGGTCCAAAAATCCTACTTATAATCGGATTGTGAAAGTTTGATGCATGGCATGCAGTTATTGCAAAGGGAGCAATGGAATAATGACTGCGCAAGTCAATACAAGGGGTGCTAAATGCTACTCCCGTGGAACATGAAGAGTTGAATGGCGCATACAAGATTGTTGTTCATTTGTCAAATTTTGTTCTGAAACACTTAAAAATGGGTACAAGTACAATAAAATGGAACACAAGATCCCAAGCCTAGTCTGCATGCAAGTCTATCCACCTGTGCAAAATGGGCCTGTAACTATACAAGAAGTTGTTTTGTGAAAAAACAATGCCAGTTTCGTATACATTGGGAATGTTTGTATAATCGTGCAAGCCAGTTCTGGCTCATTAAGGGCGTTCACATCCGTGGATGATTCTCGATAAAACTTCTGATTGAAAAAGTGGCTTTTCAATAGTCTGAAACAATGCAGTAAACAGGAAGTACTAGTGGTGCCCTCAATCAATAATTGATGTAACTAATGAAACCACACATATGCCAGAGATGATTGAAAAATCAGTAATCATTACCTGAAATAAGGTCAAGTCCATCACAGGGCCTGTTCTGCTGGGACACACCATCGAAATGCACCTACAGCAGCTCATATTGACATGCGAAAAGAATATCCCATGATTTTTGTCATTGGAATTTCATTGATAGAGGCTAAAGACATAATTCATGAAAACATCCTTGGGATAATGGCTGCGCATTTCAAAACTTGACCATTCATGAGTAATTTTGAGCAGATATTGCTTTACACATGTACCAGTACATCTGTTCGTAAAGCGCCACCTACTATCGACAGTAGTCCTTATCCCAAGAAACGGCTTATGTAAACTAAAAGGGTGATTGCCATACTTCATTTTGCAAAAAACCTTTGCCCTGTAGTTCAACCGCACGCACCAACAGGTGGCACTGAAATACGTCAAATTTTACCATTTCGCCATGTTCGGCGCCACCTAGTGGTGTGCATATACATTATCCCAACTTTTTCTCACCTGTACTGGATAGTCTAACTACATACCAATGTGGTGCAGTTGTAAAAGTTCTGGGGCACTGATCGTGCACAGAGTATAAGGGGTGCAAACTAGTGACGAAAATGGATTGCGGCCATATTGGAGCGCCCCCTATATGTTGCACGAAGAAGATCTCAGGCCAAAAATCGCTCTTTATACTGACCATCCCCCCTATAATTCAATTTTCCAACTTTTACTCATAGAGATATATAATAGAACCAGAGAGAACGAGGAAGTACCTTTGCTTCCGCCAGTTAGCATTTTAGCTTCCTGCTTCCGCGTTTCCCTAGGATGCAGTTTTGTGGCCAAAGACGCTAACGCTCCATAGACACCAATTGAAAAGTGACATTTTTTTCTTGCCAAATAAAGCGAAAACAAAAGAAAATGTATTCGATAATCCCTCATTATTTTGCTCTTTGTCTGACGCAACTGTTTGATGTTTTCAAGAGGGCCTGTAAAATAAGAACTGCTATTTAGACCTTGATGACAGCTCATGCATGAGTTTGGTGGTCCAGCTGTTGCTCTGACTGCAGCAGTTCAGTCAATGAGTGTATAGTGCTTGCGCGTTCCGGATTAACAGCGTTGCTCGTTATTTCCCCTTGAACACATTCGCTAATCCACACAGACAACACATTTTCTTGGCCATTTGTGCTGTGTAATCACATTGCCAATCTTATGAAATGGTGCCAGAAATAAGCACCAATAGAATAAGCACCAATTCTTATCGATGAGGTCGGGCAATTCCGTACTTCCTGGTCTCAGCGTCTTGTCTCACGCCATTGTTGTTAACCCGGTCCTCGTTAATTCGTTTATTAATCCCATGTGTTTCTGTTCCAGTCGAGATTGCCTTTCGAGTCCCCACCTCCTCTTGTGACTATAAATGTGGTAGAGATGGGAGGAGCCATCAGACGGAACTTTGTTTGACTCTGCGAAATCTCAGCTCCTGTGCCTTCTCGAGTATTTCCTTGTGCTATTTTCCGAGTCTTGTTTTTGCTGCGCCCTCATCTTGTCTCCCCTGTTGTCAAATCTCCCAGTGCTTTCTGTCAGTGTAGTTAGGTCCAGTTTTTGTTTTTTATTTAGCCACTCTTTGAGTGAGTACGTTGCTTTCCCCCTGCCTTGGGCGGTGTATCTTAGTTTTTCCCATTTGTTCAGTGCATGTGCACAGTGTTTTGTTTCTGGCCTGTGCCCATTTTCTCCTTCAGTGTTTTAGTGTTTTGTGTTTCATTAAAAACTTATTTTCCTGCATTTGGTGTTCACCTGTCTACTTCTGAACAACTCCAAAAAAAAGGGGGGGGGGGAGGGGGTGGTGTGTCAGGCCTGTCAGTCGTATGGCTAGGATCCACGCACGACTCGTATTTTAATGGAAAGCAGCTTATGCCAATTATTTGACAGGAATTATGTACCTGCAGGATACCACTTGCTCGGGTACAGTGGCTTTGGTGCCACTGTAAATCCTTATTTTTTGAAGATTGGTATGAGAGGGATATATGGTCTATAGATGACTTGATGGACACGAATGGCAATTTCTTAACTAATGAACAATTCTGTAAGAAATATACAGTGGCTCCAATAAGTATTTGTACACTACTGTACTTCATGGAGCCGGTTACGGATGGCCTGGGCACAAACATGGCTTCCAGTTGCTTCCTCCACTTTGGTGGCAAGACTGGAGGCCGAGGACTGTCTCTCCCTCTGTACCAGCAGGGAGATGTACCGGTCAGTGCGCTGGCTGGTCTTCCTTGGATGTCCTTTCCTGGCTGCATTGGCTATGCGTTCAGACTGTTTGTACTTCTTGATGATGTACTGCACGGTCGTGTGGCGTAATGATAGCAAAGTTGCAATTTTTCTGGTGCTTTGGCCTTCTTTATGTAGCTGAATGATTTGCTCCCGCATTCGACGGGGTATCTCGCCTGTCTTAGCCATATATCACAGGAATACATTATGGGCATGGTCAAGCCATTTACATAGGCCAGTCTGTGTACAGAGGGAGTGTCCAGTATGGTCACGCTTGACCAAATCAGACCAAGTGAGTCAACCATGTCCTGTAAACATCTTGAGTAAATTTTAGGTGAGTATTATAAGTTTTGTGACTCACTAATGGAACTGTGCAGATACTTATTGGGTCAGATAATCGCCTTTCTGACCAAATATGCCATTTTGACATTAAATAGTTGTTTAAAACATATTGATTATCAAATATTTTAATCACTTTTACACACAATAGCAAGCATTTAGCCGAATATACAAAAGCTGTTATGTAGTCGAATTTTCAAGTAGTGTACAAATACTTATTGGAGCCACTGTACCTCCCCAATAACCCTTCATGATTCGCAAGTACTCACCGATGCATCCCATAATCTACGGGGATATTCCCCGGATGATGTTTCAAATTTGTGGAAACTCCAGGGCACATGATAATCGGCAAAGGTACCCCGGAGCTTTCCCAAGCATCAGGAGCCATTCCCGATGTTTCACGGGCATTGCTCAGGGGACATTCAGAGAAGCTTTGAGACCATAGCCGAAGCATCAGTGAACGTTCACCGGACCATCCCCGATGCCTCATAAGTGCAATTTCTGATGGGACTACTCATTTTTTTCTTGGCAAAAACATCGGGAGCATGGGGAGCCATCATGAGAAAATTTGTCTATTTCCACATTGCCGATGATTTTTCCCCAGTGGGACCTAAGCTTAAGATACGAGTACTAGTAAAAATACGAGTACAAATTAGTTACAGTTACCAGTCACTTCTGTCAAAAGTTTGATGTACTTCTCCAATTACTGCACATAAAAGCAATTAGTTATTAGGGAGGGTAACTTTTACATTATTTAAAAGTTTCCCCTCTGCAACAAAAGGTGCACATTCCTGCAACTCCCACCCAGCCACACCTATTTAAATAATCTTGGTATCATACTAAAGGCATAACTATCAGTATAAAAGTTACTGGGTCAGAGAAGAAGATGATGAAACAATATAAATGAAAGAGTTCATTTTCACATTACAAAATTGTTCAATTTTAGAGAGAATATCCATTTTGCAACCCAACCCAAATTGGGCATTTGGGTACTTTGGGGTACCATCTGTACCATTTGAAATTTAGATGTGTCCAGCTGGGAAGCTCTTATGATTACACGTCAGTTCATGCAACTGTTTTGGCTTTGTACAGTGGTCCGGTTGATTTTTCAAAACAATTTCCCATGCGTATCAAATCATCTTAAGGGGAAGAAAGTTTGGCTACAACTGGAGCAGATGTACGTATTGACAAGGAAACATGCAATGAAACATAACTGTATGAACAAAGGTAAAACAACAATCACTTTTCAATCACACAGTATGTTGGCAAGAACTCTGAACATCCACAATATTTACACTAAGTCAGAGCTGCCACTGGTTGAAGTTTTGTTCTCCTGCCTGGCATAGGTTCTGGAAAAATAATAGATAAACCAACAGCAAGTTCATAGACTGTATAAAACCAGCAAGGGACAGTCAGAAATCGGTTCAAAGAGACCCAGAGACATTGGAGTAAATATATACTGCATTGATATAACTTCCAACACAACTTTCATGACAAAACAAGATGATTTATGATTATGGCAGCATGACAAAGTTTATTTTTGCTATTTTTTGGCCGCTAATTTAGTGAGTGATAAGACTTGTACCAATGAAATCTGTAGTCTCTCTGCCTTAATGCTCTACATCATTTGTGTGATAACATTCAATAGATTCGCTAACACTACATATGCATTGCATGCACTGTTTGCATGTCTTTCCTGCAAGCCCATTTAGTTGCTTAATGTTAGAATTGCGCTTTGTTTAGGAAAAAATGATAAGAATGAACTTTTAACTGAGTTTCCTTCCATTAAGTGGGAGTGCAATATGAATATTAACCCTCTACTAACCAAACCTATTTCCAATTGTGTTGAAATTATTTCCCGATGCAAAAATGTTAATTTTGGGCCATTATTTGAAAAACAGTAGACAGAAAAATTTTGACACATTTGGCCCACCTTTCCAAATTGTACCAAATCTGCTACATTGGGTAATAATGCTAATGAAAAAATTAAAGTGACATACCATTCAAGTTATTTTAAAATATTTATTTGGCAATACGAAACAAAACCAACAGGGTGTCCAGGCTGATAACCCTTCTACTTCATGTAGCAGATATGCTACGCTGGTTAATAGAGGGTTAAAAATGGTTAGCATCAACTTTTAGCTGAGTTTCTTCCCGTTATGTGGGAATGCAATATGCTGCTACATGGTTAGAATACCCTTTGTTGCAAGGTGCACTACCGCCTCCAGTACTAGAGGCGCTCAGGTCCAAGAATTAACAAGAGCCTATAAAATTGACAAGGCTCACAGAATTAGTTATGCAAGTGCCAAGTAATGCATGTTCACTAACAACCATAAAGATGTCATTTGCCCAGATCTCTGCGGACTAGTGACCAATGTGGGCTAAACACATGCAGACAGTCACTTCTTGACCTCGATCAAAAAAAAAAAAAAAAAAAGCCACAAAAGGGGAGTTATATAACATATCCTGATAAAAATGAACCCTGATAAACCTTTATAAAATACAAAAAAAAGAACCAAAGACAGGGCTGATTAATATATGATCATTTTTGTCCAAAGCAATACTAGTCAATGAAATTATCATAGATAATCACATTAATACATGATGTCTGAAACTTGGCTAAAATCAAAAGAATATTTATAACTCAATTAATCCACTGCCAACAGCTATAAGAAGCTATGTGCCTCATAATTCAAGCCACAAAGGCAAGGTAGCAGCAACATACAACGCTGCTTTATGCTCTTACAGTTAGTGCAAAGTGCATCAGCTCGTGTACTGACTAGAACAAGACGAACTGAACACATAGCATCCTTACACTGGCTACCTATACATCACAGCATAGATTTTATTATTGAAGACCTGTGAGGAAGAAGTACCTAATCCACTAAATAACACTTTTCTGATTTTGGAGATCAAAGTTTGCAAGACATGTTGCAGCAGAAGGTGCTAAAGGTAGAGTAGCCAGATGGATAAATACATCCACAAATTTGAAGGCATGGCCTGTTGTATCTTTTACTGAAATAGTGGTGTAATAAATATTGTTAAGTAGTATTATTCTTATAATTCCACCTAATTTTCTCAACGTTCCTCTTCCAAGTGTCTTCAAACTTATGTCTCGTGCCAGTTTTAATGCCATAAGGAGTCAGAGTTTGACTATTTTGAAACCTCACTGTTTTTCACCCATTATTGATGTTATTCAGTGGAGGTAACACTGCAGTTGTCATCTACTCTCAGAAGCTGCGTGTTATTTTCTTGGCTCTTGCACATGTCAGAAGCAGCCATATAGCTGAGAAATCTCACATGCATTTTATTTTAGAAATGTCCGTCTTCAGTCGCTCGACTTGTTTTTGAAATCCAGAGATGGCATAAAATGCTCTCATGGCTTCAGCTTCTTGTGCAATTGTGTGTGGGAACTGACTGCATCTAGAACTTGAAGAAAATTTGGCATCCAGCACTTCAGGCATACTTCTGTTTGTGGATAGTAGCAAAATGCCTCATGGATCATTAATCTTGTGCTTGAAGGCAAACCAAAAAATCTGAGCTGATTTCATCAAGGTTGACAAATAAATATTTTCGAAGTATTGGATGCAGTTGCACACCAGTCTCTGTCCATCCATTATCTATATGAGGGTCAAGGGGAAGCTGGAGCCAATCCCAGCTGACTATAGACAAATGGCAGAGACACACCCAGGACAGTTTGCCAGTCCATCACAGGACACACACGCGATTCACTCATAAATTCATGGCCATGGGCAATTTCGAGTGTCGACTTAGCTTGACATGAAAGTCTTTGGACCATGAAAAGAAACCAAATTACCTGGAGGAATCCCAGGAAACGCAGACACAAGGGGCTCTAATTTCGTAGACCAGACGCAGGCCCGGCGCAGGCGCGGCGAATGGGGGGTGCGCCCCGCCAACGGGGTGTGTTTTGGCATATGTTGCAATTTCGTGCCCGGCGTAGCCTGGCGCAAGTTGGCAAAGAAGGAGTGTTTGGGTATAACACAGCCAAGTCAAATATTTCTCATTGGCAAGAGAAACGATGAATAGCCTGTTCCTATTATTACAGCCTGTTGCTGCATAAAATTTTGTGATTAACATGCATGGACAACAATGCAAGATACATTACAGATTTATTTTCAATATGTGATCTTAACTCAGTACGAGATCATAGCACTCAGGCTGTATTCCTTTCCCCCACTAAAAACGATAAAACCTAAGTGACAATAATAGTAGCCTAGTATTAAACCGCTTGCACGCTGGACGCGAAACGATTTTTTCGCTGGACAGATTGCATTGAAAGCAGCGTCTTGTGTCCAAAAGTCTGACAGGGTTTTAATATATCTCCGTGTCCAACAGTCGATTATAGTTTTTAATTTCTTGAAACCTACTGACTCTTTTAGATATTAAACGTGAATGTTTTGATAAGGGCTCAGTTCTTCAAGATGAGTACCGAGAATTTCAATCAATGTTTCTGTTTAAGCTCTAAAAGTGAGTCGACATTGGCGCGGGACAATGTACAATGCCTCCGTGTCTGACAGCCAAAAGAAAGAGAGGACGATTAGAGCACATTGATAACGAAATAAAGAGTAAAAGCAAACATTTTAACAACAGAACATTCAATGAACACTGCGATTAATTTATTTGCGGGTCATCTTTTTTGGATGTTCTGTTGGTTGGTGATGTATTTGTATTTTTATTCTTTATTCCGTTATAAATCTGTTCTCATATCAATACTTTTATTTTTTGCTGGGTGCCGGACATGGAGTATTTTGCATTTCACGTCGGACAGTCTTGATCGTGCATGTGATAATTTATTCACACTGTCAATGGTCATGGAATTGATTTGCTCTCTGATTGGAAGCACTATTTTATCTCTGGTGTGGAAATAAAGCGTGAATCTGTTCGATCCATCTGACTAATTTTCAAAAGAAAGACCGAATAAAGACTGTTGTCTATCTTCAAAGGAAGAAAACAGACGTGTAAAAAGACCAAGAAAAGTCGATAGTTCTTTGCATTGAATTTGACTATAATCAGTCGTGCGAAAAATTTGTTTCGCGTCCAGTGTACAAGCGGCTTTACCGAGCATATAACGCAAGCATTATATACGCACTGCCTGATGCCGCGGCAGTTTGTGGTTGGCTGAGAAAGATGTGAAGTCGTTAATTTGCATCATTGATTCAGTTGCGTTAATTGAGTCAGGTCGAGTTTCCATCAGGAGTGCCAACCGCCTTTGATCTGAAACCGGACAATCGATATAGATACTATAATTTATGTGCTGATTCAGATAGTTACATTAAAGAGTGGTTGCTGTAATTATTTACTGTATTGAAATGTGCCTGACATTCTGGAAACCTGCCAGTGAGGTTTCGGTGACGTGTGCGCACTGTGTGCCAGTCAGCCAAACGACCACTGCGCAGAAAGCGAACCAGGTTGGAGCTAGCGAGCTTTTTGCGCAACTGCACCGAAGACTTTTTCTACGAAACTGTCACTGCATCTTGATGAATAAATGACACCTCCCCCTACTACGCCGCCACACCCATCTCAGCGCAAGTTCGTCTACAAAGGTGTTCCACCTCACGAAATTACCACTGCGTGGGCTGCGTCGGACGAAATTACCACTGCCTGGGCTGCGCCATGCTCCGCCACCTGCGCTGTGCCAAGATATTAGAGCCCAAGGAGAAAATGCAAACTCCAAACAGAAAGGGACCAGGCTGGATTGGGCAATGGGGCAACAGTACTATCCCCTGTGTAACCTTGCTGCCCCATTCTCTAAACGTGGATATTGTAAGCCTTGTCTAGTCTTTATGTCAAGTTGAGCCATTTTCAGTTTTCACTAAATGAAAAAATGCACCGAATATTTTTTTGAACTGAACAGGAGAGGCTTTAGCCCATTTTCTTTGACAAAGCGTTATCATTTACCTTACACCTCCCCATATATTTTGACCCCTTTAGTGGTATTTGTCTCAATCTGATTCAAGATCAATAAAAGACCTAAGGGAAAGTCATGTCTGACAAACCTTCTGGAATTTTTTGAAGAGGCCACCAAGACTTATGACCAGAGCAGGGCTTATGACATCGTATACAGTACCGCATAAGAGACTAGTTTTAGTCTTTTAGTTTTAGTCTCCACACGAGAAAGATCTGGGAGTGATTGTTGACCAAACCCTGACAGGCTCCAGCCATTGTGCCGTAGCAGTTAAAAAAGCCACTCGGATGCTGGGATACATTGCCAAAAAGTATTGAGTACAAATCTAAGGAGATGATGCTTCTTTTGTACAACACATTCGTCAGACCACATTAGGAATGTTGTGTACAGTTCTGGGGACCATACTTTCAGATAGATGTAGAGGCTCTAGAGAAAGTTCAGAGAAGAGCCACAAAGCTAATTCCAGGTATAAGAGGCTGAAGATCCTTAATCTCTTTAGTCTTAGGAAAAGGAGACTAAGGGGTGATCTGATTGAGGTCTTTAAATATGTTAAAGGAATTTACAAAGTGAATTATGTAGGATTCCTTCGACCAAGTGTTGTGAGTAGAACTTGGGGTCTTTGTATTTTCTATTGCCACTGTTTCTTATGCTTGTGTGCTCATTTTTAACTTTGTACAACGATAAATAAACCAGTCGTTTAGCCTGGTACTTTGTGCTTGGGGTCTTTCTCTATTCCTACACGTAACAGTAAGCCTCTGACCCTTAAATGCATAATTGCTTCCAAGCTGTACCTGTTCAAGATCACTTGATTAATAATCACTCAATTTCTTTACTGAATAATGAAGACCAAAATATAAGACTGTGATCATGTAGAAAATATTAGGAAATGACAGCTCAATGAAGGGCTACATAGACAATATACTTAATTGTGATATTTTATGGATGCAAAAAAACTCAAATAATAATAAGAATTAACCTAGAGCTTTTTCTGAATCCCATCTCCTCTTCTAGGATTTTTTTCAGCAATGCAACATAATTTATTTTAAGAATGCACTTAATTGTCATGTTTCCAGGTTCCAAAGAATAGGTTGCATTTGCTGGGAAGCACAGTTGCACATGCGCCAAATGATGATTATTAATTCATTAAATAACCATCGCTTCTTACGTCGAAGCATTGGCAATTGAATAATTGAGGAAATTGGCAATCAGTGCATTGTGAAAGTTTGACTCATGGCATGCATTAAAAATCATTTAATATGCATGCCATATGTCAAACTTGCAAGATAGCAAGGTCATTTTTGAGGCCTTTACAGTCAAGCTTCTGAAATGGCGATTATCTAATTCAGCTAAATCTAAACCTTATCTAAATACCACCTGTTACGGGAACCCCGCACTGCCTCTTCAGCGTGTGTGTGTTCTTTTGTGTCTCGTTTTTCCCACGGGTGTCCCATTTCGGTATTCACTCTCCATGATTCTCCCATTCTGCAGTCAATCGCCTGGTCAACGCCCTCCGAATCCTTCATGTCCCTCCGCCCTGAAATTCCACCCAATTCCATCTTGTCCAATCCTCCGTTGCCCGGTCGGATCCTGGTTTATTTAGCGCGTCTCTTCCCAGTCTTCGAGAGCGCTTGTTCGTTTTGTGTTGTGCTGTGGTGTGGCTAATTCGTATGTTTGCGCTTAGGTCATCGTCATTATTATTATAATTTTTCATTCGTTATACACTGGGGTGTGGGATGCAGAGTTGGTCTAGGTTAGATGGGGGCCCTGTACATTTGCACTCACGTAGGATTTCTTTTGTTAGCGCACTAGTTAGAGACGCCTGCCACCCTTTGTTGTTTGTTATTGAGTCCATTAGTATAGGTGGTTTTTTTTTCTGTGACGTAGTAGTTGGTTTTTTTATTAGCGGTGTTTATGGTTTTGTTATTTGGCAGTGTCTTGTTGACCATATTGTTTTCCCCACACCCGTGCCCTGTACTGACCCGTTGTTTCTGTCATTGTCATCTTATGTATCACAATATATACCATTTTTTTCACTTGAAAACAGTTCCGTTTCCCCGATTATTTCTTCGCGCTATTTATGCGTCCGACATATCATCCTCTGGACGTAACACCACCTCCAGCAGCATTTACTACATTACAATCTACTTCAAGATGGAATTTCAAGAAATTTCAGTTAAAGGTAAAGTTGGTAATCCTGTTCAGAAGCATTTTTTGTTTTCCTGGGTGAAATGGTCCATCTATCCTGAGAGTAGTCAATACATTATGTATTCAGAAAAAGGAACGAAAAGAATCAGACCTCTGTCTCGGCTGCAGGACGGTAAAACTGTAAAAACTCAGACAAATCCCTGCCATTCGGTCCGAATGGAAAGAATCAATCAGATGCCTTCTGTTGCCCATGCCACCCTCTGTCCCTCCCTCCTCCCCGCGTGCACGCTCATTACATTTCACCGTTGCCGTAAATAATCAGCCAGTAGTCGTCGGTAACACACCTTTGGTATTGAAATCACCATAAAACTCCAAAAAAGAAGAAGAAGGAAACTTTTTTGTAACTGAAAACTTTGCCGATTGGAGCGGGGGTATTGTTTACACGCGTGATCTGTTGATTTCCCTGTGTAAGCCTGTGCTGTCGCCCGAAGACAGACCTCTTATCCCGCGGGAGTTATGGAGGAGACGCCGGGGTTGCAGATCTGGAGTCAAGCAGAATGAGAAAAGGAGAAGACAGAAGCCAGCGGTCCTGGCGATTATAATGGGAAACGTGAGTTCTTTGGGGAACAAGACAGATGAGCGTGCGGCGCTGGTGACCCAGAGGGAATACTGTGAGTGTAGCATTTTTTTACTTAAGTGAAACATGGCTAAACTCGCTCAAGAAGGGGGGTGGGTTTGCACTTTATGGGAGTGAGAGGTGGTGTAATCCTGGACATGTGAACGTGAAGGAGTGCCTCTGTACCCCGGACATTGAACTGCTTGCTGTGGAAATGCGCACGTATTATTTACCAAAGGAGTTAACGTTCACCATTGTGATTACTGTTAACGTTCCTCCGTCAGCTGAAGCAGTGGTGGCCTTTGACTCTAAATGCGTGTATTCGCGTCCTTGCATTGGCTATGAATGTAATTTTTCGTGCGACAAATTCGTTCCGCGTCCAGTGTGAAAGCAGGTAAAGCTGGTCATCGGTACTGGTGATGTGGATGGAACTGGCACACCATTCTGCCATTTAGTCTTGCGAAATAGTTAATCAATCCTCAGATTGCTAATCAAGCAAAGCAATAGATTTATTGTTTGCTTAATGGGGAGGATTCCGCCTACCCTAACTGACCTCCGACAGCATGTCACTGCGTACAATACAAAATTTCTGAGGTTAGGATTGCTAAACATGACATGCTAGCTTGAAAGCGACTATAATTATATAGTTTACTAACAGGTGAATGAGACATGAGGTAGTTTGGTTCATGTCCAAAAATGTGTGGAAATGGCTGAGTTGGCTCTCCTATGCCCTGCTGAGTCTTACTGTCAGATGCGCGCTCAAGTTTGTGCGGGTGTGGCTTTAGACGAAGCAATGACGGGAGGGGGTGGAGCTTAGAGGAGGTGCCACTTTCAAATCTTGCCAGCTCTTCAAAATTACCAGCTATACCTTAAACTACCGTCCATGCAATCTCATATTGTAGCCTTCCTCATGGACGCAAAGCTGTATGTCTTAATCATTAATGGCAATGCAGCTTACTGGAAGCCTGTTTGCTCAGTAAATTTCTTCAATCTATTACCGGATTCTTACTTAGTAATAGGTTGAGTGTTAACCTGTATTACGGTAATGTCACAGGTTGTAGACAGAGTTTTATTTTTACATGAGCAGCCTTAACACACGGACTTGAGTCGGCAAAACCCCATTTATAGAAAGGTTTTCTTAGGGGTTCCAAGCTGATCGGGCATTAACATAGGAAAGAAAAAAAATGGTCTTTTTGAGCCGCAGGAATTCAGAAGCTTCGTAAGACATTGACGTCATATGTTAGGTCTACCATTAATGAGGATAGAAAAATCATTGATAATAGTTGCAGTAAATAATATGCAAGCTTAGGGTAAATGGATACGGAGTGATCCTCTCAACTGAACAAATTAATACTTAGTTGGTAGTTAGGAAACCTAAATGGGAACAGATTTGGAGATGTACTGCGCTTTAAGGCGAGGTGACAGCAGTGCCAAGATTCCTCCAATGGCAACTCTGGAGTGGAAGAAGTCAAATTGTTTAAATGAAATAAATGACCATTTGAAATGTCTTCATGCAATTTCATAGCTTAACAACCCCTGAAAAAAGAAAAGTGCAAGAAGTCTGGAGTCATAATTGGTTTCCATGTTACTATTGGTGAAATCTATCGTGACACAGGAGAAGTGAAAAACGGCCATGCACAAGGACTAAAATTATGCGTGAGAATTGAACAACGACTGATCTGCGTTCCAATGAAATATCACCTTACACTCTCGGTATAGCGTGGGTTGATTAAAAAATAAGATTCCGCAATGAAATATAATTTTGTTTTTCCGAATTTAAGTTTTCAATCTTCACCATACTTTTGAAGTGTAAGATACCTGATTATGGCATGAGAACCTGATATGCTAAAAAGCGGGAGACTCATGCCATATGTGGGAGACTTGACAGGTTTGCAATTTTAAATCACTTTGATTTAAATGCACCAAATTACATGTGATGAATGATTTTTGTCTTTACTAAACAGGGAGAGCTAGCCACACCTGATAGTGTGCAGTGTTCTTGGAGTGAATTTATTGTTAACAATGAAAATGACTGAAAACAAGTCAGGACTAATAATTGTTTTAAGGGGTGTTCTGTGCCCCACCAAATTGTCACTTCTCACTAAGCCTCTGCAGCCAATGCAATAAAATAAAGTTTGGGAGTAATATAAGCAATATTCCTGGCGGATTGACATATACATACATCCACCTCATGTGGGTTTCCGTAAACAACGGATTCATCCTCGCCGAGGTAGAGATGACTTGAACGATTGCATTCTCATGGCATATGAAGATTTCTTTCAAGAGTTGCTGGCTCAGCGAACATTTAATGTGAATTACGCGAGGAGTGTTCAACCTCGCAGTAGGATGCAGCAAAAACCAAAATCAGGCCAAGATCAGAAAAGCTTGCGAATTGGTTATTTTTTCGTTGTCTTTCATCCAAACATCGGTGATTGAAAACTTTTTTGGCAGCTTGATAGATGTTTATGCTTTCACCTGGAGTCATAATCTTGAAAAAGTCCAGAACCTGTCTATTTGACCTTTAATTTTAATTTCCATGTTTTTGTTACTTGTTTTTCCATTTCCTCTTTTACTTCACCGAACATTTCTTCTGGGCAATGAACAAAGGTTTCTCTTTTGATTTAAGAGTTTGCCATATTGGTAATGTAAATGGATTACTGATTTACGTAACTTCCACCAATCCCAACAGTCCTACTTTAAGCCAAACTGGATGCAACTTATGTACAGTATATGATGACAAAATTACAACAAACCTGATTCTGTTATGTTCATACAATGTGGGCAAATTTTTAGGGGCTAGGGCTAGGGGCTTTGCTGGTAATTATCACGATTTAGCCAAATTTGAGGGGGTTTCAGAGAGACTGTTCTTGGACTTCTTCAGGGCACGGTTCAGGTCGTCCATCACAGGCAGATGTCCTTCATACTTGTTGGTCTCAATGGTTTTCAGCTTTTCCTGATAATCACTTGGTAACCCATTCTGGTTTGCCCCCATCACAATGACCTGTGACAAGTAAAAACAATAGTCATTTTCTGGGTGTGCCTTACTCAGCGAAATCAACAACATCCCTTCCTGTTATGTAAAATGGATAAACCATGTACGAGAGTCAAAATGTCAGTGCGACTGTAGGTATATATTCAATAAAAAGTTTTGGCTGCCATCCACAGTTGAGTGAATTTTACTGATCATTTTCAGCATGAATTGATGGGCTGGTAATCAAACTTATCTAACTTCTTTAATCCTTTGTTTAATGTGAAAAGTTCAATGAGAAAAGTACTTTACGAGAATACCCAAGAAGAAATACAAGAACAGGAGACTGTGGGAGAAAATCTATTGTGGCACTGCCCCCGTATGTCCTGCACACTACTGCCAACACTACTGAACTACTAATGAGTTCAGCTATCATCATTATTCATGATACGATGAAGCAAGTTAAGACGAATAAAGCAAATGTAGTAACAAACTTAATCAGTCGTAGTGTACCAATTGTAAAGCTTTGTTGGACTTTCATTGCAGCGCGAAAAAATACGTCCCTTTTATAAAATCAATGGATGGCAGTTTCATGTCTGAACATGTTGTACATGCCTGTACTTTCAGAATGAGATTCTGATTTCTGATTGAGACGTTATAGTTCCAAACAGCAGAAACTGCGGACCATAGTCAAAGAAAAACATAGAACTTCATATAACAGGAATAGAAATAGGAATGAAATTGATTTTTTTTTTTCACTAGTCATTCAGACTGGTAATCACCCAAGTTTACTAGTCCTCCCCATCTTTTACTAGACAGGCTTTTGTTCTTTAATTTACAATTCCAATAAGATATCTCTATCTCAAACTTTTTTCTTTGGTTTTTCACAACTGAAACTCACATCTATGCCAATTTAACTCCAGTTATGTTCTAATACTAAATAATCAGTCATGCCAATATATGTAAGAGACAGATGACACAAGCCCTTCAAAACAGAAAGTAATTTTTTCTCCATAATTAATGCTAAACAGTATAAATGTCAAATTTCAAAGCCCTTCAGTACCTAAGACAAAGAGAAATCCCATGCCAAGTATTGACATGAGGTTTATTGACATACAATGAATGAGACATGGCATGACCCATTGTCTGCGAACAAGATTTTATTCCATGGAGAAACAGAGGGATATGCATTTCTTGATTTACAGTATAAATGGACAATAAATTATGTGTATCTGTGAGGTTTTGAATGCAATGTTTTTGATTTATTCGTAATTACACTTGAACAATATAACTAAGCTATGCATGTTTCCAAGATCTTTTGAAAAACTTCAATAATAAACTAGGCTTATGCCGTAATTGAGTAATAACAAACACAAACATTGGAAACAAGTATACAGCAACAAAGAGATTTAAATTCACGCCATGTATTACATAATCTCTCCAGAAGTTGACCTTGTCCGCAATGTAACAATATGAGCACAAGCATATTTACAATTTATTGGTAGTTGAAAATATATTACTAGACACTAGGACTAGTTTAAAGACAAGTTTACTAGTCCGCTGTAATTTTTAGTAGTCGGCAGATTACCGCAAGTTTTGAACCTTCTATGAAGTTCAAAGAAGAGCAACAAAGTTAATTCCTGGCAAACAAGATAAATGCTACAAAGACAGGCTGAAGAATCTTAATCTCTTCAGTCTTAGTTCAAGGAGACTTTGGACTGTCTGATTAAGTTCTTTAAAATTTGTTTAAGATATTAACAAAGCAAACTATGCAGGATTACCAAGTTTTGTTTATAGAACTTGGGGTCACAAATGTAAGTTAGCCAGGGGTAAATTTAGCTCTGATATTGGATATTTCATATTTCATATCAGCTCTGATATTTCATGCATAGAGCAATCATAATGTGGAATAGCTTGTTTGGCCATATCGTTGAGGCAGGAACTTAGGGAGTTTTCAAGTCCAAGCTTGGTACAGTGCTGGATACCATCTAGTCCTTGAGTATCTGAAGTGCTACATTCCCTTTAGTGATAGGAAAACTGGCAAGCCAGGTTGGGCTGAATGGCCCATTCTCGTTACTTATGCTATGCTGCGTTAATCACTTAGGTTTGGGTTTCTTTGGAATTGGAGGGGTAACTTTTTTATATGTCAATAATAATAATAAAAATAATAATAATGTCTTTATTGATACTGATTCAAATACAAATCAATATTTATAATGAGAATGTTTAAAATTAAAAGTTATAAATGGAAAAATCCAGAGAGCTAACCCTGGATTTACACCAGATGCGCGTTCGGTCCGCTTCCGCCCAACTGCTACAGCGCCCATCAGTTGCAAACTGACTGAGAACGGGTGTGCAGCAGGGCGGACGACAAGAGATGCGAGACTTGCTAGATCACGCGGTAATTACAAAATAAAACGCAATTTCCAGAGATGAAAACATACATTTTACGCAATTACAAACAGGCAACAGGTTTTGTTTTCCTCTATTAAAGAAGTTGACAAACGGTTTATTTTTTAGGAAAGTACTTTGTCGATTCAGTTGAAATATTTTATTATGTTTGTTGCTGTCCTAGCCTACTATACGATCTGGCTGCAACACTGGGTGTTTTTTATTGCTGCATTTGAGTCCCGGTTGACTTGCTCTGTGCTGATTATAAAGAAGTGGGGTCATCATTCTGTAGTTTTCCACCTACAAGCAGTGAAGTGAAATCATTGGTGAAATACGTACAAAGTGGTAGTTTAAACAGGATGTATACGCCCAGCTTCCTGTTGAAGTGCTGCACCGTGCTCCGTCGTCCGGCAAAAATAGAGACACTGTGTATCGGTTGCGAGAGGCTGCGCACTGTCGGAGTTGGGACGGAGGCAAAACACAATGCGGCGGATCCAGTGTAAATGCACTCATTGACTAAAGTAGAAACTATTTGCTCCGACGGGGTGGCGGAACGGAGACGGACCAAACACGCATCTGGTGTAAATCCAGGGCAAGTTATGATCAAAAACAGATCTATTTACAAAAGCTTGCGTATAGTGCTCTGTATTTACCTTGGGATGCTGGCATGTTCTATTTCTCAGTCTTAATGACAAATCTTTCACCTTGGGCAGAAGTTTGAAAATGAGATTATTGAGTGCTTGCTTCAGCAGAAGCAGCACACTCTATTTTCCTACTTATTCTTCTTCTTCTCCTGATTCTTTTTCTTCTTCCGCCTACAGTTATCCGACAAACTCCTCCTACACCGTTTAAGCTATTGATTCTGTTCAAACTTTAAAAAATTCAGCTTGTTCTGAATTACATTGCATCCGTACAGATTTTTTATTTCTTATTTTTTTTAACGTTTTTGAGATGTTTCATTTTAAAAGTTATTTTTTGGGGTCCTGTTAAATCAAGCCATTTTTCTACTGATTCAGTAGATTCTGCTATTTCTGCTATTTTTTACTCTGTCATACTTTTACCTAGAAATGTAATTCAAACTGAAAAATGTTAAGCTTATATAATTTCTTCACTGTTCAAATTTTTCGTAACTTTTCAAATTTATTATAATTTTTTAAAATAATTTCTGTTACAATACATTCTGGGAAATTAGTGTGGCGACGTCACTGCAAGAGTGGCTACCAGCTGTAAAATCATCAAGAAGTCATCTCTTAAACTTGCTTTAACTCCCACAGTTTTTACTCCGCATAAATATCCAACTTGTAGGTTATGCTGGTCACGAAAATGTAACTATGCAAGCAATTGGATGGACGGTTTTGGCAGTATAGGCCGAAAAGCGATGGGAGCACTAAACGAAACTCCATTAACTCCTATATTAAATTAGACAGAAAATACCGGTTGGTCAGATGAAGAACACAGTTCTATAACTTGCTCTTGTTACCACATTTTTGCCATTACACACACACACTTTTGACATATTTTGCTCAGCAGACTCTCCTCTTTAGTATGGTATCTCCATTTCTTAGATTGGACTTATTATCTTTGAGGTAGAGGCAGTATAGAGACGCTTTAGCTAAACTCACAGTTGGATCAAACCATGAACTCAAATGGTTCAGCGAAATTGTGGCATAGAGGTATTGCAGTTCAATACTGCCCTCTACTTGACTTCTACTGGACCTCAGCATTATCATTGTTCGGTCTAAGATTGATACGACTGTTAGACAAATCTCATTCTTCCGCATCAAACACAGTGAAAGATTTTTCAGCACCGTTATTTGTACAGTCGCTCAAACCAGCTCCAAGAGAGCACATTTAGCCAAGGAAAGACCGGTCTTTTCGCAGGATGGGTCCATGAGAACACATTACTGTAAAAAAATTGCAAAGCAGATCGCTCCAATTCCTGAATATACGAGCAACTGTTCGCACTCCTTAGATATATTTACAATCGTATCTAAAACAGGCGAAATGCTGGTATCAAAATGATCGTAACATCCTTGCTAAGGCGGCAGACGTAACCTTTCCATACTTATTGTGTAGTTCAATAGCTAACGTCAGCTAGATATTAATGATGTCATCTGCAATCATAGCAATTTCAAAACTCAAGCTTGACCCGTTTCGAACACGTTCTGTGCACTGTGTGTTCGTGAGCTAACTAGCTAATACTAGCAAAGCCGCAGTGCACAGAAATGAACACAGAGCTACAAACAATAGCATTTTGCAACTTGGCGAAGTCAGTGTTGTACAGTTCGGGACTGGCGAGACTGACAGTGAGCTATAAGCATTCAACAGCTCCGGCAGTCTGCCAACGTGACCTGCCATGTTTGCTCCACCATAAAGCTAATTTCTCAGCAAAGCCAAAGAGAGAGATGAATCAACCTCATTGACTCCAATTCACGATTTTGTTTTGAATGTTTTTTTTATTTTTTTTACAGTTGGGTTAAAGCGGAGTAGACTTGGCCATGATGCCACTGAAAAGTCTGAATTCCTTAAACTATTACTTTCAGCTTTAAAGTCTTGTGTTTAGATTTCAGCAGTTTTTCAGCAATTTCCAAGCACACTAATTTT
This sequence comes from Gymnothorax reevesii, assembly GCA_029721435.1. Taxonomy (NCBI): domain Eukaryota; kingdom Metazoa; phylum Chordata; class Actinopteri; order Anguilliformes; family Muraenidae; genus Gymnothorax; species Gymnothorax reevesii. Next base: position 32,647,549 of record CM056573.1, read on the forward strand.
ACAAGCCAGCCTCTTCTTTCTCACTGAAGCAAGCACTGAAATTTTCTTCAGAAAATTTATCCTTTTCTAGTTTTAATTTTTATTTTTAGTCCCATGAAATATGGAGAAATTTCATTTCTTTAAAGGTAAAAAATACATAAAGGCTGAAAAATGTATTTCCTATTGTAGCTGCTATTTAAAAGATTATGGACAGTAGAAAGGTCTGTAGTTGCGGCCCCACAAACCGAGATGCCAAAAAATCTTGGGGAGTACAATACTATTAAATAAATAGATAATTGAAGCCTAAGTTTAATTATTCAGAGAAGTCATGGAACACCATGATTTATTCAGTGCAGTACAAGTATTTATACCATGGTCTGGGTGAATACTCTTTTCTAATTGGCTAGCAGGCACTCATTAAAACCATGGAACCGCACGGTAGTTTGGCCTATGGTAGTTTCACCATTCGAAATTCACCCGCTAGCCAACTTGTAACCATAGCAACGTTAGAGCACTGGAATTTGGCTGGGTATAACAGAAACCTTCTCATTCGTCTCCAGGAAATTTGGCGGCATCAGATAAGTTGCGTCCTGCGGGGTAGTTAACAATAGGTACTCCAGCGATAATGACCATAGATATTAAAGCAGCGAAGTAATCACGCTTTATTGATTAAACAATAGTAATTGTCTACGGTTACAAAGGAAGCTAACACGTCCACTTCATATATCTGCAACTGTTGCCAGTTCGCTAGCTACGTGCAATGACAACAGAATGATTTCAGCTCACTGGCTCAACAGAAACCGTCATAAGTTAATTGTAATTGTGGGCAGCAAGTTAGCTACAGTCTGCATAATAGCGCATAATGTTTTGTTATGTATGATCTTTGTTTCAGCTGGAACCTGAGCTGGTAACAGGATCTTACTGAGCGCAAAAAATTCTTTCTCCATGAAAGTAAGCTGAACCAAGTTAGCTGGTTCAGTTTAGTTTGGCCTATAGTACTGGCTATGAGAAGACGTGACACTTGTTTCATGATTACCAGCTCGTTTTTTTTTAAGTGCAAAACTTTCGCCAAAAATTTCTAAATGCTTTGATTTGATCTTGCTGGCAAATGACCATGGTATAAGCAGGATAATCAACTTGTAGGTGTGCATTACGTGGCTTGCCTCTGCGTCGTGCCTCAAAACCGAGTAATGCACATCTATGAGTTGATTATCCCTTACATATAGTTATTGAAATTCTATTGAAATAAACAAATGTTCTGTTGACGGTAATGATTGGTCATTGGTGTACAAGAATGCACATTAATTGTTATGAATGTTTGAGGGTGTGAATAAATATCGTAATGCAAATTGCCTTCATGAAAATGCTATTAACTCAAATGTATGGAGGTTGATTTGTGCCATATTAATAAATATATCTTTCAATAAATCATTCATTAAATAAATACATCCATAAATAAAAACATAAATTAATGCATAAGTAAATGAATAAATAAACAAATCCATGAAAATATATTTTTATATATAAATAAATAAATAAATGTATCAATAAATAAATAAATACATCAATAAATGTTTTTATTTATTCATGGATGTATTTCACATTTTATTTCAAGATTTAAGGATATATTTATAGATTTTTTGAAGGATATATTGACGCTTTTATTTATTGACGCTTTTATTGATGGATTTCGTGACCTGTAAATGCAAATGACGGGTGGGTTTCAGTTGGTTGAACTGTTCTGATTGGTCGGCAGTTGCGTGTGTATATATAGCTCAGTGACAAATGCGATAGCTTATACCCATTCAAAAAATATTGAAATTCGAAATGGAGTTCATGGCAGAGCTAAGAGCTGAAATGTTGACTCTTGCGGATGACATTGATAGTGGCAATGTTGTACCCCCGAAAGTTTAATAGAAAGAATCGAAGGGCTTATAGGCAGCGTTGTTGAAATTGCTGCGCTGACTGATTCCGATGTGGACAAGTTCGTGTGGAGCAACCTGCAGACGATCCAGCATCAAAACTTTTCACGGGAGAAATTTTCACGGGAGACGGGGAGTAAGACGACCCGCCTGTGAGATCCCCCCTGAAGCTTGTATTGTATGTCTCCTATAATAATAGTCCCTCCACCTCTACAAGCTTGCGTAATCCTCCTAAAAAGCATTTCATTGACTGTACTGTCCAAAGCTGGTGGTCGATAGTATAGTCCTGTTTAAACCTGTCTCGTGTTTGCCAATGAGCCTGTCCCAGATATCTTCACAGGGCAAGGAATGTTCAATTTCGGGAATTTCCTGTACATTTATGTTTTCGTTCACATAGATTGCTACGCCCCCTCCTCGCCTATTACATCTATCCTTCCTAAAGAGCTTATAACTTTCTATATTATATTCATCTCCATCCTCTTCACTTAGCCATGTCTCTGTAATCTCAACTATGTCATAGCCCTCACTAATCATCACAGCCTCAAGCTCTGGAAATTTATTTTTTATGCTTCCTGCATTTAAATAAAAACATTTGCAGCAATGTGAAAGATGGTCACTTCCTGCTTCGGACAAAGCCTAAACAGTGGATGGGAAGACCATGTTGCCGAATTCTGCGAGGCCTATGCGAAACTTGGCATCTCGATCACACCCAAATTCCACATCATCAGAGACCATTTGCGTGAGTTCTGCAAGTGCCATGGTTGTGGATTGGCTAGATATTCTGAGCAAGCTTTTGAAGCAGTTCACGCTGACTTCTTAACATTCTGAGAGAGGCATCAGATAAAGGATAGCAGCAACAAACTATTTGGTTCGCGTTTAAAACAAGCCGTCAAATAGTACAATAGTGCACATGTCTAAGCATTGCATTTAGCTAGATCGAACAATTTTGCCACGTGAGGGTTAAAGAAAGGAGATGGACTACTATTACAATTTTTCAAGTCCTTTTGACCGACAACCCTGCAGAGGAGACTTTGAGAAATAAATCACCAAAGATCAGAAGTTTTTTAACCCTTTAACGTCAATTTGAAAATTTAAAGTTGAGTGCCTATGAAAACGTGGATTTTCTCCAAAAATTCCCAACAGATTTTTTTTATTCTTGCATTTTCTTCATCTGCTCACTAAGACCTACAATGTGACATAGGTCTTGTTTCAGTATCTTGTTTTCTGACTTTCAAGCACTTTAAACCCAGTATGTATATGATTTGCATCAATCTGTAGCTAAGCTCCCTCAAAGGTTTTTCTAGTTGAATCTCAACGTAATTTTTTTTTCACATGCCGTTGTCTCTTATTGCAGTACGTATCGAAGATATTCCTTAAGTAGTTGAGATTTTATTGGAGACTAACTTTTATTTGTGCACTGTGACAAGTTAAAAAGATATAATGTAACATTATTTCCAAGAATACTTTTTGGGTTTTCTCGATATTCATCACTAAATTTGTAGACTAAATGACAGAAATGGCGTGTGCCGATTTCATCCACGACATTAATTGCTCAGTGCATCGAACTTAAAATGCTCACATGACCGCAAATATGTTAATATTTGAAGAAGCATACGCAATGCCATTAACATGTATTAAAACCTTTCTTATGCGGCGTAAAGTGTGTGGTCAATATGTTTACTATAATGTTTTTCCCCTTAAATACTTACTTTTTAATGCCCTTTAAAAAAATAGGGAGTTTATTTCCAGGCTTCTTTCATAAACTGATCTGGTCGTTGTCCCGTTCCCTTGTACTCATAACCTCTGCCTCCTTTCCCGCACGTAAACTTGATAAATTGATATCAAAGATTGTCCTTCGCCGCTTCGTCGACGATGATCAACTTGAATTTTTTCTGAGCACCTTCTATAGTGCGGCTATCTCGGTGCCAGAACGATATGAACTGCTCTTCTTCAATAGAATTAATTGCCTTTTCTACATCCGAAAATGAATCGAACTCGTCTACCATGGAAGGAGCCATACTCGCAAAGTGAACTTCAGCCACCTGTCCCGAGCCGCACTCGCAAAGTGAACTTCAGCCACCTGTTTCGTCAAGATGAAGTATTAACCTCAAGTGCGCATGTCCACTGGATGTGTCTGTTAATTAGAGAAAAGCAAACATAGCCATCAGACGGCAAAATATCCACTGCGTGTATGTTAACTGCTAACCAAGTAATGCATCGCTGGAAAACTCTGGAGGCGGCATATTCCAAAGCAGAAAAAAATAAATAAATAAAAGTAAAAATACAGGCAGTGCCTATTTTACGCCAATCGTAATCTTACTCCAATTTGCTATTCTTACGAGCTTCCATATGTTCATGCACAATGTAGGAAATCTGGGCTTGGACCCAGCAGCTGATGTATACAGTCTATGCCTATACCACAGCATTAACTATAATGTATCTGCTGACTTTATCTCATGGGACGGCTGTAACATTACTTATGTTTTCTAGCTAGTTGCTTAACTTAGCGGGTTAGGTTGTTACCCAGCCAGCATGTCTATCTGGGGCCCATAAGGGTTGAATTTGGGCTGCAGATAAGGGTCCCAAGTGGGTTTGTCCGCAGTTTTCATGGTGGTCCCACCTGTGTTTGCCCATATGGGTTTCACATGTGGGGCCCATGACAATGAAACTGCATGGGACCTGCTAAATTTGCCCAATTCAAGCCCATGCCCACTCAGTACCCACATAGCCCGTATTAAACCCTTGTGAGCCCCACATGGACATGCTGGCTGGGTATTAGTTTAATTTTAGGTTCAACGTTTGTTCCCTCGTATTTGAGGAATGGTCAGGTTGTAACTCTCCGCAATCAATAGTCAGTAGTGATTGGTGTCGTATAGAAGAGCTGATAGCTGCACAAAGTTTGTCCTTGCAAGAAATTCTAGAAAACAAGTTGACTAATGAGTTAGATGGCAAGCTGGCGAAGTTAGCTGGCTACTAACCCTACCTAACTTGAGTAGAGGATATCCTCACTGTAACTTAAAGTAAGCCAGCTAGCCGGTCTAGTAATGTGAACCTTAAGGCATGCAGTGAAAGCGGTATGTTTTCAACCCATTTGAGAAGCAATTTTTTCCAAGGCCGAATTTTGTGCATGCGGATTTGGAAGTACGTGAGAATAGCAAATTACAGTAAGCTCACGACTGGCGTATAAATAGCCACTAACAAACACAAAACAATACCAGCGGCCCTAATCCAGCCAGTTTCATTTTTTTTGCGGTCATGGATGAACAGGACAGAGACTGCTGGCGATGGCAATTGCCAAGTGAGTGGAGTCGATGTCAGCTTTGAAGCTTTAACTGAAGGCAACCAAAGCCATGACAATCACTTTCGAGCGTTATTTTTGTTGAAAACCCAGTTTTGAGATTGGACCTAATTGGTGGATATGCTGATCAATATGTAAAGGGAATATTCCCATCGCTTAGCGCATGTAAACAGCTTATTCGGAATATTACCTTAACCCGAATATATACTTTAATCGGAATATGGTGTTCATGTAAACGTAGTCACTGTCATCCGCAAAAGTCAACGTTTCTGCTCTTGAACTCCATTTTGAATTTCAATTTTTTTTTGAGCGGTGATAAGGTATCGCATTCGTCGCTGAGCTACATATATATATATATATATATATATATATATATATATATATATATATACACACACACACGCAACTGCCGATCCATCAGAACAGCTAGATCAGCTGAAACCCTCGACTTATTTGCATTTATAGATCATGAAATCCTTCAATAAAACTGTCAATAAATAAAAGCGTCAATATATCCTTTAACAAATCTATAAATATATCCTTAAATAAATCATGAAATAAAAATGTGAAATATATCCAACAATCTATAATATATTTGAGGTCGATGTCTGTCTGTGTGTATGTACACTTTTTTCCCTACATTTCTCAACCGATTATCACCAAATTTGGTGTGAATATCCACTTGGACACCAGGAGGGACTTGACGTCACCCGATATTTGAAAAACGGTCATGCACGCAAAAAAATGGCAATTTCACTCCGGGTAGCGGGTAGCAGCTAGTAAATAAATAAAAAAATTTATTGATGTATTTATGCATTTATTTATTGATGCATTTATTTTTGTGTATATTAAAATATTTATGATTCATTTATACTTTTATTTATGTATTATTTTATGTTTTTATTTATGGATGTATTTATTTATTTAATGAATGATATATTGAAGGATACATTTATTGATTTATTGAAAGATTTATTTATTAATATGGCACAAATCGTCAACCATACAAATGATTTTCTACTCGCTTAAATAAATATACCTTCACGCTAATGATAATCATTTTGGTGCTAATGATTTCCTTCCTTCTCATAATTAACAGCAAAAACAAAAATACAAACAACCATCTGTGTTTTTGCATGCATTCATCCAGGCAGCAGTTAAGAGGGATTCTTCACAAGATGGCGAGCAAGCTGTGTTAATTTTGAAAATCGCTGAACTCAAGTAACATTACGGACTCTGACTAGTCTGACTCTGATTTTGGCTCTGAAGCCAAATCTGGCTATTTGTGGCTTACCCTATTTAAGGCTTTATAATTAAAGATTTGACCTTCACAGAGAGGGGCAATATGGCTTAAATGAGACAAGAAACTTGGAGCATTTACAACCCCAATTCCAAAATAATTCAGGCGAAGTGCAAATTGTGAATAAAATCAAAATGCAATGACTTTCAAATGAGCCAATATGTCATTTACAATAGAACACAGATAACATTTCAAATGTTGAAACTAGGACATTTTACATTTTTATCCACAAAATGAGCTCATTTCAAATTTTCTGGCTGCAACAGGTCTCAAAGTTGGGACACATGCAAAAAAGGGCTGAAAAAACAATATATAAGAGAATCAGCTGAAAGAACATTTAGCGAGTAATTAAGTTAACTGGCATCAGGTGTGTGACATGATTGGCTGTATGTCTTAGAGAGGCTGAGTCTCTCAGAAGTAAAGATGGCCAGACGCTCTCCAACCTGTGAAGGCTTGCGTAAAAAAAATTGTGGAATACTTTAAAAACAACATAAAATTGCAAAGGCTTTGAAGGTCTCATCATCGACTGTGCATGACATCATCAAAAGATTCAGAGAAACTGGAAAAATCTCTGCGCGTAAGGGGCAAGGCCGAAGACAGGGTTTCCCACAGCGCTTCATAGTTAGAGCGGCTGCCTTGACAATAAATTCCCCCCGCCTTGACTACGTCCCCCCGGAAAAAAAAAAATAAAAATTTCTACTGCATCCACGCATGCACACACAGTAAAATAAGGCCGCATTGTGATGAGGCCGAATAGCAGCCGGCATCTATTGGTTAAATATGTTACTGCACCTTCTATCACCTGTTGCTACGCCAAAATTATTTTTTTTGTATCTATAAGAAGGTAATTATCCGGATATAGGCTACAATAACCTGTCGTTGTCATGGGAAGGATATGTGGAGGTAAGATAATTATTCATCTAAATTCTACATTGGAATAGTGTCTCTTATCAACTGCTTGCCCACATATTCTGTTTCATTAAGATAGGCTATATGCAATTTGTTTAGTTTCTTATCAAGGTTACCGATGTGTTTGCGTGTGGCTTTCTGCTATGTTTGACAACTGCACGTGGTTTTCTCTAGTGTACAGTAATGGATGGGAAAAAGCAGTCAAAAATATCAGGGTACTTTATTCAAAGAAGCCGGCCTACTTCACCATCTGCGCGTAATTAGGTCTCGTAATTACGAGATAAGGTGTTTTTTTTTTTTTTTAATCTTGTGAATGCAATGCGCATCCAAACATAATACCATTCTCCTCTCCCGAAATATAACCACAAAAAAGCGCCATTGAAACCCAGAAACCCATTCAATTTTTGATCTCACTTCTATGAAAGCATAATACATGCATTTTATTATATCTGCGTGTCAATCTATAAAGTTTGAAGACTGTTGACTTTGTCACTTTGTTATTGCACTTTAACTGCTTTGTTTATTTATGAAGAGTAAATAAACACTGACTGTTGCGGCCCCCCGGTCACCACCTTGACAAAACGATTTTCTGCGGGAAACCCTGGAAGACCATTACTGGATGCCCGTGATCTTCAGGCCCTCAGACGCCACTGCATCACTCACCGGCATGATTCTGTTATTGAAATTACTAAATGAGCCCAGGAATACTTCAAGAAACCACTGTCTCTAAACACAGTCAGCCGTACTATCCACAGATGCCACCTAAAACACAATCATGCAAAAAGGAAGCCATTGTACTGCATGATCCAGAAGAGCCGCTGTGTTCTGAGTGCTAGGGCTCATTTAAAATGGACTGTAGCAAAGTGGCAAATTATTCTGTGGTCAGATGAGCCCAAATTTGACATTTTGTTTGAAATCATGGGTGTTGTGTCCTCCAGGCTAAAGAGGAGAAAGACCATCCCTCGTTATCAGCGTTCAGTTCAAAAGCCAGCATCTCTGATGGTATGGGGATGCATTAGTGCATATGGTGTGGGACACTTGCATGTTTTAAAAAGAACCATGAATGCTGAAAGGTATACAAACGATTTAGAGCAACATATGCTCCCCTCCAGACGACATCTATTCCAGGGAAGGCCTTGTGTATTTCAGCAGGACAATGCAAAACCACATACTGCAGCTTACAACGGCATGGCTTCGTAGTAGAAGAGTCCATGTGCTGAACTAACCAGCCTGCAGTCCTGATCTTTCACTGACTGAGAACACTTGGTGCATAATTAAATGAAAAATCTGTAAAAGGAGACCCAAAACTCCAGCAGCTGGAAGCCTGTATTAAACAAGAGTGGGATCAAATTCCAATGGCCAAACTGAAGAAACTTGTCCCCTCAATGCCCAGATGCCTCCACTCTGTTAAAAAGATGCTACACCATGGTAAGCAGGCCCTTTTCCCAAATTTTGAGACCTGTCGCGGCCATCAAATTTGAAATGAGCTCATTTTGTGGATAAAATTGTAAAATTTCTGTTTCTGCATTTGCTATGTTATCTCTGTTCTATTGTGAAAAAATACTGGCTGGTGTCATTTGAAAGTCATTGCATTTTGATTTTATTCACAATTTAGTCTTTGTCCCAACTATTTCAGAATTGGGGTTGTAGACCTTGATCCTATTTCAGTTTTTTAGAATAATTTCAGTACAAAGGGCCACAAATGCAAAAAATCTTCATGAAAATTCAGCAATGTAATAATAAATAAAATACAGAGAACTAAAAAAATGGATGGGAGTTTTTTTCTGGGATCATAAACTCTCCTTGACCACGAGTGTACTTAATCGGACTGTGATATTCAGAATTATCTGCTGTTTATGAGCCAAATAAGACAGCTCTCCAAGTGGCTACCCATGCAGTCAGAGCCCTCAAAATTGAGCACTGTCGAATCATAAAACAATCATTCGCTAAACACAAATCAACTTTTGACTCCTGAAGTTCAATATGAATTCATAATTTTCTAGTGGAATTTAATGGTCACCAGCAACCTTTCCAAGCCAAGAACATGCCTTTTCTCCATGATTAAGTATAGAGTTCCGTCCGTTTTTCTTCAGAGCCCCATTAGCCAGCAAATCTACAATACTCGGATCATTCCATACTAAACTGTACAAATGTGTTACATTGGTGATGAAAATTGCACTAGTGGTTCATTGCAGTAGTGAAACCCCATCCATGGGCATAACAAACTAGATTTAGTCAGTAAGCATGGCTTACAGGATACCCCCCGCAACAACAAGTAGTCGGGCAGTACCACAGTCAATAGACCTTCCAGCAAGAAAAAAAATTTTCAAAATCGGATGAGTAGGTTATGAGATCTAGGTCCGGACGGACAAAGCAAATCCAGTAATCCATAATAGGCAAGCAAGAAGATAAACCGAGTTATCACTTCATTTCGGTGACCCCATAATGCACTAAGGTGGCAGGCGTTGTGGGTGTAACGAGGACACAAAACAGATACTGAATTCCTGAAAATAAGATACATTTCAAGGTCAATTCTTTTGTATGATAAATGGCCTCAGTCTATAAGTAACATTTATGGACAATTACAGCCAGTTAATGTTTTTCATGTCTATTATCCTCAATGTTTGTATTCCGTTCACCTGGTTTCAGTGCAAAGCATTGTTAACATTTTGCAACTGGTCACCTGTTGCTCTAAATCGCCAAAGGAATGTATTATTTTATTTACAAGAAATAAGGCATTTCAAAGAATAAGAATGAAATAATAAATCAGGTGGCAAAGTAGGGTCATTTTCTCATCGACTTCAGTAACCTTGAACTTCTTCCTGCAACCACCGACGTTGCCATCTGCTGGCCATTAAATATAATGCAAATTTTTTTAGATTTCTGCATCGGCCTCACTTTTTAGATCCGGGTGCTGCGTCCATCTTTTTATACAGTCTATGGGCAGGACACAATCTGCACATATTTCTTGATTTTGATATGGACGTAACACGATATTAGGACAAGGAAAATTTTTCTTTTTTCAATCATTATTTTTAAAAGCATGGTATATATGATTGTCTGTGAAATTGCCTTGTGAAATTTTGATGCAGGAAGTGAGTACCTTAGTTTGCCGTGATTATCTCTAAGCTATTTGCATACGTTATGCAAATTAATCCACAGGTCTGGACATAACACCTGAGGACGCAACTGGTTGAGACAAATTCAAATTTAAAGAAAAGTTTCAAAACAAATATTTGTATTCCATTAAAAATAGTCGATACAGATACTGTATTACAGTCTTGACAGAGCCTTGATGTCAACATCATTATTGCTGTTGGTAATTTCTTGGAGGGATAGACGCAAGTGAGACAGTCAGTCTGCAGAAGAATGGCGGCAAGTTCTCCACTCTGTTTGGGACATGCAAACAGCCAATCATCTTACAAAACTGTAGCACTACAGGACAGCGCGCCAAATTTTTATTATTCTTTTTAAAGGGTTGTCACATGAAATATTGATTTGAATTAGTTTTTAACAGTTTACAGCTGTGTTAAGTACACTTCTCAGTAATTACACACTTTCAATTTCATAATTTTTGCCCTGGGAAATTGCTTTAAATGTGCTTAAGACTTTTTCACAGTACTGTATATCACAGTGTTTAGCATGCTTGAACATCAGCTTTCATTCCAAAGTCCAATAAATGCCAAGCCAGTTTTTGTGCTAACTGCAATACATCAATGCAGCAAATCAGCGATGGAGAATCCTGCACCGCAAACAGGCTCTTATTGTTTTGGAACTCTTGTTTTCAGCGAAAGAAAAATATAACTGTTATTCTGAGCTGCAAGCTCTGCAGAAAAAAAAATCCCTAACTTGACCATCAATAATGTGTTTCCCATCAGTGGACATAGTGCCCCCCCCCCCCCCCAAACAAGTTTTTGGCCTCATAGAGCTGAAGATCTGTAGAAAGGACAGTGCACTATGCCCAGAGGAGTATTACTAATTATTACAAAAACATGGAAATATTTGGGTCTCTGACACTAATCGGCAGACACTGCAAAAGTGTTTTGGTCCTTGGAGGCCACCGTCACTTTCTCAACGGGAGGGCTTAGCGTGAGAGAGTGATTGAGCGCTGCAGTCTAGAATCTGAACGTTGGATGTCACGTTTTTCCCCCCATTTTACACCCTGATCCTTTAAATGTATGATTTTGGTTGCTTCCATTGGAAAGTTATTAACCCATAAAAATGGGTTTCACATCTCGGCATTTTGCGTTGTTCAAAATGATGGAATTATTTTTTAGTGTATTTAAAACACTTCTGACCTGGAGTGCCAATTATACCAGAGCCCACTGTGCATAGAATATTCAATAAATGAACTGCCTATTCCAGAATGTTTCAGGGCAGGGGGTGAGGGCAAGAGGGATCTGTGCTTTCAATTGTTACCAAAGCCCCTGATGGCTGCACAGTGGGACTCCATTGTCATCTTCACACAAAGAGAGCTCAGAATGGGGGCAAACACCAGAATACCAACCCAACTCTGTGCTGTACCCTTTGATGTAATTCTTTTAACAAAAATAGAAAAAAATTATTTAAAGAAAGCTGAGTTGTTTGCGCGCTGAGAATCATTTTCTGTAATCCAACGTAGAACCCGAAATCAGAAAAATTTGGAACATTATGTAAAATAAAATTGAAAAAAATTGAAAACAGTGATTGCAAATTATCTTTGATCTGTATTATGTTGAAAACAATACAACAGCACATTACGTGGTGTGTCACCTCGTGAATTTTATTGATTTTTCAAAATAAACACTAATTTGAATTTTGTTCTTGCAAAAAGTTCAGCCAGTGAAGAATGTATTGCTTAGTAATTTTACCATCGCATTTCACAGCCCTAAATAAATGCCAAAGAACAGAACGCAAAAATATATTGTGTTTCAAACATCATTCAACTGCACAACAGCACAGAGTTCTCATTGTCACATTTTCTGTTACAAAATGCACCAGGCATTTTCTACTGAGGACGCGTTGGGACTGCAAGCAGGCCAGCACCCGCACCCTGTTCTTACGCAGATTGTGTGTAGTATGCGATTAAGTGTTGTCTTGTTGAAATACACATGGGTGTTCCAGCAAAATAATGTCATTTGAAACCAGCATATGTTGCTCCAAAATCTCATTGCATTTTTCAGCATTGGTGGTGCCCTCACAGAAGTGCAATTTACTCTTGTCAAGGGCATTGACACAACTCCTGCAGAGACACTGACCGCCTTCAAGCGTAGTTTAAAGAATTATCTGTTCAGACACTACCTCTCCTCATCAACTTAATGCTGTATTTGGCACTACGCTTAGTCAAACACAATTTAGTCAAACACTTATGGTGTTTGACAAATGAATTGTTTACGGATTTATTTCCCTTGCCAGGTATTTAAATGGTACTTCCCTGTGGGATTCTCAACACATTTTGTCCGGTCAAAACGCTTTGTTGTACGTCACTCTGGATAAGAGCTTCTACCAAATGATAATGTAATATACAGGTGCAATCTGAAGAAAAAAAAGAGAGAATAAGGAAGAAGGATATTGCAAATTTTTTAAATAATTACTTTGCTGGATGCTTTGCCCCAAAGTAGACTGATACAAACCCATTTCCAGAAAAGTTGGGATGCTGTATAAAATGTAAGAGCAGAATGCAATTATTTGAACATCATTTAAACCCTATATTTAATCGAAAATGGTTCCTAAACAAAAAATCCAATGCTTAAACTGTAAAATTGATTGTTTTAGAAAAATATTTGCTCATATTTAATTTGGTGCCGGCAACATGTTTCATTAAAGTTGGGAAAGGGGCAACAAAAGATTGGAAATATTTTATTATGCAAAAAAAAAATGCACCTGGTAGAGCATCTCACAGCTAATTTAGTAAATTGGCAATGGTTCAGTAACTTGAATGGCTATTAAAAGAGCACCTCAGTGAGGCTGAGTCTTTCAGAAGATGGTGAGAGCTTCACCACTCTGTGACAGACTGCATGGGAAAATTGTTCAATAATTTAAGAATGAAATTGCAATAAAACCGGGGTTTAATCACCTATGGCTTGTAATATCATAAAACTATTCACAGAATCTGGAGAAATCTCTGTAAGCAAGGGGAAAGGCCAAAAACCATCACTGAATGGGTGTGATCTTCAGGCCCTGAGGTGGCACTGCATTAAAAACAAACGGGATTCTAACATGGAAAACAATGTATGGGCTTGGGATCCACTTCCACAAATGAAAGTTAAAAATTTACTATGTAATAAGAAAGCATAAATAAACAAGATCCAGAAACGCTGTCGACTTCTCTGGGCCTAAGCTCATTTATGATGGCCTGAGACGAAGGGGAAAACTATCCTGTGATCTGACCAATCAAAATCTGAAATTTATTTTGGAAATCAAGGTAGGTATGTGACAATCACGGCCATCGCTGGCTGCCAGGCGTTTCGCTGCCACCTGCTGAGCGCTGTGCTCAGGGTGCAAGGAGATTCCCTTGAAATGCCCGGTTTTCATGGGCTCGCATGGAGTAATTCCTGGGGAATCCTTCCTTTCACGTAGAGGAAAAGCCCCTCTGTCACCTTTTTTTGTCCAATTTTTTCCAATTGGACGTTTTGTTTTGATTTTATGCCCGCCTGAAAAAAGTGTCCTGTTCGAAACCCGTCAAAACCAAGACCAGCCTATAGGATTCATTCCAAGGTAAGTGGACCTTACAAACAATACTTAATCTCAATATTGGTGAAGTTTCAATGGACAATATTGTTGCAAAAGAGGTTTTTGAACGCCCCGAATCGTCAATGTCGCCTGTTGGGTGTAAAGAACAACAGAATCATCTCCTGAAAAGCAATTAGGCTACTCTAAGAAAAGTTAACCTTTTCCCCTTTACTTTGCTTGATTAGCAATCAAATGGTGGATTTGTTTACTCTCTAAGCTGAATGAGTAGAGCTGTTTATTAAGACAGCATGTTTAATTGCTGCATTTTGAAATTTAAATGGCCATAGAAAGTACAGATCTGCATGAACATGATTGCCATTGCCACGCCATTTCGTGCGACTGTGATAATTAATATCTCACATTCACGTTTCATCTGCTTTCCAGAATGTTTTCCACCTTGTGTATTTTTTGACGCTTAAAATCCAGGACGATCTTATAACAAATCCATCCATCCATTTTCTATACTAAATGTGATAAAAATGCTCACAGCTCACATTTCTAAAAATGTGAGCTGTCTTTGTCATTGTTTTAGGATTTTATTGAGTATAGCTACAACCCCAATTCCGAAATAGTTGGGACAAAGTGTAAATTGGAAATAAAATCAAAATGCAATGACTTTCAGATCACATGAGCCAATGTTATTTACAATAGAACATAGATAACATTTAAGATATTGACACAGAGACATTTTACATTTTTATCCAGAAAATTATGGAAGCATATAGTTATCAAAAAATGAAAATGCTGTGTCAGAAATGCATTTTAATTTTCAAGATACAAGTGCATTATTTGAAAATGCAAATGTAATCTTCCACTTTGCATTTTCATTTTCAAGTCCATGTATGCAATTTTCATAACAAATGGAAAATTAAAATACATTCCTCATTTGAATTTGCATTTTCGAGAAGTGCCCTGCAGTATCACTAAAAAAATGAAAATGCTAATCGTATAATGCAAATACACTCTCGGAAATGCTTTTTCGTTTTCAAGAAGCTTGCAGGTTATTTGTATCATCACAATAATGCTAAAGTAATCCTTCGCTTTGCGTTTGCATTTTCAAGTGCATGTAGGCATCGTTTTCATTTTCTAGAAGTGCCCCGCAATATCATGAACAAAATGAAATTGAAAACGCTAATCTCATAAATCAAATACATTCTCGCAAATGCTTTTTCAAGAAGCAGACGCGATATCTGTCTCATGATTAAATCGCTAAAGCAATTCGCCGCTTTTCTTTTTCATTTTCATGACAGACTGCCCTGCCTGGCTTTGCATTTTCGATTTCGAGGTCTCACGCGCTTTTCCGAACAAAATTAAAAAGAAAATACTCTCCCTAGTTGGGTGTGGCCTTTTAGTGAGAAGGCGGGACTTCCCCCACAATTTGGCACGGATTGGATTTTAACAATTACCAGCAATCTCATTGGTTATCAATCAGAGGGAAACTCCTGCTACATGTAGTTTTATGTCAAAGCACAAATGCCAACTTACTTAGTTGGAGCCACTGACTGTGCATGGATGACCCCCCTGGACATTGCGGAGTTTGACTGAAAATATAGCTTAAGTATGGCCTGCGACAACATTTTATGACAAGCGACTTTACGGTATAATAAGAGAAATCATAGATCTATGGATTTCGCAAGCCTTTCTTCTGTAGCAACAGGATTTTTCACTCCAAATTTGTGAAGAAAGCAATGGAAGTGCATGAAGCCCAAGAGGGCAGGAGCGTATGAACTTGCTTTGTAACCATTGACATGTAAATGTAATAGGCTGGCGGGGGGCTGTTTTGCCTATTGCATTTGAATATTGTCCACTCGTGATGCGCGGGTCGAGGTTTTTTAACACCCGCACCAACCCGACTGGACATGGCCGCCAACCTGCCCCGCTAAAACTCGCACTGATTTGCAACCGGAACCCAACCCGACCCGACACAAAAAGAAGGCAAGAGAAAAAGAATACAGTGGGTCTGTGTGACATGATTTGCAATGGAAAAAAACAATTCCTCTTTTATACTATGGATTTGAGTGGAGCACAACATACATTTGGCTTTTGGCTGGAATTCTTAATACAAAGTTTAGGCGCTATTAACCCGTTTATGCCCAGATTTTTTTCGGAGTTGTAAGGCATATAATTTTATCAGTTGAGTCCCTCTGAACCATGTTATATATTTATTTTTTCCATTTTGCACTTTGTTTTGAAGAAAATAGCATTTTTATGACTGGCAACAATTGTTGCTAGTAGTCACATAGCTTGTCACTAGGTCAAATGTCACCTAATAATAATAATAATATAGCCATCATAAATAATAACAAAAAGGTGTGTGTGCATGGGGGGGGGGCGCCCTCCATAATTATTGGCACCCCTGGTTAAGATGTGTTCTTTAGCTTCTAATAAATTCAGTTTTTTTCTAAATGATATAGGGCCACAATGAGAAAAAGAGGAAAATCCAACCTTTAATTCAAGTGCATTTATTCAGTGGGAAAAAAATTCCACTTTAAGAAATAATTCTTTACATCAAATCATGCGTGCCACAATCATTAGCACCCCTGATGTTAATACTTTGTACAACCCTCTTTTGCCCATAAAACGGCACCTAATCTTCTCCTATAATGTTTCACATGATGGAAGAATACAGAAAGAGGGATCTTTGACCATTCCTCTCTGCACAATCTCTCTAAATCATCCAGCGACCTGGGTCCTCTCCTCTGCACTCTCCATTTCAGCTCACTCCACAGGTTTTCAATGGGGTTGAGGTCTGGGGACTGAGATGGCCATGGGAGGAGCTTGATTCTGTGTCTGGTGAACCATTTCTGTGTAGATTTGGCCACATGTTTAGGGTCATTATCTTGCTGAAAGACCCAGTGACGACCCATCTTTAGCTTTCAGGCAGAGACCACCAGAATGTCCTGGTATTTCAAAGCGTTCATGATGCCATGCACCCTAACAAGGTTTCTAGGGCCTCTGGAAGAGCAACAGGCCCACAGCATCACCGATCCTCACCCATTCTTTACAGTGGGCATGAGGTGCTTTTCTGCATACTCATCTTTTGTGTTCCGCCAGACCCACTTAGAGTGTTTGTTGCCAAAAAGCTCTATCTTGGTCTCATCTGACCAAAGCACATGGTCCCAGTTGAAGTCCCAGTACCGCTTAGCAAACTCCAGACGTTTGCGTTTATGATTGTGAGTGAGAAAAGGTTTTTTCTGTGCACGCTTCCCAAACAGCGTCTTAGAATGTAGATAGCGCCTGATGGTTGTTTTGGAGACTTTGTGACCCCAAGATGCTACTATTTGTTGCAATTCTTTAACAATGAGCTTTGGTGAACTCTTTTTTTCTCTTATCATCCTCCTGGTGGCAAAATAACCTAATAATGCCTTACTTGAATGGTGTGTTCCTTTGTCTTTCCCATGTTGAAGAGTGGATAAGAGAAATGGCCTCTGTGTCACTTCATATTTATACCCCAGGGAAACAGGAAGTGATGATTTACTAATTAAATGTTCCTAGATACGCTGATCAACTTTGTAAACTACTGTAGAAATGACAGAAATACTTCAATTACATTTATTTCCTAGGAATTGATAGGGGTGCCAATAATTAGGATTTTTTTTTCCCCTGAAAATTCACTTGAGTTGAAGGTTACATTTTTCTACAATTTTCAGTGTGAGAGTATGCTTCTGCAATAAAAATTGAATTTATTTTTAGGCTTTTAACACATCTTAACCAGGGGTGCCAATCATTATTGAGGGTGCCAACAGGTTAAAACATAACAACAAAAGGTTTCAAACATTGAATTCACGCTGCCAATTGAAAAACCGCCAAACAAGTGTGGGAACAACTTGGTGGAAATAAAATTATGTTGTTGCTGATTTTGCAAATGAAACAGAAACAGAAAAAATCATTTCTATGTCACAGAAATGCAGTGCCTATGAAATAGATAACCTAAATTATTTCTGACTCCGGCACAACTGTGATGTCTGCAACAGTTTCAGACTCCTGCAGCAAGGCTAGGACCTCTGCCATGGAGTACCTAAGGCTATGGCTATGGTAAGTACTTGTGTGTCAAGAAAAGTGCACCTCCAACTGCACATCAAAATTTTTTTCCTCAGTGAAACACAAGCTAACAGAGAAAGATCGCTTAGCAGCTAGCAAGAAAATGATGTATGGTAACGTATCAAAATCCAATAGACACATTAACAAAATTAACATGACAGTGGCGCACTGGCGCTATCGCCTACTCTCTCATACAGTGTTGCGATATCCTGTCCACGAGGAAATTTTTTTCCTCATATTTATTTCAAGATTGTTTTGGGGGGGCTTTTAGGCTATTTTTTCAACACTGCTTATAATGTAGGCCTAGGCATATATTTTCCCAAACTATGCAAAAACAAAATTGCGTCAACAGTGCCAGGGTTTAAGCGATTACGGGGCGCTTCCTGGACACGGCCAGCAGAACTGTAGGTTGGCTCGCTTGTTGCACTAGTCACTGGGACGCAGAGGCCTGCTTTGGCCACCATGGAGTTTTACACGATTATTCTTTGTCTCATGGTATGGTAATTAATAAGAGCACGACTAAGTTTATGACCATACATGCTCCAGTAATGATAAGTTACCTATTCGTTTGAGTGATATGTGTATAGAATGGTGTTATAGAAATGTATATCTAAGAAGTGTCTTTACTGCCGATGGCAGCACACACTCTGCTGTTAGAGAACACGTAGCTGATAAACGGAAGCACCTCAACAAGTTGATTTTATTTTTGAATAAGAATCGTGATATGCCTTTCTACTACTACATAATATTTCAGTGCTGACTGCAGAACGATTTATAAGATGAGCTATCATTCAACCTTTAGATCCTTAGTCGAACCGTGGAGGATTAATCCGCGCTCCAGTGAGTGCGTGCATATTGAGAGTAGGAAGAGGGAGAGGTAATTGGCATTCTATCCTGCTTAAGGTAGCGTTACATCGTTTGACAAGAGCATATTATCTAGGCTGTATGTCTCGAGCCCTCAAGTGGCCGATAGCCTATTATGCTTTTTATTCGCAATTTTGTGGGAATTAGATGTCGCCACTGTTTGGCCCAACCCGCCCACATCCGCTAAATGTTATTAAAATATTGACCGACCCGCGGATAAACCCGCGGGACCCACGGGTTCCGGGCCGACCCGCGCATCACTATCGTCCACTGTATTGTGAAGCTTGACTTTGGAAATGAAATATGAATTAGCTTTTCATTATCATTCGAATATAGTCATAGATTTCCCATGTGTGTATGTGAAAATGAAAGTGATAATTGGATTAATGTATTTTCAATTTAATATTGTCTCAAATAACTCATTCATAAGTGAAAAATTATAGTGCTATTGTGGGATTACATTTTCATTTGAATATTTTCCACTATGGGCTTCCGTAAAAACCCACTTCTCAATGTGCACAATATCCGATCCCTCAGACTGCATCGTCTTAAGAACCATCAAGTACCTAAAAATGGATATCATGACATGGGCCAGTCATCACCATTTGCCTATGCACTCACAGATACAAGTTAAAGCTTTCCTATGCAAAGCCAAAAGTGCCGGACATTAACACAGTTCACATATGCCACCAACTTCTCAGGGCTCACTGTCATATGAGCTACTGACATCTGGACGTCGTCTCTTTGAGGGACATCTCTGTGCTTTCACGCGAGACCATGCCAAGCCACATTCTGCAGGGATTACATGGGCATAGTTGCACAAGCAGAGAGTCAAGGTGCCAAATTGGCCCGCCTGCAGTCCTCATGAGTCATTGATTAAGAATGTGTCGTACATTATAAGGCAAAATATACAATAACAAAGGCCCCATACAATTGCAAAATGTAAATTCTGCATACACGCTTGCAATCTCTGGGCTTCTTCTCATTTTAAATGGTGGCAGTGCGAAATTCAGTTGGCTAAATGCCCTGAAAGTCTGGTTGAAAAAATTGTGTGCTTAAATCAGCTTTGACTTAATAGATTCTAAGGACTCTGTTTGGGAAGACTTGTTAATTTTATGAGAGATATCCAGCTGTTAAAGCACTGGCATGCTTGCAAAAAAAAGATAAATAAAATAATAGCACTGCGATCTGTGACTACATGTGGGACATGCAAGCACTGACAGAATTTTTCTGGCCCTCTGCCTACAAATACTCATGATTGTAATGCCCACTATGAATCCATTATCCTTAATATCATCACCTTTGAGACTATTACTGCTGATTTTAGGGTTCAATGTAGTCACGAAACTAGGGACCAAATGCTCATAATTTAACCACCTGTTTCCCGTATATGTACATTACCACAACTCACAACTGCCCGATCTCTTATCAGTTAGCTGATTGAACTTGCCCAGAAACGTGTGCACTCGTATTACTGCCGACCGGCTTGAGCCCCGGAGCCGCGTCTTATCACGTTGCTCGCTTTGCATCTAAACATGCAGAACTGTTATCATGAATGCTTTTTGCTTTGCATCTAAACATAGACAATGGTTTGAGTTCATGTGACATTATGATGGGTCTTGGGTGACATAAGAAGTAACATGCAGGCATTCCATTACTTTCAGTTTGTAAATCTTGTTTCGTTCATTTTCACCGCGATCACATGGTGACAGCCAAATGAACTGATGCTGGTCCTGCTGCGGCAGGACAAAAACCTTGTGAAGATGCTGTCAACCCGTGGGCCACATGTGCAAACAGTGAAGAGGAATTCTCAGGGTGAGAAAATGGGGAAACGCTACATGTGTGTGAGTTATGAGATTCCATTGTGCGTCGAACCGGGCATCCAAACTTACCATACTGTCAGGAATTTATGTACTTTTTTTTTTTTTCATGCCGCCGTCATTGTCACCTCGCAATCTGTCTCTTTGTAAGTAAAAGATGTATATAGCGTAATTGATTGCATCTTTATTGTATACTGCATGAACTCAAGTCAGTGCTTGGATGTTTAAGATGCTAAAGAGGACAGTTCTTGTCACCCATTACTCCAATGACCATCAATGAAAATAATTTGGGCCAGCGCGCACGGGGCCACTCACTGCTGCCCTGTTAAAACATGACTCACATGAGTGATCGTTCACAGACGGATCTGGGACTCAAGCCCAGCGATTGTTCGTGTGTAAACACAGTTCCAAGCGCTAAGTGGTCAATATCTTCTGAGTCTGGACAATTCTTTCTCGGAAATTGGTTCTTTTGATTGAAACCTGGATTAAAGTTAGTGATAACAGTATTTCCTTGTACAATATTGAAATATTAGAACACCGGGAGTTTAACATGAAACCAGAAATTAGTTCATGATTCTTGTGCTTTTGAGGTTCTCACGTACGCAGTTCATTCTCAGCAGGTTCAGTGCCTATTATTCTACTGTCATCCCACATCGATTAACAATTTCATGACAGAATTCTCAGAATTACTAGCCGTGGTACATGAGTGAAAGCCAAGGAGCCTTTTGGGGATGCTCCTTTTATACCTCATGACTCTCATCTGTTTCCAATTAATCTGTTCACCTGTGGAATGTTCCAAACAGGTGTTTTTTGAGCAATACTCAACCTTCCTAGTCTTTTGTTTCCCCTGTCCCAGTTTTTTTGGAACATGTTGCAGACATCACATTAAAATTGAGTGAATATTTCCAAAAAAACTAAAAACTTTATCCATTTGAACATTAAATATTTTGTCTTTGTACTCTCTTCAACGTAAGTTAACAAGGATTTGCTAATCATTGTATTCTGTTTTTATTCACGTTTTACACAACGTCCCAACTTCATTGGAATTGGGGATTGTGAATGTTAGTTAGAACCCTGTAATTCCAAGGTCTCGAGTTCCTGACCAGAGCGAAAAATTCAGCTGGAGACGTAGGCTAATCACCAATAAATATGGATTGAAGCAGAATATTTCATTAGATAAAAATATGTTGCAGATTTTGGAAAGGATTACTTCAATCTTTTTTCAATAGATTTTGACTTTTTGAATTCGGACTTGTATGTACGCATGTATTGGGGGTGCTAGGTGGGCGCTATGGCTGTCCTAGGGGTAGGTACAGCATCACCAAGCCCTTTCCTGGCACCGCCTATACTCTGAAGATGATCATTTATGAGTTTAACAGCCATGCAACTTGCAGAATTTAGCTACAGACACAAACAAGTCTCTAGTGAATGGAGGGACACAAAAACACTTATGGAAACTGTTAGAAACATAAGGTCATGGTCTTGAAATACTTATATATGGCACATTTGCTGGAACCGGTCTCTGTCAGGTGAGGAGAGGTCATTAGAGGAAAGGGTTGGAATGTTCTGAGTCCCCCTAACAGGCACATGTAGCCGCAAAGTTTAAATATTATAACACCCTTTGAAAATGTTCCACCTTTGATTCTATCTTGCAATCAGTGATGTTATATTTCTTTGAAATATATCCTGGGGAGATGTAGTGTATTCTACATGGAGTTCTACAGTAATTGAAGAACAGTTATACAGGTTACAGCAGTCTTTGGCAGTTGGGTTGGCCCCTCGGTGCTACAGGTGCCGTTGCGGCTGCACTGCTGCTCTCCAGTGCTGTTATCAGTCTTCGGGGAATATAGACTGGACTTCCTGCTTCCTTGTTTGACTCTAAATGTAAATGGGGTTCCAGGTTTCCCGTCTGGGTTGTGCTGCCAAATGTTTCTCCCAGCTAATTACTGCATGGCAGTGACAACTGTGTTTTGCTCAGTGATTTCCTGCACATTTAGATCAGCCTTGTTTTAAAGTACCAGGAACACATTTTGTAATATCTAAGGGGTAGTTCCTCCATTTAATGTTCACTTAAAATGATGGTTGTCTTTCCATTCAATGAGAGGTGTTTGGTTGTTGCTTTGGATTCCTTGTTTCTCAATCAGCAATTCTTCCAAAGCTGGTCCGCAGCAATGTCATAATTTTAAAGTTATTTAGAGTTTAAGAAAACATCTGCACTGAAATGGGCTAGCTTGGCTTAACTAAAATTAATTGCTATGAATGAAGAACTCTTTTTTCATCATTGTGCATCAATGGTGCCCAATAATGTGCTAGAGGCCCGAGTATGCAGGCTTTCATTCCAACCAATCACTGCTCCTGCTGAATTCACTGATAAATTCCCTCTTCTCCACCTGAAGGTATGCTAATCTGTGATTAATCTCTGCTCTGTTTATTTTATTTTTCATTTTATTGTCTGTTATCAATTGCCCTTGCTGTTATCATTTCTCTATTCCTTTTCCTTTATTGCTAGTATCCTAGTTCCCGTGCACAGTCTCCATGTGTCTTTTTTATTTTCATTCACAATCCATACTAGCCCTTCCAATTCTGTTTGTTATTTGGTTCAGCTCATTTCCTTATTTGTAACCATGCTCCTAATCGTGGTTCCTTGTCCTCCCCACGCACGATTACTTCCGCCAATTAGGTTATTTTTTCACCCCTGTTTGTCTATTTGTTAACAGGATAACTCAAAAAGTTATGAATGGATTGGCATGAAATTTGGTAGGATGGTAGTTGGTAGTCCAAGGATGAGTTGATTTAATTTTAGAAGTGACCCAGAACAAATTCTGGATTCTTTATCTGGAGGAAGTTGAAATATTCCTGTACAGAATGATTGTTCCTAATGCAATTAACAGATTTTTATTAAATTTCAGCGCGAAATAGAATTTACAATTAGAATCTAATTCCGGTTGTTGATGATCTGGATAATATTTTTGTGGATCCAATACCAGCAAGCAGACAAGTAAACAATATCCCCTGCCAGCTCGCAGGTGGATTAAAGGGCCATAACTCAATAAAAATTGATTTCTCAGAATCACAGTTTGAACATGTCGAATGACTGCGCTATTGGAGACCACACACCATATTGAATTCATGCAGCTTAAGTAGGTGCTGAGAAAATGTGTCCCAATTGACGAGACCCCAGGGTCAAGACAATTTCAGTGATTCAATGGCCATGACTCCATAAAAATCAATTTCTCTTAATTGTGTTTCAAACTCATTCAATGGCAGCACTAATGGATAATAAACACCAAATTTCATCCACCAAGGTTTGAGAAGAGCCGAGAAAATTCGTCTCCATTGGTGCAACCCAGAACCAAGTCCATTTTTTGTGATTCAAGGGCAATCCATGAAAATTGAATTCTCGGAATTGTGGTTTGAACTCGTTCAATGGCAGCACTAGTGGAGACCACACACTAAATTTCATCCATGTAGGTTTATTAGGCGCTGAAAAAATTTAGTCCCCACTGATCCGAACGGACTGACGGATGGACAGACACACGGACGGATGGGCAAAATCCATTCCAATATCCCCCGTTCCACTTTGCGGGATGGGATAATAATATCAACATATGGCGCAGTGCGGATATTTGCTCTTTTGAGTGTCCTTCTAGTTTGAGTTTGTTGCCCTGATTTATTTGTTTTATAAATTCCCTGTCTTTCCATTCACCTCATGAGTTGGTCTCTGTGAATTCATAGTTACTTACAAGCATTCTGTTTCCTGAGAGATATCCCAGTTCTGATGTCCTATTGTGCACGCTTTTGTCGCCTTAGCCTAGCCGTTTGTGTAATAGTATTTCTGTTTATGACTATGGCTTGTTCCAGGTTTATGATTCTGCTTACACCCTGGCTTTGCATTCCAACCATTTGGCTTCCGACCCTATGCCTGTTAATCAACCCTGATTGTGATATTCATCTCTGTTCAGCATCCCCACTGACTGATAGCAAGCCAGACTGAATGACTTCACCTGTTTCTTTAAATAAAGCTTGTGAAACTGATTTTCTGTCTGCAATTGAGTCCTGGGTCCCCTGTCTGTCATAATCAATGAACTCAGCTGGTGTAGTGATCGGTTGGAATGAAAACAAGCATTCTCTTGGCCCTACAGGGCACATGACTGGGCACTGCTTGTTTGCATTATCTGATGGAGTGTCAGCAACATCTGAGTCATCTCCAAAAACCAAACCTCAATTCAAAAATTCTAAATTATTTCCAATTCAGTTTGTTGTTAGAATTTTTAGAAAAAGTTATAGCTATGCAACTTTAGGCAGTAATGGAAACCAAAATTAAATTTGAAATATGTACGCATGGCTTTTGACTGCAACACGGTACAAACAGCCTTTCTCAGAGTCACAATGACCTTTTGATGAATGCCAACTGTGGGGACTGCTCATTGGCTGGCTCTCTCTCTCTCTCTCTCTCTCTCTCTCTCTCTCTCTCTCTCATTTAACTTCGTTCACTTGATGGCAATGCTTTTATTTTTGTCTTATCTGTTTGTGCAACGCTTTGTGCTGAATTGCTTGAAAGGTGCCATATAGATAAGAGTTTATAATTATACATATATATATAATAGAATACAATGATTTGCAGATCTTTTTCTACCTACATTCAATTGAGTAAACTACAAAGACAAGATGGTTAATGTTCAAGCTGTTAAACTTTGTTTTTTTGGAAATATTCATTCATTTTGAATTTGATGCCAGCAACACATTCCAAAAAAACTGGGACAGGGACATATTTACCACTGTTACATCACCAGTCCTTTTAACAACACTCAATAAGCATTTGGGAACTGAGGATACTAATTGAAGCTTTGTATGTGGAATTCTTTCCCATTCTTGATTGATGTACGACTTCAGTTGCTCAACAGTTCGGGGTCGCAATTGTCAAATTCTGCGCTTCATAATGCGCAACACATTTTCAATGGGAGACAGTTCTGGACAGCGGGCAGGCCAGTCCATTATCCACACTCTTTTGCTACGAAGCCCCGCTGTTGTAACATGTAAAGAATGTGGTTTTGCATTGTCTTGCTGAAATAAGCAGGGATGTCCCTGAAAATGACATCGCTTGGATGGCAGCATATGTTGCTCCAAAACCTGTATGTACCTTTCAGCATGAATACTGCCCTCTCACAAGTGAAAGCTACACATGCCGTGGGCACTAACACATCCCCATACCATCATAGATGCTGACTTTTGAACTTTGCGGTGATAACAATCTGGACAGTCCTTTTCCTCTTTAGCCCTGTGGACACAACATCCATGATTTCCAAAAACAGTTTCAAATGTGGACTCGTCCGACCACAGCACATTTTTCCACTTTGTCAGTCTATCTCAGATGAGCTTTGGCCCAGAGAAGCCGGCGGTATTTCTGGGGGTTGTTGATTTATGGCTTTCGCTTTGCATGGTAGAGTGTACTTGCAAATGTTAAGAAAACAAAAGAAATGCTCTTCGATCCCAGGTCTGTTGGTGACCACAGTTCAGTTTTTATGAATGAGGAGAGGGTTGAACAGGTTACAGTACCGAGGAACTTCGGTATTCATTTTGGCTCTCCGTTACAGTGGGCTCATCATCTTGATTATGTTTGCGCAGGCTAAAGGTTCATGGAGTGGATACAACTATTATGTTGTTGTTTTACAGAGCAGCCCTCGAAACCATAATCTGCTATGGCATTACAACGTGGTTTGGTAACCTGACTGTTAAATTTAGATCACAAATCCAAAACCTGATCAAAAGGGCAGGTAAACGGCATGCTGCCTCAATCTTCTCTTCAGGAGATATTTGAGCTGACAGTAATGAAGCAAGGTAAAAAAAAAAAATCACCTCAGACCCGAGTCACATCCTCCACAAGGAGTACGAACTGATGCCTTAGGTACAGGTTACCCAACTGTAAGCTTAATTGGTACAAATTCTCATTTATCCCATTATCAATCAAGCTACTTAATAGCAGGAAATGAATTATATATATATGTGTGTATGTGTGGCACAGTGAGCCTCGACTGTCCAAAATGAATTTCTCCCAAGGGAGACAATAAAGACTCATCTCTGTTATGATTCTGCTCTTTGTGTGTTGTCTCGAGCTTATTTGTGCTTGTGTCTTACTATCGTTTTATTTTTCAGCTTTCAGTTTGGCCATCTGACGATCCACTCCCACTCTGCCTTCAGTGATGTCGCGTGACAGCCTTCAGCATGCCTGTGTCTCGTCGTCCAATCACGTTTCCTCTTTCGGTTTCGGCTGTGGTATTTCATTCAACGGTTCCAGCTGTGTTAAATTCCGGGTCTCGCGAAACTCTGAGTGAATGCATTCTCCGATAGGATAATTACTAACCCATACTAACCAGCACTTATTTAAGGGTGATTGTAAATATTTCGTCATGTAGTATTAACCTTAATTAATTCATTTGCGAATGTGTGCAATTCTGGCTTTTGTACATTCAGCCTGAGCTATCTCTGACTAAATGATTTAAAAGCTGTGCTTCCCTTCGCTTTTCTTGTGGTGCTTTTTACTTGTCACGTTTAAATTAAGGTAATCTAAACTTTCTAGCTTGATTGATGGTCTCAGTGTCTTGCCTCGAGTCATTATTGTTAACCCAGTTCTCATGTAATTATTTATTAATCCCATGTGTTTCTGTTTCCTTCCGAGATTGCATTTCGAGTCCCCGCCTCCTCTTGTGACTATACGTGGCAGAGTTGAAGGAGTGGATGTCAGATGGATCCTCGTATTGACTCAGTCTACTTGGTGATATCTCAGTTCTTTGTGCCTTCCGAGTTTCTCCTTGTATGATTCCCGAGTCTCATAGTTTGCTGCGCCCTTGTCTTGTCTGCCCCATGTATAAGTCTCCCAGTGCGTTCGTCAGTTTAGTTAGGTTCAGTTTTTGTTTTTCTAGTGTAGCCACTCTTAGAGTGAGTATTTCTGTTTCCCCCTGCCTTTGGCAGTGTTGTGATTCTGGTTCTGCTTTGTCTAGTTCTGTCTCATGTGTGTTTTGATTCCTTGCGATGTCTGACTATTCTTTAATATATGTTCTCCCTCCCTTGTGTATTTATTTTGGGAAGAGGGTTCAGATGGCAGACAGGACTTCACGACGGGCTTCGTGAGGGGACTCCGCTTTCTTGCTGCTGCTTGGTCGCCATGCGGGTGTCGTCCTGCAGCAGCTGGGTGTCCGCTGTGCCTTTCGAGCCATCTGCACCAGCTGTGCTTTCCGAGCCATCAGTGCCAGAGGTGCCTTCCGAGCCATCTGCGCCAGCAGTGACTCCCAAGCCATCTGCGCCATTCTGTCACCCGTGCCATCCGAGCCAACTGTGCCATCCGAGTCTTCAGAGCCCGCTGTGCCATCTAGTCATCCGAGCCCGCTATGCAATCCGAACCATCTGCGCCAGTTGTGCATCCCGAGCAATCTGCGCCAGCATTGCCTTCAGTGCCCCTTTCCTTGTTTTGTTCCTGAGTACCCCAGGCTTTTGTTTTTCCCCCGAGTACCTTAGTTTTTCCCTGTTCAGTGCGTGGCACGGTGTTTTGTTTCGGCCTGTGTGCCCTGTTTTTTTCTCCCGAGTCCTGAGTACCTTAGTTTTCCCCGTTCAGTGCTTGGCACAGTGTTTCGTTTCGGCCTGTGTGCCACGTTTTTTCCCTCGAGTTTTTTGATGTTCAATTAAATCTGTTCCCGCAAATGATGTCTCACCCGTCTATCCCCGTTTTCATAACAGGCAGAGTACTTTAGTGTTCCTATCTGTTCAGTGCTTGTGCACGGTGTTTTGTTTCTGGCGCGTCTGCGCGAACTGGGAGGAGTTGCAAAGCCCTGGCTGACACAATGCCCCGGTGGGAGTGATACTGTTGTCCTTTATCTTAAGTCCAGTTATATTAATCTGTTTACAATAATCTAAACCTCTGGGAACGTCATAATATGCTTACATTTTCAATATTCTACTAAGAAATCACTTCTGTACTTATAACACAATTATGGTTCATTCCCTTTTTGAAACTCCTAAATATTGGTCAGAATCCTCTCGGGTAATCGCCCTATTCTTCTCTCTCAGCTAAATTGGTTTATTACATCCTCCAAATGGTGTAAACCCAAATACTAGATTCGACCCCCCCTTCCAGGGTGTTTATGGCCATGCTGCCAGGATCAAAGACGTGGTCTGGCTTAAAGGAAAGAAATACTCTATTCAGGGAGAATCGTATCCGATCTCTCCCCGCGCACGTGAGTGTGTGTGTAGTACCCAATCTATATAGTCTGGGACGAATGTATCCGATCCTTCCCCGTGCATGTTAGTGCGTGAGTAGCCTTTTCCTCCAGGTATGACTATATTCTCCTCTTCTAAATTGCGTGTAACTTGTAATTGGCTTAAAGTTGATTTGTTTGATCTAAGCTTGTGCCTACCTGGTGAATAAATTATTGTTATTCCTTCAAGCTTGCCTGGGCTCAGTGACTCCTAATTCTTTTATTCTTTCTAGCCACATTATGACCGGTACTTAGGGGGCGATTCCTTTCCATTCCAGACTAGCTAGCTGATGTTTATAGGTAGTGATGGTCTTTAAGTTGGATTTCAAATTACGGTCTACCCCTAAAGGGTTTATGTAGTACCGGTCCTGGGGATTCGGCCTTAAGGGCACCCTTTGGCTTATAAGCTGGTGCCTGGCCGATCCCCTTAAGGGCCCTGTGGTGTGCATAAATCTGGGTTCATGAAATGTTTATGCCAAGATGCTACTATCATGGTGATTTCTTCCATCCTCTAGAACTATCACCGAACTAAGATCCGGCGACTGTGCCATTACCCGGTGGCGTCGGTTGGGTAACTGGTATTCACGAAAGAGTCTGGTGGCGGAGCCGCCTCGAGATTTACGTATGTTGTCCCCAAATTATAAATTCTAATTTGGATTCAGATATTTAATGAAGGTAAAACTAAATTTGGTATTCTAAATGTATTATGGAGTCAGATTAATTGTAGCCTTTGCAGTTTTGTGCCCTGTTCTTCGAACGGAGAAAATATATCCATTTTATTGTGATTCACACCAGCCAGGAGGTCACGCGAATTAACGCCAGCCAAAAGACCACGTGGAGCCTTCGGCCCCTGTGATGTCCATCTTTGGTAGTGTTTTCGTTCCGTGCATTGCTGATTTCCAGCGTGTGAAGTGAAGCTTGGGGACTGTACTTTCGTGCTCTAAATGATGATTGTTGCCCACAGCTAACGTGATATCATTCCGTCGTGGAGCGGGTGACGGCTTTTAACCCTTGTGAAAAACAAAAAAACTGCTTGCCAGACTATTTGCTGAATCAAAAACGTTTTGATACGCAGCTTGCTAGCTAATCACTTCCTGCATATGAATTCGCTGTCTTTCACAATTTTTTTTTTTTTACTTTGGCTGTAGGACTGTGTGTAGCCACCCAAATAGATATTACGTCTTCATCAAACTAAAGAATGTTTTTGCCCAACAAAAAGAATAGGTTAGGTAGCCTTTACATTTAAATATACACTGTATGTATATGTATTGAGCTGTACATCCCCCTGTCCCACAGATGCTAGCCGCAAGCGACTAATCTGTTCAGTGAAAACGTATGTAAGCAAGAGCTTGACAGGAAGTAAGAGAAAGCAGAGTCCCTTGAACCACTATGAATCATGGGAGGTTGATCGTTCAGGGAATAAGGTGGATAGCAACAGTAGGAATTGAGTTCAATTTTCCTGACTGGCTGTACGCTTAAAAGTTTTTACACCCAAATGTTTCTCTGGGTATTCAAACATCAGGGTAAGCTGACAAAGTGCTGATTTTATTCGATATTGATGACAGAATTATTTTCTCCAGGAAGATGGAGAGCCAAGGAGCTTCACTGGTGGGATGCAAATACGGTTGGAATACAAACATGCCCTATCATGAAGGAGGCAGTAACGGCGAAGAGAAGCAGCAGGAGAAAGCGGTATTGAGAAGGAATACTCCGTGAATTAAGGGTTTATATGGACCAAAATAGAATTGGCGATTGTTGGAGTAATGAAAATATGACCTAAGACTGTCGCGTTAACAAGGTCATGAAGAAGTTCGTCTGAGGTCAATGAAAGAGAGAAACGTGAACTCAAGAAGGTGAACTGTTGTATTTTCTGTTTACTTAGAAATATAACCAGGTGTTAGTAATTTTTGTTCAATTAGTTAAATCAATGCAGGGTGTGAATCGCTGGGAGGAGGGGTTGATTTACCCCCGTCATCTATACATCTTTGCCACTGATTAATAATTTTGGGGATAAAATGTGTCCACCCTCCTCCCTCCATAGACTTAATGATACTTCACTACTAGACCATATAAAAACAAACTTATTTTAAAGAAATATTGAAGTGATGCGCTTCCATGCTAATACTTGCATAACTCTTGCTTAATTTTTGTTTGACCATTTTCTGTCCTGATAGGGGAAAATCCAGGCAGAGATCATGCAAGAGTTGGCCAGTGAATTCAGTGAGTGGGCGGACATCTACCCTGGTTTGACTCTTCAGGCTGTAGTGGCCCTGGACATCCCTGTCTCCAGTGAGATCTGTGAGCGAGACTTCTCAAAAATGAACGGGGTAGAAGATTTTCAACCATGAAAGAGGGCACAATGTGTAAATTTTCTGTTGTGCTGTCTTTCAAAATGATTATGTAAGTTTTTGTCCATTTCAGGTCAAAAGTGACGCGAGGAACAAGCTTAAAAGGACAGCACCTGGCTGCATGTCTCAGAATTTCAATAAATGGACCATCCCCTCAGAGGCATACTCGCACAGAGAGGCATTAGAAATGTTTTTTCCAAACCAAGAAAAACAAAATGTTCAAACAGGGAATGTCAAATGTAAAATTAGGCTCATTACAAAAGCATATAACACAAAGCAGGGTATTAAAAGGGAAACACTAATATATTTTAAAATAGAACTTTATATTAATATGTAAATAGTTATTTATTGAGAGTTCTTTAAGTTGAAATAAGATATTTAGAGTGATTATTCAATCACCAATAGGAATTTATTTAAATTTGTCAGTAGTTATTTCTTAATTGTTACTTGTGTTAACCTGAGATACTTATTTAGAATGGTTATTAATTGTCAATGAATGGAATATTTGATACATTTTTGCTTGACTGGTTTATTAGTGAACCTGTCTGTCACACGCTTTGCTGCACCACCCACCACCAAAAGTAACTTCTCAACTTGCGAGAAACACTGCTGTACACTTTATCTGTAGGCAAATGAATAGGTTTATTGGACCAAATGGCCTGTTCTCACACTCTAATGGCATGTTATTGCATGTTTTTTATTTTAATTGAATAGTAATTGATGATTGTTCTAGACCATCCTACTGATGTAAGAAGGGAGATGACACACATAGATATTTGGTTTCATGTTAAAAAAAGAAAAAAAAATTGTCCTGTTTAATTTAATTTCATTGTAACAATACGTAATAACGTTATATGCACACTGGTATGAAATGTCCCTTTAGAGTTTGGCATTTTTGTTCAGGCTAATTTCTAATGCTTTTGATTCCTTTAAAGCAATTATATCCATAATCTGGCATAGGACACTGAACCCATCTGAATAATACAATACCTTTCCTTTTTTGGATTGTATTGGATTTGAAAGATAAATTCATGAGAGAGATAATGGAAGACAGATGTGGAAGAAGGTTCTTATACCTCGAGATATTGAGGAGATGGAGGTGCGTATACACAGCTGTTCATGGTGTAGGTTCGACAGTTTAGCTCATGGCTCCTCGTGGAAACTGATACCTCTATAGGGCTGTATACTCCCCGTTTCACACCTTCCTGTCTGCTGGGAGAAGACAAGACACCAGTGTATTACCAGACTCAAAGCCACATGTTATGTACTGCGTAATATAAATTTGGGGTGGGGGGGGAATAAAACACTCATTCTGAATGAAACCAAGAGGGCAATGTCCCTAACATTTAACCATTGAATTCTGTTTCAGTCACCACCCATCCCTTCTAAGCTAACAGAGTGGAGAGGTCTGGGGGAATACAGATATAAATCATTTCTCCGAAGAAAGGCTTCCTTGCCTGTCCAGGGATTCAAGGTCATCCATGTCCATCTTCCACACTACTCCCCACACTTCGTCCCCAGGACTATGTTCAATTGTGGCTACACCTCCATGCCAACTCTTACTAGGCAATCCTTGGTGGTTTCCAAACAGAAGTTTGTAGTCCTAAAAAGAAAATGGTAAAGTGGACAAATACGCCTTAGTTGGCCTCAGACTCTACAGCAGTGGACCCTCTAGAGCAATGTGTATAATGGAGGCAAGCACTGAGCATTGTGCCCAGATTGTATGTAAAGGATTTTTTTATCCAATGTACAGTAGTGTGACAAAGTATTTGCCCCCTTCCTGATTTATTTTTTTGCATACGTGTCACACTTAAATGTTTCAGATCAAACAAATTTTTACATTAGACAAAGATAACCCAGGTAAATACACAATGCAGTTCTTAAATGGTGATTTCATTTATCAAGGGAAAAAGGGCCAGGTAGTTTTGGATAGCTTATGTGAAAAAGTTTTCTTTCATAAAAAGAACATCAAACCAACAGTCAAACATTGTGGTGGTAGTGTGATGGCCTTGGGCTGTATTGCTGCTTCAGGACCTGGACAACTTGTCGTCATTAATGGAACCATGAATTCTGCTCTCTACCAGAAAATCCTGAAGTCCTGAAGGAGAATGATCGACCATCAGTTCGTGGCCTCAAGCTCAAGCACACTTGGGTCATGCGGCAGTACAATTCAAGTACACCAGCAAGTCCACCTCTGAATGGCTTATAAATGGCTTATAAAAGTTTTGCGATAATTACGCTTTCCGCATCTGCATTGTTCCCTTGTGTCATTCACTATGTCCTCTCTTGACCTACTTATGTTCTACTTTTTTAATGTTTTCTCCCCCCCCCTTCTTCTGTCGATGAGGCTGTGGACAAAGGTTTACACGTTAAAGGAGAATTCTGGCAGGGAATGGACTTGGGGTGTATTGAAACATTTCGAAATAAATGCCTTTTCAGCCGAAGCTTCCCACAGGCTAACAATGGTAGTGAATTGGATATAGCGTTGTCATGCAAAGAAATCACCATTTTTTCCATCATTAACAAGGCTCAAAGTAGCTCCACACTTCATTGGTAGAATTCCGACAGCCTTGGCATTGCACTGAGAACTTTTTTAATAAACTACCTGAGCATTTTCAAAGTGTGTTTATGCAAACAGTACTTTGAGGTAGTTTCCAGTTGCCTCCATCTTGAAAGTCACGATTAGTCGATTGACTTGAGTACTTCTGTCATTTCTACAGTAGTTTACAAAGTTAATCAGAGTATCTAGGAACATTTAATTAGTAATTTATCACTTCCTGATTCCCTAGGGTATAAATATGACGTGACACAGAGGCCATTTCTCTTATCCACTCTTCAACATGGGAAAGACAAAGGAACACACCATTCAAGTAAGGCAGATGTGTGTCGACCTACACAAGTCAGGCAATGGCTACAAGAAAATAGCCACTCACCTGTACCTGCCCATATCTACTGTCAGAGGAATCATTAAGAAGTTTAAAACAACTGGAACAGTGGTAAACAAGCCTGGACGAGGACGCAAGGTTATTTTGCCACCACGCACAGTGAGGAGGATGGTAAGAGAAATAAAAAGTTTTCCAAAGCTCAATGTTAAAGAATTGGAACAAATGGTAGCATCTTGGGGTCACAAAGTCTCCAAAACAACCATCAGGCGCTATCAACATGCCAACAACCTGTTTGGGAGTCATGCACGGAAAAAACCTTTTCTCACTCACAATCAAAAACGCAAACGTCTGGAGTTCGCTAAGCGGTACTGGGACTTCAACTGGGACCGTGTGCTTTGGTCAAATGAGACCAAGATAGAGAGAGTGTGTGTTGTCATAAAGCTAAAAGTGGGTCCGGCAGGACACAAAAGATGGGCATGTAGAAAAGCTCCTCATGTCCACTGTGAAGTATGGGGGAGGATCGATGATGCTGTGGGCCTGTTTCTCTTCCAGAGGCCCTGGGAACCTTGTTAAGGTGCATGGCATCATGAACGCTTTGAAATACCAGGGCATTTTAAATCAGAATCTGGTGGCCTCTGCCCGAAAGCTGAAGATGGGTCATCTCTTGGTCTTTCAGCAAGATAATGACCCTAAACCTGCAGCTAAATGTACACAGAAATGGTTCAGACAAAATTAAGCTCCTCCCATGGCCATCTCAGTCTCCAGACCTTCCATTGAAAACCTGTGGAGTGAGCTGAAGAGGAGAGTGCAGAAGAGAGGACCCAGGTTGCTGGATGATTTAGAGGGATTGTGCAAAGAGGAATGGTCAAAGATCCCTCTTTTTGTATTCTTCCATCTTGTGAAACATTATAGGAGAAGATTAGGTGCTGTTTTGTTGGCAAAAGGGGATTGTACAAAGTATAAACATCAGGGGTGCTATTAATTGTGGCACACATGATTTGATGCAAAAGAATTATTTCTTAATGTGGGATTTTTTTCCCCACTGAATAAATGCACTTGAATTAACAATTGGATTTTGCTTTTTTTCATTATGGTCCTATATTATTTAGAGAAGAAAAACTGAATTTATTAGGAGCTAAAGAACATATCTTAACCGGGGGTGCCAATAATTATGGAGGGCAGTCTATACTGAACTCTGAGGTTTTCGGAATAATTTGTGCGAAGTTAACATTCGCGTGCTTATAACAGAACAATAGATCAGTGTCGTGACAAATTAAAGAAAATGTGCCAAAGTCTTGCTGCTTAAGTTATGAGGCAGAGAAATCTACCCTGTTGTGAGGCATGGATAACATAATCAGCCAAATAGCTACACAGTGCAAAATTATATACAAGGTTCTTTTCCTTCTTAATTACCATTCACGTGTGTTTTTCGAATAGAAATTAAATGATGTAATTGGTCATACGTGCACAGAATTCGTTTCAAGACTATAAAGGGTCGTGTAGTAATCAGCGACAAACAAGAAGAAA
The DNA here is from genome assembly GCA_029721435.1 of Gymnothorax reevesii. Lineage (NCBI taxonomy): Eukaryota > Metazoa > Chordata > Actinopteri > Anguilliformes > Muraenidae > Gymnothorax > Gymnothorax reevesii. The sequence continues at coordinate 32,683,402 of CM056573.1, forward strand.
TGAGCGATTGCACGGTGCAAGATGTGGTAAATTTATTGATTGAGTCCCAGCGGTGGAAGATCAAGAGGTCCTTGCCAGAGCAGCAGCAGCCACGACGGCTTAGGTTTTTATGCTCGGCCAGATATGTGGCGATGTAAACACAGGCGGCGCCGACCACTTTACTCAAATTTTAGCAGACATCTTGCTACTGTACGCGCCACCTAAGAGTAGTATGTAACACTGAGACAACGTCAATAGAATAATATCATAAAGCCAACTTTGTGTAAGTTCCAAACTTAATGTTAGGCACAAAGCAAGCTTAAGCACGCAAATTATTACTCAGAGGTCCAGATGTGAATAAATAAACCCCACAATGACACAAACGGCTGGGTGTTGAACACACTAGCGCACGGAAACTGAGCGCTCGCATGCCTACGCTGCGCATGCCCCAGTATTGTCAACAGTGTCATGGCTGCCACCTTTATAAGCTAGAAGTACGTATAGCCGCTGTGTAAAAAGAAAGCATAAATTGTCTTTACTGGAAGTACAGTCGACGTTTTTCCACACCCAAATACTTCACTTGGTATCTAAACATTAAGGTATGCCAAAAAAGTTGTGTATGGTACTCTAACCTTTGTCTAATACTAAAATATGTTTGATGATCTGAAACATTTAAGTATGAAAAATATGCAAAAAAAAAAAAGAATTCAGGAAGGGTGCAAATACTTTTTCACAGCACTGCACAACCGAATACATGAAGGTACAGTCTCAGTACAGCTAGGTGTCATCCTGGAACATGTATACCACATTTCAAGAATAAAAAGTCTTCTGCAATCGTTCTAAGATTCCAAATACCATACCTTGAGCCTGGCCACACTGTACACAGTGGCAGAAGGGTTCTTAAGCTGCAGTCTCTCTTTCAGCAGATTGCTCCCATATGCAAAGTACAAGAAGGTATGCTTGTCCATGCCAGCGGCAGCCTCTAAGAAAGGATGGATAAGTGGCAGCAAAATTATGAAGAAGAGGGGGATGGCAACAGTCAGCTGCACGCAAAAGCAATGGTGCATCCTCATTTGTGCATGAAGCACGAGTTTCGCTGTGAAAGAGATCTGCTAAGCTTTTATACCAAACCTCCCCTGCACACCATTCTCATGCTAATCCACTGTCCCCTGTACTGGCCATTCACAGCAGAACCTTTTCTGTACTGCAGTATGCCATCAGAACACAGACAGGCATGTGATAATTCACCCCTAAGGGGAATCCATCAACACCATGATTCACTCATACAGAAATCTATTTATTGTAGTAGGATTTTTTTTATATATAAACAGGGAAGTGATGCAAACTTATTTGCTGTTTATATTTTTAATGGAGTTATACACAAACATATCAGCTATAGTAGCCAAGCTTAACTTCTAATTTCTTTGCAAAAAATTTGAGAACGGATAAATACTATCTAAAAGATTCCAGAACGATAGCTACGCAGATCACAGATTAAGGAAAACTGGCTGATTTATTAACTGAAAATTTACTCAAACGCACTGCTGAGGAGAATTTGTCAGAAGGCCGTCTGAAATCAGGCTGAATCACAGGGGGGTCTGGTAATGCGTTGTCAAAGAGACTGGTCTGAGCTCAGTAACCAGCTAAATTAACACTTACGAACAGGGTTTAGGAGAGACTGGACAAAGCCATTTGCCAGGACCATAATCACTCGGAAGAGGTTTTGTATTTATTACTGACTTGTCTTTCTAAGTTGTAACACAGAAGACAACAAACCAGGAATGTGAATACACAAGACGGGGGAAAGGGAGAAGCGAAGCACGAGGAAATAATTAAATAGTGAAAACTAAATGGGGAAAACTGCCAGGGAAACTGACGAGAAACTGGCTGGACTAAAGGGGGAAACAATTGAGGAAAGACTCAGGATGTGATTACTACTTAAACCACACAGGACTTGCTATTTTCTGAGCACCTTCATGTGTAGATAAGGATCAGCACACTTTGCGTTGCTTTAGATGCAGTGGCCATAACGTACACCTGCAGTAACTGACCAAGTGTGAGGAGCTGTAGTGTTATTGACCAATATAATAGCGGATTATGCCACCCTAGGAATTTCACCCATAGAATTAATGCCAAACAACCTTAAAAGGCACTCAGGTTCATTACACTAACCAGTCAGATTCCATTCAAATACATTTATTTGGAGAACAGTTCAGAGATAAAAACAGAACGAGACCAATAGCTCCACACAAGGAAAAAGAAGAGGGGGGGGACAGAAGCTGAGGCTTACCCAAGGCGGACCATTCAGGAGGGAGAGAGGCACACCCCCCCAAAAAAGTAAACACCCTAAAAGTATTTGCACAGTACTTACGTGAAGAATCCATCCTGTGAAGCTTGAAATACGCACATAAGGGAGGGAATGCCACCACCCGAAATCCGCTGCCACCGACTGCAGCCCTCAGCCTCTGACACAAGGGCAGGGTGTCCGCAGAGTCTTGAAAAGTATTAAAAGTTGATAAATCAATTTTAGAAAAATTAAGACCCTTAATAAAAGTATTTATTTCAAAAGTATTAAAAAGTCTTATCACAAAATTATGAGCTCTTAAATGTTGTAGGTATTTCCCCAAAACAGACTGTTCAAAAACATTAAAATGTGCGTGAATTAATTCATTTTTATTAAATTACAAAGATGAACCAGAAACATTAATGACAGTATCACATGACGCCTACAGCACGTAAGGTACAATAGATCCACGGTAAAGCTATGTTTCCATTAATACGGCTGAAATCCGGCTGCGGGGCAGACATGGCACATCGCATGCGTCCTCAGTGTTTCTATATAAACAACTGAACTACTAGTCTGGTAGGGACGTGGGGGTCCCATGTACCCGAAAGATATTTTTATAATCTAGCTTTTAATAATCCTTAAGGTGTCTAGTATATGATTTTTGATGTCAACAGCGCAAATTTTTGTCCCATGTATGTTTTTTTGGGCCATCTTTTATGGCCCTCCCAGATTTTTGACAGTGAAAAGTAAAAACTTGAAATCTACATAGCTCCTGAAGCATACATCACACAACTGACCCCATTTTCTTTTTGTCTTGATGTGAGGAATTCATAGAGATGGAACTTGCCATGATTGGGTCATGTATTGTACATAAAATAATAATAAATAAACCCCAAAAAATGTTAAAATTCGGCAAAATTATCACAAAAACACCACCCCCATGTACCACATTGAAAATTTTAAATTAACAAGTGCATATTTACAATCCCCACGATGTCTAGTGAACAAATATTGAAGATCAAAACTTGAAATATTGTCCCATGTATGTTCATTTTGGCTATATTGGTTGCCACCCTGGAAGTATGAGGAATATGAAGACAAGGTGCGAGCCGGCCACCTCGGCAAGACCGCCACATTCTAGCTCAGTGAAATAGATCATACCAGTCTGATCCTGATGTTGCAGTACCCTATGAAGACAACTTGGCCCTATTCCACAAGTGCCACGGGGACATGGCAGCGCTATTGTTTGCTTATGATGGGCCAAAACTAATCATGGTAATTCACACTTCAGACAACAATTACATAGGACATGCATCATCTAATACAGGTGTTCCCCAACCCACTCCTGGAGGCCCACCTGTCCTGCATGCTTTAGATTTCTCCCTGCTTCTGCACAGGTGATTCAAATGATCAGCTTGTTTATCACCCTCCTAATGTTGGAAATCGGTGTTTTGTATGTTTTTTTTAGTATGTTTTATTTGTTTTAGTTGCTATTTATTTATTTATCATATTTATTCTTTTAGAGTATGTATGTTTCTGTAAGATTGCGCTGTCTTTGGTCTTCAGTGTTTTCCTCTCGTTTCTGTCTCGTGGCATCTTGTCTTTTTCATCACTCTCTCTTCCCTGTAATTTCGGTTAGGTGTTTCCACTTCCTTCTCTCTCGCTTTTCTCATTGACCATCCACACCTGAAAGTAGTTTAGTGAAGCATGCGTGTTTAGTTAGATTAGAGTGAGAACTCCACCCTTTTCCTCTCTCTCTCCTATCACTGTCCTTGCTTTTCTAGCTCCACCTCTCTCTACAGCTGTCCTGTGATTAGCTGGGATTCCACTTAATTAGTTTGTGTGTTTAAAAGGCCCACTTTTTCCTCTGCTTCTTGTCGACTCGTTTCTTCCCATAGCTCGTCTTGGTCAAGTCTCGTTTCTGCGCTTTTCTGGTTTCAATTGTTGATTGCTCGTTTCTTGTGAAATCTCCCGAAAGTCTCGTTATTGTTTGTATTACGTTGCGTGATTGCTGGTTGATTGATTGGTACTTCGTTCTCCCTTATTCCCATTTTGTAACCATCTGTTTAGTCTCTCCTGTGTTCTCCCTTATCCCATCCAACTCCCTTTTTCCTTCCCCTTCCATTCCCTTAGCTAAACCCCTTTGTTACTGTCTATGTGCGGACTGATTCCCTGGTTTCTAGATTACTTTGCCTGTCCTCTGACTTCAATTCTGCCTATTCTGCATTACTCTGTTTGCCTGGCTATTGAGTAATTTCTGTCCCTGACCATGAGCTTTGTTAATCCTAATAAACGCCCTGCCGATGCTGAACTGCACTTGGAGTCTAAGCCCGTTCCTTTCACCTAAAGCTGATTCAAATGATCAGGCTGTCATCAGTCACCTGTGCTAGAGCAGGGAGAGATCTAAAACAAACAGGACAGGTGGGCCTCCAGGAGAGGGTTGGGGAACACTGATCTAATAGATAGTTAATCATTTAAGTACACATAGATGATTGCATTCTCAGTAATATTCTACTCCTCTACAGGTACTTTGTGTGGCTGGAGGTGTTCCTGACAAATATTGATTTGTCTCATCCCGGTACTAAGGAGCTGTTACAGAAAGGTGGCATTACAGTGGCAAGGTCTCTCGTCCCTGGTTCACTCTGCGCAGTGGACAAGACAATGGAGGAGACTTCCATGAAATTCACCAAGTCAGCAGGTGGACTGCTTATGATGAACTTTTACTACTACTGATTCTATGGTTAAAGCAACATTTTAAAATTGCAAAAAAAAAATTACCATTACTAAATATAATTGCAATATTATCTTTTCAGGTGTGTTCACAGGTCTCTTCTCCATGTATGGTGCCTACCAGCGATGGTGTCGCACTACGTCAACCTGGGCTCAGTACTTCGAGAACATGCTGGAGATATGTGACCAAACCAATGACCCTGACAGCCCGAAGGCTGGAAAACATCGAGAGCTGAAATCAAGAAATCAGGAGGCAGTTTAGCGTACTCTCTGCTATTCAAAACTTCACCAATCCTTTCTCTGTGGTTGACAAAGAACACCCCGACAAACTCGCATCTGGCATCCCTGCTTCCCCGGACATGGAGTTCGATGTCCTACGTGCTGAGGCAGCTGGTAAGGAGTCCAAGGAAGCTTTCATCCGAGACCGCTTTGTGAGTGGCTCCTCTGAGGAGCTGTTCTTTGAGCCCATCAAGAAGCTGAAGTTGAAGACTATGGATGCCTCAAACAAGACGGTCAAGCTCACAGCCTCCCAGGGAAAGGCAAGACCCAATACTTTTAATGCAAATAATATTATTGTTGCCATATTTGACATGCAGGACAAACTGAGGTAAATATTATGGTTCATTTGTTAATCTTTGCAGGTAGTGCAGTACCGTGAGCAAAGTGACTTCTCCTTCATGCTGCTTATCAAGTCACAGAACCTGGATGAACCTCTAAACCTTGATGAGCTGATGCGGTAGTCACTCTTCCCAGTTCCTCCCAGCCAAGGCACAACTGATGGGCTTGTCAATGAGGCCAACAAGGCTCCAGTGCTTCACTACTTGATGGAAGATGCTCCTGAAGAAGTGCCTTACCCAAAGGAAGCTTTCTACATCCAGGATGGCAACGCACTTTTCCATGCCTCGATGAGCCTCCCACCAAAATTTGAGGGAATCTGTCTCCAGGCTCTTGACCATATGGTGGCCAAGAAGCATTTTCCTACCATGCTGACTCCGTGAAGGCTCAGGAGAAATTGCGTCGTGGCGTGTCCCAGTGGTACATCATGGGTGGTCCAACAAGGAAGCCAAGTGACTTCAAACTCTTCCTGGCAAATTAAGAGAACAAGACAACTGTGTAATCCGCTTCTAGAGTTGTGGGGCAGCGAAGCATCTGCATCACGGCTGGAGAAATGCAGAACAGCAGTGGTCTTTGTGGAAGGCAAAGCATATCAGCTGGAGTCATCTGTAGGCAAAGCGAGTATAATTCACCTGTGAGCCGTTCTCACTACATTTCTTTTAATTCAACACTTTCAAGGGCAATTGAACTCACTCAGACATGAGAAACTGATCAAATAGTGCCATGCTGTATAGAATTATTTTACAAAATAACTTGTTTCAGGTGACCACCTGTGAGATCCCTGAGCTGGAGTCAACCCAAGAGGAGACAGACACCCGAGTGGTTCTCTACCTGCGGTATGCAGCCAAGCTGGAGCACAAGACAGCTGTGGTGAGGACGCCAGACACTGATCTTCATCCTCCTGCACCATGCACAATCAATCCTGCTGACTACCTACATCGATATCGGAACCAGAAAGCCTCGCCAGATTATAAATGTGAGCGAACTGGCAGAATCCAAGGGGGCAAAGTACTGCACAACAGTCCTGGGCCTGTACGTCTTCAAAGGTGAAGATGTAACCAGTACCATTTAGGGCAAAGGGAAGGTTGGGCCTCTGAAAAAGCTACAGAGCAATCCAAAGTACCATGCTGCCTTTTGGGTGAGTGTTTTCATTTAGATAAAGTTGCATTTCATGGCAATCAATTGCTGAACATAGGTATTGATACAGTATAACTTTGATACAATAATTATTTATCTCCCCAGAAAACTTGGTGATCAGTGGTCCATGGAGCCTGATGTGTTGGAGATTGAGGCATTCACGTGTCTCATGTATGGCCAGGCCAGAGAGAAATCTGTAAATGCTGTACGCAGCAGCATGCTGAAGAGGATGATCGGAGAGGATGAGACACTCACCACCAAATCTAAGGTGGATCTTTCTCAACTCCCACCCTGCAGAGACAACCTGGTCCCATATCAACCGTGTGAACCACCGTCTGGCCATCTACAAAAGAGCAGCCACACAGACATTCTGGTGCCCCAAGCCCTATGATCCTGACCAAGACTGAAGACTGAAGAGGGTACCATGGAAACAGTGTGGTCTTCCAGCCCTATCCTCCCCCCTTCACTCATTGACTTGCTGGAGAAAACGGTTGAGCAGATCGAGAATCCAGGATGGCCATAAAAGATGGCCCAAAAAAAAAAAATCATACATGGGACAAAAATTTGTGCTGTTAACATCAAATCATTTACTAGACACCTTAAAGATTACAAAAACCTAGGTTAGAAAAAAATTATATCTTTCGGGTGCGTGGGACCCCCCACCTCCCTACCAGACTATAGGCTATTCATACGTTTTCGTCCTCATGGCAGGACCCAACACAGCACTACTTCAACAGCACCTCATGGTGGACAAAGAGCTCATTATAATAATTGCAAGCAACAGAAGAAACGAACGAAAAGAAAGCACTGTTAAAGATGATAAAGATGGCTGGAATTATGTTCTGTTGAATAATAAAGTCTGACATTCTGAAGTTTCTGCTTCATCCCCTGAATTGCAAGAATTAGATGAAATTATGTTGAAACTCCACACAAATGTCATATGAGAACCACTACTCTTATCTTGTGCCAAACTTAAGCGTGTCATACACAGGAACACTTCTGATATATAGAAATCACAAATGTATCGTGGCATTACAAGGCTCAGATCATAATTTAAAGCAGTAGTATGCTTTTAATTCAGTGAAAATGGTAAGTACATGTCTTGCTGCAGAAACCTCAGCTCTGCTTTGAAGATGGTAATAAATACATTTTGCTTCAAAGGAAATCATTTGGAAACAAAATAAAGTGGGGAAACCCCTTAGGCCTAAGGAAGTCCTCATGCGATTCGTGCGCGCCGGAGCTGGAATCGCTCCCTGGTTCAATCGGAAAAAAAACGCGCGTACGGGAGTGAAAATTGCGTGGATGGAAACATTTCATATAAAGACAATGACGTGATTTTTGACGTACCCGTGCCTGCACCGGCACCTGACTTCAGCTGTATTAATGGAAACATAGCTTACGGCAAGGTTGGAATGGCAGGCAACGTCAAAATGGCTTCACATAACATAGCCTTTATTTTCAACAAAATGGGAAAGTGTAAATTTGCGGAGTCATGGCTGAATATAGGCTACCGGACTTCAAACCATGGCTGAAGCCAGTCGCCGATAACACAAAGGAGGCATATTGCATAGTATAAAAGATAAGCGTTGCAACGATGGGGATAAATGCGGTTAAATCTCACATGCATGGCGCCAACCACAAGGACGCCTAGAGAAGCAGCTTTCCACTGCAGGTTTCTATGCTACTGCTGACGCTGTAACCCTTGAAGCACAACTACCCTAATGAAGCTGGTGCCAATTTTTTTTATACAGGAGCATCTCAAAAAATTAGAATATCACTGAGAAGTTCATTTATTTCAGTAATTCAATTCAAAAAGGGAAACCGATGTATTAGTTTGATGCCTTACACGCAGAGTAGGCATTTCAAGCATTTTTTTTTTTTCATTTTGATGATTATGGCTTACAGCTGTTGAAAACCCAAAATGCAGTGTCTCAGAAAATGACAATTTCGTGAAAAAGTCTAATATTAAAGACTCCCGGTGTCCCACTCTAATCAGCTAATTCACTAAATACTCCTGCAAAGGTTTCCTGAGCCTTTAAGTGGTCTCTCTGTCTGGTTCAGTAGGCTGAAATAAGAGAACATTTACATGATATTCAAATTTTTTGAGATGCACCTGTAGAGTGGAGCATGTTGTGACCAAACCTCTTTGAGAACACTTTTCTTGTGTGCGCAGTAGGGCTGGGTATTGCCCACAACCTTTCATATCATGAAAATCAGAATGTCGCACATTTTGTTAGTTTTCATTGCACTAGAGTAAGGACTGAATGTATTTATTACAAATACAGATAATCTCTTTGTTCAAGATAGTTGTAGATTGTTTTGAGTTACCGTGTTAGTGAATTGCACGCTCATTTACTTTGTTTGCATGGCAGTGTGCTATGCTGCATGTGGCACTACGGGCCTGGGGAAGTACTATCTTGTTTCGCTGTGCAATGATAATGTACAATAATCAGTTATAAATTTATGGCCACCGGCTGAATATTGCGTCGGTCCCCCTTTTGTTGCCAAAACAGCCCTGGCATGTCAAGGCATGGACTCCATAACCCCATCACCGGTTCACCACTGTTCCTTCCTTTGACTACTTGGATAGAAAAATGCCAACTTCGCAAAATGTCATATTTATAAATAAATAAATGATGTGTTTGGCAAGTGTACCATACACAACATCCACTTTTTTGGGTTCTTTTTTTTTTGGCCAGAATAATTTTAAAAGGGGGCAAAAATATTTTTGGGAGGTTTTTATGAATGAGAAGGGAGTTTAGAATGATGGGGGGGAAAAAATTTAAATGGAAGGGTAAAAAAAATAATAAAATTTGTGGTAATTCCACTTTCCACATCTGTATTGTTCCCTTGTGTCATTTACCCTATGTCCTATTCCCTTGAACTACTTATGTTCTTTTTTTTTTAATTGCTGCACAGAATTCTTTTCAAGACTATAAAGGGTTGTGTAGTAATCTGCGACAAACAAGAAAAATGAGTGATTGCACGGTGTGAAACGTCTGGAATTTGTTGATTGATTGCCAGCGGTGGCAGATCAAGAGGTCCTTTCCAGAGCAGCAGCTGCAGCCGCAGCGGCTTAGGTTTTTATCTGGCCGAGTATATATACTCAGCAACAAAAGTTTCTGTGACACCATTTATGTGTATGTTATAAATGACACGCAAAGATCTCAATGCAATCAATATGTTTATTTAACAGGAGAAACACTGACTTTTCAGTGCCAACGTCACTCAAAACGAAAAATGTCATTTTCATGCGTCATGAAGCACTTGTCTGACGTCTAACCAATTGTGACCTTCACACTTCAATACCGGGTGTGACTTCCTCGTGCCATGATGCAAGCAACGCATCTCCTGCGCATGGACCGAATCAGATGTGCCAAAAATTGCTGTGGGATGTCATTCCAAATCTGACGTAGACGTTGTCGCAATTCCTGGAGTGTAGCTGGTGGGTTATCCAACCGCCGCAAACGTCGATCCATCTCGTCCCAAAGATGCTCGATTGGGGACATGTCTGGGGATCTGGCTGGCCATGGCAGGACATTGACATGTTGTTGCATCAGATACTGCTGTACAATCCTTGCAACGTGTGGTCTGGCGTTATCATGTTGCAGCGTTATTCCGGGACCATGTTGCATCAAAAACGGTACCACCAATGGCCGTAGCACTTCATCGCGATATCTTTGACCTGTCAGATTTCCATCAATAACAAGCAAATCTGTTCTGTTTCTAGCCGTGATCCCTCCCCAAATCATGACACTACCACCTCCAAAACGATCAAATTCCTGAACACAGTTGTTGGCATAACGTTCTCCACGTCGACGGTATACACGTAAACGACCATCACATCGGTTAAGCATGAATCTTGATTCATCAGTGAAGAGTAGAAGATCCCACTGACGTTGGATCCACCGTCGATGTTGTTGTGCCCACTGTAGACGCAGTCGTCGGTGTTGTACTGTGAGTATTGGACGTCTTGCTGGCTGACGTGGGACAATGCCAAAATGACGGAGACGGCGACGGATTGTCTGTGCAGACAGTCGCCTCAAACCAGGTATCGTTCTTGCAGTTATGGTTGCAGGTTGGAATCGATTTCGGAGATGGGTTGTTCGAATCCAGTTGTCCTGTCTGGGAGTGGTTACTCGTGGACGGCCGCTGCGAGGATGATCTCTGACATGTCTTGTCTGCTGATGACGCTGCCATAAGTTCCAAATGGTGTTTCGGTGGACATTCAAGCGATGAGCAACTTCCCTCTGCGAGGTTCCGGATTCAATCATCCCAATGGCCCTCCACCGATCATTTTCAGACAGTCTTGGCATTTAGAGGGTAGAGTTCCTGATCCGAAATGGCTGTGTTTTCGATAAGTGATGCTTCCGTCGTTCATCAGGCACAATGTGAACATTCCAAAAATTCTCCTCTTTTATTGCCATCCTCAAGCATGATTTACGCACATTTTCACGTGCAAAGTCATTTTCTCACATTTTCATGATTTCCATTTCAATGTTGTGTTTACGTGTACTGTTTCAGTCTGATATCACCATGTATGACAATTTCATAATTGCGTTATGAAAAATAATTAACAATATTGGTGTCACAGAAACTTTTGTTGCTGAGTAGATGTGGCGACGTAAACACAGACGGCTTCGACCACTTGACTCAAATTTTAGCAGATGACATGATCCTGCCACTGTACACGCTGCCACCTAAGAGTAGTACGCAACACCGAGATGGCGTCAATAGAATAATATCATAAAGCCAACTTAAGTTCCAAACTTAATGTTGTTAGGCGCAAAGCAAGTTTAAGCATGCAAATTATTACTCAAACAGAGAGTCCAGATGCGAATAAATAAAGCCCCACAATGACACAAACGGCTGGGTGTCAAACACTCTAGCGCACGGAAAGTGAGCGCAGCGCATGTACCTACGCGATATCGCGAACTATGCATACGCTGCGCAAAGTTGTATGCCCCAGTACTGTCAACAGTGTCATGGCTGCCACCTTTAGTAGCACGTATAGCCGCTTAAGAAATTAAAGTGTAAATTATCTTAACTGGATGTAGGGTTGACGTTTTTCCACACCTGAATACTTCACTTGGTATCTAAACATTGAGGTAAGCCAAAACAGATGAGATTTTTTTTTCGATTTTGCTGGAGGTTGTGTATGGTACTCTTACCCAAAGGGGCGATGAGGTCTTGGAAAAAAAAACATATATTGACAAGGTCTTATATGGTGTTGAAATTAACCAGAAGATATATCCTGTATATACCCTGCAACGGGGAATAAAGTTAGTGAGGCCAAACTCAAAAATGATTGTTGTTGCCCTATTGCCAAAACACACTGGTTGTCAGCAGCTGTAAAAGGGCTTCCTGCCAGTGATAACATAAGAAAACCAAAATAAATTGCAGTAGGCCAAATGTTGAAAAGACTGGTTCTCCGCAGCTACAAACGGCCGTCTGCCAATACTAAAGAGCAATACAAATACACACAACCCACAGTGGGCCAACAGATTAAACCATTGCTTGACAGCTGTATACAGATAGTTTCCTACCAGGGGGGGTATGTAACAGAAATAAAAAGATGCACAAGAAAAATACCAATATACACAAACCACTGGGGGCCAACAGATAGAACCATCGGTTATCAGCAGCTGGATGGCCTTCTATCAGTGGTATAAAACAAATAAAGAATAAGTAAATAAGTAAATGAACAATGCACAAATAATAACATACACACACACACACACACACACACATTCACTTCTACTACACAAAGCCCCGACTGAGAGCAATTGCAATTTACAAACTATTAAAAAAAGAAAAAAAAAAACGATTATAGGCACAGTAAGTCAGCTATAAGCAGGGCCACCTCACTTAAAACCGAATAAAAGCACGCATCGACGCAAATTCACGTGCAACCCAAGTAGGCCTATAGATGCAGATATTAAATCAGAGGCAAAGCAGCAACGTGTTCCTGCAGCGCAAACAGAATAGCGTTCCAGTTCCTAATTGAGCGTCAGACACCAATCCCACTTTAATCTATAATACAAAAAAGGTACAATTAAAATCATAAATGGAAACAAAACTAATGCCATGATAGGCTACGTACCAATCCAATGGCCTCCATCAGCTCCAGGAAAGGAGAGCAGCACTTGCAAGTATTGCAATCACCTAAACCTTAAAGACAAACAAAACCAGCTACTGCATACATTTAAAAATGATGTTGCTTGTCCCTTTCCTGCTGCAATCTTCACCTAAATGTTAACGGGCCACACCTGTTGTCCTATAAAGTGGAGGTGAAGGGAGTGTATTTGAGGGCTGGTTTTTCCAGTTGTGAGTGAGACTGCATTCTCTAGTTTTAGCCCTGCTTTGAGGTGTTGCTGCGGCCCTGGGTTTTAAACGAGTTTATTCTGATTTTTAGAGGTTTATTAAAATATTTCAGGTTTCGTTCCAGCTAGTGATGGCCTAACGAGGCTTTATGAAGCTTCAGACCCTTTTGGACCTTTGCATTGAAAATTGGTTCACTACTCGAAGCTTCATTCATTGAGCACGTGGGTGACATCTGCTCGCACAGAGTTTGTTGTACAGCCTTGCAAAGGTGACGCTGGCGCACCTTGCGTGTGCACTTCGAGTATGTTGTATTGTGAAAAATACTTAAATAAAGCTGAAATCGAACTTCGTCTAACGTGTCTGTTGTTTTTCTTCCTTACCTTAATAATTCATATTATAACAACAATAAGTACATCCACAGCCTCATTGAATCCTGTAAATATTTAGTCTGTCCAAAAAACATATTGTATTGTTTTTTGATTGTGCTTGGTGTATACTGGGTGTGCTTGAGTGACTTTGGTAATATTATTACGAATGCACATGTCTAACAGAGTGCTGTTTCATCCATCTTAAATACATTTGAATTGCAGCAATGTTTCAAAGCTCCGCCTGTCGAACCAAACTGGTCAGCTGATTCAGTATGAATGATGCAGTAAAGTGGTTAGAACAAGTTTGAAGCGTGCTTCGGAGCCTTGGTATCGGCGGTAACATCACTAGTTCCAGCCTGTGCATTTGAGTGGTCTTACCTTTAAGGCCTATGGCCCTAGGTCCTGCAAGATTGCAAATTTGTATCAGGTGGGAGCAAAACCTTGACCGAATACAGTCCCCAGTGTTGGACTCAGGCTGGTGTGGAGGGGACCAGGGTTGTGGGGGGGGGGGTTCTTTTCTTTTTTTTTTTACCCACGCCCGACGAGGCGGCGTAGGTATACAGTTTAGCACCGTCTGTTTGTGTGTGTGTGTGTGTGTGTGTGTCTCTCTCTGTCTGCGCGACAGCTTGGCCACCACTGAAGCTAGAGTGACCAAACTTTGTGGGGTAGATGATCTTAGGGTTACCTGTCCAAATTAGCATTTTGAGGTCGAAAGGTCAAAGGTGATGGTCAACAAGAGGCGTGGGTTAGCATCTCTATAGAGTGCGCATTGTCTAGTTTTTTTTTTTTTTTTTAAAATGTAGGTGCCAGTGGGGAGCAATGTTTCAGGTCCGGAGTGCTCCAGTGTGCTCTGGGTCTGGCTGATTCCTGGCTTCCGGCTGGTTCTAGTGTGCCCTTTTGCTGGCATGGGTAGTGCCCTACCTTTGGGGTAGGGTACTGTCAGGGTTTGCCCTTGCAGTCTTTTTTTCAGTTTTATGGTGGTTGGAAACTAACTTCATTGGTGCATTACCGCCACCAGCTGGACTGGGGTGTGGTACTAGAGTCTAACCTTCCAAGTATGATGCAAAACCTAAATTCTCTTAATTATCTCCGCCAAGGAGATAATGCGATCGGGTCCGTTATTTTATTTATTTATTTGTCTGCTTGTTTGTCTGTCTGTGGACAAGATTTCTCGGAAACTACTGGATGGATCTTTATGAAATTTTTACCAGAGATTGATCTTGGTCCAGGGACGACTCCATTAAATTTTGGTGATGATCCGGATCCGCATTTGCATTTGTATCAATTTCATCCTTTGGTGGAGATCAGAAATCTCGGATTGCTCTTGTTAGTCCTGTGTTCCTTAGGAAGCTGAATATGTAATTAAAACAGATTTCACATGAGCTTTTTTAGAATGTCCTCTAGGATTAAACTTAACTGTCTCTTTGCAATTGCAATATTAGTCTTTGTATGTCTTGATATTTAGGACAGTGTAAAATGACATGCTCTGACTACCACAATTCACAAGTGCCATCAGCATGCTTCTTCATTCTTAGCAAAGTATTTAGTCGTGTGTGTCAATACCTCATTCTTTAATGCATCCTCCTCCTGCTTCTGATCGTCTTCCTGCTCTTTCCCACTATTCTGGATATTGTAGAATTGTCTTCCAGTCTGCCCATTGTCCCATAGTGTTTGCCACATTTCCTTAACTTTTAACTTCCTTAACTCTTTTTTTTTTAAACCATACTTAATTTCTGCTTTACTGTATTTGATCTCAATATCCACGCTGGGATTTCCAGCTGCTCACTTGGCACATTTATCTGCCAACTCGTCTTTATCCCTGAATTTACCCTTGCAGTCTCTACCCTGCTATATTATTCACCTCCACTTTAATGAGCCACACCTGTTGCCCGTGAAGGCAGTGTATTTAAGGGCTGGTTTTTCTAGTTGCGAGTGAGACTTGGCAGGGAACAAAACCCTCCAACATCTGTACGCAACACTGCACAATCCAAAAGGGAAGGTTACTGCAAACCACCGTGAGAGAATCTACAACAATACCACAAAAGTTAGTTATTTAACAGTGCAAATGCCAAACAAGGGAATCAAATGCTTATAAAGCTCCAGTACCTGCCACAAGCACAAAAGCCAGTTAAGCTGAAAAAGGCATGAACTTGACATCAGAGAATCCTTAAAGGACCTCTACCTTCATTTATATAGGTTAGCTCCATAAAATGATTGGCTGATAATAGCCATGCAGTTATAATGATGTGAATTGACAAGCTAAGAGAAAACACTCATTTATACTGCCACACAAGGAAGAATACCTTTTTTTTTTGGTTAAATTTTAGCTAGCATATTTTATCAGCTTTTTAGAATGAAGTTGAGTGAGTATAGATTAAGGCATTGCAATATGAGTTCTGCTTAAAAATGAAAATCTCCAACTTTTCAGGACCTGAGAAACAATGTAAAATATCAAAGCCTTTTCTTTCCGGATGGTGTAAAACTATAATGTAGCCCATACACTAAAGCTGTTTTAATTACATTCATGATTATATACACCTCTCAGGATCATGCAGGACAAAAATTGTGGGACTATTCCAAGCAATTATTTCTCTTTTCTTCCTTTCTTTGACCTGACCCAGAAGTTGAGGCTCACCATCATCAAGGCAATTCTTAATACCATTAGTGTTTGGAAGAGGATTTTTCCTCTGAAAGGCTTCACTGTTTTAGACCTCACGTTGTTTTCAAAGTGGAATTTTTGTAAATGTATCCCAGACCTCAGCTGCTTTGAGTAGAGGAGCAGCACAATACCATTGATACAGTATTCACTCTCACACTCATAACTACAGGAGATTTAGTGTCTCCAATTGGCCTGATATGCATGTCTCTGGACTGTGGGAGGAAACCGTACTCCCTGATGGAACATGGATAACATGCAAACTCTACACAGAGAGGCTCCTGACCAGATTTGAACCCACAACCTTATTGCGGTGAGGCGAACCCTAACCCTTATATCGTGATGATTTGTCAGCCGTCCGTTTGCCCACCCGTCTGTCAACAATGGTTGCACATTTTTACCCCTCAGCCCTCAAGGCTGATGGGGTATTGCTATCCTTCGTGCGGTTGGGCGAGGGGGGCGTCTCCAAAAACTTCGACATCGGGCTGAGGGGTATTCCGTCACGCCTATTTTTTTTATTAGGGACAAAAAATCCAAGAACAAAAAGTCCCTGAGGATAAAGAGTCTGGGGGGAAAAAAGACCGGGGACGGAAAAGTTGGAGACAGAGTCCTGTAACTTGGAATATATTACTTCTCTATGACTTTCTTCTATGACTTTTTGGTGCAAATGTATTTAAAAATACTACTCTAGGATAAGAACTGGCCAACCTAGAGGTCCTCATTGGCGTTTTAATGCTACACTGAACAAAAATACAAACGCACCACCAGATGTTTTGTGAATTTTATTACATATGGGATAATGTGAACCTCAGCAAATTTTACGACATGATAAAGACATCTATACTGATCATATTGATGTCCGTTACACCTTGGTACACGCTCAATCAAAAGTTTGGCAACAGTTTCAACAGGGCAGGGGTGGATACCATAAATTTCACAGTTAAGTATCGCGATGTCCGCCACGCGCATCTGTCAACGTGACACATATCCTATGCATGGAGTTTACCAGAGTGTCTATGGTGGCCTGTGAAATGTTGTTCCACTCCTCTTGAAGCACTATCCGGAGTTGCCGGACATTACGTTGGATTGGAACACGGTCCCAGATACGCCGATCCAGAGCATCCCAAACGTGTTCTATGGGCGACATGTCGGGCGAATATGCGGGCCAGTCCAGCACCTAAACGTTCTGAGCTGTGAGGAACTGGGTGCAGACCCTAGCGACATGAGGACGGGCGTTATCATGCTGGAACTTGACATTATGCTGTTGGACAAACGGTACTACAGTTGATGCGAGGAATTCATCACGGTACCTTTGGGCGTTCAAGTTGCCATCGATGAAATGCAATGGAGTTCTCTGTCTGTGTGCAATCCCTGCCCACACTATGACACCGCCTCCGCCATGGGCGACTCTCCAGGCGACATTTGTGCCAGCAAACCGTTCACCAACACGGCGCCACACACGACGTCTCCCATCCGCGTGATACAAGTTGAATCTTGATTCATCTGTGAACAGCACATTTATCCATAGTGCCAAGGGCCACCGGAAGTGTGCGTTAGCCCATGTGAGACGATTCCGGCGGCGTACGTCTGTGAGGTCCAGCTAACGGTGAGGGCGTCGAGCATGCAATTCTGCTTCACGGAGGCGGTTGCGAACTGTTTGAGCAGAGATTCGTCTATTGTTCAGACCGACTGTCTCATCGGCCGTGCGTGTCGCTGGTCTGAAACGTTCACGCAAGTGCACCAGTGACGATGTGACGATCCTGAGCAGGGGTGGTCACACGTGGACGACGCTGATGAGGCCTGTTCGCAGTGCTTCCAGTCTGTCGGAAACGCTGCCGTAGACAAACTATGGTACTGTAGTGAACATTCAGCTGTGCAGCGACCCCTCTGATGGACATTGCAGCATTCAGCATGCCGATGGCACGTTTTCTGACAAAATCCAACATTTTGGTGCGGCTTTTTATAGTCCCCGGCCCAAGGTTTGTCGGAGTACTGCTCATTCTGTCTGAGCAGTGTCTGGGTACACCGCACTCGTTTACTCATACCAATCATTACACCGGTAAAAAAAAATACTCAATGTCTGAGCTGAACTCAAATTTTAGACATCAATCAATGGAAACATTCCTTTTGCAAATGAAAACAAATATATTTGGTATATCATAACGTATATCACTTGAAATGGTGCCAATATTTCAGGTGGTGCGTTTCAGGTTCAGTGTAGTTTACTTCAAAATGATGTGTTTATAACAGAACTGGAGGCTGAATTAAAAGACTTTATACACATAAAAGACGCATCTGTCGACGACCCATGAGTGCTATGGGATGCAATCAAAGGTTGCGTCAGAAATAAAACTGTCATTCGCATCAAATCTTAATAACAGATTGATTTTCTAGAGACTGAAATTGTTGCAATAGAACAAAGTATGTTGAACAATATGTCACCTAGAAACATTAACAAGCACCAGAACTTATTGGATGAACTTAGTAGCCTTCTGAGATAAAAAACAGAATTTTTCATGCATCATATGAGACAAAATCATTAAATAAATAGTGGCCGACCTAGCCGTCCAATTAAGCTTAAGCTAAGAGCAAATAACCAATTGGCAAATATTGCAGCAATTAGAACTAAAGAAAGAATTTTACCTCTGATCCAGTAAAGATCAATCACAGCTTTAAAGCATTTTTTCAAAAATCATATACATCGGAGGTGGGTTATGATGAAAAAACCTGTGATGATTTTTTGAATTTATTATCTTTATCAAAATTGCTGTTGGATGCTGTACACTCATTAGAGGTACCAATCGCTCTAGAGGAGCTTGGCCAAGCCATCAAATCAATGAATAAAGGCCGATCACCAGGCATTGATGGTTTACTTCTGGAGTTATATTTGGCTTTCTGGCCTCAGCTCGGCCATCATTTGTTGAATATGATAAATGCTTCTATCTGTAGAGGATCTTTCTCCACAAGCTCCAATATTGCTATGATTTCTCTTCTGTTAAAGTAGGATAAGCCTCCTGTCAATTGCTCATCTTACATGCCGCTAAGTCTCCTTAACTGTGAAATGAAATTATATGCAAAAGTTTTGGCATTCAGGTTAGAGCTCTATATGCCCATCTTGTTCACCATGATCAGACTGAGTTCATTAGATCAAGACTAGCTTCGGACAATGTCCGCCGCCTACTTCATACCATAAGCTCAGTCCTCAGTTCAGAAAATAACAGCTCTATTCTTTCTTTGGATGCAGAGAAAGCTTTTGACCTGCTGGAGTGGTGCTACTTGTGGTCTGTGCTCCGACATATGAGCTTTAGTGGTAATTTTATTCTCATGATTGGACTGTTGTATGTTAATCCTTCTGCTATAGTGATAACTGGTAATATCTGTTCTTCTAGGTTCCCAGTTTCTAGATCTTCACGCCAGGGATGCCCTTTATCTTGCCCTTTATTTTATTCTTGCTGTCGTTGGAGCCTGTAGCTCAGACAATAAGGAAGTCAGAGGACATAGAACCGATCATAGTATGTGACACACCACATTTTATCCCTCTATTTGCAGATGACATTTTGATTTTCATAATGAATCTGTCAAAATCACTTCCACATCTAATGAAAAAAATTATTTTTTAATAATATTTCTGGATACAAAATCATCTGGAGCAAATCAGCATTAATGCCACACGGTGAGCAAAGCGGTCAGACTCCCACTTAAAAACTTCCTATACCTGTTGTTACTAATTTTAAATATTTAGGTGTTTCTATTGTTCCTCCTTTCGATTCAATAACCATCAACAATTATAACAAGGCTTTGAAGGATATAGAGGAAGATTTAACAAAATGGGGTAAATTCCCTACTTCTTTTCAGTCTAGATCATCAGTGATTAAGATGACTGTCTTGCCACTTGTAAATTTTGTAAGTTCAAAGGTACCTCTTACCCCTCCAAACAATTATTGGAAAAAGATGCACTCCTCAATAAACCAATTTCTCTGGAATAAGAATAAACCCAGAATTAAAACCTTTACATTGCAAAGGCACAAATCAGCAGGAGGTGTGAATCTGCCTAATTTTGAGTGGTGCTTGCGGTGCTTTGTTCTACGTCCACTTGCTGTCTGGCTAAACCCAAATAGTCGGGTTTCATGGCACCCCATTGAGGAGAAATTAACATATCCATATAACCAACATAATCTGACATATTCTAATATATCACTGTCAAGGATTTGCCCCCGCCGGCAGAAGACAAGAAACCGGCGGGGACTGGGACCATGTACCCAAAGGCAGAACTAGGGACCCAAACGCACAGGCTGAGTAAAAATATAAAATCTTTAGTTTAAATTGTAAAAACATTCCCGGAGGGGAGCAGCAGCACACGAGAAACAGACAGGGCGCCAGAATACTGCTGCACCAAAATGCGGTGCAGCCAGCCCTTAAATAACAGAGCTTCACCTCCACCTAAAACCCTGTTCACACCGGACTTGTGAGCAGGTTGCGACCAAAAAATGGACAAAAATTGCCATTACTCTCACTGACTCTTGATGAGGTTGCAAGTAACTCTCAAGAAACTCAATGGTCTCAAATTCAATCTCTCTGATCTCTTTCACTCTCTATCTTGAAGGGGTTTACGATTGCTTTGAGCTGTTCAAAAAAAAAAAACATCGCATAACTTTTCCGAGTGTGTGAGTGGTCAGAAATAAATGCAGATCTCAAAAACAATCATAATGAGCTCTCATAACTCTCAAGTCTCTTCACTCGGTCTCACATGTCTTGATGGACTCTCAAACAGGTTGCATAAATAATCTCCAAATATTTTTCATGTCGCATAGATCGCATAATTTTTATTAATATATCTCAAGTGTGGTCTCACTGGAAGCTTGGTGTGAACACAAATTAGCGATTAGATTGGAGACTATACAAGACTTGTGCGAGTTCATCAAATCCTTGAGATCTCACAAGTTGCAGCAGTCGCCATTTCAGTCGTATTTTGGTGTAAACAGGGCATTAACGAGCCACACCTGTTGCCCATTTAGGTGGAGGCAAAGAATGCAACAGGGAGAAGGGCCTGCCGGCCAACACCATGACAATCACAAAAGATAGTGAAACGTGATTTCGGACCAATTATTTTCACTGTGTGGCATAAAGTCCAACAGTTTGCAAAAATACATTCAAAATTTCTCACTCTCCAATCTTTCATAATCCCAGTCTTCTAATAGATGGGAAACCAAATTCCTTTCCCCAGTGGAGTGATAAGGGAGTAAATACTCTTCAAGACCTTACAGGGAAACAAAGTGTGGGGTTTTTATGAAATGAACCAAGAGCAAACTCCAGTAAAATGCAGAAGGAGGTTTTATTTCTGAAGGGGGAAACCCCCCCCCAACAGAGCTGGCAACAGTACAAAGTCCGAAATCCAGAGTCATACACAGGGCACCAATCACAAAAATCGTTGTCAGACAAAAGAGGTCAAAAAAACAAGAATGTGGCAAAAGTACAGGGAATAGGCAAAGCTCGATATCAAGGACGGTCCAGTCAGAAAGATAAATCACAATGAATCAAGGTGAAAAAACATAGCACAGGAGACAAGGTAGAACAATCTGACAAAAAAGTGAACCGAACAGACATCTTATATACACATTCGGGAGAACACATGATCAGGGAGAACAGGTGCAATCAATGGAGACAATGATCAGGGAGTGACAAATGAGAAATAAACTAATTACATGAATTAAACAGTGATCAACACGTAGACTGGGATCACGAGACAAACCTATGAACAGAACAACAGCTCCGGTCAAGGAGTAATAAAGTGTATAGTAAAAAGAAAGGAAAGAGCAAAGTAAATGTGGAGATCCACAGAAAGTTGCAGCAGAGATGATTAGGGATAGGCAAGGAGGTGGAGACTAGAATTGGGCGACTGCTGAGAGATCGTTAGTCAATTAGTATGTGCAGCTATACAATCCCGAGTGCATGTTAGTAAGTTAGTAAAAATATACAAGATTAGTGTGGTTAGTAATTAGCAAAAAAAATTAACTGTTAGTATGTGTTAGTAAGACTGTAAAAGAGAGAGGAAGGAAGAACATGAGATAATGAAAGAAGATTGAAACCCAGAAACCAATAGATCACCTGAATGAGTGGCACGCAAGACAAGGGACCGTGAGCAAAGATACACACATGACAAGACAGGGGAGACAAAGTGCAAAGCATGGCAAAGAAAACATGGCATGATAACTAATAAACTAAAACGTGAAGAATAATAAAACAAGGAAATCTAAAATACCAAAAACACAACACATAATCTTAAGAATGGTCAGACATAAGCAATGGTCAAGAATGCGCAGAACAATCTAACATGGCATAAGGCCAGGCACAGAACTTAAACATGGACATGGCAGAAACGGAATCACAACACAAGATCTCCTTGAATTCCAGGAATTACAAAGAACATTTGACCTTCCGAGAATTTCGTTTTTCTTTTATTTACAGTTACGTGCAGCAATGCGCGATCAAGGTGATCCGTGGGACTCTGAATTAGAAGATCATCCTTTTCATATAAAATTGAGCAGTGAAGGTAAAAACGAGGGTATTGCCTCTGAGCTGTATAAACTGAGAGCTGAGGCTTCATATAAACATCTGCCTATGAATAGACTTTGGAAAAGTGACATTAATGCTTCCTCCGAACTCAACTGGCAATCTATTTGGTCAAATATTACTATTTCATCTAGAAATCCAAATCATCAGATGATTCACTATAAATTTGTTCAATGGTCCCACTTCCCACCTCAAAGACTTCATCAAATGAGTCTCAAGAATAACCCACTTTGTGGTTTCTGTCCAAGCAATACTGTTAGTACATTTTTTCATGTAGTTTGCTGTGCCCAGAAGTTAACAGATTTTGGAAAAATATTTCAAGTATATTGTCTGTTGTAATGGAGAGAGCTGTTCTGAATCAGTCACCCAGACATTAGCTTCTGAACAGGGTGAGGAATTGGGGGCCACCCTGAACTTTGGTTTGCCTTCTAATGTTCGTAATGATTATGCTGATCTCGCTGAGGGTTTTAGTGAACAACGAGCCTCAACTTTACCTCCTCATCGCCCGTACGGTTGCGAGATCAATCTCTACCCTAGTACTACTCCTCCTAGGGGTTCGCAATACTCGCTGTCAGGGCCTGAGCGTAAGGCTATGTGAGAGTATATTCAGGAAGCTCTTGCTAATGGTTTTATTCTGCCGTCCAGTTTTTTGTGGGGAAAAAAGGATAGCAGTTTGAGACCCTGTAATGATTACAGGGGTTTGAATAAAATCACCATTAAAAACCGATACCCCCTTCTGTTGATGAATTCCGCGTCTGAACGTCTGCAGGAGGCATCATTTTTTAACAAGCTAGATCTCCGTAATGCTTATAACTTAGTTCGCATTCGGGAGGGGGACGAATGGAAAACAGCATTTAACACTCATGATGGGCACTACGAATATTTGGTGCCATTCGAATAGGTTAACGTCCCCCCTTGGTGTTTCAGGCACTCATTAATGATGTCCTTAAAGATGTTATGGCCCCAATTTGTTATTACATTTATAACACAACAGCAACAGCAAGGGATGACAAACACAGTTTTAACAACTAAAACACATTTAATTTTTAACAAAGACAAAGACTAATAACAACCTACAACTAAAGACCAAGATTGATAAATAAGAAAAAAAAACAGAAATAATTACAGTCTCTTTTTGGTGGGGTGGCTTGGTGATGTCCTGGATGAAGAAAATGCTCAAACACAGGCAAAGAAATCCACAAAAGAAACGTCACAGGTCTTGAACAGAATGGCAGGTCTGGTCATCTTCTTGCAATTTCTCCTACTACTTTACTGTCTCAATTCTTTTCCTTATATACTCTTTTGCAGACCCCACCCACATTTAGACCTCTTTTTTTTTTAATTTTCTGAGACTTGCCCCAGACATGTCCAGGACATGTCTAAACATGACTCCAGTCTGAGCTTAACAAAAAAAAGGTAAATACTGCCATCTAGTGGCCTATATTCACATTACAAAGAGATGTTGGAAAAATTCATCTTCATTTATCTCGATGACATTTTGATTTTTTTCTTCAAGACTCTCGCCTCACACTGCTGCTATCCTGGTACACAGTCTTGTCACTTCATGACTTGACTACTGCAATTCCCTGTTATTTGGCCTTCCCTACAAATCTCTTCGGAAACTACAGCTAGTTCAAAATGCTGCAGCACGCATCATCGCAAGGACCTCATTCACTCGCCACATCACACCGGTATTGCAGCAGCTCCACTGGCTTCCGATCACACACCGCATACACTTCAAAATACTGCTCCTGAGATTCAAAGTCATTCACAACCTTGACCCTCCTTATTTGTCCAACCCAATTCACCTTGTAACACCAGCCCGCTCACTTTGATCCTCCTCCTCCATCCATCTCACTGTTCCTTCCATCTGCCTTGTCACTATGGGGAGCAGATCATTCAGCTGCTCTGCTCCCCAGCTCTGGAATTCACTCCCTCCTGACCTCCGCAACACCAAGTCACTCACCCTGTTTAAATCTGGTCTTAAAACTCATCTCTTTCGTAGTGCATACTCCCTCTGATGATATAGTCCCATGCTTGTTGCATATTATTGTTTTTTTTTTTTTTATTATTGATTTTATTGCTGCTCTATTAATGTATTTTCTAATTATGTGTTGTAAGGTGACCTTGAGTTTCTTGAAAGGCGCCCTTAAATAATATGTATTATTATTATTATTATTATTAAATACGATGAGAATAAAATATGTCTGTATATACAGTATATACAGTTTTATAGGAACATAGAATCAAACTAATAATGTGCAAATGAGAAGAGGTAGACGTGTTTTAAAACAGTTTTTACCACTACTTTGAAAGTCCATGTGATTAGTGTGTAGAGGAGGAAGAGGGGCGTTATGAGGAATTGAGGAGGAGAACAGCCAAGGAGACAAAGGTTGCTCTCCTCCTCTGTGTCCTGTAGCCCGGACAGCGGAGACGTTGTCCTGAGGGGAGCCACTCAAATGCAGCATGGAGAGCATGAGAGGGGTCCTGCATGATCCTGTTTGCTAACCTGACTGTCTGTTGCTCACGGAATGAGGAAAGAGTTCTTATTGGTAGTCCCATGATCTTGGAGCAGACTCTGACGGTGCTCTCCAGGCGGTTTCTGTTCTGGAGGCTGATTGAATAAAGCCAGAAGGTTATGGAGAATGAAATGAAAGATTAACAGAAAGTTTGCAAGATGTTTTTGCTGACTCCAAAGGAATTGAGCTTCCTGAGGAGATACTGCTGCTGTTGACATTTCCTGAGAATCTCCTCTGTATTGGAGGAGAATTTCAGCAAGCTGTCAAAAATGGTGCCTAGGTATTTATACTTCTTAACTAGTTCAACTGGCTTATCATGAATTAAGGTGGTGGATGCTGTGGCCAGCTGTCTCTGCCTACTGGAAAAGGTCACCACTATCTCTTTAGTCTTCTCCATGTTCAGCTCCAGGCAGGAGTTATTGCACCACACCACAAACGCCTGCAGAGACGGTCCGTGGTGCTCTGAGGAGCCTGACAGCAGGGACAGTAGGACTGTTTCGTCAGCAAATTTCACCAGGTGACACTGAGGCTGTGTTGACCTGCAGTCATCGGTGTAGAGGATGAAGAGCAGAGGTGAAAGCACGCAGCCCTGAGGGGAGCCGGTTGAGGTGTGTCGGAGGCTGGGGAGAGTATTGTTTACCTGGACTCTCTGTGACCTGTTGGTTAGAAAGTCCAGTATCCACAGGGTGAGCTGGTTGTCCAGGTGGAAGCGGGAGGTGAGTCTGTTGGCCAGAATGTGAGGCTGCAGTATGTTGAATGCAGAGGAGAAGTCTGCGAAGAGGAGTCTGGCTGATGTTGGACTGCTCCAGATGTTTGTGATCGGTGTCGATGATGAATGCTTTTGCGTCATCCACACCTCTGCCTGTGCGGTAGGCAAATTGTAATGGGTCCATCAGAGTGTCTGTTGCTTTGATGATGTATTGTTTAATGACCCTCTCCATGGCCTTCATCACCAGAGAGGTCAGGGCCACAGGCCTGAGGTCATTCAGAGTAGAGATGGTGTTTTTCTTTGGGATGGGGATGACAGTGGAGTGTTTCGACAGCTGGGGTACAGTGCTGTTGTCCGTGGAGCTCTGAAACAGGGTTTGGAACACACCCCCCACGATTCCTGATTTTGATGCCTTGTGTATGACCCACCCTTCTGCATTCTGACTACGATTTTGGATTACTGTTTCATGTATCAGTGCACATTTGCTTTTCTGATACTGAACCCTGCCTGTTACTTTTGGATACTGATTTTTGGCTTGGCAATTCCAGTGTCTTCTGGTCTCAACCTAACCTTTTTTTCAATAAAGGCTTACGATTTTTGGATTTTCGGTTCTCGCGAGTGGGTCCTGAACGCACCGTCACAGTGTGCCCACTACAAGCCATCTATTCTGCCCTAACCTATGCAGTGTCGTAGGAAACCCCGGCGGTGGCAAGCGCCCACCTCTATTTAGGTCAAAAGAAATGGTAAAAGAATGAGCAATAAAGTTGAGACTAGCATATCATCAGAAGGAAATGTGCAATTGAACTTGGTGAAACAGAAACAGTCCTGTAAAACCCTATTGGTACAGCATTAGGTTTTCTGGACTACCACAGGACCTCTGTACTGCATTTGCATTTGTTTGTTTGTATGTGTATGTATGTGTATATGTATGTATAAGTGTATACACATTATCTGCCTTTGTTTTTTAATATCTCTTCTATTTATTGGTCTTATAATTATCATTATTCTTATTATTATTTCATTTTTGTCTGTTTGTTTTTAATCTAAATTTTGCCTCCTCTGCTGTCAATATTACTAAACTGAATTATGATGAATGATGCATTAGACTGCTGTAAAACCCCAAAAGAGCAATGACCAAAAGGCGGATGTTGCCGGGGTGAAGGCCTCACGTGTTCTCTTAGTCTAACTTTAATTAGAGCATTCTTCTGGCTGGTGTGAATCACAATATAATGGGTATTTTTCACCGTCCGAGGACGGGGCATGAAAGCGCAATGGTTACGATTTATCTGACTCCATATAACAGTTAAAATACAAAATTTAGCTATAATCCTCGTTAAAAATCTGACTCCAAATTAGAATTAGAATTGATAATTTTGAAACAGCATGCGTGAATCTCAGGGCAGTTACGCACCCAAACTCTGTCTGCGAAAACCATTGTCACTAAGCAGAACACCCCCTAGGGTTAAAATAGGCGTCTCTGCCTGGTCTAATTCGACAATACTTCCATTGGATAGAGGAGACTGGCACGGTAGCAACATCAGGCAAATAGCTCTGAGTATGAACGTACCGCGAACCTAGGTTTATGTATATCAAAGGGCCCCTTAGAAAGATTAACCAATAGCTAAATCTTAAGAGCCGGTAATTTCATAACCCCTTAATAGGTAGAACCCAATCTCAATCTAACTTAAAAGTATCGCTACCTACACATGTCTTGGTAGGAGTCTCCCCTTAAGTCCCAATCGCAACAAGGCCAGAAAGAATATATAATGAGAACACGCAAGCTGGAAAAGGAATAACAATAATTTAATTCACCAGGTAGGCACAACTTGAATCAAACAAATCAATGATAAGCCAATTACCGTTACATATAATTTAGAAGGATTTAGAGTATTTTCATACCTGGAAAAGATGAATGACCACACGGAGCTAAAATCGCTCCACGTGGTCGGGGAGAACTCACATGTTCCCCCGCTCCGGAACAAGGCAGCACGTGACCTCTCCCCACTTACCTATTCGCACGTCAGAAGTTGACCAAGAAAGGACAGGACAGGAAGAAGAAGAGCAGGAGCAAGAAGAGAAGCGCCCCCCCTCAGGATCTCGTACCTTTAAAGACTCCAAACCACACCACCGAACAAGGTAGAGGGAAAGTTGGCCGAATCAGAGTTTTACTGGCCTAGGTGATAAGATAATTTGCACAGGGAGACTAGGGTAGTTGCTTGAATGAATCTTACAAACGAACCATATTTCCAAGGGAAATTAAACATATTCCATTCAACTCCTTGGACTCCCCCGAGAATAAAGAGACCAAACATGATAGGAATGTGTGCTAAAATGATGCAGTTGTCATGGAAAAGCCTTAAAATGGAATATTATAGCCCAATTGTGTTATCAATATATAAGAGATTCCTTTTAGGATATTGAACATAAACAAAATATGAATTTGATAGAGGTTTAAGCTGTTTTA
This sequence comes from Gymnothorax reevesii, assembly GCA_029721435.1. NCBI lineage: Eukaryota > Metazoa > Chordata > Actinopteri > Anguilliformes > Muraenidae > Gymnothorax > Gymnothorax reevesii. Next base: position 32,711,760 of record CM056573.1, read on the forward strand.
AGCCAATTGAAGTAGCTGCGCTTTAACTTCAATGAAACCAGTGAATTTGAGTTCCAGAGATGCTGGGCCTGCTAGACTTGATGGCTCTCACCCCCCGCCGTGGGGAACAAAGGATGCCACTCTCACCGGCAGGCTGTAAGATTGTAAAAGTTAACTGCTCGCTCTTAGGATTTTTGACCCATGTTTTGAGCAAAATCAAATATTCAGGTTCTACACTGCTCTGGTGAAGCCTTTGCCTCAATTTTCAGTAAAGCAAATTGAACTGCTGTTTTGTTTGTTTTGTTATGAAATGCGCTTACAAATGAGGTTGCCTTGCCTTGCCTTGCCTTGCAAGTCAAGTAACTGACACGATAATTTACGAGGATTTGAACTGCACAGGTTTAGTATCATTTGGGTTTATTTTTACAGAGCGTTTCACAGCAGACAAAAGACAATGTAGTTTTTACTGATACGGGAGTGCTCAGTCTGTAAAATTTAGCTTTTACAAAGTTGGCTTTTACAGACTGAGCACTCACGTCCCGATGGGATTAAAACAGCAGAGAGGTGCAGGTAAATATTACATTAACCCCCGCCAGACAACTAATCCCATCCGAGCAGGGCAGATGTTGTAAAAAAAAAAAAAAAAAGTTACTTACCTATCCAGGAGAAAGCAAACAACTTTGGCGTCACTTCGAAGGCCGTTCTTTTGCAGAAAGTTTCTCCATCTTTTGAAAGCCACTCTGATGTTGACCCTTGTCCTTTGCCTTCTCTGGTCTCTGAGTTGTTTCCCTGCATCCTGCTTACGCTTTTTGGGTCCGACTGCTTCAGACCCTGCCGCATAGTGGTAGTCTTCCATTATTTTCTGGATCAAGACTGCAATGTGTTACACCTAACACAGAAACAGCACTAACTAGGCATGGGAGCAGCTCCAGCCAATGATCGCGAAGCTTGTCTTCTTCTGCGGATGTTAGTTAGTTGTTTTCAACATGGAGGCTTCCATGTAGTCGCAGCCCGCGACATGTAGAATAAAATATGAATAAAACCTTTTCATCATATAGAGCAATTTGAGTCATCTCATGTGCGTGTACATCATTTTAAACATATTTATTTATGCAATTATTAATTTTCATTATTTTTAAATTTTTCTTTTGTCTAAAACTTACAAAAGGTAAGGTTATGAAGGTAAGAACATTTCCACACACTTGATGCAATAAGAACATGGAAGATTGGGACTAAGCATGGACAAAAGAAAGCCACCTGATAGTGAGGCTTAAGATTGGACTGAGGGGTAATGTGGTCTAATGAGTCCAAATTTACCCTATTCCAGAGTGATGGGCATGACGGGATAAGAAACGAGGCCCATGAAGCGATGCACCCATCATGCATAGTGCCCACTATCTTGTAATGTCCTGAGTTGTGATCTAGGTTTGCACTATTCTGCAGCTATACTATCTGAAGCAGAGGCAAAAAACTGCTCCAGGTAAATCTCTACCATATGAATTAAAATTTCCACGGTGAATGAGTGAGTCATTAGAGAATATTTAAGCCTGAAAAAGATTAATTCCTAATCATTAGCTAATGAAGAGATTGGCTATTACCAGTATGTCACATACGCCCTTTTAACATGTCAGGATGAAGAGTTCAATATATGAGAAACGCATCGTAAAAGGGCGTATCTGCAACATTCTGTTTACAGAAATGAAGGTGACCTCGTGAGAGTCTGTTCAATGTTCATAATTTCTATAGTTTCAATTTTCAAGTTTCCATTGTCAAAATTTTTGTAAAAAAGTATTTTGTAAAACAGCTGGCCTGTCTATACTCTGTACTGCATGAAATTACTGTCAAACTACAAAATGCTTGAGAATGTAGAAGTGAATCATCAGGTCTAAAGATACTCTATACACCCCAATGGCTAAAAACAATGCAATGTATTTCTGAATTAAGGTCACGATGGCCTCATTTACATTACCAGTGTATTGTGACCCAATTCCGATTTTTTGCTCTTATGTGGCACAGATCAGATATGCTCGTTGACAGTGTAAACAGAAAAAAGACGCATGCATTCGGATATTTTGAGGTCGGATACAGGCCTCATTCATATGTGGAAATAAATCAGATATATCTCGGATATGTGCCAATGCGACCGCCGTGTAAACAGGGTGATCGGATTTTCTTACAGATTGCGCCTCTAACGTAATCAACTCTGCGATCATTTAGCTTATTTAAACAGTGAACCCACGGTAAATGAACGAGGTTTTATATTTGAGAAGCTGGCAGACTGAACATGGAGGCTGTCTCGCACCCAGACATTCCTATGAACGACTGAAGAGGCATTAATTGGAGCAGATGTACAAGATGCCATTGAGGTCCTTTTCCTTCTTCTCTGCCTAAAAATCCTGGCAATGTTAGGCGAAGTTTTCATGCACCGCAACATTATCAAACATATCGTCCGCCTGCTGATAAAACCTTGTATCTTCAAAATGATTAACTTTACAGGAAAATAAAAAATTTATATAAAATTTAAAAAATGTGTCTTGCCTGTGTGTTGTATTTGGTTAGTTCTACTCTTATTGTTATAGCTGCTGGAAATGGACGCCAAGAGCAGTGGCCAAATAAAAAAGGCAAATCTCACAGCGTGTAGAGAGACTAAAAATAGATGGAAATAACGATACTCATGCTACCAATGGACCAGACGCCGTCTATGGTGGGAAACAGGTGAGCTCGAGGCAAACAAAAGAAAAGGGAGATAAATCAAAGATTACCTTATTCACTTACACTGACCCTGTTATGCAGCTAAGTGCCAAACAATAATCTCTCAAGAAACCTGACCGGCTAAAGCACCAAAGAAGCACTGACACTCTAACAAGGAACGTGAGGCGAAATTGGAGCTTAAATAAAGTCCGGGCAACGCCCCCAATTACTGCCAGCTGGCCCAGGAATCAGATAGGGAGCAAACCGATATCGTCCCGGACGAGAGTAACAAACAGAGCTCTCAAAGCTCCCAAACCATGACACTTATTGCAGGCCTACCAAAGAAAACGTAGCCTCAGCACACAAAAACTTTGAAATGCCTACATTAATCGCGGAAATAGCAACAGAAAAATAATACCCCGCTACCGAAACTGCAAAAACCGCAACATAAACTGTTGACTCGTAGCATAAGACTATGAAACTGCAACATCTTCTCTCGCATCCGTCTTTGCCATTTACTGCGCTTGCGCGTACCGGCCCAGGCTGCTTTCAGAGATAGCGGAATCAGGCGTGTCTCCTTCGGTTGGTAAGTAAAACTTCCAAATATGACGTTATTATTTATGCAGATGTTTAACAATGAATTGTAAGACGTAGCTGTTACATCCACATTCTCGTAAATTCGCTTATTTTAGCATGTCACCCTGCCGAAAATGAACGATGCACTGTCGATTTCGCTATAGTCTTAGAGCGAGAAAGTCGAAAGAACTTGCCAACTTGACGACTTTCTCGCTTAATCTGGCGACTTTCCAAATCGGGATTGTTTGTCCACTCAAGACGTATGTATACGTCTTGAGAAAGTCGTCAAGTTGGCAACTCTAAGACTATAGCGAAATCGACAGTGCATCGTTCATTTTCGGCAGGGTGACATGCTAAAATAAGCAAATTTACGAGAATGTGGATGTAACAGCTACGTCTTACAATTCATTGTTAAACATCTGCATAAATAATAACGTCATATTTGGAAGTTTTACTTACCAACCGAAGGAGACACGCCTGATTCCGCTATCTCTGAAAGCAGCCTGGGCCGGTACGCGCAAGCGCAGTAAATGGCAAAGACGGATGAGAGAGAAGATGTTGCAGTTTCATAGACTTATGCTACGAGTCAACAGTTTATGTTGCGGTTTTTGCAGTTTCGGTAGCGGGGTATTATTTTTCTGTTGCTATTTCCGCGATTAATGTAGGCATTTCAAAGTTTTTGTGTGCTGAGGCAACGTTTTCTTTGGTAGGCCTGTATTGGCTCTTATCCTGTTTAACTTCTACAGTAATTAATAGTTGTGTCCATTTCTGTTTTGTTTGGTTTACTTTCGGTGTTCTATGTTGCTATGCAATGCATAGTGTCAAAGAAAAACTTAGCCCGGGGACTAAGTGTTCCCCCACACTTGTAGATCCACCGCCAAAGAATGGACGCGATCTCCAGAGTCTCATGCAATTTGGTTTTTTGTATCCAGTTCAAACTGTAGTAAAAAAGCCCAGGTTGGTCTGTGCAAACCAAGTATAATTGATATGTATCAATTGCCCCACACCGACTAACCACCAGTTGTCCGAACCCTCGTATCTATTAGCCTTTTGGCACGTCCCTTTCAGTAGGATTAAACGTGACTCTTTCTACCTTATCAAACATCATTAATTGAGTGGCTGAGAGCAAAAGTCTACTTTCAAAGTTCCGAGAAAATAGTTTTGTTTGAACAGAAAAATAACTTTATTTATGCATATTATTGTAACAGACTCCAGAGAAGTGTAAAGTGTAAAATAAAGTGATTTTTCTGTTCAAACAAAATCTTATTTTCTCAGAACTTGGAAAAAGTCAGACTGTAGACTTGCTCTCAGCCACTCAATTTCTGATTGGTACATTTTCACATAGCAACCCTCCACCCTTAGTTACAATTTTGCCATTATAGAATAGTGTAAATTCATTTTAGGCCTCCAGGAATTCTCGAAGACCGCACCTGAGCCTTCCAAACCTTGGATTCACCTGAAGGTCAGTTAGGCACTTGGATCCTTATGCCCAAGTTAGGTGGTTTTGGATCTTTCCAGAACACTGGAGTGCGCATGCTCATGTAATGGGACTGTTTGTTGGTTGACTGCAGATATGGTCATTCCGGAAGATGAGTTCATGAAGCTGGGCTTGAGCGGCCTGCTAGAGTTTGGCTGGGTTTCTTCGCAGATTCATGAGTTTTTGCTTCTTCGCTGCTGCATCTTGTACAGCAGTTTAAAAAGGCCACATGAACCTGGCTCAGGTTTTCCTGTTAAACTGATATTAAGGTTATGCTTTGAATTTAGAATATTTTCCCCACCACAATAGTTACTTTGTTTTGTTTATTAATTCGATGGTTGTTTGTTTATTCATTTGTGCTTTAGCAGTCTAGTTGTTCATTTACATTATTCTAGCTCTAGCCACAGATCCTCTCAGCCCCAAATAAGCTCTTTTTTCCTCCACTCATGCTGAGTGCCCAAGGGTGGAGACTAGTCTCCAATAGCGAGACGAGTCAAGTCCTCCCTGTCCGTTGATTTAAGCTGCTGCGACTGCACTGTCCATCATCAGCAGCCCATGACGATCTTGAAAGAAGCTCCATTGGGTGAATTGGGCTACCTTCAGATCCAGTACATTGATATATTGGGAAGCCCGCCTGCTGCTCCAGCAGCCCCTAATTCTAATGGCCTTATGCAACATGCCTCAGCCAACCAGTAATGCATCTGGTGACTTAAGTTAGTGGCAGTACACCAGACGCAGCCTGCTACACCTGGCAAGATTGCTGGAGCGTACCCATCACAAATGGGCCAGTCACACCCTGTGAGTGACTTGCACCCTGGTCTGCAGCTGTGTATGTGGGTGCTGTCCCACACTGAGGAGACATCTCTGTAGTGGGTGCATGTAAAGAAGGAACAATGGAACTACTTGGATCATTGCCGCCCCAAGAGTCACCGGTACAGTCACAAGGTGACCCTTGCACCCTGGCAAAAATATGCCAGGCAGGCGCTGAAAGCCTCCTACCCTTATCACGTGAGACCCAGTGGTGATCCTGGAGTCTGTATCCACACTCTGCAATTGTGTAACTAGACATGTCACAAACCTGCTCTTCTCCTGGTTGGGTTGAAAGCCCGGGCCTTGAATTATGCGCTAGGAGCCACTTCGCAGCAACACTGTTCCTCTGTCTGGGCACTGTCATATACAAAGGTTCCCACTGCTATTTGCAGAGATATTTTAATGTGAACTCAAATTACCAAAAATAATAGTTACAAGGGTTAGCTTTATTTAACTCAAGAGGCTAGTCTAGGGGTAAAACCTTCTGTATGACTTTCCCTGCCGTGATGCTGTCCCGTGGACGTGAAGTCTGAGTGTAATGATGATGTTAATGATGTAATGCAGCGACCAGATTGAAAGGGAGTAGCACGGACACAGAGAATAAATAGAGAATAATACAGACCAAATGAAAGTTACTCGCCCTTCCTTTATTAAAATAGACTTTATGCAAACAGTACCTTGCGGTAGTTTCCAGTCGCCACCATCTTGAAAGTCACCATAATTCGATTGACAAGCACAAACGATTAGATTGCAATCTGTTTTCCTATCCCTCCTATTCGTTCGTGCTCGTCAATCGACTTATCGTGACTTTCAAGATGGAGGCGACTGGAAACTAACTCAAAGTGTGGTTTGCATAGTAAACTACCTGTGCATTTTCAAAGTTCTCAGTGCCTCGTTTTAAATGTCAGGGCCCTCGGAATTCTACCACTGAAGTGTGCAGCTACTTTGAGCCTTGTTAATGATGAAAAAATAGTGATTTCTTTGCATGGCAACGCTATGCCCAATTCACTACCATTGTAAGCCTGTGGGGAGCTTTGGCCAAAAAGCCATGTATTTCGAAATGGGGGTGGGGTATTCGACAAAAGTCAGTACTCATATTCATGTTTCAATACACCCAAAGTCAATTAGACACCGGAGTTCTCCTTTAACACATTTAATTCATCAAAGTAAACCCACCCAACATACTTGAATTGTTTAAATAAGAAAATAAATTTGAGTCACAAAATTATTTGAATCCAAACTGGTGTTGCGTTTTCATTGCCTCTGAGTATAGTTGTTTAAGAAATGAGAAGCAACTCACTGCCCCAGAGTCAGTGGCGAAGCAAGATCTGAACATTGTTGAGGCTGAGAATGTTTATTAATCCTGGCTTTTTCTCAATCATTTTCCTTTGATTACACACTATCCAATTATCATAATAATCCATTGGCACTCAAAGTCACGGCTTCTCTCCCCATGCACTGTATTAGCGACTAAATAATTGGCCAATTTCAGAACAGAAAAATAATAACCTCAAAATTAGGCCAGTGCTTCACAAAGGACAAGCTGCTCTGAAACCTTCGCTCGACCTTTTCCACCCATCAGGCAATTTAACTTGCGCTTCATTATCATTTAAATTTAAAAGAAATGCCGCGACCGGTGAGAGAAAACCGAGAGCAGCTCAGCTTAGACACAAACACAATAGAGGGACACACCTCCGGTAAAACCTTGCGCTTACCGGGACGAATAAATGTCCGCAACACGGAAGCAGTGCGAGAGAAAAAACAACAAGAGAATAGAGAGGAAATTTCTAAACGATGCGATTCCTAATAATAAATAGAATATAACAAATCAAAAGGAAATCAGACCAGAGATTTTCTCCAGCCGAAGTGCTTGAAACAATCAGACACTCTAGCGATAGGCGTGGCGAACCCTCGGCCATATATATAGAGTCTGGAAATCTCCGCCCCAGCTCAATCAGCCAGCTGGGCCAGGAATTCGATGGAAAAGAAACTTGATATCGTTCGGACGATAGAACAAAGACAGGTCCAACAAACAAACACACGCCTAAACCATGATACCAACGACTGCATGTGAAAAGCATTTGGCATAGTGACCTCACAGAGACCTGTCAGCAAATAAGACAATATTTGGGCAAATTTTCCCGTACTATACCCTCACTGAGTGGTCTTTCTTATTTTGTTATTTTTGTTCCTTGGATGCTGAGTTGTCATGGAATCTTCATCAAATTTAAAGTCATGATGAATGGAAAATGCTCAGCCCTTTTCATGCTAAGATTGGCATGTATGGAATGACACTAATGTAAAATGTGCAAATGGGGCATGAGGTGTCACAGTGGATGTTTCAAGCCAGTATATCAGTTTGGTCATGCTTCAAATCCAATAAAAGGAAATCCAGATTAACTTTTAAAAATTCAAAAGATGAGTGCAATGATTGCATGTCCCATAGTAACGTGATGTCTATAGTCAAAAGGACAACCACCCAAAGGGGTAATATTCTAATCCTATCTGGCTTGAAAAGATATAATTACAAAAATGATCAAAAAAATTTCCTCTGACGCTTAACTTCTGAATAGTTTGTATGAAAAAACACACGTCTAAACAAAGTTGGGATAGGGGCAACAAACGGCTGGAAATGTTAGTGGTACTAATAAACAGCTGGAGGAGCATTTAGCAACTAATTAGGTCAATCAGGAACAGGTCAGTAACATGACCGAGTATAAAAAGAGCAGTTTAAAGAGGCAGAGTCTCTGGCAGATGTTTACCAAGAATTGGGGAACAACTTCTGAAAAATGTTCCTTAATGTAAAATTGCAAAGAATTTGCATGTCCCATAATCTACAGTACATAATTTCAAAAGATTAAGAAAATCTGGAGAAATCTCAAGGGACAAGGCCCAAGGTCAATATAGAATGCTTGTAATCTTCAGGCCCTCATGTGGCACTGCAATAAAAACAGGCATGATGCTGCACTAGAATCCATTGCAGAGGCTCAGGAGCACCTCCAGAAATCACTGTCTGTGAACAGAGTTCTCCATGCAATCCAAAGATGTAAGTTAAAGCTGTATCATGCAAAGAAAATGCCATATGTGAACACGATCCTGAAACCCTGCCCTATTCTCCGGGCCAAAGCTCATTAAAATGGACTAAGGCAAAATAGAAAACTGTTCTGTGGTCGGATGAATCAGAATTTGAAATTCTTTTTGGAAACCACAGATGCCGTGTCATGCGGACTAAAGAGGAGAGGGACCATCCAGCTTGTTATTGGTGCATAGTTCAAAAGGCTGTATCTCTGATGGTATGGGGTTGCATTACTGCCTATGGCATGGGCAGCTTACAGATCTGGAAAGGCACAATCAATGCTGAAAAGTAAAGACATTCAGACACCATCTCTTTCAGGGAAGGTCGCACATTTCAGCAAGACTATTCTAAACCACATACTGCATCCATCACAACAGCATAGCTTCACTGTAGAAGAGTCCGGGTGCTGAAAAGTCCTGCCTGCAGTCCAGACTTGTTTTCACCATTGGAAAACATTTGCTGCATCATAATACGGAAACTCTGGCAAAGAAGACCCAGGACTTTAAAGCAGCAAGAATCCTACATCAGACAAGAGTGGGACAACATTCCTCTCTCAAAACTGCAGCAAATGGTTTCCTAATTTCCCAACTTTTTTGAGATGTTTTGCTGCCATCAAATTCACAATGAACTAATATTTTTCATGAAATGGTAAAATGCGTCAATTTCAACATTTGATATGTTGTATATGTTCTATTGTGAATAAAATATGGGTTTATGAGATTTGCACATCATTGCTTTCTGTTTTTATTTTACAACTTACAACTTCCGGAATCCCCCCCCCCAGCCGCATGGGAAAAAAAAAGTTATCCAAACGTGATAGTGGAGTGGATAGCTGAGTCCACAGGGGGCACCTACGCAGAGGAAATCACTGGTGCTACGCCAGGTTACTTCCCTTCGTTTCACCACTTCCGACCACGCGCTTTTTCACCAGAAAAACAACATAGCCTATGAATCGTTTTCAAATTCAAGTTGCGAGTTCGCAAGAACCATGCTAAGGAAAAAACCAAAAAGAAGACACAATGAACCTTTGATATATTTCTGTGCTGAAAGACAGGAGGCACATTTTCTTGCATGATCTAATAAAAATCATACTCTCTTTGAACTCAAGGTTTGAAATTTTGTTGTTGATTTTTGATGAGGATTTTACATTTCGGATATTTTCTCAGTTGCATGGGTGAAGACATATGATCTTTAGATTAGACAGATTGGCTGTTAAGCTGAATGAAGACTTGGTTTAAAAGGCATTCCTGTTGGTTATAAGAGACATTTTAACGTGATCTATTTTGGATGAAATTGGATGTAGAATGCCTGGAAATGGCTTGATTTTTGCCTCAGAAATAGCTCAAATGCTGGATTTTTTGAGGGCTTTGTCCCCTGAGCCCCCACAGGGGCGCTGCTCCTTGATCCCGCCAGGGGCCTATGCGACCCACTGGACCCCCGCTAGGAAACCACCCCTCACAACTCATTTGATCCAGCCCGAAATGTACAGACGTAGATCATCACTAAATGAAGAAAACTGGAAAATATGAAGTTAATTGGATGTACAGTTGCTGAGAAATCTGTTTTTTCTTGTTGAAAATCTGTATTTTTAGAAAAACGTGATTTTAGTTCAGCAGTGATAATGTGATCGAAGTTTGACAATAATGTTCTCAGGAGGAATACATGAAGTATTTTGTTTTTAGTGGTTTTTCAGGCTTTTTTTTACCTCATCAAAGGCACCAGCCTCATAAGTAACTCCCTCTTTTTCAATCTGTTTCTTCCCTAGTTTTTCGTGCTGGTCGAGTGTCTATTAGTTTTTTTTTTTTCAAGTTTTAGTGTGCGTTTTTCACTCCATTTCACACATTTTCTGTCCATTTCATGATAGCCTTTCATTCAGTGTCCTGCCTTTATGCCAAATTTCATAAGAATGGAGGCAATTCCTCATTGGCCATCAGTGAAAGTCACCACCCTCATAGCTGTTCTAACCTTGAAGACAGTGTTCGTGACGAATGCTTCCATCGGAACACGACTCCATATTATGGACGATTCGAAGGACCACGTCATGTTCTTACCTCAAAACTAAAATTTTGAACCAAAATTGGTTGCTATTGGTCCCCTTCAGGAGAAATGCTGTACTAGTGAAGAATGAAAAGCTACCAATGATGGAATTGTTGCCATCAGGATAAAGAAACATTAACAAAAGTTATATCTTAAAGCTTTCTCTGGAACTTCTGAATTTCTTGATGTCTCTCTCTCCAATATTACATCATCCTCATCGTTATCATCACCCTCTTGCAACTGCCTCTTTGGTCTGGTTTCAGTACTGTTCACACAGTTTGCACAGGCAAACAGATCTGTGCAAAACAAACCTGACTTGTGACAGCAGCACTGCAAACCTACACAGTAAAGAAATAGTAACTTTTGCGACAATGTGGTTTTTTTGATGCCATCACAAGTGTTTCATCTTGCCATGGGCACAGCCATGTTGAACAGCATGTGATGCAAACAAGTGCTTTGATTGGTCAACAATCAATATCACTGCTCTCGACCTCACACGAAATAGTCCAACATAAAAGTGGGATAAACTTTCAAACTGGCAGAATTTGTTCGTTAAACTTTTCGCCTGTGCTATATCTCATCAGTTTTTCTAAGTCCAAATGTTTATTTATCACTCCACTTGAAGTGAAAACGGAACTGAATGAAAATGGGACTCAGCTTGCAGTCTTAGATGAAATATTCATCTGTACTTCACAATCCGTTGGGCACTGAATTCAGCCCTTGTTTAAAATATTACTTCAGGATGCATAATGAACAGTTAGACTGCTTGCCTGAAGATCACTCTCAAGTAAACAAAAGCTCTGATGTCCAGAGCAATCCTGGGACAAGTGGCTGCAGCTGTTACGTTAATTTCTGGGATTCAGCTAAAAAAAGACCTCAAAACATTCTACAGCTGCGTTCCTCTCTGGGGTCCCCACCACCCTTGGGTGTTTATTATTGATTTGTCCATTACACCCCACGGATTGAGAGAACATCTGCCAGAATTTGCCATTGAATGGTAGTAGGATTTAAGCCCCTTGTTTTTCTCAACTTGCATTCCACACTTGTCACCTTAATGTCCCCACTCCAAAATATGAGGACCCCCAACTGTGTTTTCCGCAAGAATGAGCAGTTCCTCAATCCCCATGCACACAAAAATCAGACAGCACAGTTGGTGGTCTGTTGTTGAATTCAGTTATAGGACTCAGATCAGGATTTTCACAGACCTGCTCTAGTGTGTTTATAGACAGAAGTATTTCATAGTCAATTCCTTGGAGGAACCCTGTCCAAAGTGCAAACTGTAAAGTAATCTAAAATAACTCCAAAAGCATTCTATCCACATTATATGGCTGAATCTTCTGAAACAAAAGTTGAATGACTTTTATATGATTAGGAATTAATGATTTGAATTACCAACAGAAAACTATGTAATCTTCATGATTTATTATGGTAGCAGAATACAAAGCCCTACAACGGCAGTAAAAGCAGCAATATATAAATGACACCAGATTGAACCAGATATTTGACATTAATATCCAGCAATTGTATTTCTTACTCTGTCTGATTACTGAGGGTGAGCCTGTTGTGTTCTGGGGTCCTGGCCTTTGGCCAGGACAGCATTTATGGTTTTAAGAGTTTCATGTTCCAGATTCCATAGTCATAGTCATAGCTCTTGTCACAGTTTTAACAGTTTCTTGTATCAGGTTTTTGCATTTCATGTTTTGCATTCATTGTCCACGTTTTTACTTTTCCATGTTTTTGTTTTCGCCAGGTCTGCCAAGCCACTCCACCGCTTGTCTGTGTTCCGCCCCGTGCCTTCGTTGTTGCACTTTTCAGAGCTCTGGTTGGCTTTGGTATTTCCCCCTTCCTTCTGTGCTGTGCTGATTCGAGGCTGTCTAAGCTTAATTGGCAATTAACTGTTTTTAAGTTACTAACATTTACTAACACTCACTGGGTTGGTGTAATTCTTAGATAGGCACATTACTAATATTACTAATTTAGACAGGGAGTTTGTTGTCATGATTCCTGCTTTGCTATTTCAAGATCTTGCTGTGCTTTTCTGTTCTGATCATTCATGCTGCTTTCAAACTGCATACTTAATTGGTACTTAAGCTGAGCACGCTCATTCTCTTAATGAGCAAGTCTTGTCCACCGATCTTTGTCCATGTCATGATCTTGCCATGCCTCTTGTTTCTCCTTCTCCAGGTGTTGCCCCTCATGTCTTGATTTCTTAGCCTTTATCTGGATGCGGTGGAAGTTGGCTGGCAGACAGTGTCTCAAGTTTTGTTGCCAAGTTTCTGCTCAAGTTCTAGTTCATGTTTCTAAGTCTCAGTCACGTTTGCAAGTCTTGTTATTTTTGTTCTTGGATTTCTGCCTGGAGTTTGCCTGGTTTTTTGTTCTTGCCGTTTTTGCTATTTAGTTCATAGCTCTGTGAAGCTCTACTTAGTTTGTGTTTTGGTTGTGTGTGGTGTTTTTTTTTTTTTTTTTTTTGTTGGCCCACGTGCCTGTTTGCTTTTGTGTTAAATTCCTTATTCCCCGTCACCTCGCTCCTGGTGTCTACCTGATCTCGCATCAGAGCGTACCTGCCAAAAAGAGCACCGATATGCGTTCTAAGTGAGGGAACAGCAGTAAATTGTGTAGTAAGGCTGGTGCATAATTGTTTATAACAGCTGTACAGTGAAAAGGTCATTTTCTCATTTAGATTTTAAATTTTTGCATATTTATTATCTAAATACTTCAGATCATCAAACTTTTAATTTTAGCTTGTCTGAGAAAAACAAAGTCATCTAAAGCTGTATTTTGTGTATTTGATGTAAAAGCTATCCAACCCTTCTTGGCCCAGTTAGAAAAATAGTTGCTCCCTCAGTTACTAGATTTGCCAGTTAAAGGAAAAGAGAACCCTTTTCCTGCTCTTACCCAGAGAAAGTACATGTTCGTCTATAAATATTTTGGCGATTTTTGAAATTATGTACTGAGTAATAAACCTCAAACTTCTGAAATACAACTAACACAAGTTCAATGCCCCCATTCCTATATTTTAACCAATCCAAAAATACTTTGTGCCAATGTCCCAGTTATGATGCGCTTGGCCACCAAGAAATCAGCTGATGTGTAAAAAAAAAAATTAGTATTGATTATCATCCATGCTGCAGTTTCATTTTACGTCAAATGATCGAGGTCAGATATTACCAATCATTATGAGAACCTGAGTGACAAAATCAGTGGTGGTGCTGCTGCATGCGCCGGTTGATTTTTTTTTTTTTTTTTTTTTTCCAACAAAACGGAAAAGTCAGACCTACCCGTGGGCATAAGCTTGCATTGATTTCCCTTAGTGAAGCCTGACTTCATAAGATAGTGGTGCCCACAGAATATCCCTTTATAACAAGTAATTCACAATCAACTTCCTTCATTGACTTTTTTTTTTTTAAATATAGAACTAATCCATTAGCAATTGAGGACATGGCTTCTTTCCCTCCATGCTAACAGCGACAAAATAATGAGCTAAATTCAGTCCAAAAAAATTAAAAAAAACAATGTACACATGCACAGTGCTTTTGTCCTTTTCTCCTATAGCTTCTATACCATATTGGTATTGTCTAATTTATATTGGGCTTGTTTTTGAAGCTGCTGTTGCTTATTCGTCTTGCCAAAGTTGGCATCCCTGGTCTGGTTGGCCTCCACTGGTCCGTGCGCTGCTACGCCTGAGAGCAGCAACCCGTTTTTGGTGGCGATCTTAAAATCAGACCACTTTTTTTAACCTGCATCAAAAGCATTGGGATTGTCAATTATGTAGGGTAAATAACATGAAATGTAGATCTTTAAATTGAATTTAAGGCCAATGTTATTTGCACTTATACGTGTGGTCAATGCTGATTTTTTTTTTTCCTTGGCCACACTTGTAAGTGCGCCAGTTGATGACCATTCCAGTGCCGCTTAGAAAGTACCGCTTAAAATAAGTTTGGCCAAGAAAAAATGTTTCGCTTTGGACACACTTAAAATAAGTGTGGGCAATGGAGAAATGTGCATCTTGGCCACACTAATAAGTGCATCTAACAATTTTTGTGCTTGGACGCACTTAAATAAGTGCGAATAGTGACTTCGATTGAGTATTGAATTAAATCAAGCATCTGCTGCACTCCGGTTTTCCACCCCAATGGTGTTTACCGCAGCAGCAACAGCTTTTCAAACTGCAGCCTTATGAGCTCCCTTTATGTCACTATTAAGGCTTCCAAATAAAATTTTGTTTTTCTCCATCTCTGACGTGATAATTTATATCGTTGGCCTGCTGATAAAACCTCGTTTCTTCAAAATAATGAACTTTACAGTAGAGCAAAAAAAAAAAGTTTAATTTTGCATGTAAGAATAAGGTGTCATGATTTTTGAATGTGCTTTTTACTTTCTTTTTTCCTCTCGTCCCTGACGACATCGTTTTCTTTCCACATCGGATTCTTTACCCAGCTGGCTGATTATTTCTGGGCGTTCCCTCCCCGGAGTCTAATTAAGCTGGAGGTTGCCACGCCTCCTTCGATGGACTGTTTGATATGACTTTGCTCACTTCGACTCGATATACACAGTGGTGCTTGAAAGTTTGTGAACCCTTTAGAATTTTCTATATTTCAGAATAAATATGACCGAAAACATCATCAGATTTTCATACAAGTCCTAAAAGTAGATAAAGAGAACCCATGAGACAAAAATATTATACTTGATCATGAGAAAAATTATCCAGTATTACATATCTGTGAGTGGCAAAAGTTTGTGAACCTCTAGGATTAGCAGTTAATTTGAAGGTGAAACTAGAGTCAGGTGTTTTCAATCAATGGGATGACAATCAGGTGTGAGTTGGCACCTGTTTTATTTAAAGAACAGGGATCTATCAAAGTCTGATCTTCGCAACACATGTTTGTGGAAGTGTATCATGGCACGAACAAAGGAGATTTCTGAGGACCTCAGTAAAAGGGTTGTTGATGCTCATCAGGCTGGAAAAGGTTACAAAACCATCTCTAAAGAGTTTGGACTCCACCAGTCCACAGTCAGACAGATTGTGTACAAAATGGAGGCAATTCAAGAACATTGTTTCCCTCCCCAGGAGTGGTCGACCAACAAAGATCACTCCAAGAGCAAGGCGTGTAATAGTCGGCGAGGTCACAAAGGACCCTAGGGTAACTCCTAAGCTACTGAAGGCCTCTCTCACACAGGCTAATGTTCATGTTCATGAGTCCACCATCAGGAGAACACTGAACAACAATGGCATGCATGGCAGGGTTGCAAGGAGAAAGGCACCACTCTCCTAAAAGAACGTTGCTGCCCGTCTGCAGTTTGCTAAAGGTCACATGGAAAAGCCAGAAAGCTATTGGAAAAATGTTATGTGGACGGATGAGACCAAAGTAGAACTTTTTGGCTTAAATGAGAAGCGTTATGTTTAGAGAAAGGATAACACTGCTTCCCAGCACAAGAACCTTATCCCATCTGTGAAACATGGTTTGGGCCTGATTTGCTGTGTCTGGGCCAGGACGGCTTGCCATCATTGATGGAACAGTGAATTCTGAATTAAACCAGCAAATTCTAAAGGAAAATGTCAGAACATCTGCCCATGAACTGAATCTCAAGAGAAAGTTGATCAAGCAGCAAGACAACGACCCTAAGCACACAAGTCGTTCTACCAAAGAATGGTTAAAGAAGAATAAAGTTAATGTTTTAGAATGGCCAGTCAAAGTCCTGACCTTAATTCAATCAAAATGTTGTGGAAGGACCTGAAGCGAGCAGATCATGTGAGGAAACCCACCAACATCCCAGAGTTGAAGCTGTTCTGTATGGAGGAACGGGCTGAAATTCCTCCAAGCCGATGTGCGGGACTGATCAACAGTTTCCGGAAATGTTGAGCTGCAGTTATAGCTGCACAAGGGGGTTACACCAGATACTGAAAGCAAAGGTTCACATACTTTTGCCACTCACAGATATGCAATATTGGATCATTTTCATCAATAAATAAATGATCAAATATAATATTTTTTTTCTCATTTGTTGAACTGGGTTCTCTTTATCTATTTTCAGGGCTTGTGTGAAAATCTGATTATGTTTTAAGTCATATTTATGCAGAAATATAGAAAATTCTAAAGGGTTCACAAACTTTCAATCAGCACTGTATCCTTAGTCAGGGGTGTGCCGATTTCTATATATATATTTATTTATTCTCTGTCTCTGGGAAGCTTTGCTTCTTTGGTTTTGGCACTATTGTAAGCCTTGTTGCCGTGTTAGTTTTTCAGTTTTATTGGTATTTCTTTTCTTTCTGGTTGTTGGCTCGTTTCTGGTACTTAAGCCATTCATTCGTTCAGAAACGCGAGCTCCTATCCTCTTTACCTCGCCCAATTTCATTCAGCTGCGTCGGCTCTGTGCTTGCTGCAGCTTTACCTGCCGCGGCATATGAAACTCCGCTCTAACCCGCCATTACATAAAGTTGAGCTGTGTTCAGGTAGGGTGACTATTTTTCTTCCAAGAATGTATCCAATCAATTAAAGTTAGTGTTTTGCAATGGTTATCTTATAATCGTGGACATACAAATTATTTTTTTCTTATTAAATTGTGGATACAAGTTTTATCAGCAGGCTGACGATATTTCCTCCCCAGTGAAGTTCTCCCCAGTGAAGTGGGCAGGACTATGCCTCCTGGCGCATGAAATTATAGGGGCGTATCATGTAAATTACGTTGGTTTCAGCTGCCAGATTTATCAGTGCCACGCCAGTTCTACACCGAAATCAGCAACGTACACATTTTGAGTAAATCAGATGTGACACCTGGAGAATGCTGATACTTACACCAGAATCTAGGCCAGATCCTGCGAAAATTTGATAGATGAGGGCCAATGACTTTCAAATCACACCAGCCAGCAGTTTATTCACAATAGAACAAGAACATTAAAATTTGATGGCTGCTACAGGTCTCAAAAAAGTTGGGACAGGGGCCTGTTTACCATGGTGTAGCATTCCCACTTCTTTTTAACTAAGTGGAGGCTTCTGGGCATTGAGGAGACAAGTTTCTTGAGTTTAGCCATTGTAATTTGATCCCACTCTTGCTTCCAGTTGCTGGAGAGTTTTGGGTCTCATTTCACTGACTCTTCGTTTAATTATGCACCAAATGTTCTGAATTGGTGAAAGATCAGAATTGCAGGCAGGCCAGTTCAATTGCAGGCAGGCTTCTACTACGAAGCCATGGTGTTGTAATAGCTGCAGTATGTGGTTTTGCATCGTCCTGCTGAATTTCACAAGGCCTTCCCAGGAATAGATGTTGTTTAGAGGGGGACATATGTTGCTCTAAAACCATTATATACCTTTCAGCATTCATGGTTCTATATAAAACATTCAAGTGTCCCACACCATATGCACTAATGTATCCCCATACCATTAGAGATTCTGGCTTTTGAACTGAATGCTGATAACAGGAGGGGTGGTCTTTTTCCTCTCTAGCCTGGAAGACATGATGGCCATGATTTCCAACAAGAATGTCAAATTTGGACTCCTCTGACCACAGGACACTTTGCCAGTTTGTACAGTCCATTTTAAATGAGCCGCAGCCCACAGAACACAGCGGCGCTTCTGGATCATGCTCAACAATGGCTTCCTTTTCGCATAATAGAGTTTTAGGTGGCATCTGTGGAAGGCACGGCGGACTGTGTTTGCAGACAGTGGTTTCTTGAAATATTCCTGGGCCCATGAAATGTCAATGACAGAATCATCCCTGTGAGTGATACAGAAGCCTCTGAGGGCCCGAAGATCACGGGCATCTAGTAAAGGTCTTTGACCTTGTCCCTTACGCACAGAGATTTTTCCAGTTTCTCTGAATCTTTTGATGATGTTATGCACTGTCGATGATGAGACCTTCAAAGCCTTTGGAATTTAACATTGAGGAACATTATTTTTAAAGTATTCCACAATTTTTTAACGCAAACCTTCACAGGACGGAGAGCCTCTGACCATCTTTACTTCTGAGAGACTCCGCTTCTCTAAGACATCCCTTTTATAGCCAATCATGTTACACACTTGATGCTGGTTAAATTACCTACTTGCTAAATGTTCTTTCAGCTGATTCTCTTATATATTAATAGCTTTTTCAGCCCTTTTTTTTTTTTTTTACCTTTGTCCAAACTTTTTTGAGACCTGTTGCAGCCAGAAAATTTGAAATAAGCTCATTTTGTGGATAAAAATGTAAAATGTCTCAATTTCTACATTTGAAATGGTATCTATGTTCTATTGTAAATAATATAATGGCTCATGTGATCTGAAAATCATTGCATTTTGGTTTTATTCACAATTGACACTTTGTTCCAACTATTTCGTAATTGGGGTTGTACTTTTTCAGCCTTTTGTTGCCCCTGTTCCAACTTTTTTGAAACATGTTTCTTCCATCAAATTCATAATGAGCTAATATTTTTCATAAAATGGTAAAATGTCTCACTTTCAGCATCTGATATGTTGTCTATGTTTTATTGTGAATAAATTGCGGGTTCATGAGATATGGAAATAATTGTATTCTGTTTTCATTTGCATTTTACACAACGTCCCAACTTCATTGGAATTGGGGTTTGTAATAATAATAATAATAATAATAATAAACACTTCAGTTACAATTGGGTCCTCACACCCTTGGTGCTTGGGCCCCTAATAATAATAATAATAATAATAATAATAATAAACACTACAGTTACAGTAAGGTCCTTGCAGCTTTGGGGGCAGTTCTGGGATTGCTGTTGAGCAGCAACCAAAAAAGCAACATGTGGCTTCTTGCACTTTTTGAGTATGCATTTTGTCTCCCTGTTTTAACTAAGTAAAACTCAAGTGTTCCCTGTCAGAACAGGATTAGACCCCAAGTGCAGACTAGAAGGCAGAACAACTGGTTTATTGGACCTGTTACTAATTAAACAATGACACAAGCACAAATTAGAGACAATGGTGGGATAATTGCAAAAATACAGAAAGGAATGTGAGGTCCCAAAGGGGAGAATACAAGCAAATTCCAATACAATAATAACAAATGTACAATTACCTGAATATGCAAGCTCCCGAAGGACAGAAATATAAAGAGTACAATCTTAGAAGCGCGAGAGCACGCCAGTTCCCAAAGGGGAGAATACTGCTTCCCGACAGGAGAGAAAAGGCCGAATGAGATATTGGCAAAAAGTGAACAGAGTGGTCTGACTGACAAAAGGAAACGGACACAAACCAGGAACTAAATAATAAAGACATACACAAACTAAGCCAATGAGAAAACAGAACTGATTCAATAATTAGTGTGAGTCGTGGGAAACAACACTGGCAGGAAGACTGACGAGCTTCAGCTGGTGCTTCTCACATTGTGTGCAAGTGCGTAAATGCTATCTGTCAGGAAATGTGGAATGACAAACCACATTGATCTAGCATGGGCTATCTGTCTGTTTTTGCACTTGGTTCCCCTCCTTATACATTCATTATTCTTTCCCTAGATCCTCAGAAGTAAGCCATGAGGGAGATTTTCTCAGCTGAGCTAGGGGTTTAGTGCCAAAAAATAGACACAGTAATATTTTTACAGCTGTATCCAGCAGTAGGGAGCTGGTGTGAAGATTTGTTCTCAGAGTGCCAGTCTTAAATTGAACTACTCGGACCTTTGCTATGAATTTGACAAGGGGCTTTTATGCAAGAGTATCCAACCAATAATCATCTGCATTCAAAAGTGCAATGATGAAAGGCTGAATACATTAGCTGTCAATGCCCTTTGTTGTAGTAGAACAGGGTGAAACCAGCTGAATTAGTATTTACAACGTGAAATAGCAATGGCACCAATGTGCACGTCCTTTATCGCTGGGAGTCGTGGAATCGTCACAATACTATATGTATCAGTGGATGTCACTTAAAGCAGGTTTGTAAAGCAAGATCATGTAATATACATCAATGAACAACAATTTTAAACCACCTGCCTAATATAGTGAAGGTGTCCCTTGGGCTGTCAGAACAGCTCTATCAGACTGTTATTTGAATTCGCAAACTCCGGATTTCCCAACAGAATATTTACCTGAGTGTCATGCACTCCCCACGAGCTTGTCTTCTTCTCCCAGTGCATTCCGATGCCATCTCTTCTTAGGTAAACCGTGCAAACATACACAGCTTCAGCACATGATGTAAAAGGAAATGGGATAAACTGGACCAGGTGATCTTCAACTGCTCCACTATCCTATTTTGAAGCTCAGGTGCTGACTGGGGTGCTCTCAGAGGTGGACTGGAGTTAGAGTAGGCACTTTGACTGGACTGCAAGCTAGGTGGCATCGGTAAATGGTCTTATTGTACGTTTAGCCCGTTCAAATAATGAATTTATACAAGGCATTTTGAACTGTGATATTTATGTGCAATCATCTTTATCTGTTTTATGGCGCGAGAGACTTTACTCTCTCCGCTAGCTTATTTATTTTATTTTATTATTCCTCTATTATAGATATATGGACATGTATTTTGTCTGAAATAAAGATATCAATCAATCAATCAATCAAAATCAATCAATTCCAGTGTAGAATTATGCCTGTTAATGCAGTGCCACCTGAGGGTCGGAATATCATGAGCAACCAATATTGACCTTCATTCTTGTCCCCTGCGCAGAGAGATTTCTCCAGATTCTCTGAATCTTTTGATGATATTATCTACTGTAGATGGGGAGATATTCAAATCTTTGCAATTTAACATTGAGGAACATTTTTCTGAAATTGTTCCACAATTTTTAGACTCAGTTTTTTGCATATTGACAAGCGTCAGCCATCTTTACTTCTGAGAGACTCTGCCTCTCTAAAATGCTCTTTTTAAACCTAGTCATGTTACTAACCAGTTGCTAATTAACCTAATTAGTTGTAAAATGCTTTTTAGTACCTTTTACTTTTCCAGTCTTTAGTGGCCCGTCCCAACTTTTCTGAGATGTGTTGCTGCCATCAAATTCAAAATGAGCTAATATTTTTCATGAAATGGTAAAATCTCTCACTTTCAACATTTGATATGTTGTCTATGTGTACAATTGTGAATAAAATATGGGTTTATGAGATTTGCATATCATTGCATTCTGTTTTTATACACATTTTACACAACATCCCAACGTCATTGGAATTGGGGTTTGTGTGTGTGTGTGTGTGTGTGTGTGTGTGTGTGTGTATATATATATATATATATTATGGCAATGAAAACGCAACATTCTAAATTTTGGTTTATTTTTGCTCAGGACCTAAGTAGTCCAATTTGAGTTCTTAAGTGACCATTGGGGTCACAATGTGTACCTCGTTACACATGAATGATCATGTAACTCAACAGTGTGAGTTAGACTCTCATCAATCCATGTTGAGTACAACATATGGGATGAGGAGTTGTGCAAGTACAGTGGTTGAAATGAAGGAGGGGTTGTCTTCCCTATATAAAGGCATGATAAAAGCCGCACAAAAAACATTTATGGTCATAATGCCACGTCTGTCGACTGAACAACGGAACAGGACCCTGGGTATGCTAGAGGTGGCAACTGGCTCTCCGTTTTGGGCGGAGTACGTCCAGAATCAGTACGTTTTGGGTACGGCCAAATGGGACGAGCTCTTTCATCAAGAGTACCCAGACCTCAAACCAGGCAGCATCTCCAGAATGTACTACAGGCAGAGTGGTGACAACTTCCCCAAGACAACCTAAGACACTTAGTCAGGTCCATGAGGAGACATTGTACTCCCTTTGTGGATGTTCACTCCTGATACTGACTGTTCTTTTGAGTTCATTTGTAAATGTGTGTTCCATTCAGTCTTGTTGTGATTTTTCATTTTCAACTTGTGCTGGTTATGTTTAATGCATCTGTTTATTATTGTCCAAATTGGGCTATTAACACATTTAATTCATCAAAGTCAACCCACCCAACATATTTTAATTGTTAAATTTGAATCACAAAATTACTTGAATCCAAACTGGTGTTGCCTTTTCATTGCCTCTGAGTGTATATATATATATATATTTATATATATATATATATAAATATATATATATATACATACACACACACACGTATATATCAGTGGCTGCTTGTGAACTGGCAACAGGGGAAGCTCAAACAATCCCTTATAATTAATGATTGGTCACAACCTGTTTTCAATCATTGATTCAAATTACCATTACAGAAACCCTGAAATCTCTCAACATTATCAGATGTGGCATTATAAGTTTTCATTGATAACGCATACTGAATACGACTCCGGACTTCTCACCCTTTTCTTTACTCAGGGGTTGGAGGCAATGCATGTGTTTCATGATGATTTCCAATGAAATTAGATCATTTGAAACGTCTTATTGCAATTCCATTGCTTCCAACCCCTCCATGCACAAGGACTTCAATTCTGCGCAAGAATCTCTTACATATGCGTTGATTGAATAATTGCTGACTACAGCAGAGGAACATAAATATGCCACTTAAACTCACACCAAATGCGTGAGAGTTAAAGGCTAGGTAGGCAGAAACCTAGAAAAAAGGTTCGAATTGAGTCCACACGGTTCTCATCCCATCAGCTCTGACCCAAGCTCCTCCGACCAGACACGCATCTGATGCACGCGCTTCTGATCCACCTGCATATACGTTACCTGACAACGCCAACTTGCCGAAGCTTCTTTTCTTTTCTTTTTTTAACGTTATCCTCCATAATGTCCGAGTCACAGGTAAGAAAAACCTTTTTGAATGAACGATAGTGACATAGCAGGCTGTTATACGGTTAGCAGGAGGCTAATATATAGAATAAACAACTTCTGACAATGCCTGATCGGTGGCCGCTGTCAGCAGGCTGTTATACGGTTAGCAGGACGCTAATATACAGAATAAATAACTTCTGACAATGCCTGATTGGTGGCCGCTGTCAGCAGGTTGTTATACGGTTAGCAGGAGGCTTATATACAGAATAAACAACTTCTGACAATGCCTTATCGGTGGCCGCCGTCAGCTGGCTATTTACATGGTAAATCGCACACACACAACCTAACCCCCATCACAGCAACTGTAGTTAGAGGAAAAAGAATTTAGCCGTTTACCTGTCCAACAGAAGTACAGCGAGCTCCGAGTCCAACTTGAAACCAATGCTATCCCGAACTTCTCTCCATCTTCGAAATGCAACGCCGATATTGACACGCGTTTTATTGCGTTTATTGTCAAACTCTCTTTTAGACTCCCTTTTTGCCGAATCCGTTTTCCTCTTCTTGGGTTGTTTTGCACTGAACGCGGGTGTTTCCAAACGTGGAATGGCAACTTTTCCTGCCCGGTCGTCCGCCATTGCTGCAAAGTGGTTTCCGCATCAGCTGTAGTAGAACAGCCAATCGCTGTTTGGCTCTCTCAAAGCTCTATAAGCTGCTCTGTGATTGGTCAAAATCTACCGTCACGGGTAGATTCTTTGCAGGCTGAAAACAGAGCCTAGGGGAGACGTAGAGGTCTGATCTTTTTTCACATCACTTCCTTTACATTATCCCCAAGGTTATTATGTATATTTTTGCCTAAAACGGTCAAAAGAAAGCTGCCTACGTAGCCTTTAACAGGTATGCGTTATAAATGAAAACTGGCCACACCTGATAATGTTGAGAGTTTTCGGAGTTTCTGTAATGGTAATTTAAATGAATGATTGATAACAGGTTGTAACCAATCAAAAGTTTTAAGGGATTGTTTGAGCCTCCCCTGTTGCCAGTTCATGAGCTGCCACTGGCGTTTATATATAAATATACCACTATACCACCCCCATACCATACCATGGTACCACTATGCCATATGTGTGTTATCCACTTTTAGTCTGACTGTTTTACACTTGCTACTAACCTGGGTCAGTGCAAAGCAGGACTGAAAACAAATTTTATATTAACCTCTTATACCCGAGAAAAAAATGAGTGTAATTCCACCTGTTTCATGTATCACAAAAACTATAAATACAAGAAATATGAATGAAAGCTTGAAGCACTTCTTTCCTTAAGACTCAGTCCCACTGGGAATTTTTTGCCTCGGCAATGCACTGCCGATGATGAACCTCAGGAGGCGTCGGGAACAGGCTCCCCGATGTCCTGGGGAAGCTTCGGGAGCGTCGAGAGCCATTTTGAACCATCGGGAGGCATCAGGAGAACTGTGAAAAATTTAAATGCTTGAATTGAAATTTTCCCCGATGTGTTCCTGAAATTTTGTCGTGAAAACAGGCAAGGGAGGCCTTGCCGGAGCTTTCCAGAGCCACAGGGAGCTCCGGGGATGCTTCCCCAGAGCTTCAGAGAAATATTGTTTTACTGTTCGATAATTATAGGGGCTGGTTGCACCTTTTAGCTCGTTACGATATCTCCCCAGTAACCCTTCCCCAAGGTACCTGGGATGGTTCACAAGTACTCCAATGATGTTTCAAATTTAGGGAAACTCCGGGGCACCTTCGCTGATTATTCGCTTTCCCAAACATAGGGAGCATTGGGCACCATCGGGAGAAAGTTTGTCTATTTCCACATCGCCGATGATTTTTCCCCAGTAGGACCTAAGCTTTACCTTAATCATGACAATTAAGAAAATTAGTAGTTTTCACAATAATTGTTATAGCAAAGGGAAGAAGGAAGATGTAGAGAAAATAGATGAATTAAAAAAGGAGATAAGTAGACTAATTTTTAAAAATGGCGGGAGATGCAGTATTGGGTTAAGTTACATAACATAAGTGGCGAGAACAGGCCATTCAGTCCAACTAGCCTCGCCAGTTTCTTTTTACTGTGTGAATGTATCACTTCAGATACTCAATGGTATCTAGCTTTAAGTCAAGCCTTCTCTTGAAAAGGTTTCTGCCTCAACAATATGGTCAAGCAGGCTATTCCACATCAAAATTACTCTTTGGGTGAAAAAATACTTCCTAATATCAGTGCTAAATTTATCCTTGGTAACCTTGCATTTGTGAATCCGAGTTCTACTAACAAAACTTGGCTGAGGGAATTCAAGATAATTCACTTTGTTAATCCTTTTAAAGGCCTCAATCAGATCACCCGTAAGCCACCTTTTCTGAAGATTAAAGAGATTAAGGATCTTCAGCCTCTTCTCATACCTTTCATTTTTTTATACCTGGAATTAGCTTAGTGGCCCTTCTCTGAACTTTTTCTTGAGCCTCTTTATCTTTCTTAAAGTATGGTCCTCAGAATTCTACACATACTCCAGATGTGGTCTGACAAATGTGTTGTACAAGGTCCTCCTTGGATTTGTACTCAGTACTTTTAGCAATGTATCCCAGCAGCCGATTGGCTTATTTAACTGCTACGGCACAATGGCTAGAACCTGTGAAGGTTTGGTCAACAATCACTCCAAGATTTCTCATGTGGAGCACATTCCAGTTTTAAACCTCCCATGAATTAATCCTGTCCAATGTTTTTATTACCTACATGTACAATTTTACAGCTCGCTACATTAAATTTAATTTGCCACATATCTGTGCATTTCTGGATTCTATAGGTGTAGGTGTGGGCAGGATGAGAATAACTCTAATAGTCATTGAGAACCATTGTATCTATATGACTGTAGTGTGTGTTTGGGTTAACCGACAGCAAGATGTGAAAGTATGATAACGTGAGGTATCGCTCAGGAACTAGTTGTAAGAACCAAGCAGCGCAGTAAAACTGGATTTTATTAGGGAAGAGGGAAAACCTCCGCAGAGCAGGAGGTAACAGTACAGAGTCCAATCCAAAAATCAAAATCCCAGGGACGTAATCCAAACTGTACACAGGGTAGCAAACACAACACTCAGAGTCAGGCAAAACAGGTTCAGTACACAGGCAGGGGTTTGTCAGAGAGTCCAAAGCCAAAATCCAGTGGGCGTAATTTGAACCGTTGTCAGGGCAGCAAACTCAAAACTCAGAATCGGGCAAAACGGGTACGGTACACAGGCAGATATGCATCAAAGAAAAAGCCAAAATCAGAATCAAGGACATTCCAGTCAGAAGTATAACACAAGGAGCACAAGGCATCAACAATCGCAGCACAGGGAAAGCGTTCTGACAAGAACTGTGAGTGAAATGACTGCTTAAATACACATAGGGGAAGTCACACGCTATGATAGGGCACAGCTGAGTTGGATCAGACTAATTACAAAGGAATGAACATGAGGAAGTTCCTGATTACAAGAAATTAGCAAAAGCCAAAACGCGGACAGGGATCACAGAGATAGCCAACTGACAAACCAACGGCTCCGGTTTGGGAGTTCTACCGTACACAGGTGAGTGAGTGAGAGGCTGAACAGTGATTAGCCAAGTGCAGAAAATCTGCTTGAAGCATAATAAATTGAGTGAAGGCAAGAGGCAGAGAGGGCAAATGCTGAGAGATCGTTTGTCAATTAGTAAAGTGCAGCTATACAATCCCTTGTGCTCGTTAGCACCATATAGTCTTGGTTAATAAGTTTAACTAAAACAACAAACTGTTAGTATTGTTAGAATAGAATACTACTATACTAGAATAGTATACTAGAATAGAAAAGCAAGGTGAAGGAAGTAAATGAGATTAGAAGGAATGGTTGAAATCCCAGAAACCATGAAATCGCCCAAAAGTGTGGCAGACAATACTGCGGCAGTGAGCGATCACATGACAAAAGACTAGACAGGGGGAGACAAGGTGCAATGCATGGTATGAGACAAAACATGGACTAGAATAAAACTGCAGGAGTGGAATATGGAAGACATACACAGACAAAGCAAAAACAACACATGGCAAAGCATCTAGATCATAATACAAAATAGTGAGCATGGTCAGACAACGCAGAATTCATAATCAAATATGGGAGTCAAGCAGAAACAAAAACATTGTCAGGCAGAACAGGATCATAACAGATAAAGTTTTATGAAATTGTTGTGTTTTTTTTTTTTTTTTGTAGGGCTGAGTAGTGAACAGGGATCACTACTAGCAGTGTTGTTTATTCGGCGAAAGTCAGGGCTAAGAGTAGAGGTGTTGTAATTTGTGTTGGAATTGAGTTAATTTTGCCTAATATGCAGATGGATAGGGTTAATGGGATGCTGCATTTAACCCCTTTGCGCAGAAGCCAAATCTGGCTTTTTAGTTGTTACCTGATTTAAGGCTTTATAATTCAAGATTGCAGCTTTACAGACAGAAAAACTTTGGCTCAATTGAGTCTAGACACTTGAAGCATTTAGACTCCCATCGTATTTCAGTTTATTTTTATGATTTTGGTGGAGAAAAGGGGCTGCAAACATAAACAATCTTCATGAGAATTCACCATTGAAATAGCAAAAAAAAAATAATGCTGACAAATGAAAAACTGCAGGGGCTTAAATCTATACATTTCTTGGATCGTAAACTTCTTGACCACAAGTACAATTCATCTTCAACATTACATTCTAGATTACCCACTTGCTATAAGCTAAATTAGACAGCTATCCAAGTGTCTCCCCAAAGTCTGAGATGCATCAACATGGTTCATTGTCAAATCATACATTAATCATACATTTAACACAAATTAACTTTTGGGGCATAAAATTTAGCATGAACTAATGATTTTCTGGTTGAGTTTAGCATGAATTTATCAATATCAGCGCAGTTGAACATCATTGGTCACCAGTAACCTCTCAAAACACAAAACATGCCTTTTCTCCATAATAAAGTTAAAATTACTGTCCATTTTTCTTCGAAGTTCCCCAAGCATTAAGTAAAGTGCTGATTAAACAGCTACAACATTCATGCTGCAATGAAAAGCTAACCGCTCTCACATCCGAGCTCATAACCTTACACCTTAAAATGGTAAAAACTCACTAACTCAGTAATATCTGAATTCTGAAATACACCTTATTTTAACAGAACAGAAATGTCACTTTCAGGAAAAAATCTAACGACATATGCCTCCATATTCAACAGAATGGTGTAATGAACGTACCGAGGGATCTACCGACGTGCGTGTGTTGCGTGCATTTGGAGAAACGGAAACCTCAGCGTTCAATGTCTTTAAACGTGGTATAAATTCTACAGCAAAAGCCATATTGACCAAAATGCAAACAGGGTAGAAGTATAACCTGTTTTCTTCATTGATGCCCTCCTCCAGAGACAGATGGATCGAGTAGAAGGAACCCTACAGTACTGTTTAATTCGGAATAATTCACATTGACCGCATCCATACAACATTTATCTCTTAAATGAAACTGAACACTTCAGGCCAGTTTCGGGTGTCTTTGTTTCTTTGATATCGCATAATTTTCAGCTGCGCAACCGTGGCCAACATTCGAAGAACACAACCGACCTTACTTTTACGCTTAGCTTTGTATCCTATTCTTATTGTCCGATCAATGTATTTCAGTTATTGAGGAAAGTTTAAACACTCGGGAATTGGATAAGAAACGAGTCTATCAATACATTGTTACCGGGAAGCTTCACGAGGGCATGAACTATAACTGCAGAGTTACGCAGATGAATCTGTGTATATAATTGAGTGACTAGCTATCGACACCAGTACTTCGGTGGATAGAAGGGAGCGCTGAATTTGTCAATGGAGGAATCTACGCGTTAATCCATGGGAGGGAACTACGCATATTTTGTGTGTGATGGCTGTAATTGACAGTAGAATGTGAGAGAATCAATACAATGTGGGATTTTTTTGCTTCACAAAACGTATTTTTTTAACCACTAATTGGAATACTGTTGGCTCACTGCAGCTAAACTGGTTGCTACAAAGTTTTTTTATGTCGAACTGATAATTTTTTTAAACTACTGGATCGATACTATGGGCAAGGATATTGACCAGTTTGCACATCAGGCTTAGCTGAGGAGTTTAATTCATGCAACTCCTGAAAAACAAGGATTGGAGGGAACTTACCCATACTCTAAATCGCGTTTCAGCTCTGCCTGCTTGTGAATATTCAATAGCCGATCTGGGGGTGCCATCTCGTGGTCGAGTACTGTAACTAAGTTCATAAATATGCAGTATTATAGACGCGAGCGTCTACATCTGCAGAAAGGGGTTAATCAGTGCTGACAGTTTTGTAATTACATCTTCCAAAAAATGTTGTATAGGTGGGCAGAGCCAGACAACATGGATGCAGTGATCTGCAGTATTGAGTGAGCACTGAATTCATATACTATTTTCTGATAGTCCCATTTTGTACATTGTTTGTTGTGTAATATGTGTTCTGTTAATAACCTTGTATTGGCTTTGTCTAATAGTATGTTTTGGAATGTTGTAGATGTTCCTGCGGATTTCATTCCAGAAGTTGGTGTTAATTTTGATAAGTAACTCCCTCTTTTTCAATCTGTTTCTTCCCTAGTTTTTCATGCTTGTCGAGTGTCTATTAGTT
Organism: Gymnothorax reevesii; assembly: GCA_029721435.1. Taxonomy (NCBI): domain Eukaryota; kingdom Metazoa; phylum Chordata; class Actinopteri; order Anguilliformes; family Muraenidae; genus Gymnothorax; species Gymnothorax reevesii. Next base: position 32,741,686 of record CM056573.1, read on the forward strand.
TTTTTTTCAAGTTTTAGTGTGCGTTTTTCACTCCATTTCACACATTTTCTGTCCATTTCATGATAGCCTTTCATTCAGTGTTTCATAAGAATGGAGGCAATTCCTCGTTGGCCATCAATGAAAGTCACCACCCTCATAGCTGTTCCAACCTTGAAGACAGTGTTCGTGACAAATGCTTCCTTCGGAACACGACTCCATATTATGGACGATTTGAAGGACCACGTCATGTTCTTACCTCAAAACTAAAATTTTGAACCAAAATTGGCATTTTGCTTAGCTATTAGTCCCTTTCAGGAGAAATGCTGTACTAGTGAAGAATGAAAAGCTACCAAAGATGGAATTGTTGCCATCAGGATAAAGAAACATTAACAAAAGTTATATCTTAAAGCTTTCTCTGGAACTGAATTTCTTGATGTCTCTCTCTCCAATATTACATCATGCTCATCATTATCATCACCCTCTTGCAACTGCCTCTTTGGTCTGGTTTCAGTACTGTTCACACAGTTTGCACAGGCAAACATATCAGTGCAAAAAAACCTGACTTGTGACAGCAGCACTGCAAACCTACACAGTAAAGAAATAGAATCTTTTGCGACAATGTGGTTTTTTTGATGCCATCACAAGTGTTTCATCTTGCCATGGGCACAGCCATGTTGAACAGCCTGTGATGCAAACAAGTGCTTTGATTGCTCAACATTCAATATCACTGCTCTCGACCTCACGCAAAATAGTCCAACATAAAAGTGGGATAAACTTTCAAACTGGCAGAATTTGTTCGTTAAACTTTTCGCCTGTGCTATATCTCATCAGTTTTCCTAAGTTCAAATGTTTATTTATTACTCCACAGTTCCACGGAACTGAATGAAAATGGGACTCAGCTTGCAGTCTTAGTTGAAATTTTCATCTGTACTTCACAATCCGTTGGGCACTGAATTCAGCCCTTGTTTAAAATATTACTTCAGGATGCATAATGAACAATTAGACTGCTTGCCTGAAGATCACTCTCAAGTAAACAAAATCTCTGATGTCCAGAGCAATCCTGGGACAAGTGGCTGCAGCTGTTAAGTTAATTTCTGGGATTCAGCTAAAAAAAGACCTCAAAACATTCTACAGCTGCGTTCCTCTCTGGGGTCCCCACCACCCTTGGGTGTTTATTATTGATTTGTCCATTACACCCCACGGATTGAGAGAACATCTGCCAGAATTTGCCATTGAATGGTAGTAGGATTTAAGCCCCTTGTTTTTCTCAACTTGCATTCCACACTTGTCACCTTAATGTCCCCACTCCAAAATATGAGGACCCCCAACTGTGTTTTCCGCAAGAATGAGCAGTTCCTCAATCCCCATGCACACAAAAATCAGACAGCACAGTTGGTGGTCTGTTGTTGAATTCAGTTATAGGACTCAGATCAGGATTTTCACAGACCTGCTCTAGTGTGTTTATAGACAGAAGTATTTCATAGTCAATTCCTTGGAGGAACCCTGTCCAAAGTGCAAACTGTAAAGTAATCTAAAATAACTCCAAAAGCATTCTATCCACATTATATGGCTGAATCTTCTGAAACAAAAGTTGAATGACTTTTATATGATTAGGAATTAATGATTTGAATTACCAACAGAAAACTATGTAATCTTCATGATTTATTATGGTAGCAGAATACAAAGCCCTACAACGGCAGTAAAAGCAGCAATATATAAATGACACCAGATTGAACCAGATATTTGACATTAATATCCAGCAATTGTATTTCTTACTCTGTCTGATTACTGAGGGTGAGCCTGTTGTGTTCTGGGGTCCTGGCCTTTGGCCAGGACAGCATTTATGGTTTTAACAGTTTCATGTTCCAAAATTCCATAGTCATAGTCATAGTTCTTGTCACAGTTTTAACAGTATCTTGTATCAGGTTTTTGCATTTCATGTTTCACGTTCATTGTCCACATTTTTACTTTTCCATGTTTTTGTTTTCGCCAGGTCTGCCAAGCCACTCCACCGCTTGTCTGCGTTCCGCCCCGTGCCTTCGTTGTTGCACTTTTCAGAGCTCTGGTTGGCTTTGGTATTTCCCCCTTCCTTCTGTGCTGTGCTGATCTGTCTAAGCTTAATTGGCAATTAACTGTTTTTAAGTTACTAACATTTACTAACACTCACTGGGTGGTGCAATTCTTAGACAGGCACATTACTAATATTACTAATTTAGACAGGGAGTTTGTTGTCATGATTCCTGCTTTGCTATTTCAAGATCTTGCTGTGCTTTTCTGTTCTGATCATTAATGCTGCTTTCAAACTGCATACTTAATTGGTACTTAAGCTGAGCACGCTCATTCTCATAATGAGCAAGTCTTGTCCACAAATCTTTGTCCATGTCATGATCTTGCCATGCCTCTTGTTTCTCCTTCTCCAGGTGTTGCCCCTCATGTCTTGATTTCTTAGCCTTTATCTGGATGCGGTGGAAGTTGGCTGGCAGACAGTGTCTCAAGTTTTGTTGCCAAGTTTCTGCTCAAGTTCTAGGTCATGTTTCTAAGTCTCGGTCACGTTTGCAAGTCTTGTTATTTTTGTTCTTGGATTTCTGCCTGGTGTTTGCCTGGTTTTTTGTTCTTGCCGTTTTTGCTATTTAGTTGATAGCTCTGTGAAGCTCTACTTAGTTTGTGTTTTGGTTGTGTGTGGTGTTTTTTTTTTTTTTTTTTTTGTTGGCCCTCGTGCCTGTTTGCTTTTGTTTAATAAATTCCTTATTCCCCATCACCTCGCTCCTGGTGTCTACCTGATCTCGCATCAGAGCCTACCTGCCAAAAGGAGCACCGTTATGCATTCTAAGTGAGGGAACAGCAGTAAATTGTGTAGAAAGGCTGGTGCATAATTGTTTATTACAGCTGTACAGAGAAAAGGTCTTTTTTTTTTTTTTTTTTTTTTTTCATTTAGATTTTAAATTTTTGCATATTTATTATCTAAATACTTCAGATCATCAAACTTTTAATTTTAGCTTGTCTGAGAAAAACAAAGTCATCTAAAGCTGTATTTTGTGTATTTGATGTAAAAGCTATCCAACCCTTCTTGGCCCAGTTAGAAAAATAGTTGCTCCCTCAGTTACTAGATTTGCCAGTTAAAGGAAAAGAGAACCCTTTTCCTGCTCTTACCCAGAGAAAGTACATGTTCGTCTATAAATATTTTGGCGATTTTTGAAATTATGTACTGAGTAATAAACCTCAAACTTCTGAAATACAACTAACACAAGTTCAATGCCCCCATTCCTATATTTTAACCAATCCAAAAATACTTTGTGCCAATGTCCCAGTTATGATGCGCTTGGCCACCAAGAAATCAGCTGATGTGTAAAAAAAAAAATTAGTATTGATTATCATCCATGCTGCAGTTTCATTTTACGTCAAATGATCGAGGTCAGATATTACCAATCATTATGACAACCTGAGCGACAAAATCAGTGGTAATTCTGCTGCATGCGCCTTTTTTTTTTTTTTTTTTTTTTTTTTTTCCAACAAAATGGAAAAGTCAGACCTACCCGTGGGCATAAGCTTGCATTGATTTCCCTTAGTGAAGCCTGACTTCATAAGATAGTGGTGCCCACAGAATATCCCTTTATAACAAGTAATTCACAATCAACTTCCATCATTGACATTTTTTTTTTTTTTTTTTTAAATATAGAACTAATCCATCGGCAATTGAGGACATGGCTTCTTTCCCTCCATGCTAACAGCAACAAAATAATGAGCTAAATTCAGTACAAAAAATTAAAAAAAAACAATGTACGCATGCACAGTGCTTTTGTCCTTTTCTCCTATAGCTTCTATACCATATTGGTATTGTCTAATTTATATTGGGCTTGTTTTTGAAGCTGCTGTTGCTTATTCGTCTTGCCAAAGTTGGCATCCCTGGTCTGGTTGGCCTCCACCGGTCCGTGCGCTGCTACGCCTGAGAGCAGCAACCCATTTTTGGTGGCGATCTTAAAATCGGACCACTTTTTTTAACCTACATCAAAAGCATTGGGATTGTCAATTATGTAGGATAAATAACATGAAATATCATAGATCTTTAAATTGAATTTATTAAGGCCAATGTTATTTGCACTTATACGTGTGGCCAATGCTGATTTTTTTTCTTGGCCACACTTGTAAGTGCGCCAGTTGATGACCATTCCAGTGCCGCTTAGAAAGTACCGCTTAAAATAAGTTTGGCCCAGAAAAAATGTTTTGCTTTGGACACACTTAAAATAAGTGTGGGCAATGGAGAAATGTGCATCTGGGCCACACTAATAAGTGCATCTAACAATTTTTGTGCTTGGACACACTTAAATAAGTGCGAATAGTGACTTCAATTTAGTATTGAATTAAATCAAGCATCTGCTGCACTCCGGTTTTCCACCCCAATGGTGTTTACCGCTGCAGCAACAGCTTTTCAAACTGCAGCCTTATGATCTCCCTTTATGTCACTATTAAGGCTTCCAAATAAAATTGTTTTGTTTTTCTCCATCTCGGACGTGATAATTTATATCGTTGGCCTGCTGATAAAACCTCGTTTCTTCAAAATAATGAACTTTACAGGAGAGCAAAAAAAAAAAAAGTTTAATTTTGCATGTTAGAATAAGGTGTCATGATTTGTGAATGTGCTTTTTACTTTCTTTTTTACTCTCGTCCCTGACGACATCGTTTTCTTTCCACATCGGATTCTTTACCCAGCTGGCTGATTATTTCTGGGCGTTCCCTCCCCGGAGTCTAATTAAACTGGAGGTTGCCACGCCTCCTTCGCTGGAGTGTTTGATATGACTTTGCTCACTTCGACTCGATATACACAGTGGTGCTTGAAAGTTTGTGAACCCTTTAGAATTTTCTATATTTCAGCATAAATATGACCTAAAACATCATCAGATTTTCACAAGTCCTAAAAGTAGATAAAGAGAACCCATGAGACAAAAATATTATACTTGATCATGAGAAAAATTATCCAATATTACATATCTGTGAGTGGCAAAAGTTTGTGAACCTCTAGAATTAGCAGTTAATTTGAAGGTGAAACTAGAGTCAGGTGTTTTCAATCAATGGGATGACAATCAAGTAAGTGGGCACCCTGTTTTATTTAAAGAACAGGGATCTATCAAAGTCTGATCTTCGCAACACATGTTTGTGGAAGTGTATCATGGCACGAACAAAGGAGATTTCTGAGGACCTCAGTAAAAGGGTTGTTGATGCTCATCAGGCTGGAAAAGGTTACAAAACCATCTCTAAAGAGTTTGGACTCCACCAGTCCACAGTCAGACAGATTGTGTACAAAATGGAGGCAATTCAAGAACATTGTTTCCCTCCCCAGGAGTGGTCGACCAACAAAGATCACTCCAAGAGCAAGGCGTGTAATAGTCGGCGAGGTCACAAAGGACCCTAGGGTAACTCCTAAGCTACTGAAGGCCTCTCTCACACAGGCTAATGTTCATGTTCATGAGTCCACCATCAGGAGAACACTGAACAACAATGGCATGCATGGCAGGGTTGCAAGGAGAAAGGCACCACTCTCCTAAAAGAACGTTGCTGCCCGTCTGCAGTTTGCTAAAGGTCACATGGAAAAGCCAGAAAGCTATTGGAAAAATGTTATGTGGACGGATGAGACCAAAGTAGAACTTTTTGGCTTAAATGAGAAGCGTTATGTTTAGAGAAAGGATAACACTGCTTCCCAGCACAAGAACCTTATCCCATCTGTGAAACATCGTTTGGGCCTGATTTGCTGTGTCTGGGCCAGGACGGCTTGCCATCATTGATGGAACAGTGAATTCTGAATTAAACCAGCAAATTCTAAAGGAAAATGTCAGAACATCTGCCCATGAACTGAATCTCAAGAGAAGGTTGGTCAGGCAGCAAGACAACACAAGCACACAAGTCGTTCTACCAAAGAATGGTTAAAGAAGAATAAAGTTAATGTTTTAGAATGGCCAGTCAAAGTCCTGACCTTCATTCAATCAAAATGTTGTGGAAGGACCTGAAGCGAGCAGATCATGTGAGGAAACCCACCAACATCCCAGAGTTGAAGCTGTTCTGTATGGAGGAACGGGCTGAAATTCCTCCAAGCCGATGTGCAGGACTGATCAACAGTTTCCGGAAATGTTGAGCTGCAGTTATAGCTGCACAAGGGGGTTACACCAGATACTGAAAGCAAAGGTTCACATACTTTTGCCACTCACAGATATGCAATATTGGATCATTTTCATCAATAAATAAATGATCAAATATAATATTTTTTTTCTCATTTGTTGAACTGGGTTCTCTTTATCTATTTTCAGGGCTTGTGTGAAAATCTGATGATGTTTTAAGTCATATTTATGCAGAAATATAGAAAATTCTAAAGGGTTCACAAACTTTCAATCAGCACTGTATCCTTAGTCAGGGGTGTGCCGATTTCTATATATATATTTATTTATTTATTCTCTGTCTCTGGGAAGCTTTGCTTCTTTGGTTTTGGCACTATTGTAAGCCTTGTTGCCTTGTTAGTTTTTCAGTCTTATTGGTATTTCTTTTCTTTCTGGTTGTTGGCTCGTTTCTGGTACTTAAGCCATTCATTCGTTCAGAAACGCGAGCTCCTATCCTCTTTACCTCGCCCAATTTCATTCAGCTGTGTCGGCTCTGTGCTTGCTGCAGCTTTGCCTGCCGCGGCATCTGAAACTCCGCTCTAACCCGCCATTACATAAAGTTGAGCTGTGTTCAGGTAGGGTGACTATTTTTCTTCCAAGAATGTATCCAATCAATAAAAGTTAGTGTTTTGCAATGGTTATCTTATAATCGTGGACATACAAATTATTTTTTTCTTATTAAATTGTGGATACAAGTTTTATCAGCAGGCTGACGATATTTCCTCCCCAGTGAAGTTCTCCCCAGTGAAGTGGGCAGGACTATGCCTCCTGGCGCATGAATTTATAGGGGCGTATCATGTAAATTACGTTGGTTTCAGCTGCCAGATTTATCAGTGCCACGCCAGTTCTACCCCGAAATCAGCAACGTACACATTTTGAGTAAATCAGATGTGACACCTGGAGAATGCTGATACTGACACCACAATCTAGGCCAGATCCTGCGAAAATTTGATAGATGAGGGCAAATGACTTTCAAATCACACCAGCCAGCAGTTTATTCACAATAGAACAAGAACATAGCAAATTTTGAAACTGAGAAATTTTATCCACAAAATGAGCTCATTTAAAATTTGATGGCTGCTACAGGTCTCAAAAAAGTTGGGACAGGGGCCTGTTTACCATGGTGTAGCATTCCCACTTCTTTTTAACTAAGTGGAGGCTTCTGGGCATTGAGGAGACAAGTTTCTTGAGTTTAGCCATTGTAATTTGATCCCACTCTTGCTTCCAGTTGCTGGAGAGTTTTGGTTCTCATTTCACTGACTCTTCGTTTAATTATGCACCAAATGTTCTGAATTGGTGAAAGATCAGAATTGCAGGCAGGCCAGTTCAATTGCAGGCAGGCTTCTACTACGAAGCCATGGTGTTGTAATAGCTGCAGTATGTGGTTTTGCATCGTCCTGCTGAATTTCACAAGGCCTTCCCAGGAATAGATGTTGTTTAGAGGGGGACATATGTTGCTCTAAAACCATTATATACCTTTCAGCATTCATGGTTCTAAATAAAACATTCAAGTGTCCCACACCATATGCACTAATGCATCCCCATACCATTAGAGATTCTGGCTTTTGAACTGAATGCTGATAACAGGAGGGGTGGTCTTTTTCCTCTCTAGCCTGGAAGACATGATGGCCATGATTTCCAACAAGAATGTCAAATTTGGACTCCTCTGACCACAGGACACTTTGCCAGTTTGTACAGTCCATTTTAAATGAGCCGCAGCCCACAGAACACAGTGGCGCTTCTGGATCATGCTCAACAATGGCTTCCTTTTCGCATAATAGAGATTTAGGTGGCATCTGTGGAAGGCACGGCGGACTGTGTTTGCAGACAGTGGTTTCTTGAAGTATTCCTGGGCCCATGAAATGTCAATGACAGAATCATCCCTGTGAGTGATACAGAGGCGTCTGAGGGCCTGAAGATCACGGGCATCTAGTAAAGGTCTTTGACCTTGTCCCTCACGCACAGAGATTTTTCCAGTTTCTCTGAATCTTTTGATGATGTTATGCACTGTCGATGATGAGACCTTCAAAGCCCTTGGAATTTAACATTGAGGAACATTATTTTTAAAGTATTCCACAATTTTTTAACGCAAACCTTCACAGGACGGAGAGCCTCTGACCATCTTTACTTCTGAGAGACTCCGCTTCTCTAAGACATCCCTTTTATAGCCAATCATGTTACACACTTGATGCTGGTTAAATTACTTACTTGCTAAATGTTCTTTCAGCTGATTCTCTTATATATTAATAGCTTTTTCAGCCCTTTTTTTTTTTTTTTTTACCTTTGTCCAAACTTTTTTGAGACCTGTTGCAGCCAGAAAATTTGAAATAAGCTCATTTTGTGGATAAAAATGTAAAATGTCTCAATTTCTACATTTGAAATGGTATCTATGTTCTATTGTAAATAATATAATGGCTCATGTGATCTGAAAATCATTGCATTTTGGTTTTATTCACAATTGACACTTTGTTCCAACTATTTCGTAATTGGGGTTGTACTTTTTCAGCCTTTTGTTGCCCCTGTTCCAACTTTTTTGAAACATGTTTCTTCCATCAAATTCATAATGAGCTAATATTTTTCATAAAATGGTAAAATGTCTCACTTTCAGCATCTGATATGTTGTCTATGTTTTATTGTGAATAAATTGCGGGTTCATGAGATATGGAAATAATTGTATTCTGTTTTCATTTGCATTTTACACAACGTCCCAACTTCATTGGAATTGGGGTTTGTAATAATAATAATAATAATAATAATAAACACTTCAGTTACAATTGGGTCCTCACACCCTTGGTGCTTGGGCCCCTAATAATAATAATAATAATAATAATAATAATAAACACTACAGTTACAGTAAGGTCCTTGCAGCTTTGGGGGCAGTTCTGGGATTGCTGTTGAGCAGCAACCAAAAAAGCAACATGTGGCTTCTTGCACTTTTTGAGTATGCATTTTGTCTCCCTGTTTTAACTAAGTAAAACTCAAGTGTTCCCTGTCAGAACAGGATTAGACCCCAAGTGCAGACTAGAAGGCAGAACAACTGGTTTATTGGACCTGTTACTAATTAAACAATGACACAAGCACAAATTAGAGACAATGGTGGGATAATTGCAAAAATACAGAAAGGAATGTGAGGTCCCAAAGGGGAGAATACAAGCAAATTCCAATACAATAATAACAAATGTACAATTACCTGAATATGCAAGCTCCCGAAGGACAGAAATATAAAGAGTACAATCTTAGAAGCGCGAGAGCACGCCAGTTCCCAAAGGGGAGAATACTGCTTCCCGACAGGAGAGAAAAGGCCGAATGAGATATTGGCAAAAAGTGAACAGAGTGGTCTGACTGACAAAAGGAAACGGACACAAACCAGGAACTAAATAATAAAGACATACACAAACTAAGCCAATGAGAAAACAGAACTGATTCAATAATTAGTGTGAGTCGTGGGAAACAACACTGGCAGGAAGACTGACGAGCTTCAGCTGGTGCTTCTCACATTGTGTGCAAGTGCGTAAATGCTATCTGTCAGGAAATGTGGAATGACAAACCACATTGATCTAGCATGGGCTATCTGTCTGTTTTTGCACTTGGTTCCCCTCCTTATACATTCATTATTCTTTCCCTAGATCCTCAGAAGTAAGCCATGAGGGAGATTTTCTCAGCTGAGCTAGGGGTTTAGTGCCAAAAAATAGACACAGTAATATTTTTACAGCTGTATCCAGCAGTAGGGAGCTGGTGTGAAGATTTGTTCTCAGAGTGCCAGTCTTAAATTGAACTACTCGGACCTTTGCTATGAATTTGACAAGGGGCTTTTATGCAAGAGTATCCAACCAATAATCATCTGCATTCAAAAGTGCAATGATGAAAGGCTGAATACATTAGCTGTCAATCCCCTTTGTTGTAGTAGAACAGGGTGAAACCAGCTGAATTAGTATTTACAACGTGAAATAGCAATGGCACCAATGTGCACGTCCTTTATCGCTGGGAGTCGTGGAATCGTCACAATACTATATGTATCAGTGGATGTCACTTAAAGCAGGTTTGTAAAGCAAGATCATGTAATATACATCAATGAACAACAAGTTTAAACCACCTGCCTAATATAGTGAAGGTGTCCCTTGGGCTGTCAGAACAGCTCTATCAGACTGTTATTTGAATTCGCAAACTTCGGATTTCCCAACAGAATATTTACCTGAGTGTCATGCACTCCCCACGAGCTTGTCTTCTTCTCCCAGTGCATTCCGATGCCATCTCTTCTTAGGTAAACCGTGCAAACATACACAGCTTCAGCACATGATGTAAAAGGAAATGGGATAAACTGGACCAGGTGATCTTCAACTGCTCCACTATCCTATTTTGAAGCTCAGGTGCTGACTGGGGTGCTCTCAGAGGTGGACTGGAGTTAGAGTAGGCACTTTGACTGGACTGCAAGCTAGGTGGCATCGGTAAATGGTCTTATTGTACGTTTAGCCCGTTCAAATAATGAATTTATACAAGGCATTTTGAACTGTGATATTTATGTGCAATCATCTTTATCTGTTTTATGGCGCGAGAGACTTTACTCTCTCCGCTAGCTTATTTATTTTATTTTATTATTCCTCTATTATAGATATATGGACATGTATTTTGTCTGAAATAAAGATATCAATCAATCAATCAATCAAAATCAATCAATTCCAGTGTAGAATTATGCCTGTTAATGCAGTGCCACCTGAGGGTCGGAATATCATGAGCAACCAATATTGACCTTCATTCTTGTCCCCTGCGCAGAGAGATTTCTCCAGATTCTCTGAATCTTTTGATGATATTATCTACTGTAGATGGGGAGATATTCAAATCTTTGCAATTTAACATTGAGGAACATTTTTCTGAAATTGTTCCACAATTTTTAGACTCAGTTTTTTGCATATTGACAAGCGTCAGCCATCTTTACTTCTGAGAGACTCTGCCTCTCTAAAATGCTCTTTTTATACCTAGTCATGTTACTAACCAATTGCTAATTAACCTAATTAGTTGTAAAATGCTTTTTAGTACCTTTTACTTTTCCAGTCTTTAGTGGCCCGTCCCAACTTTTCTGAGATGTGTTGCTGCCATCAAATTCAAAATGAGCTAATATTTTTCATGAAATGGTAAAATTTCCCACTTTCAACATTTGATATGTTGTCTATGTGTACAATTGTGAGTAAAATATGGGTTTATGAGATTTGCAAATCATTGCATTCTGTTTTTATTCACATTTCACACAACATCCCAACGTCATTGGAATTGGGGTTTGTGTGTGTGTGTGTGTGTGTGTGTATGTATGTGTGTATATATATATATATATATTATGGCAATGAAAACGCAACACTCTAAATTTTGGTTTATTTTTGCTCAGGACCTAAGTAGTCCAATTTGAGTTCTTAAGTGACCATTGGGGTCACAATGTGTACCTCGTTACACATGAATGATCATGTAACTCAACAGTGTGAGTTAGACTCTCATCAATCCATGTTGAGTACAACATATGGGATGAGGAGTTGTGCAAGTACAGTGGTTGAAATGAAGGAGGGGTTGTCTTCCCTATATAAAAGCATGATAAAAGCCGCACAAAAAAACATTTATGGTCATAATGCCACGTCTGTCGACTGAACAACGGAACAGGACCCTGGGTATGCTAGAGGTGGCAACTGGCTCTCCGTTTTGGGCGGAGTACGTCCAGAATCAGTACGTTTTGGGTACGGCCAAATGGGACGAGCTCTTTCATCAAGAGTACCCAGACCTCAAACCAGGCAGCATCTCCAGAATGTACTACAGGCAGAGTGGTGACAACTTCCCCAAGACAACCTAAGACGCTTAGTCAGGTCCATGAGGAGACATTGTACTCCCTTTGTGGATGTTCACACCTGATACTGACTGGTCTTTTGAGTTCATTTGTAAATGTGTGTTCCATTCAGTCTTGTTGTGATTTTTCATTTTCAACTTGTGCTCGTTATGTTTAATGCATCTGTTTATTATTGTCCAAATTGGGCTATTAACACATTTAATTCATCAAAGTCAACCCACCCAACATATTTTAATTGTTAAATTTGAGTCACAAAATTACTTGAATCCAAACTGGTGTTGCCTTTTCATTGCCTCTGAGTATATATATATATATATATATATATATATATATACACACATACACACACACGTATATATCAGTGGCTGCTTGTGAACTGGCAACAGGGGAAGCTCAAACAATCCCTTATAATTAATGATTGGTCGCAACCTGTTTTCAATCATTGATTCAAATTACCATTACAGAAACCCCGAAAACTCTCAACATTATCAGATGTGGCATTATAAGTTTTCATTGATAACGCATACTGAATACGACTCCGGACTTCTCACCCTTTTCTTTACTCAGGGGTTGGAAGCAATGTGTTTCATGATCATTTCAAATGAAATTAGATCATTTGAAACGTCTTATTGCAATTCCATTGCTTCCAACCCCTCCATGCACAAGGACTTCAATTCTGCGCAAGAATCTCTTACATATGCGTTGATTGAATAATTGCTGACTACAGCAGAGGAACATAAATATGCCACTTAAACTCACACCAAATGCGTGAGAGTTAAAGGCTAGGTAGGCAGAAACCTAGAAAAAAGGTTCGAATTGAGTCCACACGGTTCTCATCCCATCAGCTCTGACCCAAGCTCCTCCGACCAGACACGCATCTGATGCACGCGCTTCTGATCCACCTGCATATACGTTACCTGACAACGCCAACTTGCCGAAGCTTCTTTTCTTTTCTTTTTTTAACGTTATCTTCCATAATGTCCGAGTCACAGGTAAGAAAAACCTTTTGGAATGAACGATAGTAACATAGCAGGCTGTTATACGGTTAGCAGGAGGCTAATATACAGAATAAACAACTTCTGACAATGCCTGATCGGTGGCCGCTGTCAGCAGGCTGTTATACGGTTAGCAGGACGCTAATATACAGAATAAATAACTTCTGACAATGCCTGATTGGTGGCCGCTGTCAGCAGGTTGTTATACGGTTAGCAGGAGGCTAATATACAGAATAAACAACTTTTGACAATGCCTTATCGGTGGCCGCCATCAGCTGGCTATTTACATGGTAAATCGCACACACACAACCTAACCCCCATCACAGCAACTGTAGTTAGAGGAAAAAGAATTTAGCCGTTTACCTGTCCAACAGAAGTACAGCGAGCTCCGAGTCCAACTTGAAACCAATGCTATCCCGAACTTCTCTCCATCTTCGAAATGCAACGCCGATATTGACACGCGTTTTATTGCGTTTATTGTCAAACTCTCTTTTAGACTCCCTTTTTGCCGAATCCGTTTTCCTCTTCTTGGGTTGTTTTGCACTGAACGCGGGTGTTTCCAAACGTGGAATGGCAACTTTTCCTGCCCGGTCGTCCGCCATTGCTGCAAAGTGGTTTCCGCATCAGCTGTAGTAGAACAGCCAATCGCTGTTTGGCTCTCTCAAAGCTCTATAAGCTGCTCTGTGATTGGTCAAAATCTACCGTCACGGGTAGATTCTTTGCAGGCTGAAAACAGAGCCTAGGGGAGACGTAGAGGTCTGATCTTTTTTCACATCACTTCCTTTACATTATCCCCAAGGTTATTATGTATATTTTTGCCTAAAACGGTCAAAAGAAAGCTGCCTACGTAGCCTTTAACAGGTATGCGTTATAAATGAAAACTGGCCACACCTGATAATGTTGAGAGTTTTCGGAGTTTCTGTAATGGTAATTTAAATGAATGATTGATAACAGGTTGTAACCAATCAAAAGTTTTAAGGGATTGTTTGAGCCTCCCCTGTTGCCAGTTCATGAGCTGCCACTGGCGTTTATATATAAATATACCACTATACCACCCCCATACCATACCATGGTACCACTATGCCATATGTGTGTTATCCACTTTTAGTCTGACTGTTTTACACTTGCTACTAACCTGGGTCAGTGCAAAGCAGGACTGAAAACAAATTTTATATTAACCTCTTATACCCGAGAAAAAAATGAGTGTAATTCCACCTGTTTCATGTATCACAAAAACTATAAATACAAGAAATATGAATGAAAGCTTGAAGCACTTCTTTCCTTAAGACTCAGTCCCACTGGGAATTTTTTGCCTCGGCAATGCACTGCCGATGATGAACCTCAGGAGGCGTCGGGAACAGGCTCCCCGATGTCCTGGGGAAGCTTCGGGAGCGTCGAGAGCCATTTTGAACCATCGGGAGGCATCAGGAGAACTGTGAAAAATTTAAATGCTTGAATTGAAATTTTCCCCGATGTGTTCCTGAAATTTTGTCGTGAAAACAGGCAAGGGAGGCCTTGCCGGAGCTTTCCAGAGCCACAGGGAGCTCCGGGGATGCTTCCCCAGAGCTTCAGAGAAATATTGTTTTACTGTTCGATAATTATAGGGGCTGGTTGCACCTTTTAGCTCGTTACGATATCTCCCCAGTAACCCTTCCCCAAGGTACCTGGGATGGTTCACAAGTACTCCAATGATGTTTCAAATTTAGGGAAACTCCGGGGCACCTTCGCTGATTATTCGCTTTCCCAAACATAGGGAGCATTGGGCACCATCGGGAGAAAGTTTGTCTATTTCCACATCGCCGATGATTTTTCCCCAGTAGGACCTAAGCTTTACCTTAATCATGACAATTAAGAAAATTAGTAGTTTTCACAATAATTGTTATAGCAAAGGGAAGAAGGAAGATGTAGAGAAAATAGATGAATTAAAAAAGGAGATAAGTAGACTAATTTTTAAAAATGGCGGGAGATGCAGTATTGGGTTAAGTTACATAACATAAGTGGCGAGAACAGGCCATTCAGTCCAACTAGCCTCGCCAGTTTCTTTTTACTGTGTGAATGTATCACTTCAGATACTCAATGGTATCTAGCTTTAAGTCAAGCCTTCTCTTGAAAAGGTTTCTGCCTCAACAATATGGTCAAGCAGGCTATTCCACATCAAAATTACTCTTTGGGTGAAAAAATACTTCCTAATATCAGTGCTAAATTTATCCTTGGTAACCTTGCATTTGTGAATCCGAGTTCTACTAACAAAACTTGGCTGAGGGAATTCAAGATAATTCACTTTGTTAATCCTTTTAAAGGCCTCAATCAGATCACCCGTAAGCCACCTTTTCTGAAGATTAAAGAGATTAAGGATCTTCAGCCTCTTCTCATACCTTTCATTTTTTTATACCTGGAATTAGCTTAGTGGCCCTTCTCTGAACTTTTTCTTGAGCCTCTTTATCTTTCTTAAAGTATGGTCCTCAGAATTCTACACATACTCCAGATGTGGTCTGACAAATGTGTTGTACAAGGTCCTCCTTGGATTTGTACTCAGTACTTTTAGCAATGTATCCCAGCAGCCGATTGGCTTATTTAACTGCTACGGCACAATGGCTAGAACCTGTGAAGGTTTGGTCAACAATCACTCCAAGATTTCTCATGTGGAGCACATTCCAGTTTTAAACCTCCCATGAATTAATCCTGTCCAATGTTTTTATTACCTACATGTACAATTTTACAGCTCGCTACATTAAATTTAATTTGCCACATATCTGTGCATTTCTGGATTCTATAGGTGTAGGTGTGGGCAGGATGAGAATAACTCTAATAGTCATTGAGAACCATTGTATCTATATGACTGTAGTGTGTGTTTGGGTTAACCGACAGCAAGATGTGAAAGTATGATAACGTGAGGTATCGCTCAGGAACTAGTTGTAAGAACCAAGCAGCGCAGTAAAACTGGATTTTATTAGGGAAGAGGGAAAACCTCCGCAGAGCAGGAGGTAACAGTACAGAGTCCAATCCAAAAATCAAAATCCCAGGGACGTAATCCAAACTGTACACAGGGTAGCAAACACAACACTCAGAGTCAGGCAAAACAGGTTCAGTACACAGGCAGGGGTTTGTCAGAGAGTCCAAAGCCAAAATCCAGTGGGCGTAATTTGAACCGTTGTCAGGGCAGCAAACTCAAAACTCAGAATCGGGCAAAACGGGTACGGTACACAGGCAGATATGCATCAAAGAAAAAGCCAAAATCAGAATCAAGGACATTCCAGTCAGAAGTATAACACAAGGAGCACAAGGCATCAACAATCGCAGCACAGGGAAAGCGTTCTGACAAGAACTGTGAGTGAAATGACTGCTTAAATACACATAGGGGAAGTCACACGCTATGATAGGGCACAGCTGAGTTGGATCAGACTAATTACAAAGGAATGAACATGAGGAAGTTCCTGATTACAAGAAATTAGCAAAAGCCAAAACGCGGACAGGGATCACAGAGATAGCCAACTGACAAACCAACGGCTCCGGTTTGGGAGTTCTACCGTACACAGGTGAGTGAGTGAGAGGCTGAACAGTGATTAGCCAAGTGCAGAAAATCTGCTTGAAGCGTAATAAATTGAGTGAAGGCAAGAGGCAGAGAGGGCAAATGCTGAGAGATCGTTTGTCAATTAGTAAAGTGCAGCTATACAATCCCTAGTGCTCGTTAGCACCATATAGTCTTGGTTAATAAGTTTAACTAAAACAACAAACTGTTAGTATTGTTAGAATAGAATACTACTATACTAGAATAGTATACTAGAATAGAAAAGCAAGGTGAAGGAAGTAATTGAGATTAGAAGGAATGGTTGAAATCCCAGAAACCATGAAATCGCCCAAAAGTGTGGCAGACAATACTGCGGCAGTGAGCGATCACATGACAAAAGACTAGACAGGGGGAGACAAGGTGCAATGCAAGGTATGAGACAAAACATGGACCAGAATAAAACTGCAGGAGTGGAATATGGAAGACATACACAGACAAAGCAAAAACAACACATGGCAAAGCATCTAGATCATAATACAAAATAGTGAGCATGGTCAGACAACGCAGAATTCATAATCAAATATGGGAGTCAAGCAGAAACAAAAACATTGTCAGGCAGAACAGGATCATAACAGATAAAGTTTTATGAAATTGTTGTGTTTTTTTTTTTTTTTTGTAGGGCTGAGTAGTGAACAGGGATCACTACTAGCAGTGTTGTTTATTCGGCGAAAGTCAGGGCTAAGAGTAGAGGTGTTGTAATTTGTGTTGGAATTGAGTTAATTTTGCCTAATATGCAGATGGATTGGGTTAATGGGATGCTGCATTTAACCCCTTTGCGCAGAAGCCAAATCTGGCTTTTTAGTTGTTACCTGATTTAAGGCTTTATAATTCAAGATTGCAGCTTTACAGACAGAAAAACTTTGGCTCAATTGAGTCTAGACACTTGAAGCATTTAGACTCCCATCGTATTTCAGTTTATTTTTATGATTTTGGTGGAGAAAAGGGGCTGCAAACATAAAAAATCTTCATGAGAATTCACCATTGAAATAGCAAAAAAAAAATAATGCTGACAAATGAAAAACTGCAGGGGCTTAAATCTATACATTTTTTGGATCGTAAACTTCTTGACCACAAGTACAATTCATCTTCAACATTACATTCTAGATTACCCACTTGCTATAAGCTAAATTAGACAGCTATCCAAGTGTCTCCCCAAAGTCTGAGATGCATCAACATGGTTCATTGTCAAATCATACATTAATCATACATTTAACACAAATTAACTTTTGGGGCATGAAATTTAGCATGAACTAATGATTTTCTGGTTGAGTTTAGCATGAATTTATCAATATCAGCGCAGTTGAACATCATTGGTCACCAGTAACCTCTCAAAACACAAAACATGCCTTTTCTCCATAATAAAGTTAAAATTACTGTCCATTTTTCTTCGAAGTTCCCCAAGCATTAAGTAAAGTGCTGATTAAACAGCTACAACATTCATGCTGCAATGAAAAGCTAACCGCTCTCACATCCGAGCTCATAACCTTACACCTTAAAATGGTAAAAACTCACTAACTCAGTAATATCTGAATTCTGAAATACACCTTATTTTAACAGAACAGAAATGTCACTTTCAGGAAAAAATCTAACGACATATGCCTCCATATTCAACAGAATGGTGTAATGAACGTACCGAGGGATCTACCGACGTGCGTGTGTTGCGTGCATTCGGAGAAACGAAAACCTCACCGTTCAATGTCTTTAAACGTGGTATAAATTCTACAGCAAAAGCCATATTGACCAAAATGCAAACAGGGTAGAAGTATAACCTGTTTTCTTCATTGATGCCCTCCTCCAGAGACAGATGGATCGAGTAGAAGGAACCCTACAGTACTGTTTAATTCGGAATAATTCCCATTGACCGCGTCCATACAACATTTATCTCTTAAATGAAACTGAACACTTCAGGCCAGTTTCGGGTGTCTTTGTTTCTTTGATATCGCATAATTTTCAGCTGCGCAACCGTGGCCAACATTCGAAGAACACAACCGACCTTACTTTTACGCTTAGCTTTGTATCCTATTCTTATTGTCCGATCAATGTATTTCAGTTATTGAGGAAAGTTTAAACACTCGGGAATTGGATAAGAAACGAGTCTATCAATACATTGTTACCGGGAAGCTTCACGAGGGCATGAACTATAACTGCAGAGTTACGCAGATGAATCTGTGTATATAATTGAGTGACTAGCTATCGACACCAGTACTTCGGTGGATAGAAGGGAGCGCTGAATTTGTCAATGGAGGAATCTACGCGTTAATCCATGGGAGGGAACTACGCATATTTTGTGTGTGATGGCTGTAATTGACAGTTGAATGTGAGAGAATCAATACAATGTGGGATTTTTTTGCTTCACAAAACGTATTTTTTTAACCACTAATTGGAATACTGTTGGCTCACTGCAGCTAAACTGGTTGCTACAAAGTTTTTTTATGTCGAACTGATAATTTTTTTAAACTACTGGATCGATACTATGGGCAAGGATATTGACCAGTTTGCACATCAGGCTTAGCTGAGGAGTTTAATTCATGCAACTCCTGAAAAACAAGGATTGGAGGGAACTTACCCATACTCTAAATCGCGTTTCAGCTCTGCCTGCTTGTGAATATTCAATAGCCGATCTGGGGGTGCCATCTCGTGGTCGAGTACTGTAACTAAGTTCTTAAATATGCAGTATTATAGACGCGAGCGTCTACATCTGCAGAAAGGGGTTAATCAGTGCTGACAGTTTTGTAATTACATCTTCCAAAAAATGTTGTATAGGTGGGCAGAGCCAGACAACATGGATGCAGTGATCTGCAGTATTGAGTGAGCACTGAATTCATATACTATTTTCTGATAGTCCCATTTTGTACATTGTTTGTTGTGTAATATGTGTTCTGTTAATAACCTTGTATTGGCTTTGTCTAATAGTATGTTTTGGAATGTTGTAGATGTTCCTGCGGATTTCATTCCAGAAGTTGGTGTTAATTTTGATAAGGCCATCTTCCTATTCATCTATTGGAATACTCGGTGTGTGGAAAGACATGACTTTATCAAAGTAGGAGAAAGATTTATTTGACTCAGACATTTTTCTTGCATCATTTAAAAGTGGTGATTCTTTGAGGTCAATGTTGCTAATATCAAATTTTTCCATAATTGACTTTTAATTGGCTGTATTGGAAGTACTCATTTTTACTGATGTTGAGTTTTACAATTAACTACCGGAAGGAAAGCAGGGTGCTAATTTCAAAAATATGGCACAGATGAGTGATTTCTTTTTCTTTCCACTTATTTCCAATCATAGGTGATTGGTTTATACTGGACTCAGGGTTGTTGAAAATTGGTGAGTGTTCATCAGAAGTTATCATGAAGTTCATCCTTTTATTGATTTTCCACCAAGCTGTCCCAGCTGTGGAGATTGCAGGATTATTAAAACAGCTATATCTTTTTGTGGCATTGCTGATGAAGGGTAAGTCTGCCAATGATATGTTCTTTGAGTCTGTCTGTTTGATGTTGATCCAGAGGTGAATGGGATCATGGTTTGCACATTTCCATTTGATGAGGAATTGCTTTAGACTTTCCCGGCAATAGTTCTGAAAGTGGGGTGCTTCCAGACCTCCATGATCATTCAATTTTTGTAATGTAGATCATTTTACTCTGGGTTTTTGATGTTGCTGATAGAGATTTATTACCAATGAGTTTTTAAAACATTTTACTTTCAGTTGGATAGGGATCACAGTGAGTGGTGAGTGGGCTAGATCAGAATGTTTTTGAGAGGAGACTCGCCAATCTGAATTTCAAACTACCTCTGTTATTATAGGTTGGCGAAATTAACAGAGATGCTAACGAGTCTGCTATTCCATCCTCGCCCGTGGGTAAAAAAGGCACAGAGATGGGAGAGAAAAACGCTCAAAGAGGCGAAATCCCAGATGCTGCCACACGGGATACAAGGGTACCAGAAACAGTGGCACCATTCATCAGATACCCAGCCAGAGAATGGATACAAAGGTCCCACGCGGCAGAAGCCACCATAGAAATCCTGTGTAGCAGCCTCGCGGACCTACGCAAGACCAAAACTCCAATTTTAGGGATTTCCAAGGTGCGCAGGATTTTTTAGTGGCGATGTCTTTTACCAATACCCAAAAAGCGCTTAACTAAATTACCTTGGGTGGACTCTAACAGCTGTAACTGTGTGCTGTTTAAATCAATGCATACTAAACCATTTAGAAGAGTAGGAGCACAGATAGTCTGCCAAAGATGGGACTTGACGCTCCAGAACCAGGATAACACATGCCAGACTCCCCAAGGCCGAAATACGAGCGCCTACAACTAGATACATTTTTTTCAACATGTGCCCCATAAGAGGAGTCAGTAGAGTAGATGACACTCGATAATTCAAGTTTATCAACATTACTGATAGTAACCCTTCCAAGTCTCCAAGTAGGGGCATCCTGAAAAGGGTGGTTACCTATAATTCAGCATTTTGATTTCTTGGTACTAAAATCAAAAGGCCAGGTGTCTGCATTGGCATCAAGTTTATCGATTAATGCTTGAATTAGGAATAGTAGTAGCTCAGCAAGGTAATATCATCTGCATAAGCAAATGAGTTAAACCAAGAACTCCCAATTGTAACACATGTATTCTCAATGCCAGATAGTTCCTCCAACAAATTATTCATAAATATATTGGCCCCTAAACTTTTCAGTAGACTCTATCCCTCTGCAATCATTGATACCTATTGTACATTGCTTCAAATATCTGGGTATTACAATATATCCCACGTTAAATAATATAGTAAATAATAACTATAACAGTATTTTTAAACAAATTAACACAAACTTATCTAATTGGACATCTCTCCCCGGCTCCCTACATGCTCGCATATCAGTCTTAAAAATGAATGTCCTACCACGTGTTAACTTTATTGCATCAATGATCCCTTTACCGCCCCCTGTTGGATACTGGGACATATTTCAGGCTATCTGTTCAAAATACATCTGGAATGAGAGACGTCCACGCATTAAATTGTCAGTTTCACAATGTGGAAAGTCGGCTGGGGGCTTGTCTTTTCCTGACTTTAAGTTATATGCCCAATCCTTCACATTACACCCCCTCTCCACATGGCTTGATCCTACTGCCCAAGTCTACTGGCGCCCACTTGAGGAATCATTGGTTTCTCCTTACAGACTGCAAGATCTCATCTACTGTGGCATCCCAATCAGGCACTGTAAACGACATTTTGGACCTATAATTTCACATCTGATGATGACCTGGAGGTTTGCAGAGAAACATACAAGATCAGAAAAGAAGAGGCATTGCCACTCCCCCATATTTCATAACCATAGTTTGCTCACTGGCAACTCCCCTTTTTTTACCCTCAGTGGTCCAACAAAGGCATTCACATTTTCGCTGATATCTTTAATGATAATGGTTTGAGGAGCTTTGAGGATATTCAAGTACAATATAATCTTCAAAGCACATCCTTCTTTATATATTTGCGTCTTCGATCAGCAATGCGCGCCTATGGGGTCCCTTGGAGCATCCCATTACAGTCTCATCCTATGCATTGCCTATTCCATTCAGAAAGACAAATGAGATGTTCAGCGTCTAAGATCTATATTTTTCTCCTTTAACATACTTATGGACCATTAGGGGTTACAGAGACATGGGTCAAAGATTTACACCTGGAAAATGATAACTATATGTGAAGATATGTGGGACAATATTGCTCTATCATCCAGAAATCCAAACCATCAAATGATCCACTGGAAATTTTTTCATAGATTATATTTAACTCCCCTTCACATGCGCCTGAACTCTTCTCCTACATGTACACCATGTGGTCTTGGTTCAACAGGGACCTTTCTACATACTTTCTGGAACTGTCCAGATGTTGCCATGTTTTGGAAACTGGTTGCCACAGATTTAGCCTTACTTATAAATAAGAAAATAGCCTGCTCCCCAATGTCTTTTTTACTAAAGGACAATTCTGCTCTCAGCCTCTCATTGCAAGAGAAAAGAGTATGGCTAGCCGGTTTTACTGCGGCAAAGAAAATACTGATAAATCGTTGGAATCCACCTCACACTCTCTCACGGCAACTATGGCTACTAACTTTTCTTGATATAATCTCCATGGAATTATCAACAGCTCGCATGCATGGTGCTAAGGGGAAGACCATTGAAACATGGAAGCAGGCTTTTGATGACGTGAAAATACTTGTTCAACCAGTGCAATAAGAATTTCGGTTACCTTACTCATTACATGCACATGTCGGTGTATATGAGTGTACATATCTACCATCATTAATATCATACAATGTTTTCACTACAACTCCTAAAGCTTGACGCTGTTTGCAAATACAATTGTATTTATATACTGTATGTCTGCATATTAAGTTTAAGATGAGAATGAGTTTTTTATATTTGTTATATATCGTATCTCTCCAAAGTAGGATATCACCAATTTTTTTTTTTTTTTTTAATATTGTATATAATGGGTTTTCTTTCTTTTCTTTTTTGGGATGGGGTGGGGAAAACGTTGTAATATAGGCATCTTGTATATTCATCTATTGTATGCTTTATAATAAAAATAATTGATCACAAAAAAAAATAAATATATTGGTGATAATAAACTGTCTTGCCTAGTGCCCCTAAAGACTGCAAAGGTTGTACTATACAGACCACTACAGCGCACCAGGGTGCAAAGTTTACTATACCATAGGCTGATAAATTAAGGGTGGGTACGATTACTGGAGCGTTAGAGTACTCATTGTTGAGGTCCATATTCGAGTAAAGCTTTACTATTCGCGCACCTGTGCAGTGTGTTGGTTTTGGCTACAACTCATTTGGCGGTACCATAGACACAGAAGTAAAGCAAGACCGCTCACTCTCTATTCTTAGTGCATTCCACCACGGTTATAGGCGCCAGCTTCCGGTCATGGCAAAACGCATTGAAAACATTTAAATACCCTTATTCAGAAATTAAAATAATAATAAGAAGAATACATAAATAAATAAATAAAAGTAAGGTTGCTATTGGACACTTTTTAATAAGGACATACTTATAATTGAAAGCTTTCAGAATATGAGCGATATGATCAAATTATTATATATCTTTTAGTATTAAATAAGGTGTTCAACTACCTCCACAGGGCAAGCTGTTGTCTTCCCGGGAATTATATATATGTTTGTTTTATATCCAACGAATCATTTTGCAAACGCTGCTGAATTGACTTTCTAAATCCATGACACCCACCAAACTCTTGGTCCTCCCAGCCAAAATTAATATAAGACAACAAACGACAGTGTTCGCGATATCCAATCTGAACTTCACATCAGGATCAGCACCCGATTCCACTCCTAGTTCAAATCATTTGCATCCCTAATTTGCATTAATTCATATTCATAGCCTTGCAGTCAAGCCCTTTTATTGCATATGAGATGATTTGCTGGGTCAAAATATTCCCCCCATCATAGTGCTTGTTGTCAACATGCTTATAGAAGTCTGCTTTTCCCTAGATTGTATATTACCATCATAGGTCAGGAGCTCATGGCCAAACATGAACTCCTGACCAGGGAATGGCCAAATATTGGATAGAATAGAATAGAATAGAATAGAATAAATCTTTATTGTCCACTGGAGGGGTGGAAATTTGTCTTTGGCTCACCAGATGCAGTAATAGTGATAATAATAATAATAAAATAAAATAAAAGGAAAAGAAAATTAAAAGAAAATAAAATAAAATGTATACAGGTAAAACTAGATACATTATAAACATTAACCATTAATTATTAAGAGCAGTTCATGTCATGGCTGTGGTCCGCATCCCATCAGTCACTTTGCTGGAGTGGATGGTGCTTCAGCCCACTTAGCAGGTTCAATAGATATTCAATATTCCCCTGGTAATCAAGGAGCTGGTGGAGAATGGTCATGGTAGCAGTTACCAGCCCAACACATTGCAGTCTCACTTGATGGAATATTCTCCTGTATTTGAGGAGCTCATGGCGAGTAGCCACGTGGTGGCTGGGGCCAAGACCCACACGTAGCATACTTGTTATATCAAGTATTCCCCTTGTAGTTCCAGAGCCCATAGTGCATGGCCAAATGGCGGTTGGTGCCCAGGTCCACACATAGCATCTTCACTTGATTGAATACACCCCTTGTGGCCGAGCAGCTCAGGCGGGATGATCATGGCACCAATTGCCCGGCCCACACATAGGAGGTCCTCACATTAGGCTACAAATCCATGCAGTTTTGGGGGAGAAGGTATTTAATCAACACTCCCCTTGTAAACTTAACAGCGGTGCGGGATGAGGTCTCAGTCTAGACACCAAACTCTAACTACGTTCCGTTGCCTTAAAAAACATCTCAATGTGAGTTTACTGACTGAAATGAGGCAATCTCTGAGAGCTAGTCTAAGTGGACAGGATGTATATGCTCTAAAATTGTTTCGTTCAAATATGGTAGTCTGTTTAAATTGACAAAATCTCAGAGCTCTGCCTGTGCATGCATTGCTGCTTTGCACTAGTGCGGCTGCCCACTCTTCATCCCCACCACCACCCAAGCATCCACCAGAAGGCTCCAGCTAAAAGGGGGAGGAAGATATTTAAATCATTACTCCTGAATATTGCAAACATATCAGCAGGGACTCATGAGGTCGGAGACTAAATGCCAAACTCTATTTTCTGCAATTGTAAAAAAATATTTCAGCGCAAGTTGATTGCGCAAGTTGAATAAAATCCAGCGAAATTGCATCTATGCTCACAGGAAGACTAAATACCTCGCATTGCTGGCCTTTGAGAGGGAGCTGACTAAGACATTGGAGTCAATTGAATTATTCAAAACGAAGGCACGCCATCTTGCCCCAGCAAATGCTGTTAACTAGCAGGTAGACCGCTGTCTCCAAAGTAAGCCTACAACTGCAAATATAATATGGCTTTGTGACTCTTATGTTGATAAGCAAATGCAAATAATAATTACACTTTTTACACAGCAGATAACTAAAGGAGCTTGTCAATATACGGAACGCATTCAAATTTGAACAGGCGTTAAAAAATGAACAAGTCTCCGTTTATGTTCAGCTAAAAAAGGAACAGCAGAGTGTTCAAAAATGAACAAGCATGCATTCATTTTTGACCAGACAGCATTCAAAAATGAATGCAGCTACCCTCTCTCACATTACAAAATGAATTTGTTCTCCACTTCGCAAAATTTACTCCAACATGTTTACACCAATATTTCCTTCTTACAAGAAAACATTCCCGTCTCCCATCCTGCAGAATTTAGAAGTATATTGTAAGGTACATGCCTACTAAATGACAGTGTTAACGTCAACTAAAAAAATCCAATCAAATCTCCAGTATCAAGATTATATCTTTACCGATCGTCAATCTCCCACTATACGCTTACACTTTCCATTGAGTTTAATCAGATGCTTTAACACATTCCACACTCATGACCAGAGATAAATTGTGATTCACAGGTACCACAGTATGTTCAGTCAGCCAAAACATTCAAACATTCCTGTGTGAATACTTTACTGGAATGAACATTGCTCCCATGTGGTGTCAGTATGCCACTTTTTCCTTTTTAAATCAAAAAGCATTTTAGAACCGCTGGGCAATCTGTAAGCGAAAGATTGTTTTTTTTTTTTTTGGTTTTTTTTTTTTTTTTCATTTGCAAGATCCAGAGCTGATTTAAATTATAGTTTACACATTGTATCACATTATCTGCATGACAGCCCTACTTTAATTTGACTATTCTGTGAGTATAAGAACTAGGATAACTTAGTCCCACTCATATCAAATTAGAAAAATTATCCACGATATTAATCCTTTCTTTTTAGACCTGTGAACGTGCAAGCCAAAAAAATGCCACACTTTACAGCCCACTACATACATGCTGAATCCTGCAATGATATTCAGCTTTTGTTCCATTGATTGTTGCAGATTTTGTACCATTTGTCATATTATAGGCCTGCATTGCTCTAATTTATTGTACAGTATTTTGCTTTTTCAGATTGAAGTCACAACACATTAAGCTGGGAGCTGCTGACAACAAGTCCAGATCTAGATAAGCAGATGATAAAAGTAAAACCTCTGCATGTGAACAGCATTGTAAAAGCAGCATGTCTGAATGTTAATAAATATTTATCCCCCCCCCCTTATGAATTTAACCATTATTATAAGGGTGTTATCAGTTCAATTAATGAATAAGCTTGATTGCCAGATAAACAAGGAAGTAGTCTTGTGATGCCATGGGGATTAGCTGGTTCAGGGATATGAGATCACGGAGTGAGACCTGAATTCGCGCAACTTGCTGGAATACCAGTGACAAGACTTTTGCATGATGTGCACGATAAATAGGCTACATGATTTGTTCAGTCGATTTGTTCATTCCTGAAGCGTCACCTTAATTGGCAAATGATCTTTAGCAGGCGGATTATACCCAGTATATGAAAAAAAAAACTAACGATGATAGTGAGAACAACTTCACTTTGTACGAAAAAAACCTAACACTGACAATGAGAACTATTTCACTTGAAAGAACTGAGAAAATAAAATAGGCCTGTACAAGCATTTATATAATCCGTCATCCATAATCTATCGTCATTCACAAAGGAATATCCATGCCCATAATATAAAAGGTCACTTCACACATATATGAATGCATCAGGCCTTGGGCAGAATGAACGTATCGGGAAATGCACACATGGGAAAATGAACGGAAGGGTGTTCATCAAACTTAGTGACCAGGTTTGCAGCCTCGACCGCATCCAAAAATGAACAGGTGTCCGTTCAAAAATGAACGCGTTCACTGTTCAGAATATTGACATACTCCTTAAATAATGTATCATAACAATGACTGCTTAAAGGACCTTTTTATTTTGTTTTTGTACATTTTAATACATTTCACTGGGGTACTGTACTACTTAGGGAAGCCAGACGGTTCTTTAATTTATGTGTAAACGTTATAGTGTTTATGTTATATATCATAGAGGAGAAGATCAGTCTGTGTATGAGACTGGAGCCTTATACTTCCATGATGAGGATGGTTATAATTTTGTTGAGGTGCACAGTCTGTGTTATGGAGATTGGGCACTTGGAGTTATTCAGCCTCAATGCCAGTTGTGGTTTCTATCATAAGCTGTTTGATAATACGCGTATACGCGTGGAACGTTGTATGCGAAGTTTGCGCTGGTCTTTAAATAAATGGAGTGCTTAAGAGAGCACGTCCGAAGGTATATTCAGTTGAATTTTTGTTTTTGTGTGAGTGAATGGTTTTAATTGAGAGAGAAATGAGACACTGTGATTGACTCATGTCAAAGCTGTTTTGCTGTCCCTGCAGCCGCACACTGAAACGGAGGTGAAAGGTGACCTGTTGCAAAGAAACTCTTATTAGCAAGGTGCGTTTTGCAAGAAATAAATCTAGCATTTTTGTTAAACATACTAGATATTTGCTTGCAACAAAATAGGTTTTACAGGACAGTCACGCCTCCTGCTGTCAGTTCGCCTCTTTAGAACCGCATTCCAAGTGTGAGACAGCATGAACGCCCCCTCGTCCCGGTCCTCGTCCTTTGGGCTCGCTTCTGGATTTCCGGATTTCTATTGCCTCCATAATCCAGCGTTGGTGTCGGTTTTCCTCAGTGCGGATAACTTTGGCCGAATATCACACCCAGAATATACGGCACCCCGAAAATTCACAAACCAGGAGCACC
This sequence comes from Gymnothorax reevesii, assembly GCA_029721435.1. Taxonomy (NCBI): domain Eukaryota; kingdom Metazoa; phylum Chordata; class Actinopteri; order Anguilliformes; family Muraenidae; genus Gymnothorax; species Gymnothorax reevesii. Next base: position 32,769,894 of record CM056573.1, read on the forward strand.
CCTACGCCCCATAGTGGATAGTATTGGATCGGTCTCATACAACTTATCAAAAGCTCTCGCAGAAATACTCAAACCACTTTTAGGCCAAACAGATCAGCACTGGAAAAATTCAGATCAACTGGCTCAAGAACTGAAAAACATGAAAGTAGAAACCAATGGAATGTTAATATCACGTGACATCATATCACTATTCACTAAAACACCAGTAGAGGCAACTTTAAAGATTGTACAGGACCGCCTTGAAACAGACAAAACACTCAAAAAACGAACAAATCTGACCATTCAAGACTTATCACAACTACTCTGGTTCGTAGCCACATCCACCTACTTTCAATTCCGGAACAAAATTTACTGACAAAAAGAAGGCTTTGTCATGGGAGACCCACTATCAGCCATTATGTGTGGCCTTTTCAAGGAAAACCTGGAGGATAGGGCCATAACAACAGCACCTAAAAAATGCCGATTAACAGTGAGGAAGCGGTATGTAGACAACATTATCGAAAAGGTAAAGGCGGGACACACACAGGAGCTCACGGATCACTTAAACATCATGGACAATACCGGAAAGATAAAATTCACGCACGAGGAAGAATCCCAGAAATCCATAGCATTCCTAGACATAAAAATACATCACACAGAAAATGGGGACATAAAGATAAAAATCCACAGAGAACCTACGCATACAGTGCAAAATCTATTATGGACATCAGAACACCCCACTACACACTAATTATCAGTGGTGAGAACCCTATATGAATGCGCCAACATACTCACCGAGCGAAAAGACAAAAGGCAGGAAGAGGCACTAAATAATTGTTAATATACGAAATGGGCTATAGAAAAGGGAATGCAGCAGGTTAAAAATAAAAACAAAGACAACACACGGCCGCAGCACAGACAACAGAGGTGCAGTCACATTACGGTACATCAGGGGTATCACTGAACTTATACAAAGAGTCATGAAAAAATATCACATCAACACACTGGTCCAACCACATACCACGTTGAGACAGCTATTAGTGCATCCAAAAGAGAAAATTCAACAGGACAATAAATGTAATGTCATATAGGAAATACCATGCCACTCTTTTGTCTTTTGGCGACAAAACTTATTTTGGAAAAACAGGGAGATGCTTCAGCACACGGAAAAAAGAACACAAAACAGAATGCTCAGGCAACAGCACAGCAGAAGAAAAGGGGGTAACAAATCAAACTTGTGCAATCGGCCCGTTGAGGTGGGTTTTTCTGCTATGTTTTACACTATCTGTCACAACAAGCTGATTTGCACCCAAAAAAATTGTGCAATGATGATGAGACTTTGGTTTTTTGTGATTCATGCAGATTGTGATTAATTTTATCTTGTACATTGAATAAGGTCATGGAGCCCCCCCTGTAATCTGAGATTAAGTTAATTCAGGCAAAAAAAAATATCACCCAGATAAGATAGTTGGATAAGAAACTCTTCATCATGCAAATGGTCAGACAGTTGACAATTATGGTCCATAAAGAAAATTATCAGATTTTCTTTCAGTTCAAAAAAATCATAAGATACTTTGCCTCTGGGTATTCAGTGCACGTCTATTTTTAGAAATAGCATCACCTGGTCACTGCACTGCATAATGCAGTAAATAGTTGAGTTTTCGGGGGCCTGGATTTAGCAAAGTTTACCCATTTCACTGTAGTGTCCAAGATTTCCGTCAAGCAATCAGACATTCTCTTGGCTGCAAGAGCCTGTTGGTGAATGCTGCGGTGTACCCAAGTGGCATCGGGAGCAACTGCTCGGGCAAGCACCACCATTCCACTATGTCTCCCCGTCATTGCCTTAGCACCATCTGTACAGATGGCAACACAATTTAACCACATTATTCCATTTTGATGTAAAGAAGGTGTCCAGAATGCCAAAAATATCCCTCAGTTGTCCTTGTTTCCAGTGGCTTACAGAAGCGCATGTCCACATTAACTGACCCGCCATGAATATACCCCGCATATACCAGAAGCTGAGCCAGGCTGGCTACATCAGTTGACTCACATAGCTGTACTGCATAGAATTCACTAGCAGTAATGCAAAGTAGTAGCTGTTTTAAAATGTCTCCCGCTATGTCACTGATGCAGCGTGAAACGGTGTTGTAAAACGTCAGGTTTTGTATTTTTTCTTAGCATTATTCTGGCAATATGCGTGGCAGCAGAAAGAATGAAGTCCTCCAGAGTTGTATGGGGCTTGTCTCTCTTGGTAGCTACTTAGTAGCTCTCCATATAGTACGCTTCTAGCCCCTTCTTATTAATGGTGTCGGTTTCTCTTATACAGGTCTTAAAGGTTGAAACACCTCTTACTTTTTGATTTAAAAAAACTCCAGTGGTTGATCTTTCAAATGGGCACATTACATTTTTGCAATAAAAACTGAGACACTCTGTAAAATGTCAATAATAACAGAATGCAATGATTTGCAAATCATTTAAACCCTATTTAATTGAAAAAAGTGCAAACATAAAATTTCTCAGTTTCAACATTTGATATGTTGTCTTTTGAAAAACATGCTTATTTGCTTTCCTGGTCTCTGACCGCAGTCCTCAGTTTACCAGCCACTTCTGGAAGACCTTTTGCACCCTGGTGGGTGCAGCGTTCTGTCTGTCCGCGGGCTTCTACTCAGATACTAACAGCAAGGTGAGAGGCCTCTGCTCTGCCTGACAGAAGGTAACCCTGCCAGTTGGTCTCATGTTTTTCCGTGAGTGGAAGTGGAACAGGCTCACAAATCACCACCTGTTGCCATTCTGGACATGTCACATTTCCAGATTTGTTTAGGTTACCAACTGTCTCTATTCCAAGCAGAAGTGAGGGAAGTGCCAGTTCCCCCTGCTCTGCTTGTCAAAAAGTGATCAGATGAACACCAGATGCAGGAGAGAACAAGTTTTTTTCAAACACCAAACCCTAAAGGAGAAAAGCAGGCAAGCAGGCCAGAGACAAAACACCATGCCAATGCACTGAATGAAAGGGAAAAACAAAGGTATACTGCCCAAGGCAGGGGGATGCCGGTTCCCAACATCATAATTGACCTCAGTGGGTGTGAGGTGGTGTGAAAAGAAGGCACAGGGGTGAACCTTCCCATCCTTGGATGATCTTTGGGAAAGCACTGCTCCCACACCCATGTTGGAGGCATCGACCTTCATGATGAACTGAGATGCCAGGTCCAGTCTCATCAGGATGGGCGCTGGCAAGAATCGTCTTTTGAGCTGCTGGAAGGCCTGTTCCGCCTAGGGATTCCAGAAAAAAGGCTCCTTAGTGTAAGTGAGCGCGGTCAGGGGAGCTGCCACCGAGCTGTACTCTTGGATACAACGCCGGTAGAAATGAGCAAAACCCAAGAATCATTGGAGGGCCTTGCAGTCCTTGGGTTGGGGCCACTCCAGGACAGATCGAACCTTGGCAAGATCTCGGAAGAGATGATGTTGCTGAGAAAGTTTGTGGAGCTGGTGCTAAATTCGCACTTCTTGACCCTCACAAAAAGGTAATTTTCCAACAGACGTTTCAGGACTTGGTGCACATGCTGCATGTGCTCCACCTGGGTGTGAGAAAAAATTAGGACGTTGTCAAGGTAGACGTAGACAAACCTGTCGATCATGTCCCCCAGGACGTCATTCACCAGTCTCTGGAACATTGCAGGCGCGTTGGTGAGGCCGTAAGGAACCACCAGGTTTTCCCTGGACCGCCAGGGGTGTTAAAAACGGTCTTCCATTCATTCTCCTCTCGTATCCTCACCAGGTGGTAAGTGTTCTGCAGGTCCAGCTTGGTGAACACCTGGGCCCCCAGGATGATGTCAAAGGCAGAGGACATGAGCGGAAGTGGATAATGGTTCCTGATTGTTAGTTTGTTCTGTCCTCTGTAATCAATACAGGGCCGGAGCAACCCATTCTTCTTAGCAACAAAGGAGAATCCAGCTCCTGCTGGCGACGTGGAGGGCCAAATTATCCCATTTGCGAGGGACTCCTGGAGGTACATCTATACGGCGATTCTCTTGGGCAGGGACAGGGAGAAGACCCGTCCCCAGGGGGGCACTGCTCCTGGCTGGAGGTCGATCTGACAATCATAGGGTTGGTGAGGTGGTAGGGACACTGCCCTAGACTTGCTGAAGGCTGTGCCCAGGTCGTGGTGCTCTGCGGGAACTCGGGAGGGATCTGGCGCTGGCTCGGAAGGGGCCTGGGACTCAGGGACATGAGAGGCTGTGTGGTGAAGGCAATGGGTCGCGCAGGAGGACTTCCACTCTCGAACCATGTGGGTGGACCAGTCCAGGACCGGGTCCTGCTTGCGGAGCCAGGGGTGTCCCAGGATCACCGGAGGTCTGGGGGACTGAATAATGGTGGTTGCTTGAGACCAGAAGCTGGATAGGTGCCGTTTGCAGTTGGATCTGGGCTAGTTTCTAACCCCTGAGGCCGAAGATGGTGAGGGGTTGTGCTAATGGGGAGACAGGAACTCCCCAGGAGACAGCGGCTTTGGTGTCCAGAAAGTTCCCCTCAGCTCCGGAATCTACCAAGGTGGAGGTGCGGTGGCTCTGTTTGCCCCAGGAGATGGTCGCCAGAATGCAGGTCCAGCAGCTGGAGGAGGCTTCGGTTCTGTGGACGGCCACTAGTGTTCCTCTGGATGGCGAGATCCGCCACAGCTTTAGGGGTCTTTGGGAGCTAGAGTAACAGTTGGTGGTCCTTGATGTGATCCACCAGCTCCTCCAGAAATACGTCACAGATAGCCTGGTCAGGTGGACGCCAGATGCAAGAGAAAGCAAGTTTATTAGAAACACCACACAATAAAGGAGAAAAGCAGGCAAGAAACAAAACACCGTGCCAGTGCACTGAACGAATGGGAAAAACTAAGGTACACTGCCTAAGGCAGGGGGAAACAAAAGTGCACTCTCAATGAGTGGCTGAGCTAGAAAACGAAAACTTAACCTAACTAACTGATGGAAACACTGGGAGACTTAGACAAAAAGAGGAGACAAGACATGGAGCAGCAACAACACAGGACTCTGGGATGGCTCAAGGAGAAATACTTGGAAGGGTTTGGAGCTGAGATTTCACAATGTAGCGAGTGCTAGACAAAGTTCTGTCTGAAGATCTCTCCACTCTTGCCCACTGAAATACACACGGAAGGAGGCGGGGACTCGGAAGGCAATCTCAAGGTAAAAAGAAACACATAGGATTAATTGACATGCACACGAAAACCGGGATGACAATAATTACTTGAGACAAGACAATCAAACTAGACGGTTTGGATCAAGGTAATCTAAACGTGACAAGTATAAAAACACCACGAGAGAAGCAAAGGAAAGCATAGCGTAAACGTAGTTAAACAGGGAAAGCTAAGGAAGAAATTGCAAAAGCTAGAAATGCTTGCACGCTCTAATGAGTTAAATAAGGTTAAAACTACGTGACAAATATATTCAATCACCCCCAATAAGTGCTGGTTAGTAAAGGTTAGTAATTAACCTATCAGAGAACACATTCACTCAGAGTTTAGCGAGACCCTGAATTAAGCACAGAAGGAAATGACGAATGAAGTACCACAAGCCATTTCCGAAGTGTAATTAGACAACGAGACGCAGGCACACTCAAGGCTGTCAATCGACATTGCGGGAGTTGGGCAAGAGTGAATCAATCCTCAGACAGCGGAAGAAAGCTGAAACAGAAACAAGAAGTGAGGCTCGGAAAAAATGGCACAAGCACAATGAAAAAAGTCAAAAGCACAATGGCAAAACAACACACATGAGGTTCTACAAACCTGTTCCCATTTACGTTTCTCAATTAGCGACTTGGTGTTAATTCTTTCAGATGCGAAAATCAGTCGATAGAATTACTGTCCCACTTCCCTCATCCTGCATTGTTCATTGCAATTATCAAGCAGTTCACCATCCACTGTGACATAAAACAGCAATGTCTTTAGAAAGCTTCTGTATTCATGTAGCTCACAAAATGGCATATGTATTTTTTTTTCTGTCCTGCTTGATAAGCCTAGGAAAAATTTCTATTTGCCTAAATGCGGTTGTGCCGACTGAGGTCCGAGCGTTAGTTTTATTTTAATGTAAGCAAACTTGTCAACAGCCAGTGACGTTACCATAATGCTGGTTCACCCTCAGCCTGTTTCAAATTTAGAATGGGACAGTTAGTTGAACTAAATAATTAAGCACGCAGGCCATTGCCAGATCTAGGGGGGTGCAGGGGTATATTTTTTAGTGCAATTAAAAGGAGTCACCCCCACCCGGTCAACAAAATGAAACGTGATTCTCTCTCCCCCCAGTCAACAAAATGGAAACGTCTCTACCCCCCGGCAATTTTCATTGCACAAACAGTCTAAGCAGGCTGCAGCCGGCCTGACATAGACTACAGATAAGATACTTTCCCAATTACCATTGATGATTAAGACATAAAGCTTTGCGTCAGTGGAGTGCTACAATGAGATTTCATAAACGGCAATTAACTGTATTTTCTTAATTCTACATTCTAGTAGAATAAGTAGTAAATGCTGCTGAAGATGTTGTTTAGATGGTTTAGATTTTGTTTATGATGAATTGGATAATTGCCGTTCACACAATCTCATATTGTAGCCTCCGTACAACTTTCCCAGAAGCCAGAGTATAAAGACCCCATAAATGATTTTGACAACATGAAAGTTTGATGCATAGCTTGCATTTGAATTGATTTTAAATGCATGCCATGAGGTAAATTTTAACAATGCACTAATAACCAATTTACTAAATTATTGAATTACCAATGGTTTGATGCAAGAGCGTTAGTAGGCTAATTTAAAAACCTACATCTCTTTGCGGCATAGTGTGCAGCTGCGCTTCCCCGCAAAAGTAGCCTATTTTTTTGCAAACATTTTGATGAAGTGTAATCTTAAAATAAATTAGGTTGCACTGCTGGAAAAAAATGCCATCTTAATAGGGCTCTCGACAGATACAAATAAATTAAGCAGATTAAACATTTGTTTGCTAATCGTGCAAAATAAACGGGAACAGGCTGAGTGATACTCGTTAAAAGGAGATGATTCTGCAGACCTCAGCTAAACTCGGTTCAACACAGCGCCAATAAATACTAATTTAGCCCAATTCAGTTTTTTTCCCGGAAGCATTCACATGACCGCTGATGTTTAGCACTTTCAGCAGCTATTCGTATTGGGATAATTAAAGGAAGCAATAAAGCTTGCATATTCGTCCCATACCAGCAGGTGGTCTAACTACACTTTAAAATAATCGAGACATGATATTGTCATATCCCTAGGTTGAACATGTTCACGTGAAGGGAGCTTGGTCTTTTGTTTTGTCTTGATTCGAAAAGTGATCCGATCCGTGACTCTGATTCGATCCGAACCGCGAGTTTCTTAATCCGTTGCACCTCTAGTGTCCATCCACTGGCAGCTTCCTCTTTCCTCCTTCCCTTCATAGATTCACCCAGTGTTTCATGTCTCCAGATTAATCCTCATATCTTTGCCTCCCAATAATCCTACCTCCAGCTCCACACCTCCCTCCAGGCTCATCGATAGCAGCCTCACCTTTATCTTGCATTGGGACCTGGACATCCGGTGTAGAGGACATGGGCTGCAGTTTCTGGAAAGGGTGCAGGCCCGATTAGTGTCCTGATATTATGAGCGGAACACTCTAGACCCCTCCCTGGAGCATGGTTTCTTATGCCAGTATCCAGGGTGAATGACAGGGCTGCCAGGAGGTACCTCCTCAGGGGGGATACTGTCGCAACCCTCTTGTGAGTCCTAATTGTTTCCTCCACCCACCAACGAGTCTTTCGAGGTACTGTCTCCTTTTATTAGTTCAGCTTCTCATGTCCATCCCACTCCCAGGTGTAATCCATTTGTTTACCCCACTTCTTTGTGTCCCTGTGATGTATCCCTGTTTTGTGTCCAGCATTGTTTTTGCTTTTTGCCCTTGAACAACCAGTCATTTCAATCCTTCTAATAAAGAGATTATTGTCTTTGACAATGACCTTAACCTTTATGATAGTTAAATATGTTAAATATGAATGTACTTCCCAAATATTTATCAACAACGACAAACTCCCATGCCGTATTCTTGAACTCCAAGACTGGTACGGCATGCCTGTCAACCTGCCTCTCCAGTTTGTTCCTCTGCCCAGTTTATTGGGAAAACCTCCCAAATCTTCATTTGTCTCCAGAATTAGGACTGCATTCCTGTCGTACGGTTTGGACCTGCTGCCCGACAGCACCTGCTCTGGGGAAAGTGAACACCACCTGGCTTCTGCTCCGGGATGCCACTGGCTGGGTAATGACATGCCCCTTACCGTTACCCCACTATACCATCTGAACAAAACTGTGCTCATGCCATTCTCAACTTTACCTTTCCTTTGTCATTCCCATATTCCTATCAATTAACGCCTTTACTGGATTGTACTGTGACTCTGCATCTAGTCCCTTACCTGGATCATAAGAGAGTTGGCGCAATTTTTAGTAAATAATTATATCGCGTTTCGGGGATATTATGTTTTTGGTCTGACCGCTGCCGCCTCCACCGCTGCGCTGCCCTACGTGTTAACGCGATAACTTCAGTAATATTTCAATTAGAAATTTCATGTTTTGCATATAAGTAAGTATCATAAAGAGGTAGAACTGATTCGATTTTGGACAATTTCCAATTTCTAGTTTCCAGTTTCTAAAAACTGAAAAATCACTGTTTTTATCATATCTCTGGAAATATTTGTCCGATTGACCTCAAATCAAGTGCAAATGAAAGGTCATAACCTGAGAATGTGTCCCTCAATGACAATATACCTGTTTGGTTCAAATTTTTGACACAAGGTGGAGCTTTGTCACATAAAATTCACCATTTTTGCCATATCTTTTGGAACCATTTGTCCAATTGACATGAAACTATGTGCAACTGCAAGGTCATGACCTCACAATGTGTCACATGATGACATCATACCTGCATGGTTCAATATTTTGCCACCAGGTGGCGCTTTGTGATGGAAAATTACCATTTTGGTCATAGCTTCAGAACCATTTGTCTGATTGACCCGAAATGAAGTTCAAATGAAATGTCATGACCTGAGGGGCTTTATATTGTATTGGGTCTATTCGAGGATTGGGGAATTGGAGGATTAGGGGCGTTCGGGGATATACCCCAAGCTGTCGCCTCTGACGGCATAAGCCTAGTTGTAATATGGCTGGTTGTACCATAAATATTATAAAAGGCCTTAACATAAAAAGACTCGTCTTACTCTGTACTATTCAAAGATTACCAGAATTTCTTATTACTGTATACCTCCGCTGAGGCAATTTTGCCCAAAGACCATTTATAAGATTTATTTATTTTTGCATGCAACACCTTATATGTAAGTTTTACTAGAATTACTTTCCCACAGTGGATTTTTGCTTTGGGGCTAAAGCATCAGGTATCCTAGCAAGCAATTAATAGTTGAAAGTAGCAGACACGATAGCTGTTGCATAAGAAAACTTAAATGTAAAATTTTCCTCAACTATACTTGTTTCAGAGTAGGATGAACACATCTGGACAATGCTTGTATGTTGATTGTATTCTGAATGTCAAAAAGGTTGACATCCTGTTAACCACATGTTAAGCAAAGTGTTAAGTTCCTGCTGCCCTCAGAAAAGAAAATACAAATATGCTTTTTGAAAAATTTGGGAAAAAATTGTACCAAAAATACAACGTACAGTATTAATTTTATAAATAAATAAAACCACAAACAAACAATGAGCAAAGTAAACCCCCATGGAGAGGTGATCAGTTATCATTTTAGGACATAAAAAGTAAACTTTTGTGCCTTAAACATACATAAAACCAAGGACTATTAGCCTGGTTGGTTCCAGCAAACATAACAGCAATGCTACATTCAGAACAAAGGTTTTTTTAACATTGATTTTAGTTGCTAGCTAAAGTGCATGCTAGCAACTGTTTGCTAGCAAGTTAGCGAAGGAGTAAATCAAAATTCAGTAAGGTCACCCACGTATGCGAGCAAGCTTGTTAGTCAGAACTAACGCTTAAACATATGATAGAGGGCAGTCTATTTAATTTGAATGGTTAGCTCAAATTTTTTGAAGGAGGGTTGTATAGAGTAGTGCACCAGCTACTTCTTCATAGTCAATGTATTAACGTAAGCTATCAAGCTAGGTCACTAGCTAGCACTGTTCATTTGCACAGGAGCGAAGCAATGAACTGCTAAGGACTAGGAAAACAACTAATGTATTTTAGCCTCATGCAACAAAGGTAACTTATGTAAACCTGGTTCTATAAACAAAGGGACTATGCTAGTCACATACTAATGGGATATCCTTCCGCCTGCCGGTAGGATGAGCTGAGATTGAATTTCTGAGAACACTCATGCAATTACTGTGGCACACCCGTGCCCTCCATATATAACCTGGACAGTGCCACAAAGCTACCTCCAGAGTTACGGAGGCAAGGGAAGCAACAGCCAGACTAGCATAGTCTCTAGTTCATAGAAGCATGTTTACATAAGTAACCTTCATTCTATTTCACATCGGGACTATGCTAGTCACATATTAATGGGATGACAATACCAGAGTACGTTGATTCCCAAGAAAAACAAGGAGTCAAGTTTGCCAATCCACACAGTTTATTAACCGCAACTGCAAACAAGACTTATTACTGAGCAAGCACAGAGGAATGGAGTCTAGCTGAGCCCTCTCCATGAGGTGCAACAACATTCACCTAATAGAACCTCTGAGACCTTAGTCTCCCAAACGCCCCTGAAGGCTGGAGGACGGCAACAAAACTGGAGTCAGTACCCCTGAAGTATGGTCTCTCGTACACAAGGGGACTCCACAGGCTCCTCCCACTTTACCCGTTGAGCATGGGAGAAGCGTTCTGTCAGGATGAGTCAGGACAACTGAGTTACCGCCGGAGTCCTCGGCTTCTTTAAATCTTTGCGCCAGCCCTTATGTTTCTGCTGTGCATTGTTCCCGTGCTGGCACCAACACGGAGCAGGCAGCCACTGAGCCTGCTGGCATGGCAGAAAGGGGTGAGGTTATTTCAGAGTCAAACCCATGCGCCCAGTGACAGCAGAAGAAAACAGTTTTCGTAGCTGCCATTGACCTTGGGTCGGACCCCGAGCTGGAGGGGAGCCCATGAAAGACTGCAGGGCCTTGCTGTCCTTCCGCAGTTCGCTGTCTGTCCTAAAATAGCATCTGCACCAGGGCCAAAAACGTGGCCACCAGTAATCGAGAGGTCGAGGAATGGTTTCTGGGCCAACCGTGGCATCTTTGTTTGAGAAAGCCTGAACTGCCTCGTGATAGAAGTACCCCTGCTAAGCTCTTAACATTAGCACAAGCCATCTCAGTTTGTAGATGAGTGAGATGCATGGACACCTGCTTCATTTCATCGACTAAAGACTGGTTATAGGCAGACGACACAAGAGATATCAAGAGGTCCTGATAAGACTGAAGCAGAGTAGCTGCATTCAACAGGGGAGCGAGCAAAGTCAAAGAAGTATAAGTACCCTTCAAACGCTCATCACTTGCACTGTAAGGGCTGGGTGGACATTAGGGTACTCTCCCAATTATTTCCTTGTCAGTGAGGACCATAGCAGCAATTACAGAGTCCATGGGCGGATACTGGTCAAGCCAAAGTGATTTTAGGGATGCCATGTAAGTCCAAGGCCTACAGCAACTAGAGACGTGAAGCCTCTCGTTGACTTTAGCCCAAGTTTGACTCAGTGCAGCACAAAACTAGGGGCACTGAGGCACATCAATCCTCCCTGGTACATCCGCCAATTCTACGGATATGTCCAGGGCCTTCATAACTCTAGACAAGAGCTCACGTATATCAGGTGGTACAGAGGCTTCACCCCTTCTCTCCAATGCAGAATCTGAACCACAATTGGCTGACCCAGGCACTGAGTGCATCTCAAGGTCGTAGTCAGCAAAAATAGAAATGGCATCATCATCAGCCAGAAGTGATTGCACCTGTTGGGTCAGTGATGCCACCTAGACATCCAACTGATCCAAGGTTGGGTCTGCGTTCCCCTTCGGCTTTTTAGCCAGAGTACCTCCCACTGACTGAGTAGGCAGAGAGCACTTGGGAGCACCCTGTCCTTTGCTCGTTGCTTCATGCATCGTGGCCAGACGAGCCTCGCACTCAAGCAGTCTACACAGGGGCTAGCTAGAAACAAGCAATCGAGCATGGGTGCGCGAATCCCAACGTGTTGGGACCGGAGTTGCAAGAGATAAACAATATAATTGCACTCTGAAACAGTCTGACCTAACTCTGCTTCACTCCGTCGCATGTAAAAAAATAGTCTGACAATAAAAATACACAGCAGAAAGCCTACTCTCAGGAGGAGCTAGTTACTCACTGGAGTTGGGCTGCTCTGCTAAGCATACTCTACCAAAGTACTCACCTAGCCAAGGGAATAACATAACATAACATGAATGGCGAGAACAGGCTGTTCAGACCAACTAAGCATACTAGTTTTTTTATACTATTGTGAATATATCCCTTCAGATATTCAAAGATAGATACCATTGAGTCATTAAGTCAAGCCTGCTCTTGAAAACCCCCAAGGTCTCTGCCTCAACAATATGGTCAGGCAAGCTGTTCCACATTGAAATTACTCTTTGGGTGAAGAAATATTTCCAAATATCAGTGCTAAATTTACCTTTGGTCAACTTCCATTTGTGACCCCGAGTTCTACTCAAAACACGTGGTCGAAGGAATCCAACATAATTCACTTTGTTAATCCCTTTAACATATTTAAAGACCTCAATCAAATCACCCCTTGGTCTCCTTTTCCTAAGACTAAAGAGATTAAAGATCTTCAGCCTCTTCTCATAGCTTTCATCTTTTATACCTGGAATTAGCTCAGTGGCTCTTCTCAGAACTTTCTCAAGAGCCTCTTTATCTTTCTTAAAGTATGGTCCCCAGAACTGTGCACAATAGTCCAGATGAGGTCTGACAAATGTGTTGTACAAAAGAAGCATCACCTCCTTAGATTTGTACTTTTGGCAATGTATCCCAGCATCCGATTGGCTTTTTTAACTGCTACGGCACAATAGCTACAGCCTGTGAGGTTTTAGTCGACAATCACTCCCAGATCTTTCTCATGTGGAGCACATTCCAGTTTTAAACCTCCCATGAAGTCATCCCGTCTAATGCTTTTATTACCTACATGTACAACTTTATATTTTGCTACATTAAATTTCATTTTCCACATTTCTGCCCAATTCTGGATTCTATCAAAATCATCCTGAATCACTTTAGTGGACTCTAAACTATTTGCCAAACCCCCCAATTTAGTAACATCTGCAAATTTAACTAATCTGCTCTCAATATTCCTATCAAGGTCATTAATGTAAATGAGGAACAGCAGGGTTCCCAACACCGATCCCTGGGGGATGCCACTTCCCATCATACCTAGCTCAGATGAGATACCACTGGCCACCACTCTTTGTGTTCTGTCCTGTAACCAGTTATGAATCCACTCCAGAATACCTCCTGTAACTCCAATGGAGCTCATTTTAAAAATTAGTCTCTTATGCAGTACTGTATCAAATGCTTTCTGATAATCCAAATATATGATATGACCAGAGCAGGGCTTATGATAAGTCTTGGTGGCCACTTAAAAAAATTCCAGAGGGTTTGTCAGGCATGACTTTCCCTTATGGAAACCATGTTGGCTATCCCTAAAGATACTGTTACGTTCAAGAAATAAGTCCAGCTCATCTTTTATGATAGATTCTAATATTTTGCACGCAATGCAAGTTAAACTGAATTTCCTGGCTCGGTACAGTCCCCTTTCTTATATAATGGTATTATATTGCCCTGTTTCCAATCATTTGGTATTTCACCAGTTTCTAAAGACCGTCTGAAGATGGCGAATAGCGATGATCTCACCAACTTCCCTGAGCTCTCTAGGATATAAGCCATCAGGACCCGCCGCTTTATCTGCTTTAGTTTATGCAACTTGTCTAATACTTCGTTATTCCTAACCTCAATTTCCGCTAACTAATCTTGAGCATTTAACATGCCCTCTGGCCGAATAAAGACCAGCTCTGAGGTAAAATTCTCAATAAAGTAAACAAGGCATCCGCAATATCCTTGTTATCATATAGCAGCGATCCATTTTTATTCTTTATGCTCTTCACCTGCTCTTTGACTTTCCTTTTTCTGCTACAGTACTGAAAGGAGCGCTTCGGGTTAGTTTTTGCCCCCTATGCAATTTTTGTTTCATACAATCTTCTAGCATTCCCTAGCTCTTTTTTGATCACAGCCCACATTTTACAGTATTCAGCCTTAGTATTCTCATTGTTGTCCTTTATGTACATCTTATAAAGATTCCTCTTTTCCCTCAAAATCCTATGAATACTTTTGGTCATCCACTGAGGATTCTGCTTTTTCAGCTTACTTTTGGAATGAATTTGCATTGTGATTCAAGTAAAACCCCCTTAAATCTTTCCCACATCTCATTTACAGACTCACAGTCCAGGAGTGTCTCCCATTTTATTTCACTTAGATTTGAGCGCATCCTGTCAAAGTTTGCTCGCCTAAAATTGAAAATTTTTGTTTTTGAATACACCTTTTTAACTTCCCATGAAACCTCAAAATTAACAGCAAAGTGATCACTTGTCCCAAGTGGCTCCAGTACCTCAACATTGCTAATTCTATCTGGGTCATTACAGAGCATTAAGTCTAAAATTGCCTTCTCTTTTGTAGGTTTATTAACATACTGCACTTATCATTTATAACATCCAGAAATTCTTCCTCCCCCCTACCCTGTCCTTTCACCATTTCCCAATCGATACCAGGATAATTTAAGTCTCCCATTATGATAGTCCCTCCACCTCTACAAGCTCGCGTAATCCTCTTAAAAAGCATTTCATTGCCTGCACTGTCCAAAGCTGGTGGTCGATAGCATACTCCTATGTTTAAACCTGTCTCGTGTTTGGCAATGAGCCTGACCCAGACATCTTCACAAGGCAAGGAATGTTCGATTTCGGGAATTTCCTGTACATTTATGTAAATAAAAGAGGTACTTTTGTGCCACTGTCCAAGTTACATATGGCGGGTGTGGACATGTCACATTTGTTGCAGGAGTGTACACTGAAATTCTATCTCGGCTCATCCTACCGGCAGGCAGAGGGGTATCCCATTGGCATGTGACTAGCATAGTCCCGATGTGAAATAGAACTCTGCTTAGGTACAAAGCTGGACTACTCACCCTCTGCGCAGATGTAGACGCCTGTGGACATGGAGCAGCTTTATTTATCCACACAGTTACACTATTCTATCAATAGATTGCACACCCAGAACAGTTTTTGAATATTCGCGAGGAAGCCGTGCCAGATCACAATTTAGATTTTTCTATACTAATAATTGGGATACCAATTCAGCTGTAGCTGAAGTTGTTGCTACAGAGAACAACAATTTTTTTTCTGTTGCAAGGGATCATTTTTTTGAGCTGCTGGATTGATACTATGGGCAAGTATATTGAGCAGTTTGCATATCAGGCCTAGATGAGAAATTCATGTATCTCCTGAAAAACAGGGATGGAACTGAACTCATTCATATTCCAAACCATATTCTATCAGCTTGCTAGTGAATATTTAATAACTGATCTAGGTGTGCCATCTAGTGATAGATTAGTGTAACTGCGTGCATAAATTTGCAGCTCCATGTCTGTTGGCGCCTACATCTGCACAGAAGGGTTAAGCATCTTTATGGGCAGTGTTGTTTTCTTGAAAAAACATTAGTAACATGACTGCAGCCGAGTTAAACACCTCAAATTTGACTGACTGTCCATGTATTTTACAAAGCCACAAATCGAGCATTACATTGGACTGGATCATGTTAGATTTACGATTTCACCTTTCTTTCATTTCTACCACTGATCTATAGTTTGTTGGCGTATTTTTGCTATGTCTGAAAGTCAGTCGGAACACATCCCTACCCAAATATTGCCTATGTCTGTACAAGAGGCAGCACTAAACAAACACTGAAGCAGCCACCCAGGATATCAGAAAATTAAGGGGATGTGCTTGCTTCCACTAAATGGGATGAGTATAAGGGCACAACCTCAATATTGTGGCTCAACCCCATGATCACTACTGCGCAGACTCTGGCACCACATTTTCAAAATAGCTCCCTCCGCGCAAAATATATTTTGGCTCCATTTTCATACAGCAATTAGAAATGGAGACATATCATCCACCTTTATAAACAGTTTATGGTTCACAATGGTACCACAGTTGCAAAATCCATACACGGCTTATAATGATGTCATCTCAACTCTAAACTGCCTGTGAAGACATAAAAATATCAGCAACGCCAGATACATGTATACGGCTTATGCCATTTCAACTCGTCCAAATTTCAGAACTTTTCCCAGTTCATTGATTTTCTTAAAAAAATTATGCTGATATTTTCCCTTCAGAATTTAATCCATGTAAAATCCTAAAGCTTTTACTCCAAATGGTTTTTCAGCTATGGACTTTTAAAATTTTGACCAAACATGCATATTTTTAGCCATTTTCTCCTACATAAATCTTTTCATTTTGAACCTCACCAAGAGCAGGCATTTGACTGGAAAGGGCTTTTTTCGCTTGAGGATAAACATAACCCAGACAAAGGTTTTTGATTGGTATTTGGCATATTGCATGTTAACTAGTCTCTTCTACAAAGTTGATGATTGGAAAATTAGATTTTTGGGTCCAATCCTTTAATTTCAAAATTTCAGTGCGCTATCATTCTTTTCACCTCAGCTGAAGTAGTTACAGTTTCACTTTAGGGCTTCATTCTTCAAAGATCAGAGGCCATTTTGTCAACATGCAATAGCAAGGGCTTGAAAATATCCTTAAAATCTTAAAATTGAAAAATGCTGTTTAATTAAATAAATTAATAAATAAATTTGAAGCTTTACTGTGCACAAGGGACTGGTGGTACATACTTAATATTTTTCCCGCACTTGAAATAGCTACTTATCAGTAACATATCACCATTTCAGAAATAAGCTAAGATTTATTCACCATTTATTGCTTTTTTTAAACAAAATCTTTAATAATTGTATATTGCAAATTAATAATTTGATGCTCAGACATAAAATTAAAATCTAAAAATCCGATAATTTTTTAAAAGAGGATTCATAAAATTCAATTTGTCAAATACCAATCAGGAACATTCCTCGGGGTCATTTCTATATACTTTAGTCAATAAAAAAGCCCTTTCCAGTTTAATGCCTGCACTTAGAGAGGCTTGAATTGGAAAGATTTATGTCTGCAAAAATAGTGAAAAATATATATTTTTTTTGGTCAAAATGCAAAAATTTGTGACTCAAAATTTGTTTGGAGTACGAATTGAATATTTTACATGGATTAATTTCTGAAGAATAAGTTTCAGAATTAATTAAGTTTAAAAAAAACCATGTCTTGAGCAGGGAGAGACTGGGTGAATTAGCATGGAATTACCCCAGTATATAACGGTAATGGATGCAATATTTTTTGATTAGTGTGAAAAAAAGAAAAAATTGGAATTTGTTAGGAAAACAGGAGTAATAATGGAGCCAGCAGTAAAATTGCTCAAGTATATCAAGTGAAATTGAACCCAATAATAAATTAGATTTTTTTTTTTGTGAATTAAATTCGGGCAAAAAACGGGCATTCGTTTTCATACAGATGGCAAGGAAGGGCTAGATTATTTTTCCTTCAATAAATAGAAGCTTCTCGTTGCTAGAAATGAAAGTTCTATTGATCTGACAAATTAGAGTGAAAGAAACAGGCAAAAATAGAAGAAATCGGGAAGGGGTAAATACATTTTTCACAGCACCTTACGAACAACAACAACAACAACATTCATTCATTCATCTTCTATACCCGCTTATTCCTCACTAGGGTCACGGGGCGAGCTGGAGCCTATCCCAGCTGACTACGGGCAAAGGCAGGGACCCACCCTGGACAGGTTGCCAATCCATCGCAGGGCGCACACACCGTCACAACAACATTAATAAAAATAATAATAATGAAACAGTTGCAATGAGTGCCTAACGCACTTTCAGTTATCGGCCTAATTAATAATAATAAGAGGAAGGATAAGGGAAAAGAAGATAAGGAAGATGAAATAACTCAGTAATTGCTCGGCCCTGAACAACTGGGCCAACGCGCCGTTGGAGCTTGGCCCCTAAAAAAGTTACACTCGTCCAGTTTACTGTATTGAGTGACGGAAAATGAATTGCTAAAAATGGGCTCTATTTTCATCTTTTAAAGTAAATGTGCGTCCTAATATGCCCGCACGGGTGCTTATGGGGTGAGCGACACGTGGTACGACGTCGTGAATCAGAAGTTCACCCGATGCAACTTCCTCCTACTTCGAAGTGTCGGTTCCCCTGAGTAGTGGGAGGGTATTAATTCGGACGGCCGTGTAGTTCATAAAGTGCGGAACAGGCAAAGTGCCGGTCTTACTTGCAGAGCATTGTAAAGGGCAGGACTGTGCCGTATTTTCGCATTGGAAGTAAATTTAAATTCTCAGTATTTTATTCATATAATCTAGCCTAGTCAATTCTGCAATGGAAAAAGAGGCGAGAGCTGAGTGGGGCAATCCTACGCAGTTCATCCTTGCATGTGTCTCTTATGCAGTTGGACTTGGCAATATTTGGCGTTTTCCATATTTGCTCCAAATGCACGGTGGAGGTAGGATTCAATTTCCCTGAATTATTTTAACTTTGCTTACTATATATGTGGTAAAAGAGGTATAGGCAAGTGTTCAGATGAGTAAAATTTAGGGGACTAAAATCTGATTTTGATACCACGAAATAACCTTTGACCATGACATGCAGCCAATGATGAGCTTAGCTGCATTAAAATACAATTGTTTTTGAAGTGTTTAAGTCTTGGGGGCCTTCCGCGAGTTTGCTTCGGCGTTTACATCGCAGACTCGCAAGAATTACCAATCACAGTGAAGTGAACTTCTAAAAGTTATTTTTTATGTTTAAATAGCTAACAATGCCAACCCCTGTTCTTTCTTAAATAATGCGCTCGGATTAAAGAATGGCAGTTAATAAGCGGCACATCATCAAGGCAATTAAAATAAATTTTAAAAAATGTATTTATTTATTTAGGCCTTTATGTGCAAGGTAAGAATTTATCAACATTCTCGGCTGCTTGTCTTTACAGTCGATCAGAAGTAATCTGCTATCGTATAAACTCTCTTGTAATGGAGGACAAATGAAGGTCTATACAGAGCTTTTTTATGACTGTGGTCGCGCCATCAACTCTTCGGTGAAGCGCGGTCGCGCTCTCCACTTAAAAATCATTGCAGATCTACATGGCTTTGTACGGTGAAGTATGTGGGTGCCGGCCGGCACAGACTTTATGGTGTATTCAGGTGTGCCTGATAAACTAAGCGCGAAAGTTGTTTAAAATGGGAAAGTTTCCCGTTATTTTCTCATTTCCCTATGCTGAAATGCAGATATTTGTCATTACCTTCTGTTTGTTTTTCGCCGCAGAATTTTTAATAATTAGATGCAAAAAGCATTACAAAATATGTTGATTTCTACATCTGCAGACTTATATATAAAGTAAAGTACATATAAATTAAGAATATTTTCATCTACAAAGATAACCATATTCTTGTGCAGCAGGTCACAAAGTACCTCTGTGATCATTTTCAAGTGGTCTTCCTGCAGTATTTTATTTAAATAAATACTAAATTAACATCTATCATGCAAACATTGCTAAAAAGGCAGATTTTTAAAATTTCATAAAATTTAAATTAGCAAACTCCATAATATTTTTCAGAACATTATTTGTTCTCAACCGTTGCAGATTCATTGTGTTAGTGTGATAACACAAATTGGTTTCTTTGGAAACTGCATGAAATGTTTTCAGTTCATTCCTGGCGCAAAGTACACAAATGCTATTATTTTTTGTGAGCTTAACCTCTCCTGTAATGCCACCACCATGTCAAACTTTACATTTCCAAATTCAGTAACTCTATCAGTTTTAATGAGAATCACGTCTCACATTTTTTGATAATATCTGGTGGGTAAATAAGGACTGCTATTGATGTTGGTCTCCCTGTGACTTTTGCTGTAGCAGTGATAGAAGGCCAAATTTAATTTTCTTTAAATTGCAATAACTCAAACAGTGAAATGGGAATAATCATTTCTGCTTTCAGCTTTTCTGGTGCTTATAGGAGGAAGTTATTCATTGTGGTGGCTCTGTAATTGATCCTGTGGCGCTACCATTTGGCTTATAACATTTCTAAATGCAATGACTCAAACACTTTTGATGGAATTTATGTTGATATTATGTTTAAACCTCCACCCTGTGGTCAAAAGGTAATTTTTTGTCAAAGTTGTGAAATTCATTTAGAACCTATTTGCCAAGTTTCAGGGCTCCCTGTGTAATGATTTCTGAAAATTAAGATACTACTAGGCGGTCATTTCTTCAGAAGAAAAATGATTATAGTTATCAATATAACTAAGCAGTAATGATATGGTCCAAGACACATGAGGCAATAATCTATTTTGATGCAATGAAGATACACATTATCTGAATATCTGAGACAATTTCCAGTACTCAGCACATAACTGTACGTATCACACTTTGTCCTACTTGTTTCATCGAGATGTTTAATTGTTTTTCCGGTCAAATAAGCTGTTACTATGTCTGGCACGATGGCGCAGTGGTTCGGCAAATTGCAACCACATTTTGTATACTTTAGCTACGTGTCCTATTGTTGTAAATTCTTATGTTTTCCCAAGATTTGACATAGCATTCAGGAAAAAGGCCACGCCCACAAGATTTATTTTTTTATTATGACCACGTTTTAATTTAGCACCATTCTTTATTTTGGGATTTGGGATCTGTGCTCCAGATTATATGTGGATTAGTTTCACCATCTCAGATAAGATTTATTTTAAAGATTTTACAAAAAAAAATGTTTAAATGGCAAAAAATACTTTATGGCAGATAATTTTGGTCCTAGGTTATTGCTCAGCTGCGGCAAAGGACTTTGTTGAAAGAAGAATTTCATATGAATGCATATTGGTGCCACAATCTAGCCAATCAGAATAGATTTCATACGGACTGCTCTTTCACACATCCTTAACAATCCAAGTTTCATGATGTTTGGTGATTGCTGAAGTGAGTGTAAAGACTACTGAAATTTAATTTGCTGATTCGGACATTTTCTATGACCAATCACTTTGTACTCTGAGGTGTCCTTAAAAAACTTGACCAAAAGGCAGCACGTAAAATTTCAAGTTTGTAGGACAATGTCTTTTGGCGATATGCCCATCTGTTTGCCAAAGTGCCACCTATTGACAGATTTACACCAGCTTCAATGTGCATGAGTCTTATGGCCTGTCAATGAGATATCATAAGTTTGGTGATGAATGGACATTGCATTCAGGAGTTACACCTCATTCTGTTCATAGAATCATGACCCCAAATTTCATTAACTGCCGCAGAATGTTTTAACGGGTGATCTGGGGTTAAATGGGAAAAAATTTGATTATTTTTCCAAAAAAAATCTTTTTGAAGAAAAATATTCTATAATAACCAATCTTTAATCATCACTAATTGCTACAAGGATTAAAAACTAAATTTTGGCATAAAATCATGATTTAAAAGCAACTCTGATGATGAAATTTATGCTTTTCACTCCAGGAAAGTGATAAACATTTGAATAATCAGATAATACAGTCCGAAAAATGGGTGTAATCCACAGACTAAGACTGAACTCAACTTTTCAATGCTGTCTAATGCATTTTCCATTGATTTCCTAAGGTATTACTCTTTCCACGTTTCTCATGTTTGTGGCAGCCATAACTTTTTTATTTATCATTGAAAATCAATGAAATTTGGGCTGCAGGTACTTCATTAGAAATGCAATGACGCTGTAACTGATATGCAAAATTTCCGTATCTGTTACATACAGCGTCCTCCATAATTATTGGCACCCCTGGTCAAGATGTGTTAAAAGCCTTAAAATAAATTCAATATTTATTGCAGAAGCATACTCTCACACTGGAAATTGCAGAAAAATGTAACCTTCAACTCAAGAGAATTCTAAGGGGAAAAAAATCTCTGACTAAGAAATAATTATTTTTCATAAAATCACTTGTTCCACAATTATTGGCACCCCTAACAATTCCTAGGAATTAAATGTATTTGAAGTATTTCTGTAATTTATGCAGTAGTTTACAAAGTTGATCAGAGTATCTAGGAACATTTAATTAGTGAATCATCACTTCCTGTTTCCCTGGGGTATAAATATGACGTGACCGAGAGGACATTTCTCTTATGCACTCTTCAACATGAGAAAGACAAAGGAACACACCATTCAAGTAAGGCAGATGTGTGTCGATCTTCACAAGTCAGGAAATGGCTACAAGAAAATAGCCACTTGCTTGCACCTGCCCATATCTACTGTCAGAGGAATCATTAAGAAGTTTGAAACAACTGGAACAGTAGTAAACAAGCCTGGACGAGGACGCAAGATTATTTTGCCACCACGCACAGTGAGAGGGATGGTAAGAGAAACAAAAAGTTCTCCAAAGCTCACTGTTAAAGAATCCCAGCAAATGGTAGCATCTTGGGGTCACAAGGTCTCCACAACAATCATCAGGTGCTATCTACATGCCAACAAGCTGTTTGGGAGGCATGCATGGAAAAAACCTTTTCTCACTCATAATCATAAACGCAAACGTCCAGAGTTCGCTAGGCGGTATTGGGACTTCAACTGGGACCGTCTGCTTTGGTTAGATGAGACCAAGATAGAGCTTTTTGGCAACAAACACTCTCAGTGGGTCTGGCAAAACACAAAAGATGAATATGCAGAAAAGCACCTCATGCCAACTGTGAAGTATGGGGGTGGATAAGTGGGCCTGTTTCTCTTCTAGAGGCCCTGGGAACCTTGTTAGGGTGCATGGCATCATGAACGCTTTGAAATACCAGGACATTTTAAATCAAAATCTGGTGACCTCTGCCCGAAAGCTGAAGATGGGTCGTCACTAGGTCTTTCAGCAAGATAAGGACCCTAAACATGTGGCCAAATCTACACAGAAATGGTTCACTAGACTCCAAGCCCCTCCCATGGCCATCTCAGTCCCCAGACCTCAACCGCATTGAAAACCTGTGGAGTGAGCTGAAGAGGAGAGTGCAGAGGTGAGGACCCAGGTTGCTGGATGATTTAGAGAGATTGTGCGAAGAGGAATGGTCGAAGATCCCTCTTTCTGTATTCTCCCATCTTGTGAAACATTATAGGAGAAGATTAGATGCTGTTTTGTTGGCAAAAGGGGGTTGTACAAAATATTAACATCAGGGATGCTAATAATTGCGGCACACATGATTTGATGTAAAAGAATTATTCATTATTATTTCTTTTTCCCACTGAATTAATGCACTTGAATTTAGGTTGGATTTTCTTCTTTTTTTCATTGGGGTCCATCCAAGCTAAAGAACACATCTTAACCAGGGGTGCCAATAATTATGGAGGGCGCTGTACTTTGAATATTTTGAGTATTCGTCAGATTCTGCGCAGAATAATTAAAAAATTTGAGTAAAATGCCCCAAAATCACAAAACTGATAATTTGGGCAAAGAATGTCATTGCATTTGGATAAGCAATGGCTAATACATGATGAGAGAAAAACTGAATTCTATCATGGAGTTAAAGAGGAATTGGTGCCAGAATTTTCTGCATATTTAATGAGCTTGCTCGGTTACCATGGCAACCGCATAAACAGAAAAATATCGACTTGTATGTTTTTTGGTGGTTATTACATATACCTCTAGATCAATTCTGAGTTCTTTCCTGGTGTCATTTAACTCCAGATCACCCCTTAATGTAGCAAATTTATTACTGCTGGGATTTTGGATGTCGTAATGATACTGTATGTGAGAAATGATCACTCTTTCTAGGAGGAAATAGATTTTAAAACTTTTGCAAAGAAAATCAAAATGGTGGAAAAAATTGTACCTGAGCAAACCACCTGATGTCATGGTTATGGTTTTTGGTCATGTTTATGTTAATGTTCAGGTTCCGTTTTCATGATTTTGTCTTTTATTTATTCTTTTTGGTTGTTGTTATGCTCAGGTTTTAGTTCATTCCACTTCTCAGTTCCATTGCACTTGTCTCCCCTGTCTTGTGGTAAAGTTGGTTCAGTTCGTCTTCCCTGTCTGTGTGCCCACTGACTTCGGGTGATTTAAATGAATTCCAGTGTTCAAAATATCCCCTTCCATTCTCGTTTTTTTCCTTCGCCTTTCTGTTCTGATTACTAACAAGACTAAAATTTGCATTTTGTATCATAGTCTACTAACACAACGAATCCATGTATAGAAGATTACTAACTTACTAATGAGCACTCTAGTTTAAAATGTAAACTAATTTAGACTAATTCCCTCTCCGCAATCGCCCTGTTCTATACTCTGCCCCTTAGCCTGTCTCTGTCCTCTCCTCAGCTTCAGCGAGAATCTCTCGCACGTGCTTAATCACTCTCCTGCGCTCGTTATCTGTGCACGTAGAACTCCTGGACTGGAGCTGTTTAAATTTCATAGGCTGTTTGTGTGATTCCCGTTCGTGTTTTGTCTTTCGCCAATTTTTGTGGTCAGGGCTTCCCTCATGTGATTCTCCCAATGTAATTACCCTGATTCTCCACACCTGGTTCCTGTATAGCATGTGACCTTCCCTGTGTGTATATTAGCAGTCTTTTCACTCACAGCTCTTGTCAGAACGTTGATCAATATTTCTTTGTGCAGAGCGCCTTGTATGCCATTGAGTATTGTTTCGCTTCTACTGGATAGTCCGACTTTGATTCTTGCCATCGCCCTTTTTGTATTGTTTTTGTCTTTCTGGAATTCAACCCATTTTTGTTAGACCACGATTTCTGTGTTTGGTTGCCCTGTGTATGACCCTTGGCTTTGTTCATCGACTACGACTTTTTATCTATCGTTTTTGTACCTCTGCTCATCTGTTTAACTGGTTCTGACCCCTGCCTGTCTAGTCGACACTGTTTTTGGATTTCGTATTGTGGCTTGACAATTCCTGTGTTTCTTGGCTTTGACTCGAACTCAAATAAAGGCATATGTTTTTTGGATTTCCCTCTCTTGCGTGTTGTTCCTGAACGCACCGTCACACCTGACTGCCAATTATAACCAAATTTTGTCATTTTGAGGCTCTAGTTCTTTTGATGTAAATTCATAAGCCTCGTGATTACTGTACATTGCTTTCAGAGTTACACCCCAAATAGAGACCAAGCCCACAGTCTTATTTTGCTTACTGCAACCATATTTTAACATTGCAAAGCAGGGGGTTTCAGATCTTAGTCTGAAGAGGCTTTGTACCAAATTTTGTGCGGACTGTTTGCTCCCTCTAGGAGAAGAAAGATTTTAATGCTTTTACACAAAAATTCAAAATCGTAGATCCATATGGCTTATATTTAGCAATTCATCTGGACCCACAAAATCCAGTAAAAAAACAATTTAGTTTAGTTATCCTACACTGTAATAAAAATAGACTGTGATGATTCTGCCATGTCTGGATTATTATCTCTGCCTTGCCAGACTATGCCTTGTATTGTGTATTGTGATTTGGTTGCCTGGTTATGTTCATGTTTTGTCTTAGTTTAGTTTTGCCATGCTTTTGTTATTGCCCTGTTCTCATTCCAGTCCATGTTTTTGTTTTTTCCCATGCATTGCACTTTGTCTCCCCCTGTCTGGTCTCATGTCTTGTGATTGCTCACAACCCCAGTACTGCGTGTCATATGTTTAGGTGATTTCATGGTTTCTGGGTTTCCAAACATTCTTTCCAATCTCGTTTACGTCCTTCGCCTTGCTTTTCTATATTGCTAACCAGTGCTAACAGTTTGTTATTTTTGCTAAAGTTACTAACATTGTATATAATGCTAACTTAGGGATTGTATAGCTGCACCTTACTAATTGATTAACAAGCTCTCAGCTCTCGCCCTGCTCTAGTCTCTTCCTCTTCTCTTTACCTAATCTTCTTTGCTGCATTTCAGCGAATCCTTCGCACCTGCTCACTCTATCCTTTTTCTCAATTATTTGTGCATGTTAGAAATCCCTAATTGGATCTGTTTGTTCTGTCTATAGGCTATATTAAATATTAATATAGTGGATGCATATGCTGCATTTGCCTTCGCTAGCATCCCGGTCTTTTAAAAAGTTCCATTCGATTTTGTTGCATTTGGCTATCTTTTTTCACGCTGAATTGATTCGGTTTGTTTCAGCTTCATGCTTGTTTTCTCTGTTGCCGGTTGCGAGATTCCATAGAGATAGAGGAATGTATCACATCGTACCAATCTAGCGTGAAAGAATCATAACAATGGTCGGAATGTGTTTTTAATTTCCCTATTTAATCTTGCAACGATACGACAGTTAACAAGCATGGAGGACAGTATCGGCTGCGAGATTGAATAGGGAAATTAAAGTATCATTCCAACTAGGCGTGTCAATGTTTACAATTTTTTCTACACTTGTACACGGGACTTCTAACCGACGTGTACCCGGTTACATGTTGGAGATTTATGAGCTTTTTCTATTTCAGTTGCGCTATATAAGTTAACCACAGAAAGTAAAATGTGATGAAAATAAAATCCACTATCATTTTGACAGATAAGAAAACGTACAAGTGAAAGCTGAAAAAGGTTTAACCTTTTTTAATCATTGTTTTAACTATTGCTCAATTTTGTACATTTTTTTAAACTTAAAGTGCAAACTGCATCCCTCTCTTGCAACGGGAGCTGCGTCTGAATATTAATATATGTCTCATAGTAAAAGTAATGTGAAATTGGCGAGAGAAAGCAACTCAAAAAGCAGCCAAAGTAAGCTGAAGTGAGAGGAAAAAACTTCACCTCTATATCCACAAAGTTAAAAAAGTAGAGGGGGACTTTCACAATTATTCACTAAAATTGGCGAAAAAAAGATGTTTTCTTCCTCCTCTTTAGACGCGAGGATATGTGATCAGGTCGTTAAGCAGACAGAACACCAACCAACAATATAACGAACAACAACACGCAACAATATAGGCTAAAATAACAAGCCATTAACCGTTTTTGTTTTCAGCTGCATGACATTTGCACATGGAGAAGATGATGAGCGCAGCGCTCTTCTCAAGTCCTCCGCTGCCTATTCTTGAAGTGGCGCGACACTGGCTATGGCTGCGGGTTTTTTTTTTTTATATCAAGGTAACATTGCGCCCCATGCATCTGTATGCGGATAACTGCACTAGTGGGAACATTTGAGTGTAGAGTTAGTTAATGTTATTATCTTAAGCTTTCAGGCAACATTATCACCCCTAAAAATAGGCGACTATATGTATTGGTGAGAAATGAACGAAGAGGAGGAAGAGGAGGAAAAAATGACTTTTACACGATTATTGATTTTTTTAAACGGTTATGTTTTTTTATCCGTGTAGCCGTTTACACATGTAGATGTTGACACACCTCATTCCAACCATTGTAAAGATTCTTTCATGCTAGATTGGTACGTTACATTCCTCAATCTCCCTTTTGAATTTCGCAGCCGGCCCCAGAATTATTTCCTTAATCTTCCTATTGAATCTCGCAACCGATACGAGAGAAAACGGGTACAATGAAGGGACTCGGAATACATCATCATACAGAGGTGTGCATGAATTCTGGACGCGTGGACGAATTTCACATATTATTGTATTCTGATTTTGATCATTATACATGTTATGTACCAGTATGTACTTAACTGACATTACTCAGTATTTCGTGGAGTTCCCAAATTTCTCACTGTCAGACTGAATTTACCGTTAGAATTTTGTTGAATCTGCTGAAATAAAATATTCCGTTTCATTGTTCACCGTTATTGGAGCATTAGATCTTTTTCAAATGATAAACTGCTGATGCAGGAGGCGGGTGCAGGAATATCATTCAGCAGTTCAGAACTTCATTGTTCATCTGTTCATTGATAAAGTTAATACCTCGATCCTAATGGAGTAGCAAGGCATGTAACTTCCGAAACATTCCATTGATTTTGTAGACTAATCTCTGTCAATTGTTTATTTTTCTTTTGATGGGATGATTCTGGGCCCAATAACACCATTTTGAGGGGTTTTTCATTAAATTTTTGGGAGAAGATTTTTTTCTGAATTCTGAGGTATCTTGAAGTCCTATAATTGCTTAACAGTTTAGGTTTGACATAGTCAATTACTCCGAAAAAAATGAACAAATAGATCAGTAAAATATGCCACCAGATGCTTGGAAATTGCATCTAAGCGCATCTAGAATTCAAAATTTTCTGGGGGAGATCCCCCAGACCCCTTCCATGGCTTCGCGTCTTCGACGCTGGCCATCAACTGCGTCGCCCTTTGGCTGCCGGTTACTGCACCCCCCCTATTCCAAAATCCTGGGTCCGCCCCTGTATTGATCATACAACTACATGTCGAGAGAATCTTGCCAAATACTCCTAGGATTAATTTTATTAAGGAAGTGGCCACATTTACGGCACTGTTAACAGCCATTTGGGGCTACATTTACGGCACATAGGCGCACTGACATATGAAGTAAATATAACGCAGGGGCTGTATTTACAGCACTGTTAACAGTGATTCAGGGCTATATTAATGGCGCGCATGCGCACCGACATTTCTTCACATGTGCTTCCAAGCTCAGCATGCTGAACTGCGGTCTATGGCGGAGTGTTTGCTTTTAATACTCACTCTCAGACCGTTTTCACACAAGGTACGATCGTTACGTACCATGCCACAGTGCGACTGTCCTCTGTCCCCACTGGTCAGCTTTCTCACTAGTAATATCGTACCATACCCGAGTATACATATGCCAAAGTTCCAATACACCGCATTGCAGTATGCACCTAGGGGGAAATGGGGAAATATACAGAAAAAAGTGGTTAACTCTTCCTTAGAGAGAATCCCGTATCCAATCCCCAATTTTTTCTGGCTTCTTTTTTGCCAGTACGATTTTGAAAGGAGACACCAATATGTTTTGCAGGATTTTATAATTGAGAAACCGGAGGAAACCCATACAAACATGGGGATAATATGCAAACTCAACACAGAAAGGCCCAGGCTGGATTCAAACCCACAACCTTCTTGCTGTGAGGCAATAGTGTTAACCACTGTGCCACCGATGACATTGGCTGTAAATGGGTCTATAAGAACCACAGCTTTTCTGATTTGATCAATATTGCACTCGGACCAACCAGTGGCCGATTTCATGCATACTGCATTAATAATCATGTACATGCGGAACTTCACGTCAGAGAGGAAGTGCGCATTCAACCTAATCCATCAGGATAGAAGGTTGGCGATTGATATTGAAACACTAAATAAAACCATTCGCAACTGAACGCAAGCATCCATAGCTGGTATCAACAAGACTCAAAACTCTGTCATGAACAGTCTACGGTCATGAAGCAGACTGTGTTTTTGAGCTAATAACATTGGACATCGTTCTCACTCTCCAGGTGCATTTCCATTTCCCTTAGAAATGCGCAAAATCTAAATAGCGAAATAAAAAACCGGTAATGAAAACACTTTCTGATATCATGAAATTTGCTCTCCAATCTGCAGTATTAGTCACCGAAGCAAAGGCCTAATACGTAGACTATTGGACTTCTGCAGCAGACCAGCTAGTGTACTTTTCGCGTAGTGTGGAGCATTTACATCGTTATTGTCAGACAAGGTTTTACAAATTTGCCACGCGCACAACTCAGCTGACAGTGACAAGGTCGAATTCTTTGCCATTCTCATCGATGCATGAGTACAGCCGAGCTGTGATTGGCTGATGGACGTAATGGTACCAACCGACCTGCAGAAAAAAAAATTTGCGGCTGATAATTAGGGAGCGAATCGCTGCCCAGAATAGGCGCACAGCATGGAGGTAATATAATAGAACTGGGGAGAGTGAGGAAGTACCACCCTTATTACTTTCAATGGAAGATGCAAGGCTAGCTAGTTCAGCACAGGAAGTACGGAATCGACGACACCATCTATAAAAATGGTGTTCCATGGGTGCTCATTTCTGACACCATTTCATAAGATTGCCAATCTGATTACACAGCACAAATGGCCAAGAAAATGTGTCGTCTGTGCGAATTGGCGAATGTGTTCGAGGGGAAATGACGAGCAACGCTGTTAATCCGGAACGCACACACACTATACACTCATTAGCTGAACTGCTGCAGTCAGAGCAAAAGCTGACCAACGAAACACATGCACAAGCTGTCATCAAGCTCTAAGTCGCAGTTCTTATTTTACAGGCCCTCTTGAAAACATCTAACAGTTGCGTAAGACAAAGAGCAAAATAATGAAGGATTATCAAATACATTTTCTTTCATTTTTGCTTTATTTGGCAAGAAAAAAATGCACACTTTTCAATTAGTGTCTATGGAGCTTTAGCGTCTTTGGCCACAAAATTGCATCCTTGGGAAACACGGAAGCAGGAAGCCAACGTGCTAACTGGCTGAAGCAAAGGTACTTCCTCGTTCTCTCTGGTTCTATCATATATCTTTATGGTGCGGAGTGCATGAAGTGTTAGTCTCGCGGTGTGCAACCAATGTGAAAAAGTCGCAAAACGTAAATCCTAGTCACAGACTGTAGCGCTGTGTAACATATTCACCAATGCCAACAGCGATTGTGGCACAGAGTCAAGTTGACATTTAGGCGGAAAGGAGCCATCAAACTTTCAAACTTGTCACCTTTGCATGAAATGACTCTCTGTGAACCGGTATCAAATGAATGGCACCACTCTCATGATCACATGCCTTAAGGAGAGCCAGTTTGATGTCTTCTTTAAAAGCGAGAAGAGTATCTCTCCCTTTAGCATGAGCAGTGAGATCAGGGAGGGCAGAGGGTAATCTAATCTTGAGATGTGTGTTGTGAATTCTGTTGTCCACTGTGACACCTGTAATGTGAAAAATGCCACTAAATGGCAGTATTGACCTTTTTTTTTGTTCAGCCCAGTCTGGAGCTAGGCTTGGGCATGTCCTGGGCATGTCTGAGAGGGGAAAGTCCCAGAGAATTTAAAAAAGTATAAACTGCAAAAGAACATATAAGGAGAAGAATTGAGTGAGTAAAGTGGTGGGAGAAATTGCAAGGAGAAGGATACATTTGACCAAACCTGTCACTCTTTTCAAAACCTGTGAAGTTTTTTTTTTTTTGTGGATTTTTGCCTGTGTTGGAGCATTTCCCTGTCCCAGGACATCACCAAGCGACCCAAACAAAGGGACTGTAAATATAATTTTTTTTTCTTGTTATGTCAATCTTGGTCAGTAGCATAAATTGCAGGTTAGTTGTCAGTTTGTTTAATTAAATCTGTTTAAGTTTTAAGATTTTGTCTGTCATCCCTTGCTGTCTTGTATGTCATAACAAATTGGGGCCACAACACATCAAGCTGCTGCAGTCTGTTCTAATAAAGGGAGGCCATGTCTGCCAGCTTGAATACAGGAGCACTCTCTTCATCACGCATGTCCTCCATGAATGCCACTAACTCAACAAAAGCAATTCCATGTACATGGCTATTGTCTCCTTCTTCATCTTGCGGGGTAGTTTGCTTTGTTATATGTTGTAAAATTTGGTGTGGCAGTTGAGATGATACTTGGCTTCAAGAGCAGTCATATCACCAGCTGGCAATTTTGCTAGTAGTTCTTTGTCTTCCAGCTGTAAAGCACATCTTCGAATCTTCATATCTAACTGGTGAGTTGATGCTTCATGGAGACCTGTATTACCAGCTGGCTCACTGCGAAAAAAGCAAAGATCTGATGCTACTGTATGGCTGTAAGCTGAGCGAGTTGGTACACCAGAAGTACCAGCATTTTGCCTCTCATCCCTGGATTGTCTTCTTGTTTCTCGCTCAAGGGCCTTTTAATTAAATATCAACTGACAGGTCTTGTGCCATTTGGCATTGTGTGTCATCAGTGTTTCCTGAATGCCAGTCCCTTCATCCAACCTTTGGAGATCAAGATCCACTGTTATCATGCTGAGATTATTTAACTGAGGGAGATTCTCTGCTAATGGCATGTAGCCACTTCCACCGAGGAGCTTTGAGGACCTAGGTGGGCACTGCAATGCTTCCTCAGTTTCTGCTTGACAACGAACACTTAGTTCCCAGTTTGTTGAACATGATGGCTTGGGATGCTTGAACATAATGGCTTGTTGAACTTGATGGCTTGGGTTGCTTGGGTTTAAAAGAGCGAGCTGGATCGAAATACACGTTGCTTCATCATGACAGAAATTTGCAGAACCACCACCACTGCACAGCCCGGAATACACCAAAAGCTTTGAGTTGCTATAAAACCTTCGTAGGACAGGAAACCTGAAACAGCAAGTGTAATGCTGAAAGTGAACATAAAGTAGATGTAGAGGGGACAGCTATAGAATGGTATACAGGAAAAAACAAACTACACTAGCACGTTAAATTCTTTTTCTCTGCTTCTGTATGTACAATTAACTTTTATTCATTAGTAAGATGTAAATTTCATGAACAACTACACAACCACACTGCGAGCACACATAAAGAATAATAGCAGTACCAGAGGTCATTGACCCCTGTATATTATTAGAGGTCAACTTCAGGATGCCTCCACATATTAAAACAAACTTAAGCTCAGCAGAATACGGGTGCCAAACTTCTTGCTTTTATCACAAAGTGAACAATAATTTTGCCTATCTGCTACACTAGTTCAGAAGTTATGGTCCAAAATGTATTGTACCTCTCCATAGGGGCACCATTTATCTAACTTTTATTTATTTATTTTTTTTACTTGGAGTGGTGAATGAACATAGGAACCAGTGTTTAAAATTTTGTATGTCTACCTTCTATAGTTTTTGCTGTTCAAACACTTTTAGGGAGGGGGTAAAAAATCAGAACAAATAAAATTGGGTTCCAGCGCTCCTAAAATCAGAACTGGAACAAAAGGATCCAAAATGAACTTTGGAGCCATAAGGACATGCATTGTATGTATTTTGAAACAACGTCCAGTTTATGTGTCACACCCTGGCACCCAGAGATGTTAAAAAGGAATGGAACTGAGGACTCAAGTGCAGGGATGTGGATTTTATTAAATAAAGAGTGAGGGTAAAACCAAACAAATTCAAAACTTCAGGATGACACAAAAGGGAGTGCACACAACAAAACGGAGGAACTGACTCAGGCTACCTGCCCATGTGGGGAGAAAGTGAGCTGTAAATACTAAGGGAAGGTTAATTAACTGAAAGAAAACAGGTGACCCTAAGGGACTGAGGATAACTGATTAATTGGAGAAGAGCAGATAGTCAGGACTAGGTATGCCAAAGGGGAGGGTCATTACATCATGGCACATAACATATTCCTGTTATTCCTAGTCCTGCCAGTTTCATTATGATCTTCCATGGTTCTGCCAATCTTATAGCTGCAGATAACTGATTTGCTGCTGACAGCCACATTCTTAAAGATATTTTTTGTAGTACTAGTAATATTCAAACATTACTAGTCGCTTTCTCATATGCAGTGGACAGACATTCAAACGCATTAATCAGTTGAAAAAATGTGAACTTTAAAAACATTTATGGGGCTTATAGCGCCAACTGACTTCAGAGACACCAAAATTAACCCCATACTACATGATAATAATCTCATATTACATAAGTGTGTAGAAATTTGTAAACCTTGACAGCCTTGACAAAGAGGTCATAATAGTTTTAATGAAATTTGCCATGCCAACATATTTGTGCTGAACAGCAAATTATAGTGGAATGGAAAATAAAAATTCAGACGGTCCAGAGATGTGTGATACAAAATGTGGAGAAGATGTTTCAGAAAAAGCCATTTTTCAGCCATTCAAATAGCCGCTGATGGCCAATTGGCAGCTGAAGTCCATATTCTATACGTTATCTCTCGTTAATTTCAAGGAATTTTGTGCCTTTGAGACAGATGCAGTGTTCAGACAGTCAACAACCTTGATCAAACAGATGTGAACATAGAGATTTATGGGGCTAATAGCGGAGACTCCAAAATTGACCTAATGTCATGGGGTCTTATTGTACATAAGTCTGTTGAATTTTGTCTACTTTGTTCAGACAAATCACAAGTTGCAGGAGTTAAAATGATGTGGCCGCACCCACATCTCTGGAGAAAACTTTGACGGCCTATCATACAAAAATGGAGTGAAATGTCAAAATTCTGAAAAAAGGAAAAAAGGCTTGGTCTACAGCAGTGTTCCCCAACCCTCTCCTGGAGGCCCACCTGTCCTGCATGCTTTAGATTTCACCCTGCTTCAGCGCAGGTGATTCAAATGATCAGCTCGTTAATCACCCCCTAAAGATGATTGATCAAAGCTTGATCATTTGAATCACCTGTGCTGGAGCAGGGAGAGATCTAAAACAAGCAGGACAGGTGGGCGTCCAGGAGAGGGTTGGGGAACACTGGTCTACAGTTCTCGTGTATTGAATGTTGTGATCATTACTTAAAAATTGGAGGAGGCATAAGGCAAAAAAATGTTTTGAATAGAATTGAAAGTGGCAGAAAATTTCCTTATGCATAAATTAGACTGGCATACTGTATATTGATGGATTCCTCTTGATCCACAGAATTCTGCGAGACAGGAATTTTATTTCATAGACGTATTGCTCAAAAGTTGTATTCCAAAATGTAAAGTTTGCAATTATAGTGGCTCCCAATGACAGATCAATTAAAAATTGTGTATGTTTACTTAATCAGTGCGTAAGCAAGGTCCAAATATACCCACCTGGTTTCAGGTCAGTCAGTCATTCACGCATGTCAAATAGCAGCTGTTACCTGTTAGGCAAATAGCAGCCATGTTTTTAAAGGTTTATCTTGCAAAATGGAAGCACTACTAGAATATTACTCAGAGACAAAATATGCAAAATAAGAATTATCTCACCAAAATGATAAAAGAAATATAGGCAATTTTTACATTTTTGCTTTTTACAGCATGTCATAGGCCCATTGCAAATACATTTTCAGACCTCAAGAATCATATCTGCACAAGTTCACTATATTTGGTTTCAATGGCACTAAGCAAAATTTGAGAATTTGAGTAAACTTTTAGAGCTAATCATAGTAAAATAGAATATGAAAAATCAAAATACTGAAAATTTGCGAGAGTGGCCTACATGGATAGATTCGGCTTAACCTACAGAATTCCGGAAAAAGAAGAGTTTCTACAACTCTCTTTTTACCTTCACCTCCTCTTCCTCTCTCCTTTTTTTGTGCACATTTTCATATTTATTCTTTGATGCCTGCATTTATTTATTAAGTCAAGGCATTGAGAAAGGCCAGCGTACTTGATTGGTCACAATATTTCACATAAATCTCCTCAACAGGGAAGAAGGAAGAAGTATGTTTTCCATATTAACAGAAAACATGCAGCCAACACTGTCAATTTTATTGAAAAATTTCATTACTCATGCCTAACATAGACCACTACATATTTGCATGAGCATTAGATATGGACTGATAAAATACTTTTAAATGCTCTCTACCATGAACGAGATTTGTTTGACTTTGGTGCTGTTTGTCATGTGTGAATGGTGTTGGTATTTGCCAAAAAAAATGGCTACCTTCTGATCACAACACTGGTATCGAAAGTTTCTTTAATACATGAAATTGTGTTCTTGGTCATTTGCCATATTTGAGCTTTCTTGTTATTATGCCCTCATGACACGTGGGCCCGGGTACAACTGCACTTCATGCATCCCGGTATTTCCGGACCTGTTTGGTATACTTTCCATTTTATTTGAATAATTGGGATAATGGAAAGCTTATTTAAAGGGGCTGTGTTATTTTAAAAATTCACTTTGTCAGTGCTTGTGCACCTAGAACCCCATTTCCAAAAAAGTTGGGACGCAGTGTAAAATGTAAATAAAAACAGAATGCAATGATTTTCAGATTGTTTGAACTTTACTTGAACAATAGAACAAAGACAATATATCAGATGTTGAAACTGAGATATTCTATTGGTTTTTACCCCTCGGCCGACTCTGGCCCGGAGGGATATTTTCGTCACCTGCGTGACTGTCTGTCGTCCGTCGTCTGTCGTCCGTCCATGATTTTTTCTGGGCCAGTACTCGGCAAGTAATTATCGCAGCTTCACCAAATTTGGTATGGTAACTCACTATGACCAATAGATGTGCAACGTCAGGTTTTTTGCTGGATTTGACCTTTGACCTTAGCGCTGTGACCTTGAGCCTGGAAATTTTTTCCGGGTCAGTACTGGGCAACTAATTATCGCAGCTTCACCAAATTTGGTATGGTAACTCACTATGACCCATAGATGTGCAACATTAGGTTTTTTTGCTGGATTTGACCTTTGACCTTAGGTCTGTGACCTTGAATGTGGAAATATTGTCCGGGTGACATTTTCCGGGCCAGTACTCAGCATCTAATGATCGCAGCTTCACCAAATTTGGTATGGTAACTCAATATGACCCATAGATGTGCAACGTCACACTTTTTGCTGGATTTTACCTTTGACCTTTGCACTGTAACCTTGAGGCAGGAAATCTTGTATGTGTCTGTACTCAGCAACTATTGAGATCGCAGCTTCACCAAATTTGGTATGGTTACTCACTGTGAGACAGATGTGCAACGTCACCTTTTTGCTGGAATTGACCTTTAACCTTAATGCTGTGACCTTGAGGCAGGTAATCGTGCCCGGGCCGAGGGGTATTCAGCAACGCATTATGTTTGGAAAAAATGTGCTCATTTTTAACTTGATTACAGCAACACATTTCAAAAAAGTTGGCACAGGGGCATGTTTACCACTGTGTTACATCACGTCTTCTTCAATCAACACTCAGTAAGCGTCAGGGAACTACAGAGACCAACTGTAGTTCAAAAGCGTAATACTTTCAGCATTCTTGCTCTATGTAGGATTATAGCTGCGCAATACTTTGCAGCCTCCTTTGTTATACGTTTCACAATGTGCCCAAATATTGTCAGTGAGTGACAGGTCTGGACGGCTGGCAGACCAGTTTAGCATTAAGACTCTTTTACTTCTGAGATCTGTTGTTGTGATGTGTGCATGTGCATATGAATATGGTGTTTGGCATGGAGTTGCTGAAATGAGAAAGGCATTCCCTTTAAAAGGCATCTGGATGGCAGTATATGTTGCACCAAAACCTGCATATATCATTCACCATTAATGCGGTCTTCACGGATACGCAAGTTACTCATGCCATGTGTACTAATGCACCCCCATACTATCATGGGTGCCACCTTCTGAATTGTTTGCTGATAAGTGGGATGACCCCCTCCTCTTATGTCCACAGGACGTGGCATCCATTATTTTAAAAAAGAATTTCATATTTGATTAGCCAAACCACAGGGCAGTTTTCCACTTTGTCTTAGTACATTTTAAATGAGCTTGAGCCAAGAGAAGCAGGCAGTGTTTCTGGATCTTGTTTTGATATGGTTTCATCTCTACATCGCAGAGTTTTAACTTACATTTGTAGATGCAGTGACCAACTGTGCTTACTGACAATGGTTTACAAAAGTGTTCTTGAGTCTATGGAGTGATTTTCACTGCAGCATCCTGTCTGCTTTTAATGGAGAACAGCCTGAGGACCTGAAAGATCACAGCCAGTCAAAATTGGATTTTGGCCTTGTACCATGCGTACAGAGATTTTTCTGCATTTTTGGAATCTTTTCATGATATTATGTACCATAAAGGGTAAAATCTTTTGAAAAACTTGAAAATGTTATTCTTAAATTGTCAAAGTATTTCCCCACGCAGTCTTTCACAGAGTGGTTAAACCCTCACCATATTTACATATGAAAGACTTTGTATACCCAATCATGTTACTGATTAGCTGTGGGACGTTCTGCCAATTTCTTTTTTTAGCATCATGCAACTTTTCCAGTCTTTTATTGTCCTGTCTCAACTTTTCTAAGACTTGTTGCTTTCATCAAATTCAAAATGTGTGAATATTTTTCAAAAAACAACACAATTTCAAATAAATATAAGGTTCAAATGATTATAAAATCAATGCATTCTGTGTTTATTTACATATTACACAGTGTCCCAGCTTTTTTGGAAATGAGGTTATATACTGAGTCAGAAAAGAAACTTCACACTCATAAGTTTGTAAATATTTTCTTGAAACTTTTAATAAAAGAGTTTTTATAATCACTAGGGATAAATTTGTTGTCAAAGACATCATGACACACATCAACTCCGACGTGCACAGGTACGTAGCACGTGCGAGCGTACTGTAAGCTTAAACCATGTTTTCTCGTGTTCCTAGTCACGTGACCATATGAGAGATATGCAACTGAGCACACGTTAGCACGTTAGAGTGACATCTCGGAAAAACAAGTTTTTACAGTAATTATTCGTTGATTTTCAATGCCATGGCTGTCAAACATTCAGCGTGAATGTGCCATTGGCATGCTGAATACGGAAACATCTGTCACTGATGTTGCAAGGGTAATGGGATGCAGTCGACGGACTGTCCATGATCTTCGGACACGTCTCCAACAAACTGGCACCACAGCTGACCGACCTCGTTCTGGTAGCCCACGTGTGACGTCAAAAGCAGAGGACCGACAAATTGTCTTATGTCATTTGCATAATTGGAATGAATATGAATGAATTGTTTAGAGGTTGTGTGACTGCCCAAACCATACGTAATCGCCTATGCGCTGCTCTTATTCAAGTTGTAACTTACCATTTTTGCTCTTGGAGATTTCCGTAGCATTTCCAGTGGAAATGGTTATATTATGGACATTATTTTTATGATACACCATCTTTAATGAGTACAGAATTAAATAAAATCATTATTTAAAACCTCATGTCTTGTATGATCAACTTATTGACCTCCAAACAAGTGCAATGTTTTTATTTTGGCTGAGTTTACTTCTCATGGACTTTCAAATCACACCAGCCAGTATTTTATTCACAATAGAACAGAGATAACATAGCAAATGTTGAAACTGAGAAATGGTACAATTACATCCACAAAATGAGCACATTTCAAATTTAATGGCTCCTACAGGTCTCAAAAAGATTGGGACAGGGGCCAGTATACCATGGTGTATCTCCCTCCTCCTTTTAAGCACAGAGTGGAGGGGTCTAGGCATTGAGGAGACAAGTTTCTTGAGTTTAACCATTGGAATCTGATCCCATTTTTGTTTAAAGGGGACCTATTATGTTGATCTTTGCTATGCTATTATGTTGGATGTCCATACTCAACCTCTGAAAAGTTTCTAAACATAATCCATTTGCCATAATCCAAGAGCGTGATTTCCTCTCTGAACACCTGTCCACACCAGAAACTATTCTAGCAGGCACAAACAACGGCAGATCATACTATGCCTTGGTAGTGTCTACACTATTGGAAATAAAAAAGAAGAACCGCAGATCATTTGAAGTACAGTTTTGACAGTATCTCTCCCAAAGCTGCTTGTCCGACAGTGACAGATCTTTTTCTGAAAAGGTTGTTTAGCCTAGAGCTTTTGCCCCAGCGCAGAAGCTGTTCGTTACTCCACAAACAGTACTCTAACGACGCACCACAGATATGCACACAAACCAGCAGGTCCTTATAATACACACCTAAGCAGTTCAAAAGTTGTTTCACTTTCTGCTGCTCCTCACTGTCCATGTTTCCCTTTAAACTCAGACCCACCGGATTTATACAGTCTCCGGTCTACACTTGGGTATGTCGACCTGTACTACAAATGTGTCTGTATGGGGTGGGTTCTAGCTTTCCCTCAATCCTAGCTATAGGGTGGAAATACCGGTGTATTCACCATAGTAGCCGTAGGTAGATGGCAAAATTGAGCTTGAGCTGCCAGACTTTCGCACTGCGTCCTCCACTTTCGCCGCTGCATTTATTAGAACAAGTTAGATTGCGGCATTTCCCTGCCGATTTCTTAGCTCAGATGACAGACGCGTCTCACGTTTCACACTAGGGAGGGGGACCCGGAAAACTGCGTTCTGCCGAGTCCCACCCAGATCTGCCCTCCACAGAGCTGGCCAATCTGAAAAATATTCTGAATATTCACTGTGAAAATGAGAAAATTCTATGCCTCAG
Source organism: Gymnothorax reevesii (assembly GCA_029721435.1). Taxonomy (NCBI): domain Eukaryota; kingdom Metazoa; phylum Chordata; class Actinopteri; order Anguilliformes; family Muraenidae; genus Gymnothorax; species Gymnothorax reevesii. The sequence goes on from CM056573.1 coordinate 32,809,912, forward strand.
TTTTTGAGAAATTCAGCCTTTTGGACTTCAGTGTTTGTGCTCATTTTTTTTGTCTTTCATTGATATCCCAAAAACTGTCTGATAACTTTTTGTCTAATTTGTTGTGAGCCTTTCTTATGATCCCCTGTGAAAAATTAGAAAATTTTATCTCCAAGTTTTTGAGAAATTCAGCATTTTAGATTAGAAAATCAGTGTTTGCGCCCTTTTGTTCAGTCTTTAATTAATATCTCAACAAGAGGCCTGTTGGCCTGGAGAGCTCCGTTGAGGATGACTGAAATGATCATATTGATCTGCATCATGTTATTGTTCATCATGTTGTTCCTTATCATTGTTCTGCATCGTGTTATTTTGGATCACATTATTCCAGATCATTGTTAGATAGATCTAAAAGTAAACAGATAGATTATTCTGTTTGCTTGCACCATCTGGAAAAAATTGAAATGTGCTGCGCTTCGGTTCAGATGGTGCTCTTGAAATTTATGTGGTCTGCTTTATGCATAAGAAAGATACGACTGACCGCCTTGCATTGAGATCCCACTGGTGTCATCTAGTTTACATGGGAAAAAATCCCCAGAAATTAAGCCTTTCCTGCAATATTCATCTTTGCACAATAGTAGCAATGGCAGAAACATTTCAGTTGTTCTGTGTGGCTTGAGGAAAAAAGGAATAGGCTTTGGTATCGGTCTGTGCGCATAACCTCAGATGTTGTGCCTGCTGAAAAAACAGGCCCATAATATAAGTAAATAACTTTGTTATAACATTAATAAATTGAAAGCTTGTTTAAAATTCTGAGATTGCTACTCACGCTGTGACTCTGTCCCATCAGGTGGATTTCTGATCCCATATCTCATCATGTTGGTCATAGAGGGTATACCACTCTTCTACATGGAGCTCGCAGTTGGACAAAAAATGCGGTTGGGCAGCATTGGGGCGTGGAATGCTATTAGCCCTTACCTTGGGGGGATTGGTAAGTATGCACTGAGTGAGTGCTTTTAATTCATGTTAATTTTGATCAGCACACATAAGAGATATGGTGAGGATAAAATTACCACTCGAGCCCAAGTAGGTTTTTTTATTATTAAATTAATTAAGATTATTTTTGGCTCAAATATGGACACAAAACTGTGACATCAAACAAGTATTTATGTAGCAAGTTTCATGTGCATTTATCTGCAAGCTTTTCACTCACGGTCCAGGGAATAAATTCCACATTGTTGCAAAACTTTTCTGGTCAGAATATAGGATGATATTGGACTGAAATTATTGGGTTACGGTTGTTGCCTGATGTGTCCGCTGTGCTCAAGACTGACACCGCGGCAGAGAGGTCTTGAATGAATGGCACTGCCCAAATGTACTGCTGCTGCGCAGAACTGTCTTTCCTTACACCGATAAACCAACTTCTTGACTGCTAATTTTCGTCGATTTTCATATATTAAAAAACTTGTCATGTCCAGTCAATCATGATCGTTACCAAAGTCAAAGTTTGATATTTATTCTTTGATTATGCGCATCAATTTATTGATTTTTTTATGTCCAATGGAATGGCTCTGTGCGCACATTTCATTGGCAACATAAGTTTTCCCATACGCTGCTGTGAGTTGGCCGATTTTAGCAACTCTAAGTTTTGTGTCCACAATTTTGTATGCAGTAATGACTGTTGAGTGAAAAGGGAATTATGATAAACATTGCCTGAATGCATTCTTACTGTTGATCATCGTTCAGCAATTGGCCATTTTCTAGCAAGGCAAGACGTTACCGACTGCTATTTTCATGACTTTTCTGCATAATTTGCGTTATTGTTTTCATATTTTAGCATAATAAAGCGATTTCTTATCATGCAGTGACAGATTCTTTCGTACCCATTTCTTGTCCACGGTAATCCATCGCAATGAAGGTTATGCTTCAGAATAGCATTGTCCTATAAAATATCACATGAATTAATTATACAGTTGATGTTACCTGTAAGCAGCGATGATGACTTTCAAAATTCAATATGAATCAGCGTTTTCTTGCTTGCTTCAATGTCACACTTTTGATACCCAGTATCGTGAAAAGACACACTCACATACAGCACATACACATCTTTACACTGTACACATATGGGACAGGCTCACGAAATGAGCGCCCCCCGGGTACTGAAAAATAATGAAAGTACCCATTGAGCTTAGCTGTGAGTGGTTTTTTAGAGGTGTTGTGGGATCATATTCCAAAGCCGTGCGACGGTGACGTTTTTCATGTTTTCGTGGTACCTGGTCAAAGTTGGGTCCCTAAACTCATTTTTTGGGCCGGGTTTCTGCCTTAGTTTCAAGACATGCATATCTTCTAAAGCCTCATACATGAATAGATATAGCTACATCTTCTCAAAATGCCCTGATATGTATAGAAGGATAGTATAGCGGATGGAAAAATGGTATATAGGTAATATGCTGTTGGGATTTTCAACCCTGCCATGGCCCTGTATTCGGAGTACGTTTTGCGTGCGGCTGCCAAAGTGCAAAGTGCTGCGCGAGTGCAAACTGCTCTCTAGCACAATGTGTAAAATTAATTCAGGCAACCCTATGCTATCAGTGGTATCTGAATACCAAATATCATGGTCATTGGTGGAATTTTTAATGAGTTTTACGCATTTCCCTATCCCCTTGCTCGAATAAGTCAGAAACACGAAAACCTGCTGTTTGCCTATAATCCATCCAGAGGCCTATAACTAGTGATATTAAAGTTATTTAAGCCTCCAATCAGTGTTACAATTGTATATAAGTGATGTCCAGAGGTATATCACCTGAAATTAGAAACTCTACAGTGATTTTTTTCCCCTCGGGATCCCTTCGTTGCTGAAAAAAAGAAATTCTGGTCTGCAAATACCTGAAAAATGTATGAAAAAAACCTATATCAAAACTCAAAAATCTCCTAGAAACACTCCTTATGGCTTAAAAGTATGTAGCCTAGGCAATACCAAGCCGGAACAGGTGTCTATTAGCTGAAAATGTTGGTATATCGGTCAGAAACCGAATCTATGTCAGAAACCGCGACCAAGTCAGAAACCCGTCAAAGTGTACCAAACTCAACCCGACTGATAATAATAATACTTAACTAATAGAATAAGAGTCTCAAGTAGTTAATTGATCACTTACCAATGGAAGATGCTACTTGTAGGTTGGTGGACAGGCTGCTTGACAGTTTTTTTTTTTTTTTGGGTCCTAGGTTCCCCTAGCCTTAGCCTCGGGAGTTTTTATGATGATTGCTTGTTTCTGTGTTTTAGTTATTGTTATTTTGTTGTGGGTGTTGTCTGATGTCCCTGACCACCCATGCATGTTATTTGACCAAGTTTATGACTGATTGGCCGCCAATTGCGTCCACGGTGGGCGCCCATGCCCCGCGGCAGTTTCTGCCTGAGATCCTGGTATCTGACTGAAAGAGTGGGCCGATCGGTCCAATGTCGGGCCTCTGACTGACGCCATCGTTATACAACCCCAATTCTGAAATAGATGGGAAGAAGTGTAAATTGTGAATAAAATCAAAATGCAATGACGTTTGGATCAGCCAATATGTTATTTACAATGGATAACATTTCAAAAGTTAAAACTGAGACATTTTACATTTTTATGCATAAAATGAGCTCATTCTGTGGATGAAATTGTAAAATTTATCAGTTATAACATTTGCTATGTTATCTCTGTTCTATTGTGAATAAAATACTGGCTGGAGTGATTTGAAAGTCATTGTGTTTTGATTTTATTCACAATTTACACTTTGTCCCAACTATTTCGGAATTGGGGTTGTATATTCGATCAAATCGGCTAAAATGCATGTTAACGTGTCAACCCAACATGGAATATCATGTCCCTGACCACCTGTGTAATGACTGGGGCCACATTTGGCTGAATACGTCCGGTTTCTGCCTGAGATGCCGGGGTTTCTGACTTAGAAATCTAAGGCAGAGACCCTGGAAACCGCCCAAAATGCTTTGCGCACTGTAGCTATGTCGTTTATTGATCTAAACAGTGATTTCCACTTTTATTTAGGCCAAAAACAACACCTGAATTGCATTTGGCTAGATCTTTTACAGTTTTTTTAAAAATACATCCAAGTCAGAAACTCTTATTAAAAAGGTCATTTTTTTGTGGACACAAAAATCCCACTCAATCCCTGTAAGTTTTTTTTTTTTTTTTGCCCTAATGCACCATATATTTGCTTCATCCTGAGGGATTATTAGAGTATAGGGACCTTTTTTCTAGAGTGCTAAATGTAAAATCTACGTCAGAAACCATTACCTTGAGGACAATTAATTAAATGTCACCGCAGTACATAAAATGACGATAGGGTCCTATGCAGACTGTCAGACATAGTCTACACGTCTATGATACACAGAAAAAAAAAAAAAATAGAACACACTTAAATATAAAAAACAGAAAGAGAACTATTTCACTTAAGTAAAAAGAATGCCGGTGCAGCACTGTTATCTGCTCAATTCTCACTTTTTATTGAATAAGGTACATAACAATAGTGACTCACGTTTCGATGTAGACCCTACATCTTCATCAGAGTCCTTGGAGGAAATGAGTGAACAAGCCTTTGATAAATTGTAAGAAATCCTCAACAGGTGTGCTTAAAGAGGGCGTAAGCTACCTGAAGATTCACCCATATCAACCAAGGTGCTACACTCATTACATCAATTGTAGAGCAACGCCCACTCACAAGTCAATAGTGATAAAATCAGTTTTAACAGACATAGATAAAAATACATACATAATCAAAGACATATCCTCATCATTATTCAATTTTAGAGAAAGCAAGATAGGTTTAATTCCTCATTTAGACCTTGAGGTTCTAAAGTGCCTAGTGTGTGTATCCAAAATGCTTCCCTGCATAGAAGTTTTTTAATAATATCTCCACCCCTAAGTGGGGGTGAGATTTTCTCAATCCCCAAAAATCTTAAGGACGCAGGGGAGCCATGATTTGCCATCTTGTAATGCCGCGCCATGGCATAAGTTAAATTCTGGGTCCGAATAGCTGTCTTATGTTCAGCCACCCTTAACTTCAACTGACGTTTTGTTTGGCCTATATAAGCCAGCCCACAAGGACACTTTAAAATATATATTACATGTGTACTATTGCAATTGATAAACGAAGAAATAGGGAATCTTTTACCAGTGCGAGGATGTAAAAAATATTTCGCTGTGGCACTCCATAACTTTGTCAGAGTATTGGAGAGCCAAGCGTATTCCACGCGGTCTACGTATAAATAAAATCCCGTCATGTGGCTTGGATGACAAATCTTTTATGCAAAAATGGGAAAAAATCTTTAAATAAATGTTCATTAGATTTGATGCTTTTGATTGTTGAAAAAACTAAATCTGAGCAAGCTAAATTAAAAACGGATGTGAAACGGGTAGAAGATGAACTCAAGAACAAAGCGACTGCTGATACGTTTCTTGAGATTACAGAGAAAATTTCCATTGCTCTGTCTGGGTTTGTTAAGGATTTGCAGACTTACAAGCTGAAGAAGTATGAACGGGATACTAGAGACTATGCAGACGGGACAGTGTATGAATGGCAAGGAAATCGAAAGAGGTTCTCTAGGAGTAACCGCCCACCCCTGCCCAAGACGAACAGATACATGCCTCTATCCACAACAAGTGAGAGGGACTCCTCTGATGACCTGAGTGACATTGGAAGCGGTGGTCCATCCAATTCCATTCCCATGCCTTTTTTGGACCGAGGTTACAAACATCGAAAACAAAGACGCGACGTGGTTCGAGGGGGAAGAAGCGAACCCCCACAACCCACTCGCTGGTCCCCGCGGAACCATCAGAGGAGACTGTAATCAATATCTCGGATTACGATCTGACGGATGCAGAGAAAGCAGTGCTTCACAAAGGACTTTCTTTTGCCCCTTCTAACCGCATTGACTCCTTTTCATTAAAAGTGGACTCGTTTAAATTTTTTAGACAACTCCATCTTGGACATTTTTTCTTGAAGCCCAATGTCCTGTCAACTAGTAATGTTACAAATAGTGCTTATGATTCCAATAGAAACGCAACTCCCAGAGAAGTGACCCCCTTTAAAAAGAAATCAAGGTTTTTGCCCTCATTTAATCTAAATCCTACTATTGTCACATTCAGCCAGTTGGTTGAGCGAGACATGGCTAAACTTGGTGCATTTTGTCCTTCGAAAAACAAAAATATGAAAAAAAGCGAATTGGATGCGTTGCGTGTTTTGGAATCTAGACGGGACATTCTAATTCGCCCTGCCGATAAGGGGGGGCGCGGTTGTTGTTATGGGCTTACAGAATTATGATTGTGGTATATTGAAATTGTTAAATGATGAAAAACATTATAAGCCTCTTCCTTGTAATCCTATCTCTAACATAAAATACACGATTGATGAATTTATTGATGCATCTTACAAAAAAGGTTGGATTACTGAGAAAGAAAAGGGTTTTCTTTTAAGCGATCACCCCCGTTGTCCAGTATTTTATGGTTTACCCAAAATCCATAAGTGTCTTGATGACCCCCCTTTGCGTCCCATCGTTTCTGGTATTGGAAGTGTTACTGAGCCTCTTTCACAATTTGTTGATTTTTTTCTGAAAAAATATCTCCATAGTTTACAATCATATCTTGGGGATTCCACAGATGTTTTGAATCTGATTAACAACTGGAATTGTGAAAGCAGTGATATCCTTGTGTCTTTGGATGTGCAAAGCCTCTATACTTGCATACCCCATCACATAGGTCTACAAGCCATGTCTTATTACCTTGCCAAACGCCCCACTGATGTTTTGCCTCCTTCAGAGTTCCTTGAAAGCTTAGTTGAGATAATTCTATCAAATAATTTCTTCAGCTACTCGGGAAAATTTTATTTACAACTACAAGGGACTGCAATGGGGAGTGCTTTTGCTCCATCTTATGCCTGTTTGGTAATGGGTCTATGGGAAGAAAAATATATATACAATACTGTGCATAACCCATTTCATTCTAAAATATCTTTGTGGCGTAGATATATAGATGATGTTCTTCTGATATGGAAGGGTACACTTGCTGAATTGAATGATTTCTTGAGTTATGTGAATTCCACCACAAATTACTTGTCCTTTACTATGGAATACAATAATCAATCCATTGATTTTCTAGATCTTACCATTTTTAAGGACATGAATAATACTTTACAATCTACTATATACAGAAAACCCTTGAGTAGGAATACCTTATTGAAAGCGGATAGTAATCACCCTTCTCATTTACTCCGCAACATCCCCGTGGGGCAGTTTTTGCGAGTTAGGCGGAATTGTAGTATCACGACTGATTTTATGTCTAAAGCTTCTCATTTAGCTCATCGCTTTGAACAACGCGGTTATCATAAAGCGGACATTACTAAAGCATGGGATAGGGCTTTCAAGACGGAGCGCGCTGACCTGTTAAAGAAAAAATCCAAGTTACCTAGTACTACGTCTAGATTATCCTTCTCCACCTGCTATACACCGGCAGCTGGAAGAATAAAACAAATTATTTATAAACATTGGCATATTTTGAAATCTGATCCGACGCTTAAAGTTTTTAGCGCCGAACCGCCCAGGTTTATATTTAGGCGTGCTCGTAACATCAGAGACCGATTGGTCCATTCTGATATGACCATCCCATCCCCCACCACTTGGCTGCCTAGTCCACCTCAAGGCTTTTTTAAATGTGGAAATTGTGCGCAATGTTCTAATTCGGCCAATGCGAAATATTTTTTACATCCTCGCACTGGTAAAAGATTCCCTATTTCTTCGTTTATCAATTGCAATAGTACACATGTAATATATATTTTAAAGTGTCCTTGTGGGCTGGCTTATATAGGCCAAACAAAACGTCAGTTGAAGTTAAGGGTGGCTGAACATAAGACAGCTATTCGGACCCAGAATTTAACTTATGCCATGGCGCGGCATTACAAGATGGCAAATCATGGCTCCCCTGCGTCCTTAAGATTTTTGGGGATTGAGAAAATCTCACCCCCACTTAGGGGTGGTGATATTATTAAAAAAACTTCTATGCAGGGAAGCATTTTGGATACACACACTAGGCACTTTAGAACCTCAAGGTCTAAATGAGGAATTAAACCTATCGTGCTTTCTCTAAAATTGAATAATGATGAGGATATGTCTTTGATTATGTATGTATTTTTATCTATGTCTGTTAAAACTGATTTTATCACTATTGACTTGTGAGTGGGCGTTGTTCTACAATTGATGTAATGAGTGTAGCACCTTGGTTGATATGGGTGAATCTTCAGGTAGCTTACGCCCTCTTTAAGCACACCTGTTGAGGATTTCTTACAATTTATCAAAGGCTTGTTCACTCATTTCCTCCAAGGACTCTGATGAAGATTTAGGGTCTACATCGAAACGTTAGTCACTATTGTTATGTACCTTATTCAATAAAAAGTGAGAATTGAGCAGATAACAGTGCTGCACCGGCATTCTTTTTACTTCATACTGTTTTGGTCCTGTCCTGGTTGCACCGGATTATCTGGATTGACTTAATTGGCAGAAGCGCGGAGAACGCTCCTTTTTTTCTATTGGAGAACTATTTCACTTCTTACATGGACATCAAGAAAGTGCCATTTTTGGCCACTTTTCCAAATTTAAGGGCAAAAAGACAGGGAAATATTAAACACAGACCAACAAAAGTTGGGTGTTCCAAGTTGCTCTTGGTGAGTTCTATCCATTCATGGTGGTTCTGGAATGATCTAAGCAAAATATACGATTTGCTAGCCTGCGGACACATTTGGGGGGGGCACATTTCGTTAGCCTGGCCCATATAGTATGTCTAGTTTAGAAGACAGTTTTCAGAGCGTTGAAGACTTAATGAAAATTGCAAGTTGGTCCAAACCCGACAGAATGTAAATGTAAAATGACTTGGGAAATTAAAGAAATTTTGAGTGTTTCAGTAATAAACTCTTTATTAATGAAAGCACCATCAGATAATGTTTGTTACTACTAGAAGCTTGAAATAAAATTTGAAGTCCCTTGAAAAAGAAACGTTTTCTCTCTGTCTGATTTCCTCTACTTTTATGTTTTTGTTATGCTAAATGATGTCAAAGGATCTTATAGAAATCACAGTGTAAGACAATCAGGTCACTCAAAATACAAATTTAAAAGATTATGTCATTGTTCTCTCCTTGATGTACCTGATGCATGTGTGACAGGCAGCCAAATGCTTTACTCCAATCAAGACACTGAATGTAGTTCGTCAGGTTTATTGGTGAAGCAAAGTGTGAAACTAAAAACAATCACCAAATCGTGAATGTTCGATGTCCATAAATATATAAAACATCAAACAAACAATTCCACGAGAGAATTTCCCAAATACTCATAGATCGAACACGCCATCAAACCCACGCCGAATGCGAGAGACTTTGTTGCTATGAATTAGCATGGATGCACTATGCTAACTGAAAATAGCATGACTAATGACAACAGTATGCTACCAAGAAATGTTGATTATATGAGCTACTAAAGAGCATACAGCATAAATTTACCACTTAAACATAGCACATGAAAGCAAAGGTAAACATTTCAATAATACATACCGACGATGCAACCTCAAAACTAGATGTATGCCGGAGCGGCTGATTAACACCTTGAGCTGCCAACATTTTGGGTGCACCTCAAAGCGTAGGCTGCATCCTTTGAAGGCTGCATTTTTAGGGGCCGTCACTTAATTCCATCAGCCGAACTGACATGATGTCATTTCATCTCCATTTAACAGCTTTGGTTTGAGTGACTTGTCACTGGTTTACCCAACCTTAATCTTAACTCTAACCATTAATCCAAAACCTACCGCTAAATTTCACCTTTTCCCTTACCCTAAATGTCAGTTTAGCAGATGAAAGTAAGTGACGACCCCTAAAAATGCAGCCTTCAAAGGATGCAGCTTAGGCTTTGGCTGAATCTAAAACTCCACACTTCACTGCAGACTTCAGCAGATTTCGCTAGTGCAATTACCCATAATACATTGCAATACGGACGTGACGTTTTAATTTTTCCAAATTGCTGACAGAAGAAAAGCACAGTCACACACGCACAAAACCACAGAGATATAAGAAAACTAGATTGAACGACATATGGGCTGGACCAAAGCGGAAACGGCAGAATAGCTTCGCCATCTTGGGTATGTATAAATGTCCAATGAGGCACATGTAAACAGCAGGCTAAACATGGGTGTTGACAACTTAGAGACTTGTTTTCCATGTTCTTTTTATTCTATCATACTTAAAATGCGCAGCACTTTGGTGCACAGTTGACCCCCTGCAATAGAATGAAACTTGGCATAAAAGTATGTATTGGTGTCTCACGGAAAAAGCCGAATTTTTAGGTCTGTGTCACACTTTGCTTGCCAATAGCGCCACCTGGAGGCCACTTAAGTGGCTCAGTTTTGCTGTTGACACCTCATTTTACATCAACTATCATGACTTAAGAGTACACAGTACCAAATATGTTTTACTTTTATCATGATCTGTGAAACTTCAAGTCTGGTCATACTTCAGCACCATATCAGCTCCAAGCTGGGTAACTACGTTATCTATCCAGAATTATTTGAAAAATAACAATAAAAATTGAAAATGGGAATAAAATAACATACCAGCAATATACTTCACTAGAATGCTTTATTATGTGTTTACTCACAACAAGACAATCATTTTAAGTTAATAGTGCCTTGGATATTGCTGTGTTTGTGCAATGGACAGCCAGAAAGATGGTCAAAATTCATTTTTGGTGCATGTTTGCGGTATATTTTCTCTGTAACCCAGATTTGTACTGTGAGGGTAAACGCTGTTTGTTGTGCTTTTGGATATCTATTTTTGGGAATACCTAGCATTTCTTTGGTGGTGTCTACACTTTCGAGCTAGACGGAGCCAAAGTTGGAGGAAAGCTCAAAATGGACCATTTCATAGCAGATTGTGCCTATGTGTAGGTGGCATTATTCTGTTTACCCAGCAAGGTGGAGATCTAAAATTGTCTGGATACAAAGTTCCTTTGGGGTTTATTACAGCATTAGTAAAATCTCGATGGTAGTATTTTCAGTGTTGATGATATTCATCATTAAACGGTGGAAAATTTCGCCCACAGGGGCGCTGTCCGTTGGATGCAAATACTGGCTATCCTCAGGAATGTACCAAATAAATTGTTTTTTAAACTTTGATGCACACAGCTAGTTTTTTTCTGAAACTGAAGAGTTTGGCTTTGTACTATTCTGGATGGACAGCTATCTGACCGAAGGTGGTGCTCTAAAGAGCTAATGTTCTACTGACCTAATATTCCCAGACATACAGTGCCCTGAAAAAGTATTTGCTCACTCCTTATTTCTTGGCATATTTGTCACACTTAAATGTTTCAGATCATTAATCAAATTTTAATATTACACAAAGACAACTTGAGTAAATACAAAATGCAGTTTTTAAATGCTGATTTCATTTATAAAGGGGAAAAAGCTATCCAAACCTACCTGGCTCTATGTGAAAAAGTAGTTGCCCCCTAAATTGGTTGTGCCACCCTCAGCTACGACAACTGCAATCAAATGTTTGCAATATCTGGCATTGAGTCTTTCACATCACTGGGGTATAATTTTAGCCCACTCTTTCTTGCAGAATTGTTTTAATTCAGCCATATTGGAGGGTTTTTGAGCATGGTCGCCCTGTTTAAGATCATGCCACTGCATCTCAATCGGATTTAGGTCCGGACTTCAACAAGGCCACTCCGAAATCTTCATTTTGTTTGTTTTTAAGCCACTCAGGGCTGGACTTACAGGTGTGCTTCAGATCATTGTCCTGCTGCATAACCCAAGTTCGCTGAGTTTAAGGTCACAAACCGATGGTTGGACATTCTCCTTCAGGATTTTCCGGTAGAGCTCAGAATTTATAGTTCCATCAATTACAACAAGTCGTTAAGGTCCTGAAGCAGGGAAGCAGCTCCAAGCCATCACACTACCTCCACCATGCTTGACTGTTGGTATGATGTTCTTTTTATGGAATGCTGTGTTAGTTTCACACCTGATGTAACAGGACGCACAACTTTCAAAAAGTTCAACTTTTGCCTCGTCAGTCCACAGAATATTTTTCCAAAAGTCTTGGGGATCATCAAGATGTATTTTGACAAATGTGAGACAAGGCTTTGTGTTATTTTTGGTCAGCAGTAGTTTTTGCCTTGGAACTCTCCATGGATGGCATTTTTGCCCTGTATCTTCCTCATTGTTGAATCATGAACACTGAGTTTAACTGAGGCAAGTGAGGCCTGCAGTTCTTCAGATGTTGTTCTGGGATCTTTTGTGACCTCCGGGATGAGTCATTGATGCGCTCTTGGAATAATTTTGGAAGGCTGGCCACTCCTGGGAAGGTTCACCACTTTTCCAAGTTTTCTCCATTTGTGGATAATGGCTCTCACCGTGATTCTGCATATCAGAAATTTGCTGTCAAAAGAATTGTCCCAAAAGCTCATAGAGGAGATCATTGCCCGGCACAAGCAAGAAGAAGGATACAGAAAGGCAGCAGAGGCACTGGATGTTTGTCGAGATAAAGTTGAAAGCATAGTTCGCAAGTTCAGAGTTGAAGGAAGAGTGGCTACAGTGCCAGGATGTGGCAGAAAGAGGAAGCTATCTATGGCTGTCACTAGATTACTGAGGAGATGGGTGGTCAAAAACCCTCGGGTGACTACAGGAGACCCGCAGCATGGCTTGGAGGCAGGAGGCACTGAGGTTTCTGGTTGCACAGTAGGGCGCATACTAAACATTGAAGGTCTCCAAGACACACACCACAATTGATCCAAAAGCACAAGCTCTAGTATGCTCTAAACCATATAAATAAGCCACATAAGTTTTAGGATACTGTTCTGCGGAATGATGAAGCAAAACTGGAACTTTTTGGGCTTATGAAAAAGTGGTATGTCTGCAGAAGGAATAAAGAGGCATATGCTGAAAAGTACACCCTGCCTCCAGAGAAGAATTGTGGGGGCTGTTTGATGCTCTGTAGCTGCTTTGCTTCCTTTGGCACTGGAAACCTGCAAAGTGAGGAGGGCAAGATGGATTCAGTCAAGTACCAGGATATCCAAGGAGAAAATGTCATGCAGTCCGAATGCAAGCTGACAATTGGGCATAATTGGACCTTCCAAAGGGGCAATGATCCTAAGCATACCTCAACATCCACCAAGGCTTGGTTTCAGAAGAAGTTTGGGAAGATTCTAGAGTGTCCATCACATTTGCCTCACTTGAACCTCATAAAAATCTCTGTCAGGATTTGAAGAACATAGTTGCAGCACACAAACCCTAGAATATTAGTGATCTGGAGGCTATTGTCCATGAGGACTGGGCTAAGATTCCTTGGGAATGCTGCCAGAAGCTGGCAAAAGGGTGCTCTATTAAGTATTAAAGATGATTGTCATGAAGGGGTTGAATAATTTTGACCCTGCAGTAGTCATTAAAAGTAGCATTTTGTGTTGAATTTGAAGAAGACACTTGTAATATTTGTTGTGTTGAGCTATTTAAATTGTTCTTGTTTGATTTGTTCATTGCAAACAGCTGAAAGTAAATTTTGCCAGTAAACCTAATTTGCAGCGGGGGTTGAATCATTTTGATTGCAACTGTACTTACACATGCGGCCAATGCAGAATTTTTTCTTGGTCACACTTATAAGTGCGTCTAACGTGAATCTTGATCAATTTTTTTGCTTGGACGCACTTAAATAAGTTACTTCGATTTATTAATGAAATTAATCAAACTTCTGCTGCCCTCTTGTTTTCCACCTCAACGGTGTTCACCGCAGCAGCAATAGTTTTCCAAACTGCAGCTTTCTGGGCTCCCTTTATGCCACTCGTAAGGCTTCCAAATAAAATAATTTTGCTTTTTTCCACCTTGGAAGTGATCATTTATATTTCCTCCTCGGTGAAGTGAAGTTCTTCTTTGCCGTCTTTCGAGAGTCCATGTCGTAAAGTGGGCAGAACTATGCCTCCCGGAGCCCGAATTTATTGGGACGTGACGTAAATTACGATGGTTTCAGCCGCCAGATTTATCAATGCCAAGCCAGTTCTACACCAAAATCAGCGGCGTACACACTTTTAGTAAATCAGACGTGACACCTGGCGAACGCTGATATTTACACCAAAATCTACACCAGATCCTACGAAAGTTTGATAAATGAGGTCCACTGGATGCAATGTCACCAGGAAGTTCGGTACCAAATCTGCTGGACTGAGGGCAGATCCAATCATATTTCTGAAGGACTTTGGAAAGCTTGGGGGTGATGCTACAGTGTGCAATGCAGATAAATATTTAGTTCAGGTATTAAAGCTGAAGTCAGTAAGATTTTTTTGGTTGTATTTACTGAAACTGTCACTATGCTTCGACTTGCAAAAATGAATCAGCTGATTTTAGAAAAAATCTGTGAATTTATCTCCACCCAGAGCCTGTATTGCATTCTGCAAAATTCTACCGCTCCCAGCTCAATCAACCAATCAGATCATTAGCACGCACCTTCAGATGTGCACAAAAAAAATCAATGGAGGGACTGGTGGGATTCAGCGCAAATAGGGAAGGGGCTTGAAAGGTGCACTCGTTGAAAAACCTGACGAAGTCCTCTCGGTCGAGCAATCTTACAGACTTCAGCTGTAAACCGTGGCAATCATAGTATTGAAACACTGGACGATCTCAGGTACAAGATGTACCATCAGCGAAAGACAACCACCATTCTTGATCTGCCTCCTACTAGTCATGCAGCAAAAGGACATCCTCAGAGCATTTTATGCATATCCACATAAACTGTCTGAACAATGTCTCACTAGACCCTCTGCAGTACGGTTTTCAAATGGAGGAGGGAAATCTTGAGGCCAAAGTATTCCACCGCCCCCTGCCTGATCACTCGGCAACAAATTGCAATTGTATGAGGTGTGCAACTTCAGAATGCCCTTGTAGAGAGGAGGGCTTACCCTGTTGTGCATTTTGAAAGTGTCACTCAAATGAGCATCTTCCTTGCAAGAATCCGAATGGAGATACTCATGAAAAGCAGATGAATTGAAATTCATCATATAATTTACTGCACTTTAAAAAGTGGACTACATTTAGTGTGAATAGTATTTCACCAGGTGTTTCTTGGGGTATTTTTCAATATGTTTAGCTTATTTTCAAGATGAGGCTGTTGTCATCTTGTCACAAACATCATACTGGTAGCTGATAATGCTTACTTGCAACCATCCCGTCATCTGTTGCCAAAAATGATTATGTATTGTTACTAGCAGTGGATGTCATACATGCAGCCATACTGGATTTCATCATTAAGTAATAAATTATCATTTCTGAAAAATGTTCCAATTGATTCATTGACCCTGAAAATGACTGGCCACTGCATTTGGTGTCTAACACTCCCCAAATCATCACACCTAATTTGTAACTCTAGACTAAGTACTAAGCAAGTTACAGCTCGCAGCCCCCTTTACGCCGCCATATTGGATTTCACCATTACCAAATATGGTGATGGCCAAAAACATGGCTTCATTGGATTCCTGACTCCCAAAACCTAGATAAAGACACCAAAATTATTTCTCTAGCCCCTTTCCTCAAGGATTTATGATATGATATGACGGCCATCTTTGACGCCATCTTGAATTTGACCCCTCCTGCCCGTGATCCAGACCTTCCACCCAAGTTTTTTTTACTCACCTAGGGGTGTACTATTAGGTTCAAGACTGAAAATGAGGGGACATCTAATTGCACACAGGACCCCTCTCAGCCCCTGGACTAATCTGGGATCATTGGGGTAGTATTACTTGCGCAAGGACTACTCAGCGGGCTTGGATTATTCTGCAATTCGAGGCTTGTGTAAAATTTGAAAAGTTCCGAGGATTTTGCCTCTCTCCGATTAAGATTCAATCAGTAGGTCACTGTGCCTATTAACGCATTCACCAATGCAATTATTCATACTTTGACAGCCAACTTTAATAAAACCAGAAATGACTGTTAAACCCAAGAAAGTTAAGACCAGATATCAGATATGCTTAAATGTTTTTATTAATTAAATTCTAAGTTAACCATACCGTTACATGGTATGAAATACCAGAATTAAGTGTTGCTTATACATTTCAGCACAAGTTGGGTGTATTTATCTACAACAATTATTATTATTTTTCAATTCTATATATTGAGCGCAAATATGCATGATTAGTTTGAATTTGATCCTTCACTGAAGACCTTCATTAGCACTGTAGAATCTGCTGTGAAACAGCTTAGTTCGAATGAAAGCCTGTACCCACACTGGCCCTTTCTGGATCAGATTGAGGACCCTCAATGAGATATACAGGTTTTGGAGCAGCATATACTGCCAGCCTTATGTCTTCTTCTGGAAAAGCATTGCTTATTTCAGTAAGACAATGCCAAGCACCATCATCTCCACGTATTGCAATTACATACTTTCGTAGCAAAAGGGTCGAGGTACTATACTTGCCTGCCTGCAAACCAGATCTATCGCCTGCTAAAAATACTTTGCATGCTATGAAAAAAAAATCATGACAATGAATGCCGTGAAATTTTACTTAAATCAGGCAAGAGTGGAAAACCATTTTGCTATCAAAACTACAGCAGTTGGTCTTCACAGGTCCCAAACCCTTATAGAGTGTTGTTTAAAAAAGAGGTGATGCAACACTGGTTAACATGCCCAATTGAAAACGAGCGCATATAAAAAATGTTTTTGATCTATGCAGTTTCTCAGTTTTAACATCTGGTATGTTGTTTTTGTACTATTTTCAATTGAATATAGAGTTTAAATTATTTGCAAATTATTTCATTCTGTTTTTATTTTCATTTTACACAGCCTCTGAACTTATCTGGAAATGGAATGGTACAATGATTTTGCACTCAGCAATGGTTTTTCTTTTTTAAGAAGCAAACAAATTACTTGTATCAAAATGAAAATATTATCCTTCACCTTGCGATTTGCTTTTCAAGTCCATTTGCACACTTCTTATAAAAATTTGATAATTAAGGGGCATTCCCCATTTGCTATTTACTTCTCAAAAAGTGCCCTGCTATATCGCTAACAAAAATAATACAGAGGCCTTGTGATTTTGTGAACACCAGACTGATTAGCAACAGGACTGTACTCTGCACAACCAGCAATTTAGTACAGAATAGCAACAATCCTCATTGGCATTGACGGTATTGAAGGTTTTGAAGCTCCAACAGTCACGTCTTTGGGACTCATAACTTCTTCCATTAATCCGCATACTTTATTGAAGGTCCTGCGTATCATCTGAAAATTTTCCTTCCTCTCGCCATCAGAAAACTCATCAAAACAACTCTCTCCCACCAGACAAATTGCACGGGAAGCCTGGGGGTACATTTTTTCCCGAAAGCACAGATGCTTACTGACATAGTTGGAACTTAGCTGAAACCTAGTTCCTAACTAAGTTACTAACACCATAACCACCAGGGATAGCATGCATCTTAACTGTACAAAAAGTATACTGTACAGCACGTACGAACCGGACAGAGTTGTTAAGTTGTCCATGTTTTCGCCACTCAACAGACTACCAGCTTGCCGCTAGCTAACTTGTTTGTCGATTGTTCGGTTGGTGACGTAATGGGTCAACAGAAAAAGGTCCAACTTAAACAAGCTGAAAGAGGGCATAACACCTATCATAATGGAAACAAACATGCTTTGATTAATAAATCAATTCCCTTTTCGCGCATGCATACTAGAACAAGGACAGTAGTCCGATAGTACTGATTTGTCTATAAAAGCATTTCATTTCACTGTCTTGGTTTTAATGAAAAAAATAATTTTTTGAAGCTCTCTTTACGTACAGGAAGTATTCAGTACGTTCCCGTTTTAGGGAACCGGGCCTCAAGACATTTTAAATTTACATTCATGATCTTGGGAAAACATGGACCAATTTTTTTTTTTTAAATCAAAATCTCTTTATTTATTTTTTACAATAATAGTGCATGGATTTCAGTTTAGGAAAGACAAAATAAAATGAAATATAGGACTGAGATCCAGCACACACAAAAAAAAAAAAGCAAACAAAAATAAAATAAACCGTAAAATTAATCCAGGTCTCTGCCAGTGAGCTTTATGACCATTAAATATTCAGTTTTAATACTGATTAGGATTATAAATGTCAATACAATAAACAAAATAGAAGAGATGCCAAATTGTGGAATGTCAAGGGCCTAAGAGGACTGACACATGCTTGAAAAAGGTCCCCAGGCACGCAGGAATCTCCCATTAGAATAATGGAGAGAGTATCTGATCTTTACAATTTTCAAACATGTCATTAAGGCCGTCAGCCAATCGGTGTGTGTGGGAGGGAGGGGGTCCCTCCACCTGAGAAGGACAGACCTCCGAGCCAGGAGGGAGGCAAACGCTAGAGTGCGGCGCTGTTCAGATGATAGTCCAACGTCCCCTCACTGTCAAAATCTGGGAGAGGGAATGAAAAACCTCTGTCCAGAATCTGCTAAGTTTAGGACAAGTCCAAAACATATGAAAGAGTGAGCCGTCTGAGGTATTGCATTTGGTGCAGAGTGGGCTGATGTCAGGATAAAAGGTGGCCAGTTTGGTTTTGGAGATGTGAACTCTGTGAACCACTTTGAATTGGATTAAATTATGACCAGCACACAGAGATGAGGAATTGACTTGTTTTAAGACGGATGACCATGTTTCCTCAGAAAAGGGGGTACCCAGGTCATCCTCCCATGCCGCCCTGATCCTATCCACAGATGCCGCCCTCAGAGCCAACATCATGCTGCAAAGCATAGAGACAGGCCTCCTCTGGTATGGATTTGAGGAGAGAACTATGTCAACAATATTCCTGTCAGAACTTAGTGTGGTGGGCAGTTTAGAAAGTGTAACATGTCGAATTTGTAGATAACAGAAGAAATTTGACTGTAAAAGTGTAAATTTGGTACGAAATTGTTGAAATGATGCCAAATTATTATCAATAAATAAATCTTTGAAGTGTGTTATTCCCCTCTGACTCCACTCTTTGAAGGCGGGGCCATCGAGTGAAAGTTTGAAAAAATGATTACGTAATATTGGGCTAAATGGTGAAAAGTCATGTAATTTGAAAAACTTTCGGAACTGAGACCAGATCCTCACTGAGTGTTTAACCACTGGATTTTTTAAAGATCTGGTTAAGAGTGGAAGAGAGGAGCCGATCAATGCAGCCAGGGATACGTCGTCCTCTGATCTCAGCTCCATTGCCACCCAGTCGGGAGGATCCGGACGGTTATGAAAGTGAGACCAGAATGTGAGACACCGCAGGTTGGCAGCCCAATAATAAAAACGGAGATTAGGCAGAGCCAGACCACCGGCGGCCTTCGTCTTTTGTAGATGAGTTTTATTAAGACGAGCCCTTTTCCCTTTCCAAATATAAGAAGAGATAGTCGAATCAAGATGATCGAAAAAGGTTTTGGGGAGGGACCAATTTGGTTAACAGTAATTTTATGATTGAAATGAATTTTTTAAAAAAACAGAAAACCCATTTGATTTTCCTTTTTCGATTTCTTTTTTTAAATGAAAATAAAATTAATATTGATTTCTTGTTTTCCTTTTGCAATTTCTGAGACTTGAATCAAGTGGCCAGAGGATAAAGGGACCTTGCATTATCATTTTCATTATGAGACAGAGAATGTCTTTGCTGATTGAAAGGGAAGCATTTCCAAGAATGGGTTTTTATTGAAATCTTTATTTTTGTTTTATTTTTGTTTGAGACAGGGCAGGTCACTTCTCATAAATCAAAAAGCAATGGAGAATGCTTAAGTGCATACATGAACTTGAAACAAAAAAAAAAACAAGCTGTGTTTGTGGAACACTGATGCCCCCGGCGGCAGGTTAAAGTATTGCAGGTTTTTTTTCCCACTGCAGACAACTAGACAGACAGACGGACGGACGAACAGGTGAAAAACTATATCCCCCCGAATCTTTGATTCTGGAGGCATAAAAAAACAGGATTACATTTTCATTTTTATTATGATACAAATAAAGAGGTTATACTTCTCAATTTCTGAGAATGCATTTTATTCATAGTTGTATTTTTAGCTATATGCATCAATTGCAAATCAGTGAACAAACGAATGCAAATAAGTGTAAATCTTTCTCTTTGCTCTCAGGTGTAGCAAGTGTTGTGACGTCAACATTTCTCTGTCTGTTCTACAATATTATCAACGCATGGGCCTTCTGGTACCTCTTTCAATCATTCCAGGTAAGAGATGGACAACTGCTTCTGTTTCTGCCTCTGCCATGTGATCTAGCAAATGATTCCATATAAGTACAACTGCTGAAAGAAATACTTCCTGGTATTTGCGCAGATTTTTATTCTCCAGGTTTCCTTTCAGTGAGGTTCATAAGTATTTGGACAATGACAGAACTGTTAGCATTTTGGGTGTATACTCCACTTAAATAGATTTGAAATGAAATTACAGATGTGTTTGAATTTTAGATATTCAGCTTTATTTTATGAGATTTGTGAATAATGGCCTATTACCCAGTTGCATCTCTATCATTCCATGTTGAATCAGGCAAATACCGTACAATAAACAGTCTTCTTTACTGGTTTTGCTCAATGATATTAAATAATGTAGATGCTGCTACTAGTAATACTTATGCCTCTACAGATGCCATTAGTAGTCATTTTACCAGCAACAGCTTTTGTTTATGTAAAACCCCAAAAGAGCAATAACCAAAAGGCGGATGTTGCCGGGGTGAAGGTTCTCTTAGTCTAACTTTAATTGGAGCATTCTTCTGGCTGGTGTGAATCACAATATAATGGATATTTATTCACCGTCCGAGGACGGGGCATGAAAGCGCAATGGTTACGATTTATCTGACTCCATATAACAGTTAGAATACAAAATTTAGCAATAATCTCGTTAGAAATCTGACTCCAAATTAGAATTAGAATTGATAATTTAGGGAACACCTTGCGTGAGTCTCGAAACAGTGATAACAGTAACTTAAACTCTAAGGACAAACATGACGTGACTATACCTTGAATTCCAAACAGACAACCACCGCCGCTACATTAATGTTCCTGGGCATTAACACCATGGTCGAATCCTAGGTTCGTTGGTTAGGTTAGAGGTTGAAGTCAACCAGCACTGCAACAGCATCTTTTGGCTTGAATTACAGTGAACCCAGATTCACTCCACACTTGGGCTATGAATCCGTATATTGGTAGATCCTGGCTGCCTAAATCAACTTAACCAACCGATTCCCACACCGGGCCGCTGGCCAGTCGTTCCTCAGTGGGGCTAAACTATTCCCCTAGGTATTCGCCGAGACGGGGCTAAGAAGAATAAAAAGATTAAAAAAGACACGAGACCACGCAAGCTAGAAAAGGAATAACAATAATTTAATTCACCAGGTAGGCACAACTTGAATCAAACAAATCAATGATAAGCCAATTACCGTTACATATAATTTAGAAGAATTTAGAGCATTTTCATACCTGGAAAAGATGAATGACCACGTGCAGCTAAAGTCGCTCCACGTGGTCGGAGAGAAGTCAAATGTTCCCCCGCTCCGCAGAGCAAGGAGCCATGTGACCTTCCCACTTACTTACGCGTCAGACCTTGACAGAGAAGGGACAGGACAAGAAGAGCAAAGAAAGAAAAAGAGAAAACCAAGAAGAGGAGAGAGCCCCCCCCCCTCAGGATCTCGTACCTTTAAAGGCTCCAAACCACACCTCCGAACAAGGCAGAGGAAAGGTTGGCCGAATCAGAGTTTTACTGGCCTAGGTGATAAGATAATTTGCACAGGGAGACTAGGGTAGTTGCTTGAATGAATCTTACAAACGAACCATATTTCCAAGGGAAATGAAACATATTCCATTCAACTCCTTGGACTCCCCCGAGAATAAAGAGACCAAACATGATAGGAATGTGTGCTAAAATGATGCAGTTGTCATGGAAAAGCCTTAAAATGGAATATTATAGCCCAATAGTGTGATAAATATATGAGAGGTTCCTTTTAGGATATTGAACATAAACAAAATATGAATTTGATAGAGGTTTAAGTTGTTTTAAGCCAATTGAAGTAGCTGCGCTTTAACTTCAATGAAACCAGTGAATTTGAGTTCCAGAGATGCTGGGCCTGCTAGACTTGATGGCTCTCACCCCCCGCCGTGGGGAACAAAGGATGCCACTCTCACCGGCAGGCTGTAAGATTGTAAAAGTTAACTGCTCGCTCTTAGGATTTTTGACCCATGTTTTGAGCAAAATCAAATATTCAGGTTCTACATTTATTATAAAGGTTTTATTTATTTTTACTTATTAGGCTTACCCTCTGTGATACAGATCACACTTTAATTCTGCAGACTATATTTCATCCGACAGGGATGATCGAAAGAATTAAAAAGGCACAGCCCCAAACATTTTTTTGTTGTTGAAATATAGGCTTAGAAATCATGAGACAACCTATTGTGCAAGTACTTTTACTTTTAGTACTTTAAGTACATTTGAAAGCAAGTACTTTCTTACTTTTACTTAAGTAGGACTGTCAATGCAGCACTTTTACTTTTACTTGAGTATATATTTTGCTGGTTATCTGTACTTTTACTTAAGTACTGAACTTCAGTACTTCCTCCACCACTGTGCATTGATTTAATAGCTATAATTATCGCAGAAAGTGATATGGCTGCACATAGGTTCTCACTATGTTCCTCTGACTCTGCAGGTAGAGTGAGTTTTTCAAAAAAGTCACAGAAATGTTTATCATCTGCACTACTTTCAGATGTATAGAGCTTAGAGTAGAATTCCAAAAAAAACTTTGTTTATGTCATTGTGATCTGTAAAGATTTCCCCTGTATGGGACTTAATCTTTGTAATGGAACTGGAAGCTTCTGCTTGTCTAGCTTGTGCTAATAGTCTACTTGCTTTGTCTCCAAATTCATGGACATTATGCCTGGATTTCAGAACTGGATGTGCAACCTCATCAGTGGATAGAAGACTAAACTCAGACTGTAGCTTTAAACACCCTTTGAAAAGTTCTGGATCTGGAGACAGGGCATATTTTGTGTCAATATTTAGGATTTGATGTGAGATATTGGTTAATTTTGATTTCCTTTCTCTATCAATTTGGGAAGTGAATACTATAATTTGCCCTCGTATATATGCTTTGAGGGTTTCCCATAGTGTTGCCTTTGAGATCTCTGCGGAGGTGTCTGCCTCTAGAAAAAGCTTTATTTGGTTTGAAATCAATTTTATAAAGTCTGATAAATCATCTGATAAAAAGAGTGAGATATATCTCCTTATTCTTTGAGGTGCTGGGCAATTAGGAAAATCCTGGTCAAGCAGAACAGGGCTGTGGTCTGAAATAACAATGCTACTGTATGAAATATTCTTGGCCTTAGATAGCAGTCTATCATCAATTAGAAAGTAATCAATCTGGGTGTATGTGTGATGAACATTGGAGAAAAAGGAGTAGGCTCCACTCCTACGGGGAGGGCAAAAACCAAAACAGGAAAAGAGAAGGAAAAAGAAAAACAATAAAGAAGTTAATACCTGCGTAAACAGTGTAATCCCATTATCCATTGTGTGCTTGCGCTTAACTCAAGCTTGCACTTTAAGCTCTGTCTGTACTGTAAGCAAATAACATTGTATTTACAGGAACATTTAAACTAGCCATCTTTGATGTTTGTAACAAGGAGTGGGAGCCCTTCCCAGTGGATTTTTAATAGCTGTCCTATTTTACTTAGCAGGGAAAAAAATCAGCATTAAAAAGGGAGACTCTTAATAGCACAGTTATTATCATTAGGCTAGGATGTCATTATTCAAAGGAAACCTGATAGATCATAGTGTTTTGCTATTAAATGAAATTATTTCCAGCATTCAATCCAAAGGGTATTGACTCCAACGTTTGCAACAGAACGATTGGCTTGCATCTTACTTTGGCAACGTGAGTCCCAGTTTAAAAGATGAATTCCCAACTCAACAGCAAATAACAAAGAGAAGAGATGACTCCAGGTTTGCATTAAATGGTCCCATTAACATTTTCACATTGAACACATTCGGCGAAACGTTCGTATGAAGCATTCACAAAATTTCTCACATTATCGTTCTTTATCATGTGAGTCCCAACAGTATGCATAAAAAGAGGATAGTTACGATGCTAACTTAACTCGTTATCACTCACCAGTTCGGTGGCTGCGTTAACCAACTGCCAGGTGCCTGTCAGTCCCATACTGTGGTGGTAGTGGCTGTCTGCTTTCAAGAGAAGTGCCGGCTTCTGTTAGTGTGTTGAACTCGTATTTGGTGCCTTCGATTGTCACTCGAAGCGTCACTGGGAACAGTAGACTTAAGCGTAGCCTTGCCGTCTTGAGTTGTGCCTTGATTGGAGTAAATGTG
Source organism: Gymnothorax reevesii (assembly GCA_029721435.1). Classification (NCBI taxonomy): domain Eukaryota; kingdom Metazoa; phylum Chordata; class Actinopteri; order Anguilliformes; family Muraenidae; genus Gymnothorax; species Gymnothorax reevesii. Next base: position 32,834,271 of record CM056573.1, read on the forward strand.
GCTTTTCTCCTTGCCACCTCTGCACTGTAGTTGGCATAGATGAGGACCTCTGCTTCCTTGTGTTGTGGGGAGCCTTTTGTATGCGCTAACTGCATAATCTGTTGCTTCGTCTGGAAGTGGTGCATGCATGCTATGAAGGGACGTGGTATGTCGTCCTGGATTTTTTGGATGGTGAGCCTGCGAGCTCTTTCAACAATCACTGGGCGGAGGAAGACATCAGCATCAAACATTTATTGCAAGCAGGATTCAATGAAAGAGGTTGGTTGTCCGCCTCCCTCTCCCTCAGGTATTCCTGTTATACGTAGCTATGTTGCATCTTCTGGATGTGTTCTCGAGGTCATCAACTTCAGTTGGTCTTTCTCCTTCACAGGGTGCACGTTGCCCGCTTGCTACGTCGTCAGTGGCGAAGTGGTGTGGCATGTGGCTGTCGAAAATTGGCCTCAAAGCGCCATGGTGGCGAAAGTTTAATGGAGAGAGTGGCAAAGTAATAACCTAAGGTTTTGCGCCACTCTGCCCGATGCCTACGACAAGTCCAATTGCCCACTCACCTTCACGCACTGATAGGCTGACGATTCATCATTCAGAATACCTCCTATAACTCCAATGGAGCTCAATTTAAAAATTAGTCTCTTATGCGGTACTGTATCGAATGCTTTCTGAAAATCCAAGTATATGATGTCATTGGCCCTGCTCTGGTCATAAGTCCTGGTGGCCTCTTGAAAAAATTCCAGAGGGTTTGTCAGGCATGACCCTCTCTTACGAAAACCATGTTGGCTATCCCTCAAAAACCAAAAAACTTTTCTAAAGTAATTCACGTGTAGGAAAAGGAAATTCCGGGTTAGGAACCTCACTCACCCCCACGATATTAAAAACAATGCGAGTGATTCGAGATTGACCACCTCAATGATATTAAATTATGAATCTCGCGGGGCAGCCACAGATAAGCGAAAGTAAGCATGGAATAGTGTTTTTCTTACTGAACAAACACTTGTCAAAGCAGCGAATTAATGTCAGTGGGACAAGATCGGCTCTGAAACCTGGGCAACGTTGAGCTCAGTTCTTTCGTGCAAAGGGAAAGGACTTAAATAAATTTATGGTCAATAACGATTATTTGTACATTTTTCACAATAAGGACATTCTCAACTGTGTGGACAAATATTCTAAGTTTGTTGAAAATAATGGGTTGAGTTTACCGTAACAACGAGAAGCTCCAGAGAAACCTAGGCGAAACTAGGCGCGAGGTACCGGAAGCGAATTTTTTCCCCCACTGGAGTTCCGGACAACAATAGAAAATTATTTGCATACAGCACAGCAGCCTTGTTCCGGAACGCTGTCTTGAGACGGTTTAATTTTTTGTCTTTATTGGCCTAGCACCGAGGTACGGTCTCGGAACTACTGACTGCACAGTCCATTCACTGCCGAGAATACTGCGATTGTGTCATATGGGTTAGTAATATCCTATCAGAGAGCGCATTCACTCAGAGCTTCGTGAGACCCAGAATTAAAAACAGCTGGAAGCGATGAATGAAATACCAGAGCCGAAACCGAAAGAGGAAACGTGATTGGACGATGAGACGCAGGCATGCTGAGGGCAGTCACGCGACATCACTGGAGACAGATTGGGAGTGGATTGTCAGACGGCTGAACTGAAATCTGGAAATACAAAATGAAAGTAAAGCACCAGCACAAATAAGCTTGGGACAACACACGAAAGGGCAGAATCACAACACAGAGGTTATGTTTTCTCCGATGTCTGTCTGTCTGTTTGTGAACAACATAACTCAAGAAGCAATGCGTGGATTTGGCTGAAATTTTGTGAGTGCATTGCTACTACATCAAGGATATGATTTTCACCGCAATCAGTGAAACAGTATGGCCGCCACGGCCACTATCTTGAAATCTTATGACATGTGATAACTCAACTTTGCCCCAACTCATTAAGATTTGGATTCTGCTGCCTTGGCGGAGGCTTGCAACTCTACGAGTGCCACTAGTTCTCGTTCATCCTGCCTTTGAGTATGGACTGTTTGCCCAGGATCTTCGGGCAAGAGATGGTATTTTCTCAAAATCGTGAATAAATGTTGAATTGTGACAGAGCCGTTCCGAGTTACTGCCTACTCCGCCATTTGCAAAACCCCAACAGGGACAAAAGTGCTTTAAATGGAAAATTTGCTTTTAGTTCATTACTAACTCCAATATTTCTTGACATAAGTCTACATGCCATATCTACTTGAGTTCTCTACGGTGGCCGACAGGGGCAGACGTGCTGCAACGCACGTCCCAAAACATGTCCAATCGAAAAAACGGAGATGATGCAAACTGAAAGACACGCAAACCATAAAAGCAAATGCAAGACAAAAACGCTGCATATCCATGTTAGTTAGCCAAGTCGGCAAAAAGGCTTTCTAGCTCGCTAACTTAGCTAGTCTCTCTCAGGTCAAAAGTAAAAGCTGTTGTAGTTGATCCTCTCCATAGTAACTGGAAGCACCTCTGTTGTTTTGCTGCGGATATGCAGCATTTTTCTCTTGCATTTGCTTTTCTGGATTGCGTGTTTTTGAGTTTGTATTGTTTCAGCTTTTGCAGCGCGTTTCTCCCATTGGACATGTTTTGGGCCATTTTAGTGTGTTTGCCCCTGTTGGCCACCGTAGTTTTCCATATAAGTTTATTATCAATAAATATGCCGAGAAATTTAGTTGACTTCACACAACCAATACTAATTCCACTTATAACTGGTTGTATTTCCACAGGGAGTGTATCAATCTTATTGCTAAATATCATCGAATTTGTCTTTATTATGTTTAATGATTTGTTTGCCTGTGTGTTGCGCTGATTTAAGTTCAGAATGAACAGTGGCCAACAGGGCCCTAGAGTCGCGATGGGGTAAGAAGATGTTTTAATCATCAGCGAACAAAATAAAGGAGAGAACATTGGAAGAGTTTTTAAAATCATTAACGCACAATATAAAAAGGAGAGGACCGAGAGCAAGCCATGTGGTACACCACATGTAATCATCTCCATAGTTCATTCACAGTTATTGAAAAAAACAAATTGTGACCTATCAGTTAGGTTGCTACTGTACCACTCCAAGGCCTTCCCTCTTACAACATAATGAGAGAGCTTGCATAAATGAATTTTGTGATTGATATTGTCGAAGGCCTTTGAGAAGTCCAGGAAGATACTAATGATGTGTGAGTGGTTGTCAATTGCTTTAGCAACTTTATTCATAATATAAGCATAGCTTGTGTTTTGTGTTTTTCACAAAAACCATATTGTGAGACAGTAAGCAAATTACATTCAGAAAGACATTTTATGATACGAGTATAAACAATTTTTTGAAAATTTTGGAAAATTATGTCAATAAAGAAACAGGTCAAAGTTTTCTCAATCATACTACTTTTTTGAAAATCGGTATGACTTTAGCCCTTTTCAAATCAGGGGGTACAACACCGCTTGTAAGCAACAAATTGAAAATATCAGTAAGTGGGGTGAGAATTTCAGGAATAGTATATTTCAGAATTGCGTTAGAGATTCCATCAAAGCTGGGACTCTTAGTAGATTTAAGGTTATTTACAATGTGAACTACCTCTGTTTTTTGCACAAGGACAAAAAAATAGGGATTTGGGATTGGAGTTTCAGAGAAAAATTTGTAAGTGCTCATTCGAGGGAGGAATATTCTGAGTAAGTGTTTGTCCAATATTAATGAAATCGTTCAAGCATTCAGCAATTTCTGCCGGATCATGGTTTACCATGTCTGGTATGCATATTTCCTATATATCTGCTTTGGTGATGGTTTTATTCATTGCACTGTTGTTCATTTTCCATGTGATTTTGAGGTCTATCTTGTGAGTTTCAAATTAATTCAGGAAGTGTTCTCTTTTTGCATGACATAAAATACAAATTAGCCTACTTTTATAACGTTTATATTTTTGTTCATTATAACTAGATGTATATATTTTATATTTGTTATATAATCAAGTTTTCCTATTGATAGAGCAAAGAAGTGATGTTGTTGCTCAAGGTTGTTGTTAATTGTTTTTATTTTTGTTTTGTGTAAGTTGTGTTTTATGGGTATACAAGCATTGTAATTTGCAGTGAATATTTGAAGAAAAATATCAAATGATTCGTTAACGTTTTGGTTGTTTAAAACATCTGTCCAGCCAACGAAAAAATCTTTGTTTAAGATTTTTCACGTTATCTTCTGACAGTTTTCGATGTTCCAGCATCCTGGTTTGAGGTTTTATGGTGGGTTTTAGAAGGGGTATACACCGCCCTCCATAATTATTGGCACCCCTGGTTTAGATATGTTTTCTAAATAATATAGGCCCACAACGAAAAAAAGGAGGAAAATCCAACCCTTCATTCAAGTGCATTTATTCAGTGGGAAAAAAATCCCACATTAAGAAATAATTCTTTTACATCAAATCTTTCAATTGTTAGCCCCCCTAATGTTAATACTTTGTACAACCCCCCTTTGCCAACAAAACAGCCCCAATTCTTCTCCTATAATGTTTCACAAGATGGGAGAATAGAGGGATCTTCGACCATTCCTCTTTGCACAATCTCTCTAAATCATCCAGCGATCTGGGTCCTCTCCTCTTCAGCTCACTCCACAGGTTTTCAATGGGGTTGAGGTCTGGGGACTGAGATGGCCATGGGAGGAGCTTGATTCTGTTTCTGGTTAACCATTCCTGTGTAGATTTGGCCACATGTTTAGGGTCATTATCTTGCTGAAAGACCCAGTGACGACCCATCTTCAGCTTTCGGGCAGAGGCCACCATATTTTGATTTAAAATGTCATGGAATTTCAAAGCATTCATGATGCCATGCACCCTTACAAGGTTCCCAGGGCCTCTGGAAGAGTTAACAGGCCCACAGCATCACCGATCCTCCCCCATATTTCACAGTGGGCACAAGGTGCTTTTCTGCATACTCATTTTTTGTGTTCCGCCAGACCCACTTAGAGTGTTTGTTGCCAGAAAGCTCTATCTTGGTCTCATCTGATCAAAGCACACGGTCCCAGTTGAAGTCCCAGTACCGCTACGGGAACTCCAGATGTTTGCATTTATGATTGTGAGTGAGAAAAGGTTATTTCCGTGCATGCCTCCTAAACAGCTTTTTGGCATGTAGATAGTGCCTGATGGTTGTTTTGGAGACTTTGTGACCCCAAGATGCTACCATTTGTTGCAATTCTTTAACAGTGAGCTTTGGAGATCTTTTTATTTCTCTTACCATCCTCCTCACTGTGCGTGGTGGCAAAATAACCTTGTGTCCTCGTCCAGGTTTGTTTTACCACAGTTCTAGTTGTTTTAAACTTCTTAATGATTCCTCTGACAGTAGATATGGGCAGGTGCAAGCGAGTGGCTATTTTCTTGTAGCCATTGCCTGACTTGTGAAGGTTGACACACATCTGCCTTACTTGAATGGTGTGTTCCTTTGTCTCTCCCATGTTGAAGAGTGGATAAGAGAAATGGCCTCTGTGTCACATCATGTTTATACCCCAGGGAAACAGGAAGTGATGAATTACATGAATTCATGAAACATGAAAATGTTCCTAGATACTCTGATCAACTTTATAAACTATTGTAGAAATGACAGAAATACTTCAATTACATTTGTTTCCTTGGAATTGTTAGAGGTGCCAATAATTGTGGAACAGGTCATTTTATGAAAAATAATTATTTCTTGGTCAGGGATTTTTTTTCCCCATAAAATTCACTTGAGTTGAAGGTTACATTTTTCAACAATTTTCAGTGTGAGAGTATGCTTCTGCTATAAAAATTGAATTTATTTTAAGGCTTTTAATACATCTTAACCATGGGTGCCAATAATTATGGAGGGTGTTGTATGTGAGAAAATCGGAAAGTGATCACTAATGTCGGACAGTACTATGCCTGAAGAGAGTTGTTTTATTTTTTTTTGAGAGTTGTGTTTGTTGGTTTAAAAATGTTATCAAGGAGTGTGTTGTGGATTTATTTATTCGAGGAATAAATGAGAGCGAGAAAGTCCAAGAACTCCTGGCAGCGTGAATCCCGATCTGAGTCAGAACGTTTCTGATTGTGGTTGTACTGTCTCTCCTGATTTTTAATTACGAGCTCACTTTGGTCTAAGAAACCATTTTAGTGGTGCAATGTACATAAGACTACTCAGGCTCTGTGGATATGTGTCTGGACTTTTCATTGAGTGTTTTTGTCACTTGTCCCTTACTCCAGGCAGTGCTGCCCTGGGCGGAGTGCTCAATAAATGAAAATCGGACTGGATACCTGGAAGAATGCGAGAGAGCCACACCCACACAGTACTTTTTCTTCAGGGAAACCCTTAACATCAGCTCCTCCATCAATGAGAATGGGGGCGTTCACATGGGCCAGGCACTCTGCTTCCTGCTGGCCTGGACTATAACCTATCTCTTCATTATACGGGGAGTAGAGTCCACTGGCAAGGTATTCCTGTTTTATGGAAGCTATATTGCATTTCAAGGGTTATGACCATGAATAATAATAATGTAAATAAGATTTGTTTCCACAGCCAGCTGTACATCCATTCTAATCTTACATTCAGAAACCATACTCATATGAACACAGCTAATTTGTTTCTAAATGCTTTTTTGCTGGACATGATTGACGTAAACATCATTTGGATAGCGCTGACAATGGACATACCCTATGTATACACATGCCACTTCTTTCGATAGGTGCTATAGATAGACTCTATCATAGTTGCACAGTGATTCATCACAAATGTCGAGTCTTAAAACCATCACTGTAATCTTTATGAATGGACTGCTTTTATTTTCTCATTGTCTCCACATTTTATTTGTATCTGTGTACTTACAGCCATTATTGGAAAGCTCCCATCCTTTTTTCAATGAAATCTTGGAATTTCTCTTGGTATCAGCTTTTTTACTTTTGGATATCCCCAAACCTTGACAAAACTACATTTAATTACCTTGCACCTAAAACCAGGAACAAGCATCAGATTTCATTCCTATTAAAGTAGGGATTCAAAGAAAATAAGTACCTATAAAATTGGTCCGTTTTGGCAATTTCATAATAGGCTGAAGGTATTCACTCATATTACAAGAGAAAAAAGTTTCATGCGACTTGATATTCGCTTTCCAAATGTTGCTCCTTTGCCACCGTAACCAGTCCGCCGACAGTCTCATTTTCCGTGACGTCACATACGGGTTGTGTACCCTGAAAGCACTCAGATGTTCCATAGTTATAATACAGTGAACACTGTGAAAACTGTTTTCAATTTTGTTTTTAATTTTAATTAATTTAAAATTAATTTTAAATTAAGCGGTATCAAAATCAGGGAATAAAGTAAACAAAATTAAGTGCAACAAGATCGTGTAAGGGCAACAAATCAAGGGAAGCAGGGACAGGATTCAGGGCAGTGGAGTAGGGGAAAGATGGAGCCTGAAGAGGTGGGTTTTCAGGCGGCGCTTGAAGGTGCTCAAGGATTCTGCTGTCCTGACCTTGATAGGTAGATCATTCCACCAGCGGGTACCAGGACAGACAACAGCCTTGAGCGAGGCAGGTTTCCAGAATGTCAGGCACATTTCAGTGCAATAAATAATTACTGCAACCACTATTTAATGAAACTATCTGAATCAGGACATTAATTATAGTATCCATATCGATTGTCCTGATGTCAGATCAGAGAGAGAGAGAGGGATGTGTGCATGTGGGCGCGTGAGTGTGTGTGTAGGGTATTTGTCCTTCAGCTGCTTTCACATGGGACGCAAAATAATTTTTCACACGACTGAATACATTCAAAGTTAATGCAAAGACGCGAATACACGCGTATATTTGTGTCTTCACATTGACTTTGAATGTAATCTGTTGTGCGAAAAATTTGTATCGCGTCCGGTGTGTAAGCGGCTTAATACTACTATTGTCACTTCGGTTTTTCTAGTGGGAGAAAGGAATACAGCCTGATTGCTATGATCTCGTACTGAGTTAAGATCACATATTGAAAATATTGAAAATCTTGCATTGTTGTCCATGCATGATAATCCCAAAATTTTAAGCAACAACAGGGTGTAATAGAGTAGGAACACGCCATCTATTGTTTCTCTTCCCAATGATGGAGGCAGAAGAAATAAATGAGCAACCGTCGTATTTCATTCCCATTTCATAAGTTTGAATGATCTGACGTAGTTTCGTTTCGAAATTCCATTCAAGTTCGCTAGTGGTAATAATTTGCGAATGCCCAAGCTAGCCAGCTAACTCATATTCGTAATGCTTAATACAGACGTAAACGGTGCAGAAAACATGCCTGAAGCAGCAAAGTAAAATGCAACATTTACGCATCATGCAGATATAGGACAGAGGCTTCTATATTCCAACACATTAAAGGTGAGGAGAGGAGCTCGGTGAAGATTTGACTCGGCTGTGTTATACCCAAACATGCCTTCTCTCCTCCCTCTTTGCCACTTGCGCCGACAGGAGGCACCGAAGCAGGACAGAGGAGTACTTGTGCCAGGCTGCACCGGGGACGAAATTGCAACATACGCCTGGACACACCCCGTTGGTGCGGCGCTTCTCCTATTCGCCGCGCCTGCCCCTGGTATACGAATTTAGAGCCCATTATGTTTGATACATCAAGTCTCCTTTGGAAAAGTGTATTCTCAATTGTAGAGATGTGTGGTTTGCCATTACATCCGCACGGGCTGTGGTTAATCTGCGAATTGGGTGGTGGGTCAACTAAAAATTTAAACTTAAAACTAAAAAGTCTGACTAATAATACAAAATTAAAGTGAAAATATTTGTTGCGCTGTCTAAAATGGTGATACCAAACACATGGTAAGGGGTCTTTCATATTTGCACCAAAAATAGTTCTCTGTCAACCTTCCCTTTAAGCTGTAGCAGATCAATTTTAATATAATTGGATCTCTCCATCTGGTGGCCAATTCCATCTCCTTGCAGCTTGCCAAGAAAGGACCATATGAAAATATCTAACATATTTAAAATTTCATAAATGATTATTGATAAACAACAAACCACATCTGGTTTGGCACCATATATCCCAAGAAAATTCAAATGATGATGCTGTTGGGGTCACATGGAGGAAAACTTTCATTTATCATGAAAACAAAATGGAGCCCAGGATTTCCCATGACCACTTGCTGCCTGTAAGCCCCTCTCGCCAGCAAGCCAGGCAGATAGAAGCAGTGGTCAACCAGTTTATCACTCTCTTGGCTCTTTGGACTCTCTCTTTTGGTTCTGCTCTCCCCCCCTTGGTGAGGCTCCTGGACCCCTGGGCACTGCTCAGGCTGGGGTACTCCTCCCCCACCTCTTAGCCTCCCTCTTCCCTGTGGCAATGCTGAAGCAACAGCCATGCTACCAGGAGAAGAGCAAGCTTAAGAAGCAAAAGCTTGCTTAATGTATTCTCTATGAGTTTTTGGTGAAAATGTATTGACACATACATTGTACTATTGTAAGCAAAGAGAACAAAAAAATCATTCCCACAAGTATACTGCGGTAAAAATGTGAGTAATAAACAGAAACACAGAAAACATCAGGTTTTAATGACGATTTAAAGGTGACACAATTTTTTCTTTTTTTTTTACTCCTACATAGCCTGAATGTATGTTTGAAGGCTTAATCCATGATTATTGATGCTAAAAAAATTATTTAAACTGGTTTGAGGTAACATTACACCTTATCATCAGTTGTTCCAGTATATAAGGTGACCTTAACTTGTTACAGTGTTAAAACTGATGGAATGGTGGAAGGAGCTCTCCGAGATTGATTGTGCCCGTATATGATGCTGGTTGGTCATCAAGAAATATGAAGTTAATTGGATGTACAGCTGCTGAGAAATCTGTATATTCTAGTTAAATCTGTATTTTTACAAAGTGTGATTTTAGTTCGGCAGTAATAATGTGATCTAAGTTTGCCAGTAACGTTTTCAGGAGGAATACATTTAGTATTTGGTTTTCAGTGGCTTTTTAGTTTTTTTTTTTTTACCTCCTTAAAAGGCACCAGCCTCAAAAGTAACTCCCTCTACTTCAATCTGTGTTTCTTCCGTAGTTTTACATGCTTGTTGAGCGTCTATTCGTTTCTTTTTTCAAGCTCTAGTGCTAGTTTTTACCCCTCAGCCCTAAAGGCTGACGGGGTATTGCTATCCTTCGTGCGGTTGGGCGGGCGGGCGGGCGTCTCCAAAAACTTCCGACATCGGGCTGAGGGGTATTCCGTGCATTGCACGCCTATTTTTCACTGTTTCACACGTTTTCTGTCCATTTCATGATAGCCTTTCATTCAGTGTGCCCCTGCCTTTATGCCAAGCTTCATAAAGAATGGAGGCAATTCCTCGTTGGCCATCATTGAAAGTCACCACACTCAAAGCTGTTCCAGCCGTGAAGACAGTGTTCGTGGCGAACGTTTCCTTCGGAACAAGTCTCCATATTACGGACTATTTGAAGGAACACTTAATGACCTTGCCTCAAAACTAAAATTCTGACCCAAAATTGGCATTTTGCTTAGCTATAGGTCCCCGTAAAAAGGCTTTTCATGCATGAACACCCTGCAATGTGGCTGAATTAAAAGAATTCTGCAAAGAAGAGTGGGCCAAAATTCCTCCTCAGCGATGTGAAAGACTCATTGGCAGTTAACCCAAATGCTTGATTGCAGTTGTTGTCGACGATGGTGGCAGAACCAGTTTTTAGTGTTATGGCCCCAATTTTCTACGACATATGAGACAGCAAGGGATGACAGACAAAATTTTAAAACTGAAACAGATTTAATTCAACAAAGACTAACACTAACCTACAATTTATACTACTGACTAAGATTGATAATATACAAGAAAAAAAATATTTACAGTCCCTTGAGATGGGGTCGCATGGTGATGTTAGGGGTGATTGAAAATGTTCCAACACAGGCAAAAATCCACAAAAAGCTTCACAGGTCTTGAAAAGAGTGACAGGTCTGGTCAAATGTATCCATCTCCTTGCAATTTCTCCTACCACTTTACTCTCTAAATTGCTCTCCTCATATACTCTTTTGCAGCCCCTTCCCACATTTAGACATTTTTTTCCTCTGGGACTTCCCCCTCTCAGACATGCCCAGGACATGCCAAAACCTAGCTCCAGACTGGGCTTAACAAAAAAAAAAAAAGAGTCAATACTGCCATCTAGTGGCTACTTTCCACATTACATTAGGTTCAGGGAGCAATTACCTTTTCGCAGAGGGCCAGATAGGCCAGATATTTCCCCTCAATAAATGAAATCAGTTCAAACAATTTAAACGATAATTAAACAAATTTATTGCCTCCAAGCCCTGAGTAAAGAAAAGCGTGAGAAGTCTAGAGTCAATCACCTTAACACATGTGAAAGTAATACAAGGACTTGAGTTTTGCGCAAAAAACTCTTACATATGCGTTGATTGAAGCAGGGGAACGTAAATATGCCACTCAAAACTCACAGCGAATGCTGGCTGTCAAACTGGCATGCACTGTGCACGCCCAGCACAAAGATGTAACAGTTTCAAGACAGTGAGCCATCTCTCCAGTATAGCGCATTGGTAGCCACCCGCTATACACTGCACACACTGACAGTGGGTTATTTATCTTGATATGACTTTTTTTAATATACGATAATAAATTTTCACGTTCGGCAGTTTGTTTTATTGATAGAAAATCGATTATGTATTTGAATATGGAATATTCGTGACAGCCCTAGTACATAGTTTGTTGCTTTGAACATATTGACATGAAAAACCCAAGTCCTTTGAGCGCCTCATTCCAAGAATAAATTACAGAAAATAATTCCACCTTATAAGCCAGAGCAATTGAGGTGTCTGTGGCATGACATGTTGAGCATTTTTTTTGGGGGGGGGGGGGGTGTCTGCTTTATTGGACAGTATTTGGTAGAGAGAGACAGGAAAGTGGGACAAGAATGGGGATGACATGCGGCAAACAGGTCTGAGCTGGAATCGAACTCGGGCTGCCGCAGGAAGGACACAGCCTTTTGTGGTGCACGCGCTCCGACCGATGTGCCACCGGGGCATCCCAACATTTTCAAGTCGTTGGTTCATAATTCGGCAATTCACATTGCTCTCATGTCTCTACCTCTCTCTCTCATTCCTTCTGGCTGACTGGACTATCTGGTCATAAATAATGCTTGGAAAAAGCCATGAAAGAGTTTACAAGAGATACATACCGTTCAGACCCACGGCACATAATGCGCTTCGTTCGACTAAGCGTCCCCACCAAACCCTGATGGCTGATTGAGTGACCATAGTTTGAAATGCACAGACCATAGCGGCAGTTGCGGTGTGCTGTGAGAAAAACTAAGTTAAACACTAGATTGTTCCTTGTGTCCTTGATTACTTAGTGATTGCTAAATGTTTTTAAAAGGTAACTGTGGTAAACAAGCTCCTCCCACAATTTTGTTGGTACATATTTCAGACATCAAATTTTAATAAGTGTATAATTCATACAATAAAAGGCAAAAAGTATATATAGAAGGTGAAACAATTATTACATTTTTTTTTTTTTACAGAATATTCTCAATTTGTTCCAGGTCAAGGATGGTTTACGAATTAATGATTTATTTTCCTTTTTTATCTGAACTTGGTTGCAGGTGGTGTATTTTACAGCTACCTTTCCATATGTGGTCCTCGCCATTTATTTGATACGGGGACTCACCCTTCATGGGGCAATGAATGGCTTGCGCTACATGTTTATTCCCAAGGTAAAGCTATCAAAATGTATACCTGAAAGCCAAAGGTTACTTTGGTATATTTCTTGGAAGCAACCTACATATTGTCTGATGTACGGCACACTAAAAAAAAAATGAAACTCTATGAAATGTTAGATTTACTCAATAATGTTACGTCAACAGGTTCCACAAAACTGCGTTAAGTACATTCCACTCAATGCAATTAATTAAACTGGCCAAAAAATGTTAGAAGTCAAATAAAGGCTACGCAAAGCTATTGTGTGGAACCAGTTGACATAGCATTAAGTAAATCTAACATTTCATTGGGTTTCATTTTTTGAGTGCATAGTGAAGGCCTCATTCTCTCAGATTTCTGAGATTGGGTGTATGTGTTTTTCTTTTTATTAGTGTCAATGTCAGATGGTTACTGAATTGAGACCAAGAATTCTGATTCCCAGCTGTGTGTATTCGCATTTCTTCATAGATGGAACAGTTGGCTAATCCCACAACATGGATCAATGCTGCCACTCAGATATTATTCTCCATCGGCCTAGGATTTGGCTCCCTTATTGCCTTTTCCAGCTATAATGACTACCACAACAACTTTGAGCGGCAGGCCATCGCGGTCTCCTTGATTAACAGTGGCACATCAATCTTTGCTAGCATTGTCACCTTCTCCATCTACGGCTTCAAGGCAACATTAAACTATGAGAACTGCCAGGGAAGGTAAGCTTTTGTTTGGGAATTGGGGAACATTGACAATATGCACATCCACTGGGTGATACTGAATTTTGGATGGATGCAATATTAACTAATATCATATTAACTAATTAAGACAGGATGCAACATTTGGGTGTTTCTCGCTTAAAGATCGAATGCATCGTTTAGTACAGCCCCATGCAACAATAGTTCATGAACTATTTGTTATTCATGAACAGTTCATGAACAGTTCAACAATTACCACAAAAAGTTCCTCACGTGTTCTTCAAGTGTTCATGTTCTCAAAAAGTTCATGAATTTACTTTCATGTATGTACATGTTCATGAACTGTCCATGAATAATTCAGGAGTAAGTTACGCAGTGGTGCAATGGTTAAGTGTGCCTGACTTAGGATCGAGAAGTGCTGTGGTTGAGTCCTTGCCACAACTTTTGTGGTGTGTTCTTGGGCAAAAACATGTTATTCCCATAGTGCCCCACTCCGCCCATGGTGTGCAATGGGTACCAGCAAATGTTTGGGAATCCTAAGAGCTTGAGGGAATTTACCGTACAGGCCAGCAGACACCGCCTAATTTTCACGAGACGTCTTGTGCATCTCTTGTGGATTTCTCATGATAATCTCCTCTATATGACGCAGGCTATTATCAACCCTGTACTCTGCCGAGACAAGCTTTGCAGTAGGCGGGCCGCCGAACCTACACACGTATGCCTAGAGTCTGCCAAATGCGCAATGTAATGTAGTTTGAATTACGCCTATGCACAGTTGTTACTGAGAATTAATTTTTGTATGCGAATTTAATAGATATAATGCGTTGCTGCGTTGTTGTTGGTAATCGCTAATCACTAATCCGAGAAAATCGAGGGTGGGCTGAAGAAGAATATACGATATCCAGCAGCGGTTGAAGAATCACATTGAAAATCTCAGTATAGATGTACCTCTGGTCTGAATAAAACATAATATGCTACATTCATGTAGATTGTAATTTTACATTTATTTCACCCTGTTTACTGTGTCATCAGGTTACGTGGTAGAGGGGGATAACTCATATTAGGCCTATGTTTGCTGTTAAATAGCCTTCTGTTTGACGATGATGGTTCATTCCTCAACATTTATAATGTAAATGCACAATAGAATGTTTTCTGTGCGCATCTCACTGTGTCATAAATAAAGCAACAAATTTATCGATTCACATGTCAAATTGTATTTAAAGCGACGCCTTGTTGCAGTATCCTGAAAACGACAGGGCTCACATTCCATGTCTTTATTCCTTCAATTAAAATTGGTTAAATGTACATTAATTATTAGTTTGTATTTGTTTGGCATATAGATTCCGCCTCTCTATGTACAGGTTGATGGATTTAGTTTGAATGGATATCCCTTCTTCTGCGATCAGACAGTTTCTTATGTGCGGTGACGTTTCTTGATTTTCTTACCGAGACATTATACGCGCTCCTAAATAAGGGGAAATCTTCTCTACTGACTTACTGAAGACTTACTTATCTTGCTTACTGAATGATAATTGTGCTCATTATGTATGAATTTAAAGGACTAATGAACGGGCCTCAAGCTGCGGATAAAAAGAAACAACTCTTCTTCCATTTTGACATCTGGAACTCGCGGCCTTTGTATTATCTAAGCCGTGGCTTCTTTCACAGGTGGCATGAAATAATTGAGTGAAAAGGAACATCTACTCATTAATCAAGTATAGAATTATAAAAGTAATGTCAAACAGGGTTGCATTGTTAACAGAAGAATTTAGTTTTTCCTTTCTGTATTTGTGATAGCATAGCTATCCTTAAACACACCCCACGTCCCAATCAATCAGTCCAAAACACTAAAATTAACAGAGCCTGCAAACCTCTCAATTGGATAAATACAATAATCACAGACTAATAAATCTTTTTTGACCAGTTTAATAATAATCCGATGACCGTTAGACTCAAAATATGAATTTGTTACTTTTAACTAAATGTTGAACGAAGTAATTTGTTCCATGAGAGATGACAAATTTATTTGTTAAAATCAATCCAACAAAATGATTTTGTTCAGGATGTAACAAATTAGTTTGTTTTATTAACAAAGTGAAATTGCTGCTGTATTAACAAAATATTGTGTTAGACTAAAATTAAGTAACAAATGTGTTTTGCTAAAATGATAGGACCAAAAATAATTTCGTTTGGATTTTTGTTGAAATAAATCTGCACAAACCAATTATGCGGCCGATGTAGCCTACTTGTAGATGGAATGATTTAAGTGCGTACTTTTATTACTTCACAGTGAAGTAGTAATGCAAGAACTGAACAGTAAGACGAGTTTTTAACCAATGCCAATAAGTTGTTGACAAATCAATGTCTAATGAGGAAAGTTCACAGCAAATACAGAGCCTATAAAGAGGAATGGAGGGACAAATTCGCATTCATCTTACCCAGTTCTAGTAATGGAAAGCCCATGTGCCTCATATGCAAGGAAGTTATCGCGGTTTGCTAAGAGTACAATGTCAAGCGCCATCACGAAACGAAGCATGGCTCCCTCAATGTTCCTTATTGACTCTGGTCTGAGGTACGAAAACGCAAAATTGATATGGTGACACATGGTTATACAACGAGCATCAGCATCCTAGTGCTAGGTCTAACATCCCAAGAAAAAGCCACAAGTGCGTCCCTAAAATCGTCATGGTTGCTTGCACGACACAACAGGCCTTTCAGCGATGCAAAGCTTTTCGAAGATGTCATGATTGCCGTGTTGGAGGAATTAGCTCATAGCAAGTCCATGGATGCGGTCATTGCCTTTGCTAAACAGGTACCCCTTTCCGTGAGGTCCGCTACATGCCGCATAGAGGCATTATCGCAGGCTGCGCAGGGAGTTGTTATCAGTGACCTCAATCAAGCTAATTTCTTCTCCCTAGCGGAGGACAAGAGCACTGACAACATAGATGTTGCCCAGATGTGCGTTTTTGTTAGATACTTTGATGGGAAAGAGTTGAAGGAAGACCTGCTGGCTCTTTTTCCCCTGGAGGTGCACATAACTGGGGACATCATATTCACCAAATTGTCTCAGCTGTTTAAACGTCTTTCATTGTCATTTGAGAAGGTTAAAGATCCATTATCTGGTATTTACAACCGTTAAAAATAAGTGATTTGGGTCTAAAACCTAATGTTTTGCTGTAATTTGCAAAAATTACTCAACATTTATATTTATTTTTCCCTTTTTATCAAGCTAATCTTGCTCTCGCAAGAAAATTTAGAAATTTTGACTTGGCCAGAAGATAGAGGCATTGCTGGTCTGAGGGGGTGGTGCGAGGGAAGAGGGTGGGAGGAGGGAGGAATGGCTTGAAAGCATAGCCATGGCAACGCGTGCATAGTAACACAACATGTGACCTCCCCATGTCTGAATCTACCGACCATTCTGGGTGGCTTTGATGTGGACTGCCGTCTGAGTGTGATGCACTGAGCCCTGCATGAGATGTACTAGCGATATTGCCAAAGTTCAGGGAGAATATAAATGTCACAAGCAACCTAGCATTAGTACATCTAAGTTCTATGATCATATAATCAAGAGTAACATGCTATTTGGACAGCATAAAAAGTCAATAATGTACAGCCATCCATTAAGAAATCAACAGAATAAGCATGGTTAATGCAGGCCTAAATTAACTTCGCTAGTTAACGTTAGCTTTTTGCTAGCAGAAATTCAGCGTTTGTTTGAAGCATTATTGCACCCGCTTACCAACATCATAGCATAGCATTGTTGACTTCTATAGATTCCTTAGGTTGTCTACTTTCATATGACATGTGCATCCCCACTGCAGCTGAAAGGCAAGCCCTTGTGCTGTAGGGTTACGTTTACATATTGGATACAACTTAAAAGTCTACTAGGTTAGAAAAAAAAAAAAACACTGCAGACATGTATTATTGCCAGTAATTCACAAATTAACGTAATTGTAAGTCATATTGGCAAAAAAATGAACAAACTACACACTTTGAGACCTCTCCTTAAAACTTGCCAGTGTTTGGCTAATCGGCTGCCGTATGAGAAGTTAGTTTCACCGGAGCTTGTACACAAAATTACTTGTTTTACTTCTCATTTCAACAGCCAATTTGTGAAAGAAAGACCAGTTATAGTTGTTTTATTTGGGACAAATATTCTTATTGATACATTTTCTACATACTCAATGAAAGGATTTGACACAAAATGTCCATATTTTGTGGGTTTTTTAATTTTCCATGAACAAAGCTCCGATCTCATCTGGGATTGCAAAACGAAAAGTTTGCATTGGTCATAAACATGTGTACAGTCGTTTTATGCATTCTTGCATTGTATACTACACAAAATGAGTGCAAATTTTGGACTTCGAACATAGACGTGACTGAGAAACACAGCAACTTCATACTAGCATCGACCGGTCACTTGCGTTTATGTTTGGGTTTCGCTTTCGGATATGTGCCGTACAGAAGTCCTAGTAGTCCCTGGTGTCTAGGATCACGTTATGGCCAGTGTTTCAGAAACAATCAGAAATGCAAAATTTGAATGTCATCATCAACAACAATGATCAACGATACTAAGTTACTAACAACAACAAGAAAGCAGCATAAACACAAGCTCACTTGTCAGCTTGTCTTCACAGCACTCTTATATAGACATTTACACCGAAGCCGTACAGCGGGGCTGCGCCGTGAGCTATCCGCGCCGGGCCCTGCAGGGTAGCAGCTGAGCAAGTGGGGAGTAAGCACGAGAACGAATCTCAGAGATGCCTAGTCTCACGCATTCGACGTAGGTCCTACGCATCTTTTAGGCTGATTTACCGTAGTCCACAATTATTCAATGAACGCTTATTAATGAGATTCTCACGCGGAATTATAATCCTTGTGCATTGAAGTTTCCGTTTCACTTGCATTAAGGTGGACCTCACCCCAAGCTACATGGAAAGCGATTATGACTTCCAGGCTTCTCGTGCTTCTCTTTACTCAGGGATAGGAAACAATGCATGCGTTTCATGATCATTTCAATTGTTTTAATGAAACAAGACCATTTGAAATGTCTTTATGCAATTTCATTGCTTTCAATCTCTCAGCGTGTCTAAAAGACAAGTGTGAGAATTCCCGAGTCATAATCGATTTC
The DNA here is from genome assembly GCA_029721435.1 of Gymnothorax reevesii. Lineage (NCBI taxonomy): Eukaryota > Metazoa > Chordata > Actinopteri > Anguilliformes > Muraenidae > Gymnothorax > Gymnothorax reevesii. The sequence continues at coordinate 32,852,771 of CM056573.1, forward strand.
TGTGACACTAGTGGGGAAATCCACCTTAATGCACGTGAAACTGATTAACTTAATGCATAATGACTTCAATTTCACAAGTGAATTTCTCCAGTGCGTGCTGATTGGAAAATTTCAAACTACGGCACAGGAAGGTGAATGCCACTAAGAGGCGAGACAGTCCACCGAATGCTTGAGACTTTGCATCTCTTTTTTGGGAAGTGATGTAAACTCACACCATCATTTGGAGTCTTGTTACTGCCTACCACTACACACCTATTTGGAATGTTGATGAATGTTATCTCAAAATCAACAAAATTAAGGATTGACCAAGGCAAAATCAATTATCAGTATAGAACAAACCATTGGTCAGTCAGCTGGGAACGTTTGCAACTTACATCTCACACGTCACAGGTAATATGACCACGAGGTCCGTGCAATGACTTTTTTGAGGGGTGGGGTTAAGACCGTACAAACCAGCCAAATTTTAGTTTTCAAATAATGATAAAAAGTTACAGAAAGCATTTACAAATATGTGATGCATATTAATTTGCAACATATGATCCATTTCTTCAAAAAATAGGCTAAACTTTTTCTAACTGAGTGAACCTATGGTGTTAGTACCTCGAAGTTCAATGATCATATAATCAAGAGTAACACACTGCCTTTGGACAGAAAAAAAACTATATTATAGCTACAGCAACCCATCAACAAATTAACAGAATGAGTATGGTTATTGCTGGCCAAATTAACTTCACTAGCGAACGTTAGCTTTTTGCTAGCAGAAATTTAGCGCATGTTTGGAGCATTATTTCGCCTGCTTACTGACATCACAGCATTGCGTGTTTAGCATCTATGGATTGGGTTGTCTAGTTTCATATGATATGTGTATCTTCACGGTAGCCTGAAGTGAGCCCAGTACAGCTGCGGAAATATGGCACGACAGGCGAGCCTGTAGGCTGTGAGGGTAACGTATTGGGTATACTGGCAAGTTTCTTTTGCACTACACAACACACCATCCAATACTTTACGGTAATGTGATGATAACATTAAAGTTGGGGCAACAAAGTTGTCAGCTAATGCGAAAGTTGACATTTACAGACAATATTAAAGTGCTGGGTTCCGTAGTATTGGAGCCATACCTTTCTGGAGGCACAGGTTTTTTTTAGCTAAGCCAGCTTTGTACTGGCCTAAGCTGGAGAAAGAGTCCGGCGTGAAATGAGCATGCAGGAATAGGTTTGTGGCAGGGGCAGCAGGAACATTATCAGAAAAAATAAATGCAATCCACTTGTTCCTCTGCGATTCATCGCTAGACGGAATGTTGAAAACATTTTTTAATGGATTCTGGCAACCAACTACAGAGCATCCATGTGCACCAGAACCTATAGCTCCTCTCTGATATTTTTCTTGGGCATGTTTGCAGAAAGCAGTGGGCGTGGTTCGCTACTCCCAAGCTACACCTCGAATCCTCCTTCACGCAAGTACATGTCATCAGCGCACCCAAACTGAACTCTCCCGTTTTCATGCCTCAGAGTAGAAAGCCTCCGGATGAGGAAAAAGGCACTATGGAAACTGCTTTGACTCCAAATCATTGCGGATTTTGTCAGAGTGAGGGATTAATAATGTATCCATGCAATAACTGGGAAAAATGTGTTTTCTTGGTAATGGATCCTTTAACTTACTCATGAGAGATGGAGTGCCAGCCATGGTGGGAAGCACAAAGGTTTGGTGAGCAGGTTGAAGGAGGTCGCTCCCAAAATGCAAGGACTGCACTGCCTCATCCACGAAAGTGTCCTCTTAAAGTGAATCCTGGATAAAGTTAAAGTGAGTGTTCATAATTTAACAATAAAAAAAAGAGGCTGGGAGAGTTCCAAGGCGAAAACCACTGCTAACCAAAAAGAACACAAAGTCTCGTCTCACATTTGCCAAAAAACATCTTGATGATCTCTTAGACTTTTGGGATAATATTCTGTGGATTGATGCGACAAAAGTTGAACTTTTTGGTGTGGGTCCCTTTACATCTGGCATAAAACTGACACAGCATTTCACAAAAAGAACATCATACCAACTGTCAAACATGGTGGTAGATTGATGGTCTGGGGCTGCTTTGCTGCTTCAGGACCTGGATGACTTGATGTAATTGATGGTACCATGAATTCTGCTCTCTGCAGAAAATCCTAAAATAGAATATCCAACCTTCAGTTTGTGACCTCAAGCTCAAGCGCACTTGGGTTATGCTGCAGGACAATGATGTGAAACACAGCAGCAAGTCCACCTCTGTATGGCTTTAAAAAAATGGAAGGTTTTGAAGTGGACTAGTCAAAACCGGGACTTAAATCCGATTGAGATGCTGTGGCATGACCTGAAACAGGCCGTTCATGTTGGAATACCCTCCAATGTGGCTGAATTAGAACAAATTTGCAAAGAAGAGTGAGCCAAAATTCTTGGTGAAAGACTCATTGCCAATTATTGCAAAAACTTGATTGCAAGGGTGGCACAACCAGTTGTTAGGTTTAGGGGGCAATTCGTTTTTTCTCATAGGGCCAGGTAGGTGTGGATAGCTTTTTTCCTCAATAAATGAAATCATCATTTAAAAACCGCATTTTGCATTTACGCGGGTTATGTTTGTCTAATATTAAAATTTGCTTGATGATCTGAAACATTTAATGTGACAAATATGCAAAAAAAAAAAAAGAGAAATCAGGAAGGGGGCAAATACATTTCCACAGCACTGTATGGATATTCAGACCTTAGTAGCAGTCCAGCAATCAAAGTTCGATTGAGTTTTTAATCCAGAATACAAGCAAGCTTGGACAAGTTGTTGTAGCCCCTGGACAAAGTCTGGCAGCTACTATGGATTCATGTGTGTCGTCTCCTCCGCCGTGTCCATGTCTGTTCCTTGTGGACGTAACACAGGCTGTAATTTTTGACCTATTACTTCAATATTTGGTATGGACATGTTATACTTCAGTTATGACACCTATCGCCTTTGGTTACCATGGCAACAGTATTGGCTGAATAATGCGCTAATTTGTAGCAAAACCTAGAGATTTCCTTGTGAACGCAGTACAGGCTGTATTTTTTGACCGATTACTTTCATATTTTGGATGGACATGTTATACTTCACTTATGACACCTATCGATTTTGGTTACAATAGCAACGTTATTGGCCGAATAATGGGCAAATTTGTGCTGAAACATGCGCACTTCCTTGTGGATGCTTTTGAGCCGAGGTCACCAATAGGCGGACCGCGGTCCAAGTCTGGACCCAGGCGCCATCCCATCTGGACCCAGAGCTGTAACCAAACATCAGTTTCGTTGAGTTTTGCTCAATTTTGGCAGCTTTAATTTCATTAGCCGCCTCTTTTCCAGACTTTACGGTAGCTACGTAACCGCGCATTTGTGTGTGGGCGTGCATGCCCTCTTGCTCCTGCAGCGTGGTTGAGGCTGTGTCAGAAAGTTATGAGAAGGAAGTACACTGGAGAGACGCGAGGCGAAAGAGAGAACAGTGGTGAGAGAAAAACTGAGTGTGTAAGGGCCGGTTCATACTCAACGCAAGGTACGCGAGCGCGAACACAAGGCAACGCATTGGGCAACGCAAGGTGTCCATCTTGCGCCCTTGCGTAGCAATGTGTGTTGGCCAAATTTTTGTAACGCGACGCGTCGACGCGTGTATTTCCGTGAGATTCCAATAGGGGGGATAAAGCAAATAATGAACCATATGATGTCTTCAACACACCAAAAAGAGGAAAGAAGGAGGAGGAGACGGAGAGGACTTTGCTACCCCCTATTGTATGAGCAGTGTACTGCTTTTTAACGAGGCACAGCGCAGCAAGGGACGCGCGTTCAGGCTTCTCTGTGAATGGAATGGAACGGACCTGTGGTCGCGTTCACTCGCGTGCCTTGCGTTGAGTATGAACCGGCCCTAATAGTGAAGGAACGTGACATGGCTTGTTCTAAACGGCGCAAAGTGGACAGCGAAAACAGAACTTTTAAAGCGGAATGGACAGAATCTTATGTTTATCCTCCCTGCTGGAAGCTCAAAGCCGCTTTGTCTCATATGCTCTGAGGCAGTGGCGCAAGTGAGAAGAGCAAACGTAAAACGCCACTGCGAAATTAAACAGCGGGTGAACTGGCGATGGTGGGGTGGGCTGAAACCCATCCCTTAGAAATAACGATTACTCATGAACTGTTTTCTTTGGATATGCATTTGCATTACTTTCATTAATTTTAATTGCAATAAACTAATTTTGCAAGCAAATTTTTGGGGTTTTTGTAGCAAAGTAATCAAGTTTCCTTGTAATCCAAAATCAGTATTTGGCGAGCCAGTGGGTATTGTAGTTCACAAAATGGCATTCATGTATGTTTGCAATGTTCACCTTTCTCATGTACAACAGATAAATTTGAACCTCAAAATTTTAGCTAATTCTGAATCTACCTAATCTCAGTGCTACTTCGTATGAGGGATATTAATCATCTTACCAAATGACAGTGTGTGCTGGAAAGATTTGGGGGAAATACTGTTGAAAAGTACCAAAGGTTTACAGCATAGACTGTGTGAACATAGGTTAACTGTATGTACCTTAAGGACTTTTGTGATTTGAGTAAAAATTATTGTGTGGAATTATTTATGAAGGGTCCATGATGAATGTTCAATTTGGTATTCAGCAGTGACTTTTGACCTCTACAGGGTGAGGACACTGCTTTTAAACACCTTTGATATGGCTGAAGATAGCATCACGATGGACAACCTCGAGTCTTGGATACTCAAGCTGAACCGCACATATCCGGCGGAGTTTTCTGCCATATCCGCAAGTCTAGACACTTGCGATCTGGAAGCTGAGCTTGATACGGTAATGTGCGTGTGTACATGTGTGCCAGGCATGTCTCTAAAAGGAAGTATGAAACAAGACAAGGAAAGCCTTGATCATCTGGTTAGGTACCACATTTACTTAGGTGACAGATCTGCTATTTTGTTAAAAAAAAAAAAAAAATGGTATAGACAGTTGTCTCTGAAATTTTTAAGAGCATCAACAGTACTCCTGAAAATGTTTCTTGTTGAGTGGACTTCACTGAGTCAGCAAAGATGTTAACATAATGCGTGTGTTTGTTTTCCAGGCTGTGGAAGGCACGGGTCTGGCATTTATTGTATTTAGCGAGGCCATAAAGGAAATGCCATTACCCCAACTATGGTCTGTTCTGTACTTCTTTATGCTGCTGACGCTTGGGATGGGGAGCATGCTGGGAAATGTTACAGCCATCCTAACTCCACTATGTGATTGGCCCCTTCTGTCCAAGAACCTGAGTGAACAGACCATAAGTGGTAAGATGACAGAGGTTTTGAAGATGTGCAATTAAATGTTAATGAATAAAAAAGGGACACATTTTACTTGTTTTGGCCCTAAACTCCAGTATTTTGGATTTGAAATAAAGTTAAAAACTATTCGTCTTCTGAACAATTTCTTCTGTTTTAGCTTATTAGACATATTTAAATGTTTCAGATCATCCAACTAATTTTGATATTAGAGAAAGACAACCAGAGTTAACATTAAAGGCCGCTTTTGAAGGTATTCATTCTTTGGAGGTAAGGATTCAAAGTCTATATCTCTATGTGAAAAATTAATTGCCCCCCTAAAAACAGCAACAAGGGCAATCAAACAATTGCGATGAATGGTAGTGAGACGTTTACATCGCTGTGGAGGAATTTTGGCCTGCTCTCCTTTGCAGATATTTTTTTTTAAATTCGGGCACACTGAAGGGTTATTGCCAATGAACTGCTGGTTAAGGTCAGGCCTCTGCATCTCAATCAAATTCAAGTCAGAACTTTGATTTGGCCTCCCCAAAACCTTCTTTTTATTTCTTTTGAGTCATTCAGAGATAACTAACCGCGCTTGAGCTTTAGATCACAGACTGATGGTGGGACATCTGCCCGCGGGATTTTCTTCTCTTGGGCAGAATTCATGGTTCCATCAATTATAGTGAGATACTTAGGTCTTGAAGGGGCAAACGAGCCCAAGTGCTTGACTGCTGGTATGATGTCCTCACGCCTAAAGAATATTGTCCGAAAAGTCTTGGAGGTCATTAAGATTTTTTTTTAGCAAAAGTAAGACGAGCCTTAGTGTTCTTTTAGTTCAGCAATGGTTTTCACCAAGCAGCTGTCCCACGGATACCATTGTGCCCAGTCTCTTTTTTATTGTGTAACTGTGAACCCTGACCCTAACGGAGGCAAGTGAGGTCTGTAGTTCAAGAGATTTTAGTCTGGTTTCAGTTGTGACCTCCTGGATGAGTTGTTGATACGCTCTTGGAGAAATTTTGGTTGGTTGGCCACTCCTGGGCAGGTTCACCACTGTTCCAAGCTCTCTCCATTTGTAGAAAAAGACTCTCACTACAGTTCACTGGAGTCCAAGAGCCTAAAAATGGCTTTATATCCTTTTCTAAAATAACAGATGTCAAGACATTGTTTCTCATTCGTTTGAGCGTTATTTCTGACTTCAACATCATGTGCTGCTTTTTCGCATACTTCTCGTTGCCAGACGGTTTCTTTTTAAGTGATTTTTAGATTCAACCGCGCTGGCAGTAATCATGCCTTGGTATATCTATTGAAACTGAATCCAATTATCAATTAATATTTAGTCCGCTTAGCCTCTGGGCCAGTTGGTCTTATGCTGTGGTTAGATGCCGTCGAGGTGGCTTGTGCGTCTGTAAACTTTTTGCCTTGTTAGCACTCTAGCGCCTTCAGTTTTTCACAGATCCTTTTCATATTTTATACGCGTGTGTATGGAATGAAAATCTAAGCCAAGTTTAATTTTGCCTATGTTTGGCTCTGCGGGCCCAGTGGCTTTGCCACTATTGTTTTGGTTGGTTAATTTAGTAACTTGGGGGGCAATTACTTTCTCACTTTGGGCCTGGTAGGTTTGGATAGCCTTTTTCCTTCAATAAATAAAATCACCACTTAAAAACTGCAAAATGTGTTTACTCAAGTGATCTTTACCTTATATTAAATTTAATTTGATGATATGAAACAGGGCCTGAAGTTAACCTTTTCAGCCACACGCCACTGTGGCTGGTGGATTATAAAATCCACAAGCCACACGGGCTTTTTACCGGCCAATTTATTTGTTTATTTATTCATTGCTTAAAATAAAGGTGAAAGACACATGAAATTCATGAGCATGGTTCTTGAACTTGTTTAGAATACACAGTAAAGTGCTGTCAAGTTATTAACCAAATTAACCTCATTAATGACAATTTATTTGATTTATTTATTTATTGATTTTCGAGCAAATAATACAATATGACTGCATCACTGTTTTGAAGAGTGATCAAGGTCCTTGAAGGTCTTCCAGGGGGGTCCTCAGCAAAATTAGCACTGGTAAAGAATGTTACTTTTAATTAAATTGAATGAAATTGTTATGGTACAAAAAATGAAGAGTGATTTATTTTAACATTATGTCAGTGTTCAACTATTGCCTAAAATTGAAAAACACATCCAAATTCTTCCAAAGTTACGTCATTACATAATGACACGTATTATTTGTGAATGTCACAATCATTATATGTATAGTCATTTATTAGCCAGCTACAGCTCACAAGTGAGCTAGCAAGTTAGTGATCTAACGTTGATTACGTTCTGAGGCCGGCTACACAATTACTGGCTGTACAAATTAGACTTGGAAAAGCTTAGCAGGGTTTTTGTGTAGCCCACCATCACACATCGCTGCACATAAGTTAGATAATAGTTTTAACACAAAGGGCTCTAAATTCGTAGACCAGTCGCAGGCGTGGTGCAGGCGGGGTGAATGGGGGGTGCGCTGCACCAACGGGGTGTGTCCAGGCGTATGTTGCAATTTCTTGCCCGGCGTAGCCTGGCGCAAGTACTCCTCTGTCCCGCTTCTGTCCCTCCTTCCAGCGCAAGTGGCAAAGAAGGCGTGTTTGGGTATAACAAGAGCCGAGTCAAATTTTCACCAATCTAATGAGCTCTTCTCCTAACCTTTAATGTGTTGGAATATAGAAGCCTCTGTCCTATATCTGCATGATGTGTTAATATTGTATTTTACTTTGATGCTTCAGGCATGTTTTCTGCACCGCTTACGTCTATATTAAGCATTACAAATATGAGTTAGTTGGCTAGCTAGGGCATTCGCAAATTATTACCATTAGCAAACTTGAATGGAATTTCAAAACGAAACTACGTCAGATCATTCAAACTCATGAAGTTGGAATGAAATACGACGGTTGCTCATTTATTTCTTCTGCCTGCATCATTGGGTAGAGAAACGATGAATAGCCTGTTCCTATTATTACACCCTGTTGCTGCTAAAATTTTTGGGATTAACATGCATGGACAACAATGCAAGATACATTACACATTTATTTTCAATATTTGATCTTAACTCAGTACGACATCATAGCAATCTGGCTGTATTCCTTTCCCCCACTAAAAACGATAAAACCTTAGTGACAATGTTAGTAGCCTAGTACTAAGCTGCTTGCACACTGGACGCGAAACAAATTTTTCGCACGACAGATTGCGTTGAACGCAGTGTCTACATGTCCGAAAGTTTGACAGGGTTTTAATATATCTCCGTGTCCGAGAGTCGGATGGTTTCAATAAAACTCCGTGTCCGACGGTCCATTATTGTTTTTAATTTCTTCAAATCTACTGACTCTTTTAGATATTAAACGTGAATGTTTTGATAAGAGGGCTCAGTTCTTCAAGTTGAGTAACGAGAATTTCAATCAATGTTTTTGTTTAAGCTCTGCTCAATAACGTGAGTTGACATTGGCGCGGGACAATGTACAATGCCTCCGTTGTTAACATTTTAACAACAGAACATCCAATGAACACGGCGATTTATTTATTTGCGAGTCATCTTTTTTGGATGTTCCGTTTGTTGGAATATTTTTACTTTTTATTTGGTTATAAATCTGTTCTTATATCAATACTTTTTGGTGGCAGCCGGACATGAAGTATTTTGCATGTCGCGTCGGACAGTCTTGATCATGCATGAGATAATTTATTCACACTGTCAATGGTCATGGAATTGATTTGCTCTCTGACTACAAGCACAATTTTATCTCTGCTGTGGAAATAAAGCGTGAATCTGTTCGATCCATCTGACTAATTTTCAAAAGAAAGACCAAATAAAGACTGTCTATCTTCAACGGAAGAAAACAGACGAAAAGGCTAAAAAAGACCAAGAAAAGTCGATAGCTATTAATTTGCATTTTGTGAAGGTCGAACACAAACATGGCCTAGTTTGCACATCTAATAATTCCCGGAATACTCAAAAAATTACAACTTTTATGACTTTCGTACACGGAGCTATATTAAAAACCTTGTCCGACTATCGCGTCTTTCCATTGACTTTGACTGTAATCAGTCGTGCAAAAAATTTGTTTCTCATGCTGTGTGCAAGCGGCTTTACTGAGCACAGAACGCAAGCATTCTATCTACCTATCTATCTATTTATATATATACTGTATATATATATATATATATATATATATAGGCAATTAGTGGTTGGCTAAGAAAGATGTGAAGTCGTTAGTTTGCATCACAGATTCAGCTGCGTTGATTAAGCCAGGTCAAGTTACCATTATGCGTGCCAGCCGCCTTTAATCTGACATCAGGGCAATCGATATAGATACTATAATTTATGTCCTTATTCAGATAGTTACATTAAACAGTGCTTACTGTAATTAGTTATTGCATTGAAATGTGCCTGACTTTCTGGAAACCTGCCTGTGAGGTTTCGGTGACGTGTGCGCACTGTGCGTCGGTCAGCCAAATTACCACTGCACAGAAAGTAAACCAGGTTGGAGCTGGTGAGTTTTCTGAGCAACTCCAGCGGAGACTATTTCTGCGAAATTGCCACTGCGTCTTGATGAACATGTTACACCTCCCCCTACTACGCCGCCACACCCATCTCAGCGCACATCCATCTACCAAATTGCCAAAGTGGCTGCGCACGGTGTTGCACCACACGAAATTACCACTGTGCGGACAAAATTACCACTGTGTGGGCTGCGCCACGCTACGCCACGTTGTGCCAAGAAATTAGAGCCCTAAGAATCTTTTAGAAGAATCACTATTTGGTGTTCTTAGACTATCCCAACTTAATTGCTTAAAGCATAAAACAAAAAAAATTCTTTATTGAATGCATTCTTTGAGCCTAGTTCTCAAATTCAGTGTTCACTCCAATTTCATTAAAATCTGAAGGCTTGCCAGGTACTCACGTCCAGTTTCCGACTTTCTTGCGTACACTATATGTCTGCGCTGAAAACGATACAGTAGCTGCATGTAAAATAATGTCCCATACAAAAGGACAGAGTTAATTAGCTAGCTAGCTAGCTAGCCAGATAGCACTGTGGCCATCTAAGTTAAGCCGTTTGATTTTTCTCTGGTGTTCTATTGCTGAACATTGCACAAGGAGACAAAAATAGGAATTTATTTAAGGCAGTATAACCCTTGTCTCATCTTACTCTCTACTTTCTTCTTTCTTCTATTTTTATATTCATTCTTTGATGGCGCATTTTCCGTGGTCACTTTCATTGTAGGATATTTTCCATAAAGAAACAGAAAATATTCAGCCAATTCACTGTCAATTTCAAAAAAAAAAAATTCAATTATCTGTGGGCCCCATAATATTTACAAAATTATTCAACATAACCAACGTATTGAAGTCTTAAGAATGTTACCTCCCACAACTGAGATTTATTTGTCATTGCTCAAATTTATTTTTATAAAACATCAATAAGGATGATTTATGTTAAATAACTTGCATGTATTCTTGGGGATCGAATGCATTACATGGAAATTGTCATCGCAGACATTAAAGAGAGCCCCATCGCTCATGGGGTTGGATGCAGTGGTACACTCTGATATCCGACCCTGGTCATCGCATACTTGAATATCAACTATTGTTTAAATTTCTTTCACTTGCCACAACTTTTACAAACCATTATAGCTACGTTAGCAAGCTAGTTCACAATCCTGTTTAGCATCTTAAATGTGCGGTAACGCGACTGCAGCTGAGATTTACACGTCAAAATGGACTACTTATCATCTATGAATCGAACAAAGCTGCAAACTGAACATTTTATCAAACTGGGATCATGGTAGATTTAACATTATGTGTTTCTGTCATTTTCCCCACTGAGCCAAAGTTGGTTGGAACATTTTTGCTTTGTCCGAAAGTTGGTCGGGAGTGACAAATAAACAAGACTAATGAATTGCTCAGTGCTCATTGGCTATCCACCAACGTTGCAGGTAGATTGTCAGTTTCACCCGCCAATTGCAAACTCACATTTGGTGCGTGGTCGGGTGTTAATTTCAGTCCATGTGGAACATTTAAGAATGACAAACATGCAAAAATAAAAGAAATTGGGTACAGGGTAATTGTATGATCAATGTTGAGGCGCTGCTGATAAAATGAGAAATTGTGGAGGTCTTGAGGGACTAGCACGCTACTTACAGAATGGATGGCTGCTGGGTTTCTTTCCAAAAGGTTTTCCCCAGAGTCAGCTTAACCGCCATGAGAGTAGAGTTGAGAAATCGAATGAGCTAATTCTCCTTGGTCCAGAAAGGCAAGTTGAGAGGAACTGATGGAATATCCTTGGGCACCGAGGATAATTCTTCAGGGCTCCAGGATGCAATTCTGTTAATGACCACCACATTACTGAGTTATTCAGGTCACTACAGTGACTAAAAGTTTTAAAGGGGAGGGCTTCAGGTCAGAGATGGCCTTTTGTCTCACTAAAGGTGCTGTTAGGAGAGTTAGGCCAGTAGAACAACAAAGTAGGCTCTACTTCTTATGTCTCTAAAACAAATAAGTATTTTTTTTTCTAGGGCCTCCAGAAGGTTCAATTTCTTGAAGTCCAAAAATTGACTCCTCAAAAAATTAACTTTTGAAGTAGAAATATCTCAGTGTGACAATGACTGCATGGCTTAATTTTGATTGATGTCAGCGGAAAGAGTTCTGGAAGATGGACGGAGGAAGGAGAAGGCAATTGTGGGTGATGCCTATGGGATAAACTATAACATACTTTGTACTACTTTTTGCTGAAGTGACATTTTATACATGATATGATTACATTAGCTAGCCTAATACTCCGTTCCTCAAAATTTGTACAGGATAATGAAGGCGCAAGAGTACTGTATAGGTGCAGTCACTGTCTTTTAAGGAGCAGTTTTACCCGCGTGCACCATAGCGCGCCTAAAAAAATTGAGGTATAGAAAAAAGTGCGCACCACACGAGGACAAAGCTCGGAAAAACATGTGCCACTTGACTGGTTCCATCTCCATCGTTATACTTCACTGGTAGACATTCTGTATGATACAGAACGGTAGCGCCAACAGTGCTTTGTAGCAGCAAAGCTGGGAACAAGTGTTCGTGGAGACTGGAAAACTAAATGCGAGAAATTTCCGTTCTGTGATTGCGCAACCTGTACTAAGTGACCCTTGCTGAACCATTCGTCTTAGTTTCATTTTCGCCTTCGGAGTAGCTGTAGATGAACACAGCCGCGGGACATGCCATTAGGGAAGAAACTTTCTAAAGGGATTATATGGAAGATTATACTATATAGGGGACAATATTAAAATTAAAATGTAATTCCACTATTGCATTCTAATTTTCCACATATGAGTGAGTTATATCGGACAATATTAAATTGAAAATGCATTAATCCAATTATCACTTTCATTTACGCATACTCATTTGGGTAAACTATATTCAAATGATAATGAAAAGCTGTTTGACATTTAATTTTCAAAGTCGTGCTCCACAATATGGTCTACAATGTTCAAATCCAATAAGCAAAACAGCACCCCGAGCCTATTGCATTTACATGTCATCACACTCTTTTATGGTCATCATGAAAATGTCAATGCTATTTTCAGACTATTCGAAAATGATATTGAAAATGGCATTCAACATTGAATTTGCCAAGACTTAACCTGCTCTACTGTGGACAATATTCAAATGCAATAAGCCAAGCAGCACTCCCAGTCTATTGCATTTGCATATAAATGTCATCACGCTCTTTTAGGGACAACATGAAAATGAAAATTCTGTTTTCCAAACACTTGAAAATAGTGATAACGGCCTTTGACATTTCATTTTCAAAGACTTACCCTGCAATACATGGGACAATATTCAAATAGAGTAAGGGAAACAGCGCCTCCCAGGCCACTGCATTTACAAATACATATCACCACCCTCTTTTTGCGACAGTGAAAATTAAATTGCAATCTGTCAGTGTCTCATCAAGGCGGGTCTTCACCTAACACCCGCACAGCGTCCAGGTCCCAGGACAAACACATGAGTGCAGTAAGAGAGAAGTGAGTGAGTGAAGTCCCGCCTGCCCTGCACCTGCGTCTCGGAATATATATAGGGAAAACAATCAAGACGAACAATCAAGGGGTGGAACACGAGGGAAACCTAATTACATGAAACAGAAAAACATTAACACACAGACAAGGATCACAAGACACTCCCGACTATGGGATAAATAAACTGAATGAAAGACCCCTAGTGTATCGAGAGAGAGCCAGGATAGATAAGATAAATGCAGAGAGTCTGTAGAACGCACAGCAAAGCCAGTTAACGAAAGCGAGATGCGGAAACTAGAACAGGGCGAATGCGGAGAGGTAGTTAGTCAATTAGTAAATGCAGCTGTACAATCCCGAGTGCTCGTTAGTAGGTTAGTCTTATATACAATGTTAGTATTGGTTAGTAAACTCTAGAAAAACAACAAACTGTTAGTACGTGTTAGTAAAATAGAAAAGCAAAGGGAAATTAGCAAACGAGAACGAAAGGAAGGCTGAAACCCAGAATTCATTAAATCACCCGAAATAGTGTCACAATCAATTAAGACAGAAACTGCGACAAACTAATGACGCGACCGGGGAGAAAGCAAGAATCATACATGGGTAAGACGTGGACTGGAATAACACGGGAGAGATACGAAATGCGCAACACTAAGACATCAGACATCACAGCATTAATAAAAACCTAATTGACTAACCAACACACAGAAGAACCACAGAACCTAACAATATGTTTGAATTCATGTGACTCTCTTCCTCTGCACTCAGTATATAAGTTAGTAAGACTTATTAAGACAGCTATATCCAACTGCTATTTAGGAAGTGTAATTCCTCACCACCACTTTTCTCTCCCTGTTGGAAAGGTATGATCTGCATTGTCTGTTTTCTCCTGGGGCTGGGTTTCACAACCCCCTCAGGCAATTACTGGTTCTCCATCTTCAATGACTATGCTGCAAATCTCTCCCTGCTCTTCATCGTTACAACTGAAGTCATCGCTGTTTCCTACATATATGGAATAAAGAGGTATGTGTTCTCAGATACCAATTTACAATTTCTACTGATTCAAACCAAATCTAGACAAGGGTTGCCTTTAGAATGATTAATTTCGGAACACTTTGATTTGGACCAAGATTACACACACATTTTCAAAGAAAGTCTTTGGCAAAGATTATTTTTTTGATAAAATGAATTTGTCAAAAATAAACAATCAGTTGCATTTTCCTATCAGTGGCTTCTTTATAAGGTATATTTGTCACCTGTTCATTTATACAAATAAGCCAATCACGTGGTAGCAACTGAGTGCATAAAGGCAGGCAGACTTGGTCAAGAGGTTCATTTCTTCAGCCCAAACATCAGAATGAAGAGAAATGGGATCCTAGTCATTTTGACTGTGGATTGATCATGAGAGACAAGATGGTTTGAGTAACTGCTGATCTCCTCTGAAATTCATGCATAAGAATATTTTTAAAACAGAAAAAAGCAGTACTTGTGGCTGGTTAACAATCAAATTAACAAATTAAAGGGACTGTTAATTTTTCTTCATGGACACAGGAGACAACTACAGCCTTTATATAGATACGGTAACACAAGTCTGAAATAAAAATGGACAAATATTATCCCCTTCTCTTCAATTCAGTAAGCGTGAAGGGTTGAATAAAATATTTGCTTCCAGTGGTGAAGAAAATTTGAATCATCACTTCACGTGGAATTTGAGAATTTCTTGAATAAGGGGAGAACTTCGAATCTCAGAACTTCCTTCGTAGGGGATCCTTGTAAGATAGTCCAGAATGAATGTGAGTCCATTTGAAGCTGTAGCCCAAAAGTCTAAAGTTCACGAGAGACTATTTTTTTCTGGCAATTTTCATTATGTTTTTGAAATCAGGAGTCAGCACAATAGATAAAGTTCAATTTTTAGATTTATTTTCTGTATTATTTTTATTTTTGTAATAAAATATTATTTTTTGTAGTTTTTTCCTAAATAATATAGGACCACAATGAAAAAAAGAGGAAAATCCAACCTTTAATTCGAGTGCGTTTATTCAGTGCGAAAAAATCCCACATTAAGAAATTATTCTTTTACATCAAATCGTGTATGCCACAATTATTAGCACCCCTGATGTAAATACTTTGTACAACCTCCTTTTGCCAACAAAACAGCACCTAATCTTCTTCTATAATGTTTCACAAGATGAGAGAATGCAGAAAGAGGGATCTTCGACCATTCCTCTTTGCACAATCTCTCTAAATCATCCAGTGACCTGGGTCCTCTCCTCTGCACTCTCCTCTTCAGCTCACTCCATAGGTTTTCAATGGGGTTGAGGTCTGGGCACTGAGATGGCCATGGGAGGAGCTTGATTCTGTGTCTAGGAACCATTTCTGTGTAAATTTGGCCCCATGTTTAGGGTCATTATCTTGCTGAAAGACCCAGTGATGACCCATCTTCAGCTTTTGGGCAGAAGCCACCAGATTTTGATTTAAAATGTCCTGCTATTTCAAAGCGATCATGATGCCATGCAAAGCAGTACTTGTGGCTGGTTAACCATCAAATTAACAAATTAAAGGGACTGTTAATTTTTCTTCATGGACACAGGAAACAACTACAGCCTTTATATAGGTACGGTAACACAAGTCTGAAATAAAAATGGACAAATATCATCCCCTTCTCCTCAATTCAGTAAGAGTGAAGGGTTGAATAAAATATTTGCTTCCAGTGGTGAAGAAAATTTGAATCATCACTTCACGTGGAATCTGAGAATTTCTTGAATAAGGGGAGAACTTCGATTCTCAGAACTTCCTTCGTAGGGGATCCTTGTAAGATAGTCCAGAATGAATGTGGGTCCATTTGAAGCTGTAGCCCAAAAGTCTAAAGTTCATGAGTGACTATTTTTTTCTGGCAATTTTCATTATGTTTTTGAAATCAGGAGTCAGTACAATAGATAAAGTTCAATTTTTAGATTTATTTTCTGGTTTTCAATTGTAGTAAAATATCTTTCTGTATATATTAGAGACATTGTGCACGATGGGCCACTGTACTGCACTCATTTTGATTTAATTCAGCTCGTTTAAGTGCAGTGCATGGCGGAGAGGTATAATCTGTGCTTATTTTAGCCAAGGGGTGGGCAAGAAAGGTTTCTCCCATCATAAAACGTCTGCGGACAGTGCAAACTTACTTACTGAGAATTAAACTAGCCTACATGTATTCAGGAGGAAAACTTGAGGCAACATTATTACCTGTTGTCAGTGACTGGAATTACTTATATTTTCCCTTGAGCATTAGAAGCAAAGGTGCAGCTCTGCCAAAATAAACATTCACTGTGTGCAATAACATAATACAACATTATAAGGGTGTAATGTGGAATAAAAAAAGCCACTAGATGGCAGTATTGACATTACTTTTGCTAAGCCCAGTCTGGAGCTAGGTTTTTGGGCATGTCCTGGGCATGCTTCAGAGGGGAAAGTCCCAGAGAATTGAAAAAAAAAGTCTGGAAGGTGTGAGGGGACTGGAAAAGAGTATATAAGGAGAAAAATTGAGAGAGGAAAGTAGTCAGAGAAATTGCAAGGAGAAATAGTGGAAGTATACATTTGAGCACTCTTTACAAGACCTGCGAAGCTCTTTTTATGGATTTTTGCCTGTGTTGGAGCATTTTCCAGTCTCAGGACATCGCAAGAAAGTAACCCCATCTCCATTACGAAGGGACTGTAAATATGTCATTTTTGTTATTATCAATCTTGGTCAGTGCTTTGTTTAATTAAATCTGTTTAAGTTTTAAAGTTTGTCTGTCATCTCTTGCTGTCCGATATATCATAACAAATTGGGGTCATCATAAATTGGGGGTAATAACAAATTGGGGTCATAACAAGGGACAGTTGAGGCTCTCATTGCAACATCGTGTTGCCAAGAGCAACTGAATTGCTGCTGTCTTGTGAGGAAAATGTACTTATAGACAACTCATGCTAACAGCAAATGTAGTGAACAATGCCTTCATGCACAACACATTTGTGCTGTGTTTTTTGCTGCTGAAACTAGTCAAATTGCAACCAAAAGTACTGGCATTCTTGAAATCTACAGCACCCTCCATAATTATTGGCACCCCTGGTTAAGATATGCTCTTTAGCTTCTAATAAATTCAGTTTTTTCCTAAATAATATAGGACCACAATGAAAAAAAGAGGAAAATCCAACCTTTAATTCGAGTGCATTTATTCAGTGCAAAAAAATCCCACATTAAGAAATTATTCTTTTACATCAAATCGTGTATGCCACAATTATTAGCACCCCTGATGTAAATACTTTATACAACCTCCTTTTGCCAACAAAACAGCACCTAATCTTCCTCTATAATGTTTCACAAGATGAGAGAATACAGAAAGAGGGATCTTCGACCATTCCTCTTTACACAATCTCTCTAAATCATCCAGTGACCTGGGTCCTCTCCTCTGCACTCTCCTCTTCAGCTCACTCCACAGGTTTTCAATGGGGTTGAGGTCTGGGCACTGAGATGGCAATGGGAGGAGCTTGATTCTGTGTCTAGGAACCATTTCTGTGTAAATTTGGCCACATGTTTAGGGTCATTATCTTGCTGAAAGACCCAGTGACGACCCATCTTCAGCTTTTGGGCAGAAGCCACCAGATTTTGATTTAAAATGTCCTGGTATTTCAAAGCGATCATGATGCCATGCACCCTAACAAGGTTCTCAGGGCCTCTGGAAGAGAAACAGGCCCACAGCATCACCGATCCTTCCCTATACTTCACAATGGGCATGAGGTGCTTTTCTGCATACTCATCTTTTGTGTTCCGCAAGACCCACTTAGAGCTTTTTGGCAACAAACATTCTATCTTGGTCTCATCTGACCAAAGCACACGGCCCCAGTTGAAGTCCCAGTACCGCTAATCGAAGTCCAGGCGTTTGCGTTTATGATTGTGAGTAAGAAAAGTTTTTTTCCGTGCATGCCTCCCAAACAGCTTGTTGGCATGTAGATAGTGCCTGATGGTTGTTTTGGAGACTTTGTGACCCCAAGATTTTAGAGATGGACCCCAAGATGACGTTTTATTTCTCTTACCATCCTCCTCACTGTGCGTGGTGGCAAAATAACCTTGCGTCCTCGTCCAGGCTTGTTTACCACTGTTCCAGTTGTTTTAAACTTCTTAATGATTCCTCTGACAGTAGATATGGGCAGGTGCAGGCGAGTGGCTATTTTCTTGTAGCCATTGCCTGACTTGTGAAGGTCGACACACATCTGCCTTACTTGAATGGTGTGCTCTTTTGTCTTTCCCATGTTGAAGAGTGGATAAGAGAAATGGCCTCTTTGTCACATCATATTTATACCCCAGGGAAACAGGAAGTGATGATTTACTAATTAAATGTTCCTAGGTACTCTGATCAACTTTGTAAACTACTGTAGAAATGACAGAAATACTTCAATTACATTTAATTCCTAGGAATTGTTAGGGGTGCCAATAATTGTGGAACAGATGATTTTATGAAAAATAATTATTTCATAGTCAGAGATTTTTTTTCCCCTTAAAATTTACTTGAGTTGAAGGTTACATTTTTGTACAATTTTCAGTGTGAGAGTATGCTTCTGCAATAAAAATTGAATTCATTTTAAGGTTTTTAGCACATCTTAACCAGGGGTGCTAGTAATTATGGAGGGCACTGTAACACGGTAGCCTACTCAGGTCTGCCTGTTTCTCATTATCTCTTCTTAATCATTATGGGCCACATTTTGGTTTTGATTAGTCAGTTGGCTGAATACATTGCTTGATTGCAAGTTTGGCAAAGTACACGGGAACTGATTTAAGGAAAGCTAATTATGCTAAGGCGATGGAAGCTGTCCAACCTCACTGGTAATTAGCAGACAAATCAGTTTTCTTCCTGGTAGCATTTCAAATATCCTCTGCTGTTTTTTCAACCCTGCATTAGGTATTTGTCATAGAAAAAGTAATAAGCAAGCACATCTGTCCGCCTCTTTTATTGCGCTGAAAATAATCGCGATTCAGTTAATCGCCCAGTCAGAGTTTGACAGACCCTGGATTAACGCATATATGCATCACTGGAGTGTCCCACAATGGCGGTAGGCGCATATTTATGCGTCAGTTGTATTCTACCTTATCAGTTAGCAGCGCATATAGCTTTGGGATTTCGTCACATGGCGAATTCAACGCATATATGCGTCTGTGGTATGGATAATGTCAAAAAGTGACACTCAGTGGATTGCATTGAAATAATCAGAATTCCTGAGAATATTTCCCAAATTATAACAGATTTTAATCTATGGACCACCACCTAGGTAAGAACATCAATTTCAACATGTTATGCCAACTCTGGGGTGCGTTTCTTAAAATCGCAGTTGCAAACAAAGTTAACAGCAAACAGTTTGTCCATTCGAAGTCAATGGGTCCAACTATGTAAGTTAGCATCTGTGATTTCTGGAAATGCACCCCTGAACAGTGTTATATAATTGAACCTTTGGCAGTTAGGCTGAGAGTTGCTATGAAGCAAGAGTAAAGCCTACTTTCGATATTGTATATTCTATTGTACTGTTGTATTTGCATCATAAATTGGCTTATACAGTTATAATGGTGAGTCCTCAGACTTTTTAACACTGTAGTTCCACAACGCAGTATAATTGTATAAAGACGCACTTATGGCGTACTTAGCGGCCCGTCCTCGCACTGATGTTCACAAAAGTGTTAATCATGTTTCTGATTTCAAACGCTGTTCTTATCAATGCTGAACATAGAATGAGTAAAAACAATGATATTTACTGTTTACAAAGTGGTGAGAACATATATTTCCCCTTCTAGAAGGGCTGTAATGTGAACCCTACTCTTTCATTCTGTTGATGGCTGACAGTCACTTATCTAGTCTGTCAGCGCTCTTATGTCTCTTACTGGCAGTTCAAAAAAGTGAAGGTTTTTGTTGGTCATCCTGTTATGGCTATTTCGGCCAACCATGCTATGATTCTGCCATGCCAGCCATGTTCATGCCTTGTTTAGATATTTGTTTTATTGTTTATGTGATTCTCTGCCATGCCTGACTATTCTTTGGATTATGTATTGTTATTTGGCTGCCTCGATTTGTTCATGTGTTGTCTTAGTTTACTTTTCCACATTTTGCATTTTACCATAGTGTCATTCCGGTTAATGTTTTCCATTTTGCATTGCACTTTGTCTCCCCCGTCTGGTCTCTCGTCTCGCCTTCTCTTACAGCCCCAGTCTTGTGTGTCATCCTTCAGGTGATTTATTAGATTCTGGTTTTCAAACTTCCTTCCAATCTCGTTTGCTGGTTTCACTCTACTTTTCTATCCACTAACAGTACTAACAGTTTATTATTTTCGCCAGAAGCTACTAACAATGGCTAACCTTGTTTATAATACGAACTTACTAACGAGCACCAAGGATTTGTATAGTTTCACTTACTAATTGATTAACAAGCTCTCTGCATTTGCCCTGTTCTAGTCTCCGCCTCTTTTCTCTCCCTAATCCTCTTTGCTGCATTTTCTGTGGGAGCTCCACACCTGATCGCGCTGTCCTTTCTCTTATTATCTATGCACGTTAGAACTCCGTGACTGGAGTCTATAGGAATGTCTCGTGTTTCCTGTCCGCGTTTTGGCTTTTGCCAAATTTCATGTGATTAGGCTCTCCCTCATGTGCCTCTCCCTTGTAATCAGTCCTGCTCCTGTATTTCTCCCCATGTGATCTCCCCAGAAGTGTATATTAGGTGTCTTCTCACAGCCATTCTCTGTCTGATCGTTTCCCGTGCTTACCTGTGCTGCTGTTTCCTGGCCTTGTGTTCATTGAGTTTCTGATTCTGACTGGATTGCCCGACTACCGATTTTTGGTTTGCCCTTTTTGCTTTCTTGTTGCATCTGTGTTTTTTGACCCATTTCTGCCCGGACTTCGATTTTGTGGATTGCTGCCCTGTTTACAATTCGAATTGTCCTCTAGCTTATGAGTTTGCTTCTCCCACAAACCTCTGCCTGTGTTCCAAATCTGATTTTGTCAACTACAATTTTAGTGTTTGCTGCCCTGGTTTCGAACCCTTTTCTGTCCCGCTGGAATTTGACTTTTGGATTGCAGACTCTGTACTGTCACCCTCTGCCCTGCGGGGGTTACCCCGCTCGCTCAATAAAACTCTTTATTTTTGCAATCCTGTGTCCTCGCATTTGGTTCCAGATCGTTACCTCACAAACCACCACTCAAATTTTAGGCATGGTTAGAGGCGCAATTTATTTGATATCTTAGAGATTAGCTGAGAGATGCACTGCAATCAATGGCTCTAGCTGATTTTTCACCACCACACTTGATTTTAGGGTGACAAAGTCCAGATGCCCCTATGTTCGCGCCCGACCATAAGTTTGTCACACTTTATGCAAGTCAGATCCCTACTAGCTAGTGGAAAATCAAACTTACCAGGCAGGAAAAGAATTACACACTCCTATTTCAGACCGTTAGAAATGAATTAAAATTTATTTAATTTGAGATGTGATCTTTATCACACGTATCGACACTGCACTTTGGCCTTTATTGTCATCCAACAATATTTCATTTATTTTTATGTCTTTAGGTTTGAGAAGGACGTTGAAGACATGTTGGGTCATCGACCAAATTGGTACTTGAAGATAATGTTGTCCATTGTTAGTCCTGTGCTGCTGGTTGGACTCTTTATATTCTACGTTGTCAACTACATAATGGGAGGCACACCCACTTACCAAAGTTGGGACAAAGACCTGGTAATACCCCTTTAATACTAATGTTATTTACTCCTGAGAAATTTCAGACTGTTTGGAAAACACAAAGAAATCTAGTTAATAAAACACTTCACAGCATCTTAAGAAAAGAATCTGCACATTTTTAACTTTGATTGGCTGTCTATTTTTCTCTCCAATAGGGCCAGTCAGTAACTGTGGCATTCCCTACTTTTGCACAAGCCATCATTGGCCTTCTCCTGGCATCATCAATGGGCTGTATTCCCCTGGGGGCTCTCTATGCATTTTGGAAAAAGAGGAGACCGGGTGTGGAGGTTGTGGACCGCACTCTTTCCCCTTAAAGTGGAAGAGAAGCTCTCAGACGGAGTGTGGGGGTTTGGACTGCACTGCAGTGCATTGAAAAAATGTAAAAGGCCAAAAGTACCTCACTGTGTGGTTTATTTGTTTAAATGTGGTAAAGAGAAGAACCTATGAGTATTACATATAACATTACTCAAACAGAGCACTTTACAGTAATTGGTTTTTAGATTTTAAGCCATTATTGTCAGTGTAGTATGGTCATTAGATCATTTTTATATTTCAACATTCGCGCTGATTCAAACTGTGTTCTTAAAAGATCCTCCATGATGTGGTTTTTTGCAAACATATGCTCTTCCATAAGGTCTGGCTCACATGTTGTAGCCCACAAGTTTTAAAGGGGAGCTACTGCTATGTCCTTCTTAAAATACAGACTCCATGGGTTTCTTCATTTTTCAGTGAAGTGGGCTGATTTGGGTGGGCAGTTTGAGAATGGAAAGTGGTACATCTACACACTGGCATATTTCGCACATGCCTAATGCATGGCATGAAAAATAAAAAAAGTTCAGTCGAGTCTTTCTGATTACTTCCACTATTTGCTGGTTATAAACGGTAGTGGAAAGATCAGCGTCTGATTAAAATCACCTGATGCCTAAATCTGTAGATGCCAAATCACAAAAAAAACAGGAGGAGGTTACGTTTAACTATCGGGCCAATTCTGAATGGATCTTCTTTGCAAATAAACATTCTAGTCATATCCAATACTGTGCAGTGATGATTATATATCACCACTTTCATCTAAAATGAGTCCTAATGTAGTTCTTCTCTATAATTTTTGGTTAATATTTGAGAAATACTACTGTAGGCAATGAGAACAAAAAATCATTCCTGGAAGCATGCTGTGGTAAAAATACGGTTAATGCACAAAAACAATGAAAACATCATTTTTTTTAAACAATTGAAAGGTGTCACAAATTTTATTTTTCCACTTTCACATAGCCTGAATGCATGTTTTATGTCTCATTCCATGATTATTGACACACACAAAAAAGTTTAAACTGGTTTTAGGCACCATTATTCTTTAAAATTACCTTTGATGGTCTTTCCAGTATACAAGGTGACATGAACTTTGAGTGGTGTTAGCATTAAGCACGATGGCACGAGCTCTGAGATTGTTGTTAACCAGATTGTGACCTTACACAAAGCTGAGGATGTTAAGCACTATGATGACATGAGACAAAACACCATCAAATGTCTGAAAGCTAGCTTTTCGGTTAGCTGAAAACTCGCGGCAATAGAGGTGCAAAACAAAAGTGCCCCTGATGTTTGTTATCTGTGTATGACAAAAAAAAAATTGGCAGTTCGCAGCATGACAACTTTGTGATGATCTTACAGTTTTTCGCAGTTGCTAGGCAACATCGGTGAATACTGCAGCAGGTTTTACAAAACTCAAACACTTGTCTCGGGCAACAAACAGCATAGCAAAACTGTTCATTCTGTTCATGTTCATGTTCATGTAAAAAATGTAAATGTAAAAAAATCCGCACAGTGGATTAAAGCTCCCAAACCTTTATTGAAGCAACGTTTCAATCACTCACAGGCTGATGAAGACCCTGTGAGTGGTCGAAACATTGCTTCAATAAAGGTTTGGGAACTTTTAATCCACTGTGCGGATTTTTTTACCTCCTTTGCTTGAATTATATGTGAATCCAGCATAGGGCCTATTCTGTATGAGATGTGCACACAACTACTATTCTGAGCATTACAATAGACTCATCATTTTATGACAGTCTTTGAAGGAGTAGATAATGTCGGACTCTAGTTTTTCCATGTATATTTTGTTATTCTTGATGTTAAGTGTTCATTGCCTTATTTTACAATGAACAAAGTTCCCTTTATAAAATACTGAGAGAAAACTTGAGAATGTACTACAGTACGCTATAAGGAGTAATGGAGCTCTCTTAGAGCTGGTTTGAGTGACTGTACAACGACTATACCAACGATTTTGACAGAGTTTGATGCAGAAGAATGAGATTTGTCTAAACGTTGTATCAAGCCAAATCCAAACAATAATAATGCTGAGGCCAGGAAAAAGTCCAGCAGAGGGCAGAATTGAACCACAATTCAGCTATGCCACAATTTCACTGAGTCATTCTGAGCCATTTGAGTTAATGGTTAAAGCATTTGGTCCAATGGATATTTTAGCTATGGCGTCTCTTACATACTTCTGCTTGTACCTCAAAGATGCTCAGTCCAATCTACGAAACGGTACCATACTGGTGCTATACTGAAGAGGAGTCTTTTTTGCAAAATACATCAAAATTGTGTGTGTAGTGCCAAAAATGTGGGAACACGAGCAAGTTATAAAACTGTGTTTTTCAGCTTCCAAACCAAAATATTGTTGTCTCATTTAATATAGGCGTTAATGGAGTTTCGGTTAGTGCTATATTTATGTGGAGTGAAAACTGTGGAAGTTAGAGTAAGTTTAAGAGAAGACTTCTTGTAGATTTTACAGCTGTACGCCACTCTAACAGTGACGGCACCACACTGTAAGTTCCCACAATGTATTGTACCAAAAATTATTTTTAAAAATTATCATGAAAAAATTCGAGAAGTTACGAAAAATTTGAACAGTGTGGAAATTACAAAAGTTTAACTTGACATTTTGCAGTTTGAATGAAATTTCTAGCTAAAAGTGTGACAGAGTAAAAAATGGCAGAAAATAGATGAATCTACTGAATCGGCACAAAAATGGCTTGATTTCATTGGACCTCAAAAAATGAAATTTTAAATGATATATCTCAAAACCTGAAAAGAAAATCAAAAATCTATACAGATACAACGTTTTTCAGAAGAAGCTGACTTTTTTTAAAGTTTGAACGGAATCAATAGCTTAAACAGTGTAGGAGGAGTTAGTCGGCCAAATTTAGGCAGAAGAAGAATAAAGTGTGCTGCTTAACTCACTGACACAAGCACATGATTAAATATGCTACAGGATATTAATTGATGTCTATAGAAAGCTTATGACCATTACTAATAGTTGATATTACCACAAATACACACACGTCATGAGATGGGTGTGTAAATGGTACCCTTAAATGAGTATTTTTTGATAGCGGTATGTCACAGTAGCATTTTTGAACGCCAATAAAACCACAATAAAAGGGGTAAAACTACTTTAATTGACTATAAATTGTAGTACAGTTTAGTACTGTAGAACCCCCCCCCTCCCAGAAAATCAAAACTAGTGGGCCAATTGAGCTAAAAGTTGATATGTCATCATTTGGCACCCAAATCAACATTCTGTCAAAGTTTGAAGAAAATCCATGACTATGCCCGTGGGAGCCCTGGTTGACTTCATGAGGAATGACCCATAAAAGTGATGACTTATGCCTGCACAAAGCCCAGACCTGATTTTGATTGTGCAAATCTGTTGTAACATGGAAAGAATCTCTTTGGAATTACCTTCAAACTGAATGGCACGGTTTGGCAAGTGAGGAAATAATAAAATATGTGAAAACTATTCCTGAAAGCTTAAATGCTGTAATCAAAGTAAAGGGTGGCCACAATTGATGTTGACTTTTCCCTAAATTGAATAGTATTTGGTTTCTGATTTATCTTAATTTTGCTAAGTGTACTGTCATAACTGCAAGCTACTTTCTATACAGTATATGATATATATGGTAATATGTTGTCACAATTTGTTTGACTTTGGTAGCTCTGTCTTTTTTCTCCATGAATGTGTTTGCATCTCTGATCAATGCATATGAATGGCAATTATGTTTGATACATAAGACAAAAGTTAGGGATAAATTTATATTGAAAAAGTACTTTATAGCGACTATATGTCCCCATTTTCTGGGCTCAGTTTCCACTCCGTTAGCCTTTCCCTGGCTAGAGAGATGTCCATCATTTTTACAATGTGCTACTTGATGTTGCAATAAAAAAGGGGAGCTGCTTGCCATGACCGTGTGTGTTCTCTCATCTTCATTTTGCTAAGTCTAAGAGACCAACAATATTGGTAACACTCTTGATAGCGTTATCACTGTTCCTCATGATCTCTTGCTGTTGACTTGGTATCGTCTGTTTATTATATGACGATGTGGTCAGTTTCAGGGTAAGGCAACTAGGCACACTTACCCAATAATGACTTGTCAATTACATTTATAATTTTAGTCGAGGGGGTGTTGGTACCATTATCAATAATCTAGCTGCTGCATACCAGTTGCTCTTGATTATCTACCATTGCCCATACCAATTTGTGATACAGTTTAGATCAGGAATCAACTAAGGAGGCATAGTACAATCCCACTGGCAGTTTACTGACAGCTTATGCTAATGAGGGGATAGACCCCTGAGGAAGAGTTGGTGATGGAACCCCAAATCAGGATGGTACATTCAGTACAGATGTAGTTGACAAACCTGGAATGCCAACTGCCAAGCAGAGGCTGAACTGAACTTCCCCATAAAGGGATAGAGTCGCTTGAGCAAAACTCGGTTCTAATCCTGATTAGGAGGATTGGGAGCTTGTTCCTATTAAACTGGACAGATGAACTGACTTGAGCTGCGTTAACTTGAATGCTGTCCCAA
Source organism: Gymnothorax reevesii (assembly GCA_029721435.1). NCBI lineage: Eukaryota > Metazoa > Chordata > Actinopteri > Anguilliformes > Muraenidae > Gymnothorax > Gymnothorax reevesii. Next base: position 32,879,676 of record CM056573.1, read on the forward strand.
TCCTGGAAATGCTGCCATTTAAATACACGTCACACTTTACAAAGATGACAAGTTTTCTACAACAATTCTGACTAGTTCTGAGCACAAATGGCCATTTACAATCCAGCAACTTGCGATACACTATAGTTGGCTTAAATGCCCATCACATGGCAGTTACAGAATGATATTACTCTGTTTGTTTTTTTGTGGGTTTGTTACTTGCTGGAATCTGTGGAATCTTGTTTGTTTGCACTGTGGTGTCCACAATTTCAACTCAATTTAGCTCAGATTCCAGGAGAAGTATGCCACGAGATGCTCAATGTCATCAGAGTCACTTCTCTGTAGGAGCACAGATCCACAAGCTTGGTCGCTAGCATCGACCGCGATGGAGAACGGTTTGTTGAAGTCAGGATATTTGAGCACGGGGAAGTGACACAGCAGAGACTTCAGGTGATCGAAGGCTCTTTGGCATGCTTCATCCAAAGTGAACTTTACACCTTTCTTCAGTTGGTTGGTGAGACTGAGAGCAATCTCAGCAAAGTTTGTGCAGAACTTGCGGTAGTACCCGATCATTCCAAGGAAGCAGCGCAAAGCTTTTTTGTTGTCAGGAACGGGAAAGTCCATGATGGCTCGGGATTTAGCATTTATGGGTGCCACCTTACCCTGGCCTATGACGTAGCTAAGATACGTACAGTAGCACACCCAAAGTCACTCTTGTTCAGGTTAACAGTCAGGTTAGCCTGGGTCAAGCGCTGGAACAATGTCTCTACATCTTTCAGATGTTCGTCCCAGGCGTCACTCCTTGTGATCAGGTCGTCGATGTACGCACCCGTGTGTGGCAATTCGGCGATTGTAGGCTGTATCATCCTTTGGAATGTGGCTGGGGCATTTTTCATGTCAAAGGGTAGGACTTCATACTGGTATAACCCAGATGGTGTGGCAAAAGCTGAGATTTCAATTTCAATTTATTTGTATAGCGCTTTACACAGATAAACTGTCACAAAGACGCTTTCCAGTCAGAGATGAGTTACTGAAAGGGCAGTGCCCAGCCTATTCCCCACTACAGCAAATGAGGCAAAAAACTCCCAGTAGGGAGAAAACAGTGGTGAGAAAAAAACTCCGTAGTGGGAAGAAATCTCAGAAGGAACCTGGCTATAGTGGGGAAGCCCATCCTCCGCGGGCTAGCTAGTTAATAACAAGATAAAGTAAAGTAGGATAATGACAATACAGTTCCATTAAAGTCCATCGAAACAGTGGCATCAGTTGCTCAAGGACATGGCATGCTGAGGATGGTGTAGAACTGGATCAGGACCGCATCAGGACAGCAGCAGCCAGCACTCATGGTGAGGGACAGGGCTCGGATGATCCTGGACTCAGGGTAGTGGAGGGAAAAGATCCTCGGAAACAGACAGAAAAAAGTGGGGTGAGGCACTGGATAAAACTACTGCGTATTAATAAAAATACAGTCCTGTGTCACGTGCCAAGTAAGAATTTAGGAGCTGACTGGTCAGGAAACAGTCAACACCCCTCCATCCACTTCCTGCAGCACAGAGGCCCTACACTTACTCCAGGCTGGAAGATCGCTTTAGATTTTCTAAACACTAGTACCATATGGACCTCCCGGTGACTAAGGCTGTAGCTAGTCCCACTGGCACCATTAATGCATGCTCAGTGCCACCGGATCCACATGGATTTGCTAAACACTACACCAGTACCACATGGACCAATCCAGTGACTAAGGCTGTAGCAAGCCCCACTGGCACCGTTAATGCATGCTCAGAGCCACCGGTTCCACATGGATTTGCTTACCACTACACCAGTACCATATGGACCTCCCCGGTGACCGAGACTGTAGCAAGCCCCACCAGCACCGTTAATGCATGCTCAGTGCCACCGGTTCCACATGGGTTTACATAACACTGGCTTCCAATATCGTGAACATATCATAAAACAAGGTTGTAGTCAGTCCCTCCAGAGTCAACACATAACTAATCATGAACTAATCATAGGCTTGACTGAAAAGTTTTCTGCCTACTCTTGAAGATAGAGAGTGTGTCTGAAGCCCGAATTTGTCTTGGGAGATTGTTCCATAAAATTGCTACTTTGTAAGAGAATGCTCTGCCTCCAATTGTAATTCTAGATATATTTGGAATTTTCAAATAGGCAGCACCTTTTGAACGAAGTAACCTTGGTGGGGAGTAAGGAATGAGAAGATTTTCCGGGGGCAAGTCATTTAAAGCTTTGTAAGTTAGTAATAGTATTTTGTACTTAATTCTGAATTTTACAGGCAGCCAATGAAGATTTTTGAGCACCGGGCTAATGTGATCATATTTCTCAGTCCTAGTCAGAACCCTACCTGCAGCATTCTGCACTAATTGAAGACGTTTCAGGGCCGAGCTTGTGCAACCATACAGTAAGACATTGCAATAGTCCAGCCGAGAGGACACAAATGCGTGAACCAATTTTTCAGCATCTTGAAGGGACAACATTTTTCTAAGTTTAGATATGTTTTGAAGATGGAAAAAAGCCACTTGAATGATATTGTTGATATGAGCCTGCAAAGAGAGTTCTGAATCAAGGGTCACCCCAAGGTTTTTAACGACAGCTCTGGCAGAAACAGAGAGGCAATCTAAGTTAAGTGAGAACTTAATGAATGAAAGCACTGAAGTGCAAAACCCTTGGCGCAGCAATTGTGCTGAACGGAGATGATGCGCATGTGTATTACGTTATACAACGAGAGGCGGATGTAAACGAAAAGTATACGGAAGACTACTGGCCCAACTAGCAAGTGGCTCTGTACACTGCTGGAAGCGCTATAGCTTTGACCGGAGCAGTGCACATGCTTGTACTCCCTCAGCCACCTCTGGTGCTTCGCTGTACATCGAACAGGAAAACTGATCGTGGGTAGGCCAGAGTAAGCTAATTAGCATATTATAATAGGCTCTTTTGCTTGTGTTTCACGCCATAATTATAGCTTTTGAATGAAGCGTTTATAGCAAAATCTGTTCTAATAATAATCTGCTCCGTGTCGTTCGGAAGCCGTTGGTATCTTCATTTACTTGTAAACTGACCAATTGCGACTCACGAAACTACTCGCTCTTCTCTGCACACCACACAGGAAGAAATTACCAGTACCACGCGGTATAGGACTATAATCAAATGCGTGCTTTCGGCAGGAAAATCGTATGGCCGTACAACGGAGAGTGCTGGATCCAAGCTATAACAGCTTTAAGACACATCTCTAATCTAGTAACTGGATCATTTTCACCCGGTTTAAAGGATATATAGAGCTGTGTGTCATCTGCATAACAATGGTATTTAACAGCAAGTCTACTTATGATATTTCCAAGGGGAAGCATGTATAGAGAAAAAAGCAAAGGGCCCAGAACAGATGCTTGAGGTATTCCAAAGTTAACCATGGGATACTCTGAACACTTGTTATTTACCCGGACAAACTGAGATCTATCAGACAGATAAGACTTAAACCATGAAAGGGCAAGTCCAGAAATACCAACTAATTTTTCCAACCTATGAAGAAGAATATGGTAGTCTACAGTATCAAAGGCTGCACTTAAATCGAGAAGGACGAGAACAGAGATGCGGCCACTATCCATAAAGTGAAGCAGATCATTTACTACAACAGTGAGGGCCTGTTTCAGAGCTGTGATGCTTTCTATAGGCAGACTGAAAACTGTCAAATACCTCATTAGTTTGCAGGAAAGAGAAGAGCTGTTGGGTGACACATTTTTCAAGGATCTTAGATAAAAATGCGAGGTTTGAGATTGGCCTATAATTTGGCCTATAATTGGCTAGGACTGTGGGATCCAAATCTGCTTTTTTAATGCAGGGGCTTGATTTCTGCCATCTTAAATGAAGTGGGAAAAATCCCTGAAATCAGAAAAGAATTAATTATGTGAAGAGTTGGGCCGCAAAGAATTGCTTTTGGCCCTCTTAAAGGCACACACTAATAACCCTTCGATAAATCAATCTTGGTCAGAAACTTTGCTTGCCCTACTCTATCGATACAATCATCCATCCTGGGTATTGGAAACACATCAGTTCTAGTTACAGCATTGACTTTGCGATAATCTGCATGGAATCTAGTACTTCCATCAGGTTTTGGAACTAGCACACAGGGTGAACTCCAATCTGAGTTGGAGGGTCGGATAATATCATGTTCTAACACGTACTCAACCTCTTTCTCAGCTATCTTTCTCTTTTCAGGATGCATCCGGTACGGATGCTGTTTTATTGGTTTGGCATCACCAACATCTACATCATGAGATGCTATAGAAACTCTCTTTGGAACATCAGGAAATAGATCTTTATATTTCTTGATCAACCTTTCAAACTGATCTTTCTGTGAGGGTTCTAAGTGCTGGAGTTTTACATCAAGAATTTTGCAACACTTCAGAATTTGACCATTTAAATGAAAGAACTTCAGCTTTAATTCTAGGTTCATCATCTTGAAACTCCCCCTCATCTTCACAAGTCTCGACCATAGGAGGATCTGAAGTGACAGCTGCAACCCTAGCATTTCTATCATGATAAGGCTTCAGCATGTTACTGTGACACAACTGTTTTGGTTTTCTCCTATCTGGAGTCTTCACAATGTAATTGAGATCATTGAGTCTTGTCAGAATTTCATGAGGACCATGAAATCTAGCCTGCAATGGATTGGACTGCAAGGGAAACAACACAAGGACCTTGTCTCCTGGTTTAAACTCACGGCTTCTAGCCTTATGTTCATACCAAGTTTTTATTTTTCCCTGACTTGATTTCAAGTTCTTTTTAGCTAGGTCACAAGCTGCACACAGTCTTTCTTTGAACTTGCAAACATAGTCTAACAAACTGATATGCGGCTCTTTCTCTTGCCATTGTTCACTCAACAATAGCAAAGGTCCTCTCACTTCCTGGCCAAACACTAGCTCAAACGGACTGAATCCAGTAGACTCCTGCACTGCATCTCTAGCTGCAAGCAACAGCAAATGAACACCTTCATCCCAGTCTTTCTCATGGTCATAACCATAAGTCCTCATCGTGGTCTTGAGAGTGGAATGAAACCGCTCTAAGGCACCCTGATTCTCTGGATGATAGGAAATAGAAAGAATCTGCTTCGCACCTAGTTCATACACTACCTGCTGAAACAATCTGGAAGTGAAATTGCTACCTTAGTCTGACTGAATTTCCCGGGGAAGGCCAAACAACGTGAAGAACTTTATCAAAGCCTTTGAGATTGCAGTTGCCTTGATGTTGCAAAGAGGTATGGCTTCAGGGAATCTGGTAGATGCACCCATAATTGTCAACAAATGCTGATTTCCAGATCTAGTCTTAGGTAATGGACTAACACAATCAACAATGACCTTGGAGAAGGGCTCCCCAAATGCTGGGATAGGCTGCAATGGAGCTACAGGTGGGTCTAACTGGTGTTTTCCAACTACCTGAGAAGTGTGACAGGTTTTGCAAAATTTGGAAAATTCTTTCCAAAGCCCAGGCCAGAAGTGGTGTTTCATGATCTTATCAACTGTCTTGTTAACACCAAGACGACCTCCTAAAGGTAAACTATGAGCTATTGTTAAGATCTCATTCCTGTAGACCTTCGAAACCACAATTTGCTTGACCACTGCCCAATCTGCATTGGCAGGGATATCAGGAGGGCGATGTCCTGTGCCCCCGTGCTGGCCCCTGTGCTGACTGAATAATACAATTATACTGAATATTTTTTACGATGATATGCGCTAGCGCCAAAACCGGACTTAATGTCTCTCAACATTCTACACGGACTGATTAAAGCGATGCACCATAGCATGTTGGCTGCTTGCGTTTGCTTTCACTGATCTCAATACGTTGCTGGGATTTGAATATGAGCGCGACAACCAGCAAGAAGTAAGAACAACCATTTGCAAGAGACGAAGGTTAGCTAAACGACTGCACCTTATAAAGTAATTGTTCACGTGGCCGGGTTACAGTTGTACCCCATTCCGGCAAGGAAAGCTTGTTGTCAAGCTTGTGAATGTCTCTTAGAATTACATTATGATTCACACTCAGCAAAGTACTAATGAAAAGTTCCACACGATGTTGTGATGTTAACCACTAACCTCATCTGACTAGGCTGTTCCATTTAGAAAAATAATGGGATACGAAGTAAAGTAATCAACAGTAGCCCATCTGCCCCTGCTAAGTAGGGATGGTTATTTGTGAGATGAGATGTTTGCATTGCTGTACCTTTTTTTATTCTTCAAAGACTGTCATGAAACGAAGAAGTGATATCGCCTCCTTTTTTGCCCGAGTCAAAAAATTTTGAATTACAGGAGACCAAATAAAGCACTTATATGGCAATATTTGCCCAGTATTAGTGCAATTCACAAACCGATGATTATATTTCAGTTGACCGCAGCATTTTTCCAATTCATATTTTCAATCAATCACTCCACAGTAATATTGGCTTCCATAAATGGAAATGGCACAATATGTCTGAGAGAGTGGAGGGTATATATATATATGTATGTTTTATGATTATGTTGATTACTTATTTCATTGTGATTACAGTAACTAGAACCAGTTTTTTGTTAGTGCTATTATGTTACATTTGTATGAATAAACACCTTTTCAAATCTAGCTTCAATCCACACATAGCCTACTACTGTATACTGTATATTCATAATTTTGATTTATGTTTGAAGAACTATCACTCCTCAATTACCAGATCCTTCTAGGTAGCTCTGTCTGTCACTAATTAATTGTCAGCATGACAATTTCGATTTTTAGTAGCTCCACTTGGAGCCTTTCTTCTCTATCAAATTTCTGTACTCAAAATCTCTCTCTCTTGCTAATTTTTCTAACTCACCTCTACGGTTGGTGATGCCAAGAAATCATCCATTGCTGTTGATCTGTCAAAATATGTATATAGGAAAGTAAAAATAAAAAACAATTTCACAATTTGAAATGTTAGATTTTCAATAAATGACTCCTACAGTGGTCTATCCTGGACTTGAGCCCCCTATTTATTATGGCCCCAATTTGTTATGACGTATAAGACAGCTAGGGATGACAGACAAAATTTCTAAACTTAAACAGATTTAATTAAACAAAGACCGACAACTAACCTACAATTTATACTACTGACCAAGATTGACACATACCAGAAGAAAAATAATTACAATCCCTTGAGATGGGGTTGCTTGGTGAGGTCCTGGGATAGGGAAATGCTCCAACACAGGCAAAAATCCACAAAAAAAAAACTTCACAGGTCTTGGAAAGAGTGACAGGTCTGGTCAAATCTATCTTTCTCCTCGCAATTTCTCCTACCACTTTACTCCCTGAATTTTTCTCCTTATATACTCTTTTGCAGCCCCCTCCCACCTTTTAGTCATTTTATTTCTCTGGAACTTTCCCCTCACAGACATGCCCAGGACATGCCCAAACCTAGCTCCAGACTGGGCTTAACAAAAAAGTCAATGCTGCCATCTAGTGGCTTTTTTCCACATTACAATAATTTGTTGATAAACTCAAGGCCTGCGTTACCTGACCTAAGCTAATGGGCTCTAAATTTGTAGACCAGGCGCAGCGAATGGGGGGAGCACTGCGCCAACAGGGTGTGTCCAGGCGTATGTTGCAATTTCGTGCCCGGTGCAGCCTGTCGCAAATACTCCTCTGTGCCACCTTGGTCCCTCCTGCCGGCGCAAGTGGCAAAGAGGGAGGAGAGAAGGCGTGTTTGGGTATAACACCGACGAGTCAAATCTTCACCAATCAAATGAGCTCCTCTCCTAACCTTTAATGTGTCGGAATATAGAAGCCTCTGTCCTGTATCTGCATGATGCGCTCATGTTGCATTTTACTTTGCTGCTTCAGGCATGTTTTTCTGCCCCAATTACGTCTATATTAATCATTTCGAATATGAGTTAGCTGGCTAGGTAGGGCATTCGCGAATTATTACCCTTAGCGAACTTGAATGGAATTTCAAAACAAAACTACATAAGATCATTCAAACTTATGAATTTGGAATGAAGCACGATGGTTGCTCATTAATTTCGTCTGCCTGTCATTGGGAACAGAAACAATGGATAGCGTGTTCCTATTATTACACCCTGTAGCTGCGTAAATTTTTGGGATTAACATGCATGGACAAAAATGCAAGATACGTTACACATTTATTTTCAATCTGTGACCTTAACTCAGTGCGGAATCATAGCAATCAGGCTGTATTCCTTTCCCCCACTAAAAATTATAAAACCAAGAGACAATAATAGTATTAACCTGCTTGCACACTGGACACGAAACAAATTTTTGGCACGACAGATTACATTCAAAGTCAATGCAATGTGTATTCGCGTCTTTGCATTGACTTTGGCCACGTTTCCCAGTTTAGAATGTTCTTAAGGAGTCAAGAAGGCTCCAAAGAAGAGTTCAGCAAAGAGGGAGCCTTAAGAACAGTGTTTCCCAGATGCGTTCTTAGTACCCTTCTTAACAAGTGTCTTTGTGCCCTTCTAAACTGCCTTCTTAACTGGAGCTCAATTGATCCAGTAATGCACACAAATGAAGTTTAGATGTAGCAAGTGGTGAATGGAGTTAAAAAAATGAACATGCGTAATGCCACTGCGCACGCAGCAGAAGGTCTGAAAACAAACAAATGCAAAAAAAGACCAATAACACAGATAAGAACTTAGAAAAATAAGAATAAAAACATAAAATAAAATCACTACATTACGTGTGTGAAATCATGCGGTTAAACCTTATTCAACTTGATTTGAGACATGAAGCTCAAGTTGCTTTATATATAGGGCTCTAAATTCGTAGCAGGCGCGGCGAATGGGGGGTGCACCGCGCCAACGGGGTGTGTCCAGGCGTATGTTGCAATTTTGTGCCCGGCGTAGCCTGGCGTGAGTACTCCTCTGTCCCGCCTCCTTCCTTCCTCTCGACTCAAGTAGCAAAGGAGGCATGTTTGGGTATAACACAGCCGAGTCAAATCTTCACCAATCAAATGAGCTCCCCTCCTCACCTTTAAGGTGTTGGAATATAGAAGCCTCTGTCCCATATCTGCATGATGCGTTCATGTTGCATTTTACTTTGCTGCTTCAGGCATCTTTTCTGCACTGCTTACGTCTATTTTAAGCATTACGAATATGAGTTAGCTGGCTAGCTAGGGCATTCTTGAATTATTACCATTAGCGAACTTGAATGGAATTTCAAAACGAAACTACGCAAGATCATTCAAATTTATGAAGTTGGAATGAAATACGACAGTCGCTCATTTATTTCTTCTGCCTATTCACTTCACTTCTCATTCAATTCAATGAGAAAAAGTGAATACTGTCACCCTTGTTTTTATGTAGTTTCCCTTCCGTGTACGTGTCCGCATCCCCTTTCCAACTGTTTCCGGGCTGTAACTGTCATGGTTTGGTCCTGCCGGATGTAACCTGAAATCCGGCGGGCACTGGGACCATGTACCCAAAAGCATAGAAAGGCACCCACTCGCACAGGCTGATACAAAAGATAGCAAAAGTATTTAATAAATATACTTTAAAAAATAACAATTCTCCAACATAAGAACACAGGGGAGCAGCAGCACCACACAGCAGGGATAAAAACCCAGAATTCAGCTGCAGCTGCCCCACTGCTTAAATAGTCTGCCTTCACCTCCACCCATATGAGCCACACCTGTTGCCCGTTGAAGTGGAGGCGAAGACAGCAGGAGGGGGAGGGACTGCAAGGCAAAACCATTACAGTAACTTGGAAATCGTTTGAGATATTTACATCAAACCTAGCACACTCTGTCAATATTGTATGTAGATGTGCCTTTTGCCATTTTTGCTAAGATTACATTTTTAATTATTCTTGTTTCTATGGTAACAGTTTGGACTTAGTCTCAAAATGGGGGTATGATTAGTTTCCAGGCTGTATCAAGTCTCAAAATGGGGGTATGATTAGTTTACGGACTGCATCTCAGAAACAAATTTATATATTTACCTCGGACTTTGTACACACTATCAATATGATTTGAAGATGTGCCTTTTGCTATTCTCCTGCAAATTACCCTTTTAATTTTTCTTGTTTCCATGGTAACTGTTCTCAAAATGATGGATGGGTTTGTTTCCCGGCGTACATCTCAGATCTGAGTGGCGCTGGTCATGGCGACACGCAGCAGCAGTTTGTGAAAGTGAATGAGAGTTCAGTGTGGAAAAACTGTGGTTTTAACTGGTTTTAATCGTGTGTCTTTTAACCAGAGTGGACTTAGTTTATTTATTTATTTATTTTTTAATATACTTAAGTCATCATGGATTTTACGGATGCTTTTTTCCTAAATCTGATTGCCATCGGGACTACTATCAACTTCCACCGGAGCAACCGACTGCACAGGCTCACGTACAGCTGTGATTTTACATAAATTCTTGCTGGTGCAAGACTGTCAAAGTAAGAGAATCTATATGTAATCCCCACTTTGAACTCTTATCTGTCTCACTAGGCCCATTTTATTTGTCACAAGAAATCCCACAAGTTGTCTGTGGTTTATTTACATCCCAGAGCTATCGGGGCAGAAGCAGACCTCCATTGCAAAACTTGTGCACCAATTGCAAAGTATTTGTCCCGATGCCCCACATTTTATACTTGGTGATTTTTACACTTGTAGTCTGAAAAAGCATCTTGGTCATCTGTATCAGTATGTAAAATGCCCAACTTGTCATGGGAAAACACTGGACCTGTGCTATGGCACTATAAAGGGGGCTTACAAATCCTGCCCTCAAAAAGGGAAAAGTTGAGCGCAAAGAAGTCGCTCTATGGTCTGAGGGTGCTATTCGTGGGGTGCTATTCGTGAATTGAATGGCTGTTTACATGGTACTAATTGGGATATTTTTAAAGACTCCTGTACCGATTTAGATGAACTGACCCACACCATGGTGAGCTATATTACCTTCTCGGAAGAGATGATTATTCCCAGAAAGTCAATCACATTGTATCCCAATAATAAGCCTTGGGTCGGTAAATCCCTCAAGAATTCTCTCAAAAGAAAAAGTTGGCTTACTATCAAGGAGACATCACTCAACAAAAAGAAGCCCATAAATTGTTGAAAAGGGAAATTAAACTGGCTAAAATGCAGTACAAGGACAAAGTTCAAGATTAACTTATGATTGGTAATTCTCGCACCGCTTGGAGAGGAATTAAATCTATGGTGGGGAGTCAGGACAAGTCGAAAAGAGTGTCTAACACTGACAAAGCTGATTCAACTCTGGCAGAAGTATTAAATCAGTTTCATTTGAGATTTGATTCAAATGACTTTTCTGATGAACTGTCCAAATTCAGGGCCACCCCAGTAAGCAATCAGATTCAGATTGATGAAATCAGTGCGTGGAGAACTTTTGAAAAGACAAATGTAAGTAAAAGTCAGGGGCCCGATGGCATTAGCGGCCGTCTGCTAAATGTTGTGCCCCATATTTATGTGAAATCTTTAAATTCATCTTTCCGCAGTCTTTGTCACTTCCCTCATTGTGAAAAGAATCAATCAATGTCCCGGTGCCGAAGATACATCTCCAAAAAAATTAAAGGAGCAATATGTAGGAAATGTAATCATGAAATGGCCCTGATATATCACCAGACATTAAGGAATGATGTTAATTTCAGATACTTATATCACTGACAACAGTAGTCCAGCCAGAATATTCTCATTACAAAGCAAAGTTGCAGCCCACAACTAATGTTGATGTTTGTGTTTTGGCCTGTTGCGCCGCCCTCCACCTATCTCCAAATCACGAAGTCAGTAGCTTTTCGGCATCCAGGTTGCCAGTTACCACTGAGCTGCACCTACCAGCATTTCGGAGCACAAATGTCTGACGTTACTAAACCTAAAAGGTCTCATTATTATTCCAAAATATGTCATGACAAAGTCAGAAACAAAACAAGGATTTGTATAGGACATGCTTTTGAAAGATGGAGATGGCTGAAAGCAGAGAAGAATTTGAAGACTGACGGCAAAATTGCTCATTTTTTCCTGGGTAGGTAAGATTCAGCTAAGTTTGGCTAACTTAATTCTATTTAATGTAGGCACGGACATTTCAGGTATTTTCTTCAGTTGAATAACGTTATGTATGTTCGTCCATGAGTGCGTATGCAGGTCGGTCATTAATTTGACTAGGTAACAAATTGTTTGAGAAATAAAAACTGTGGCTCGGCGTTGCTAACATTAGCAATGCATTATTAGTCTTTTTCTCTAGCATTACGCTGAGACGCTGTGGAAACCGTTCCAACATTAGCACAGCCATTAGGGCAATATGAAATGTAATTGAGACAGTACATCGGTCAAATGAGTCCTCATTCATTCTTTACGTATATGACACTGTGGACTTTAGTGGGCTTATCCACACAGAAGAGTGACGTGCAAGTTGACCAAAATGACCGTTGCTGTAGTTAGTTCGTCATTAGTCTCAATATTTTCTGAACTGAATACAGCCCTGTCAGAGCAAATCATTGGTGATATTGAAACATAGCCATTGTAACTCCGTGTAGTAGACATTCTTGCTGGATCCAGCAACCTAGCCGGCAGCCTCTCATCTGGGGGAGAGGAGGGGGGGATACTGCGCTCTGCTGTATTTTGAATGTGACTACACTACCAGTTTTGGCCACAAACTTACATACTGCTCCTTTAAATGACTATCGTCCTGTGACCCTCACATCTGTGGTGATGAAGAGTTTTGAGCGCTTAGTGAAGAAGAGTTTACTTACTACGACACAGGCAGTGATTGATCCACTCCAATTTGCTTATCAACCCATGAAAGCGGTGGAGGATGCTGTGGCAACACTGTTAAATCTTGCTGTCGGGCACCTTGAGGGCAAGAAGACACATGCACGTCTATGCTTTGGTGATTTTTCATCTGCCTTTTACTGCATGCAGCCTTATGTTCTTGCACACAGGCTTTCAAAAATACCCAGTGTTGACTTTGGAACCATATGCTGGCTTGTTGATTTTCTGACAATATCGCAAAGAACTCCTGTTAACCCTCTATTAACCAAACCCATTTCCAATTGTGCAAAAATCATTTCCCTAGGCAAATATGTTGATTATGGGCCAATATTTGGAAAAATAGTCCAAAAAAAAAATTGACCCTTTAGCCCACCGTTCCAAAATGTAGCAGATCTGCTACATTGGGTAATAATGCGAATGGAAAAATTAAAGTGACGGACCATTCAAGTTATTCTCAAATGTTTATTCGGCAATAAGAAACAAAACCAGCAGGGTGTCCAGGCTGTTAACCCTTTTACTTCATGTAGCAGATATGCTACGCTGGTTAATAGAGGGTTAATGAAAATGCTGCCTGAGACCATGTTGTGCTCCACAGGCTCGCCTCAGGGGTGTGTTCTGTCACCTCTATTTTTCATGCTTTACACCCATAACTGTTAAGAGTTCAAATCAAGATTCATCATCAAATTTGCAAATTAGTCCCTGCATATAAGCCTTCTGCAGGATCATTCTGTTGGATGGTGTAATGATTCTAATCTGTAGCTTAATGTGTCAAAAACAAAAGACATGATTCTTGATTCGCGTAAGAATCCACCTATCACAGCCCAAACCATTGTCAGTGGTAAAACTGTAGAAACTGTCAGTCAGTACAAATATCTAGGCACCATCCTGGATGACAAACTGTCCTTTGAGATCAACTCAGATGCCATCTGTAGAAAGACAAATCAGAGGTTGTTTTATTTAGGAAATTGAGGTCTTTTAATGTTGACAAAAAGCTTCTTAAAATGTTTTATTCTTCTTTTATTGAGTCTATTTTAACCTTTGCCATGATCTGTTGGTTTGGTAACTTTTGGTAACTTTCTCAAATAAAAATAAGCTGAGGAACATTGTCAAACTCTGCCAAAACACTATTGGCACGAGTCTAAATGATCTTGACTCTGTTTTTAAGGCTAGAGCCACTCAGAGGTAAAAGGCCATTCCGGGAAACCCTCTCCATCCTCTTCATGTGGAGTTTCAGCTTCTCCCATTAAAGAGATGGTACACTTTCACTTGCAAGGCCAAATCAAATAGGTACCTTAAATCCTTTGTCCCAACGGCCATTGGTTTTTTTAACAAGGTGTTGGCAAGCTTGATGGGAACGAGGCAACTATGAATTGTGCATATTTTCTTCACTTTGATATCTCACTTTTAATCAGTGGAAAGGTGTTTTATGGTGTTTTGTACGTATTATTCACTGAGTACATATTGCATGTCAGCTCATCAGAAAGTATTTCTGAGATTTTCATTGTGAGAGATGTGCTATATTTATAGGTCTAGGTATATTGAAGGTGGTATGCTGGCTCGGTCATGGAATTTACGTCAGTGTTTGTAAGGTTTTTAATACTCATTCTGTTTCTAAAATTGTTGCTTTGAAATAGGTGGGGCTGTTGAACCAGTTGACCCAGTTCTATCAGTATGTCACAAGACAGGGCTTTTCCTTTTACATGAGATCATTTAGGAACTGACGTGCCATGTAAGAGGACCAGAGCAAACAGTTCAATGCTGTTCCTAATAGGGGTAAGTGTCAGGAACTGATTTATAGTGTTGTTTAATGTATAATGAAATGTTTCAAAGCATATAGTATTGTATACCTATTTGCCTGGCAACCTTTCAACGATAAACAAGAATTTAAAAGGGCTTTTGAGTGGGTTCAATGATATTTCTGTTCTCTCTACAGATAATTATTGTCCTCCTCGTCTTCATAGTTTGCATTTCAAACAGTCTATCCGAGGTAGGTGAGATATTTATCATTTTCAGACTCATCATTTTCATTTCGAACTTTACTTCAATTCGGCATGGCAGAAGAGCACACAGGAGTTACTGTATATTCTGTGCCTGAAATTTTTAAGAAGAGTAATGATGGCTCATTTACTTCAATCGGTGTGAACCCAGGTTGTCGAATGAAGCACTTACCTTGTCCACAGAGCTCTTAGGACACCCTGAATGTGACGGGTGTGTTGTGATCTGTGATTTCTGCTTGTCATGTTTTAGTTCTGTGCCTGGCTCTGCCATGTTTAGGATTCTTGTGTTTAGTGACCACTGCCTGTCTGACCGTTCTTAGGATTTTGTATTGTGTTTTTGGTAGTTTAGATATCTTGTTTATTATTTTTCATGTTTCGATCATTTAGTTTTCCATGCCATGTTTTCATTTCCATGCTTTGCACTTTGTCTCCCCTGTCTTGTCATGTGTGTATCTTTGCTCACGGTCCCTTGTCTTGCGTGCCACTCATTCGGGTGATTTATTGGTTTCTGGGTTTCAATCGTTTTTCATTATCTCGTGTTCCTTCCTTCCTCTCTCTTTTACTGTCTTACTAACACATACTAACAGTTTATTGTTTTTGCTAATTACTGACCACACTAATCTTGTATATTTTTACTGTCTAACATGCACTCGGGATTGTATAGCTGCACATACTAATTGACTAACGATCTCTCAGCCGTTGCTCAATTCTAATCTCCGCCTCCTTGCCTATCCCTAATTCTCTCTGCTGCAAGTTTCTGTGGATTTCCACTTATACTCTGTGCTTTCCTTTTCTTTTATCTTGGCACTTTAGTACTCCTTAACCGGAGCTGTTGTTTTGTACTTAGGTTTGTCTTGTGATCCCTGTCTGCGTTTTGGCTACAGCCAAATTCATGTAATTAGTTTATTCCTCATGTGTTCTCTCCCTGATCATTGTTACCATTGATTGCACCTGTTCTCCCTGGTCATGTGTTTACCCTGGATGTGTATATAAGATGTCTGTTTGGTTCACTTTCTTGTCAGATCGTTCTCCCTAGTTTTCTTGTGCTACGTTTCTCGACTCGATTTCTAGGTGTTTATCTTTCTGACTGGGTTGCCCGACTTTTGATTTTTTGCCTTTGTGATTTTGGATTACTGTTGCGGGGCGGCACGGTGGCACAGTGGTTAGCATTGCTGCCTCACAGCAAGAAGGTCGTGGGTTCGAATCTGGCCTGGGGCCTTTCTGTGTGGAGTTTGCATGTTTTCGCCGGGTACTCCGGTTTCCTCCCACAGTCCAAAGACATGCAAATCAGGCTAATTGGAGACACCAAATTGCCCATAGGTATGAGTGTGAGAGTGAATGGTGTATGTATGGTGTGTGCGCCCTGCGATGGATTGGCAAGCTGTTCATGGTGGGTCCCTGCCTTTGCCCGTAGTCAGCTGGGATAGGCTCCAGCTCGCCCCGTGACCCTAGTGAGGAATAAGCGGGTATAGAAGATGGATGGATGGATTACTGTTGCATCTGTGTGTTTTGACCATTTTTCTGCCCGACTACGAGATCTGTTTGCTGCCCTGGTAACAATTTGGATTGCGTCCTGTGGATTCTGGCTTGTCTCTCTGATAGTACTATTCCTGTGTACCAGACCCATTTCTGTCCGACTACAATTACTGTGATTGCTGCCCTGGTTATTGATACTATTTTTGCCCAACTGGATTTCGACTTTTGGATTGTGGACTTAGTACTGTTTTTTTTTTCGCCTTGCGGGGGTCACCCCCCTTTTACCAATAAAACAAGCTGTACTGCATTTCTTGGTTCTCGCATCTGGTTCCTGATCGCAATTCAACAGGGTGAATCTTCGCTTATCGCTGAAATGACTTTAAAATCAGCATTGTGCGTCTCATCCAGGATGTCTGACCAATGCCAAAGAGGAAATGTACAAAGTCCAAAACCAGTGAAGTTGGCACGTTATGTAAATCGTAGATTAAAAACAGAATACAATGATTTGCAAATCCTTTTCAACTTATATTCAATTGAATACACTGCAAAGACCAGATGTTTAATGTTCAAACTGAGAAACTTTTTTTTTTTTTTTTTTTTTTGCAAATAATCATTAGTCTAGAATTTAAAGGCAGCAACACATTGCAAAAAAGTTGGCACGGGGGCCTTTTTACTGTGTTGCATCGCCTTTCCTTTTAATGACACTCGGTAAACGTTTGGGAACTGAGGAGACCAATTTTTGAAGCTTTTCAGGTGGAACTCTTTCCCATTCTTGATGTACAGCTTTAGTTCAACAGTCGGGTCTCCATTGTCGTATTTTACGCTTCATAATGCGCCACACATTTTCAATGGGAGACAGGTCTGGACTACAGGCAGGCCAGTCTAGTACCCGCACTCTTTTACTACGGAGCCATGCTGTTGTAACACGTGCAGAATGTGGCTTGGCATTGTCTTGCTGAAATAAGCAGGGGCGTCCATGAAAAAGACATTGCTTGGATGGCAACATTATGTTGCTCCAAAACCTGTATGTACCTTTCAGCATTAATGGTGCCTTCACAGATGTGCCAGTTACCTATGCCATGGGCACTAACACATCCCCATACCATCACAGATGCTGGCTTTTAGAATTTATGCTGATAACAATCTGGATGGTCCTTTTCCTCTCAAGCCTGTAGGACACGACATCCATGATCTCCAAAAACAATTTGAAATGTGGCCTCGTGAGACCACAGCACACTTTTCCACTTTGCGTCAGTCCATCTCAGATGAGCTCAGGCCCAGAGGAACTGGCAGTGTTTCTTGGTATTGTTAATATATGGCTTTTGGTTTGCATGGTACTGTTTTAACTCGCAATTTTAGATGTAGCGATGAATTGTGTTATCTGACAATGATTTTCCGAACTGTTCCTGCGCCCACCTGGTCATATCCTCTACAGAATGAGGTTGGTTTTTAATGCAGTGCTGCTGGAGGGACTGACAGTCACGGGCATTAAATGTTGGTTTTCAGCCTTGCTGCTTACATGTAAAGATCTTTCCTTTTGCTGATATTATGGACTGTAAATTCCTTGCAATGCACGTTGAGAAACGTTGTTCTTAAACTGTTGGACTATTTGCTTACGCAGTTGTTCACTACGGGGTCTATTCTCCTATGCGCGTAAGTCGAAAAAAGCGCGTTTCTACGCGTATTCTCCCCTCAACTTAAGTCTGTGCGTTACGCGCCCCGAAGGCAGTTACGCACTTGGGGCGGAGCGAGGCCAAAATCGGGGTGTTTCCGGGCAATCCTCAGGCAAATAACACACATTCTCCCCCTGGCTTACGCATTTTTTCTGTTAAGCGCTTTTGAGGGCTGTATTAAGGACAAGCGCCAACATAAGGCAAAATGGAATATTGCATTTGATGTCGGGTATAGGCCGAATTTTAACATTAATTTTATTTAACATGGTAAAGGTTGAGACATTCAATATTGGATTGTTCATCCTAATTTCTAAACTACATTTCTCATAACCATAATAAATTATCAAACGAAATCATCATATGATATTATGCAACAGCCTGTTCTCCAATAAGTTCAATTAAAAACGCATTACAAACAATTACAAACATAGCGGTGGTCATCAAGGTCACAACTGCGCTGTCGGTCCTGGCATCTGGGTCGTTCTAGAGAGCGGCTATGGTGATGTCATGCACATATGACACGCGTCTGTTTCAAGGTGTCTGACACAGTTGGTTGGTGCTATGCTGCACCACATCAGCCACTTTAAAGTTACCCGATACACCAGCTGAAAGATGGAGAGTTAAGGGGGTGTTTTACTGGGTTGCCAAGTTCCCCGGTGTTGTGGGAGCCATTCATTGTACTCACGTTGCAATCAGAACCCCTTCCACCAATAAGGATATGTACAGAGACCGAAGACGTCGGCACAGCATTAATGTTCAGGTTGTGTGCGATCATGATATGCGCATATTCAGTATCTGCGCCAAATTCCCTGGCTCGACCCATGACGCCTATGTACTGCGCAACTGCTTTAAATGCCAAAAAATACAATAAATATTTTAAACCATATTAAGCTTGTTTCCAGTATCTATCGCAGTGACACTTTGAGTATAGACAAATAAATATGACCATTTTGCGTAACCCTCCTTCATCTGTATCCACTCCAAGTTATTCTCCATGCACTTCCACTGCAGAAAGAGTGGATGCCACCTCCTCCTCCAGTGCAGTGAAATGCACCGGGGATGATGATTGCCCACCACCTGTTGCGTGCACACTTCTCCGGTATGCAGAGAGCCTGGCTTTTATTGTGCCCCGCAGATTTTTCCGCGTACAGGGCAAGAGTCCTTTGTTTGTTAAAGCGTTGCCTTGTCCTTTAGTTGCAAACCGGACATCGGAGTGGTTTGACATTTCAAGCGTGCAATTTCTAAATGAGATCATATAAACTGTCATTGATTGTTATTTTTGTGTGACTACAATGTTCTGTTTGTCTTCTTCCCTGTCTTCCACAGAACAAACAGGCTGGTGTAGGCATTGTACAGAGAAAATGTAAATGCTCTGATTTCGCTGGTTCAGAAGCGCTAAATTCTGTATTATTTCATTATCGCAGCAATTAGTTTGGTGGCTAGAGTAAGAAACAAAAAAGAGATATCTGCATTACTTCTTGTAATTGGCACAGACATACATAGGCCTACTATTACAGCCGCATATCTTGGGCCTGCTGATAAAACCTTGCATCTTCAAAATGATAAACTTCACAAGAAAATAAATAAATATAAAATAACTAATATTTATAAATTGATTAATATAATTTAAAATATATAAATAAAATAAAACATGTTTAATTCTGCATGTAAGAATAGTGGACATACGAGTTTTTGTTTCTTATCAGTTTGGAGATACAAGGTTTTATCAGCAGGCCCACGATATTCAAATTTAAAGTCTGGTTTGTGTTTTCCATGGACCACAACTGCGTTTTCATGGTTAATCAGAAAATCCTAGTTCCATGTTTTCCTGATAGCCATAATCAATGAGCTTTATACAGAGTCTGCCTCTCTTTTGGATCAGTCTATATTCTGAAGTTAAGCGCTGCGGGCGTGATCGAAGCGAGTAGGGGAGAATACGCATAACTTAAAAGCGCCTAATTCGAATCGCGTCAAAAAGGACATACGCGCTAATGGGAGAATAGACCCCAAAGTGGTGAACCTCGCCCCATCCTTGCTTGTGAACGACTGAGCCTGTCGTGGATGCCTCTTTTATATCTAATCATGACACTCACCTGTTTCCAATCAACCTGTTCACCTGTGGAATGTTCCAAACAGGTGTTTTTTGGGCATTCCTCAATTTTCACAGTCTTTTCTTGCCCGTGACCCAGCTTTTTTGGAACGCGTTGCAGGCATCAAATTCAAAGTGAGTGAATATTGAAAAAAAAAAGAAGAAGTTTATCAGTTTGAACATTAAGTATCTTGTTTTTGTAATAATGTATTCAATTACATATAGGTCAAAAAGGATTTGCAAATCATTGTATTCTGTTTTTATTTACGTTTTACACAATATCCCAACTTCATTGGAATTGGGGTTTGTAATTACCATGCCATGTCCCTATCAATGATGAATGAAGTCTTTAAACCTTTTTTTGATGGTACTACGGCCCATTGATACTTCATGCATATTAGTTTCTATTGTAACCTTTGTTCAGCTGCATTTACCTTTCATTTCACTGTATAGATCTTCCATTAATTTTGTTCAAGAAACTTTTTGACATCCACGACTGCAGTACACTATATTTGCTGTTCATTTTTATTAGAAAGTGGTGTGTTTTGTTTTCAAAAAGATGCTTTGTTTTAGTACTTTAGTTATTAGTAGTAGAAATATTTAAATTTAATGCTGTGAATTTTTGAAATCGAGTTAAATTTTTGTTATATATAGGCATTTGCTTCTAAAAGTACTAAAGCTCGCAGACTGGCATTTGAAATATCTGGGCAAAGAATCAAGATAGAGATTGAGACATCTGACATTTCATTATGTTTACATCAGCTTAACACATGTAACATGATCCGCACAAGTTGTCAAATTCTTAAAATCTCGTTTCTCTGAAAAGACGAAAATGGACTTGCACACTTCTGGAAATCAACCCTTCAATTGTTGATCTGCTTCCTTAGCTTATTGTTCCTTATTCCAAATAACATTTGCTCCTGCTTATCAGCAAATAATTATATCCCTGATACAAAGTGCTTGGGGATATTATGCTTTTCGCCTTGGTCACTGTTGCTGCCACTGTACATACTTTGGGTTCGAATTATAACTCAAACAGTTTTAATGGGAATCACACACATTTTTTTTGTTTTTTGCAGGCAAGTAGAAGATAAACCAAACTGTTTTTTGTGACCCCAAAACCTTTCCTGTAGCACCACTATGTGGTCAAACTTAGTATTTATAAAAGCAATAACTGAAAACAGTTTTGCTGGGACTCATGTCACACTCCTTGTGAAAGTTTCAGAGGTAAACGGAAGGCATGGTATTGTCGCTAACTTCAGAACCTTTGCTACAGACCCAACACTAGGGCAAACTTGACCTGAAATGACCTGAGACCTTTTAATTCCTGGTGCAAACAGGACAAATCCTTTTGCTTTGTGTGATCCCTATGACCTTTCCTGCAGCACCACCTCCAGGTTAAACTTGGGAATCAAGTCACACTTCTTGTGATTGTTTCTGGTGCGCAAAAAAGGGGTAGTTGATGTTGTTCACCCAATGACCTTTGCTGTGTTTTAAAAAACTGCAATAACTCACAAAGCTTTATTAGGAACCTGCTTTCAACATTCTTTGTGCTTTCAGGAGGAAGTTTTGGATTTTTTCCTGTAGCACTACACTTCAGAAAAATTTTAGACTTCCAAATGCAATAACTCAAACTGTTTTGACTGGAGTCAAACAGCTTTGATTGAATCATATTTAGTGATTTTTTCTGGTGCGTAGAGAAGGGGTATGATCGATACTGCTCAGTCTAAAACAAAAATTTTCTGTGCACATTCCTGGAGCCCTGAGAAGTTCTGTTGATTTTCTGGACCCTATATTATTTTTTGTTTTGGTTCCACTTGGCCAAACTATGAACTTTGCCAATGGAAAACTATGGCCAAACTATGAACTTTCCTGACATTTTTTTTTAAATGGCCACTTATAGGGGTGGAGGGCTGAAAAGCAGTGGCATAGGCTGAACTTCAAAATGTGTAAGCACAGAACATCCCTTTACAACAATTATTAGTCCTGACTTGCTCTGAGTCATTTTCTCTCATTAAGACATTTACCAATTATAAGAATAATCCATTGGCAATTAAAGACACAGCTTCTTTCTTGTGATACAAGGGCAACTCAATAATAAGCTAAATTTGGTTCAGAAAAATAATTTACGAGTGCTGAGAGCTCGTTAGTCAATTAGTAATGTGCAGGTATACAATCCCTAGTGCTTGTTAGTAAGTTAGTACTATAAACAATGTTAGTTAGTGTTAGTAATTTATCTAAAATAATAAACTGTTAGTATTTGTTAGTAAAAATAGAACAGTAAGGCGAAGGAAGCAAACGAGATTGGAAGGAAAGTTTGGAAACCCAGAAACCATGAAATCACCTGAAAGCATGACACACAAGACTGGGGAATAAAACTGTCACATCACATATGACCAGACAGAGGAGACAGTGTGCAATGCATGGAAATGGCAAGAACATGAACCGGGATGATAAAAAAAAAAAAAAACAGTGACTAAGGCCTGGACTACACGAATACGATATATTCCTAAACGCACATTTTTCTGTCCGATTGGGCCTCTCAACCACACGAACACAGCGATTTCACCCAAATAAACGTATATATTTTTAAACGGATAAAAAAGTGGAGAAATAAAACATATCCGATTCAGTGGATCCGTGTAGCGAGGTTAAACGGATCTGGTGTTGACACGATGACGTCAAGCGCCTAGCGACAAGCCGTTTACACATGCGCAAAACAGTTGTCAACAATAACAATGGCGGACATATACACGTTACACTCCAAAAACTCCTCCAGGATGTCTGGGTATTTTGTGTAACACGACTCTTTGTCGACATTTTCTTGCGCCTTCTTGTTTTTATACTGTAATGTTATATGAAGCAATAACTCCGCTTAGTTGTTAGTCCACACTAAAGAATCAGTTTTCTTCGCCATAACATCTCTGGCCATTTCTTAACTGCCGCCGTTTCACTGCGCATGCTCAAAATGTTATTCCTCTGTGGTATTGTAGTTTTAGCATTTTGCCTCCTATCAGCTGGGCAGGGAATTGCAGGCTTTTCCTCTTCCTGTGGACAGAGATATTTCTGTGGTGTGGATAGTTTTTTTTTAAAAACAAGGAAGAATATATCCGCTTAAAAATATCCAGATAGGTGTAGTCCAGGCCTAAGTAATATGGCAATGAGTGCAGGACAAAGCAAGACAGGCAAAATACAGAATGCATGGCCTTGAATCAAAAAACATGGCTTGGAATCAGAGACATAACAAAAACATGGTTAGGCACAACAGAATCATAACAGAAACACCTATTTCAGGGGCTTCCTCTTCAGCATATGGCAACATAACCTCTTCAGTTACTTTGATGTATTCAAACTGATCCATAATCCCTGGAAAACATCCCCATACCATGATTTTTGCACCACCATGCTTCACTGTCTTCACAGTGTACTATGGCTTGAATTCAGTACCAGGGGGGTCATCTGACATACTGTTCATGACCACTAGATTCGAAAAGAACAACTGTTCTCTCATCAGTCCGCAGAATGTTATGCTATGTCTCTTTGGGCCAATTGAGTGTTTTAACCAATTCTGCACATGCCATTTTTTCAACAATGGTGCTTTACGAGGGCTTCTTGCTGATAGCTTAGCTTCAATCAAATGTCTTCTGACTCTAACAGTACTTAAAGGTAATTTTATATCATCTTTGATTTTACTGGAGATGATGGTTGGCTGAATCTTTGCCTTCTTTGATCCGTTTCCTTCCGTGTGTTTCAGGTTTTTGTTGCCATTTTAAAGCATTTGAGGTCACTTTGAGCATCCTATAATTTGCTGCACATCTATATACATTTTCCCTTCTCCAATCAACTTTTTCATCATATTACATTGTTCTTCCGAACATTGTTTTGAACGGTCCCTTTTACTTTCCAGTTCAGAAGGAAATATATTCTATAACAATGTGTGAAACATTTATTTCCCTTCTTCCTTTATAAAGGACAATTAGTGACACCTGTTTCTTCACAAAGCAGTCTATTCTCCCATTTGCGTCTAAGTCCTTTTTCATGTGATTGGAGTTATGCGCATCTGAGTTCTGCGTATTCTCCCCGACGCGCTTCAATCACGCCCACAGCACTTAACTTCAGAAAGTATGCGGCCTTATGAAAGAGGTGTGACCAGAGCCATGTAGAGAAAGAGTTGCATCAACGGAAGTCCAAAATTCTCGATCGTCACGTGGTTCATGGAGACTGCGAAACGTTCCAGGAAGTCGCTGCAGTCTTCTCTGAGTGTCAGCTCCTCTGGAATGGACTTGAGCACAGTGGAAATGTGGTCCTCTAGATGACCACTTTTCAGGGGCACCACAGCTTATTTCAACCAGACAACATCAAACCACATTCTGCCTGTATTACAACAGTGTAGCTTCCTATTTGGAGATTGTGGATCCTAGACTGGCCTGCTGCAGATCTGTGCCAAACTCTGAAAATGTGTGTCTGATATGGAATTTGCTTAGACATGGGCATATTTTTTTAGAATAGAAAACGCCACCCTCCTTCATCATTTTGCTAATCCACTACTAATCAAGGCAATTATTTGTTGATCACAGATATCTGGTATACTTAAAATTTGGATAACTCAATATCAAATTATACTGGAAAAATTGCATTTCAGTTTCAAATCCATATAAAGATACACACCCCACTGCATGGGTATGGTCTACTGTGCTCTTGAATGTGATTAAATTGATTCGCAGAACCATTAAACTTCTTAAATATAATATGTTCCAAATAATCCTGACTGGAATGATGATAATTTAACTAAACAGTGCTGGTTGTCAGTTGTTAATAATCTTACCTGTTTATAATCGATATGTTTGATATAATTTACAGAGGAAAACAGAGTTTGGGAAAAATGAAAAAATTAGAAGAATCAGCTGCCCGAACTCATCTAAGCAACAGTGCTACAAGGGAACGAAGGTGAGCAGATGTTTTGTATGAGTATGCATGTACTTTAGCATGTTATGAAAAAGCAACAATCTGAAAGTAAAATCTTGAATTTCGCAAAAAAAAGATCCTAATAATTTTCTGGATCTCATATTTTAATATTTGTTATGAAGTTCTTATTCCCAAGTGATCATAGATTCTGCCCTTATTTATGATAAAGAAATAAATCACAGGGATATTTCATACAAATGATTAATATACAAACTGCCCCCATGTTTGGGTTTTATAATAGTTGCAACGAATGGCGCCATATGTTTCTAATTTGTCAGGTGCATTATCAATTTTGTCAATGTGAGGATCATTGCTGTAACAATGACAGTGAAGAAAGCTATTTTAAGGCCAAAACTAGAGTGTTCAGGTGAACATGTGTCGCCTGCGAAGCTTATGTGAAAGTGTGACTACCAACTGAAAGTGTGACTACCGGACGGACAGACAGACGCCGGACAAAGTGATCCCTATGTGCCGCTATGCTTCGCAGGCGACACAAAAATTGAAAAAACCAGACACTGGTTAAATGCTGCAGTTAATTTACAAAATCTGCTTGGAATGTCATCATAAAAGTAAATCCACTCCTGTACTGACTGATCATTCCTCAGCATTTTGTCACCAGAAAACTCATAATTTATTTTCTGCTGCCGTTTCAGTGGGAAATGGGGGAAAAGGACTTGCAAGTATTGGCCACCATCCTTTCAGCGGGTCTTGTGGATGCGGACCCCACAACCCTGCAGCACCTAAAGGAGTACAGGGATCTCCGTGGGGGCTCAAACTGAGTGTTCACCAAAAACCTGAATAGGGTTCTTGCTTGAAATGCCACCACACCTGCTTCAAAAAGACTAAAACTTGCTGGCGCAAGACTGCTGTTGGATCACTCTTGTTCTAAGGGGCTGTACAATACATATATGAAAGAGAGAGAGAGAGAAAGAGAAAAAATAAAAAATACTGGCAATATTTTTAATTTATGTTCACATTTCAATACTATTACAAATGTACAACGCAATCGCAAAAAGAGAATGGGATTGGAAGTTTTTTCTTCTGCTTATGATTATTATTAGTTTTTTACAAAAGGCACTTGACTTTTTTTTTTAATTTTAATAAATAATAACTGAATAACAAAAAGGGAATTGACCTTTGGCCTTAAATAACACTTAGGCTTTGTAGAAGTTCATTTGAAAATAAAACTGCCCGATTGTATCTCAGGGCTCTGCTGTTCATGAGTTAACATTGTGGTTTTTTTCTCCCACTGCCAACTTGCAAGTATCCTCATTCCATCTCAAAATTGAAACTTATGCCTGTGAAAATGGTTGTGCCATTTTTTATGACAATCAGGGATAATGCTAAAGCATTAAATCTTCACCTTCTGTACAGAGAGGGTGAGATCTTTCACAAAGAAAATCACCAAGAATGTGGATGACATAAGGGCAGTCTGCCAAAGATTTCCAACTCATCCGTACACTCGCTCCTACAGGACCTTGCAAGATTCCATATGATAGGAAACTCTGACCAGCCTCAGGAATTTGTAGAAGCATGATTACAGGTATAACCATTATTTTACTAAATTCATTTTTTGACAAGGGCTGAAGGTGGCAGGAGCAGCACCAGGGATGGTGAAAACAAAAGCTTTATTAGAATAGTCAGTAGTTGAGGGTTGAGAAACAGCAGCCAGAGCAAGGCTGATGAAACTGTTTGTGGTCAAAGGACATGCAGCTTTTGAAAAGCGGTAGTCGGGATATTGGAGGACAAGCAAGGTGAAGTCATTGATTCATTCGAGGGTAGAGACCAACTGCTGCAGAGAAGGTTTGAGAAACACACATGGGTATAGGGGAGGTAACAAAAATAATTGAGTGATCGGAATCAATCCACAAATCAGAAGTGAAAATGACAGGATGGGGCAAAGACCGGAACGGTCTCACTCAGTATATCAAAGCAGAATACAGGGTCAGACAGTAAGAGTTGAGAAACAGAGGTAGGATTGTGATACAGAATCACTGGACAATAATCGTCGTATAACAGGGAAAAAGTCCAGACACCAGGTCAGCAGAATATGGTACAAGAACGGAGGCAGAATCGGAAATCAGTGACCCTAAAAATTGAGAATTTTTTTTTATGTGCTTTCCCATGTCTACCATTGCTGCCCTGATTTATTCCTATAAAAATTGTTGCCCTCGAGATTAAAATGCCTCTTTTCACTATTGTAGATTTTGCACAAAAATATTTAATTCATCCATTATTACTTTTTAAAAAAATATGTCTGACTTCGTTTATGGAGAATAAAATTGTTGAAATCAACGCAGTTTTAATGTGCAATAAAAACGTTGATGAGCTCTCGCCCCACGTTTTTATGATGCAAATCTGGGACGAATTTTAAAAATCTCAGCATGTTCCTGTTGTAATCGTGCAAGAACAATTTGCTGGAGGTTTTGCAGGATGTATAAGTAATTACAAGACAAATTGTGTTAGCTTTAATCAACAACAAAAATAATTGAAAAGTATTTAAAAACGCCATCCTCTGTCACTGACAATGAAAGACCAAAAGAATGACTTTATCCCAATACCCACACTTGCGGGCCTTGTTCTAAGTCACTTGGATGATGTTTTTGCCATCAACGTGGCAGCTTTGAACGGACGTTTTCTGGGGAATGGGAGCTTCCTTTTCCAGCTGGCCACAATCTCGTTCTGCTCCACAAGGAGCCACCAGCAAGAGCTCCCATTCATGCTCCCCATCATTCATCATGAGGTCATACTAGGATCACTACAGCTGAACAGGCACAATCCCACTATCTCCAGGCTTCACCATCATATCTCATTCTGGCCTCGTTATTGCTGGCAGCACTGTTGCGCCCTCTCCATTACCTCCACTACAGTAAATAGCCCTGACACCGCGACCGATGTCAAGATTCCCAGGGAGCACTGGTCCCTCCAGGAAGTCTTCAGCGAGACTAAGACAACCAAGCTCCCCCCTCCTCATTCGTGGGACTGTGCCATCAAGCTACTATCCAGTACCACCCCTCCACGAAGCCGCTTCTACCTCCTGTCGGTGGAAGAAACTGAAGTCATGGGACAGTACGTTCGGGAGGCACTCCAGCAAGGCTGCATTCCTCCACCTTGCCTACGTCTGACCGTTCTTTTTTTGTTCAGAAGAAAGAAGGAGGTCTACAACCCTGCATTAACTACTGAGGACTGAATTAAATAACAGAAACGTACCAATATCCACTCCCTCTGGTCCCCTGTGCTGTGGAGCAGTTCTGAGGTACCAAGTTATTCACAAAACTCGACCTCCGCAGCGCTTACAATCTGGTCCATATCCGGAAAGGAGACGAGTGGAAGACAGCCTTTAGCGCCACCTCTGACCATTATGACTCTTGCGTAATGACTTATGGGCTTGTAAACACCCCCTCTGTGTTTTAGTTCTTCATTAATGATGTGTTGAGGGACAAGTTTAGAAGACTCATCATTGAGTAATTTCATGCCAAATCACCAGAAGGCTCCTGACTGACCATCTCAGATTTGCTTCATAACTTTTTGCTTTGATGCCCTTGTTACAAATAATTATTTTGCAAAACTTAAGCCAATATCTCCGCTAGTTTTGGAGAAATTAAGCCAACAAAAAGGGGGCGCAGCCCCATATTTAGCATAAAAATGAGTACTACAATCAAACATCCATAGTATATAATAAGGCTCTGAACACAGAGAAAGAGCTTTGTTTGTGACATATTTTCAGGTTTATGGCATGCCAAACATGGCTTCCTGGAATGTGCGTTCATCCATGGTTGCACTTTTAGCTCTCTATGGGCCCTCTCTTACGTCAGAGTCCCTAGACCCGTTATTTGGGGATTTAGCATTGCATAAGAGGCGTTCCCCCACAAAAGTTGCTATTTTGCACACCTGCCTTTATCCCTAAAACACCTGCGCTACCTGTTTTATTATGCAAAGTTGTGGTTTGGCCATTACGTCAGTTAAAACAATCAGTGTGCCAGGTCCTATTGCCTTTAAGAGCAGGCTGTGCTATCCCAAATCCTCAAACCGCAACCCGTGATGGAAGGTCACCACGTTTCTCCGAAGACAAAGTTAAAATGCCCATCCAGGACAAATCCAGACTGGGGAGGATCTGTATTTGTTAAGTTAATCATGAATTGTATTATTATTGTTATTATTATTATTATTATTTGACATTGACATATTGTTTAATGTTTGGTATGTAATAAAAATAAAACATCAAGCCTACCCCTTTCATGATGGAAACTTCAAAAAAAAAGAAAAAAAAATGCAACCCCCTCTCCCGTCTGAAATGAAGTATAGAACAAAATCCCACTTTAGAAAATACCCACGGCCAAATAAATGGCGACATTGACTGCAACCATTTACACTTTTTCTTTATAAAGCAACTTTGAGTATTTAATAAAACACTGTATGAATTACATGTATTACTACATTATTAGTAGCCTACTGATTGCACAAATTACTTACCAGGCAGGCGCAGACGACATGACTAGCGGTGTCGCAGCTCTGCTGCCAGCAGGTCCCTCATCGCCCCTGCTACTGCTCGCACCATATCAGCATTTGGAGTCGGCACCTGCACTTCAGCTTGCCGCCTTCAATAGTCCGGAAATAATCTATCCTCAAACTCCAGCATCATTCCATGGCATAGAGCAATGTTGTGCAGCACACAACATGCCACAAAGAAAGAAGCTACTTTCTGAGGACCATAATGTAAGACCCCACCTAACCTGTCCAAGCAGCAGAACTGCATTTTGAGCACGCCAAATATTCGAACAATGACAACTCGTGCGCGTGAGTATTTTCTACTGAAAGCGAACTCACGCACACTTGGTGTAATGTATGGCACCATGCACCATGTCTTTAATGGATAGCCATTGTCATCCAACGGCTGCCCATCCAGAGGAGGGTCCCTCTGGAAGACTGCAGGAATGACCCACTGCTCCATTATAAGAAGCATTGTGGCTACCTCCAGAATGATTTGCATTTACATTCAAGATGTAACCTCAAGCATCGCAAATCACCTGGACGTTGATGGAATGGGTGCCCTTACAATTCACATAGCCGCCACTGTTCAGAGCTGGAGCCTGAATCAGAATGTGTGTGCAGTCGATGGCACCCAGAACCCTTGGGAACCTATATCTTGCCAAAAATCCCGATTTACCCTGCGTTGTCTCTTGGGTGTCACAGGGATGCCAGTGATGTACCTACTGGCATGTCGGACTATGCTGGCAGTGACTGCAGTTATAGCTGAGCTTACGGCAGTTTGGGTCATGCCTCCAATTGAGCTCAGTGGGTGTTGGAATGACCCACTAGCATAGAAAAATTGTTCCAAAGTAACCCTAACAGCAATGGGCAAGGTATACGGACAGCTGGCAGTGATGTCTACATCGTATGCAACCAGGTGACATAATTCCGTCAATGCCTGTGGTTTTGTGTCCGTTTTGAGGTAAAAAGTACTTGTATTATTATAATTTTAGAATATTATATATATAAAATATATAAGTAATATATATTACATATAATAATTATATAATATTATAAAAGCGGAAAAAGTGATTGATACAAAATACAAACAATATAGACTTACCTAAAAGTCCCTGGTAGCTGGTGCGCTCCAATACACGGGTTTTGGGCATCTTCTATTATTTAACTGACGATCAAGACGATTTAGTACTATCTCTGCCATTTTCTCAGGGGTTCAACTGAGGCTAAAGCAAGGTGGCTTTTTATAGGCGAGTTAATTCAGGAGGTGGAGCCCCATGTGCACGTCTACATGTGTCCAAGCGGACGCACATTGAAGCCGTCTGGGCGCACTCTTGTAAAAGCCCAAATGGGTAGCCGGTGGTTTGAGGACTCGCTATACGCTTTCCCTAACGTGAGTGGTCAAGATAGCAATTGTAGGGAAAGCACATAAACACACCCACAGGCACACCTCCAGGCGCAAATGAAGGAGTCGGGATAATGTATAGCAGGTAGTGTGGCCGCAAGATACCGTTTAGGGATAGTGGAAGCTGCTAACTGCGTAATTCACAGGGAGCGGGTAGTGGCAACGGGTAGGGCAGTGTGAAAGATAAACCCCTATATTTCCAGATTTAATGACACCAGATGTCTCATTCTTTTTCATATATGAGACATGTTATAGTACTATCAGGAAAATATGTTATATCTTTAACAAAAAACTTTTCTCATATATAGGCCCCTAAAAATGGAAAAAAGCTTGAAGCATCTGTATTTCGAATGCTTATAGCAAAAATCTGACAGGGCCTACAAATAAACAGATCAGTGAAAAGAGCAAGGTCTAATTGATATATGTACCAAATTTGAAGTTGGTGCTATGAACAAAACTATTTTATTCAAGCTGTTGAATATAAAAAGTTTTATGACATGCGAAAATGCCATTCACAAGGTTACATCACACATGCGACATCATTATCAATTCAATTCTCTTGCCTATACATATATTTAGTATATTTCTAAATATGTTATATGATTTACAACTCTCACAAAAGTCAATTACACAAATTTAATTCTATTTATGTAGACTTAGTATGTATATTTGAAGCGTTTGAGTAACTGGTCAATTTCTTTAGCCACACCAGACGGAACTACATATTGTCTACCAGTTGATGTGATTGGTGCATCTATGATCTTTTTTTAGTTTTATTCTTTCTCAAAATGAATATACACAACACAAACAATTAACAATATACATAGCACAATACAACGGACATAAAATAGACGCACACATACAGCCCAATATCATCTTACATAGTTCATCTGGCTTTACACAATCAAATTAACGATTCAAATAAGAATATAAAAATTATAATACTCTAACATTCTCCTTCTCTTTTTTTCCCTTCTACTAGAATGAGCATTCTATATCTCGCAATTTATCTACTATTTCATCAAAAAACAAGCTGGATCATCTGTATTTGGTCCATATAGATTTAAGACGCACAGTTTTTTTCCTTGAATTGTAATATTTAGCGTCAACCAGCTTCTTACTAAATCTGTGTATACAGAACTTAAGTGGAAATTAAATTGCTTTTTTAAAAGAATCATAACACTTTTTGAGTTTTCAGACCATGTGAAAAATAAATTGGCCCATCCCACTCTTTTTTCCAAATTAAGTCATCTTTCTCAGAGGAACAAGTTACCTGAAGGCAAAAAAATACTTTGCTTTTTCCCTTAAGCCATGAAATTTTTATTTTTTTTTTACGATCAGCTAGGCCATTGCAGTTATAGCCAACAATCATTTCTTCATTTACCATACAAATTCATTAGGTATAATTACTTTGAGATTTTATTAATCTACTCTCATCTTTATAAAGAAAAGGAAGTACAAAAAAATATACATTTTCAAATTCTTTCTTACATGTGGTTCTGCTTGTATGTTTTTTTTTTTCTACCCACACAGAGAGATCTCCTGGTGTTAGTATGTGTTGTGAAGTAACTGCCTGTAAGCTGGCTCTAGCTGCAGAATGTTTCACAGCGCCACCCATCCCATCACAAGGTGATTTTCCATGCCAAGGAGCAAAAAAGTGCCATTCAGCTGTCATACCAAAGTCTTTCTGGAGATGCAACAGATTTGTTAAGTTTTTGTGGTTTTTGTACTGGGCAGCTGATCTATCACTAAAGTATATAAGTTTTGAAATTTGGGGATTGACTTTTGAATGTATATATGAAATCATATATTGAAGCGTTTTCCAATTATCGTAATTGGCAACTGAAGACAGTTTCTCTCCATATGTGATCTAAAAACGATGAAATCATGGGCTAAATTCAGTGCAGCAAAATAATTTACTTATTAATAGGCCAATGCTTTAAATGATTGACTTTCACTCACAGTATTGTGTGGGTTGATTTAAAAAAAAAAAAAAAAGTGGTACTCGGCAGTTCAATATGCTATAAAAAGCATGCGGCTCCAGCTATTTGCCTGAGAGTCGACAGCTATGCAATTTTGAATAACGTTGATCTAAATACAGCAAATACGCATCCAGGTGAATGATTGTTGTCTTACC
This sequence comes from Gymnothorax reevesii, assembly GCA_029721435.1. Taxonomy (NCBI): domain Eukaryota; kingdom Metazoa; phylum Chordata; class Actinopteri; order Anguilliformes; family Muraenidae; genus Gymnothorax; species Gymnothorax reevesii. The sequence goes on from CM056573.1 coordinate 32,912,618, forward strand.
TAATCGGGGAGAACAAGCAGCACCTGTTCAGTGTGGAGTGCTCTCAGAGTGAATCTTCTGTTATTCAAATGACTGAGAACAGGTCAGGACTAAAAATAGTTTTAAACGAATGTTTTGTGCAACCCAATTCTCTGTTCTTGTTCCGCAACTGTACTGAATTTTGCCCCTGATTTAATCGCTGTTAATTCGCATATGGAGAGAAACCGTGTCTTCAGTTGCAATTACGATAATTGGAAAACGTGTCAATAAAGGAAAATGATTGAGAACTAGCCAGGACTAATTGTCATAAAGTGACGTGTCTTTGCCCATCCTCTGGCTATGCCACCGCCTGTCATTGTCACTGGAAATTTGAGAAGATCTTGGTGGCTTGAGGAATGTGCAATGTAAAACATTAATATAAAGGAGGATTGAAATATCTTTGTGGAGCAAATATGTATTTATTTTATTTTTGTTTTTCTAGAGACTCAAGCCAAGCCTCACTTGTTCCTCTGCAGTCACCAGATACACAACTAGCAGCTAATGTCAGCTATAAATTTAGGTTGTGAATTAGCACAATGCAAACATTAGCTGTGAAGCTAACGTGCAGAGTTTATCACTACAGCAGTGCATCCTGACAAACAACATGTTGGGGTCACACAGAGGAAAGCTTTCATATGTGTGGAAATTCAAAATGGAGCTCTGGATTTCCCATGACCACTTGCTGCCTCTAAGCCCCTCCCACCAGCAGGCCAGGCAGATGAAAGCAGTGGTTACCCATTTTATCTCTCTCTTCTCTTGGCTCTTGTCTCTTGGCTTTGGACTCTCTCTTTTGGCTCTGCTCTCCCCCGTTGGTGAGGCTCCTGGACGCCTAGGGACTGCTCAGGCTGGGGTACTCCTCCCCCACCTCTTAGCCTCCCTCTTCCATGGCCATGCTGAAGCATCTGCCAGGCTACCAGGAGTAGAGCAAGCCTTGGAAGCAACAGCTTACTTTTGAGGAGCGGCCAGCATCCCTCCTTTTCCACAACGAAGACACAGACCTTTTACAGCACCAGAACCACTCTTTCCAGCCGGATCAGCATCGTCCACAATCAGATCCTCTACCAAGCAGCAAATACCAAACCTCCTTCCTCAACTAAGGACTGGTAACAAATGGGCATTCAAAACTTCTCTAAGAAAGACCAAATATTTGTATGTGTAAAATGATAGCTGTTGTGATTGTTTTTAGGATTGTGTTAGTTGGTCAGGATGGTATTAATGTGTAGCAGACAGGGTCTCGCATGCTAATAACCTCCTGTAAACTAACACGGCACCATTCCTGTGCAAAACACACACATCTCTTCATTTTAACTTAAAACATACACAACACAACATTTAAAGTCATTTAAACGGACTTTAAACACTCTTTCCTGAACTTACATTGTTGCAATGACTTAGTCTTTGTTACAGTAGGGTTGCCTTCCCCCACTCCACATGGTCAGCAAGGCACCTCCACTCACACTAGATTATCCCTTTGTTCTCTCTCTCTCTCTCACACACACACACACACACACACACACCTCCTTCATTGTTTATAAAGTGTTTAGGGTAGTCTAGATTATGTGTTTTATTTGTTTCATTTATATAAATATTCTTTAAAGACAAATGTTGTGGTTATTAATGTTTTACAAGAGTGAATGAAACTGCCAACCTCTTCTATGTAGAACTCCAAATCCTTCAATCTAACAATTGATTGGGTATGTTGGTTACAATTATTAATTTAATTATTAATCAATTTCCAAATTAATAGCTTAGTGGATATTGAGACTGAGGTTTTATTAATTGGCTATCGTTTTCCCTTCACTAAGGATGGGTGGTGCCCCGAGGTATTCAAATTAATATTTAATATTAATATTATAATATCATATTTTTTTGATATTCAAATTAATAATATTAATATAATTAGGCAAATTGCCTCAACACATGGTGTCCACTTGTGAGGTGTAACCCCAACAGCCGGCGCCCTTGTGTGACATGCCATTATACTTACAACAACGTCGCCACTGCTTGGGTGTTATCACCACAAAGATGCCACCATTCGTGGTATTTCCCCAACACTGGTGTTCTGTGCGAGGCATTACCCCAACAAACACAATAAGCTGAATGTTCCGGGCAGGTGAACTTATCGTTTACAAGGCGCATTCACTGTTTCTAGCTCTAACCATCAGCAACAACAGCTCTGCGCAGGGCTGTCCTCTCCGCCTCACCTGTCCCTCTGCAGTCACCAGATACACAACAAGAAACTACACTCTGTAAGCAGCTAACGTCAGCGATAACTTTAGATTGTGGATTAGCGCACTGCTAACGTGTTGAGCTTCAGCATCTCTCCTACTGTACACATCACTACAACAGGACATCCTGACAAACTACACAGTGAGCTGAATGCTCCGGGCTGTTAAAATTATAGCCTAGTTTATGTGAAGCACAGCTGCGCTGATGATACTCACCTGTCCAGCAGAAGCACATCAGCACCCGCTGTCACTCCCCTACCCTCCGCAGTTAGAAAAACCACACGGATGTGTAGCCTTCGGGGGTCGATGTCTGTTCGAAGTCCTTCTACTTTATATCTCAGCCAGCTCTCCTTCTTATTCTTTTGGTTTAACCCTCTATTAACCAAACCCATTTCCAATTGTGTTAAAATTATTTCCCGATGCAAAAATGTTTATTTTGGGGCATTATTTGAAAAACAGTCGACAAAAAAAATTTGACACATTTGGCTCACTTTTCCAAATTGTAGCAAATCAGCTACATTGGGTAATAATGCTAATGAAAAAATGAAAGTGACATTCCATTCAAGTTATTCTCAAACGTTTATTTGGCAAGAAGAGGCAAAACCAGCAGGGCGTCCAGGCTGTTAACCCTTTTACTTCATGTAGCAGATATGCTACGCTGGTTAATAGAGGGTTAACGTCAGATGGCACTTATGTCCTTCATTGATGCATGCCACCACCAACTGTACTGAATTGCATACTGTAATTTAATAGTGCGCTTTACTTAATAATAAAAAAAAAAACCTCACTTAATCCAATTGCTTCTTATCCACTGGCTGCACTCTGGCCTGCTCTTTCCCCACCGTTTCTTTTTTACTTGTGACTCTATTTGTTGCGTCTGCATATGATATTTTCCCCATGCGCTCTTGTCCTTTCTACCTCTCTTTCCATTTTCCTTCTTTCACACTGCACTGACCCCATTTCGTGGTTTCCCCCACAGTCAACACATGGTTTTGCAAATATACATTCATCCTCAATACTTCCCTCCTGTCCACAGTGTCTACACCTGTGCATTTCTTTTTCACAGACAGCCGCCATATGCTTGTACTCCTGACACCAGAAACAGCGCAACAGAGCCCTTTCATACAGTGTCACCCAATAACTCACATTATCTGCAAATATTCTCACCAGTACTTCACTGATGAACTCCAATAGCACTGACAAACTTTCTTGTACCTTTCCCTCCCGGTAACTTTTCAGCCGCTTTGCTCCACGTATCCCCTCCACCTTCAAAAAATCATCTAAATCAATGTCCAAAGGGACACCACTGACACCCTTAAAGCATGCATTTTTTCTTAAACCCCTTTGCGCAGCTCTAAGCCAAATTTGGCTATTTATGGGTCACCCAATTTAATGCTGTATAATTCAAGATTTTAGCTTCATAAAGAGGAAAAATGTGGCTCAGCTGAGGAAAGCCTATGGCTGAAACGCGTCTTTTCTACCGACATGCAGTAATAAATATTTTTGTTTTGCAATGTGAGTGCTGGCACATTATTTCATTTGAAATAATTCCCATTGACCATGTCCTTATCTTTTTTTTTCTATAAATCAAATCTATTTCAGCCGCGCAATGTGGGCAACGTAGACAGGTCACAACCGAGCTTGCTGATATGGATAGGCTTGTATGCTCTTATGTTTGTCCAATCAAAGCGTTTCACTTCCTGTGGAATGTTTTAACACTCGGGACTTGGATAAGAAATGAGCCAATCAATACATTGCTACCGGGTAAGTTTCACAAGGGCGTGAACTATAACTATGCAGTTACGCAGAAGAGCCTGAGTGTATAATTGAGTGATTGGCTAACAACACCAGTACTTGGGTGGATATAAGGAAGCGCTGAATTTGTCAATGAAGGAATCTACATGTAAATCCACGGTAGGGAACCAAGCATTTTTTGTATGTGATGACTGTAATTGACAGTAGAATATGAGCGAATCAATACCATGTCAAATTTTTTGCTTTTTTTTCTGAACCACTAATTGGAATACCGTTGGCTCACTGTCACTAAAGTGGTTGCTACAGAGGACAATGATTTTTTCTGTCACAAGAGATCTTTTTTTTTTTTACTGCTGGATCAATACTATGGGCAAGGATATTGACCCGTTTGCATATCAGGCTTAGCCGAGGAGTTTAATTCATGCAACTGTTGAAAAACAGGGAGTGGAGTGAACTTCCCCATATTCAAAACTGCGTTCGGACTCTGCTTACTTGTGAATATTCAATAACTGATCCGGGGGTCCTATCTAATGATCGAGTACGGTAACTGCATTCTTAAATTTGCAGTTCCATAGACGCTCGCGTCTACGTCTGCAGAAAGGGGTGAAAGGAAAACCAGTTGAAACCCCGGTAAGGTCATATTCTTTTATTTTTACCGCTTTATCTCGCTGTTTGACAGTGCAAGGTTCCACAATCACTAATCCTCAACATGTTATCCTTACAGCATTCACATCTCCAATTTCTTTTCTCACAAATTTCCCAATGTCATGAGCACTACTAAATATGCAATTTGCTTCAATACCCTTTATATCTGGCTTAATTCCTACAACAAATGTTTCTTCTTCATTTTCATTATCACTTTTTTCCTTTACTTTTTCCTTCCCTCCACTACCTCACAATCCATTTTTCCAAAACCATTCATCCATAATCCAAAATCTAAACCAAAAGCCATGCAAAATATTCAAAAACCAAACAATCCAAAAATCTATTTTAAATCTTGCGCCAAAACCTAACTCCGCCACTCCTTGAACCGAGGTCCCATTCCTTCCCAGTGCCGAAGAACACGCTACCCAGAATTCTGCCTTCCCACCTCTCCTTCTTCACAATAGGGACTTTAGGCAACAGCGAATTTTGCAACGGCTACGGCACCCGGAAATAGATCTGCTCTCCGCTGATCAAGACTTATGCCGGTGTGCTGGCGTTGCTTGCTGAAGCAGGCTGATTTACTATGGGGAAAGAACCAATCTCATGTAGTAAGTACAACGTGTGGTTCAGGTGATTGGATTGAATTAAATGGTTTTCACTGTATTTCTGAAATGAAATGTGTCCTTCAATTGATAGTGACACACCATACATTACGTGTTTCAGCAAACCTTTCCCACAGATACAGGATACTATGTATATTCACTGTATAAAACCACAGTGAACTATTTTCTGCTGTAGGCTATATTCTCCCCTCATCCTTGCATTGCATATGGTACGCAATTTCTCTATAAATCCTATAAATATCAATATTTACTCCCCTGTGAATTAGTCTTTATTCTACTGCAGTGCAGATATAGCACACATATTCTGTTTTAATGCGCACTTCCATGCACTTTACCATTCACTCACACTCTGATTAGATGTGTGCTTAAATTGTGAAATTTTGGTCTTTTAAAATTGAATTGTTCGAAATAAAGTTTATAAAAAAGATCCAAATTTCTTTTCACTATGTTCTGTGCCTGTACTTGGCAGAATGACTTTAAATTTGAATAATCTAATATTAACGGTTTCCAATTTCCCCTGAAGCCATGTCATCTGCCCCTTTTGCCAGTGAGAGTGGGACAAATAAGCGCTCATAGTATAGGTTACAGTTACAATGACAGTTCACACTGAATTAACTACTTTGCTAACAAAGTTTGATCAGAATCCGCTGTTGCTTAAAGTCCCAACTGGATTTGATGGCTACGGCGCCAGTGTCAGGAGAGATTTATTTCTGGGTGCCGTGGCTGTCGCAAAATCGACCATTGCATAAAGTCCCCAGTGTTGTTGCAATGGCAGCTGGATTGTCGTCTCCACCCAGCTAGCCTCTCCGCTGGGCTAGCTCCTCCGCTTGTACCTGGTACCGTCGGTCAGCGATGGTGAAACTCCCGTTGGTGACGGCTCGGTATGGGACCGACGTTCCATGGCTTCAATCGGACTACAGTAGATCATTTTCTTTGCTGGTAATGATGTAATGATGTATTTTTATCCCCGGTTTTGCTGCGTCTGGCACTACACCCTGCCATGTTGAAGGAGGTTGTGGTTTTGCCAGGTCAGTCAGTCCTCTTAAGAGGGGCATATCCAGCCAATACCAGAAAGTCACAGAAGTGACGTTGTTAAAGGAGACCCGCCTTGATGAGAGAATTGACAGTTTGCATGCTCAATTGAATTTTGGTGCAGCTGAAGCGTGTTGCAAAATTCCATGCAATACACGGGGGCGCTGTTGTACTTTAAAATCTTTAACACATAAAGGGATGTGAGGATTTCATTGTCACTTTGCAAATTAAATTGTCAATTGCCAAATGCATTTTCAAATTGCATGCTGAAATTAAAAATTCAATTGGCATTTTGCCAATTGAATTACCATTTGAATAAAGGTGCAAGAATGCCATGGCAATTTGCCAATTTGATTCATTCAATTTTAATTCCTGATGGTCATTTAGATTATCAAAACTATATTGAAGATTGCATTGCCACATTGTACATTAAATTGTCAATTGCTAAATACATGTTCAAATTACATGACAAAATTAAACATTAAATTGCCATTTTGCCACTTGAATTGCCAATTGACTATAAAAGTGCACATATTCTTCCATAAATAAGTGCCTGGATCATCATCAAAAGTGCAAGGTCGAGCATGTGTCTTGGTTTTTCATTAGATTCTGACGGAGTTCGCCATTTCAATGCAATAATTTGACGGACATGTACGTGCACATTTGTGGGTTGTCATCCATTTTGAGGGCTTAATGAAAAGGCAGTTGCTTTGGGTATGGCAGTTTTCCAATGCATTTCAATGTAGAGATGTACGGCAGTCCCAGTTTCAAACCCTGCCTTAACCTAACCCTGACCCTAACCTTAACCCTGACGCCGAACCTAACCCTTCCCTTAACCAGAATCCCTAATTCTTATCCTAATCCCTTCAAAGTGACTGCCGTACCCATAAAACTGCCGTATCTGTAGATACTTCATAATGAAATAGCGAGTGTACTCAAAAAGTGGGTCCATAACTATAATTTTAAGTGTTGATTTTCTCAATCAAGTTGATAAACATTCTTAAAACACTGATTACATGAATTAAGGAAGAGTTTTCCCATTTTCACCATTGTGTTATTATATCCACCATATAATAATTTAGAAAATAGGTTCTAAACTACTTCAGACCCTTTAAAATAAATAAATAAATAATCATATGGTGAATTCGCCCCTTTGGATAGCAAATTGCCGGCCACAGTCAATCAGTGGAATAATACATATTTTCCTAAGATGCATTTTGGTGCATTTTCAATGTATTGTTGTACAGACCTTTCCTGTTGTACAGAAAAGCATTGTGAATGAATAAATAAAAATCTGTTGCTATTGGTAGCTGGCCTGAGTTTACACTGGACTAGCTTCGGAGTCTCGGAATCAGAATGAACGTCACTAAGTTAATTCATCTCTAGACCTACTGGTAGTTCTGACGTCATTGTTCATAAAGATGGAGATAAATAATTAAAAGCCTAATTTTAAAACAAGCAGGTAAGTTGTTCGACAACAAAGACGAAAAAGGACTCAATGAATTGAAGAGATTCAGCTGAGTTTCGTTTGTGCACGATTTCAGTTCTTCTGTCATTCATCTACATGGTCAAAATAAAATCATATCGACTTGCCAGTTTGGTTTTGCTTTGGGATCAGACCTCGGCCATGGTTCGCCTACTTCCTGAAATCTGTCACAAGCGCGACCAGCCCATAACATTAGCAAGACGTAGGTAAATTAGCTAGCTAGCTAGCCAGTTTATAGACAACTCCAGATGAATTAAACTGACTGATTGTTTGATTGGTTAACTCTTCTGCAATAGCATAACACAAACTTGCGATATCGGGATGAGTGGACGAAGTCATGAGCCATAAATTGAGACAAACATAGCCCTCGCCGAAATGCTGGAACTATCCATCGTAGCCTCCAAACTGAGGTGACGCTAATCCTGAATTTACTTTCACTTCCTAAAGCAACGTTTGCAGCAGTTTAAGGAATGTAATGCGTGGTTTGAGTGGCTGGTTGTTTCAGGCGAATAACTGTGAAATAACTAAGGTGATTTTGTGAACCTGTTGCTTTTGATGTGACGTGAAATTGGATAATTGACTGTCAATAGGTTGCGGATAAGTTCGTTTTAAGTCGGGTTATTCGGATTCAGACGTCAATACCTTTGAAACGAAAAGTCAAAAATAAATAATTGGAGCAATCGTAATAATTGTAATATATTCCGCATGCGCCCATGTTCACCGAAGATAATCCGGAATTCGTGTGTTTTACCGAACTTCCCATAAAGAGCGAATACTCTGCTTCTCGTGCTTTCGAGAATTTAGGAACCGTCCATAAAGATCACCACTAGAACTGCATTCCTTTTAAAAACAGTCATAGCTTTACACATATGAGGTGTATGGAAGTAAAGTAAACTCATCAAGACAACCAGCAGCCCCAAACCACAGCGGCTACGAGTTAAAAACTGATCCATTTGTACACGGAAAATGACCTACCTATCAGTTGTATTAACTCGAAGGAAACTAACCAGTCATAATTAGCAGTTCACTCGCTGAGAACAATACATTTGTTAGATGTGTATATTTATGTTCGATCTGCATTTTCTTTTTTTTTTCAGTTGAACAACCAGTTGGCAGTATTTTTGGAGAGAACTAATATTTGAACTTTCAGTAACGTACGCCATCACACCCATTATCATGCAACATTCAAGCTGAATACAGAAGTCCCCTGCCCAGGACCATACGACTGGTTGGAGACAACTCTGTTAACTGCACCACAAGTTTTGGTATGGTATTTTGTTTTGGTGGCAAGGCAAGAATTACTTTTTGTAACCTAGATGACTCGTTGCCATCTGTGAAATCCGTGAAATCTCACCCCTGTCTCACTTCAAAATCCCTGAAAATGATTTGGCAGCGATCATCATTGAAGAGAGATATGGTGACTGGGTTATATATGGAACCCTCAGGAGGCTACTGACTCATATACCTTTGTTATTTTAGTTAAAAAATGATTCTCCAGTTTCTAAAATGACTTCATAGTCACCGTGTTTCCTAGTGGCACAGACTCAAGTGATGTTGGAATGAGGCTGCAGGGTCATTGGTTCAAATTCTGGTTGATACTACACATATTCACCCAGGTTAAACAGAATTGTAAATTGCTCTCATGTTATTTGTTTTAGGACCTTCAACAAACTGAACGCTAATGGGAATATTTCTCTGTCATTTGCTTACGTGCAGTTTAGAGTTTAAAATGAATTAAATCTCCGTTGTTCTGAACAAGTCACATAATCTCTTTAGCCTCATTGCTGTGTCCTCAGAACCTACAGTTCAATACTCACCTTCAGACTATTCTAAACCAGTGGTTCCTACCTTGGTCCTGGAGACCCACTATGTATGCTGGTTTTTGTTCCAACCACAGTAACAATTCCAGAATTTTAACAACCAATTTTATAAATTATTTGCTTTTTCAATTAGAGGGATGATTCACCCTGTTGAAACACTAAATGACAGAAATGGCTTTCCATTTCATGATTTTTAAAAGGCCAGCTTTCATACCATTTTTATTTTGCTATATTCAAAAAAAGCAAGTCAAGCCAAAGTGGCAAAACTGATCAAATTAAAGACTTTTGCAAATCAATAAGCTGCTAATTGGGTTTCTGAACTGAGGTGTTTTCTTTCCAAATGTTTATCTTAAAAAGAAAATACAAAAATTAAGCCAGTTGACTCACTGTAAATTGCTTTGTCTTTGAATTTTCAATCACCTAACTAATAGTCAGTCTTAATGACAACATTTCATCAGTTTCACCAGTTCAAAGCTAATTGATTTTTATTTTATTATTTGCAAAATTTGATGCAACAATAGTTATTTCAAATGGAGCACACAATGAATACTGAACGTCTGTTTGAGGCTTAGAATGGTAAATAATCTCTCATAAATCTCATGATTTCATGGCATTAAAGTTCAATGATCCCAAATGTGGTTGGAATCAAAAAGGCAGTTCTGAAGTATTGTCAACCAAGATACTGAATTCTGAAAATTGTGGCAGGGTTGAAATTTTTGCACCGAACATTAGTGAAAATATATACAGTATATTTTGAGGATCAGAAGTGATTTAATGAAAGAATTTTTTTTTTCACATGAGAAATCACGTATATTCAGTGAAACTTACCGTTTTGCTGTCACGGATGGGACATAATTTCGGGAGTGCCCCCTGCCACCAGGAAAAACAGTATAACTTTTAAGGGAATGCTTGTTGGGGAGCCAAATTCCCATGTTTATGGAAGTTTTGATGTTGCATGCGAGAAGGAAAAATGTCCCCTCCGCGAGGCTTCATTGAAGAATTTTCCCGATGCATTTTTTTTATTAATGAATGGATCTTCATGTGTTTTTGTATTTTATCATAGGTCATCACTGGTATGATGAAGTTGTCACAACATCCTGACCAAAATTCGTCATTGCTTTCTAAATAGGGGCCAACTTATGTTACCCTCCGTGACAAGTGTCACAGAGGGGACAGCCACGCTTTTAAATGACATTAGAAATCGCCTAACCCCTTGTCTAGACTGCAAGCATTTTAGACTCGTTTTTTACTCGCGCGTCTGGTGCACTTAAAATTACATTTTTTCAGCTCTCACATCATGTTTTCAAATTTTAATTGGGTCAATCAAATGAACTTTCACCAAATTAGCGTTGTGTACCGGACAATTGTATATCATTTTCTTTGTTGTACAACCCCAATTCTGAAATAGTTGGGACAAAGTGTAAATTGTGAATAAAATCAAAATGCAATGACTGCCAAATCACATCAGCCAGTGTTTTATTCACAGTAGAACAGAGATAACATTGTAAATGTAGAAACAGAGAAATTTTACAATTTCATCCACAGAATGAGTTCATTTAAATTTGATGGCTGCTACAGGTCTCAAAAAAGTTGGGACAGGGGCCTGTTTACCATTGTGTAGCATCCCCTCTTCTTTTTAAGACAGAGTGGAGGCATCTGGGCATTGAGGAGACAAGTTTCTTGAGTTTTGCCTTTGGAATTTGATCCCACTCTTGTTTAATACAGGCTCCCAGTTGCTGGAGAGTTTTGGGTCTCCTTTGACAGACTTTTCATTTAATTATGCGCCAAATGTTCTCAATCGATGAAAGATCAGGACTGCAGGCAGGCCAGTTCAGCACACGGACTCTTCTACTACAAAGCCATGCTGTTGTCATAGCTGCAGTATGTGGTTTTGCATTGTCCTGCTGATATACACAAGGCCTTCCCTGGAATTGATTTCATCTGGAGGGGAGCTTATGTTGCTCGAAAAACCTTTATATACCTTTTAGCATTCATGGTGCTTTTTAAAATATGCAAGTGTCCCACACCATATGCACTAATGCATCCCCATACCATCAGAGATGCTGGCTTTTGAACTGAACGCTGATAACAAGAGGGGTGGTCTGTCTCCTCTTTAGCCCGGAGGACACGACACCCATGATTTCCTTCAAGAATGTCAAATTTGGACTCGACTGACCACACGACACTTTGCTACTTTTCTACAGTCCATTTTAAATGAGCCTTGGCTCACAGAACACGACGGCGCCACTGGATCATCCTCAACAAAGGCTGTTTTTTGCATGATGGAGTTTTAGATGGCATCTGTGGATGGCATGATGGACTTTGTTTACTGACAGTGGTTTTTTTGAAGTATTCCTGGGCCCGTTTAGTAATGTCAATGACAGAATCATGCCGTTGAGTGATGCAGTGGTGTCTGAGGGCCCGAAGATCACGGACATCCACTAAAGGTCTTTGGCCTTGTCCCTTATGAACAGAGATTTTTTCAGTTTCTCTGAATCTTTTGATGATGTTATGCACTGTCGATGACGAGTCCTTCAAAGCCTTTGCAATTTGACGTTGAGGAATATTGTTTTTAAAGTATTCCTCATTTTTTTTATGCAAGCCTTCACTCTAGTTTAAACAGAACTACAAATTCAATTCTCAAAGTTATGGTATGTGCTGTAAAAGCCCTTCTAATCAGTTTCATTTAATTCAACCTCTGACCGCATGACGCCTTATGCTATTGAAATTTTTGCTATTAATATCCACCAAAATGTAATTAAACACTACAATTCAGTTATTAAAGTGCTTCTATGAGCAGTATGCAGCCCAATAACCAGTAAAGTTTGTTTTTGGGCTGTCATTATAACAGATTCATGGCCATTGAATTTTGTTGAAATTGAATATTCTTCAAAATGAAACTAAATGAATTCCAGTTCTGAAATTGCTTCTAGGGGCAGTAAATAGCCCTCTAATTGGTGGTATTTGTTTTAAGGTTGTTAACACTGGTCACACAAAGCTGTTGATTTTTTTGCAAATAAATATTTGCCAAAATTAGACAGAATGGTACATTTGAGTTTTGAAAGTTGTAGCATGAGTATTTGGGCAACTTGTCATGAGTGGAATTTGTTTTTGGGCTGTGCTGTCCTGTAATAGGAGCAAAGATAAGGAAATATTTTAATTAAAAGCATTTTTTAAAAGTGGTAAAGTTTAAAATTATAATGAACATGCATTCGGTGCAACAAAAGCAAATCAACCCCAAGATGTAGTTTTTAGTAAATTGTGGCATTACCAAGTGTGCCACTGGAATATCCTCGGAGTGACTGTAGCATTTTAAAAATGAATTATTTGCAAAATAAGAAAAAAGTGTGATCAGAACTGTTCATGAGTGAAATTTTGAAGCATGTTATGAGTAATCCTAAGTTTTGAAAGCTGTAGGAGAGACAGTTGCAGGCCTTGTGTTAAATACTGTCCATTTTTATACCCCAGTCAAAATATTTGCGGAACTATTGAATGCTGCTGTTGACCTAAATTAAAAAGAACAGCTAATTTTAGTTCTGAAAGTGCAGTATGAGCAGTAGGTGGACTTCTCAGTGGTCGAATTTATTACCTTGCCCCACCCAAAGGGCGATGGCAAGGGGTATTGTTTTTGGTTCAGTTTGTTTCTGTGTTTGTTTGTTAACACTTTAGCAGCAAAACTAATGGCCAGATTCACCCCAAATTCGGTTTAGGGATTGCCACTTACCCAGAATAGATGCCTATTGAATTTCGGAAAATTAGGTTAAAGTATGTGCGAGGGGCGGGGTTTTTGTGCCTAGCACCACCTGTTTTTGTGCTGTGAGTGAATTTTTTTCTCAAATGAATACTCGCCAACAACGAAGCAGAGCAAAACTTTTGATAGCTGTAGCATCAGCAGTATTAATTATCCATTGTCTGACCGTCTGGATAAGTGGGGACAAGTTTTTTCAGGAAAACTTTACCTTGCAGAATGAAATTGTGTGTGTGTATGTTGCTTGTCATGATCTTGATTAGGTTTGTAAAAGGGATTCCATGGTGGGAGGGGATATTAAGGACGAAGTCTTCTCGATGGCAACTGAGCTGTCACTACTACAGATCCCAAGCCATAAAATATCTTTTTACATATTCACAAGAAGTAAACAAAACCAAAAAATTGAGTTCTAAATACTGTAGTGTGACTAGTATGGGGGATGAGTAATGGCTGTTATTCACCAAAATGATACAAAACAGTGAATTTGGAACTGAAAGCCAGGAGCTGGCCTTCTATTAAGTGGTATTAATTGTTATACGATGATCAGAAAGTTGTGAATTGTTTTGCAAATTAAAATTTATTCAAATTAATCAGAGGTCTCTGGATTTTGAAAGATGTTTTCAGGGCAGAACTCAAATACAGTGCAGTATTTTTTAACAAAACTTGCTGCGCATATTAATCACCTCTGGTGCCTTCTGATATTTTGGAATTTCTGGGATTAGATTGCGGGGGCCGGGGGATATGTCATCTTTTGATGACTCTTGTTCTGTTCTACCATGCAGTGTGATTTGAAAATATACCCTGCCTATTTTGTGATTCACTTATGACGCTTTGACTAGATCTGAGGGCTCTCTCTCACTGTCCAGTTGGCGAATTGAAGAAAATGACAAAGGACAGCGTTGCTGGAGGCCATGCTGGGCCTCCCCTGCCAACCAACAGGCTGCTGACAGTGCACAGAGAGCTACTGGTAGCAAAGGTGAAAAACACGCAGTGCCTGCTGGATAACTTGCAGCTTAGTGGCTATTTCTGTGCTGAGGACACTGAAATTGTTCAACGTTCAACGACCAAGACTGAGCAGGTATCTGATGGCCGCCATATGCCATTTGCATTTACACCAAAAAAGATTGTAATAACTGAGGAATAAACAGTCTCTGAAATTGTGGGCCCCTGTTGAAATCTCTTATCCCTTTACCTCAATACTCTCATATTTCTAAGAGTGCTATATGGCACTGTCTTGTGTGCTTCGTTTAGACCAATCAAAACATTTGCCTTATGTTTAAATTGGTTGCTATTGTCACAACCAATCACATCAAGCCTTTTAGCATGACATTTGCATAATCACATGGCGTAATTTTGAGATTTTTTTCCCACTATTTTTAGTTATCAAAATGGCAGAAAATATATTTGACTGTGATACAGACACATCAGACTTCAAAAGATTCTTGTCAGAGCATGTAAACATAAAGTCCTTTTAGAGCACGGTTGTTAAGCAGAAGACTTCTTGTAAATATATATTACTTTGGAGTCACATAAAATTTTTTAATGATCCTTTTATAATTTTAACAATTAAGACTAGGATTAGATGCAAGTCTAATATACAGCCCCTTTCATAATCATTGGCACCTCCGGTTCAGATGTGTTAAAAGCCTTAAAATAAATTCAATTTACATTGTAGCGGCATACTCTCACACTGAAAATTGTAGAAAAATTTTACCTTCAACTCAAGTAAATTTTAAGGGTAAAAAAATCCCTGACTAAGAAATAATTATTTTTCATAAAATCACCTGTTCAACAATTATTGGTACCCCTAACAATTCCTAGGAATTAAATTCAATTGAAGTATTTCTGTCATTTTTACAGTAGTTTACAAAGTTGATCAGAGTATCTAGGAACATTTAATTAGTAATTCATCACTTCCTGTTTTCCGAGGGTATAAATATAATGTGACACAGAGGTTATTTCTCTTATCCACTCTTCAACATGGGAAAGACAAAGGAACACACCATTCAAGTAAGGCAGATGTGTGTTGACCTTTACAAGTCAGGCAATAGCTACAAGAAAATAGCCACTCGCCTGCACCTGCCCATATTCACTGTCAGAGGAATCTGTAAGAAGTTTAAAACAACTGGAACAGTGGTGAACAAGCCTGGACGAGGACGCAAGGTTATTTTGCCACCACGCACATTGAGGAGGATGGTAATAGAAATAAAAAGTTCTCCAAAGCTCACTGTTAAAAAATTGCAAGAAATGGTAGCATTTTGGGGTCACAAAGTCTCCAAAACAACCATCAGGCGCTATCTACATGCCAACAAGCTGTTTGGGGGGCATGCATGGAAAAAAACTTTTCTCACTCAGAATCATAAACGCAAACGTCTTGAGTTCGCTAAGTGGTACTGGGACTTCATTTGGGACCATGTGCTTTGGTCAGATGAGACCAAGATAGAGATTTTTGGCAACAAACACTCTAAGTAGGTCTGGCGGAACACAAAATATGAGTATGCAGAAAAGCACCTCATGCCCGATGTGAAGTATGGGGGAGGATTGGTGATGCTGTGGGCCTGTTTCTCTTCCAGAGGCACTGGGAACCTTGTTAGGGTGCATGGCATCATGAACGCTTTAAATACTAGGGCATTTTAAATCAAAATCTGGTGGCCTCTGCCCCAAAGCTGAAGATGGGTTGTCACTGGGTCTTTCAGCAAGATAATGACTGTAAACATGTGGACAAATTTACACAGAAATGGTTCACCAGACACAGAATCAAGCTCCTCCCATGGCCATCTCAGTCCCCAGACCTCAACCCCATTGAAAACCTGTGGAGTGAGCTGAAGAGGAGAGTGCAGAGGAGAGGACCCAGGTCGCAGGATGATTTAGAGAGATTGTGCAAAGAGGAATGGTCGAAGATCCCTCTTTCTGTATTCTCCCATCTTGTGAAATATTATAGGAGAAGATTAGGTGCTGTTTTGTTGGCATAAGGGTGTTGTACAAAGTATTATCATCAGGGGTGCTAATAATTGTGGCACTCATGATTTGATGTAAAATAATAATAATTTAATGTGGGATTTTTTCCCACTGAATAAATGCACTTGAATTAAAGGTTGGATTTTCCTCTTTTTTTTTCATTGTGGTCCTTTATTATTTAAAAAAAAAAACAATTTCTTAGAAGCTAAACACATCTTAACAAGGGATGCCAATAATTATGGAGGGAGCTGTAAGTCTAATATTTTGTGTAACATAATGTTGTTTAGTTTAGTTTTTGCCATACACAGCTTTTTTTAGGGTCCCATAAAAAGTAGCTAACTGGCTGAAACTGCCTCAGGAAGGAGGGGCGTGGTGCGTATTTCACTCCCAGGTGATGAAAGTTTAATTGGCTGTTTAATTGATGTTCTTCTGTTTTCATGTCATTGCTAAACACTGCTACATCAGTATTTTAAGGTTTATAGAAGCTTCCAGAATGGAAACTAGTTTGACTGAAGGATTGTTATTTGGTGTATTAAAAGATAATGCTAACACTACTGATGGTCAGATGGGTCAGCTCTCTGAAGGCTTTTTGAAGTGATTGTACCTCTGAATTTATCCCCTGACAAGAACAGAAAAAAGAAATCCCCTTTAATTTCTAGCCTATTTGACGATCTTGCCGATCTAAAAAAAAAAAGCAGTTTTGCATATAATTTTTGATTGCTGTCCAACAGGTTCGTAAGATCCTGGAGCTGGTCCAGAGTAAAGGAGAAGAAGCTTCAGAATATTTTGTTTACGTTCTTCATGAGGCATATGATGCATACATTGACCTTCGTCCCTGGTTTACAGAGATCCAGTATAAGCCCTCTAATTCTGTCAGGGAAATGGCAGTGATTAATACTGACCCAAGTAAGTGTGAAGGAAGCATCTTCGTTTCTTTTAGTAAAAGCTTAATTGTGCCTCATTTAAACTTATAACAATGAATTCCTCCTGATGTTTTCATAGTTTATTTCAATAAGATTATAATTATCTGTGGGTTAAACATCCTCAATTTGATTACAAATTGAAGTTTTAATCAGAACTTTCCTTCTATTTTCAACGGCAGTTGTATTTTCAAATGCATGATGTGAATATATTTCATCATTTGAATTTGACGATAGAATTGATCATCATAAAAGTGAACTTATGTCACGTTTAGAATTTAAGTTTTAGAATTAAAGAATTATTGTTCAAGTTATGCAATGGTTAGCACTGCTCCCTCATGGCGAAAAGGTTGTGGGATCGAATTCGACCTAGCGCTGCTCTGTGCAGAGTTTGCATGTGCTCCATGCACATCAGGGTCATTGGAGACATTAAATTGCCCATAGTTGCTATGAATGTGTGAGTGAATGGTATGTGCACCCTGCATTGGGGAGCTGTCCAGGTTGGGTCCCTGCCTTTCACCCGTATTCAGCTGGGATAGGCTCCAGCTCCCCGCGACCCTTGAGAGGTAGACGTGGTATAGAGAATGGATGAATGGAAGTTGCAAATGAAAGCAGCGAAAACTGGAATTTATAGTCAGTAATGTCTCAAACGGTCATTCAAAAATAACATTTCAAATTTGGAAATCTATTGAAAATGTAAGTATCAATGTGAGGGAGCATGCTTCTTATTGCACTTTTGGGTTTGATTAGGTTACGTTGCCTGCTTTGATAAGTTATGTGTTGTATATGAAATGTACAAAACTTTAAATTTTATGAAACGTTTGTATTGACTGAATACAATACATAAATGAACTGAATTTTATTTCCTTGGCAGTCAGTAAATATTGCAGCAAATTACGACATGAACTGGCTCAAGACACTCGTTTCATCACCTCATATGCCCAGAAAGAGGAGACTCTATTAGAGGATCTTTACATTGACACTCTAATGGAGCTGCTTAGTGAGAAGAATGAGAGTTTGGGCTACCTTGACAGCTTGGATGAGCTCCTGGGCCAGAAAGGGATGTTCAATGAGCATGCTGAGACCATCTTTATCATTGGTGATGCTGGTGTGGGCAAGTCAATTCTACTGCAGAAGCTCCAAAACCTGTGGTCAAAGAGGGAGCTTGCTAGTGTTGAAGCCAAGTTCTTCTTCAAATTCCGGTGCCGCATGTTTAGTGCCTTCCAGGAGATGTATGAAATCTCCCTGAGAGACCTTCTCTTCAAGCACAACTGCTATCCAGATGGTGACTTAGACGATGAGGTTTTTAGTTTTATTCTGAGCCATCCTGAGACTGTGCTTTTTACCTTTGATGGTTATGATGAGCTCCATGCTGACTTTGACTTGGATAAGCTGCCTGAGATTGTCTCTCCTGAGGAGAAGGCTCACCCACTGATGCTCCTTACTAATCTGCTCAGTGGAAAACTGCTCAAGGGGTCCAGAAAAATCCTTACAGCCCGAACTGGCACTCAGATCCAGAGTCGTGTTGTCCGCAAGAAAGTATTCCTGAAAGGATTCTCTCCAGAAAATTTGAGAAGGTATACTTTCTTGCACTTCCATGAGAGGGATTTCCAGAAACATGTGATGACACAGTTGGATGCTAACCCCCACCTTTGCAGCCTGTGCTCGATTCCCCTGTTCTGCTGGATCATCTTCAAGAGCTTCAAGCATCTTCGCTTCATGTATGACAACTTTGAGCTGCCAGACACTTGTGTGACCCTCACCAACGTGTTTCTTCTGTTGTGTGAGGTCTTCCTTGGTCGCTCCTCTGGTCCTGGCCTCCTGAAAAGGAGCACCAGGTGCCCTGCTGACACATTCAGAGGGGGGGCTCGTACTCTGGCTGGCTTTGCCAAGGTGGCCCTCCTTGGAATGGAGAAGGGTGGCTTTGTGCTCAGCCAGGATGAGGTTTCCTCTTGTGGCATCACCGCTGAGGATCTGCAGTTGGGATTCCTGAGGCCTCTAAGTGATTACGATAGCTGTGGGAATCCTACTTACGAGTTCTTGCACATGACACTCCAATCCTTCCTTTCAGCGTTTTCTCTGGTTCTGGATGACGACATACTCCCTAGTGAAATCCTGAAGTTTTTCACTGAATGTGAATATCACAAAGTTCCCCAATTTCAAATCTGTGGCCCTTGCTTGGGAAGCTCCAAAAATGAGAGCAAAGACCCATTCCAGACCAATGAACACCTGCAGTTTGCAAATCTCTTCCTTTGTGGTCTACTTTCAAAGTCGAATTCCAGCCTGCTGGAGCACATTGTGCCCTTAGCTTCTCTGAAGAAGAAGAGAGCAGTCCTTAAGTCATATTTGGTAAATTGTGTGAAGTCGCACCTGAAGGGCTTGCCCCGGCACCCTTCAGAAACTGAGGGCCGCAAGATTCAAGTAATGCCTAACTTCCTCTGGATGCTGAGGTGCATCTTTGAGACTCGCAGTGACGATGTGGCCCGCTTGACGGCCAGAGGAATCTCTGCAGATAATATCAAGCTAACCTACTGCAACATGTCCTCAGCCGACTGCAGTGCACTCAACTTTGTCTTGCACCACCACCGCAAACATCTGGGTGTGGACATGGACAACAACAATATCAGTGACTATGGTGTGAAGGAGCTACAGCCCTCTTTTAGTAAGATGACTGTGGTCAGGTGAGCAAGTCTGTGTTTTTTTTTTGTGTGTGCTTTATGACCAACACTTGCACTAACATACATCTTAATACTGTCCAAAAATGTTTTTTACATTGGAGGAAGGCTCCATTGCATTCAAGTTGAGCACTACCCTCAATGTTTCCCGAACTAATGGGCAAATCGGCTCCTAGATCTAACACAAACTATTATCAAACATCAAGATAAAGGTACAAATCAACGTAATAAATACAAACAAAAAAACAAGGGGTACTGGATATTATTTTGTTGTGTTACCACTTTAATAGGATTTTCAATCAAATTATTTAGTTGCATCATTGTAAGTACATGTATACTTACAATTATACGAATACTGGTGTAAGTACTAGCCTTTGATTTCAGGAGAGTCTCTCCACTTTCAAGGTGACCTTGTCTATGAAGGCTGAACACTTTTTTTAATAAATTCGAACTCATTTTGAGTTGGTTTATTAGATTTGAATGCAGAAGCTATTGCTCCCCCTCCCTTTCTGAACTGGTTGTCTAGCATAGTGAATTTCGTTTTTGTTCCATTTTTTCTTTCTTAATTTCTTTGTTTCTTTCTTTCTTTCTTTCTTTCTTTCTTTTCTACAAAGTATGCATGGGAGAAATGTGAGTTGTCTTTTGTTATCATTATTTTTAGTGGATATTAACATTAGTTCAGTTATTACTGTTACTACAAAGAGGATGTCACCCCTTTTCAAGTTCTGGAATGGGGAAGTTCGCAGCAGATTTGATCTATCCACACTGCTAGCATGTTTAGCGTACTAATTAATGTTTTAGCTTACAAGGTTAGCCTAGCTGGCATCATTATTGGATTACTATGCGTGTGCAACAGTTAACTTATGCATATCCTATCTCAATTCTTCTTTCAGGAAAACAATCCATACTTACTATATACATCCATTCCTGCATGCGACCATTTCCATACTTAAGAGCTATATAAACGGATCAAATGTCTCCTGCCACTTGATTGCTTCTTGCCGGTGTGCTATACAGTGGACAGTCATTTTAGCTTTCCCCTAAACTTCCAGGGAAAACTTTTATTCTTACTTCTCAGTATCAGCTGCGTCACGTTAACTTACCCCAGCAGTATCAACAAATAGGTGCTTTCGTAGTGTTTTAAAGATGTTTAAGATGGTGATTGTTTGATTATATTGCAGAGCATTTGTTGTTTTGAAGGAGACAATTCTTCACAGTTTCTTAAATTGCTAGTGTCCTCAACTGTTGGGTGTCAGAACACTTAGGGGATGGAAGCCACTTTGGCTCATCCGCGAGCGCTTTTTAACTCACTTTGTCCAACAGACTAAAGGGAGCTTATGTGATCACGCGTCGGCATTTGGTGGGGAGGTACTTATGGATACACAGATTATAAATTGTTTGATTTCTGCAAATCTGTTCATAGGTGATGCTGTAGTTTGCTTATTGACGCATTTATACAGTTATGGTGTTCAATGAATAAGCTGTTATGAGATTGTTCACGTTGCGTCTTGGTCTTGTCCTCACAAAAAATTAATAGCAATAAAAACATGAAAATACATTGAGTTTTATGCAAATTAATGCTTGTATGCTGCTGTAGCTACTGAAGTCAGAGTCAAAAATAGAGGCTGCGTTCGAATTGCACAATGGTGCTATCCATTTACACAAGCATGAAGACATGCAGAGAGGTAGAGAACACAATTATAACTACTGTTAGCCCATGAAAAACTAAATGATTAAAGCTGTTCAGAGCATAGGCCGTATATAACGGCTCAGAATAGCGTAAGTCACTAAATGTCTTGTTTCAGTCATTGGCATAGTAAACGCCTTCACAGTGAGCACGATGCCTATTGATAGTGAGATTTTTGACAGTGCTCCTCATACAGCCTCCTACACAAGATTTAAGCATTCTATATTTTTTTAATAAAATGTATTTAAAACAAACCCGAAGGCAAAGCTTTAACTTGGATATTTCACACATAACATACGCACTTGAATGTCCACGTTGAATCGAGAGCTGCAGCGAGTCTCAGAACAATGTAACGTACATAAAATGAATATGTAATTAGCTTTTCAGAATTCGGGGAAATAGCATTGTGGCTGAGCTGGTTTTGGATCTTCTTTTTTCAGCACAAATCTTGGACGATTGAGCTCGGTTACTAATGTATTCGGGGAAAGAGTCTTATAATTTATCTAAAACTACCAACATTTTGAAAAAGTCAGGTATGTTTGAGTTCCTATTTAAATAAATAGGACATATTTTAATGCCTTGTATCACTAAAACTGCTTCAGAGCTTAGGATTGTGTTACAGAAGGTCTTATAAATGGTTGGAGAACTTTTATTTAGTGACCTTGACATTGATTTTCATTGATTCAAATGACAAACTTCATATGAAATTTTCATAACTTGTATCATCGCTGTAAGACTGCTTGCCGGTAAGCTACAGGACCCTTGGTCCTATTTTTTCAGTCTTTCATTCATATCTCAAAAACTGACTGATAACTTGTTAGCTCCGCTGTGATATATTCAGCAGACAACGGAGCTTTTCTAATGCCAAGTCGTCCAGCGTCCGTATGTCTGTCTGTCTGGCGTCCTTCAAATTTGAATACCTCAAAAACAGTCTGATAACTTTTTTTTCTAATTTGGTGCAAGCCTGACTTATGATATTCTGAATATTCACTGTCAAAATGAGAAAATTCTACATCCCAGTTTTTCAGAAATTTCCCATTTTGGATTTAGAAAATCAGTTTTTGTGCTCATTTTCTCAGTCTTTCATTAATATCTCAAAAACTGTCTGATGACTTTTTGTCTAATTTGTTATGAGCCTTCCTTATATGTTGTTCTGATGATCTCTGCGAAAGTTTGAAAACTGTACATCCCAGTTTTTCTGAAATTGAAGCATTTTGGACGTAAAAATCAGTGTTTATGCTTATTTTTTCTCTTTCATTGTCTATCAAACTTTTTACTAACTTTTTGTCTAATTTGTTGGGAGCCTTTCTTATGACGTTCTGATGATCCCCCAGCAAAAATGTGAAAATTCCACCTCCCGGTTTTTTAGATATTCAGCATTTTGGACTTAGAAAATCAGTGTTTGTGCTCATTTTTTCAGTCTATCAGTAATATCTCAAAAATTATTTGATAACTTTTTGTCTAATTTGTTGTGAGCCTTCCTTATGATGTTCTGATGATCCCCTACTCAAATTAAAAATCTTGAGAGATTCAGCATTCCATCCTGCAATAGTTTTCAAGGATTTCTAAAATTAAAGGAGCAATATGTAAGTTTGTGGCCAAAACTGGTAGTGCAATCACATTCAAAATAGTGCGGAGCGCAGTATCCCCTCCTCCTCTCCCCCAGACGAGAGGTTGCCAGCTAGGTTGCAGGATCCAGCTAGAACGTCTACTACACAGAGCTACCATGGCTACGTTTCAATACCACCAATGATTTGCTCGCACAGGGTCGTGTTCAGTTCAGTTCAGAAAAGATCGAGACTAATGACTATTTTAGCGATAGTACCTGCACCTGTATACACAGTAACATACCATGAACGAACATACATAACGTAATTCACCTGTAGAGAATATTTGAAATGTCTGTGCCTACATTAAATACAATTAAGTTTGCCAAACTTAGCTGAATCTTACCTGCCCAGGAGAAAATTAGCAACTTTGCCGTCGTTCTTCAAATTCTTCTCTGCTTTTAGCCGTCTCCACCTTTCAAAGGCATGTCCTATACAGATCCTTGTTTTGTTTCTGACTTAGTCACAACGTGTTTCGGAATCATAATGAGGCCTTTTAGGTTTAGTAATGTCAGACATTTGTGCTCCAGAATGCTGGTAGCTGCAGCTCTGTGGTAAGTGGCAACCTGGATGATGAAATGCTTCTTACTTCGTAATTGGGAGATGGAGGGCGGCGCAGCAGGCCAAAACACAAAATGAAATCATCAAGATTAGTTGTGGGCTGCAACTTTGCTTTTGTAATGAGAATATTCTGGCTGGACTACTGTCATTAGTGATATAGGTATTTGAAATTGACATCATTCCTTAATGTCTGATGATATATCAGGGCCATTTCATGATTAATCAACATACATTTCTTACATATTGCTCCTTTAAGTTATGACATAGACATTTCAGTCATCCTCAGCGGAGCATTCTAGCCTGACAGGCCTCTTGTTTCTGGAAGCGTTTCACACGCCCTCTGATGTTCGGCACCTTTGGCAGTCATTTGTTCAAGACTGTATCAGGTTGAATTAAGGAAAAGGGCAAGCTTGAATGTTTGCCCCTATGGCAGCAGGTAGTCACACTATGCTTTAAAAAATTTCTCGTTGAATATTGCCCCATTTCTAGTGGAACCAGTCAAAGAATTTTTTAAATCATTAATCTGAGCTCTTCTGACATACATTCAGGTATTTATCTAATTGATAAACCTGTCATATTTAGAATAGCACTATAATTCTATCACTACAGTGAGTCTAACGAGAGGAAGTATAAATAATTCAGGTATAAGTTATGTGCATCATCATTTAAAAAATGTTATTATATCACAAAGATTGTGCCATTGAAATTAATAAATGGCATGATGTGTTTACCAACTTACATAGCATTTTTTTTTATTATTAATAATAAAGATAAACGCAAGTTACAATTCATTGAGGATACAACCAGTAATAAACAATGTAAAACTTCCACCAGTAGGCTTTACATTAACTACATTGTAGTTGAAAGCCAAACCGACATCATTAAATATTTCATTTAAATGCTCACCCATCGTCCATTTTGCTTTTGCAAAATGTACATTTCCTATAACTAAACTTGGTAAAACGCGTGCGCATGGCTGGACCATCTTAATTGCAATCACAACGCTAATTTCCATTGGGGCCTGAATAGTTATTCTCATATATGCTAGCATTGGGCTAACTCCATTACTCAGTTGGTCTGTCAGTCAGTCGCTGACATTCACATTTGTTGGGCTCGGTCCATTGTTGCGGGCCAGAAAAATTGAAATTTTTTCCCCAACACAAGCGAACTAATGAATATTATAAAGATTTATACTGTGCAGTTTTACTTTCCATACTTGCATGGAACTGCTATGAGTGGTAATAGATTTACTACATTATACATGTTTTTGCTGTGAGATCAGATTGATCGGTTACTCAATACCAAAAATAAGACATGTCATGTACTCAGGGCTGCGATTACCACTGACATGGGACTTCATTGGACTTGATTTTCAGGCTTTTTTCTGTGAAAGCATGAATAAATCCATGTATGGTTTTCATGCTCTGCTAATGAGAGAATTTGGCTTTCTTTGCTTTGTGTGTGATGTCAATTAAAGACTAATGTAGCTCAAAAGTATTAGAGTGTTTGATCTAAAGAACTTGTGTCAGATTTATTTTAGCTGATGTTTTTTGTTACTCATATAAAAGTGGGAATTTCATTGCTCATAACTCTGGAGCAAATTGGCTGTGTCCACTCAGCTGGCTTACTGCATAAGACTGTTTTTCAGTTTTTATGGAATAATGCTCGTGAGATTAATAAACCACCCTTTTACACTTTTTTTCATAAATGAATCATGAATATTCTTGTTGGTCAACCATGTCGTAGCCTATATACTACCTCAATTCCGAAATAGTTTGGACAAAGTGTAAATTGTGAATAGAATCAAAATGCAATGACTTTCAAATCACATGAGCCAGTATGTTATTTATAATAGAACACAGATAACATTTCAAATGTTGACACTGAGAAATTTTACATTTTTATCCACAAAATGAGCTTATTTCAAATTTTCTGGCTGCAACAGTTCTCAAAAAAGTTGGGACACAGGCAAAAAAGGTCTGAAAAAGCAATTAATATATAAGAGAATCAGCTGAAAGAACATTTAGCAAGTAATTAAGTTAACTGGCATCAGGTTTGCAACATGATTGGCTATGAAAGGGATGTCTAAGAGAGGCTGAGTCTCTCAGAAATAAAGATGACCAGAGGCTCTCCAACCTGTGAAGGCTTGCGTAAAAAAATTGTCACTACTTCAAACACAATGTTCCTCAACGTCAAATTGCAACGGCTTTGAAGATCTCATCATTGATAGTGCATAGTATCATCAAAAGATTCAGAGAAACTGGAACAATCTCAGTGCGTAAGGGACAGGGCCAAAGACCTTTACTGGATGCCCGTGAACTTTGGGCCCTCAGACGCCACTGCATCACTCACCGGCATGATTCTGTCATTGACATCACTAAATGGGCCCAGGAATACTTCAAGAAACCACTGTCTGTAAACACAGTCAGTGGCTCATTTAAAATGGACTGTAGAAAGTGGCAAAGTGTCCGGTGGTCAGACGAGTTCAAATTTGAAATTCTTGTCGGAAATCATGGGCGTTGTGTCCTCCGGTCTAAAGAGGAGAAAGACCACCCCTCCTGTTATCAGCATTCAGTTCAAAAGCCAGCGTCTCAGATGGGGTGGGGACGCATTACTGCATATGGTGTGGGACACTTGAATGTTTTAAAAAGCACCATTAATGCTGAAAGGTATATAAAGGTTTTAGAGCAACATATGCTGCCCACCAGACGACATCTATACTAGGGAAAGCCTTGTGTATTTCAGCAGGACAATGCAGAACCTCATACCACAGCAATTACAACAGCATGGCTTCGTGATAGAAGAGTCCGTGTGCTGAACTGGCATGCCTGCAGTCCTGATCTTTCATCGATTGAGAACATTTGGCGCAAAATTAAACGAAAAGTCAGTCAAAGGAGATCCAAAATAAACAAAAGTGGGATCATATTCCAGTAGCTAAACTCAAGAAACTTGTCTTCTCAATGCTTAGACATCTCCACTACGTGTTAAAAAGAACAGGGGATGCTATACCATTGTAAACAGGCCCCTGTCCCAACTTTAGAGACCTGTAGCAGCCATCAAATTTGAATTGAGCTAATTTTGTGGATAAAACTGAAAAATTTCTCCGTTTCAACATTTGCTATGTTATCTCTGTTCTATTGTGAATAAAATCCTGGCTGGTGTGATTTGGCAGTCATTGCATTTTAAATTTTATTCACAATTTACACTTTGTGCCAACTATACTCGAATTGGGGTTGTAGAATAGTGTGGGCTACTCGCTACTCTGCAATGTGACAATCGTGTACATGGCATGTACACTCAACAACAGCACTACTTGTACCCAAGAGAGCTCCCTGTTCTCGACTCCATTTCCTCGTCAGAGGCTGATGCACTGCTCTGGCTTTCAGCTGCGTATGTTTTTTACTGAGAGGAGGCTATTGTTTTTGCTGTAGGATATGCATATACATATCATCACACTGATAATGCAATATAAAACCTTTTTGTGTACAAATTCAAACCAATATTATTGCTAACGATGTGATTTGGCACAGCTCCACCACCGAGATACTTTATTGTTTCTCAGTGTTTCATCGCAAACCAACGGCAATATTAAATTTTCATTAAGTTTCTTTGTTTTTGCGGCAGTCGTCCAAAAATTTAAATTCATTGAAATATGTTTTATCTCCTAATGATTTGAGTATCTTGCTTCACTGAAAGTATTTTACCACTCTGTGATTCTCAAATCCTGAGTAATAAAGCCTTATATAAGGATCATGCAAACATAGGTGAGGATTGACGTGATTTTGCATCTACATTAAGGGGTTAAATCATCTCATTTTTGATTTGTTGTATTCTTAATTTCTGTTGTAAAACTTTGTTCTTATTCCATTATTCTGTAAGTCTGATTTATAAATTTAATGCATAAATCTATGTCTCTTCAGGTTGAGTGTCAATCAAATCACAGACTGCGGCATAGAGGTATTGGCTGAGGAACTTATAAAACACAAAGTGGTAAAGTATCTAGGGTGAGTTTACATTGCAGTTTTTTTTGCACTGTTTTTAGACTTGGTTCGCTTTGGGACAGTCTCCCTGTGTTTCATTTAAAGATTCTGAACCGACAATGAGCTTCATGCGTGGCTTATCCTGTTGCAAAATCAAATGGTACCTTTACTGGTATCATGAAGCGGGTACACTGCTGCTGCAAGTGGTGGTGTGAGAGAATTTTCTTAAATGCATCTGATTCTTGTACTAGTACCTGCTGATTCTTGTACCTGCATTTTTAGTGGTCAAGAATTCCTCTTTGTTGTCATCCCCTTGCGCCTAGAGCAGCTTTTGCCAAACTGTGTGCTGCGGCACACTGGTGTGCCGTGAGAGCTTCCTAGGTGTGCCGCGAGAAAACCCACTTACTGTTTTTTTCTGATAGCCTAATATAAAGCGGCTGAACTGACAGGATATAAAAATCACAATTCATGTCATTATCAATTCATTCAATTCAGATTATTAAAATGCCTATTTAAAATTCCTTCTCAATATTTCTGCATCATGTATTCTACTGTACAATTCCTTCTCGTGATTGGCCAATCACACATCGTCTAACGCGAAAAATTAAACATTCCCCAGTAAAACTCAGCTAAAACAGCAGTGTAGGCTAGTTGAAATGAAACAATGAAAATGGATTAATTCTTGACCAAAACCTCGAAAAGGCCGTACGACTAAGACCCTGAACCACCTCACTCTTGCTGCGCTGGCCAGAAAAAGAAAATCAAAGTGGTGAGCAGACTTTACAGTGAGGAATATCTGACTCATGGGTTTGCATTCACCGGAGATCCTGCTACCCCAATACCCCGAAAAGCTGGCGAACAAAGCTATGGTGCCAAATAAATTAAAAAGACACCTACAACCAAATCTTCAACCTTCTCTCGCAAAAAAAAAAAAAAAAGACTGTGAATATTTAATGCGGTCGAGAAGCCAGATGAACAAACAAGCTAGTTTCATGACGAAAACCGCTAGTGTCACAAAAAGCATTAGAAGCTAGCTATCTGGTCGCAGAACTAGTAGCAAAATCAAGGAAGTCTTGCACAATTGCTGAATCTCTTATCCTGTCAGCATGCAAAGCTATCGTCGGGACCATGTTGGGCCAAAATGCTGCCAATGAAATATCAAAGGCTCCTCTCTTAAACGATACAATTGGCAGACGAATAGGAGAAATGTCAGCAGATATTGAGGACGTTGTAATGGAGGAAATAAAAGGAAGTGGGAAAATTGCACTGCAGGTGGATGAAACAACCAATGTCGGTGGACATACATTACTGGCCAATGTCAGATATGTCGATGGAGAGAGAATTAAAGAAAATTACTTTTTAAATCTAATTTTGAAGGCTAAAACTACAGGTGAGGAAGTGTTTCGAGTGACAGCTGAGTATCTGGAGAAGCGGGGGGCTGAACTGGAAAGACTGCGTGGAGTCATTTATTTTATGATAGCATAAAAGCCTGAAACCTGTTTGAGAAGCTTGAGTGGTTGTCTCGTCACTCGGTCGTGCTGCAGGGTAGATAGCGGGAGCGGAACGCTATAATATAGTGGTGTGCCGTGAGATTTTTTCATAGTTTCATTTTTTCACAGCGTTTGTTTCACCTTCACCCATTTTAGTAGTTTTTGGGATGCAATACAGGCGTTTGTGTAACAAGTGGTTGAACGGCACATTGTGCCGTTGTCTTAATGTCATGATTACAGTTTAACCCTCTGTGCAGATATTGATGCCAGCGGACATGGAGCTGCTCTGTTCATGTACGCAGTTACACTATTCTATCACTAGATAGCACAACCAGATCATTTATTGAATATTCACAAGCAAGTTGGGCTAGAACTCAGAATATGGACAAGTTCAGTCCCATCCCTGTTTTTCGGGAGTTGCATCAGCTAAGCCTGATGTGCAAACTGCTCAATATACTTGCCCATAGTATTGATCTGGCAGTTCAAAAATATGATCTCTTGTGACAGAAAAAAATGAAAAAAAATTTTTCCCTGTAGCAACCTCTTCAACTATAGTGAGCCAATTGTACCCCAATTAATAGTTAAGAAAAATTGATTTTCTAAAGCAAAACATGGTATTGATACTATGTCATTCTACTATCAATTATAGTCATCACATATCAAAAATGCATAGTTTCTACCTTGTATTTACCTGTAGATTCCTCCATTGACAAATCCAGCGCTCCGTTATATCCTACCATCCTACTTACATCCTACTTATATCCTGTACTCTCATTGATTAGCCACTCACTCAGTTGGTTGCTTAGGCTCATCTGTGTAATGCACAGTTATAGCTCACGCCCATGTAAAACTTTTCAGGTAATGATCTATTGATTGACACGTTTCATATCCAATTCCAGAGAGTATAAACTTTCCACAGTACCTGGAAGGGATTGATTGGATTATCAGGAATGTATTTAAACTTTTGCATAACAGCAAGGTAGGTTGTATTCTCTTAATGTTGCGCACGGTAGTGCAGCTAAAAGTGACGCAATTTCAATGGAATAAAGACTTCCAAAACCGGCCTGAAGTGTTCAGTTGCATATACTGGATTTAAATGAGATGAGGACTCGGTCAATGGGAATTATTCCAAATGAAACCGGACTGCAGGGTTCCTTCTATCCGATATATCTGTATTTTGGAGGAGCGATTCAATGAAGAAAGGTTTTTGTTCATTTTATGAGTAAGTGTAATTTTATATTTTTTCACTTATGGCTAGCTGGCTAGCTGTTTTTAATTCTCGGTTTACCATAGCCATGATGATCACAGAGCTTGTTTGGCAGTTTGGTTGGTAAGAGTAAGTGCAGGCGGTGGCATTTTTCGTTTTTCCTGATAGTGGAATGTCTGTTCTGTTATAGTTAGGTATATTTCAGGTATTACTCAGTTACAGGGCTGGACGATAAATTTATCGCGATAATTTTTAAGCACAGTAAAAGAAACTGCCTTTATGGGGCAAACAGACGAGCTTGATTATTACTTTTTCTATGCCACATACCTTAAATTTAGTGTTGAACTAACATCAGAGGCCATTTTAAATTCCTCCAGGAAGAAAAGTGTGATTTGAAGGCTGCTAATTACCAGCAAGGTTGGACAGCCCCCATCGCCTTGGCATAATTAGCTAACCTTAAATCAATTCCCGTATACTTTGCCTAACAAATCGCACCTGTCTTCCTAGAAACATTTCAAATGACCTCTGATGATTGCTCCATGCAGCATTAGGTATTGAAAAGGTAATGAGCAGGCTCGCCTGTCTGCCCCATGGAGGCAGTTACTTTTATTGCACTTAAAATTATCGCGATACATTTATCACCCAGCCCTACTCAGTGATTTATACTTCTCTTTATACGGTCTGGAAAGTGTTTATAAAGGGTCACAAGCTCGGTTGTGGGAACTGCTTGCTTTTCATTGCAGGGTGAATGTTCCGACCATTAAATTAGCAGTTCCTTTCATGAGTATGTGCGCTAGCTTGTGGGACTCTGAAGAAAAATGGACAAAGTTCCTAACTTTATTATAGATTAAAGGCATGTTTTGTGTTTTGGGAGGTCACTGGTGACCAGAGTTCGCGTTACACTTTCTGATTGTCCGTCATTGCGATGCACAGGGGCATAAAAATTCCGTTATAATCAATTATTATCCGTCACATTGCAGCCACTTTGGCAATTTTGAAGACGGATGTGCGCCGAGATGGGTGTGGCGGCATAGTAGGGGAAGGTTTCACACATCCATCAAGACGCAGTGGCAATTTCAATGAAAAAGTCTCTGCACAGGTTGGAGCTGGTTTAATTTCTGTGCAGTGGTAATTGACGCACACGTCACCGAAATCTCACAGGCAGGTTTCCAGAATGTCAGGCACATTTCAATGCAAAAAATAATTACAGGAAGCACTATTTAATGTAATTATCTGAATAAGGATATAAATTATAGTATCTACATCGTTTGTCCTGATGTCAGATTAAAGGCGGTTGGCAGTTGGCACGCGTAATGGAAAATTGACCTGGCTTAATCAACGCAGCTGAATCTGCGATGCAAACAAACGACTTCACATCTTTCTCAGCCAACCACAAACTGTGTGTGTGTGTGTATATATATATATATATATATATATATATATATATATATATATATATAGAATGCTTGTGTTCTATGCTCAGTAAAGCCTCTTGCACACTGGACACGAAACAAATTTTTCTCACGACTGATTACAGACAAAGTCAATGCAAAGACGCGATAGTCGGACAGGGTTTTAATATAGCTCCGTGTCCGAAAGTCATAAAAGTTCAAATATTTCTGAGTATTCCAGGAATTATTACACGTGCAAACTTGGCCATGTTTGTGTTCGACCTTCACAAAAAATTGCAAATTGATAGCTATCGACTTTTCTTGGTCTTTTTAGGCTATTTGCCTGTTTTCTTCTGTTGAAGATGGACAACTTTCTTTATTCGGTCTTTCTTTAAATTATTCAGATGGATCGAACAGATTCATGCTTTATTTCCTCAGCAGAGATAAAATAGTGCGTGGGCAATTCAATTCCATGACCATTTACAGTGTGCATAAATTATCGCATGCACGATCAAGACTGACGGACGCGAAATGCATAATACTCCATGTCCAGCAGCCTGCAAAAAGTAAAAGTATTGATATGAGAACAGATTTATAACAAAATAAATAATAAAAATATAACACCAACAAATGGCACATCCAAAAAAGATGACCCGCAAATAAATAAATTGCAGTGTTCATTGGATGTTCTGTTGTTAAAATGTTTGTTTTTATTCTTTAAGTTATTTCGTTATCAATCTGTTCTAATCGTCTTCTTTTTTTATTTATTTTTTTTGGCTGTCAGACACGGAGGCATTGTACATTGTCTCGCGCCAGTGTCAACTCACTTTATTGAGCAGAGCTGAAACAGAAACATTGATTGAAATTCTCTGTACTCATCTTGAAGAACTGAGCCCTCTTATCAAAACATTCACGTTTAATATCTAAAAGAGTCAGTAGATTTGAAGAAATTAAAAACAAAAATCGGAGACATATTATAACCCTGTCAGACTTTCGGACACAAGACACTGCATTCAACACAATCTGTTGTGCGAAAAATTCGTTTCACGTCCAGTGTGCAAGCAGCTTAATACTAGGCAACTATTATTGTCACTTAGGTTTTATCGTTTTTAGTGGGGGAAAGGAATACAGCCTGATTGCTATGATGGCGTACTGAGTTAAGATCACATATTAAAAATAAATGTGTAACCTATCTTGCATTGTTGTCCATGCATGTTAATCCCAAAATTTTAAGCAGCAAAGGGTGTAATAGTAGCAACACGCTATCCATCGCTTTTCTTCCCAATGAGCAGCCGGTGTAGCCTATTTCATTCCAAGTTCATTAGTTTGAATGATCTGACGTAGCTTCGTTTTGAAATTCCATTCAAGTTTGCCAATGGTAATAATTCGCGAATGCCCTAGCTTGCCAGCTAACTCATATTGGTAATGTTTAATATAGATGTAAGCAGTGCAGAAAGCATGCCTGAAACAGCAAAGTAAAATGCAACAGTAA
The DNA here is from genome assembly GCA_029721435.1 of Gymnothorax reevesii. Classification (NCBI taxonomy): domain Eukaryota; kingdom Metazoa; phylum Chordata; class Actinopteri; order Anguilliformes; family Muraenidae; genus Gymnothorax; species Gymnothorax reevesii. Next base: position 32,945,941 of record CM056573.1, read on the forward strand.
CGCATCATGCAGATATAGGACAAAGGCGTCTATATTCCAACACATTAAAGGTGAGGAGAGGAGCTCATTTGATTGGTGAAGATTTGACTCTGCTGCGTTATACCCAAATACGCCTTCTTTGCCACTTGCGCAGGAAGGCGGGACAGAGGAGTACTTGCGCCAGGCTACGCTGGGAACGAAATTGCAACATTCGCCTGGACATACCCAGTTGGCGTGGCGCACCCCTATTCGCGGCGCCTGCACCTGGTCTACGAATTTAGAGCCCCATGACAAAAATACCCAAGGAGTTACCTTTATTATGATATCAAGATTTGTCAAAAGGACCAAGTAGTTGCATAGATGTTCTCATTTAATTTTGGGCATGTAATTTTCAAGCCAGGGGCTCAGGGCTTAAGAGGTTTTAAAGTTAGCCACTGCACCTTCACTGCATTTCAAAGTACCAGGTTTTTAAGTATACTTTATTCATTTGCTGTACTTCGTAATACCACTACTGTCCTTCAATGAACATTGTTTTAATATCCATGCAGTTTTTTTATTTAAAATTTTAAAAATAAAATAATTTGACATTTTTTTCTCATGATCTGAGTTTGTTGGAAGGTCACAGTAATGATGGAAATAGTCTGAGTGTGTAGACTTTAGGGCCACTGTGATAACATATGTTCTGCATCCATCAGGGCAAGCTGGCTCTGACTGATGTTATCAGTTGAGGCAGCTCTTTGTCAGTGCTATCAGATGCCTCTGGTTTCTCACTCTTAACTTTCATTTTTTAGGCTATATAAGAATGGCATCACTGACGTTGGAGCCAATCTGATTGCCCAGGTTGTTGAGCAGTGTCCCCATCTAATGACTCTTAAGTATGTACCAATATTTTCTTTGTCCAAAAAAGGCATGTTGCAATGCTTTTTGAGGATTATTTTGAAAAATTCCTTGATAATGCCTGTACAAGCTGGAGTAATAATGTAGAATTAGAGAATTTCGCAAATGAGTACAAATACCTCCTGGCCAAAAAAAAAGTCATCATTAGGATTTCAGTAAGCAAATGCTTAAGCCCCTATGACTGAACCATTATTGCAGCTATTACTATGTTTCTGCTGGCTACAATTCTACTAACCCTAAATGATGCAGTGAGTAGCCTCTCATTTATTAAACAACCACATATCTTATGGTTGTGGAAAAGATATAACTGTTTCTAATTATTGGCCTGTGTCAAGATTACCAAAATGCTAGGTGAAGTCTCCACATAAAAATCTGCAGCAGAAGTCATGGCTGTATCTACTTTGTGGAAGGAACAGCATTTCCACATGTCCCGTGTGACAGGAAATTACAGGATTGCGACTTAAGTGCTATGTGGCCAAAAGAAAGCCTCTTGTTTGTTAGGCTAATCGGAAAAAGCGACTTCAGTTTGCTCGGGAGCGAAAAGATTGGGCTGTGGAGCAATGGAAGACGGTCATGTGGTCTGATAGGTCCAGATTTACAGTCTTCCAAAGCAAAGGATGTGTTAGGGTAATAAAGGAAGCTCATGATGCAATGTACCTCTCATGCATAGTGCCCACTGTACAAGCCTTTGGGGTCATTCTGTGCCAAGTGGTCAAATGGTCGTAACTTGGCCGACTGAAAAAATTCTGAAAATATACATGTTGTTCATATACATCTGAAATGGTGTTGTCCAAAATTATAACGCGGTTGTTGTATTTTTCACAGAGTAATGGTGGTTTAAAAGACAGGGAGTCAAAGGGCCTCCTGGATGAGCCTTAATTTGGATCATCTTTTTCAAGATGTTCAAGGTCTACTAGTCGTCGAAATTAATAAATTACCAAAACACACCCTGACTTTTATAAATCTGCAATCTGATGTATTCTATCTTCTTTCTTTTAGAAGTTATAAGAAATTCAGAATTGAATTTTGGGTGGGATGGAATTTTTTAACGAAATTTCAGAGTCCCTGTCAGTAGCTATTTTGTATTAAATTGCTCAGTGCTACTATCAATGAAAAATCAAAACAAATCTCTGCATACAAGCAGCCACAGCATTCTGTCTTACTTAAAAATACACTCAAGAATTGAGTTTTACATTAAAGATCCCCTATTATGCTGGATTTAGTTGTTTAAAACATGTCCAATGGGTCTTAAAAATAATGTTAAGAATTCAGTTACAAAAAAACCACACACATCCAGGCCTAGTGAGACCTCTTATCTCACCCTGTCTGTGCCGGCCTGAAGCACGAGCTGTTTTGAAATGGGCAGGGAGGCTATGCTAATGAGGCACTGCCCTGATTGGCTGCCTGACCACTTTGATTCTGGGGGAGGGTGCAGACCCGAAAAATCAGGAAACCAAGATGGCAGATATTTCAGGACAGCTCTCCGCGGTATGTGGTCTTTGAGACCGTACTTGTTTGATCCTGAATCCGATGCCGAACGGGAGGTGGAAGCAATTGAAGTATAGCAGTATAGCAATTGAAGTATATAGCAATGTGCAGCTGGATTTCAATGAAAGGCAAGTTGAAATTTTAGTGTTATGCTCCTACTGTCTCGCCTTGTGTGCATGTGATTGTAGCTGTACTGTTATATAGTCATGTTATATTCCCACTTAGCTATCGGGAGGAAACTTTGCTGAAAGCTCCTGTTAACCATTTCCACCAAAATGAAAACCAATTCCGACACCAAGCTACTAAATGAATTTGTAGCAAAAACACACAAACGGTGTAAGCATTGCTTATGTGGAGCAAGCAAATCGATAACTTCTAACAAAAAAACTTTTCTAATTTTTTTCGGCTTTTTATTTGGCAGAACTATTTTCGAAGGTGGATGAAATTCCACCACGGCAATGCAGAAAAATTGTTTGTTATACCAGACACATTGTAGTGCGTTTTGCGATTGCTTTCACCGCGGTGGGATCAGAGAGCCAAACCAACATCACGGCAAAGTACCAGGCTGACCTCGATCACGAATAAGTGAAACGATCATTTCACAGCAACAGTAAAAAAAAAACCCAAACACTTACCCTAAGCTCCGCAAAGCCAACGTCAGGTCTAACTGCAGCCTTATCAGCCCAACTTAGCAAGCATGCACAACACCTCTCTGGTTAGCTTCAACTGTAGGGGCTACGGTCAGGTAACAGTATGATGAAACTACCACCTTGATGCCAACCAAAGTAACACAAGCATACCAGTCTGAATTGCTGCAAATAAATTAATCAGGAGCATTTTTTAAGTAGCACATAATGCAAACTAACATATGGTAGAAACCGAACGGTCAATAGTACGACAGCGACAAGCGGTACCCTGCAATACAGGTTTTGCAGACAGGAAGTCCCGTTACCGGGAACAGTTATACCAAGCATCCAAATTACAAACAAAAAGTTAGGTTCAAACAAGGTTAATGTTCACACACCTTCTGTTGAATGTTGAAATACGAATTTTACTGTTGCATTTTTAGGACACAAACATTAGCAACAGTAACTTAGCTACGTTAACTTAATGCTACAGCTGCATTCAACAGGCTATCACGTTAGGTAGGCTCATGCAACACAAAATGGTAAAACTTACTGCTTCTGCCTCTGTGAGTCTCGGACATTTGGTACGGATCCAGCCTTTATCTTCAAATATTTTACAAAGTCTGCATTTGAGGCCAGTTGTTAGTGCTAAATATCGTTAGCGGTCCTGCTAGCCACCCATAACACATTAGCTTCATTTACATTATTTGCTGTTATATCTTTACTTACAGCTTGTGGCTCCGAGCACTTGATCGATGCAACTGCTTCAGGTTTGAGAAGCAGCTGATACGCATGATACGCTGATACCAGCATTGAATTATCCTTTATTGACAAAGCTGTCTTCGGTGAAATGCCGAGCACAAACGGCTAACGTTCTCTTGAGTGTGGCTTTTTGCCACAAGCAAACAAAAAAGCTACTCACTAATTTCTGATGGCATTGTCTTTTGGAAGAGAAAATACTCATGCTTTTTTTTTCTTTCGCATAGAAAAAAACACGGACAAGCAGCTTTGGGAGACATATTGACGAAACTGCACCTCAAATGATCTGCGGATCTTCTAGTTTTGTATATCCGGAAGTGTAGAGGCTACTAGGGCATAATATCACCCATGGTTTTTTGTGCCTGCTAGAATAGTTTTCGAGGTGGGGAGGTCCAGCGCCGTGATTGGCTCTGGCTAGGTCTGTACTAATTGGGTGGCACAACCTGATGTCAGGTTTTGCCCAGATCTCCTGAAGATCTCGGGAGAGCTGTTCAGAGAGGGATATGCATTCAGGAAGTCATGTTCTCAGATTACGGAAAAACCCCTGTATCTTATGTTTAGAAACTATACAAGGGTTGCGTGTGGACATCCAACATTATAACATCACTTGCATGTATTAAAAGCAGAGGTGGAAAGTCTGGATTCAGAAAGTAAAAATCCTCCTCAGAACTTTATTCCAACCACCTGGATTTACTTCTGACAGGCGATAGAGCCAATATGAGTGATCACCTCACTCTTTGGGAGGGAGAAAAACTGGCTGGATTTTTACTTTCTGACCCCTGGATTTTACACCTCTGATTAAAAGAAGGATCAGCATAATAGGTCCCCTTTAAAAAAAAACAACTGAAAGAGAAACATGGCCAACTTCTGTACACTTCAGAGTCCATTACTTTACAGTAATGCGCATGGCCAACTGACTGGACAGTCAGCTGTTGACATTTAAAAGTAAAAATTATGGGAGCATGGACTAACTGTCTTCTTTTAATATGTTTTAGTTTTAGCATGTAGCTTACAGCCACCATGATTCAAACATTTTTCAAGGTCCTCCACATGGCCATCTGGGTGTGGCAAATTGGGCAATTTTGGTGATTTTGGGCCTGCGACCATTTTTGGACCCTTATGTATCTGATATTTGAAAATAGGCAGGTAAGAAAGCTGTGGCTGCTTGTATGCTGGAATTTTTTAAGTTAAGGCTTTTCCAGGAGGCCCTTTGACCCTGTGACCTTAAAATCACCATTACTCACTGAAAACGTGCCAATGGCCCAATAATTTTGGTTAACACCATTTCAGATCTTTATAAGCAACATTTTTTTTTCAATAATTTTTTTAGTACGTCAAGTTTCAAAGTTCCTGAATTTTGGACCACTTGGCATGGAATGACCCTCTGGAGGCAGTGTTTTGATCTGGGGTTTCTTTTCTTAATCAGATCTGTGCTCAGCAAGGATTTTCACTGATAAAATGTAGTCAGTAGACTTCCAGAATGTAATGAATCACCTGTTTATCCCATCAATAAATTTGTTCTTCTTTGACGGCACAGACATATTCTTAGATAACAATTTCAAGATTCTTTGGGCTGACATTGAAAGAGTGGTTACGCGAGCAGGTAGAATCATTTTCACACACAAATTGGCCACCCCTCAAGCCTGACCTCATTAAAAGTCTTTGTGATGTGTTTGAGAACAAGCTCTTGGCCAAGAATTAATGCAACTCATGGTGGAAAAAATGTTGTGATGTTGCGTAACTTTGTCAAAACAAAGCCACTCCGAATGTGGACTATGATCAAAGCTAAAGGCAGCCCAACAAAATATTAGAGAGTATAACATTTTCTTTGGCCAGGCAGTGTATTTGTCCTTTCCTAATTTGCTGATTTTTCACTTACATGATATTTAAAAAAATGCTGGGCAAATGAATAAAGGGAACAATGTCGTAAAAGTCAGTTTTGTGTTTACTTAAAGGTTGTTTTGTATGGGACATATTTGACTAAAAGTGAAACCTGTCAATGTAACAAGTATGTAATAATTGAGGAATTCAAGAGAGCACTTTTTTTTTAATCTTTGTAATAAACAAGTGTAAATTTTCCCAGAGCATAATCGCTAACAATGTCTGCAACTTGAGTAGTTCAACCATATACAGTCAATAGTTCCAACTAAGCAAGTTAACAACTCATCGATTGGAAAATATACTCCAGATCAGTATAAACAATTATGTGTTCCTGAGAGGGCCTGTCAAAAATGCAATGAATGTTGTAGACGTAATGAAAAATGCATTTTATCATTCATTTTCAAATTTTCATCATTACCTAAGTTATTTAAAGAAAATTAATAATGTTTTGATTAACGATGGACACAAAATGTTTGTTGTTATAGAATTGGCTGCAACAAGATCACTAGTGTGGGAGGGAAATACCTGGCCAGTGCAATTCAGAAGAGCAAATCCATCTTTGATGTGGGGTGAGGTCAATGCGCACTATTTGGTGACCAGTTGACTTTAAACAGTTTGGTGAATAGAATGGAATTGCCTATATATATATATATATATATATATATATATATATATATATATACATGCCACTATTAAATGTTTCAGATCATCAAACAAATTTTAATATAAGACAAAGATAACCCGAGTAAATACAAGCAGCAGTTTTTAAATGATTATTTCATTTATTGAGAGGAAAAAGCTATCCAAACCTACCTGGCCCTATGTGTAAAAAGTAATTGCCCCCAAAACCTAATAACTGGTTGTGTCACCTTTGGTGACAACAGCTGCAATCAAGCGTTTGTGATAACTGGCAATGAGTCTTTCACATTGCTGTGGGGGAATTTTGGCCCACTCCTCTTTGAGGAATTGTTTTAATTCAGTCATATTGAAGGATATTTGAGCATGAACAGCCTGTTTAAGGTCATGCCATAGCATCTCAATCAGATTCAGGTCCAGACTTTGACTAGGCCATTCCAAAACTGTCATTTGCTTTTTTTTTAAGCCATTCAGAGGTGGACTTGCTGGTGTGTTTCGGGTTATTTTCCTGCTGCATAACCCAAGTGTGCTTGAGCTTGAGATCACAAACTGATGGTCAGACATTCTCCTTCAGGATTTTCTGGTTGAGAGCAGAATTCCTCATTCCATCAATAATGGCAAGTCGTCCAGTTACTGAATCAGCTAAGCAGCCCCTGACCATCACACTACCACCACTATGTTTGACTGTTGGTATGACGTTCTTTTTATGAAATGCTGTGTTAGTTTCATGCCACACATAATGGGAGGCATACCTTCCAAAAAGTTCCACTCCTGTTCCTTTTCTGTCTCGTCAGTCCTCAGAATATTTTTCCAAAAGTCTTGGGGATCATCAAGGTGTTTTTTTGGCAAATATGAGACGAACCTTTGTGTTCTTTTTGGTCAGCAGTGGTTTTTGCCTCGGAACTCTCCCATGGATGCCATTTTTGCCCAGTCTCTTTCTTATTGTTGAATCATGAAAACTGCTTTAACTGAGGCAATTGAGGCCTGCAGTTCTTCAGATGTTGTTCTGTGTTTTTTGTGACCTCCTGGATGAGTAGTTGATGCGCTCTTGGAGTACTTTTGGTAGGCTGGCCACTCCTGGGAAGGTTCACTACTGTTCCAAGTTTTCGGTATTTGTGGATAATGGCTCTCACCATGGTTTGCTGGAGTCCCAAAGTCTTAGAAATGGTTTTGTTACCCTTCCAGACTGATAGATGTCAATGTCTTCGTTTCTCATCTGTTCTTCAAATTTCTTTGGATTGCGGCATGATGTGTTGCTTTTTGAGATCTTTTAGCCTACTTCACTGTCAGACAGGTTCTAATTTAGTGATTTCTTGATTCAACAGGTCTGGCAGTAATCAGGCCTGGGTGTGGCGAGTGAAATTGGACTCAAAAAATGTTAATCACAGTTAATTCTTCATTTAACGAAGGGGGGGGGGGGGGGGGGGATTTTTCACGTTGGACCAGGCAGGTTTGGAAAGCTTTTTTCCCAAAATAAATGAAATTATCATTTAAAAATTGCATATTGTATTTACTCATCTTTGTCTAATAGTAAAGTTTTTTTGATTATCTGAAACATTTCAGTGTGACAAATATGCAAAAAGATAAGAAATCGGGAAGGGGGCAAATGGTTTTTCACAGCATATTTATTTATTTATTTATTTATTCATTTATTTATTTATTTTTAAATTAGCTTTGAAACATTACAAAAACATATTAATATTTGTAAACAATAAAAGCCCCTTTTATGGTCTAAAGAACATAAATACACTCATTCTCACCCTTTCACACAGGCTTCCTGTAACCGAATAAATATAATACATAATCATTGTTGTACAACATATGATATCAGTGATACTGAGAATATTTCAAGTTATCTAGACTTTTTCAAATACTGTTTTATTATATTACACCGTGACTGATTGTGGGTAATACCGTTTTGACTGGAGTTGCGAGATAGCATTTGCATTAATATTTTTATGATTTTTTAAATTTTGCTAATGTAAAACTGTGCGAGTGCACATCTGTAAAATGTATTTTTTCTTGTGACAGGATGTGGGGAAACAGTATCGGAGATGAAGGAGCCAGGGCTTTTGCAGAGGCCATAAAGAATCACCCCAGACTTACCAACCTCAGGTGAGAGATTTCATATCAAACATGTAGCTTCTGTTGTCACATTAAGTCACTGCAAACTGAGATGACCGTACACGTCTTAGCAAATGAATAGGATGTGAGCAACAATAGCTTTTTTCAGTCAGGTAAACTCATATTCGGTTTACATATTCATCTAATTTCAAAATCTGGTAAAATTAGTTTTGGCAGGAAGTTGAGCTCTGTAAGAGCTCCCTACCAAGGGCACAGTTATAATAACATACTAATAAGCAATATTGATCCAAACTTCTTAAAGGGGATCTAATATGCTATTTTTGCAAGTTTATATTTTGGTCTTTGACTCCCCTAAAGTACTCCTGATTGCGCAAAGTAAAAAAAGGGTACTTATTTCGCTCATACTGCCATCCTCAAAAAACCTCATTTGTAGTCCATAGTAATCTCTGCCTGAAACGCCTCATTGGGGTGGCTGTTTCGCTATGGCCCCCACTCCCCGTGTGCCCACTTTCTTCTGACTGGCCAGCTCTGTGGAGGGCGGATCTAGGCGGGACAAGGCAGCAGAATGCAGTTTTCCTGATCCGGCTCCAGAGGAATTGCAGGGCATGTTCTGCAGTCTAAAGCAGTTCATGTGTATAGATCTAACAAAATTAACTTGTTCTAATTAACGCAATGGTGAAGTTGGAGGACGCAGTGCTAAAGTCTGGCACCTCAAGTGCGAATTTGCTATCGGCTACAGTTTGCTATGGCAAAAGTTGTGAGTACAGCGGTTTTGCTTCTTCGTAGCTAGGATGCCGGGGAAGCTATAATCCACCCCATATAGACACATTTGTAGAACGGGTCGACATGCCTAAGTGTAGACCGGAGACCGTAGAAATCCGGTGTGTCTAAGTTTAGAGGGAAACATGGACAGTGAGGAGCAGCTAAAAGTGGACCAACAGCTTATGGACTGCTTCAGTGTGTATCAGGGCCTGCTGGTTTGTGTGCATAGCTGCGATGTGTTGTTAGCGTGGAGAAACGAACAGCTTCCGCGCTGGTATATGACGGAGGGGCAAAAGTTTTAAACTAAATGGCCTTGTCGGAAATTGCCCGTGGTAATGGTTTACTTATTGCTCCGGAATGACCAGCTTTCCCTTGCGGAAAATGGGCGCATTATGGATAGCGTGTGAGAGCTAGATAGAGACGGTTAAGTTCCGTCTGCGTGAACCGTTGCTTATTTGGAGCTAGCGAATCGATCACTTTTACAGGAAAGAATTTAATATTCAATCGATGGCAATGCAGAGAAATCATTTGTAATACCACACACATTATAGGCTGTGCGCTTCACTATTGCTTTCACCGGTAGTATCAGAGAGTGTGCCCAGACATTGGAGATGTATCAGGCTGACCCCGGTCATGGATAAGTAAAGCGACCATTTTATAAGCACCCAAAAATGCACCCCAAGCTCTGCAAAATCTACGTCTGGTCTAACCGCAGCCCAACTGGGCAGACACATAGAGCACCTCTTCGTTTAGCTTCAACTGTAGTGGCTACAATCAGGCAACGTTATGATGAAACTGTCACATTGATGCATACCGAAGTAACACAAGCATACCGATCATAATTGCTGCATATAAGTTAACCAGGAGCATTTTTAATTAGCACGATACGCAAACTAACATGCAGCAGCTGGTAACCGAGCGGTCATAACCACAGAGACAAACCCTTGCAATACAGGTTTTGCAGACAGCAAGTTCTCTTACTGTAAACAGTTGTACCAAGCATCCAAATTACAAACAAGTATTAAAAGTTAGCTTCAAATGAGGTTTATGTTCACACTCCACCTGTAGAATTTCCCCTGATATCACTCTTGTATATTTAGGACGCAAACATTAGCAACAGTAACTTGGCTACGTTGGATGCTGTGTTACAGCCACAATCAACTGGCTTTCATGTCAGACTGGCTTATGCAGTAAAAGCAACTTACAGCTTCTGTGTCTGAGAGTCACGGACAGATGCGACTGATGCAGCCTTTAGCTTCAGATATTTTACAAAGCCTGCGTTTGAGGCCAGTTGTTAGTGCTCACTATCGCTACCGGTCCTGCTAGCCACCTGGAACGTGTTAGCTTCACTTACATTATTTGCTGTTCTATGGTTACTTACAGCCTGTGGCTACGAGCGCTTGATCGATGCAACTGCTTCAGGTTTGAGAAGCAGCTGAAATGCTTATCCTGTGCCGAATTATCCTTTAATGACAAAGCTCTCTTTGGTGAATGCTGACCACAAACAGCTAACGTTCCCTTTGGCCGTGGCTGTTTGCTGCCAGCAAACAAAAAAAGCTACCCACTGATTTCTGGCGGCATCGTCTTTTGGAAGAGAAAATTTCTTCGTGTCCAAAAGTAAACGGACAAGTAGCTTTAGGAGAGATACTGACAAAATTGCACCTCAAATGATCTGCGGTTCTTCTTTTGTATTTCCAAAAGTGTAGACGCTACTAAGGCGTTTCAGATAGTATGATCTGCTGTTTTTAGTGTCTGCTAGAATAGTTTTCAGTGTGGGCAGGTCCAGCGCAGTGGTTGGCTCTGGCTAGGTCTGAACTAATTGGACGGCACAACCTGACGTCAGGTTTTGCCCAGATCTCGTGAAGATCTTGGGTGGAGCTGTCCAGAGAGGAAATCGTGCTCACAAAATCACGTTCTTGGATTAAGGCAAAACCCCTGTATCTTATTTTTAGAAACTTTTCAGAGGTTGAGCATGGACAACCAACATTATAACATTATCAATATGCATTAAAAGAACAATCAGCATGTTAGGTCTTCTTTAATTCTCCAATGTCAGACAATGCAGAACAGAGTTATCAATGTAAACTATTACAAATCACAGGGAACAAGCTCATTTGACAAATGAGCAATTCCCCAACAGGCCCTCCTCCTTCGGAACTTCAGAGGAAAGCAAGCAAAGCAAATAACAGTGGATACGAATAATATTTTTAAAAAAACATACAGTTTTGTAACATTTCAGTTCAGTAAAAAAAAAAAAAAAAAAACACAATCCAAAACCAAGACATACATCAAGTGGTGAGCTGTACATAGGCTATATGTGTTGTACTGTACTGCTGTTGAATGATGTCATGCTCCTGATCATGTGGGAAGACAGCTACAAAAATTATCAAGTCCCACTAATGATTAACGGGCCCCTTATATTTTCTGGGCCCCGGTGCAATGCACGGTTTGCACCCTCAATAGTTGTGCCATTGGTCTCCCCCCTAAAGGGAGGGGGGACATATTGTTTTTGTTCAGTTTCTCATGCGTGCCGCGTCGCGTTCCCACCATTTCTGAACCATAACTAATATCTCAGAAACCGTGTGATATATTTCCATGAAAATTTTGCTCATTTACTTCAGGTCGTGCAGATGGCCCTTTTGCTGTTTTGAGGTTATTAACTTTTCTAGTTTCTTCCTAAATGTCTGTGAACATCAATGAGGAGACATTTGGTTTTTTTGCCTTAAAAACAATCTGTAGTACTGTATTTGTGGTATTCGGTCTTCGGTTGGTGTATTTTTGCTGATGTGCCCAGTAGCCATTGCAGTTAATTTAATTCCAAGTAATTTGATTCCTTAAATGTTGATTCATTTCATTTGATTCTGTTCATTTCAATTCAGTTTGAGTTCTGCTCAGAAAGGCAGATGGGAAAGTACTTCCCTTGGGTGGCTGTGAGTACAAAGACGTAAATGAGTAGAAATTTACCTTGAGAATGAGTGCATATCCTCTCATTGAAATTATTCTACATGAAAGTTTTAAATCCAGGTGAATATTGCTCCTGCTTCTTACCTGAGTGATGGTCGCAGGCGCCAGAAATAAGCCTTGTAAAGTGCCCGCTAGTGAGCCTCAGATAGACTACAGACCAGTCCAGTTTATAGTCTATTTTGTGATTGCCAATTTCTAGCCAAGATGGAGGACAGAAGGCTTCCGGTAGCCAGGGCTGCATTGCAAAACTGGAGTACCACAATCTAGGTTGCATGAAAATGCTATCTGCTTCCCTTTGTATGGAAATCATGCTGAAATATTTCAAATGCAGATAGAGAATGAATGAGTGAACTGGACTACTAGACTGTTAATTTCGCTACAACCGTTATATTTTAATTATTCCATCTAGCAGCACACAGACTGCCTCTGGCCAGTGATAGCAGCCCAAGCATTGCCCATTACAACTGTGCTGAACTGTTTCTCCTATCTGAGGTTTCATCCTTGCTGTTCCTAGTTCTTTGCTGGTAAGCAGTATATTTAGCAAGCAATTAACGTCAACTATCACAAAGCTACTGTAAAATAATTTTGGCTGAAATTCCAATTCCTACCCTCTCTTCTGGTATCCATATTACATCTCTAGTTTCTCAAGGCAGCCCTGGCTCCCGGAAGTGTTCTGTCCTCCATCTTGGCTGGGAATTGGCAATCACCAGATTAAATCAGCAAGGAAAGCGCAAGCATATTTACATGTGTGATGAAAATTTTCAGTGCACAAAATAATCCCTCCTTCTCAGCTTGTCCGCAAATGGCATCACCTCAGAAGGCGGGAAGAGTCTGGCAGCAGCACTAAAAGAGAACGAGTCTCTTCACATCTTCTGGTAAGAGTACGGCATCTATTGTGAAATGCTCATAATTGTTCACAGCTCTAGGATTCGTCATCCCCAAATTTTTCGTCCCCTAGGAATTTTCGTCTTAGGACTTTTCATCCCCATGAACTTTTCCTCTCTGGACCCTTCGTCCCTGGATTGTTTGTCCCCAGTAGTGCTTTGCCCTCTTCCTGCATTATAACCTTTTCCCTCACCCTACCCTTAATCCTAACCTTTATATCATGGTGATCTGTCCATCTGTCCATCCATCTGTCAAGAATGTTGGCACGTTTGTTTATCATTAGGGGATGAAAAATCTGTGACGAAGAGTCTGGGGACAAAAAGTCCATGGAAGAAAAGTCAGTGGGGACAAAAAATTTGGGTACGAAATGTAGTGTTTCACATACTAAAACCCTATCTCAGAAGGATGAAATTGAAATTACTCTTTAAAATGGAGAGCAGTAATTTTTAAATTGACTTTAAATTGTGTTCCATTGCAGGGAGTATGAGAACAAAAATTTTTCAAGTTTTCTGTGGTCAGCGTCATTTGACAGTCAAAAACTGTCATTTATCTTCAAGTGATATCACCACACACATGGAAGCATATAGCTAACAATATCATAATGAAATTGCATTCTCAGGAATGCTTTTCCTTTTTCAAGAAGCAAATGTAATATTTGCATCATAATGAAAATGCTATCCTCCACTTTGCTTTTACAGGTCAAAGATAATTTACAGATTACTGCTTTCATTTTTTTATAATTTAATATGCTTCTTTTTTCTGAGGGGTTGTACAATAAAGATGTTTTGCTTTTCATGACTTAAGTGAAAGCTGTTAAATACAACCCCAATTCCGCAATGTGTGAATAAAATCAAAACGCAATGACTTTCAAATCAAATCAGACAGTATTTTATTCACTATTGGGGAGAGATAAAATAGCAAATTTTGAAACAGAAATTTTACAATTTTATCCACAAAATGAGCTCATGTCAAATTTAATGGCTGCTACAGGTCTCAAAAAAGTTGTTTACCATTGTGTAGCATCCCCTCTTCTTTTTAACACAGAGTGGAAGCGTCTGGGCATTGAGGAGACAGGTTTCTTGAGTTAAGCTGTTGGAATTTGATTCCACTCTTGTTTAATACTGACTTCCAGCTGCTGGAGAGCTTTGGGTCTCCTTTGACAGACTTTTCATCTAATTATGTGCCAAATGTTCTCAATCAGTGAAAGATCAGGGTTGCAGGCAGGCCAGTTCAGCACACGGACTCTTCTACTATGAAGCCATGCTGTTGTAATTGCTGCAGTATGTGGTTTTGCATTGTCCTGCTGAAATACACAAGGCCTTCCCTGGAATAGATGTCGTCTGGAGGGGAGCTTATGTTGCTCTAAAACCTTTATATACCTTTCAGCATTGTTATGGCCCCAATTTGTGATGACAAATATACATATATATACCGCAATGGATGACAGACAAAATTTTAAAACTTAAACAGATTTAATTAAACAAAGACTGACAACTAACCTACAATTTATACTACTGACCAAGATTGACATAAACAAGAAAAAAAATATTTACAGTCCCTTGAGATGGGGTTGCTTGGTGATGTCTTGGGACAAGAAAATGCTCCAACACAGGCAAAAATTCACAAGAATACTTCACAGGTCTTAAAAAGAGTGACAGGTCAGGTCAAATGTATTCTTCTCCTTGCCATGGCTCCTACTACTTTACTCTCTCAAATTTTCTCCTTATATACTCTTTTGCAGCCCCCTCCCACCTTTTTGACTTTTTTTCTCAATTCTCTGGGACTTTCCCTCTCAGACATGCCCAAACCTAGCTCCAGACTGGGCTTCACAAAAAAATGCCAATATGCTTCTCACATTACAGCATGCATGGTGCTTTTAAAATGTGCAAGTGTCCCACACCATATGCACTAATGCATCCCCATACCATCAGAGATGCTGGCTTTTGAAATGAACTCTGATGACAGGAGGGGTGGTCTTTCTCCTCTTTAGCCCGGAGGACGCAATGCCCATGATTTCCAACAAGAATGTCAAATTTGGACCTGTCTGACCACAGGACATTTTACCCTTTGCTACAGTCCATTTTAAATGAGCCTTGGCCCAAAGAACACGGCGGCGCTTCTGGATCATGCTGAACAATGGCTTCCTTTTTGCACAATAGAGTTTTAGGTGGCATCTGTGGATGGCATGGCGGACTGTTTTTAAAGACAGTGGTTTCTTGAAATGTTCCTGGACCTATTTAGTAATGTCAGTGACAGAATCATGCCGATGAGTGATGCAGTGGCGTCTGAGGCCCCGAAGATCACAAACATCCAGGAAAGCGCTTCGCCCTTGTCCAGTTTTTTTCAGTTTCTCTGAATCTTTTGATGATATTATGCACTGTCAATGATGAGATCTTCAAAGCCGTTGCAATTTGATGTGGAGGAACATTGTTTTTAAAGTATTCCACATTTTTTTTTACTCAAGTCTTCACAGGTTGCAGAGCCTCTGGCCATCTTTACTTCTGAAAGACTCAGCCTCTCTTAGACATCCCTTTAATAGCCAGTCATGTTTCATACCTGATTGCAGTTAACTTAATTACTTGCTAAATATGCTTTCAGCTGATTCTGTCATATATTAATTGCTTTTTCTGCCCTTTTCTGCATGTGTCCCAACTTTTTTGAGACCTGTGCAGCCAGAAAATTTGAAATAAGCTAATTTTGTGGATAAAAATGTAAGTTTCAACATTTGAAATGTTATTTATATTCTATCATTCATGTGATCTGAAAGTCATTGCATTTTGATTTTATTCACAATACACACTTCGTCCCAACTATTTCGGATTTGGGGTTGTATGTAAATAATCTGCGATTAATAAGAATCTCTCTCTCTCTCTCTGCTTGAATGCCTGTATTGTCAGGTTGGTTCAGAATGACCTGACAGATGATGTTGCCACAGACTTTGCGGAAGCAGTCAGGATCAACAAAGGACTAAAATGTTTCTGGTAGGTCTGAGGCTTTTACATTGTCGCCCAGGGCTATGAACAGATTTTCTTGGAGGCCTTGTCATGGTACTCTACATGGCCAAAAGTATGTTGACCTTCTTTAGCCTGGGGCCGTTTTTCATGGTTCTGGCCAGCTGGTTCCCCTAAAGGGAAAGCTGGACACTGTAGCATAGAGTGACATTCTGTTGTTGTGCATGGTTTGTTGAGATGGGGGTGGAAGAACTTGACTAGCCTGCAGACAGCCCTGACATCAACTCTGTCAAGCACTGCTGTAATAAACCGGAAAGCCATCTTTTCACCAGGCCTGAATTCTGATCATCATTACCCCACCCTGCTAATGATTTTCTGTTTGGAATTGGAGTCACAGAGTTCTAAAATTTAGGGGGAAATGTTCTAAGAAGAGCAGAAGCTATGAGAGTGGCAGCGAGGGACCAGATCCATATTATTGGCGATGATTTTTATTTAGCGAGTGTCCACATACTTGTAATACCATGTATTATATTTAGGGCTGGGTTCAAAAAATCGATTTTCCTCTTCAGATCGATTTTTTTATTTAAATATTCGATATCGATTCATTTTACTTAAAGATCGATCTTTTATGAGTGCATTTCCGTCTTGCTTGTGAATATTCAATAACTGAACCGGGAGTGCCATCTAGTGATACAATATTGTCCTGCATGCATAAATTTGCAGCTCCATGTCTGCTAGGACACGTCTGCAGAAGGCGCTTAAGATACCCTGCCTAGTACCGTAGTTCTTCTCGAACACGCCAAATCCAGATGTTTCTTTAATGATGAATTACATTCATATTTTAATTTGTAACGAATAGCGAAGTGGCCACTGTGGAAGTAACGAAGTAAAAGTATACTTGTTATCTTTCAAATGTAGTAGAGTAAAAGTCCCAGTTCAAAAAAAAAAAAAACTCAAGTACAAACCCCCCCCCCCCCCAAAAAAAGACTGCTTAAGTAATGAATTTCCCGACGTAACGGATAATAATGAATAACTTCATTGCAGGTAGAGGTATTTTGACTATGTGTCATATAAATGTACATCGAGCAGTGTTTCATTGATAGAAAGCATGCTGCAAATGCGTTGACGGTTCAAAAAAAAATGCCAAAAATTGCTGTACTTTTTAAATGCAAGCTTGAATTCCCTAAACTTTCTGATCTGTAGCATTTAAAAAGTACAGCAATTTTTGCAATTTTTGGCTTTTCAGCCAAATTTGAAGCCCTATCGTGGAGCAACCAAAGTAGATACACCTAATCTGACCAGAAATTCTGATTCTAGGTGAAAAGTTGGCCAGGGAGACCAAAAATCATAATATTATCACATAATATTATTATAATCACATAATAGAGGAGCAGTGGAAGCCCAAAGTTGGACAAAACACAATTTCGTCAAAATTAAAAAAATTATTAGGGATGTTGGTCTAATACTTGGTATTATTTCATAAGCCCACCAGAGCTACCTATATGAATATTTTGAGAAATTTCTGAGGGGGTGACCCAGGAATTTTCTGGACGCCTTCACTAGGACTGACCCACTTTTAAATACGACCCCAAATCAGAAAAGGTTCAGATAGGACAAACTTCAGGAATCAAAAAGGGACTCTGCTTAGGTTGGTGATGCCTCCCTCAAGACTCTGCAACAACGATTCATGAGTTATGAATGGAGACATGGCTTAACTGTAGGGGTGGAGTAAACTGTCAGCAATGAAAAAGAACTCTGCTTTGTCCAGCAATGCTTAAGTGTCTATGACAATCAGATCATGAATTAGAAAAGGGAAGAATGCAAAATGGTGTGTATGTCTGTCTGGCTGTGTGTGTTCCTGCATGCATGCATTTGTGTCTTATCAAAGAGCAACAAAATAGGGGATTGAAATTTCAGTTTTTTGTGTTTTAGTGGTAGATTATGGGTTAAACAATTCTAAAAGAAATCAACTTGTGAGATTTGGGCAAGGAATGCGTTTTTAGAGGCACTTTGTTCATGCGCCTGGATTGTCAGAAATCCAACAAACACGATCCTACATGTGAACACCTGACGCCATTCTGAGACTGTTGCACTGTGTGCACTAGCTGTACAGGTAAGCTTTCATGCTACATATACTGCCCGACAAAGGCTAAGTGCAGTAACTACAAAACAATTTAAGCAGTAAAAAATGGCTTCAGAATTGGTTTGCTGTCCCAACAAACAAATATTTGGCACATTTATGATAGATAATGGTTAATGGACTTGCTATGGTATAATTTCTATCCAAATAAATCCTGACCTTTATTTACTATCAGGCCCAGAACTGCACAACTCATATTTTTTTCCAATGTGTAGTTACTGCACTTAGGCTTTGTAGGGCAGTGTAGTCACGGAACTGTTGCCTGAGATCAAGCCGTTATCAGATTATTCACTTTGTGTCTTTGTCTCATCTTCACAAAAAATCAATAGCAACAAAAGCTCAAAAATACATAGATTTTTATGCAAAATAAGGTTTGTGTTGCCACTGTAGCTACTCAAGTCAGAAGCAGAGGCAGCATTCGAATTGGGGGACAGTGGTATCTATTTACACAAGTACGAAAACATACAGAGAGGTATAGGGAACACAGTTATAACGAACGTTAGCCCGTGAAAAACTAAATAAGTGAAGTTGTTCAGAGCATAGACTGTATGTAGCCTCCAACTACACAAGATTGAGGCATTCTGTATTTGTCTAATAAAGTACCTAAAACTGCCAAAAGTGTGAAAAAGTCAGGTATTTTTGAGTTGCTCTTTGAAAAGTTTGGCCATGTTACATGAATCCATGGGGAAGTTATGTGCCTCATTGTCATGGGCCATTTCAAGTGCCATAGCTGATTTTTTGCCAATGGGCATGAACAGATATTAGGATGACCTTTGGTTCATGACTAAAGCCTCTTTCACAATGGGCTGCACAGGGGCGCGGATGGCCATACACATTAATACGCATGGAGAACCCAAACACAGGGGTGCGCAGCAATGCGCAGTGGTGCACAGACATTGGGCTCTAAATTCTTAGACCAGGCGCAGGCGCTTCAAATGGGGGGAGCACGGCACCAATGGGGCGTATCCAGGCGTATTTTGCAATTTTCTGCCCGTTGCAGCCAGGCGCAAGTACTCCTCTGTCCTGCCTCTGTCCCTCCTGCCGGCGCAAGTGGCAGAGAGGGAGGAGAGAAGGCGTGAGTGGGTTTAACACAGCAGAGGCAACTCTTCACCAATCAAATGAGCTCCTCTCCTCACCTTTAAAATCGGAATAAGGAAGCCTCTGTCCTATATCTGCATGATGCGCGAATGTTGCATTTTACTTTGCTGCTTCAGTCATGTTTTCTGCGCTGCTTACATCTATATTAAGCATTAAGAAAATGAGTTGGCTGGCTAGCTAGGGCATTTGCAAATTATTACCATTAGCAAACTTGGATGGAATTGAATTTCAAAACGAAACTACGTCAGATTATTCAAACTTATGAAGTTGGAGTGAAATACGACGATTGCTCATTTATTTCTTCTGCCTGCATCATTGGAAAGAGAAACGATGGATAGTGCATTCCTATTATTACACCCTGTTGCTGCTTAAAATTTTGGGATTAACATGCATTGACAACAATGCAAGATACGTTACACATTTATTTTCAATATGTGATCTTATCTCAGTACGAGATCATAGCAATCAGGCTGTATTCCTTTCCCCCACTAAAAACGATAAAACCTTAGTGACAATATAAATATTAAGCCACTTGCACGCTGGATGCAATACGAATTTTTCGCATGACTGACTTTGCATTGACTTTGAATGTATTCAGTCGTGTGAAAATTGTTTTCGCTTCCAGTGTGAAAGCAGCTGAAGGACACACACCCACATAGCCTACACACGCACTCATGCGCCCACACGTACATCTCTCTCTCTCTCTTTGATTTGACATCAGGACAATCGATATACAGTAGATACTATAATTTATGTGCTGATTCAGATAGTTACATTAAATAGTGGTTGCTGTAATTATTTATTGCATTAAAATGTGCCTGACATTCTGGAAACCTGCCTGTGAGGTGTGCGCACTGTGCGCCATTCAGCCAAATTACCACTGCACAGAAAGTAAACCAGGTTGGAGCTGGCGAGCTTTCTGTGCAACTTCAGCGGAGACTCTTGTTACGAAATTGTCACTGCATCTTGATGAATATGTGACACCTCCCCCTACTACGCCACCACACCCATCTCGGCGCACATTCGTCTACCAAATTGCCAAAGTGGTTGCGCAGGATGTTGCACCGCACAAAATTACCACTGCGCGGGCTACACCACGCTGCACCACCCTGCACTGTGTCAAGAAATTAGAGCCCATTGAACACAAAAAAAATTACGAACATGTTTAATTTTTTATGCTGACCGCTGTGGAGGCCTCCCATACACAGTGAAAAGTGTTACAAACACAGTCAGAGTGCACCTGTGTGAATTGCACTCGTGATCTGAACGTAGCACATATGTGCTCATACTTGTTCCGCACGTGATCCACGCGCGCTTCCATTCTGGAAGGCGTCATCCGCGCTCAGTTGCCTGCGGATCTGTCATTTTCGTTGCATATGGTCATCCGCGCTGCTCCGCACCTCTATGCAGCCTGGTGTGAAAGGGGCTTAACCTTTCCACAAAATCTTGTCCAAGTCTGTCAGTCCATTTGGAAGTTATGTTCCTTTTTGCGATAGCCCATTACCATTATGGAGCCCCCTTTTAGGTAATTGGCTCAAACACCCCTTCAAACTCGCATAAATGTGTCTTCCTCACCAAATTACAGCCTCTAAGGGCTGCAAGTGGCTGCCAGAGGGCAGAGTGATTTTTGTGGACAGACCAACCAACTAGACAGTCGACTGACTATGAGCTTTAGAGCCGTTGGTCGCAGCAAAGAAAAGTTTTGACAGTTTAGTATTTACTGCTTTGTAATGTTGCCATTCCTTTTCTCAACACTTAATAAACATTGTGGGACTAAAGACACTCAGTGATTTAGTTTCTCAGGTGTAATTTTGTCCCATTTTTCCTGCACACAGGTCTTAAGATGTGCTACTACTCGGAGTTTTTGTTTTTGCATTTAGCATTTCAACGTCCACAATATATTCTCTGTTGGGGACCGGGATTCCCAGCAGGCCAATCTAATATCTCTACCTTCCTCTTAAGCCTTTGTAATGTCAGCAGAATGTGATTTTATGTTGTCTACCTCTGTTGTCGGTCTGAATTCATGGGGTGTAGATTCATAGTTTATAACCTCTTGTGTATCTCTAATGGCCTTAAAAGGATGTTCTTTTGGAGGTCTGCAGGATGGCGTGCAAGGCAGAGAAAGAACAAACAAAATTCCTATAGTTAAATAATTGTATTCAATTTAATTTGTGAAATACTATCAACGATATAAATTAATAATTAAACTGCTGAATGGATATGCAGAGTGACCTGTTAGGATCAACCTTTATCAAAAAGCACAACTTCGATTTCGAATCAAAGTTAGAAGATTTCAAAAGATTTGCAACTGGATATACACTGTCTGTGACTATTGACAAGGGTCTACTACCTTAAACCGTAATAAAACAGACGTGATCAATCACAAAAAAAGAAAGAAGGAAAATGGCAAACCAAAACTTGTATCTCCCAAAATAGTCCCTCGAATGACCAAATTCAAAGTTTTACAGTCTAAAGACAGCCAGAATTTCAGAGAAAAAGGCAAATATGGTATCAATCCTTAAATCACTTCACAGACCATGTTCAGAGTAAAGGCCCACATTTTTATGTGATCACAAATAGGGAGGGAAAGGTATCGTCCCCCTTGGTGATCAGAGCGGTTTGTGTTGGTTGGACCTGTGGATGTCCAAATTTGCGAAGAATGGTGAACTATCTTGTGTGAATCTGGCTGTCAATGTATGAAAGTTCCCTTATGATATTGGGAGCAGAGCTGAGCACCATGTATTTTTGTAAAGAAATTCGTGGATTTAGTTTCTTTCTATCAGATACCACTGAAAATTTGGGCAAATACTGGATACCATTCAAGGATACAAAAAAATTTCAATAAAATGAAAAAATTTTTATGAAATAACAAAATAATTCTCTTGTCTTGGCAACAAGGCCTTAAAAATGGTGCTCTCTGTTGTCTTAGGAATTGGAGGGGTGTAAATTCATAGTTTATGACCCACCATTTGACTCTCGTGGCCCTAAAGGAGTCTTCTTTAGGATGTCTGCAGGAATCCATGCAGGGCAGACACAGAACAGAAGTTACTCGGGGAGACAGGACACTTCTCCATATCTAAGGGAACGTACAAGTCATTACTGATCAAATTATTCTCTCTGGCTCTTTTAGACTAAACACTAGTTGCCCAACTGGTTGTACATATTTTGATGCTCCACAGGTTTTTGTCATTGATGATGGGGTGAGCTAAACAAATAATTTTCTGTCATGGCGCAAATCTTGCGACATCAGCACCATAAATTACTGCAGTTTTTTGTTGGTTTTTAATTTCTGCGTTAACTTTTTCCACTCACTAGCCTGTATGAGTAATGTAGTGTCCTGCTGATGCAAGCTGACTCCTCTCCACAGGCTAATTGATAACAAGTTTACAGTGCAAGGAGTCAGAGTTCTAGCCGAGGCACTTCTCCATAACACTTCCCTGAAAGAGATCTGGTAAGTTTAACCTGAGTATCACTTCATTTAGAGTAAACAGGCTAATTTTAATAATCAGTAGAGGAGGATCGAGCCATGTTGCTGGTTTATGCCTACTATATTGTTTTTTACTTTTAAATTATGTAAAATTTTACTACTTCACTGCACCAACTGTGTGGCTGAGAAAGTGCAAACATCGGATGCTAAAATTGTCCATACATTTAACATTATTTTTACTTCCTCCATAGTTTGAAGGGGAACCAGCTCAATGTGGAGGAAGAAAAGATATTTGAAATGGAGACCCGACTGCATTTCTGCTAACCAGTGAAAATTAGGGTAGAAGGAGGTCCCTTAGTGGATGAGAAGTTTACTTCGTTTATTTTATTTGTTGAGTTTTATTTTAATAGTTTTTTTTTTATTGTTGGATTGGCATGTAAAATATTGTAATGCACTCCTTGAACAGGGCTTTGATACATCAGGATATATCTAATTGCTATAGCATATGTTTAATACGGTCTTTTAGAAATTGATTTTGGCTACAGGAATGTACAGTACAGGCCAAAAGTTTGGACACACCTCATTCCTTTATTTTCATGACTGTTTACATTGTAGATTCTCACTGAAGGCATCAAAACTATGAATGAACACATGGGGAATTATGTACTTCCACTAATTAACCCTGACAAGGCACACCTGTGAAGTGAAAACCATTTCAGGCGACTACCTCCTGAAGCTCATCAAGAGAATGCCAAGAGTGTGCAAAGCAGTAAGCAGAGCAAAGGGTGGCTACTTTGAAGAAACTAGAATATAAGACGTTTTCAATTACAGGTATTTCACACTTTTTTGTTAAGTACATAATTCCACGTGTTTATTCATAGTTTTGATGCCTTCAGTGAGAATCTACCATGTAATAGTCATGAAAATGAAGGAAATGCATTGAATGAGAAGGTGTGTCCAAACTTTTGGCCTGTACTGTATGTTAGTTGATGAACACTTGGAAACACAGAGAGGAGTGAAGGTTCACCCTGGAGCAGGTAACAATTGCTTACAGTGTATCCTACTGGCTTGCAACATACCTCTCCCTGCACACAGAGTATGAAGCACATTACCGGGAGGCCCTTATTACCTACGAGGTGGAATCAGAATTGACTAAAAATAAAGACAGACAAATGTCATAACCTGCACCAAAGTCAAGAACGGGCATAATGCATTGGTTTCAGTGCCTGAAATGGGCCAGTGCTCACCCAGTACAGAGTTCTGGCACTTCATATTTTAGTGCACACAAGTCCCCTTATCTCTTATTGCGCGACACCACCTCCCAGGTAGTCTGGGTACTAACTATTAAACACCCATCTGTGTGCTTTTAAATGTATGGATATTTAAAAGGGACCTAATAAGCTGTTTTTCCAAGTTAATATTTTGGTCTTAGACTCCACTAGAGTACTCCTCATCGCGCAAAGTAAAAAAAGGGTACTTATTTCGCTCGTACTGCCATCCTCAAAAAACCCCATTTGTCGTCCATAGTAGTCTCTGCCTGAAACGCCTCATTAGGGTGGCTCTTCCGCTATGGCCCACACTCCCTGTGTGCCCACTTTCTTCTGACTGGCCAGCTCTGGAGGGCAGATCTAGGCGGGGCGATGCAGTGTCACGGTGAAACTGAGACGCATCTGCCATCTGAGCTAAGGAATCAGCGGGGAATTTCTGCTATAAAGCGCAGTACATGTGTATAGATCTAATGAAATTAACTTGTTCTAATAAACGCAATGGCGAAAGTGGAGGACGCAGTGCGAAAGTCTGGCAGCTCAAGCACAAATTTGCGATCAGCTACAGTTTGCTACGGCAACAGTTGGTGAGTACAGCGGTTTTACTACTCCTAGCTAGGATGCAGGGGAAGCTAGAATCCACCCCATGTAGACAAATTTGTATAACGAGTCGACTTGCCCAAGTGTAGACCGGAGACCGTAAAAATCCTGTCGGTCTGAGTTTAGAGGGAAACAAGGAAAGTGAGGGGCAGCTAAAAGTGGACCAACAGCTTAGAGAGCTAGACAAAGCTCCGGTTAAGTCATGAACAAAATACAAGTTTTACAGACCGTAAGTTCCGTCTGCATGAACCGTTTCTTATGTGGAGCTAGTGAATCGATCACTTTTACAGGAAAGAATTTACAAAACCCAAAACCAGTGAAGTTGGCACATTGGGTAAATCGTAAATAAAAACAGAATACAATGATTTGCAAATCCTTTTCAACTGATATTCAATTGAATATACTGCAAAGACAAGTTACTTAATGTTCGAACAGGTAAACTTTGTAATTTTTTGCAAATATTAGCTCATTTGGAATTTGATGCCTGCAACATGTTTCAAAAAAGCTGGCACAAGTGGCAAAAAAGACTGAGAGAGTTGAGGAATGCTCATCAAACATTGATTTGGAACATCCTACGGGTGAACGGGCTAATTGGGAACAGGTGGGTGCCATGATTGGGTATAAAAGCAGCTTCTCTGAAATGCTCAGTAATTCAAACAAGGATGGGGCGAGGGTCACCACTTAGTGAACAAATGCGTGAGCTGATTGTCAAACTGTTTAAAAACACATTCCTCAACGAGCTATTGCCAGAAATTTAGGGATTTCATCATCTACGGTCCGTAATATCGTCAAAAGGTTCAGAGAATCTGGAGAAATCACTGCACATGAGCGACAAGGCCGAAAACCAACATTGAATGCCTGTGACCTTCGATCCCTCAGGCGGTACTGCATCAAAAACCGACATCAGTGTGTGAAGGACATCACCACATGGGCTCAGGAACACTTCAGAAAACCACTGTCAGTAACTACAGTTCGTCGCTACATCTGCAAGTGCAAGTTAAAACTCTACAATGCAAAGCGAAAGCCATTTATCAACAGCACCCAGAAACGCCGCCGGCTTCGCTGGGCCCAAGCTCATCTAAGATTGAATGATGCAAAGTGGAAAAGTGTTCTGGGGTCTGACGAGTCCACATTTCAAATTGTTTTTGGAAACTGTGGACGTCGTGTCCTCCAGACCAAAGAGGAAAAGAACCATCCGGACTGTTATAGGCGCAAAGTTCAAGTTAGTGCCCAAAGCATGGGCAACTTACACATATGTGAAGGCACCATTAATGCTGATAGGTACATACAGGTTTTGGAGCAACATATATTGCCATCCAAGCAATGTCTTTTTCATGGACGCCCCAGCTTATTTCAGCAAGAAAATGACAAGCCACATTCTGCACGTGTTACAACAGCATGGCTCCGTAGTAGAAGAGTGCGGGTACTAGACTGGCCTGCCTGTAGTCCAGACCTGTCTCCCATTGAAAATGTGTGGCGCATTATGTAGTGTAAAATACGACAACGGAGACCCCAGACTGTTAAACAACTTAAGCTGTACATCAAGCAAGAATGGGAAAGAGTTCCACCTGAAAAGCTTCAAAAATGGGTCTCCTCAGTTCCCAAACATTTACTGAGTGTCGTTAAAAGGAAAAGCAGTGTAACAGAGTGGTAAAAAGGCCCCTGTGCCAACTTTTTTGCAATGTGTTGCTGCCTTTAAATTCTAAGTTAATGATTATTTTCAAAAAAAAAAAAAAAAGTTTCTCAGTTTGAACATTAACCCCTTTGTGCAGAGGCCAAATTTGGCTATTTATGGGTTACCCACTTTAATGCTGTATAATTCAAGATTTAAGCTTCACAAAGAGGAAAAATGTGGCTCAATTCAGGAAAGACACTTAACAGCATTTAGAATTACATTGTATTTCAGTTTATTTTCAAGATTTTGGTGGAGAAAATGAGCAGCAAACATAAAAAATCTTCATGAGAATTCACCATTGAAATTGCAAAAAAAATAATTCTGACGATTGAAAAACTGCTGGGGCTTAAAACTATACATTTCTGGTATCATAAACTCCTTGAGCACAAGTAGAATTCATCTTCAACATTACATTCTAGATTACCTACATGCTACTAGCCAAATTATACAGCTACCCAAGTGTCTCCCCAAAGTCTCAAAATGATTTGCTGTCAAATCATTAAAAAAATCATGTATTTAACACAATTAAAGCTTTAAGGCATGAAATTTAATATGAACGAATGATTTTCTGGTTGAGTTTAGTATGAATTTATCAATATCAGTGCAGTTGAATATCAGTGGTCACCAGTAACCTCTCCAAATACGAACGTGCCTTTTCTCCATAATAAAGTTTAGAGTTTTGGCCATTTTTCTTCAAAGCCAGCACAAACACGCATTAAATAAACTGCTAATGAAACGGTCAGAACATTCACCCTGTAATGAAAGCTACCAGTCCCCTCTTCAAAGCTCACGAACCCATTTCAACACTTATAAGGAGCAAGTACACCTCACGAACACAGTAATATCTGAATTCTGAAATATACCTTATTTTAACTGAACAGACACTCCACTTTCAGGGAATATCAAATCCATTGCGTCTCCCGATTCAAAAGAAACGTGCAATGAACGTACCGGGGGTCCACACCAAAATGCACGGGCAGTTCGCGTTTTAAACAGGAAAAAAACCTCGACATTCGACTTTGTTGAGTACATATACATTCCGAAACAGAAAAAAAAAAACAAAAATAGCAGCCTGACCTTTTTCGTGAATCCCTCCTCCAGAGACATTGACTGTATAAAATAGAGACCGATGTACCCAGTAGCAAGAACCCTCCGGTCCTGTTTCATTCGAAATAATTCCAATAGAGCATATCGTTCTCATTTAAATCCTGTAATGTAACTGAACACTTCAAGGCCAGTTTTGCGAACCGATTTTCTATAAATCCCGTCTATTTTAGCCGCGTAATGTGCATAACGTAGACAGGATACAACCGAGCCTGCTGATACGCATTGGTTTGTATGCTCTGTGTTTGTCCAATCAATGTGTTTCACTTACTCTAAAATGTTTAAACACTCGGGAATTGGATAAGAAACGAGCCAATCAATACATTGTTATCAGGGAAACTTCACGAGGCCATGAAGTGTAACTCTACAATTACGCAGAAGAGCTTGAGTGTATGGTTGAGTGATTGGCTATCAACGCCAGTACTCGGGTGGATATAAGGAAGCGCTGGATTTGGCAATGAAGGAATCTACGCGTAAATCCACGGTAGGGAACCACAATTTTTTTTTGTATGGGACAACTGTAATAGGCAATAGAATGTGAGAGAATCAATACCATGTCGATTTTTTTGCCTCAGAAAACTGATTTGTATGAACTACTAATTGGAATACTGTTAGCTCACTGTGGCTAAACTGGTTGCTACTAAGGATAACGATTTTTTCTGTGTCAAGATATCGTTTTTTCAAACTGCTGAATTGACACTATGGGCAAGGATACTGACCAGTTTGCACATCAGGCTTAGCTGAGGAGTTTAATTCATGCAGCTCTCAAAAAACAGGGAGTGGAGTGAACTTCACCGTATTCAGAACCGCGTTCGAGGTCTGCTTGCTTGTGAACATTCAATAACTGACCCGGGGGTGCTATCTAGTGATCGAGTACAGTAACAGCGTACTTCCAATTTGCAGGTCTATAGACGCGGGCATCTACATCTGCAGAAAGGGGTTAAACATCTTGTCTTTGCTGTGTATTCAATTGAATATAAGTTGAAAAGAATTTGCAAATCATTGTATTCTGTTTTTATCTACGATTTACATAACGTGCCAACTTCACTGGTTTTGGGTTTTGTAGTATTCAATCGATGGCAATGCAGCGTTTGTTATACTGAACACGTTAGCCTGTGCGCTACCCTATTGCTTTCATCGGTAGTATCAGAGAGCTTGCCCAGCCATTGGAGATGTATCAGGCTTACCCCGGTCATGGATAAGTGAAGCGATCATTTCATAAGCACCCAAAAATACACCCCAAGCTCTACAAAATCTACGTCTGGTCTAACTGCAGCCCAACTTGGGAGACACATGCAGCACCTCTCCAGTTAGCTTCAACTGTAGTGTCTACAATCAGGCAACGTTATGGTGAAACTGCCACATTGATGCTTACCGAACTAACACAAGCATACTGATCATAATTGCTGCATGTAAGTTAACCAGGAGCACAACAATTTCTAAAGGGGGATGAAATTATGTCAAGTTAGTGCAGAGAAATCATTTGTAAACCAGCATAGCTTCTGCGTTTCACATTGCTTTCATGGTAGCACCAGAGAGCTTGCTTAGACATTTCTGACGTATCCGGCTGATCCGAGTCATGGATAAGTGAAGCGATCACTAACTGTAGTGACTACAATCGGGCAATGTTATGATGAAACTGCCACATTAATGCTTACCGAAGTAACACAACCATACCGATCAGAATTACTGCATATACTTTAACCAGGAGCATTTTTAATTAGTATGACACGCAAACTAACATGCAGTAGCTGGTAACCGAGCAGTCATAACCACAGAGACAAACCCTTGCAATACAGGTTTTGCAGACAGCAAGTTCTGTTACTGTGAACAGTTGTACCAAGCATCCAAATTACAAACAAGTATTAAAAGTTACCTTCAAATGAGGTTTATGTTCCCACACCTTCTGCAGAATTCCCCCTGATATCACTCTTGCATATTTAGGACACAAGCATTAGCAACAGTAACTTGGCTACGTTAGCCGCTATGCTACAGCCACAATCAACTGGCTATCACGTCAGGTTGGCTTATGCAGTAAAAACAACTTAAAGCTTCTGTCTGTGAGTCACGGACAGTCGCGACAGATACAGGCTTTATCTTCAGATATTTTAGAAAGCCTGCGTTTGAGGCCAGTTGTTAGTGCTAACTATCGCTAGCAGTCCTGCTAGCCACCCATAACACGTAGCTTCACTTACATTATTTGCTGTTTTATGGTTACTTACAGCTTGTGACTCCGAGCGCTTGATCGATGCAACTGCTTCAGGTTTGAGAAGCAGCTGAAATGCTTATCCTGTGTCGAATTATCCTTTATTAACAAAGCTGTCTTTGGTGAAATGCTGAGCACAAACAGCTAACGTTCCCTTTGGCCGTGGGCGTTTGCTGCCAGCAAACAAAAAGGCTACCCACTGATTTCTGGTGGCATCGTCTTTTGGAAGGTAAATATTTGTTTTTTTTCTTGCGTCCAAAAGTAAATGAACAAGTAGCTTTGGGAGAGACACTGACTAACTTGCACCTCAAATGACCTGCGGTTGTTTTTTTGTATTTCCAAAAGTGTAGACGCTACTAAGGTATGGTATGATCTGCCATTGTTAGTGCCTGCTAGAATAGTTTCCGGTGTGGGCAGGTCCAGCGCAGTGGTTGGCTCTGGCTAAGTCTGTACTAATTGGATGGCCCAACCTGACGTCAGGTTTTTCCCAGATCTCGTGAAGATCTCGGGAGGAGCTGTTCAGAGAGGAAATCGCGCTCAAAAGATCACGTTCTTGGATTACAGCAAAATCCCTGTATCTTATGTTTAGAAACTTTTCAGAGGTTGAGAATGGACAACCAACATTATAACATTACTAATATGTACTAAAAGAAGGATCAGCATGTTAGGTCCCCTTTAAGCGCTGAGACAACAATGCTGAAATTGTCCTTATTAAAATGGACAAAAAATTATTGAAAATAGAAAAAAACAGCATCTCTGAATATGACAATATACTGCCTGAGCATTTTAAGACATTGTCTGTTTTTAATGTTGCGTCAAAAAATATACAGAATTATTTAATTTCTGCAATTACAAGTACCATGAACCAAACAATATGGCTGGAGATTGAGGGAGCTCATTTTTTCTCACTGTAGATAGACGAAACCTCAAACTAAGTTGTCACAGAAATTGTCCCAAAACGTGAGACGGTGATGAGCAAGGTACCATTAAGGAAAGTTTCTTCAGCTTTTTGATTTCTTAGTAAGTTAAATGGCGGGATTTAATTTTTTAAATCTAGGGTCAACCTTACAATGGCACCATAATTATGGTCTCCGACATGAATGGACAGCAAGTGTCAATACAGGTGGAGCATCAAGTGGCTTCCAGTCTGTAATTAGAGTTATACTTTATTTTATTAACTTTTATTTTCACATTACACTCCAACTGTCTGCATTATGACTAGCGAAAACATTTTTTCGTATGAATACATCTTCATGCAGATTGCATTAAATTGCAGTTTTATTGCTTATTGATTTCCAGGGTTTAACTTTCCTCTGCTGATGGTAACTCATTAAGTATATGGTTAGTATTATAAGCCCTTTGATGAAATGCTCGGAATGACTGTTACTGATGTTGTACATACTATTCAATAATGGAACTTGTGGAATATTACAATGTCATTATAAAACTTTGTATATGATGGACTTCAGTTTCAATGCAAACAAAAAATCATTCTGTATTCACATTGCTTATAAGACCTCTTTTTTAATGTAACAATTTTACATAAATAAAGAGCAAGGTTTACTTCTCAATTGATGAAAGCCAAGTGGAATCTAATTTCACCTTAATGCTCTGTGATTATTTGTGACAGCCGTGTCCTCTCCAGTTCTTTGAGTCACTGGAAGACAGTGGTATGAATATAGTTGTGAATAGTTTTTTTTTTTTTTTTAATAGTTTTCCTATATCCTAGAAAACAAAATGATGCTTATGTAATTCAACCACTAGACTAGAACAATGGCATCTCTTTTGGTCCTAGTCATGGACTGATTGGTTCAAGATGGGATGAAAATGAAATATTACATCATGGCTGCCCAACCCTAATTAAACTACACATAAATGAGCAGACATTCAGCAACAAAAACTGTAAATTGTGCATGCTAAGTATTGTGGGTAATTCTAGAGGACAAACTTTGATGCCCTTGATGGGAACCCATCAGGCCCACTTCTTTGGTTGAGAAATAATAAGTGGAGGAAAAAAAAAACAATGTCAAGTGAAGAGTGAATCGCTTAGCAACATTTAATGCGCATCCAAAGTATGAAAACATACAATATCCTCAAACATTCCTGAGGTGCAATTAAAATCAAAATAAAACAAAATAAATATCATGACAGATATAAGTTGGGGAAATGGAGGAAGCAAATATGATATAATCTGAGTGAAAGTAAAATAGATATGACTAGCATCCAGACTGGTCCACAAATTATACACCCCATGCTCATCTGAAGCAAAGCATTTTATGCAATAACAACACACACATCCAATCCTCAAAGTCAAATTACGAGCTTCTCTGAAAACACCCAAAACCATAAGATCTTACAGGTTGCTTTGGTGCCCCTGAAATATTTTAGACCATGGAGATAATATGTGAAATTCAAATGAAGACAGGTGAGTTGATATAAACAGGGTAACCAATGATGCAGGCCCAGATATCTGATGGAAAGCTGTAAGTGATGCAGATAAAATACAAGCAGATGTAAAGGACTGATCATTACTTAAAGAATGATCCTGTTCTCATTTTTGGCTTGAAGACCTTTTCATGTACAATGTTTGTATAAACAGAAGAAAATAATGTTGGCTGTGTCTTAGTTTGACGCAAGCATACTCACATAGGGTATGACAGTGTTGCTGTGACTCTTTAAGGTAAAATAACAATTAGTTAAATGCATTGAGCAATAAAACCAGACATTGCTGAGACAGAAATGAGAAAATCCTTTGAGGCAAAATATAATTCAATAATTCACATGCAAGAAGTAAACCGAATAAGTGCTTTTATGGAATAAAACTGAATCATATTTCAGGCTTTGTGATGTACATTTCCTGAAATCTAGCAATTTCTGTTTAACAGTTGGTGAACACAAAAACTTTGTATGATAAACTCCTTCTTAATAAAAATATACTGCCAATACTTAAAATCCAGACCCCACCAAAATGCGCTTCGAAACATAACATCTGTGGCAATATATTCTAATATCCTGCAAAAGGCGACTTGACGAACTGATACAATACAAAATATACAGCTAAAAACACTGGCCAGCGTTCCAGAAATATTAAAAAATATAGTAAATCAGCTAGGGTTGATCTATATTTGTGATTACAGCCCAAAAAGGTGCTGTGAGGGATGCTCTGGACTCAGCCATCATCGCTGTCACTCCCAGATTCACTCAGCTGAAGATCATTTCCTGAGGAAAGAAAATAAACACACAGTAGGTTAAAAAAAATACAGCTGAAAGGACAATAACCATGGACCAATTACTCAAGCTTCAGAACGACATTAAGTACCGCACAGTGCAATACATAGTGTTTTAAAACACGAAGTGGTGCTTCCGGCATAAACTTTTTTTTAAGAATGTGAAATTTAAGTGTAAATTTAACATTTAATTCCTATATATATATATATATATATATATGTATATGTATATATATATATATATATATATATATATATATATATATATGTTTGACATACAGCTGAAGAGTCAATTTGACCAATTTAGTCATTCAATCTTTGAAACACTGATATCAGTGAACCATGAATTCCTTGTATTAGACGTTGGCTGAAATTCTAACCCCTTCAGGAAAATGATCACAAATATGTGATCAGAATGTGCTTCATGAACAAATTCAAATGTAGACAATAGAGACATAACACTAAGTTATAATCCAAACTCCAAAAATGTTGGGACAGTGTGTAAAATCTCAATCATTTGCAAATCTGTTTTGACCAGTATTCCATTGAAAACAATCAGACGAGGTCATTCATGCTTTAAGAAATCAACTTGAATGCTTTTGTTGTAAATAGGTAGATTGCTTTTCTTTTGACAATTTAGATTTATCCTACAAGAGATCATTGCAACAAAAAAGTTGGGGCAGAGGCATTTGCACCATTGAGTGTCACGCATCCAAAAATGAAGCTAAATCCAGGATGACTACAATTGCTGAAATGGGCTTTTATTAACAAAACTGAAGGACTTTAGGAACCAGTGAGAGCTTTCAGCAGAATGATCTGGAAGGCAGCCATGAATCAGATGGCAGGTGCACACCTTTGAACCGAAGTAAAGAGTAAGCCACTTGCCAATTCTCAAAATAGACAGATACTAGAAGAGATTTTTCATTATGAGGGAAACCAGACACAAAAAAATCCAGCAAAGGGAAGACCAAGACAAGGAACAAAAATACACAAACCGATAATCAACAATGAAGAACACGTGAGAGAGTAATGAAACATGGTGGGAGGAGAGCAAAACGAGCCCATAATGAATGAGAATCAACTCAAAAAATGGAACCAAAACTCATGCGGACAGCTGGATTCCAGGGAAAACCAATTAGAGAAACACACTGCCAGGCAAGTAACAGAACCCCCCAAAAAGGGGTGCCACCTAGTGGCCCAATATGTGTTATAACGATCCAGAAGTCAAAATTCTTGTTGACTCTCTCGTGTCTCTCAAATAGATGTAACATGGGAATAACATTAAATGAAGACAAGGGTTGGCTCAAAAAGCCACAATCCGTTGTGTTTTTATGTCGCGTTTAAATAAAACAGAGTTTTCCAGTAGCCTACCATAATAGATGCCTCCTTTTTCCACATTAACAGCAAGTGGTAACAGCAATACCAATTAAACCTTAACAAAATGACTAATTAACGAAGGTACAGGAGAAATAGAGCAAAACAAATTCACACAATGCCTCAAATCAAAACTTATTATAAAATTGCAATGCTGAGTAAACATAAATCGCTCTATACTGCAAAAAACGTCACCTACCCCGAGGCCAAACCGCCATTTACCATTTTTAAAGTGGTGTAACATCATCAACAATTAAATTATGCGAAAAAGAATGCCACATGTATGCCTGGTAAATGCTCCACAACATGGAATTTTATGTAAATTTTATGTAATCTGTAATTGCCCTCCAACAATAAATGAAACACGCCAAAGACAATAAAAGTATTATTTGGTCAGTTATCTCATAATTCTGCTTATGGATTAATCAGATTGCCAACATGACAATACTATCGGTTCTCCGTCTTTTTCTTTTTACTGAGATTGCGGCAGGGTTTACTTGTATTTACGAGCAAATCACTACAGCATCACCTGTTACCTATTAACCTGGTTACCTGTGCAATGTTCTCAACAGGTGTTTTTGACCATTCCTCAGACTTACGACATTGCCGCAGTCCATACTTTTTTGGAATTTGTTGCAGGCATTAAAAGTGATATTAGCATATGTTTACAAAGATCAATACAGCTGACAGGGTATAACCCCTAAAATTATATCTTTGCACAGTTTTGATTAAATGTAGGTGAAAGTGACATGATAAAATTAGTTTTTTTTTGTTTTTTTTTTTCAGTATATTACACACTGTCCCGGCATTTTTGGAGTTATAGTTGTAGAATGTCGACATTCTGTTCCAAAAACATGACAGCAAGGATGTGTTTGCCACCAGTGCTGTAGCGTTCAGAGACGCGAGGACTTACTCAGCGTGCTCATCAGCTGGTTGCTCCCCTGCGACCTGTCAATGCCGTTGGTAGCAGAGCTGCGGTTAGGTGATGCGTGTATCTGCTCCTGCTCGCCCTCGCTGCTCGAGCTGTCATCTCCACTGTCTGAGGAGCTGGCTGAGTCAGAGGAGCTGCTGCCACTGCTGCTACTCATCTGCTCAATGATCTCCACCTCCGCACGCAGCTCTGAACAATAAGTGACAGTTAAACAAGTCCTCACTCAGGCCTGCCAACTCTTCTTCACATCTTGCACCAACCATCGGTCTTAAAAAGTTCCGCCCATATCAGATAAGCTCATTTTTCTCTCTTTCTACAGCTCAATGAGCTAACAAAAACCTGAGGAGCGAAAATCTAAATTTTTTTTTTTTTTTTTTTGCATAGCTTGTTTTTCGCCATCTTTGTTAAAGCACTCTGATGATTATACAACCATAAGCTCAGATTAACCTTTTGTTGCATAGTGGTTACTTAATTAACCAAACCCACCCACCACCCATTATTGGCAAAGATGAAAAGATTCATGCATTTTTCTCAGGTGAAAAAAATCGCCACCATTTCAAATGCAAAACTATTTTTAAGTTCTAAAATTGTCTCTGGAAGAGTGCTGGAGACATGTTTCACTGAAGATCGAGATCTGTCATCCAAGAAATTCAAATTTCCTCATCTTTTTAGTCAAAATAGCAATCGCTCTAGCCTTATATGCCTATTTTTAATTGACTCTATAATTACAAAATAATATTTTTTTATTATTTACAGAAATGCATTTTGGAAGCAAGTGACATTGGATGTCACGAAATGAAGAACCAGTTCAAAAGCTGCAAGGGACAGAAGAAACACAGCGTTTTTCTCAATGCTCATACAAATCAGATGTGCCGCACTACGTCACCATGTACAGCAACCAACATTCACCAGAACCGCAAAAATATCACCCAGATACATCACAGTTCTGTGCAATTTTACCAGAAGAGCTGTTTTAGATTGCAGTTAATAAATTCACTTAAGCAGGTTTTTTTTTTTGAATGACAAGTTTTTTTTATTGTTTCATGTGTCATATTCATGATCATTTGATCATTCTTTAAAAGCCAAAAATTAACTGAATAAATTGCTTTAGCATAATACAACCTCTGGCAAAAAATATGGAATCACCACACATAGAAGATGTTCATCTGGCTTTTTTACTTCATTGCAAACCTATCCCAGATATGACAAAAAGCAATATTTGTTTATTATCTTAACATTGAGCCTTCATCAAACACACTTTTAACAAAATAGATTAAATTATTTTGAGAAATGGAATATTTTTTCATCATCAAGTTGAGGAATTACGAAATCACTCAACATAGAGGGAACATTATGGAATGAACAATTAAAAAAAAATCAGAATTACGGCGGTGAAGAAGTATTTACTCCCTTCCTGATTTGTTATTTTTTTGCTTATTTGTCACACGTAAATGTTTCAGATCATCAAATAAATTTTACAATGAGACAAAGATAACCTGAGTAAAAACAAAATGCAATTCTAAAATGATTATTTCATTCATTGAGGGAAAAAAAAAGCTATCCAAACCCACCTGGCCCTATGTGATAAAGTAATTGCCCCCTAAATCTAACAAGTGCATCGCCTATCGGCGAATGTCGAATTGCTGCGCAATACTAGTCCCCTACCGGTGTATGCATATTATATTTCCTAAAAAGTAGGTCGAAGTGACCTGAATAGGGTACATGACACACCCTCTCCCCAAGATGCATTCACACACCATCTTTGATGTTCCTAGGTCATACGGCATTGAAGTTATGGAGCGGACACGAATGCGAACGGACGGACGGACGGAGTGCAATCCTATAGTCCCCTCCGTCTCTGGTAGGGGACTAATAAGTGGTTGTGCCACCCTCAGCAACAAGTGCAATCCAGCATTTGTGATAACCGTCAATGAGTCTTTCAAATCGCTGTGGAGGCAATTTGGCCCACTCTTCTTTGCAGATCTGTTTTAATTCAGCCACATTGGAGGGTTTTCGAGCACGGCCTGTTTAAGGCCAAGCCACAGCATCTCAGTCGTAAACAAAATGGAGCCCAGGATTTCCCATGACCACTTACTGCCTGTAAGCCCCTTTTGCCAGCATGCCAGGCACATAAAAGCAGTGGTCAACCAGTTTATTACGCTCTTCTTCTCTCTTGGCTCTTTGGACTCTTGGCTCTGGACCGTCTCTTTTGGCTTTGCTCTCCCCCTTGGTGAGGCTCCTGGACCCCTGGGGACTGCTCAGGCTCGGGTACTCCTCCCCCATCCCTGAGCCTCCCTCTCCCATGTGGCCATGCTGAAGCATCAGCCATGCTACCAGGAGGAGATCAAGCCTTGGAAGCAACAGCTTGCTTTCGAGGAGAGGCCAGCCTCCCTCCTTTTCCACAACAAAGACACAGACCTTTTACAGCACCAGAACCAGTCTTTCCAGCCGGATCAGCATCACCCAGGATCAGATCCTCCACCAAGCAGCAACTACCAAACCTCTTTCCTCTACTAAGGACTGGTAACAACTGGGCATCCAAACCTTCTTTTATGACTTGGGCGGACTGTATGTATTTGTAAAATGATAGTTGTTGTGATTGTTTTCAGGATTGTGTTTTAGTAGGTCAGGATGGTAATGTGAAGCAGACAAGGTCTTGCATGCAAATAACCTTCTGTATAGTAACACAGAACCTTCACTTTGCAAAACACACACACACACATCTCTTCATTTTAATGAAATACATCCAGAGACACAACATTGAGTATTTTATGTAATTTAAACTGACTTTAAATGCTCTCTTTAAACTTTTCTTTGTAACAAAGATTGGTCTTGTTACAGCGGGGTTGGCCTCCCCCACTTCCACATGGTCAATAAGGCACCT
Source organism: Gymnothorax reevesii (assembly GCA_029721435.1). Lineage (NCBI taxonomy): Eukaryota > Metazoa > Chordata > Actinopteri > Anguilliformes > Muraenidae > Gymnothorax > Gymnothorax reevesii. Next base: position 32,983,785 of record CM056573.1, read on the forward strand.
CCACTCACACCTTAGATCATCCCTTTGTTCTCTCTCACCTACACACACGCACACACACACACACATGCATATAGTGTTAGTGTTTAGTGTAGGTTAGATTGTGTGAGTCCTTTGTTTAATTTAAATAAATATTCCTTTAAGACATGCTGTAGTAATTGATGTTGCACAAGAGTGAATGAAATTGCCAACCTCTTCTATGTAGAACTCCAAATCCTTCAATCTAACAATTGAGTGGGTAAGTTGGTCACAATTATTAATTTAATTATTAATCAATTTCCATATTAATAGCTTAGTGGATATTGAGACTATCGTTTTACCTTCACTGAGGAAGGGTGGTGCCCCAAGGTATTCATATGAATATTTAATATTAATATTACAATATCATATTTTTTAATAGTCAAATTAATAATATTAATATCATTAGGAAAATTGCCTTTACACATGGTGTCCACTTGTGAGGTGTAACCCCAACAGCCGGCGCCCTTGTGTGACATGCCATTGCACAAGCAACAACGTCGTCACTGTTTAGGCATTATCACCACAAAGATGCCACCATTCAAGGCATTACCCCACATCGGTGTTCTGTATTAGGCATAACCTCAACAACTCCAAAACCATCATTTTGTTTTTTTAAGCCATTCAGAGGTGGACTTGCTGGTGTGTTTCGAATCATTGTCCTGCTGCATAACACAAGTGCAGCGAACTGATGGTTGGACATTCTCCTTCTGGATTTTCTGGTAGAAAGCAGAATTCATGGTACCATCAATTACGGCAAGTCATCCAGGTCCTGAAGCACCAAAGCAGCCCCAGGCAATCGCACTACCACCACCATTTTTGACTGTTGATATGATGCTCTTTTTATCAAATAATGTGTTAGTTTTACGCCAAATGTAAGGGGACGCACACCATCCAAAAAGTTCAACTTTTGTCTCGTCGGTCCACAGAATATTTTCCCATAAGTCTTGGGGATCATCAACATTTTGGCGAATGTGAGACGAGCCTTTGTGTTCTTTTTCGTCAGCAGTGGTTTTCACCTTGGAACTCTCTCATGGATGCCATTTTTGCCCAGTCTCTTTCTTATTGTTGAATCATGAACACTGACTTTACCTGAGGCGAGTGAGGCCCGCAGTTCTATAGATGTTGCTCTGGGTTCTTTTGTGACCTCCTGGATGAGTCGTCGATGTGCTCTTGGAGTAATTTTGGTAGGCTGGCCACTCCTGGGAAGGTTCCCCACTGTTCCAAGTTTTCTCCATTTGTGGATAATGGCTCTAACTGTGGTTCGCTGGAATCTCAAAGCTTTAGAAATGGCTTTCTAACCCTTTCCAGACCGATGGATGTCTATGACTTCTCATCTGTTCTTGAATTTCTTTAGATTGCGGCATGATGTGTTGCTTTTTAAGATCTTCTAGCAGACTTAACTTTGTCAGACAGGTTCAGCGATTTCTTAATTCAACAGGTCTGGCAGTAATCAGGCCTGGGTGTAGCTAATGAAATTGAGCTAAAGAAATGTGGTTAATCACAGTTAATTCATGATTTAATGAGGGGGAATTACTTTTTAACATAGGGCCAGGAAGTGTGGATAGCTTTTTCCCTTAATAAATGAAATCATCATTTAAACATAACGCGTTGCTGAATACCCCTCGGCCCGGACAAGATTTCCTGCCTCAAGGTCACAGCGCTAAGGTCAAACAGTGAAATCCAGCAAAAAAACATGACGTCGCACATCTATGTGTCACAGTGAGTTACCATACCAAATTTGGTGAAGCTGTGATATTTAGCTGATGAGTACTGGCCCGTACAAGATTTCCAGCATCAAGTCACAAAGCTAAGGTCAAAGGTGAAATCAAACAAAAAACCTGACGCTGCATATCTATGGGTCATAGTGAGTTACCATACCAAATTTGGTGAAGCTGTGAGGATTAATTGCCGAGTACTGACCCGAACAAGATTTCCAGGGTCAAGGTCACAGAGCTAAGGTTAAAGGTCAAATCCAGCGAAAAACCTGATGTTGCACATCTATGGATCATGGTGAGTTACTATACCAAATTTGGTGAAACTGTGATAATTAGTTGCCGAGTACTGACCCGGACATAATTTCCAGGGTCAAGGTCACAGCGCTAAGGCCAAAGCTCAAATCCAGCAAAAAACATTGCGTTGCACATCTATGGATCATAGTGAGTTACCATACCAAATTTGGTGAAGCTGCGATCATTAGTTGCCGAGTACTGGCCCGGACAAAATCATGGACGGACGACGGACGACAGACGACAGACGGACATGCAGGTGACGACAATACCCTTCCAGCCAGAGTCGGCCGAGGGGTAAAAACTGCATTTTGTATTTACTCTGGTTATCTTTATCTAATATTACAATTTGTTTGATGATCTGAAACATTTAAGTGTGACAAATATGCAACAAAAAAAAAGAAATCAGGAAGGGGGCAAATACTTTTTCACAGCACTGTTCCTGTGTTTGAATTGCGTAAGGTGATGTCTTTTGTGTTGCGCTGAAGATGACAGCGACTTTCAACTGTCGATCCCACCTACAATGGAGTGGGTTCTATCCTGTGTAGAAAGCGAGTTGCTGGTGCCAAAACTGAGTTGAGCACAGCCAGGACCATGCAGTGGAAAAACACCCCTTGAGTACCTTTTGTCTTGCATGTTTTCAATAAGTCCCTGCTCCTGCACAGGATTTTTTTTTTGGGGGGGGGGATTTTGACTTTTACTTGACAGTTGCAGAGTACAGAGAGACAGGAAAGTTGGGGAGAAAAATGGGAAAGACGTGGCAAATGACCCGAGCCGGAATTGAACCCTGGTCGCCGCGGGAAGGACACAGCCTTTCATGGTGTGTGCGCTTGGACCAATATGACACCAGGGCGCCCAGTGCACAGGTTTTGAAATGATCAGGCCATTTCCAAACCCTGAAGCTGCTTAATAATGATTTGAATCACTTTTACTGGTGCAGGGAGAGATCTAAACGTGCAGGACAAGAGGTACTCCAGGAGAGGTTCAGGAAACAGCTAAATTCACCTGTGCAAGACCAGACCAAATTCAAAAGATGTAAGTGAGACTACACGATACGCACATATTATTGTGGCTTCTAAATAAGGAACTTTACCATCAGGGATGCAAACAGGGAAAGCTGAAAAAAGAGAGAAATGACCGCGGCGGGTGGCAAGCGTAGCACTGCGTCTGACAACAAATACCTTCAGTGGGTTACTCATAAGGTGACAGAGATTAACAGGTATATTGCAGTTATTTAACTTCTCTGCCACCATGACTGCTAAATTCAATCAATAAAAGTAGTTAATCAACCCTTTACAGGCCAGTTTCTGGGATGTACCACTCAAAAAAGATTCATTGAGTCTCCTGTTCAATTCAATGTAATTTTATTATGAACAACTGAACACATTGCCCTCTTTGCACCGGTGCAAAGAGCATACATCGCCGACCGGGCTGCCTCCTCTTCGCTGGTCCGGCCGCACCTACTAATTTTATTGATTGAATTTAACAGTCATGGTGGGAGAGAAGTTAACTAACAAACCAAAAAAAGAAAAATATTAAAATATTAAACCATTAAGAAATTATAGCTTCAGCCATCATGAGGATGCAATGAGTCCTTAACAGGGTGAAAGCTATCTTTAGTTTCAATCTAACACTACAAAAAAAAGTAAAAATGCATAAAAACTGATATCCCCCATGAACATTGTCTGACCTCAGACAGATGTAATGATAAAAAAAAAATCCACTCTTGCAAGGGAATATTTCATTTTTGGGCTGTTTATTTGTATAAAATTAGAGGTACATCCCAGAAACCAGCCTGCAAAGGGTTAATTAACTAATTTTATTTGGATAATTATAACAGTCATGGTGGCAGAGGAGTTAAATAACAAAACAAAAGAAAAATCATCTTACAAGATAAAACCATTAAAAAGTTATGACTTCTACCATCACAAAGACTCAATGAGTCCTTACAGGGTGAGAGCTATAAATATAATTACACACTGAAAAAAAAACTTTTATATAGATAGATTTTTTTTCTATTTCAACATGAACAGATAAAGGAAGAACTTCCTCAAAGCGTTTGGCTATAGCATGATTGCAGCCAAAATGCTGCTCAATAGAAGAACGAGCGAGTAAACATTGAGTCCTTGCAGGGTATATAGCAAGTTAGAATTAGAAAAGTTTTAAGAGTTAATCACTGGGAATCCATGGGCCGCGTCAACCCCCCCGCCCCACGAGCGTTACCATAGCAACACGCACACACACTGCGTGTCGCGTGTGGAGAGAAGCAGCTGACTAACGTTACAGTTGCTGCTTCCTCTTAGTTTTCCCAGACTACGGCATGAACCCATGGACGTGTTATTATTTAATAATTTATCTATCAGTGACCCGCGCATTAAACAAACAGGCTCCAGCTCATGGATGTATCGGGATCTATCTGCTTCTTCTGTAGTTTCAGCAGCGATTCCCGGCGCACTGCAGGCAGAGTTACACCCATACAGCACAAGCATGAGACGGAGACGGCACAAAAGTAGACAGATAAAAAAAATCAAACGGGCCGTATTTGACCCACGGGCCGCCAGGAAGTAGAAGATTTTAATATAAGCAGACGATCACATCTCACTGGGTGTGACGCTCTGTCACCTGACTGTCGCACAGCAAAAGGAAAAAATATTGTTTTTCTATCGCTTAGCAGCGCGACATGTCTTTCTATAATGCTAGCTGAAACAGTAGCCCAACCACTCTGTTTAACAACGTAAGGAACAAAACAAAATAGCCCCATTTTGTTTGATTTCGGAATCCAGCCGCGGGATTAGGCCAGTGGTAAACCGTTCAGACGTAACTTTCAAGGCTCTTTCAACTCTTTCAATAGTATACAGCTTATATTGCACCTGCGTACCATGTACACGACTACACCACAGCTTTTATCTAGATTCACCCTCTGATGGGTCAATTTTGAGTGTGCCGCTGCCTTGCTGCCGGCTATGTCTACACCTAACGTTATAGCCTAGTTATTGTTGTAGTTACTGTTCATTGACAATTCATAATCACACTTGAATATGCAATGCTTACCTCGCATGATTTCAAAAGTCGTCCTCCGAAATCATTGCAGTCCTCTACTACGTCCTTGCGCAGCATCGACCACGCCCCCGCTGCCGCTCCGCGCTCGCGGCCCGCGCCCGCGACCCCCCCCCCCCCCCCAAACAAAAACTCTTCGGATCTGCGCGATTCACACAAGTCACCTTTTTGGAAATGAAAAAAGCGAATAGCGCTTTTCGGCGCCGTGTTTGCATGTCTGACCATGACCAGACAAAAGAGAACTAACCTCTCTTGATGTCATCCAGCTGAGGCTCTGGGGAGGGGTTGTCCTTGGACGGGGAGGTTTTTACTCCTACTCCTGGTTTTGTGGGGGCTCGGAACTGTGAGGACGGCTGCGTTGCTCGCACTGACTGCTGTTCAATCCTTGCTTGGATTTTACTGCTACCCTCCGCTCTGAAATAAGGGGAAATTGTAACAAAAAAGAAACACAGTGAGGCTGTCTCACTCAGACTGCAAATGATTATTCATAAAACTACTTATAAAATGTGAGGTGTATCAAAATTAAGACCTCTACAACAAATGCCAGTTAGGAGGCAGAGAACTGCAAATAGGTGAGTACAATGTATGAATAGGAACAACTCCCAGAGAAGGCCTTTCTCCAAACTTTATGCTCAAGTTAGCAAACACTTCTTCAAAGAAAGCCATATCTTCGCCCCTGGAGTGATGAAAATGACCAGATATTTACAGTAATACATGTGACCCAAGTTTTGATTAATTGAGATATTTAGAGGAAGCTACAGAGATCAGTGAGTGAATGGTAAAAACAACCTCAATTCCGAAATAGTAGGGACAAGGTGTAAATTGCAAATAAAATCAAAAAACAATGACTTTCAGGTCACACCAGCCAGTTTTTATTCATAATAGAACAGAGATAACATTTCAAATGTTGAAACTGAGAAATCTTACCATTTTACCCACAAAATGTGCACATTTCTAATTTGATGGCTGCTATAGGTCTCAAAAAAGTTGGGACAGGGGCCTGTTTAACATGGTGTAGCACCTCCTCTTCTTTTTAACGCAGAGTGGAGGCGTCTGGGCATTGAGGAGACAAGTTCCTTGAGTTTAGCCATTGGAATTTGATCCCACTCTTGTTTAACACAGGCTTCCAGCTGCAGGAGAGTTTTGGATCTCCCTTGACAGACTTTTCCTGTAATTATGCGCCAAATGTTCTCACTCGGTGAACGATCAGAACTGCAGACAGGCCAGTTTAGCACATGGACTCTTCTACTACAAAGCCATGCTGTTGCAATAGCTGCAGTATGTGGTTTTGCATTGTCCTGCTGAAATACACAAGGCCTTCCCTGGAATAGATGTCGTCTGGAGGGGAGCATATGTTGCTCTAAAACCTTAATATACTTTCATCATTCGTGGTGCTTTTTAAAACAATCAAGTGCCCCTCACCATATGAACTAATGCATCCCCATACCATCAGATTTGCTGGCTTTTGAACCAAATGCTGATAACAGGAGGGGTGGTCTTTCTCCTCTTTAATCCGGAGAACACGACACCCATGATTTCCAACAAGAATGTCAAATTTGGACTCGTCTGACCACAGGACACTTTGTCACTTTGCTACAGTCCATTTTAAATGAGCCTTGGCCCAAAGAACATGGCGGCGCTTTTGGATCATGCACAACAATGGCTTCCTTTTTGCATGATTAGAGTTTTAGGTGGCATCTGTGGATGGCACGGCAGACTGTGTTATGAGACAGTGGTTTCTTGAAGTATTCCTGGGCCCATTTAGTAATGCCAACGACAGAATCATGCCGGTGAGTGATGCAGTGCCGTCTGAGGGCCCGAAGATCACAGGCATCCTGTAAAGGTCTTCGGCCTTGTCCCTTACGCACAGACATTTTTCAAGTTTCTCTGAATCTTTTGATGATGTCATGCACTGTCGATGATGAGACTTTCAAAGCCTTTGCAAAATGACATTGAGGAACATTGTTTGTAAAGTATTCCACAATTTTTTTTCCACAAAAGTCTTCACAGGTTGGAGAGCCTCTGGCTATTTTTTACTTCTGAGAGACTCAGCCTCTCTATGACATCCCTTTTATAGTCAATTAGGTTGCACATCTGATGCCAGTTAATTTAATTACTTGCTAAATGTTCTTTCACCTGATTCTCTTACATATTAATTGCTTTTTCAGCCCCTTTTTACCTGTATCCCAACTGTTTTGAGATCTGTTGCAGCCAGAAAATTTGAAATAAGCTCATTTTGTGGATAAAAATGTAAAATGTCTCAGTTTCAACATTTGAAATGTTATCCATGTTCTATTGTAAATAACATATTGGCCCATGTGACCTGAAAGTCATTGCATTTTGATTTTATTCACAATTTACACTTCGTCCCAACTATTTCGGAATTGGGGTTGTAGTTTCTTTATCTTCATAAAGCACCTTCAAAAGAATATTTGACAGGAAAAAAAAATTCCTGTGACATTATATCTCCAGTATTCCCAGTACCTTGCCCTATGTGATGTCTTTCTCTCCCCGAAACTGTTAAGTTGAATGAAGCAAGATCTTATTACATTTTGACCATGTATAAAATGTGAAAGCAGATTTTGGTCACATAGGACAAACAGCCAAAGGATTCCTGCAATGCTTTCAAAAATAGCAATAATATTGGCTCAAATGTGCATTAGTTGGGGGAGATTACAATTCTGAATTATAGTGTAGATAACAATTCAAAATATGAGTGACATCCTAAGAGCTTTCGGACATTCTCTCCTTCATTAAGAGTCAGGCAGAACAGAATTACTGTTTTTTTGCCCAAATGTTCCATTTTAAACTCTGAAATCATGTAAAATGATCATTTTGATATGCCAAAGATCAGTGAAAAAACAAATGCTATCTGGAGCAATGGGTTGTTACGACATTTGATTGTCGGCCTTAGAGTCTGGGAACATGACTGTGCTCTAGTGACCCAAGATTGCCATTAACGCACCTGGTTTTCTTGACTTGTATACTACTGCTCAGCTTCTCCAGCATAAACTCCCCTGTATCATGGTTCATGATAAGAACACAGTCTTTTTGATATGGCCTTTTATTCCCTTTGAAAACAGTCATTGGAGGAGTTGAACCCTTAAAAGAATAAAATAAAATAAAAATGTCAACGTTAGGCATTTAAGCAAGTGTGTCAATAACTACCAAAATAAGATAGCATAATGAACCCACTAATTTTGAAATGGAGATTAAATTTTCAGTTAATCACAGTTGTGCTTTCACAAATAAACCAGGACATGCACACAAGGATAATTTCAAATTAAAACTGATTTCTCGAGTAAAATAAGTCTCACTGGAATATGAGGTAAGGTGATGGTGACTTCATCTCCTTTCCCAACCTGTAGCTCCCCTTGACAGGTCGTGTCAATTGAAGCAGGTTTAAAATCATCTGTTCGAAAAAACGAAATGGGGTACAAGTGACACAGAAGTGAGAGATGGAGTAGAAGCTCAAGGCACAGTTCCGTTCAGCTATTACAAACAGCGCTAACTTAGTTATTTCCGATAAACCGATTGGCAGCAGACTTTCACAATAAATTAGTTAATAAGTTCAACAAACAGACAAACAAACAAATATTAGCGTTTACTAGATCAGACTAATGTCGCTCGCTGCTAATCCAGCACATTATCAGGAAAAAAACATTTCGTTTTTTCAACCACTTAACCTACATCTGATGGTATGAAATGACGATTTGGGCCGTTTTTGAAAGCTCTCGCCAAGCTTCAAAACATGTTCTTCTTTATCTAGTAGAGGATTCGTACTCCCGTTCATAGCTCCGATAGTCCAGTCGTGTCGGTTTACAACAACATTAACTTGCCGTTAAACAATTTTTTCCCGAAAATTCGCATCGGATGTACATTTAAGATGGCTAGCTAGCCATGTAAATTGAATATATATTTTTTTTACAGTCAAGACACCAGCCCACCTCTCTCCTTCCTGTTTGTGTAGCAGCTGGAAATGTTACCGCGATTTGACGTTATCATTCTGACAAAACATCTTAGGGGAGGATATTTGATATTAAAAATTATTGCATTTTAAAAATCAACTGTATTCGGACAGAGTGAACTTTGACTGACTTATGCAGACTGTGTTTTCCTTCAAGAAAAAAATAAAATAAAAACTTTTTTTTGCATTGAGGGTATTCTGAAAGTCAAGCAGATTGTCTCAATGCGGTACTTTGTGCTCGCACGGAAGTCATTCACCGACGGACAATATTGGCCAAGAGCTAGGGTTGCCAGAGCTTTGGAGCGCTGTTTTTGAACCCAAAATGAGGACAGAGAGAAAATCATAGGGCAAGGGGCTAACATCCCCCTAGAAGTGGGGAACTGCTGCGGTTACCCGGTGGTACTACATATTCATTAAGCCACGTCAAAAAAGCAAATTTTCTTGTAGTCCAGTTAAAACTGTATTTAAGCTGTCGCGAAATTATTCTGCATTTGACAACCATTATCTTCTAAAATTTATTTTCACTCAACCAATGGTACCCAAGGACTTACATTTAAGGGTAGCTGATGTAGCTAAATTCCGATTTCATTACTTGTTAATCGTTGTCATCGCTTCACGAAGTGCCCAGTGCGCAAGCTTTGGCTGGACGTTCCGCAGTCAAACATGGCAACCTCTCTTATTTAGCCATGAAGTGCGAAAATTATCGGAGCTCATGGTTCGTGGGGAGTCAAAATAGCGCAGGCTCATCATTAACTTAGCTGGCTAGCTTCCTGTGTATGGATTGAGATGCTTCTAGATAACCTTTTAAAATATGTTCTATTGTAGCTATAACATTGCCTACTTTTAAATTCATATACGCTGAATGTTTGTTCATGGTGTAACTTTGTGTAATAGCTACGTGCGTATCCATACGCGATTAGCTACCTGGCCGTTCGTTTATTCAGTTTGCTAGACGGTTTTTCTAAGAAAGTGTAAGCTATATTTTAGCCTACTTTGTTTATCAATCACATGGCTCAGTCACCAGAGCCTGCATCATTGAACATTTGTTCTTCCTCATCTAGTTTGACTCCAACAGACCACATAAAATCAGAATCTCCAGACATTGATGGGCAAACTGGAATAATTTTGACGAAGGAGGAGCTGGAGAGACTGCGATGCGATCGAATCTTGGTTTCAGAGTTCAAGCAAATAAAGTTGGAAAAAGAAGCTCAGAAGAATTGGGACTTGTTCTATAAAAGGAACTCCACAAAATTTTTCAAGGATAGGCACTGGACCACGAGAGAATTCGAAGAACTCAAAGCTTGCAGAAGGGTATCTAAGCATATTTGCAAGACCGTGAGACCTCCACACTGGAATATCTGAGCCATTTGTTGAGTCGCATCTAATTTAGCGAGCAAGCTCAATTTTGGGTAATCGTGTTTGGCATGACAAACGAAATGTGGCGAGCTAAGACACTTTCTATTTTTTGGCAGTTCGAGGCCCAGAAGCTGGTCCTGTTGGAGGCTGGCTGTGGAGTTGGAAACTGCATTTTCCCCCTCCTTGCAGAGGATTCCAATATCTTTGTGTATGCCTGTGACTTCTCACCTCGAGCCGTGGAATTTGTGAAGGTAAAAAAGAAATACAGAAAATAGATAATCAAACGTTGTTACCATTATAAATAACGTTACAGAGTAAGCTCCGCCAGTGATGCGTCCGTTAGCTGACTTGACTTTTCGAATGTATAACGAGTTGCGCAGTGTCTAGAGCAGGGGGTCCCCAGTCTTTCCCAGAAAGGGCCGGTGTGGGTGCAGGTTTTCATTGCAACCAAGCAGCTACACACCTGATGCTACTAATCAAGCTTATTAGCAGAGAGTCCAGGGGTTGCTTAGTAGTATCAGGTGTGCAGCTGCTTGGTTGCAATGAAAACCTGCACCCACATCGGCCCTTTCTGGGAAAGATTGGGGACTCCTGGTCTAGAGACACAGCAGTTTTAATTGGTACGGCAGCTGTGATTTCAACTGATTAGGATAAGGTTTCTGGATTATGGTTTGGGTTCGGGGAAGGGTTAGGTTAGGGCAGGGGTTGAAATGGGGACTGCCGTACCTCTCCACATTGAAATGCATTGAATACCTGCCGTACCCGTAGCAACTGCCAACAAATTGCGCTTGCTTGAGGTCAGAGAAAACCATCCATCCATTATCTATAGGGTCATTCCATGCCAACTCACCTAGGGATCCCTTGGTCACCACCTCAGATTTTGCTGGAAAAATTCTTCAATGTAGATCTATATGGCTCTACCCACCATGCAAAAGATTAGCTTTCAATTCCTCATAGTTTAAAAAATACAGGCCTTTGAAATTTGGCCCTAAAAATGCCACATGCGAAAAACGCATCTTTTTCCGACTTCAGGGGCTTACAATTTTATAATGGACTATTCTAGAAAGCTAATATTGCAAATATTTACTAATTGGCATCCAGGTTTTTCAATAATGGCATCAGATAGCCTCTGAGATGCATATTTCTCACTCTATAGGAGGCTAAAAATGGCTTTTTGACCAAAATGAGCTAAAATAAGCTGAAACTAAAGGAGCCCTCCTGAAAATATGGAACAACTTAGAATTTTTTCCTCATAATACAGTGAATATAGAGTCATTATCTATTCACATGTACAGTTCTGCCAGGATAACACTATTAGGTGATGAATTATAAAAGTTTTAACATAAGCCCTTGCCTCGGAGGGCTCGAAAATGGGCCAAATTTGTCTCCTGTTTTGACCATGTGGCTAGGGGTTTAGGACCTTCATTTTTTGAAAGAATGCCTCATGTAAGGTGTATCTACTCACCAAACAATTTTATCTAATGCCCATGGCTTAATATTAAAATACATTTTTATTTACATGCATGTTTTTTATAATTATCCACTTTTTTTGTATACAGGAGCTTATAAATCCTAAACTTAACTGTTAAGCAAAGTGATACTGCAGATATCTGTAAACTGGCATACCAAATTTAAGAATCTGTTATCATGGTTATCAGAATGTTTCTAGAAAGCACATACTCTTACTTTTAGGAAGCCAAATAAGGCAATTTGGCCCACTTGGTACAAAACAATGTTGGTTCATGGGTGCACATGAGGCTAAATTATGCTTCTTATTTGGCATTAATGGTGATGAGGTGATTATTTATTCATAAATACATGCTAATAATTACTTTTGTAAGTGACTGCATAGTATAAATTAGGACAAATTTGATTAGTTTAGTAGCAGCTTTTTTATTTACAAATATACAGAGACAATGAATATTAGTAATTTTTATACTTTAGAAAACTCTTTAATGCCCTTTCATCTTTTATGACATTCATTATCAAGCAGTCAGCGGCACAGAATTTTACATCTTAGAAAACAAGTCTAGAACATGCTTAAAGTCATGCTGTGACAGTTGGTATTGTCCCAAGCATATGTTTGGGATTATCATTATAAGAATTTATTAATGAATAGAAAATGTGCTTAAGATTATTATTCTCATAAATGAATAATTATATGTTGTTACATAACCACAGTTAATGCCTCCTGCATATTCACCATTTTTGGTCAAATTGGCATTCTCAACTTCCTACAGATAGAAAAATATTCTTTTTTTCAGGCATTCTTGTAACAAATTCTTAAATTTGGTACAGTTTACAAATATCTGCAGTATCACTTTGCTAAACAGTTAAGTTTAGGATGTATAAGCTCCTGTATACGAAAAAAGTGAATAATTTATAAAAAACATGCATGTAAATAAAAAAATTATTTTAATATTAAGCCATGGGTGTTAGATAAAATAATTTGGTGAGTAGATACACCTTATATGAGGCAATCTTTAGAAAAAAAATTGAAGGTCCGAAACCCTTAGCCACATGGTCAAACCAGGAGACAAAATTGGCCCATTTTCGAGCCCTCCGAGGCAAGGGCTTATGTTAAAACTTTTATAATTCATCACCTATCAGTGTTATCCTGGCAGAAATGCACATGTGAATAGATAATGACCTTATAATCACTGTGTTATGAGGAAAAATTCTAAGTTGTTCCATATTTTCAGGAGGGCTCCTATCGTTTCACCTTATTTTAGCTCATTTTGGCCAAAAAGCCATTTTTAGCTTTCTATAGAGTGAGAAATATGTATCCCACAGGCTATCTGATGCCATAATTGAAGAATTTGGATGCCAATTAACTAATTTTGCAAATATTTACTTTCTTAAAGAGTCCATTATAAAATTATAAGCCCCTGAAGTTGGAAGAAAATGCGTTTTTCACATGTGGCATTAGGGCCAAATTTCAAAGGCCTATATTTCTTAAACTATGAGGAATTGAAAGCTAATCCTTTGCGTGGTGGGTAGAGTTATATAGATATACATTGAAGAATTTTTCCAGCAAAATCTGAGGAGGCGACCTGGGGAGGTTTTTGAAATTTAGGTGAGTTGGCACGGAATGACCCTATACCGCTTCTTCGCTGGACAGCTGGAAAAATCCGGAACTTGTAATTCATCGCGCCAGTTTCCACCCATTGAAGATTTCTTGTGTTCCAAGCTGATATCTCCACTGCCGTTAGTGGGTGACATTTATGCGCATCAAAAGTAAAATCCTCTCTTGCTGTGAATTTCAGTTTTTGTTAATTAGCCAGTGTCAGTACCTGTGGTATTCATTTTACCAGACTTTCTTCCATGTGGGGGGTGGGCGGTGTTGCAAATTTATGCAGTTTGTGTATTGTCTTCATGTTTTCTCTCTCTTCCTAGCAAAATCCATTATTCTGTTCCGAGAGATGCAAGGTGTTCCAATGTGACCTCACCAGTGAGGACTTGCAGGTCAACATTCCTGTGGAAAGTGTGGACGTGGTCACGCTCATATTTGTTCTATCTGCCATTCACCCAAACAAGATGCACCTTTCTCTGGAGAACATCTACAGGGTCAGATTGCTATTTTGTTGCCAGATATAAGATGAAAGTAAAGCCAAGGGTTCTGATGAACAATAAAATTAAGTCTGTGTCATTAACTTTCTTATTCATGACTCTTGTTTTGATAGGTATTGAAACCTGGTGGTATTGTCTTGTTCAGGGACTATGGCTTGTACGATCATGCCATGCTTAGGTTTAAGGCTGGGAACAAGCTTGGAGAGAACTTATATGTACGACAAGATGGCACCAGGTCCTTCTTTTTCTCCAAAGGTTAGTATGTGTAGACCAATATCATCAAGGAGAAAATGCTATTGCAGAACAGTCAACACCCATCAAGTGTACTTTGTACATTGTTTAAAATCCAATTCACGCTGTGCTTTTTGAATATGATTGTGGTAGCTGTATCCATCCTTCTGAAGTTGCCTAATGAAATGTGAAATTATTTCTTCTGTGATTCAGAGCTGCTTGCTGAGCTGTTCACTGGGACTGGATTCCAGACCTTAGTGAATGAGTATGTCATGCGAGAGACTGTGAACAAGAAGGAGGGCCTGTGTGTCGCAAGAGTTTTTCTTCAGAGCAAGTTCAGGAAGCCGAGCTGATGGACCGACTTGCTGCTGACACTGTCCTAATCCCCTCTCCTGGACTAAGGGTGTGGCAAGGCTCGCTATAGTCATGCACCAAGACTCCAGGATGACTTTTTCCTACAATGAGCTTTTTGTATGCTGAAATTAACAGACAATAGACTGTAAAATCCATAATTCTTGCTTCATCTTTCATGCTAGAAGTATTCTACTAGTACACCTTTTTTTGTACTCTTGCCACGCTTTCTATGCTGTACAGTTTAAATGCAGTTAACATCTTTAGCTGATGCCTATTTCTGCCCCACCGGCCGATAGACCATGAGTTCTTGGGCAAATGTGATGTCTAACGTCGTCTTCGGCTTTGTCCATTAGCAGTTTCTTCAGACTTCTTCTCTAAATCAACTGGCGAGATTGACCTGAAATTTATTACACAGCTTCCTTTGAGCAGTGTTGGCTTGGATTGTCCAGTTTTTAAAAAATTCTGACTTTTGCTTTAGTTATGAATTTGAATGGCCTTTTACGTTTAAAACTTTTAAAATCTCCAAAACTACTGGTGAGATGCACTTTAAATTGGCATGGTGTTTCCTTAGGACATTGTCAAGACTGTTCACCCCTTTGAAAAACCTAGATTTTGGTATTTTTGATGAATTTTCTTGGTTTTCTTTCATCTGAAATTTTATCTGAACTACGGGCCAGATTTTCATAATTTTGCAATGGAATTTTGAGGACAGTGTCTACGTAGATTGTTTGCAATTTTGAAAAGAATAGTTTGTGCCTTTTAAAAACACTTGAAGAATTCTCTATCTTGCTTAATACTGGGTTATTTTTTCTTCAGAAATGCCAGAAGAAAATAAATTTCATGCATCCTGTTGGCCAGGATGCATGAAATTGCAAGTATTCAGCTTAATACTACATTTACAAGGATAAATTGGACAGGATTGATAACACCACCCAACATGGTGGAAAAAATTTCACTGATTTCTCAGCAAGGCGCCACAATACTTCATTTAAGGGGTACCCATTTCAAAAATGCAAGTAAAAAGTTTCCATCATGCATTTTTTTTTTCCAGAAAATAAGACTGAAGATTTCCCTTATATATAGTCTTTGTTCGGGTGGAGAGAGAAACCCAGAGATGTGGTGGAAAACATCATGTTTGTATTTTCTTCTGTCGGTGGCCATATTCTCAGCCTGAAAGCAGGATTAGGCATTAAGTTATTTCTTTAAAATCATTAAAAAATGTAAAAATCAGCCGAGAATTCAACACGTAGATCTCACCTAGCTCAGAGGAAGATGGAAATCATGTATTTGTGGCAGTGTTTCCAGTGATTAAGGGATGATACAACACTTCTTAACCTTACAAGTGGTTTTCAAAAGTGGCAATGCTATGAAATGCACATCTTATATTTTGAGGAAAAAGTGACGTGATGGAATAAAATAGACATTAATTTTGGAATCAGCAGCCCAAAATTTGTACGAGACAAGTATTAGATTTTAATTTGCCAAAATGATGCAGAGTGGTGTAATTGATCAAGACGTTGGCCTACAGTGATATTGAATATGTCCATCTCCCTCTTTTGCTGGTGATCTGCTGGCCTGTTTGTCCCATATTTTTATTTTTTTAATGATTAGGTGTGTAATCTTTGATTTAATATTTCATTAAAATGTAACCATCTGTCCAATTTTGTGTTGTAGTTAAATCATTTTTAACAGTCAACAATACGACTGCAAACCTCAAGGACTAGGATGGGATGTTTGTCTGACCACGATGAGCTTTTCCATTTTGGGTCAGAGCGCGCATGCAGAAGATATTTTGAAAGGTGATTCCCTGCCTTATTCACTGAATATAAATCATATTTATTATTCAAAGACCAGGGGCCTCATATATGAAGAGAGCATAGGAACAGAAAAGATGCGTACGCTACTTTTTTTTGCGGATGTCAGATGTATGAAAACAAATGTGACTTTAGAAAAAATGCAAAAAAGTAATAGAATTTGGCATTTTTGCAAAATTAAAGTTGATTCAGATTTTTCATTCAAATTTGCAAGCTGAATTGGTAGCTGCGATATTATAAATTTAATACTTTTTACAAAATGTTATTATTTTTTTTAATGAACGTATGCAATATTTAAGTATAAAATCCACGCAATTGTTAGTACATGAGGCCCCAGGCCTTTGTACATGAAATTACCATGGCCTCCCTGGTGATCTTGGATTGGTCTCAAGTTTATCCTTTCAGATTTTATTGGGATTTGAAATAAAGGGCTGGTCTGCATAAATTGCATTCATCATGTATTTACATTTTTAAAAAGAAAAATATACAGTGCTGTGAAAAAGTATTTGGCCCCTTCCAGATTTCCTTTTTTTTTTTTTTTTGCATATTTGTCACACTTAAATGTTTCAGATCATCAAACAAATTCTAATATTAGACAAGGATAACCCAAGTAAAAATGCAGTTTTTAAATGATGATTTCATTTATTAAGGGAAAAAAGCTATCCAAATCTACCTGCCCCGATGAAAAAGCAATTCCCCCCTTCACTCCCCCCCCCCCCCCCCTTATTAAATCATGAATTAACTGTGATTAATGACATTTTGAGTTCAGTTTCACCAGCCACACCCAGGCCTGATTACTGCCAGCCCTGTTGAATCAAGAAATCACTTAAATAGAACCTGTTTTAGAAATTGAAGTAGGCTAAAAAATATCAAAAAGAAATGATATGCCGCAATCTAAAAAAAAATTCAAGAACTGATGAGAAACTAAGTCATTGGCATTCATCAGTCTGGAAAGGGTTACAAAGCAATTTCTTAGGCTTTAGGACTCCAGCGAACTACGGTGAGAACCATTATCCATGAATGGAGAACCCAAAATTGCTCCAAGAGTGCATCAATGACTCATCTGTAAGGTCACAAAAGAACCTAGAACATCTGAAGAACTGCAGGCCTCACTTGCCTCAGTTAAAGTCAGTGTTCATGATTCAACAGTAAGAAAGAGACTGGGCACAAATGCGTCTATGGGAGAAGTCCAAGGCGAAAATCACTGCTCACCAGACAGAACTCAAAGGCTCGTCTCACATTTGCCAAAAGACATCTTAATGATCCTCAAGACTTTTGGGAAAATATTCCATGGACTGACGAGACAAAAGTTGAACTTTTTGGAAGGTGTGCGTCCCATTGCATCTGGCGTAAAACTAACAGAGCATTTCATAAAAAGAACATCATACCAACAGTCAAACGTGGTGGTAGTGTGGTCTGGGGCTGCTTTGCTGCTTCAGGCCCTGGACAACTTGCTGTAATTAATGGAACCATGAATTCTCTCTACCAGAAAATCCTGAAGGAAAATGTCTGACCATCAGTTTGTGATCTCAAGCTCAAGCGCTTTTGGGTTATGCAGCACGAAAATTATTCAAAACACACCTCTGAAGTGTGACAAATATGCAAAAAAATAAAAAATCAGGAAGGGGGCAAATACTTTTTTATGGCACTGTATATATATGAAGACCACAATGAAAAAATGATCAGTCACATTTTCACATTGTGGAGAAATGATTAATTAAAAAATCTAAACGATATTGGAAACGAACCACTGCAAAAATATAATGTATAATGGTATTATATATTATTATAAATATAATATGTAGTAAAAAATTGAAATGCAAAATTTGGACTGATCTTTTTCCTTTGTGGTCTTATACACAAACACACACAGAGGCATTAAAAACGCATAATAAAATATACTGTTTTAAGTAGTGGTAAATGGTTTCTTTTGTAGTTGCAAAACACGGTCACGGGTAACTGTGCTTTTGGTACTGAGACTTATCGTTATCGTTACATTGCAGTCAATTCAGCAGTTCTTTTGCATTATCTGACATGGCAGAAGATGTTTTATGGAATGTGTTTTTGTGGCGTCACAGATGACGCACATTGTTGGGGATGTCAGCTGACACATCAGGTCATTCTGTGTCACCCCTGCCGTCTGGATACAGTCATTTAATGGACATTAATGCCTTTAGAATCTTTTCTTTGAGGCTGGCCATCATTCAACATTCAAAATGTTTGATTCTTCCGAGATTCATTTGTTTGTGGCATTTGAGGTGGGAATGATGTGACTTTGTTTATTTGTTTTTTTTTTATTCGCCCTGATCTTTAACTTTTCATGTACAAAATGATTTCTCCCAATGTGATTCACGACCATGATCCAGGGAACTGTGCTGCATTTAGATAATCATAATGAGGTGTTAAACCAATAAAGGATTCAAACCCAGACACTTGACATTTTGCAATGCTGACCATACCTGATGATCATCATGTCAATCACCAAAAGAAAAAACTATCGGTTTTCAAATAAGACGATAAAAACCACTTTGCATTTTCAATGCCTCTTAGTGCAGTATGTCAGCCTAATCAGATAACCAGGTCAACCATACTGGATTCAAAATCAGTCAAATATACACCTCTGCAAAAGTTAAGCACTACCTATATTTTGAAGTAAATGCTTTGGTGATACATTTGTCTTGGGTATTTAATGAATATATTTAATCTTGTTTTGTGTCTGCTTGAAGGCTAGCCTGGCTAATGCCAGACCTAATCTCAATCTACATTGAGATTTAGTCTGGGAGCCACACATTCATTTTCTTGTATTTGAGGCATGGTTTACGGATGCCTAGAGCCGGTTATTGGGCACTATGAATGTCTATGAAATGTGTCTGTACGTAGCTTATAGCCAATCATATCAATTATACCAGATTACGTATGTAGAGCGACAGAAATTCGGCGAGGAAGAAGACGATGGGTCGGATTTATGTGTACACGATGGCGTTCAGCAACTATTGCCATTTGTGCAAGACAAACATGAGGGTAGAAGGTATTTATAGACACTCTAGAGACTTGTTTTTATTGAAAAAACCACCGAGTTTATCCGAGAGGTTAGAGTTATTAGGGGTGATAGTCGCAGTCGCTTTGACGTCGTCATCCTCTTGCTGTCTGTTCCCCCCCCGTTCTGTGATTTGTCCTTCGTTGAAGCCAAAATCGTATCCATGGAATCCAGGCTGCCTTGCAGCGTGAAATGCTGCCCAAGGCAGCATGGGTATACCCAGGCGACTTGAAGGTCACAACTGTCATTAACTTCTGAGAACGATTACAAGATAAATTGTTAACAATTTCAAATGTATTGCTAAGTTTCAAAGAGCACTGAAAATACCAAAAAATGGGACCTGAAAAAAGTTTGTCAGACACCAACCACTAACAAGAGACTAATAGAATTCTTCACAAACGTGGATATTGTAATGCCAAATCTTGCTGTAAAGTTTCATCAATATCGGGTGTAACCACCACGCACGGATAACATCTCTGACAC
This sequence comes from Gymnothorax reevesii, assembly GCA_029721435.1. Lineage (NCBI taxonomy): Eukaryota > Metazoa > Chordata > Actinopteri > Anguilliformes > Muraenidae > Gymnothorax > Gymnothorax reevesii. The sequence goes on from CM056573.1 coordinate 33,003,678, forward strand.
GTTTTCTTATGCTGTGAACCAGTCTTTTGATTCTCCATATTGTAATTCTGTAATTCTCTGCCATTCCTCTTGGAGTGCCTGAGCCAGTTCTTGCTCAGTTTGCACAGGGCGATTCCTTCTTTTGATTAGTCGACCCATTAAATTCCACAGATGCTCATGCGCATTTAAATCTGGGCTTCTAGCTAGCCAAGACTGAGTATTAATGGCATTCCCCCTTAAAAATTCAGTGACGCCATGAGCGCGGTTAGGCCGGGCATTGTCATCCATAAATATTGGTCCTGACGCAAGTGGATGACCATCAAAATGTGGCATTTCCTTATTGTCAAGAATGTTTTGGTAATTGTGGCAATTATTGTTCCCATGAACTTCAACCAACTGCAGCTTGCAATCATGGGAGCAACACCCCCAGATCTTAACTGAACCACCACCAAATGAAACTTCCTCAGTAAAATCATGTTGAGCGTAAGCTGTACCCCTTGCCCTCCAGTCTTGCGTACAGCCATGGATGTCATGGAGCAAAAACCTGCTTTCATCTGACCAGTAAACACGTCTCCAGGATCTCAAGTTCCAGTGTTCATGAGCCTTACATCACTGTTGTCGCTCCTGCTTGTTCCTGGCAGTCAGTAATGACTGCCATATTAGTTGTCTGGCCTTATTCGGTTGACGACTGAACAGTACTGACTGGTCGAGATTCTGTTACCCGGTCACCATTCTTCACATAATTCTCCACTGTTGTGCCAAGGATTCCTTCTGGCTAACCGCACAAGGAGGCTGTCATCTCTGGCACTGCTTTTACGAAGTCAGCCTGAACTTGGCCTGTCCTCAATCTGCTTATCACAAAGTGATTAACGTTCAAATCTCTACTGATGGCACAACACCACAAACCAGCCCACTACTGTGATCTGGTGTTTGGGGACAGTTTTCGGCACATTGCATTGCTTAAATTCATATTTATTTTTTCATTGTTCAAATTTCTATTTGAATTTGGTGGTACTTGACTTTTGCAGGGGTGTATATTCTACTAATCAACCTCTTAATGTTTGTTTAGGGCCTTGATTAGTAGAATCAGGTGTGTAGCAGCTTGGCTGGTATGAAACCCTGCACCCACAGTGGCTCTTTCTGGAGAAGGTTCCCTACCCCTGCTTTAAATATTGCTGCCACATGGAATTGTGTGTGACCAGACCAAACGAAAGAAATAACTGATTGGCTGGGATGCCTTGCACTCCAAATCCATGATGTGCTTGAGGACAAAAATAGAGGTATGGTCTTCAGTTTATAGAACTGCTCATGAGTGACCAGACCAAAGGTATGTTTTCCATTCTATATTTCAGCCCAGTTAATTCACAAGAGTAATCACGCCACATGACGCCTACATGCGGGAGAGTCTATGGGGACCAGAGTTAAAAACTTTACCGATAATCTCCACTGCCTTTCCTAAAGCCAGTTGGTCCTGGGTCACCCACAGTGGACACAGTCAGAACCTCAGAACTAACACTATGTTGCATGAGCAGAGGAAAACAATACACTCAATCAGTAACATGCTGGTTTCATGATTTCAAGTCGCACCACTGTTGTCCTGACATTGTATGAATTAAGCTCCTCATCCAAGGCTGATCTGCGAACAGCCTAAGACATTTGTATCCATCCAGCAGATGATAAAAACAACCTTTCATGCCAGAGGGATTTCATTCTCCATGAACATACAGGACAGGTGGGTCTAGTCGCTGGCCAATCAGAACTCATTTCATAGAGAGGGTGCCCGCTCAGAGCAGCTTGCTTTTCAGAGGTTTAGGAATGACAGGAATCAGATTGCCTAGAAATTATGGAATTTTACATCTTTTTTTTTTTTTGCTATTTTATTATAAACCTCCCTTTTGGACATCAAAGAATAACAGGGTTAAAAAAAAGAGCATGATGGGTACCGTTTCAGTGCTGTGAAGAGGAATGACAAAATTACCATTTTATTACCATTTTAGCTTCTTTTGAAATATACCCTTCAACAATTGCCAAGGACCAAATGATTTTTTTCATTATTCACAACAAACAGGTCCACATACATGCACAAAGTAAGAATACATATGAAACAACATCCAAATGTGACCTGGTCTAATGGTCTAATCAGAATTAGAACCCTATTAGGAACCATTAGGAGCTATTTGGAACCTACTGGTCCCATTAGGATATAAAACCACGAGAGACCTACGGTCCAATTAGAATGTAATACCATTAGAGACCTACTGGTTCCATCAGAATATTATACCATTAGAAAGCTACTGGTTCCATTAGAATGTAATACCATTAGAAAGCTACTGGTTCCATTATGAGCTAAAACCATTAGAAAACTGGTCCCATTAGGATCTAAAACTATTAGAAAAACATAGTCAGAAACCTACTGCTGCAACAGAAATTATAGCAGAGTCCTAACACTGGGCACCAGAGACATGCCTATACATACACTCCTGATCAAAATCTTAAGACCAGTTAAAAAATTGCAAGAATTTACGTTTTGCACTGTTGTATCATAAGAAGGTTCTAAGTAGAGTTTCAAAATGCAAAAAGAAGAAATGTGAGCAAGAGACTAAATGTTTTGAGCAGGCAATTTATTGAAAAGAACAATTTAACTAAAATAGGCTGTTCATCAGCTGATCAAAAGTTTAAGACCATAGCTCAAAAAAACCCCTAAAACAGAAATTAAAGTCTCAAAAACAGACTCAGTAATGAGTAGCTCCACCATTATTGTTGATCACTTCAAAAATTTGTGTTGGCATGCTTGATGCGAGTGTTTCCAAAAGGCTTGTAGGAATGTTGCTCCAAGTGGTGAAGATGGCTTCACGAAGGGCATCCACTGTCTGGAACTGATGTCCATTTTTGTAAACTTCCCTTGCCATCCATCCCCAAATGTTCTCAATTGGATTTAGATCAGGGGAACATGCAGGATGATCCAAAAGAGTGATGTTATTCTCCTGAAAAAAATCCTTTGTCAGACGGGCATTGTGAATTGCAGCATTGTCCTGCTGATAGACCCAGTCATCACCACACAGACGAGGGCCCTCAGTCATGAGGGATGCCCGCTGCAACATCTCCACGTAGCCAGCTGCTGTTTGACGCCCCTGCACAACCTGGAGCTCCATTGTTCCATTGAAGGAAAAAGCACCCCAGATCATGATGGCGCCCCCTCCGCTGTGCCGTGTTGAAAAAATCTCAGGTGGCATCTCCTTGTCATGCCAGTAGCGTTGGAAGCCATCAGGACCATCAAGGTTAAATTTTTTCTCATCAGAGAATAAAACTTTCTTCCAACTTTGAACTTCCCATGTTTGGTGCTCCCTTGCAAAGGCCAAACGGGCAATTTTGTGGCGTTGAAGGAGACGTGGCCATTGAAGACGTTTTTTGTTTTTGAAGCCGTTCCTTTGCAGATGCTGTCTGATTATTATTGGGTTGCAGTCAGCACCAGTAATGGCCTTAATTTGGGATGAGGATCGTCCCGTGTCTTGACGGACAGCCATTCGGATCCTCCGGCTCAGAGCCGGTGAGATTTTTTTGGGTCTACCACTTGATTTTTTTGTTCCATAAACCTCAGGATCTTTTAAGAAATGCAAAATGACTGTCTTACTGCGTCCAACCTCAGCAGCGATGGCACGCTGTGAGAGGCCTTGTCTATGCAGCTCAACAATCCTGCCACGTTCGAAGGCAGTGAGTTTTTTTGCTTTTCCCATCAAGAGGTCTTGACAGTGTGATTACTTGACAGAAAATGACATGGAATCCAAATTTTTTCCACAGATTTGGGCTTTTAAAGGATGTGGTCTTAAACTTTTGATCAGCTGATGAACAGCCTATTTCAGTTAAATTGTTCTTTTCAATAAATTGCCTGCTCAAAACATTTGGTCTCTTGTTCCCATTTCTTCTTTTTGCATTTTGAAACTCTACTTAGAACCTTCTTAAGATACAACAGTGCAAAATGCAAATTCTTGCAATTTTTTAACTGGTCTTAAGATTTTGATCAGGAGTGTATGTGTAATTGTGTATGTATTCGGATATTTTCCCCTCTGAATTGGGAACAGGACATATGGGGCGTGAAAACTCATTGCAGTTTGTGATTTTAATTTAATTTTTTCAGAACATGAACCATCAAACCATCAGGTTGTGTTCTTTTCCCTCCTCTTGGATGGATAAGTCATGAACAATGATTTAATCACTAAAGGCCAAATATGCAATTAAATTTGTGATTAAATCATAAAAGTAATGGTGATCTTGGAATGTATTGAATGAAACACTGAACACTGCAGTCAACAAACATACTGTATAGCCTACACAAAGACCCACTAGAAATCACACAGATGTGATCGCCAAAGAAGGCTATAACATCTGTGTTCCTCTGTTACATTAGGAACCATTAGAGACCACTACACCCTGTAGTGACCACCAGACCACTGTATAGTGACCATCAGACTGGTATAGAAATGCCGGTAGGAACCATTAAGACTTCTGTAGGAACAATTAGACTCCTGTGGGAACCAGATTTGTGTAGGAGATAATAGAATCCCATTAGAAAAACAAACCAAACTATTAGAAAAACATAAGTAACCATTAGAAACCATTACAAAACCACCAGGAACCATTAGAAACCAATAGAATATGCCTAATGGTTGCCTAATGGTTTCTCTGACTTTTTTCAGCAGGGACAATGCAATACTAGCAGGTTTACTAAGAAGAAAACCAAACATACATGACTCGTTCAACAATCATGTTTATTATTTCTTTTCCCGACCTTTCCGTGCACCCTACTTTCATGCCGCTTCTCTAGAACAACGCTCCACCCAAATGAAAAAAAAAAACAAAGCAAAACTTCCTTCTTTCTTGCTCCTCCTCTTCCTTTGTTCCCGCTCATAGGCTACTCAGACATGTGAAACATTTAATCTATGTGGAACATAGTCCGTTTACTGTTATACTTGAACTTAATATGGAACTTCATCCTCCAAATTATGCTTTTTACCTTTGTAGCAAGGGATTTCACTACTGAAGGAATTAGAATTACAGAAATAGGTTTAGGAGCAATGCTCCTACAACTTATTTTTCTTACAACAGCATGCAGAGCACGTTTAATGAAAAAGAGCCACGTCGCACGTTCAGAGGATTGGCTATAAAAGAGCAGTATTTCAAATGCCTACTTCATTTCAGGCATGAGCTGAGAGGGCAAAACTGACCGGCACGTTCTTCAGAATGGAACCATGACTGGTGCCTGGTACAGAGATGAAATCTTAATGTCTACGTCTGACTTTACGCCGGTGCTGTTGGGGATACCTTCATTCTTGATGAGAATGCCAGGCCACATCGGGTGAGGATTGTTGGAGAGTACCTTGCACATGAAACAATTGAACAGATGGAATGGCCAGCTCGTTCCCCGGACCGCAATCCTATCAAACGCGTATGGAGCATGCTTCAGGTGGGCCTGTCTGACCTTCCCCTTCAACCAGGAACCTTGCAGGAACTTGGAAATGCCCTCATTGAGGGCTGGAACAGGATCCCTCAGTGACATTAAAACTCTAAATTGCCAGCATGCTCGCTTGTTGTCGAGCTGTGATTTGTGCCAGGGGGTCCCATACACATTACTGACATCAGTTACTGATTTGGCTTTTGAGATTCCTACGTCATTCTCAGACGTCTAGCTTTGGTACCCTTTTGTTCACTGGCTTACCTGGGGAATTATGGGTATCAGACAGTTGAAATTGTTTGAAAACTTTGCTGAAATATTCACTAGTATTCTGCTCTAAATGCATGTAGTGTCACAACTAAAGTGTCAATAAATATTTTCCAAAATACTTTGGTCCTTAGCAATCGCTGAAGAGTACATGTTGCAAGAATCAAAAAATAGATTTTTTATTTTTTTGGTTTTTTGAAAAATAAATAGATTCATGCGGCAAATGTGCTGTTGCATTGTTTTCAGCATAGAAAAGGTCCAGGATAATTTTCATATCCAAACTTTCTGTTCTAATTTTAATTGAACATATTGTCGAACTTGGTGTTTTAAGATGCTATTCCCAATTATCAGCCATAAATGCCTCAGGTCCCCATTTCATTACGGTCAAATCTGAATTGAAATTTAACTTAATAGGAGATGCACACAGGACTTTTTCCCGCTGTGTAATAGAAGGGCCTACCTGAAGGGCCTAGCACCGAAAGGATGTCCTTGGCCTTGAATGAACTTGGTATTTATTACAGACTGTTGAGTTTGAGGGATCAGCTCACCCAAGCCAATGACCAGCGGTAGTGCCTTCCACTAATATTGGCACTCTTGGTATATTTGCCGAAGAAGGTATGAAAAAATGAAGTAACTCTTTGTTCTCTCAATATCCCCCTCAAAATATTACCAAAATCTGACCTTGAAGTTAAATAAGAAGATCAAAAGAAAAAAATATCGGCATCTAAAATTAAATCTTTTTTTTCCCCTCAAAAACATGCAAACCAAAATCATTGGCATCCCTGGAAAACCTTTTGTATGGGAATATAATTCAGTTAGATTTCTTGTATTTTTTCTTTTTTAGGTTGACCATAATGATTAGGAAAACTAATATGGTCAACAATGGTCTGTTTCTCAGAGTTTTAAAAATGAGGCGACACAAGCAAATCTTCTTTAGCCATCAGTAACCATGGTTGACAGAGGAATACAGCAGTGATGTGAGACCGAAAGTTGTTGAGCTTCACAAATGTAGGATTGGCTAAAAGAAAGTGGCTAGTGAGCTGAAAATGCCCATTTTGACTATCAAGGCAATGAATACATAGTGTAAGGCATATGGTAATGTTAAAAATCTGGTAGAGGATGCATACCAATCTTGAATGCCCGCTCCATGAGGATAGTTCAAGTGGTAAAGCAAACTCTAGGGATCAATGTTAAACAATTACAGACATGATGTCTTGGTGTCATTAAATCTGCAAAACTACAATCAGGTACCACCTGCATAACTACATGACATCTGGGAGGGTTGCCAGAAAAAAGCAAACATTGTCATTAAAAAAAACCCACGTGCAGGCAGATGGTACAGGAACTTCCACTGGGACAGTGTTCTGCCTTACACACTAATGGAGAAGACTTCATGGCATAGGGAAAATGGACAAGGTATTAAATACAGGGAATCAAATGATTGCGGCACATATTTTCCACAAAAAATTCTTTTTAATGTCGGAATTTATTTCCTTTCAATTCTTGCGTTTCTAATAAAGTTAGATCTTTGTCAATTAAATATCAAGAGGATTAACGATAATGTCATCAATGCATTACCACTTTTCCAAGGGCGCCACATGTTTGTGAGAGGCACTGTACATATAACACAGTACTGTGAATCTTATCACAAACCATTTATCCACGCTCTTTGCACAAGTGCTGTACATACATACATGGAAAAAGTAAAAAATCTGAAGCAACAGCAGTCCAATTGTACAAATATTCTTGCTTGCTCATCTAAAGGAAACCATGTGCATGCTGAAAAATACAGCGATCAGAAAATGCACCACTGCAGCCATGGCCATATCTGTTTCACAGGTGAAATACATTTTCACCCTTAAATTTGCTCATTAAATACAGCTTTGCTGCAAATCTCCATAAATAGGACTAAAAGTTGATCTGAAATGAGTTTGAATTCCCCTAATAAGTTCCTATGTGCTACACTCCGCCACAATGGCTGACATTTCGCACAATGTGATGCTTAGATGTGCCCCATCTGACTTGCAGCCCCCGATCCCTTCCATGCTGAAGCCTGATGATCTGATTTCAGATTAACCAAAAAATTATAAAGCTTCACCCACCCATTCCCCCCAGGATCAGTAACAGGACCAGTTTCCAGCCTAAATTGGCTTCTTGATCCAGCGGGGGTACACATTACTGTGCCATCTCACCATTTTGAAATCTTCTGGAGGAATGATCTTCTCCCACCTCTACCTTTTAAAAACTCTGATTTTTCCTAATCCCATTTCTTCAATTACAGCTTGAATGTTTTGCTGATTTCAGCTGTTCACGAGCCACAGCAGTACTGATGGCTGAGCTACAAGTGGTCAAGGTATCATTCAATGAAAATTCGAAAACTTGCTCTCACACACTCGCAAACCAACTCCACAGCCCCGCAATGCATCGAAATGGGGAAACTGAATGAACAATTGCTTAAAAAAAAAACATGGCTTGTGTCGGCAGCACATCAAGTGAAAAGCCCTTTGAAACTCATTCCACAACTTAAAAATATCATATAGACACATGCTTACATAAATTTAGCAAATAAGTGTGGCATTTAATTCATGGAGCAGGGGGGAAAAAAAAAAAAACTGTCTTCAAGAGATGGCTCCTCAGTTTCTGTCCCCTGAGAAAAACTAGCACTGCCACTGTTTAGTGCTTTACTTTTTAACACTTCATTTGTTACAGTGGAATTAATTTTTCCTCACACTTTCGAAGCCTCTGGAAAGGACTAGCACACTAGTCTCTGGTGCACCAGACTAAAAATGAATGAACATTGTTAATATTTGAATGAAGCTAAAAAAAAAAAAAAAGTCAGTGCGCCCAGAAAAAAAATGGAGATACCACATAATAAAGGGTATATAATCACATGAGAAATGGCGAGACGTTTTGCTCTTCCCTCTAACAGCCATATTGATGGTTCTATTATCTATAGTTTTTGGCTTAATTATGGCTGCAGCCGAGTCCAGGAAGATGCAGCACTCCACCACACAAGGAGAGTGTATCCCACAGCCAGTCCGTCCAGAGGATGCCATGATTTAACCCTCAGGTTAGGGGCACCACCTCGGCAAGCCTGGGCATCGTACGGACAAGGGCAGCCCTCACTGGAGCTGGGAGACTCGGAGGGGCGAGGTGCTGCTGAAGTCTAGAAAGAAGGGGCCTTCTTGCTTAGGCAGAAATGTAGTAGGAATTACATTGTAAATGCCAGCTGGGACATGGTCAGCCTCCATGTAGCAGAAACCACACCTGGGTGAGGGAAGAGGGGAGAGGCTCTCATACATTGAAAATGAATGTAAACCAAGAAAAAACATGCTACACCAAGGCAATGTTATCAGAAATAACTGATGAGGCTGGGATGTCTTGCACTCCAAATCCATTATGTGCTTGAGGACAAAAATAGAGGTACAGTCTTCAGTTTATAAAACTGTTCATGAGTGACCAGACCAAATGTATGTTTTCTCTTCTATATTTCAGCCCAGTTAATTCACAAGAGTAATCACGCCACATGATGCCTACATGCGGGAGAGTCTATGGGGACTAGAGTTAAAAACTTTACCGATAATCTCCACTGCCTTTCCTCTGAAAACCAGCTGGTCCTGGGTCACCCACAGTGGACACAGTCAGAACCTCAAACCCAACACTGTATTGCCTGAGGAGACAAAAACAATCCACTCAAATCAGTATCACGCTGGTTTCACAGGACACTACACTCAGCTGAGCTAATAAGGGCCCCGAAAAGCTATTCTATACTTAAGAAGTGAGTGACGGAGTCTGGTGCCAAACAACATGACTGACTGCCACCATTGTCTTGGGAGGCCTACATTAATTCTATAATATTGGGGGGGAAAAAAAAAAACCTTAGTATACAAAACACTCCACACAAATTCAAATGTTGAACAGACAGGTGTATAAACCGTGTACCCGACCATTCAAGGGCCGTCGCATCAGCAGACAAACATCATTGGCAGCCAATACTCCTTCAGTGTCCAATAATGTGAAATAATGGGTGATAAGGAAAAAAGTAAAAAGAGAAAATGGAGTTTCCGTGTGATAAAACAATTTTATATCTATCTGAACCTTGTTGATGTTGCTTTCATCCAACTGTAAGCCATCATAAACCACCCAACACACAAACAGTAGTGACCTTTCTCTGAAGTCCAATTACAAGGTAAACATGGCCTTTGTAAAGGTGATAGAAGCTCTCCATTCATAGAAATTACAGATCTCTGATGTGATCAAAGAGCCTGTGAATTTCTGAGTGTCTGCACCTCAACACTCCACTAGAATTGCAAGTGTCACTAGAAAATCAATGATAAGCGGTAAGTGGACAGAGGGCATCAATGCTGAACAGGTTGCAAATGATTGGTTGCTGCTGGTGGAAAGGAGTGGTGTAGTGACCTGTCTTACCTGGAGCCTCTCAGCTCAATCAGCAATGGCCCTGCTTTTTCCAAGTTGAACTGGAAGATAGGGTTGTGTTTGTAAGACTCTTTATAGTTTCCACAACCCCCAGCACTAGCTCCTTTCCACTGCCCATTTATCTGCAAGGAGAAAGGGAATGTAGCTTGAATGTTGCAATATTAAGCATATTAAGAGCACATACTGGTTACTTGACGGTGGTACACAAATTTCACACTGTAAGTGAGACCTTACCCTCTTGGAATGGGTGAAGGGTGTTGGAATCTTGGAGAAACTGAACTTGCATCCAGAATATACCTATTGAAAATTTAAAAATAAATTTTTTTTAAGTTTTGAGTTAGCTCCGCAGATGTATATTAAGTGTGTAGAAAAAAAGATGAGGTACTGCAGCACGATCCTATTTCTACACAGGAATGGGTTTTTCCCAGCAGTGGCTCTTCAAAGGAGGGCTTCAGTAATACAGATATGCTCTTTTTTGCCAGCCAACTACAAAGAATACAGTATTGCAAAAGCATTAATTGCAAAACCTGCAGCTCCACTTCCTGAAAAAGGGAGTGGCTCAGAGTCTGCCCATTCTTCACAGAAGAGTGAACATGCTTTGTGCCATTACCAAGAAACCAGCAGCACCTCTGCATTTCCAGCGCTTCAGGAAGTTACAGATAATCATGTAGTCCCATGTTCACATTTAAAACAGGGCAATTTATGTAGAAAAGATAGTATAATGCCCAAGCCATGTGATTTCACATCACCTTCTGACAGTGCGAATAACAGGCGTCCTCCTTTTGTTGCTGTGAGGCAGCATGCTGTGTGCAACAGGCAGACTCTAATATCTGTTGAACCACTGACTTGTGGGTCTATAACCATTCACACAATTCTCAACACACTTTGAGTCACCAAGACAGGGAAAAATATACACATACATCATGCACATGGGTGAAAGGTATTGTTAAATACTGTATGTCCCAATCCCACCAGCACTCTAAATACAGAGGTCTGAACAGCAGTCATGCCCAGTGCTTAAAGAGGGATTTGACAGGTGGGGGAACCCTAAAAATCGGTGTTGCCGCACAGTGGGGGAAAATGACACAAATGATCGCAAATAACTATATTCACTTTATTTATTTATTTTCCATTGGGACTACTAGTGCAGATAGTGCCCATAGGAAGTATGTATTCCTATAGAAAAGTGGGAGCTTAAGTAGCTTTCTCATGGATGGCCAAATGAGGCTGTGTTAGCTTCTGAGACCAGCATTTATTTGTCAGAGGAAGATGGGGACAAAATTATTTTTTTATACTCATTATTTCATCTTTGAAAAGTCTTTGCCTTGACTTTGAATGTAATCTGTCGCGCAAAACATTTGTTTCGTATCCAGTGTGAAAGCAGCTTTAGTCAAATAAATATCTTAATTCAAACTAAGGAGGCGGAACGCAGTTCCGGACCGTTGCGGCCCACTTTAACCCCTGGTCATGCCTAACCCAGATGGCGTTGTCATGAATCTGTTATCTGCTGGTATTTTTTGTCATCTTTCATTTTAATGACCCTCGTTTTACTTTGTTTCAGTCTTCATATGCAAGTAGCCATATTCAAAGCTTTCCCCACATTCTGATCATCTGCATCAGTTTTAGTCTTGTAGATTGATTTCCATGATTCAATTATTGTCTTCTTTCCCTGTTCCCCATGGTCATTCTTCACGCCTGTCCCGTATCTGTTTCCTGATGTTACTCATCGTCTCTGTGCATTTAAAGTCTTATCTTTCTGTGCGTCATTGTTAAGTCTGTACGAGCTTTTCACTATCTGCCTGCCGGTCTAGTTTTTGACCCAGTTTCCGTCCAAGTTCTTATCTCCGGATATCTCTCTGTGCAGAATATTTCACTTGCCTGATTAAGATCCCTTTTCTGTATTTTGAAGTTTTGGATTAATATTCGGTGCTGCATTCTGCCCACCTGGTACTGACCTCTGCCTGCCTGACCACTGTTCTTAGGAACTTTGGTTTATTTATCATAACTGTCTGCAGCAGTGTCCCGAGTTCCCCTGACTGGTGTGCATCGACCTTCTCCACATCGCCAAGTACACCACGATCACAAATGGTACCATTACACGGTACCGGCTCTGCTCGCCTTTTTGCTTTTCAATTAAGAAAACGTACCAAGTACTTGGTATCTGGCACCACCTTTTCTGGTACCTGCTCTCCTGGGGTTCCAAAACAAGCTGACCGGGTACTAGTAGGTACTAAAATGTGATGTGACAGCACTGCAGCCCACTGATTGGTCGGAGAGAAACATCACTGCGAAAGACAATTCCACAGTCGACCTCGGGACATTCGAGACAGAGTTACGAGCCTAAAAATTAGCATACTTATTATGATCATCGACTTATGCTTTAGGCAACTTGTTCGATACAATGTGCCTTGCCTTACCTTTCAAACACAGTTTTGCATGTTCAGCAAAGGTGCTACATCCATGAAATGCTTTTCTCTTTGCCTGTGACCCCGTTTGTGGCAAAATTGCGTGACGGTATTGTGTCGAGTTCCGTTCCCCTAACGAATTCCCCTTGAGAAAGTCACGTTTTAAGAAAATCACGCAGAAAAGTAGCTTAAAGAGAAAAATGATTCGTCAAAGCCCCTAAAGTTATGACAAATGAGATAACGCATCATAAGCGATGAATTCTGATTCTCTGCCATCTCCTGCAATTTGTGGATTTACAAAGAGGAACTCTGCTCTGCAATTATCACTTAATTATCCCATGCTTTAACAATTTGTTTGTTTGCCGTCAAATTCAGAGTGAAATATACATTCGTTCTCCATGCCATTCACGGATATCATTGCTTTGCGTTGTTACATGTTACGCAATTATATTCAACTGAATCAGACGCGACAATGTCAAACAGAAAATACAATTCAACACTCGCTGGACTTTAGTGCCATAACGTGGTGACAGTAGTGCACGTCCCCAGATTCGAACACATAAATCTTTAACAAAAAAGACAGAATAAATGTAAACTTCAAAGTAAACGCAGCTACATTGTGTGTCATGTTGAGGATGATGTCGCGGAAGTTTCGAGCTGCACCGCTATGATGACGAGCTACACTGCGGCAGTACTATCCTCTAATGGAAAACGACCACCTAGACAAGTTCCTGGTACTAAGGCGGGTGGAGTAGAGTAGAGTAGAGTAGAGCCGGTACCACGTAGTGGAAAAGTGCCAAAAATGTGTCCCGTAAATGTCAGGAAATTTTTGTTATCGCTGTGAGTGTTAAGGTCAGTAAATCTGTGAGACCTCATCGGTACTATGATAAATGCACATGCTTTCTGAGGCAGGACTTACCCTCAGCGTGTAGTTGATTGTGTTCTGTTTCTCATACTGAGAAACCACCAAGGTGAAGGTATGAGTCCCTGCACTTGTCAGCGTCATCTTAGTCAGATAGTGCGGACTATTGATCCGAATCCCGTCAATATATGGAGGAGGATCAGCTGAAAGGGATCGTGAATACACAAGCACGGTGTACACAAACAACCAGTCAGAAAACGTCAAACTGAAAGGATTATCAATCTTGTCCACACAAACAGAGTTTAAAAAATATAGTATCATAAATGAAGCTCACAGATTATGCTGAGCAAGGTAATAAAGGCCTGCTCTAGCTGACATGTAACAGACAAGGAAAAAGCTGAGCTCCAAAAATAACATAAAATTCAGAGGCAAAACACCACACTTCACAGGAACTGAAACTGGTGATCATCCGTTTATGATTACCGATGGGAAAGCGCTTGGAGAAATGAGTCCAGACAGTAGTCATATTTTATTCCACTTTCAGAAGATACTTACTGGGATAGTAAACTTTCTTCCCATTTGTCTTGTACACAACTAAGGTGATAAATTCCCGGTTTTGGGCAAAGTCATCCTTAATAGTACAGAAAAAGGCATAAAGACAGACAACATCAAATGACTTTGTCAGCAACTGCATGAGAAATCAAATAGAACTGTGGCAGTTTTTCTTTACTCCACTGGGTGTATCCAGTCCTAAATTTATAATTGGCTTACAACAGTCATATGCCATTGGCTGTTGAAAATGAGCAGCATTTTGGATGCCGTCTTGCCAGGGACGTTCAGTAGTTAGTACCGTACCTTGTCAGTGATGTGTCGCGTGAGTAACACCCATACTGCAGCGCCCCCCTGTGGGCACTGTACCTCCAGTTTATACTGAGGGTTGTTGGCAAGGCTGTAGGCATCCTTTACAGGTCCTTGCTTTCCATCCCAGGTGCTGTGAATGTACCAGAGCAGAGAGGCCATTTATTCTAAAGGCCATAAGTCAGTAGAACGTCCAATAAAGACAAAGAGGTCCCCTCTATCCAGTTAAGTTGACCAAATAATACCAATAAGATAATTTGCCATTTTATACAAAGTGATTTGGAAAAAACCTTGAATTGAGCTGCAGTTATGAACCCAAAAACGAAAAGACTAATCAACATTTGCTTCGATGATATCATGTTAATTCTGCCTGTAGCAAATCAAACCCATGTCCACGCGCATAGAGGGCAACTGGCCTCCATTATCTTTGATAATCAACAACTGCATGGTGGTATTACCCATGACAAACCTGTGAATGCAGGAAGACTCCTTGAAGAGAGCAGGGCTCCAGCTCAGGTAGATAACATCATAGTACTGACAAAGGTCCTCCCATGTGATCCAGAAGACACCTGGATGACGCAGCCAACAACATAAATGATTTAATTTTTTAATTTCAAAATATAAACGCACTAAGTACTGTATACGTAATACATGCAGGTATAGACTTGAAATACAGAGAAAGAAACACGCATGTGCATCTGTACTCAGCACTCGCTCATGTTGGCACATACAGAGCACTGGTTCTCAAACTCAGTGCTGAGCCCTCCCATGTATGCTGGTTTTCCTTCAAAACAATCACAGGATGGCAATCACTGAATTTTAAAAAGCTGTAGTTTTTCCTTCACTAAATGCTTTTAATATGGGATGGCGCTTAAATCTCCTGCTGTCCGCTAAGGCTATACAATGATCAACCACAACAAAACAAGCTGATGCTGAGCACCGACAGAACCCCACAGCCCCTCACGAAGCAGCATACACCTATGGTAAGGCACAGGTCACTCTGCCAAGGTCAAAAGTCAAATCCACTAATGACCCTTGCCTTGCACAACTAAATCCGACAAGGAACTTTCAAATGAGAATTTGAAGCTGCTGTGTTTAATACTTCTGGAAATATGGCCTGGACAAAGTTTTTAAGTTCAAAGTCACTGTGCCAAGGTCAAAGGTCAAATCTACTAATGACCCCTATGTAGCACAAGGGGTTACAAAGAACCTGCAGTGCATACCAAATTTAAAGTTCCTGTAGCCTACATTTTCAGAGATACAGTACAGCCCAGACAAATTATGGAGCCACCGCCCAGATGCCAAGGAGTATAACAATACCCCAAAGCACATGCCTAATATTGTGTAGGTCCTCATAATTCCAACAGAACAGCTCCGTCAAACTCAGGTCCACATGAATTCCGAGACCTAGGGTTTCCCAGCAGAACATTTCCCACCGCATCTCCGTTTACAAGCTCTTCTTCATCCAACAGTGCATCCTTGTAACACAGCAAAAAATATCCGGGTCCTCAACGCAAAATTCGAGGATTTTTCGGTACATTGCGAGGCAAATTTCACCGCGTATAGCAGTACTTGCGAATAAAGAATACTGGATCAATCAAGAATCCCGCCGGAAATCTCGGCAGAGGCGCACTTGATTTGTGCGTGCTTATTGACACACAATACAATCTTATACAGATGAACAAGCGCGAGTACCATATTAACAAATCGAGTGCGTCTGTCACCGTTATGTGGATGCTTTTGAAAGTGACTGGCCACTTGTCTGTAGTTACAAAAGCAGGGTGCAATGCATTGTGATGCATTCCTCACGCAAGTCACGTTAATATTCCCTGTGACTTAAGCCATAATAGCCCTTCTGTCCGTCTGGACCAGTCAGGTTAGCCTTCCGTGGCCTGGTGTATCAATGAGCCTTGGGCACCCAATACGCTGTCATCGGTTCATGGTTTGTCTTTCCTTGGACTACAGTCAGTAGCCACTAACCACTACTGAATGGGGGCACCCCAGAAGCCTCGCTGCTTCAGAGATGCTCTGACCATCTCATGATTTGGCCCTTGTCAAAGTTGCTCACGTCCCATTTCTCCCACATTACACACAATGATTTTGTGAACAGACTGTTTGCTAACCATCTAAAGACTTACCCTTGGCATGCGCCATTGTTACAAGATAATCAACATCATAAGCTTCATCTCATTGTTTTGGCTCATTGGTGTACATGCCTTTAAGAATATTCTGAAGGTATTAAACCCTTTTGGTCTATATTGTAAACAATGAATACATTTTATTACACATGGGTTTGCAAAGGAATTAGAGGACCAGCAGAGTAACTAATGAAAGAGTGAAGCGAACAAGTCAACTCCTGCGCGGTGAAAGTGCGGACATTTCTCCACCAAACCTTAACACCTGGAAGATGATGAAGAATTCATATCTAAAGATCTAATAAATATTATAATGTTGCAAACCTGCTTGATCTTAAATTTTGAGAAAAAAATAAATTTCTACTTACTCATTTAGGAGCCCCTTAACCTGTGCTTTTTTAAACCAATTTTTTTTTAAACCAATGATTGGTGGCCATTTAGTTCAATGAGCCCAATATCAACAGGCATTTCTGGCATAACATGGAGTAAAAAAAAGTCCTCCAAAACATCTAAAACATCCAAATAAAAAATAACAGCTTTTTAAAACACCCGTACTTCAGATTTGCGCTTGAATTTCCCGTTAAATAAGTTCAAAAAATTTTCCGTACTGTAGCACATACATATTCTGCATCATCTCGTTGCAGCATTTCACTGAAGCTACATCAAACTCATATTGTACAAAATACTCAAACCCGGCAGCCATGCTTTTATGGCCACCGCATTACTTCAAACAGAAAATAGCTACAAGCCCAATTCCAAAAAAGTTGGAAAGCTGCGTAAATTGTAAGTACATTAGAATGCACTGATTTGCAAATCTCATAAACCCACATTTCATTCACAATAAAACATAGACAATATTTAGTACCACTTACTTTTCCAGCCTTTTGTTGCCCCACTCCCAACCTTCTTGAGATGCGTTGCTGCCATCAAATTCAAAATGAGCTAATATTTTTCATGAAATAGTAAAATGTCACTTTCAACATCTGATTTGTTGCTTATGTTCTATTGCAAATAAAATGTCAGCTTATCATATATGCAAATCATTGTATTCTGTTTAATTTACATTTTACATAGCATCCCAACTTTCTTGGAATTACGGTTGTAGATTGCGTGCATCATTTTTTACACGTTTCCCTATAATTTAACAGATCATATGTGCGATCTTTGGAAACCTTGGCATCTCAACTATAATTTACATAGACCTAACATTCTGTAAAAATGAATAAAGCAGCTGAATTTAACAAACCCATGTATGGGGTGCAGGGTTGAAGTGGTTAAAGTCATATGAATTGCTCTTGGAAAGAAAACCAGCATAGCCAGCAGTCCCCCAGGACAGAGTTTGAGAACCACTGACAGAACATCAATCCACAAAAGATTTTAGTTGATTCTAAAAACTTGTACTTGCAACCAGCCATTAATTAATTGACAGTACTAGGTGTGGCACACTCCTACCAAGTTGACACAGGGTTAGCAAGAGCCACATATTGAGTCGTAGTAATAGTTTCCCCGACCAAGTGGGCAAACACTGCCCCCCCCAAAAAAAGGAAAAAAAGCCACAGACTGAAATGCTTTGTTGTATCAACTTTAGCTTTGATTCTGGTCAACGTTACACCAAGTATTCCTGATCACAATCATTCATGGTTTTCTAACGACCCATTTCTCTTGCTCATTCGACAGTTCACCATTATACCTCCATACGCTGGTGGTGGTGGTGGTGGTGGGGGGGGGGGTGGGGGGTGGGGGGGGGGGGGGGGGTGTCTGTGTCAGTCCTACCGTTGTCAAACTTCTGAGCAGTTTTGGGGTCAAAGTTGAGGTACTTCAGCAGCTCTGGGGTCCAGCTTTTCTCATCCCGCTCACTGAAGCGGCCCTTCCACCTCAGGTGGCTCCAGGGGTTTTTCAGCTGGAGGAAGCGTTTCCCCTGACGCACAAACATGACAGAATAGAACAGTAAGCTGAAACACACCTTATAGCCAGCAACACACTGAACTGGCGAAATGCCAATTCAGTCCATTACTCTGCATGCAACGGAGTGCTAACAATGGGTGGTTCAGGTGGTTCATCACTAGGAAAACAGAAACAGAGCACCTTGTATTCCCTGATGTCAAGAACAGCATAAGCATGAGTTGGCACTAGGCCCCACCGCTCGCCCTCCTCCTCAGTCATCACCCCTGTTGCCGTGGTGATGAGGACATGGCCCTTGTGAAACCTAAAGGGTGCAGACAATCCAGCAGATAACCGCTTTGTGGAAGATGAGTGCTAAAGGCTGCTTGAGATAACTACTCTCTGAAATGGGACAACTGAACAATAACTTCATGTAGAGGCAATGAGGGCTGATACAATCCGCCGATTACTTAAATGGGAAAATTGTGAGGATACAATCGCAGAATCAGGGAAGCCGTTTCACTTATTTAATCCAAGGAACTTGATTTGCTGACTCTAGTACACTTTTCGTTTGGAGGTGCCCGGGTGTGGTTAGGTCAAGAGGCCCTCTGTTTTTGGAATGTATATGTCTGACAGCATTTGGAGCCGTAGCACAAAGTGTTGCCATACCTCTGATAGAGCATGCGGAAGGTATCATCCTTGTTGAAGGTCTGGTTGTCTGAATGCATAGCAATGCGTTCCGGAATCCAGCCGGTGAGAGCGTGTAAATCAATATTCTGTTCAAGCGAAAGAACCAAAATGCAGAGGAAATTTCAAAAGCATTTCAAGGGAATTCCAATGATTTTCAGTGAAGGGCGTTTACAGAATGCAGTCCTCCACAGCTTTGAGGGATGGATCTAAAAAAATGACTGTACATGCAGGTAAGAAATCCGTATGGGCATATTAGCAGAGTTGCGGTATCACTGACCGAGTTGGACCCAGGGAAGTCGTATCCTCCCATCACCTTCATGTAGGCCTTCTCGATGAGTGACACCCATAACTCATTCCTGTTGCTGGAGTAGGAGCACAGCAGCTCCCCATTGCGGTCCACCGGCAAGTAGTCATCAATGATCACCTGCCAGTGGGAGAATCTGCATTATTTACCCAGTGTACAGAGGGTGAGCTATCCCATACCTTGGCTCAGCAAAGGAAGTTTGCAGTCTCTACTAGTGGTCGGATGATTAATTGGAAGCTCGGGTTTCAGCGAATATTGAGCGCTGCACAAAGAAGTCTGACTGCAGAGCATAGTGTTGGCTTGGGGGAAACCTGTTGAGATCAAATAAACACCAGTGCTAGATTGCGCCAGACTGCATACTGCAAGTTTTACACCAAATATAAGGACTTCAAAATGAAATTCAATTGAAAATAGATTTTTGTGGATTGAATGTTAAGAGTGTTCAATTGTTTGTACAATCGCTTGAATGTGTGTGTTACCCGCACTAACGCAATGCAGAAATGTTATTTAAAGTCAAACGGTGTGATAAAAATGTTAAATGCACTTTAATATTTGTTGATTGTCGCAAATGACATATTAACGCAAATTTAACTATTTTTTCTCTTTTGTGTGCCGAATTACGCTAAAGAATGTCCAAAAATAAATGATTAAAATGCCGATGACGTTACTGAATCAGCGGTACGCGCAAACGTTCGATTTTTGGCGCTGATGAATGTTTCTTGGTGAAACTGGTATCCATTTCACACAAATAGATGTGTATTTACTCAGTGTAATAGTGTATTTTTTACAGTGAAATGAACCCAAGGAATAAATCAAAACGACTATCATAAAGTTGATCTCGGGCTCTTTTTTGAGATCCTATTTATCCCTTAAATGTCAGTGTCGTATTATTAGGAGAATGAAAAAAAAACAAGCTTCAAGGTGGTCTGTTCGAGTCAATGGCAAGAAATTTTCTTCGGTTAGCATGCTAATGCTTTTTGCCATTAAATTAATAAATTCAATTTTCTATGACAACTGTTACATGTATAACTTACAGTGGGGTGCAAAAATTTGGGCACCCCTAGTTTAAATTTCTGTTACAATTAATCTCCCAAGTGATTGAAAGCACACTTGAACACTAAATGCTACAAAGTTAAACATGACACATTTCATCACATTTTAAAGCAAGAAAATTTTTATTTTTGACTTTTTAAAGTTTCAGAATAATAAAAGGCCTTGTGCAAAAGTTTGGGAACCCTGCCAGCTAGTACTTTGTAACTCCTCCTCAGGCAGATGTAACAGCTTGCAAATGCTTACTGTAGCCAGCTAAGAGTCTAATAATTCTTGTCTTTGGAATTTTTCCCCCATTCTTCCTGACAGGACACCTCTAGCTCAGATATATTCAAATCTGGGGACAGTGATGGCCATTCCAAAACTTTCATCGGTCTTTCCTGGAGGTATTTCATGGTGGATTTTGAGGTATGCTTCAGGTCATTGTCTTGCTGGAGTATGCAACGTCTCTTCAACTTCAATTTTTGGACTGAACTTTGAACATTAGCCTGTAGAATGTCTTGATATTTGGTGGAATCCATTCTTCCTTTCACCTGCACAATATTGTTTGTGACCCCAGCTGCTACACAACCCCAAAGCATAATAGATCCACCTCCCTGCTTAACAGTTGGCATTGTGTTCTTCTCTACAAATGCATCACCCTTTTTCTCCAAACATACCTTCTTTGGTTGAGCCAAAAGTTAAATTTTGGTTTCGTCAGTCCAAAGCACATAGTTCCAACAGGTTTGAGGTTTCTCAAGGTTCTCTTTTGCATACTTCAGACGCTTAATTTTGTGATGAGGTCATAGGAAAGGCCTCTTTATTGCAACTCTGCCATGTAGGTCTTTATCGTTTAAGGTACGCTGTATTGTTGTCCTGTGCACAATTTGACCTGTGTCTGTTACTCTTTTTTGCAGTTCTTTTGCAGTGATGGGTAGAATCTGCTGAGCATTTCTCACCAGAACTCAGAATACAATTGAAACCGTCAATTATTCAATTACAAGGGAGTATCGTCAAAGATGACAATTGATAGTAACAAAGAGGATTTAAAAAAAAAAAACCAATAAACAACTAAATGATAATGCAAAAGAATATCAAAATAAATTAAATTAATGAGAAAGACATGCTGGTGCACGCTTAAAGAAAACAGGTTAAATCAAAAGAATCATTTAAACCAGCTGGATGAAGTGTGGATAAGTAATAGATCCAACGTGCTTCACACTGAAGTAGTAATTTGTCTATGTACCTTAGTCTACGACTGGGAAAAACACGGTCAATACCAAGCCAGCTGAGATCAGATACACTATGATGAAATTCAACAAAATGACGTGCCACCGGAGATTTCAAATCCTTTCTATTAATCGCGCTACGATGTTCATTGATACGTACTCTAAGTTGCCGCCATTACAGCCAACATATTGTAGTCCACAGGAACAAAACAAAATGTATACACAATGTATACATGCATTATCATTTAGTTGTTTATTGGTTTTTTTTTTTTTTTTTTTTTAAATCCTCTTTGTTACTACCAATTGTCATCTTTGATGATACTCCCTTGTAATTGAATAATTGATGTGTCAATTGTATTCTGTGAGATTGATTAGAATCAATTGCACTTTTCAGTCATGTGATGTCTATTTAAATGGTTTTGTCCTGCCACTTAGTCATTTGCACTGAGGATGGTGTGAGCACCGAAACGTTTGCGGTTTTACTTTTTTCACTCTGCACATCAATTTTCTTGTCCAAATAAATTTTGCAGCTGCTTCTCGGCTTTTTGAATATCACCAAAACTCAGGCCATTTGATCTGAAATTTTTCTTGTTCTTCCAGATTTTTCCTTGACTTCAATTCTTCCATTTATTTTCTATGTTCTTACGATGTTTCTGGCCGTAGAAATGGGTAGTTTGAAACATTGCGAGTGTTTTTTGTAGCCCTCTCCTTGCTGGTGGATGTGAATTATCATGATTTTGACAATCTTGGACAACTGTTTAGAGGAAAACATGGTTTTTAACACCAGAAACAACAGAAGGCAAGGAGTGGCTTCAGAAAATATTTTTCAACCCTGGAATTATATTCACCTGACTCATTGAAGCCCTAAGGAGTAAATCACTTGGGTAACTAATCATCTTCTTTAAAGGTAACAAAGAATAATCCAAAAGGGTTCCCAAACTTTTGCACAGGACCCTTTTTCCTTTCTAATAATTTAAAAAGTCAGAAAAGTTGGAATAAAATGAAAATTTGCTTTTAGATTTTCAGAGAGGTGTCATGTTTAACTTTGTAGCATTTAGTGTTCAGGTTTACATTCAATCACTTGGAGATTAATTGTAACAGACCTTTAAACCAGGGGTGCCCACATTTTTGCACCCCACTGTATTACTTTAATAGCAAAGAGCATTAGCATGCTAGATAGCAAATCACATTGACTTGAATAGACCACTGACTAGAAACGGTTACCGGCGGGATTGGTTATATTACCATTGTGAAGATATTGGTTGAAATTTTTCAGGGAATGGAATCTGACTCATTGCGATGCAAGCCAGCTGCATTAGACGTTTAATACCAAACATGCATGACATGGATGTATTACACCAATTTTAAATTTTAAATGGGATAAAATATCATTCAGTGATATGAGACTAATGGTGGCAACATGGTTCTGTAAGGATGGCTGCCATGACTGAGTTGTGATTTGTCCGTGTTTCACAAAATCAATTACAGCCATAAGCATCAGAGACAAAGTTTTGGTAGAGGTTCAAGTTTCAATGTTTAATACAGATTTCATCAAATCTTAATGTGGCATGTTACTGTATGGGAAGTAACAAGTTCCCTCTGTGCATGGGAATGGCAGCAGGGGACCCAGCCAGTCCTCTGGCCCTGCCAGGCAGCGGAGCAAACAGGGTGGCAGTCTTTAATCTAAAATTAGTGCAGTTAATAACTAAAGGGTGTTTGGAATCCTGCCTGTGATGCAGTTTTGTTAAGTTTATAAGTAGGTTTGGCGTGTTCTTCAGAGGAAAAAGATGTTTGTTAGGAACATCATTGCTCCATAGGCGGAATTTCCCTAGAAAATCTGGGATTCCGTTTGTGAATACCAATTCTGTGATTCCGCGATCACGGGAAATCGGTACCCCTAAATTTGCAACAAGTCTGACCACTTGCCCCTATGGAGTTCTACAATGCAATCAGAATATGAAATGGAGGTGCACCATGCCCGATGAATCATACTAATCACAAAAACAAAAAATACGTACTGTACTTTCAATTTGACCACACTCGACAGCCTGTAATTTATTATTGGTGAGACACTGGAATTTTTTAGGCGATGCTGTGTTAACAGTTAGCCTTAAGTACACATCTATCGGACAGAGCATGATGCAAGGGCAAGAATTGGAAATTTAATATGTAAATTGCCTTCGATTTCAGTACCACAACTACACAGTTTCCCTTGGAAAATCAGACGTATAAAGTGGCAAAAGTTAATAAACTGGATGGCCAGCAATATCTCTCTCACTTACCTTCCTGGGGACACCATTAATGTGCAGCTTGACCATGTATTTCCCACAGGGGTTGTACTCTGGTTCCCCTTTCCTGTTTTGTGGATAGATGATGCTGTAATGACAAGGAAACAAAGTAAGTGGATTATTTCTTCCATTGTCTGACCATGACATGATCACTACAGCTTATGCACAGAATCTGCCAAAGGAAACTGCGGTGCAAGGTAGAATCGATAATGTGTACAAATGACTTTATTTACAGTATAATATTGCATGTCAGCTGGGATTAATGTCAAATTTAATAGGTATGTTGCAACATACCTATTAATGTGATGATGAAACGCACGGAAGGTCCAAGAGATTTTGTTTACTCGTTATCAAAGTCACATTGAATAGGGAGAGGAGGTTCTACAATTACCTTGTTATCAATTTCTTGTGGTACCGTCTCTCATACGCTGCACTGATGGCTAAAGATGCAACAAATGAGCAGTCAGACACAACCGTCTAGGAAATAAAAGCAAAAGCAGACACATTACTCCTGAGTCAAAAAAAAAAAAAAACGACAACAACACTTCAATCCAGTATGAGCAGGTGAAATCAATCTGCTCTCTGCGCTAACTCAGGAGATAATGCAGTGAAAAGGGAACATTAAATGATAATTAGATAACTCGGTCTCCACGGGGACAGAGTCGTGCATCTCCCCGATCCCCAAATTTCAGACAAAATGGCTGCCGGCAGCCATATTGGATGTCCAAAATTGCCGAAAATCGGTCTTGAGCATTGTCAAATATATATTTTGCCTGTGCAAAATTAGAAAAAATTCCTGTAATAACTGTGATTTCCAGAGCCCGGGACAGAAAATCTCTGCAGGTGCAGCGGCAGCGGCCCCGGAACCATTCCATAGTACAGTACCAGCGTGGATAAAGGTTCCACTTTCACCAATGCGCCATTGGCCGTGTGTCAGCCGAAAGTTTGGTTTGGTTTGGTTTATTTTATTTGTAAAAGGACAATACACATTAATTAACCTTACTGTAAATGTGCCAGTTGGCTAACTCGCAACTGCAGTCTTTCGGCAAGATGTTAAGAAACCACAAAAGTCAGGTAGACATGCCCTGCTCACTGAACTGGGAAGTAGAGTGACTGAGAAGGCATGTTGGCCGGCCGTCTCATACATATCTAAGTGTAAATCCTCGTTGCAAAGAATTCCAAATAAGTTCAGCGTTGAAATTTTTTTGTTGGACCTAAAGTAATTTTTGCTACAGATTTTCTTTCGCGCAGTTGGCTATATATTTATTTCCAGGAAAGTTAATGTCTACAAATCGATGTACTTTTGCCGTAATATTTTTGCCGTAATATTTACTGATAAGAATTAAGAGATGAAACCTTTCCTAGTTCTAAAGCGCCGTTATCGGAGAAAGCAAAACTACAACAAAATGTTTTGCCACCACTTTCATATTAGTTAAATTATGAACAGAGCCCGCACTTCTGAAAATAGAAATAAAATACGCAAATATCTATGTAGGCTACTTGTAACTTACAATAACTGCGTCACTTTTCCCCCCAAGTCCGCAAGGAATGTTTCGGCCTTTGGAAATCCGGATTTTTTAGTCCTCGGTGTGTATAAGCCGAACAACTCAGTCAAGAAAGCGGTGACTTGTTCAGTCAGATCAAATGGTCGAACGTAAAGTGTGCCAACTTCTGTCACCTTTTACTCATAATGGAGGGATAATCTCAAGAATAAACTTTGGTTGTTACCGACAAATTGACGCGATAAAGCCCTTCTCAGTTGCGAGTGTCATGGGGTAGCTCGGATTAAAAACTGTTTTCACATCGGGACTGATTATGGTTTCACATTTGTGAGAAATTATCACTTTTCCGCCGTAGGTAGCCTATACTTTGTAAAATATTCATATTCAGATTTAAATGGTCTAGTCATCAAATTGCCAATTGTGTGCAAGCCAATGTCTTACATTATTAAGAGCAATACCTATTTCGTCGTGGCAAATTATCAACATTTACAGTGACACGAGCAAGATTTGGTGCATTCAACGAGAAATTATAAATGTATTAATAAATATTTTGTGACAGTTTTCATCCATAAGGAAAGCATTTCTACTTCATGACTACTCCTACTTCTATCAGCCTCTTACAGAATTAGATATTTTATTAGTCGAAAACAAAAACATCGATTGACTTGTGGGCCTAAATAAGTCGTATCCAAAACGACTGTGGTAGTTTATTCTTGCCAAAATTCAAGGCCTGCAATAACATCTAGTACACAGCAGTCATACCCAAAAACCGCTCCCCCATATCTAAAGTCCCCCCAAGTTCTGCCTGCCGGGACTACACAGACACCTGATGTAATCCTCCGCCATCCGCCAGGCCAATCAGAGAAAGGTGAAGCCAACTTCTCGTTAACTTTAGTGGCACCTTTAACCACGCTGGTACTGCATCTCCCTACTATCGTCCTCGGGGAGATACAATAATTGATTCTGAATGGAATAAAATGAGGGAAAGAAATCGATATTCTTATCAATCTGCTCTGAAATCAGCAGTGCCAACATAACCTATATATATAGTAACTGTGCACAAAGCCTGAATGTGACTGATGGACTACAGACTCCATCAATGGAATGTAACGTGAAATCACAACAACAAATGTGCAGTAATGATGGCCACCCTCCAAAATGAAATCTGGGGGAAACAGACTCATGCCTTGTAAAAAAAAATGTAGCGTCAAGCATTGCTCAAGCTGGCTGGGATTTACCAGCCACAAACCAAACCACCTCGCTTAATCTTTGCCTGTTCCACAGCGCAACCCAGGAGGGGGCCACGGTCCTCACATTACACTTTTTTTTCCTCAAAAATGAGAAAGTTGGGACTCACTTGTTTGATGCTGAAACTGGACACGGTGAAAATCATTGTGGGACTGTTGCAAATCTCATCAGGCCTGACCCAACGTGAGAAGATGGCTTTCTGTTTAGGGGACAGGGCAAGGTTTCCACGCTTGTCTCTGAGATTCATGAGAAAACAGAAAATAACCTAATTAATAATGACTTTTCCCACCATTTCATTCAATGCTTTCAAACCACTCAATATTACACCGTCAGCCTGTAGCACAAAACCACAGTCTGATGCCATTTAACCAGACACCACTTTTTCCATTGCCACTAAACAGCGACGGAAATTGTAGGTACATGAAGGAGAAATCCAAAGCACAGCTCTTCATATTATGGTAGAAAAACAGTCAGAAATTACGTGAATGGAACTGGAAAAGCAAAACGCTCTTTTAGGTCGACACTCATGAAGGGCACGTATTCAATCCCATTGATCTTGGACGTACTCCTGTAAAAACAGAAAGAATGTATGAGTGTATGCATATAAATGCACACTTTCTTCAACTCAAGAGCGATAAACTATGTCACCATTCTTCATAATAACCAGCATTCACCTAAGTACTTCAATCTCTTCGCTTGTGTACCGCTGACCCTGATTTTCACTGGACTGGGCAGACCTCACTGGCTGTGCCCGATCATGCAGAGAGAAATCGGAGCCCAGTGGTAGGAACTGTCTGACTGGATTGCTGGGTTTGGGTGCAGAAGATGCTCTGTCCCGTTGAGTGCTGTTAGACAAGGAGGCCTTCAGCCCCTCAGCCCTAAAATCACAGCAGTTCAAAAGATTAAATATGCATACTCATTTGAATGGAAAGTAAACAAATCAGTAAACGCTGAAATAGTAAAGAGCCAATAATCCAGGAATGGATACCTAATATATTTTCAAGAAGCATGCAAATTAAAACTGACACGACAGTTACAGAAAAATTCCTGAAATTATTCTTTAGAAGTGCCAGTGAAAAATCCACTTAACCACACACCGTGTGGTAAAGGTCATAACAATCTCCCTTAATGTGAAGCCTATTCCAAATTAGAGCAAACAAAGTACTCATAGACTTGATGTACCGGTCCAGAGCTTGGCAGGCCAGCTGTTTCAGTTTCCCTTGTAGGCTTTGCTCTGATGTTTCATTGGACTAAGGAAAAAAAAGAAGGGGGGTTGTCAGGGTATGGTGACAGCTGCAGTCTCGATAATCCCTCACTGCAGCAACAAACCCATCCCCTCCACCTCTGCGAACACAGTCTTAAATGACTCTCGCAGAAGTCATAGAGGTCAAAGCATGCCAACAGCTCATGTTCACCCACTGCCCTCACTGGGTAAAGACCTTACTCAACTGAGGAGCAACTGGACACAGATCAGCTTGGAGCTTCATCTAGCCTGCAAGATTCCTCTCAATCTCAGTGGCTATTTTAAAGACCATACAAAGCAGTACTCTGCCTACTGTGACCCAGTAGTTATATGCAACTAAGTACAATAGAAACAGATTCAGCAAATAAATTATGACATACAAAAATCACATTTACACTGCCCAATTTAACTAAGCAAATGGGTAAGAGCCTTCCATTGGATAATTACTGTGGGGATTAATAAATTTCAGCTGGCAACAAGTTATTTAACCCCAAGTAATGCAGTGAATAGCTTCTCATTTCTAAAACAACAGTGGAACCCATGGGTGGGACCTGTGGGCGTGGAAAAGATGTTAGTCTGTTTCAGAAGGGTAAGATTATTGGTCTGCATCAAGCACAAAAGAACAACTAAGGAGACTTCTGAACTGTCAAATGCATTACTAAAACCTGAAAGGATAGTCGTGAAAGCGCAAAGGTCAAAGGTGAAATCCAGCAAAAAAAAAACATGACATTGCACATGTGTGTGTGACATTGAGTTACCATACCAAATTTGGTGAAGCTGCAAGAATTAATTGCCAAGTACTGACCTGGACAAGATTTCCACACCCAAGGTCACAGAGCTAAGGTCAAAGGTCAAATCCAGCAAAAAAAACCTGGCAGCGCACATCTATGGGTCATAGCGAGTCACCATACCAAATTTGGTGAAGCTGCGATCATTATTTGCTGAGTACTGGCCCGGAAAATGTCACCCGGACAAGATTTCCAGGGTCAAGGTCACAGCGCTAAGATCAATGGTGAAATCCAGCAAAAAACCGAACATTGCACATCTACGGCACATCTACATCGGCTGAGGGGTAAAAAAAACAAGGCGATAGTGGGATCACTATCCCTGCCACGATCAAGGGTCATAATTCCGTAAAAAAAAAAAAAAAAAGCTTCGACAACCATTTTCAAACTCATGAGTAGCTTATTAAGCATTAAAATGTCACGCTTCTAGGAATATTAGTTTCAGAGAAATCCTGTCCCCATTGTGGCTGGATGGACGGACCCCACTCCAATATCCCCACGATCCCACTTCGTGGCGAGGATAATAAACAGTAGAACTCACGGCCGTGTGAATGCGAAATCGTATTTTATGTTTGGCACTGTCCTGAAGTATAATTTAAAACAACAGCCACAGAAGCATCTATTTTATATATACCAGTTGCTATTGTTGTTATTACTCTTCCTTGGCTCAGGCACACAGCTTGGCAACACTTGACAACAGCTAGAAAACGGTGTTTGTCCTGCCTGAACTGCTGATTGAATAATTGTTAGTCCCCCTGCAGTAATTGGATCGGTTGTATTTTCACCAGAAAAATCGCCATTTCATGTCATGATGCCAGAAAAATCAGTCAACTGTGTGGAGTTGCTGAATTCAAACATCTGGAACCCAGGTACGTCAGTAAGTGTAACATGAACCAGAACAAGACTATGGGATATTCTTAAGACAGATAAGCATAAAGCCATCTTCCAGAGCGGCACATGTCCAGAGATATGAACTGAAATCATAAAATATGCCTCTGTGTAACAGACACCAGCAAACAGGGCAGATTAAGCAATTAGATAGAAGGTAAAATGACAGAGACATAAATGGAGGCAGCAAATAACCGTTTGAATGCAGAGTTCCACAGCTTGTGAGTAGAGCTCAACTGCTTCTTCACTGTTGCCTTTCTCATCCTCTTCAAATGCCTGGGTCACTAAAAAATAAGCCCTCTCTAGATCCACCTGCTGTTTTGATTTGAGAGGGTCATTGCTCTGTGCCTGCACTGGGAAAAACACAACAAAACAATGCCAATGTCAGTCACTAGGATGAAATATAAAATATACTACATCTTCTTTCATACTACACAGAGGGGGGGGGAAAACTTCCATCATGACAATTTACCTCTACAAAAAATGCCTGAACACCACACTTATATACAAACAGCAGGAATAATTAACAGTCGTAACGATTATTTATTGCCTTCATAAAGATCATATGCTTATTGATTTTTCAAAATAAGCACTTTTCAATCTTGATTCTTGCAACATACTAAAAAGCAGGCACATTAAAAGTACTGATTACTGTGTAATGTTGCCATTCCTCTTCAAAACACTCAATAAATGTTTACGGACTGAAGACAATTTTTTAAGTGTTTCAGGACATATTTTGTCCCATTCTTCCAGCAAACAGGTCTTGAGGTGTGTAACAGTACAGGGTCTTTAATGTTGCATTACGCATTTCAAAATGCACCTCGTGTTCTATTTTGGGGACAAGTCTTGACAACAGGCAGGCCAGTCCAGCACCCATGCCTTAGTCTTTAACAGCCATGCCTTTATTCAGTGCGCAGAATAAAATTTTGCATTGTCTTGCTGAAATGCGCATGGGCACCCCTAGAAAAGATGTCATCTTTATGGCAGCTTGTGTTCCTCCATAATCTCAATGAACTTTCCAGCATTAATGGTGCCTTACCAGAAGTTAGCCTTGCCAAGGGAACTGACAAAGACCATGACCAAGCGTGGCATTCGGACTTGTTGCTGGTAACAGTTTTGATAGTTTTATTCTTTCTTTTGTCCAGGGAACAAAGAATCCAAAAATAAAAATAAAAAAGACCCAATATATTGATTTGTCTTACCATAATACAGGTTTCCACAGAGTGATGGACCACAGAGTGATGCCTCAGAGTGATGCTTACAGACTTTGATGGCACTTCTAAACACATAACATAAGCCTTTCTTTTTGCACAGGTATACTTACCTGGCATTTTATGGATGTAATTACAAGTGCTGTAGTTCTTGGCAAAGATTTGCCAATGTAATTCTTAGCCCACATGGTTATATCTTAAATCAGATGAAAATAGCTAAAGGTCACTTCAATTATTACAGGGTAAAGGTGCTACAGCCAGATGAGACCAAAATTGAATGTTTTGGTCGCATACAACATCTGCAAAATCTGTGTCAAAATAAAGACACGTGAAAGGCGAGGAATCTCATGCCCACTGTAACATATGGTGGTAAATCAGTATTTTGGGGCTTTTGTAATTCCAGGGGTTCTGGGGCATTGGTTAAGATAAATAGCTTAACGGGTTGAACAAATTATATGGTTATTTTGGGCGACAGCCTTGTTGCCTCAGCCAGAAGGCTGAAATTTGGACATAAGTAGACTTTCCAACAAGAGAGTGACACAAATCACAATTCAAAGTCCATACAGAAATGATTTCAGAATAGAAAAATCATTGTGCTGGAATGTTCATCTCTGCAACTACACTTAAAGCGGCTGAAACTGAAAGGCTACTGATTAGGGCTGGGCGATAAGTTTATTGTGATAATTTAAAGCACAATAAAAGTCACTGCCGCCATGGGGCAGACAAACGAGCTTGCCTTTTCTTTTCTATGATTGATGCGGTGCTGAACAAACGACTGCCAAAAATCAGAGGCCATAGGAAATGCTTCCGGAAAAAAAAAACTTCAGCAATTATCAAATAATTCTTTTGTGGATTTCCCATCAAGGGTGCCCATCACTCTGAATCCCACAGTACATGCACTTTGGTGCATTATAGGACATCTTCTAGGTAACATCTTTTTTACTGACATCGCTGCTTATTTTAAAAATGGTATGTCAAGCCATGTTCTGCATGCCTTTCAACAGTATGGCTTTGTTATCAAAGAGTGTGGACGTTAGACTGGACTGCCAACAGTCCAGACCAGTGTCTCATTAAGCCACTGAAGCAGCTTTTGACAACTTATAAGAGGAATAAGAAAGATTCAACCTTCACAGCTAGAATAGTATACTCCATTCTTAAAAGATTTTGGTTATTAAGCGGTAAATCAAGAGGTAAAAACACCCCACTGCCAACTTTTTTGAAAGTGTTGCAAGAATTAAATTTGGAATAAATCATTTTAAATTACCACAGCTGAAAAGGTGAAAGATGAAATAGTTATTCTTGGTGTTTTGAGTCAAATACTGGTCAAGGACAATTTGCAAATGACCGCCTTCTGCATATTCCACACAGTCCCGACTTTTTAAAAACAGGGTTGTAGATATACAAGAGTAAAGTTAAAATATATTCAAATCAGTAACTTGCAGTAACTTGGCTATAAAATGTTCCAACTCTCTTCAGCAGCTCGTGGATTGTTGTCAGTAGTTTAAGTTTGTCAGTGCGGTTTGCGAGTTTGTCATTGCGTGCGATGTCGCCAGCATCAAAGAGAAAGTTTTCACCCGTTCGGGAATACTTTGGTTTGATTTCACCGAATAAGGTCACTTAGTGAGGCTATTAGGCCAAATTGTTAGACTATTATATGATTTCATATTAAAACCTTTTCAAATAATCTCCAATACATGATAAATTCCCTTTGTTTGAGAGAAGGCCCATTTCATTTTATTATTAAGGGAAATGCTTATTATTTTTGAACAAAAATACAAAGCGTTCTGTTTCAAGAGGACATTCTCTACCCTCTGCCCAGTCTCCGAAAGTATCCTTTAGTTTCGTTACGACAACAACATTAGTCAAAATACTTTATTTTATTTAGCATTTATTGATTTTGCCACTTTCGCGCTGTAGGCTTATGCTTGCCTAACATGTCTAGGAAGCGCAATTCGTATGTGCTTTTATTGACCAATAGGGGTCTCTAAAGTGCATTAGAAACCTCAAGAAATGAACCACACTTCAACGCTTCATGAAGGTTCATCTCACCAGCACCATAGAAAACTCTCTGTATAGCCAGTGAAACTGGAGACGGGACAGTCCAGTCACACTGCAAACTTCTTTCAAATTACTTAACTGAATGAGAAATGTTTTTGCTTCGAAAAATGAGAATCGTGAAAGCAAACGCTTGAACCATTCAACGCTCAGACCAACCTGCAGTGTGCAGGGCCTCCACGCGGTCTAGATACTCATGGATTTTTTCCTGGATATTCTCCAATTTAGAACCCGCCATCCCAGCATATATCAGTGCTTGGGCTGCTTCCTGTGGAGAGAGACCAGATATACATGTAAGTTAGCCATGTCAGTTGACAGTCAAGTTTTCCAAACCCGCTTACTACTTGTCAGTGATCATGAATGACACTTAAGTAACCTTTTACATTTTACTTTTGATGACAGAAAATAACCGTTCCCTATCCGCTAAACAGCACGTGTCTGAAATTTAAACCCATTGTCAAAATTTTTGAAACACAACAGAATTTCCCATTTCTACCAGGGGTATAGGGCGATCACAACACTCTTTAACGTCAAACACCGCAATACAACGCTTACTACAGGAATTTCCCACGTAACTTGGTAGCTAACGTTACATGTAGACATTCGTGTACGGTAAATCAACGTATAGATTATTTACATGCTTTATTAGAACACACGACAAACGCAAGGACCACAGTCTGATCTAACCCTAAAGAATACAAAAAACTGCCAACTCTTACCTTATAATAAAACACAGCTTCATTGTATTTTCCCTTTTGGTCGTAGAAAACAGCGGATTTGGCAAATTTTACGGCATCTAGTTCCAGCACCGCGCAATCCATGTCAGTGATGACAGTGACAGAAATTTTTAGCAGAGTAATCTGTAACAACCATAACACGATTAAAAACACACAGACGAGCCTTGTTTTCAGTAATCCAGTCTTGTCTGCAATGACAGCTCCATGCTGATCGTAAATCTCATAATTACTATAAACAAGAAGGCGGATATTCTGGTGGATTTGTGAGAGAATGGTTTTTGTCAAACATGAAAAAACGCTGCCATAGCCTCAAAACTAGATTCTTCATGTTCTCCACCCTACAAACTTCACCACAACATACTCCGTCCGACTACTTCCGGATACAGAGGGCCCTCGTCGTCGTCTTTTTCCGTCTTCTTCTTCTTTTGCTCATAGGTCACTTTTTATAAATGCAAACGTATGTGCATTACTGCCATCTATTGTACAGAATGAACTAAAAAAATCTCTCCCTTCTCCGTAATTCATGGTCGTCAATGATAATGTTTACTCATATAATTTAAAACTCAGGGTTAAATTCCCAACGAACCCTTTCTCCAAAATTCCTGGAATTTCCTCCTTTTTCACGTCAGTTATCTCAAAAATCTCTTTAGTATAGGGTGACCATGCGCGTTACCGTAGTGCGCGTGCACGTGAGGTCATAGGCGCAGATATTAGGCTAAATAGACCCTTTCGGTTTAAGGACGTGAAAAAGCTAGATTTGGAGTGGGCATGCTCCTTGCAGACAATGTGGGGCAGAAGATGCACAAATCCTATTTAAAAGGTGGGGAAGTTCTTTCGCTTTCTCCATGGTAAAAGGCAATTTACAGCGTGAATTCGGACTATGAACAGGAATGTTTTTTGTTCGGGAATATTCTAGGGCGTGCAGCATACATTTTTGTCTGGATGATGAGATTAAGAATTCTGTATTCAACTGACCCTGCTGAAAATTCCAGCTTTGACCAGCCTAGGCTGGTCAGGCTGGTTTAAGCTGTGTTTTGGACAGTTTTAGCTGGTCAACCAGCCCTTCACCAGCTGACTCCAGCTGAAAATACCAGCTTAACCAGCTTCGACCACCTTCAACAAGGTTTAGAGACCAGCTACACCAGCTATGACCAGCGAATAACACAACTCAGACCATCTTAAACCAGCATAGAATTCTATCTGCTAAGATTCTAAGCTGGTTTAAGATGGTCTGAGCTGTGTTCTTAGCTGGTCCTAGCTGGTGTAGCTGGTCTCTATAGCTTGATGAAGGTGGTCAAAGCTGGTTAAGCTGGTATTTTCAGCTGGAGTCAGCTGGTGAAGGGCTGGTTGACCAGCTAAAACTGTCCAAAACACAGCTTAAACCAGCCTGACCAGCCTAGGCTGGTCAAAGCTGGAATTTTCAGCAGGGGACTCCAAATATCAATTGATGTTTGGGTACCCAAAGAAACATTAGGATATGAAAACATGTCAAGCATATGTCTAGTAAAGGAAATTTAGAGTTTAGTTTCAAGCGCTGCTATTCATGTCAGTTGCATCTTGTTAACGGCAGCTGTCATGCCACTGACGACAGACCGGGTTGCTAGGACAGGCGCAGCATATGCATTTGCGATATTAAGTGATAATGTTAAATTCTAAACCCCCTTTCTCACTGATAAAACTCCACTACAACATATTGGCACTCCCCTTTTAAAATCATTCTGGCAAATAAAAAGCCGGAAAAAAGTGGAGGCTGGATCTGAAATTCTTTTCCCCCTGACAATATAGCTAGACTAAGCTCTATTAGTTCTCTCCTACATACTGAAAGCATTGACTTCCACAGCGCAACGGAGTCTTGAGAGACTATATCGGCTAGATGTAATTTTCAGCACCGATGAAAATCTGAAATCATGGTAGCGTTCAGTCAAACAGTAATGATATGGCCTTGTACTTTACTCTGCGCACTTATCCATGTTAAGAGGCAATTAGGATTATGTGTGTTTGCCAGTTGTTCTGAACAATGCAAATTCGTCGCAAGAACACTGTAGCCATTAGCTGACTTAAGGCCTGGGACCCAATCATAGTGGTGTTAATAACATTATTTCACATCCACAAAACTAAGAGGCAGGCAAATGCCACTTTGTTGGCTATTTATAGCAAGAAATTATGAAATCGAAATCACAAGAAAAACAAATTATTATTGCAAGCAGCGAAATGAAAACCTACACTTAGCTCCGAAGGGCTAAGTACTGTAATGTGAGCCCCTCAGAGCTTACCTAGACTGAAAACATTGTATAGCACTAACATTCCCCCTTTGGCTTGATATTTTTTTGCGTGGAGTTTAACATCTACTTAAAGTCATATATAGCCTATAGGAGGGTCATTCTCCAAAAACAGTGGAAGTGCTGTCACTTACTTTTGTAGACACCAAAATAGCCAATATTGACTTGATAAACACATAAATTACATATATTCAATTCATAAAGACTATTCTTTTAATGTAAAAATAAACACTATTGGTCTGATAATTAATATTTTAATTTTATCAACTTATTTAAAATGGCAAATTCATAGAATCGCTGTGTCACAGTTAGAGTACATGGAAGTGGAATTGTATACCTATATTTAAAAATACATTTTTAAATTAAATTAACCCAATTTACATGTTCATTGACATTATATGCAATTACTAGAATATATAAATAGTTAAGAAATTGTGAAATATTATTAATAATATAAAATAAATATCTGTCACCCAAAATTATGTCATTGGTGTTACTGCAACACAAAACACTTCTATTTTGAAATTTGAATTGACTTTTCGGAGTTCCTTCTGGTCAAGAGGTCATTTGAGGGCGTGGAGTGGTCAAAGACATCAGGTAAGTCAGATGTCCTGCATGCTTCATTTCTTTAAAAATGTCATGATTTCCTGTAGAATTGTACATGAAGCTTTTAAGCCTGTCATTGGTATTACTCAGTTTACAGCCGTGGGGGTGAGACAATGAACATAAAACTTGAATACATCAAATAAATATAAGATTTTTGATATCACTGAAAGCATGTGGTCTCACACACAGCAGCCATTTTGTTTTAACTGTAGTTTTCCCCAAAAAATGTCATTGGTGTTACTGTCATTGGTGTTACCCTTCTTACTGGCTAAACCGGTAACACCAATGACATTCCCGAATAAAATCTACAACAAAGACATCAGGAGAAGAAAAGAAAACTTTACCAAAATGGTTTAATTATTGTCTAGTTATTTTATGCTATTGTACTTTTCTATTTGTCAGGTATGGCCAAATTGAGTGCAGCTGAAAAGCAGTGTATTCAATTGAATATAGGTTGAAAAGGATTTGCAAATCATTGTATTCTGTTTTTATTTATGATTTACACAACGTGCCAACTTCACTGGTTTTGGGTTTTGTAATTACATCCCACCATAGTTTCTATATTACATACCTGACATGGGATATCACTATGTACAGCCTTATACTTCTTAAGATGGCATAGTCACATTGCCCCCCATCTCACTAGAAGGCAATTCTACAAATCAACAATGCGTGGTTGTGGCTTTATCTTTTCAATCTTTTCAATTGTATCTTGAGCCGATCTGAAGTGTCTAGTGACCATCTCCCTGGTCGCCATTAAATTTTGAACATGTTCAAAACTTCCATAGTGAGTGCGCGGAGGTGCCAAAGCATATCAAAATCGGCTCAAGAGCGTATTACAGCATACTTAAAGCTCTAGCGTGGCAGCAGCACCTAAGGCATATTGCAAGCCCTTTGAAAGCGGCTCCAATTGGCCCATGTATTCAGGCCCATTCCCAAGACAATACTTGATTACTTAAATATTCCTTAATAAAAGTTGCATGGTGTTTTTTGACATGTAAAATTGTGTTAGTCTTCATTTGTGCATTGTAGTGTGTGTTACACATGCCCCCCCCACAACAAAATATACTTTGATGAAATTTAGTACTCACTGTAATTCCTTTGTAAAATCCCTTGCAGTAATCTGCATGCGTATTGCTGGTTTACAAAAAAATGAACGCACTAAAGGCATTTCAAAGTTCACTGCTTTGAAAGAATATTTTCTCTCATCTCATTTGTTCTATTTTTGCTCATTTGTCAAATGTAAAAGTTTCAGATCACCCAACTAATTTTAAGACAAGACAAATACAATGGCCCTCATTTATCAAACCTGCGTACACCAAAAAAAATGGGTGTACGCCAAATCTCCCGCAAGATTCGGCATTTATCAATCTGAACGTGAGCGAACGGTCTGCAAAAATCTCACGCCAGCTCTGACCAAGTGTACGCAAATCTGAAAACAGCGAACAACATGCAGGAACGAGTGCAGCAGTCAAAATGAGTAATAAGCCATATGCAGCGATGCAGACGTCATGCAGTTGTTGGTCTTATTATTAAAATAAATAAATAGACTAAATAACTGAATGAATAAATAAATGAACAAAAGCAGGTTGTTTTAAAATATAAGTGTAATTAATTTCTCTACACCAGATGTCATTATATATTTATTTAATAATTTTATTTAATTAATAGATAAATTGTACCTATGTTGAGAAATTAGCTACTCTTATTTGGAAACAACCAGCTTGTCAGGCCAGACGACTGACAATTACAATCAATTTGATTAAGCGCAATGCGCAGCTTGGCACATATGCAGTGTATGTCAGATGCTCAGCCAGTCACATATATACTGAACAACAAAATAAATGAAAGTTAGCCCAATGAAAGGCTGACTGGAAAATAAGTTTGCGTGTAATTATTTTAGAAAATCAAATTTATTACTAGCGCGTGCACATTTATACTCGTTTCATCAAACATTTCTTTATTTTTCGGTCCCTTCGACTGACTAATCATAAGAGTACATTAACTAACTAGCTAACTTGCGTTTCTTTTGTTGCTCAGTATATAGATGCCTACGGACACTTTGACCGTGATCACATTTTGACAATGGCAGATCTTCCATTGTTAGAGGAATAAGCTTCTGTCCGAAGTGAGAGGAACTTTCGGCACAGAGATCTCCTCCGGGAAAGTGACGAGTGGCTGCTCATTTTGTGTGGCACCCATTAAAATGTCATGTCTCATCCATGTCCCCACCGGCTCGCATTCCCACGAAGGAGGGGGAGCCGATCCGTGCTGTGACAGCTGGAGGTTTGAGTCTGCTAGGCCTCCACCGGTCCATGCGCTGTTGCAACCCGTTTTAGGGAGGCGATCTTAAAATCGGACCACTTTTTTAACCTACATGTAAAGCATTTGGATTGTCTATTATGTAGGCAACATAACATGAAATATCGTGGATCTATAAATTGAATTTATTAAGGCCGATGTTATTCGCACTCTTACGTGTGGCCAATGCAATTTTTTTTTCTTGACCACACTCATTAGTGCGCAAGTTGATGACCATCCCAGCGCCGCTTAGAAGGTACCGCTTAAAATAAGTTTGGCCAAGAAAAAATTTTAGCTTTGGAATAAGTGTGGGCAATGGAGAAATGTGCGTCTTGGCCACAATTATAAGTGTGTCTAACAAGAATTTTGGTCATTTAAGTGAGTCCACGCACAAAAATTAAGAGCGAATAGTCACTTCGATTTATTAATGAATTAAATAAAATCTCTGCTGCACTCCGGTTTTCCACCCCAACGGTGTTTACTGCAGCAGCAATAGTTTTCCAAACTGCAGCCTACTACTGGGCTACCTTTATGCCACTCTTAAGACTTCCAAATAAAATAATTTTTGTTTTTCTCCATCTATCGTTGGCCTGCTGATAAAACCTTGCATCTTCGAAATGATAAACTTTACAGGAGAGCAAAAAAAAAGTTTCATTTTGCATGTAAGAATGCAGTTGAGCTGTGTTCGGGTAGGATGACTATTTTTCCTCCAAATATGAATCCAATCAATGAAATTTTGTATTTTGCAATGTTTATGCTATTATCGTGGACATACGAGTTTTTGTTTCTCATCAAACTGTAGAAACAAGGTTTATCAGCTGGCCGACGATATTTCCTCCTCAGTTAAGTTCTCTTTTCTTTGCCGTCTTTCGAGAGTCCATGTCGTAAAGTGGGCAGGACTATGCCTCCCGGAGCATGAATTTTTAGGGGCGTGTCATGTAAATGACGATGGTTTCTGCCGCCAGATTTATTAACGCCACGGCAGTTCTACACCGAAATCTGCGACATACACACTTTTAGTAAATCAGATGCGACACCTGGCGAACGATGATATTTACACCAGAATCTACACCAGATCCTAGCAAGTTTGATAAATGAGGGCCATTGTGAGTAAACACAAAATACAGCTTTTAACCCTTCTGTATTTTCAACATTCTATATACTCCCCTTGTTCTAAGGGTCAGAAATGACCCGCTTGTGCCAAGCCCCTAAAATCAAGCAGCACCATTAAATTTTAAACCCAAAATCTGTTTTGCATGAAGAAACAACCCGCCATTCATCAAAAGCTTTGTGAATATTTAGGTTTTCCATCTTCATAGTGCAGAAAGACTGCATTTAATCAGTGGGCACCACTCGTTTTTATTTCAACACACTTGAAATAATTGTTTTCAACAGGACAGTTCTGGTTTTTATCATTTTTATTTTGGTAGTGGGTAGCACTGGCACCTCCCAGTAAGAAATTTGTGGGTTGGAATCTGGCCTGGGTCCTTCTCTGTGGAGTTTGGATGCTCTCCCCGTGTTCGCGTGGGTTTCCACCAGGTTTTTTTGTTACCTACCACCATCTAAAGACACGCATGTCAGGCTAATTGGAGATTCTTGATTGCCTTTAGGTATGAGTGTGTATGTCAATGGTGTGGGCTGTGATGGACCAGTGAGCTTTCCAGGGTCTATCTCTGTCTTTCACCCATAGTCAGCTGGGATAGGCTCCAGCTTCCCCTAGACCGTAGTGAGGCAGAAGCCGTACGGATAATGAATGGTGTCACAACCCTCGTCTGGTTCCGCCCCGTTCCAGTAGCCTGCGTGTATTTTTGCGGTTTGACCTCTTTAATTGATTTATTGTCTTGTCTTCTCCCTTGCTCCCTGGTGTTATTTGTATGCCTTCCCACTTTTGTGAATGTCCCATTTAAGTTCATTGTGGTGTCAGTGTCTCTGCTGGATTGTCCTTATTCATATTCTACAAAGTCTTTCTTCCGGTTTGTGTCATCTCGTATTGAGCGAAGCTCTTTTTCCGAATGTTTTGGTATACTTATGATGAAGAAAAATATAATTACTCTTCAGAGTCAAATCAATATGAACAAGCCCCCAGACCTTAAAATTGGTCTCCAGGACTGCGACCTCATTCTTTTGTTCCTGCCTGTTCCTCTGAGTCAGTTTTTTAGGCACACCTCCAAAGCCTTCGTTAGTCCCTATGATTGGGACAGCATTCCTGCAAAAACATGTGGTCTATTCATCAAGCAGCCCTGCTTCTGCAAAGGGGATCCACCACCTGGTTTCTGCCCTGGAGCGGCCACTGGCCTGGGTGCGGACACACCCCTACCCTCTCCAGTCACTATCAACTCAGCTGGATAGTTTCTCTTCTATTACCGTATCTCTAATAATAAATATTCCCTTGTGGAGATTCAGAATTTGGTTCCTTGTCTGGATAACATAACAAGATAGATTATTATTATTACTATTATTATTATTATTAGAATTATAATTAATAATATATTATTATTACGACAATCCCATTTCCAAAAAAGTTGGGACACTGTATTAAATTTAAATAAAACAGAATTTAATGATCTGCAAATCAAATACAACCCTGTATTTAATTGAATTGGTGAATTCAATAAGGGCACAACTCCACACATTTTCAACTTGGAGTTGGGCCCTCATTGAATTCACTGATTCAATTGAACATAGGACAAAGACAGCGTATCAAATCTTGAATCTGATAAATTTTATTGTTTTTTGAAAAATATCTGCTCATTTGGAATTTGATGACAACAACATGTTTTAAAGGTCCCATATTATACCACCAGGTGCACAGCAAATTAGTTATTACAAGAGGCTCTGTTAGGGTTACAGTGCTTACAATGAATATTATACTGAAAAACTGCCACAAAGACAACTACATGCGAAATTGTACTGAAAATATCCTGATGCTAAGCGAAAGCCCTAATGCTCCTCTGCTCCAGACAAGGCAAGCAGTAACCATGCGGTTTGTTTTGCAATGTTACACTTGAGGCTATCTGAAATCTGCTAGGCCTTTGACAGTTTTTTTATTAAACTTCGCATAGTTACTTTTTGAGCCAGATCAGCGAAGCCAACCACTCGGTGAATGAGATTGTCCACAACACTGTAGTCAAAGTTGTTCGCTCGTCCAGACACCAACCTGTAAACTCCCATCTCATCAAAATTGTCCCCCACAGTTACAGCCAACAGCACCATCTTCTGGCGCAATGCAGTGTCTGCTGCTTGAGAGAGTTGGGCTCGAACAGAGGGTTTGGACCGCCCATCTGTGAAGACAACCACTTTCCTGCGCACATTGGGTTGTCCATCCCATTGGATGCCACTGTTCAGGAAGGCCAGGGCAGCTGGTAGGTCAGTGGCCATGTCCATATAGCTTATGCCTGAAATGCCTGCTTGAACATCACTCACTTGGCTGGTGAATGGGACCTCCAGCCTCTGCTGTTTGGTGTCACTGTACTGCACAATCGACAGGCGCAGATTCCCTGCTGGGTTTGAGGTAAGTAGCATGCCAGCAACATCGGCTACGTAGGCCTTGGTCCTCTCAAAATTTTTTCGGCCCACACTAGATGACCCGTCAAGCATGAAGACAATATCTGTGCGCCCTTGAAATGAAGCTAGGAGAAATTGACATGTAATAGGTGGTTAAAAGGCAGTGCTGTTTTTATATTTGACATAATCCTCAAGGAGCCTATTTTCATCCTACCCCTGATCATTCTGTTATTTTGAAAAATAAAGGGCAGTATATGGTTTTACACACATAAATAGGTAATAGCATGGTCTTTGCAGAGTGACCCATCAGTATTTAGTCGAGGTACCCCAATTCTTTGGGTCTCAAATTTTTTTTCCAGAGCTTTAAATCTTACATGAACAATGACTACAACACTCACTGACAATACCCTCACACACAAGTGATAATACAAATGATTTATGAATGTATTTTTTTCCAATATCCTCAGATATCAGTGAAGAAGAACAGCACAATGAAATGAGCGCTTTGAAAAATACTGTACCCTCTGAAATGCAATGAGCGAGAAAGTGTTGACGATGTGAAAGTGAAGCTTTTATGTTCGAAATAAGTCCTGTCTTTCCTTTGCTGCAAAGAAACGGCTTGTTGCTGCGACTTTCGTGCTCTTGATTGATTATGGTGATGTTTTATACATGCATGCATCTTCTCAGTGCATTCACTCTCTGGACACGGTTTATTATGGAGCACTTAGGTTAATTTCAAATCTAAAGGCCTTAACTCATCACTGCACATTTTATGCTCAAGTTGGCTGGCCTGCATTGTCCACCCGTCGACTAAATCACTGGCATGTTCTTAGTTATAAGGTCATTCTTAACTTGCTTCCGTCTTACTTAGGTAATTTTCTTTGTCTGAAAAATGCTGGAAGCTATAGCCTTTGCTCCGTGATCCATTCTAAAGACCTGTTCTTGCTCTCTGTTCCCAGAGTGCGTCTTGAAATGGGGAAAAAAAAGAGTTTAAATACGCGGCTCCTGTAGCCAGGAACCTGCTCCATGAGGATTTGGGTCTAAAGGAGCTGGTTTCTTTAAATGTTTTTAAGAGTAGATTGAAGGCATTAGAGGAAGATGCATCAGGCTGTAAATGTTTTAACTGATGACCTCTGTTATAAGACTCAGAATTTGTTGACTTGTGTTTGTAATTGTTTTGTATTGTGTCTGTAACGTTGTTCAAAAGGTGCTGCTGTGAATATTGGCTAGAAAACTCTTGTAAAAGAGACTTTTAATCTCAATGAGGTTTTTCCTGGTTAAATAAACTTTAAATAAAAATTAAATACGATAAGACTTACCTGGACAAGAATAATCAGGACACGTCTTATCTGAAACAGAAGGCACAAGAATCAGGTATGAGAGAAACTAAAGTTTAACTGCTTCCACAGTTCAAATTCTGATAAGTCTTTAAGGAAGAAAGTTTTAAAAGCCTCTGAGACTTTAAACTCAATTTTTTTTTGTATCCCATGACCTGGTTTTCAAAACAACCGCAACCTGCTACAGTGCTTTGAAAAATCTTTTGCCCCCCTCTCAATTTCTTCTTTTGTCAAGTAGATGTTCCAGATCAGGTAGCTCTACTTGTGAGACAAAGACAATGTGAGTAAGCAAAAAACGCAGCTTTGAAATGATAATTTCATTTTTTGAAGACATGAGTGTAACTAGTTCAGGCAGGAAACTTGAGAAGAGCTACATCAGCTGACAGCAGCCTGGTAAGCTACCGGCACGTCAGCATCAGCAGGCACACAAGTGGAGGATACACATCACGAGGTCATACAGCGGTCTATTTGAAAGATGTCAAGCTCACATCTGCTGCTGTTTGTAATGACTTTTCATGCTATGCAACATGCTCTTTGGTTTTTGTTTGCCTCCTCCACCCCAGCCCCCACCTGTTTGGTTCTGCTCACATCGGGGGGATTTTAATTTCTGTTCATGACTATGTTTGTATGTTTGCTGTG
Source organism: Gymnothorax reevesii (assembly GCA_029721435.1). Classification (NCBI taxonomy): domain Eukaryota; kingdom Metazoa; phylum Chordata; class Actinopteri; order Anguilliformes; family Muraenidae; genus Gymnothorax; species Gymnothorax reevesii. Next base: position 33,047,826 of record CM056573.1, read on the forward strand.
CCTAGGTTGGACATTCCTCCAGAGCAGAACCACCGCCAAAATAAAATGTAATGCTTTTTCAATTATGAAATATAAAGTTACTTACTTTTCTTTAATGTCTGGACTAGTCCTTGTCTTCATCTGTGTCTTCTTGTGTGTGTTGTGTCTTGTTAATATTTCCCGTGTATGTCTGTTGGTCTGATCAGCCAATATATATGTTCCCCTCGTGTGTCATTAGGGGAGGTCAGTTCTTTGTGTTCAGTTATGTTAAGTTAAGCTCCTTTTGTTGATTTTGAGTTCTGTTCAGTTGACCTCATTTTTGGGCCCAGAACTCTTTAGTTGCATTTTTGTAATGTTGAGCATTTTTCTCTATTATTTTGTATTTAATCATGTTTACTTTTTGGTAAAAAAAAATATTATTTAAAATTTTATTCCTGCGCCTTTGCCCAACTGCCTTGGTCCCTCTTACATCCATGAATAAAGTGTTCTATTTTGAAACGTGAGTTTTCCTGACTGAAAAGCGACTGAAAAATTATTGTTCCCGGTCAACCTATTAACTGGTTGTTCCACCCATGGCGGGAACAACTGCAATTAAATCTTTGCGATAACTAGCAATGAGTCTTTCACATCATTATGGAGGAGTTTTGGCCCACTCTTCTTTGCAGAATTGCTTTAATTCTGCCACATTGGAGGGTTGTGTGCTTGACCTGACTTGTCCATTCCAAAACCTTTCTTTAGAGCAATTCAGAGGTGGACTTGCTTGTGCGCTTTCGGCCATTGTCCAGCAGTATAACCTAACTGTTCTTGACCTTTAAGTCACAAATAGATGGCCATTCTCTCTCAGATTTTCTTTTAGAGAGCAGAAACCATCATTTATAGTAATCACCTAGGTCCTGAAGCAGCACAGCAGCTCCAGGCCATCATTCTACCTCCACCTTGGTTTCCTGTTGGCATGATGTTCTTATTGTGGAATGCTGCGTTAGCTTTAGGCTAGATGTTATGGCACCCATGTCTTTCAAAAAAGTTCAACTTTTCACTCATCAGTCCACAAGATATTATGCCATAAGTCTTGGGGGGTCATCAATATATTTTTTGATAGATGTGAGGCAAGCCTTTGTGTTCTCTTTGGTCAGCAGTGGTCTTTGGCTTGCAGCTATGCCATGGATGAAATTTTTGTCCAGTCTCTTTATACTGTTTGCTTGCCAACATTGACCTTAACTGAGGCAAGTGAAGCCTGCAGTTCTTCAGATGTTAGTCTGGGTTCTTTTCTGACATATTGGAGGAGTTTTCATGGTGCTCTTGTGGACAGCAATTTGTATTTCAAAATGTGCCTTACATTTCTACTGGGGACACATCGGGCCTGCAGAAAGACTAGTCCAGAGCCTGCAACTTACCACTGAAAAAGATGTAGTCTTGAAGGCAGCATATGTTGCCAAAATTTCAGTGTACTTTTCAGCATTAATGAAACCTACACAGAGGTGAAAATTACCCTTGCCAAGGTTGCTGACATAACTGTATACCATGACAGAGCAAGAGTAAGTCTGGATGGTCCTTCTCTCTTTTGGTCTAGAGCACTTGGTGTCCATTTCTTGCAAAAAGATTTTAAAAACCTGAAACATTTATTTGTCCGACCACACTACACATTTGCTATGTGTGATGGTCCTTCACAGAATGGTCCATTGGTGCGCAAAGAAGTTGACGGTGCTTCTGGACACTTAAAATAAGGCTTCTAGTTTGACAGTAAAGATTTCACTCGCATTTGTGAATATAACTATGTATTTTAGTACTTGACAAATGTTTGCCAAAGTAATCCTGTGCCCATGAGCTTTTATCAGTGATAGATAAAAGGTGGCTCTTGATTTAGTTCTGTTTGAGTTAAAAGAGATCATGTTAAAGAGATCAAGTATTCAGCTTAGGCCCTTGCCCTTCATGCAGAGAAATTCCTCCAGATTTTTGAAATCTTTCTTACAGATATTTTATGCGTCATAAAGGGTGAAATAACCAAATTCCTCCCTGTCCTTCCTTCAGGAACATTTTTTTTAAACCTTTGTGATTATCTCGTGCATTTGGGGACAAATTAGAGATTTTCGGGCCATCTCTGCTCCTGAAGGACTAGGCCTTTTCTGGATGCTGCAATCACCTACTGACATTGGCTCTTTCAAATAACTTTATTGTAAAAATTTTAAATGTCATTGCCGTGTTTCTTTACGTTCTGTCTGATTGGGATTTGGATCTTTGCTATGTCTGACCATGCCTTGAATTATATATCGTGATTTGGTTGCTTAGATTTGTTCATGTATTGTCTAGTTTAGTTTTTCCATGTTTTGTATTTTGCCATATTCCATTCCTGCAGTCATATTCCGGTCCATGTTTTGCTTCCACCCATGCATTGCACTTTGTCTCCCCCTGTCTGGTCTCATGTCATGTGATTGCTCACAGCCCCAGTATTGCGTGCCACACTTTCGGGTGATTTAATGGTTTCTGGGATTTCGAACAATCCTTCCAATCTCGTTTACTTCCTTCATTTTGCTTTTTCTACATTACTAACCAATACTAACAGTTTGTTCTTTTTGTTAAATTACTAACCAAGACTAACATTGTACATAGTGCTAACTTACTAACAAGCTCTAGGGATTGTATAGCTGCAGTCTACTAATTGACTAATGATCTCTCAGCATTCGCCCTGTTCTTGTCTCCGCCTCTTGTCTTCACTCAATGTACTCTGCTTCTCTGTATCTGTCTAATCACTATTCTGCCACTCACTCTGTGCACGTAGAAATCCTTAACTGGATCTGTTTGTTTTGTCTATAGGCTGTCTCGTGATCCCTGTCCATGTTTTGGCTTTTGCCTATTTAATGTGATTAGGAACTTCCTCATGTTCATTCCTTTGTAATTAGTTTGATCCAATTAACCTGTTCCCTGCATAGCATGTGACTTTCCTCTTGTCTATTTAAACAGTCTTTTCACTCACAGCTCTTGTCAGAACGTTGATCAATACTTCTTTGTGCAGAGCGCCTCGCACCCCATAGAATATTGTTTCGCTTCTACTGGACTGTCCGACCTTGAATTTTGCCATTTCCCTTTTGTATTGTTTTTGTCTTTCAGGATTTTCGACCCATTTTTGTATGACCACGATTTCTCTGTTTGGATGCCCTGTGTACGACCCTTGGCTTTGCTCATCGACTACGACTTTTTGCTCATCATTTTTGTACCGCTGTTCAACTGTCTTACTGGTTCTGACCCCTGCCTGTCTAATCGATACTGTTTTTGGATTTTGTAAGGTGGCTTGGCAATTCCTGTGTTTCCAGGCTTTGACTTGGACCCCATTAAAGGCATACGATTTTTGGATTTCCCTCACTTGCGCGTGGTTCCTGAACGCACCATCACACACCAAACAAAGTTTTATTTTTATCCCTCTTAAATTATGCAGTCCTGGGCGCACTGGTGGCCCATCGGTCCAAGCGCATGAACCATAAAGGCTGTGTCCTTCCTGCAGCGACCTGGGTTCGATCCCAGCTTGGGTCATTTGCTGCATGTCTTCCCCCATTCTTCTCCCCAACCTTCCTGTCTCTCTACATTCTATAGCTATCAAATAAAGGAAAAATCCAGAAGCTCAGCTTTATCTGTGCAGAAGATTATCATAATCAAATAAATCAGAGCAAAATTAGGGAGGTTCTATTTTGGGAAAGTCAAAGTGCCCTCTCCAAATTATCACTGCGTGCTAATTCAGATTTCTCAGGTAGCAAACTGTATAGCTCATTTAATTTCACTTATATGTCACTACGGGGAAACATTCCATCTAATTACAACTATTTTATTAATTTATTTTTTATTTCCTTTTTTTATTTCTGCCAGTCCTGTAAATATTTTTCCATTCAAAGAAAATACATGCAAGGGAAAAGAATTATGACTCCACTGGAGCAGATTTATTTTCAATAAAACAAGCAGAGAAACAAAATTGTTAATGCAAAGATAACTAAAAATGGTATAAAAGTAAAAAAATCGAACACCCTTGCAATTATTTATACACAAACTATGACTTTGCCCTGTTGCTCAAAAAAGAAAATCCTCCTTTTAACGGCAATTGAAATCACAGATCTTCCACATAAGTGCAATGTCTTAACCACAACACTAATTGCACATCATTATTTCTGCTGCGTTGTAAATTTCAGCAGTGAGTCAGTGGAACACGTCATGGTCCCCTACTTAGCGCTTGTATTTCAGTGTTCTCTCAGGACTTCGAGGTAACAGTGAATGGATTCTTTTGAAAAACTACTTTGAAAACGACTGTTGAATATTTAGTGGATAATTATACCAAAAATGATACAAACAAACCAGTTAAGTCTGTGCAACACATCAGTGGCTCATGGACTCTCAGCTTGAAGCACCGGGAATGCAAGGCTGTCTCTCAGGCAAGTTATGTGCTATTAAGGTGTTTTAGGGCTCCTCTGAAACGTCAGAGCCCATAAAATCAAATGGCCATCCTCAAAGTCTTACTGACAGCATCACAAGCCAATCACAGATAGGAAAATATATTGAGTTCGAGCTGAATGCTCAAGATCTGACCTCCATTGACGCAGTGCCCCGGAAAAAAGGCATGCATGGAGACCGGCAGATTTAGTTTTGATGTAACATGGACTCATTGGGCTATCAATAGCAAGGGCAGATTTACCCTTTAATGCAGTTTTTTTTTAATTGCAAAATATCAAAGGTAAGAAAATATTTTGCTCATTGTTGTAGAATGTAAAGTGTATGCCTGCTGTTCATTGATTGTGGTGTCAGTTTAAAATGACATGGCTTATACCATTGGATTCTGCAAACTTTCCTCTTTCATTTGATGCATGGTTCATGTTTTGATACATACTTATTTACTTGCTTGGTGCTTGAATTTTGTTCGGTTTAGGTAAAAATGGCCATCGTGCTTTTCGCCGAGTTTCTTCCCTTTAATTGCATGTGCCCTCTTACAATGTTGCAATTTGGAAACATGCTGTACTGATGATGTGTAATGACCACCCCTGGTACCGGGGGAGTTCAGGTTTATTTATTTATTATATAAAAACCCCAAAATGAGGAGTAGAGAAGAGAATTTACGAGGCTAACCAGAAAAAAATTAATATCTTGTCTTCATTCTTTTTGGAATCAAACTCCCATCAAAGTGAATTTAGAAATCTCTGCTTTCTATTTTTATGAGTAATTTCCACACCGCTCTAACTTTTCCAGAGTTGAGATTGTATTCACTGAGATTGTCTTATTCACCGATAAGAATACAATTAACGTCACACTGAATGTGAACAATGAACACAGCTATAGTTAATACTCACAGCTAAAATAGCAGAACTGCCCATTTTGATTCAAAGTTGAATTTGACATATTGTTGGCAAATTCAACCAATCAGGGTACAGAGGGTGCTAAACCAAAGAGAGTCTCTCTGCATGCAGATTAACCGCACGTGCCTGATTTTCTTGCAGGGCACTTCCTTTTCAGCTTTAAGGCATGTCTATGAGCATGTACCCAGCGGCTGTTCGTACCTTGACATATGTATCCCATGACATTGTTTAGAAAGGCCTCTTCCAAGAGCTGGGAATGGTCGGTGATCTTCAGGTAGAGGCCAGGCCGAGCCATTCCAAGACAGGTGATTTCTTGCAGCATGGTTGCATAGGGAGCTCTGCGGAAGATGTCCCCAATGCCAATACCAACCACCTGCCGGAGAATAAGGTAGATAGGCATGCTTGTGTTGCATAGGTTTGTATGTAACATTAATTTGTATGATCGCCCAAATTAACTAATTAAGAAATGTCAATACAAACAAGATCTAGTTCTGATTTGTGCAGATTCATGGAAAGATTCATAATTTGCTAAATACTGTATGTATATTTTGTTCTGTAGATACACAGCAGATGAGTTATTACAACAAATAAGTTGTATAAGTTGTTTTTGTTTGGTCAAGTTCTGAAATTTACAAAATATTTGGGAGATTCTACCAGAAATGTACATTTCCACTTCAAAAAATCTTGAGGGAAGAAAAAGACTTTTCCTTGGATCTGAACATTCAGTCATTTGGACGACATATTGAACTATGAGAAAAACATACATGCCATCTCAGCATGTTTTCATGCTTGAAAAGTTTTATTTGTAATTCAACCCTAAACTATCAGATCCTGTCACATACAAATGTGGGTGTTGGAATACTTTCCTCATGACTTTTTTTTATATAAATGGAATTAATTATTGATCACATGTCCCAAATTGTATCTACCGTGGTATAAAATCAAAAAAGTCTCCGCACACTGATTACTCTTAACTGAGTTTTATTTAGAAGCGAACCACGCGTTTCGCCATCGCTTTGTCAGGTTCGCTGTTTTGCGAAAGGGCGAACCTAACGAAGCGATAGCGAAACACGTTGTTCGTTCCTAAGTAAAACTCAGTGCGTGAAGACTTTTTTGGTTTTATACTTTGACTGTTATGCCTGCTGTTGCCAGCACCTGATTCACTTAAACTGGCTTGTGCTTGGAGACTTTGTGGACTTTATGAATCTACCGTGGTTTTGTTATTCCTGTGAGAAATTCCTATAAGCAATTTTTTACTTAAATGCTGTGCATAGTGAACACAAAATAACCGCCAGGCACACAGATAGTTGTAAAAAAGAACTACCTTTACAAGGGATATTTTTCAAAAATGTAATGGTGGATATATACTACCCGCACCTTCATCTACATGGTGAAGGAAATCAGCTAAAATCGATTATTTCAGAAAATATTGATGATGTCGCAATGTCCTGTGTGACAGGACTGGCCATGGTGTGAGGAGACTGATGGTCTTGCAAGAGGACTGATTTCATGGATTTCATTGATGTCGGAAAAGTTAACTATTGTGCTCTTTAAGTTTTGGTAAGCGTTGTTATCTTAAGTACATGTAATTACGTGATGATTTAAATTGTAATGTAACTTTAGACTAATATGGTTGAGCCAGGGACATATAACACAAACCTAATTCATTAAAATACAACAGACAGCTGATATAGTCCCAACATCTTTTTAACTTAACAACTACTTTCAGAATATTTCAATATCAAAACACGTTTGAGCAAAAAATTCATTTCACAATTCATGGCAGTCAGGGTCTGCATAACTAAAAGAGAAAATTGTATGATATGCGCATCCCAAAAATCTAAAGTATTCGGTGCTGGATCAAAAAAGATAGCTACAAATACAAAAAGATTTGTATCCGCATACCAAAAAAGCTCCTGTCAAAAAAAAAAAAATTATTGAGGTGTCAGGGTCTGCATTTCATTGTGCCAAACGTTGGCTTTGTCTCTCTGATGCGCTAACTGGAGCCATCAAACTGCCATCCGTATGAACTAAAATAATTACATTCATTATTACCCAAAGCAAATACTGTATAAATAAAAACATAACTAAACATGTTTTGAAATATGCAATATGCAATGTCTTTTTATTCATGTACTGCCTGCGAACATTTTCAATGGGTGCAGACAGGCCAGTTTAACCCAGACTCTTTTACGACGAAGCCATGTCATTGAAGTGCATGCGGGATGTGGTGTTTGGCATTGTCTTGCTGAACTAAGCAAGGCCTTCCCTGAAACAACTTCTGGATAGCAGTATATTTTACTCCAAAACCTTATATATCATTCAGCATTAATGTTGTCCACATAGATATGTGAGTTACTGCATGCCATGTGTACTAGTGTACCCCAATACTATCATGGATACTGGCCTTTGAACTACGTGCTAATAACAAGCCAGATGGGCCTTTTCCTATTTAGCCCGGAGGACACATTGTCTGTAATCTCCCAGAAGTCCACACTCTAATCAATCTGTTTTAGAAATGTTTGGGTTATGCAAGTTTTATTCACCGTAAAAGTTCCAGGACTGATAATAGACATTTCTGGTAGAATGTCCTACTAAAGAAAGCTCAACAGAAAAGCATACTTCCATCAAGCAGACCAAATGAAAATGTGGTTCAACAGATTACATTGAAAAATAATTTGGAACAAACAATGCTCTATTCTACATCTCATGAACAAATGTGTCTGTCATCCATCATCTACTTTTGTACCACGGCATCTTTTTCTTCTGCCAGCCCCTTGCTTACCCTGACATTGGGCACACCGCAGAGAGAGGACAGGGGTTTGGAGTCCCGGGTGTCTGACCTGCCATCTGTCAGAACAATTGCCACCTTACTGGACAGCTGGGAGTTGCCAAAGGCCCTGCGTGCAAAGTCGAGAGCTTCCCCGGTGTATGTGCCTCCTGCAATCCACCGCATGTTCTTCACTGCTCTGAAATCAGGATTGTACAGTAAGCGGAGTTTGATATTTGTGTTCGGGGTGAGGGGTGGTGGGGGGTGTTACTTGGGCTGGGACAGGTGGTCAGGGGGGACCTCTCCGTGTAGAAAGGGGGGGATTTAAGGGCCGCCCCCCCGTAATAAAGATTTGAACATTATTTGCTTAAAAACCTGGCATATTCTACAATACTGTGTTTTCACAATTTTATTTAACATTAATCCCTACATTTATATTTATTATTGGCTTGCTAACTATACTTTGCTACATTATGTTGCTGTTTTTGTAGGAAATACTTAATTGTCCCCTACAAAACCTCCAACTTAATAGAGATAGAAAAAATTGCACCTAGAATATTAGGACCACATAGGGCAGGTTGAGTGTAGGCTTTCAAAACATGGTTTCAAGTTATCCACAGCCAAGTGGCTGCATCCATTCAACACTTCCCCAGCATGGTTTAACCCCATACACAGATAGACACACACACGCACACACGCACACACACACACACACACACGCGCGCACACACACACACACACACACACACATAAACAATTCATTTAAAGTTATTTTCAACTGGTTACTTTCAGTTTTAAGTTACGGGGAAAATATAGCTTGTCTTACCTGTTGCAGCATTTCACTGAAAAAGGAAATAGTGATGGCTTCATAGAATCAACTGAACCACTTGATCATTCTGTAACAACAAATTCTAAGGGCTTAATCATTAGCAAATGATCGATATGCAGAAAGAACTCTTAACTAATAATTGAATAATTGAAGGTACGACAGACTGAGATTTCAGTACCAAATACGAGAAACCATGATTTTTATCTATTTTCATCTGACTTGCATGTTGAAATGTACAAAAGCAATTGAATTTGAGAATTTATTTATTCTTTTCCATTTGCCAAAGCTTTTAAGCATTTAAAATCTGTCGTCACAAAATGGTCTAACTCGTCAGTTACTTGAAGCCATGACTCTTTCTGTTTAGAGTGATATGTGCAAGCACAGCATTTGGCAGTATGCAGCGCATGCCATGAGACGGGCGCAATCGCGCCTGCACCCGTAAACGCCCGCCAAGTCATCCTCACAGGCGCGATTCAACACGCCTGTCAGTCACTTCATGGGCGCGCAACTCTTCAATCCAAGCGAAAGCCGATTTGACGTACCCGGTAGAGCATGACGATGAAGACAATATTATGATCAAGACTAGCAACCGCAACATTCTCTAAGATCAAGGCAACCAGTGCCAGCTGTAAGGAAGGATCTCATATTCAGTTTGGCATATCTGACCCATCATCATAGCTGTAACTAGCAATCTTGGATCTCGGTAAAAAAATTCAGAAAGAAAAAAGAATTCTACGTGTTTATCATTCAGGTTTTGTTCTTGGAATCAAGTGTAACCCGTGTGAACATGCAGTGTTACATTTTACCAAAAATCCATTTCTGTTTGCACAATATTATTCTTTTCCGCTTATTTATGCATGTATTGTTTTGAGGAGTTTTCTTTGGTTCAGTAGAATTTTATATTAATGCTGTTTGATCTTTGACATTTTGGCTACAAGACTTTCTCCAATTTCGCGGTATTCTCCTCAGTATTCAGCTCTGCATTGGAGAGGTAAGATGAAATAAGTGCTCTGCAGTGGTTTTGTGAAACGCAGTAAAATGCTAAACGGAGGCGAAGACACTTCTTTGCAGATGATTACTTTGGAGTTTATTCAAGTTTATTTTATTGTGAACGGCACTTTTGTGAAGCATGCCAATTTACCCATCGTAAGTCCAGGCTAATGGAGTATTTGGTGGTTTCTCGTGTGGTTCACCGTTCCTTCCATCTCTAATTTAAAGGTCTAATTCAAAGGTCTGCTTGTAGAAACGCGACATGCGAAGTTGCTGTACTGACATTAATGTGTTGCATGCAGGTACGCGAGCTCCCTGTTTCAAAAATACCTCCACCATCTAAGGAAAAAGGTGGTTATGTTTTCAGTCCTGTTATCTGGAAAATGTTGATATGTTGTATACTCAGTTAGTATTACCAAGCCCGGCGCTAGAACAGGAAATTGGGTGGGCACAGACACGCCCCTTTAAGACAATTAGGATAGTCCTGGCTAGTTCTCAATTATTTTCCTTTATTGACACGTTTTCCAATTATCGTAATTGGTAACTCAGAACATGGTTTCTCTCCATATGCGATCTAACAGCAATGAAATCATGGGGTAAATTCGGTAAAACTGAGAACTGGGGTGGACAAAACATCCGTTTTAAACAATTATTAGTCCTGACCTGTTCTCAGTCATTTTCAAGATGAACAAAAGCTTTACTCCAAGAGCATTCCATGCTTAACAGGTGTTGCTTGTTCTCCCCGATTACATAAGCGGCAATCATTCATCCCGGACGCGTATTTGCTTAATTTAAATCAACGTCATTCAAAATTACTCCCAGTATTTAGTGAAAAAAGTGGCACTCGGCAGTGAAATAGGCTATAAAAATGGGCCTAGCTGAAACGGGCAATACCCCGCAGCCCCGAAGGTCACTGCTGCGAGGTCAAAGGTCACACTGGGACTAAACCTTGAAAAGGCACACCTACCCCCCATGGGGAGTCCAGATATGCAATATGAACTTCCTAACCCAGGTGGTTACAGAGAAATAGCCCGGACAAAATGGGCAGCCGCCTGCCCGCCCACCCGCCGAAGGGACGACAATGCCCTTCGTGCCCGAGTCGGGCTGAGGGGTAAAAAGAATCTGGCTCAAGCTATTTGCAGGTATGCAATTTTGAATAACATTGATTTAAATTCAGCAAATACGCATCCAGATGAATGATAGTCATTCTACCTATTTGGGGAGAACAAGCAACACCTGCTATGTGTGGAGTGCTCTTGGAGTGAACCCATCCTAAAACGGATGTTTTGTCCACCCCAATTCTCAGTTTTACTGAATTTACCCCATGATTTAATCGCTGTTAGATCGCATATGAGGAGAAACCATGCCTTCAGTTGCCAATTACGATAATCGGAAAACCCTAGGACTATCCTAATTGTCATAAAGGGTCGGGTCTGTGCCCACCCAATTCCCTGTTCTAGCGCCGGGCTGGTTAGTATTAAGCTCTGCTGTGGAGAGCCGTGGATGTAGAAACGTGACATGCGAAGTTGTTCTACTGATATTAATGCGTTGCACGCAGAATAAAAATTTGTTGGCAGGCAAGAGAGGAATGGTCTTCCCCTTATTGTTCATTACACGCAACAAAACGCTGAATTTGAAGACCAGCTATATAAGTATATCAAATCGTGTATCTCTTTTAAAGAATGACAACAACAAAATTGTAAATTGAAAAGTAATGTGTTTTTCGGTATGTACAAAGTTTTATTACCATAAAAAAAATTCAGAGGCTTCCTTACCTCTCATCTCAATACATCTAACAAAATGATTTTCTAGAGTCCTCTCGTAACATTATGGTTATTTTAAATCTACTATATTTTGGGACTGTGCGAGGATGGATGGATATTGGCTTGGAAGCAGTAGTTTAAGCAAATCTGCCTTTTTAAGCTTGGTACTTGTACTGGTAACCATGGTAACTGATACAGTTGTGAGGTTATCAAAATAAAATACATGTATGGACAACAGGCTGTACTCTTTGCAACATACTCAAGGCAGTCTACAGGCGAAAGACTGGACAGGACACCAGGGCAGGTGGCTTAGTGCTTGCAGATACAAGTGTTTCCCTGACATAGACCATTGCCTGGCGGGCCGCCAGAGAATGAACTTGGACCACAACAAATTGATGACACGCCAATTAGATGTTCTATATTGCATTCTCATGTCCGTGTTTGCAAACAAAAAAAAAAGAAACAGTGAAATTTAGTAATATCTAATAATATCTTTTTGAAGATATTATTAGATATTATTATACTGAATATTAGTGGCATGCTCCTACTGAACAAAAGGAAAGCCTCCCCCCAATCAAAAAAACAAATCAACAGCCCCCCCCCACCCTAAAGCAACCAACAGCATCAAAATGGTACCCACCGGAGAATTGCCAAGGGAGTGAATGATAGTGCCCACGCAGTTTTCTCATGCCATGCACTGAGTATGCCAGAAAAGGTATTGACTGGTTTTTCTGCATCCCCACTCTATGCCAGCTTCAAGCCCGTAAAGCCCACCCCAGCTACTGCCCACCCCACTCACCAAACTCCGCCTATGATCAGGATGGCATGCTACCGTAATGTGTGCAAAAATGGCTGCTGCATTAACCCCTTTGTGCAGAAGCCAAATTTGGCTATTTTTGGGTTACCCACTTTAATGCTGTATAATTCAAGATTTAAGCTTCATAAAGAGGAAAAATGTGGCTCAATTCTGAAAAGACACTTACAGCATTTAGAATTACATAGTATTTCAGTTAATTTTCATGATTATGGTAGAGAAAATGAGCTGCAAACATAAAAAATCTTCATGAGAATTCACCATTGAAATTGCAAAAAAAATTATTCTGAGGATTGAAAAACTGCTGGGGCTTAAAACTATACATTTCTGGGATCATAAACTCCTTGACCACAAGTACAATTCATCTTCAACATTACATTCTAGATTACCTACATGCTTTTAGCCAAATTATACAGCTATCCAAGTGTCTCCCCGAAGTCTCAAAATGAAGTCCAGTCAAATCATAAAAAAATCATGTATATAACACAAATTAAGTTTTAAGGCATGAAATTTAATATGATCAAATGATTTTCTGGTTGAGTTTAGTATGAATTTATCAATCTCAGTGCAGTTGAATATCAATGGTCACCAGTAACCACTCCAAACACAATAATAAAGTTACTCCATAATAAAGTTTAGAGTTTTGGCCATTTTACTTTAAAGTGCCCCAAGCCAGCACAAACACGCATTAAATAAACTTCTTATTAAACGGTTAGAACATTCACCCTGTAATGGAAGCTACCAGTCCCCTCTTCTAAGCTCACAAACTCATTTCAACACTTATAAGGAACAAGTGCAACTCACTAACTCAGTAATATCTGAATTCTGAAATATACCTTATTTTAACAGAACAGACACTCCACTTTCAGGGAACAATCCATTGCCTCCCTGGATTCAAAAGAAACGTGCAATGAACGAACCAGGGGGTCCACCCAAATGCACGGGCAGTTCGCGTTTTAAACAGGAAAAAAAACCTCGACATTCGACTTTGTTGAGTACGTATACATTCCAAAAACAACAACAACAACAACAAATAACAAAGTAGCAGCCTCACCTTTCTCATGAATCCCTTCTCCAGAGACCGATCCAATAGCAGGAACCCTCCGGTCCTGATTCATTCTAAATAATTCCAATTGACCATATCCTTATCTCATTTAAATCCTGTAAATGTAACTGGACACTTCAAGGCCAGTTTTGCGAACGCGTTTTCTATAAATCGCGTCTATTTTAACCGCGTAATGTGCATAACGTAGACAGGATACAACCGAGCCTGCTGATACGCATTGGTTTGTATGCTCTCTGTTTGTCCAATCAATGTGTTTCACTTACTCTAAAATGTTTAAACACTCGGGAATTGGATAAGAAACGAGCCAATCAATACATTTTTACCAGGGTAGCTTCACAGGGCATGAAGTGTAACTATCCAATTACGCAGAAGAGCTTGAGTGTATGGTTGAGTGATTGGCTATCAACGCCAGTACTCGGGTGGATATAAAGAAGCGCTGGATTTGGCAATGAATGGATCTGCGCGTAAATCCACGGTAGGGAACTACGAATTTTTTTTGTATGTGACGACTGTAATTAACAGTAGAATGTGAGAGAATCAATACCATGTCGATTTTTTTGCCTCAGAAAACTGATTTTTCTGAACCATTACTTGGAATACTGCTGGCTCACTGTGGCTTATCTGGTTGCTACAGAGGATAACGATTTTTTCTGTGTCAAGATATCGTTTTTTTAAACTGCTGGATCGATACTATAGGCAAGGATACTGACCAGTTTGCACATCAGGCTTAGCTGAGGAGTTTAATTCATGCAGCTCTTGAAAAACCGGGCGTGGAGTGAACTTCCCCATATTCAGAACAGCGTTGGAGGTCTGCTTGCTTGTGAACATTCAATAACTGATCCGGGGGTGCCATTTAGTGATCGAGTACAGTAACAGCGTACTTCCAATTTGCAGGTCTATAGATGCGGGCGTCTACGTCTGCAGAAAGGGGTTAATACTGTCCTTGTAAACAAAACTTCATTAAAACCCAGAAATATCACATATTCTCTGATCATAAAAAGTATTTCGTAAAGTAAAGTCATTTAAAGGAAAGACTACCTACAAAAATAAAAAGAATGAATTACAGTGAACATTTGACTTGTTTTGAAAGCTTGTGAAAACTCAGTTTTATCTCTAGCTGTGAATTATACAAGGTTTAATCAGAGAACCTGACCTTTTAAGCTGAGGCAAAGATGTGATTTTAGGGTCATCCATGGACACCAGTTCCTGGGTTCCCTCGTGGCTGTACTGCACCACGCCCACTCGAGAACCAGGGTCATTCTGAATACACAAGCCCACTTCCAGTTCATTTTATCGTAAAAATGATTTGCTTTGTTTAGTATCATACATAAATACAAGGAAACCTAAATTTGTCATGCTAACAATGGCCTTTAGTACAAATACTCAAATTGATGAAATGAGGAACTGATAGGCTACATTGAAAAGAGTACTTTCAAGACAAGACCAAAATATTCCAGAAATGCCCACCATAAACCCCTCTGATCCTTACTCTTGCTGATATTTTATTTGGTAACTTACCTTATTCTTACTGAACTTGGTGATCTTGTTGATGACGCGAATTATAAATTCTTTCTCCAGGGTGAAATTCTGCAGACCAACACTCTCTGAGCTGTCCAGCACGAACAGCAGCTTCACCGGTCCACACTCACATTCTGCAAAAATGGGTGTTTCAATGTACAAAACATCTCCTAAATCACCAATGCACTGAGGTGGTGCAGAGGTTAGCACTGTTGCTTTACAATAAGGAGGTTCCGGGTCCACATCCTGGTCGGCTAGGGCCTCTCTGAGTGGAGACTGCATGTTTTCCATGTGTTCTAGCGGCTTTTTCTTACCCAGAAAAACATGCAATGTATGAACCCTCCTACCAGTGCCACTGAACAAAGACCTGGCTTTAGAACTGGAGTTGGGCCCTGGGTGCTACACTGTGGCTGCCTACTGTTCCTCAGTAATTTGGATGGGTCAAATACAGAGAACAAATTACCCCATGGGATTTGATGAAGTATTTCTTATATTGAGGAAATCTACTGTCCATCCATCCATTATTTATACAGCCATTATTAGCTTATTCCCAGTCGAGGTCGCTGGAGCTTATCTTAGCAAACAATGAGTGAAGCAAAAAATACACATGGACAGTTGACCAATCCCATTTTCTCACACACTAATACCTCTTGAGAATTTAAAGCATCCGATTAGCCCAAACTGCATGTCTTTAGACTTTTGGAATATACTGGAGTACCCAGAGATAACCCAAGCCAATATGGGGAGAGCAAGCAAACTTCAAACAGAAAAGCCCCAAGCTAGATTCGACGCATGACCTTCTTGCTGTGAGGCAATGGTGCTACCAGCTATACCACGCCGCCCCACAAACTATAGTATCTTTTATTATGAACATCAAAATATTTTAGAGTAGTGAGTTCACAATGCATTATGCAGCAAGAAGATGCCAATGTTAAAACGGCATCCTTGAACTCCTGCCTGACAGCATGTATTTGCCCCCTTCCGAATTACTTTTATTTTTACTTTCTTGTCACACACAGGTTTCAGGTTTATATACAAAAGGTAATATAAAGCCGTGAGAACCTGAGGAAACACAAAATACACTTTTCAAATGTTCATTTCATTTTATTGAAAGCTAAAGGTTATCCATCACCCGTATCACCTGTGTGAAAAAAGTCATTACACCCCAAATGTAATAACTGGTTGTGCCAACTTTGGCCACAACAAGTAAACCAAACATTTTGGAGAGATCAGATTAGAGATCTATCATATTGTGACATTTCTGTGTAGGAATTTTGGCCCATTCCTTTTAGCAGATTTGCTTAAATTCAGCAGCATTAAAGGGTTTTGAATAGGAACCACTCCTTTAGGGTCCTGACATGGAATCTAAATCGGATTCAATGATGGACTTGAACAGATAAAATCAAATGTTCATTTTTCTTCTTGTGATCCATTCAGAGGTAGGATTACACATATGCCTTGGATTGCTTTCTTGCTACACAACCTTATTGTGTATTGGCTTCAGAGGACAAACTGATTACAGATAATCACCTTCAGGGTTTTCTGGTAAAGTGTAGAATTCACTTTACCAGAGGTACCATCAATAATGGCAAGAGACCCAGGCCGTTAAGCAGCACAGCATCCTCACATCATCACAATACCACCTCCATGTTTGACTTCTGGTATGATGTTCTGACTGTAAATTATGAAATCATGAACGCTGACCTTATTGGAGACAAGCAAGGCCAGCAGTTCTGTAGACATTTGTTTGGGTTGTTTAGTAATAATGAGCCATTGATATGCCCTTCAAGGAATTTCGGGTGACTGGCCACTCCAGCGGAATATTCGCCACTGTTCCAAGTTGTCTCCATTTGGAGGTTAAACAGTCCGGTCACCCATGACCGCATGGGTGTAGCCTCAGAAAGCCCGCTTCTCCAGCCTGTACTGCGTACACAAGGAAATCTCTACGTTTCAGCAAAACTTTGGGTAATACTATCAGCATTATTTGGGTAATACTATCGCTATGGAAACCAAAATCGATAGGTGTCATAACTTAAGTATACCACATGTCCGTACCAAATACGAAAGTAATCGGTTAAAAATTATAGCCTGTACAACATCCACAAGGAAGTGTCTACGGACGCGGATTTGCAAAGGCATGAATCCAAAGTACCCGCCCGACTTACTCCGGGGGCTACAACAATAGCTCTGACAGCAATTTGTCTCAGAAATGGCACTGGAGCCCTTTCTTGACTGATGCGTTTCAATAAAATTCCTTCTCTTCCAGAATTAATTTTAATGTTGAGATAGTTTGCAGCTTCTGTGACCTCTTTGTCAACTTCACATTGCTGGAAAGTGATGTCTGGATATTTAGGTGATGCTTAAATTAAACAGTAACAACAGAAAAAGCATGCCTTTGCTTAGTCTCAGTTAACGTCATTATCTATTACATTTTTACTGTGTGAAGTACGGTGGCAATTCCTTTTTTTCACACGGGGCCAGTTAATGGATAGCTTTCTTTTGTTTTCATTTGGGTTATCATTTTTGGTAAATTTAGTTTGAAGATTAATAATTAGTTTGATGAATAATAGTGTGAAAATAAGGAAAAATAGAAGAAATTAAAAACGGGGCAAATCATTTTTCATGGCACTATAGCAATGTCCTCAACATGATCGAACAATACTCTACTGGTGCCAAGATATTAAGAGCCATTCCACGAGAGATTGACATTTGGTGCGCAGTTGAACTCTATTTTCAGGAATACCAAGCATTTCTTTGGTAGTATCTACAATTACAAGCTAGACAGAGCCAAAGTTGGAGGAAAACTCAAAACAGACAATTTCATAATAGATTGTGCCTATGTTTAGGTGGCATTATTTTGTTTACCCAGTAAGATAAAGATCGGAAATTCTCTGGATACACAGTCCCTTTGGGGTACATTACAGCATTAGTAAAATCTCAATGGTGGTACTTTCAGTGTAGATGATATTCAACATCAAAAGTTGGAAAATTTCACTCTCAGGGGGCGCTGTATGCAGGATACAAGTACTGGCAATCCTCAGCAATGTACCAAAGAATTTTTTTAAAATTGTGATACACACAGCTCGTTTTCTGAGAAAATTAAGAGTTTGGTTTGGTACTATGCTGGGTAGATAGCTTTCTGACAAAAGGTGGCGCTTTAAAGAGCTAATGTTCTAGCAACCTTATATTCTGTATTCCCAGGCATATGCCAAAGTTCTGCCTTTTGAAATATATGAAGTACATGCACAGTTATGCATAAAATTTGTAATCACTTTGGGATAAAACTCTATTGGTTGTAAGCTGGCGGGAATTGCGAGCGTCACAAACACACAATGCATGTATTATTACCAAGTACGGGTACACCCCAGTCAGAAATGTACAGCAAGTTATTGAACAAGCCCAGTCCAAAAATAAAAAATGAAAAATAATGCCAAAAAACAACTAATGGAAAAGGAGTATCACTAGAACTACATATACAGACATGCATCAACAGTAAATGTACACTTGTATAAAATAAGTCCATGATTTGAACTCTGAAAAGACTCTTAGTCACACATCCGTGTACATGAAGACAAATGTTTAGTACTAAAGTTAAAACTGTTTTATACTTTTCATGTAATCCGAAGTGAAATGACGTCATCCCAGCATGCGACTTCCTCTATCCCTGTCTGTTTTTGGAATTGGACTGTGGGTTGGCGGCATCTGGTGGTTTGTGCCAGAGGTGTTCCTTGGCCTTTGCCCTGACGCAGCTATCCAATGCCTTCTTCATTTGATCTGGATTGATGTTATCCTTGGAACCAATTGAGCCCGAGGCAAGCCCTACTACACTAGATCCTGGGTCTCTACAGAGCGGTTTACGGCCCATTGATTGTGAGCTTGTCTGTCTCTGAATTAAATAGCTGGCAACAGCCAATATGGCACAATAGTTGCGTCAACACCCACAGCTTGGTACGCACCGAAAATGGGAAGTCTGAAAAAGAAAGCCCGCCCTCCCACCCAGCGGGCATCCTGTAGGCTAGACATCATGGGCTTGTGTTAGGAATGAGGGCATGCAAGTTACCACTACAAATGACCTGCCCTTATCTTGACAAGCTGCTGCTTGCTTACTATGAACTCTGTGGTCTTTTTCAGGACAACCACTCGCTTGACACCACTGCTGTGCCCTTTTTCTTAGCTAAGCATCCTGCCCTTGGGAAATCTTTGAATTGACACTGAAGCCTGCTCACTCATTTAATATATCAAAGAAAAAATGCTGAGCATTTGTTATTTTCTGAAAATGCAACAACACTAAAAAACTGTGCACCGTACTGACTACTGGTAAGATTCTTGCATGTTGACACAATGCTACAATCACCACCAGCATTCTTTTCCAATTTACAACCAACCCAGCTTTATACCAAAGAGATTACAAATTCTATGTACAACTGAGCATGTACTTTATATATGTCAAAAGACAGAATTTTGTTATATTTCTGGGAATATGCAATATTAGATCAGTTGACATTTAGCTCCTTAGACTGCCATTTTTGGTCAGATAGCACTATGTTGGGTGGATAGCTGAGGTAAACTCTTCACTTTCAGAGAAACCTAGTTGTGTGTAACGCAATTCAAAAACAATTTCTTTGGTACATTGCAGGGGATAGCCAGTATTTGCATCCAACCTACAGCGCCCCCTGGGGGTGAAATTTTTTGACTCTAGATGTTGAATATCATCTACACTGAAAATACTACCATTGAGATTTTACAAATGCTGTAATAAACCCCAAAGGGAATATGTACCCAGAGAACTTGAGATTTGCTGTCTAGCTGGGTAAACAAAATAATGCCACCTAAACATAGGCACAATCTGCTATGAAATAGTACGTTGTGAGTTTTCCCCCAACTTTGGCTCTGTCTATCTTGAAATTGTAGATAATACCAAAGAAATGGTTTGGTATTCCAGTTCCAAAAGCACAACAAATGGCATTTATCACCACAGTACATATCTGGGTTACTGAGAAAATATACTGCAAACATGTACCAAAATCAATTTCGGCCATCTTTCCGGCCATCCATTGCACTAACCCAGCAAGATACCAAGGTACTATTCACTGAAAATTATAGTCCTGTTGTGAGTAAACACATAATAAAGCATTCTGTCAAAGGTCATGATAAAAGTATAATATATTTGGTACTGTGTACACTCAAGTCATGATAGTTCATATAAAATGTGGTACCAAAACCAACACTGAGCCACTTTAGTGGCTTCCAGGTGGCACCACTGGCAGGCAAAGTGAGATATGGACGTAAATTTGGCTTTTTCCGTGAGACACCCGTATCTACCTATGTGCCAAGTTTAATTCAATTCCAGGGGGGGTCAACTCCTCAACTTCTTCAAAAAGTGCCATTTTCTCACAGAATGGCTCTTAAGTTTATAGTGTGGACAATTAGTTGACAGTCTACTGGGTCTGAGTGCAGATTATCAGCAAGATTCTCATTGGGGCTTATTGCGCTTACACACACTTACCACAGCAAGCTGAAAGGAAACAGAATATAACTTAATATTAAAGCTTAACAAATCAGAGGGTGGAAAAGACACGCATCAAATGGCTGAAATGTTTGCTTTTTTTTCATAAAGTACAAATCTTAGATCAAAGAATGTAATGACTAACAAAAATAGCATAGTATGGCACCTGTAAAGGACATTTTGAGTCTTGCTCTCCCTACTAGATATAAAGAAATAAATCCTGTGCATTGACACAAATACTGTGAACCATACAATATACTACAATAGTCTGAAAAATGAGATTGCTGTCTCGACAGCAATGATACAGTTAGTAAAGATTATGCAACAACACAAGATTCATTTTGGAATGTAACTGTTAAGCATTAGGCCACCGCCATTTTCAGCTCGATCCGCTGGAATTAAGTTACTGCTTGAGTATTATTTGGAGTTTCAAAAATTATGCGCCTAAACATGGGAAATAAAGTCAGCAGACCACTCAAATTGTGCGGTTTAGTTAAAAACGGCCAAGCCCATTGCAAAGTGTCATCCTCTCACGAATATTTATATGCAAATGCATTACTTGTTTAAATATGATATTCCTGTCCTCATAAATACTGTTTCAAGCCCAATTTTGCAATTTTGTTTTAATTGACACATAAGTATCTCAGAACAATGTTTACAAGAAGAGCAGTCTCCTAACATGCTGGCTAAAAACAAAAACCCACAAAACTTCAGAATAGAGTGGTGAACACTTTGGCAGAGGTGTTAAATTTGTGGACTTACAGCACAGTTTCTGAATCACTTGCAGTATTTCGCATTCCTGTAAGAATGTATCTGTCAGACTTTCAAGATATACAGAAAGATAAGACATGAAAATTGCACATCATAAAAACAGATCATCTCAAGGGTCAAAAGGTAAATACCCACACTGGCCTTATAAATCTATATACAAAAAAGCCTGGGGCAATATCCCCTAGAATTTATATCACAAAATATCACATTTATTTATATCACAATAATATGTTGCAGTGGGTGAAAATGTATTCCCCCCTACTTATTTCCTCAGTCTTAATATATTTGGCACACTAAGCCCTCTACTTTAAACCCAGTGCAGTGAAGCACAAAAAGTAACGCAGGTGTCTTCGGTATTTTATGACTGATGAAAATACCAATTTCCCGTCCAGGGTCCACGGGGAATACAACCTACTGCAGGCAATTCTTATTGAATCAGAGCTGTAAGCTGTTTGATGTGTTGAGATCATGGTTGATGCAGGCAATGTTGTGGAGAGGACCTGAAGCTGCTTTATTGCACTTGGAATAGTTCCGGAAGGTGGAAGGGTTGCTTTAATTGAGAATGATGCATGATTGGAACTTAATACTTTGTTAAAATAGTAGTTGTATGTAAGGTCTATTAATTTGTTGCGTGTTGGAGATGTGTAACGGTCCAGTGAAAGGAACCTGGAAGGTGTGATGGGTTGAGTCCCTGGTTGAGAATACGAGTGCGAGGCTATTAGCTATGCTCCGACATTTGAGAAGAACCCAGTAGAGGCCGCAAGCTTTGTTGAGCCATTTGATGATTCGGAACATGGACTATAGTGAATAAAAGGGGATCTGACACAGTCTGCGCTAGTCCACTAGTTGAGGACTAGTTGCCTTAAAACCAGACAAGACAGGATAGCCTTCATTGCCCTTGTGCATCAATGAGCCTTGGGCGCTCAATACCCTGTATCCGGTTCATGGTTTGTCCCATCAAAGAATATCCCTTTTCATAGTTGTTCTGGTCCCATTTCTCACATCCATCATATTGACATAGATAATCAGCTGTTTTCTTGCTGCCAGGTCTGTCTGGAGACCATGACATACGCCATTGTTAAAAGATAATCAACATTAGTTGCTTCATCTGTGAGGGGTTTCACTGTTTTGGCTCATCTCTGTATTTTTCTGATTTCTGTTTCTCTCCCAATTTCAAAATAATTCAATAAAAGAGGCTACAAGACCAATTTGGCAAATGAATCAATTAGCCAGAACCAGATCTCATCATTCAGTGGGCACTCCTTTCATCTCCAGCGCCAAATTCATGTCATGATGCATAGAGCAGCGTTGAAAAGTATCTGCCCCATTCCTGATTTTATTCTATTTATCCATATTTGTTACTATTTATAATTGCAGATTCTGAAAAAAAAAAAAATGTGAGTCAAATTCAAATTAGTAAATGTTCATTTTATTTTTTGAAGGTAAAAAGTTTTCCAACACTGCAAGACCACGCCTCTAGCCATCCAGCTCACTGGTCTGCTAAGACCCAGACTGCATTTTGCCTGTTATTCATTTCCACTGTGCAGTAGCAGTGTTCTATTTAAGACCAAGCTTCGCGCTTAGCCATTGCAAAGTCTTGTACCAACATGCCTGTGCTGTATTCTTAGTCTTATGTAGACGTATTCTCCAGATTTCACATGTATTCTCTAAATCTAATGTATTGATGTTTATTGATTTAAACTAGCACTTTAAAGGAACCTAGTTTCCTCATTTGTAATACATTGTTACTGCAGCTAAAGCCCAGAGTCTGTATTACTAATAGTGCCATGTGAAAAATTATGAAAAAATTAAGTTTACTTTGGATGTTCTTATTTTATATTTCAATCACAATGTCATAGTGTGATAAATATTCAAAAAATAATAAATGAAAAGGGGCAATGTTATCACAGAACTGTATTTCAACTGGTGTAACACTGTTGATTACAATGCACTTCCAACTCCTGACGACCAACAAACAGAAATGCAGATGTTGCGGTCCTTTTTATTGAGGATTGCTCCATGAGGAACAATCTATTGCACAATCTTGAGCTCATGACTGTTATGAATTAAAATAGCTCAATTTACAAACATAGATTGACGTTTATAATCAGCCCTGCTCCAGCCACAGACTGCAAGTATATCCTACTGCCCTTGAGTGAAGAGAAACAGCACAGTTTTTGAGCATTCAAAAAGCTAAATTTGGTTATTTGAAAGATGCACGGAAGCACTCTGACCTCTTGTGATGGTACTGTGGTGAAATTTATGAAATATCTGTGATCATTTAACCAATACATTCAATTAATTTGCCCAGAAAAGATTATGAAAAAGAAAACCCACTGAAGCTCACTTGCAGGGCCTTTATTTCACCAGAGGGTGGAGATATGTGCATACTTGGAAGTGAAGTAAATAACTGTTTGCCACCAACATGGCAATATCCCCCGCTACCTCAATTTTTGGTGTCCGTACGGACGGACGGACAGAGCCCAATGCTATATCCCCCGCTTCTTGCTAATTGCGCGGCAGGGGATAAAAAAAAAAAAAATACTGTGACAAAGAGAGGAATCTGAATGCATTTCTCCCATCCATCGCCTAGAAGCTAAATTGTATCTATGAGGCTGTTCCTAAAATGACGTTCAGATCATGAAAACTGCTGAGGTTCTTTTGATACAAATGAAAGTGGTTGCTTGAAACAAAACACACCAGTAGGGGATGATCCATCAACAGCCTAATTAGAATACAGACTTGTTTTTCTTATATCCAAAAATGTCCGAAACCTCGTTCAGTGGATATCGCCTTAATCAGGACATTTTAAATCACTGAAGTGTATGGCAGGGTTTGTCTAATACAATCTTGGGATTCCCTGCTCATGTTGGTTTTTCTCAATTGAACACTTCTCACAACCTAATGATAAATTTAAATTTTCTTAATCTTAAACTGTAACCCTATTCTACATAGGTAGACTTTAGCATTTCACTGGTAATGTTTCAGCCTTTGGTTTCCACACTTTCAGACAGAGCAAAATATAACTTTACTGGCTGTGTATCTATGCTAATTGTTAACGCCAGGAGTTTGCAGGCCAAGGCTGTATTTCTAAAGAAAAAAAAAAAAAACACAAACTACACACGCACACACGCACACACACACGCACACACCACTGCTGTTTTAATTCCCCATTCCAAAGGGATAAACATGTATTTTAATTGTACAAAGGTGGGTAGTTCACATTTTGGCCAGTGTTTCAGTTCTCAATTCCTTGGAATTTTTTTTTTCTAAGCACCAGAGGGTCCAATTTGGATTGAGAAAAGAGTGCAGAAACTTCCTTTTAAAAATAATGATACTAATTATAAATGAATCAAGGAAGCACAGTTTAAAAAGCTGACAGAATGCAGATGTCAGTTGAGTAAAGGCAAGAGAAAAATAATGTTGTTTACAATGTCTTCTGCCAGTGATAAAGAAACTGAAACCTGAACCTTTTTTTTCCCCGCATTTACCAACTGCTGCGTGCACCATGCTGAATACTCACATCTGCCCCTGGGTGTCCCACAGGTCCTGCTATCCCCTGAGAGAAGAGCCAGCCTCATATGATAACCATAATGCCATTGAGAATATTATAGTTCACAGTACAGTGCACATGGTGCAGTTTTGTTAACGAGGATAGAGCAGAACTAAAAATTGTGTAATATACTCACATTTTCCCCTGATAAACCAGGATACCCCTTGGGTCCTCTGGTTCCCTCCATACCAGGCATGTTATTCTATAAAAAAGGACACTCATTATCAACACTGTGTACTGAGCTGTGTTATTTAAAGACAGGGTAGGCCAGTGGCTCCCAAACTCAGTACTGGGGTCCCCCTGTTTATGCTGGTTTTTGTTCCAACCACAATTGCAATCGGAGGATTTTAAAAGGCTGTTAATTGTCTTAATTAGGTGCATTTAGGTTTAGAGCAGTCATTTATCCTCTAAAGACATATTTTAACAGATATGCATACATGCGGTGAAGAATAAATCCCATATCCACACAGTGATATATTCTTAACAATTGCACAAAATGAGGAAAAATGTACTCAAAATAAACAAGCAACGGGTTTCTAATTAGTTAAACTGAGGACACATGGACACAAAAACTAACAATTTTTTAGACAAGCAAATGAGAGTCAAACCTGTTTTGAGTTACTTTTTGTTCTTAAGTGCAAGCAAATCATTTTGAAAGAACTCTAAACTTCAGTGTTCAGTAGCCTAATTTTGAGCTCATGGATTTTCTCAGGGTCTAGTTCGATTTGTTTAAAAATGTTGTCACCTGAAAATGCTTGCTTGAAAGAGAAAATAATAATATGCGAAAGGGTCTTTTATTTTCTCATAGCACATTGATATTTCTGTAAAAATTTGGCTTAGAACAGCAAATACCCTCTTGAAACATGAAATGTGCCTAATTAAAACAAATGAACAGCTTATTAAAACCCTATGAGGGCAATTATGATAGAAATGAAAACCAGCATACACTGGGAGGCCCCAGGACTGGGTTTGAGTACCACTAGGGTAGGCAATGTCAGATAAACCGGAAAGCAAAAGGCAGATTTTGAAAGTAGCAAGCAGAAAAAAAGCCACCTTGTGTCACAACCATCATTTTGATCCCTTGTGTATCTCTTTGCAACTCAGCAGCTTGCCTGTCTAATAAGCGTACGCGTGCTGTGATTGGTTTATGTCCAGTGTGTCTCTCACACAGAATCATATTGGCTGAATCTCAATATGCGGCAGGGTTTTAGCAGAGGTGTATAATCCAGGGATCAGAAAGTAAAAATACCATGTTTTCATTCCACCCATAAACTCAGATTTCACTTGTTAGATTTACCTCCCAGCTGAAGAATAAGGCCAACTGACAGGTCTTTTGTGGCTGGAACAATATCCTGGGATGGACTTTTACTCTCTAAACCTGGATTATGGCCAGTATTGGGCCAGGCGGCATTAACCCACCCAAATGATTGATTTCTAAGCGCAATGATTCATTAATTATTAATACATATAATGAACACGCAGTGACATTTTGTATGTGTGTGTCCTAATTTACTTTGTGTTCCAGATGAGGACGGCATTCAAAATAAGTCAGGGGGAGTATGTGGAATGTTACTGGTTCTGACTCCTGTGCCTGCTGAGTCCAAAATTGAGAAAGCATAAAGCATCCCGACAAAGTAATCATCGGTCTTGACCTGTTGTCCGTTATTTTCCCTGACGAACATAACTTAAATTCTTAAAACACTCAGCACTATCAGTTGTGGCCAGTTCTCCTCGCAAAGACATGACAAGACATATAACACTTCATGTAGATGCAAAATTGTACGCATTTCAATAAACATTATTCAAACTTGTATAAGTTTGTTTGTTACTGTATAGTAACATAACATAACATGAATGGCAAGAACAGGCCGTTCAGCCCAACTACACTAGCCAGTTTCACTACGCTCACCAGTTTCAACTACGCTCGCCGGTAGTGTGCAGTCATGATTATACACCACCACATTCATCTAAAAGGTGTCCTAACATATTACCTCTCTCATATTTTTTGTTTAAAATGTTCTGAAAAATACTTTTGTCTTGGCAATGAGAACAAGAAAAATCATTCCCAAAAGTATATTGAGGTAAAAATATGGGTAATTCAGAAAACTATTTTTATAACAATTGAAACGTGGTGCAAATTTTATTTTTTTGGTTCTTGCATAACCTGAACGTATTATTGAAGTAGGGTTGCCACCTTTATATAAACAGGTTTATTAGGTGTGCGTGTTGTTTGTGGGACGATTTCGAATTCCTGGGCCATCGAATTCTTTACCCAGCTGGTTGATTGAGCTGGGGCGGCGTTTCCCCAGAATCTTTGTAAGCAGGATGTCCGGCACACCTCCTTCGCTAGAGTGTCTGTGTTTAGCTTCACACTCTAGCCGAAGGTATCTGTAGTCAGGTTTTGTATGACTTTCTATCTTCTTATTGTTGGAGTTTCTTCTCCCTTTTTCTATCTTGCTTTGCTTCCGTGGCTGGACTATTATACATCCTTTGGAAGCGCGAGTACTTGCGTTTGGTCTATATTATTCTGTGTTTATACGGTGTTCATGCTACTCTCTTTCCCTCAGTCGTTGCACTTGGCCTCCGTATACTACGGAGCACTCTAGCCAGCATGGAGTCGTCAGCAATGGCTGCGTTAGAGAAAGTTGTGGCTAACCAACAAGCTGCTCTCTCCGGTTAAGGCAAGGGTCTTGTTAGCCCGAACAATCAACAGGTAGAGCTGGTGGAAAGAGGCGAATGGCATGGAGAGACAGGAGAACATTCTGTTAAATCTCCCTGAGAGTATTAGATCCATGTCCACAAAAATCACACAAAATGTAGCACAAGCACGGTCCATACATCTTCCCTAAGAGCCAAAGCTTCAATTATTATTATTATTATTCAAGTATTATTTCCCACAGAACAAGAATGAGCGACAAAACTGCACCTCTCTCATCAGGCAGTGACAGCATGTCATCTGCAGCCTGCCTAGCATCTAGCAGCTGTGATAATGTGATATGTTCAGACGAAGACGTTGACAAAACATGTACTAGCCTAATGATAAGGAAGGCATCATGCTAGCTAGCCTGGGTGTAGCTTACCAGTTCCAACCCCGCCTGTCAAAAGCCAACTATAGAAACAAACTTGAAACAAAACTACAGGATCACAACATTAAGGGGGTCTGGGCCGACAGGAAATCACCAACTACAAAGTGAAGCATCACATCCTGGACTGTGACCCCTCCTTACCAGAGCGGCTTAATGACTTTTTCTGCCGCTTTGATGATGCCAGCGCCCAGAAAAGTGTCCTCCCTCACCTGCTGGGTGTGGGGCACACTCAACCTCACCTTTCCATCTCAGAGCACGATGTGCGTAGACTGCTGCAGCGTCAGAACACCAACAAGGCAGCCGGCTCTGATGGTGTGACACCAGCTACACTCAAGGTCTGTGCTAACGAACTTGCTGCTATTCTTAGCTATATCTTCAACTGGTCTGTTAGCTGTGCTACTGTACCTGCATGTTTTAAATCAGCTATGATCATCCCAGTACCCAAAAAAACCAACATTACTTGTCTTAATGACTATAGGCCTGTCACTCTCACCTCTGTTGTCATGAAAGTGTTTGAGCGCTTAGTCTCTAGATTCCTGGCACACATAACTCTAGACCCCCACCAATTTGCCTACAGGCAAATGTCTCGCTTTGCATCCACTTCATTCTACCACACCTTGACTGTAAGTCCACCTATGCTCGTGTCCTATTCATTGATTTTAGCTCAGCTTTCAACACTATCCTGCCCAGTAGACTGTTTAACTCTCTCCTGTCCATGGGTGTCAACCCCTCACTTTGTTACTGGCTACTTAACTTCTTGTCCAACAGAACACAGCGTGTCAAAATACAGAACAACATCTCATCAACCAAGGTCCTGAACACCGGCGCGCTACAAGGTTGTGTTTTGTCACCCCTGTTATTCTCTCTGTATACCAACAGCTGTACATCCAACTCCACATCTGTCAAACTTTAAAAATTTGCAGATGACACCACTGTCATAGTCCTCATACGCGACGGGGATGAAACATCATATCGCGATGAGGTCAAACATCTAGTGCAGTGGTGTTCAGTCAATAATCTCACACTCAACATAGCCAAAACCAAAGAGCTCATAGTGGACTTCAGGAAAAAGGCAGGCCAGCACACCCCCATATCCATCAATGGCCAGGTAGTGGAGTGGGTTGATTCTTTTCATTTTTTAGGCACCACCATCCATCAATCCCTGTCATGGAACCTGAACACCAGTCTCATCATCTCTAAAGCCCACCAAAGACTGCACTTCCTCCGACAGCTGAGGAAATTTGGGGTCAGTCAAGCAGGCATGATCCACTTCTACCGTGCCACAATTGAAAGCGTACTCACCTTCTCCATCCTGGTCTGGTATGGCAGCACCACCAGCCAGGATAAACAACAGTTGGAGAAGGTGGTACGCAGGGCCTCTAAAATCATCGGCCACAGTCTTCCCACCTTAGCCTCACATTACACCACCAATATTGCCCAGAACATCACCTCTGACCCCACTCATCTGGCACACCATCTTTTCACACTCCTACCATCAGGGAGAAGGTACCGCAGCTTCCCATGCAAAACCACACGTTTCAGGGACAGTACCTACCCACAAGCCATCCGTCACTTAAATATGCACAAGTACTTTACAGTTACTTCACTACCTGGCCTCCAACCTCTTGTTTTTTTGCTTATTTTGCACAAACTATTTTTCTGTAAGCCAATGCACTTTTAATGTCCTCAATGCACTTCTCAATATTTTTGTACTGTATGTGTCATTTTCTGTTATTTATAAGCCCCCTTGGTTTCTGTCATGCCCCCCCTCCCCTTGTTCTTTTTTCTGTTCTGTCTAGTTGTGTTGTTGAGTTCGTGAGCAGACCAAAGTACACTCCTAGCAACTGTATTTTATACTGTTCAGATGGCTAAATAAACTTGAACTTGAACTTGAAAATGACGCCTATTTTATTGGGATTCTCCCTTCACCCTGACCTTGTTAACATATCCGCTTGACTGACATGCTTCGATTGTGTGGTACTAGCTCTAAAACATCTAAGTCTAGTGGTGGTGGCAGTTCTTTTCCTGCAGGTGCGAACGTTCATGTGCGCATACATAATTATTGTTGACATGCCGAATAAATGAAATATCAAATGGCTGGCTTAATCTGGTGTTGATTAAACTTCATGGCTGATTCATAGGAATGCTATGGTCGATCCGGGGGGAAATATATAGAAAGAGAGAGAGTGAGTGGTGTCCTTTGTCGCTATTTCTGGCAGGTGCTTGTGTGGGCGGTGTCATCCCCACGGTCATCCCATGGAAACTAAGGTGTGACATTAGCGTACGAAACATTTTCCCGTCTGACGTGGACAAATTGAACCCACTGGCATAAAATTTGTTTATTTTTGACAAGGAACAAATGGACCCTGTGTCCTGTTTAGGATGATTTTCTTACACCCCGCAAAAACACAATAATTCTTCACTGCAAGCTGCTGTATAGTGCAGGCTCATTGACAGACGTTCTCTGACAGGCTCTTCTCTACCCTACGTGACTTAGGCATTGCATTATGGGAGCGTTGTAAACCACTGCTGAAAGTACCTGCTTTTTTGTATTATTTTCTGTTTTCTAATAACCAACAACATAAAAATATGATGTATAATCATTCAGATATTTATTTCCCCCAAGAAAATAGTACAAAATCTTTGGAAAATTAACATATACACTTTAAGTGCTTATAATTTTATATTACTAAATTAATGAAATGTTCCGGGTGAATTTTTTAAAGTAGAATTTGCATTTTCTCCCTGCGTTCATGACACAAAATAAATCACGAAACATTTTATATAATGACAAAATGTATTTTCAGTTTTAAAGCTATAGTATGTAACTTTTACATGTCCGTAAATGTCTGTTTCATCCAAGCCACTACTAGGGGAGATGACACAATGCTGATCAAGCCGATCGGCTCCTCTAACATCTTGCTGTATTTTTCAGTATTTGCTGTTTTGTATTGCATGTCGACCCGCAACTTTCCCATGCTGGCACACAGGAAATGACGCGTTTTCTTTCAAAACAAGAAGGGAAAGGGAGGAAGAGCGGAGTGTCTCCTAGCGAGAGAGCTCCAGACCCCACCTGACTTGTTTTGTTTGGACCGCCATTTTGGCAGTAAAATGGCCAGTGCCGCAGATTTCAAGCCCTCCGAGTTCAAAACTCACTTTAATTTGAACGACGTTAGACTTTATGTCAAAAAACCTAATCATTTAAGAATTGCGGACTCGGAGATTTATGGAATAATTTGTGAGTACTTGCATTTGCGTCGTTACCACAGGACAGTAGAACAGTGCTGTGACAAAGTGAAAAAACTGCGGCTGTGATATTTCAAAATGGAGGACGCAGTGTGAAAGTCTGGCAGCTCAAGTTATGAGAAAGATAAATTTTCGTGGTATAGGCAGCAGACAGCATAATTGGCCAAAAACGCAGGAGTGAAAGTATTCCATTTTTAACCTCCATCAACTGTTGTGGCTATGGTCATGTATCATTATGATAAACCACCACCATGATACTAACCAAAATAACACTGTGCAAACACTGTCATCAGTCATTATCAGCCTTTGGCGGTGTGATCCGATGCTGCATCCTTCTGATTGAAGTGGGTTGAATTTGCTAGCTACCTATGGCTGCTGTGGTGAGTATGGCGGTGTTTCTACTCTAAAGGATTGAGGGAAAGCTAGAATCCACCCCATATAGACACATTTGTAGAACAGGTTGACATACCCAAGTGTAGACCGGAGACCGTAGAAATCCAGTGGGGCTGAGTTTTGAGGGAAACATGGACAGTGAGGAGCAGCAAAAAGTGGACCAACAACTTATGGACTGCTTCGGTGCGTACTAAAAGGACCTGCTTAACTGTGCATAACTGTGGGGTGTCGTCAGGGTAAAGTAACGAACAGCTTCTGCGCTGGTATATAACGGGGGGCGAAAGCACCAGGCTAAACAGTCTTTTTGGAAATTGCCAATGGTAATGGTTTACTTATTGCGCCAGAATGATCAGCGTTTGCTTGCAGAAAATGGGCGCTTTATAGATAGTAAGCGACAGCTAGAGAGAGCTCTGGTTATGTTATGAACATAATACAGGTTTTACAGACCATTAGCTCCTTTAGGGTGAACAGTTGCTTATTTGGAGCTAGCGATTTGATAACTTCTACAGGACAGAATTTCGTATCCAATCTCTGCCTTTTTCAGGTTTTTATTAGCCAGAACAATTTCTAAAGGGGGATGAAATTACACAACGGCAATGCAGAAAAATCATTTGTTATACCAGACACGTTACAACTTCTGCATTTGGTGATTGCTTTCATGGTGGTAGCATCAGAGAACAAGCCCAGATATTGTTGAAGTATTGGGTTGACCCCAGGGAGGGGGAGTAAGAGCGGAGAGTCTCCTATCAAGAGGCAGAGCGCTGCTCGAGAGAGAAAGCAACATGGCGGAGAACCCAAGGAAGTGGTCGAGACACGACTCCTACCACAAAGAAAAAGCCTTGTCATTCAGCTGAGGGACTGTTAGCGAAGAAGGAAAGCAACCAATGGAAAAGACAAACACGGATTTGTATTGGTATCGCTTTTCCTCGGTGGAGAGCCTTGAAGGAAGAAATTGGGCTGAGAGCAGACACGGAGGTTGCCTTGCTGCGGTTGGATAAGTAAGTGACTTGGTTTATAAGACATTTTGAGTAGGATGTGTTGCTATTACATGTACTGGACCTATCCATCCATTTTCTATACCCGCTTATTCCTCACTAGGGTCACGGGGCGAGCTGGAGCCTATCCCAGCTGACTACGGGCAAAGGCAGGAACCCACCCTGAACAGCTTGCCAATCAATCGCAGGGCGCACACACCATTCACTCTCACACTCATAACTATGGGCAATTTGGTGTCTCCAATTAGCCTGATATGCATGTCTTTGGACTGTGGGAGGAAACCGGAGTACCCGGCGAAAACCCACGCAACACGGGGAGAACATGCAAACTCCACACAGAAAGGCCCTAGGCCGGATTCGAACCCACGACCTTCTTGCTGTGAGGCAGCAATGCTAACCACTGTGCCACCGTGCCGCCCATGTACTGGACTATGATGCTATGAATGTAATGTAATGCAGCCTGTTTTTCACCACATAGAGTAGCGAGAGACGTTAGCGAGCAGTACATGGTGTGTAGTGAGTGTTACTCTGTGTACCGTGGTGAGCAGTACACAGTGTGTAGCGAGTGTTGTTCTGTGTACTGTTGCGAGCTGTACACAGTGTGTAGCGAGTGTTACTCTGTGTATTGTGGCGAACAGTGCACGGTGTGTAGCGAGTGTTACTGCGGCTACTGGAGATCGACTGACAACAAATAACTTCTGCTGACTACCATCCACTAACCTGTTAGCTACAAATTAGCAGGCACCTTGTCTCCCGTTTGTAATAGGCAAACTAAACATACTATTATGCGTTCGTGGCAGAAAAAAATCATGCTCCTCTTCGGAAGAGTCTATCTTTTTTTCCCCACAGCTGTCCTTTTTCAAACAGTATAAAAATGTTGTGGAATCGCACAGCACGGTGGCAGAGGGGTAGCGATGAGGAGTGGGGCAAATAGTGGGGGGGGGGGTACACCGGGGCATATGTCATATAGAAGTGCCGGTTGTATCGTTCTAATAATGCTAAATTTCTCAGGGGGGCGACAGAACTTACGCACTATAGCTTTAAGAGTTGTGCAAAGAATGGGGAGATTCATTGTTAGTCAACTGTGTAGAAAAATAACCTATACATTACATTCTTATTGCCTTCATCAAAAAATATTCATTATAAAAAGTTAAACTGACCAGCCAATTAGCAAGGATAAGCTTCCAAAATTTAGTTTAGCCCAATAATTTTAGCTTTCAGCAGCAACAATCTGCATATGCTTCAAAAGCTGGGCCAATCTGGATATTTCCTGCCAAAATAACAAATTATACGGAAAGATAATTAGTGTAAAAGACTAAATTTTTTTTTGTGCAAAGTCAACCGTTCGCCAAATCCGTAAGCTAGACAGCTGTCTGCCATCAGCTGAGCAGTCCAGAAAGAATCTTAGCGATATTGAATTGGGCTAAACATGCTAAATTATTTGGTTTTAATCCATACCACCAACCACTGTCATGTTTTCTTTTCTTGACTTCTCAATGTTTTTTTTTCTCTTTTGAGCCTCGGGTGGACATGTCTTCCATATCGATCGGCCAAAAGTGTATTCACCTCAATAAACTTTCGCATTGCTACATTGGCTCAATCTCAAACTGAGTCCTGAGGATTCAAGCCTTGAGCACTCACAGACTTAATTGATCTCAGCGGTTAGTGATAGAGTGTGCCAGGCTGCAAGGGCTCAGACTGGTATAAAGGGGAATGGTACAGCACTTAACAGGGATTGCATGCATGTTACCTAAGCAACATCTGACAACAATGTTGACAGTTTTGAGGCTGGGGCTTGCAATTTCACGCATGCTATTTAGTACATGGCCAAGGGGCAGGACACAGCTGTCAGATGACATCATTTTTCAAGTTCTTGTTTTTGTCGTGATTCTGCCCTTTCGTGTGTTGTCCCGAGCTTATTTGTGCTTGTGCTTTACTTTCGTTTTGTATTTCCAGCTTTCTGTTCAGCCGTCTGACGATCCACTCCCAATCTGTCTCCAGTGATGTCGCGTGACTGCCTTCAGCATGCCTGCGTCTCATCGTTCAATCATGTTTCCTCTTTCGGTTTCGGCTTTAATATTTCATTCATTGCTTCCAGCTGTGTTTAATTCCGGGTCTCACGAAACTCTGAGTGAATGCGCTCTCTGATAGGATATTACTAACCCGTACTAACCAGCGCTTATTTAAGGGTGATTGTAAATAATTTGTCACGTAGTTTTAACCTTCATTAACTCATTTAGCAAGCGTGTGCGTTTCTGGCTTTTGTATTTCAGTCTGAGCTGCCTCTGATTAACCACATTTAAAACTATGCTTTTCTCTGCTTCTCTTGTGGTGCTTTTTACTTGTCACGTTTAGATTACCTTAATCTAAACTGTCTAGTTTGATGGTCTCCGCGTCTTGTCTCGAGTCTTTATTGTATAACCCAGTTCTCGTGTAATTGTTTATTAATCCCATGTGTTTCTGTTTCAGTCCGCAAGCAACGCATCTCCGGCGCATGGACCGAATCAGATGTGCCAGAAATTGCTGTGGGATGTCATTCCAAATCTGACGTAGACGTTGTCGCAATTCCTGGAGTGTAGCTGGCGGGTTATCCAACCGCCGCTAACGTCGATCCATCTCGTCCCAAAGATGCTCGATTGGGGACATGTCTGGGGATCTGGCTGGCCATGGCAGGACATTGACATGTTGTTGCATCAGGTACTGCTGTACAATCCTTGCAATGTGTGGTCTGGCGTTATCATGTTGCAGCGTTATTCCGGGACCATGTTGCATCAAAAACGGTACCACCAATGGCCGTAGCACTTCATCGCGATATCTTTGACCTGTCAGATTTCCATCAATAACAAGCAAATCTGTTCTGTTTCTAGCCGTGATCCCTCCCCAAATCATGACACTACCACCTCCAAAACGATCAAATTCCTGAACACAGTTGTTGGCATAACGTTCTCCACGTCGACGGTATACACGTAAACGACAATCACATCGGTTAAGCATGAATCTTGATTCATCAGTGAAGAGTACAAGATCCCACTGACGTTGGATCCACTGTCGATGTTGTTGTGCCCACTGTAGACGCAGTCGTCGGTGTTGTACTGTGAGTATTGGACGTCTTGCTGGCCGACGTGGGACAATGCCAAAATGACGGAGACGGCGACGGATTGTCTGTGCAGACAGTCGCCTCAAACCAGGTATCGTTCTTGCAGTTATGGTTGCAGGTTGGAATCGATTTCGGAGATGGGTTGTTCGAATCCAGTTGTCCTGTCTGGGAGTGGTTACTCGTGGACGGCCGCTGCGAGGACGGTCTCTGACATGTCTTGTCTGCTGATGACGCTGCCATAAGTTCCAAATGGTGTTTCGGTGGACATTCAGGCGATGAGCAACTTCCCTCTGCGAGGTTCCGGATTCAATCATCCCAATGGCCCTCCACCGATCATTTTCAGACAGTCTTGGCATTCAGAGGGTAGAGTTCCTGATCCGAAATGGCTGTGTTTTCGATAAGTGATGCTTCCGTCGTTCATCAGGCACAATGTGAACATTCCAAAAATTCTCCTCTTTTATTGCCATCCACAAGCATGATTTACGCACATTTTCACGTGCAAAGTCATTTTCTCGCATTTTCATGATTTCCATTTCAATGTTGTGTTTACGTGTACTGTTTCAGTCTGATATCACCATGTATGACAATTTCATAATTGCGTTATGAAAAATAATTAACAATATTGGTGTCACAGAAACTTTTGTTGCTGAGTATATGAAAGCAGGCTATTTTGAATGTCTCCTTCGGTTTCCCGAAAACCCCGTTAAATAATTTTCGGTTTTCGAGTTTCCTTGTTTTCAACTTGAGCCGATCGGCCAAATCATTACAACTAGCAGCGTGAGTAGGGAACGATTGACTTTTGTCCTACTTAAATCTGTAAAGTTGCACCGCTACTAATTTACACTAATTCCCTCTTAGCAATCACCCTGTTCTAGTCTCAAACTCTTACTCTCCCTCTGCGTTTCACATGCCTTATTGCTTTCCTGCACTCATTATCTGTGCACTTAAACTCCTTTACTGGAGCTGTTAAAAGTAACAATAGGTGCCCGTGGGTTTGAGGGCGGAACTGTCAAATCCTGCAGTTTAATGTGACTACGCCCACCTCCAATCACAACGCACCATGATGCTTCCAAAGCCACGCCTGAAAACCTGTGCACCTTTGTGTATGCGGATAGAGGCGTGGGCATCTAAGGGGGGGGGGGGGCGGTTGATTGACAGCTGTATCATTCCAATCATTTGAGTTGGTTGTACGTTTGATTGGCTGTTTTTTATTTTTCAGCTCTTGCCCCTTACAGGAGAGACGTGTTTTTTTTTTTTTTCATTCCAGTGTCAGTGTCCAGTGTCCAGTGTTTCATGGCTCTGTCGATCATTGTAGAGGCAGAATAAGAATCTTTAAAAATTGCAACAAATTTGGGAGCTTAGTGTACCTTTAAATGTCAAAGGCTGTTTACGTGATTCCCGTCCGTGTCTTGGCTTTCGCCAATTTTCGTGGTTATGATTTCCCTCGTGTTCCTCCCATTGTAATTAGTCTGATCCAGCTCACCTGTTCCCTGCATAGCATGTGACTTCCCTCGCGTCTATTTAGAGTCCTCGCTGCTGTTCTGTCCTTGTCAGAACTTTGATCAATATTTCTATGTGCAGGGCCTTTCATATGCCATTGAGTTTTTTCCTTCAACTGTTTCGTCAGACCAAGAATCTTACCATTGCCCTTTTTTGTATTGTTTTGTGTTTCTGGATTTCGACCTTTTTTTGCATGACCAACGATTCCTGTGTTTGGATGCCCTGTGTATGACCCTCTGCCTTGTTTATCAACTATTACTTTTTGCCTATCATCTATGTACCTTTGCATGTCTGTTTTACTGGATCTGACCCCGGCCCCCCTAGTCGACTCTGTTTTTGGATTTTGTTTTGTGGCTTGGAAATTCTTGTGTTTTTTGGTACTGACCTGGAACTCATTAAAGGCATACGTTTTTTTGGATTTCCCTCTCTTGCGTGTGGTTCCTGAATGCACCGTCACACCCAGGGTACATGATAATCAAAAGTATGCTTCCAAAAGTTTTCTGCCCACCTCCCCCACTTTCCTCCCCTCTTGCATCCAACACATTCTGCCTCCTTTCCTGCTTCTCAGCATACTCCCTTAAGTACTCCACTACCTCTTTTTTTTTAACCCTTGGCTCTTTGTGGACTTAATTTGGGGTAGTCGGAGTGGAAGGCTCAGAGGTAGAGAAGCTGGGGATTTCGATATCAGGCTCATCTGTCGCACTGCTGTGGCAATGTTTAGAGGCCTAGTGGATTCTCTGGCCAAGCGCAGTATGCATGCAAAGTAAGGCCAGGTGCCAGCGGTTGCCTGGGTACCCTCTGTCCCTGATCCTGTCCGTGATAGGATGAGATTCTGCGAATAGGAAGTGTAATATGAAATACTCAATTAACGGCCAACTATTGAAGAGTCACCAGCAGTGTCAAGTCAACCCAGGAGTTAAAAAAAATCCCACATGATAGAAAAAATAGCCCATGTAATGTTTTCAACTAGATTTAGTCAGTAAGCATGGCTTACAGGATACCCCCCGCATGTATATACACACATACGAATGAATGCAGCAAGTTAACACTCGAGATCTGAGCCTTGACACACATACGCATGAAAATTGTAAGTTTAAAAAGGTCAGAAATTTAGGAAAGAAATGGAGTGAAATGTGAAGAAAGTATTCGGGCAGTACCAGAGTCAATAAACCTTTGACTTAAAAGAAAAAAAAATTGAAATTTGCAAAATCGGATGAGCGGGTTATGAGATGCAAGCCTGGACGTACAGAACGCAAAAAAAGTCCAAGAAGGTCAGAAAATTTCAAAATAATGGTGTGAAATGTAAAAAACAAGTAGTTGGGCAGTACCACAGTCAATAGACCTTCCACCAAGAAAAAAAATTTTCAAAATCAGATGAGTAGGTTATGAGATCTAGGTCCGGACACACAGACGCAAGCACACACGCACAGACACACACACGCACGCACACATGGACGGACTAAGCAAATCCAGTATACCCCCTAAACTTCGTTGCGGGGAGTATAATAACCCATTCACACAAGCTTACTCACCCTATACTTCCTCTTTAGGTTTTCCTATTTCTTCCCAGCTTGACTGGGAGTTACTAAGTTGTTCAAACCCATTTATTTTAAGATCTCTCTGTTGTGCCGAAAATTAAAGACATAAATGATAGCCAAATACACCATGAGAACACACACACACACCGTACTGAACTGCTGAAGCATGGACTTATATCACAACTTACTTGATAATAGTCTACATCTGAAATCCTAGTTACTCAAAACCTTCAAGAGACGAATGTCGATGTTTTTTTAAATTTATTTTCATGGTTTGTTTTTAGTCTGAACTGGAGGGTTTGTTGTTCACTCCCTGAGTGAAAATAACACCCGATGAGAAACTGCATTAGGCTACTAGGCTAGCTTGATAGGCTATCATTACAGATGTTGACAGATACTACTCAGTAATCGGTGAAGGCCCTTACATACAAATTTCTTCTTCCTGGAGGCTGCCTATTTGCGCCTGGCAGAGAACTATCGCTCATGTTTACAAACTCAGTCTCCTCCACTTCAGTTGCTCCCATGCACTCTGCTCCGCTGTCAATTATCTTGTTTACAATTTCAACATGCAGATATTCCGTGTTAAACGTCACATGCACTGAATTGTGGGTAATTCCCTTTCGCAAAGTCTGCTCAGATGCCGACTTACAGAAAGGGCTCAAAAAGGAGGAAATTGAGCCCTCACGCCCTTTGAGATAATGGCAATTGGATAGCCCTCAGCCCCCATGAATTCAGCTCGAAAGTCTGTGAGTGCATGAGTGCTTAGTTTGAGACTGAGCTCTTCACTCCTCGAACACTAGACATGAAAGGGTACTTTGTCAATTGAGGGTGTTAAGGAGGTCCGCACTAGGGATTTGATATTGCTGCTGACTTAATTCTCATCCTGTGGGAGCCTCCTTAAAGCAAAAGTCCCGGATTTGCCTTTCCTTGAGATTCAGCTCTGGACACACAGGCCGAAACTAAGCAAAAAAAAAAAAAACATTTTGCCTTTAATTTGTTTAACTTACGACTACTCTTGATAAGTTCTTCATTGAGAAAATCTGCTTGTTGATTTTTTTTTTCCCATTATTGATTTTATTACTCAGACATAAATTACAGAACAAATGGTGTTCCGTATTGATTCGTCAAGGAATGTAACAAATGATTTCCAATTACGGAACGATTCCTTGAAATATGGAACGGGTGGCAACCCTAGTTTGAAGGCTCTTTCCATGATTATTGATGCTAAAAAAATGGTTTGAACTGGTTAGAGGTAATATTATTCTGCAAAATTACCTCTGATTGTCAGTTGTTCCTATATATGAGACACTTTGAGCAGTGTCCCAGTGTTAAACTCAATGGCACGACAGAGGGACCTCTCTGAGATTGTTCGTTGCCGCAGTGCGGCCTTACATGATGCTTAAGACCTTAAATGCTGCCATGGCACAGTAAGAAACACCAACAAGCGTTTCAAAGAGATGGTTTTGCTGAAAAGCAATGGAGGTGCAAAGCAGAAGTTAAGTTCCTCTGATGTTCGTTATTTGTGTATGAAAACAAAAAAAAAGTAGCCCATGATGATAACAGTGCCAGAAGTGAAGAGGTGAAAGTATCAAGATCTACCATTTCCAGACACCTGTGTGAAAATGGTTTGATTGGTCATGTTGCTGCCAAGAGCTGGTAACATCAAAAAAAGACTTAACTTTGCCAAGAAATTCAAGGATTTGACAGCAACGGACTGGGCACAAGTTCTTTGAACTGATGAATCAAAATTCAAATTTTTCTCACCCAAACACAGAACGTGTGTGCGCTGTTACTTTTAATGTTGTACAATTGTATTTATTGCCTGTTGTCTGTCTGTGTGTGGATGTGGAATAAGTGCACTTTTGCCCAAGACAAATTTCCCCTTCAGGGACAATAAAGTATCTTATCTTATCTTAGAGTCAGAGAACATTGCAAAAATTACGTTTCAGTGAAACATGGAGTTGGTAATATTATGGCTTGTGATTAAGTGCGTTCAAGTGATCACAAGTGAGTGATCAAGTTAACCAATCACAGCACACTGGGTTTTTTGGAAGGGATGGGGCCAGGATCTCAATTAAGCGTTTCACAGACAGGTACGGCAGAAATGGCC
The DNA here is from genome assembly GCA_029721435.1 of Gymnothorax reevesii. Taxonomy (NCBI): domain Eukaryota; kingdom Metazoa; phylum Chordata; class Actinopteri; order Anguilliformes; family Muraenidae; genus Gymnothorax; species Gymnothorax reevesii. The sequence continues at coordinate 33,088,677 of CM056573.1, forward strand.
ATGAGAAAAATCGTTTTTTTTTTTTTTTTACAATCACACATTTAAACCTTTTTTAGAAGAGCTCAAGAATACAACAATGACCAATACTTAATAGGAGCACTTTAAAGCGATCAGGGTGCAAACAATTGTTTCTGATCCTGTAAATAGCCACTCCAAAACCCAGCATGTTTAGTCAAAAAGGACAGGCTCGGGAAGAAGGGCATGCAACAAGCAGAGCTATTTAGCTACTCAAATTATTCTTAGTCGTTTGCTATTCTTCTCATGCTTCACTTAGTACTGCAAGCTGTCATAGGTATAGGTGGAAAAGCAAATTTTGGCAGCACATGCTCTGCCATTATCTTACCAGAGCTCCCTAACTATACCATCGTTATCCACACCTGCGCAATGAGTGGCAGGTTGCTCAGGTGCATGCAGGTTGATAGGTCAGACAGGCAGTTGGGTAGGCTGTCCAGTCATTTAATTTAGGCTGGGTGGGCTTATTACAGTCCTACAACCACTACAAGCACCTGATTTTTTTGTCTCCAGGTGGCAGCAAAACCCTAAAGCACGGCGATTGGAACTCTGGCCCATTGCACGACAATAAAAATAGAATTTCCAAGTTGTCTATAGCTATGTTTCCATCCACATGTCAATCGAACTATCTGAAGTTCACTAAAAATATTCATGCAAAATAAGCAGGTGAAAATAGGTTTCCATCTAACGTCATTAAAGCGAATAAAAAGTTGTGCGTAATGACGTCACATACTGTTATGCGGTCAAATTGGTGAATCGAATGGATTTCTGACATATTAAGCTGTTTCTATTCATTTTCGCACTGAATCGCAGAACCTTGAAGTGAACAAAAGTAGTGTGTTAGCCGACTAATTTAGATAGTAAGCCAAAATGAATTGCGTCTACCATTCAAATGATGATAATTTGCACAAGTTGTACGTGCTTATGTGCCAGCTATTAGCAACATAGCAAACCATTATCAGAAGGCAACGAAGGCATCAAAACACCGTCGCATAAGCCTTTTACCGATCAAAAGAAAATCCAATCAGATCAACCGTATAAACTTTGTGTCGATATTCTTCAAATCAAGTCAAATGTCATCGTTTCCATGATGAATTTTTAATTTGATATGACTTCATTCGCATAAGAACCTTTGGATGGAAACATGGCTTGAGGTGAGCAAGCATTCTATCCGATGTGCTATTCTAATTGGCTATGTGCACAAAATGAGGCTAAGTCAAATCTGAAATACACTGGCTCGCTTTACTATTTTAAGTTTGCTTCTGTCATTTATCAGTCTACATCAGATGCTTAGTAGGTGACAGGAATATAATCCCAAAAATGTGATTTTAACTATTGCCGCTGTTCCCAAGATTTGGCTAAATTAAACGTGAATGATGTTTGCATGGTTTGTCTTGATTAGCTGCTACTGTTTGTTCATTGGCACTGTTAATCAGACATTAGCTGCCCCACTGATAAAGAGGGTTTTCCGACGCTTCTACCTAGCATCATTTCCAGCCGTTTGCTCAGGTGACTGTCATGAACTGGCTTTAAGCGACAAACATCCAGTGTTGCACGACCCAAATTTCCTCATTAGATAAATATCTGGAGCTAGCTTTCATTTTTTCATCGAGCAGTAGTTAGCAAGTTGAGTAGCTAGCAAGGCTCGCTAGAGAGCTAGCAAGATTTTCTGTTTAGGTTTTATATTGAATTTACTTTTACATCTTCTGATGCAACTGGCTTGCTAGTACTGCGTTATTGTTATGGTTTTCTTAGATGTGCTCAGCTAACCATAGCTCCAGATGTGATGGTCTTGAGAGTGCAACTGACGCCGAGTGGGAAGGGAAACGAAGTATCGAAAATATTAAAATACGCGTGGATCGAATGTTAAATTTATGAAACAGCATTTCGAAGTTATGGATAATTTACAGATTAATTATCAGATATTTTCACATATTTTATCAGTCGCTTAAAGCCAGTTCATCACTCATCAGTGAGAACGGCTGGAAATGTGTTGCTAGTTAGAAATCCTCTCGTTTCTCGTTGGAGCGGCAAATGCCTCATTAAGAGTGCCAATGAACAAACATCAGTAATAGGTAATCGAGACAAATCACGTGAACATCATTTGTGGTTAATTAAGCCAAATCCTGGGAATATGGCTATAGCTAAAATCACATTTTCGGGATGATATACCCGTCATCTGCTCATCATCAGTAGCAGAAGCAAACCGGAAACAGTTAAGCTTACCAACGTATTTCAGAATGTACACAGCGCCATCTTGTGCAACTAGCTAATAGGAACGACTTGAAATATTGAACTTTGGCATATATCTCACCTGTACTTTGGCCTAGATATGCCAATTTAATCACCTGTTCCTTGACTTTATACCCACCTTCTCTGAAAATTTCATCAAAATCGGTGCATTACTTTTTGAGTAATGCACCAACAAACAAAAAAACAGACAAACACTGCCGAAAACATAACCTCCTGGCAGAGATAAAAATACATTACATCATTGCCTCGGTCACCAGATGGTCCCTCATCTCCCTTCCTCCCAGGCAAACCCCGGATGCCCTGTCAGGGATAGAGGCAACACAGGCACGGGGGCACAAATCATGCACCACAGTAATGTAGTAGGCCTGCATGGTAAATCCAAATCCAGCAGCATCAGAATGTGATTGTGATTAATCCATTGTGATTAATTTCTTCAGTATACTCACAAAAGTATAATTTCTGGCTAATAAACTGAAAAGCATACATCGTCATAGAACAGTGTTAAACAAATAGAACAGGTTCCAACATCCTTATTACTCAAGATTTAATGTTTATCTTTTTTTATTGGTTTTAATTTAAATGAACTATGGATCTTTTTCATGAGAAGATCAGAAGCACTGTTTACGAGCCAAGCTCCCAAAAAGTCATGAACTTCGTGCACCCTGTGCACATTTTATTCTTTTGAGAATAGTTACTTCAGGTCATTTATCTGTTTTGATTCTTTCCTGTAAAAACAATCAAACAAAAAAAAAAAAACACGCCAAACAAGATGGCCAATTGCTTTTATTAATTATGGTTCATCTACTTACCTTAAGCCCTGGAGTGCCTCGTAGACCGGGAAAGCCCTGTAAAGTGTTATACACTTCTATCACTTAAATTGTTTATCACATATCAACTCCACAAAAGAAACCCTTTAACACCATTCCATGACCTTGCATTCTTCTAAAAAAAACAACATCACTCATGACAATATCAAGATACTGTTCAAATACTGTTTATCTAGAATAAAACAGTGCTCAGAAAATTTCCTCAAGTCAGCGTCTTTTCCAAGGACTCTAGTTCAAATGGGAGGTCACAAGAAGGAAAACAGAAAAATGTTCCCAGATGGATCATTTGCCAGAACCGGTCATCCAGAGTCAGCTCTTAATGAGGCATAAAGCTGCTTTTCTCATGTAAACCAAAGACACGCTGCTCTCCCCAGCTTTTCTTTAAAAGAGTATGGGTGGCGGTGCCATTAAAAATGACTCCTGGCTCATTCAGCTGCAATAATATAATGAAAACTACATCTGGGCTGTGACCAAAAACTGACCTGCTCATTAACCACTGATCCCAGTTCAAAGACATTTTTCTCTATGCAATTTGTCATCATTGGCTGTAATAAGAAAAGAGCTGATTTTATGCCAAACCCCCATTGCTTGCTTCGATTTGATTCAATGGTTGAACTCCAAATCACCTTTTTCTCCCCAGTGTTGCCAACTTGGCGACTTTCTTGCAAAATCCGGCGACTTTCCAAATCACCTTTGCAACGTTTTTTGTGAAAAGCGCCTTGCGATAAATTTTGCTTCTTTTTCTGGTATTATTGGAGAGTTTTATGCTATTTTGGCGACTGAAGTGAAAGCAAGTTTCGTTCTGCAGTTACTGTCCTGCCGTGAGTCCCTCCCCTGTTCCAAAGCACCCAAAGACTGGAAGTTGCGCGATTGAGTGTGCAAATTGAATGAAATGAACACCCCCCCTCCCCCCAACAAAATAAACGCCATCTTCCCACCCCGGTCAGGGTGTTAAGCGACTTCTAGCGACTTTTATGACAGCCAATAGCGACTTTCTTTACTAAGGAGTTGGCAACACTGCATTTGCCCCTCATGAGCATGGATCAATGGTCAGTGTCGGTGATAAAGAGTCAGTGGTTCGGATCATTCTTTGAAAATTCAGTTGATTATAAAGTTGAGGGTGTTGCTATTCATATCGCTGAGGGATTGTTGATTGGTGAAAATAGAGACCTGGAAACCTGCATATCCAAATTGTCCTTTCCCTGGTGAACCATTCTCCCCCTGCAGAATGACCAGGGAAAAAAAGGAGAAATCAGGCACCTCCCACTTGCTCTGCAATTTTGCATGCAGTTTTGAACACACAGCTGAGACAGCAACATTGTACACTCCCTTCAGGCTAGATAGGCTGGATCTAACTAAATCTCCTCCACCCATGTGGCTTCAAGTTAGAAATAGCATAATGTAATACCAGAATGAGAGATGAATCCACTCACAGGATTATGACCTGGAACCAAAGCTTTCTTTTCAGAGTAGGAAGCCACTCCATGATCAAATTAGCTTGCAACATAAAATAAGACAACTACCAGGCTGTTACGATGATTAGGGACTAAAGGAAATTTCTAACCATTTGCTATATTCCAGGGTGTGTTTTCAAAAGGCCAGACCACCAAAAATAATCAGACATGGTTTGTAGAGCATTGACATCTTCTACTCCAACATTCCAAACTGAATAAATGAGTCCCCTTGGGACCACAAATCAAAGAAAGAACATTATGGACACTCACTGTTTCGCCCATAGGGCCTACTTCTCCAGTGAGGCCTGGTTGTCCCCTAGAACCCTTGGCTCCCTGTGGTATGAGAACAAACAGAAGTATTACAGATACAGAAAAATGCTTTTGGCTGAAACTGTTTTCAGAGGAGTCAGAATAAAGTCATACTTTTTGGTGGGCTTAAATTTTGTGCAATCCTGCAGATTTTACTCAAATTGGGGTGTTTGAACAGAAAACACATTTCACACATAAAGCATCATAATTACAATCATTCCCCCAAAGCTTCATATAAACAATGCAATACTGAAAAAAAATAAATAAATAAATAATTGTCGTCGCCTCTGGATGAAGTCGGACTGCTACTACGGATTCACGCTCGTCATCTCCACCGCCACTGCCGCAGCTGCGTCCGTAGACACTTCCTTGTGGACGCTCTACAGGCTGCAATTTTTGACCAATTACTTTCATATTAGATATGAACATATGTTATACTTCACTATGACACCAATCCATTTGGGTTGCCATGGCGATGGCATTGCCAAAATAATATGCAAATTAGTGGCAAAACAAAGACATTTCCTTGTGGACTCAGTACAGGCGGCAATTTTTGACCCATTACTTTCATATTGGGTATGGACATGTGTTACACTTCACTTCTGACATCTATCAATTTTGGTTGCCATGGCAACAGTATTGGCCGAATAATGCGCAAATTTCTGCTGAGACATACACACTTCCATTGGGGATGCTGCACAGGCTGTAATTTTTCACCGATTACTTTGATATCTGGTATGGTGATGTGTTCTACTTCACTGATGACACCTAATGATTTTGGTTCCCACGGCAATAGTATTAGATAACTAGGCTTATGCCGTAGGAGGCGACGGCTGGGGGTATATCCCCGAACGTCCCCAATCCTCCAATTCCCCTATCCTTGAATATACCTTGAATAGACTTTCATTTGAACTTAATTTCAGGTCAATCGGACAAATGGTTCTGAAGATATGGCCAAAATGGTAATTTTCCATCAGAAAGCGCCACCTGGTGGCAAAATATTGAACCATACAGGTATGATGTCATCATGTGACATGTTGTGAGGTCATGACCTTGCAGTAGCACATAGTTTCATGTCAAGTTGAACAAATAGTTCCAAAGATATGGCAAAAATTGTGAATTTTATGTGTCAAAGCTCCACCTTGTGTCAAAATTTTGAACCAAACAGGTATAATGTCATCGTGGGATACATCCTCAGGTCATGACCTTTCATTTGCACTTGATTTGAGGTCAATCAAACGAATATTTCCAGAGATATGATAAAAACTGTTATTTTTTGCAGTTTTTGGCCCCTGGTGGCCAATCTAGAAATTGTAAATTGTCCAAAATCGAATCAGTTCTTCCTATTTATGATTCTTAGTTATATTCAAAACTTGGAATTTGTAATTAAAATATTACTGAAGTTATCGCGTTAACACGTAAATCAGTTTTTGGCCCCTGGTGGCCAATCTAGAAATCGTTAATTGTCCAAAATCGAATCAGTTATGATTTATGATACTAACCTAAATGCAAAACTAGAAATTTCTAATTGAAATATTGCTGAAGTTATCGCGTTAACACGTAGTGCGGCGGCGGTGGCAGTCGGACCAAAAACATAACTTCCCCAGAACGGCATTCGGGTATATAAATAGTACAAAAATGAGTGGAAAACAGAGAGATTTCCTTGTGGAAGCAATACCGGCTGCAATTTTCGACTGAATAATTCCATATTTTTTACTTCACTTATGACACCTATCGGCTTCGGTTGCCATGGTAACAATACTGGCCAAATGATGCGCAATTAAGCTGAGAAGCGGGCTTTCGGGGGCTACAACCATGCAGTTGCAGCCGACCGGACTGTCTTGTTATTTATGATCCTCTCCTGTTCCAACACTTTGGGCAACAATGCAACAAAAAGCATTGGTCACCAGTTTTATAATCAGAGGCTACATGTTTATTCCCTTCTGCCATTGCACCTTTGGACAAAGTATATAATATCAATTACTTCAGTAAAACGCTGTATCAAGAAGGAGTGGCCATGAGCGCAACAAGGTATTCATACCTATCCTGTTCGTCAGATAAGACTGTTTGTTAAAAGTAAATGTACAATGTTTGTCTATTCTGTATATGTCATTTAATGTTAAAGTATTACGTACCATGTCAAAATTATGAGGTCACTGCTTAAATACCCAACAAGAGTTGAATAATATCCATGCGACTCTTACCGCAGGTCCCAGAGAGCCTGGCTCCCCTTTGTAACCCTTCAGACCAGAAACACCTGGAAGGCCCTGCAGCAGCCAGAGATGCATGAAAATTCAAAATGTGCATAGTGCTTCGCAAAAGTATATTCCACTGTCCCAATTTCTTTAAATGTTCCAGATCAACCAACTAATTTTAACATAAGGCAAAGACAACATAAATAAACACAAAATGTAGCTTTGATTGATAATTTAATTTATTGAAAACTTATTCAAAACGTCCATCACCCATGTGAAAAAATAAACCGTATGACTGGTTGTGCTGCCCTGGGCAACAACAACTGCAATCAGACATATATCAGACATTGAATCTTTTACATCGCTGTGGAGGAATTTTGGCTCCATCTCTGCAGGGTTGTTTTAATTTAGCCACATTCAGGCATCAACTGCCTGGTTTAAGAGTCATGTCACAGCACCTCCACCAGATTCAAGTCAAAACCTTTACTTGACCACCAAAACACCTTCATTTTGTTTCTTTTGTGCCATTCATAGGTGGACTTGCTTGAGTGATTCGCATCACTGTCTTGCAGCATAGCGAACCGATGGCCGTATAGTCTCCATCAGGATTTTCTGGTAGAGAGCAGAATTCATGGTTCTGTCAATCATGGCAAGTTACTCAGGTCCTAAAGCAGAAAAGCAGCCCCAGACCATCACACTACCAAAACAGTTTTGGTATCATATTCATATTGCAGAATTCTGTTAGCTTTGTGCCAGATATAACAAGACCCTTGTACTCAAAGTACAAAAGTTACTTGGTAAAAAAAGTCTTACTTTTGACTCATCAGTCCACAGAGTATTATCCCAAAAGTCTTAGTTTTTTTTTGTCAGCAGTGCTTTTTGCCTTGAAGCTCTCCTATGGATGATATTTTTGCCCAGTCCGTGCCTTATAGTGGAATCCTGAACACTGAAATTAAGGGAGGCAAGTACAGCCTGTGGTGCCTTAGCTGTTAGGCTGGGTTCTTTTGTGACCTCTTGCATAAGCCATCAATGCGCTCTTAGAGAAATTTTTGCAAGTCGCCCACTCCTGGGAAAGTTCATCAATCACCACTGTTACAAGTTTTCTCCATTTGTCGATACTGGCTCTCACCCTGTTTCAAAGGAGTGCCATTGCCACAGAAATGGCTTTGTAACCCTTTCCAGACTGACAGATGTCAACGACTTTGCTTCTCATCTGTTCCAGAATTTCTTCAGATTGCGACATCGCGTGCTGATTTTTGTCTCTTTCACATTACCAGACTCGTTTTATGTAAGTGATTTTTGAATTCAACAGGGCCGCAGCAACCATGCTACGGTTTATCAACTAAATTTGAACCCATTCATCGATTACATTTGTTTAATTGGTTCATTTAGTAATTTAGGGGGCAATAAATTTTTTATACTATTTTGAGTTGGATATTTTTTTTCTTCAATAGATGAAATCATCATTTAAAAACTGCAATTTGTGTTAACTTTGATGATTTTACCCAGTGCATAGTGGCGCGAAGTGTGACGCAAGTGTCTTTGCTAGTTTATATACTGGCGAAGTCGTCCTATCCCGTACAGCGGCCAGTTTGCATTAATAGCAAATAAGATTCTTCAAAACTGAGTGCCTATGGGCCTGTTGGTCGTAAAATGGGGTGTGTTCAGGCGCATTGAAGGTGTTTTGCTATCTTGAGGCATTTGAAATGGACTGTGCAACTGACTAACAAAAACCTGGTCTAAAGTCAATCGTCAGTTTTAAACTGCTATCTTATGGGCACATGATTAAGAAAGAATTACGCCCTTTTGTTGGCAATTACACAACGCAAGTACCCTGTGCTTCTTACATGCTACACAGGGATGAACAGTAGCGCCCTCACAAGCAAGCGATTAAAAGTAAAAACATTAGGACGAGAAAGGTTATTTTCAATACATTTAAAAAATACTTGTCGGAATGGTTTGTGGCATTGTTGTGCTGCTGTGATGTAGGCTATTTAAATCTAAAGAGAGCCTATTTCGTCCGGAAATTTGCCATTCAGTAAGTGAGGTTAGGCACATAGGTATTCGCCAATTATTCTGGATAAAACCACGACTCCTTAAAGTAGCTGTGTCACGATTACAGCGCATGCTCATCATTTCGAAAGAAGTAAATCCACTCAACTGTAAGTCAAAATCCAGAGGGTATTATTTCGTACTCCATAATTTTTTGCGATTGTAACCCTTTACATTCTTCGCATCCTTTTGCTAAAGCTTAAAATAGCACTCTGAATTCTCAAATTTCCAAAAGTAGTTCCTTAAAATAATTTGCCAGCAGGCATACCACTATTGCCAGCATCCATACCGCTATTTGATCTGCTCTAGCTGTGTGGCTGAAGCTAAGCAGGCGTGGGCTTGGTTAGTACTTGGATGGGAGACCACCTGGGAAAAAGTTGGTGCTGTAAGAGATATTGGTGCACCAGGAGGTTGTGATCTTCCCTCTGGTGGAATAATCCCCCAACGCCCCAGTACAATGATTGGGACACTGTACTGAAGGAGATGCCTTCTTTCAGATGAGATGTTAAACGGAGGTCCTGACTCGTGGTGTTCGTGAAATATCCTATGACACTTATCGATAAGTGCAGGGGGTTCCCCGGTGTCAGGGCTAAAGTCCCAACCTGGCTCTTTCGACCTGCCACCTAATCATCCCCTGATCTAATTAGCTGTGCAAATTGCCCTCTCCCTCCCCACCTCAGCCCCCTGGGCTCCCTTGAAAAAGAGATTTCAATATCAACGGGACTTCCCTGGTTAAATAAAAAATAATAACAATAATATGAAAAGCATACTACCAGAGTAACTAAAATTTATAAATACATTTCAACACGAGGACTGATTGGTCAGGATGTATTATGCCTTGCAGTGAAGCTGATTCACATTCTTGGGATGTATGTCCTGAGCATGTGCAGTGATCATGACACAGTTCCTTTAATAATTGTGAATTTTCTTGTTCATGCTGTCTTCCAGAGGATCCCTCCTGGATGGGGGGCTGTCCGGCAACAATGGCTGGTCAAAATATTGAATGCATGGCATATAACAGGGGTCCTCAATCTTTCCCAGAAAGGGCCAGTGTGGGTGCAGGCTTTCATTTCAACCAAGCTATTACACACCTAACACTACTAATCAACCCCTGGACTCTTAGCTAATAAGCTTGATTAGTACTATCAGGTGTGTAGCTGCTTGGTTGCAATGAAAGCCTGCACCCACACCGGCCCTTTCTGGGAAAGATTGGAGACCCCTGGCATATAATGTCAAAAACAGTGCACAGATTTTCGTTCCATCACTCAAAACCCAAACTAACTGAACGAATGTTTGAAGCACTGAAAATGCGCTTCAGATGTTTGGATAAATCCAGCATGGGTTGACCTATTACCTGCAATTATCTGAAAAACCAATATTGAATCGTATCTGATTCTTTAATACAGTGCCTGCTGTCCTGCATCTATTACATATATATATATATATATATATATATATATATATATAAACCCTGTCATTCATTTGAAATTGCTTTACTATTATTTATAGTTTGGCCAACAAACAAAGCAGCCCCAAAAAGCGGCACTTTTAAGATGCAGCAAATGGATGACATCGTTGTCACCACCTATAATTAATCCATAATTCCATACTCTTGCAATGGTTTGCTCCCACGCTTTCATTTCACGCACAAGCAGACCTCATTCTTCATTCTTCTGCCGAGAAGAGTTTTTTCCTGCTACTCAGAAAATACACCCTTATAATAGCTATTAGCCAAGATGCAAGGCCTTTTGCCTTTTAAAATGGATGGGAGTTGGCACTCTGATTGGTTTATTTCATGTGTCACCCAAAACTCGCCTATGATTAATAAATAGATTGAACCATGGGCCTTACTATGCCCCCAGATAACCTGCTGTTAAACTAGCAAAAATGGATCTGGACGCGCCCTAAATGCAGTTGCACCACACGTTTCAGACCATATGCTTAGATTGTTAAAATAGGGCCCTTAGTGAGACAAATATTAAAATGTCGAAGAAATTGTTAATGGGAAATTTTTTTTTCAAAGCATTGTAAACTCTCATTCTTTTAATCCTGTAATTTCCAGTTCACAATGTTCATACATCTGGGCCCGTATTCACAAAGCATCTTAGCACTAAAAGTAGGTCCTAACTGCCGGATTTAGGAGAAACTCCTAAAAAAAGGGGGCGTGTCAGTCGTAAATATAGGACTCCTAATTATTTTTACTAAGTGCTATTCACAAAGCATTTTAGGCTTAAAAGTAGCTCCTAGGTCTGGAAGAGCTTAAAAGTAGTCAAGAGGACTAACTCGCTAAAATCTATTCACAATCGGAAAATGGCTTCTGCTGCTGAAAGACGGAATGACTTGGAAATTCTGAATGATGCACAGTTGTTGAAAAGATATCGGACTGACTGTGAAGAGATTTTATTTGTTGTTGACTTGGTAAAGCAGAGAATTACGTCTCCAACCAGTGACCACGAGAAACAATCCAAGCCCCGAAATAAAGTGTTGACAACACTTCGTTAATTGGCCACCGGAAAAAATGTAACTTTGCAACGCGGACAATTTAGGGATTTCACAATCATCTGTCAGTCACTCAATTCAACAATCAGTGCAATCTGTGAATCCATATCATCCGACAGTTTATCTGTTTTCCAATGGATGTTCGCCAACAACAAAGAATCAAACTTTAATTCTTGCACATCTCAGGTATGCCTGGTATCATCGGTGCTATTAACGGTACCCATATTCGAATTATTTCTCTGACCGAAGATGAAGAGGTATTTGTAAACAGAAAAAAGTTCGTCCCACCAACACCCAGATAGAAAGCTATTTGATGTCGAATACAAAATTTTGGACACTTTTGCGAAATGGACAGGATTCACGCACGACTCTCGCATTTTAATGGGAAGCAGCTTGTGCCAATTATTTGACAGGCATTATGTGCCTGTGGAATGCCACTTGCTCGGGGGCAGTGGCTTTGGTGCTGTACCTCCTCCTGCTAAGCATGAATTATTTAATAACGGCATTGAGCGAGGGTTACATTTAATAGATCATCATAATAAAACCAGCCTATGTCATATTTTGTATGCATATTTAAATTGTAGGCTATAAATTTTAGTAGCTATGCTTTCCTGTTTGTACGATAGCCCGTTTATAGGCTGCAATCTCGAACCTCATCTGTGATTGCAGTCCATACCACCAGGGATTGCAACATCTGTTGGCTGATATTATCGCACGCATCCCGCTTGGATTTACAGTTAACCCCAGAGCCAAATTTCCCTTTGCTCATGTGCTTTCGCTCCAGCACCAACAGGACCAGCAGCAGTAGCTGGTCGTGGCTCCAGTTGGGCTTTCGCGTCCTTTTAGATTTTTCATCCATGACAGTTTAGGGCAAACAAACTTGAACGGTCCAACATTTAAATGGTCGCAACATATTCTCGTTCTCATTGGGTAATAAGTTGCACATTATTGGGGCAAATAACGCGTTTTCATTAACAACGTGTTTTACGCTATAATCGTTTTTACAATTTATCTCTTTCCTACATACGCTTATTTGCCTTGGGCGTGATAAGCGGGGACCGCGCTGTTGTGCATTTTCAAAAATGCGAAACATGTAATTATTTTACGCAGAATGTATTAAAACGATCTGAAAGACAGAGGTGTTAGTCAACAAGGTAGATAAGTTGAAGTATTCTCGGGCAAGAAAACAGGAATTTTTTTGATAAGTGAATGTTAAGGTAGAAGTTAAGCTTAGGGTGAGAGCAGTGTTTAAACTTGGGACTGCCGTAGCGCTTTCTACATTAAAATGCATCGCAAAACTGCCGTACACTTAGCAACTGCCATTATTTTATGGAACAAACTAGCCGCTTGGACTATTTTCTCATTTTTTTAATCCATGAGTTGTATGGGATATTTTCTTCAATGGGCTGCCCTGCCACCAAACAACCAATCACCGTGCTCATTGTCCCAAGACTCGTGCATGAGAATTGACGTCAGCCATAGCAACGGAGATTACTCCCACCTGTCTCAGAGCTACTCCTATTCTAGGAGTTACCAGTTTTCTTAACTAAAAGATGCTCTCAGCGGCTTTGTGAATTACTGTTAATATTTTACTCCCACATAAAATGTTTTAGCGCGACTTAGGAGTACTCCTAGGGGTAAGATAAGATGCTTTGTGAATACGGGCCATGGAGTAAATGTTCGAGTAAAGGAACTTGGCTGAGGTATCATCAGTAATAGGAGCAAGGAGTGACTTTATTGGTCAATATTATGATTAAGGTTAGGCTTAGAGTGAGGGCAGTGTTTAAAATTGTGACTGCCGTACTGCTCTCTACATTGAAATGCATTGGAAAACTGCCATAGTCGTAGCAACTGCCATTATTTTATGGAACAAACTAGCCGCTTGGACTATTTTCTCATTTTTTCATCCATGGGTTGTATGTGGGATATTTTCTTCAATGGGCTGCCCTGCCACCAAACAACCAATCACTGTGCTCATTGTTCCAAGACTCGTGCATGAGAATTGACGTCAGCCATAGCAACGGAGATTACGCCCACCTATCTCAGAGCTACTCCTACTCTAGGAGTTAACAGTTTTCTTAACTAAAAGTTCCTCTCAGCGGCTTTGTGGATAACTTTTAAGATTTTACTCCTACATAAAATGTTTTAGCGCGACTTAGGAGTACTCCTAGTGGTAAGATAAGATGCTTTGTGAATACGGGCCCTGATAAATAAATGATAAGCACGAATATGTATTCTTCCACAGGATTACTCAAGAAAGAAGGCAAGATCACTATCTTTGATAAGCATCCTAAATCCTCATGTCACAAGTCTGGAGCACTCTCATTAGCTTCCTACCCAATTCCAACCTTGCCCCCTTTTTCCACAGCAGTCGTTTTATTGCAAAAAAAAAAAAACTCACTGGAGAACCAAGAGTTCCAGACAGCCCCTCATGCCCCTGAGCGCCAGGTTGACCTAGATCACCCTGAAGGAAGAGTGGGAGCAGTAGTTGAGTCCTTTGAAGAAGAAAAGCAGTCAGTTTAATCAGCATATGACCAAAGGCCTGTAAAACTTATATAGCCTCAATGAGAACAGGCATAGATTTTTTGTGGTTATAGAGTAAATTGTCACAACCATTGGGTCTTCCTAATTGTCCTACCCCTTTCATGCGTAATCGTGTCCATCAATGGTTTTGGTGTCCTTCTCCTCTCCCTTCACTCAGGTGCAATCCATTGCGTGCCCTGTGCCCTTGTGTCTTTGTGGGCTAAAAAAAGCCTTATTTCTGTCTAACACAGTCACTGGTTTGTCTCACTATATTGCTGTTAAACAACTAGTCAGTGTATGTCTACTACTTAATAAGCTTATTACCATCTTCAGAAATTTTCTACACTTATGGCAATGAAATACATGACTACTCTTTGTAGCTTCATTAATAGGAACAAACTACCAAGCCTTATTATTGGTCTCCAGGATTGGGGCTGCGTTCTTTTAAATCTACCTTTCCAGTCTGTTCCTTTGACTAGTTTATGTGGAACACCTCCAACCTTCATTAGCCTGCACGATTAAAACTGCATTCCAGCCAAAACCTTCAGACCCGCGGTCTGACAGTCCTGCCTTGGCGAGAGTTACCACCAGGCTTCTGCCCCAAGACGCCACGGCTGAATGCAGACACACCAATTACCCCCACCAGTGTACACCACCTAAGCTGAACTGTCCATTCTTCTTCTGGGCTTTGGCCCTTTTCTTCAGTTATTCCTGTATTCCTATCAATAAATATCCTCATTGGATTGTACTATGAATCTGCATCTGGATTCTTTTCTGGATCATAACATGGAATGTAACCAGCAGATATGCCAAGGCCAGTTGAAGCCCTTAGGTACTAGAGCGTTCAGACTGATCCGCAGGAGGAAGAGCTCCGCCAGCAACACCAAT
Source organism: Gymnothorax reevesii (assembly GCA_029721435.1). Taxonomy (NCBI): domain Eukaryota; kingdom Metazoa; phylum Chordata; class Actinopteri; order Anguilliformes; family Muraenidae; genus Gymnothorax; species Gymnothorax reevesii. Next base: position 33,103,689 of record CM056573.1, read on the forward strand.
CCATTGGAGTCCACTCCACTCAACTTTTGGCTATTGGTGACATCTCCCGGGACTCCTCCATCATCAGTCAAGCAACCAGCTCTGTTCTGCAGTCGACTCTCCCTCAAGTAATCGCCCATCAGGAACCCAACCTAGAAACACTGGACCCCTATGATGACAACCCTTCAACCTAGTGAAGTTTTCTGGCCCAGTGTTTGATAGTCTTCATGCTGCAACCACCTTCATTCTCCATCAAATGGTCCAGGCTGGTGTTCATCATTACTCGCCTCTCTGGACATGCCAGAGCTGGCCTGCCGCCTGTTGGGGAGGCATGAGATCCTGCAGTTCAAACCTTTGCTGCCTTCATCAATAAGATGAGGAAAGCATTTTACCAGCACCGCCTGCAGCAGCGTGGAGGCTTCTCCAGTTGCAGTAAGTCAGTCTGCCAGGTTCAGAGTACTCCATCAATTTCCAAATGCAAGCTGTCTCTGTGCACTGGGATTTCCAAACACTCCATGCCACTTTCCTACTTGGCTTGTCCGAGTGGGTTCAGGATGAACGGACCACCTGCGTCCTTCCACCTGACCTGAACAGCCTCACCTAATTGGCGCTGTGAATAGATGCTCAGCTGCGGGAGAGGTGGCTGGATGAGTACACTAAATTACAGGCACCTGCCCCGTCTTTGTGGCAGTATCCTCTACTGAGAGCTATACTCCACCTGGCTCTCTCAGAACCCATAGCCGTCAACCAGGCCAGGCTTCACAAGCTGCTCCCAGAGGAACAGCTGCCTTGTATCCAGCATTACCTACACCTGTATTATTGAGATGCCAAAAGCGTTATTGCTCAATGCCTAATCAAGTGAACTCAAGCTACGCCAATGAGAGAGATGTTGTCTGGAGTTGTTGTTTCATCTTCCTGGGTAATTTATCTAACCTGGCAGAGGCGCAAAGTTTCGACTAAGGCACTTGTCGACTCAGGGGCGGATGGAAATTTTAACCATCCCGGTCTTGTTCATTGCCTGAAGATTCCGATTGAACCACTGTTACTGCCCCTTCAATACCAGGGTCTTGCGGGTATTGCCCTTTCCGATGTCACGTCTTCCAGAAGTGACCGGTCTGGTGCCCATGCTGACCTCCAGTCACCATTTCAAACAGTTGGCATTCTTCATCAAGGAGTCATCTCATACCCTCATGGTTTTGGGAAGACCCAGGCTTGAAGGCCACAACCCTTGTATAGACTGGCCGTTTAGTTCCATCCTTGAATGGAGTTAGTCTTTTCCCCTATATTATCTTTTTTCAGCTTCCAGTCTGGTTGTATGTTTTTCGATCAGATGAAGCTGCTGGACCGGAAACGAGTTCCTGCTATCTATCATTACCTCTATCAGGCATTCAGTAAAGCATGAGCTAAATCACCTTCACTGCACAGACCGTAAGACTGCTCCCGTTGATCTTCTACTCAGTACATCACCCCATCGGGTTCAGGTACACTCCCTTGCAGCACAGGAGTCAAAGGTTTTGGAGCAGTACATAAATGAATCCCTGACATTTGAAATCATTTGGGCTTCTTCGTCATGAGCTGGTGCTTGCTTTTTCTTTGTAGCAATGGAAGATGAGTCTCTGCATCCCAGCATAGTTTATCAAGAGCTGAACTCTATTACTGTCAAGAATCCTTACCCTCTTCCTGAGATGGACTCGGCATTCTCCACCCTCCAGTGCTGTTGTTACTTTACCAAGTTGAACCTGTGCAATGCTTACCACCTTATGGGCATGCAGGAAGGAGATGGGTGGAGGACAGAGTTTAACACCCCTTCTGGTGAAGGATATCCGGTGAAGCAGTTTAGGCTTGCTAATGCCCCTCACTGTGTTCCAGAATCTCATCAATGATGTCATCCAAAAGAATGGTCTCCCAGTTTTTCTATGTCCACTCACCCAATATCCTGTTTTTCTCTCCAACCCAGGAGGAGTATACACACCATTTCTGCTTGGCTATTTAAAGATTATTGGAGAGTTATTGTTATTTAAACCCGAATAGTGCAAATTCCATTGCACCACTGTCTCTTTGTTGGGTTCACTGTGATGCAGGGTGCAATGGAGATGTATGTGAGGTTTTACAAAATGAACCAAGTGCGAACACCAGTAAAATGCAAAAGGAAGGCTTTTTTCGGAAGTAGGAAACCCCCCGACAGAGCAGGCAACAGTACAAAGTCCACAATCCAAAATCAGAATCCAAGGGGTGAAATCCAGAACCATAAACTGGGCATCAATCACAAAAATCGTAGTCAGACAAAAATGGATCAATAAACAAGAATGCGGCAAAGTACAGGGAGAAGGCAAAGCTCGAGGTCAAGGACAGTCCAGTCAGAAAGATAATCACAATGATACAAGGTGAGAGAGGCGTGGCTCAGGTAGCAAGGGAAGTAACGATCTGATAAGGAAATGCTACAAACAGACATCTAATATACACTCAACAAAAATATAAACGCAACACCTTTGTTTTTGCTCCCATTTGTCATGAGATGGACTCACAGATCTAAAATTCATTCCAGATACACAATATTACAATTTCTCTCAAACATTGTTCACAAATCTGTCTAAATGTGTGATAGTGAGCACTTTTGCTTTGCTGAGACAATCCATCCCACCTCACAGGTGTGCCACATCAAGATGCTCATCAGACACCATGATTAGTGCACAGGTGTACTTTATACTGTCCACAATAAAAGGCCACTCTGAAATGTGCAGTTTTGTCTCACAGCAAAATGTCTCAGATGGCGCAAGCATTGAGGAAGCGTGCAATTGGCATGCTGACAGCAGGAATGTCAACCAGATCTGTTGCTCGGGCATTGAATGTTCATTTCTCCACCATAAGCCGTCTCCAAAGGCATTTCAGAGAATATGGCAGTACATCCAACCGTCCTCACAACCGCAGACTACGTGTAACCACACCTGCCCAGGACCTCCACATCCAGCAGGTTCAACTCCAAGATCGTCTGAGACCAGCTACTCAGACAGCTGCTGAAACAATTGGTTTGCATAACTAAAGAATTTCTGCACAAACTGTCAGAAACCGTCTCAGGGAAGCTCAACTGCATGCTCGTCGTCCTCATCGGGGTCTTAACCTGACTCCAGATTGTCGCCGTAACAGACTTGAGTGGGCAAATGCTCACATTCGATGGCGTCTGGAGAGGTGTACTCTTTACGGATGAATCTCGGTTTACATTGTTCAGGGCAGATGGCAGACAGCGTGTGTGGCGTCGTGTGGGTGAGCGCTTTGCTGATGTCAATGTTGTGGATCGAGTGGCCCATGGTAGTGATGGGGTTATGGTATGGGCAGGCATTTGTTATGGACGAAGAACACAGGTGCATTTTATTGATGGCATTTTGAATTCACAGAGATACCGGGATGAGATCTTGAGGCCCATTGTTGTGCCATACATCCATGAACATCACCTCATGTTTCAGCAAGAAAATGCACGGCCCCATGTTGCAAGGATCTGTACACAATTCTTGGAAGCTGGTTCTTGCTGGCCAGTTCTTGCATGGCCAGCATACTCACCGGACATGTCACCCATTGAGCATGTTTGGGATGTGCTTGACCGGAGTATACGACAGCGCGTACCAGTTCCCACTAATATCCAGCAACTTCGCACAGCCATTGAAGAGGAGTGGACCAACATTCCACAGGCCACAATTGACAATCTGATAAACTCTATGCGAAGAAGATGTGTTGCACTGCATAAGGCAAATGGTTGTCACACCAGATACTGACTGATTCTGAGTCCCCAGACCCCCAATAAAGCAAAAACTGCACATTTCAGGGTGGCCTTTTATTGTGGACAGTCTAAGGTACACCTGTGCACTAATCATGGTGTCTGATGAGCATCTTGATGTGGCACACCTGTGAGATGGGATGGATTGTCTCAGCAAAGCAAAAGTGCCCACTATCACACATTTAGACAGATTTGTGAACAATGTTTGAGAGAAATGGGAATATTGTGTATCTGGAATGAATTTTAGATCTTTGAGTCCATCTCATGACAAATGGGAGCAAAAACAAAAGTGTTGCGTTTATATTTTTGTTGACTGTACATTTCCGGGAGACCACATGGAACACAGGTGCAATCAATGGGGATGATAACAATGGAGAGACACATTGGGAACAAACTAATTACAAGTAAATTGGCCGTAGCCAAAACGCAGACAGGGGTCACAAGACAAACCTATATAGACAGATAAACAACTCCAGTCAAGGAGTACTAAAGTGCATAGATAATGAGAGAGAAAGAACAGCATAAAGCAGTTGTGAAGACCCACAGAAATGCAGCAGAGATAACTAGGGAAAGACAAGAGGCGGAGACTAGAATAGGGTGAATGCTGAGAGATCCTTAGTCAATTAGCAAGTGCAGCTATACAATCCCGAGTGCTCGTTAGTAAGTAAGTCAAAATATACAAGGTAGGTGTTGGTTAGTAATTATCAAAAATAACAAACGGTTAGTAGGTGTTTGTAAAATAGTAAAAGCAAGAGGAAGGAATAACACAAGATAATGAAAGAAGATTGAAACCCAGAAACCAATAAATTACCCGAAGGAGTGGCACGCTGTACTAGGGACTGTGAGCAAAGACAACACTCAAGACAAGATGGAGGGAGACAAGTGCAATGCATGGAACTGAAACATGGCATGGAATAAACTGAAACTAAAACATGGAAAATAATAAAACAAGGAATCTAATTACCAATACACAATACATGATTCAAGGGATGGTCAGACAAAAGCAGAATTTCAGAAACACACAGGTCAATCAAAACATGGCACAAGGCCAGACACAGAACTGTGGCTAACAAAAACTCCTCAAATATGCAATCCAGCAGTTTCAAAATGCTCCCATGGACAACTTGTGACCTGCACATTCACCACACTATGAAATGATAATGTATAATTATGAAAAATAACAACACATGAAGCAAATACTCGTAACTGCTTTCTTGAGTAACCAGCTGGGCGGATTAACACAGTGCATAGTGCACATCTCAGACATTGCGACTTGCGAGTAGTTGCAGTAAACACGCTTTTGAAATCACTCTGCCCAGCCGGTATGTCTGAAATGTAGTTCAGGTTATGCATTTGCCTTGAAAATAACTCAGACTTGTAACTATATATCATTATTTTATAGTGTGGTGAATGTGCAGGTCACAAGTTGTCCAGGAGAGCATTTTGAAGCTGCTGGATTGCGTATTTGAAGAGTTTTGAAGGAGAGAAGGACCTGTACCGTTCACTTTTATTATGTTAGCTGAGCAGCTCGCGTCTTTCCCCCTCGAATCTCAAAACAACGGACACGGATAACTAAACGTAATATATCTACTCATATAACTATCGGGATTATGGCAATAGGCCAATTTTCCAAAATGTTGAGATATCCCTTTAAGCAATCAGTCTGTTTAGGTGTTCTAGGTAAAAAGCTTATTACCGTATTTGGAAATTATTGTAAGCTTTAGGATAGAGAAATACAAAATTTCCCTAATGAGCTTTACTAATAGGAATGCACTCCCAATTTTTATTATCGTTCTCCAGGATTGGGACCACGCCTCTGTCCACCTGCCTTTTCAGTATGTTCCTTTCACCGGTTTATTAGGCACACATCCCAAACCTTCATCGGTCTAGAGGATTGCAACTGCATTCCTGCTAAACCTTATGGACCTTATTTCTGACAGTCCCAGCTCGGTGAGGGCTAATACCACCAGACTTCTGCCCCAGGTTGCCAGTGGCAGGGCCCGATCATGCCCAGTAACACCCATTAATCTCATCAGTCATACTACCTAAACTGGACTGTCTCTTTCTAGCTCTGGGCCCTGGACCTTTCTCCAGTTATTACCATGTTCCTCTCAATAATTGGACTCAATCTGCTTCTGGTTCTTGATCATAACAGTAAATTGCCTGTAAAATTGTCCTCGCAAAATAGAATGCTAAATGCCTGCAGCAGTGCATTCAAACACTGAATGCACACAAAAGCCACACATCCAATCCTAGACCTCAAAATCCAAATGTTTTACAAAGACCAATACCATTTCAATAACATTACGGCTGAACCATTAAGATCAAAATTCTATGTGGAATTAACCCTTAAATTAATGTTGTACAGACATATTTGAAATAAACAAAACTTTGTGGTATCTAGTGTGATGTTATTGCACCAGTCTCAGGTCTGCTTTAAAGGGGGATCAACGGAAAACACAAATTCACCTTCACCCCCTCAGCTCCTCTGTTTCCAGGGGGTCCTCTGATGCCCATCTCCCCCTTTTCGCCCTGTAGGTTAAAAAGAAGAAAACCACCAGATGAGACTGTAGATTTTAAAAGAAAACAGCAGGGCAGTTCAGGTCCTAGATGCTGATTGGTCAATGCAGCATTCCAGCTATGACTTAACGCACCTATTCATTCATACACTGCCTAGCCAAAAAATAAAACGCACACCTTAATATTTTTTTGGACTTCCTTTAACAGATCATGGCACCTCATGGCATTATCATGAAAATCTTATGCAATGCTAAAACAGTTATTTCCAACCAGCCAAAGTTCTGTAAATTTTTGGCTGAGATTTTCTATTAATGAGGGGAGAGTCAAACCACTCAATAAAACCTTCTCCAGTGGATCCAAAAGACTTTCAGTCGGTGAGTTGGCCAATTAATGTAGGAAAATGATTCTCCATGCTTGATGAACCGCTCTTTCACAATTTGAGCCAAAGGAATCCTGGTAGTCTCATCCTGGAATAGGTCTGTACCGTCTGGAATTAAAAAAATCCATTGATGGAATACCCTGGGCAATCAGTACAGTCAGGTAGTATGCTGACCTTATTTCATTGCTGCATATCATTGCTGAGCCTGGATCTGACCAATTGCAGCGACCTCATATCCTCACACTGCCTCACTGTCTTGCAATTGGGACTATGCATGAGCGGCGTATTCATGGGCTTCCTTTCTTGCCCTGACCCGCCCATTGCTCTGCAATAGGGTGAATCTGAACTCAACTGACCACATGACCTTTTTCCACTGCTCCATGACCCAATCTTTATGCTACCTAGCAAATTAATGTCATTTTTCCTGATTAGCCTTACTAACAAGTGGTTTCTTATTGCCACACAGCTGTTTAGTCCCAATCTTGCAAGTTGGCCATGAATTGTGCTTGTGGAAATGCTCTTACATTCACTATTTATTCACTATAAATTCACTATTCACTCATAGCAATGAGCTACACTGTCAATTTATACCCAAGACTTCACAAAGCGTCTCAGTGATCTTGAAGTATAATCACTCATAATTTTTCCCTGGCACATTGGTTAGCACTACTCCCTCACAGCAAGAAGGTTGTGGGTTCGAATCCGGCCAGGGGCTTTTCTGTGTGGAGTTTGCATGTTCTCCCTGTGTTCGCGTGGGTTTCCTCCGGGTACTCCGGTTTCCCCCACCCACAAAACATGCAATATAGGAACTCTCCGGTATGGCTGTGTGCGAATGTTTGGTGGTGGGCGGAGGGGCCGTAGGCGCATACTGGCAGCCACGCTTCCGTCAGTCTGCCCCAGGGCAGCTGTGGCTACAAAAATGTAGTTTACCACCATCAGAGCGTGAATGTGTGAGTGAATGAATAATGTATCCATTGTGAAGTGTCTTTGAGTGCCCAGAAGAGCAGAAAAGCGCTATATTAAATTGATGCATTATTATTTGAAAAAAATGGAAAAAAAGTTGCGCTGCAACAAGAGGAGTTCCGCAGGGAGTGCTGACCACAAAAGGGAACAAATAATGTGATACTCTCAACGTAGAGAATGGTCGCACATCCAAATAAACTAATCAAGAGGGAATGTAGATATACCTTTATTGTCGGCAAACACTAAAAAGCGCTAACGCGTTTCGGTTGTTGGACCTTGTACTAAGTCAAAATTATACGGAATATGCTACGCATTGGTACATTCAGGAAAGCGGGACGGCAATGGGTACTCCTGTAGCGCCCCCCGTTGCTGGATTAGTAGTGGGACAGTGGGAAGAAAGTTTCATTTTAGATCCAAACGTGAACCCTTTCCATCCAAAAATACAATTGTGGAAGCGATATATAGATGACATGCTGTTGTTTTGGGATGGGTCTCATGAGGAACTGATGGAATTTGTTTTTTACGTTAATCAGAGTTCGTCTTTTTTAAAGTTCACACGTGAGTCTAGCTGCAACACGATCACGTTTTTGGACATTAAAATTACTAAGGATCCAACTGGTAAATTACATTCAACTATTTACCGTAAAGAGATGGAGCGGAATTCTCTCTTACATGCTTCGAGCAATCATCCACAACATTTGAAGAATAACATTCCTATTGCGCAGTTTCCGAGATTAAGACGTAATTGTTCTGTTCTAAATGACTTTGAGGATAAAAGCCAAGAGATGGCGACTCGCTTTATGGAACGAGGTTATACCTCTCGATGTGTTATGCAAGCTCTTTACCGAGCACGGAACACTCCTAGAGATGTTCTGTTTACAGATAAGAATAAATCGAGTGGTCAAAAACGCATTTGTTTCAAAACTGAGGATAATCATTGTTCCAGTAAAATTAAGAAAATTATTCGTCAACACTGGCCTATTCTTAAAGTAGAACCATCTTTGATGGACGTACCTCCACCAGTATTCTCCTTCCGAAGAGCATGAACCATTAAAAACGTTGTCATGAGGACACAAGTTACTGCGGTTAAATCTATGTGGCTCTCTCCTGTCGGAATGTATCGTTGCAACAATTGTGCACAATGCAATAACACCGTCAATGCAAAATTCCTATTCGTCAATTTATAAATTGCAAATCAACTCATGTTATCTATATGCTTACATGGCCTTGAGGTAAGATATATGTTGGACAAACAAAAAGATGTTTAAAATTACGTGTTGCTGAACATAAAACTGCGATTTGGTCGGCCAATTTAGATTATGCAATGGCGAAACACTATTTTGAAGCCAACCATGGTTCCCCTTCATCTCTCAGATTCGTTGGGATCGAGAGAATCATTCCATGTACAAGAGAGGTGATATTCTCCGGAAGTTAGCTCAAAGAGAAATGTATTGGATTTACACTTTAAAATCAATGACTCCTAGTGGTCTAAATGAAGACTTTAGTCTGAAATGTTTTTTTTGTAATTGTATGCATTACTTTATATTCATGTGTATCCAATGCCTGCGTGACTTTGCTATATATGGTCTGATTGAACAATGGAATGATTGAACCATTTGGATTTGTATAATTGCCTGCAATTGCAATTTGTGTACTGTGGAAATTATATATTCTAGCCATGTTTCATTCATTCTTATGCTCTGATGAAGGCTTGATTCAGGCGAAACATGTTAGCGCTTTTTAGTTTTTGCCATCAATAAAGGTATATCTATATTCCGTCTTGATTCGTTTATTTGGATGCGCGACCATTCTCTACGTTGAGAGTATCACATTATTTGATGCATTATTATTATTATTAAATATTAACACAGTATCATCTTTCCTACAATCATGAAGTAGGTTTCCGTCCAGGTTGTTTAAGAAGCTTCACATTGTGTAATTGTTTTCAGTTAAAACGTATTAATCTGTGCAATGACAATGCCATAAAAGACCCTCCAGTATTTGCTTATTTAACTTCGGTAACAGTGACTTTTTTTGGCCGGGCAGTATGTATATATATATATATATATATATACACACACACACAGCGCCCTCCATAATTATTGGCACCCCTGGTTAAGATGTATTCTTTAGCTTCTAATAAATTCAGTTTTTTTCTAAATAATATCGGACCACAATGAGAAAAGAGGAAAATCCAAACTTTAATTCAAGTGCATTTATTCAGTGGGAAAAAAATCCCACATTAAGAAATAATTCTTTTACATCAAATCATGTGCGCCACAATTATTAGCACCCCTGATATTAATACTTTGTACAACCCCCTTTTGCCAACAAAACAGCACCTAATCTTCTCCTATAATGTTTCACAAGATGGGAGAATACAGAAAGAGGGATCTTCGACTATTCCTCTTTGCAAAATCTCTCTAAATCATCCAGCGACCTGGGTCCTCTCCTCTGCACTCTCCTCTTCAGCTCACTCCACAGGTTTTCAATGGGGTTGAGGTCTGGGGACTGAGATGGCCATGGGAGGAGGTGGATTCTGTTCTGTGCAGATTTGGCCACATGTTTAGGGTCATTATCTTGCTGAAAGACCCAGTGAAGACCCATCTTCAGCTTTTGGGCAGAGGCCACCAGATTTTGATTTAAAATATCCTGGCCTTTCAAAGCTTTCATGATGCCATGCACCCTAACAAGGTTCCCAGGGCCTCTGGAAGAGAAACAGGCCCACAGCATCACCGATCCTCCACCATACTTCACAGTGGGCATGAGGTGCTTTTCTGCATACTCATCTTTCGTGTTCTGCCAGACCCACTTACAGTGTTTGTTGCCAAAAAGCTCTTGGTCTCATCTGACCAAAGCACACGGTCCCAGTTGAAGTCCCAGTACTGCTTAGCAAAATCCAGGCATTTGTGTTTATGATTGGGAGTGAGAAAAGGTTTTTACCGTGCATGCCTCCCAAACAGCTTGATGGCATGTAGATAGCGCCTGATGGTTGTTTAGGTGACTTTGTGACCCCAAGATGCTACCATTTGTTGCAATTCTTTAACAGTGACCTTTGGAGAACTTTTCTTCCTCTTACCATCCTCCTCACTGTGCGTGGAGGCAAGATTACCTTGCGTCCTCGTCCAGGCTTGTTTACCACTGTTCCAGTTGTTTTAAACTTCTTAATGATTCCTCTGACAGTAGATATGGGGCGGTGCAGGCGAGTAGCTATTTTCTTGTAGCCACTGCCTGACTTATGACGGTCGACACCCATCTGCCTTGATTGAATGGTGTGTTCCTTTGTCTTTCCCATGTTGAAGAGAAATGGCCTCTGCGTCACGTCATATTTCCACCCCAGGGAAACAGGAAGTGATGATGTGTTGTGATTCTGCATTTCAGCCATGTCTTTTGTCTAGCTCCATGTTTAAGTTCTGTGCCTGGCTTGCCATGTATGCCTTTTGTGTTTTAGTGACCACTGCCTGCCTCTGACTATCCCTAGGATTATGTATTGTGTTTTGGTTGTTTGATTTCATGTTTTATTATTTTTCTTGTTTTGTTATTATTTACGTCTTTGCCATGTTTCTTAGTCTTGCCATGTTTCATACCCTTGCCATGTTTTATAGTCTTGTTTTTGGTTCTAGTCCTGCACTTCGTTTACCCTGTCTTGTCTTGTGTAGGTCTTTGCCCACGGTCCCTTGTCTGACGTGCCACTCATTCGGGTGATTTCCTGGTTTCTGGGATTTCAATCTTTCTTCATATCTCGTTTTCTTCCTTCCTCTCTCTTTATGCTATCTACTAACCCTACTAACAGTTTATTGTTTTCGATAATTACTAACCCCGATTAACATTGTATATTCATACTAACTGACTAACTTGCACTCGGGATTGTATAGCTGCACATACTAATAGACTAACGATCTCTCAGCATTCGCCCAATCTGTATCTCCGCCCTCCTTGCCTATCACTAATTATCTCTACTGCAGTTTCCATTTATATCTCAGGCTTTCTCTTTTCTTTAGACTATACACTTTAGTACTCCTTAACCGGAGCTGTTATTCGTTCATAGGAATGTCTCGTTATCCCTGTCTGCGTTTCGGCATTCGCCCGATTCATGTAATTAGTTTTCCTCATGTGTCACTCCCATGTCATTGATTACACCTGTTTACCCTAGTCATGTGTTCACCCCGGATGTGTATATAAGGTGTCTGCACTTTTAGTTCCTTGTCAGATCGTCTTTACTCCTTTGTCTTGTGCTACGTTCCTCGCCTTGCTCACTGTGATATTTTCTTTCTGACTGGATTGCCCAACACTTGTTTTTTGGTTTGCCCTTTTGGATCTGATTGCCTTCGTGAGTTTTGACCTATTTTTGCCCGACCACGTCTATTGTCTTTGCTGCCCTGGTATTTGGATTCGGACTGTTTACGGCTTATGAGTTTGTCTCTCCACCAAACCCTCGCCTGTGTACCGAACCATTTTTGCCTGACCTTGAGTTTTGTTATTGGTGCCCTGGTTACAGTTTTGGATTTTGCCCTTTGGATTCTGTTTGTGGATTGTGGACATTGTACTGTTGCCAGCTCTGTTGGGGGGTTTCCCCCTTCAGAAATAAAGCCTCCATTTTGCATTTATCTGGTTTTCGCTCTTGGCTCATTTCGTAAAACCTCACATTACGATCTGACCATGACGGAGCCAGCGTCAGACCAGTCTCTGCAGGAGGCAGTGCACCAGCAGGGCACTCAGTTGGAGTTTCAGGAACGTCAGCTCCGTGCTTTGATGCAGCACATGCAAACCATGAGTCTCCAGATGGCGGATCTCACTCGCTCAGTACAGGAGGCGCAGCAACTACAGTCACTCCAGCCTACCGTCTATACTCCTCCTGCTCCCGCTTCCGCCCCGCCCCTACCCAGCTGCGAGCCACGTCTACCGCCGCCGGAGAGGTACGACGGGAACCCGGGAGCATGTCGGGCGTTTCTCACCCAGTGCGAGCTCATCTTCAGCCTGCAGCCTTCGTCCTTCCCCACCGAAAGAGCGCGAGTTGCCTTTATCATCACGCAACTGACGGGAAGAGCTAAGCAGTGGGCTACAGCGGCTTGGGAAGCTGATCTCCCATGTGTACAGACTTTTCGTCTACTGGGTGAGGAGATGAGGCGGATCTTTGATCGCACCAAGTTGGGTCACGAGGCAGGACGAGAGATCCTACGCATGCGACAAGGTGGGCGTCCCGTAGCCGACTACGCCATTGATTTTCAGACGTTGGCCACCAACAGCAGATGGGGACAGAGAGCTCTGTATGATGCCTTCTTTGACGGATTATCCGAAGCACTTAAAGATGAGCTAGTGGCGCGGGAATTACCGGAGAACTTGGACGACCTTGTCGACCTGGCTATTCGCGTGGATTCGCGATTGGAGGAGCGCCGACGCCTCGCTTCCCGCAGACGACCATATCCAGCTCCCCAGAGTACTCCGCCTCGATCACCCCCTACTGGCAGCCGCCTCCCTGAGCCTGAACCCATGCAATTGGGACGTACGCGCATTCCTGTGGAGGAGAGGGATCGCCGCCGCCGTGATGGGGCCTGCTTTTACTGTGGCAAGGGAGGACACCTTATCGCTCAGTGCCCTAACAGGGAAAAGAAAAAGAAGAGAAGAGGTCCTCCTGGTGCCCGCATAGCAACAGTAATAGGGGTGACGCCGGGACAGGAAACTAACAATCGCACATGCGTTCCTGTAACTTTGGAATGGGGGGGCGAGAGCAGATCCACCGAGGCTCTCGTGGACACCGGAGCGGAGGAGAATTTAATTGATGTGGAGCTGGCCCGGAAATGGGGCGTTCCCACAGAGAAGATCTTCCCTGATCGAGTGGCCAATTCGCTCAGCGGCCAGAAGATTGCTCAAATAACCCATACGACCAGCCCCATCAAACTCAAGGTGTCAGGAAACCACCACGAAACCATTCAGTTCCTCCTGTTACACTCTCCCCATGCTCCTATCGTCCTGGGCCATCCATGGATGGCCAAACACCTACCAGAGATCGACTGGCGCAAGAACGAAATTAAGGGATGGAGCCCCAACTGCTCCCTGACATGCCTCCGCAACGCCCTCGACCCTCAACACAACCCATCTCCGGAGGAGATTCCAGACCTGGAAAAGGTTCCTCTAGAATTCCATGACCTCAAGGAGGTTTTCTCAAAGTCTCGGGCCACCAGCTTACCACCTCACCGACCCTATGACTGCACCATAGACCTGAAACCAGGTACTATGCCCCCTAGAGGTCGACTCTATTCACTCTCCAGACCAGAAAACCAAGCTATGGAGAAGTATCTCTCAGAGTCTCTCGCTGCAGGCCTTATACGCCCGTCATCATCACCTGCTGGTGCGGGTTTTTTCTTCGTAGCTAAGAAGGATGGATCACTAAGACCCTGTATTGATTACCGTGGCCTCAACGAGATAACTATTAAGAACCGCTACCCACTTCCCCTCATGAACACCGCTTTTGATCTCCTGCAGGGAGCCAAGATCTTTACTAAGCTCGACCTCCGGAATGCTTACCACTTAGTGCGAATCAGAGAGGGGGACGAATGGAAGACCGCCTTTAACACTCCCACGGGGCACTGGGAATATTTGGTTCTTCCTTTCGGGCTTACCAACGCTCCAGCAGTGTTTCAAAACCTCGTCAATGATGTCTTAAGAGACATGATAAACAAGTTCGTTTTTGTCTACCTTGACGATATTCTGATTTTTTCTGAATCCCAGGAGGACCATGTTAAGCATGTTCGCCAAGTGCTCCGTCGCCTCTTGGAGAACCGCCTTTTCGTGAAGGCCGAGAAGTGTGAGTTTTTTGTTGAAACCACCACTTTTTTGGGTTACATTATTTCTCCAGGCACCATTCGCATGGACCCAGTAAAAGTGGAGGCAGTTACCAAGTGGCCCCGACCAGAGGACCGTAAGTCACTCCAACGTTTCCTAGGATTTGCCAACTTCTACCGGCGGTTCATCAGGAACTATAGTTCTGTTGCGGCTCCTCTTACTGCTCTCACCTCCTCCAAATTCAAGTTTCGTTGGTCGGAGAAAGCAGAGGACGCCTTTAAAGAATTAAAAACCAGATTCACATCTGCACCCATCCTCACTATTCCCAACCCAGAGCTCCAGTTCATCGTCGAGGTGGACGCCTCCAATATTGGAGCTGGAGCCATCCTGTCTCAGAGGTCCACGGAGGATGGGAAAGTCCATCCATGTGCCTTCTTCTCTCGCCGCCTCAGCTCAGCGGAGAGAAATTACGACATCGGCAACCGGGAGCTGTTGGCGGTGAAGTTGGCCTTGGAAGAATGGAGGCAATGGCTGGAAGGATCCAAAGTTCCCTTCATTGTCTGGACTGACCACAAGAATTTGGAGTACCTGCAGACAGCCAAGAGACTCAATCCGCGGCAAGCCAGGTGGGCTTTATTCTTCTCCCGGTTCAACTTCCACATTGCCTACCGGCCTGGAAGTAAGAATGTGAAGCCTGATGCCCTATCCCGATGTTTTGAGATCCAGGAGGAGGAACTTAACAATGACACTATCCTCCCTAAAGAAACGTTTATCAATGCCATATGTTTAAACATAGAGAGAGAGGTTAAGAATGCCCAGACCAGTGCTGCTACCCCCAGTGCGTGTCCCACTAACTGCTTATATGTTCCAGCTGCCCTGCGCCCCAAAGTCCTGGAATGGGGACACGCATCTAGACTGTCCTGCCACCCTGGGATTCGCCGTACCAAGAGCTTCATCCTCCAGAGATTTTGGTGGCCAGAACTTAGCCAAGATGTCCAGGGTTTTGTTACAGCTTGCTCGGTCTGTGCCCAGGCTAAGACTTCTCACCAACCACCACAAGGTTTACTTCAGCCCCTTCCGACACCACATCGTCCCTGGTCCCACATTGCACTAGACTTCATCACAGGTCTTCCCCCATCCAATCACCACACCACCATTCTCACTATTGTTGACAGATTTTCCAAAGCAGTTCACTTAGTCCCCCTCACTAAACTTCCCTCCGCTCAAGACACCACCAATCTGGTCATTCAACATGTCATTAGGCTTCATGGCATACCCACCGACATCACTTCTGATCGTGGTCCCCAGTTCACAGCACTTTTTTGGAAAACATTTTTTAAAGCCCTAGGCACGACAGTCAGTTTATCTTCAGGTTTCCATCCCCAGACCAATGGCCAGACCGAGCGAGCTAACCAATGTGTGGAAAGTGTGTTGCGTTGTCTCTGCATTAGGAACCCCTCCTCCTGGAGTTATCAGTTGCCATGGGTGGAGTACGCCTTGAACAGCCACACCTCTGCTGCATCCGGCGTCTCCCCCTTCAAGGCCTGCCTGGGCTACCAGCCTCCGTTGTTCCCGTCCCAGGAGGAGGAGGTAGCTGTTCCCTCTGCCAGAGAGTTCGTCCGTAGGTGCAGACGCACCTGGATCGCCACCCGCCAGGTCCTGCTCAGGTCGGTCGCCTGGATGAAGGAACAGGCCGACAAGAAACGCACAGCGGCCCCTACGTACCGACCTGGGCAGCGGGTCTGGCTGTCTTCTAGGGACATCCCCCTCAGAGGTAACGGGGGTAAGCTTTTCCCCAAATACCTGGGCCCTTTCACTATCGAGAGGGTCCTAAGTCCCACTGCCATTCGCCTCCGTCTCCCCCTATCCATGCGACGTATACACCCAACTTTCCATGTGTCACAAATAAAACCTGCTGTAACCCACCACCTGTCCTCTGGACCTGATCCCCCTCCACCCGCCCGGATCATCGACGGAGGCGAAGTCTACACGGTCCGTGCCCTCCTGGACTCTCGTCGACGAGGCAGAGGTCTACAGTACCTCGTCGACTGGGAGGGTTACGGACCGGAACACCGCAGTTGGGTTCCTGCCCGACACATTCTGGATAAGACTTTAATAAGAGACTATCATGCTGCATCACGCTCTTCGAATTGAACGCCAGGAGGCGTTCGTTGGGGGGGGGGTTCTGTTGTGATTCTGCATTTCAGCCATGTCTTTTGTCTAGCTCCATGTTTAAGTTCTGTGCCTGGCTTGCCATGTATGCCTTTTGTGTTTTAGTGACCACTGCCTGCCTCTGACTATCCCTAGGATTATGTATTGTGTTTTGGTTGTTTGATTTCATGTTTTATTATTTTTCTTGTTTTGTTATTATTTACGTCTTTGCCATGTTTCTTAGTCTTGCCATGTTTCATACCCTTGCCATGTTTTATAGTCTTGTTTTTGGTTCTAGTCCTGCACTTCGTTTACCCTGTCTTGTCTTGTGTAGGTCTTTGCCCACGGTCCCTTGTCTGACGTGCCACTCATTCGGGTGATTTCCTGGTTTCTGGGATTTCAATCTTTCTTCATATCTCGTTTTCTTCCTTCCTCTCTCTTTATGCTATCTACTAACCCTACTAACAGTTTATTGTTTTCGATAATTACTAACCCCGATTAACATTGTATATTCATACTAACTGACTAACTTGCACTCGGGATTGTATAGCTGCACATACTAATAGACTAACGATCTCTCAGCATTCGCCCAATCTGTATCTCCGCCCTCCTTGCCTATCACTAATTATCTCTACTGCAGTTTCCATTTATATCTCAGGCTTTCTCTTTTCTTTAGACTATACACTTTAGTACTCCTTAACCGGAGCTGTTATTCGTTCATAGGAATGTCTCGTTATCCCTGTCTGCGTTTCGGCATTCGCCCGATTCATGTAATTAGTTTTCCTCATGTGTCACTCCCATGTCATTGATTACACCTGTTTACCCTAGTCATGTGTTCACCCCGGATGTGTATATAAGGTGTCTGCACTTTTAGTTCCTTGTCAGATCGTCTTTACTCCTTTGTCTTGTGCTACGTTCCTCGCCTTGCTCACTGTGATATTTTCTTTCTGACTGGATTGCCCGACACTTGTTTTTTGGTTTGCCCTTTTGGATCTGATTGCCTTCGTGAGTTTTGACCTATTTTTGCCCGACCACGTCTATTGTCTTTGCTGCCCTGGTATTTGGATTCGGACTGTTTACGGCTTATGAGTTTGTCTCTCCACCAAACCCTCGCCTGTGTACCGAACCATTTTTGCCTGACCTTGAGTTTTGTTATTGGTGCCCTGGTTACAGTTTTGGATTTTGCCCTTTGGATTCTGTTTGTGGATTGTGGACATTGTACTGTTGCCAGCTCTGTTGGGGGGTTTCCCCCTTCAGAAATAAAGCCTCCATTTTGCATTTATCTGGTTTTCGCTCTTGGCTCATTTCGTAAAACCTCACATGATGTACAAATTAAATGTTCCTAGATCCTCTGATCAACTTTGTAAACTACTGTAGAAATAACAGAAATGCTTCAATGACAT
The DNA here is from genome assembly GCA_029721435.1 of Gymnothorax reevesii. Taxonomy (NCBI): domain Eukaryota; kingdom Metazoa; phylum Chordata; class Actinopteri; order Anguilliformes; family Muraenidae; genus Gymnothorax; species Gymnothorax reevesii. The sequence continues at coordinate 33,121,636 of CM056573.1, forward strand.
TTATTTCCTAGGAATTGTTAGGGGTGCCAATAATTGTGGAACAGGTGATTTTATGAAAAATAATTATTTCTTAGTCAGGGATTTTTTTCCCCTTAAAATTCACTGGAGGTGAGGGTTACATTTTTCAACAATTTTCAGTGTGAGAGTTTGCTTCTGCAATAAAAATTTAATTTATTTTAAGGCTTTCAACACATCTTAACCAGGGGTGCCAATAATTATTGAGGGCACTGTATATATCACTCTGCATTCACAGAAGCCAACAGCCGTGGAAATAGTGGAAATAAAGTATAAATTTACTAAACAAAATGGTATCTTCATTAACATTTGTTTTTTTAGCATTTTTAATCTGTAATAACTGTCTTATATAACGAAAACGGCACTTGAGGCAGTGCAATTTGCAGTTGCCATTTAACATAATTATTAAACCAGGCCTACACTGTCACCCCCAACAACAGATTCTCCCCGAAATGCACTAATCCCCTGCCTAACTATTGGCTTCTGCTGCCAATCACTAGCACCCATCAGTTTTTCATTTATTGAAATAGTACAAATAAATGTACAAGTAATGTTGTCTGATGAAGAGCTGTCATGCTCGAAGGGTCACGTTGGTGTAATAAATAGTGGATACTGCAGCCTTGCAGTGTGCGAGTCATTTATTTATTTGTACATTCATTCCTTTTTTTGACTTAGCACCTGCTCCCTTCCTGGCTTTGGATGTGCACATATTTCTTTTTCATTTATTGAAATAGGGCCATGAGCTCTGTAGCCCTTAGTTTATTTCAGGTATTTGTGTTATGTAAGCTCGCAAGCAATAGTATTTTTTATGCTCAGGTCTTACATTGGGTAAATGAAGACACCTTTTGTAATTTTGGTTAAAAAATTTTGAGCAAAATTTAGCGTTATAGTTTAACGTTTCATCAAGTCTTTTTTTTTTTTTTTTTTTGCAGTTCACTGCTCTTTTCATAGTGCAACTGCATTAAATTATCAAGCCTCAGACACCAGGGGCCTGTATCATAAAGCTGGATTTTGGCTTAGTGAGGTAACTTCAGGGTTAACCCTGGATTTTCTGTACCACGAAGGTGGTTTACCTTTTATCAGGGTAAGTTGTCATGGTAACATACGCTGAAAACCTAACCTGCTCCAGGTTAGGTTCAGGATAAGACCTCAGCAGGTATAAAAGACCCACCTACTGACCAATCAATTTTCTTAGAAAATGGCCTGCCAATTTGATGAGAACCCATTGATCTGGGTGCACAACTTGTGCGAAGAGTGCTGGGGTTGCATCTGAAATAATAAGGCTAAAATCACATGCCATCATGACAAATTTCATAAACACATACATCTATGGAATGCCCAAATGTTACTATAGTCTGATCTACTCGTACCATCATGGTGGGGACGTAATATTATAATCCCACTAATTTACGCATTGACAGACACAGTCTGCAATTTTTTGTCAGCATTCCTTGCGTCTTTTGGCAGCTGCAGCTGTGTGGCTTTTTGCCTGGATGAAGGATTTATATTCCTCGTATTTATTTAAGATTATTGTCTTCTCCTCCGCTGTAAAGTATTCGGCTCGGGTGGATTTTTCAATGTCCGCAATTGGTTTTATGCAGCAAACACCCCCCCTTTTTATGTGAGCGTGCACAGATCTATACTGGAAAACCCTGGATTCAATTAGCGAGTTGATAACCGGCTTTGTGGCACCAAAAATCAGGATTACAGATATTTGGTTAAATGAAGCCACATAACTACGAGAAACCCCGGGTATGTTAATCCAGCTTTATGGTACAGGCCCCAGATCATTGTGCCATGCATTATATACTGAAGAATTAACCAGTTGGCTATTGGCCACAAGTGTGTTGCTCAAGGGAGTAGTACTGCAGCAAATTAAGAGCTAAGCTTTTTATTTTTATTTCCTCAAAAGTATGTGCGTACAGAGTTTCAGCATTCTAGCTGCTTTCAAACATTCTTGAACATGATATAGAGCAATTTTAGATATGGCCGACTGGAGGCCATGCTCAATGTCGAGTTTTGACGCCTTTTGACGAGTTTTGACGAGTTTTGAGCAAATTTTCATTGCTACATCCTTATGTACCTCCCCACCAAATTCACATTGATCCCTACAGTGGTTTGGCAGACATAGATCAACATTAACGCTGACACACGCCAATACCACCACGTGATCCCATTTGCTCCCTTTGATGTGTTGGATACGATTTTGTTTCCAAACTCAGCTACTTCAATATAGTCACTGCTAAAGGGGTTTCTGGCACTCCATAGCCCGTCATGCCCAACAATGCCCTGTAGACTTGAATAAATTCATTATATCGCAAGGCCTCTCATGTTATGATTCTGCCTTGTGTGCTTGTTTGTGCTTGTGCGTTTTCCCCGTGTCTCTCTTGATTTGTGTTTCAGCTCCATTCCCGCGGCCTGACCACCTATTCCCCCTCGCCTGGTTCCTGTGATGTCGTGTGACAGCCTGCATGCCTGACTCTCGTTGTCCAATCAAGTTTCCTCTTTCGATTTCGGCTTTGTTATTTCATTCATTGCTTCCACCTGTGCTTAATTCAGGGTCTCGCAAAACTCAAAAACTGTGTGAATGTGTTTTCTGAAAACTTTGAGTGAATGCTTTCTCTGATAGTGTTGGGATTCTGGATTTTGCTGTCATGTTAAGTTCTGTGCCTGGCCTAGCCATGTTTAGTATTTCTGTGTTTAGTGACCACTGCTCTGTCTGACTATTCTTAGGATTGTGTTTTGTGTGTTGGTATTTAGATTTCCTGTTTATTATTTTTCATGTTTAGATCATTTAGTTTCCAAGCCATGTTTTCATTTCCATGCTTTGCACTTTGTCTCCCCTGTCTTGTCATGTGTGTATCTTTGCTCACGGTCCCTTGTCTTGTGTGCCACTCATTCAGGTGATTTATTGGTTTCTGGGTTTCAATCTTCTTTCATTATCTCGTGTTCTTCCTTCCTCTCTCTTTTACTGTCTTACTAACACATACTAACAGTTTATTGTTTTTGCTAAATACTAACCCACACTAACCTTGTATATTTGGACTAACTTACTAACAAGCACTTGGGATTGTATAGCTGCACTTACTAATTGACTAATGATCTCTCAGCTGTCGCCCAATTCTAGTCTCCGCCTCCTTGCCTATCCCTAATTATCTCTGCTGCAGTTTTCCACTTATATCTCATGCTTTCCTTTTCTTTTGACTATGCACTTTTAGTACTCCTTAACCGGAGCTGTTGTTTGTACTTAGGTTTGTCTTGTGATCCCTGTCTGCGTTTTGGCTACAGCCAAATTCATGTAATTAGTTTATCCCTCATGTGTCTCTCCCTAATCATTGTCACCATTGATTGCACCTGTTCTCCCTGGTCATGTGTTCTCCTGGATGTGTATATAAGATGTCTGTTTGCTTCACACTCTTGTCAGATCGTTCTCCCTAGTTTTCTTGTGCTACGTTTCTCGCCTCGATATCTCAGTGTTTATCTTTCTGACTGGATTGCCCGACTATTGTTTTTGGTTTGCCCTTTTTGGATATTGTTGCATCTGTGAATTTTGACCTTTTTTCTGCCCGACCTTGATTTTGTGATTACTGCCCTGGTTTTGGATTCGGACTGTCTTTGGCTTATGCGTTTGTTTCTCCTCCAAACCTACGCCTGTGTACCGAACCCTTTTTGTCTGACCACGAACTTTGTTATTGGTGCCCTGGTTACGATTCTGGATTACGCCCATTGGATACTGTTTTTGGATTGTGGACTTTGTACCGTTGCCAGCTCTGTTGGGGGGTTTCCCCCTTCAGAAATAAAGCCTCCTTTTTGCATTCTACTGGTTGTCGCACTTGGTTCATTTCGTAAATCACAACATTAGGATCTTTCCTGACCGGGTGGCCAATTCACTCAGTGGCCAGAAAATAGCCCAGATAACTCACGCTACCAGCCCCATCAAACTCAAAACCTCAGGAAACCACCACGAAACCATTCAGCTCCTCCTCTTACATTCTCCCCATGCTCCCATTGTTTTGGGCCATCCATGGATGGCCAAACACCTCCCAAATATTGATTGGCGGAAGAATGAGGTTAAGGGTTGGAGCCTCAACTGCTCCCTGGCATGCCTCCACAACGCCCGCGAACCTCAACACAGCCCATCCCAAGAAGAAATACCAGACCTTGAGAAGGTCCCCCTAGAGTTCCGTGACCTTAAGGAGGTGTTCTCCAAATCCCGGGCCACCAGTTTGCCTCCTCACCGACCATATGACTGTTGTATTGACCTGAAGCCAGGTACTATGCCCCCTAGAGGTCGACTATATTCCCTCTCCAGACCAGAAACCCAGGCCATGGAAAAATACCTTTCTGAGTCACTTGCTGCTGGCATTATTCGACCATCGTCCTCTCCCGCTGGTGCTGGGTTTTTCTTTGTGGCCAAGAAGGACGGGACGTTGAGGCCCTGTATAGATTACCGTGGACTGAATGAAATAACTATCAAGAACCGCTACCCACTTCCACTCATGAATACTGCTTTCGATCTCCTACAGGGAGCTAAGATTTTTACCAAACTCGATCTTCGCAATGCATATCACTTGGTGCGTATCAGAGAAGGGGATGAGTGGAAGACCGCCTTCAACACTCCCACTGGGCACTGGGAGTACCTGGTTCTTCCTTTTGGCCTTACTAACGCTCCAGCGGTGTTCCAGAGTCTAGTGAACGATGTTCTGAGAGATATGATAAATAAGTTTGTGTTTGTATATCTCGATGATATTTTGATTTTTTCAGAGTCCCAGGAGGCCCATGTCACACATGTACGCCAAGTGCTCCGCCGTCTCCTGGAGAATCGCCTTTTTGTGAAAGCCGAGAAATGTGAGTTTTTTGTTGAGACCACTACCTTTTTGGGCTACATCATCTCTCCGGGCACCATCCGTATGGACCCATTAAAGGTGGAAGCTGTCACCAATTGGCCCAGACCAGAAGACCGTAAGTCGCTCCAACGATTTTTGGGCTTTGCTAATTTCTATCGTCGGTTCATCAGGAACTATAGCACTGTTGCCTCTCCTCTCTCTGCTCTTACCTCCTCTAAGTCCAGATTTTTTTGGTCCGAAAAGGCTGAAGACGCTTTTCGTGATTTAAAGGCTCGATTTACCTCTGCACCAATTCTCACTATTCCCAATCCAGAGCTCCAGTTTATTGTCGAAGTGGACGCCTCCAATATTGGAGCCGGAGCCATCCTGTCCCAGAGGTCCACGAAGGATGGCAAGATCCACCCATGTGCCTTTTTCTCTCGCCGCCTCAGTTTCGCTGAAAGAAACTACGACATCGGCAATCGAGAACTGTTGGCAGTGAAGCTGGCCTTGGAGGAATGGAGGCAATGGTTGGAGGGCTCCAAGGTACCCTTCATTGTCTGGACTGACCATAAGAACTTGGAGTACCTGCAGACTGCTAAAAGACTCAACCCTCGACAAGCCAGGTGGGCATTATTCTTTTCACGATTTAACTTTCACATTGCCTACAGACCAGGAAGTAAAAATGTCAAGCCTGATGCCCTCTCACGCTGTTTTGAGATTAAGGAGGAGGAACCATGCCAGGACACCATCCTTCCTAAGGAAGCATTTATTAATGCCCTTTATCTAGACATTGAGAGGGAGGTCAAGAACGCCCAAGCCAATGCTGCTACCCCCAGTGCATGTCCCACTAACTGCCTCTATGTTCCAGCTGCCCTGCGCCCCAAGGTCCTGGAATGGGGGCATTCATCCAGGTTAGCCTGCCATCCAGGGGTTCGTAGAACCAGAAGCTTCATTCTTCAAAGATTCTGGTGGCCAGAAATGACCCAAGATGTTAAGGGCTTTGTTGCTGCTTGCTCGGTCTGCGCCCAGGCTAAAGTTTCACACCAGCCCCCTCAAGGTTTGCTTCAGCCCCTTCCTACACCACATCGTCCTTGGTCCCACATAGCACTAGATTTTATCACAGGCCTTCCCCCTTCCAATCACCACACCACCATTCTCACCATAGTTGACAGATTCTCCAAAGCAGTTCACTTAGTCCCCCTCACTAAACTTCCTTCTGCTCAAGACACTGCCAACCTTGTCATTCAACATGTTATTAGACTCCACGGAATACCTACCGACATCACTTCAGATCGCGGCCCCCAGTTCACTGCACTCTTTTGGAAATCATTTTTTAAAGCACTAGGCACCTCAGTTAGTTTATCATCAGGATTCCATCCCCAAACTAATGGCCAGACCGAGCGAGCTAACCAGTGTGTGGAAAGTGTGCTAAGATGTCTCTGTATTAGGAACCCCTCCTCCTGGAGCTATCAGTTGCCGTGGGTGGAATACGCTTTGAATAGCCACACCTCTGCTGCCTCCGGCGTCTCCCCATTCAAAGCCTGCCTGGGTTACCAGCCCCCTTTGTTCCCATCTCAGGAGGAGGAAGTAGCTGTCCCCTCAGCCCGCGATTTCGTCCGTAGGTGCAGACGCACCTGGACTACCACCCGCCAGGCCCTGCTCAGGTCAGTCGCCCGGATGAAGGAGCAGGCCGACAAGAGACGCACTGCGGCTCCTACGTACCGACCTGGGCAGCGGGTCTGGCTGTCTTCAAGGGACATCCCCCTCAGAGGTAACGGGGGTAAGCTTTTCCCCAAATACCTGGGCCCTTTTACCATTGAAAGGGTCCTGAGCCCCACTGCCATTCGCCTCCGTCTCCCCCTGTCTATGCGACGTATACACCCCACTTTCCATGTGTCACAAATCAAACCTGCTATAACCCACCACCTGTCATCTGGACCTGATCCCCCACCACCCGCCCGGATCATCGACGGAGGCGAAGCCTATACGGTCCGTTCCCTCCTGGACTCTCGTCGACGAGGCAGAGGATTACAATACCTCGTCGACTGGGAGGGCTACGGACCGGAACATCGCAGTTGGGTGCCAGCTAGGCACATTCTGGACAAAGAATTGATTAAGGACTATCACGCTTCTCATCCACGACCTTCAGGTTGAACGCCAGGAGGCGTTCGTTGGGAGGGGGGTTCTGTTGGGATTCTGGATTTTGCTGTCATGTTAAGTTCTGTGCCTGGCCTAGCCATGTTTAGTATTTCTGTGTTTAGTGACCACTGCTCTGTCTGACTATTCTTAGGATTGTGTTTTGTGTGTTGGTATTTAGATTTCCTGTTTATTATTTTTCATGTTTAGATCATTTAGTTTCCAAGCCATGTTTTCATTTCCATGCTTTGCACTTTGTCTCCCCTGTCTTGTCATGTGTGTATCTTTGCTCACGGTCCCTTGTCTTGTGTGCCACTCATTCAGGTGATTTATTGGTTTCTGGGTTTCAATCTTCTTTCATTATCTCGTGTTCTTCCTTCCTCTCTCTTTTACTGTCTTACTAACACATACTAACAGTTTATTGTTTTTGCTAAATACTAACCCACACTAACCTTGTATATTTGGACTAACTTACTAACAAGCACTTGGGATTGTATAGCTGCACTTACTAATTGACTAATGATCTCTCAGCTGTCGCCCAATTCTAGTCTCCGCCTCCTTGCCTATCCCTAATTATCTCTGCTGCAGTTTTCCACTTATATCTCATGCTTTCCTTTTCTTTTGACTATGCACTTTTAGTACTCCTTAACCGGAGCTGTTGTTTGTACTTAGGTTTGTCTTGTGATCCCTGTCTGCGTTTTGGCTACAGCCAAATTCATGTAATTAGTTTATCCCTCATGTGTCTCTCCCTAATCATTGTCACCATTGATTGCACCTGTTCTCCCTGGTCATGTGTTCTCCTGGATGTGTATATAAGATGTCTGTTTGCTTCACACTCTTGTCAGATCGTTCTCCCTAGTTTTCTTGTGCTACGTTTCTCGCCTCGATATCTCAGTGTTTATCTTTCTGACTGGATTGCCCGACTATTGTTTTTGGTTTGCCCTTTTTGGATATTGTTGCATCTGTGAATTTTGACCTTTTTTCTGCCCGACCTTGATTTTGTGATTACTGCCCTGGTTTTGGATTCGGACTGTCTTTGGCTTATGCGTTTGTTTCTCCTCCAAACCTACGCCTGTGTACCGAACCCTTTTTGTCTGACCACGAACTTTGTTATTGGTGCCCTGGTTACGATTCTGGATTACGCCCATTGGATACTGTTTTTGGATTGTGGACTTTGTACCGTTGCCAGCTCTGTTGGGGGGTTTCCCCCTTCAGAAATAAAGCCTCCTTTTTGCATTCTACTGGTTGTCGCACTTGGTTCATTTCGTAAATCACAACAGATAGTGCCATTACTAACCGTACTACCAGCTCTTAAGGGTGTGTAAATATTTAATCATTTAGTTACTAACCTAATTAAATCATTAGCGAGTGCGTGCATTTCTGGCTTAAAGTAAATTCTGCCTGAAGCTTTTCCTGATTAACTGTGTTTAAAGCTATGCTTTTCTTTGCTGTTCTCATGGTTCTTTTGACTTGTCACGTTTATATTACCTTAATCTAAACTTTCTAGTTTGATTGATCATCTTGGCGTCTTGTCTCGAGTCATTATTGTTACCTGGTCCTCGTGAATTTGTTTATTAATCCCATGTGTTTCTGTTACCCCCTTGAGGATGCCTGCCTTATCCCCGCCTCCTCCCTAGTGTATTTATTCTGGGAAGAGGGTAGAGATATGAGACAGGACTTCGCACGCATACCTGAATCTGAGCGGCTTTGAGAATCTCTGTTCCTGAGCACCCCAAGCATTTCCGCTGTTTTTTAAGTTCCGTGTTCTCCTTTGTCTTAGACCATGTTTTTCGCCAGCTTGTTTTTGTTATTTATTTCTAGCCACATGTTGAGTGAGTATTTTACTTTTTCCCTGCCCTTGGCAGAGTACCTAGGTTCTCCTGGTTCAGTGCATGTGCACGGTGTTTCTTTTCAGCCTGTGTGCCGCGTTTTCCCCGCGTCTGAGTTCCTAATAAAACCTCTTGAATCCTGCACATGGTGTCCATCTGACCCATTCCCTAACACTCTCATACCAAATTTCTTATTTAGCCATGCAGCTATGAAGACAATTCACGTTTAGTTCTGCCCCTGAAACACATGAATTACTTCACGGACACATGACTAATCAGATGTGTGCGATTTGAAACATGATTTGAACAAACAAGAAATTTTCTTTGGTAAAGTACGATCACATAAAGATCATTATTACTCAGAAGGAAGTATATCTGAAAGTTTTCCTGAATGATTTTAGAAAATATTTTGCCAAAAATAACTAGAAGGCTTTTCCTTATTATTCAGCTATTATATTCAGATTTGATACTCATGAAAAGTCTCATACCTTTGTACCACGATTCCCAGTCTTGCCAAAGTCCCCCTGGAAAAGAGTTATTAAGAGGTTATTTAAAGCACAGATCCCAGAAATCACATCCTCTTGTTCCTGCCTTCTTAAACTCCATGCACTTACAACACATTTCTTCTGTCCTCCCCATTTGGGGTCAGTGGAGTAATATGGACCAAACTTTATTATATATTAATTGAATTTTACAGAGAAGAAAAGCATAACATCAGTAAGGCAAGGAGGACCAACTGTTTCCCAAGCAACGTTAATTTATGCCAACATTTCAACTCAAGCACTGGGCCCAATGAAAGTTTTTTTTTGAGAGAGAGGTGTCATGCATACAAAAGAAAAGCTGAGCAAAGCTTAAGCAAAGTTAAGCAAAGAATATGTTAATACTCATACAAAAGCCATTACAAGAGATTTGCACACACTGCAGGCAAAGCTAGTGCAATTCTGAACATGTTTTCATACTGCATAGATTGCATATCTCACAAAAGCATAACTGTATTCAGCCTGCCGATCCTGCAGAATGGTTTTCTCCAAGCCACTACTCCAAACTATCTAGTCAGACAGAACACTAATGACTCACCAGTGTTTACCCATTGATAGAGTAGGCATGAACTATCCATTCTTTATCCTGATCCACTTTATTTGATAAACAGTATGTTGATGGATGAATATGCCGCCAAAGCTCCCCGTCTCAGAGCTGTGTATCTATCTTTACATGTGGCCTTGTATTTTGAGTTTTGGAATGTATTAACAATATGCCATGCGTGTTCACCGCATCCATAATTTCCTATAGTGCTGATATTAGTCATCTCATATTCTTTATTCAACCTCACAGTAAATGGCAGACACTTAGTACTAACTGGTAAGGCCAGCTGCACCTGTAAGGCCATTTGTAATGTAGCGATCAGGAACCAGTCGCGAGAACCAGGAAATGCAGTAGAGCTTGTTTTATTAATAAAGGGGGAGGACCCCCGCAGGGCAGAGGGCAACAGTACAGAGTCCATAATCCAAAAGTCAAAATCCAGTTGGGCAAAAATAGAATCAAAAACCAATGCAGCAATCACAGTAATCGTAGTCGGACAGAAATGGGTCTGGTTCACAGGAATAGTACTATCAAAGAAGCAAAGCCAGCATCCACAGGACGTAATCCGAATCGTACCAGGGCAGCAAACAGAGATCTCGTAGTCGGGCAGAAAATGGTCAAAACACACAGATGCAACAATAATCCAAAATCACAAAGGCAAAAATCGAAAGTCGGGCAATCTAGTCAGAAAGATGAACACTGAGTAATCAAGGCGAGAAACGTAGCACGAGATCTGACATTGGAAGTGCTTGAACAGACATCTTAAATACACATCCGGGGTGAACACATGACCAGGGAGAAACAGGTGCAATCAATGATACAATAATCAGGAGTGACACATGAGGAATAATCTAATTACATGAACCTGGCCAAAGCCAAAACGCAGACAGGGATCACAAGACATACCTATGTACAAAACAACAGCTCCGGTCAAGGAGTACTAAAGTGCATAGTTTAAAGAAAAGGAAAGCAAAAAGTGTAAGTGGAGATCCACGGAAGCTGCAGCAGAGATAATCAGGGATAGGCAAGGAGGCGGAGATTAGAATTGGGCGACTGCTGAGAGATCGTTAGTCAATTAGTATGTGCAGCTATACAATCCCGAGTGCATGTTAGTAAGTTAGTAAAAATATACAATGTTAATATGTGTTAGTAATTATCGAAAACAACAAAATGTTAGTATGGATTAGTAGATAGTAAAAGAGAGAGGAAGGAAGCACACGAGATAATGAAAGAAGGTTGAAACCCAGAAACCAATAAATCACCCGAATGAGTGGCACGCAAGACTAGGGACCGTGGGGAAAGACCTACATAAGACAAGACAGGGTAGACGAAGTGCAATGCATGGAAAGGAAAACATGGCAAGATAACTAATGATCTAAACATGAAAAATAATAAAACAAGGAAATCCAAACTACCAAAATGGAAAAATAATCCTAAGAATGGTCAGTCAGAGCAATGGTCACTAAACACAGAAATCCATAAACATGGCAAAGCCAGGCACAGAACTTAAACAAAACATGAGCATAATCCAGAATCACAACACCATTTTTGGGGCGAAAATTTTCCTTAGTCGATTAAAATTTTCCTGCGAAAGATGGCGAACCCAGAAGTCTGACATGAAAACAAGAACAACACAGCGAGAACAATAGCGGAACAAGTAGAAGATTTTTCAGAAAGTGAGTTAGAAACCTTCGTTCCTGAGGTTTCTGAAGTTTCTGGTGAGCCTCATGTCTATGAGGAGACAGATGAGGAAGAGGCCAATGCAGCGATGTATGTTGGACCGCATATGTATGAGCCAGAAGCCATGGATAATCCCGAGTACGTTGCCCCTGAAAGACCCAATCATCAATAGCGTGAATGGTAAGTCTTGCTGACTTGTTTCATCCAGTGGCGTGCTGTCAGGAAGGATGTCAGGAAGGCCTTCAGTAATATCACCCTTTCCCGCATAATTGCTCTTAAACTGTTTGCAATCAGGTTTGCCTGATTAACAATCAAACAATTTATTTGATTTTTTCTATACTGAACAACCACCACCAATGCATGACACGTAATGACAAAGAAATGCTAATGACAAAGCGATTGCCTATTGCCTATGTTGATATAATTGAATTGTGGAAATCTCTGGTGTTTCACAAGCTGCACGAGCGCAGAAATGATAAAGATATATTGATATTTTTCGTAGTCATTGATGTGCGGAAAAAAACACCATATAATTTCATAGTGCAATGTATAACAAGGCTTTCAAAAACTAGGCCTACACGGTCGGCGGCCAACAGCAAGAGGTATGTCCCCGAAATTCCCCAATCCTCAAAGCCCCCTTTATTAAATTTCCCTTTACTAGACCTACAATATGAGGCAAATTTGAGGTCTGTGTAAGTAATTGTTCCAGAGATATGGTTAAAAAAACTATATATTTTTTCAATATATAGCACCACCTGGTGGCAAACCTAGGTGTGCATACTTGCCCAAAATCTAATCAGTTCATCCTCTCTACCATATCTACCCATATGGTAAAAATGAGAAGCCAATGTAAAGTATTTTGTGAGTTATCGCACTAATGGCTAAAATCTGCGGACGTGGCGGCGGATGCAAATGGGGCGAAACCATGATATCCCTGAAACTCATATTTCGAAAATATAATAAATTAGACTCTCATCAGTACTACCAATTAGTCTGAGCGACTGTAGCTAATCGGGAGAGGTAAACTGCGAGAGGTGTAGGTCCTTAAGCAGTGAAAGGTGAGGTTATTACTGGCTCTATGTTTCTGCCCACGGACCACCACTGGCTTCTCGTATGACTTTGTCTGTCGTTGATAAACATACATACAAATGCGACATTGACAAAAAATTTATTGACGTTCATGTAAAAAGTCATATTTATCGTAAATGAATACCCTGAATCTACGGCCATTTGGCAGTGGGCCTAATGCATGCGTATTCATGTACATGTATGTGTCGGTGTCAGTGGCGACTCGTGAACTGGCAATAGGGAAAGCTCAAACAATTCCGTAAAATGAATGATTGGTCATGGCCTATTTTGTATCATTCATTTAAATGAAAATTACAAAAACTCATTGTTAGATGTGGCCAGTTTTCATGTACAAGGCATACCGATTAAGACTTCAGATTTTTCACGCTTTTCTTTACTCGGGGGTTGGAAGGAATGCATGCATTTTTTGATCGTTTTAATGAAATAATTTCATTTAAAAAGGTCTTTATGGAATTCCATCGCTTCCACCCCTCCATGCACAAGGACTTCAGCGCAAGAATCTATTACATATGCGTTGATTGAATAATTGCTGACTACAGCAGAGGAGCGTAAATATGCCTCTTAAACTCACCAAATGCGTGAGGGTTGGCAGGTATGCGTTATTAATGAAAACTGGCCACATCTGATAATGTTTGGCCACTCAAACAACTATTGGGCTGAATGAGAAAAATACATCGCAACACACGCCGAGGCATCCTAGGAATTTAGACACAAAGCCACCAAAACAGCAAAGAGTAAACAGGAATTTCAATGGTGTGCACAGAATAATAACATAACATTACAGAATCTGGAATTGACGTCACAACCGCAGATTACCTAAGATCGCTAAAGAATTTAATCGGCGTTGCTAGGGCCATTACTCGTAAACCGGAGGGAATTTTGGAAAAATTCCTGCTCAGAATGTTTTTAAATGAGTTTCTCGACACAAACAAACAGAAAAACTAAATGAAAACGATATGTCTGCTGACTTCACACAACCCCTTTAGGACTGAGCCATGCTGTAAGTCTCGTAAGCCACATGCCTGTGTTTGACCTCTAGTCTTGTATGGACTTATCTCCCGCATGTTCGGGAGACTCTTGAACTCTTGAACTTAGTGCTCTTTGTTGTTTATGTCAGCACTTTTTTTTTTTCCTATTTTAGTAAAAAAAAGCCAGTCCGTATCACTAATAATGCTATTCAGGAACCTGGATCCCTGATTTGTTTGTATTGCATCGTACTTTGCCTTCTTGCTGTGCCTAAGGCCTATTAAATACAACGAAGTCCATCTTCGCACCTGAGTCCAGTCCTCATCTTCCTGTCCTCCATGCAGTTGGATTGGGAAATAGCAAAGGAGACCAGGGGGAATCCTCCTACCATCTCGGCGCCAGCGTGTAAGACGGTCGTTCCTGCAGCTAGTCGAGAGCGAGTGATTCTGTGGACGCACACTTCCCTGCCTGCAGGGCACCCCGGAGCCAAAAGGACAATGCACATCAGCAGAAAATACTGGTGACCCCACCTAGAAGCAGGAGTCTGGTTGTGTGCAACTGGCACCATCCCCAAAACACTGTGACAATTGCCAGCCAGAAAACTCAACCCATTACCAGTCCCTCATCACATGGTCGCATATCACCATGGATTTTGTAACTGACCTCCCTTCATCTGAAGGTAACACATGCATAGTGGTGATTGTCGACAGATTCTCTAAATTCTGCAAAATCATGTCTTTCAACACATTTCCCTCAGCCCTCTTCTGTGGCCATGGGACTAGAGCCAGATGGAAGTGCCGGCAGTAGATGTTTAGTCCAAGGAGGCGAAGAAGGTTTGGGAAAACACAAACGTCCAAATCCGGAGTGCGCTCCGCCACCAGAAGAGCGCGCTCCGTTCACGTTGGGACGCCCCTCATTACCAGCCAGGGGACGGAGTCTGGCTCTCCATGAGAGATCTGCACGTCAGCCTGCCATACAGGAAACTCACCCCACGGTTCAATTGTACATTCCGTGTCCTCCGGAAGGTCAATCAAACAGTTGACTCACTACAGTTGTAGTCACACTACTGCATTAACAATATTTTCCATGTGACTCTGCTTAGGTCGGTGATAGCTGGACCCTTGGCTAACCTTCCCCCAAAGACCCTCCCCTTGTCCTGGAGGTTGACGGAGATCCCGCCTACCAGGTATGCAGCCTGCTCAGTTCCAGACGTCGCGGAGGCAGGTTACAGTACCTAGCAGACTGGGAATGCTACAGTCCGGAGGAGAGGAGCTGAGTGGATCATGACGACATCGTAGAGTTCCACCAGGCCCATCTGGACCAGCCCACTCCGCGCCCCAGAGGGCGCCCTCCGAGCTGAAGATCAGGCAGGCCGGGAGTCGTGCCTCAGGGAGGGAGTACTGTAAGGCCACATCTCCAGCCTTCTAACTCACTAGTCTATTGAGACCTGGACTGCATTCTCAGCCCAGAAATCATTGCATGCAGCTGTTGTTCATTTCCACTGTGTGGTAGTGTTGTTCTGTTTATTACCCACCTTCGCACTAAGTCTTTGCGAAGTCTTATAAGCCACATGTGTTGAATCTCTGGTCTCGTATAGACTTATCTACGTTTTCCACGTATTTATTCCAACTCTTGAACTTAGTCCGGTTTATCATTTATGTCAGCAATTTGACTTTATAATCAGGAACCTCATTTCCTTTTTCTTTTCTCTATTTTAGCAATACATTGCTGCTGTAGCTAAAGCCTAGTGTTCTGTATTACTAATAGTGTCATCCAGGAACTTTGATTACTCGTTTGTTTTGTATTGCTTTGTGTGTTCCTACTTGCTGTGCCGAAGGCATATTAAATACAACAAAATCCATCCTTGCACCTGAGTCCAGTCCTCAACTTCCTGTCCTCCGTGCACATCACTAATGTGCAAAGCACAACCCTTACACACGGGGCGAATGCACAAATTGTTTTTCACTTCAGTAAACCCTTTTAAAGCTACAGACAGTATTACATAAAACTAGTACTCTGTAATTAAAAAAGGATCCTTTAAACCCTGGGAATTAACTGGGAATTACTTTTGCCGTTTACTCTTGTGCTTTTAATTTACAACTCTAAGTACCTGCAATATTTAGTGTCTGTGACACAATGATGATCAAAATAGTCAAATGACATCTCTAGTATCGTTCCTTATAATAACTCCTACACACTGCATTTACTCGCAGAAATGAAAAATCGCAGATACAAATACTAATAAGGTGAATTAGAAATTGGCATTTGTTGATGAGATAACACGAAAACGAACGCACAAGGTTAATTGTTTTCACGAGTGCCTAATTGGGCCAGCCGGAAGTGACGACACCGCGACTTTGAGAATATCCCTCCCTTTATTGAAAATAATTAGTCCTGGCGAATTCTAGATGGGTTTCCTTTCTTAAAACATTTTCCAATTCAAGAAAAATCAAGTGGCAATCGAAGAGACGGCTTCTCTCCCTCATGCGATTTTTTACATACATTTTTCAATCGGTCTATTTTTTTTGATGAAAAATTGAGCAACCTTGCTGCAAAAACAAGTGTATGCACTTGTCGCTGAAATTACCTTCACCTGGTTACCTGGTTTATTTACTATTGTTAGTTTCTGTCATTTTGGCCTGATTGTCACAAAAAAACATGCACTGAGAACCCCAAACCATGGGTCGCATCTGATACACAATCAGTCATTAAGATCACTTTGAAAAGAATCATGAAATCTCAAAAAGCTCTTTTTTCAATATTAGTGAATTTTAGAGGATATTTGGAATATCTGGAGGAAGACTTCAATGACTTCAATGATGAAGAGTTTTGCTTCATTTTTGTGTGAGTACAATAAAGTAATTTGGAAATTTTTCCGGTATTTTATTGTTATTTTTTTAGCTAGCTGACTGGCTTGTCGTTTTTTATTTTTGGTTTACTATAGCCATGATGATAACCAGGCTTGGGGAGTAACGGAATACATGTAATGGCCATTCGTAATTAGGATACAAAAAAATGTAACTGTATTCCGTTAGGGTTACACGCAAAAAAGATGTAACTAAATTACAGTTACATTCTGTAAAACAGGGGGATTACTGGATTACAGTTGTAAATTAGTCTGTAATCAAGAATAACAAGAAGAAGAAGGAAAAGAAAAGGAGGTCTAGAGATCAAGGCGCATGTACATCACAGCACTTTAACCCCGCCCCAGAAGGTACAACTCTGCTTGAGGCAAATGACACACGTGTATCCTGCATCAGGCCATGTTGCACCTTGAGGGGATGGTTTTTGCTGTGTAACTTTCTTGCGTGACAGTGCAGCAGCATATCTAGCTTGCTAGATATTTTCGCGTCATGCGACGAAGTTACTCACCGTGTGCGGGCTACTAGTGATGGGCAAACAAGGCTTTATGAAGCTATCAACCCTTTTGGACTATTGTATTAAAAATTGGTTCACTACTCGAAGCTTCATTCATTGAGCACGTGGGCAAAGAGGCCTCATCTGCTGGCACAGATTGTTGTACGGCCTTACAAAGGTGATGCTGATGCACCTTGGGTGTGCACTTTGATTTTTGTTGTATTGTGAAAAATACTTCAATAAAGCTGAAATTGAATTTCAGTACACGTGTCTCTTATTTTTCTTCCTTATCTTAATAATTTATATTATAATGACATTAATTACATCTATAGCCTCATTGAATCCTGTAAATATTTTCTCTGTCCATAACACGTTATATTTTATTATGTTTTTGATTGTGCTTGCTGTATACTGTGCAACTTAGGCATTTTTATTCAAAAATAATAACTGAGCGCTGTTTTATCCGTCTTAAAGTGGTAATCCGTAAGATTTGAATAGGCTTGTTTATATTGTCATCTTTGGCAGTAAGCTGTAATTGCAGGTGGGCTTCTGGACCTCATTTCCCATAACTCTTGTTGAGACCCAACAGTGTTGCCTTTATGACGTCGGTAAATTGACGGCTCTTACCAGTTCCACGCCTCCTCAACTCTCATGCAACTCTCATGACAGGAAAGATGCTCTTTGACACAGCAACTGAACTCAATAAAAGTAAAAATTATGTGACGTAAGTCATCCATTAGCGTCATCTCATTCCAGTAACAAGTTAGGCTTTTATGAAAAATCAATTAACTTAAAGGGTTGCCAACTCACACGCATTCGCCATGAGAATTTGTGCTTCATTCACGTTCCCGTGCTGTAGTCAGTAATTATTCAATCAATGAAATGCGTGTCTTTCATGATTGTTCAAATTGTTTTAATGAAATAAGACAATTTGAAACGTTTTTATGCAATTCCACTGCTTCCAACCCCTGAGTGAAGAAATTCTGGAGTCAAAATTGCTCTCATTTTACTAGTGGTGAAATCCACCGTAATACATGTGAAACTGATAAACCTCAATGCACAATGACTTCAATTCCACATGAGAATCTCTACAAAATTTGCCTGATAGAATAATTTCTGACTACAGCAAGGGAACGTGAATATGTAATTTAAACTCAAGCCAAATATGTGAAAGTTGAGAGCCCTGTAAATGAAAATGGTTGATGGTTAATAGGTAATGTTATAACTTTTTTTTAGTAAAAATAATTTGTCGAGGCAGTTAGCGTAGCTTTTTTACCGTAGGCTTCCTGAAACTACATTATAATATTTGTTTCAGTCGTAATCTCAACAGCGACTCAGCTAACGTTAGTTTCTACTGTGCACAGTATAGCGACACAGTATGGTATTTGCCATTGCCATTGGGTAGATGTCAGAAGGGATCCAGTAGCGGTACTTTCCGCTTCTTGGAAGGCTGCATTTTTAACGGTTCTCCCTTAATTCCATCCGTAAAACTGGCATATAGTGTAAGGGACAAGTTAGATTTAGGGTTAGCGGATAGAGCCAAGGTTCAGGTTAGGGAAAGTACCACTACTAGATCCCTTCTGACGTCTACCTTGCCATTGCTTCTCTCGGGGTTCCTTACTTCCTTCAAGCTAGCTTGTGGCTACTCCTACCTTCTGGACAGACAAAACACTGCTTACTGACGTAAAAAGCGTCACTACATGTGCACTATATTTGAATATAGCGCTTAAGTAGAAAATAATGAAATAAAGATGCAACAAGCCAATTTAGTTATGTTCTGCAGATAAAGCAGTTTATCTGCTTCATATTTCCGAAACCTTTCATAAGTAATTGTTTTCAGATGGAGATAATAGTAATATTTTCTGTACTTGCCACTTTTTCCTTTCAGTTTCTTACTTCCTTCATATGAAAAATTGTGACTATCCGCCACTCAGTCTTTGATATTTCATGCATCCAAAATACAACGGTACACGTGCTTGAATTCCAGTAGTGGCAGTCTAAGACCATAAATCATCACGCTATGGTTTTGTAGGCCGATTAGTTAATGCCGATAGTTGCCATTTTTTCAGATGTGGTATACATGGCATGTCTTAACATCAGTCTTCACATCAATTCAATGACGCTCAATTTCGTTAGATGTCCTTTTTATATATTATAGTAATATATATTCGGGCTGGCGCCAGAACTGAAAATTCGGGGGCAAAGATGCATCCTTTTATAAAAAAAATTAGTCCTAGCTGGTGATCAGTCTTTTTCCTTAATTAACACATTTTCCAATTTTAGTAATAATCAAGTGAATGAAGCATTTTTTCCTCTGTAAAAATACAACAAGTGGAGAATATTTTTGATACTTAAAATTGACATTATTGTTTTATGAAATGCACAAGTATGTATAAAGCACATCTAAGTTACTTCATTGTAATTTATTTTCTTTTGTCTGTCTTTGTTCATTTTTGGTATTAAAGTAATCCAAAAAGTAATCAGGTACATTACTTTTTTATAATGGTATTTGAATTATGTTAATGATTAGATTTTTTTTCCCCAAATAATTAGTAACTGTATCGGAATACATTTTTAAAGTAACACTCCTCAGCCTGATGATAACAGAGCTTGTTTGTCACATCGGTTAGTATGAGTGACCGTTAGGCTTTGCTAATTAGAGTGCATATGGCAACATTTTGCTCAGTGTGGTGATATTTTAGAATTGATACCGCATTTAACAAATTCAAATGCCTAGGTTTTCGTTTGTTTAAAATGAGAAATGCTCCAGGATTTCGGTAAAACTCCTGCTACATTCGTTGCTCCAATTCTATTAAATCAAGAGTATCATATTGCCTGCTAGTTTCACGGGATGAGCGCTCTGACTGTAAAATAAGCAGTTCCTTTAATGTGTGTTTGTGTGTGTTTGCTGAGGCAGCTTTGCAGAAAAATGTAAAAAATTCTGACCTTTATCGTGGAGAAAAAGCATGTTTTTGGTTTGACTTGTGATATAGAACATTCCACTTCCTTGCCTTAAAAATAGAGATAGAGGGTAGGCGTTGTTTGTTTGCCGCTTCTTCACCCACGATTTTGATTGCTTTTATAGTTTTTCTGTGCTATTTTTACAAGCTAATTGCCCTTTTTACAGCACAGAATGTTTTAATTGCGGTGCCTTGTGCTTTAATCTTTCTGGGCCTCGGATCCTACGATTCACCCATTTTTCTACCGGTGGGGTAGCTAGATACCTACCTGCTACAGATGACTTCCAGCTGTCAACCTGTCCCACCTGGAAAGGGCTCTCTGGATCCAACCGTCATGTCGCCTTGATGGACAACTTACGTCCCTTCCACCAGTGCGTTCCACCAAGAGGCATTCTGGCTAGCAGTTAGCGAGCCTAGGCAGCATCCTTCGTTGGTCACCTTGGCGTTCAGCTATTCCTTCTCGCAACTTTGCCGACTGAAACCCGCAACTACTCCTGGACTTAACATCCCCATCATCAACGAACTTGGGTCATCAGAAAAATGAAGCCAACCATCTGTGACCTGGACCCTTTCCCGTCAGCCCTGCTTGAAGGCCAACATCTCTGCCATCTCTCCATTCATCACCAAGATCATAAACCACTCCCTCCTGGCCGGCTATATCCCATCCAAGTTAAAAACTGCTGTCATCAGACTACTACTGAAAAAATACACTTTGGATCCAGAAGTCCTCTCCAACTACAGGCCCATCTCCAACCTTCTATTTCTGTCTAAGGTTCTGGAAAAAACAGTTGCAGCACAACTTCTGGATCACTTCAAACATGAAAACCTTTTTGAGAAGTTTCAGTCTGGTTTCCGCTCTGGCCATAGCACAAAAACAGCCTTGGCCAGGGTCACCAATAACCTTCTGATGGCAGCAGATATCGCTTCCCCATCTCTACTCATCCTATGGGACCTAACAGCTGCTTTTGACACAGTTGACCACAATATTCTCTTCCACCGCCTGCAATATACCATTGAACTCTCAGAAACAGTAAACAACTGGTTCACCTCTTATCTGACCGACAGAACCGAGGATGTTGCCTGAGCAAAGCGAAGTCACACACCCACAACGTCACCTGTGGTGTCCCTCAGGGCTCGGTACTGGGCCCCACCCTCTTCACCCTCTACCTGCTCGCCTTGGGCAATCTCATCAGCAGACATGGGATATCCTACCATTGTTATGCTAATAGAACACAGCTCCAACTCCCCATCGGGATCTCTGGCAAGAGCATCTAGAGACCGTAGTACATCCAGAACAGCGCTGCCAGGATCCTGACGAGGGTGCGCAAATACGATCACATCACCCCCGTTCTGAAATCTCTTCACTGGCTTCCCACTCAGAATTGAGTACAAGGTCTCCCTCCTCACCCACCAGTGCATTCACAGACATGCCCCCCAATACCTCAAGGAACTCCTCACCCCCCACACCCCTCATGTGCCCAGTGTTCATGCAACCAAAAACACTCTCCAAGCCCTAGTACCAAGCTCCACATCATGGGAAATCGAGCCTTCTGCTCAGCAGCTCCAAGGCTGTGGAATGCCCTCCCTGACCACCTGAGGGCCCCACAGACTACAGATGCTTTCAAACGAGACCTAAAAACATATTCTTTCACGAAAGCATTTCATTAAATGTCTTTTATATGTTCTCCTTTTAAATCTCATAAGTGTATTGTGTTTCTTTATTTTTCTGCTCTGTAGCACTTCGAGATTGCTGAAATGTTAAGTGCAATACAAATAAAATGTATTATTATTATGTCCATTTGTACCTATATTGATAAACTCATGAACTTCATGAGCCAAAAGATGATTTGTATTATACATATGATTATTTTATGATTTTACGGTGCATAATTTTGAGGGCACTGACAGCATGGGGAGCTACTTGGAGAGCTATCTTATTTGGATGTTAGATAATAAAAAAAAACACTGTCAGCCGTAACTCCCAGCCGTTTTTCAATTCTCAGGATTATTTTTTTTTTATGAATTTCATGAAGATTTATTTTGTGTTTGAGGCCCTTATGTTTGTGGCTTTAAGTAAAATTAAGAAAAGAATATGAAATACAATGGAATTCTAAATGCTGCAAGTGTTCTGTATCAGTAAAGCCATTTGTCCACTCTCTGTGAAGCTCAGATCTTGCCTAAATCAGGATGATGCATAAATAGCCATATTTGGCTTCTGCGCAAAGGGGTTAATACATAGATGGCTAGTTTCAGGAGACAATTTACATTTCTCACACCTTTGGATATCCACAGCTCCACCAACTAGCACAGCCTGCTTAGATCACCAAGAGGGAGGATGCCTTCTCCTTCACTCTTTGTAACCACAGAAAACTGTGGGCTTTTCCTCCATACATTGGCTTTCTGGCACACAGAAGACCCATAAGTTTTGGAATTTGTGAAGTGGATTAGGGGGTTGATATCTGCTTTTTCCATCAGATCTGACTGTCTTTTGATTCTGAACCTTTCATTTTAGCCTTCGGAGGGACAACTTAAGGAGATACAAACCTTGGCTTGGTGTTTTCTTTCATTCTCTTCCTCATTGATTGTTCATGTCAGTTTAATTCTTGTTTAAAGTGGTAGACCCATGTTTGTAGACACAGATGTGGAATATTCTGTTGCAACTCTTTTATGAATCAGATACTGACTTGTGTTTTTTATTATAAGGTTGATCCAAAATGGTCAATGGGATCATGTTAAAAAAACTGAAATCTCAGAAATCCTTATCTTTTAACATTGGCGAATTTTCAAAAATTAATATCTTTGTCAAAACAGATCCCATTGCCTTGTCATTTTATACATCTGACCAAATTATTTTGTGATTCTGCTGCAGCCTCTTGCTTTGGCAGTCACCTATACAGTATTTGTACTGGGATTCCCATTTATGAGACACTTGTTTCCTGTGCTGCCCTCCATTTGACCCTGGCACAAAGAAGGGTGAACTGAGGTTACTGAAGAATAATTTGAGAACTAATGTCAAGTTTTTACCAAGTTGTCAGTCTCCAAGTGATTTCATTTGCTTGTGAAATGGTTTATGGTTTTGATAAGATGGCCACACTGTGATGTCCACTCAAGAACAAGGACTACTCAACGCCCATTTTTTGAATATAATAAAAAATTTCATGCACTGCATATCTACATGTACATTACATGAATGCCTCATTGTTTCAAGCCTGTGGTGTTTTCAAGAACTACAAGTCTTTATCCAAACTATCCTTGACTGCACATTGGAGAAGTGTTCCTTCAGGGATTTTGGCCGGAATGTCAGGTGATGAAGCTTAAACAGCGACGTAGTCTTTGTTTGCAGGAGGATGTGGTAGATGAATGTGTCAAATACAGGACTCCCACCCTGGGGACTGAGGTAAATGCCCCATGGGAAACTAAAAGTCAATGTTCATTTTTTTTAGACAAGGCTGTTATTATATTTTTGTTTATGCAATGTATAAAGCTGCAAAAAGCACACTGTGCAGAATAACGGTTTGCAGAATAGCTGAATAGGCACAGTTGTAGTAATGTCATATTTGGACGTTGCTGGAAGGCCCAGGAAGGGCAGGCAGTGCCAGGCAATGTCTCGGTACAGCTTTCATTCCTGAACTGTATTTGAACAGCTATTGCAAGGGATTATATAATGCAAGGGATTATGCAAGGGATTCAAGAAATGCATTTTTTATTAGTAATGCAGGGATTTGCCAGGTGTGTATCTGAAAATTTTTCAAATAATGATTTTGCTCATGCCTAACAAAATAATTGGTAAACCATAAACTGTAAGAACTGAAGCTATTGTCTCTAGAACTTGATAAATTGAACACATGATTGGGGAGAGCTATAGTGTGAATCAACAAGCTCGCTTGACCACTTAACATAAGCTTGTAGCAGCACATGACAATTCCATTGGTAATGATATGAAGCTGTCTTGGGCAATTTCAGAATCAGGGCCACATCTCAGTGGTGACGTATGCTTAACTTCCAAAAAATACACACCAACCCCACTCCTCCCATTCCACTTTTGTATTATGCACCTCCCTCCCATCCCGTTCCTTTCTTCGCTCCCTTCCCCTCTCTCCCTGTTCGGTAGGGTCCTAGGGGGATTAGCTGTCCCCAGGTGTTAATGCGAATTCCCTATCATAGCTTCCCCAAAGTCACAGTTGACAAAGCCGAAGAGCTCCATGAGAGTTTCACTCTCGCATATCTACCATAAACTTTGAAATTCATCCTAAAGATAGTGTGGTCCTCACTTGTGAAATGGGGGAATAAGGACATCATAACTATCACTATAAAGTAAAAGATCATGAAGCACCATTGCTGCATACTAAGGGTTATAATGCATGAACAATACTCACATCATCACCTGTGTCCCCTTTGTTACCTCTGACCCCCAAAGGACCTCTGTCTCCCTGCAAATAGATCAAAGAATAGCTCCAGAATTAAGAGTTTCTTGCACTATACCTTGGGTCACAGGTCAACTTCTCTTCCTCGTCCCACTACCACATTATAATTAACAAGAAAGGTTTTTTCCAATGCCTGATTATTTGCAGGCCCTGTAGGTGTTTGCGGTATGATGGAAAGAATTGGGGTATTCCCCGATGGTTTTTACACCTCAGTAAATTGATTTATTGTTATATCACCTTTTGTCCAGTAACACCAGAAACACCCGGTTCTCCTGCTATTCCAGGAGCACCCCTCTCGCCCTACAAAGCAAACAAATCACATTTAACTAATCTCACTTAATTCAGCACCATTATACAATCTATAAGCAGTGTAAATCCACTCATTTTCTTCCCATAAATTGCATTTTTACTAAATTTCGAATAACATTTTTCGATAATGCTTTGCGTGGAATGTTGAATGCCACAAATATTGAAGGGGAGGCACATGCCAAGAAATCATGGAGCAGTCCAGCAGCTGAGCAGTGTTGCAAATACACTGGCAGAGGACACTTCAAGGTGCTAGCAGATACCAACTGCTAAACTGACAAGAGGAGATAACTGTTGTAAGAGACAGTCGCTCCAACTAGTCCTCTCCCTTCCTGGACAGCAATACAGCATCAGCCTCTGCTATTTAAATATGAAGAGCAACCTGATGATAAAAAACTGAACACACAAGGGGCATTCCATGTCAAATCACCCAATGAGCTAAACCTCACCATCTCCAATTTTGACCCAAAACCCCCAAATCTCAAATTTCAGTTCAATCAGCCCAGAGTCACCGGAATGAGTTTAAAATGGCAGATTTGGAATGCTTTAGTGTTATTCCCTTTCCAACAATACCCTTTAAATTCCTTCTGATGACTCTGGGTGTGATGAATTATTGACCTTTATTTTGACCTCAAAATTGACCTTGAGGGTCGCGTGACCTTGAATTTTTTTAAGCACCAAATTGTACCCTGATGAGGTATCTACAACATATCAAAAACTTAGAAACATATTATTTTTACCTACAGTAATTCAAAATTAAAATTCATTAATTAGCGATGCACTGGGACTCCCTGGACTAGGAAGTGGTGATCCCCTATAAGTCATCACTGCATGCTTAAGAAGTTAGACAAAGGAACTTTAACTCTCAATTTCAATTTTTAGCATTTGTAAACAACTGAAAGCATTAAAAATGTAAGTAAATGTATACCTTAATTTTATTCAGGATGCCTTCCTTCAATAAATTGTTTACAGATTTGTATTTTTTTTTGTATTTGTTTGTATTAGGAGACAAATCAATCAAAACACTGGCTATCACGTAATGACATTTGTTGGCTACCTGAGGTGGATATTCTGAGTGTTATTGACACCCCATCACTTACATCATCCCCATTTAGGCAATATACTCTCAGCCGCAGTGACTTGATGAAAATTTCAAAAGTCTGCCCAGTTTGACAAATTGATTCTGAATAAACTGAACCAAGCGGGACTAAACTTCCAGGAGCAACTTTGATAGTGGGATTTGAATTTGATTTTTACTAGAAAGTGTGCAAACTATCAGGGTAAAAAACATTACTTGACCATATCATGGAACAAGACTACACTTAACAGAAGTCAACTGTAGGGATAAGTATGTACGTAGTACATTTTGTGTACATTATGTGTACACAGACCTGAATTTCAGCAAGGGTATACCAGATTTAATTGGATGTTGCCAAGTTTTTGATATGTTGTAGATACCTCTTCAGGGTGTTGGTGTTAAAAAAATTAAAGGTCACACAACCCTTAAGGTCAATTTTGAGGTCAAATTATAGGTCAATTATTTATCACACCCAGAAATCCCAGAATTAGTTTAAAAATGGCAGATTTGGAATGCTTGTGTGATTCCCTTTCCAAAAATAGAGACAACCGGCACATCCGGGTACTTAACCAAACGTCAAAGCCACGCCCCTTTTTGGGGGATAGAAAACCTCAGATCCCATTGACCCTAATGTAATTGGTTGTGTTTTCAGGTGTAAAATTTATCCGATTTATTTAACTATATTTCCTTTTTATATTCATTTATTGATTTATTGATATGTCTAGTGATTATTTCGCTACCTTGCCTGAACCTGAGCGTTCGCATTATCTTAATAAATTAAGATTGATCGGTCCACCCTCTTGCCCTTTCACTGCGGCAAATTTCGAAGTCTGTGTCAGTTTGGGGTTAAGAATAACTAACAAATTTACCATAACGTTAGACCACAAACTTGACTCGGTTGGCTGACGCTACTTTACGTGAGCTAGTTAAGAAATTAAAGAATAAATGATGACGCAAGACAAAAATCTTAGCGAGTAAACCTATTAAACTATAGTACCAAGTCTTACATATTAAAGGGTACTTACGTTACTTTTTAAGTTTAAAAAAAGAGTGGCATGGCCTGTTATGAAATGTCTCCCACACATATAATCATGGGAAGAGACTGGATACATAGCTTTTGCTATGTAACTCTCCTTTTTGGATTCTGCCCTTTTCCAGGTAGGATGGGGAGCCTGAGGTCCGGAATGGTCATTTTATTGGAGGTGCAACCCGGCACACAACAACTTTTGGGCATTTTACTGCTCAATGATCGCGCTTATTTCTCGTTGATTTCAATGCATAAGAGCGTTTGTTTTCCCCCCAAAAAGGGGCGCGGCCTTGGCGCTGAGCTCTTGATGACGTTGAACCGATCTCTATACCTTGTTTGTCAAAATCGGTCAAGTGGTTTTGGAGATATGGTCATCTGAATTTTGGCCATAGCCAACTTGTATACCAAATTTGAAGAAAATCAATGTAAGTGAGGTGTAGAATCCCATATTTTTTGGGTGATTTGACATGGAATGACCCACCATGGCAAAAAAATGCATTTCGTGAAAACACATGGCGCATATTCTGTATCAGACATGCACTGACTCAGAGGCAGAACACTCACCTTCCGCCCTGTTTCTCCAAACGAGCCTGGATCGCCTTTCTGTCCTGGAGGACCTGAGTCTCCCTTTTAAAAGAAACATAAATTTGCACACTTTAAACAGACAAGATAACAATAGTGAAAAATGTCACATTTTACATTGAAAAACAGGATTGTTTAATTGGGCTGTATTTGATCAGGTTCGGCAGGCAAATGTGAAAGAATCCCTAGGCTCTATTTTTGTGCCTTTACAAATAGAAACACATGGGGCAGTTATCCACAGATGTGTCTGTAGTTAATGGTATGTTCATGATTTTAGCCCAGCTTTATAGTTTTGTGCTCAGCAATCATTCCATTTACCACATAATGAGCTGAACTGCACATAGCAGGAAGTGGACGCAGTGAACTTTTTTCTGTCAGAGATCTTGCTTGCGTTTTGACTGACTGAAACCATGCAAATGCTGTTGCTTTTTGGTAGTTTCATGGGAATTCATCCCACCCAGAGAAACTACTTGCTTGCTGATCATTCATATTGTTTTCCTTCCCTTCTTAATTTTCACTTCCTGTACGTGGGCTACCCAATAAATAGTGCATAAAAAATAATGTTGGGGTCTAATGGGAAGGCATGGGGTATTTTTTCACGTAAGTATTTTCCTTGTGTGTGGGGAAAATGCAAATAATTCACTAAGGTTTCAACCTTGTTTTAATGTGGCTGAGTCACCAACTGGGCATGCAGGCTTGGATGAACTGTTGGATAATTAAAGCTGCTGTAACTGATTTGGTCGTTTTCCTAGCGTCTTGTCCGAAGCCTATGTAAGCAGTCCCCACCCCCCGCTGCCCGCCCCCGAGCCAGGCACAGGAACGCGCATTGGTTTCCAACAGAGGCAGAGGAGAGTAGCGGGTCAGTTACAATATAAGTACAATATAAACAGAGACTCTCAATGATTGTCGTGTGAAAGCCACACTGAAAACATGGACTAACAACACATTACATCTATGCAGAAACTTCGGTATGAATCGCTTTCTAAAGCTGTTATCTAAAACTAGCTAGTGTCCTATAGTCACACATGCTATCGTTATACAGCTAAGCAAGCTGTAGTCGGCCTCAAACGATGACAGTTCATTTATCAACCGATATTAGCAGGATTAAAAACCACCAACAGGACTATCCGAGGCAGATAAAACAGCATAACTACAACAGACTAAAACAAAGCTTACCTGTCCAGTGGCAGCAGGGCTAGCTGTGCATTGCTTTTTAAACCCTTTGATTCCTTCAGTTTTCCCCATTGAAAGCGGCACCGATATAAATACAGTTCTTGGCCATCTTGCATTTTCCCCCCTTAATTCCATTTGTTCCTCTACCGTTCTTTGGCACTTTGGCTGTTTAATTGTGTACACCGTGTCCTGTAGCATGAGGATCGGAAGCTTCATCTGTTCTGCCATTGCATTTCTACCATTGATTTTCCCAGGGGATGGCACACTAATAATGCAGATTAAGCTCTGCACGTTCACAAGCAGAGAGAAATGCGTCTTTATGGCATTCTATCACCTGATTGGATAGAGGCAGTCGGTGACTCCAGAATTTTATATGCTGCTTTGCAAAAGACAGTGACTGAGAGAGCTGTGTTATCGACCAGATACTCTAAATAATTGATCTCTGTTGGAATGTGGAGCTATTTAACACTTTTTAAAAACAAAAAAAATCTCTTACAGCAGCTTTAACCCATAAAGTCCTTAATTATTACTCACCCTATCCCTCTAAAGGTTAATCATTAATTATTTAGCTGACAAATGACCTTCAGGGTGACTCAAAGGCACCTAATTTGCTGACTAAAAATGAACAAAATTGTTGCCCTTTCTAAAGCTGAAATCTGATATTTTGCTATTTCTGTGACCATAGCAGTGATTAGCACTTTAAGAGTTATCATAGGTGCTGAGCATGTGCATTTGGGCTGGAATATAAATTAGCATAGTTTATTCTGATCACTTTCACTCACAACAGAACATCTGGCATGCAACACTTCATTAATCCTTGCAATGGACAGTTCATATAGCCGTCCACATGAAAATCTTTGGCTAACTAAGGTAAATTGGACAACTCAGCCACAGAAACTGGTCTACGAATAGATTGGTCAGCCAATGACTGGTCTTTTCACATGTGTCTGCGCCAATGCCATATTTTGGAGTCTGAATTACATAATTGACAAAAATTTTCAATGAAAAGCAGTTGAAAGTAGCAAAGCGAAGCAATTGGTTTTAAGTTTGCCCATGGCCCAAGCAAAAGTTTACTTTTGTGAACAAACTGCACAAGCTCAGCTGGCTACTTGGCTCCTTTAATACCATTTTCTATCAGATTTAACCTCTTCCACCCAAGATTTAGCATCAAAGCGATTATAGCCCTGCTCTCACCTTGCCTTAAAGGACAAGTGTGTAAAATGGAGGGGAAACAGTAACATCCAGCATTCAGATTCTAGCCTGCAGCGCTCACTCACTCACGCTCACTCACTCACGTTCACCCTTCCCGTTGGCAAAAAGAGGGTGGCCTCCAAGGACCAAAACACTTGCGGAAATGGCATCTTCCTCGACTGGGGTTTATACACACAAAATATGTTATCTAGCTGGCTGGATTGTCTGGTCGGGCTGCTGTAGCAACATGGCGGTGCAAGGTGGCGACGTCTCTAAAGCAAGGCCCTTGTTATATGTATATATAAACACATAATTATAAGGCTGTGAAAACCAAACACATTTTATTTTATAGCAATTATACACTTATATAAACATATTAATAGGTAGTATATTCAGGTTTTGCCAATAAACCATGCCAAATATTACACGCTGGTCCTTTGAAGCGCATTACTACTCCAAACCTGCTCCCATTTATGTTTCCTAATTAGCAATCGGGTTCATTCGTTCAGTTATCAACTTGCTATCAAGATCAACTTGTAGAATCACTGTACATTTTCCCATGCATTATTGTTCATTGCAATTGTTAGCAAGCATTTCCCATCCACATTAATGTTGACATAAAACCTCAATGTCTTTTGAAGCCTCTGAGTTCCTGTAGTTCCTGTGTCAGTGTCCAATCGACTCAGTACGCCTCAGAATATACTTTAAAAACTGTGTTATGTGTACTTACAGTGCTGTGAAAAAAAGTATTTTTCCCCCTACCTGATTTATTTTATTTTATTTTTTTTTTTTTTGCATATTTGTCACACTTAAATGTTTCAGATCATCAAGAAAATTTTAATATTAGACAAAGATAGCCTGAGTGTAAGACAAAATGCAGTTTTTAAATGATTATTTCATTTATTGAGGGAAAAAGCTTCCCAAACCTACCGGGCCCTATGTGAAAAAGTAATTGCCCCCTAAACCTAATAACTGTTTGTGCCGCTCTCAGCAACAACAACTGCAATCAAGCGTTCGTGATAACTGGTAATAAGTCTTTCACATCGATGTGGAGGAATTTTGGCTCACTCGTCTCTGCAGAGTTGTTTTCATTCAGCCACACTGGAGGGTTTTCGAGCATGAAGGGCCTGTTTAAGGTCATGCCACAGCATCTCAATTGGATTTAAGTCTGAAGTTTAACTAGGTGATTCCAAAACCATTAGTGGTTTCCTTAAGTCATTCAGAGGTGAACTTGCTGGTGTGTTTTGGATCATTGTCCTGCTGCACAACCCAAGTGCACTTGAGCTTGAGGTCACAAACTGATGGTCGGACACTCTCCTTCAGGATTTTTTTGGTAGAGAGCCGAATTCAAGGTTCCATCAATTACGTAAAGTTGTCCAGGTCCTGGAGCAGCAAAACAGGCCCAGACAATCGCACTACCACCAGCATGTTCGACTGTTGGCACGATGTTCTTTTTATGAAATGCTGTGTTAGTTTTACGCCAGATGTAACGGAATGGCCACCTTCCAAAAAGTTCAACTTGTGTCTCCTCAGTCCACAGAATATTTTCCCAAACATTTTGGGGATCATCAAGATGTTTTTTGGCAGGTGTGACGAGCATTTGTCTTCTTTTTGGTCAGCAGTGATTTTTTGCCTTGGAACTCTCCCATGGATGGAAGTTTTGCCCAGTCTCTTTCTAAATCATGAATGAACACTGTTTTTAACTGAGGCAAGTAAGGCCTGAAGTTCTTTGGTTGTTGTTCTGGGTTCTTTTGTGACCTCTTGAATGAGTCGTCAATGCGCTCTTGGAGTAATTTTGGTAGGCTGGCCACTCCTGGGAACATTCAGCACTGTTCCAAGTTTTCTTTATTTGTGGATAATGGCTCTCACCGTGGTTTGCTGGAGTCCCAAAGCCTTAGAAATGGCTTTGTAATCCTTTCCAGACCTAAAGATATCAATGACTTTGTTTTTCATCTGTTCTAGAATTTCTTTAGATTACGGTATGATATGTTGCTTTTTGATATCTTGTAGCCTACTGCACTTTGTCAGAGAGGTTCTATTTAAGTGATTTCTTGATTCAACAGGTCCAGTAGTAATCAGGCCAGGGTGTGGCTAGTGAAATTGAACAAAAAATGGTTAATCACAGTTAATTCATGATTTCACACTGGGGGTGGGGGGAGCAATTACTTTTCTTTTTCACATAGGACCAGGTGGGTTTGGATAGCTTTTTTCCCTGAATAAATAAAATCATCAATTAAAAACTACATTTTGTATTTACTCAAGGTTATCTTTGTCTAATATTAAAATTTGTTTAATGATCTGAAACATTTAAATGCGACAAATATGCAAAAAAAAAAAGAAAAAAGAAAGAAATCAGGAAGGGGGAAAATACTTTTTCACAGCACTATATATGAAAATAAAACCTTATCTATGATCAGTGACATTACCATAATGCAGGTTAACCCGAAACCTGATCAAGAATCTGACAGTTGAATTAATTAATTTACTGAGCTAATAGGCTACCTATAAGCTGCATTGCCATTTATGATCAAGCATATAGCTTTGAGTCAAAGCAGAAGACTACAATATGAGATTGCTTATATGGCAATTAGTTTAATTTCACGAAATTCCATCGTGAAGTAGAATGTTATGTGGAAAATGCTGCTGAAGATGGCATTAACACAAGGTTTATATATCGCTTCGAATTAATTAATTAGATAACTACTATTTATACAATTTCATATTGTAGCATTCCTACAACTTTCTCAGGAGCTGGACTATGAAGACCTTACCAATGATTTTGCTAACTTGAAAGTTTGATGCATGGCGTGCATTTTAAATGATTTTAAATGGTTGCCATGTTCAAAACTTTCAGAATGCCCCAAAACAACCAATCTACTAGATTAAGTTACCAGTGCGTCGACGTAAGAAGCGTTTGTGATTTGATAAATAAATTATTGCCTCGCGTTTTTCAGAGTGCAACTGTGCTACCCCGGAAATATATCCTCATCTTTTGAACACTGGAAACACTACGATTAAAGCAATCTTAAAATAAACTAGGCTGCACTGCCAAAAAAATTGCTAAAAGGAGAGATGGAATTCTGGAAGTACTGGATTAAGTAAACAACCCCAATTCAAAAAAAGTTGAGATGGTGTGTAAAATGTAGATAAAATCAGAATGCAATGATATGCAAATCCTATAAACCCACATTTTATTCACAATAGAACATAGACAACACATCTCATGTTGAAAGTGAGACATTTTACCATTTCGTGAAAAATATTACCACTTTTTGAATTTGATGACAGCAATGCATCAGTGACTGTAGTGAATAGCCAAAAATTTAAAAACTTGACAAGAATAATTTCTGATATTCATGTTCTGATTTTACTCTGTTTGCCAAATTTTTGATGTTCTGTCAGTAAGAAAACCAGTAAGAAAAGAAATCTCAATAGAGAAAAAACTAACAAGGCACCTTATAATAGTGTTGTGTTCTGGCCTTTGGCCAGGACAGCATTTATGGTTTTAACAGTTTCATGTTCCATAGTTCAAGTTTCATAGTTCATGCCATAGTTTTAACAGTTTCTTGTATCAGGTTCAAGTATTTCATAAATCATGTTCATTGTCCATGTTTTTACTTTTCCATGTTTTGTTTCATGCCAGGTCTGCCAAGCCACTCCACCGCTTGTCTGCGATCCGCCCCGTGCCTTCGTTATTGCACATTTTCAGAGCTCTGGTTGGCTTTGGTATTTCCCCCTTCTGTGCTGTGCTGATTTGGGGCTGTCTAAGCTTAATTGACAATTAACTGTTTTTAAGTTACTAACATTTACTAACATTCACTGGGTGGTGTAATTCTTAGATAGGCACATTACTAATACTACTAATTTAGACAGGGAGTTTATTGTCATGATTCCTGCTTTGCTATTTCAAGATCTTGCTGTGCTTTTCTGTTCTGAACATTCATGCTGCTTTCAAACTGCATACTTAATTGGTACTTAAGCTGAGCACGCTCATTCTCTTTATGAGCAAGTCTTGTCATCCAATCTTAGTCCATGTCATGATCTTGCCATGCCTCTTGTTTCTCCTCCTCCAGGTGTTGCCCTTCATGTCTTGATTTCTCACCCTTTATCTGGATGCGGTGGAAGTTGGCTGATAGACAGTGTCTCAAGTTTGTTTCTAAGTCAAGTTCTCGCCCATGTTCATGTTCCCAAGCCCTTGTTCTTGTTTGCTAGTTTATGTTCCAAGACCTCGTTTTCATAGTCATTTTGTATATAGCCCCAGCCTTGTTATTCATTTCTGTTCTTGCTTATCTCCCTGGAGTTTCCAGTGGCTTTTGTTTTCTGTCGTTTTCTGATCCTTAGTTCCCAGCTCTGTGTAGCTTACCTTAGTTTGTCTTTTTGCAACCCTTTGGGCCAAGTTTTTCGTTGGCCCTCATGCCTGTTTTAATTTGTTTTGAATAAATCCTCATTTCCCTTCACCCCGCTTCTGGTGTCTAACTGATTCCATATCACAATAGTGCCAAAACCTAAAGAAGCAAAGCTTCCTAGAAACAAAGAATATATATATATACAGTATCTCACAAAAGTGAGTACACCCCTCACATTTTGACTATTAATTTATTATATCTTTTCAAGGGACAATGCTACAGAAGTGAAACGTCTATATATTCTAGAGTCGTCATGGTACAATATGTGTCACAGTGTAGATTTACTGCACTGTCCAAATACCTGAACAAACAGTCACTATTTCCAAAATGGATGGCAACAAAAGTGAGTACACCTCCCAATTGATAATGGTCAACCAAGCAATGAAACGCGACTTGTTCATGTTCATGCTTTTGTCTGTTTGACTGGGCCATATGAGGTTGTGTAACATGTTGAAGGGTTAAATTGTGGTGCTTTGGGTGCGATGCTCTCATCCTGGTCACTGGATGGTCAACATGGCACCTCATGGGGAAGAACTCTCTGAGGATCTGAAAAAGAGAATTGTTGCTCTCCACAAAGATGGTCTAAGCTTCAAGAAAATTTGTGAAACCATGAAACTGAGCTACAGCACGGTGGCCAAGGTTATCCAGCGATTTTCCAAGACGAGTTCTGCTCGGAACAGGCCTCGTCACGGTTGACTGAAGAGGTTGAGTCCTCGTGCTCTGCGTCAGGTGCACAAGTTGGCTTCAAAAAACAGACGCAGGAGTACTGGCAGCATTTCTAACAAGGTTGTAGCAGTAGGATAACAGCCTGTCAGTGCTCAGACCATACGCCATGCTCTGCGCAAAGTTGGTCTGCATGGCCGTCAGCCAAGATGGAAGCCTCCTCTGAAGCTAGCCCACAAGAAAGCCCGAAAACAGTTTGTTGAAGACAACCAGTCCAAGAACATGAACTACTAGAACCATATTTTGTGGTCTGACGAGACCAAGATAAACTTGTTCGGCTCAGATGGTGTCCAGCATGTGTGGCGGCGCCCTGGTGAGAAGTATCAAAACAAGTGTGTAATGCCTACAGTCAAACATGGTGCTGACAGCATCATGGTCTGGGGCTGCATGAGTGCTTCTGGTCCTGGGCAGCTGCACTTCATTAATGGAATAATGGATCCAACATGTACTGTAAGATTCTGAGGCAGAACATGATGCCCTCCCTTCAGAAACTGGGCCGCACGGCTGTTTTCCAACATGATAACGACCAAAAACACACCTCCAAGATGACAATTGCCTTCCTAAAGAAGCTGAAGGTGATGGTATGGCCAAGTATGTCAGACCTGAATCCCATTGAGCACCAGTGGGGCATCCTCAAGAGGAAGGTGGAGGAGCAGCAGGTGTCCAACATCCACCAGCTCTGTGATGTTGTCATGGAGGAGTGGAGGATCCCAGCAACAACCTGTGCAGCTCTGGTGAATTCCATGCCTCGGTGAATCAAGGCAGTGCTGGACAATAATGGCGGTCACTCTAAATATTGACACTATGGACACAATTTGGCATGCTGAAAGTAAGGTGTACTCACTTTTGTGGCCACCCATTTTGGAAATAGTGACTGTTTGTTCAGTTATTTGGACAGTGCAGTAAATCTACACTGCTACACATATTGTGCAATGACTACTCTAGAATATATTCAGTTTACATTTCTGTAACGTTGGCCCTTAAAAAGATATTCTAAATTAATCGTCGAAATGTGAAGGGTGTACTCACTTTTGTGAGATACTGTAAATCGGCAAACCCCTGACTAAGGATATATATCGAGCCGAAGTAAGCAAAGTCATATAAAACACTCTAGCGAAGGAGGCGTGGCAACCTCCAGCTTAAATAGACTACGGGCAAGGAATGCCCAGAAATAATCAGCTAACTGAGTAAAGGAGCCTATGAGGAAAGAAAACAATGTTGTCAGGGACGAGAGTAACAAAGAAAGTAAAAAGCACATTCAGAAACCATGACAATTAGAGCTGACAGTTTTGCCTTCACCCAGATTGTCAATGTATCCTTTCAAATTCAACTGCTAGAATTCTTAAAACTTGTGTCACAAATCAATGAATTTTCAATGAATAATGGGGCCGACAGCATGCTTGACAGCCAACCAGAGCAAAGCTTATTATTTAAACAAAAACCCACTTTAAGCTGCCTGTTTCTTGGAGGCTGCAAACTGCGACCAAAATTCTGGATTTTTCTGTGGTTTTTTGCTAAATCGTTATAAGTATATGAACTTTTCATATAATATCTTCGGGAAAAACGGTATAATATTTGACCTTGGAAGTTGTGGCTGATGCTCAAGGAACAAATAAAAGGAGCAAGAGGAAGATTTGTTGCTTCTTCTCCCTCACCTCAATCCCATCATTTCCTTTACAGCCCTGAAGACCGGGTGACCCAGGCTCTCCCTGCCCAGATGAGAAACAAAGATTCAAAAGTTTGCTATTACAAACAATCCTCCAACTAACATTCATGTTTTATGAGAGGAGGTGTTTGTTTCTTGTGGCTGCAGTTCCTATTCATTCCTCTCATACTTAACATAGCTTCAAAAGGCCATACAGAGAAACAAGAAATCGTGATTTTGCAGTTTCCTCTCAAAATAATTTCAATTGAGCTGCCGGGTGGCTCACACGGTTAAGGCAGAGGTGATCACCAAGTCGCGAGTTCGAGCCCCGGCGTACCCACCGGCAGGGGTCGGCAGCTTTTTCAGAGTAGCGCACAGTTGGCTATCGCGCTACAGGGTTTCAAATTGGGAAGGGACTGCCGGATTTGGATACACAATAACAGCTTTGTTCGTTGCTCCAGCGCCTCCTGTTGCCCAGACGGGCGCTCGTCAGGAAGACTCCGGGTTGGTTCATGTACGGGTATCCTCCGCCCAAGTTCTGAACTTGCGAAGATTCAACCAACGAGTGCATAAGAATCAGTGGCAGACAGGCACGTGCTTCGGAGGAGAGCCGTGAACTGTCTCACTATCCTG
Organism: Gymnothorax reevesii; assembly: GCA_029721435.1. Classification (NCBI taxonomy): domain Eukaryota; kingdom Metazoa; phylum Chordata; class Actinopteri; order Anguilliformes; family Muraenidae; genus Gymnothorax; species Gymnothorax reevesii. Next base: position 33,158,765 of record CM056573.1, read on the forward strand.
AGTTGGCAGCAAGGGGTCACATACGAGCAAGCTTTGTACATAGTTCCCCAGTTGGGCATTCCAGATTCGGGTGGGATTGGAGATGCCAAATTTAAAATTAACAAAAAAAAAAAAAAAATTTCAATTGAATAAAAAGTCATATTCATGTTACCCATGCGTTTGAGATTAGTAGCACATTTTTATGGAATCACTCTATGTCACTAATAACCCACTGATAAAGCTGAAATAAGCCTCCTACAGTGCCTCGAATTCTTAATTTCCCCAAACTCCTTGTTTTTTTCTGCTTGCTCCCAATGATTTGAATCTCACCTCTGATCTTTGTCTCTCTATCCTCTGCTGTTCAAAAACGTCAAATCTGAGTTTTAGCAACTGCAGCCCTCTAATAGCCAGAGGAGGAAATAGCTGACACTTGGGGGGAGAAGAGACCTCCCTCATGAGTGAATCTTGGGAAAGACAGATCTGAACTATGTAAATGACCTCAAAAATGCATGTGTTCTCTTCAGTTGTTGCAAAAAAGTACTACATTTACAAAATGTGTTTTAAAGTTTTTCTACTCTAATCAGATATTGGAAGCTGGGGAAGCTTCTGTTTGGTTTTGACTTGTTTCTTGCATTAGGGGAGGAATCACATTTGTCGGTTCAAATAGATTGGCTTGAGTACTGGTAGCCTACATGAAGGATTAGAAATGTGCTACTTGTAGTGATTCACAGTGAGATGTGAATTTGTATGAATTGTGGCTCTGTTTGCATGTTCCATTGGTTCAGTGACTATGCGAAAAATGAATTGAGTTTTCAAGTCTACACTATATTCAGAAACACAGGTTCATCTGCAAATGTGACTGCTGTATTTCTCAGGCAGTTCCAGTGAAAAAGGTGGGAGTTCAGAAAGATTAAGGGAAAAAAATCATTATGAAGAATGAGCTGACTGATTTTTTTCACTTTCCTCTCCATAGGAACTGAGAACCTCTGAAGAGAAAAGATGCTTAATAGATCCAAATCCCGAACAATTTTCCACAGAAATCCTTAGGAATTTCCACTTTCTCCTTGGTAAGCAATATGGCATGGGAAAACTAGTGTACGGGAATGAAACTTCAGGAGCAATTCCAAGTAATTCATGATGAAACACACTGCGCTGTTACTGTTATTGCCTAGAGTGCAATGAATCATTAGAAGTAGGGTCATTCCATGGCAAATAGATGGGGTGGACAATAAACAAAGAAAATTTATCTTGTGTGAACTAGTTGGAAACACAAGATAATTTTCTACAGTTCCTTGCCCTGATATAAAAGCTGCTCCACAAATTTTCTCAGATTTTTTCTGAGGTGTCCACATGACCAAATCATGCCTTTAACTTTTCATTTTTGGGCATTTTTTTATCATCAGCATTTTCAGATGCAAGGTACTCCTAAACTAGAGGCACATACATGCATCCATAGACATTACAATAGGAGCAATAGAAAGTGTATTTGGATCAAAAATGCTTAAATGTCATTGCCACATTTGCAAGTGACTAGATGCCCCCTTCGTAAATACATCAATATTGAATATTCTCATTTTGTGTCAAATTTTCATTATTTGGCAAATCAAAAAAAATATATATATATGTATATATATGTATATATATATATACACACACACTACCGCTCAAAAGTTTGGGATCACTAGCAAATTTGTTTGTTTTCCAAAAGAAATGCATTTTCATGCATTTCAAAAACATTTTTTGTCCATTCCACAAACTTTTTTTTACATTTCACAAACGATTAAAATTAATCAGATGATTTTCAAAGAATGATCTACATTTTTGCATATAGGCCTATTATCAGCATCTGACAGTCCTCTGCATCAATCTACTGGTGTGGCTGCTAATCCAAGTTAAGCATTTTATAAGGCTAATTGATTATTAGAAAACCCTTCTGCAAATGCGTTGCACAGCTGAAAACCGTTGAACTAATAAGGGAGCGCCAAAGGGAGCATGGCATTCTTGAGGTTGGTTTAGTACCTGAAGCATCAGCAGTGTTTGTTTGTTTACAGGCTCAAAATGGCCAGAAAGAAAGAACTTCCTTTAGAGACCTGTTAGTCTATTGTTGTGCTTAGAAAAGAAGGCTATTCAAAGCGAGAAATTGAGAATTTAAAAACTCTTACCATGCCGTAAACTACTCCCTTCAGAGAGCAGCACAAACTGGCACTTACAAGGACAGAAAAAAGGAGAGGGAGGCCCCGATGCACAACTGTGCAAGAAGACAAATATCTGAGAGTGTGTAGTTTAAGACAAAGACGCCTCACAGGTTGTCAACAAGCTGCGCTAAATAGTTCCCGTCAAACACCAGTTTCAGTATCAACACAAAAAGGTGTTTCTTTTTTTGATGAAGGCAAAGTTTGAAGTACATACTCATCATTTTACATTAAAATCATTATTTCTAACTCAGACAATGTCAGCATGTTTTGTTCATATGCTATATTTCCGATTCAGACTAATTTCATGTGTGTTTCCATGAAAAACAAGAAAATTTCCAAGTGATCCCAAACTTTTGAGCGGTAGTATATATATATATATATATATATATATATATATATATATATATATAGCCCTCGATAATTATTGGTATCCCTGGTTAAGATGTGCTAAAATAATAGCCATAAAATAAATTCAATTTTTATTGCAGTAGCATACTCTCACACTGAAAATTGTAAAAAAATGTAACCTTCAACTCAAGTGAATTATAAGGGGAAAAAAAAATCCCTGACTAAGAAATAATTATTTTTCATAAAATCACCGGTTCCACAATTATTGGCACCCCTAACCATTCCTAGGAGATAAATATAGTTGAATTATTTCTGTCATTTATACAGTAGTTTACAAAGTTGATCAGAGTATCTTGGAACACTTAATTAATAATTCATCACTTCCTGTTTCCCAGGGGTATAAATATAACGTGTTACAGAGGCCATTTCTCTTATCCACTCTTCAACATGGGAAAGACAAAGGAACACACCATTCAAGTAAGGCAGATGTGTGTCGACCTTCACAAGTCAGGTAATGGCTACAAGAAAGCAGCCACTCGCCTGCACCTGCCCATATCTACTGTCAGAGAAATCATTAAGAAGTTCAAAACAACTGGAAGAGTGGTAAACAAGCCTGGACAAGGACGCAAGGTTATTTTGCCACCACTCACAGTGAGGAGGATGGTAAAAGAAATAAAAAGTTCTCCAAAGGTCACTGTTAAAGAATTGCAACAAATGATAGCATCTTGGGGTCACAAAGTCTCCAAAACAACCATCCGGCACCATCTGCATGCCATCAAGCTGTTTGGGAGGTTTGCACAGAAAAAACCTTTTCTCACTCACAATCATAAACGCAAACATCTGGAGTTCGCTAAGCGGTACTGAGACTTCAACTGGGACCGTGTGCTTGGGTCAGATGAGACCAAGATAGAGCTTTTTGGCAGCAAACACTCTAAGTGGGTCTGGCAGAACACAAAAGATGAGTATGCAGAAAAGCACCTCATGCCCACTGTGAAGTATGGGGGAGGATCGGTGATGCTGTGGGTCTGTTTCTCTTCCAGAGGCCCTGGTAACCTTTTTAGGGTGCATGGCATCATGGACGCTTTGAAATACCAGGACATTTTAAATCAAAATCTGGTGGCCTCTGCCCAAAAGCTGAAGATGGGTCGTCACCGGGTCTTTCAGCAAGATAATGACCCTAAACATGTGGCCAAATCTACCCAGAAATGGTTCACCAGACACAGAATCAAGCTCCTCCCATTGCCATCTCAGTGCCCAGACCTCAACCCCTTTGAAAACCTGTGGAGTGAGCTGAAGAGGAGAGTGGAGAGAGGACCCAGGTCGCTGGATGATTTAGAGAGACTGCGCAAAGAGGAATGGACGAAGATCCCTCTTTCTGTATTCTCCCATGTGAGAAACATGTGAAACATTATAAAGAGAAGATTAGGTGCTGTTTTGTTGGCAAAAGGGGGTTGTACAAAGTATTAACATCAGGGGTGCTAATAATTGTGTGATTTGATGTAAAAGAATTATTTCTTAATGTGGGATTTTTTTCCCACTGAAAAAAATGCACTTGAATTAAAGATCGGATTTTCCTCTTTTTTTTCATTGTGGTCCTATATTATTGAGGTGCCAATAATTATGGAGGGCGCTGTATATATATATATGACCGTCATTGCTTTTTCATAGGCAGTGGTCACAAAAATTAGGTATCAGTTTCTGCTGGCTCGCTCAAGACTGAAAATCAAGTCAAACTCAAACACATACCCACCTATAAAAACACACATACATACTTCTGGCTCTGCTACAAAATGCTTTGACAGCGAGGCCAAGATGTTTTACAAACCAATAGACCATCTTTTCCATCAATGCCATTATGTCCCTTTTCACCCTGTCATAAAAAGGAAGGGGAAAATATCACAACAAATATAAATTAAAAAAGTTATACAAAATTATAACATTTTCGACAAATCATTGAACTGGCCTTTTGTCCAGACGTGCCTCTGGGACCCTATCAGTGAAAAAACACGAAATTGTATGTCAGAAATAAAACTGTACTAGATAATTTGGTCAAAAATTTGATTGTCTTTGCCGTTATTTTAAATGACTCTGAACAAAATAATGTCAAATTTCGAGAAATTATATGTGAAAAGTCCCTACCTTTTCGCCAGTGGAACCCTGGTCACCCTAGATCAAAGGAAAATTGTAATGAACCTTCATTAGTTTCAGGGCACAGGAGTCTCCATCTGCCGCTGTGCTAGAACTGGGAATTGGGTGAGCACAGACACGTCCCTTTATTACAAGAATTAGTCCTGGCGAGTTCTCAATCATTTTCCTTTCTTGACGTGTTTTCCAATTATCGTAATTGGCTGAAGACACAGTTTCTCTCCATATGCGATGTAACAACAATGAAATCATGGGCTAAATTCAGTACAATGGCGGAACCAGAACTGAGAATTGGGTGGCACAAAACATCTGTTAAAAGCATTTATTTGCATGATTAATAAAAGGTTCACTCCGAGAGCACTCCACACTTAACTGGTACTGCTTGTTCTCCCCGCATGCTTTTTATAGCCTATTTAACTTCCAAGTGTCACTTTTTTATTATGAACCCACGCAACACTGAGAGTGACAGGCGATATTTCATTGGAATGCAGACCAGTTCAATCGACGCAAAGCATTGGCCCATTCAGAAGTAAATTATTTTTCTGTACTGCATTTAGCCCATGATTTCATCGCTGTTGGATCGCTTATGGAGAGAAACCGTGTCTTCAGCTTCCAATTACAATAATTAGAAAACATGTAAATCAAGGAAAATGATTGAAAACTCGCCAGGCCTAATTCTTGTCATAAAGGGAGGTGTCTGTGCTCAACCAATTCCCTGTTCTAGCGCCGCGGCAGGTCTCCATCATGGCTACCTAACATCTGCCATTCATGTTTTCAGTGAAAACATTGGCTGTATCTGAGGTAAAATGAGAAAAAATAATCCTGTGAACATTCATGCATTGGTAATAATGCATGATTTAACCCTTGCAACTACATAGTTATATGTCAACAAATGTTTTGCGAAGAAAATCAGCAAAACCTTCTCTCCTCTGTGACCTGGAGGTCCTTGGTCCCCAGCGAAACCCTGTAAAAGGAAAAAAAGATTATAAAATATCTTGGATAAATTGTAAAAATTAAGAATTTCTCATCATATGGTCTTTTCCTCTGAGCATACAAAGGCAGCTGTGCAGGGATTGACCACAGGGTTACCCACACAACTCCAACATAGGGTAGTTGATCGGTTGAGCAAGAAACTTAATACTGTTCAATGTGAAATGTCAGCTGTGCATCTAGCTCTGCATATGATCATCCAGTGAACAAATGCACTAAATTATGTGGTATTGTGTAATCTGAGGGTCAGCAAAGGTACAAGACACACTAGATCTGTTATTATTCTGCCTCATGTGCTGTTCTGTCTTTGTGCTGATTACTTTTATATTTGTGCTTCTGCTTTTTCTCCTGTGCCTCACTCTCTTGATTTATTTTTCAGCTTTCTATTTCACCATCTGAGGGTTGATTCACTCTTGCGCAATCTCCTGTGATGTCGTTTGACAGCCTGCAGCATGCCTGCGTCTCATTGTCCAATCACGTTTCCTCATTCGGAATCAGCTGTGGCATTACTTCCACCTATGCTTAATTCTGGGCCTCGATAAACTCTGAGTGAATGCGTTCTCTGATAGGATCATTACTTACCTATACTAACCAGCATTTATTTGAGGGTGATTGTATATATTTTGTCACATAGTATTAACCTTAATTAGCTCATTAGCGTGTGCCAGCATTTCTAGCTTTTGTAATTTCTTCCTAAGCTTTCCCTAATTAACTATGTTTAAACCTATGCTTTCCTTCACTTCTCTCATGGTGTTTTTATACTTGTCACGTTTAGATTACTGTGGCAATCCTGCCCCAGTTGTTTGCATGTTCAACTTTAGAAAATAGCAGAGTGTCGCTATTGGCTGCACCTGGGGAGGGAGAGAGAACCAATCAGGTCCGGGGCGGGGGGTATAAGAGGGCTGAGTCGCCAGCATGAGAGTTAGTTACTGTGTGTTGTTGTTAATGTTGTGTGACGAAAAGAAATGAGTTTGTTTGGGAACTGTGAGGAAACGGCCCCTTTAAGGGCTGAACAGCAAATAAAACGAAGCCCGCCCCGGGCGATGCGAGAACCGCTGTTCCTGCCTCAGTCTCAGTCCTTCAGTAGCGAGACCGCTACATTACCTTATTATAAAACGGGTGCTTCCCATCCTTAAATGTGATTGGCTGAGCCTCGTTCCATGCTGGTATAAAATCAGTGCAACCCACTGTATTCTGAGGCAGGCCACAGCACAAAATATCCCTGCGCATGACTGGCCTAGCAACCAACTACTCTGCACTCAACTGACTCGTTAGGTTACGTTTGTTTCAGGACTTTTAGCATGCTATTTCAGTGTTAGCAAAGTTTAGCCTTTTAACCCGCTAACCAGTCGGTTAGCTACCTCGCAAGCTATAGCATTATAGAATTCGATGTCACTTTAGCGTTCTAGCTATGTTGCTAACTAGCTCACTATTTCAGTATTAGCAATAAATTGTAGATTTTTGTCTTGTGTGTTTATTTTATGGGCTATGCATAGGGTAACCAGATCCATTGTAGTGACCGCTAGCTAGTTGACGAGCTGGTTAGCAAACTAATGCACAATTCAACATTTTCCTGGACACCGGCAAGTGTAGAGGACTAAAGTCAATCTTCTTCCCTCCTCTTGCTGCTGGTTGTAAAGATATAGCTGCTCGGTTCGAGTTGAGAGCAAGGAAAATTGAAAATCGAAACGAACGTAAAATAATTTAACGGGGTCTTCGGGAGATGGAAGGAGACATTCCAAATAGCCTGCTTTCATAGTATATCTACATTAAGGAGCTCAAATAGCCTGATGTGACATGATAATGGCTCTCGATGAAAAAGCAATCTTTGCGTTTGTGTTGCTTGCCAACCATTCTGTCCACTCGATCTTGCTTGGTGGAAGAATGAATAGTTCTCAATTTTATTGTTGCTTTTTTACCAGTAAATTGTTGATTTTTTTCTTGTGTGTTTATTTAATGGGCGATATGTAAGGTAACCGTTAGCAATAAGCCCCTTGAAGTAGTGGGTTACAGAGATTTTATAACCAGAGGGTTATGAAAGGGGCGTGTCGTGCCTTAGAACACCCCTCCACTGTTATAAAATCACTGTAACCCACTGCTTCTCGAGGCTCATTCCTTTAATGTAAACCGTCTAGTTCGATCGATTGTCTCAGCGTCTTGTCTCGAGTAATTATTGTTAACACGGTTCATGTGAATTTGTTTACTAATCCCATGTGTTTCTGTTTCCTTCTGAGATTGGAAGGAGACAAGGACTTGGAAGGCAAAGTTCCTCTGACGGAACTTTGCTGGCTATGCGCTACATTGTGAAATCTCAGCTCCTGTGACTTCTCGAGTATTTCTTTTGTGCGATTCCTGAGCCTTGTGCATTTTTCTGAGCCCACGTCTTGTCTTCCTGTTGTCTAAGTCTCCCAGTGTTTCAGTTAGTTAGGTTGAGTTTTTGTTTTCTAGTTTAGTCACTCATTGAGTGTGTACTTCTGTTTCCCCTTGCCTTGGGCAGTGTACCTTAGTTTCTCCCATTCATTCAGCGCATGTGCATGGTGTTTTATTTCTAGCCTGCTTGCCTTTCTCCTTTAGTGTTTGCAATAAACACTTTCATTCCTGCATCTGGTGTCCCCCACCCCCCCGCCCATTTCCTGAGAAGATCTATCGTAACAGGTCTCTTTGAGTTTAATTGGGGAACTGAGAACCTGAGAGAATTTAGTCACACTTGCGTTGACTTTACTGACTGTGACTGGAGAGTCTAGCATTGAACCAAAAAGTGTTTAAATACAAAGTTCTGCTGTATTTTGTGAGGAAATCAAAGAACTAAATACAACTTTAATCCCACAATTGTGTGAGTATCTAAAATGCAAATGGAAACAGAATCACTCCATCTGCAAAATCTCCATTACCAACATTGACATTGCATCTGAAAACACCACAGTTTTTTTTTCAAATTCCATCTTATGATCTGAATTGACTTTTGTTAATATTTGCAAATTCCGAATTTGATGGCTGCAACAAGTTTGACAACAATTGAGTCAAGGGAATCAAAAGAATCTATTTATTTATCCTTTATTTAGCCAGGAAGGTCCCATTGAGATACAAGATCACTTCTTCCACGGAGTCCTGGTCAAGATAGCATTAGCAGTTTCACATATAGACAAAGGAAAGAAAAAAAATCACATTCCAGTATATTCAATGCATAGATGCAGCATAGAGGTAATGGTAAAAGGAGATTAGATCTCAGTATCACAGATTATGTAAAACAGCCATATGATTCCTTCAGGGCTGTTTGTAAAAGACTTTCAAAAGAATTTAAAGAGAGGAGTGCTCTTAAGGTAATGGTATTTTGCAGCTTATTCCACGTCCAGGGTGCATAAAAGGAGAAAGCAGTTTTACCAAGTTATGAGTGCACTCGGGGGACATTAAAAAGAATCAGATTTGTTGATCTAGAACAATAGTTGCCAGTATGATAGGCTTAAAGGCTGGAGATATAAGCTGGCACTTTATCTACCAATGTCTTTGCAATAAATAACAACATGCTTTTTTCCTCTGGTTATAGAGAAACAACCTAGAGATTCTTATAAAATGCAATGGTGAGTGCAAGAACTTGTATTTGTAACAAAGCGTAACGCAGCATGATATGCAGAATCAAGTTTAGTGAGAAGAGATGAAGCTGTGTGCATATAAATTACATCAGCATAGTGTAATGCCAATAAAAATGAGCTGCTCAATTTTCTTTCTGGCCTCAATTGAGAAGCATTTTTTGGTCAAAAAGAAATCCTAATTTTGGCCAGAGTTTTTTCAGTAGATTATTAGTATGTATATTAAATGTTATCTTATCATTGAGCCACATGCCTAAATATTTATAAGAAGTTACTCTCCTAATACATGTGCCTTCAAATGTCAATAATGTGGAATCAACAGTCTCAGAGCGAGAATGAGTGAAGGTCATGTATTTGGTCTTTTTTGGATTGAGGACCATCTCAGCAATGAATGCTGCAGAGATTGAAAAGCATTCTCCAAGTGCTCAATGACTTGATTCAAAGAGGGTGCTATCGTGAAGATCATTATACCATCAGCATACAAATGTAGCTTAGCAGGATTTCTTCTTGACCTAAATCATTTATAAAAATAAAAAATAAAATAGGGGCTAAAATAGATCCCTGAGATACACCTTTGTTTACGGTAAGCAGTAATCGGTTTGCTGTCAGCCCTTGCCACCGTTGCGTGGGTCAGTCCAAGGAAGGATACACCGGTTGATCCAACTCCTCACTGCCACTGAGAGGTATCCCCCAGACGGTTTCCAGCTGTCACGGTGTGGTGAGTCTTTGCCGGTATTCAACTGCTACCAACTCGGTGAGCAAAAGGTATCTGTACGTGCTCCCTCGTCCAGTAGCTGAATGGCTAGTGTGCCTTCACTCGCTTCTGGACTGGATAAACCAGCTGTTAGCCCGGCAAGTTTTCAATCATCCCTGGTGCTCGGCTTGCTCGGAGTCGGCATCTGGCTGTTGCTCTCTGTCCTCGGGACGCTCGCCGGCGACTCTAGCATCCAGGATAGTAGTACTATGCTATTCCTCAGCATTTTGCAGCTGCCAGCTGGCGTCATCTGGCTAGCAGTTAGCCGAGCCGGACCCCCGCTAAATACCACACAGGACAGTATGAGGATCAGCTTCTCTGCCTTCAAACTCCTACAATTCGACATCCCCACCACCGCAGAACATAATTCCACCATCAAGGAACTTGGACGTCTCCGTCGGCCCCGCTATGTCCACAGGGGTTGCCGACGCCAGTTTGTTGCCCCCCCATTCCCTCTCTGTGGCCAACTCGGCACCCAATTGTGAAGTCACAATGCTACCGCAATAAACAACTCTTGCGCACAGCCTGAGAGCCTTAGCCAAGGCTTCTCACCCGATCAACAAATCATCTCATCTTAATTGCACACTGTTCCTTACCCGTTCTATCAATCTTAAAGGAGCAATATGTAAGAATTTTATGTTGATTAATCATGAAATGGCCCTGATATATCACAAGACATTAAGGAATAATGTTAATTTGAAATACCTATATCACTGACAACAGTAGTCCAGCCAGAATATTCTCACTACAAAAGCGAAGTTGCAGCCCACAACTAATGTTTATTTTGACATTTTGTGTTTTAGCCTGTTGCGCTGCCCTCCACCAATCTCCCAATCACAAAGCCAGTAGTATTTCAGCATCCAGGTTGCCAGTTACCACTTAGCTGCAGCTACCAGCGTTTCTGAGCACAAATGGTCTGACGTTACTGAACCTAAAAGGCCTGGTTATAATTCCGAATTACGTCGTGGCAAAGTCAGAAACAAAACAAGGATCTGTATAGGACTTGCCTTTGAAAGATGGAGACAGCTGAAAGCAGAGAAGAATTGGAAGACCGACGCCGAAGTTGCTAATTTTCTCCTGGGCAGGTAAGATTCAGCTCAGTTTGGCTAAATTAATTCTATTTAATGTAGTCACGGACATTTCAAATATTCTCTACAGTCGAATAACGTTATTCGTTCATGGTAGGTAAGTGCATATGCAGGTGGGTCATCGAATTGAATGGGTAACAAATTGTTTGAGAAATAAAAACCGTGGCATTTCGTTGCTAACATTAGCAATGCATTATTAGTCCATTTCTCTGTCATTATGCTTAAACGCTGTGGATACCGTTCCAACATTAACACAGCCATTATCGCAATATAAAATGTAATTGAGACACATTTGTCAAATGAGTCCTCATGCATTCTTTACGCATATTACAGTATGGACTTTAGTGGGCCATCCACACAGAAGAGTGACGAGCAAGTTGACTAACATTACCATTGCTAAAGTTAGTAATTAGTCTCAATCTTTTCTGAACTCAACTGAACACAATCCTGTGAGAGCAAATCATTGGTGATATTGAAATGTAGCCATAGTAGCTCTGTGTAGTAGACGTTCTTGCTGGGTCCGGCAACCTAGCTGGCAGCCTCTCGTCTGGGGGAGAGGAGGAGGGAATACTGCGTTTGCACTATTTTGAATGTGACTGCAATACCAGTTTTGGCCACAAACTTACATATTGCTCCTTTAAAGGACCCATCATCAGTGAACTCATCATAGCCAACAATCTAGACTTCATTTTTCTCAAAAACCTATGGAATATTTCTCACTAAATCAAGCCACACCTCCTGGTTATTTCTATATGGACAAGCCCCGCCTGAATGAAACTGGTGGTGGAATTGCAGTCATCCACCGCCAAGCATCAAAACCACCTCTATTCCCTTTCTGCCCCCCCCCCCCCATCATTTGAATCTCTCACCTTTAAACTGTCTGGTCCCAAACCCCTGGTCATTGCCGTCATGTATCATCCTCCAAAGCCCAACCCTGCCTTTCTCTCCTCACTCAGCTCTGCGCCATATCTCCTTCTGTTTTACTTCACCATACAAATCATCTCCAGCAAATGCTGGTGACCCCAATATTTGGCCTCTATTGTGGAGCAGTATGTAAAATCCTGATCCACCTGACCTGCCCCCAAACCTCCACACTAGCTGCCAGCTGGCAAACTTCCAACCCTCCCGGTCCCCCAACACCCCGTGATCAGCCATCACAATCACTTTTGTCGCCAATCTTGCAAGGTCAGAAGGCAAGACAAAGGTAGTAGACTAAGGGCCTGATTTACTAAGACCTTTTGCACATGCAAAATCTTTTTACCATACAAAACCAATAACTTTGCCCATGATTGGCCAGGGTACTTGCCTTGCACTAATTAGTGGCAATGTTATTGGTTTTTCATTTCTCTAAATTGTGCATGCTCTTGCCATTCTCCAGTCTGCTGTCTGTCTTTCGGGTGGCAGGAGTATAATTCCCAGACAAATTCAGGAACTTCGAGCCATCCACCAGATCAGCTGTGCTGCACAACAGGAGCCATGCCTCGGAGGGGCACTGTCACTCCCCCAGCGCGTTCTGTTAATTTGTCAGCCTTCCCTGAATATTGATCGGCCTGCTCCTGCTTCCCTATTAATTTGTCCCACCTGTTTGCTATTTGTGTTTCATATGTGAGGAAACAAAATGGAGTCCAGGATTTCCCATGACCACTGCTTGTAAGCCCCTCCTGCCAGCAGGCCAGACATGTAAAAGCAGTGGTCAACCATTTTATCTCTCTCTTCTCTTGGCTCGTGGACCTTTGGCTCTGGACTCTCTCTCACTCTTGACTCTGCACTCCCCTCCTTGGTGAGACTCCTGGACCCCTGGGGACAGCTCAGGCTGGGGTACTGCTCCCCCACCTCTGGGCCTCTTTGAATGGTGAAGCATCAGCCATGCTACCAGGAATAGAGCAAGCCTTGGAAGCAACAGCTTACTTTAGAGGAGCGGCCAGCCTCCCTTCTTTTCGACAACAAAGACATGGACCCTTTTACAGCACCAGAACCGCTCTAACCAGCCGGATCAGCGTCTTCCATGATCGGATCCTCCACCGTGCAGAAACTACAAACTGTCCTTCCACTACTAAGAACTGGTCACAACTGGGCATCCAAACCTTATTTTATGACTTGGACGGACTGTATGTGTTTGTTAAATGACAGTTGCTGTGATTGTTTTTAGGATTGTGTTAGTAGGTCAGGATGGTATTAATATGTAACAGACAGGGTCTTGCATGTAAATAACCTCCTGTAAACTAACACGGCACCATTCCTGTGCAAAACAAACACATCTCTCCATTTTAACTTAATACATACACAACACAACATGTAAAGTCATTTAAACTGACTTTAAACACTCTTTCTTGAACTTTCATTGTTGCAAACACTTGGTTTTTGTTACAGTAAGGTTGCCCTCCCCCATTCCACATGGTCAGCAGGGCACCTTAGATCATCTTTTTGTTCCCTCTCACCCACACACGCACGCACACACACTCTCATGCACACACACTCCTCCTTCATTGTGTATATTGTGTCAGTGTTTAGTATAGTCTAGATTGTGTGTTATATTTGTTTCATTTAAATACATGCTCTTTAAAGACATATGCTGCGGTTATTAGTGTTGTACAAGAGTGAATGAAACTGCCAACCTCTTCTATGTAGAACTCCGAATCCTTCAATCTAGATATTGATTAGGTAAGTTGGTCACAATTATTAATTTAATTATAAATCAATTTCCACATTAATAGCTTAGTGGATATTGAGACTGAAGGTTTATTAATTGGCTATCATTTTCCCTTCACTGAGGAAGGGTGGTGCCCCAAGGTATTCATATTAATATTTAATATTACAATATCATGTTTTTCTGATAGTCAAATTAATAATATTAATATCATTAGGCAAATTGCCTCAACACATGGTCTCCACTTGTGAGGTAACGCCAACAGCCGGCGCCCTTGTATGACATGCCAGTGCACCCACAACAACGTCGCCACTGCTTGGGTGTTATCACCATAAAGGTGCCACCATTCAAGGTATTTCCCCAACATTGGTGTTCTGTGACCCCAACAGAGTTCATTGATCATTGATGTAGATCCCCTCTGTTTCAGTTCCTCCATAAGAAACCTTAGTTTAACATTGTCTGTGTAGCTCTGCAGTTGCATCGTTTTGTGAGACTGTGTTCCAGTCTAGTCACTCTGTCTCTTTTCATTAAGTCTATTTTGTTACATTTGCAATGTACCATTGTACAGCTGTATTAAAGCTCAGGTCAGTTTCGCACTTGGATCCTCTTTCTTATTCCCATGGTGCCTGAGAAACTAGGCACCATCATTACTGATAGTATGAGGTTTACTACTGTGCCAAGAGCTGAGCAATTATTCAGTCACGCTAGCAACACCATATCTCAACGTGTGATTGAACGGAAATCAAACCTGTAGCACAGTTGTAAACGCCCACGGACATAGAGCTGCTACATTTATGCATGCAGTTGCATAAATGATTTGTATCGTATCACTAGGTCATACACCCAAACAATTACTGAATATTCACAAGAAAGCAGTGCCTGTAAACAATTTAGAAATATAGGGCACTGGCGGCCTCAGAAGCTCCTGCCGTTAAGAAAAACAAAATGTAGAAGTTTTTGTTGACGGACGTGTGCATGGACGGACACATGCTTGGATTGAGCCCGATACCATAGCTCCCGTGCCACTCGGGCAGCAGGAGCTAATTAGCAGCCTGTAACTGAAAATGTTGATAAGATAAAGCAAATTGTCAAAGTTTTTGGCGATATTTTTAGGCCAGTAACCTTTGAAAAATAGGCCAAGGTCACATTTAGGCACGTCATTTGCCTTTATGAGATGTATGTCCAGTAAAAATAATGAGCCTGTAACTGAAATAGTTGATGAGATAAAGCAAAATGTTGATGTTTTTGGTGGTATTTTAGGCCAATGACATTGAAAAAATATGTTTAGGCATGTCAGTTGTCAGCCTTAATGAGAGGCATGTACAGTAAAAATTAGGAGCCTGCAACTGAAATGGTTGATGAGATAAAGCAAAATGTCAAAGTTTTTGGTGATATTTTTAAGCCAGTGACCTTGAAAAAATAGGCTAAGGTTATCTTTAGGCATGTCATTTGTAGGCCTATATGAGATGCATGTCCAGTAAAATTAAGGAGCCTGTAACTGAAATAGTTGATGAGATAAAGCAAAATGTTGACGTTTTTGGTGATATTTTTGAGGCCAGTGACCTTAAAAAATAGGCCAAGGTCACCTTCAGGCACGTTACTTGTAGGCCGTTATGAGATGCATATCTATTAAAAATAAGGAGCCTGCAACTGAAATAGTTGATGAGATAAAGCATAATGTCAGCATTTTTGGTGATATTTTGAGGCCAGTGACCTTGAAAAAATAGGCTAAGGTCACCTTTAGGCATGTCATTTGTAGGTCTTTATGAGATGCATGTCCAGTACAAATTAGGAGCCCGTAACTGAAATGGTCTATGAAATACAGTAAAATGTTGAAGTTTTTGGTGATATTTTTAGGCCAGTGACCTTGAAAAAATAGGCCAAGGTCACCTTTAGGCACGTCATTTGTAGGGCTTTATGAGATGCATGTCCAGTAAAATTAGGAGCCTGTCACTAAAATCATTGATGAGAAAAAGCTAAATGTGTTGACGGAGGCACGCACACTCGCACACGCGTGTGCACGGACGGAGTCCAATACCATAGCTCCTGCATCGCGAGCGGCGGGAGCTAATAAGGATGAGTTAAGTCCCATCACTATTTCCCAGGAATTGTTTGAATTAAACTCCTCAGCCAAGCCTGGTGTGCAAACTACCTGATATACTTCCCCATAGTATCTATCCAGCAGTTAATAAAAATGTTTTGAGACAGAAAAAAAATGATTGTCCATTGTTGCAACCACTTCACCTAAGCAAAAGGTAACCCAATTAAATACTGAAAAGAACTCAGTTTTCTAAGGCAAAAATTCAATGTGGTATTGATACTATGTCATTCTACTATCAAATACAATCACCAGATAGTATAAATGCCTAATTCTATATCGATTTATGCGTAGATCCATCATTCAAAGAACTAAGTGGTCACTTATGTAGAACCTGAATATTTGATTTAGCTCAAAACATGGGTCAAAAATCCTATTGTTGGAACACATGCTCATTACGCTGGTAAAATCTGAATGTTTGGGTGATCTGACACAATCCAGAGCGAGCAGTTAACTTTTACAATCTTACAGCCTGCCGGTGAGAGTGGCATCCTTTGTTCCCCACGGCGGGGGGTGAGAGCCATCAAGTCTAGCAGGCCCAACATCTCTGGAACTCAAATTCACTGGTTTCATTGAAGTTAAAGCGCAGCTACTTCAATTGGCTTAGAACAACTTATCAAATTCAAAACCTCTATCAAATTCATATTTTGTTTATGTTCAATATCCTAAAAGGAACCTCTCATATATTTATCACACTATTGGGCTATAATATTCCATTTTAAGGCTTTTCCATGACAACTGCATCATTTTAGCACACATTCCTATCATGTTTGGTCTCTTTATTCTCGGGGGAGTCCAAGGAGTTGAATGGAACATGTTTCATTTCCCTTGGAATTATGGTTCGTTTGTAAGATTCATTCAAGCAACTACCCTAGTCTCCCTGTGCAAATTATCTTATCACCTAGGCCAGTAAAACTCTGATTCGGCCAACCTTCCCTCTACCTTGTTCGGAGGTGTGGTTTGGAGCCTTTAAAGGCACGAGATCCTGAGGGGGCGGGGGTCTCTTCTCTTTTTTCTTGTCTCTTATTCTGTCCTGTCCTGTGCTTTCTTATTCAACATCTGACGAGCTTAGGTGAGTTGGGGAGGGGTCACATGTTGCCTTGTTCCGGAGCGGGGGAGTGTGTGAGTTCTCCCCGACCACGTGGAGCGACTTTAGCTCCACGTGGTCGTTCATCTTTTCCAGGTATGAAAATACTCTAAATCCTTCTAAATTATATGTAACGGTAATTGGCTTATCATTGATTTGTTTGATTCAAGTTGTGCCTACCTGGTGAATTAAATTATTGTTATTCCTTTTCCAGCTTGCGTGTTCTCATTGTATATTCTTTCTGGCCTTGTTGCGATTGGGACTTAAGGGGAGACTCCTACCAAGACATGTGTAGGTAGCAATACTTCTAAGTTAGATTGAGATTGGGTTCTACCTATTAAGGGGTTATGAAATTATCGGCTCTTAAGATTTAGCTATTGGGTAATCTTTCTAAGGGGCCCTTTGACATACATAAACCTAGGTTCGTGGTACGTTCATACTCAGAGCTATTTGCCTGATGTTGCTACCGTGCCAGTCTCCTCTATCCAATGGAAGTATTGTCGAATTAGACCAGGCAGTGACGCCTATTTTAACCCTAGGGGGTGTTTTGCTTAGTGACAATGGTTTTCGCAGATAGAGTTTGGGTGCGTAACTGCCCTGAGATTCACGCATGCTGTTTCAATTCTAACTCTAATTTGGAGTCAGATTTTTAACGAGGATATAGCTAAATGTTGTACTCTAACTGTTATATGGAGTCAGATAAATCCTAACCATTGCGCTTTCATGCCCCGTCCTCGGACAGTGAAAAATATCCATTTTATTGTGATTCACCCCAGCCAGAAGAATGCTCTAATTAAAGTTGGACTAAGAGAACACGTGAGGCCTTCAACCCGGGCAATATCCGCCTTTTGGTTATTGTATTTTGGGGTTTTACACTTACATCTTCATACAATCTCTCACTGAAATCCAGTCACTTTAATGCTTGCTCAGGCTTATCTACATAAAGCATAGTTATAGTTCACGCCAACGTCAAACTTTCTCAGTAATTCTCTATTGATTGACTTTTTAAAATCTATTCCAGAGAGTGTAAACTTTCCACAGCAATTGAAAGACATTGATCAGACCCTCAGAAAAGTATTTAAACCTCTGCACAAAGGGTTAAGATTTTCACCAACACGTAATTAAATGTAAAGACCCCGCTAATCATAAAATATGAAACCAGATATCAATATTGGGTATATGAGACCTTTGAGCCCTAATACTGTAGTGCATTAAGACCTGACCACACGGACTTGTAAACCCTTCAGAAGGCCCATGTCAGAGAACACAGTTACTTGTGGCATCATCAAATGCAAGTTAAAACTCTATTACGCAAAGAGAAATTCCTATGTCAATACCATCTAGAAGCACCACTGACTTTTCTGGGTTCGAGTTAATCAAAATGGACAAACGCAAAGTGGAGTGCTTATGGTCTTGTAAAACCCCAACAAAGCAATTACCAACGACGGATATTGCCCGGGGTGAAGGCCTCACGTGTTCTCTCAATCTGACTTTAATTAGAGCATTCTTCTGGCTGGTGTGAATCACAATATAATGGATATTTTTTCACCGTCCGAGGACGGGGCATGAAAACGCAATGGTTATGATTAATCTGACTCAATAGAATAAGTAGAATTTAGTGAGATCCTTGTTTAAATATCTGACTCCAAATTAGAATTAGAATTGATAATTTAGGGAACACCTGCGTGAATCTCGAAACAGTGATAACTTAGACTCTAAGGACTAACATGAAGTGACTATACCTTGAATTCCTAACAGACAACCACTGCCGCTACATTAATGTTATTGGGCATTAACACCATGTTCGAATCCTAGTTCGTTGGTTAGGTTAGAGGTTGGAAGTCAACCATCATTGCAATAGCCTCTGCTGGTATATTACAGTGAACCTAGGATTATATATTAGCCCAAGGGTTCTATAGGTCAAAACTCAGAACCAACATATATAAAACCTTACAATAGGTAGATCATGGTCGCCTAAACCAACTTAACCAACCAATTCCAACACCGGGCCGCTGGCCAGTCGTTCCTCAGTGAGGATAAGCTATTCCCCTAGGTATTCGCCGAGACGGGGCTAAGAAGAATAAAAATATTAAAAGACACGGAACCCACGCAAGCTAGAAGAGGAATAACAATAATTTAATTACCAGGTAGGCACAACTTGGATCAAACAAATCAACGCTAAGCCAATTACCAGTTACATATAATTTAGTAGAATGATTTAGAATATTTTCATACCTGGAAAAAATGAATGTGCACGCAGAGCCAAAGTCGCCCCACGTGGTCGGGGAGAACCCAAATGAGCAAGGCGTCATGTGTCCCCTCCCCAACTCACCTAAGCGTGTCAGATGTTGACAAAGAAGAGACAGGAAAAGAAGAGAGCGCCCCCTTAGGATCTCGTACCTTTAAGGGCTCCAAACCACACCTCCGAACAAGGTAGAGGAAGGGGTGGCCGAATCAGAGTTTTACTGGCCTCAGTGATAAGATTAATTTGCATAGAGAGGAGACTAGGAAGTCACCCGAATGAATCTTACAAACAAAAACCATAATTCCAAGAGAAATGAAACATGCTCCATTCGACTCCTTGGATTTTCCAGAGCATAAAAAGACCAAACATGATAGGAATATGTGCTAAAATGATGCAGTTGTCATGGAAAAGCCTTAAAATGGAATATTATAGCCCAATAGTTTGATAAATATATAAGAGGTTCCTTCCTAGGATATTGAACAGAAATATATTATGAATTTGATAGAGATTTAGATCGTTTTAAGCAGCTTAAATGTAACTGATCCTGACTTTAATCGAGAAGTGGTCTGTGAGTTTCAAAGGGCCAGAGCAAATGGCTCTAAACCCCCCGCTGGGCAGAAGAAAGGAGATTCCAGGTAGGCAACAGAACATCCAGGTCGTAAAAGCTTGCTGCTAGTCAACCAAATTTTACACATGGAATGTGCCTGTGTTCCAACAATATGAATTTTGACATATGTTTTGAGTAAAATCAAGCCAAATCAAACTTTCAGGTTCTACAGTCTGATGAGTCCATCATTCTTATTGTTATTGGAAATAATGGATTGCGTGTTCTCAGGATTAAAGAGGAGAAGGGTTATACCAATACAGTCAAAAGCCAGAGTCTGCCATGGTCTGAGACTACATTTGTGCACTCTGCATGAGCAACTTGCACATCTGTGAAAGCACAATTGATGCTGAAGTTTACACAGCCATTTTGGAACAACACACACCACCTTCCAGACATAATCTTTTTAAGGTATGCCCCTGTTTGATCCAGCGGCATAACGCAAATCCACAATTTGTATGTATTACAACATAGTGACTTTGTAATTACAGAATGTAGGTGCCATCTGCAGCCTGGACCCATCTCCGTTTGAAAATTTTGAGGCGTCATGAGGTGTAAAATACAATAAGAGAGACCCAGGACTGTAAATCTACTGAATTTCTAAATCAGGTAAAAATTAGAACAAAATATTTTTTTGAAACTCCAACAATTAGTCTCCTCACTTCCAAAATGAAAATGGATAGTTATTAAAGGGAGATGTGATGGTACACAGTGAAGAGCATGCACCTGGCCTGACTTAACCAGAGTCTTTTGTATATATTACATTTCAACGAAGTAGCTATTATTAAAAATAATAATAATAAAGTTGGTGAGGTAAACATTACTTATTTTCCCTTGCACTTTATTCAGTTGAATTCAGGTTAAATTACTGCCTGCTGTTTTTATTTACATTTTTCACACTATTCCAATTCAACTGGAATTGAGATAGCATATGGAAAAAATTCCTATTGAATTAGATTATCGTTATAATTATTGAATAATTATTACTGCATTAATAAATAGTCATAGTAAAAAGAACATGACAGTGTTTACAGGTAAATTATTAATATATTTGCATTTACGTACATTTTCAAGTCCAATGAAACATCCATATGCAATAAACAACTATCTGGGGATTACTGAGGAGTTCTAAACCTTTATATGTGAGTAGTGTAGTCAGAAATTGGTTTAGTGCTAACCTCTACTGGGCCACACCATAATGAAGCAATTGGATAGATATAATAGATAATAAGTTTATACAAGACCTGTACAAAGGCTACAATATGCAGAAGCGATGAATTAATGTAGGGGAAATTTATCAAAAAATCTGAAAATGACCCCTAAATGGATATTACTGTCATTTATGTTTACTACCAATTGCTTACTGTCCATTAGCATGACAAACTAATGGTCAGTTAACATCCTATTTTTGTAACATTCTATTTTCATTATTTAGTGGTAGTTTAACTGAGATTCTATTTGTACCGTATTAATTCATTTCATATCTATCCTTGAATTATCATGCATGAGCTGTCATTGAGACTCACCTTTGACCCCATGTCACCATGTCTTCCAGCCACACCCTGTCTTCCTCGTGTTCCCTAAAGAAGACAATGTCAAGACCACGTTCAGACTTGCCTTGCATCATTGTTCAAGCTGTATACTATTGACCACAGAATCTATGCAACTCCTGAATAGATTTTTATAAAAATTATTGACTTTCAGAGGTTGAGAATTCACTACTGACTTAGGACAGCATCAAAAAATTTCACATTTTCACACAGAGACTTAATTATCTGGAAAAAAACCAGGCAGAGCACTAGCAACAAAAAACTGAAAACAACATTTCTCCTCCTTTAAATGAATAAATTAAATTGACAAAGGTTACTCCTCCTTTAAATGAATAAATTAAATTGACAAAGGTTTCTCCTCCTTTAAATGAATACGTTAAATTGACAAAGGGACAGCATTTGAGGAATGTATTGACAGCACAAGGCACAGCACATTCACATCATCAATATCAAAAACTAAACAGAAAGGGCGATCATCCCTCAAGTCTTTTCACACCCCTGAATTAAGGGCATCGAGCAGGACCATCTTCAGTGTCAGACAGAGCTACTGGTGAACATGCTGTTAACCTATAACAAAGTGATTCCAGCTCCTTAAAGAAAGTTAAACTCACACCCATTCAAAATCACTGCATATATTCACTCAAAGACTTTTCCAAAGTCAGTTCAAAACTATGATTAATGGTTTTATAGCATGGGGGAAGTATAGACGGATGACAAATTTATGGTAAAATCCGCATAAATTGTTTTTTTGAGGTGTTGGGCCTCCACAAGCTGCCAGATCAGCTCAAACAAAATAATAGGAGTTCACCTTTCAACCGCCATCCAATGGCAAAATCAAAATTAAATGCTGTTCACTACAAACTGAGCGGCACATGAGTATGTAGTACGACCTCTTTTAATGATTAAAAATAGTTTATTACCGTCTCTCCCTCTTCACCCACTGGCCCTGGTGATCCTCCAGCAGCCTGCAAATTGTAAAAGCAGATACTATAACCCTGACAGGGAGTCAGTGGCAGTTGGGATACGTTCATACCTGTATATGGGTTAAGTAACAAAGATTCAATTTAACCTATTCTTCATTGTTTAAATACAAAGTCAGGTCCATAAATATTTAAATATTTACACAGTTACTTTTACTTCACTAGCTGTCAATCACAGCATAGAGATAAAATAAAAAAGTACAGCCTTTCAGCATTAATTTTAGGTCATTTACATTCAAATTAGGTTAACAGTGAAGGTACTTGCATGTGCTCCCCCCTTTTAAGGGCTAGAAGTAACTGTACAATTGACCACACAGCTGTTCTATGACCAAGTGTGCGTCATTCCCCAATTATTTCATTCACAATGAAACAAATAAGACGTCTGGATTTCATTTAAATAGTGCCATTTGCTTTTTGGTGCTTGATCTTAGTATGATGTCCAAACAGCTGTGGACCCCAGGAAGACTAGTTGGTTGCTATGGCACCAGCTAATGGGGATCAATAAAACTGTGATGACACGCTCAGAGGAACCAGTCCCACCTCAGGATAATCCAAAAATCGTAAGCCTTTATTACAAAATTGGTTAGAACCAGAAGACACAGGGATTGCCAAGTCAAAAACGAAATCCAAAAAGCAAAGTCAACTAGACAGGCCGGGGTCAAACCCAGTAAATCAGAAGTGCAACGGTACATAGACAGCAGGCCATAAGTGTAGTCGTAATCCAGAGCAGGTGGTCATATAAAGGGCATCCAAAAACAGAAAACGTAGTCAGACAGAAAATAGGTCAAAATCCAAAAAAGGCATAACAAGAACAGAAAGGCAATGGCAAACTCGAGGTCGGGAAAAAACAGCTGGAAGCAATTAACAAGAGACATACGAGGAGCTCTGCACAGATGTAAATTGATCAACGTTCTGACAAGGAATGAACTGCAGTGAAGACTTTCAATAGACAAAAGGGAACTCACATGCCATGCAGGGAACAGGTGAATTGGATAAGACTAATTACAGAGGTAAGCACACTTGGGGAGGTCCTAAACCAGAAACAATGGGCAAAAACCAAAACACAGACAGGATCCATGCAGACAGCCTATGACAGATAAACAGCTCCGGTCATGGAGTTCAAAGTGCACAGTTAAGATAAAGGGATTAGTCTACAGTAAAACAAGACTTGAAAGAAGTTTGTGAAATACCGGAAAACTTCCGAAATCACCCGAAGCGTGTCTGCACGCAGACAGGGGAGTGCACTGGCATGAGAACACAAATCACATCAGAAATTACAGGGGAGACAATGTGCAATGCAATAATGGAATGAATAAATAAACATGAAAAATAATAAATACAGAAACAGAAAGATAACCAAAACAATAAAACAATGAATTTTTTAGTGAAGCCATCCATCTTCTGACTCAAAAATGAATAAACCAGTTTGCTAGATCAAGAGCATTCTTCAGAAGGATGTAATGTCTGTTTTAATGTCAGCAGTCAAGAAAAGAATTAGCTGGCTGAAATACAGGGGTTTTCCAAAAGATGTAACCAATTGGTAAGTCTCAACAACAGGATGTTTACCGAAAAGAAACACCTAAAAAGCACTTTAAGTTGTGGAAGCATCATAAATATACAACCCCATTTCCAAAAAAGTTGGGACACTGTGTATAATGTAAATAAAAACATAATGCAATGATTTTCAAATCATAATCTGAAAATAGTACACAGACAACATAATTTGAAATCAAGATATTTTATCGTCTTTTTGGAAAATATGTGCTCATTTTGAATTTGATACCAGAAACACTTTTCAAAAAAGTTGGCATGGGGGAATTTTTACCAGTGTGTTGCATCATATCTTCTTTAATCAATGCTTGGGTACTAAGGAGACCAACTGCTGTGGTTTTGAACGCAAAATATTTTCCCATTCTTGCTTTATGCAGGATATCAGCAGCTCAAAACTTTACAGCATCCTTTGTTGTTTTTTTTTCTTTTGTTTCGTAATGCACCAAATATTATCAGAGGGTGACATGTCTGGACTGCAGGCAGACCACTTTAGCACCCAACCACTTTTACATGCAGAGTATGGTGCTTGGCATTGTCTTGCTGAAATGAGCAAAGCCTTCCTTTAAAAAGCCATCTGAATGACAGCAAATGTTGCACCAAAACCTGTATATATTGGTTACCATTATTCGTGTCTTCATAGATGCGCAAGTTACCCATGCCACTTTTACTATTGCACCCCCATAGTCTCATGGATGCTGGCTTTTGAATTGTGTGCAGATAACAAGCTAGATGGCCCCTCTTTTCTTTAGCCCAGAGATCATGATCTCCAAAAATCATTGATCTCTACATGACAGTTTTAACTTGCATATGTGGATGCAGTGACAAACTGTGTTTACTGACAATGGTTTACAGAAGTGTTTCTGAGTCCATGCAGTAATTTCCACTACAGAATCATGTCTGTTTTTAATGGAGTGCTGCGCAAGAACCTGAAAATCACAGCCATTCAAAATTCGATTTTGGCCTTTGTCCCATGCATACAGGGATTTTTTGGAATTGGGGTTGTACATACAGAAATGACAAAAATGTAATTGTACCATATTGATGTGAAAACAGTATAGAGAAAGAAAAGAACTGGTGATGATGTGAAGCCTATTGTAATGCCCGGTACCAGGATGGAATGGGGGCACCGGGTAAGAGATATAAAGATGGAGGACCCAATTGCAGGGAATTTTAACTAAACAAAATGCAAAACACTAACAGAAAGAATGAATGGGATAAGGGATAAAAGTAAGAAATAGATTGAGAGAGCTTAAAACTGAAATGTTACTATCTAAGGCTACCTGCACTTGAAGAGGAAAACCAAGCTATAAATATAGTGGGAGATAATTAAGTTAATTAAAACCAGGTGTGAACATGAACAAAGGGACAGTAGGGGATAACTGGGGACAGGCAGGTAGTGTTATGCATGCGTATTTTATGTAAAGCACTTTATATCATTTGTAAATGGAGATTTGTTACATGCTGTTTTTGCTGCCTTGCTGGTCAGCTATTTATTTTGTTCTTCAGTACCCTCTGGTGGTGTGTCTGTAGCAAAACATGATCTGATGTAATATCACTGCTTTGTAATAGACTAGAGGTTTCTAGAGGCTTCTGGCGTCTTCCTGCCTGGAGGGGGTGGGATTACCCAGGAATCCTGTAGATATTTCCAGAATGTTGCTAGTGTATATAATTGCTGTGATTTTGGGCAGTAGAGGCAGAGTTTTTGTTTTGGCAACAGTTGCAAAGTGGCATTAGAGAGTTATTATAAGATTACTGTGGATTATTGGTAGAAGTTTTTTTTAGCTGCGACCAAGCAGCTCTATGAACAATTCTGTCTGTCTGTCCGTCTGTCTGCCCGTCTGTGCCACCATTTTGACCATGTTCCTGTCGTCGTATCATCATGACATTTTCAGGAGTTATTGACCTTCACCAAAGTGATGTCCATGCTCAAGGTCGAGGTCAAAGGTCAAGTTCACAGAGGTCACGACCTTGTTTGCAGGTTTTCGCGCAGTAACTCCAGTTAGAATTCATGGATCGCTATTAAATTTTGAAAGTAGCTTCTAGGCATAGAGGAGGTGTTCCCTATTGTTTTTCAAGGTCATCCGTCAAATACCAAGGTCACAAAGGTAAAAAAACTGTCAATTTTGCCCGATTTGACGGTTTTCGCACCGTAACTCAAGTTTTATTCAATGAATGGCTATGAAATCTTAGAACAAGCTTCTTGGTATAGAGGAGGGGATCCCTATTGATTTTCAAGGTCATCTGTCGAATCCCAAGGTCACACCGCTCAAAAAAGTGTCGACTTTGCCCCGATTTCACAGTTTTCGCACCGTAACTCCACTTTCACTTCATGGATGGCTATTACATCTTAGAACAAGCTTCTTGGTACAGAGGAAGGGTCCCCTATTGATTTTCAAGGTCATTTGCCGATTTCGAGATCACACTTGTACAAGAAACCACCAGTCATGGACACTAGGCCACGTTACGGATGCTAGGCGAGGTCGCAGCTATTAGATCCTTCTGATCTACTTGTATTTTTTTTTATCAGTGAAGAATAAATTTGTTTAAGTTGTCATTGCAGGTTTTCTTTGTCAAATCGTAACAGTAGCCAGAATCAGGAAGGCCTAAGAGGGGAGGGAATTACCCCTACCAACTCATTTGTGAAATCTAGTCATGTGCAAGCATGAGTGGCTGCCACGAGAACTTGTTCCTTTGTATTTACTGAGGATATGACTGCTGACGAAAGCAGCATGATGAAGTATGAATTTTATTGAACCATGTAGTATCCGTTCAGCTTCAGACAAATGTTTCAAAACTAATGGGAGGGTGCTTCACAGTGAAGAGGGAAAATGATCCGAGCAAAACTGCTTAAGTAACCTTACTATTCAGTATCCCAGTATCCCCACCTTTAAATTGTTTTTTCTGATTCTAACTCTTATTTGTGCTGTGTCCTTCACTTGTCCTTTTGTGTCACGTTGTCATGGTAGATGAGAAATTGTTCTCAATTGACTTACCTGGTGAAGCAAAGATAAAAAAATTTTTAAAAAGTAGGCAGAAGTGGAACTGCAAATGATTGAAAATCAACATATTTTCCAACCCCTGAGAAAAGAAAAGTGTGAGAAGTCCGGAATCGTCGATATCGGTTTCGATGTTTCTCATGGTGAAATCTACAGTTACACACATGAAACTGATAAAACTTCCATGCACAAGGTCCTGAATTCTACGTGAGAATCTCTTAAATACATGTTGATCGATTAAAGACTGATCTAGTTGTGTAAGGATGGTGATGGCGCACAAGATGGCGGCCGTGAGGCTTGCCACAGTACAAGCAGCGTTCCTGTCTGTCATTCTTATGTCTGTGTTATTTATCTGTAAAGTGTCATGCTTGATCCAGTACACCCGTTCGGAGCTTCTGAACCTCAGATTCATCAATCATGACGATCTGGGCCCATTTATAGCCTTGCTGGAGGAGAAACTACGGGACTTAAACATCTCAAGCTATTCAACACTGCGGCTGCCGGCCAAGAAGGGGAGCCGCCACTCTGGAACCTTCGCCAGTTTCAGGAGGTGCCCATACCGGCCACCGCTCCCAGCTCGCACGTATGGACTGGGGTGTTTTCCACGCTGCCGGTGACCTCCACAATGTCAACTACTGCGTGGACCGATGCATCCCACTTAAAAAAGTCAAATACTACAAAAACAATAAACTTTGGTTTAACAAGGACATTAAAAATTTAAGAAAGGAGAAAAATTCAGCACATCTGTCAGGAAACAAAGAACAATATATGGCTGCCAAATAGAAATTGAGATCTGCAATTAGGAGAGCTAAATCAAACTATGCAACTAAACTTGAAGAACAAATCACCACTAATGACACACGCTTCATCTGGAAAAAACTCCAGCACATGACAAATGGCAAAAAGAAACCCTCCTCCATACCTAACAGTGACAATCAGCTTCCAGATACACTCAACCTTTTCTATGGGAGATTTGAGCAGGCTCCGGCTCCACCACCATCTCTCCCTTCCCCACCTCTTCCCCCCATTTCTACCATCTATGAAGATGTGGTCAGAAACACCTTCAAGGGACTCAAGAGGAATAAAGCTGCCGGCCCCGACAACATCAGTCCTGCTGTTCTCCACTACTGTGCTGCAGAACTGGCAGGGGTTTTCACCAATATCTTCAACATCTCCCTCCGTGACAGCTCAGTTCCTAATTATTTCAAAGAATCCCTTATCTTTCCACTTCCTAAGACCAAGACCATTTCATGCCACAATGACTACAGACCCATTGCCTTGACATTGGTTGTCATGAAATCATTTGTACGCATCATACTCAAGCACCTGAAATCTATTACCACCCCCCTCATGGACCCATACCTATTTGCATATATAGCCAACAGGTCAGTTGAGGACACCTAGCAATTCATCACATACTAAACCACCTGGAATCTGCAAACTCATATGCTCGCATCCTGTTCATGGATTTCAGTTCTGCATTCAATACAATAACTCCGGCCAAATTATGTAATAAACTTATGGACATGAACATTAATCCACACATCTGTAACTGGATCCACAGCTTTCTCTGGAACAGGAAACAGAGGGCGAAGATTAACAACAACAGATCCTCCCCTCTATCCCTCAGTACAGGTGCACCCCAAGGCTGTGTTCTTTCACCCTGGTTATTCTCCATCTACACAGACCAGCTCAAAACCCACCACAGCTCTGTCAACATTTACAAGTACGCAGATGACACAACCATCATAGGAATCATCACTGACAACAAAGAAGCTGGATTCTGTGCATAGATCAACCAAACAGTGACCTGGTGTACAGACCACGACCTCCAACTCAAAACATCAACAAGAAGAGCACCGCCAACGGTGCATAATAGGCCCGTCATGAACATGGATCAGGAAGTGGACAGACAACATGACACCAATATCCAACAGACAACAGCCCCATGTGAGCTTTGACCTTTGTCCGTGACCTTGACCTTGGAGGGAGGGCCGTAAACATGGTACGCGACACTCCGCTCAGTGATGATACACGTGTGTGTGAAATATCATGGATGTATCTGAAGCGGTTGAGAAGTTATGCTCCGGACAAGCCCCATCTGGGCCCCATGTGACCTTTGACCTTTGCCAGTGACCTTGACCTTGACCGGGTGAACGAAATCATGGTGCGCGACACAGCGCCTAGTGATGGTGCACGTGTACGTGAAGTATCACGAATGTAGCTCAAGCGGCTCAAGAGTTATGCCCCGGACAAGAAATTGCTAACAGACAACAGACGGACGGACGGGGGTGATGACATAATACGTCCCGTCTTAAGACGGGCGTATAATAATAATAATAATAATAATAATAAAAAATGGAAAACAAATGCAGATCACATCCATAACAAAGCCCAACAAAGACTCTTCCATCTCCGACAGCTAAAGAAGTTCAGAGTAAGGCCTCATCTCCTGCTCTGCTTCTACACAGCAATCATTGAAAGAATCCTCACCTCATCCATCACAGTCTGGTTCAGGAGTCTTGACACACTTTCCCGGAAGAAACTACCGCGCATCATTAACAGAGCATCAAAAATCATCAGCTCACCCCTACCATCCTTTGAATCACTCCACCACAAAAGGACACTCCGTAGAGCCCGCAAGATCACCTCTGACCCCACTAACCCTGCACACTACGCCTTCCAGTTACTGCCCTCTGGGAGGCGTTACAGGACAACAGCCTCCAAAACAACCCGCTGCAAAAACGGTTTTATTCCCACTGCAATACACATCCTGAACGCTGACCGCTGAAAACGAATATTAAGACCCTTTGCACTTTTTCACTTATATATGTCTGTATGTTCTGTCTAATTTAGTTTAATGTTGGAAGCTGTACCAATCTGTACTGGAAACAAATTCCACCAGCTTGGCTGTGTGGTTATTCATGAATCATTCATTCATTCATCTGTGTTGCAGTGAAATATTGCCTTTGACTCTCGGTACAGCACGGGTTGATTAGAAAGTGGCGCTCAGAAATTAAAGTTAATTTAATCTGCTGAATTAAATTTTTTCTTCACTTACATGGTATTAAGTGTGAGATTGCTGATCTATGGCATGAGAAAGTTATATGCCAATAAAAAGCGTGAGACTCACGCCATATGCGTGAGAATTGACAGATATGAAAGTATTAAAATTGACCATTTCATTCATGATCATTATTGTCCAATTACATTTAAGCCAATAAACTGGGGGGCTGAAAGGCTACACACCAATAAATTCTTTGATTGATTGATTCCAAATCCATTGCAATGGCACACAGAGCCAAAATGATGAAAACTGGGTCACTGTCTAAACACGAATGGATCTGACTGTATTTTATCACTTGTGCAATCATTCCAGCACCCCAGGCCAGGGGTAAATGTGTGCTGGCAAATCATAGTGCCTGGGAGAAAACCTGTGTTAATGATGAAAAAGCAGCAGATTTAATCTGCGTCAGTCATTAAATGGAGCCGAAAAAGACCAATGCAATTCATCAAAGAAGCAAAGCGAAAACCAAAATGTCTCAGTGAAAAAGGAAGCAGGAAAATGTTTCTTGTAACCCAAAGAAGTGGAGAGTAAATTATTGTTACTCTGAATGTCCATTGCTTACACAGTTTATTACAGTATACTGTATATGTGAGAGGTATTCGTCAAAGAAGCAGATGGAAAACCAATATGTCCCAGTAAAAGAGGAGGCATGAAAAATTTTTTGTGACCCAAAGAAGTGGAAAGTGAATCACTATTATGCAGAATGTCCATTGCTTAGACAGTTTATTGCAGAACACACTGCATATATGCTAGAGATTATTAAAATTATTACCTTGCATTCGTATGAGCAGCACTGAAAAAAAGAAAATTATTGTGAGTAATTGATCACATTGATCATTACAAGTTATAAATGATTATTATAAGACAAATGCCTAAATTAAATCTCCACTAGCATTATAATTAAACAAGGCCTAATTCAATCCAAGAATTTATGAAGATCTATGAAACAGTCTTTGATAACAACTCACCAAAGTCTCCGAATCCTTATACTGCGAGGGAAACATAGGAGAACATAAATAAGGTTTTGTAGCTGTCAGTGCAGATTACATCACAAAAAATGCATTGTTTGATGGCAGGGTCAGTCTATTTCTGCGCAAGAGATTTGTTAATCCTTTAAATCATTGAATAGGTCATTTAGGGGACCAACAATCATAGATTTAGGCTAATTGACCAATTAATTTATTTTTCCATAAGTTTTCTGGATGCATACAGACAGCAACAGCCATTGCCGCATCGAATGGGACACAGAGGGCATTGACAGCTGGTGCTAGATTGAGATGCGAGCTACTCACAATGGTGGAGAGAATGGTTTTGATGGTATCCCTGACGATCAATGGGTTGTCACTTGTTGCAGACAAGTTGTATCTATAATGGACGTCCGTTGCAATAGCACCAAGTCTGTTGTCCTGCAATAAAAAAATATGCCAAAAGACTTAGGGCCTGATTTACTAAGACCTTTAGCACGTGCAAAATCTTTTTGCCTGTGCAAAACCAGAAACCTTGCCACTGATTGGTGCAAGGCAAGTACCCTGGCCAATCATGGACAGTGTTATTGGTTTTGCATGGGCAAAAATATTTTGCATGTGCTAAAGGTCTTAGTAAATCAGGCCCTTAGTGTCACTAACTAAATATACTATGGGATTTCATAACTGCTGGAAGCAAAAGGTCCTCACAGAATACCTCTGTACCTCGTATCATGAGTATCAAAGTTAAAAGGATCATACTTACTTCCAGAAAAAATGGTATATATTGGCAAAGAGATTATATTTAAGAATGTTGCATGCAAACTTCGATTTACAGCAGTTATAAGTGAACGTAATAAAATCAACAGGGCATTTCCATAAACATCCATGCCCTGATTTTAAAAGCAACAGTTAATGAATTATTCATGCGAAATGCGCAAGTTCAGTGGAAAAAACATCTTAATGAAATCCTTACATACCAGATGGTCTGGTGTGATGGCAACTCCAAAGATTTTTATATCCATTCCTTTGGCTTCAGTCACAACGTAGTTGATCCCACCACAGGGCTCCTTGTAGCCATCAAATGGGTGACCATCTGTCACAACAACCATGTATTTGTTTCCAGAGAAAGGAGAGGCCCTAAATTAAAACACATTAAATGTAGGCATGGGTATGGATATCCAAGGCAAAAATATATTATTTCCTCTGTAATAATGGCCAATTCATGTCATTTCCCAAATAAATTCAAAATGGCACAGTTTTTTTTCCCATAAATTCCCACTGTGCAATAACACATCCAATCTTTTATTTCATGAGAAAGGCTTGACCATAATTACACAGTATGGATGAAAAACCATAGATCCTTCCTCCAATGGCAGGTTCAAATAAAGATTACCTCCAAACATGACAGAAACAGTGATTGCCACACTGCTTAATTAAAGCAGAATCTGAGAACCTATAAAATCCAGATTTTTTCACAGATTCACCGCACACCTCTTAAGACGGGGAGAGACTAGGGACTGATGAGCCATGGGGACCAATGAGCCATATCACTTATTAGATGTCAGAGCCGCTTAAAATAGGCAATATCGTGATACGGCTCATTGGGCCGCATATTTTTAATGGCTCTTGCATCTATTGATTACAGATATGAGATATGGCTCAGTAATCCCCATGGCTCATCATGCCCTGGTCTCCCCTAATATTGGGAGTTACTGTCACGCTACGACCTTTTAATTTCAGAATTTGCTGAGCTTTTGTTTCCAATCAATAATTTACTAATTGAACTGATCACGTGCAATTCAAATCAAATGGCCTGCTGCCCATATACAGTATGTAACAAACTACCTGAGGCTGGAACTGATTCTGAGCCAGCAATGACACAAATCCAGCCAAGAGTTTCTTGCCATAACTTGCTGGTTATGAATATAGTGTCATATGTGATGCACAGTCCTACACACCCTGTCATGAGCTGGCCGGTTGCCACAGAGATGGCGCAGTCAGTGTGGGTCCCCTTCCCAATGTAGCCGATGTCCTGGATGGCCGTTTTCAACTGGGTTTTACCAGCCGGTATGCTGATAAGCTCACTCATGATTTTCACCTCATCACTGTAGTGTAGTACTCCTACATTCCACATCAGGTTACGATCACAACGGTAATATCTGCATGCGCATGTGGGCGAGAAATAAAAATATGTTATATGAAAACTTTTTTAGCCGCACAAAACAGACACACAAAACAAGAGTCAATGTCTAAACTTCTACAATATGATTCCTGTTGCTAAACTCTTAAAATCGATGAGCACCTCTGTATTCTAATTGTGCATCAGACAAAATATGATGCTTCATGAACAATCAATTGTTCCTGTTAACTAATACCTCTCCCAAACTCAATGTGATTAACACAGAAGTACCCTTGACCTTGATACACTATTAATTACATTCATTTTTTTGCAGTCACACCTGTCAGATGAACTTTAACCCAGCAGTTAAAAAAAGCCTTTACTTCAAGAAGGAAATGAAATGAGTAAACAAAAACTGACTGCTTATGCAAACTACTGAACAGTGCTTCAACATACAGGGTGGGGAAGTAAAACTTGCACTGACAAACAAGTACAAACAATCCCACAACAACTCCCCTGAATTGCGAGCACCTGTTATTGCTAATAATGGTGGACATATTGAATAATGGACTACCTATTATCTTTATTGTCTGCTTTATAATCTCTTTTTTTTTCAATAAACATGCCAGTTGAGAATAATATACAATTGATGGATGGTGATTTATTTTGCAAATTTTGCTTCCCCACCCTGTATTACTGAGAGAGCATTAACTGGATAGATACATTGAATGAGAATTTAATTACATTTTAAATATAATTATTATGAGCCACTTATCCCATGATATGCTGCCCAGCTGCTTTTAAATCCAAGTTATTTAATTATTATTCAGGAAAGTTTCAAGACCATTTTTCTCCCAGTAACACTTGTACATGGGTTGGCAAGTGTCATTTTACACGTTGCCGTATATATCTGAAAACTCTATGTATGTAATAATTCAAATGTAAGTTAATTTATGAAATAAAGCACTTTATTGAGTTTAAGCTGTCTATCATTAGATATGTGCAACTTATAAAATAATGTTTGAATATGCCTTTGAAGCGATTAAATGCTGTGTGCCCACAAAAATACCGTATTTAAAGAAAATAAAGCAGAACCCCATCACAAATTTTGGATATGTTAATAACGGGGATCTAATCTTTCTAAAACAGTCAATTTGATGTTGGTGGATGGTGTGATTTTTTTGGTATAAAATGTTAAATATAGCACAAATTTTATTTCTGATAAAAGTCTGACCAATCATTTTCTTCGGTCCGAATAAAGTGATTTGCCGAGCTTCCTGTCTGTCTTCCGTCACTGCGTCCCTTCCAGTTGCCTACCGCTGTCACTGCTTGTGAGTCGCGCTCCTCTCTGGCAGAGCAGTAGAGCAGTCGAAGCAGAACAGGTACTCAGCATAGTTAGCTTGCAAATAAAACAGCTGCAACTGCTCCTAATTTAATGACTAACATTACCGGGCCAATTCTGGGTAGGTTAGACATTATGACAGCAGTTTTACAAGAACATATGTATGAATTCGGCCGAAAAACAATGTATCTGATTGTAAACAAACAGGCACTGAAATGCTATAATTAGCCTACTATAAGAACGTTAATGGTAGTTCGTCCGACGTTACGAGGGCATTTTATTTGATAGCACATATAGACGTGAATATTAAGTAATTACTGTTGGTTAGATTTCACTAACCGATGCCTCTGAATCTGACTCCATTTCCCCATTTCAAGATGCTTTCACACCGGACGCTAAACAAATTTTTCATACGGCAGATTACATTCAAAGTTAATGCAAAGACGCGAATAAGCGCATCTTTGCATTGACTTTAAATGTAATCTGTCGCGCGAAAAATTTGTTTTGTGTCCGGAGTGAAAGCATCTTCATTCGCGCTGCTCACTTTTTCACCGCACACGTTGGGGAGGAGGGGAGCCTCAGAGGTCAGACAGGGGGAAGAGGGTGGGACTATGGAGGGAGGCGGAGTTGTTCATGTTCAAATTTTTACTAAGTGCTGTGCCGCATGCCAGAAAGGTAAGGTATTAATTGCTTTAATATTTTCTAGATTATTCATAAGAGAGGTGTGAGGTATCGTTCAGGAACCAGTCGCGAGAACACAGGATTGTAGGTAAAGTGATTTTATTGAGCGAGGGGGTAACCCCCGTAGGGCAGAAGGCAAAAGTTAGAGTCCACAATCCAAAATTCACAATCCAGGAAGGCAGAATCAAAGTCGAAAACCAGGGCAGCAAACACCGTACTCGTAGTCAGGCAAAAACAGGTTCGGTACACAGGCACAGGTTAGTCAGAGAAGCAAAAATCAAAAACCAGTGGGCGTAATCCAAACCGTTACCAGGCCAGCAATCACAAAAATCGTTGTCGGGCAAAAAAGCATTCGTAAACACAGATGCAACAGTAATCCAAAAATGCAGAGCCAAAATCGAAAGTTGGACGGTCCAGTCAGAAGAGTAACACAATGAGTACAACGCAGATACAATAGCAGCACAGGTAAACATGAGAAATGTTCTGAAAGGAAGTTCTGTGAAGAGACACCTAATATACACTCCTGGGAGATCACATGATACATAGAACACAGGTGCAGGAAATGAGACTAATTACAAAGGAGGGAACCAGAGGGAGAACCTAATCACATGAAATAGGCAAAAGCCAAAATGCGGACAGGGATCACGAGACAATCCTATAGACAGATATACAGCTCCGGTCAAGGAGTTCTATCGTGCATAGATAATGAGAGAAAGGACAGCGTGAGCAGGTGTGGAGAATCCACAGAAACGCGGCAGAGAAGTTTAGGGAGAGACAAGAGGCAGAGACTAGAACAGGGCAAGTGCTGGGAGCTTGTTAATCAATTAGTAAGGGCAGCTGTACAATCTCTAGTGCTCGTTAGTAAGTTAGTATTATATACAATGTTTGTTTGTGTTAGTAACTCTAGCGAAAACAATAAACTGTTAGTATTGGTTAGTAAAATAGAAAAGTAAGGCGAAGGAAGTAATCGAGATTGGAAGGAATGGTTGAAATCCAGAAACCATTAAATCACCCGAAGAGTGGCACGCAATACCAGGGCAGTAAGCAGTGACAAGACAAGAGACCAGACAGGGGGAGACACAGTGCAATGCATGGTAGAAAGCAAAACATGGACCGGAATGAAACTATGGTAAAATGTAAAACATGGAAAGACTAAACTAAGACAATACATGAACAAATCTAGGTTACCAAATCACAATACACATATCAAAGAATAGTCATACATAGCAGAAATCCAAAACCAAAACAGACAGGGTATCAAAACAAAGCAAGGCAGATTAGAATCATAACAAGAGGGGCAGACTTAGAATACAAAATACAGGACATATATGGGAAGCTGTATGTGCAATACCTGTCTTTGACATTAGGCTTTTACAGTCCTTCCAATATGCTCCTGCAGAGCGCACAGTAAAATTTTCAAGCAAATTTTAGCACCCAGAAATATATGATGAACTAAAGCAGGGGTGTCAAACTCACCCGTAAACGGGCCAAGAGGCTGCAGGTTTTCACTCCAACAAAGCGGAAGCGCACCTGATACAACTAATCAGTTGTGCAGGCCTAGATCAGTTGATTAAATCAGTGCTTTCAGGTGAGCTTCTGCTTGGTAGGATTGAAGACCTGCAGCTTCTTGGCCCGTTTACGAGTCAGTTTGACACCCCTGAACTAAAGGGACACAAGTCCATATTCCTCAAGTTAGAGTAGCAGATTTTCACCCCTGGAAATTTGAAGGACCTAGCTGTAATACTTTTCTAGATATAGCCATGTGAGGATGGCTC
The DNA here is from genome assembly GCA_029721435.1 of Gymnothorax reevesii. Lineage (NCBI taxonomy): Eukaryota > Metazoa > Chordata > Actinopteri > Anguilliformes > Muraenidae > Gymnothorax > Gymnothorax reevesii. The sequence goes on from CM056573.1 coordinate 33,195,558, forward strand.
CTCAGAAATCACTGTTCAAAAAGGGCTGGAACTTAGTTGCAAAACTATTTTTTATAACAAAACTATTCGGAGTTGGGTGCAAAAATTTTGGATTTATTTTATTAGGAGGTGAATGCACCCACTGGAATTTTTTCAGCCAAATCTGAGATGGTGAAGTGGGAAGTTTCTCTGAAATTCGGACATTTGATATGAAATGACCCTTTTAGGAGTCTGCACGCCTGCACAGAAACATAGAGAATGGATACAGTGCAGTTTTCTACAGACTGAAATGCCAATATTGACAGACTGCAGCGATTGCCTGCAAAAGTGGCACGCAGAGCACTGCATTTCCAAATTTTTCATGGGCATTTTCAAGCTGATTCCCGAGCTAATTTATTACCTACGCCAAGGAGGTTATGCGATCGAGTCAGTTTATTTATTTGTCCGTCTGTTTGTTTGTTTGTTTGTCTGTGGACAGAATTTCTCGGAAACTACTAAACGGATCTTCATGAAATTTTCACCAGAGGTAGATCTTGGTCCATGGACAACTCCATTAAATTTTTGTGATGATCTGGATCCGGATCTGGATTCTGGATCCAGATCTTTAATTATACACTCAGTGACATTTCTCCAAAACTAATGAACGTATTTTGATGAAATCTACACAAAAGGTAGATCTTGGCCCAAGGATTATACATTAGAAGTATGGTCATCATGCATGTCAAAATCTTCGATCCGGATCCAGATCCAGATCAGTGATCAACTTTCTCAATGAGACGATTTCTTTGTATACCACTGCAGCATTTTCACCAAATGTTGATCCAAATTAGATCATCTCTGATGGAACAGTCTAAAAATATCGTTCAAGACCTGGATCTGTGTGTGTCCGGATCCAGATCCGGATCAACAATTTTGACTCTGAGGTCAAATATTAAAATCATACAAACTATATCGAGTAATACCTCATATGAAAGCCCTTGATGAATGCTTACCGGATCTGACAGAATCTTTTCACTTAGACGTCATTGGAAGACGAGAATGGGTGTTTTAGCAAATCTCACTGAAACTTGTTGCATGAGTGGGCCTGAAATCTTCCAAAGAGAAAGATCTTGCGTTTGTATCAACTTCGTCCCTTGGCGGAGATCAGAAATCTCGGATTGCTCTTGTTAGCTTTTTTTTCCATTCACAAATGTAAAATATTCTCATCAATTCATAAAATTCAAAAATTATTTTCCTCACAATTCCTGGCCAAACATTCAGAAAATATTCCCTATGCGCTGCGTCTCAGGAAGGAACATATATCCCTCTGACAAACATGCACACTAGTGTATGTCAGGATTCCTGTTGATCACTAGAAGATGGCTCCCTCATGTTTCTACAGTTGAAGTCAAAAGCTTACATTCACTTAGGTAAAATTAATTTTTTAACCACTCTACAGATTTTCAGGTCAACAAACTACAGTTTTGGCAAGTTGGTTTGGACATCTACTTTGTGCATGACACAAGCAATTTTTCCAACAATTTATCACAGATTATTTCCACTTATAATTTACTTAATCACAATTCAAGTGGTTCATAAGTGCAGCTCTTTTGGTGCCTGTTTATTGTTAAGTGAGACCATACAGTGCTACTGAGACTCAAAAAAGTACTCCAATTTTGTGGCATGTCAGACTACCCCTTTCATTACTTCTTATGTTAAGCCACACCTCTACAACACATCAGTAGTTTGTGTCATTTTGTCTCCAGCCAGTAGCTGATATGCTCATTTAAGTGAGCACCCGCAGGCAACATTTGAAATGCTGAAAATACTAAAATGCATTATATTTCCAACAACAACAGATTCGCTGAAGAGTTACTACTGAAGGACGCCCCATTCCAGGTGTACATGAGGAGGTTCCAAAACTGGACTCATAACTAAGGCCAAATTTCCAAGTAAGCTGAACATTTCATTGTGCATGATTCAGCACTTGATTCTGTTTGCTGAAATCCCTTTCCATGTACACGTATTACCAGTCAGTGCAATAACTGAGTCAACCGGCAATGGCTTCCTACTGCACACATTGCACAAGCAACAAAGAAAGCGTCTAATCATGCTTAACCCCTTTGCGCAGAAGCCAAATCTGAATATTTGTGTGTTACCTTATTTAAGGATTTTTAGTTCAAGATTGCAGCTCCACAGAGAGGAAGGGAATGGCTCAAATGAGTCAAGACACTTGAAGTATTTAGAATTCCACGATATTTAGGGTCCGAGCCTCCAGGCCTGCAAGGCCTCGGAGAGGACCCTATTGTTCCTGCTGTGTTTCTTATTCTTTCTTTCTTTGTTTCTTCTTACGCCTCTTTGAGCTTAAATTTGACCCCCTAAACATGCCCAAAAACTAACCAAAATTGGCACACACCTCAGGTCTGGCGAAAAATTTTACAAAATATAAAAATTATCCCCATCAGTCACAAAATGGCTCTCTAGCGCCACCAAGAAACATTTTATAGGCACTTAGACGGCCACCACGACCGGTAGGAAAGTCATAGAGAGGAACCAACACTATTCGTTCATCTCATCAAGACCTTAAAATGAACAATCGACACTCATTACCTAAATCGAACAGGAAGTCTGCAATTTGCACATCAAAATTTGCATTTTCCCCTAAATTTGGCCAAAATTTGCCCTCGAACAAACGCAAACTCCTCTCAGGGCCTTCATTGTATCAACCCCAAATGCTAATAGATGACTAAGCACAATACTGAGTATGTAACGCAGCGGCACGTCAGCTTAGATGTTACGATGCCGGCAAATGGCTGACGGCATGCTAATAGTGCGTCACGACTCCGTCCGTGACAGAGGGTATTTGTATTTGGTACATTTTTTTTAAATTTATTTATATATATATATATATTTTTTTTTTTTTTTTTCATTAAAGATGGTGTATCATAAAAATAATTTCCATAATGTAACCAGTTCCACCGGAAATGCTACTGAAATGTCCAAGAGCAATGTGGAGCAATGTGGAGCCAGTTTGTTGGAGACGTGTCCGAAGATCATGGATAATCCATCGACTGCATCCCATAACCCTTGCAACGTCAGTGACGGACGTTTCCGTATTCAGCATGCCAATGGCACGTTCACTCTGAATGTTTGACAGCCATGGCATTTAAAATCAACGAATAATTGACTGTAAAAACTTGTTTTTCCAAGACTCTAACGTGCTAACGTGAGCTCAGTCGCACATCTCTCATGTGGTCGCGTGACTAGGAACACGAGAAAACATGGTTTTAGCTTAACGTACGCCCGCAGGTGCTACGTACCTGTCAACGTCAGAGTTGATGTGTGTCATGATGTCTTTGACAACACATTTACCCCTAGTGATAATAAAAACTCTTTTATTAAAAGTTTCATGAAAATACTTGCTATGTCATGAGTGTGAAGTTTCTTTTTTGACTCAGTATACTTGAGATCCCAAGGTGTCCAACGATCCCAAATATATCCAGTTGCATTACAGGGAAATGAGTACAAAATTATGTACAAGATCTAGATATTATCTATTTGACTTTACACTGTGGCCATAAATACATGGCATCTTGGGTTTTAACTCTTAAATTCCCCCTGTGACAAATTTGTCACAAGATTTTGGGAGTTGTCAAAACCACAAACACCACATAAATTTTGCAACCTAATGCCCATAGTGACATATTTAGACCATCAGTGCTGCCATCTGATGCATAAAAGTGGAACTGATACTACACTGGCTGCACCAGCTAACCTTTCCAATATGGCTGTGCCCATGGTGGAATCCACAAGATAGATCAGCACCCATTCATCACTGGATAAAATAGACAAACAGGTAAGCTAATGAAAAATAAGCTATGCCTAATACTTCAGCTATATGTCAACTACCAAAACAATGATGGAGAAAGGTTCTCTTTATATCCTAGAAACTAAGAGTGACATATAAGTCACAAAACTAAAATGAGGTCAAAGGTCACCAAAAATAAAAAAGTGTTAATTTAAGGGTTAATATTTCTCTTTATATAAGTGTGATGTAGCTTGAGTGAAGTGCTGCATTTAACAGATACAGAATATGTACAGTACCATGAAAAAGTATTTGCCCCCTTCCTGATTTTTTAATTTTTTGCATATTTTTCACACTTAAATGTTTCAGATCATCAATCAAATTTTCATATAAAAAAAGATAAGCAAAGTAAATAGAAAATGCAGTTTTTAAATGATGATTTCATTTATTAAGGGGAAAAAAACTATCCAAACCTACCTGGCCCTATGTGAAAAAGTAATTGCCCCCCCCCTCTTGAATCATGAATAAATTGTGATTAACCACATTTTTTGAGACCCATTTCACTAGCCACACCCCGGCATGATTACTGCCAGACCTATTAAATCAAGAAATCACTTCAATAGAACCGGTCTGACAAAGTGAAGTAGGCTAAAAGATCTCAAAAAGCAACATGTCATGCCGCATACTAAAGAAATTCAAGAACAGATGAGAAACAAAGAAATTGACATCTATCAGTCTGGAATGGGTTGCAAAACCATTTCTAAGGCTTTGGGACTCCGCCAAATCATGGTGAGAGCCATTATCCACAAATAGAGAAAACTTGGAACAGTAGTGAACCTTCCCTGGAGTGGCCGGCCTACCAAAATGACGCCAAGAGTGCCTCAACTACTCATCCAGGAGGTCACCAAAAACCCGAAAAAACATCTGAAGAAATGCAGGCCTCACTTGCCTCAGTTAAAGTCGGTGTTCATGATTCAAAATTAAGACAGAGACTGGTCAAAAAATGGCATCCATGGGAGAGTTCCAAGGCGAAAACCACTGCTGACAATAAAGAAAACGAAGGCTCATCTCACATTTGCCACAATACATCTTGATGATCCCCAAGACTTTTAGAAAATATTCTGAGGACTGATGAGACATGAATTAACTTTTTGTAAGGTGTCCGTCCCATTACATCAGGTGTAAAACTAACAGAGCAATTCATAAAAAGAACATCATACCAAAAGTCAAACATGGTGGTGGTAGTGTGATGGTTTGGGGCCGCTTTGCAGCTTCAGGACCTGGACGACTTGTCATAATTGATGGAACTATGAATTCTGCTCTCTACTGGAAAATCCTGAAGGAGAATGTCCAACCCTCAAATTGTCATCTCGAGCTCAAGCGCACTTGGGTTATGCTGCAGTGATCTGAAATACACCAGCAAGTCCACCTCTGAATGGCTTCAAAAAAAAGTCCGGGCTTAAATCCTATTGAGATACAGTGGCATGACCTTACACAGGTTGTTCATACTCAAAACCCCTCCAATGTGGCTGAATTAAAATAATTCTGCAAAGAAGAGTGGGCTGAAATTCTTCCACAGTGATGTGAAAGACTCATTGCTAGTTCTTGCAAACATTTGATTGCAGTTGTTGTGGCATTGCAGGGTGGCACAACAACAGGGTCCAAGGATGGCACAACCAGTCATTAGGATTTAGGGGGCAATTACTTTTTCACATAGGGCCAGGTAGGTATGGATAGATTTTTACCCTTAACCCCTTTGCGTAGAAGCCAAATCTGGCTTTTTAGGTGTTACCTGATTCAAGGCTTTATAATTCAAGATTGCAGCTTCACAGACAGAAAAACTTTAGCTCAATTGTGTCTAGACACTTGAAGCATTTAGACTCCCATCGTATTTCAGTTTATTTTCATGATTTTGGTGGAGAAAAGGGGCTGCAAACATAAAAAAATCTTCATGAGAATTCACCATTGAAATAGAAAAAAATAATAATACTGACAAATGAAAAACTGCTGGGCCTTAAATCTATAGATTTCAGGGATCATAAACTTCTTGACCACAAGTACAATTCTTCTTGAACATTACATTCTAGATTACCCGCTTGCTATGAGCCAAATTAGACAGCTACCCAGGTAATGATTTTCTGGTTGAGTTTAGCATGAATTTATCAGTATCAGTGCAGTTGAACATCATTGGTCACCAGTAACCTCTCCAAACACAAAACATGCCTTTTCTCCATAATAAAGTTAACAATACTGTCCATTTTTCTTCGAAGTCCCCCAAGCATTAAATAAAGTGCTGATTAAACAGCTATAACATTCAAGCTGCAATGAAAAGCTAACCGCTCTCACATCCGAGCTCATAACCTTACACCTTATAAGGGTAAAAACTCACTAACTCTGTAATATCTGAATTCTGAAATACACCTTATTTTAACTGAACAGAAATTTCACTTTCAGGAAAAATAAAATGACATGTGCCACCGTATTCAACAGAATGGTGCAATGAACATTCCGAGAGATCTACCGATGTGCCTGGGCTGTATGCATTTGGAGAAACGAAAACTTGCGCATTCCATGTCTTTAAACGTGGTATACATTCTACAGCAAAAAACTGTATACAGTATAACCTGTTTTCTTCAGTGATGCCCTCCTCCAGAGACAGATGTGTCGGGTAGAAGGAACCCTCCAATGCTGTTTCATTTGGAATAATTCCCATTGACCGCGTCCATACAACATGTATCTCGTAAATGAAACTGAACACTTCAGGCCGGTTTCGAGTGTCTTTGTTGCTTTGATATCGCATCATTTTTAGCTGCGCAACTGTGGCCAACATTCGAAGAACACAACCGACCTTACTTTTACGCTTAGCTTTGTATCCTATTCTTATTGTTTGATCAATGTATTTCAGTTATTGAGGAAAGTTTAAACACTCAGAAATTGGATAAGAAACGAGTCTATCAATACATCGTTACCGGGGAAGCTTCACGAGGGCTTGAACTATAACTGTAGAGTTACGCAGATGAATCTGAGAATATAACTGAGTGACTGGCTATCGACACTAGTACTTGGGTGGATAGAAGGGAGCGCTGAATTTGTCAATGGAGGAGTATACGCGTTAATCCATGGGAGGGAACTACGCATATTTTGTGTGTGATGACTGTAATTGACAGTAGAATGTGAGAGAATCAATACAATGTCGGATTTTTTGCTTCACAAAATGTATTTTTTTAACCAATAATTTGAATACTGTTGGCTCACAGTAGCTAAAATGGTTGCTACAGAGTACTGTAGTTTTTTTCTGTCGCAAGTGATAATTTTTTAAAACTACTGGATCGATACTATGGGCAAGGATATTGACCAGTTTGCACATCAGGCTTAGCTGAGGAGTTAAATTCATGCTACTCCTGAAAAACAGGGTTTGGAGGGAACTTCTCCATACTCTAAATCACGTTTCAGCTCTGCCTGCTTGTGAATATTCGATAGCTGATCCGGGGGTGCCATCTCGTGGTCGACTACTGTAACTAAGTGCTTAAATTTGCATATCGATAGACGCCAGCGTCTACATCTGCAGAAAGGGGTTAATAAATGAATTCATCATTTAAAAACTGCAATTTGTATTTACTCGGGTTGTCTTTGTTTAATATTAAAATTTGTTTGATGATCTAAAACATTTAAGCATGACAAATATGCAAAAAAAAGAAGAAATCACGAGGTGAGCACATACAGATACTGTAGACTATCACCCCCAATGCCACAAAATCTGATGGGTCACAGATTTCGGTAAAACAGCGCACATTTACAAGCAGAGAAAACCACCTCTTTATGGCGTTTCACACACCTAATTGGATAGAGGCAGTGGGTAACTCCAGAATTTTATTTACTGCTTTACTTCAGAGGACAGTGACCGAGAGACCTGTGTTATGAACCAGATACTCTAAATCAATGATCTCTTTCACATGTGGAGCTAATTAATGCTTGTATTAAAACAAAAAAACACTTACAGCAGCTTTTTTTTTAGATTTTGTTTGACGGTTGTGCGGTGTAGGCAGCCGGCGGGGTTGGGGAGAGGAATGGGGGACGACATGCAGCAAATGACCTGAGCCAGAATCGAGCCCAGGTTGCTGCGGGAAGGACACAGCCTTTATGGTACGCATGCTTAGACCGATGAGCCACTGGGGCACCCCCACTTACAACAGTTTTAACATCGTATTTCTTCTTCACGATTACATTATTTCACCGCAGAATTTGCAGAAATAAGCAAGCCGGTGACTACTTCTCTTAAGAGTTGCTGTTAATCACATTTGGGTAATTCCATCTTAAATCACTAGATTTCAAAAATATTTCCCAACCGATCACATATATTTGCTTCGGATTTACAGAATATGATCTTCTTTCATCCAGCAGATTATGTGCAAAATTTTAGACCCATAGCTTCATTAGTTTTTGTGATATGACACTTCATGGCCTCCAATTGACTGTGAAAAAGAGTGTTACTGGCAACTTTAATGTGTCAAAACTTTAGAACTGTCGTAGTATTTGTATTTTGGAGACTGCATTCACTGTGTTTGTACCATTTATTGTATTCCTGTCTGAAGCCCTGCTTCAGCCATGTTAAATAAATATTCAACTTTGCACTTGGATCCTGCTCTTGCTCACTGCTTTCATTGCAACACGTACTGCACTGAAAGCGCTACAGAGGTACTGCAAGAAAAACCCCCTTCACCCGACTCTGTTCAAAGCATTGTACCTCTGGAAATGACGTTACACGCATTACGTAATCTTTTACCAATTTTTGAAGGGCATTCCCGAGCAATATTTCAATTTGCAATTTACACCTCTCATGAATAGAAGTAATAGTGTCAGATTCAACTTCACATGGTAATAGTACTACAAGAGGGTTTAAAAGCAACTTTTTTTTATTTTGGGGGTCATGGGACCTTTTATTAAATTTTTGCATTTTGGTATGGACAGAGATTCTTTAGGAAAATAAATGAGGAAAAACCCTTTTTTTAAAAAAAAAATACACATTTACAGGTGGACTCGACCATGGTGAGGAACTTTCAGCCCCACTTGGGAATACTGTTAACACTAAGATTAGATTCTTTGTGAATAAAACCCCAGATGACTCCCAAAAAGGTGGTGTGCCCAATATTCAAGGTTTATAACAACTGCCTTGCGCCCCGAAAAAGGAGTGGTTCACCTTCCCCATGTGTGTGCACTGCCCCATAGATGCATATGAGTGAGGTAAATAGAGTATGCATCACTTTATTACTGGTGATATCTCGAAATTGGTGGTGCTTCAGTTTAGACTTGGTTCAAACAATTCATTTCTGGAGGGCCTTATGTCTAAGGAAAATACCAAATATCAACTTGCATGACCTCATTTAAATGGGACCCCCACTGGTGCCATGCAATATACATGGAAACCCTTAACCCCATAATTGCAATAACTACACCCTCAAAATCCAACTCTCCACCCAGCTCGTTTTGAAAAAACATAGCAACCATATCAAATTTGTTTCAAATGGCCTGCATCATAACAGATTTTCTCATTGGTTTTTGAACTATGAAGGGGGTGTGTGTATGTGTACAAACCTGATATTGAGCTGGTCCACAAAATCCAGTGCAAACCTTTTTATCTTCTCGACAAAAGATCCATATGGCTTAGCTCTGAGTGCCACACTCTCTGAGGTGTCCAATACGATGTACACATCAACAGGACAGTCTAGGGGAGGGCAGGAGAATGCAATTGTTGAGAATATAATAGTGCAAGATTGCTGAAGTTTTACATCTTAGTATAATTTGTCCTCACCTCGAATGATGGTCACAGACTCTAATAAAGTCCTCAGACGTTGGTTTATCATTCTGAGAATCAACACATTTGATCTGGAAATGCATTTGTTTTTAAGAGTGAAAGAACAGAACCAACAAACAAAAGGCAATGAAATGATGGTGCGAAAGAAATTTTCCAAGGTCAGCAGAATGACCTTTTTTGCCCCAACTCTATTTTGAGGGGTGCTTCACAACTTCCTCTTAGCAACCTCAATTCTGAAAAGGTTGGGGCAATATGGAAAAAGCTAGTAAAAAAGAAAAGGGAGATTGGTATGTTATCCTTGGCCTGTTTTTTGACTGAAAACATTACAAAGATTTAACCGTATCAACATTATTCAATAAGTTGATGAGACTTTGCTTGTATTACAAGCCTATGTCCAAAAAAATGTTGGTACCAAATGGAAAATGACAAATAGAAGCAGTAATTTACAAATCATCTTTAACCTGAATTACATAAAAAAAAGAACATGACACCCTTTAATGCATTACCTTACGGAATTCATTCAAAAGAAAAACATGTTCACTGTGAATTTTACTCCTCCAACATGTTCCAAAAAAGTTGAGGCTTGCATATTAAGATGTGCGATATTTCTACGAAACAGCAAAATTATCGTACATTTGGCCACTTTTTGGCATTTTTGATCATACAAATGGCAAAATTACAGATATCATTAAAGCTGCAAGCAGCATTGAACAGGCCCTTGCATCCTTGCGCACATCGTAGCTTCCCAGCGTTCGTAATGTGGCTTCACTAACTTGTTCTGCATGTCTTAGAAGTGAAATGAAGTTGGTGGGGTCAACTATGTTGGATCAGTACATGGTAGAATAAAAAACGGTCACATCTAGTTACCAACGGGGGAAGCTATGAGTAAGGTGGGATATTAATAAATGGGGGCCTTAAGAGGAAAGCCTTCATCATGTCCATAAAATTTGAAGCTGTTAGAATAAAGTATGTGGGGTGGAGAGCCGTTGGAAAATGGATGGCGAAATCACAAAAAGTCACCAAAGTTTGTCACGCTCTAGCAGCCACGCCGTTTGACCTACAGACATTCTTTGAAGAATTTATGATCAGCATGGTCTCTAGATGATCTCCACCAAATATAAAGTTTTTTGGGTAAAATCCCAAGGAGGAGTTTGTTAAATATGTGGTGAGGAAATGGCAGATAATCAAAAATGAAAATCAAAATGGTTGACTTCCTGTTTGGTGTAGATAGTGACTGCCAGTGATGTTTTTGTGCATTGAGACATCTTCTACATGCATACCAATTTTCATCCACCAACTCCAAAAAAAGCACTATGGCGAGGGCTTATAGAAAATTTCAGGGGGGCACTATAGAGTCATTTTACCAGGGCAACACCTCTATCATATTTAAGTAGTTGCTATTCTTGAAGTGTGTATCAATTTTCATGAGGTTATGACTTTCTTAAAGCCATGAAAAAGTCAAACGTAATTTGATAGCGAGGGATCGATAGTCGGCACGCCTATAGACGGATGACATTGCTCGAAGCTTCCCAGCGTTCATAACGTAGCTTTGCCAACTTGTTCTGCATGTCCCAGAAGTGGAATGAAGTTGGTTCAGTCAACTATGTTGGATTGGTACATGGTAGAGTAAAAAAAGGCCACTTCCTCTTACCACCGGGGGACACTACGAGTAAGCGGGACATTAATACATGAGGGCATTCAGGGCAGAGCCATCATCATGTTCATAAAATTTAAAGCTGTTACGATAAAGAGTGTGGGTGTGAGAGCTGTTGGAAAATGGATGGCACGAAAAGTTGCCAAAGTCTGTCACGCCCTAGCATAGTAGTTTGACCTACAGACATTCTTTGAACAAATTTTGATCAGCATGGTCTCTAGATAATCTCTACTAAATGGCAAGTCATTTGGGCAAAATCCCTAGGAGGCGTTCATTAAAATACGAGGTAAGGAAATCGCAGAAAATCAGAAATTCAAATAAAAATGGCTGACTTCCTGTTGGAATTTGACCATGGACACCATGAGATTTTTTTGTGCATCTTGGTATGATAGAAGTGCTTATCAAATTTTGTTGGCTTGAGACAAATTAAACCCCAATGAGGAGGGCTTTTTCAAAATTGGTAGGGGGCGCTATTTTGCCCATTTGGACACATAAATGTGTGACCGACCAAAAATATCAAATTTCGGATGCGGCCAGTTTTCCAGTTTTGGAGTTTTGGAATTTGGGAAAGGGGTGAGATGGATACATGTGGAAATAATAATAATTTCCACATGCCTCAAAAACAAAATTGGAATAATAATAATAATAATAATAATAATAATAATAATAATAATAATAAAAAACAGCGTAATTACAATAGGGTCCTTGAACTTCATGCTCAAGCCCTAATAATCATTTTATATCTGCAATGCTGATTGAAAAACCTTATCAAATAAACACCATTCATCCATGAGGTCATTTGAAATGATCTTTTACATGGTGGAAGTACTGTATATGCCTTTTTTTTGAAGCAGGCTTACTTTCAAATTTTTTATGGGAATAGCAGACTTTGGGCCCTAACTTTAAAAGCTCAACACAGTTGGCAAACCCAAGTACTAACCATATTGCAGATCAAAACTGAGTGTGTCTTACTCTATGCCAGTAATTTCATGACACGCGACGATAGTGCAACTGTGATGCTGTTTCCAAAACGGCTGGTCTAAATTAACATCATCTCCTTTGTGTCCTCATGAGAACCGCGCTCCAATGTAGTTAGCAGTTTCATGATGTGAGGTTAAGAGGAAAGCAAAAGGTGGTGTGAAGCAGGCGGGAGACTGGATCCACCAGAGGGCGGCTTCCAACCGTTAGCTCCTCTAGCCAGAGCCGGACAAAGCTGCCTCTACTCACTCCACATACAATGTAGAGGGGTTTGGAGGTCAATTCACCAGGTAATGTGTTTGTATGAAAAGATGTTTTTATGTTTAAATTACTAACACAACAGCACTCGTGGTATTAAAAACGAGGCGAGACTGAAGTTAATTATATTGCCCCCACTCAAAGAGAGGATTCACATGTGTAAAATGGCCCATCACACTCCCCTTTCCATTGGACCCCACCAGTATTTTGAGGGCTGATTTTTAGGGTACATAACAAAAGTGAAAAAGGGAAGCAAAGCAATGTTGAGCGATATGCTTACATTTACGAAGAGCTTTGCTGGCTGGGATTCAGTCCCACTAAACTACCATAGAGCGACTGTATTTGCAATTAAAATGTAAATGTGTTCAGGGTGAGTCATAATGCTGACACCTTTATTAACATGAAACAGCATGAAACACCTAATCCAATCCTGTTAGTCTCGCCATATTAATTCATACAGTGATGGCAAAATATAAAGGCATCATAATGTGATGCTTTTATATTTTGTGACATCATGTGAATAATGTCTTTGATTCGCTGTAACTGCCTTATGTAAGATGAATAGCCCAATGTAATAAAGCTCCCTGAAATCTTGTACTACTGATCTGCAGGCAAGCCATCAAATAACAACAAATATAAGAAACAAATTTAGCTAATGTCATTAACATTCATTATGAACCACAACAGTGTCAAACAGTTGATAAATCATTTTGCAATTCATTATTTGATTACACGATAGAAAGCTGCATTATTAGCAAACGTTATTATCAGCACTTATTTGTAAGCTGGCAAGGAACTCTTTACGTTACTCAGATATTTTCTTATCATTCATCCTATTTTGTAAAACTAAAATCTCCAAGTCAGTGTCCACTTGAACTTTCTCCAAAAAACTGGGTGGAAGCTATTTGTCTAACATTGCATACAGCTGGGAATATTAACCAGCAGCATCTACATAACCAAGTCCTATGCTGGCAGTTGCTCTCGGCAACCAATTTGCTAAATAGCTAACTTCATTAGCTAGCTCAACAACTCTGTGGCTAACTAGGGTAAATGTCAGTTTACAAACAGTTGCTCGTCATGCTGACCCTGCATTTTCAATTAAGTCACATCACTGAGGAAGGCTTGCTAACCAAATAGCTTCCTCGGGCATTTGATTGGTCAACAGGTTTCCCATATATTTCCACAACAGAACAACAAGAGGAAGAATATTTTGTTATATAAACAAAAAATATCTGGCCTACCCACTATCAATTTTAATTAAATTTTAACCACTTATGCAGATATGTAGCGGCCTTCAGAAAGCCTGAGTATTAGACATAGACTGACTAAATATAATAAAATGTTATATTAAATATAATATACAATATAATTACAGAGAAAGGGAACTGCACTTTTTGAAAAGGCAGCATTGCCCCCCCCCATTCAAACAGATAGTAGGCTTTGCCAGCATCTAAGAAGAAACGCTTGCGAATTGAGATGTCTAAACCCCCTAACCACCGAAGACAGATTACATAGAAGATTACATACAAGATTTAACATAAAGAAAAAACTGTGCAAGTCACATGAAACCCAATTTACGAACATATATTTTGCGGGGAGCTGCTTGCTTTCCTCAGATATAGCTAGCTACGTAGATAAAGAGTATTATGAACTTCCTTAAACAACGTAGTTGAGTTGGGCAATTGATTTTTTTAAGAACTACTTAGCAAACAAATTCCGATTAAATCAGTCAATATCGTTTCATCCCCGGTCATTACAATTCAAATCCAGTTAGGTGCCATCGGAGGTCTGTTCGGGGAGGCAGAATCCTCATCGTTACACAAACGATAACTCACTATGACTTTGCTTGATTAGGAATCAGAGGATTAATTAAATAATTTACTCAGACCAAACGGCAGAATGATGCACCAGTTTCAGTTTCTGCGACATAATTGCTCATTGCATCAAACTTAAAATGCTAACGAGACTGCAAATTTGTTCATATTTGCTTAGAGAAAGCTTACGCAATGCCATTTATAAATATTAAAACCTTTCTTATGCCATGTTCAATGTGTGGTCAATATGCTTACGATAATGTTTTCTCCTTTATATACATACTTTTTAATGCCATAAAAAAATAGGGAGTTTATTCCAGTCTTCTTTCTGAAACCAATAAACGATACACGGAATTACCGATGGAGCTGAGTCTTTTTTTTTTTTTAATTCAATTTAATTATTAAGATTTACATACTGCAGCCTCGAAGCAAAGCGTAAATGTTAATGAATCTTTTGTGGCTATCACCTCTTAATCATTACAGGCTACATGTAGCCTAAGCTAGGTCTTAATTGTTTGTTAAAAAAAAGTTAAAATTGATTGATTGTCAATCAGACATAGTACGTGGAAACAGATTGACAAAACAGCGAGACAAATAAAAAGTAAATGCCTCCCCTGAGCGCACTTCTCTGTTCAGATCTAAGCTGGGAGTGCCCTACAGCAGGATTTAATATCTTCCCGGTAACGTGAAGTTTAATCTGGTTTTCAGGACCACTTACGTGGTTCATTTATTACCGGGGTAAATCAGCATGTTGACCTGTGCCATTGGCTCTCAAACTCGGTCCTGGCACCCCACTGTGTATGCTGGTTTTTGTTCCAACCATAATTGCAATCGTAGGATATTAACCATCTGTTTATTTGTCTTATTTAGCTGCATTCCATGTTAAGAGCAGCTATTTACCATCATAACCCATGTTTTGATGGACATATCTCTTGTGCCGTGAAGAATAAACATATTCTTCCTTGAACATATTCTTCTTATTTTCTATATTTTGGGGATTTTCAGGTGAAAACATTATTAAACAGATTAAATTAGACTGACAAAATCAGTAAGCTCCAAATTAGGTTGCTGACAGTGCTTGTTTTGAGTTCTCTCAAAATAATTTGCCTGGACATAATAAACATAACACAAAACTGGTGCGAGTCTATTGTTTGCCAAAAAATAATTATTGTTTGCAACCATGTGTCCACAGCTTCACCGATGAGAAACCTATTGTTTGCTGATTAAGCAATTGTTTACCTTGATTGAATGTTTGCTTAAATTGTTTCCCTCAGCAGTTATTTGTGCTAGATTTTAATATATCTTAACTTGCATATGGTATTTTATTCTTCATGGCATGTATAGATTTGTCAAATGTGGCTGAAGAGGATAAATAAGTGCTCAGAAGATAACTGCTCCTAATTTAGACAAATCATCAGCTTTTTAAAATCCTAAGATTGTAATTATGGTTGGAACAAAAACCAGCAAACAAAGAGGAGTGCCAGGACCGAGTTTGAGAGCCAGTGATTGCTGAACGTTTAACCTGCACCAAAGCTCGAATGTGTGATTTGCAAACTAGATAGGTAGGGCCAGGGGAGAGGTTTTGACAACTCTGATTGGCTGAAAACACTGCTCGGGGGAGGTACTAGCCCTCTTATGATTGGTTGCTTGTTAAACTCTGTTTTCTCCTTTTCTGTGCACGATAGAACTCCCTAACCGGAGCGGTACGTCTGTCTGCAGGCTGTCTTCATGATCCCTGTCCGCGTTTTGGCTTTTGCCAAATTTCTTGTAATTAGGCACTCCCTCATGTTCATTCCGTTGCAATTAGTCTGATCCAGCTCACCTGCTCCCGATCATAGCATGTGACTACCTGTATTTAAGCAGTCATTTCACTCACAGCTCTCGTCAGAACGTTTTCCCTGGTTTGCTTGTGCTCTAATCGTTTATGCCTTGTATTCATAGTGTTACACTTCTGACTGTAATGTCCCCGATTCTGATTTTGGCTTTTTCTTTGATATTTTTCTGCCCCTGTACTGTTCTGGCTTTGCCTGACCCTGAGTTTAGGCTCTGCAGTCCAGTTACCGGTTCGGATTAGATTTAGATTAGATTGACCTGTTAGATTTCGGCTTTGGATTTTGACATACCTGTGCCTGTGTACCAAACCTGTTTTGCCCGACTCTGAGTTTTATGTTTGCTGCCCTGTGTACAGTTTGGATAACGTCACTGGGATTCTGATTTTTGGATTGTGGACTCTGTACTGTTGCCTCCTGCTCTGCGGGGGTTCACCCCCTTCCTTAATAAAATCCAGTTCTACTGCACTGCTTGGTTCTCGCGTCTGGTTCCTGAACACTACCTCACACTCACATTTTCAGTATCTAGGGATAATTGACAAGGCTGTCTGCTGTCTCCTATTTTTTTCACCATGTTTATCGAGAATATGTTATCTGAATTAAGCAGTCTGAATCTAGCATTAAGAATAGAAGACTGCATCTTGAACTAGAGTGCCAAGGGTCCTGAAGGTTGCCGGCAGTTACATAACAAACATATATATTACATATGTATTTTACATTACATATATATTACAGCTCCAACAGGAGAAAAGTGACTAGCATCAGTCAGCGAATTCAACAGCAAGCCAACACGAATTCTCGCAAAAGCAAAACGTTGTCTACATGATACTGGCGTTAGAAAGCTTCAGCTCGGACATCTGCGAAAAAATTGAACCAGTTTAATAATTCTCCAATTATAAGAATAATTAATAATTCTAATAAAAAGAATGTGAGGAAAATGTGAGGAAAAGGCTGAGCTTTCAGTCTAAGTATTTTAAATTTGTTGTGTTGATCTTCCTGTTCTATATTCTTTGGTTTTATTTTGTTCTATATCTGTAATCCTTTGACATGTGACGTTTCATGTATAATTTCTCCTTTTTTAGGTGGTTTTAATAAATAAATGATAAATAAATAATTGTAAATTACTAGATCTGACCCAAAAAAATCAAAGTTTTTTTTTTTTTTTTGGTGCGCACGCAACCGAGTTGACACTGGTTCTCATCAGCTAATTAGGCTGCAAGTCAAGAAGTCAAAGAAGTCAAGCATCTGTAATCATTTTTAAGTTTGCAATGAAGATTCCCAAAAGGCCCAGTGCCAGATTTGTGTTCAAAAACTTGCATATAACAAATCCACGAAGACTTTGGCAGATCACCTGAATATGATATAACATTTTAGCTTTTAGCTCTTGCAATCTTTGGCTAACAATACTGTTATCAACAACTAATAAGGTTATGTTTTTTTAGGTGCACAAACTAAAACTCGATTTTTCAACCACTGCCGCCGCACCCTCGCAAACAAAACTGGACTCTATGATGGTTAAACCCACAACAGCGAACAGAAAGCGAGCTATAACTGATGCTGTGGTAACATTTGTTGCGCTAGACTCGCGCCCCATCAATATAGTGGAAGGACAAGGATTAAAAAACTTGATTGGAAAGCTGGAGCCAGGCTACACTCTGCCCAAATGAGAGAAGATCTTTGCTGCTCTGATAGCAAGGCACGCTGAACTACGTGAGGAGATATGCAGCATGATTATAAAGTGTCTGGCCGTCAGCTTCACCACAGACTCATGGACAAGTATTCAAATGGAGTCGTATTTGACGGTAACTGCTTATTGGATCAGCGACAGCTGTAAAATGGAGAACGTTGTATTGCAGACTAGATCAATGCCTGAGACACACTCAGGAAAAAATATTGCAAATCGAGTATCAGAATTGGCAGATTTCTTTTTTTATCCCTCCTGCATGGGAAAAGCGTTGTGATTGTGCACAACAATGCAGCCAACATGATCACTTCGGACGACCATCTCAAGAGAGAGCCTACTTAGGAGAAAGTAATGGGCGCGTGATGGGCTGGACACATGCTCCAGCTTTGCATTAATGTGGCACTTAAACATGACCCTGTAAGCCACACCGTCGCTGCTGGAAGGCAACTTGTGGGACACTTCAAGAAAAGTACAAAAGCAACAGCAGCATTAAAAAAAACATGCTCAGCTGTCACAGCGGGACAAAGAAGAGGATGAGGACGACAACAAAAGGAACAGACTGATCCAAGATGTTGCAACACATTGGAACACAACATGCTTTATGCTGAAGCGTCTTCGCGAGCTGAGGTGGCCCATTGCAGCTGTTCTGTCTGGCCCAAACCTGACCAAAAGGGCTGACCGAACACTGGACCTGACATCAGACCAGTGGACCATTATAGAGGACACTATAGGTCTCAGTCCTCAAGCCTTTTGTCACCCTCACTGAGCATATGTCCAAAGAGGAAAATGTGTTCTTGTCAGCGGTTGTGCCAATCCTGACAAATATCAAAAAACAGCATCTTTGCGCACAAGAAGAAGACAGCAGTGTTATCAAAGCACTGGTGGAGGTAAGTGAATGGAGATGGCCAGTGGCAGACATAACCGAAGCCACTGTGCTAAGTGCAGTAGTTGACCCCCGCTTCAAGCATTTGAAGTGGCTGTCAGATGAGAAAAAAGAACAGTTGCACTAGCGGGTGACCTCACTGGCAGAGGAACTGGCACAACAAGAGGCTCATGTAGAGGAAGGACCCGGTGCTGGCCCAAAAAGACTTAAGACTGACAAAGAGAGGCATACGGAGATCCTCCTGTTCATGGACAATGAACCTGAAGCACCTGATGATGGAGAAGCAACTGTCACAGCAAAAAGAAAACTGGAGGAAGTTTTACATGACAAGACCAAATCTGATCGCGGCCCTCTTGAGTGGCGGAGTCGAAATGCAGGCCGTTACCCGCGGATGGCAAATCTCGTGAAGCACTCGCTTTGCATCCCCGCCTCATAGACCGCATCTGAACGCATATTTTCAAAAGCTGGATTTATTGTTAACAAATCTTTTTCCCTCGACGGCTTCATCTCGACTTGCGTTTTCAATAGCTAAGGCTGTAATATATTTAGTTTGAGTCAGGAGGCATCTGATTTCATTTTCAAATTTTATGTGTGGCCTATTTTATTTTGCTTTAATTCAATGTTAATATTTTTGTTGATATTTTCGTTATTACTGTGTCATTTATTTGATATTGCATATTTTGAAGCAGTTGTTGTTTCACAAAAAAGGGGGGAAAAGTCCAAAGTCAGTTTTTTTTTCTTAATAAAGAAGCCAGCATTGTGAGTTACTGGTCTGTCTCAATGCCAGGTGTTATTATGTTGGCATTGGCTACACAGCCTAGTTCGTTTTTATTCAATCAAGAGATTTTTGTGGACTATATGGCTGTAATTTAAGAATTTTATTACACATTTGTTACATCTGATGTGACTTGATTATTGCACATTCATGTTCGTTTGAATAAAAAAGAAAGTAGTTGAAGTCCGTCTCCTGGCCTCTTCCGTTGCGCCGATTTATGTTTTTGCCTGTGGGTGCCCAAATTAAATGAATACCGGATATATTTTTTTCTAATGTGCACGCACTCTGCGGAGTGTGTGGTTTGAGACGTACGACCAACAATGTTCTTCATATAAATCACTAGGCTGAATGTTACTTAACACACACTCATCAGGAAATTAAAGCACATCTAATCAAGGACTGAAAATCATCTTCCGACATTGGACTTTTCAAATTAATTATACTTCAATAACCATCTGATTGTGAAGGACATGCCATTTAAGGGAAGAAAGTCGGACGACCAACTTGGTCCTGTTAATTTGTTTTCTTCTCTCTATTGTAGCTAATTGGGGTTGAGATTGGGGTCAGATATCGAATATTCACTATAGATTTATTACATTGAAATGATGACATCCAGGAAACCTGCCTGTGAAGTTTTGGAGACGTGTGCACCTCTCGCTGCTGACCACTGCGTCAGCTGCTCCTCCGCTGAGCCGATGTTAGACTGGTCAGAGCTGGCGAACTTTCAGCCCCCTCTCAGCGCTGCCTTTTGGCACAAAATTGCTACTGCCCCAGACAATACAAGAGTGCGTGGAGTTCTTTCCTTTTTTTACTGGCTCGCTTCATTTGGATTATACACCGTCTTTTCTTATCTGCATTGCAAAGTTTTAAGTCGTTATTTCTCTGAATACATTCTCAGTTTAAATGAGATCCTTATTTTTGTCATTTCAGCCTTATTTTTTGTATATTTTCAAGTTATAAAAGTTTGGGTATGATGTATATGTGGTGGATAAATATTATTTCTTTTGGTTAATTGCTTCCCTCCTGCACTCATGTCAACTCGTCACTGACTATTATGGTGATGTGTATGCAGTGCTGATTCCAATATCTGTCAGGTGAACGAGCTGAACATGGTTCTCAAACAACAACAATGTGAGAGGCATGATCTGTAGCCCTGAAGTAGTTGTTTTGTCTTATGAGTTTTATTCATTCTTCCTTTTTTTTTTAAAATAAAAATTTGGCATCTCCAATCCCATCCGAATCTGAAATGTCCAATTGGTGAACTATGTACAAAGCTTGCCTGTATGCGACCCCTTGCTGCCAACACAGGATAGTGAGGACAGTTCACGGCTCTCCTCCGAAGCACGAGCCTGTCAACCACTAATTCTTATACACTCATTAGTTGACTCTTTTCAAGTTCAGAACGAGGGCGGAGGATACCCGGACATGAACAAACCCAGAGTCTTCCTGACGAGCCCCCGGCTGGCCAACGGGAGGCGCTGGAGCAACGAACAAAGCTGATTTTTGCATCCCAAATCCGGAAGTCCCTTCCCAATTTGAAACCCTGCAGCACGATGGACATTTGTGCGCTACTCTGAAAAAGCTGCCGACCCCTGCCGGTGGGTATGACCGGGGCTCGAACCCGTGACGTGATAGTCACCTCTGCACTGTAGCGCAGTGCCTTAACCGAGTGAGCTATCCGGCAGCCATTCTTCCTTTCTTTTTGATTGGTCATTCTACAGCAACCTCCCCTCCCCCTGGTTTCCCCGCCCTGACAGCCGGCAAAGCTTTGTTTGTGATCCATTTTATGTCTGCAAAGCATCGGCTATCGAAATTTTGTAATCAGGACAGCCCTAGAAATTAGGAAAGCAGCGCTCCCTATGTGCCCCCTCAGTGTCCCTTGTTTATTTCTTCTTCAGAATAAAGGGCGGGTAATATGCTTTCAATATATGCCAGAATGACATAGGAGTACTCAGGGGGCACCCTGAATGTGACTGGGGAATACTGTCAGAAAATGCTTGAATTCATCCAAACCTGCTACAATGAATTGGGATCTAGGGGGCTTAACAATGATAGACCCCTGGGTGATCTTCCTAGCAGATATACATGACATTTCTAGGAATATAACCAACGAAGTCTTATCAGGTTTGACTGAGGGTGCATCGAGAGACAGGCTGCTTCAAAGGAGCAATTTTCATTTTCCTGTCAAACAAAGCGCCCTCTGTAGTCATATGCCCTGAGTACCCCACAACAAATTTCACACTAGTGTACACTAGAGATGCAAAGGTATCCAAGAAAGCTTGAAAAATCCTGGCTCGCTCAGGCCATAAGTCACTATAACTATGGAAATACACACAAAATTGCAAAAAGTACTCATTTGCGACGCCCCTACACGTGCACCCAGAGTAACCCTCGTAAAATTCATCACTATGATATTGTCTACCAGTTGTGCAATCTGTATGGAGTTCAGAACACCTGAATCACGCCCTACCACCCACAGGGCAATGGACATTGCGAAAGGTTTAACCGCACAATGCATGACCTACTACGCACTCTGCCAAGGGAGCAGAAGAGCAGGGGTTTTGTTTTGTGGCATCTTCTTTTACTTTATCTGCGGTACGCTGATAACAAATGGGGGGATAGAATATAACCAGCAGAACCGCTGCCATATGAGGTTTGTCCTCTTGCTGGTGCCGTAGTTCCACTTCCCTCTGTCACGCCCTCCAGTTGGCTGGTCAGTGGCTAGTTACCTATGAGCTATCTTCTATAAAAGAAGCTCCCCAGTAGGGTGGTGGAGATCCATGGCCTCTGTGTACTCCGCAGTTACAATCTTTGTTTTCTGGTCACTCGTCAGTAAAAGGTATGTGTCACTGCCTCAGCTGTTTCGCTATACCATTTATATCTTTCATAAGGTTGTGTCTAATGTTACGTTGTGGGCAATGGGCGTTCTACTGTCGCCAGACCCTTCCGACTAGTTGGCTACGTTAGCACTACTGAAGGTATTTACATCCTATTTTAATTGTTTAACATCAAGCTCCCTTGTTCAGGTTTCTTGTGTCCGAATAATGGTCAAGTTTTAACGTAGGTCTCAGGTGAAAAGATGATTGGCGAATACACTGCAGTATTACCTTTGAGACATAGTTAAATTATCCCTATGAATGGTTGTCCGTTAACCCCGGAATTGGTATCTGTCTGTTAAGTTGAATGTGAGATACCTTTTGATTATTGTACAGCTCTTGTAAGCTAACCATGTCATTAGCCTGTGTTTCACGTATTTATCGGCCAGTATCTGAAAGGTGTTTGTTTGCAACAGCGTCGTTACGCATGCTTATAGTAATTGCCGCCCAGGGTCCATTGGCATATTATGTCATATCTGGGATATTCTGAGCTATGATAGGATAATGCTTACTGCACATTGTAATTTATGCCGCATGTTAATTATGTTCTTGCTGTAAATTTATGTATGGCTTATTTTGTCTGTTTTCTGTTCTCGGGAAACAGTTGCCATTGCTGTTTTGCCTACCGTGAGCTCTGTGTAACATTTGCCCTTTTTGTTTTGTTCCTTTCTCTTGTTCTTTTCTTTTATCTTGAATTATTTGATTTGGCCTTGTAACTAGTTACCTCTTGTTGGTTCCTCCCCCATGGCATTAAGATACATGGGGTATTGGCTGTTCCAGTATTTAGCTGAATAACAAGTCATCTAATGTTCAGCTTTCCTTGTTCCCTCTCCCCCTCCAGAACTAGTAAAGCTGTTTACAGGAAAGGGTGCTGGATTCCGAGTCTTCTTCATGCACTGCGCACCATGTTTTTTTGTAGTGGTAATGTGCACTTATTCACCATTGCTGTGATTACCCACATTGGGTAGCCCATTGTGCCTATGCATGCTCTTATCCACTATTGCTGTGATTACCCATATTTTGCAGTGCCTGTGCATGCGTGCGTATGCATGCGTGTGTGTGTGTCTGTGTGGTTAGGCACTGGAAACTGAGCGCGAGCGACGTGTCGGTCATTCTCCAAGACAGATAACGCCTCTTCTCCCAACAGTATTGCCATATCATTGCTGTCAAATTCTCCTTAACTCCTTAGCGCAGAAGCCAAATCTGACTATTTCGGTGTTACCTTATTTAAGGCTTAATAATTCAAGATTTTCACAGGCAGAAAAACTTTGGCTCAATTGAGTCTAGACACTTGAAGCATTTAGAATCCCATTGTATTTCAGTTTATTTTTATGATTTTAGTAGAGAAAAGGGGCTGCAAACACAAAAAATCTTCATGAAAATTCAACTTTGAAATTGCAAAAAAAAAATGATAATACTGACGATGAAAAAACTGCTAGGACTTAAAACTATACATTTCTGGGATCAGAAACTTCTTGACCACAAGTACAATTCATCTTGAACATTACATTCTAGATTACCCGCTTGCTATGAGCCAAATTAGACAGCTATCCAGGTGTCTCCCCAAAGTCTGAGATCCATCAAAATGTTGCACTGTCAAATCATAAAATAATCATATATTTAACACAAATTAACTTTTGAGGCATGAAATTCAGCTTGAACTAATGATTTTCTGGTTGAGTTTAGCATGAATTTATCAATATCAGTGCAGATGAACATCAGTGCTCACCAGTAACCTCTCCAAACACAAAACATGCCTTTTCTCCATAATAAAGTTTGCATTTAAGTTTTGTCCATTTTTCTTCAAAGACCCCCAAGCATTAAATAAACTGCTGATTAAACAGCCAGAACATTCACCCTGCAATGAAAAGCTAACCGCTCTCACATCCAAGCTGACAACCTTACACCTTATAAGGGTAAAAACTCACTAACTCCGTAATATCTGAATTCTGAAATATACCTTATTTTAACAGAACAGAAATTCCACTTTGCGGAAAAATCAAACGACATATGCCTCCCTAGATTCAACAGAATGGTGCAATGAACGTACCGAGGGATCTACCGACATTCGCGGACTGCAAGCATTTGGAGAAACGAAAACCTCAGCATTCAATGTCTTTATATGCGGTATAAATTCTACAGCAAAAAGCCATATTGAGCAAAATGCAAACAGAGTAGAAGTATAACCTGTTTTCTTTATTGATGCCCTCCTCCAGAGACAGATGTATCGGTTAGAAGGAACCCTCCTGTTTCATTCGGAATAATTCCCATTGACCGCGTCCATACAACATTTAAATCTCGTAAATGAAACTGAACACTTCAGGCCGGTTACGGGTGTCTTTTTCTTTGAAATCGCATCAGTTTCAACTGCGCAACTGTGGCCAACATTCGAAGAATACAATCGACTTTACTTTTACACTCAGCTTTGTATCCTATTCTAATTGTCCAATCAATGTATTTTAGTTATGGAGGAAAATTTAAACACTCGAGAATTGGATAAGAAACGAGTCAATCAATACATCGTTACCCTGGAAGCTTCACGAGAGCGTGAACTATAACTGTGCAGTTATGCAGATGAATCTGAGTATATAGTTGAGTGACTGGCTATCGACACCAGTACTTGGGTGGATATAAGGGACCGCTGAATTTGTCAATGGAGGAATCTACGTGTTAATCCATGAGAGGGAACTACGCATTTTTGTGTGTGATGACTGTAATTGACAGTAGAATGTGAGAGAATCATTACCGTGTCGGAGTTTTGGCGTCACAAAACGTATTTTTTTGAACCACTAATTGGAATACTGTTGGCTCACTGTAGCTAAAGTGGTTAAAGTGTTTTTCTGTCGCAGGTTATAATTTTTTTAAACTACTGGATCGATACTATGGGCAAGGATATTGACCAGTTTGCACATCAGGGTTATCTGAGGAGTTGAATTCATGCAACTCCTGAAAAACAGGGATTGGAGGGAACTTCTCCATTCTCTAAATCGAGTTTCAGCTCGGCCTGCTTGTGAATATTCAATAACTGATCCGGGGATGCCGGCTTCGTGGTCGAGTACTGTAAGTACGTGCTTATATTTGCAGTTCTATAGAAGCAAGCGTCTACATCTGCAGAAAGGGGTTGCTTTTCCTACCCCGGGGCTCGTTAACTCCGATATATGTTCCCATTACTACTCATTACTCCGGCGTTTCGGTGTTCGGTTGGCACCTTGCCATTTACCATTTCTGCTATGTTAATTGATAAATGCTAATTTCTGCAAATTACTTCATCAGTTTTGCTGGTAATTGTTCACCATCGCTGGCGTTGGCTTTATTGACAGTTTATTTAAACAATGGAATGAAATGTAATTTCCAGGTATCAATCCTGCGATCTAATTCCCTGCAGTTGGGAGAAATGAAAACAGTTTATCTTCTATTTCAGTACATGACGGTAGTCGGTTTTCCATTGCACTATTTTAATGTGCATTTTTTTTTTTGGATCAAATTGCGACCTCCAGTTCTACTGTTGCAGGCTACTGTAGCGCCTATCTATGGTACACAAGTTACAAGTGATTTATTGCTATCTTGTGGAAAACCTGGCTTAATACATTGGAGTTTATTTGCTCCAAGCCGGTTGATGGAAACGCAGGTCATTCGCATTTCCATTGAAGTGAATCGTCTAAAATTCGCCGAAAAATTGCTTGATATGAAATGGAAACTCGACTATTGACATAAAACATAAATTAAGCTCATGCATGTGATGGTAGCATTTCACCAAAAGTGAAAACATTAATTAATGTCATTGTCCCCACCAGTTCACAAAACGCACTCATTCTGATAGTTATGGCCCCACTTTTCAAAACAAACTGATGCCCATGCCCAAAAGGTAACATTAATCAGCATCTCTCTTAACAGGGCACCAAAGCACAACAGTTCCAAGTGATCTGATTCCATGATTAATTAAGAATATAAAATTTTGTGGTAAATGTGTTGAATTTAGAATAATAATACCATTTGCGGTCTTTTGCCAATTTTTCACAATTGTGTTTCTGGACCAGCACAATTGCAAAATCTTTGTTCGGGCAACCCTGCATTGGATAGCCAGCAGCCACCATAATACGCAAGTACCCTTCCCTCGCGTCAGTTACATACCCGAGTCAGCTTGTATCTGTTGGGCTCCTCAACGCGGGGCGGCATATCCCTGGGTTACGCAGTTTGTAGTAGGAAAGGTGTAACAGTTACTATCAGGGTTCAAATTACACATTGGCTTTCGGGGGTCCCCATTTTCCGGTGGGCACCATTATTAAACCAGGTCACATGCACGTCCATAAATACAAGTGTGTTGCAGCCTGCTTATACTGCGAAAAATATTGTACGAATACCACTGTTAGCAGTTAATACCACAGGTAATATTTCATAGAGGCACAAGCGAATGTCAAATTTCTGGGGGAAAAAAACAAGAACGAAATTAGTCATCAGCTGGAAAGGAATATTCAACCAATAACAAATGAAATCAATACTTTTTCAGCTCACCTTGATGTTTGAGTACCCAGAGAAGCATTCAAGTGTGTTGACTACATCCAGTCAAGAAAATTTAGAATTTAATTTCAACTGCTGCTGTACGCGGTAATAACATTTAATAGCAACAGCCATGTTACAGATGAGATATCAGGTTGGTAGGGCATGCGCAACTTTCTCCTCTACCGCCGATACTTGGGTCACTTAAAACATCCGAAAACTTGCATTTTTGTGCAGCTACCTCACTAGAGCATTATTTCACATAAAGGCAGGATATCATAGTGACTTGAAAAAGCACAGGACGAGATGGACGAAAGCGGCAATATTTGACAATATTTAAATATATTTGAAACAATGCCACCACGTCCCCCAAATGGCCCAGCTGAACACCGTTGGCATAAACCCAATAAAATTATCGATTTACTGAACAGCCTTATTTCTGCCATGTATCCTACATATAAAAACGACTCTGGACTGAAACAAAAGGCACTTATAGGCCTACTTACCCATTTGAACGGAATTTGGCAAGCTTTGCGTGGGGCAAATTCCTCGACTTTTATACAATAGCCATGAAAGCTATCATTATTTAGATCAACCGCTATCTTAGCTTGATCTGTCACCAGCTGGCTGCATCGTTGCTTGAGTGAGAGTCGTCCGCGGAGCGGCAACTGCTTGTAAGAAAGCCGAATGAACTTAGTTTTTAGAGCTTTGCTACCCTCTCCTCCTGTTCTTTATTTTCTTTATTGACTACTGCTTTATGTTTGAATGGAAGTTAAAAAATTTGCTTGAAAGTCTGATCTTCACTTTTCGCACTCAAACTAACAGCTGTCACCCTGGTCACAAGATCAAATCAAATACAGACTTGACATTGGACAACACGTTACCCAGCAATCACCTTGATTATTTGCAAATCAATGTGAAAGAAAAACAAAAAAAAAATAAAAAAAAATAAGAAAATTGTCAATTTAATTAATATTTTTTAAAACGTGTGTAAACTAAGCACGTAACTTTCTCATAAAATGCAATGAATTATTGTTAGTAAGAAACCCATGATTAAGATATGCTTGGCTTTAAAAGGGTTTATATACCACTGTTCAGTCTATATCGTGCATAATTCAGGGAAGTTTTGCTGGTCATAGACGTCAGTTGTTCCAAGTATCGGAGTAGATGATTTCATGATCAATAATGCAGCTGTTATTACATAGTATCATTGTTCTTACGTAGATGAAACACACATTAGCTAATAGGCTTCTTGGAGAATTCCCGAAGCGGAAACCAAATAACCATTTGGGAGTAAATTTTCCCGATAAAATAGCGCGCTATTTCTGTCTTCAAACTGCAAGAATACCTGTCTAATTTGACATCGGGCTAATTTCACAACCGCAAAATAGCGGGCTAGTTTAAAACTTTGGTCTGATGAGAACATGCCTATTAGCGACTGAGTTCTTTCTTGTCCTCATCCTGGCAGTTACTTTGTAGCTGAAATTCTGAGTCTGTTCTGATCTATGCAACCGTGTTACTCTGGCTGAAGGTGTTACGATGTAGCGATATGCACGCAGCCAGTCCCGTTTCTATGCAGGCACATTTAGTGGCCG
Organism: Gymnothorax reevesii; assembly: GCA_029721435.1. NCBI lineage: Eukaryota > Metazoa > Chordata > Actinopteri > Anguilliformes > Muraenidae > Gymnothorax > Gymnothorax reevesii. The sequence goes on from CM056573.1 coordinate 33,223,976, forward strand.
TTTGCGGTCTCTCCTATAAAATGATATGTATGACGATTTCTATCTCCGCTAAGGAGGTTATGTTTTTGCCTGGGTTTGTTTGTTTGTCTGTTGGTTTTCAAAATAACTCAAAAAGTTAAGGACAGATTTTGATGAAATTTTCTGGGATTGTACAGATTGGTATAAGGAAGAAATGTTTAGATTTTGGAAGTGATCCGGATCTCCGTCTGGATCCAAGAATTTTTTAAAGGATTCTTTAACATTGGGAGATAGGGCCATTTTCGACATTAATGCATATAACTCCACCAAAAATGGTCAGGGCACTTGGGAAAAAAATACAGGACAAGTTTCGAACATGTTCAACAATATATCAAAGACTGATCCTGAAAATGGAATAATTCCAGATACTATGATCCAGAATACGAAAGTAGGGGACCTACGGAACTTTCATTATGTCTCGCTATGGAAGGACTGAGACTGAAGCAGGAATAGCGGTTCTCACATTGCCCGGGGCGGGCTTCGTTTTATTTTCTGGGCCGTTACTTCATCTCTCGCAATTATACTCATTTCTCATAGTATTCACACCAACACACAGTTACCTGATTGGCTCTTTCTCCCCACCCGGTGCAGCCAATAGTGAGACTCCGCTATTTAGTAAATTAAACAACCGAACTGGAACAGAATCGCCACAATAGGAAGAGAACAAATGAAGCTACAAACATGCGACAAACACCATCATATAGCCAAGGATTTACAGTATCTTCAAAAGCCAGGGAACTAGATCCAGAAGAAAACCACCATTACGGAAAATTTGATTTTCGTGAATAACTACTGAACTAATATTGATATCATTATGAATTGAGTCGCGAATGGTATGCTTTTTTTGGTCAGGGAATCTGAAAAAATAGATGAAATAAATGTAGGACTAATATTTATGTGTAAATCACATGAGGGGAAATGTTGCATCATAAGAAAAAAAAAACAAATGAAGCTAGAAACATACAACAGACATCTTCAAACAGCCAAGACGCGGTGGAACTGGTATTGATACAGCATTATGAATCAAATTGCCATGTTTTCATGGTCAAGGAATCTAAAAATGAAGATAGATATTAGTCTTACATTTATTTTATGTGGAAGTCGCAATATGGAGGGAAATGTTGTGCTTGGCGGAGGTCTGCGCTCTCCGAGTGCTTTTCTAGTTTTTCATTGAATTAAAAAAAACAAAATGACTTCAGACAAAAAGTGGGGACACGAACCCCCCCCCCCCCCTCCCTCCCAGGCGCGTGCTGCCCCATCTGGACGCTCTGGACCGCGTTTCCCAAAGCCGTAGTTGCTAACTAAGTTACATAGTTCGTCCATTCGCAGTCAATGGGCCCAACTACGTAAGTTAGCATCTGTGATTTTGGGAAATGCACCCCTGGGCTTTTCCCGGTGGCCTGTGTCCTTATTGGCCTGCCTGGCTGCCAATGAATAAAATGCAGCCACTGGCCCGCTGTTTCCAGGCGGTCAACACACACTTGTTGCAACAGCAGCGGCGTTGGCAACACTATGTTGACAGAGAACACGCCCCCTCACTGCATAGTGCACACGTAGTCAACATGAACTCTGTGATCAGAGGGTAGGATTGATCAAAATTACAGCGATCACCCTTTTTCTTTTAGAGGACTCGTGTGGTGACTGGTTAGTTGCTTTATGGCCCGCCTCTACACAGCCAAAATACTTGAAATGTAGAGAAGCACACGGAGAAGTCTGTGAGAGGAGGGAGGATGAATGAGAGAGAGGCGTCCAGTGTTGCCAACTTAGCGACTTTAATCGTTACTACTCTAGTGATGCAGCGGGTACTCCCGTCGGCCTGTCCGCCGTCACAGAGCACTCACAGGCGGCTCAGTCCTCTCGCCGCCGCCCCTCCTAGCAGGAGTCGAAGCGGTAGAGGTTCACCCCTCCGTGTCCAAACTGCAAATGAATCGCATGTGCGAACCCGCCGTATTTTCTCATTGTTGGTTTACAGTCACGGCGGGATAAGTGTGATTTTTCATGTCTAAATAATTAACAGTCAGACATGCAAACTCCTCACCTTTCGGCGAAATTCGCCGTTTTGAGTTCGAAATGGGCCATGTACGCGAATCGCGCAGATCCGAGGAGGGGGGTTAGCGGGCGACCGAGCGAGCAGAACAGTGGACCGCAGAAAACTACATAGACCTACATTACACTCGTCTCGTGAGAGCAAATGACTGACGAGATGCTCTAATTGAAGCGGCAATTTACAGTAATTTACAAGGCGCCCCCTTCTTCCTAATTTTTGTCTAATGGTGCCAACCTGAAGCAATTTACCCTCGACAGAAATCAGGTCAAGGCCTCCATTGTGGAAATTAGAACCTGCGGCAAGGTAAGGCATAAACGATAGTTATACATTTCTTAAAGTGATAGCCTTGGAACAGCTTAATAAATCAGACGTCAATGTTGTCGTTTGATTAATTCCTGCACTTGGAACTTGCGCTGGTTTCGTTCGTGCCTACTGAGCTGTTCGTAATTCGTTCTGCCATTAATAGGCTACACGGCTCTTTATAATCCTGTAGAATGCTCCATTCACTTCCCATCATTTTACTGTGACATTTCTTGATATTAGACCATTGTATAGCCTACAACAGGCTGCTGTTAAAGTGAAACAGAACGTTGCCATGAGAGTAAATTAACTAATCAGTAAAATTGAATTTATTCCTTGATATTTGACCGCCTCGCATAACGTTATCCTGGCCTATCAAATGAACTGCACAGTAGGTCTACCGACGTGATGTTTGAGAAAGTTTTAGCTAGACGAGCAAGCCTGTCTCTTCAACAACTTTTTTAAGAGTAGCTTAAACCGAAATATGTCGCAGGCCATCTCCCTTGCTGCATTTATAATTTCGTGTGAGTCTCGTTTTTGGGAACTGATAAAAGGCTAAATAGGCCTACCGTCTCAGTCACGTATTTTATAATTAGTCACGACTCTCCGCCATGTGGTGATGGGTGGTATTGCTTAGACCTCGCCCTGATGAGTAAAGCACAGCTCGTTTTCTTGAATTAAAATAATAAATTATCAATAGCTATAGCTTTTTGTGGTTATTTTAAAACAATTGTGCAAATGTTTTAACAAAAATGATCAATGAAATTAGAGAAGTAAGGAACTTAGTTTAATGTTTTAGTTTAAAGTTTAATGTAGGTTGATAAAGGCATGAAAAAATGCATAAGGTATGCCTATTTAAAAGTGACTTTCCATGTAACCGTTTACTGCTTTTGAAGAGCTAGCCTACATGTGGTGATATACATTGTGTTGTATCAAGCACATGATCGGAGAGTGAGTGTAGCCTATACTGTAGCCTACCTGTTGTCACTGACTGGGCATGTGATCTTTGTCTAGGCCAAAACAAAAAATGACGTGCATAACTTGTTGATTTAGATTTAGGTTGGAGAAAGAGCATATGATCATTGTCCAGGCCAAAAAGGAAGAAAAAGGACCTGTGCATAAGTTGTTTGAATTGTCGTCTCAATAAAAAAGAGATGTATATGGTAAGTCATCTTGTACAGTATTTTATTCAAGATGCCTCTGGTGATGCATGTTTCTAGAACGCAGACTATGAAATTTACGTTTCCGTTCGCGCCATGTGTCTGTGCGCCCTTCTCACCTTTTTCACCCATGACCAGTTTGCATGCCTGAACTGTAGTAATAAAGATACTCGCCTCGTCCAGACAGTTCCGTGTGTATTTGCATTTCTCCGTGACACAAGCTAAACCTCTAGCTTAACATGGCTCAGTCTAAACTGTACAGTCAAAAGTACAGAAAGGAGTGGGAATCAAACCCTGAATTCAAAGGCAGGTTGAAGCAGTTTATTGGAGATGATACTCGGGCATACTGGATATATTGAAAGGCTGATTTGTATGCCAAACTAAGCAATATAAAAAAACACATTGCAACTCCAAAACACATGCGCAAGGTGTATAATGCAAATTAGGTAATGACGTCATCTATTGACTTTTAGGATAGCCAATACAATAGTATTATATTCAATATTGGTTTTCTTTTTAGCTATTGTAAGCTGGCATGACATCTAAACGATTTGCTGACAAAATAATACAAAACATGTTTTTGTGTAATTCTGCACATTATATAAATAATATAGAACAAAAGGACACAGTAGGATGTAGAGAAGAGATTAGAGAAGACAAAACTGGTATGGTATGGAGGACTGTGTGGAGCTGTCCTCATGGTTGTATTTAATAGTGTTGTTGTGTGGCTGTCAGTCTAATAGTGTTGTTGTAGTTGCTATGACAATTCTAAATGCTGCCTAAAGTCGTCTTTTTTTGAAGAAAAACCCCGCAAATTTTTCGCCGTGCGCGCTTTGCGTCCACCGCAACACTTCAGTGGCCTGCTTGCTTGGTAGTCTCTCGGCCTGAATTGGATCCCCAGCACGCCCCTGCCCCCCCTCCTCCCCCTCCCCCCCAAACTTACGCCTATGATTTTGGATCACACCAGCAAAGAAGAATGCGCTGAGCCATCACCTCCTGCTGTGTCCGTCATTGGTATAGTTGTGGGATTTTACACTTTCCAAAATTGACATGGTCAATGAGCCTCCAATTTTACTTTCTTTCTTGGATGTTAACCATCTGTTAAAAGAAATACTGAAGAAATTTGATCATCAGGGAAGCATATGACATGATATGTTGCTTCAGATGTGCCAACTGCCTCTGATTGACTTCCTGAGAAAAGTGTGTGAAGAAATAAAAAGCGCTTTTCCAGGGAATTCTGATTTAAGTGCAAATGTGAGAACAGAATCCCTGTGCTCTGCACAATCTTGTCCAGTTACATAAACCAAGCAAAAATCTGCTTTTTGTTCTTGTGTAACCATTTCTTTAACCTTAAAATGACATATTCTTTCTCATAGTACAGGAAAGATGCATTTGCCATGACACGCCAAAATTAAGACTTAAAACTGCAACCCTCCATTCCCAAAGAATTGGGAAAAAACTTTAATTGCAGATTGAGTAGAAAATGCAGCGAAGACCTTCATTAGGTAATAAGTAAACATTTCCACAACAAATAACAAATTTATCCTTCAAACTTTGCTTTCATTCTCCATTTCAGTTTTGCAGATCTTTGGCATTCTAGCTGTCAATATGTTTAAGTAATCAGCTGAAATTTCACCCCATGTTTCCTGACGCACCTCCCACTAGTTGGATTTTGCTCGACAGGCACTTTTTTGTACGATACGGTTAAGCTGCTCCTCCAGCAGTCTTACTTCCAGTGACTATGCTGACCAGTCGGGAACTGGCAGAATGCCAACTGACATCTTTGCAAAATGGGTCACACATAATTTGGAACAGTACTTTTAGTCATTGTTCAGCTCTTGTATAAATTGGCTTCAGTAAAGTGCCACCCACTTGATATGGGAAAAATGGAGCAATAGCCTTCCTTGTACTCAGTCTACTAGCACCAAAGCACCAGGGCATGACATATTCAGGCCAAGACATCTTTGCTATGCTTAACGGATGGTATCAAGCGGTCCTCCTGCACCTTCTCATTTGTTCTGCGCTCACACAAATGTTTGTGTCTGCAATTTAAACTGTTTAAACTTTGATTTGTCTGTCCATGTCACCAATCATCCTCTATCCAACATCTGTTTTGTTTCCTTATTTTAATATTTTCCTTTTATTGGCTCAGCTCAGATGGGCATTTTATTTCGAACTCTGCCAATAAGGTTAATGTATGGGAATTGTCCCTTCACTGCTAAAGATGAAGCTAGTGTTTTGTGGGTACAATTTTATATAAAGCTGTGAGCTAAGGACCTGTGAGGTGTCTGTCTCTAAAATTAGACATTTTCATTTTTTCATTCTCCTTCACAGTTGCGCACCAGGGCCTTCCACGTCACTTTCTATCCGGATTAGAGCCAGTTTGCACTGTTTTTTTTAAGGGGAATGATGCACAACTTTGGAAGATATCTTCGGTTACTTGGCAAATGTCTTGCAAGAACTTTCCTTTTTCAAAACAATAGCAGTATGACAAGTATTTCAAGTAAGCTCTGTCTCTCTGGCAATTTTGAGACTATAATGGAACCCACAAATGCTGATACTCCAGATACTCGAGTAGCCCAGATAAGGGCATCATTCTAATGATGAATCAACCTATTAACTTCATTACTTTTGATTTGCCAACAAAATGTTCTGTTGTCACACAGGAGAGATGGTTGCGGAAAATGTACCTTTACTTCACCTTCGCACATGTTCCATTAAAAATCAGCCATATCCAGCTATGATTGTTAAGTACAATGTTAGTGATATATAGGGCCGTAAATACGAAAGTTGCTTATCTCCTGTACGCGTATAAATCGGTTAAGCGCAGACTAAAATTTGGGCTTTACTTTAGTCACACACTATGAAGCGGTTTTAGGTTTACACACGGACAACAAAATAAACCACGATCAAAGACTGTCTAAAATGAACAATGAAAACCCTTAAACATGGGAGGGGGGTAGTTTTGTATGCGTTTTACTGTCATTTCCTGCTTGTGGATCGCAGAGCGAGCATTGTGAACGCGCTGCAAATACTTGAACTTGCTCAAGAGGAGGCAGATGAACGTCAGAATGCCAATAGATTGCGTGCACCAAGGATATTCAGGGACAGGAGAAATACAAGAGTAAGAAGATACCGTTCTTAAAACGATTCCGATTCTCCAAAAACACTTTCAACAAACTACTTCAGTTGCTGATACCGGAACTGGAACATCCAACACGATGAAGAAATCCTCTTCCAGTTGCATTACAGTTGGCTTGTGCATTGCGATTTTTCACTTGTGGATCATTTCAGATTGTTGCAGGAGACACATCGGGAATCTCTCAACAAGCTTATGTGCATAGGGTTGCTGCTGCAATCTGTGCCAACAAGCCACAGTTTCTGCCATTCCCAGACGCTTTAGATGTAAAGCGACATGTCATGGATGGGCTTTGGCATATAGCTGGTTTTCCTAGAATTACAGGTGCTGTAGCCAGTGTTCTGACAATTATTACTCCATTGTCAAAGAATGCTACCGCAATGCAAAGCGATTGTAAAGTCTTTGTTTTCGCCTCAATATTGCAGTATGACTCAGTTTACAATGGTAACTTTATTTGTGAGCTTATTATAACATAAGCAGATGTTATAATGAGTTGGATAAGTTTGTTTGAAGATATATGCCCGCATATGCCATTATCATCTCATTTCTGCATTTTCAGGAAAACCCAGCATGTACATGCAAATATATTTGGATTCTAGGTCAAAAGGCGCACTGAAAAAAAACTGTTTTTTATTTTTATTTTTGAAGATACTTAAGATATGAGCAAAGAAACAGTCTGAGATTTTAGGTTTGCGCAAGCACAGAACCACAAGGCAGCATAATTTGATGAGTTGCAAAATTTGACAGAACACCGGAACACATATCCCTGTTCGCAATCCAGCAGCCAATCAAATCCCATTTAACTGATTGAACTGAGGACATCAAGGTTAGACGGGCATTGGTAGACACAGATAACTAATCAGCTGTTTAGAGTGTTACGTAGGGTGTGATTAAAACACACGTTTAGCTAGAAGCATCTAAGTCATATTTATACACGTCTAAACGCTACACCCGGATCATAGATATACACCTTTCGTAGTTACGGCCCCTAGACTCTAATTCTGATGAGTTTGATATTATTTTCATTGAAAATGGCTCTTTCAGTAACATGGATAGTTCTCCGTGATTGCAAACATTTGAACTGACTTCAGCTGGTCAACTGTCTCCATTGTTGTACCTTATAATTCATTATCTGGAATGTGCTTTTAATGAGAGACAGATCCATAGCAGGCAGGCCAGTCACTGACCTGTGCTCTGTGACTACAACGGCACGTCTTCTGAAGTATTTGCAAACCCATGAGGTCATGTAAATTGGAGAATCAGTGCCTTCTGAGGGCTCAAAGGTCACAGCCAGATAATATTAGTATGCAGTATCATCTTTTGAGCGCAGAGATTGCTCTGGTTTCTCTGGATTCTCAGAATCTTTTCACTATACTATGGACCTTTAATGGTGGAATCCCTAAATTCAAAGTGATCGTCTTTGAGAAATGTTATTTAAAAAGTGTACATCACAGAATTTTTTTTTTCCAGTTTTGATTGTTTGATTTGTTTACGACAGATTTTAAGTCATTTACCTGTGGGACGTTCAATTTTGCAAGAATCAAACTCAAAATTAGCAAATAATTACAAAAATCATTGCAGTAATGTATTTGTTTTTGTTGTTTTCTTCAAAATGTTGGTAAAAGAAAATTTACTTCACAAATTCACGCATCATTTGACTCTTTTCTTTCCATTTTACCTGCTGTCCTATTTCTTGTGAAATTGAGGTTGTACAATGCTGCAATAAGATGAGGGACTGTATGAGGTCTCCACATCCCCTACAGCCCTGTTGAAAATATGAAGAACTATTCATGAACAGTTCCTGCACAGTTCATGATATGAGTTCATGAATTATTCATGAATCTTCCTAGATACTAAATGGCCATTCAGGAACTGTGACCATGAAAAACATTCATGAACCATTCGCAAACTTAATGGAGAAGATGTGAAGAACAGTTCATGAACAGTTCACAAACAGTTTGTGATTTAAGTTCATTAATTATTCATGAACTGTTCCTGAACACTAAATGGCCATTTACAAACTTTGTGCATGAAAAACATTCATGAAAAGTTCACAAACTTATTCCCAAAAAAATAATGTGTACTTCATATGTAACAATACAATGTTAAGTTTCACTATATTTTCTGAGGCGGCTAAAAGCTAATAATCATCTCTTCATTATCATCACACCAGCAACATCCATTTATCAACTTACTTTCTTCAGGGATACTGTGGATGTAACTATTTCTGCATTAGATTAGGCAGGGATCATACCCCCAGGCTACTCACGCTCTCCACTGTCTGTGTGTGATCAGATGTTAAAGCCGGGGAAAAGCATACTTGTCAACTTAATTGCCATTTCCATGAGCTATTCAGATTTTTTTTTTTTTTATCACAGCCTATGGACGTACAAATAAAGTTTAACAGACTTTGTATTTGAAAAAAAATTTATATTTTGAACAAAGTTATCTGAAGCTATTCATTATCACAACGACGAAAACACATGAACACACTGCAAAAAAACAACAGCGGGATGCTTCTTTTTGTAGCACAATACAATTTGCTGTTGGCTATTGTGGACGATCACTTTTCGCAGCTAATGCCTGAACATACGAGTGACTGTATAAAACAAGGTACAGTCCGCACAATTTCCAGGAATATCAGTCGCAAATGTAAAAACACAACACAAATTTTCAAGAGGAGCTTGACTTCTGAGGCTGCACAACATTGGCTGTTACTATTGCCCCTCTCCCTCATGATTGACGAGTGGAATGATAGGAGTACAAAAGATTGATTGGAGTGAAATCAAGGATCCTTCGAATGCTCTTGTGAAACATCAGCACAAACGCAGCAATTTTCTTTGTCCTGCATGAGGCTATGAGGGTTGTAATTTATATATTTGAATTGGGGGTTTTTTTAAGCTTTTAAAAATATTTTGATCACATTTTCACACCCATTCACCCATTCATAATTTTGTAAATGAAAAAAAAAAGTTTTTGCAACCTTACGGATTTTTTGAGAATTTTACTGTTAATTACTGAAGGTAATACAGGTAGGAACCCAAAGGGGTTGACATGTATGGAAAAGGCCTGTCATTCACCGCAGTGTGGCATGCATTAAATAGAACCGCTATGTGTAACCAATGTGTTTTACATGTATGGATTGGAATGCGCTTCATTTCATGCTATTTACATGTTAATTACACGTATCATATGAAATGTGCAAAAAAAAAAAAACCCCCAAAAAACACCAGTTTCTTATGTGACTTACACATGGAAGAAACATGCAGTGTTTGCTGGGGAACAGTTCATGAACATCTACATTCATGAAAATAAGTTCACAAACTTTTCAACAACATTGTTCAAAATCATGAACACTTTGAAGAACTTTTTTTGGTAATTGATGAACTATCTATGAACTGCAAATAGACTGTGAACTATTTTCACCAGGACATGGCATCAGCCCGGCGCTTAAGCAACTAGGAGAATTGATACTCCCCCTGGATGGGATGCTAGAACATCACAGCTCTTATACTCTCCAGCTCTTAGGCAGGTCTCCCCAGTCACTTGCTGGTACCCCATTGTATGAAGTTCATGAACAGTTCATGTATTTGTGAATTCATGAAAATAAGTTCATGAACTTTTCGGGAACATTGTTCATGAACAGTTGAAGAACATGTGAGGTACTTTTTGTTGGAATTGGTGTGAACTGTTCATGAACTGCAAATAATTTGTGAACTATTTTCGCCCGGGAGGGGTACATTCACGTGCTCACTACAGCGAAGAGGACTGAATACAAAACAGATGTAATGGAGCAAAAATAGTTTGGAAATGCACAGATACAAGATCACACCTGCATTAAAAAAAAAAAAAACTTTGTAGGATTCATCAGCATGTTTATGAAGTCCAGACCCTTGATCACTACAGAATACAATGGTAGCAATGGAGACCGTACTATATAAGTATATTTCAGCAGAAAGTAGAATTCTTGAAGTGTCAAAAACACATATTTTTATTTCATAATAATCCAGTGCAATGCATTTTTAAACCAGCAATCTTCAAATTGGCTTCAATATCAGGGGGAAGACATTTTTACTTGCGGAATCTTCTGATTTTGAATTTGATCTTCGGAAAACCTCACCTTTAAAAAACTTAAACCTCTCCTACATTAGGAGATACATCTCCTGATTAGCCACAGTTATTTGGTTAATAACTCAGCCTAATTGATAAAAACCAATGACAGTCTAATTTACCTTTGATAGCATTGTTATGCATTGCACCACAAAATTGTGAGGCGTCTTCTTCTGCGCATAAATGACGATGTAAAATATCAACATGCCTTTCTAATTTCAGCATTTGTGTTGCTCGTTAAGCAGCACAGAGTTGCGTACATTAGTTTGCGAGGCTTCAAGAATCTGTGCTTTATTCTGATTGTTATTACGGCTAAAGGGCGCTGTAAGGCAAGTTGCACAGCTGTGTGACAATCCTAAGGACAGCGGAAATTAATGCTGCAAAGTCAGCAAAAGTTTTCGATTAACAATGCCATATCAATTATATAAATGTAGGCAATGGCGATTCACCTTTTCATTATCATTTCTAATTATAGGTCATGTATTGGTTTTGGTTGCTCAGTCGATTTGTTTGATTGTTAATCAGGCCAGCTTAAATAAAAACATCTTTATACCACTGAAGTAGTAAATAGCCTAAATGCCGAAGGTGTGACATTACGCGTCAATGTTGCTGTAACGCTATTGCCTGGAAATTTGGTGGGACATTATGCGTCAAAAAGTGTGATGTTATCGGTTAGAAAAATTGGGACGTTATGCATTGAGAGAGACATTATCAGTTGGAATGGTTGTCACATAATATCCCTCTGTGGGATATTATGCGTTGGCGGGACGTTAGGCGTCAGAGGGACATTATCAGTTGTAACATGGCCTGCCTGCAGGCCAGACTTTTCTCCCATAGAAAATGTGTGGCGCATTATGAAACGCAAAATACCACAATGGAGACTTTGGGCTGTTGAGCAGCTGAAGTCATATATCAAGCAAAAATGGGAAGTAATTCCACCTACAAAGCTTCTACAATTAGTGTCCTCAGTTCCTAAACACTTATTGAGTGTTATTAAAAGGAAAGGTGATGTAACACAGTGGTAAACATGCACCCTGTTCCAGCTTTTTTGGAACGTGTTGCAGGCATCAAATTCAAAGTGAGTGAATATTTTTTTTAAAAAGTGTTAATCAGTTTGAACATTAAATATCTTGTCTTTGTAGTGTACTCAATTAAATATAGGTCGAAAAGCATTTGCAAATAATTGTATTCTGTTTTAATTCACGTTTTTCCCTACGTCCTTACTTCATTAGGATTGGGGTTTTTACAAACAGATCATGTTTTACAAATGCAGTATGATTCATAACAAACACAATGTGATTAGCAAATTCAAAACTGACTCATCGATAAAGAGCTTGGCCATGAACTACAAGCTGCAAGGAACCACATTCGGAACGGAAGTTTCTCAATTTACTCAATTGCCCGCCTAGAGGCGGAAATTTAAAATCGGTCGGCCCAACATTCCCAAGAACAAAATGGCCATTATAGACTGGCCCGAACCCTAACCAGCCGTTCCAACTGAAACCGTTTGTTTGAATCCAGATCGTGACCCGCGTTTTTCAATACCGACTCTGTCCACTCCATCTAATCTGACTCCGAATCTAATCTAATCTAATCTAATCTGACTCCGAAGACCCACCAAATCTGCCCGGATTCTTAATAGGGCCGCAAAGGTACCACGTGACCTAAGTCCTAAGTATTTGTGACATCAACAGTTCATCAGCCATTGCTCAACCAATAATGGGTGAACTGTTGACGTAACAGTCGCTAGGAGTTAGGTCATATGCACAAATGTAGTGTGGTACCCTCACCAGTGACCCTGAACGCTGCCCTCACACCCTATTGCACCATTGCTCTTATCACTAGCTATTGCCAGATGACTATGGATAGATGGATTTACGAAAGACACATCTGGCAACACTCTGCCCACTCACCCCTGGATTGATTTGGCCCAACACTTCAGGGAACACTGCCACTCCCTCACACACGAATGAATTTGGCTCGATGATCTGGCAACACTGATACCCACTCACGCCCACATGAATTTGGGTTGATGAGCTGGCAGCACTGTCCCCACTCACTCCCTGATGAATTGAATGAACTAAGTTCTTACATTATCGGTTGAGTGTTATTACATTATTAGGAAGATAATTTTTATTACATTATCGGTCAAAATGTTATTACATTATCGGGCAGGCAGTTAGTGTGGTGGTTCTGCCCTGCAGTCCCTCCCCCTGCTGCATTCTTCACCTTCACCTCAACGGGCAACAGGTGTGGCTCGTTGAGGTGGAGGTGAAGGCTTGTTATTTAAGGGCTGGCGCAGCAGCATTCTAGTTTCGAAGCCCAGTTGTTTTTTGTACTGCTGCTCCCCTTGTGTTTTTGATTGTCTTTTAAAATATTTATTAAAAGTTCTTTGTTTTTACTCAGCCTGTGCGTGTTTGGGTCCCTTCCACTCTTTGGGTACATGGTCCCAGTGCCCGCCAGCTTTGTGTCTCCAGCCGGCGGGGGATAAACAATGACAGTTAGTACATTATCAGTTGAAGTTTTACATTATTGGATAGTTATTACATTATTGGTCCATTTGTTTCGTAATCAGTTATAACAAGCTGAGCTGCCACACTGACAAAAGTCAAGTAATGGGTTGGAGAATAGGAGAATATTGCAGAAAGGCTTACCTCCCATTGAAAAGTTATTTTCTGAACAATAATGATCAGATGTTTGTACTTTTTGTCAAGAGCCATCATCAAGTTTACCCAACAGGCTTAAACATTTAATCAAAGGGACACATTGTCCAATTCTGAGCTGCCTCGAGTGTTTGTTTCAATTTGTTAATTTCTACACTAATAATTAGGACAATAAAATCTTCATTTCAGGTATGAACCATTTAATATAAGTACTAAATAACCCCGCAATATTACCCACACTATCTTACTTCATGTACGTCATGCCAGCAGTGTAGCATAAAAATGGAGAGCTCCCATTTCACAAAATTTTCAGAAAAAGTAAGCAATGGTCCAGGGATCAACAGATTAAATTCTGCACCTCATGTCATCAAGGTCATCGAAAAACTGAAAATAGTTTTTTAAAGTTCTTTAAATCTGCTCTCATCAATTTTTAACAAACAATTCTGCTTCCGACTAAAGATACTCTATAGTGTGAAGTCATTATTCTTCTAAATGACAGTGTTAAATGTTGGGGGGTCCCAGGTGATTCAACACCCAATGTACTACGTTGGCTCCTTCAGATAGGGTATGTTGCGCATGGCAAGACTTGTCTCTTTTTTAATTTGAACTACGAAGTTGCATAAAAATCAGAGACAGTTGTCCTACCGTTATATTCTTCCATCAGCTTCTTTTTTAAAGAATGGCCACTGTGGAGAAGAAACAGGAGAGTCACGGCCCAGGAGATGTTCATGTTGGATGGGTGAACAAAAACCTCACGGCAAAACCTATATAAAGCAAAATATCTACAGTGAGTAATTACGGTCATAAATCTTACGCGATCTTACACGAGTGGGTATGGCTTATGAAAGTTATTAAAGGAGTTGAGTAAATTTTGCTTTTGTTGCGAGCCTTATCAAGTTTCATAACTTTATAGTGACATGATCGAAAGAATATTATTGTGTTTATCTCAAAACTGAATAGCATAATTTAATGGATAGCAAATGTCATTTCCGTTAGCACACACTGTATGTTGGTAATTAGCAAACTATGTCACTCTGCTAACGCTGTCAGTCACTGAGTCACAGACATTCGCGGTTGAACTAGCTATGGTTTGTAAATCCAGTCAATTGAGAAGCTACCTCATGTTTGCTCACTAGCAAACATGCTAATGTTATATAATAGTTACGAAAAAAAGTGCTGCATTCATTCTAGCTAGCGCAGTAATGTGAGCATGCTTATGTAAGTGACACTAAGCTAGCTTGCCACAGCGCTGAGCCACACAGAGTTAACCTACGTTACACTTGGTATTCAGTTTGACTAAGTATTAACAGCGTGACGTAACACAGAGCAATTTTTTTTCCTACAATATTACATTTCCTACAATACTCGCCGCCAATGAAATTTTTGCAATGAAGCGATATCGACCTTGCGTAATATCAAAAATATGTCATGAGCTGAGCTATGGGAAAAGTACTACATTTATGTCAGTGCTTGAATTGGAATAAAAATGGAGCCAGTACTCTGAATAAGCAGCTCCGAAAAACCAAAACTGAACCAAAACTTTGCTGTAGAACCGCATTACATTCCGCCCCAACCCAGCAGACACCGCTACATATCTTAACTAGTATTACTTAAACTCCCACATTCTAAATTTACAAGTAGATCTTTGATAATGTTATGAGATATTATGAATTTAACACTAAATAACTAACATTTATGTGAAATATTATATTGGTGATATTGACAAAATTTTGCGGAAAAAAATAAGAATAACTACAACAGAACTATAGCTTTCTCAAAACGGTTGTCAAAATGGCACATGGTATGAGTATATTCCACTCAATAGAATCATTTAATTTGTAGTGTATAATGCTTTTTACAGAAATCAGGCCATCTGCAAGCAAGCCAATTTTAGGAAGTGAACCAATATGCATATAATTATGGACTGAGTGGACATTTAAATTTCCTGGTAAAATGACACGTTACATGGCAGGACAGATTTTTGTAAGTCCGATGTTAACTGACAGGCAAGCCTACACACGTCAATGTAGAATACAAACCAACTAAATAATGGACATCAGTGTTTCACACAGATTCATAGGTTACTTGTGGTGGTGGCTGTACAAACTAAGTGTATCAAAAACAGTCATGAGTGGAAAAAACCGTACCCACCCCACTAGAAACACTGTTTGACGAGCCATTTGTTGTTCTTACAGAAATAAATTTGGGTCGTTGTCTGGGGAAAATCGCTTTCGTTCCACAGTGTTTGCACGATTAAGCCAACATCCTCGAAATCGTACTGTTTTCAGTTACCAGTGACGACTGGCTAAATAAAGATTTTGGAACACTCTGTATGCACGTAAATTTGCGGGATGCGGTAAAATGTTGCATTTTGGGTATACGTGTTTTTATAAAATAATATATAATTGGCTTGAATTTCACTTGCCGTTCTTATGAACTACATGAGAACTACAACGGAAATGGGTATTTTTAAATATTGGAATGCACTCGTGCGGAAGACTGTATGGTTGTCTTGTGCATATAAAATAAATCAAACGCTGCTTAAAAAGAACAAATGAATTACCACACAGATCGTAATTTGCAGCAACAATATGCGCGCCTAGGCGTGTCAAAAGGTGACAGTACACTGTAGGGTGCCGTAAGAAGTTACAGTGTGTAGAGCGGTAAAAATCAGAGGTGGCGGTACTGCGTACCGGTGAGAACTGGTCCATTTCAAGCACTGATTTATGTGATATGTAAAATTTCCACACATGAACTATTGTCACTTTGATGAGTGTTCTGTATATTTGTCATGTCAAATTACAGTGCATTAGAGGGCAAAGACAAAAAGATGGACCAAGCCAAAAATGACTAAATTTTATCTATACTTTTAATGATCTGATCAAAAAATTATTGGTCAGAAAATAAGCAAGGATTTTAAAAAATGGTGTCCTGCCGCCTTTGCTCATTAACTTTTGCTGCAGTAAATTGTTTGGAATAAAGCTCCTGTCAGAACCCACATGTGTTCGTCATTTTCTCCTCCCCCTGCATGTTTTTTTTTTTTTTTTTTGCGGTTTTGTCTCCTATAATTGATTTATTGTCTTTTCTTTTTCCCCACGACCACGTGGAGTCCATTATCTTCTTTTGTGCGTGGTCTGGTTTGTAATGCTTTGGCCTCCTAAGCCTTCCAGTCAGTTTATTTTTCAGTTTTGAGCTCAGCACTTCTTTTGAGCGTTTGTCAGTACGTTCAAGATGGGGGAAATCATAATCACTCTTAAAAGTCTTATTAAAAGGAACAAACTCTCAAGTCTCCAGGATTGGGATCGCATTGCTGTTAGCCATCTGGTCCAGTCTGTTCCTCTTAGCCAGTTTATTAGGAACGCCTCCCAAGCCTTCATCAGTCGAAGGATTGGGACTGTGTTCCTGCTAAAGGTCCTGTACTCTAGCAGTCCTGCTTCAGTGAAGGGAATACACCACCTGACTTCTACCCTGGAATGCCAGTGGCCAGGCATGGACACGCTCCAAACCCTCACCAGGGAAGCCGGACAACCTCATTCACAGTTCAGGGCTCGGCATACTCGCTCTTATAACCGTATTTCTATCAATAAATACTCCTGTTTGAATTGTGCCTTGTATCTGTGTTTGGTTCCTTGTCTTGATCAAAACAGCTTCATTGTGAAACTGAGCTGCTTCACTGCAGAGGATCAATTAATGCATTTGAGTACAATGGAATATTGCAGGAAGGCTTGCTTCCCACCAATGGAAAGTTGTTTTCTAAAGAAGAAAAGGTTATTTGTAAACTCTTCTTTATTTCAAAAGCGGTCCACAACTTTACCTACAAGGCATAAACACTAAAAGAAATCAAAGGAAAAAGCTGTCCTTAACTGAGGTACTTCATCATTTGGTTAGATTGTCCTGACCATTAATATAAGACTATTTAAAGCTTTATATTTTATCATTTTTGGACTTGGCACTTTTCCTTTCTTAGAAGTGTATATCTAATTCAACAATATCAAAACGTATTATTTACATCAGTTGCAGTTCACTCAGTTTTGAGAGACAAAATTCCAAATGACAGTGAAAAACATGCATGCTAAAATACTCTTTCTTGCTGTGATTCTACAGTTACTGAAGAAACTGGAACTCTAAAAAAAAGTTTGCCCCTCAAGAATAAGAATAAAATCCCTCCTCTGATAAATCAATCTAACTAATGAGTGCAGCTGTCCTTAGTAGTCTTTATAGTTACTGTTTCTATGATGTCAATACACCCTTTATAGCAGAGAATGTTGTTAACACCTGCAATTCCTGGTAATTTTGTCTTTCTAAGACAATTATGGAGCAATTCATGAATAGAGATAAATTCAGGCAAAATTAAAATATCCACTGAAGGAGATCTTCCTCTTCAAGCTTTTCCCAATTATTCTTCATTTATGCAGATAAAATACTGCCCTGCCGCCAAATGTCCTTAACACCTCAAAAAATGAAGAAACAATCATACATAAAACAAACATACCTATGTTCATGCAGTTTGACAAAGCAACTGTATGTGTCTTTGCAGGACTCTGTCTATCCAGGTGTGCTCTTGTTTTCTTTCAAGTTTTCATTCAGTGCAAACAGAGCATACCTGTTCAACCCAGCCCCTCCCCTTCCCTCTTATTTGTCCCCATCTGAGCTTTTTCTGGCCAGCCCTGCTGTTTAGGCTCAACAAATGACTCTATCTGAGGGATGGTGTGAATTGAAAGCTAAAAAGATCCAGCAAGCAATTGGATAAAATATTAGTGTGGCAGTCACATATTTATTTTCAGAGCAGTAGTATTTTTAGATCCCATCTAAAAAAATTTTAAAAAGATAGCGTTTAAAGAAAAAAAAATGAGGAGATTTCGCCCCGGAAACATCTGACTCAGAAAATGTCAAGCAAATTTGGACCCAAAAAGCATTACCAAATAGTGAGTTAATACACAAGTATTTTTATGACCAAATAGAAACAGTGGAAACATTGTTAAAAATGTCTAACTGAGGTATGGAAATTGTCCAATTTTGATGTGCCTGTTGATTTCATTTTTAAGCACAGTACCCAATCTAATTTTGTGTCATATTTATCATAATATAGCATATCATAATATTTCAACTGTTGAGCCAGTGATTGGAACTTCAGGTTGAACAATATAGGAACAGAAATTTCAGCAGAAGGTACAGATAAACCATCTCTGCAGATTATTATATTAGAGCTCAAAAATGGGCGCAGAAAATTCATTTTTTCGGGTAAGTAGCTGTACTATAAGCTGGTTATGGCACAGAACTTGTATATCAGAAGCAGCATTAATGTTAATTAATTGTTAAAGTTATATAGAAATGTTCACAGAGATGCCCACTAAAAAAGCATCATCTATCTGTTCAATCTTGAAATCCTGAAAAAAAAACGCAAGAAGTACTGGAGAAAGGAATGTATTCACTCTTTGTCCGCTTTCCGCTCTTCCTTAGGGGCAAAATAACTGAAGCAAAACAGCCAGACATGCACATACTTGTGTTGCATTTTCAATCCAAATGCAAAGTCTGGCTTTATTTTGTAATTTGACCTTCCTTCAGTGTACTTAGAAAGTGTAAGCTGATTTTGAATTACTGAGGTAAATGGAATATGGAATTCATCTGAATTATGGATCAGGCAAGATTAGCACATGCAAGATGGGTATCATTAATTATATTCTGATTATTGAGAGTACATTTCAGACAGTGTCCTTTCTTTAGCTGAGCACAATGAAGATGCATGCTCCATTTTAATTTTTGGGTAAGCATGCTACTATTTTTAACAGCTCAATTCCAGTGGCGTGCCGTCAGGTGTTCTGAGGGCCTTTGGTAAACGCACCCTTTACCACTCGATTGCCCTCAAGCTGTTCTAGTTTGAGTTCGCCTGATTAACAAGCAAACAATTTATCGACAGAACAACCAAGACCAAAACATAACCTACAGTAAGAAATGATAATTAAAAGGTGAATGCCTATTGCCTATATTTATATAATAACGGATTCTCAAAGCTTACTGTATAATGAGCCTCGCAAAGTAATTTACACTAATTTGAGCCATTTCACGAATTACATGAGCGCAGAATTTATAAAGCCATATTGATGTTTTAAGCCACCATTCATGAGCAGAAACAAATGCCCAATAATTTTGCAGTGTAATGTATAACAATGCTATCAAAATTAAATTTGACTGTCGTTCAAGCAATTACTCCGAACAACTGTTGCAAATCAGAAAAATTGAACTGCGAGGTTTAGGTTGTTAAGTATTGAAAGGTGAGGTTTCTGAAGGCCTTTATAACTGCCGAGGGACGGCCTCTGCTCAATTCTAACTGATTGGGGTGTGATCCTAATTACTATTTATTGCTAGGTGATCATCATAGTAGGAGTACAATAAAATACAAGACAGTAACTGCATTCAATTTCCATGTAGCTATCCTTTAAGCTGGTTATGCCACAGAAAGCTAGAAAGTTGTTTAAAAAATAAGCTTCTTTAAGATTATTAAGACATATGACCTAGTTTGGGGGAAATACCGGAGCAACTGGGAATAATTGATGGAAAAGAAAAGCTTGGCAGGTAATGATACCCTGGGATATTGCTGATATAAAAGAGTCTTTCAAAATCGGTATTGAATGACCTGCACAAAACAGAAACGCACTAACAAACATATTTAATTGAACATTTTTACTTTCGTGTTATGATCTAGACAAAGAACCAAAGGTAGATTCAGTGAACAATCCAAAAGGGACTATTTATTAAGGGGAATACAGTTATAGAACAGGGAAATGCAGTAGCTCAGAACTGCAGAGGGGCAGTCGAGCTTAATTGACCTATAGCTAAGCCCTGCCCTCAAATGCGATGAGCCAATCACAGTGCGTATTCTCTCCCCATATACTTGGACATTCAGAGGCTGAACTTCCATGAACGTGAGCTCCTGGCTGCGTTGTTCACCATGTCCCCTTGTTTACTTTGGAGTTCAGTCATGTCAAGTTAGATTTCTTAAATTCGGTAGCAATAGTAATATGTAAATTAAGTTTATTACCCTGCAATACACGAACAATGCTGATCCTCTATCTTGTTGTGTGAGAAGGTGACGGAAACGAGATGCGGTTGATGTATTCCTTCAATGCGTATAGTGTAACCCTTTTTGCTGACTTCTTGATGATATTTGACCCTTCTTTCACCAAAAATCATCGATAGCATGTAATGGTTTCATTGCAGTCCCTCCCCCTTCGGCTGTCTTCACCTCCACTTTAACGAGCCACACCTATTGCTTGTTGAAGTGGAGGTGAAGTTTAAGTATTTAAGAAGCTGCATTGCCAATTGGAATTGCAGCTACATTCTGGTTTTATCCCTGCCATGGGGTGCTGCTGCTCCCCTGTTGTTTTTTGGTTGTTTTTAAAGTATGTTTATTAAATCTTTGCTATTTTTATATCAGCCTGTGCTAGTGGGTCCCTTGCTCTCCTTTTGGGTACATGGTCCCAGTTCTCACCGGACTGCAGGTTGCATTCGGCGGGACCAAACCATGACAGAATGCAGCTGCCAGTTTGGGACCCAGCCAGGCTGATTGTGAGGGGAGCAGCAGCAGGTTTTTTGTGCGGGGGCTTGTGGGGAGCAGTTATCCGGGGTCCGGCAGAAGTGTGCTCCAATGCGGTCAGATGAAGGTGTGTTCCGGTCGGGTCTGGCGGAGGTGTGCTCCAGTGGGGCCCGGCGGAGGCGTGCTCCAGTGTGTGCTGGATGGAGGCGTGCTCCAGTGTGCTGGGCCCAGTGTGTTCCAGCGTGCCGGGCCCAGTGTGTTCCAGCGTGCCGGGCCCAGTGTGTTCCAGCGTGCCGGGCCCAGTGTGTTCCAGCGTGCCGGGCCCAGTGTGTTCCAGCGTGCCGGGCCCGGTGTGTTCCAGCGTGCCGGGCCCGGTGTGTTCCAGCGTGCCGGGCCCGGTGTGTTCCAGCGTGCCGGGCCCGGTGTGTTCCAGCGTGCCGGGCCCGGTGTGTTCCAGCGTGCCGGGCCCGGTGTGTTCCAGCGTGCCGGGCCCAGTGTGTTCCAGCGTGCCGGGCCCAGTGTGTTCCAGCGTGCCGGGCCCAGTGTGTTCCAGCATGCCAGGCCCAGTGAGTCCCAGCATGCCGGGCCCAGTGTGTTCCACTGTGGCGGGCCCAATGTGTTCCAGTGTGGCGGGCCCAGTGTTTTCCAGTGTGGCGGGCCCAGTGTTTTCCTGTGTGCCTTTTATTTTGGCATGCAAAAGGTGTGCCTTCAGAGGGAGGGTGCTATAATGGTTTCAGTGCAATCCCTCCCCCTTCGGCTGTCTTTACCTCCACTTCAACGAACCACACCTGTTGCTCGTTGCAGTGGGGGTGAAGTTTAAGTATTTAAGAAGCTGCATTGCCAATTGGCATCGCAGCTGCATTCTGGTTTTATCCCTGCTGTGTGGTTCCGCTGCTCCCCTGTTGTTGTTTGGTTGTTTTAAAGTATGTTTATTAAATCTTTGCTATTTTTATATCAGCCTGGGCTAATGAGTCCCTTTCTTTCCTTTTGGGTCCATAGTCACAGTGCCAAACCATGACATAGCATTCTGAGAAATATCTCAGACTGTGATACCAGCCATTAGCGCCTTTTCTAAAATGTAAATGTTGATTGTTTGTCTGAGTCAGTGGAGAGGGCAGGGCTTAGCCATAGGTCAATTGGTAATGACTGGACAGGGTAGGGGCATGTGTGCATCCAGGCTGGTGGCTGTACTGGGGCTGAAGCCAGATGGTGAATCCCCCTGGCAGAAGCGAGGCTGCCTTGCAGATGAACCAAAGAGTTTATCAGGAATGTCGTCCCGATCCTGGAGACTAATGGAAGCTTTAGAGGTGTTCCTAATAAATATAATCAGAGGAATTGCAGGAACATTGTTTTAACAATAATGCGGTTCTAATCCTGGAAACTGATATACAGGCTGGGGAGTCCTATTCATAAGACTACACAAAGTAATTACATCTTTCTTTATCATTAATTTACCAAAAACACACAGAAGAAGAGCTTAGCTCAGTACAAGTAAGCACTAACTAACTGAGAGGCTTTTTAGGATTTTAAGCTTGATAATCCAAGCAACCACACAGAACTTGCGTAGATGGAACATTCACAAAAGGGACAAGGCGTATAAATGATAACACCTGGAAGCAAGTGTCAAAAGATGAAAGCATGATGTTCTGTTAACACTGCTATTAATAAGAACAGCACAAGTGGACCAGCTACCAGCGCACACGTATCTCCTTTGCCTTCGTTTAGTTCCTGCCCCCTGAACCTACCAATCTGCGACTGCCTTCTAGGCACACACTTCCCGCAACTACCAAATCTCACACAAAGGTACTTAAGGCATGAAGTTGTGCACTCATAACATCCTTGACAGCAAGGATGAAGATGAGACAGTAAATCAATTACAGGGGACAAAACCTCGAAAACAGGGGGGAAACAATTACAGACACACAAGGGAAGTGACAGTATCGCCCCCCATGAGGGATGCCACCAAGTGGTCGACCCCAAACATCAATGCAAGAAATTGCTGACCAAGGTGGGATCGAGGACGTGGAACACACCTCAAGCTTGTACCCCTCCTAGACCACTAAGAACTGCCTCACCGAACTTTGTGCAAAAGAGGGGGAGGGGCAGCAAAAACCAGATCCTCCCCCTGCACAAAATAAACCATTTCCTCCAATTTTACATATACTTCCTTCATTTCATTTGTAGCATGCTCTGCTGATTCCCAATGCTGCATTGCAGGACCAATTCATTAAGGAGATGAGACATTCAATTAACTTTTTTCCTTCATAATGTTGTATGTTAGCAAATACGGAAATAAATCAATCACCTTGTCTAATAATAACAATATATAATAACTTTAATAACAAGCAATTCGTTGAATGAAAGATGGCTTCATGTGCATCTGAACATGCATATACAGACACAGTCACCAGTTCATAGAAACCAAGAGGTAACCTCTGGGGCTGAAATGTGAGTGCCAAAAATTGCAGTTCCTTGAATCACTACTTGAAGCTGGTCACCAAAATCAACCGATGTAGCGAGAGCCCCCAAGTACATGTTGGTGCTATGAGCAGAATCGGTTGACTGGTTCTTGAGATATTGCATTAACAAGGTTTCCAAAGGCACGTTGTCTGCACATTTCAGAGTGGCCTTTTATTGTGGGCAGTATAAGGTACACCTGTACACTAATCATGGTGTCTGACGAACATCTTGATGTGGCACACCTGTGAGGTGGGATGGATTGTCTCAGCAAAGCAAAAGTGCTCACTATCACACATTTAGACAGATTTGTGAACAATGTTTGAGAGAAATGGTAATATTGTGTATCTGGAATGAATTTTAGATCTTTGAGTCCATCTCATGACAAATGGGAGCAAAAACAAAAGTGTTGCGTTTATATTTTTGTTGAGTGTAAATAAACAGCTTTGTTTGTTGCTCAAGCGCCTCCTGTTGGCCAGACAGGCGCTCGCCAGGAAGATTCAAAGTCTGTTCATGTCCGGGTATCCTCCGCCCTCATTCTGAACTTGCGAAGATTCAACCAATGAGTGTATAAGAAGCAGTGGCTGACGGGCATTTGCTTCGGAGGAGAGCCGTGAACTGTCTTCACTATCCTGAGTTGGCAGCAAGGGATCGCATACAAGCAAGCTATGTACATACTTCACCAATTGGGCATTCCAGATTCGGGTAGGATTGGAGATGCCAAATTTAAAAAAAATAAAAATAAAACACACAGTCCAGCGTGCCATCCAGGCCCGGCGCTAGAACAGGGAATTTGGGGGGCACAGAAACGTCCCTTTATGACACAAGTGTGAAACTGACCTGTAAAAGGGCTAAGAGGCTGCAGGTTTTAACTCCAACAATGCAGAAGCTCACCTGATACAACTAATGAGTTGTGCAGGCCTAGATCAGTTGATTATATCAGTGGTTGTAGGTGACGGGGCCGAACGACGCCTTATATCAGCGAAGGATTTTTGTTTTGCTTTTGTCAGGCATAATATTTTTAGAGCTGGGGCGATATGTGAGCGTGAAATCAAAGCGGTTAAAAAACAAGACCGTTGTGCCAGCCAGGAATTACGCCGCTTGGTTTGCTGAATATATTGGAGGTTTCTATGGTCGGTCCAAACCAAAAAAGGGTGCTCAGCTCCCTCCAACCAGTGGCACCACTCCTTGAGGGCCAGCTTGACCGCTAATAACTCCCGGTCACCAATGCTATAATTGTGTTCAGCGGCGGACAAAGACTGGGAGAAGTACGCGCATGGGTGAAGCTTATTAACCCAACAAGGGCGCTGGGACAAAATAGCACCCACACCCACCTCCGAAGCATCTACCTCCACAACGAATGGGAGGGAGGGATCGGGCAAAACCAAAATAGGCTCTGGGCTAAAACGTCATTTTAATTCCTGAAAAGCAGCATCAGCTGCAGGTGACCAAAAAAAACTCTGAGGAGGTATAATTTTTGGTGAGTGCAATAATTGGGGCAGCAACCACGTTAAAATTACAGATAAACCTCCTATAAAAATTGGCAGAGCTCAGAAAGCGTTGAATCTCTTTAAAGCTCTGCAGCGCAGGCTAATTCCTGACCGCAGCCACCTTGTCCGGGTCCATCTGCACCGACCCCTTAGAAACAATAAAGCCCAAGAACGAGAGTTTGGGCGTGAAAAACGCACTTTTTGGCTTTAACAAAAAGTTTGGCTTTGAGCAGGGCTTCAAGTACGCGTCTGACATATTCTTTGTGCTCTGAGAGTGTTGAAGAAAAAATCAAAATGTTGTCAAGATAAACGAAGACGAATTTCTCCAACATCTCTCGGAGCACGTCATTGACGAATACCTGGAACACTGAGGGGGCGTTAACAAGCTCGAACGGTAAGACCCGATATTCGTAGTACCCATCATGAGTGTTAAAAGCCGTTTTCCATTCGTCCCCCTCCCGAATGTGAATCAAATTATATGCATTACAAAGATCTAGCTTTGAAGAAAATGACGCCTCCTGCAGACGTTTAAACGCGGAGTTCATTAACGGAAAGGTGTATCGATTTTTAATGGTGATTTTATTCAAACCCCTATAATCAATAAAGGGTCTCAGACTGCCATCCTTTTTCCCCACGTAAATGCATCCTGCTCCAGCAGGACACGTGGACGGCCGAATAAAACCATTGGCGAGAACCTCTTGAATATATTCTCGCCTGGCTCTACGCTCAGGTCCTGATAGCGAATATAGCGAACCCCAAGGCGGAGTTGTCCCAGGATAGAGATTGATTTCACAACCGTAATGAGTAAGCGGAGGTAATGTAGATGCTCATTGTTTACGAAAAACCTCAGCAAGATCAATGTAATCCCTGGGAACATTCGGAGGCAAGTCAAAGTTCAGGGTAGCCCCAAATTCATTACCCTGCTCAGAATCTAATGACTCCATGACTGATTCCAAATCGCTACAATTTTCCAAAAGGTAATCGTCCTCTGGCTGTCACTAGTCAAATTGATGATCCCATTCCAACCCCTCCTCTGCCCCTTTTTCTGGTCTAGGAGGGTGCGGTGAGATAACCTCCTCACACTCGCTCTCGGCGTCAGCCTGCCCCATCGCTTGACGTCCAAAAGAACCATTCTCATTGGTTCTACAATGAGAGTTACTCTTGGGACCCCAGTAGATGATAGGATTAATCTGTTCCCCCCAAGTGATATAAGGTTCATGTTCACGCAACCATGAATGCCCCAAAACTATAGGAAAAGTGGGGGACCTGATAATAAAAAACCGAATCTCTTCAGAGTGGCTATAAAAGGAAATGAACATTTTTAGTGGTTCCAAAACTTCCGTTATAACTCCCGTTCCCAGCGGGCGGCCGTCCAAAGTTCTTACAGAGCGTGACTGTGAAAGCGTAACTGTGGGAATGGAGTCCTTCCTAGCCCACTTCATATCGATGAAACAATCAACTGCGCCCGAGTCCACGAACGCTTCTATAGTAAATCTCTTGCTCCCCACAGTAAGTTCCACGGGGATTAGGGTTCAGAAAGGAAATTGGGTCTGCCCCTCCAGCGCTCCCTGAATCGCTAGAGGGGTTTTCCGTCTCCCCCGGATATCACCCGGCTTATTACAATTAAAGCAGATTACTCCTCTGCGAATAGGTCCCTAAGTCTGACGGTCAAACGAACCATCAACTTGCATGGGCTCAACCGGAGTAGAATCTTTAATGGGTAGAATAGGAGGTGCATATTCGCCACTACCAATTTTAGCCCCATTGTCAGTCAGCAGTGATCTATTTAGCTTCTCCCTGTTGCGTTCGCGTATGCAAATTGTCGATTCGCACCGCAGTACGAACTCAAGAGTCTAAAGTCGAACAGGGTACTAAAGTAGCCAGCATGTCCTTAATCTCCTCCATAAGGGCATGGCTAAATACGGTCATCAGAGGAGCCTCCGGCTAGGCCGTCTCTCTGGCCAGAGAACAAAAAGCAATAGAAAACTCAGCTGCGCTTTCTTTGCCCTGTTTAAAGTGCATTAAACGCGTAGATGCGTCTTGACCACAAATGTCTTGATCGAATACAGACACCATCTCTCTAACAAGGGCCTCTACAGAATTTATGACCGGTGAGTTCGATCTGATTAGTGGGCCGACCCAATTGAGCGCTGTGCCAGCCAACAGGGATAATATAAATGCTACCCGAGAATCCTCATTGACAAATTGTGACGGCTGAGGCTTAAAAAATATTTCACACTGGGCGATAAAATCCTTACACTTTCCGGCTTCGCTACTTTCTCTTTGGGGCAGTTGTAACTTAGGTTCTCGGATGAATGGATTGGGCTTCTGCAACTTTTTGTGAAGCTTGTGACGTTAGAGATTTAATACTTTCAGACAAGCTTAACAGAACGCTCTCCTGATTCTGAAGAGTGGTCTCTTGTAAGTGGATAGTGTAAGCCTATCGACATGTTCAGATCGCTGATTGCCATAATCTGAAAGTGCTTTAGCGAACCCAACCAACATCTCTCGTTGGCTGGTGATAGCCCTCTTAATTTCAGCCACCGCTGGTGTCTCCATGACGGCTAGAGTGTCCTGTGATGGCCGCTTTAAATTGGACGCCAGGAGCAGCGGCCAGAAGTAAAAGGCAAAACAGCTGTGTGCTGAGAGACTACAAACAGATTGAAATAGCAAGACTCACGCTACCAACGGAGCTGACGCCCTCCATAGTAGAAAAACTGGCGAGCTTGAAGAAACCAAAAGAAAAGGGAAAATAAAACAAAGAATTCCCTTGCTCAATATGACTTAAACCTGTTATGCAGCTAAAGTCCCTGATAATACTCTCTCTAGAGACCTTACCAGCTAAAGCGCTATAGAGACACTGACACTCTAGCAAAGAGAGCGAGGCAGAACAGGAGCTTAAATAGAGTCCGGGTAATGCCCACAATTAATATCAGCTGGCTCAGGAATCCGATAGGGCGCAAAACGATATAGTCCCGGACGAGAGCAACAAAGCTCTCAATACCTCCAAACCATGACACAAAACACTGGAGAACCCAGTAGAACCCCCCACCCCCTTAAATCTCCGTCTTTCAGCGGGTGTTTTGGGGAAATTTATGAAATGGCTGAGGTAGTGCAGCATAGCGTCAACGAACTGTGTCAGACACCTTGACACAGGTGCCTGTGATATGTGCATGACATGACCAGCCACTCTCTGGAATGACCCAGATGCCAGGACCGACTGCACAGTTGTGACCTTGATGACTACGGGTATGTTTTGTGGTTGATTGCTGTGGCTAAATAGCTGTTCATCCAGTAGTCGGCAAAGATAGATGATTGCCTCATGGTTTTTTTCACAAAAGCGCTGGATGCACTCAGTGTCTGTTAATCGCAGGATGTCCAAACGAGGCCGATATACCTGTGGTCATCTTTGAGCTCGGCGTGCTCCTCTTCGACCCGTATTCAGAAAAGACACTCACACTAATTGAGCGTGAGTGAGTACTAAAACTTAGTTAGTGTCGGGTTATTCTAGATGAGTCAGAGGTTTCCCTAACACTCAGTTGCTTTCAGAGACCTCACTCACACTGAAATTAGTGTCTCTTTCTGAGTGAAGGTTGAGTGCAGGGACACCTCCCTTGAGCCGCACTAACTTGCGCAGTCATTTCGTTGTCATGGCTTTCGGGTGGTTACAAACATTGGAAACTGTGGATCATTTACAGCCACGTGCTCGACGCAATCGCAACTATGCAAATTTTAACTATAATGATAGTAACGATGCTGGTGTTCTGACAAATTTTGCTACCTTGTCAAAATATGCTACCTTCATGCAAAGCGATCGTGAAGTCTTTGTTTTCGCCTTGATATTGCAATATGAATCAGTCTACAGCAGTAACTTTATTTGTTAGCTTTTTATAACATGCGCATATTTTATAACGAGTTGGATTTGTTTGTTTGTTTGTTTGAAGATATATGCCCATATACGCCATTATCGTCTAATTTCTGCATTTTCAGGAAACCCCAGCGCCTACTTGCAAATATATGTACGCTTACAGGTCGAAATATACCCTGAAAATGAATCTAATTTTCTGATTTTTGAAGATACTTAAGAGCAAGGAAACAGCCCGAGCTCGCAAGCGCAGAGCCGCGAGGTAGCATATTTTGATTGGTAGCAAAATTGGTCAGAACAACGGTAACTGCACTGTGGTGAACTCGAGGTAAGCATTTGTGTACTGGTGAACTGGCAATAGGGGAAGCTAAAAACCATCCCTTAAAAATAATGATTGGACATGACCTGTTTTCAATTATTTAGTAAAATTTTATTTACTTGAACTTCAAAAATCCTAAAGATTATCATGTGTTGCTAGTTCTACTTGTTAAGTTAGAATGAGCACCGATAATTATTGCCTTGTTTTCAATTCATTTAAATCACCATTGCAGAAACTCTGAAAACTCAACATTATCAGATGTGGCCAGTTTTCATTAATGACTCATACCTGTCAACTCTCACGCATTCGGATTTCTCCCGCATTTCTTTACTGATGGGTTGGAAAATGCTGCGCTCAGCTGGCTCGTGGGGCGCATGTGGACTGGTCTGCGAGGCTCATTTAGCTGTAAATCACGGGAATCCATTCTTTTCTACATTCTTAATTGCTGAATGTAGCAGGAAATGTCTGGCACGTTTCACAGCTTGTTGCTTAGTGAGCCTTGTGGGCTGCCCTGCGCCTTTCGCGAGCCACTCGACCATAAAATTTGCTGACATGCTGATAAATTACGTTGTCATTTACGCGCGAAAGAAACGCCTCAATTTTGTGAACCAATGTATAACAAAGCTATCAAAAATAAATTTGATTGTTGTTTTACCAATTAGTCTCAGAAACTTTCTAATCAAGAAAAGTAAACTGCGACAGGTTTAGGTCATTCAGCACTGAAGGGTGAGGATTGAACGTCCGTTTGCAGCAGCCGATGCACCACCTGTGGTACCCACTGCCCACTACTGTCAGTTATGCTCGAGTGGCGTTTGTGAATAGCAAATGGGGAGGAGTGGGACCGCTTCCTCGGTAAGTGGTAGGTCGATCTCTTTCTCACACTCCAGTAACATTTCAGTTGTACTCACTATATGGTGAGTGGAGGGTGAGTGTGAGTGGCGTTTCTGAATACGGGCCCTACTCTTTCCCGCTCACGCAAGAGTGCAAGCAAATGCAGGACTGGCATTTTGGTTTTAGATTTTGAGGGCATGGTAGAATGATGGTCTTATGTTTACTTGTATTAATTGCTATGTGTTTGTAATTGAACTAATTGGAGAACAGGCCGTTGCATAATATCATGTGATTTCATTTGATAATTTATTATGGTTATGAGAAATGTAGTTTAGAAATAAGGATTAACAATAGAATATTGCATGTGTCAACCTTTACCATGTTAAATAAAATGAATGTTAAAATTCAGCCAATAACCGACAACAAACACAATATTCTATTTCGACTTATATTGGCGCTTGACCTTAATAGAGCCCTGAAAAGTGCTTAACAGAAAAAGTGCATAAGCCAGGGGAAGAATATGCGTAAGTGTTATTTGCCTGAGAAATGCCCAGATTTTGGCCTTGCTGCACTCAAAGTGCGTAACTGCCTTCTGGGCGCGTAATGCACAGACTTAAGTCGAGGGGAGAATACGCGTAGGCTGAAAAGCGGGTAGCTACACGCTTTTTTCGACTTATGCGCATGGGAGAATAGAACCCAATGTGAATAACATCTTTGATTTGCTGTCTCTGTATTATGATTCTGCTCTGTTTACCATGTCTTTGATGTTCTGCCTGTTTTCTGTATTGCCTACCATGCTTTTGATTATGTATTTTGATTTTGTTCCTAAGATTTGTTCATGTTTAGTCTTTGCCATGTTTTGCATTTTATCATAGTTTCATTGCGGTCCATGTTTTTGTTTCTGCCATGCATTGCACTTTGTCTCCCCCTGTCTGGTCTCTTGTCTTGTCATTGCTCACAGCCCCAGTATTGGGTGCCACTCTTTCGGGTGATTTAATGGTTTCTGGATTTCAACCATTCCTTCCAATCTCGTTTACTTCCTTTGCCTTGCTTTTTCTATATTACTAACCCATACTAACAGTTTGTTATTTTGGCTTGAGTTACTAACACAAACTAACATTGTATATAATACTAACTTAGTAACGAGCACTAAGGGATTGTATAGCTGCACTTACTAATTCATTAACAAGCTCTCAGCATTCACCCTGTTCTAATCTCCGCCACTTGTCTCTCCCTAATCTTCTCTGCTGCGTTTCTGTGGATTCTCCACACCACGCTATCCTTTCTCTTATTATCTATGCACGTTAGAACTCCTTGACCGGAGCTGTATATCTGTCTATGGGATTGTCTGATCCTTGTCCGTGTTTTAGCTGTTGCCTATTTCATGTGATTAGGTTCTCCCTCATGTTCCCTCCTTTGTAATCAGTCTGGCTTCCTCCACCTGTGTTTTGTTAAGCATGTGACTTCTCGTGAGTGTATATTAGGAGACTTTTCACAGCACTTCCTTGTCAGAATGTTTCTCTTGTTTTCCTGTGTTGCTATTGTCTTCGCCTTGTACTCATAGTGTTACCCTTCTGACTGGACTGTCCAACTAACGATTTTTGGCTCTGCTCTTTGGTACTATTGTCTGCATCTATTTACGAATCCTTTTTGCCCGACTACGAATTTTGTGTTTGCTGCCCTGTTAACGGTTTGGTTTATGCCCACTGGATTTTGGCTTTTGCTTCTCTGACATACCTATGTACTGAACCCATTTTTGCCCGACCTCGAGTGTGGTGATTGGTGCCCGGTTTTCGGTTCCGGATTTCGCCTCAAGGATTCTGATTTTTGTATTGTGGACATTGTACTGTTGCCTGCTCTGTTGGGGGTTTACCTTCCCCCCCCTCCCCCCGTCAGAAATAAAGCCTCCCTTTTTTTGTACTCTCTGGTGCTCACTTGTGGTTCCGATACGTAATCCTTATGTAAGATGAAAAGCCTAATGGAATATAGCTCCCTGAACTCTTGAACTACAGATTTGCAGGCTAGCCATCTAATGACAAATAAAAGTAACAAATTTTGCTAATGACATTAAAATTTAAGTCGTATTATGAACTATGACAGTGTCGAACAGTTGATAAATCATTTCGAAATGTATTATTTGATTACACGATAATAAGCTGCATTATTAGCATTTATTTGCAAGATAGCAAGGAACTCTTTGTGCGTTGTCAGACCCATGTAACTTTACATTACTCAGATATTTTCGCATCATTCATAATATTTTTGTGAAACTAAAATCTCCAAGTTCGTGTCCACTTGCACTTTCTACAAAAACTGGGTGCAAGCTATCTGCCCAGCATTGTATAAAGCTGGGAATATTAACCAGCAGCAACTACATAACCAAGTCCTATGCTGGCAGTTGCTCTCAGCAACCAATTAGGTAAATAACTAGCTTCACTAGCTTGCTTGACAGCTCTGTGGCTAACTAAGGTAACTGTCAGCTTACAAACAGGTACTTGCCATTACGTCCCTTGTTTTCCCAGCTGTTCTACTGTTGCACATTGCGAGTAGACAAATAAGAATCTCATTTGGGTAGTTTTACCCTCCCCTCCTCTTCCTTTCTACTGTTCTTGCTCACATTTGTCTGTTTGTTGATGCCTACCCTGCATTTTCGATTAATTCACGTCACTGAGGAAGGCTAGCTAACCAAAATAGCTTCCTCGGGCAATTGATTGGTCAACATATTTCTCATATATTTCCACAACAGAACAGCAAGAAGTTATATAAGAGAAAATATCTGGCCAACCCACTGTCAATTTTACTGACATTTTCACTTAGGCTTTCCGTAGGCCTCTACATATCTGCATGAGTGTTAGACATGGACTGTCTCAATATAAAAAAAAATGTTCATCATCAGTACAATACAGAGATCTGTTTGACTTTGGTTTTGTATATAGAAAGGGAGAAATGCCCACTGTATTGGAATATAGGCTCCAATGTGGGCACCCTTGACTGGCAATGTGCAAACAATATATTAAATATATAAACAATATAATTACAGAGAAAGAGAATACCCCAACATATGTGACATACTTTATTTTCTGATGGAAACAAAACCATAACAACCATATAATACAAAATAAATTTCAGCAAAATCAAGGTTTCATAATAATTGACACCATCCATTTGTTTGTAATACATAGTGCAACCACCTCTGGCAAGGATAATAGCATGTAGTCTTTTCCTGTAAATTTTGAAAAGGTTAAGGCACACATTTGGGGGATTTTGGACTATTCCTAGAAGCAGATCTTTTCAAGATTCTTCACATTCTTGGGTTTGCACTCACCAACTAGCCTCATAAAGTCAGCCCACAGGTTTAAGATTGGATTGAGGTCTGGTGACTGAGATGTCCATCGCAGAACATTCATTTTATAATCACAGAACCATTTCTGAGTGGATCTTGAGTTATGCTTGGGTCATTGTCTTGTAGGAAAGTCCACCAATGGCTAAGTCCCAGCCTTCGGGCAGAGGCAACCAGATTGCCAGCCAAAATATTTTAATACTTGATGGAATTAATTTTGGAATTAATCTTCCCCATGCTCCCAGACCTCTTGAATTAAAACAGCACCAGAACATGATGGCTCACCATCATATTTCATGGGTATGAGATGCTTCCCCTTGTATGCATCTCTATTTTGATGCCAAACATGCCGATGCTGTATTTGACAGAAACATGCATTTTTGGTCTCATCTCACCAAGGCACCTTCTTCCAGTCATAATTTAAATGAGGTTTGCCAAACTCCAAGTCCTTGCTTTTGTGTCATCTGGTGACAAAAGGCTTTCATCTGGCGACCCTTCCTAAGAGCCTGCGGTTGTGGAGGTGGCGCTTGATCATTCTTTTTAATACCTGGTGGCACCAAGATGCCACCAAGGCCTGCAATTCCTTCACAGTGATTCTTGGGGATTTTGTTGCTTCTATGGTCATCCTCCTCAGTATCTTGGGGGGGCAAAATGCAATTGCATCCTCTACCCTCCAGGTTTTCAACAGCTCTGTATCTTTGGAATTTTATTAGAATTGCCCTGACAGTGTAAAGTGGCATATTCAATCGTTTGTGAATCTTTGTGTTGGCATTCCCAGATTTATGAACATCTAGAACCATCTGCCTCTTTTGAACTGATGGATAGTTGTTTTTTTCTTTCTTCATGGTGTTGGATGAAAAAGGGATACCCTACTGAAATAGGAAGTGAGGTAATGGCTCAGTAGTCTTTAATTGTGAAACCTTGATTTGGAGGAAATTGATTTTTAATTAAGAGCCGGTTTTTCTATGATTCAGGCAGTCTCTATTAGGGTGTGATACCCAGATCTCGCCCAGTGTTCTGTATGAGATACAAGTATAGCTACAGATGGGAAAAGGCACAATTCTGGTCAGGAATAATGCTTCATTTTTTTAAAAGGGGTGATCAGGGGTCATGGTCTAAAAGTGACCATTTGCATAAAATACAAAAATTTGGTTTTAAAGTCTTTTCAGTGCATCTTCAATCACCCTCAATGATGATTTGGAAGATGATTGTACTTACCATGGTGATGCATTTTCTGAGGGTAACTCAGGGTGCACACATGGGGGGCGCTGCATATCAGCACTTTTTGCTATTTTCCGTGTATTTCCATAGTTATTGTGACTTGCGCCCTAAGTGACCCAGGATGTTTAATGCATTCTTGGACACCGTTCTATCTCTAGTGTACACTTGCATAAAATTTGCTGAGAAGTATTCTGGGCGCACAAACATTAAGGTGTGCTTTGTTCAACAACAAAATTAAAATTGCTGTTTTATAGTAGCCTGTTTCTCGACGCACCCTCATGTCAAACCTGATTGCTTAATTATATTCTCAGACATGTCCTCAATATCTTCTAGGAAAATCAGCCAGGTGACTGACTTTGTTAACCCGTTTCATGACATTTTGTTGCGGTAGGTTTTGATGAATTCTAGTATTTTCTGACAGAATTCCCAAGTCACACTAAGGGTGCGCCCTGAGCACCCCGATATCTTTCAGGGATATCCTGAAAACATAGTCTCAGCCCTTTATTCTGAAGCAAAAATAAACAAGGGGTACTTTGTACCAAGTCATAGGTGATGCTTCCATCAAAAGAATGTGAATTTTTCATTTTCAGGGTTCTCACGGATCCTTAAAAAGTCTTAAAAGGCATTAAATTCACAAATCTAAAAACAAGGCCTTAATTGGCATTAAAATGTCTTAAATAAATCTTTCAAAAGTCTTAAAAATGTGAACTCGTGATGAATTAGTGAACACACTGAGAAAGCGCCACAAAGAAAAAATGGCAGAATTGGCAGAGGTGGAGGAGGAACTGAAAAAAGCAGTGCCATATCAGTGAACGATACCGGCTTTAAAATTAAATATCGGACATCGGCCATTCTGCTGATATTTGCCGATATACATACCCAAAACCAGTGAAGTTGGCACGTTGTGTAAATTGTAGATAAAAACAGAATACAATGATTTGCAAATCCTTTTCAACTTATATTCAATTGAATACACGGCAAAGACAAGATGTTTAATGTTCAAACTGAGAAACTTTTTTTGTTGTTGAAAATAATCATTAACTTAGAATTTAAAGGCAGCAACACATTGCAAAAAAGTTGGCACAGGGGCCTTTTTATCACTGTGTTACATCGCCTTTCCTTTTAACGACACTCAGTAAATGTTTGGGAACTGAGGAGACCAATTTTGAAGTTTTTCAGGTGAAACTCTTTCCCATTCTTGCTTGATGTACAGCTTAAGTTGTTCAACAGTCCGGGGTCTCTGTTGTTGTATATAATGCACCACACATTTTCAATAGGAGACAGGTCTGGACTACAGGCAGGCCAGTCTAGTACCCAGACTCTTTTACTACGGAGCCATACTGTTATAACATATGCAGAATGTGGCTTGGCATTGTCTTGCTGGAATAAGCAGGGGCGTCTATGAAAAAGACGTTGCTTGGATGGCAACATATGTTGCTCCAAAACCTGTATGCATCTTTCAGCATTAATGGAGCCTTCACATATATGTAAGTTGCCCATGCCTTGGGCACTAATACACCCCCATACCATCACAGATGCTGGCTTTTGAACTTTGCGCCTATAACAGTCCGGATGGTTCTTTTCCTCTTTGCTCCGGAGGACACGACGTCCACAGTTTCCAAAAACAATTTGAAATGTGGACTCGTCAGACCACAGAACACTTTTCCACTTTCCATCAGTCCATCTTAGATGAGCTCGGGCCCAGCAAAGCCGGTGGCGTTTCTGGGTGCTGTTGATAAATGGCTTTCACTTGGCATTGTAGAGTTTTAACTTGCACTTGCAGATGTAGCAACGAACTGTAGTTACTGACAGTGGTTTTCTGAAGTGTTCCTGAGCCCGTGTGGCGATGTACTTTACACACTGATGTTGGTTTTTGATGCAGTACCGCCTGAGGGGTCAAAGGTCACGGGCATTGCTGTACAGTTGTACAATGCACTTCATACATGTTCCTTGTGAATAGAGGTAAAATTAGTTGTGGGTGTTGTCATAAGTCTGTTTTAAGTAGGACAGGCTGCAAGTATCTTATTTTTGTTTTGTTTAAAAACAATTGTAATGAATAAATATGACATGTTTTAAATAACGTAAATTGAGGTATTTTTCTTGTTTTGCACAAGGAGTGATTACTGATGTTACATCATTTTCAGCTTTGTCGTATGTCTGCATTTGCCAGCAGGCCGACATGATGAAGAGTCTGCAGAATAATTCTGTCTGTTAATTCCCCTGCAGAAACTAGATGATCACTGCAATTAGATGTGGGGGAAAAAATCTCGGTATCAGTATCGGATATAGGCCAAATGAGTTGTAAAATATTGGCATATCGAATATCGGCCAAAAATCTAATATCGTCCATCCCTAGTATTAATGTTTTTCAAAAAAACGTTTTCATTTGATCAAAAGGTCATATTTCATGTTCAAATAAACATTTGGGCAAAATTGTCCCGAATCCTATGATGAGGTGTTATTTTTCCATTTGTGTTTATTATGAAGTCGGTCTTAAATTTAATATCAAATGGCATTAAAAAAGTCTTAAAAAGTCTTGAATTTAACTTGCCCTAAGCTGTGGGAACCCTGATTTTTCTCTTGCCTTGTGCATTATCTGATTTCCAAATAAAAGAGACAAGAGAGTGACATCCATGTAAAGCTAGGCATTGTTTGCAACGGGATCAGCTTTTGGTTTGGCAATATTAACCCTATCCATGCCATGTAGGCCATACAAATCCCTGTTCATTGTCCCCAGTCCCTATGCTTTGGACTGAAAACTATATGTGAATTCCATAAATCTTCATTGATTTTACTGAAACAACAGACAAACAACCAGATAGACATGTAAGAGTGGATACCATGCACATTGGCATGTAAATGTTTATGTGCCTGGTGTGCTTTTTGCATGAGCAAATACTGTTAGGTTGCACCACAGACTTTTGGTGACTCTGAACAATTACCCAGCAATTCATGAGTCAGTTGATATGCTGATACCACAGTTTCTGGTCTGCTTGTGACTAGCTGATTGAATTGATTTTTTCCGCTACCAATATTGATCTGTCTTTTACTGTTGTTCTCATGTTTTGTTTGAATTGGCCATTATCTAAGTTTTTTAATGATGATTCAGTTTGAAAAAGATATGGTCTGTGCTGACATTCAGCTTTTCAAGAAGATGGTGGAAAATCATTCTTTACTAAACTGACTGCCATTGCAAACTCAGTAGTATCAATGTGCAGACCTATGAGATCTGGTGTAGATGAGTTCAGGTTACATATTGTAATTCATCTACTTGTATTGTTTAATTTTTTGTAAATAAACTTCATTCTGTAATTACAAATCCTGACTTGCCTTATATGGACTTGCATTCATGATAGCGAATTCACCAAGAATAAAGTGATTAAGGCAAAGGCCTGGATC
This sequence comes from Gymnothorax reevesii, assembly GCA_029721435.1. Lineage (NCBI taxonomy): Eukaryota > Metazoa > Chordata > Actinopteri > Anguilliformes > Muraenidae > Gymnothorax > Gymnothorax reevesii. Next base: position 33,261,869 of record CM056573.1, read on the forward strand.
GGGTCAATGCTATAAGTAGCTCACTGATCATATTGCAAATGTCTCTTAGCATAATAAGAATGTGATCATCTTTAATCTGCTTGTGACCCAACTCTTGACAGTGATTTCTACGTAAGTTTTAACAAATCTGGTATGCACAATACTGACCCCTGATACAGCGGTCGCCCTTTTGGAAGCATTGTCATAATATGCAAACCTCTAGAAAACTTAACTTGACAAGAGATTGATACAAGCTGTGGCCATCTGTGACAGCTCCAGTACTGTGTGTCAAATCATTTTGAATGTATATATGCCTTTCTTTGACAGTTCAAGGTGGGATAGTTTGAATCTTTGTATCGAGTGCCTTGATGCTATACGAGCCTGTATTCATAAGTATGCATGCTCTGTTCCAAGCAAGATACGTATGTGGTGACTTAAATACTCAGTTGCTCAAAGAAAAACAACTCAACGGTCATTGGTACCATGCTAAGGGATATTCTCATTATTCCAGAATTTTATCTGATTTTCTCGCCAGTAATGAGCTCTTGGCCGCAGATTTTCTATACTGTCAACCAGTTAGGTATATACTTTGGCATGAACCATAATGTACATACCTGGATTGACCATATGTTTATCCCTGCCCATGATGCCTGAAATGTCATTGACTGCAGGATCATTTGCCTTGAAGAAGGTAACATTAGTGACCACCTTCCTATCAGAATGATATTTAAGTTTCCAGTTATGGTTTTTTGCTCCTATGTAAATCGTCTTTGAGTATACTTGAAAAGCGCCATACAAATTTGATTTATTACTATTATTATTATTATTATTACTCAGGTACCGAGGGATGATAGGGCGGGAAGCTGGCCTACCAAATGTAGGCCTCCCTGTTGGAATATCCCTGAGCGTTGGGCTATATACTGTGAAGTCCTGTGGGAAAGCTTGCCGAGCTCAGTGTAGTGGATATGGAGGATATTGGTAATCATGATGCAGCTCAGTCCTATGTTGATGCTATGTTTTGCCCATTAAACAACCTTGTTCACCTCGCCACAATACTGCCCACCTGTGTGCCTAGAAGTTCATTTGTGCCAAAAGCGTATTGGTGCAGTGATTTGAGTTGTCTTAGGGATGTAAAGAAATTCTGGAGGAAACTTTGGGTTCCTAACCAGAGACCCAGAGAGGGAGCAGTATTTCATTGTTGGAAATTTGCCAAAAATCAGTTTAGAAAGGTCTAACGTAGGTGCGTAAGCAAAATGACGAATAAACCTGTCAATGATTTGGATGGGCAGTTTATGTCAGAAAACAATGACCTAGATGCTGGTCAAAGATCAGAGAGTCATGCTATTAAGAGCCTTTTTGCTGAACACTGTAATACTGGAAATATTTGCAGGATAGACTCCAGTGATGTATATGAACTTATCCGATTATTGAAGCACAGTAAGTCACCAGGCATAGATAACATAACTGCTGAAGATCTGCTGTATGGCATATCAGATGAGCTCTGTGACATGATTGGTATTTTATTTAATGTGATGTTGAGTTGGCATGTTGTTAGTGCAGATATGCTTGTTGGTATTATATTTCCAGAAACCAACTCTGAATCCTTACTTGGCTGCCAGTTATAGACCAATTACCATTAGTTCAAACTATTCCAAACTTGAACTATTCCTTTTGCCTCAAGAGTCTAGCTGAGGCTGCAGTAACAGCCAATTTGGCTTCAAAGAGGGTCTTGGTATTGATATGGCCCCTTCCTATTATATATAATATATCCCAAAATATTTCACTTCTAAAGATAACCCTGTGATGGTCTGTAGCCTCGATAGCGAAAACTGTTTTGATCGAATCTGGCACGATGGTCTTTTTTTTATCATCTGTTAACTAGAATCTCTCTTAACCATTGGTTACTTCTCTATGAATGTTATTAAAATCTGGCAGCCAATATTTGATGGGCTGGTTCCCTTGGTGTCACATTTTCGGTATCCAGGGGTAATCGACAAGGCAGTCTGCTGTCTCCTATATCTTTCATCATGTTTATTGAGAATATGTTATCTGAATTAAGCAGCCTGAATCTAGGATTAAGAATAGAAGACTGGATCTTTAATAATTTTGCCAATGATGATGATGTCCACCTCTTAGCGGCTACTGTTCCAGATTTACAGCCCCTAATAAATGTGTGCCATAGGAATGCTACGAGGTGGAGATTTGTATTTGATTGTGCCAAAATTAAATATAGAATTTTTGGAGGTGCTAAATTTACTTCCTCTCGGAGGTGGACATCAGGGGGTGCTCCTGCACAGATAACTAATACCTTAGGGGTGAATTTTAACTCTGATTTGAATTGTTTGGACCATTTCAATAATCGTCTATCTGCTGCCGGACCCAGGGCATTCAGTTCACTTGATTCTGGTATGTCCTACCCTGGTCTGTCTACCGGCGCTAAAATCTTCTTATGGAACAGCATGGTGGCCCCAGTGCTTACCTTCGGCTGTCAGTGTCTTCCTATGCATACCAAAGATATATCATCAATGAATACATTTCACAGTAACCGCACTAAGCAACTTCTGGGTTTTCCAAACCACACCCATTGTTCAAAATTGTTAGCATATGTGAAGGCACCATTAATGCTGAAAGGTACATACAGGTTTTGGAGCAACATATGTTGCCATCCAAGCAACGTCTTTTTCATGGGCGCCCCTGCTTATTTCAGCAAGACAATGCCAAGCCACGTTCTGCACATGTTACAACAGCCTTGGCTCCGTAGTAAAAGAGTGCGGGTACTAGACTGGCCTGCCTGTAGTCCAGACCTGTCTCCCATTGAAAATGTGTGGCACGTTATGAAGTGTAAAATACAACAACGGAGACCCCGGACTGTTGAACAACTTAAGCTGTACATCAAGCAAGAATGTGCAAGAGTTCCACCTGAAAAGCTTCAAAAATGGGTCTCCTCAGTTCCCAAATGTTTACTGAGTGTCGTTGAAAGGAAAGGCAATGTAACACAGTGGTTAAAAGGCCTCTGCGCCAACTTATTTGCAATGTGTTGCTGCCTTTTAAATTCTAAGTTAATGATTATTTGAAAAAAAATAAATAAAGTATCTCAGTTTGAAAATTAAACATCTTGTCTTTGCAGTGTATTCAATTGAATATAAGTTGAAAAGGATTTGCAAATCATTGTATTCTGTTTTTATCAACGATTTACCTAACATGCTAACTTCACTGGTTTTGGGTTTTGTACATGACATGTCCATGAATATAACCAAATAGGTTTTATCAGGTTTGACTGAGGGTGCATCGAGACCCAGGCTGCTACAAAAGAGCAATTTTCATTTTGCTGTCATACAAAGCGCCCCCTCTAGTCGTGCGCCCTGAGTACCCCTCAATAAATTTCACTTTAGTGTACACTAGAGATGCAAAGATATCCAAGAAGACATGAAACATCCATGGTTGCTCAGGGCGCAAGTCAGAATAACTATGGAAATACACACAAAATTGCAAAAAAGTACTCATTTGTAGTGCCCCATACATGCGCCCTGAGTAACCCTCGTAAAATTCATCACTGTGATTAATACATCGGTCTCTACTATCATTTTCCAGATAACCAGAGAGGGTGATTCAGGGTGCACAAAATATAATTCTGATATCATCTCATTTAGATTATTGTAATGCTGTTTTTATGTGTTTCAATGGTCAAGCCCTGTCCAATATTTCTTACTTTTTGACACCCTACTCTCCTGCGTGATCAGTAAGGTCCTCAGATCATAGACTCTTTGTGGCCCCCAGCACACATTTGAAAACCCGGGGAGATCACTCCTTCCAGGCCGCAAGCCACTGCTATGGAATTAACTTTCTCTGCCACGATGTTGTATGGAGTCCATTGACTCTTTAAGAAAGAACAGAAAACTCATCTTTTTAGACAGGCTTTTAACATGAGTTGAACAGCTTCTTACTGTGACTGATTTCTGGTTGTTTTATGCTTATCGTCTCGACTGCGATTGTTTTTCTATGTTGTTTTATACTTATGTCTAAAGTTTGTTTTATCTTGTGTACTTGATTTTACTGTGAAGCACTTTGAAGCACTATCTGTGAAAAGTGCTACAGAAATGAACTTTACTCGCTTCATGTCCTCGTAATCTTACATTGTAGCCTATTTCTCTATTTTTGTTCTTTATTATTACATTACATTATGGGTCATCACAATCATTTCAAGCAAAATTTTGGTCTTTATTTGTCAGTGAATTAATTGTTCGATTCTAAAACAGGCAAAGGTTTAGTGTAAGTCTGTTTTAAAGTAGAAGTTACTGCCAGCACAGGCAACTCATCTGTGAATTAATCCTTTCCAAAATTGACATGGGAAATGAGCCTGCTATATTATTTCCTTTCTTGGATGTTAGTCATCTGCTTCAGGAGAAATACTGATGAGGTTTGACCATCAGGGAAACTTATGACAATGATATCTAGCTTCAGATGTGCAGACTGCCGCAGTTTGACTTCCTGAGAAAAGTGTAATGAAGAAATAAGGAGCGCTCTTCCAGAGAACTGTGATTTAAGTGCCAAATGTGGGAACAGAATCCCTGGGCACTGCACACTCTTGCCCAGTTACATAAACCAAGCAGAAATCTGCTGTTTGTTCTTGTGTAACCATTTCTTCATGAACTATAAATGCACTAACAGGCTTCACTCCCAGACTTTAAGAGTGCAGGACCAAAATCAGCAATAATGAAATTACTTAGAGTAATTGTACTGTATATACAGGGCCCTCCATAATTATTGGCATCCCTTGTTAAAATGTGTTTAAAGCCTTAAAATAAATAAAATTTTTATTGCAGAAGCATGCTCTCACGCTGAAAATTGTAGAAAAATGTCACCTTCAACTCAAGTGAATTTTAAAGGAAAAAACCAATCCCTGACTAAGAAATAATTATTTTTAATAAAATCACCTGTTACACAATTATTGGCACCCCTAACAATTCCTAGGAAATAAATGTAATTGAAGTATTTCTGTAATTTCTACTGTAGTTGATCAGAGTATCTAGGAACATTTAATTAGTAATTCATCACTTCCTGTTTCCCTGGGGTATAAATGTGACGTGATACAGAGGCCATTTCTCTTATCCACTCTTCAACATTGGAAAGACAAAGGAACACACCATTCAAGTAAGGCAGATGTGTGTCGACCTTCACAGGTCAGGCAATGGCTACAAGAAAATAGCCACTCACCTGCACCTGCCCATATTTACTGTCAGGAATCATTAAGAAGTTTAAAATAACTGGAACAGTGGTAAACCACCCTGGACGAGGATGCAAGGTTATTTTGCCACCACGCACAGTGAGGAGGATGGTAAGAGAAATAAAATGTTCTACAAAGCTCACTGTTAAAGATTTGCAACAAATGGCATCTTGGGGTCACAAAGTCTCCAAAAAACCATCAGGCGCTATCTACATGCCAACAAGCTGTTTCGAAAATACGCACAGAAAAAACCTTTTCTAACTCTCAATCATAAACGCAAACATCTGGAGTTCGCTAAGCGGTCCTAGGACTTCAACTGGGACCATGTGCTTTGGTCAGATGAAACCAAGATAGAGCTTTTTGGCAACAAACACTCTAAGTAATAAGAGAGATTGTGCAAAGAGGAATGGTCAAAGATCCCTCTTTCTGTATTCTCCCTTCTTGTTCAACATTATAGGAAAAGATTAGGTGCTGTTTTGTTGGCAAAAGGGGGTTGTACAAAGTATTAACATCAGGGGTGCTAATAATTGTGGAACATATGATTTGATATAAAAGAATTATTTCTAAATGTGGGATTTTTTTACCACTGAAAAAATGCACTTGAATTAAAGGTTAGATTTTCCTCTTTTTTTCATTGTGGTCCTATATTATTTAGAAAAAGACTGAATTTATTAGAAGCTAAAGAACACATCTTAACCAGGGGTGCCAATACTTCTGTAGGGTGCTGTGCATGTGTATATATATATATATATATATATATATATATATATACTATTGCTTTAGCAAATATACATTCAAACAAACACAGACAAACATATCATACATTAACAGACTCATACACATTTCCTTATGTTATTTTAATTCCCATCCTTCAGCTACTCTCAGTGCCCTCCATCTATCCTTATATACATTTAACCTACTGTTTTCGTGTGCCATCATACATTACATTTTACAAAGACTTTGAATCTCTCTGTCCTCAAAGCGTCCGCAGATTTTGATTTAAAAATGAAAATTTTGCCAAGAAGTATTATAATATTGACTATGTTTCCAGAGTCATTTTTTAGACTGCCCAGAAGTATGGTGGGCAATCCAGTGTACTTGAACATAAAGCCAGCCACCTCTGAATCCCTGTCCAAAACAGACCTACACAGGGGTAGTACCAAAATAAATGATCCACTGAATCAACCTTTTTGCCAAAGAATCTACACAAGTTGGACTCCGCAATTCCCCAAATATGAAGCATCTTTTAAACATTAATTTTAACTGAAAAAATCTTATTGATGAATCTATTGTTGTTGTGTAAATTAAATTGGAAACCTGGTTCCTTGGAATTGGAAAGTCTAGCATATACTCCCAAGAATCTAGAATATTGTGAGGATTGGCTCTCAGTTTTCTTGATTCAAGGTGAAACTTATATATCATTCTATTTATGCTGGTTTTTTCAATCCACTGAAAGTTTTTCATAGATGGTTGACAGACAAGCTCCCTGTTACTTCCTTTAACAATTCTTCTTTTCAATTTTAGCGATATGGCCGAAACCAATTCATTGAACATTTGTAAAGGGCAAATCTTGCCATAAATGTCAATAAACTCTTCATAAGACATTAATTTACCTTCATTATTTAATATATCATTTATAAAAATAATGCGAAAATCAAAAATATTTTTCCAAAAAATAATTTTTTTACCAATCAGGATATTAGAATTGAACCATATGATTTGTTACAAAATTTCCTCTGTATTTTCTGGAGGATAGAATTGGAATTGCAGCCAACTTTGTATGGCTTCCATTTAAAACAGGGAAAGATTAATGGCCAGTTCCTTATTGAATTGTGAAAACTGGGAGTATTTAATCAGTAGAATGGGAAACAGTCCCTTTTTAAGAATTGGGTGTACATTGCCTAATAGTCTCCTGGAAAACCATCTTGGGTTTTTAAAAAACTTTGGAATCAGGGAGGCTTTGAGTGAGGGATTGAAAGCTCTTAAATTAAACAATTTTAGGCCACCAGATTCATATTCATTGTAAAGGAACGCACGCTTAACTTTATCTGGTTCCATATAAATTTGAAGATTTTTTTTCTCATACTGTTTGAAAAATGATTCACTTGATGAAGATAATGTCACAAATAAATAGGGAAATTGACTCACAACTAAGGAATTAATCAAGGTGATTTTTTACCATAAATTGTTAAATATTTCCCTCTCCATGGCTGCAAAATTTTTTCTATTTTATCAAGATTTTTATTGAAATTAACTTTGAACTGAAATTGTTTCCTTATTTTAATATTTTCCTTTTATTGCCTTAGCTCAGATAGGCTTTTTATTTCAAACTCTGCCAATAAGGTCAGTGTATGGGAGTTGCCTCTTGTTATGGCTCCAATCTGTTATGACATCTAAAACTTAAACAGATTTAATTAAACAAAGAATGACAACTAACCTACAATTTATACTACTGACCAATATTGACATATACAAGAAAAAAAATACTTACAGTCCCTTGAAATGGGGTTGCTTGGTGATGTCCTGGGACAGGGAAATGCTCCAACACAGGAAAAAATCCACAAAAAAAAAACTTCACAGGTCATGAAAAGAGTGACAGGGTTGGTGAAATGTATCCTTCTTCTTGCAATTTCTCCTGCTACTCTACTCTCTCAATTTTGCTCCTTATATACTCTTTTCCAGCCTGCTCCCACCTTTTAGACTTTTTTTTCTCTGGGACTTTCCCCTCTCAGACATGCCCAGGACATGCCCAAAACCTAGCTCCAGACTGGGCTTAACAAAAACATAGGTCAATACTGCCATCTAGTGGCATTTTTTTCACATTACACTCTTCACTGCTCAAGATTAGGCTGGTGTATTGTGGGTACAATTTTATAAAGCTGCCAGCTAAGGGCCTGTGAGGTGTCTGTCTCTAAAATTAGATATTAAGGGCCGTAACTACGAAAGGTGTCTATCTATTTACTGAGTACAAATGAAAACGCATCACTTGAAAAAAGTCAATATTAAAGTTCAAATGAACTTCAGTATAATTTTTATACAACAAGAACACTACAGTGACGTCACCCGACATGCCAGGTGCAAGAAATGGGAGAATTTCGAGTGAACTGTAATGCTAGGCAATTTTTTGCAGAAACGCAATATCTTGCACGCACACCAGGGGAAAAATGAATTTCACTCTGAATTTGTGCACACATTGCCTTTAAAAGCATGTGGATCCGAGTAAAATTTCACTTCTTCACTGACACTTGTGAAACGTCGACACTATGCCGCGACTTACAGCCCTTGAACGGGAAAGTGCCATAGGCATGCTTCAAATTGGCGCCAGCATCAGGGAAATTGCCAGACGACTAAACTGCGCACACACAACAATCGCAAGACTCCATCAAAGGTTTCTGCAAACGGGGAGCACTCGGAACCGTCCTCGACCGGGTCAACAACGTGTGACAATGGTACGTCAGGACCGTCAGATCGTACGCGATCATGTCCGAGACCGAACACTACCAGCGACGAGAACGGCTGCTCAAGTCCAAGGACGACGTGGATTCATTCACCCCAACACCGTACGGAACCGTCTGCGAGCTGCAGGCCTGCGTGCACGACGTCCTTATTTCGGCCCCATATTGACGGATCGTCACCGAAACCAGCGTCTGCAGTGGGCAAACAGGCACCAGAATTGGCGTCAACGACAGTGGCACATGGCACAGTGTCATCTTTTCTGACGAGTTATGATTTCACTTAAGGAACGCAGATGGCCGTATACGTGTTTGGCGGAGACGTGGTGAACGTTATAACGCCGATTGTGTCGTTCAAACGGACCGTTGGGGTGGTGGCAGCGTCATGGTGTGGGGTGGAATAAGCTACCGTCGCAGAACCCCTCTCCATATCTGCAGAGGAAGGGTGAACGGCGTCTACTACCGGGACCAGGTGCTGCAGAACCATGTTGTGCCATTCTTCAACAAACCCCACGATGTCCACACGTTCCAACAGGACAACGCTAGGGCACACACTGCAAGGGTGTCCATGCAGTACCTTGCACAGCAGAACATCCCCGTGCTTCAGTGGTTTGCTCTGTCACCCGACCTCTCCCCTATCGAGCACTTATGGGATGAAATTGGACGACGTCTTTCACGTCGACGCCAGATGGACAACATCCGAGAACTTGAGGTTGCCCTTGTTCAGGAGTGGAATGCTATCCCTCAGAACACTATCCGGAGACTGATCAACTCCATGCGACGACGATGCCCCGCATGTGTAAATGCAAATGGCAGTCACACCCGTTATTGACTTTCCTGTTTGACCCCTACACCAGTTAAACCTCTCTCGCGCATTAACATTATCGTGAATGAAATTGAATGATGTTTACATGTCTTCTTAAATCATTCATTATCTCAAATGCATCATACGTATATACTTCACATATCAATCCGTGGAGCTATTCCAGATTTCGTGAGTGGTGCGTTTTCATTTGTACTCAGTATATTATCCGTGTGTAGCGTTTAGACGTGTATAAATATGACTTAGATGCTTCTAGCTAAATGTGTGTTTTAATCACACCCTATGAAACACTCTAAACAGCTGATTAGTTATCCGTGTCTACCAATGCCCGTTTCACCTTGATGTCCTCAGTTCAATCTGTTAAATGGGATTTGATTGGCCGCTGCATTGCGGGCAAGGATATGCTTTCCGGTGTTCTGTCAAAATTTGCTACCAATTAAATTATGCTGGCTTGCAGTTCTGCGCTTGTGCAAACCTAAAAATCTCTGGCTGTTTCTTCGCTCATATCTTAAGTATCTTCAAAAATAAAAAAAAACTAGATTTTTTTTTCAGTGCGCCTTTTGACCTAGATTCCAAATATATTTGCATGTACATGCTGGGTTTTCCTGAAAATGAAGAAATGAGATGATAATGGCAAATGTGGGCATATATCTTCAAACAAACTTATCCAACTCATTATAACATCTGTTTATGTTATAATAAGCTAGCAAAAAAATTACTATTGTAAACTTAGTCATATTGCAATATGCTCTGTGACCTCTGCTCCTCTGCCCTGCTCAGTGTCCCACGCTCCCCTGCCCTGCTCAGTTTCCTCTGCTCCTCTGCCCTGCTCCGTGACCTCCGCTCCTCTGCCCTGCTGTGTCCTCCACTCTTCTTCCCTGCTCTGTGTCCTCCGCTACTCTGGCCTGCTCTGGGACCTCCGCTCCTCTGCCCTGCTCAGTGTCCTCCACCCTACTCAATGTCCTCCGCTCCTCTGCCCTGCTCAGTGTCCGCCACTCCTCTGCCCTGCTTAGTTTCCTCTGCTCCTCTGTCCTACTCAGTGACCTCCGCTCCTCTGCCTAGCTCAGTGCTCTCTGCTCCTCTGCCCTTCTCTGTGTTCTCCGCTCCTCTACCCTGTTCAGTGTCCGCTACTCTTCTTCCCTGCTCTGCGACCTCCGCTCCTCTGCCCTGCTCAGTGCTTTCCACCCCTCTGCTCTGCTTTGTGTCCTCCGCCTCTCTGCCCTGCTCAGTGTCCTCTGCTCCTCTGCCCTGCTCTGTGACCTCAGCTCCTCTGCCCTGCTCAGTGTTCTCCACCCCTCTGCTCTGCTCAGGGTTCTCTGTTCCTCTGCCCTGCTCTGTGTCCTCTGCTCCTCTGCTCTGCTCAGTGTTCTCCACCCCTCTGCTCTGCTCAGGGTTCTCTGTTCCTCAGCCCTGCTCAGTGTTCTCTGCATCACTGCCCTGCTCTGTTTCCTCTGCTCCTATGACCTGCTCAGTGTTCTCCGCTCCTCTGCCCTGCTCTCTGTCCTCCCCTCCCCTCCCCAGCCCACCTCCCTCCCCCCCCCTGCCCTGCCCTGAATCCTCCGCCCCACTGCCCTGCTTTGTGTCCTCTGCTCCTCTGCCCTGTTCAGTGTCCTCCGCTCCTCTGCCCTGCTCTATGTCCTCCGCTCCTCTGCCCTGCTCAGTGTCCTCCGCTCTACTGCCCTGTACAGTGTCCGCCACTCCTCTGCCCTGCTCAGTTTCCTCTGCTCCTCTGCCCTTCTCTGTGTTCTCCGCTCCTCTACCCTGTTCAGTGTCCGCTACTGTTCTTCCCTGCTTTGCGACCTCCACTCCTCTGCCCTGCTCAGTGTTCTCCACCCCTCTGCTCTGCTTTGTGTCCTCCGCCTCTCTGCCCTGCTCAGTGTCCTCTGCTCCTCTGCCCTGCTCTGTGACCTCAGCTTTTCTGCCCTGCTCAGTGTTCTCCACCCCTCTGCTCTGCTCAGGGTTCTCTGTTCCTCTGCCCTGCTCTGTGTCCTCTGCTCCTCTGCTCTGCTCAGTGTCATCCACTCCACTTCCCTGCATCCTCCACTCCTCAGCCCTGCTCAGTGTTCTCTGCATCACTGCCCTGCTCTGTTTCCTCTGCTCCAATGACCTGCTCAGTGTTCTCCGCTCCTCTGCCCTGCTCTGTGTCCTCCGCTCCTCTGCCCAGCTCAGCTTCCTCCACTCCTCTGCCCTGCTCTGAATCCTCCGCTCCTCTGCCCTGCCCAGTGTCCTCTGCTACTCTGCCCTGCTTTGTGTCCTCCGCTCCTCTGCCCTGTTCAGTGTCCTCCGCTCCTCTGCCCTGCTCAGTGTCCTTCGCTCTACTGCCCTGTACAGTGTCCGCCACTCCTCTGCCCTGCTCAGTTTCCTCTGCTCCTCTGTCCTGCTTTGCGACCTCCGCTCCTCTGCCCAGCTCAGTGTTCTCCACCCCTCTGCTCTGCTCAGGGTTCTCTGTTCCTCAGCCCTGCTCAGTGTTCTCTGCATCACTGCCCTGCTCTGTTTCCTCTGCTCCTATGACCTGCTCAGTGTTCTCCGCTCCTCTGCCCTGCTCTGTGTCCTCCGCTCCTCTGCCCAGCTCAGCTTCCTCCACTCCTCTGCCCTGCTCTGAATCCTCCGCTCCTCTGCCCTGCCCAGTGTCCTCTGCTCCTCTGCCCTGCTTTGTGTCCTCCGCTCCTCTGCCCTGTTCAGTGTCCTCCGTTCCTCTGCCCTGCTCAGTGTCTTCCGCTCCTCTGTCCTGTTCAGTGTCCTCCACTCCTTTGTGGTGCTCTGCGTCCTCCGCTCCTCTGCCCTGTTGAGTGTCCTCCGCTGCTCTGCCCTGCTTTGTGTCCTCCGCTCCTCTGCCCTGCTGAATGTCCTCAGCTCCTCTGCCCTGCTCTGTGACCTACACTCCTCTGCCCTGTTCAGTGTTCTCAGATCCTCTGCCCTGCTATGTGTCCTCTGCTCCTCTGCTCTGCTCAGTGTCCTTCGCTCCTCTGCCCTGCTCTATGTCCTCCGCTCCTCTGCCCTGCTCAGTGTCCTGTGCTCCTCTGCCCTACTCTGTGACCTCCACTTCTCTGCCCTGCTCAGTGTTCTCTGCTCCTCTGCTCTGCTCTGTCCTCTGCTTTTCTGCCCTGTTCTGTGTCCTTCGCTCATCTTCCCTGCTAAGTGTCCTCTGCTTCTCTTCCCTGCTCTGTGACCTCCGCTTTTCTGCCCTGCTCAGTGTTCTCTGCTCCTCTGCCCTGCTCTGCGACCTCCGCTCCTCAGCCCTGCTCAGTATTCTTCACTCCTCTGCTCTGCTTCGTGTTCTCCATTTCTTCGCTCCTCTGCCCTCCCCAGTGTTTTCTGCTCCTCTGCCCTGCTCAGTGTCCTCCACTCTACTACCCTGTTCAGTGTCTGCCACTCCTCTGCCCTGCTCAATGTCCTCTTCTCCTCTGCCCTGCTCTGTGTCCTCCGCTCCTCTGCCCAGCTCAGTGTTCTCTGCTCCTTTGCCCTTTTCTGTGTTCTACGCTCCTCTACCCTGCTCAGTGTTCTCCACTCCTCTGCTCTGCTCAGTGTCCTCCGCTCCTCTGCCCTGCGTCCTCTGCTCCCCTGCCCTTCTCACTTTGCTCTTCTCCTCTGCCCTGCTCTGTGACCTCCGCTGCTCTGCCCTGCTCAGTGTTCCCCGCTCCTCTGCCCTGCCCTGTGTCTTCTGCTCCTCTGCCCTGCTCTGGGACCTCCGCTCCTCTGCCCTGCTCAATGTCCTCTGCTCATCTGCCTTGCTCTGTGTCCTCTGCTCATCTGACCTGCTCAATGTCCTCTGCTCCACTGCCCTGCTCTGTGACTTATAATCCTCTCCCCTGCTCTGTGTCCTCCGCTCCTCTGCGTTGCACAGTGTCCTCCACTCCTCTGCCCTGCGTCCTCCGCTCCCCTGCCCTGCTCAGTTTCCTCTGCTCCTCTGCCCTGCTCTGTGACCTTCACTGCTCTGCCCTGCTCAGTGTTCTCCGCTACTCTGCCCTGCTCAGTGTCCTTCGCTCCTCTGCCCTGCTCTATGTCCTCCGCTCCTCTGCCCTGCTCAGTGTCCTGTACTCCTCTGCCCTACTCTGTGACCTCCACTTCTCTGCCCCGCTCAGTGTTCTCTGCTCCTCTGCTCTGCTCTGTCCTCTGCTTTTCTGCCCTGTTCTGTGTCCTTCGCTCATCTTCCCTGCTAAGTGTCCTCTGCTTCTCTTCCCTGCTCTGTGACCTCCGCTTTTCTGCCCTGCTCAGTGTTCTCTGCTCCTCTGCCCTGCTCTGCGACCTCCGCTCCTCAGCCCTGCTCAGTATTCTTCACTCCTCTGCTCTGCTTCGTGTTCTCCATTTCTTCGCTCCTCTGCCCTCCCCAGTGTTTTCTGCTCCTCTGCCCTGCTCAGTGTCCTCCACTCTACTACCCTGTTCAGTGTCTGCCACTCCTCTGCCCTGCTCAATGTCCTCTTCTCCTCTGCCCTGCTCTGTGTCCTCCGCTCCTCTGCCCAGCTCAGTGTTCTCTGCTCCTTTGCCCTTTTCTGTGTTCTACGCTCCTCTACCCTGCTCAGTGTTCTCCACTCCTCTGCTCTGCTTCGTGTCCTCCGCTCCTATGCCCTGCACAGTGTCCTCTGCTCCTCTGCCCTGCTCTGTGACCTCCGCTCCTCTGCCCTGCTCAGTGTCGTCCACTCCTCTGCTCTGCCCAGTGTCCTCTGCGTCTCTGCCCTGCTCTGTTTCCTCCACTCCTCTGCCCTGCTCAGTGTTCTCCGCTCCGCTGCCCTGCTCTGTGTCTTCCGCTCCTCTGCCCTACTCAGTGTCCTCTGTTCCTCTGTCCTGCTCTGTGTCCTCCCCTCCTCTGACCTGTCCAGTGTCCTCTGCTCCTCTGCCCTGCTCTGTGTCCTCTGCTCCTTTGCCCTGTTCAGTGTCCTCTTCTCCTCTGCCCTGCTCAGGGTTCTCTGCTCAGTCTTCCCTGCTCTGTGATCTCCGCTCCTCTGCCCTGCTCAGTGTCCTCTGCTTCTCTGCCCTGGTCTGTGACCTCCGCTCCTTTGCCCTGCTTTGTGTCCTCTGCTCCTCTTCCCTGCTCTGTGTTCTCCGCTCCTCTGCCCTACTCTGTGTTCTCCACTCCTCTGCCCTGTTCAGTGTCCTATGCTCCTCTGCTGAGTGGCCTCCGCTCTTTTTTAGTGTCCTCCGCTCCGTCTCTGCTCAGTCTCAGCAATGCCTTCCTCCTCACCCCTGTTCTGCTGAACTCTGCATTAACCATGAATAGAGTTCATGGGAAGAAGAGACAACACTTAAGGAACGCTGCTGACACTTTCTGGATTAATCTTTAGCAAGAAGTCACACATCTATTAATGCAAAATTACCTTAATTGAGCCAAAAATAGTTTCAGTGGAATCTGCACACAAGCCTACTATAATTAGTTTAAATTGATGTCTGGAATAGGCCTGGTTCCTTCCCACCTTTTGAAGAAGTCTGTAAACTTCCTCCTTTTGGCTCCACACATTTTAAACCTTTCTCCCTGAAATTTTAAAATACAAATGAATGCCAACACTTTTTTCACTGTTCACCCTATGTAAGAAAGTAATATCTTATAAAATTGTGAATATGCTTTTCAATCTTTACACAGCTGAATGAATGAATGAATTTCATTTGCTGGCTGCATGTTATGTAACTTGGACTCCTAAATCTAGCCTTCATCATCAAGCCATAAATTCATACCCTGCTATTCACAAATAAATAGACAATGCATTGCAGTCCTAACTTGGAATAACTTTTAACTTATTGGATGGAGGAATTTCAGACTAGACTAATTTAGACAATTTAGTTAACATTGCTCATTTCTCATCGCGTTTCTAAATACACGAAAGGCTTAAGTGCCAGAAACGAGGCAAACAACACCAGAGGAAAAGAAATCTCAATAAACATGAAAATAACAAGGCACCGAACAATTGTGCCATAAAAAACCTAAAGAAGCAGAGCTTCCCAGAAATAAAGATAATATACTCTATATACTGACAAACCCTGACTAAAGATTTCTCGAGCCAAAGCGAGTAACATAAGCAAACACTCCAGCGAAGGAGGTGTGGCGACCTCAAGCTTTACTCCAGGGAAGGACCGCCCAGAAATAATCAGCCAGCTGGGTGAAAAAAATCAGATGGGAAACGAATATGATGTCATCAGGGGAGAGAGTAATAAAGAAAGCAAAAAGCACATACACAAACCATGACACCTGCATAATGAAAATATAACCTACCATGCAAATCTGATAACAACTGGTGATCGTTGAACGAACCCTTTCTAATCTTGTGCCCTGTTATTCATGCCTTAACTTTGTCATTCTCCTGCCTAGCCTAGATGTCTCACGTTACTATTCGTATGATGACAGACTTAAGTTATGTCGTTGTCTGATCTATGGGGAGAAAAGGCTGCTGACATGCGCACGTTTCGTGTGCGAATTGCGATGTAGCTCAGATTTGCACCAGCACAGGGGTCTTCAAGTAGGTCTAATTAGGACTGGAATTAAAACAATATCATTTACACAAACTGCAACAAAGTCCTGAATATACTATGTAATCAAGAAGACACCTAGAAGTTGGAGATGCATTTATGAGAGGGGGATCGAGGGATAGACAGAAGGAGAGTATTTTGTGTTTGTGAGCGAGAGAGAGAGAGAGAGAGAGAAAATGATCAAGACAGTTTTATTGTTCCAAAGATGTCAGTACTTCCTACAGCAATTTTGTCATATTCCCGTCATAATATACTGCCAGGATTGACAGCAAAGTGTGTGTTAGATTGTCTAGTTCATTTCAATATCTTGGCCGTCATTGATCTCATACTGTCTCTGAAAGTGGGTGAAACATCATGTCAGAGTACCCGCGTTTGCAAATCCAGGACCCAACTGCATTGCCTGAAATAAGCATGTTTTTACGTGTTCACTTTGAGAGCAAGTTATGAAAAAATATAGTGAACAACAAAAGAAATGCAAGTTAATTAAAGGCAGACTGGAAAATACGTTTCCGCGTAATAATTTTAGAAAATCAAATTTATTACTAGTGCCTGCACATTTACACTCATTTCATCAAACTTTTCTTTGTTTTGCGGTCACTTTGACTGAGTAACCGTAAGTATACATTAACTAACTAACTAACTTGCATTTCTTTTGTTGCTCAGTATATACATAGATATTTTGAGTAGTGAGTAAAAGAGTAGGGCAACATTGCTCATCAGCCTACATAATCGTTGCACCTGATGTGTTGTGGAGACCCAGACACTTACGTGCCGGGGTCCTCAGCCCCGGCCCAATTTAATCTCTGCTGATACTCCAGATTCTCGAGTAGTCCGGATAAGGCCGGTTTCATCGCTTTGCTAAACCGCACGGTGGTTTTCAGTTTTGCTAACATCATTGCACAAGGTTTTCTAATGATGAATCAACCTATTATCTTCATTACTTTCAATTTGTCAACAAAATGTACTGTTGTCACACAGGAGAGATGGTTGCAGAAAATGTACCTTTATTTCACCTTTGTACATGTTTCCTTTTAAAAATCAGCCATATCCAGCTATTATTTTCAAGTACAATGTTAGTGATATCTTGACTCTAAATCTGATCAGTTTGATGTTATTTTCATTGAAAATGGCTCTTTCAGTAACAAGGACAGTTCTCATTGATTCCAAATGTTTGAACTGACTTCAGCTGGTCAACAGTCTGCATTTTTGTGGCTTGTGCTTCATTATGCAGCATGTGCTTTCAATGAGAGACAGATCCATGGCAGGCAGGCCAGGCTACTACCTGTGCTCTGTGACTACAACGGCACGTCTTCAAAAGTATTTGCAAACCCATGCGGTCATGTTCATTGCAGAGGCATGTCACATGTCACACATGCAGTGCCTTCTGAGGGCTCAAAGGTCACAGCCATAATATATTAGAATGCACTATCATCTTTTATGCACAGAGATTGCTCTGGTTTCTCCTTTTCACTATACTATGGACCTTTAATAGTGAAATCCCTAAATTCAAAGTGATCTCTCTTGAGAAATGTTATTTAAAAAGTGTATATGACACAAATTCTTTTCCAGTTTTGGTTGTTTGAAATATGCAAACTTTTTAAGAATTATGAAAAAAATACACTGATTTCCCCCAATATTGTCCCGGAGACTGGGTCTGAAAATGCTCAACTCGTGAGGTAAGTGCAATTGATTGCAGCCTCAGTGTGGTTCAGCTTTGAGTCATTTCACTTATATTCGCTCGTCGAAATCAACTTGGTTCCACTGAACAAATTTGACCCATTTTTCTTTCAAAGCAGGATCTCAGGTAAACCCATGCTTAAATATCCTTATGTGTGAAACATATTCAACAAACTCTGGTTGTTTGGTGCCCCAGCCACACAATATTGGCCTCCTGTCTTGACTGCCTTCCTCTTGCTTTCTGCTGTGTCCTGTTGAGAGTCAAATCTACTGACCTCAAAATCACGTGACTTTTTTGGCTGCGTGTCCTTGTGACAGATTTTAAGTCATTTACCTGTGGAACATTTACCTGTTTTTGCAGTTTTCTTCAAAATGTAAGTAAAAACCTGCTGTCCTTTTTCTTGTGAAATTGAGGTTGTACAATACTGCAGTAAGATGAGGGACTGGATGAGGTCTCCACATCCCCTACAGCCCTGTCATGAATTATTGATAAATTTTCTTGGATACTAAATGGCCATTCACAAACTTTGTGCATGAAAAACATTCATGAACAGTTCACAAACTTATTCCTGAAAAAAATCATGTGTATTTCACGTGTAACAATACACCGGTAAGTTTCACTAAATTTTTTGAGGCGGCTAAAAACTATTAATCATCTCTTCATTATCATCGCACCAGCAACATCCATTTATCAACTTACTTTCTTCAGGGATACTGTGGATGTAACTATTTCTGCATTAGATTACCTCAGAAGGGCTTGAACCAGCAACTTATTGGTCATTGGGCAGGGATCAATCCCCCTGGCTACTCATGCTCTCTACTGCCTGTGTGTGATCAGATGTTAAGGCCGGGGAAGAGCACTTTATTGGCATTCTGGGGAGCTAATCTGATTTTTTTTTATCACAGCCTACGGACGTACAAATAAAGTTTTACGGAATTTTTTATTTGAAAAAAAGAAAAAAAAAAACTTTGTTCAAAATATGAATTATCTGAAGTTATCCATTATCACAACGAAAAAAGCACATGAACACACACACACACAAAACAAAAACAACAACAGCGGGATGCTTCTTTTTGTAGCACAATACAATTTGCTGTCAGCCGTCAGTGGACGATCACTTTTCGCAGCTACTGCTGAACATACGAGTGACTGTATAAAACAAGGTACAGAGTCCGCACAATTTACAAGAATATCAGTTGCAAACGTAGCAGACACAACAAAAATTATCAAGAGGAGCTTGGCTTCTGACGCTGCACAACATTGGCTGTTACTAATCCCCTTCTCCCTCATGACTGACGAGTGGAATGATAAGAGTATAGAGATTGGTCAGGATTTTCACTAAATGGAGTGAAACTAAGGATCCTTTCCATGCCCTTGTGTAAAATCAGCATGAGTGTGGCTATTTTCTCTGTCCTGCATCTGGCTATGAGGGCTGTAATTTACATATTTGAATTAGGGGCTTTTTTAAGCTTTTAAAAATATTTTGATCATATTTTCACACCCCATTTATAATTTTGTAAATTAAAAAATATTTTTTTAAAAACCTTACAGATTTTTAGTGGATTTCACTGTTAATTACTGAAGGTAATACAGGTAGGAACCCAAAGGGTTTGACATTTATGGAAAAGGCCTGTTGCTCACTGCAGTGTGGCATGAATTTAAGTAGAACTGCTATGTGTAATCGATATGTTTTACATGTATGGTTTGGAATGTGCTTCATTTCACGTTTTTTATGTGTTAATTACACGTACCTTATGACGTGCAAAAAAAAAAAGAAACACCAGTATCTCACGTGACTTACACATGGAAGAAATGTGCAGTTTTTGCTGGGGAACAGTTAATGAACATCCACATTCATAAAAATAAGTTCACAAACTTTTCAATATTATTGTTCAAAATCATGAACACTTGAAGAACATTTTAGGAACTTTTTTTGGTAATTGACAAACTGTCTATGAACTGCAAATAGATTGTGCACTATTTTCACCAGGACATGGCATCAGGCCGGCACTTAAGCGACTTGGAGAATTAACATTGAGAATTCACATGCTCACTACAGCAAAGAGAACTCAATACAAACAGAGATAATGGAGTAAAAATAGTTTGAACATGCACAGAAACGAGAACACATCTGCATTAAAAAAAAATACTGTCGAATTTATTAGCATGTTATTTACATGTTTATGAAGTTCAGACCCTTGATCCTCACAGAATACAAATGGAAGCAACTTTTAAAGGAGACCGCACAAGTATATTTCAGCGGAAAGTAGAATTCTTGAAGTGTCTAAAACACATATTTTTATTTGATAATAATCCAGTGCAACGCATTTTTAAACCAGGAAGTCTTCAAATTGGCTTCAGTATCAGGGGGCAGACACTTTTAGTAGGGGAATCTTCTGATTTTGAATTTGATCTTCAGGAACCTCACCTTTAAAAAAATGCTTAATAACCTAGACCTCTCACACAGTTTACATCTCCCGATTGGCCACAGTTGCTCAGACTAATTGGTAAAAACCAAAGACAGTCTAATTTACTTTTGATAGCATTGTTATGCATTGCACCACAAAATTATGAGCGTCTTCTTCTGTGCATAAATGACGATGTAAAATATCAGCATGTTTATAATTTCAGTGCTTTTGTTGCTCCTATCAATCCTATGGACAGCCAAAATAAATGCTGCAAAGTCAGGGAATGTTTTGGATTAACAATGCCATATCAATTATATAAATTTAGGCAATGGGAATTCACCTTTTCCTTATCGTTTCTCATTATAGGTCATGTATTGGTCTTGGTCGCTCAATCGATTTGTTTGTTTGTTAATCAGGCCAGCTTAAATAATAACAGCTTGCAGACAGTCAAGCCATAAAGGGTGAGGCTTACTGAAGGCCCTCTGAACTTCTCCATGGCCCGGATGAAGGAAAAGAGAACAATCAGCGTCACGAATGAGAATAGCTGACGCCACAAGAACCGCGGCACTGGTGTTTGATTGGATAATGCGTTTGAAATGCACACTCATCTACTACATAGGGCACTATTTAGTGTATGCTCTACATTGACACAATATGGAAAGTGAGTGAGCGAGTGGAAAATTGTGCATTCCAAACGCAGCCTTAGATTCCCCAAGTAAAAATGTCTGCCCCCTGATGTTGACGCTGATTTGAAGACTTGCAGATTTTAAAATGCGTCACACTGGATAATTCCCATATAAAAATGTCTAAAATTATGCGTTTTAAACACTTCAAGAATTCTACTTTTCGCTGAAATATACTTTGCCCAGGTGCGGTCTCTTCCTTTAAGAATAACATGCTGTGGCATTGTGGCAAAGAAGGACCAAAGCTAGGTTGCTGGCATTATTTAAGTAAAGTAAGTAAAGTAAAACTTTATTTGTATAGCACTTTTCCCAGCATGAAAGCACAGAGTGCTTCACAGAGTTAAAATAAATAAAAAATAAGAACATGCAAAAAATACACGGGCAGACACAAAAAAAAAAAAAACACAATAAGCAAGAAAATACCATGACATAGGCTAAATATGGCCAAAAGTCTGTCTGAATAGGAGTGTTTTTAACTGTTTTTTTGAAAATGAGTTCAGTAGATGAGGCTCTCAGCTCCAGGGGGAGGGCATTCCAGAGCCTCAGGGCCACCGCCCCAAAGGCTCTGTCACCCTTGGTCTTTAATCTGGTCCGAGGCAATGCCAGGATTAACTGGTTGGTTGACCTCAAACACCGACTGGGCGATTATTTCTGGAGAAGCTCAGAAATGTAAATTGGGTATTCTCTGTGGAGGGCTTTGTAAGTGAGCCAGGACCTTGAATTGGATCTAGATGTGCATTGGGAGCCAGTGTAGAGAGGCTAGGATGGGGGCGATGTGACATGACTTTTTTGATCTAGTGAGCTGTCTTACTGCAACATTTGGCACAAGTTGAAGCTGGTCTACAGAAGATTTGTCGAGAAAGGTAAACAGAGAATTGCAGTAAACAAGTTGTGATGAAATAAACCCCTGAACAGACATTTACAGTTTAGAGAGTGATATAATGGACTGTAATTTGGTAATATTTCTATGGTGAAAGAAGCAAGAGCGGGTTAAAGATTTGACATGCTTATCCAAATGCATACACTGATCGAAAAAAAAAAAAAACACTCCAAATTTCTTTGAAACGGATTTCCTTGAAACGGAAGATTTCCCTTCTGGGACCCCATGTGGTCAGCCACTCTGGAGGCAGTGTTATCACTTGCAATGATCAACACCTCAGTTTCCGCTGCATTAAGTTGTAAAAAAATTGCTTGCCATCCATTGTTCAATGGCAGACAGACACTCATGTAAAGTGGAGATACGCTTGAGTTTTTCTGGTTTAAATGAGAGATGGAGTTGGATGTCATCTGTGTAGCAGTGGTACGAGATGCCCTTAAAAGTACTGATTAGACGGCCAAGGGGGAGCATGTTAAGGGCAAAGAAAATTGGAGCTGGTACGGAACCCTGTGGCACACCACATGAAAGGAAAGAAGGTTCAGATTTGAAAGCATCAACTGCTACCAAAAAGCTTCTCTCTTTTAGGTAAAAAGCAAACCAATAAGGGCACCCCCTAAGATGCCCACCCATTCCCCGAGCCTATGCAGCATGATGTCATGATCTACCGTATCGAAAGCTGCACTGAGATCTAGCAGGAACAATCTTGAAAAAGACTGTTGGATTGGTTGGGCATGCATATCTCAGCCAATGCTTTCTGAAATTGGAAAAAACTAGGACCGAGTCATGTATCTCCCCATCAGAGATGCCAGTTAACTTCATTACTAGCTAATTGTTCTTTCAGCTGATTTTCTTTTTGCCTGTGTCCCAACTTTTTTGAGACCTGTTGCAGCCAGAAAATTTGAAAAGAAAGCTCATTTTGTGGACAAAAATATAAAATGTCTCAGTTTCAACATTTGAAATGTTATCCATGTTCTATTATAAATAACATATTGGCTCATGTGATCTGAAAGTCATTGCTTTTTGATTTTATTCACAATTTACACTTTGTCCCAACCATTTCGGCATTGGGGTTGTATAAGTTCTGTTTTTTTTTTTTTTTTTTAATAGCCACACTGAGGTAAGGACAGGGTAGACGGGGGCTCCTATACATATCCGGTAACACTTTACTTGAAGGTATCGTCATAAGAGTGACATGACACATTCATGAACATGTCATAAACATTATGTAAATGTCATAAATGTTGTCGGCAAGTGTCATTCGGTTTTTGAAATGACAAGTTTACATTGTCTGGGTTGTCTTGATTATGACAACTTCGTCATTAGAGTGACATGACATTGTCATTACTGTTACATTACACATGTACCAATTATGACAGTGTCATGTCACTCTTATGACGGTACCTTCAAGTAAAGTGAAACCACATATCCACGTAGGTGTACGTCGGATGTATAGACACTTTAGAGTAGGAGCAGTTGCCACCCACTGTATATTCTGTTTGGATAGATTGTGTAGTTAGTTAGGTTTTTGTTGTCATTTAATTGCTCTCCAGGTAGTTGGGTAATTTTTCCCCCATAGCTAGTTTAATTCGGTTTTGTTGTTTTAATTTATTTGGCAATGCTCGTAGTGCTGGTCCTTAGCCGTGTGCTTTGTCCGTGTGTTCATGGTTTTTTTTTTTACCTACTATATATAAATATTTGCTCTTCACACTGTAAATATATATTTTTGCACCTATTCGTTGTCCGGATTTCACATTGCTTTCCCCCTCTTTCCCATTTCACACTCCTGCAGATTGTTCCCGGTCATTTTCATTTGTTGCGCTCTCACTTAAATTTTCATAAATTACGGGGGTCGTAACAATCAAATACCAACGGCTAAACTCAAGATCTTGTCTCCTCAATGCCCAGATGCCTCCATTCTCTATTAAAAAGAAGAGGGGATGCTGCACCGTGGTAAACAGGCCCCTGTCCCAACTTTTTTGAGACCTGTAGCAGCCATCAAATTTGATATGAGCTCATTTTGTGGATAAAGCTGTAAAATGTCTCAGTTTCAACATTTGCTATGTTATGTCTGTTCTATTGTGAATAAAATACTGGCTGGTGTGATTTGAAAGTCATTGCGTTTTGATTTTATTCACAATTTACATTTTGTCCCAACTACCTCGGAATTGGGGTTGTAAAAGTAGCTTATATTTGCGACAATAATGGAGGTGAACTAACTTTGACATTCCAATGAACGCGCCTTTCTCCCCACCCATTGCCCAGCATCAGATCATATAAAACACCATTTGCTGCGAGGGACAGAAATAGGAGGTCAGCTTAGTAAATTCCAAGGTCCGGAGCAGCACGGCTAAGCGTAAGTGTTTCCGATTTGCTCACGCGTGCCCATGAGCTGGAAAGAAGTACGATGTTGTTCTTTAATTTTGACTGTGTTCCTCCTTGGTGAGGGCAACAGTATTGCCTACGCTCCTGTGCTTTGGTGCTTATCCTGCAGAAGTCTTATGTGCCGATATATTCATTCTTAGACGGTCAATGGAAGTTCGGAGATCCGTGGATGTTAGAGATTTGCCTTTGAAAAGTCAGGTCCTGAATTGTCACTCTTGTCTGTTTTGGCTGAGCATTATTTAGAGAGGTCTTTCATTTTATTTATAACAATGCAAACTGTGACCTTTGAATTTTCAAGACATGCCAGAGACATTGTGAAGACGGAATGCATTAAAAGTAATTGTCATAGGAAAAGTTTACATTGGCTTTATGCGATTGGCTACCGAATGCCAGTGTGTCTGGATGGCAGTTTATTTCCGAGATCGTGCTGCATATGGCATTTTTACTTAGAAACACACTTAATTAAAATTCTATGAAATTGTAAGGATGTAGAGACATTTGACGATTTTTCGCACCGACTAACAGTTCAGCTTTTGAAAAACACGTTTTCCCTTGTAATGCAAAATATTAAAAATATCGCCATGATTGGATACTTCAGCACGGCGCAAAAATTGAGAAAACACTTGCCGAATCTCCGTTGCTAATTACCGAACAATCATAGTATTAATGAATGTTTCCAGAGTGCGATCTCGTGGAAGATTTTCTTTGCCAAGTTTATTTTTCCCCACTTGTGTATACTATAAGTTCCTAACCAACACTTGACCATACAGGGAGCTCACGACACCATAAGTTACATATCGGCGCAGCTGTCCACGTACTGAAGGTGCTGAAATATGAAATATTTGGTGTTTCGATTTGATAATTACTGACCTGGCTGCTTGCAAGGGATAAAGTTCCATTACCTTGGCTCCTAACTGAAGGAAATTAATAAAACACGATTGATTAAATAGAACACAATAATTGTTAAGTTAATTCGATTACCCATTTGCGTAAAAGTGCTTTGCAAGATGTGGGTTATATTCGTTTTTTAATACCCTGGCAGACACAGGCACTAAAATAAAGTCCGTCTTCAAATCAAGTAAAATAATTGGTCAATGGGATACTTTTGCAGTATTTTGCAATAATTTATTTAAAATTTATCCTTCAGGATATACTGAGGAAATTTTGCAACAAATGATATGGTGCAATTCTAATGTCTTGATAGGTAAGAAACTTACTTTTCGGGGAAATGTTTGATTCTGGCATTATTTTTATAAATGATGTCGTAAATAATCAGGATAAATCAATGTCTTATGAAGAGTTCATTGACATGTATGGCAAGGTTTGCCCTTCACAAAAGTTCGATCAATTGGTTGTGGCCATATCACTAAAATGGGAAAGAGGAATTGTTAAGGGAAGTAGCTGGGAGCTTGTCTGTCGACCATATATGAAAATTTTCCATTGGATTGAAAAAACGAGCATAGATAGAATTATGTATAAGTTTCATCATGAATCAAGAAAACTGATGGCCAATCTTCACAATATTCTAGATTTGTTGGAGTACATGCTAGATTTTCTGATTTCATGGAACCAAGTTTTCTATTTAATTTACAAATTAATTGATTCATCATAAGTTTTTGCCAGTTTAAATTAATATATACATTTTTGGCCACTCAAAAGATGCTTCATATTTGAGGAATTGAGAGGTCTAACTTGTGTAGATTCTGTCACGAAGATGTTGACTCAGTGGATCATTTATTTTGGTACTGCCCCTGTGTAGCTCTGTTTTGGACAGGGGTTCAGGGGTGGCTGGCTTTATATTCTAGTAATTTTACACTAGATTTACCCACTATACTTCTGGGCAGTCTAACAAATGACTCCAGAAAATTAGTAAATATTATAATATTATAATATAATTCAGAAGAACTGTGGTAAGTTGTCTAGTTTGAAATATAACAGGACAGAAATATAACATATATACACACACACACACACACACACACACACACACGTATGTCACGTCTTGTCACCTTAATTGTTCTCCCCATTCCGGTAGTCCTGCTTAGGTTTGCAGCGTTATCTTGCTATATTGATTCATTTTTATCTTGCTTCGTTCCCTGCCCCCTTTGTTACCCTCTGTGTTTCCAATTCTCTTGTTGATTGGTTTCCTGTATATTTAAGTTTCCAAGTCTGAGTCATTTGTTGCTGGATTATTCTGCCTGTCTGAAGTATTTTACCCAGCACTTTGACTTGAGTTTAGTGCCCTCTGTCTTTGGTATTGTAGAGAGAAACACTTTCACGCAACTTGAGCACTTTATTAGGGACAGCCTCTCCCTGCTCCCTTGAGGTCTTCAGAGACAGACCCCTCTTCTGCACAGCTCTGCCACCCCAGTGGATGCCTTGCCCTGCAGGCTCGCTATGCATCTTTACCACCTGGCCTCTGACCCTGACTGTTTATGAAATCAGCTTGGAAATGCCCCACTCTGACGCGGTTTACTGATCGCCTGAATCAGACCTCATCACTTTGATACTAGTTTCGAGTTGCCCTTTGATCTAAATTGTTCATTAAAAGCCCTAAAGCTATTTTCTGCTGGCCTGTGCTTGGTTCCTTAGTTCCTTGATTCTTAAAAGAATACTCAGGTCAAAAAATACAATATTTCAATTGTACTTTTTAACGAATGTACAGAGAAGACCTTTAGTGCATAAGTGAACTTTGTGATTTTTGGTCACCGTCAAGTATACTTCAATGTACTCAAGAAGGATAGGAAGCTTGTTTGAATTAACTAAATGACAATGAGGACTTGAAGAAACTGCTGCCACTATAGCACGAGTTGGATTTTACAAAGACAAATTATTTGTATTCATAATGCAGGCTAGATTTGTAGTATGAAAGGGCCTTTCCAATCCAGCAACTTGCAGACGAAGCAGAGGGTTTAAACACCCATGACATGGTCAATAGAGAGCAGCCATATTACGAGGTTCAGCTGGGCGAGGTAGACGCATAAGATGTAAACCAATCGCAAGAGACATACACCTAATAGACACAAAAGGAAATCACATAAGGGTTTATGACAGTTGCTTCCCCCTTAGTAGGCACCACCTGGCAGCACAGTGGTGGACCTGGATGCGGGCGCAGGAAATCGCGAAGCAGAGAGGACTCCAAGATAGTCAACTATATAAATAATATATTTAGTCTATATAAGCCGGATGTCCGCCACGCCTCCTTTGCTGGAGTGTCTGATTTCAGTTTTCACTGCAGCCAGAGGTTATCTCTAGAAAGGGATTTGTGGCGTATGCCTTCACGGTATATTTCCGATTTATGTTTCTTGGGGAAATTTCCTTTTCATTCCTTCGCTATCTTTCTTTGGTGTTTCACCAATTTATGGTGCTAAGTCTTTCTCGGTTCTCAAGTTATTTCCCTTTCGCTCTCCCTGTTTGTTTTTCCTCTCTTGTTTTGCTTCCTGATTCAGATTGCTGGGCGTCCTTTTGGAAGCGCGAGAGCTGTTTCTGTTACCTTGTACGTGTTTCTCTCTGTGGGTATCAAAAGTCCTTGGTTGTCTCGTTCTCTCACACTGCTGCATTTGGCCTCCCTACTTCCTCGGCCATTACATCACACTCCAGCCGGACATGGAGTCGCCAGCAGCTGATACGCTCGACAGCATTGTTGCTAATCAACAGTCAGTTCTAACTGGGTATGGCAAGGGTCTTACTACTCTTGGCAATCAACAGAGTGAGCTGGCAGAGAGAATTCGCTTACAGGCGAATGCCATGCAGAAACAGGAAGCCGTTCTAGTAAGTCTGACTGAGAGTCTTAGAGCATTGTCTGCTCAAATTACACAAAATGTTTCACAAGCACAATCCGTTCATCTTCCATGAGAGCCTAAACTCCAGTTACTCCCAAGATATGGAGGCGAGGCTGGAAAATGTAAAGATTTCATTGCACAATGTGAAAGCACCACCCTCACGGTTCTCTAATGAAAAATCACAGGTTTCGTTTATTTCATCTCAGTTGAGTGGCACAGCCCTCACTTAGGTGGAGCCACTCATTCGATCTGGTTCGCCAGTCGTTAATTCAGTGGAGACTCTCGTGAGAGAAATGGTTTCTGTTTTTGATCAGGGTGTTTGTGGTTAGGACGCAGCTACGCGTCTAATGCATCTAAGGTAGGGCTCTGAGAGCGTCGTGGAGTTTTCTATTTCTTTCCGCTCCCTGGCCACAGGGACAGGGTGGCCAGAGGCACCTCTTATGACTGTGTTTATTCACGCTTTGGCTGAGGAGGTTAAAGACGCTCTGGCTACATTGGAGCCTTGTGTTTCTTTAGATTTGTTGGGTCATACTGCGGTGCAAATTGATAATCGTATCCGCAAACAAAACAAGGAGAAACGTACTGCACAGGCTCTTGGTAACAGCAAGGTTAATACTCCTTACAACATGCATACAGCTCCAACTCTGCCCACTAAAATTCCACTCCCAGCGAGCCCATGCAGGTTGATGGCTCATATGAGAGCCGGGCTCGTAAGCCCATTCGCAGATGTATTATTTGTTATTACTGTAACAAACTGGGACATATCCTTTCACACTGCGCTGAGCTTAAAGCAAATTGGAAGCCCCTCTAGCGCTATTGGGGTGCTAGAGGGACAGAACCAATCTCCCTTCTGAACATTTATTTCAGAAGAGTTGACTGTGAAGAAACAAAGAATACCTGTGGAGGCATTTTTGATCTCAGGGGCCATAGATTGTTTTATGGATTTGGAGTAGGCTAGGAAACATTCCATCCCTATCTGCCCTCTTTCACGTTCATGCTCTGTCAGGTCTTTGAACGGTCGCCCGTTGGGAACTGGGCTTATAACCAACGCCTCTGAATTATTGACTATGTTTGTCCCTTTAAACAGTCATTCAGAAGAAATCCATTTTCTACAGATCAGTTCCTCAGTTTTCTCTGTTGTTTTAGGACATTCTTGGCTACTTGAACATAGGCCACACATCTTTTGGGGCAGTCAGAATAATCCGGTCATCCAGTGGGGCAGTGATTGTTGATATCTCTGCAGTGACAGTTTGGCATGTCATCCTGGACGTCAAGCTATGGGAGGGCTGACGCCTGGAGTAATTATGGTTGTCTCACCTAACTCCCCTAATCTAGAAAATGGAGCTGAGGAGGGATTGGAGTAGGATCCTCAATTTGACTGGTGGCAGCCAGAGGGGGATTTTGATTAAGAGGATTTTTCTGACTCTGAGTCGGTAATAGAGACGGCAGATTCTGAACAGGGAGAGAATTAGGGGGCTGCTCTGAACTTTTGTTTGCCTCCCAATGTTCTCAACGACTATGCTGATGTCGCAGAGGTTTTTAGCAAGCAATGCGCCTCATTTTTACCTCCTTATCACTCATACGATTAAGAGATCAATCTTTACCCTAGTACCACTCCCCCTAGGGGTTTTTTATACTCGCTGTCAGGACCTGAGTGCAAAGCCATGCGAGAACATATTCAGGAGGCTCTGGCTAATGGATTTATTCGCCCTCCATGTCTCCTGCTGGAGCGGGGTTCTTTTTTGTGGGTAAAAAGGATAGCGGTTTGAGACCCTGTATTGATTACAGGGGCTTGAATAATATCACCATAAAGAACCCCCCTCCCTGGATGAACTCGTGTTTTTCCCATGCTAGACCTCTGGAACGCATATAACTTAGTACAAATCCGGGAGGGGGACAAGTGGAAAATGGTATTTAATATGCATGATGGTTCTATGAGTATTTGCTTATGCCGTCCGGTTTGGTTAATGCCCTTTCCATGTTCCAGGCACTTGTCAATGACATCCTCCGAGAAATGTTTGAGAAATTCATCTTTGTCTACCTTGACAATATTCTCATTTTTTCTCCAACTCTCTCGGAGCATAACCAGTGCTTGCAGCCCCGCTCAAAGCCAAACTTTTTGTCAAGGCTGAGAAATGCATTTTTTATGCCAAGACTGTGTCGTTCCTTGTTTTCATTGTTTCGGCAGGGTGGGTCTGTATGGATCCGGACAAGGTGGCAGCGGTCAAGAATTGGCCCGTTCCTCAGAGTGTAAAGGCGGTGCAGTGTTTTTAAGGCTTTGCTAATTTTAACAGGAGGTTCATCCGTAATTTTAGCGCTGTGGATTCTCCTATCATTGTGCTTACTAAGAAGAATGCCTCCTCGTCGTTCTCTTGGACCCCAGCAGCGGAGGCTGCGTTTCTGGAATTGAAGAAAAGTTTTGGCTCTGAGCCTATCCTTGTTATGCCCAGCTCCACCCTCCCATTTGTGGAGGAGGTAGATGCCTCTGAGGTCAATATGTGTGCCATTTTCTCCCAGGGCTCTCCTCAGGACAATAAATTGCATCCCTGCGCCTACCTCTTCAGGTCACTGACTGCTGCGGAGTGGAATTACAGGATTGGTGACCGGGAGTTGTTGGCAGTCAAGTTGGCGTTGGAAGAGTGGCGCCACTGGTTGGAGGGGGCTGAAAACCTGTTTGTAGTCTGGACTAATCACAAAAACCTCCAGCATATCCAGCAGACTAAGCGGCGTAATTCCCGGCAGGCACGGTGGGCCTTATTTTTCAACTGCTTTTATTTTGCGTTGACTTATCGCCCTGGCTATAAAAACATTGAGCCTGACGCTTTTTCAGGTATTAATGACCGTTCTTGCCATAATCCTCATCCTGAGCCTATAAATCTGCCAGCTCAGATTGCTGCTCCCGTACTGTGGGAGGTTGAGTCAGTGGTACTGGAGGCCTTCCGATTCTGGTCCGGGTGAGGTCACTCTTCGTGCTTGGCAAGTCACCCGGGGGCTCACCAGACCAAGCAGTTTTTGGCTTGACGCTTTTGGTGGCCCGGTATTGAAAGAGACATCCAGGAGTTTGTGGCAGCCTGTGGCACATGTGCACGGAACATGGGTTCTCATCTCCTCCTTTTTAGTCTGTTGCGGGCCATTGCTAGTCCCCAAGCGTCCTTGGGGCCAAATTGCCCTGACTTTGTGTATGGTCAGCCAGCTTCTGAAGACAACATGGTTATTTTAGTGGTGGTAGATCGCTTTTCTAAAGCCGCCCACTTTGTCGCCCTTCCTAAACTGCCCTCAGCACGGAAGACGGCTCTCCTTGTTGTGGACCATGTGTTCCGGCTGCATGGCCTGCCCCAGCATGTTGTCTCTGCCAGCAGTTTACAGCTAAATTCTGGCAGGCATTTTGCAACCAGTTAGGTTGGGCAGACATAAAGAATTAACCAGTCTCTGGGAAATACACTTCGGTGCCTAGCGACTAATAACCCTACATCTTGGAGTGGTTTTTTGGCGTGGGCCGAATGCTCCCACGATTTCCGAATGCTCGTTTCTCTTATGCTCCGTGTGGAAACAGAAGACCGCCGCCAATAGGAGGCTCCGTTTGGCGCCATCATATCAGGTTGGCCAGAGGGTTTGGCTTTCCACTCAGGACCTTCCTTTGAGGGTGGAGTCAAGGAAGTAAGCTCCTTGCTTCATTGACCCTTTCAAAATCATGCGAAAGATCAACTCGGTCACCGTCCGGTTGCAGCTCCCTAGATTCTTGCGCAGCCACCCTTCTTTTCACGTTTCTCGGCTCAAACCGGCTAGCACTAGTGTCCTGGCACCGGTCGACAAACCGCCACCACGAATATTTGATCTCGCAACTTTGCCTGCCAGGCTTGGCGTTAATGGCAGCCTCCTGGAATCAGCAATTCCAGCTAATTAATGGTAATTTAAAAGAACAGGGGGTATGTATGGACAAGTAATCGACCGTGGATATCATGTTGGAGTTAATTACTATAAGATTAAGTCGAAATGTGTAGTTCTGTATGGTTTTCTTTTACAAGCTCAAAAAAATGTTGTGTGCTAAAATGTACAAAAGAAGTAGCCTACAAAAGTGTAATTTCTTTTGAATCTAATAGCTAAACAATGGTCTGTTTTATTGTTTTTTGTTAATAGAGCATGCACTAAAGCAGCTGTTCTCAACCTTGGTTTCTTAAAAAAATGGAAATAGCCAATCTGTAAGGGTTTTTGCCTTGCAGCCCCTCCCCTGTGGCATTCTCTCACCTCCACCTTAATGAGCTGCACCTGTTGCTTTTTAAGGTGGCGGTGATTATCTGAAGTATATAGGGCTGGCAGTTGCCAGTTCTCATCGACACTGCATTTTGTTTTTATCATTGATGTGTGTGATTTTAACCCTGATGATATGGTGATGCTGCTCCCTGTTTTCAGCTGTGTGTGTGTGTTTTTTTTTTTTTTTAACTATTTATTAAATCTCCAGTTTGTACCAGCCTGGCATTTGGGTCCTGCATTCTTTTAGGTCGATGGTCCTAGCTCCCGCTGGACAGCAGTTTATATCTGGCAGGGAGTGAAACCATGATACAATCTACAAGCTCACAACACATTTTCAAATATTCACCAATGAGATGATTATAATGTATAGGGTCCCCCAAAACATGTCCCTCTAAAGTGGGGTCTTTGTATAAAAAGGTTGAGAATCACTGCAGGATAGCATACTTAATGAACCAGTTCAGCAATTCAACCTTCATTTGTATGTTTTTAATATGCTTCATTTAAATAATTAATCATTTTACTCGATTTGGTGTTTCAAAGTTCTGAGGGGGTTGCTTCAAACTTATCTATTAGTGACATCACTGCCATTCAGGCATATGGCAGTGATATCACTGACTAGTAGACTACTTTGGCATGCTCCTTGTTGAACTATACCATAAATAGAGTAATAAAGTGATTATTTTTTAATGAGGCATATTAAAAACATACAGAGGAGGGTTGAAAAGTGTTGAAATGGCTCTTTAATAACTTGGTTTCAATGTATAATGCAATGCATACATATAGTTGAATCAATGTTGATGCAATTCTACATTCTTTCCATGTTGATCATATCATAGTTGAATCAAGGTTGATTCATTGTCAGAATTGATTGAAAATTCAATGTTATTTCCATCTTGATCATAGTGAGCACTTTCAATGTTTTTTCAATATCTGACATCAATGTTGGTTGCAATCTTTAGCCTGACAATATCACAATGTTGATTCAATCACTTTTTGCTATCTGGGTAGCTTCAGTTACATTATTTGCTGTTATATGGTTACTTACAGCCTGTGGCTCTGAGCACTTGATCGATGCAACTGCTTCAGGTTTGAGAAGCAGCTGAAACACTTATCCTGTGTCGAATTATCCTTTATTGACAAAGCTATCTTTGTGAAATGTTGAGCACAAACAGATAATGTTCCCTTTTTCCGTGGCTGTTTGCTGTCAGCAAACAAAAAAGCTACCGACTGATTTCTGGTGGCATCGTCTTTTGGAAGAGAAATATTTGTTTTTCTTTGTGTCCAAAAGTAAACTGTCAAGTATCTTTAGGAGAGAACCTCAAATGATCTGCGTTTCTTATTTTCTATTTCCAAAAGTGTAGACCCTACTAAGGCATAGTATGATCTGCCGTTGTTAGAGCCTGCTGAATAGTTTCCAGTGTGGGCAGGTCCAGCGCAGTGGTTGGCTCTGGCTAGGTCTGTACTAATTTGATGGCACAACCTGATGTCAGGTTTTGCCCAGATCTCGTGAAGATCTCGGGAGGAGCTGTTCAGAGAGCAAATCACGCTCACGAAATCACATTCTTGGATTACTGCAAAATCCCTGTATCTTATGTTCAGAGACTTTTCAGAGGTTGAGCATGGACAACCAACATTATAACATTACTAATATGAATTAAAAGAGGGATCAGCATATTAGGTCCCCTTTAAACTTTTTTACTTTTAGAAGTCGTTATTTTCCATTTTTTCTGTCAACAGTCATGACAATTTCTTTTTAACATAAGCCCCACTGTTTACATGCGCTAAAATTTTAATTCACAGCTCACTGTATGATTTGCAGCCCATAGTCGTATTACAAAATGAAAGTGAATGCATGCAGCTGTCGTGGTTTTGGAGGCTGGCGTTTGCTTGGGAGCTTTCTATGTTGCTCTCATCCATGAAGATATCGTTTTGCCCACATCGGATTCTTTGGCTAGCTGGCATTAATTGTGGGTGGCGCCCGGACTCTATTTATGCCCAAGTTTCGCCTCGCCACCTTTGCTAGAGTGTCATTGTTACGTTTGCACTATAGCCCGTAGCTTATCTAGCTAGATAGTTGGTTTGGAATTAGCTGCAAGGAGGAAAGTGTAAGTTAGTTTGCTTGGGAGTTCATTTCTCTCTTTTCCTCTCTCCCTTCCTCTTTTGTGCACTGTCTGGTGCTTAATCTTTTGATCTCGGTTTCCGTGATCTTTCCTTTGTTTCTTTTTGTCTGGCTTGCTTTGCTACCATATTTTATTCAGATGAGAAATATGTCCTTTGGAAGCGCGCGTTTCTCTCTCCTTTTAGTTTTTGGTTTCTGTGTTCTTTATATTGCTGTGCTTCCTTTAGTTTTGGCCACTGAATTTGGCGTCTCGAATAATCAGCCATCACAGCAGCCTCTTCATTCATCACGCAATTCAACCTTTTAGACTCCCTAAAACTTTATAAAACAAACACCACCAAATCGCGTACTTTCCAAGTCGTTGTTGAAGTCTGGAACTTCTGACAAAAATGTGCAAATATGGCATATAAATGGTAGGAAATCTAGGAATGAACGTTGTGTCGGTGGTTGTCAATGGAAATCTATATGAAATATGGCGTCTATACCCCCAGCCAAAAATGTGTGACCTCATGTGCAATGGATAATGGGTATTGCTAAGCTAACTCCGATGTGGTCCATTAGGGCACTATCATAAGCGCGAGCTGTTACTCATAAAAATGCAATAAAGTCGGTCACGCTCTCTTTATCTTCTCTTGCTCACCCGAGGGTCCTAATTCTATGCCTGTGACACTTAAGTTGCTTGCATCCTTCAAACTGGGCGCTCAGCTATGGCAAATGCCGTACTTCCACAATACAGGCAGAGACTCCACTTTATCCAGTGCAGCCTCTTGTCTGGAGGCTGCTTGCAAAGCCAAGCCAAGTCAACAGTCATGGTTACTAGAGGAGCCAGATGGGTTGAAGCTTTGAGTTACGCATACTGAGATGCAAGCAGGGAAGGTGCTTGTAACCTCATCATTTGATCCGTTCACCTCTCTTACAGCTGGTTGTCAGTTCTCAGCATCGGGTCAATCGGTTCGTTCAATTCTGAGGATAGGAAACAGGAGGATATCTCATCTTGTATTTGCCGCACTAAGGTGAACAGGTAGATGTCATATAGGGCTGGGGCGTCCAAGAGGATGAAAACAGCCAAGATGCAGAAGTCAAAAGAGTAATATGACACTGACAGATTGCAATGACGCAGCTGGAGCAGCTGGCGGTCAGCGGCATGACTGTATCAGGAACGGTCAAACATCTTCATTTCTGCAGTGAAAGCAGCAAATGATGACACTGCATGATGACCCGTCTTCCAGCAGGCAGCAGCGGGAGGACCCTGATTAGGACTGGAAGCTTGTCCTTTATGGCTAAACTGACAGACAAGGATGAGCTGGGTTAACTTGAACTCAGTGCCCGTCCTTGACTCTGATTGACAAAGGAAGCTTGTTCGAATAAACAATAAATGTCAATGACAATAAAGACTTTAGAGAAACTGTGGTCACTTAAGTACAAGTTGTATAAGATGAAGACAAAGGATTTCTATTAACAATACTGACTGGGTTTGTAAGAATGCGACTAAACAGTTGTGCTCAAAAGTTTGCACACCCTGGCTGAATTTGTAAAATAAGCCCCGCCCGAAAAGGGGGGGCAAAGGGTATTGTTTTTGGTTGGGTTTGTTTGTGCGTGTGTTTGTTTCTTGCTGGAATCTCGAATTCCGCAAGTATATTACTCTGTTTGTTTGTTTGTGGGTTTGTTACTTGCTGGAATCTGGGATTCAGCAAGTATATCACTTTGTTTGTTTGTTTGTTTGTGGGTTTGTTTATTGGTTTGCACTGTGGCGTCCACAGTTTCAGCTCAATTTAGCTCATATTACATGATCAACGTAGGACAAGCACTGGGCAGGCACTGCACTATTTTGGTGAATCTAGGTCAAAAGTCAAGGTCACACAAAAGGTCAAAAACACATAAGAAGCCATATCTTCGGTTCTAATTGTCGTAGAGACTTCAAACCAAGTGCATATTGTTCATAAACAAAAGGTCTCTGTTACCTGGCCTAAGTATTTGCCTATTTTGGTGAATCTACATCAAAGGTCAAGGTCACAAAAAGTGTCAAAAACACATAAGTGGCCGTAGCTTTGCTTCTAATCGGTGTACACACTTCAAACTAAGGGCATTATTTGTTGATAAACTCAAGGCCTGCATTATCTAACCTAAGCACTGCACTATTTTGGTAAATCTAGGTCAAAGTTCAAGGTCACCTAAGCAGCGCTCTATTTTGATTTCTTTTTTGGTTTGTCAGTCTGTCTGTTTGTTTGTCTGTGTGCACTCTAAAGGCCACAATTTTCACATTATCTTCACCAAACCTGGTGACAACATTGATTAGCCTTATAGATAGAGACCGGTCTATTTTTGAGGCCAAAGGTCAAGGTCAAGCTTGAAAGGTCCAGAAAGGTCCAAAACACATTTTGGTTCATAACTTAGCTACTATTACAGCTAGACACTTGAAACCAACTCCATTCCGTTCATTCTGTTCCAGAGATCTGTGCATGATTCCAGCAAGTCGGAATTCTATGAATGACCTTTCATTTCTTTCTTTGTTGGTTAACACTTTAGCAGCAAAACTCATGGCCAGATTCATGCCAAATAGCATTTAAGGATTGCCACTGACCCAAAATAGATTCCTATTGAATTTAGGACAAGTACTAAAAGGTCAAAGTATGTGCGAGGGGCAGGGTTTGTTGTGGCTGGCACCGCTTGTTTCTTATTGGATTTAAATCCAACTGTTGGTCGTGTAGAATGGCACAATCATCAACTAAAACGTGGCAGTGAGGGAAAAAATTTCAATGACCGCTGTTCAAAAGCAGGCATACCCTTCATTTTAAAAATAATTTTATAATACAATACAGTGTATTGCCCCCTTTAGCATCAATAACCGTGTGCAGTCTTTTGTGAGAGTTGTCAATGAGGCCCCTAATTCTCTCAGGTGGGATGGCTGTCCATTCTTCCTTGCAAAATGCCTCCAGCTCCTGCAAATTCTTTGGTCATCTCTCATGAACTGCATTTTTGCGATCTCCCCAAAGTGGCTTGATGATATTGAGGTCAGAAGACTGTGATGGCAACTCCTGAACCTTCACCTTTCTCTTCTGTACCCACTGGAGGGTAAACTTGGCCTTTTGCTTAGGATCATTGTCTTGCTGGAAAGTCCAAGTGCATCCCATGTGCAGCTTTTGTACTAAAATATGAAAATTGTCTGCCAGTATTTTCTGATAGCATGCTGAATGCATCTTTAGGGATGGGTACCGTTCACATTTGAACCAATACAGTACCTGTTTTTGGTAGCTTTTTTGTAGTGTGGGTAATAATAAAGGTCATCTCATTTATACAAAAAATAAATTCAGAACTTCCGAATTTCATATTTTTATTTCTAAATTCAAGATCAAACACCTTTGTCTGAAACACATGATCTATCACCGTCAGCAACATAAAAAACATCCCGATCTGCCTCTTTCCTTTTACACCGTTGATAAAATGGCAGTAGGGGGATAGTAGATTAAATCTGAGGTTATCTAGGAAAAAAATGAATTGTATTTTACCCCTCGAAGTAGAAAACAACTACTCAAATAGGAACCAATTTGACTACCCAGCAGTTCTTTCTGTCATTTCGCAATTCAGCATCAAAGAATATCACAGACACAAAAACATCCGTATTTCCCTCCGCTTTCCTATCCTCTCTGGAAAAAAGAGCGAGGGAGGAGCAGTGGATTATCTATGGTAATAAAATGGAATGTACACAGTATGTAAATACAATCGCCACATTTAACATCAGAGAATAAAATAAAATACTCTAGCATGAACAAAAACTACTTACAAGTTCTTTTTGCTATGCAAAATAAACCCCATCCTAGTTATCTCCCTCTCTGGGTAAGATGGGCGAGGGGCAAGTAGATTAAAAACAAATGGAAAATGAACCAATGGGACAGGTGGAAAACAAGACTGTAACTTTAACCTTCAAATACAACAAAAACGGATCGGTTGCACCACTATTTATTATGCATATTGATTGCCCCCGGTACTGGTGGCGTTTGGGCTTAAGAGGTTAGTATTTGTATTGAATATATCTTATCAACTAATTTCTTTAAATCTTTATCTTGCCTTTGAAAAAAGTTTTAATTGCAAGAAAACCGTTAACTTACTTGTAAAGTTCAGATACGTGAAGCAGCTTTCCTCAAAGTGATCCTGTAATGTGAATATAGGCCACTGGATGGCAGTATTTACCTTTTTTATGTTAAGCTCAGACTGGAGCTAGGTTTGGACATGTTTCGAGCATGTCTGAAACAAGTCCCAGAGAAAAGAAAAAAAGTCTAAAAGGTGGGAGGGGTCTGCAAAAGAGAATTGAGACAGTAAAGTGGTAGGAGAAATTGCAAGAAGGATACATGTGACCAGACCTGTCATTCTGTTCAAGACCTGTGACGTTTTTAGTGGATTTTTGATGTCAGAGCATTTTCCTCACCCAGGACATCACCAAGGGACCCAACCAAAAAGGGACTGTAAATATTTTTGTTGTTGTATAATCAATCTTGGTCTTTAGTGTAGATAGTAGTTTAGTTAAAAGTCCTTGTTTGTTAATTAAATGTGTTTAAGTTTTTAAAACTGTGTCTGTCATCCCTTGCTGTTGCTGTTGTGTTGTAAATGTAATAACAAATTGGGGCCATAACAAATTGGGGGCTCGTCCGGGATAGACCATTGTGTGAGTAATTTATTGAAAATCTAACATTTCAAATTGTAAAATTGTTTTTTGAATTTTCCTATATAAATATATTGACAGATCAGCAGCAATGGATGATTTCTTAGCATCACCAACCGTTGAGGTTTTGAAGTCTTTTAAAAAAACTGAACTGCTAGAAATTTGCTGACATTTAGAGCTGACAGAGGTAAAACCAGCCATGCAAAAAGCAAGACTGGCTAGAGAGATAGTTGAATATTACATTGATGAAAATGTGTTTGCACCAGGAGATCTGGAACAGTTTCCAGTAGAAAATCCAAATATAGAAATGGAACTTAAATTAAAAATGCTAGAGATTGAAAGGGAGGAAAAAGAAAAACAAAGAGAATTTGGTAGCAAAGGTAGCAAAGAGTTGCCAGTGGCCAAAGGAACACTGGCCTCTGATGTTGCAAACTGTCCTCAAGGGTAAAGCTCAACAAGCCTATTCAGCTTTGTCTGCAGATGATTCCTCTGATTATGAGGTTGTCGAAAAAGGTTATTTTGAGAGCTTATGAGTTGGTTCCAGAGGCTTACTGACAGAAATTCAGGGGTCTGAAGAAATCTGAAAATCAGACTTATGTGGGATTTGCTAATGAGAAGGTTTGCATTGAGCGCTGGTGTACTTCTATGGAGGTCAAGGATGATTTCAACTCACTAAAAGAGATGGTGTTAGTTGAAGAATTCAAGAACTGTGTTAAGGATGATGTTAAGACCTACCTTAATGAGAAGCAAGCACTGAATTTGCAATCAGCTGCCAAATTTGCAGATGAATATGTTCTCACACATAAGTCCAAATTTCAGTCTAGCAGTAACAATAGATGGTCCCAATTTTAGAAAAAGGGTTACGGTGATACCCAAGATTCCTCACCCAAAGACAAAGACAAATCTGGTGATGGTGCTCAGAAATCCAGTAACAGGTCTGATCAAAGTGTGAAAGCTGACAGTGATAAAATTGGTCTAGTTTGCAGTTATTGCAAGAAAGCTGGTCATGTTACAACTAACTGTTGGTTCCTTAAAGCTAAGAAAGAAAAAGAAAAGGACCCCAAACCAAATGCCTTTGTGAAAGCAAGGTTAGAAACCCCTGTAGTAGATGACCGATCTGCTAAATTGCCTGCTTCTGGTGGGGCTAAAAAGCCTGATACAGCTGACTTTGTGAGGGAGGAATTTCTTCCATTTGTGTCAGAGGGATTTGTGGCTCTGAATGAGCATACTACTCCTGTCCCCAGACACGGCGCTCGGCATACGCTTATCACACACTGCGCGTAGGGCACCAACTGCCTGGGGGGGCACCAAAAAAATCAAGCCCATAAAAAAAATAATGATAATAACAGTATTTAATATTTAAAATAAAAGTTTGTAAAGCATCTTAATAAATATAAGTAATACAAAAATAACGTAGGCTTATTATTTAAAGATTAATCTCATGTGCGGCCCTCTCATCGGTCTACCTTTGGTGCCCCCCTTCCCCCATTCCCTAGTCGTTTGCTCCATTATGCTTCAATCGCAAATTTAGCAGAAGTTTATTCCGGAGATCTGGACATGTCATCGAAAAGGCATCAAGAGTCCGGAGCGGAAAAGAAAAAAATAGCGAGATGATGCTCGCGCGTCACTTGCAGGTAAGATAATGTTTTAATTAAAAATTATTTATTTTGTAACAGCTACGTTTGCATGACCACAATAATCCGATAACGGTATAATTGGGTAATGGCAATAATCTGATTTGACGCATTTACATGTAGGCTACTTCAGTAATGCGATAATCGGAAAAACCTGTTTTACATGGTTCAGTCAATGGTTCGATTTCTTTCCAAGTACATGACGTAAAACTATTGGTCTCAGCATAGGCCTTCCTCCACTCCTACCAGAACCCGTGCTTGCTGGATGTGCGTTAGGAGTAAGGACTGGTGGGAGAGCGTGGTGCTCAATGAATTTTCAGATGCAAAATGGAGAGAGAATTTCAGGATGTCTCGGGGAGAATTCGTGAAACTGTGTGATCAGATGAAGGATGTCATGAGCCCAGAAGAGATGACCGCTGTACCTCTAGAAATGCAAGTGGCGATTATACAAGCTTATACAAGCTCGCTAGTTGCGGTGAGTGTAGGCTGATAGCGAATCAGTTTGGTGTCCATAAAGCGTCTCTAGTTAGCTTCTCCAAACTTAAGCTCATTAAAACATACCTGCGCTCATCAATGGGCCAGGAGCGTTTAAGTGGCCCGTCTGTCATCGGCATCAATGGGGAAATTGCTCAGAAACTGTCATATGATGACCCGATAGCTGATTTCGCAGCCCGTAAATACAGACGTGTGCCTCTGTAGGGCCTCTAACAACTGGTGCTTGCATTTTAAAATATGTATTTAAAGTCCCTTACTCAGAACTGTGTTTACCGTTAAAACATGTTTATTTGTTTTTATTTAGATTATTTATTTTTATTTATTTGAGTATTTGGTGCCATTGTTAGTGTTTTATAAAGACTTAATTATTATTTATCTCTTTATTATTATTATTATTATCATTGTTATTATTATTTATCTCTATCTCAGTTTTTGAACCATTAAAATTGGCAACTTATTTTGTAAAATAAAGCAAAACTGACCAATACTCAGATATTGTTCATTTCTGTCAGGAGTGGGGTTGGGTGGGTGGGTGGGTGGGTATGTGGGGGGGGGGCATCGCAAAGTATTTATGCTTAGGGCACCAAAATGGCTAGCGCCGGCCCTGCGTGTCCCCATATATATTCTAAGGGATACTGGAGCTTCTCAGTCACTTTTGTTGATGGACTCCTTGGAGTTATGTGATGAGACCACTTCAGGGGATATCATACTTGTACAAGGTATTGAAGGGAGGACTGTATCTGTACCCCTGCGCTCTATATTCTTGAACTCCCTCTCTCTCTCAGATTCTCCTATGGCCGAGATTTGTGAAGATGAGGGGGAGTTTCAAGATGATGAACCTAGAATTAAAGCTGAAGTTCTTTCATGTAAATTGTCAAATTCTGAAGTGTTGCAAAATCTTGATGTAAAACTCCAGCACTTAGAACCCTCACAGAGAGATCAGTTTGAGAGGTTGATCAGAAATATGAGGATCTGTTTCCTGATGTTCCAAAAAGAGTTTCTATAGCCTCTCATGATGTAGATGTTGGTGATGCCAAACCAATAAAAAAGCAACTGTACCGGATGAATCCTGAAAAGAGAAAGATTGCTGAGAAAGAGGTTGAGTACATGTTAGAACATGACATTATCAGACCCTCCAACTCAGATTGGAGTTCACCCTGTGTGCTAGTTCCAAAACCTGATGGAAGTACTAGATTCTGTACAGATTATCGCAAAGTCAATGCTGTAACTAGAACTGATGTGTTTCCAATACCTAGGATTGATGATTGTATTGATAGAGTAGGGCAAGCAAAGTTTCTGACCAAGATTGATTTATTGAAGGGTTATTGGTGTGTGCCTTAACTGAGAGGGCCAAGAGCATCTCTGCTTTTGCCACACCATCTGGGTTGCCATACA
This sequence comes from Gymnothorax reevesii, assembly GCA_029721435.1. Classification (NCBI taxonomy): domain Eukaryota; kingdom Metazoa; phylum Chordata; class Actinopteri; order Anguilliformes; family Muraenidae; genus Gymnothorax; species Gymnothorax reevesii. Next base: position 33,304,164 of record CM056573.1, read on the forward strand.
GGGCAAAAGCCAATGATTGTATACACTGACCACAATCCGTTAATGTTTTTGAGTAAGATGAAAAACAAGAATCGGAGATTGTTGAATTGGAGTTTGATTTTACAGGAGTTTGACTTGGAAATTAAGCATGTAAAGGGTGCTGACAATGTGATTGCTGATTGCTTATCCCGTGTTTGAATATATATATATATATATATATATATATATACATGTGTTTATATGAATATTGTATGATATGTATATATAGACAAGTGTTCACTTAACCATTTTGTATTGAATGGAAAAATTTTGCCTTTATGAGTCAAAATTTTTCCCTTTTGGAATGGAGGTGTAATGTGAATATAGGCCACTGGATGGCAGTATTTACCTTTTTTTTGTTAAGCTCAGACTGGAGCTAGGTTTGGGCATGTTTCGGGCATGTCTGAAACAAGTCCCAGAGAAATGAAAAAAAGTCTAAAAGGTCGGAGGGGTCAGCAAAAGAGTATATAAAGGGGAGAATTGACACAGTAAAGTGGTAGGAGAAATTGCAAGAAGGATACATGTGACCAGGCCTGTCATTCTGTTCAAGACCTGTGACGTTTGTAGTGGATTTTTGCCTGTGTCAGAGCATTTTCCTCACCCAGGACATCACCAAGGGACCCAACCCAAAAGGGACTGTAAATATTTTTGTTGTTGTATAATCAATCTTGGTCTTTAGTGCAGATAGTAGTTTAGTTAAAAGTCCTTGTTTGTTAATTAAATGTGTTTAAGTTTTTAAAACTGTGTCTGTCATCCCTTGCTGTTGCTGTTGTGTTGTAAATGTAATACCAAATTGGGGCCATAACAATCCGAACAAAGAACTGAATGCTTGGTAGGTTTTTAAGGCTTTCCACAGTCAATAGCGCTCCGCACAGATTCTAAAAATAGACCCGGCAATACCTGGATTTCAGACAAACTCTGGCTGTACTGTGCACAGGTATTAACTGCAGTTTGTCTGACTCTGAATCTGGATTACGTTTTTTTGTTTTTTAAGTTAGAAAGTGTGAGGAATTCGTGACTGGCTTTACCTTAAAATGAAGGACCCAAAACACCTTTTATATTTGCAATTATGTTTTCATCATTTAATCAGAAAGTAAATGAGTACATAATCAAGAGAAATCATATGCATGTAATCAAATGAGGGCAACAAGATGAAGTCGAATGTTCCTCTGCGAGAGGTCGAAGTAGAGCAGCGGAGGGGGGCTTGCGCAGCGTCCGCCGATACTCTGACTCATTAGAGGGCAATCGAAGGATTCCGATCGAATGCGCTGAAGTTCTTCATTATTTCTTTATAGTCCATCATCCCTTTCTTCGGGCTCCAGCTGTGTGCTTATCTAATTGATGTTCGTGAAACTCTATTTGACCAATATCCACTTGTTTGGACCAAACCTCAAAGGACATTCACAACTCATTTTTGTTCTTTGTCGTCTGTCTTTCTGTTTGAATTAATACACGGAAGGAGGATTCACTGTTAATCTTTTTTAGACAAGGCCAAATAGACAAGTGGCGCAGCTGGGACCATGAAGCAAAGCCCAGGCAGTCTAAAAATTACACTGCACCCCCTTTCACTGATTGCAGGTGTCTGTATTCTTTCAGTATGAGGTACAGAAAGTCCCTGGAAACGTCCCTGAAAAAGTTCCATTCACTCAGATTCACATTGCTTTAGATTAATACAATGTTTCAGTTAATATCAGTTTAAGCTTGTTTATTAATACATTCAGATATATAATACTTGATTAATAGTATATTCAGATATGTAATGAAAACAACAATTGTGCAGTGGCTAATTATGATCATGCTTATAGTAATACATTGATAGTACATTTCAATGCTCATTCATTTGAAGAAACTTGATTATTAAGGTTAAATAGATTAATATTTTCCCACAATTCCCTCCTTTGACACCATTCAATGGTGTCAACAAACCAGAAAATATTAATCATTAAAACAAAAAGAAGACATCTTGCAGAAGGCCAAAATGTCCTTGCACCTAGCACAGTTGCTGCAAGACGCTTATCAAACTAATGAGGTGTGCACTTTACTGTCATACCAAGACACATTGTGTAAACCACACAAAGGCTTCAATGTTTTAGTTCCCCCCCCCCCCCCCCCTTTTTTTTTTTTTATATTTGCAAGCACAAATGTTTAGTAACATATACAAAGCGAGGGTATACTTCTTGTCAAAATGTGAATAGCAAACTTTGGTGAAATTCAAATACAAATCAGTGGGTGTCAGAGTATGCTAAGGGTGAGTAGATCATCCCCATGTGCTTCATTGTCCGATGTAGCAGCACTTACAATCGTTTTAGCAGCCTGACATTTTCAGGTGCTTCCTTTCCATCTGTGAGTCGACACACTCCTGCCTTAGGTTGTCACAGCTGTAGGTGATCTTACCCGCCTCTGGAGTGAATCACAACACACAGGTATTTATTATGAACTTTATTGACCAGGAGTTTGATTGATTTGTGTATTTTTATTCCCTCGCTCTGGATGTGCTTTACAAATTAGGCTGTTCTGGTCTGTGAATTTTTGCCCAGTCCCAACAATCCCAATTGTGGGAATAATAGATGAAACACTCAAAGATGCAATTCATCAGTAACAATTTGACTCAGCAAAACAGGTTTTAAATCATGGTTCTGACGCTCAATCAAATAAGTCCTAATTCGAGGAATTTGATTTGTGTATTTTTATTCCCTCGCTCTGGATGTGCTTTACAAAATCATTAATTTCACCTTAATTATTCAGAATAAAATGCCTTCTTGACCACAGTGCATGTGCCACCTCAAGAAATTAATATAATTTAAAAATTCATAATTACCACATTACTCATCCTCACATCTGGGCCCCTGTCAATTTTAAATCAATAATTTTGAGCTATGCTCTCATATTTTTGTGCTTTAGTATATTATGGGTCAAAAATGGAACAGAGACAATAATATCTTTTCAAAGAGTTTTTTCAATGAATTATGATTGAGCAACCCACCTCAGTCTAGGGTTCCGCTAAAAGCATGGAGGAGATGCACAGTCAGGGCTTATTAGCCCCGGCTTGTGACAATTCACCACATCATCAGCAGAACCGGGTGGAGTTGCTTTAGACTGTGTTACTTTATGCAAATTTTTATTTATTCTTTATTTATTCTTGTTTTTTTTTTTTCTTTAATTCAAAAACAAGGATAAATACTCAATCGTGATACAGTATTTTTTGATTGGGATCCCAGCACGTAAAAGGTAAATAATCATTCCAAATTTGGTCAGCTCAGTCCGTTTCTGTTATTTGAACACTCAAGACTCAATTTGTCACTGTCACGCAAGTTGCTGTCCCCGTCACTGTCACAGTTCCCGTCTCTCTCACTGCTATAGTCGGTGAAGAGATTTTGTCCACTTAATCAAAAATAAATTTAGAACAGGAAGAAAAATTATTTGAGATCACGTTATTACACTTAGATCCTTCGAACCTCCCTCTCCTAGGGCGCAGTTCCAGGCCAGATCCCTTTCCACAGAGATCTTTGCCCAGGCTCCCCCAGGTTCAGAACTCTGCCTTCTGCTTCCCAGTGTCTCCTTTTCAGAGCCCACCGATCATAGAAGCACCACTCCCCGACTAACGCATTCGCTTTTGGCTTATGGTGGCCTGACTGTACATTGAGCCGAGCACGGCGGCCACCTCTCTCTGTGGTCTTACTGCCATCTGCGACCCGACCGGCCGGTGATCCAGTCGATAGCGATCCCGTAGTGGTTACCAGCCACCCAGGTGGGAACCGACGGTCTGATCCCTACCCCACTTCGCTATGGGTATAGAAACTTTGACCATTTTCACCAGCCTCGCCTGTTCACAGAGGTCGTCTACCACGCACCTCCGCTTGGTGTGGGCTGTTGCCCTCGTACCACGTGTTGCCCACACTTACATGCGACAAACACGCCGACTAGACGGTACCACGGCAGTATGTCAATTCATACTTCACCAAACATGGGGGCCTTCAGTCCTCTCCCCTGCACTATAGAAATTCTTTAACGTGCCCTCAGAACTTTGCAGTCCCGCCGCCGCCTGTTGTCGACTAGGCTCGGGGGGCCCAATCCCCTCCCTAGTCGACATTTTCAATTATGTTGTGGTACCCCCTTTTGAATTTAGTTTTGTATTAATACTTCAAATTGGCTTTTCCCAAAATCTATTTCAGAAGGTAAACTTGTAAGTTTAAAATCCCCAGTTAATTCCCCAGCTGGCCAGCTAATCACTTCCACAGAGGGTTATTGTCATATCTTCTCTTCAGCAGTGCGCACTCTGTGAAAAAGTTTCAATTGAATGAGTTTAGATGCATACAACAATGAACAAAAACTTCATCAACATAATTTTGCCATTTTTCACTCGCTTGGATCCTTTCCTGTCAAAGTTAAATAAACAGATTAGGTTATTGTGGAGAATTTTCTTAGCTTGAGTCATAATAAGAGAGTCTTAGAGCAGGTTAAAAGAAACATGATCAACCATTCATTGCAATGTAATTCTGCAGAATGAGAGAACAAACTGGGACTCTGTATCCACCGCAGTCTGAGGTCAGTCTCTGCTGAATAATTTTCACAAGCAATTCTTATACCCTTCTAACCAGGCATTGTTCAAGCAACCAATCGCAAAATTACACAAACATTTTATTCTTTGAGGATTTCTGCTCTAGGGATGCCCTTGGAGTCACATCTTGTGCTTAGGCTCAGTTTCAAGGCCTGGTACAGAGAGAAACAATTCTGTTATCTTGCTAAGTTGGGACATTTCCCAGACATGAGTCAATAACTCCTATCCAAGTGCATGCATCCATCTTATCTGTAGTTTCCACAGACGGTTTTCTTGGAGCCTAAAGCTGAGGGGAAAGTAAGCATTGACATTTCTAACAAGTATATATTATTATTTTTGAGCAGTAAAACTAAAATGTAATAAAATCAAAGTGCACTAAACACTACAACATTGGATTTTAAAACTATAACAGTAAAAACAAAAATTCATTCACAGTCATCATGCCCCTCTTAGTTTTCCTTTTCCCCTGTGGAATCACTGGTTGATAGTCCCTGTTTGAAACGGAGAAAAGATCTTTCCTTAATTCATTTGCATTTCTTCGGTCAGGAACGCTTCCAGTCGTCTTTTAATCACAATGCATCGTTTGTTATAAGACTGATCCTTTACATGACTCCTTCACTGGGCAAAACTTATTCTTGTTGAACAAATGAAAAGAATTCCACATGAAATAATATTGTTTAGACCCATTCAAAATGTGTTTTTCCTTAAAAATGTTTTTCAATCTTTCATCACTTAATAACGTGTACAAAATCATTACTACAAGTTTATTACATCAGTATTTATAAATGCAAATTATTTAAGCTCACAGCTACAATAATACTTCGAAAGATTTATTAAACCAATATTTATAAATGCGAATTGCTCAATCTATATTACATACAGTAAAAGATTACTCCAGTATCCTACTATCCGGGTATTCTGTTCTCACTGCAAATAACTTCACACAGTGTTCTGCTCATGCTCAATACACAATATATACCCAAAAAATGTTATCTTTAATATCCACTTATATTCCAAAACAGCACGACGATCCATCAAAAATATGCCGCTTATTCCTCTGCACTCAAAGTGCCTCTCGTACCTTCACCCATCAGATGGCTATAATAACAACTGGAGCAACATGATATTATTAACTATTCGTCTTTGCACTGCTGTTTCTCTGACAATATTTAGAATTCGGTCGCCTATTCCCGCTTTTCCTTCGAGCATTACTTAAAAAATATTAATAAGACCTTAAAACCTTTTTGAGGTTACCCACTTTGCTCCCGAATGAGTTAACAATTACATTTCCTAAGTACTTTTCAATTTTTAACTCAGTACACCACAGTGGTACTTATTCCATAAAAGGACTAACAGTTAATTTTCCATCAGCAATCTGAATGTTTAATCAGCAATAATATTTTATTGATGACATATATCTTCTCTGCTTTGCTTTAAAATTTTCTATTGTTTTTGTCATTTATTCTTTCTACTTATATCATTATTGTCTTTCTATAAAAATATTTCTTCAAAGTGTCCTTATTAATCATATAGCCTAATATTCTAATAATAGAAAGTTAATATTTCCTACCTCCCACATTTAAATTCCACACATTAGCTGTTACCAGAAGTAAGGCTACTGTCCATAAAATTAGGAACACATGCTGTTTAACACAAATTGGGAACAATAATACGCCACTGTACAATGAACATTCAGTAACTGTTTCTTCTACATTTTTCAATTCTATGCCAGCTGACCATTCAAGGGAGCATATGTTTGTTTAATTAATAAATAAGAACAATGTTATTACACCCAAGCAAATTTTATTACTTTAACCAAAATTTTAATATCAGGATCACCTTAGTGTCCCCTTTTAATCTATTTCCAGTCTGGCCAATACTCCAATGACAATGACATACAATTAACAGTAATAATGAACACACAATTTTGCTAATCAAGTTTGTTCCTCTACAATTCCACACCCATTAAAAGGCTAAATTCTTGCTCTGTTTGCTACCTAAATTAATTCCGCTTAGTTTAACCAACCACCTCCACGTGGCACAATGCAGATTTAATACCTCCATCTGTCATCTCGTACTCACATGACCTGCTTACCAACTGCCAAATCCACTCTGATGACAATAACCAGCTAAAGTTCTTACGAACAAAATCATCATTCTTGCCTCTCTGAGAAACCGCGTAAAACTTTACAAGTTAAATCACCATATTCAATGCATGGGCAAAAACAAAGACATGGACTGGAATGAAAACCAGGCAATCACAAGAACATGATGTAATGTGAATATAGGCCACTGGATGGTAGTATTTACCTTTTTTTTTGTTAGACTGGAGCTAGATTTGGACATGTTCTGGACATGTCTGAAACAAGTCCCAGAGAAAAAAAAAAAAGTCTAAAAGGTGGGAGGGGTTTGCAAAAGAGTATATGAGGAGGGAGAATTGAGACAGTAAAGTAGTAGAAGTTGCAAGGAGAAGGATACATGTGACCAGACCTGTCATTCTGTTTAAGACCTGTGAAGCTTATAGTGGATTTTTGCCTGTTTCAGAGCATTTTCCTCACCCAGGACATCACCAAGGAACCCAACCAAAAGGGACTGTAAATATTTCTGTTTTTCTTGTTAATCAATCTTGGTCATTAGATTAGTCAGTAGAGTAGTTTGTTGTGAGTTGTCTTTGTTAATTAAATGTGTTTAAGTTTAAAAATTGTGTCTGTCATCCCTTGCTGTTGTGGATGTTGTAAATGTAATAAGAAATTGGGGCCATAACAATGGCAAAACTAAACTAAGACAAAACACGAACATAACCAGGCAACCAAATCACAATACACAATACAAGGCATAGTCAGGCAAAGCAGAGATAATAATCCAGACATGGCAGAATCATAACAGGATTCCCTCATCATCAAACCTCAGACAGCTTACCAGCTCTCTCTAGTCAGTTTCACTTGTTCTTTTCATTCCCCTTGGGAAATGCCTCACTGTCAACAGATCATATTTTATTATGCATTCCTAAACCAGTGTTCTCTTAGAAAATGTTTATATCTATATACTTGTCCATGATTAGTTCCTTTTTGCATTTCCTTTTTTTTTGAAACAATCCCGCAATTATAATAAAAATTCCATAAAATACTATAAACATAAGCTAATCAACTGGCACCTTAAATTATTCTTAAACGAATTGTTAGTCACTTGATTAATGCTAATATTATTGTAGACATCTACAAAAGGCACTTCATGGAATGATATAACAACAGTATTCAATCTAACAAAGACAGGACTAACAAATATGCCAGCCATGCCGTTATTTACAGACACTCAGAGTTAGGTTCATTCACATTGATTTCCACACACGCAGTCTGAGCTCAGAACACACATACGCACACACACCTCAGTGAACTTTCGGCTCTCACATTCATTCACATTGGAAAAGCTCCAAGGTTCACATTTTCTTATGACCTGCTTCGATGGGTCACAACTCACCAAAAAACAGTTTGGAAAAACTGAGGATCGGCCTGAGACATCCCAACAGAGACCAAAAACTTCACCTCCAAGGAAATATTTTCTTAGAATCTTGTGCATGTATCGACCCAAAGATAAAAATTTCAATCTCTCCAAATATTTACAGGAATATTTTTACAATCAGCAATAGATGTGATGACCAAAGCAGTGAGACAAATTTAAATTAAATCCCTATCGCCCTATATACTGAAGCCATACCTTTGACTCCTATTTATTCCTAACCAATCCTATATCTTCACACCATTATTCCTATTATTACATTTCCTATTATTCCTATTTCCCTATCCTAAGCCTATGCGGCGGAATATCTGTAGTTGTCGTTCCCTACCTTATTCACGCACTGACCCGTTTCACCTCCCCGCTTGATCAGGGCGAAGAGATATTATGTAAACGCATCTGAAATCGTGAAGGTTATAGGGGCGGCCAGATAAACTGCACGCAAGCCTTCCTAAAGAAGACTGCCTGTATTAACAGGTCTTTCACAAGCCTAATTTCTCTATGAGAATTGCCCTCCTCGTCCAAACCTCTCAATGGTACAAGTGGGACTTCTAAATCTGTATTCTTCTATTAAGAATAGCCTGCTACCCAGACCTCTCAAATGGGATCACAGGACTTCTATATTCTCTTTTTGAATGAGAATAGCCTGTCTTCCAGACCTCTCAAATGGTAAGACAGGACTTCTAATTGCCTATTATCCAGACCTCTCAAATGGTATAGTAGGACTTTCTATATTCTCCTTGACAAGGGAATAGCCTATGTTCCAGACCTCTCAAATGAAACAAAGGGACTTACTAATACTCTCCTAGTGAGAGTAGCCTAGATCCCCAAATTTTCCTTCCTCCTTGCTCCGAATTTTTCTTTTAATTCAGGTATAATCTAGGACTTATTCATACCCCTGCTGTGGTCAATCACAAAATCCTGTCTACACCATATTCCTGCCTACACCGTACACACAAATGCAAAAAGCATGCAGGTGAGATATAAAAATTTAAAACTGATTCAAAATGATCTAAAAACAGTATAAAATCTCGAAACTGGTTCAAATTTACTTAAAGATAGCATATAAATCAATTTAAAGCATATGAGATCAATGATTATGTAATAATATGGATATAAGATGTATATATGAATATATTTTACACAGACATGAAAACCCTCGATTGCAGACACCGATTCTAAATGTCTAATCCTCAGCAGGCCTGATAAAATAAGCTCTGCTTACCTTCCCAATTGTTCTGAGCCCAATAGGTGTTCGGCAATCGACGGTGTACCGTGCCTGTTGTCCGGGCCTCTGATGCCGTTCCCAGACGGGATCAAATTCTGTCCTTCGTGCGGTAAAAGACCAGTCCCTTCGTGGTCGCCATATTGTGAGAAATTCGTGACTGGCTTTACCTTAAAATGAAGGACCCAAAACACCTTTTATATTTGCAATTATGTTTTCATCATTTAATCAGAAAGTAAATGAGTACATAATCAAGAGAAATCATATGCATGTAATCAAATGAGGGCAACAAGATGAAGTCGAATGTTCCTCTGCGAGAGGTCGAAGTAGAGCAGGGGAGGGGGGCTTGCGCAGCTTCCGCCGATACTCTGACTCATCAGAGGGCAATCGAAGGATGGCGATAGAATGCGCTGAAGTTCTTCATATTATTTCTTTATAGTCCATCTTCCCTTTCTTCGGGCTCCAGCTGTGTGCTTATCTAATTGATGTTCGTGAACTCTATTTGACCAATATCCGCTTGTTTGGACCAAACCTCAAAGGATATTCACAACTCATTTTTTTTCTTTGTCGTCTGTCTTTCTGTTTGAATTAATACACGGAAGGAGGATTCACTATTAATCTTTTTTATACAAGGCCAAATAGATTAGTGGCGCAGCTGGGACCATTAAGCAAAGCACAGGCAGTCTAAAAATTACACTGCACCCCCTTTCACTGATTGCAGGTGTCTGTATTCTTTCAGTATTAGGTACAGAAAGTCCCTGGAAACGTCCCTGAAAAAGTTCCATTCACTCAGATTCCCATTGCTTTAGATTAATACAATGTTTCAGTTAATATCAGTTTAAGCTTGATTATTAACACATTCAGATATATAATACTTGATTAATAGTTTATTCAGATATGTAATGAAAACAACAATTGTGCAGTGGCTAATTATGATCATGCTTATAGTAATACATTGATAGTACATTTAAATGCTCATTCATTTGAAGAAACTTGATTATTAAGGTTAAATAGATTAATATTTTCCCACAAAAGCATGGTTTCAACAAAACACTGCTGTTATGGCACTTACAATAGCAACAGCCAATACTCGGATAGGCCGTACATGGCCAGTGTTTCGTTTATACCTTTTCCAAAGCCCATTACCAACGGTGAAAAGTGTGATCGCTGGGCTCGTGCGTGTGGACGGGATGGAATTGTACGAACCAAAATCAAAAGGAGTACTCACATATGTACCAAACACTTTGTTGGAACGTCGTCCTCTGTAAGTGATACTGTCTTAAACGCATTGGAAGTCACCATTTTGTTGATGGTGTTTGTCTGACATCCGGGACATTAGGGATTTTCCAACTCTATTTTAGCGCAAGTGATGTCATCTGTGCGGAGTTCTATTCTTCCCAGTCTGAAAAGACATTGTTTCAAAAGAGTTCCGTTATCTAATAGAAGTGGATGGAAACTTATTTTGCCGCATTTTACCAATGATTTAACGGCATAATTGGTACAACCAATAGCAGCACAAGACTTTCCCAGTTTCACTATGCTGCGATCAACCTTTGTGTACATTTTGCTTCGGGGATCACGTGGCCAGGTTCAAGGTTGCAACAAGCTCATTGGAGGCTGCGAATTGGGAACCAACTTCAGCCTTGTTAAAAATCCTCCATGTGGTAAAGTGTTCTCTTGTATCTATGGTTATTTTCATTGCTCGTAAGTTGCTTGATTACTTTCCAAAAACAATGTGGCTTCTAATCATGGCCTTTATGTATTTGCAAAAGTAAATAAAATTGTGATTAATTGCGACTTCAGTACCTTTATTCAACACATTCACTGAACAACTTACAAATAGTCAACGATAACTTTCTTTTTCTTTCAAAAACAAAAAAATGACTATCCACACTCAAACCTCCCACCCCAATGTAACATTTGAAAAACAATCACATTTCTCTTTATATAGCTGTGGTAGGCTGCTGGGTAGCTCAATCGGTTAAGGTGCCACTTTGCGAAGCAGTAGCGAGCACCTCGACTTGGGTTTGACTCCCGATCACACCAGTGCCAGAAGCAGCCGGTAGCCTTTTCAGAGCAGGGCCCAATTGGCATTGCGCTGCAGGGAAATAAATTGGGAGGGACTGTCAGTTTGGGATTGTAGGATCACAATACTTGTTTGTTGCTCCCGAGACGGCAACATGGGGGGTGCATACGAGCATGCTTGTGCACATAGTACGCGAACTGGGCATTCCAGATTAGGTGGGATTGGCGATGCCAAATTTATCTTTTAAAAAAAATACATAGCTGTGGTAGTAACCAAAGAGAATTGAACAAGTGTGAAGTGCACTAGAATAGTTGGAAGCACTAATGCTATTATTTCTATTTATATTTATCAAAGTTTTATAATTTTTCTCTCTTTGGGAGCTTGGCAATAAACTGAACACATTCAAATTTGAACAGGCCTTCAAAAATGAACAAGTCTCCATTTTTGTTCAGCTAAAAAACGAACAGCAGAGTGTTAAAAAATGAATGAGCATGCATTCATTTTTCGTTCCAAAATGAAAAGCATGCGTTCATTTTTGACCAGCCGGCATCCAAAAACAAATGCAGCTACCCTCTCTTGCGTTACAAAATGAATCTGCTGTCCATTTCTCAAAAATTTACACCAACAAGCGTAAATATTTCCTTCTTATGAGAAAAAAATTGCCTGTCTCTCATCCTGCAGAATTTATAAGTATATTGAAGGTACATGGCTATTAAATGACAATTTTCATCTCTCAACTAAAAAATCCTACCAAATCTCCAGTTTCGAGATTATATCTTTACCAATCATCAATCTTCCGCTATAAGCTTACACTTTTCATTGAGTTCAATATGATGCTTTAACACATTCCACACTCAAGACCAGAGATAAATTGAGATCCAACGGTACCGGGGTATGTTTAGTTAGCCAAAACATTCAAATGTCGCTGTGTGAATACTTTACTGGAATGAACATCGCTGCCGTGTGGTTTCAGTGTGCCGCTTTTTCCTTCTTATATAAAAAAGCACTTTAGAATCCAAATCATGATGTGACGGAGCTAGGCAATTTGTATGCAAAAGATTTTTATGAATTAAATTAAATACATAGCTCACTCGGTTAAGGCACTGCGCTGCAGTGCAGAGGTGACTATCACGTCGCGGGCTCGAGCCCCGGCGTACCCACCGGCAGGGGTCGGCAGCTTTTTCAGAGTAGCGCACAATTGGCCATCGCACTACAGGGTTCCAAATTGGGAAGGGACTGCCGGATTTGGGGATACAATAATAGCTTTGTTCGTTGCTCCAGCGCCTCCTGTTGGCCAGACGGGCGCTCGTCAGGAAGACTCAGGGTTTGTTCACATCCGGGTATCCTCCGCCCTCGTTCTGAACTTACGAGGATTCAACCAATGAGTGCATAAGAATCAATGGTTGACAGGCACGTGCTTCGGAGGAGAGCCGTGAACTGTCCTCACTATCCTGAGTTGGCAGCAGGGGGTCGCATACGAGCAAGCTTTGTACATAGTTCACCAATTGGGCATTCCAGATTCGGGGGGGATTGGAGATGCCAAATTTTTAAAGAAAAAAAAACAAGAAAAAAAATTTTGTAATTAAATACATCAAAATTATTGTTTACACATTATAAAACCCAAAACCAGTGAAGTTGGCACGTTATGTAAATCGTAAATAAAAACAGAATACAATGATTTGCAAATCCTTTTCAACTTATATTCAATTGAATACACTGCAAAGACAAGATGTTTAATGTTCAAACTCAGAAATTTTTTATTTTTTTTTGCAAATAATCATGAACTTAGAATTTAAAGGCAGCAACACATTACAAAAAAGTTGGCACAGGGGCCTTTTTACCACTGTGTTACATCGCCTTTCCTTTTAACGACACTCAGTAAACGTTTGGGAACTGAGGAGACCAATTTTTGAAGTTTTGCAGGTGGAACTCTTTCCCATTCTTGCTTGATGTACAGCTTAAGTTGCTCAACAGTCCGGGGTCTCCGTTGTCGTATTTTACGCTCATAATGCGCCACACATTTTCAATAGGAGACAGGTCTGGACTACAGGCAGGCCAGTCTAGTACCCGTACTCTTTTACTACGGAGCCATGCTGTTGTAACACGTGCAGAATGTAGCTTGGCATTATCTTGCTGAAATAAGCAGGGGCGTCCATGAAAAAGACGTTGCTTGGACGGCAACATATGTTGCTCCAAAACCTGTATGTACCTTTCAGCATTAATGGTGCCTTCACATATGTGTAAGTTGCCCATACCTTGGGCACTGATACACCCCCATACCATCACAGATGCTGGCTTTTGAACTTTGCGCCTATAACAGTCCAGATGTTTCTTTCCTCTTTGGTCCAGAGGACACGACGTCCACAGTTTCCAAAAACAATTTGAAATGTGGACTCGTCACACCACAGAACACTTTTCCACTTTGCATCAGTCCATCTTAGATGAGCTTGGGCCCAGCGAAGCCGGTGGCGTTTCTGGGTGCTGTTGATAAATGGCTTTCGCTTTGCATTGTAGAGTTTTAACTTGCACTTGCACATGTAGCGACGAACTGTAGTTACTGACAGTGGTTTTCTGAAGTGTTCCTGAGCCCATGTGGTGAGGTCCTTTACACACTGATGTTGGTTTTTGATGCAGTGCCGCCTGAGGGATCGAAGGTCACGGGCATTCAATGTTGGTTTTCGGCCTTGTCGCTTACGTGCAGTGATTTCTCCAGATTCTCTGAACCTTTTGACGACATTACGGTCCGTAGATGTTGAAATCCCTAAATTTATTGCAATAGCTCTTTGAGGAATGTTGTTTTTAAACTGTTCGACAATCAGCTCACGCATTTGTTCACTAAGTGGTGACCCTCGCCCCATCCTTGTTTGTGAATGACTGAGCATTTCAGGGAAGCTGCTTTTATACCCAATCATGGCACCCACCTGTTCCCATTTAGCCTGTTCACCTGTGGGATGTTCCAAAGAAGTGTTTGATGAGGATTCCTCAACTCTCTCAGTCTTTTTTGCCACATGTGCCAGCTTTTTTGAAACATGTTGCAGGCATCAAATTCCAAATGAGCTAATATCTGCAAAAAATTACTAAGTTTACCTATTCGAACATTAAGTAACTTGTCTTTGCAGTTTTTTCAATTGAATATAGGTTGAAAGGGATTTGCAAATCACTGTATTCTGCTTTTATTTACGATTTACACAACGTGCCAACTTCACTGGTCTTGGCTTTTGTATATCACATTATCTGTGCGAAGCCCAAGTTTAATTCCACTATTTTGTGAGTATAAGAACTAGGATAACTGAGTTACCCCCCGTATCAAACTGCAAAATTATCAGCAATGTTAATCCTTTCTTTTTAAACCTGTGAACGCACGATCCAAAAAAAAAAAAAAAAAACACGAAGCCACACTTTACAGCCCACTACGTACACGATGAGTTCTGCAATGATATTCAGATTTTGTTCCATTGATTGTTGCAGATTTCGTTGGCTACCATTAGTCATATTATATATTGTTCTAATTTATTGCACTGTATTTTTTTTTTCAGATTGAAGTCACAACACATGAAACTGCCACTCTGCGGGAGCTGCCGACGACAAGTCCAGATCTAGACAAGCAGATGAGCAAAGTAAAACCTTTGCATGTGCACAATATTCTAAAATCAGCATGTCTGAATGTTAATAAATATTTATCACCCCCCCCTTCCCCCTTTATGAATATAACCCTTACTATAAGGGTGTTATCAGTTCAATTAATGAATAAGCTTGATTGCAAGATAAACGACTAAGTAGTCTTGTGATGCCATGGGGATTAGCTGGTTCAGGGATACGAGATCCCGGCGCGAGACCTGAATTCATGCGACACGCTGGAACACCGGTGACAAGAGTTTTGGATGATGTGCACGATTAATACTTTATTTATTCAGTCGACTAAGTTTAATATGTTTTTGTTTAAATAACCGGAATATGTTTTTGTTCAGAGAGTAGGAGTAGGTCGCATATAATCACAGTGGTGGGCGGTGGACAGAAAATTGGAGGCGGGGGGGTAACATCCCTTGAAACGGATGAGATTAGTGACCCGATTTCAATCATTGTTCTTGGTCAACATGTTAGTTTCCCGTATAATGAAATGTTTAGGTGAGAAATATTTAGGTGAGTGAATAATAAATTGACATGCCTTAATAAGCAACTCTTCATGAAAAAACCACTGTGGATTTTCCGCGTTAAATTTTGTCACATCCCAAGCAAGTCATCGAGCCTGTGCATAATGACTGTTTAATTGAAAAAGATTGAAATGCGCTCTTTTTTGCGTTCAACTGGTGCGTTTGATTCCTCTTATTAATGAAGACAATTAGCTACACCTTTCCTGAAGGGAGAGTTCAAGTGTCTTTTACCAGGGAAATTGACTGAAAACAGATCAAGACTAATAAGCAGATTAAAGGCATATTTATCGCCCTCCTTGTTCTCTGTCCACTGCCCGCCACTGATATAATCCTTTTCCTGGAGCTTCACCAAAATTGGCAAATGATCTTTAGCAGGCGGATTATACCCAGTAAATAAAAATAAAAAAAACTACCAATGACAATGAGAACAATTTCATTTAATATAGACAATGACAATGGGAACTATTTCACTTTAAGGAACTGAGAATTTAAAATAGGCCTGTACAAGCATATAATCAGTCCTCCATAGAGTTTAGAAAATTCAGTCGTTTAGAAAAGAATATCCATGCCCATAATCTAAAAGCTCACTCTATACATAGATGAAGGCATCAGGCCTTTGGCAGGCATCGGAGAATGAACCCATCGGGAAATGAACACATCAGAAAATGAACGGAAGGGTGTTCATCATCGAACGCAGTGACCAGGTTTGCAGCCTCGAGCAGCATCCAAAAATGAACAGGCGTCCGTTCAAAAATGAATGCATTCACTGTTCAGAATATTGACAAGCTCCCTTAATGACATGATATGTACCAGGATATTTCTCTCCACTTTGTTTAATTAACTAAAGACTCAAGAAGTGGAGGGGACAAAATAGGTTATGACAAAAAGTTCTGGAAACGTGTCCCCAACGTCCCAAGCATAACTTAGGCTACATGCCTTTGGTAACCGCCTCTTCATCCTCCATGTTTGTTCCTCTCTATCAGAGATACAGGATAGGCATTTTTATTTATTAATGGATTAATAAAGCTCTTGACAAACTGCCACCTTATGCCACCTCTATCCTGATCAGACCGTCAGGGACTTTTCATTCAGTCTCACAATTGGAGCACATTTCATGTACCTGAAGTTAATAATGAATATGGAAAGACTGCGTGCAGTTTTTACACCCCAGATGCATGGAATTAGCCGCAGATAATTTTTTTAATGGACACTTTTGCACATTACTGGCAATTTAGGTGCCAGGTTCGAAGCATTCCCCAGACAGGATCCAATTGTTTTAACTTGAAAGATTTGAAGATATCATGGATGCTGACTTTTGAACTGTGCGCTGGTAACAAGCCAGATGGTCTCTCTCCACTTTAGCCCAGAGGATGCAGCCTTCATAATTTCCAAAAATAATTTCACATTTTGATTAGTCAGACCACAAGACATATTTCCACCTTGCCTCAGCTCATCTTAAACAAGTAGACATGGTCAACAACATCCCCCGCCAAATGCCTGAATTGCGCGGACCTCATTTTTAAACTCCATCAAGGCCTTCATAGTCTGAAGCTACACACCAAGTTTGGCTGTCCTATCTGTAATAGTTCCTGAGAAAAGTTGTCCCCCTTTCGGACGGATACACGGACGGACGGAGCTCAAACCTATGTCCCCCTCACGCCTTGTGGCGAGGGATAATAAACTGGGGCCCTGAGAAGATGGCAACATTTCAAAATCTTGCTGATATATACAGCGCCCTCCAAAATTATTGGCACCCCTAGTTAAGATGTGTTCTTCTGCAATTCAGTTTTTTTCTAAATAATATAGGACCACAATGAGAAAAAGAGGAAAATCCAACCTTTAATTCAAGTGCACTAATTCAGTGGGAAAAAAATCCAACATTAAGAAATAATTCTTTTACATCAAATCATGTGTGCCACAATTATTAGCACCCCTGATGTTAATACTTTGTACAACCCCCTTTTGCCAATAAAACAGCACCTAATCTTCTCCTATAATGTTTCACAAGATGGGAGAAAACAGAAAGAGGGATCTTCGACCACTCCTCTTTGCACCGTCTCTCTAAATCATCCAGCGTCCTGGGTCCTCTTCTCTGCACTCTCCTCTTCAGCTCATTCCTCAGGTTTTCAATGGGGTTGAGGTCTGGGGACTTAGATGGCCATGGGAGGAGCTTGATTCTGTGTCTGGTGAACCATTTCTCAGTAGATTTGGCCACATGTTTAGGGTCATTATCTTGCTGAAAGACCCAGTGATGACCCATCCACAGCTTTGGGGCAGAGGCCACCAGATTTTGATTTAAAATGTCCTGGTATTTCAAAGCGCTCATGATGCCATGCACCCTAACAAGGTTCCCAGGGCCTCTGGAAGAGAAACAGGTCCACAGCATCACCGATCCTCCCCTATACTTCACAGTGGGCATGAGGTGCTTTTCTGCATACTCATCTTTTGTGTTCCACCAGACCCACTTCGCATGTTTGTTGCCAAAAAGCTCTATCTTGGTCTCATCTGACCAAAGCACACAGTCCCAGCTGAAGTCCCAGTACTCCTTAGCGAACCCCAGATGTTTGCGTTTATGATTGTGAGTGAGAAAAGGTTTTTTCCGTGCATGCCTCCCAAACAGCTTGTGAGCATGTAGATAGCACCTGATGGTTGTTTTGGAAACTTTGTGACCCCAAGATACTACCATTTGTTGCAGTTCTTTAACAGTGAGCTTTGGAGAACTTTTTATTTCTCTTACCATCCTCCTCACTGTGCGCGGTGGCAAAATAACCTTGCGTTCTAGTCCAGGCTTGTTTACCACTGTTCCAGTTGTAACAGTTGTAGTTGTAAACTTATTAATGATTCCTCTGACAGTAGATATGGCCAGGTGCAGATGAGTGGCTATTTTCTTGTAGCCATTGCCTGACTTGTGAAGGTCAACACAAATATTCCTTACTTGAATGGTGTGTTCCTTGTCTTTCCCATGTTGAAGAGTGGATATGCGAAATGGCCTCTGTGTCATGTCATATTTAAACCCCTGGGAAACAGGAAGTGATGATTTACTAATTAAATGTTCCTAGATACTCTGATCAACTTAGTAAACTACTGTAGAAAAGACAGAAATACTTCAAGTACATTTATTTCCTAGGAATTGTTAGGGGTGCCAATAATTGTGGAACAGGTGATTTTATTAAAAAATAATTATTTCTTAGTCAGGGATATTTTTTCCCCTTTAAAATTCACTCGAGTTGAAGGTCACATTTTCTACAATTTTCAGTGTGAGAGAATAAAAATTGAATTTATTTTAAGGCTTTTAACACATTTTAACCAGTGCCAATAATTATGGAGGGCGCTGTAGTTTTGTCTTTACATGCTGGAGTTTTAATTTGCTTTTGTGGATGCAGTGGAAAAACTATATTCACTTTCAGTGGTTTCAAGGGTTCCTGAGAGCCCATGCAGTGATTACCACGACCAAATCCCAGCTGAAGTCCTCATCATCTTTTGAAAAACTCAACCTCTCTGGGATGCTCTTTTTATACCCAATCATGTCATCAACCTGCTGCTAATCAATTTAATTAGTTGTGAGATATATCACCAGGTGCATTTTTTTTAATATCATATAACCTTTCCAGTATTTGGTTGCCGCATCCCAACTTTTTAAGAACTATTTGCTGGTATCAAATGCAAAATGAGCAATTTGTGGTCAAAATTGTTGGCAAATTGTTGTCAAAAAAACGACAAACATTTAATATGTTGTCATTGTACAATGTTTTGTTAAATAGAAGGTTCAATGATTTGCAATTCATTGCATCTTGTTTTATATTTTCAGTTTACACAGCATTCCAATTGTTTTGGAAACAGGGTTGTGCATCATGACTTGGGTTCCTGTCCTAGGGCCTGTTTCAGGAAGCTGTATTTTGGTTTAGCGGAGTAACATATGGATTAACCCTGGGTTTTCCGTATCAAAAAGCTGGTTCACTTTACAGGGGAGTACGTTGCCGCGGTAATTTATGCTGAACGCCTAACCTGCTTCGGAGCAGGTTAAGTTCAGGATAAGATCTCAGCGGGTATATAAGACCACCTACTGGCCAATCATTGTCTTGGAAAAATGGCCTGCCCATTTCTAGAGAATCCCGTGGAGGAAGCCGCCCGGATAGTGAGAGGAGAACCCCTCCTCTGCGGGAGTGTGCGGTTGTGTAGGAGGACCCCCTCCTCTGCAGGAGTGTGCGATTGTGTAGGAGGACCCCTCCTCTGCAGGAGTGTGCGGTTGTGTAGGAGGACCCCTCCTCTGCAGGAATATGCGGTTGTGTAGGAGGACCCTCCTCTGCCAGAGTGTACGGTTGTGTAGGAGGACCCCTCCTCTGCGAGAGTGTGCGGTTGTGTAGGGGGACCCCATCCTCTGCAGGACTGTCCGGTTGTGTAGGAGGGCCCTCCCCTCTGCAGGAGTGTATGGTTGTGTAGGAGGACCCCTCCTCTGCAGGAGTGTGCTGTTGTGTAGGAGGACCCCTCCTCTGCCAGAGTGTACGGTTGTGTAGGAGGACCCCTCCTCTGCGAGAGTGTGCGGTTGTGAAGGGGGACCATATGCTCTGCAGTAGTGTCCGGTTGTGTAGGAAGACCCTCTCCTCTGCAGGAGTGTATTGTTGTGTAGGAGGACCCCTCCTCTGCAGGAGTGTGCGAATGTGTAGGAGGACCCTATCCTCTGCAGGAGTGTCCGGTTGTGTTGGAGGACCCTCTCCTCTGCAGGAGTGTATGGTTGTGTAGGAGGACCCCTCCTCTGCAGGAGTGTGTGGTTGTGCAGGATGACCCCTCCTCTGCAGGAGTGTGCGGTTGTGTAGGAGGACCCCTCCTCTGCAGGAGTGTACGGTTGTGTAGGAGGACCCCCTTCTCTGCAGGAGTGTGCGGTTGTGTAGGAGGACCCTCTCCTCTGCAGGAGTGTGCGGTTGTGTAGGAGGACCCCTCCTCTGCAGGAGTGTGTGGTTGTGCAGGATGACCCCTCCTCTGCAGGAGTGTGCGGTTGTGTAGGAGGACCCCTCCTCTGCAGGAGTGTACGGTTGTGTAGGAGGACCCCCTTCTCTGCAGGAGTGTGCGGTTGTGTAGGAGGACCCTCTCCTCTGCAGGAGTGTGCGGTTGTGTAGGCGGACCCCTCATCCGCAGGAGCGTGTGGTTGTGCAGGATGACCCCTCCTCTGCAGGAGTGTACGGTTGTGTAGGAGGACCCCTCCTCTGCAGGAGTGTGCGGTTGTGTAGGAGGACCCCTCCTCTGCAGGAGTGTCCGATTGTGTAGGAGGACCCCCTCCTCTGCAGGAGTGTGCGGTTGTGTAGGAGGACCCCCTCCTCTGCAGGAGTGTGCGGTTGTGTAGGAGGACCCTCTCCTCTGCAGGAGTGTGCGGTTGTGTAGGAGGACCCCCTCCTCTGCAGGAGTGTCCGGTTGTGTAGGAAAACCCTCTCCTCTGCAGGAGTGTGCGGAGGTGTAGGAGGACCTCTCCTCTGCAGGAGTGTATGGTTGTGTAGGCGGACCACTCCTCTGCAGGAGTGTGTGGTTGTGCAGGATGACCCCTCCTCTGCAGGAGTGTACGGTTGTGTAGGAGGACCCTCTTCTCTGCAGAATTGTCCGGTTGTGTAGGAGGACCCCTCCTCTGCTGGAGTGTGCGGTTGTGTAGGAGGACCCCTTCCTCTGCAGGAGTGTCTGGTTTTGTAGGAGGACCCTCTGCTCTGCAGGAGTGTAAGGTTGTGTAGGAGGACCCCTCCTCTGCAGGAGTGTGCGGTTGTGTAGGAGGACCTCTCCTCTGCAGGAGTGTCTGATTGTGTAGGAGGACCCCCTCCTCTGCAGGGGTGTGCGGTTGTGTAGGAGGACCCCTCCTCTGCAGGAGTGTCCGGTTGTGTAGGAGGACCCCCTCCTCTGCAGGAGTGTATGGTTGTGTAGGAGGACCCCTCTTCGGCAGGAGTGTGCGGTTGTGTAGGAGGACCCCCTCCTCTGCAGGAGTGCGCGGTTGTGTAGGAGGACCCCCTCCTCTGCAGGAGTGTGCGGTTCTGTAGGAGGACCCCCTCCTCTGCAGGAGTGTGCGGTTGTGTAGGAGGACCCCCTCCTTTGCAGGAGTGTATGGTTGCAGGAGTGTGCGGTTGTGTAGGAGGACCCCCTCCTCTGCAGGAGTGTACGGTTGTGTAGGAAAACCCTCTCCTCTGCAGGAGTGTGCGGAGGTGTAGGAGGACCTCTCCTCTGCAGGAGTGTATGGTTGTGTAGGCGGACCACTCCTCTGCAGGAGTGTGTGGTTGTGCAGGATGACCCCTCCTCTGCAGGAGTGTACGGTTGTGTAGGAGGACCCTCTTCTCTGCAGAATTGTCCGGTTGTGTAGGAGGACCCCTCCTCTGCTGGAGTGTGCGGTTGTGTTGGAGGACCCCTTCCTCTGCAGGAGTGTCTGGTTTTGTAGGAGGACCCTCTGCTCTGCAGGAGTGTAAGGTTGTGTAGGAGGACCCCTCCTCTGCAGGAGTGTGCGGTTGTGTAGGAGGACCTCTCCTCTGCAGGAGTGTCTGATTGTGTAGGAGGACCCCCTCCTCTGCAGGGGTGTGCGGTTGTGTAGGAGGACCCCTCCTCTGCAGGAGTGTCCGGTTGTGTAGGAGGACCCCCTCCTCTGCAGGAGTGTATGGTTGTGTAGGAGGACCCCTCTTCGGCAGGAGTGTGCGGTTGTGTAGGAGGACCCCCTCCTCTGCAGGAGTGCGCGGTTGTGTAGGAGGACCCCCTCCTCTGCAGGAGTGTGCGGTTCTGTAGGAGGACCCCCTCCTCTGCAGGAGTGTGCGGTTGTGTAGGAGGACCCCCTCCTTTGCAGGAGTGTGCGGTTGTGTAGGAGGACCCCTCCTCTGCAGGAGTGTGCGGTTGTGTTGGAGGACCCCCTTTTCTGCAGGAGTGTGCGGTTGATCAGGAGGACCCTCTCCTCTGCAGGAGTGTGCGGTTGTGTAGGAGGACCCCCTCCTCTGCAGGAGTGTGCGGTTCTGTAGGAGGACCCCCTCCTCTGCAGGAGTGTGCGGTTGTGTAGGAGGACCCCCTCCTCTGCAGGAGTCTGCGGTTCTGTAGGAGGACCCCCTCCTCTGCAGGAGTGTGCGGTTGTGTAGGAGGACCCCCTCCTTTGCAGGAGTGTGCGGTTGTGTAGGAGGAGCCCTCCTCTGCAGGAGTGTGCGGTTGTGTTGGAGGACCCCCTTTTTTGCAGGAGTGTGCGGTTGATTAGGAGGACCCTCTCCTCTGCAGGAGTGTGCGGTTGTGTAGGAGGACCCCTTCCTCTGTAGGAGTGTACGGTTGTGTCGGATGACCCCTCCTCTGCAGGAGTGTATGGTTGTGAAGGAGGACCCCCTCCTCAGCAGGAGTGTACTGTTGTGTAGGAGGACCCCTCCTCGGCAGGAGTGCGCAGTTGTGTAGGAAGACCCCCTCCTCTGCAGGAGTGTGCGGTTGTCTAGGAGGACCCCTCCTCTGCAGGAGTGTGCGGTTGTGTAAGAGGACCCCTCTTCTGCAGGAGTGTGCGGTTGTGTAGGAGGACCCCTCCTCTGCAGGAGTGTGCGGTTGTGTAGGAGGACCCCCTCCTCTGCAGGAGTGTGCGGTTGTGTAGGAGGACCCCTCCTCTGCAGGAGTGTGCGGTTATGTAGGAGGACCCCCTCCTCTGCAGGAGTGTGCGGTTGTGTAGGAGGACCCCTCCTCTGCAGGAGTGTGCGGTTGTGTAGGAGGACCCCTTCCTCTGCAGGAGTGTGCGGTTGTGTAGGAGGACCCCTTCCTCTGCAGGAGTGTTCGGTTGTGTAGGAGGACCCTCTCCTCTGTAGGAGTGTACGGTTGTGTCGGATGACCCCTCCTCTGCAGGAGTGTACGGTTGTGTAGGAGGACCCCCTCCTCAGCAGGAGTGTACTGTTGTGTAGGAGGACCCCTCCTCGGCAGGAGTGCGCAGTTGTGTAGGAGGACACCCTCCTCGGCAGGAGTGTGCGGTTGTGTAGGAAGACCCCCTCCTCTGCAGGAGTGTGCGGTTCTGTAGGAGGACCCCTCCTCTGCAGGAGTGTGCGGTTGTGTAGGCGGACCCCTCCTCTGCAGGAGTGTGCGGTTGTGTAGGAGGACCCCTCCTCTGCAGGAGTGTGCGGTTGTGTAGGAGGACCCCTCCTCTGCAGGAGTGTGCGGTTGTGTAGGAGGACCCCCTCCTCTGCAGGAGTGTGCGGTTGTCTAGGAGGACCCCTCCTCTGCAGGAGTGTGCGGTTGTGTAGGAGGACCCCTCCTCTGCAGGAGTGTGCGGTTGTGTAGGAGGACCCCCTCCTCTGCAGGAGTGTGCGGTTGTGTAGGAGGACCCCTCCTCTGCAGGAGTGTGCGGTTGTGTAGGAGGACCCCCTCCTCTGCAGGAGTGTGCGGTTGTGTAGGAGGACCCCCTCCTCTGCAGGAGTGTGCGGTTGTGTAGGAGGACCCCCTCCTCTACAGGAGTGTGCGGTTGTGAAGGAGGACCCTCTCCTCTGCAGGAGTGTGCGGTGGTGCAGGAAGACCCTATCCTCTGTAGGAGTGTACGGTTGTGTCGGATGACCCCTCCTCTGCAGGAGTGTACGGTTGTGTAGGAGGACCCCCTCTTCTGCAGGAGTGTGCGGTTCTGTCGAAGGACCCCCTCCTCGGCAGGAGTGTGCGGTTGTGTAGGAAGACCCCCTCCTCTGCAGGAGTGTGCGGTTCTGTCGGAGGACCCTCTCCTCTGCAGGAGTGTGCGGTTGTGTAGGAGGACCCTCTCCTCTGCAGGAGTGTGCGGTTGTGTAGGAGGACCCCCTCCTCTACAGGAGTGTGCGGTTGTGAAGGAGGACCCCTCCTCTGCAGGAGTGTGCGGTTGTGTCGGAGGACCCCTCCTCTGCAGGAGTGTGCGGTTGTGTAGGAGGACCCCTCCTCTGCAGGAGTGTGCGGTTGTGTAGGAGGACCCCCTCCTCTGCAGGAGTGAGCGGTTGTCTAGGAGGACCCCTCCTCTGCAGGAGTGTGCGGTTGTGTAGGAGGACCCCTCCTCTGCAGGAGTGTGCGGTTGTGTAGGAGGACCCCTCCTCTGCAGGAGTATGCGGTTGTGTAGGAGGACCCCTTCCTCTGCAGGAGTGACCTCTCCTCTGCTCCTCTTCCCCATTTTCTCCTGTGAGCTGCACACAGTATCAAATCAGTTCCATTGTGATCATTCTACAACAAAGAGATGCATAAAAGATAAAGCTTTGTGCATATTGTAGTGTAGACTATTGCAGACATTGTATGTATATTGTTATATGTAGCCTGGAAGATATTATAACAAACTTACTGACCGCTTTGAACTATGTTCTTGTATTTATTTTTTACGTGCTCCAAAGTCCTTTTGGCTCCACAGGGGTTGCAACTGAAATGAGGTGAAATTGCAAAAAGAATAAAAGAAAATCGAAACAGGCACATACATTTGAGAGACACATACAGTGGTGATTTAATATAAAAATCCCAGTAATTTATGCATGGTCAGAGTCAGCGATTCTTTTGCCAAGATTCCTTGCTGCTTCTGGCAGCTGCAACAATGTTGCTTTTTGCCTGAACGATGTCTTTATATTCTTCATACATCCTGAGAATTATTGTTTGCTCTTCCGTCGAGAAATAGGTTGCTTTCTGTGGCTTCTCCATGGAGCGCAGTTGGTCAAATGGAGTTAACATCGCCCCTTTTTTGTGCACAAGCACAGATCTAGGCTGGAAACTCCTGGGTTCACTTAACAAGTCGATAACCAGCTTCGTGAGACCGATAATCAAGACCACGAATGTCTGGTTAAGTGCAGCTGGGGAACTGAGGGAAACCCTGGGTACATTAATCCAGCTTCGTGAGACAGGCCCCTGCTCTCATGCTATAAAATTACAATGTAAATTACTGTGAATTGAATAACTGTTCATGAATAAAATGCAAATAGTATCCAAACAGCCTTTCAGTCTGTGCTAGAGGGAAAGTGAATGACCTTGGATGATTTGTGTTGAGCTCAACTGGGTTACAGTCATAATTTGCATTCCAATTCATTGAGCGCCATTCCAGGATCTGTTTAAAATGTGTTGCATGTCAGAGAAAAAGCAATTAAGAAATAAGTGCTGCTTTTAATCCTTCACTGTATTTCTGTTTTCAGTAATAGCAAATTCTCATTTGCCGGCAACATGAAGACAACACGGATGCTTGTCGCTGTTGTCATCCTGGAGTGTTGCTTTTTCAGCAGTGATGCCCAGAAAACAGGTAATGCATTAAAGCAAACAAATTCTCACTACTACATTTGGCAACAGTGATACAGCTGCTGCTGTACACTAATAATCAGCTCTAGTTGCATTGCTGTGCAAATGACATTTGATCAGTTTTAAATACAATCCTTATTTAGTTATTCAATTTCAGCAATATGTGCAGTGACCACCTGCCTAGTCTGTAGAGCCGAGCAGTTTATATTTTCTCCATAACGTTAGGTCCCATAAAAAAAAAAAAAAATTATCATCCCCCCTCGGGGCAGAAGATTGTGGCCGCATCAACTTTTTTGGTATTTTTAATTTCAAAGAAGGGCCCCCTTCTTTGAAATTAAAAATTTTTTCTTGGGAAGCTTTGTTTTTGTATTGTACCCAGTGGAGTATAAGAAAATAAATGGGTGTTGAAACCGAGAAAAACACAACACAAAAAACACAAACGCATAAGTTAACATAAAAAATGTTGACTAAAAGATGATCTGCCCACCTGCATCACTTTTTTCAGATTTCAAAGATAATAAACAAGTATTTTTTAATGGGACCTTAAACACTGCTATAAACAATACAGCTTTATGACCGCAATTGACTGCAAGCATATTCCTCTGCACACAAGCTGTACTACAAGAGCTGTCAGAAAGACAACAAAGCTCGCCAGGGGGCAAGGTTAAAGTTTTTCTGCACGCGAACGGACGCGGACGCGGACGCCGGGGGTACGACAATAGCTCTCCAGACGTTATTCGTCCCGGCGAGCTAAAAAGGTCAGGTAAAGGTCATGGTCAAGGTCACCAGGTCAAAATTTCGGCATCAGTACGTAGGTCTTGCACCAAGGAGTATACATGCAAAGTATGAAAGCCCTATCTCTCACGGTTTAAAAGTTATAGATAAGGTTAAAATTTTTGTTATGGGCAAGGTTAAAGTTTTTTAAAGGTCGGGTAAAGGTCAATGTCAAGGCCATCAGGTCAAACTTCGGCATCAGTAGGTAGGTCTTGCACCAAGGAGTACACATGCAAAGTTTGAAAGCCCCATCTCTCACGGTTCAAAAGTTATAGGCAAGGTTAAAGTTTTTCTAAAGGTCGGTCAAAGGTCAAGGTCAAGGTCATCAGGTCAAACTTCGGCAGCGGTAGGTAGGTCTTGTACCGAGGAGTTCACATTTAAAGTATGAAAGCCCTATCTCTCACGGTTCAAAAGTTAAAGGCAAGGTTAAAGTTTTTCTAAAGGTCGGTCAAAGGTCAAGGTCACGAGGTCAGACATTTTGGCATCGGTAGGTAGGTCTGGCATCAAGGAGTACACATGCAAAGTATAAAAGCCCTATCTCTCACGGTTCAAAAGTTATAGGCAAGGTTAAAGTTTTTCTAAAGGTCGGTCAAAGGTCAAGGTCATGAGGTGAGAAATTTTGGCATCGGTAGGTAGGTCTGGCATCAAGGAGTACCCATGCAAAGTATGAAAGCCCTATCACTCACGGTTCAAAAGTTATAGGCAAGGTTAAAGTTTTTCTGCACGCGGACGGACGCCGGGGGTACGACAATAGCTCTCCGGACATTCGTCCCGGCGAGCTAAAAAGTCATGTTTCTCACATAACTGTAGTACTTTTCCCATAGCCCAGCTCATGAAGTATTTTTGAAATTACCCCAGGCACTTAAAACTTTTGTGAGAATTTAATTTGTTGAGAGCGTGGGGAAAAAATCGCTTCATGTAACATCATGCTGTTAATATTTAGCCAAACTGAGTACCTACTGTAACGTTGGTAAATCATAAATGGTATAATATAACATAACATGAGTGGCAAGAACAGGCCATTCAGCCCAATTAGGCTCGCAATTTTCCAAATGCTAAGGTGACCCTAACAAAGATACTCAATGACTAAATGGTACCAGTACTAAATTAAACCTAATCTTGAAATATGGCTATTATGTTAGCTATTTTACACTGAGATTACTCTCTGTGTTAAAAAATACTACTTAATATCAGAGCTAAATTTACCCTTTCCTAACTTCCAAATACCAGTAATTGACTCTGCGGCTCTTGTTTGAACCTCTTCTAAAGCTTCTATATCTTTCTGTTTGGCCTGACAAATGTGTTGTAGGCAGGCAAGAGAGGTATAACCTCCTTAAATTTATACTCAATACTTATGGCTATATATCCCAGCATCCTGTTGGCCTTTGAACCTCTACCACTCTGGTCTTGCCATTAAATTGCATTACGTCCCCAAGCCCATTCCCATTTCGGTTTTCCAATTAGCAGCTGAGTGTTGATTTGTTCAATTGTGAGGATCAATCCATATCCATTTCCCCTCAGCTTGCATTGTTGTTTATTGCAATAATTATCAAGCATTTTCCTATCCACATTATTGGTAACATAAAATGTCAATGTCTTACAAAACTTGGGATTTCCTGCAGCTCAGAAAATTTTTTTTTTTTTCCTGTGTCCGCATCTGATTGGCTTGATAGGCTTAAGAAAACGTTTATCTATATATTATTACTGAGTTGGCGATTTGCGTAATTTCACGTATCTCCTCCGAAACCACTCTGAATAATGAGTCTGTTTTCCACATACACAGCGAATATCTAGTTACATTAGTCTGCCCTGTTGCTGATGCTTATGTAAATGTGATGAAGAGGCACTTAAGACCTGTGTTCACTGGCAGCGCTTACAGAGCTGGAAGCGCCCATGATCTCATTTACAGAGCGCGACTCTCTAGCGCTGATTTTTGCTAAAAGTTGCGAAGACATGTCTGAACATTTCTTCTATGCATCGTTATTCAGTTAAATGAAACTGCAAATAACTGTCGCAAATAAGCTAATGAATGTTCATTTCCCAAAAGTGCAATTGAAACCAAATAAAGTGAATGGTTCCAACAATATAGCGAGGTGGGAAACCTAGCAACCCAGATTAAAATAAATGGGAACCTAAGAAATCACAGAGTACCAAGCCAAAGCTGTTGGGGTCTACAGTTGCTGTAAACATTAATACTGAATAATTTGTTAGCAAGCTTCATGTCCGAACATGAGGAGACTGAGGAGACCTAAACTGGAGCAAGCTAATTGATTAGAAACACGACTGTGGCAGCAGGAAACATTTCTCGCTATTGATCAGTGGCAGGTCGTCGGCCGTATCAAAGGGAAGCCAAAACCTCGCCCTTCAAAGCTTAATGACTTAAACCTTTCGCAGTTTACTTTTCTTGATCAGTAGTTGCTCATACGAATTGTTAGAAGAACAGTCAATTGAGTCAAATTTATTTTCGATAGCATTGTTATACATTGCACCACAAAATTATGAGGGGTTTTCTTTCACACATAAATTACGACATAAATTACCATAGGCCTACGTCTTTTTAAATTCCGTGCTCAAGAAGCTCATGAAACGGCATATGTTCACAAATTGATTAGTGAGGCTCATTAAGCTATAAACTGTGCAACATCGCATTCTTTTCTTATTACAATTGCAGAAAATGGACTGTCGTGGCTTCTTGCGAAAGAAGCCTGGCAAACTAATTTAAAAGGACGTATTGATAATTTGCGTCGTCATTTGCTATCGAAAATAATTGTGATTGTCCTTCTAACAATTCGTATGAGCAACTGCTGATAAAGAAAAGTGAAATGCGAAATGTTGAAGTGATTAAGCTTTGAAGGGCGAGGTAATGGCTTCCCTTTGTTACGGCCGACGAGCCGCCGCTGCTATTGATGTGGTTAGTCCCTCCCAATTTACGATTATGATTTGTCAGCGAGAGAGAAGTGACATTGATGAGCCCGACGGTGTTCCAAAAGCTGAACTATCTCCAGCCGAGAGCGCCATGGGAAAAAGCTGTGTGCTGAGGAAAGTTTGGTCGTTGAGGACATTGAGCACTGTCAATGCTAAACTTCATTGTATTTGCATTTAAAACTGACACAGCCAGCACAAAAAAGTAGTTTTCTGTGGACACAGGCCCTATTCATCACAAAGCCAAGTTGCGACCATTTGTATCCCTCAAGGCTCTTGTACGCTTTGAGAGACTCTATGAAGGGAAAGTTGATCAGGTATGTGTAGTTGCTGAATACTGCAGGTCTGGAACATTGTCCGGTCCGGCTGAGTCAATACTTGTGAAAAGCACACCTGAGGCATTATAAGGGTCAATAATGTTTAATCTATTAAGTTTTGAACTATATAGCTCAATTTCTTTGCATGTAAAGCAGGCAATGAACTCTGATGGCTTGAAATCAGCAATAGCACCGGTATTTCGCTTTGGCTTTTCCTGCCAAAATGGTGGCTTAAACAAAAGGAGTCACATGACATACGGAGTACATACCACTTTCAACTAAGAATTCTAAAATTGTGAAAAAATGAGAACTTATTCCTGGAAGGTTGTTGGTTGTTGATTGGGTTTTAGAGCAACAAAAAATGAGATTGGTAAGTGTATACACATCACAAGATCGCTCGCGAAAGATACATTTACCTAATAAGCTCAAAGAAGTTCTATGTGGCGGTCATGCAGTTATCATGGGAGGTGATTTCATCACAATCACCTAGAAGAGGTGTTGGTGGGCCAGAAGGTTGTGATCTTCCTTCCGGTTGAATAATCCCCAATGCCCCACTGCAGTAATGAGGACACTGCACTGAAGGAGACGCCATCTTTCGGATGAGAAGTTAAACCGAGGTCCTGACTCTTTGTGGTTATTGAAGATCCTATGACACTCTTCGACATGAGTGTGAAGTTCCCCGGTGTCATCGCTTCCCAAACTGGCTCTTTCAACCAGCAATCTCATCATCCCCTGATCTAATTGGCTGCACAATTTGTCCTCTCCTTCTCCACCTCAACCCCCATGGCTCCCTTAAAAAAGAGATTTCAATCTCAACGGGACTTCCCTGGTTAAAGAAAGCTGAAATAAATAAAAATGAGCACATGATGAACTTGCGATCCAAAAATACCTCCGACTGTTCACATTATGATTCTGTCTATGTATACTTAATTGGATGTTATATGCTGTAGATATTAGCTACTGAAACTAATAAAAAAAATAATAATTGGAAACAAACTAAAGACATCCCCCATGTTAAAATGACTGTCCACCCCCCTATCAAAGCTGAAATGATGAGCAACTGATGTAATGTCCTTTTCAATGCACGCTCATAGTATACTAGAAAAGGGCAAAAGGTCAACTGGATTTAGATGCAAAGATTAATTAGCTTTATTATGCCTTTCCAGTAGAAAACAGCTAAGGTAGAAAGGCAGTTGCAAACAAACGGAACAAGGCCCCAAAATAGATATACAAAGTAGCACTCAGTAATATACAAGTGAGCGATATAAGTTATATCAGGGGTCTCCTACCCTGTTCCTGGAGAGCAACCACCCTGAAGGTTATCACTCCAACCAAAGCAAACACCTGCTTTCCTAGTTAGAGATCTTGACAAGCTGCTAATGAGCTGAATCAGGTATATAGAATTAGGGTTGAGTAGAAACC
This sequence comes from Gymnothorax reevesii, assembly GCA_029721435.1. Lineage (NCBI taxonomy): Eukaryota > Metazoa > Chordata > Actinopteri > Anguilliformes > Muraenidae > Gymnothorax > Gymnothorax reevesii. The sequence goes on from CM056573.1 coordinate 33,335,275, forward strand.
TACAGGATGGTAGCTCTCCAGGAACAGGGTTGGAGACCCCTAAGTTATATTTACAAGAGAATAGTGATTAAGCTACAGGTACGTCTAATACAAGACACAAGCTAACGAGACTTCGCACCTAATGTGTGCGAAGCTCTAGTCCAGGGCTATTCAAAATTATCTAGAAAGGGCCAGTGTGGGTGCAGGCTTTCATTCCAACTAAGCAGTTACCCACCTGATTCCACTAATCAAGCTTTTTAGCAAAAAGTCTTGGGGTTGATTAGTAGAATCAGATGTGTAACTGTTTGGTTGGAATGAAAACCGGCACCCCCACTGGGCCTTTCTGGATAATGTTGAATAGCCCTGGGGTGCGTTGTCCGAAATCACAGATGATAACTTACATAGTTGGCCCCATTGACTTTGAACTGACAAACTATGTAAGTTGCTAACTTAGTTAGCAACTACGCTTTTGGGAAATGTAAGCCTGCTCTAGTCTATACAGGCCTAGTAATGAACAAAGCACAATGAGCAACAGATGCAGCTGGTTAAAGTGGAGCGTGGAATGCACGCTGGTGCTTAGTACTCTGGTGATTGAGAGCACTGGAGGCGTTGCTTGACAACTGGAAAGTTTTTTTTTTTTTTCTTCAAGAAGCTCTGGCGGAGGAAGGACGATAGTGTATGATGACTGAACAATGATTAACCTCTTCATTAAAATTCATATCACACACAAAATTTACTACTGCCGCTTTCACCAGCAAAAAAAGGAAGAAATTGAAATAAAAATTGATGATGATAATTAGCTGCGCCCCGCGGTCAACATCACATGACCGCAGTATTGCAGTCATGCGGTTATCATCACAGCCCTAGTTTTGCATTTAAAGAGGAAGGCTAAAATAAGAGAATGCATGGACTGAAATTAACAGAAATTTCTTGAAATTCCATTGCAGTGGAATAACATTAGTTATAATATAACATTATTACTAACATTATTACTAACATCCAGTAGTAAACTCCGTTGAAGATGGTATTTAACCCCTTTGCGCAGATGCCAAATATGGCTTTTTATTAGTTACCTTATTTAAGGTTTAATCATTCAAGATTGCAGCTTCACAGAGAGGAATGGTATGGCTCAACTGAGTCAAAACACTTGTAGCAACTAGAATTACATCGTATTACAGTTTATTTTCATAATTTTGGAAAAGAAAAAGGGTTGCAAACATCAAAAATCTTCATGAAAATTCAGCATTGAACTTGTCAAAAAATAATACAGAAAACTGAAAAATGGCTGGGGCTTTAAACTGTACATTTCTGGGCTCATAAACTCCTCGACCAAAAGTATAATTAATCTCAGGGAGCCAAATAAGACAGCTCTCAAGATGAGCTCTTTCATCAAGAGTACCCAGACCTCAAACCAGGCAGCAACTCCAGAATGCACTACAGGCAGAGTGGTGACAACTTCCCCAAGAGAACCTAAGACGCTTAGTCAGGTCCATGAGGAGAAGTTGTACTGCCTGTGTGGATGTTCGTGGGGGTCACACCCGATACTGACTGTTCTTTTGAGTTTTTAAATGTGTGTTCCGCTCAGTCTTGTTGTGATTTCTCATTTTCAACTTGTGCTCGTTATGTTTAATGTATCTCTTTATTACTGTCCAAATCGGCCCAATAACGCATTTAATTCATCAAATTCAACCCACCCTGCATATTTGAATTGTTAAAATAAGAAAATGAATTTGAGTCACAAAATTGAGTCCAAACTGGTGTTCTGTTTTCATTGCCTCTGAGTATATTTAACACAAATCAACTTTTGATGCATGAAATTCAATATGAAGTAATGATTTTCTTGTTGAATTTAGCATGAGTTTATTACCCTCGCCAGCGACTTCGCTGACGAAGGTAATGTTTTGATCCCCGTGTATTTATTTGTTTGTGTGTCTGTCTGTCTGTCTGTGTGTATGTATGTGTATCGAATAACTCAAAAAGTACCAAACGGAATTTCATAAAATTTGGTGGGTTGATTTGGCATGACCTGAGGATCAATCGATTAGATTTTGGGAGTGATCGGGTCAAAGGTCAAGGTCAAGGCCACGAAAAGGTCAAAACCGACTTTCGGCCATATCTCGGTCAATTTTTATCCGATCGGCATGAAACCAACGCCAAAATGTGCAGAATTATGTACCCGATCCTGTGATGTGAAACACGGTACAATGGGGTCAATACCCTTCTTAGCGGTTGGGGGTCAAAGGTCAGGGGGGTCATTACCTTTCGAACTTAAAGGCGTATTGATGTAAAAAAAAAATATATCGAACTCTTGTCATTCATCGATCATTTAAAAAAATAAAAATTGGTCCTCAGAGTTATGTGGCGAGGGATTCAGTGGCGTCGGCGAAGGTATGCGCTCTACCGAGTGCCCGTTCTAGTCTATATATGTGCTGTTGGACATCAATGGTCACCAGTAACCTCTACAAACCCTAAACATGCCTTTTTTGCATGATGAAGCTCAGAATTATGTCAATTTTTCTTCAGAGTCCCACTAGCCAGCACACATACTCATTTAAGGAACTGCTTATTTTACGTTAAGAACATTCACCCTGCAATGAAAAGCTAGCAGTTCCCGCTTCCAAGCTCACAGCTTTATATAAACACCTTATCTTACCATATCTTATTAGGAACAAGTATAACATATATATCTATAATATATTTGAGGTCGATGTCTGTTTGTCGGTGGGTATCTACACGTTTTTCTCCTACATTTCTAGGACCGATTATCACCAAATTTGGTGTGAATATCCTCTTGGACACCATGAAGGACTTGACGTCGCCCGATTTTTGAAAAACGGTCATGCACGCAAAAAAAATGGCTGTATATATATATATATATATATAATATAAATAAAGCAATATATCTTATTTTAACAGAATAGACATTCCTTTATCACGAATAATCAGGCAATTTTCTTCCCCAAATTGAACAGAATGGTGCAATGAACGTTCCAGGGGGTCTACCAAAGTGCGTGAGATGCTTGCATTTCGAAATGCATTTTGTAATGTGAATATAGGCCACTAGATGGCAGTATTTACCTTTTTTTTGTTAAGATCAGACTGGAGTCATGTTTAGACATGTCCTGGACATGTCTGGGGCAAGTCTCAGAAAATTAAAAAAAAGAGGTCTAAATGTGGGTGGGGTCTGCAAAAGAGTATATAAGGAAAAGAATTGAGACAGTAAAGTAGTAGGAGAAATTGCAAGAAGATGACCAGACCTGCCATTCTGTTCAAGACCTGTGACGTTTCTTTTGTGGATTTCTTTGCCTGTGTTTGAGCATTTTCTTCATCCAGGACATCACCAAGCCACCCCACTAAAAAGGGACTGTAATTATTTCTGTTTTTTCTTATTTATCAATCTTGGTCTTTAGTTGTAGGTTGTTATTAGTCTTTGTCTTTGTTAAAAATTAAATGTGTTTTAGTTGTTAAAACTGTGTTTGTCATCCCTTGCTGTTGCTGTTGTGTTATAAATGTAATAACAAATTGGGGCCATAACAAATTGGGGGCTCAAGGTCCGGGATAGACCATTGTGTGAGTAATTTATTGAAAATCTAACATTCCAAATTGTGAAATTGTTTTTGTGAATTTTCCTAGATATATATTGACAACAGCAATGGATGATTTCTTGGCATCACCAACCGTAGGGGTTTTGAAGTCTTTTAAAAAGACAGAACTGCTAGAAATTTGCAGACAGTTGGAGCTGACAGAGGTAAAACCAGCCATGCGAAAAGCAATACTGGCTAGAGAGATAGTTGAATATTACATTGATGAAAATGTGTTTGCACCAGGAGATCTGGAACAGTTTCCAGTGGAAAATCCAAATATAGAAATGGAACTTAAATTAAAAATGCTAGAGATTCAAAGGGAGGTAAGAGAAAAAGAAAGGGAGGAAAAAGAGAAAGAAAGGGAAGAAAGAGAAAAAGAAAGGGAGGAAAAAGAGAAACAAAGAGAATTTGAGAGAGAGAAAGAGGAAAGAGCAGAAAGAGAGAGACAGAGACAGAGAGACTTTGAATTAGAGAAATTCGATAGAGAAGAAAGACTCCAAATGGAGCAACTAAAAATTAAAATTGAAACTAAAAATAAATTTTGTGCCAGTCAGGAGGTAAAACTGGTGCCTCCATTTTCAGAAAAGGATGTTGACAACTATTTCCAGTGTTTTGAAAAGGTAGCAAAGAGTTGCCAGTGGCCAAAGGAACACTGGCCTCTGATGTTGCAAACTGTCCTCAAGGGTAAAGCTCAACAAGCCTATTCGGCTTTGTCTGCAGATGATTCCTCTGATTATGAGGTTGTCAAAAAGGTTATTTTGAGAGCTTATGAGTTGGTTCCAGAGGCTTACCGACAGAAATTCAGAGGTCTGAAGAAATCTGAAAATCAGACTTATGTTGAATTTGCTAATGAGAAGCAGGTTTGCTTTGAGCGCTGGTGTACTTCTATGGAGGTCAAGGATGATTTCAACTCACTAAAAGAGATGGTGTTAGTTGAAGAATTCAAGAACTGTGTTAAGGATGATGTTAAGACCTACCTTAATGAGAAGCAAGCACTGAACTTGCAATCAGCTGCCAAATTTGCAGATGAATATGTTCTCACTCATAAGTCCAAATTTCAGTCTAGCAGTAACAATAAATGGTCCCAATTTCAGAAAAAGGGTTACGGTGATACCCAAGATTCCTCACCCAAAGACAAAGACTATGGTGATGGTGCTCAGAAATCCAGTAATAGGTCTGATCAAAGTGTGAAAGCTGACAGTGACAAAAGTGGTCTAGTTTGCAGTTATTGCAAGAAATCTGGTCATGTTACAACTAACTGTTGGTTCCTTAAAGCTAAGAAAGAAAAAGAAAAGGATACCAAACCAAATGCCTTTGTGAAAACAAGGTTAGAAACCCCTGTAGTAGATAACCAATCTGCTAAATTGCCTGCTTCTTGTGGGGCTAAAAAGCCTAATACAGCTGACTTTGTGAGGGAGGAATTTCTTCCATTTGTGTCAGAGGGATTTGTTGCTCTGAATGAGCATACTACTCCTGTCCCCATATATATCCTAAGGGATACCGGAGCTTCTCAGTCACTTTTGTTGATGGACTCCTTGGAGTTACGTGATGAGACCGCTTCAGGGGATTTCATACTTGTACAAGGTATTGAAGGGAGGACTGTATCTGTACCCCTGCGCTCTATATTCTTGAAGTCAGATTTAGTTACAGGACAGGTAAAGGTGGGACTTATGTCAAGTCTACCTATAAAGGGTGTTTCTCTGTTGCTAGGCAATGACCTGGCTGGGGGCAAAGTAGTTCCCCCTGTACATCTTACTTCACAGCCGAGCACTGAAGATGGGGATGAGGACCCATCTCTGTATCCTTCTTGCGCAGTGACTCGTGCTATGGCCAAGAAGGCTAAAGAAGAAGATGATGTGGTGCCGTCCAGTACATTGAATAGTCAGGACTCAGGTGGTTCGCCTCATGACTCTGATTGGCCTACTATGGTTTCTCCGTTTGAGGACTTATCAGATACTTTTATCAGTTCTCTATTCAGCCAGCCGGATGGGTCTGGTGATTCTGATGTGTCTGGAGACTTGTCTCTGTCCAGAAAGCGGTTGATTGAGGAGCAAACTAATGATCCTGAAATTTGTGTACTAAAGAGGAGAGCCCTTCCTGAAAAAGAAATAGATACAGTTCCAGTTGGGTATTATCTCAAGGATGGTGTGTTGATGCGGAAGTGGCGCCCTCCTGATATCCCTGCCAATGCAGATTGGGCAGTGGTCAGGCAAATTGTTGTTCCAAAGGTCTATAGGAATGAGATCTTAACAATGGCTCATAGTTTACCTTTAGGAGGTCATCTTGGTGTTAACAAGACTGTTGATAAGATCATGAAACACTTCTTTTGGCCTGGGCTTCGGAAAGACGTTTCCAACTTTTGCAAAACCTGTCACACTTGTCAGGTAGTTGGAAAACACCAGTTAGACCCACCTGTAGCTCCATTGCAGCCTATCCCAGCATTTGGGGAGCCATTCTCTAGGGTCATTGTTGATTGCGTTGGTCCATTACCCAAGACTAGATCTGGAAATCAGTACTTGTTGACAATCATGTGTGCATCTACCAGATTCTCCGAAGCCATACCTCTACGTAACATCAAGGCAACTGCAATCTCGAAGGCTTTGATAAAGTTCTTCACGTTGTTTGGTCTTCCCAGGGAAATTCAGTCAGACCAAGGTAGCAATTTCACTTCAGGATTGTTTCAGCAGGTTGTGTATGAACTAGGTGCAAAACAGATTCTTTCTAGTGCCTATCATCCAGAAAGTCAGGGTGCCTTAGAGCAGTTTCATTCCACTCTCAAGACAATGATGAGGACTTATTGTTATGACCATGAGAAAGACTGGGATGAAGGGGTTCATTTGCTGTTGTTTGCAGCTAGAGAAGCAGTGCAGGAGTCTACTGGATTCAGTCCATTTGAGCTAGTGTTTGGTCATGAAGTGAGAGGACCTTTGCTATTATTGAGTGAACAATGGCAAGAGGAAGAGCCGCAAATCAGTCTGTTAGACTATGTTAGCAAGTTCAAGGAAAGATTGCGTGCAGCTTGTGACCTTGCCAAAGAGAACTTGAAATCAAGTCAGGGAAAAATGAAAACTTGGTATGATCATAAGGCTAGAAGCCGTGAGTTTAAACCAGGAGACAAGGTCCTTGTGTTGTTTCCCTTGCAGTCCAATCCATTGCAGGCTAGATTTCATGGTCCTTATGAAATTCTGACAAAACTCAATGATCTCAATTACATTGTGAAGACTCCAGATAGGAGAAACCCAAAACAATTGTGTCATATTAACATGCTAAAGCCTTATCATGACAGAAATGCTAGGGTTGCAGCTGTCACTTCAGATTCTCCAATGGTCGAAACGTGTGAAGATGAGGGGGAGTTTCAAGATGATGAACCAAGAATTAAAGCTGAAGTTCTTTCATGTAAATTGTCAAACACTGAAGTGTTGCAAAATCTTGATGTAAAACTCCAGCACTTAGAACCCTCACAGAGAGATCAGTTTGAAAGGTTGATCAAGAAATATGAGGATTTGTTTCCTGATGTTCCAAAGAGAGTTACTATAGCCTCTCATGATGTAGATGTTGGTGATGCCAAACCAATAAAACAGCATCCATACCGGATGAATCCTGAAAAGAGAAAGATTGCTGAGAAAGAGGTTGAGTACATGTTAAAACATGATATTATCAGACCCTCCAACTCCGATTGGAGTTCACCCTGTGTGCTAGTTCCAAAACCTGATGGAAGTACTAGATTCTGTACAGATTATCGCAAAGTCAATGCTGTAACTAGAACGGATGTGTTTCCAATACCTAGGATTGATGATTGTATTGATAGTGTAGGGCAAGCAAAGTTTCTGACCAAGATTGATTTATTGAAGGGTTATTGGTGTGTGCCTTTAACTGAGAGGGCCAAGAGCATCTCTGCTTTTGCCACACCATCTGGATTGTACCAGTATGAAGTCCTACCCTTTGGCATGAAAAATGCCCCAGCCACGTTCCAAAGGATGATACAGTCTACAATCGCCGGATTGCCACACACGGGTGCGTACATCGATGACCTGATCACATGGAGTGACTCCTGGGAAGAACATCTAAAAGATGTAGAGACGTTGTTCCAGCGCCTGAACCAGGCTAACCTGACTGTTAACCTGAACAAGAGTGACTTTGGTTGTGCTACTGTCACCTATCTTGGCTATGTCATAGGCCAGGGTAAGGTGGCACCCATAAATGCTAAAGTCCAAGCCATCATGGACTTTCCAGTTCCTGACAACAAAAAAGCTTTGCGTCGCTTCCTTGGAATGATCGGGTACTACTGCAAGTTCTGCAAGAACTTTGCTGAGATTGCTCTCAGTCTAACTAACCAACTGAAGAAAGGCATAAAGTTCACCTGGGATGATGCATGCCAGAGAGCCTTCAATCACCTGAAGTCTCTGCTGTGTCACTTCCCCGTGCTCAAATCTCCTGACTTCAACAAACCGTTCTCCATCGCGGTCGATGCTAGCGACCAAGCTTGTGGATCTGTGCTCCTACAGAGAAGTGACTCTGATGACATTGAGCATCCCGTGGCATACTTCTCCAGGAAGTTCAATCGCCACCAAAGGAACTATTCCTCAATAGAGAAGGAACTGTTGGCTCTGGTCCTTTCTTTACAACACTTTGAGGTTTATGTTTGTACAGGACAAAAGCCAATGATTGTGTACACTGACCACAATCCGTTAATGTTTTTGAGTAAGATGAAAAACAAGAATCGGAGATTGTTGAATTGGAGTTTGATTTTACAGGAGTTTGACTTGGAAATTAAGCATGTGAAGGGCACAGACAATGTAATTGCTGATTGCTTATCCCGTGTTTGAATGTGTATATATATATCATGTGTTTGAATATTGTATGATATGTATATATAGACAAGTGTTCACTTAACCATTTTGTATTGAAAAGAAAAATTTTGCCTTTATGAGTCAAAATTTTTCCCTTTTGGAATGGAGGTGTAATGTGAATATAGGCCACTAGATGGCAGTATTTACCTTTTTTTTGTTAAGATCAGACTGGAGTCATGTTTAGACATGTCCTGGACATGTCTGGGGCAAGTCTCAGAAAATTAAAAAAAAGAGGTCTAAATGTGGGTGGGGTCTGCAAAAGAGTATATAAGGAAAAGAATTGAGACAGTAAAGTAGTAGGAGAAATTGCAAGAAGATGACCAGACCTGCCATTCTGTTCAAGACCTGTGAAGTTTCTTTTGTGGATTTCTTTGCCTGTGTTTGAGCATTTTCTTCATCCAGGACATCACCAAGCCACCCCACTAAAAAGGGACTGTAATTATTTCTGTTTTTTCTTATTTATCAATCTTGGTCTTTAGTTGTAGGTTGTTATTAGTCTTTGTCTTTGTTAAAAATTAAATGTGTTTTAGTTGTTAAAACTGTGTTTGTCATCCCTTGCTGTTGCTGTTGTGTTGTAAATGTAATAACAAATTGGGGCCATAACAATTTCAACTTCAAGAAAATAAAAATGTAATTATCCTGAGGTATTGAAAATCTATCATGTGACAACTTGTTTGAAAGAGCTACCCAGCGGGAGATCTTTTAAACAAGTTGCCACAATATAGTTTTTCAAAAGCATCTGGTTTTGATATCTTACATCATTGGGGAACTACAGTTGCCAATAGCGCTTTAATGGTTAAATTATTTTAAATGCATGCCATTTCTCGAACTTTCACAATGCACTAATAGCCAATTCATTAAATTGTGCAATTATCAACACTTGGGGCTCTAATTTCATGGCGCAGCGCAGGGTGGCGCAGCCCACGCAGTGGTAATTTTGTCCGGTGCAGCCCGCGCAGTGGTAATTAAATGTGGCGCAACACCATGCGCTGCCACTTTGGCAATTTGGTAGACGGATGTGCGCTGAGATGGGTGTGGTGGCGTAGTAGGGGGAGGTGTCACATATTCATCCGGACGCAGTGACAATTTTGTAGAAAAAGTCTCTGCTGAAGTTGCCCAGAAAGCTTGCAAGCTCCAACCTAGTTTACTTTCTGTGCAGTGGTAATTTGGCTGACCAGTGCACAGTGCGCACACATCACCGAAGCCTCACAGGCAGGTTTCCAGAATGTCAGGCACATTTCAATGCAATAAATAATTGAAGGGTTTGATTGCAAAATGGGTTAACCACCAAATCAACATCTTGCTTGTTTATTATCTCAAACAATAGAGAAAAGATCTGAAATCAGATTTTTGACAGGTGAAATATATTCTGAGCTTTTAATCGGCAAAATTTATGTTTTTTTGCAAAACGGTTTACGTGCCACCTCCGTTCGTTTTCAAAATGGGTTAAATCCACCTTTAGAGTAAAAGTTTCACCACTAAACAACAAGGAATTAGTGTTTTATGTGCATGAGTGTATAATATTTTGTGTTTGTGTGTTTGCATGATTGGATGTGTGCTTGTCTGTGAATGTGTGTGTGTCTGTGAGTTTTTTTGTGACATGCACTCACGTTTGTGTTTCAGGATCAGAGTGTTTGTGTGTCCAATGAACCAAGACTGACGTTGGGTGGTCTATATGTGTGAGAGTGTCCGTGTGTGTACATGTGTATATGTGCATGTGCATGCATGTTTGTGCGTGGTTGTGTACTGTTTGTGTGTGTATTTATGTGTACATGCTCACGCATGTTTGTGTTTCAGGACCTCTGTTTGTGCACTGAACAAAGACTGGTCCTGGGTCGTGTCGTGTGTGCGTGTTTGTGTGTGCATGCGTGTCTGTGTATGTGTGTGCAATATTTGTTTACAAGCATGCATATTTGTCTTCAGGACCATAGTGTTTGTCAAGTGAACAAAGACTGCCATTGGGTGGCGTGTGTGTGCGTGCGTGTTTGTGTATGTGTGTGTAATTTTTGTTTACATGCACGCACATTGGTGTTTCAGGACCATAGTGTTTGTGTGTCCAATGAACCAAGACTGACATTGGGTGGTGTTGTGTGTATGTATGTGTGTGTGTGTGTGTGTGTGTGCGCATGCGTATGTGTTTATGTGTGGGGGGGTGTGTGAATGGGACTGTGAGTGTGTGATTATGTGTTATTCAGCAATATTGGATGAATAGAGTTTCCCGACACCACAACAAAGAAACATACTTGTTCGATTGGATTTAACCCGTTTCGAAATAAAAGTAAGCTATGGATTTAACTTGTTTTGCGAAAAAACTGTAATTTTTTTTTTTTTTTTTCAAGAATATTCCTGTGGCTGGATTTGAAATGAATCATATACAATAGTAGAAAAGACCATTATTCAAAGTTTTACAGAAATGGTAATTACACAGAAAGCAATTTTTCTCAATTCAGACTCAGTGGAGTTAATCTGTTTTGCGATAAAACTCCTCAATTACATCTATCACTATTTAATGCAACTTTATTCTTTACAGTCTTTATTCGGTCTCTCTCATGAAAATTAGTCAGATGGATTGAACAGATTGACGCTTTATTTCCACACCAGAGATAAAATGGTGCTTGTAGTCAGTGACCAAATCAATTCCATGACCATTGACATTGTGAATGAAATATCATGCACGATCAAGACTGTCCAACGTAAAAAGCATAATACTCCATGCCCAGCTGCCTGCAAAAAGTAAAAGTATTGATATGAGAACAGATTTATAACAAAATAAAGAATAAAAACATATCATCAACAAGCAGAACATCCAAACAAGATGGCACGCAAATAAATAAATCGCAGTGTTCATTGGATGTTCTGTTTGTTGTTGTTTCTTTTCATTCTTTATTTCTTTATCAATCTGTTCTAATCGTCCTCTGTTTTTTTCTTTTTTTTTGCTGTCAGACACGGAGTATTTTGCATTTAACGTTCAACAGGCATTGTACATTGTACCGTGCCAATGTCGACTCACTTTATTGAGCAGAGCTTAAACAGAAACACTTATTGAAATTCTCGGTACTCATCTTGAAGAACTGAGCCCTCTAATCAAAACAATCACGTTTAATATCTAAAAGATTGAGTAGATTTGAAGAAATTAAAAATAATAATCAACTGTCGGACACGGAGTTATATTGAAACCATCCGACTGTCGGACACGGAGATATATTGAACACGCTGTCCGACTTTCGGACACGTAGACACTGCGTTCAATGCAGCAACGCAATCTGTCATGCGAAAAATTTGTTTCGCGTCCAGTGTGCAGGCAGCTTAATACTACTATTATTGTCACGTAGGTTTTATCGTTTTTAGTGGGGGAAAGGAATACAGCCTGATTGCTATGATGCCGTACTGAGTAAAGATCACAAATTGAAAATAAATGTGTTACGTATCTTGCGTTGTTATTCATGCATGTTAATCCCAAATTTTTAAGCAGCAAGAGGGTGTAATAATAGGAACACTTTATCCATTGTTTCTCTGCCCAATGATGCAGGCAGAAGAAATAAATGAGCAACCGTCGTATTTCATTCCAACTTCATAAGTTTGAATGATCTGACCTAGTTTTCGTTTTTGAAATTCCATTCAAGTTCGCTAGTGATAATGATTCGAGAATGCCTCATATTTGTAATGCTTAATATGACATAAGCTGAGCAGAAAACAGGCCTGAAGCAGCAAAGTACAATGCAACATTAACGCATCATGCAGATATAGGACAGAGGCTTCTTGATTTCAAAACTTTAAAGGTGAGGAGAAGAGCTCATTTTATTGGTGAAGAGTTCACTCGGCTGTGTTAAACCCACTTAAGCCTTTTCTCCTCCCTCTTTGCCTCTTGCGCTGGCATAAGGCGAGGAGGCAGGAGGCGCCTTGCCGGGCGCAAAATTTTAACATACGCCTGGATACACCCCATTGCTGCGGTGCTCCCCCTATTCGCCGCACCTGCGCCTGGTCTATGATTGTAGAGCCCCATGTCGTAAGAAGCGTTGGTAATTTAATGCATTAGTTACTATAGCTTTGCACAGCTACCATTGTGCGCCTTCCCCGCGAGTGCAGGCTATTCTTTTGAACACTGGAAGCATTTTGATTTAGTGCAATCTAAAAACAAGGTATTCAGAGATGGCAGACTTCACCCCATTCACGCAAATATTGGCAAATGCGGAAACACAAACAAACACGCAGAGCAACTAGATGGGAGACTTAACCCATTCATGCAAATATTGGCAAGTACGGAAACGCAAACAGACAGACCGACAGACAGACAAACAAACAAACAAACATATACACAGAGCCACTAAAACAGTACTTCACGCCCACTCTGTGGGGTGAGTAATAAGTCAGGTTGCACTGCTGAAAAAATCCCAGAGCGGGAGATGGAATTCGTGAAAAGAACTGGGTTCATTCTTTTTTTTTCATCCAAACAATATCACTATTAAGTGCCTCATCAATGTAGCCCTTCAGTGATCTGACATCTCTGAGCACTGCAAATAAATGATATGATAAAAATACTGGGTAAGATGAATTTACTTACTTTAAGACTTAAAACACTTGTTTTTATCACCATTTTTCTAAGTAAGACAAAAGATATTTTGTTGTTTTGAGGTAAGTTTTACTAGCTTGCCAATGGGGTGAGTAAATTTCACTTGCCAAGTCAAAAAGTAACTTGTTTTAAGGTTTTTTCTCAAAATAAGTAAATTCACCTTACCTAGTATTTTTATCTTATCATTTTGTGCTGCAAGAACTTTCTCAAGAATTACAGGCTTAATAGTTACAGTCTTGATTATTCAGTAAACAAATTGTGAGATTATTAATCAAGCAATCTTTAAAAGGAACAGCTTTAAAGCAATCATGTGCTTAAAGGCTCGCAGGCTCGCGGCAAGTTATTTGTAAATCCCATAACGCTGATGTTCCTGCTAGGGGAATGTTGAGCTTTAGGGAGTTAATTGCTAAAGTACAGTGGCTACAACCGGTAAGGGTTTGGTTAACTATAAGCCCCAGGTCATTTTTATGTGGAGCACTTTCCAGTTTAAAACCTCCCATGAAGTAATCCTGTCTGTTTTTATTTCCTTCATGTTGAACTATACATTCAGCTACATTTAATTTCATTTGTCATGTTTTTGCCCAGTTCTGAATTATATTGAAATCATCCTAAATCACTTTACTGGAATCTTAACTCTTCACCAAAACCACCCAATTTAGTATCATCTCAAAATTTTACTAATTTCCTCCTTGGTATGTTTATTTTGGGACTTCATTCCCTGTTTGTTTGCAACTGCCCTTCTACCTTTACTGTCCTGCAGCAAAGGCATGATAAACCGAATTCATCTCTGCATCTGAATCCAGTTCACCTTTTGCCATTTTCCACTACAATCAGAGAATGCACTGAAAAGGCCATTACCGAAGACTTTGCCTCCCAATGGATCCAGCAAAGGTCCACCTTCCAGATGAGGGACACTCTGTTTCAATCAAGGTGATCAATGTAGATGAGAAAGAACTGGGGTCCCAACACTGATCCCTGAGGGACTCCACTTCCCACAATACCTAGGTCAGATGAGAGCTCTCTAACCCATAGTCTTTGTGTTCTGTCCCATAACCAGTTCCAAATCCATTCCAAAATACCTCCATTAATTCCAACAGTCCTCAATTTAAAAATTAGTCCCTTGTGTGGTACTTTATCAAATACTCTCTGAAAATCCAAGTAAAAGATTTCATAGGCCCGGCTCCGATCATTAGTCTCAGTGGCCTCTTCTAAGAATTCCAAAAGGAATTCCATATTGGCTATACTTCACGACGTTATTACGTCAAAGAAATGGTTCCAGCTTGTCTTTAATGATAGATTCCAGTGTTTTTTGCGCAAAGCATTTTAAACTGACTGGCCTGCAATTTTATGGCTATGTACGGTCCCCCAATTCTAATATAAATAATATATAAATTTCAAATATATATTGGCATTGTATTGTCCTGCTTCCAGTCATCAGGCATTTCTCTAGTTCCTAAAGACTAAAAATAACTGACAGTGGTTTTGAAACGATCTCACCAACTTCCCTCAGAACTCTTATGTGTAAGCCATTAGGGTCAGCCTCCTTATGTCATGGGTGCAGCCTGCTCTATTTGGTCATTACCTTTTTACCGATTTTGGAGGGCATTCTCATGTCAGAGCTCCTATTTATCGGATTATTGGTTAACTGTTTTCAGCAGCGCTTGCAGTATTTAAGACTTGCTTCAGCAGTTCTCTACGCTTTTGTGTCACTCTGTATGGTGTCTACAAAGCCGTTAGTGTCAACTGAAGGACTGGATTCGCTTTTCTAATAAGCTGATTCAGGAATCTTCTTAGCCTAGGCAGTTTAGGATCTAGTGAAGTCTTTTTCCTATCTTTGTTTGCTTTCATAGTCCAAATTTCCTCACTGCCCTGGCACTGCCTTTAGCTTCGGGCGATTGCGGAGTGATGTGAGTAGTCACACCTCTTTGTCTTTTACTTAGCTTCCTTTGTTTGCTTTCGGTAGTCCAAGTTCCCTCACTGCCATGGCACTACCTTTAGCTTTGGGCAACTGCGGGGCGAAGTGAGTGATCACACCTCTTTTAGGGCTTCCTGCAGGAGGAGCAGAGGTGCTTCTGTTTACATATGCAGTTAATCGAGTTTACACCCTTTAATCTAGCCTCGGTTAGGGTGCTCCCTTGCTAGGAGCTGGAGGCTGTGTTTCTGTTCTTATCTTTATTCTGTTAGTTCGATATTCAGAAAGGTTTTTTCACCCGTTTTATCTGGGTTGTTTTCTGATGGCACAATTGCCTAGGAGTTACGTTCCATTTCTGTGTTCCTTACCCCCATTAGTGGTTTCTCACTTTTCGTGGGAAGCTTTTATACCCCCTACAGCTCTGTTGCGTCTGAGCCTCCGAACCCATCCCCTGACACCTTATTTTTCTTTGGTTCATGAAATTTGTCTAATTCTTCTTGATCCCAATATTAATTTCAGCCAATAATTTTCAGCATTGGAAATGCTCTCTGGCCAAATGAAAATCTGCTCTGTGGTAAAATTTTCAATATAGTAACTGTTTGAGGCATCAGCAATATCATAATTCTCGAACAGCAGTGATCCATCTTTGTTCTTGATACACTTGACCTCCACCTTAACTTTTCTTTTTCTATTACAGTACTGAGAAGAAACACTTAAGAGCCATTCCACGAGAGATTGACATTTGGTGCGCAGTTGACCCACCAGGAATTAAATGAAACTTGGCTCATAGATAGCTACAGGTGTCTCATGAAAAAAGCCAAATTTTTGAGTCCCTATCTTACTTTGCCTGCTGGTAGCTCCACTTGGAAGCCATTCAATTGGCTTAGTTTTGCTGTCAACACATTTTACATCAACAAACATAACATAACATAACATGAATGGCAAGAACAGGCCTTTCAGCCCAACTAAGCTTGCCAGTTTCTTTATACTATTGTGAATATATCTCTTCAGATACTGAATGACTCAATGGTATCTAGCTTTAAGTCAAGCTTGCTCTTGAAAACCCCCAAGGTCTCTGCCTCAACAATATGGTCAGGCAAGCTATTCCACATTGAAATGACTCTTTGGGTGAAGAAATATTTCCGAATATCAGTGCTAAATTTACCTTTGGTCAACTTCCGTTTGTGAACCCGAGTTCTACTCACAACACTTGGTGGAAGGAATCCTACATAATTCGCTTTGTTAATCCCTTTAACATATTTAAAAACCTCAATCAAATCACCCGAGTCTCCTTTTCTTTTTTTTTTTTCCTTTTTATTTCGGCATGATTGTAAATCATTTCATGACAATTTCAAAACGACACAACATGTGTGTCATGACCGAAAGGGTCGCGGGGGAAGCAAAATCGCTTATAGGAGTCCCGCCCCCAGCTTCCAGAAAAAACAGTTTTATTATGGTCAAAATATCATAAGGATTATAAATCACAGCAGAGCTAATGTCCATGTACGCTACGTTTTAACGTCAGGAAGTAAGATCGTGAAATTTATGAATATCATAAGAATTATAATTACAGATTAAGCGAGTGTTCTTGAACTTAGATTCAAATGCCACTCTTGATCCAAAGCGACATTATCCCGAAACCCCATTCTTCATCATTTGATTTGTTCCAGCTAATTTGGAGTAGATGAGAGGGAGCACATCCTCTACATCCTCGATGTCCAGGACTGCCAAACACAGCGAACGCCACTTTCCCCATGAATCCATGACGTAACCGGCCGGGAATGTCCCATCCGGGCATGTCGGTTCTCCAGAACCTGTTCGCCACCCGTAAATAATTTTGTCGATTGCATTTAACGACCAGCTTATAAGATCCATTTTGGTTCAGCTGTCTGTAATAATGTGCTGTGAGTTGCCTTTCGGACAGTTAATCTGAAGCGTCCAGTGACAAGATACAAATTAACAAGATTGAACATGTTTATAGTTACTCAGATATGCACATTTCAACAAATATTTGAAAACCTTCAGCTCTCCAGCCATCCTTATATTATCATCAAGTACATTCCATGCCCTGACTCCAGCCACAGATAGGGAATGCTCCCTATGTGTCGTTCTGACCTTCCTTGATTGTAATAACATCCTACTTCTGGTGTGCTGCATGCAGTCACGCTGAAGAAATAGGTTTTGTATATTTTTGGGCAAGCAATTTTTATATCCCAAGTAGACAAGTTGCAAGGAGTTGAATTTTACTCTATCCTGTAATTTAAGAAGCTTTGCCTTAATAAAGAAATCATTTGTATGAGTTACATACGGGACGCAATAAATAATTCTAAGGGCCTTTTTTTGAAGCTTAAATAAAAGTTCTATTGTATTTTTGTAATTGTGACCCCATACTTCAGCGCAGTAATGTAGATGGGGTGCTATGAGGGCTGAATAGATTATTTTAAGAGACTTGAGGTTTAATAATTTCTGCAATTTTCCTAAGGCTAAAGAGATTAAGGATCTTCAGCCTCTTCTCGTTGCTTTCATCTTTTATACCTGGAATAAGCTTAGTGGCTCTTCTCTGAACTTTCTCTCGAGCCTCAATATCTTTCTTACAGTATGGTCCCCAGAACTGTGCACAATACTCCAGATGAGGTCTAACGAACGTGTTGTACAAAAGAAGCATCACCTCCTTAGATTTGTAGTAAATACTTTTGGCAATGTATCCCAGCATCCGATTAGCTTTTTTAACTGCTATGGCACAATGGCTAGAACCTGTGAGGGTTTGGTCACCAATCACTCCCAGATCTTTCTCGTGTGCAGCACATTCTAGTTTTAAACCTCCCATGAAGTAATCCCGTCTAATGTTTTTATTACCTACATGTACAACTTTACATTTCGCTACATTAAATTTCATTTGCCACATTTCTGCCCAATTCTGGATTCTATCCAAATCATCCTGAATCACTTAAGTGGACCCTAAACTATTTGCCAAACCCCCCAATTTAGTATCATCTGCAAATTTAACTAATCTGCTCTCAATATTCCTATCAAGGTCATTAATGTAGATGAGGAACAGCAGGGGTCCCAACACCGACCCCTGGGGGACGCCACTCCACCATACCTAGCTCAGATGAGATACCACTGACCACCACTCTTTGTGTTCTGTCCTGTAACCAGTTTTGAATCCACTTCAGAATACCTCCTGTAACTCCAATGGAGCTCATTTTAAAAATTAGTCTCTTATGCAGTACTGTATCGAATGCTTTCTGAAAATCCAAGTATATGATGTCATAAGCCCTGCTGTGGTCATAAGTCCTGGTTGTCTCTTCAAAAAATTCCAGAAGGTTTGTTAGGCATGGCCTTCCCTTCCAAAAACCATGTTGGCTATCCCTCAAGATACTGTTACATTCAAGAAATAAGTCCAGCTCATCCTTTATGATAGAATCCAATATTTTGCACGCAATGCAAGTCAAACTGACTGGCCTGTAGTTTCCAGGCTCGGTACGGTCCCCTTTCTTGTATATTGGCATGATATTGCCCTGTTTCCAATCATTTGGTATTTCTCCAGTTTCTAAAGACCGTCTGAAGATGGCGGATAGCGGCTTATAGATGATCTCACCAACTTGCCTGAGCACTCGAGGATATAAGCCATCAGGACCCGCTGCCTTATCTGCCTTTAGTTTATGCAACTTGTCTAATACTTTGTTATCCCGAACCTCAATTTCCACTAAATAATTGTGAGTATTTGACATGCCCTCTGGCCAAATAAAGACCCCCTCTGAGGTAAAATTCTCAACAAAGTAACTGTTTAAGGCATCTGCAATATGCTTGTTATCATATAGCAGCGATCCATTTTTATTCTTTATGCACTCAACCTGCTCTTTAACTTTCCTTTTTTTGCTACAGTACTGAAAGAAGCGCTTAGGGTTCGTTTTTGCTCCCTCTGCAATTTGTCTTTCATACAGTCTTCTAGCATTCCTCAGCTCTTTTTTGATCACAGCCCGCATTTTACTGCATTCAGCCTTAGTGTTCTCATTGTTGTCCTTTACGTACATCTTATAAAGATTCCTCTTTTGCATCAAAATCCTACGAATACTTTTGGTCATCCACTGGGGATTCTGCTTTTTCTGCTTACTTTTGGACACCTTTGGATTGAATTTGTATTGTGATTCAAGTAAAACCCCCTCAAATCTTTCCAACATCTCATTTACGGACTCACAGTCCAGGAGTGTCTCCCATTTTATTTCACCTAGATATGAGCGCATCCTGTCAAAGTTTGCTCGCCTAAAATTGAAAACTTTTGTTTTAGAATACACTTTTTTAACTTCCCATGAAACATTAAAATTAACAGCAGAGTGATCGCTTGTCCCAAGTGGCTCCAGTACCTCAAAATTGCTAATTCTATCAGGGTCATTACAGAGCACTAGGTCTAAAATTGCCTTCTCTCTGGTAGGTTTATTAACATACTGCACCAAGAAATTATCATTTATAACATTCTTTCTCCCCCTACCCTGTCCTTTCACCATTTCCCAATTGATACAAGGATAATTTAAGTCTCCCATAATAATGGTCCCACCACCTCTACAAGCTTGCGTAATCCTCCTAAAAAGCATTTCATTGATTGTACAGTCCAAAGCTGATGGTCGATAGCATACTCCTATGTTTAAACCTGTCTCGTGTTTGCCAATGAGTCTAACCCAGATATCTTCACAGGACAAGGAATGTTCAATTTTGGGAATTTCCTGTACATTTATGTTTTCGTTCACATAGAATGCTATGCCCCTCCTCGCCTATTACATCTATCCTTCTTAAAGAGCTTATAACCTTCTATTTTATATTCATCTCCATCCTCTTTACTTAGCCAAGTCTGTAATCTCAACTATGTCATAGCCCTCACTAATCATTACAGCCTCAAGTTCTGGAAATTTATTTTGTTATGCTTCTTGCATTTAAATAAAAACATTTCAGGTTATTACTAGTGCTCTTCCCCCTTGATTTCCCATGTGGCCGCTGCTTCAAGCCCCCCACTACGCTTTGTTGCTTTAAAAGTAAATCATCAATAATGCATGTAACGCCATCAGCTTCCTTCGGGGCAGTCTGCATTTCCCTAAGTGTAACACTCACTAACCTCCCTGCCCCCCAAGTCCCTAGTTTAAATAATCCTGTGCTACCCTCAACATACACTGACCCAGTGTAAAGGTACACCTCCGGTTCAGGTGCAGCCAATCAGGCTTGTACAGGTCACCCCTGTTCCAGAAAAAGTTCCAGTGCCCCATAAACCTATACCCCTCTTTCCTACACCAGGTTTGTAGCCACGTGTTAAACCTCCAGAGAAAATTCTGCTTTCCTCTACTTGCACGTGGTGTACCGGTAGAATCCCGGAGAACACTACTGTTGAGGATCTGCTCCTAAGCTTCTCAGCTAATTCCACAAATTTGCCTTGCAGAACTGCAAACCTAACCTTACCTATGTCATTTGTCCCAACATGGACCATGACAACTAGATCCTTCCCCGCTCTGGCCAGGAGCTTGTCCACATGCTCCAGGAGGTCTGGGCACTAGGCAGGCAACAGACCGTACGAGACTCCTTGTCGCCCGAACACACTAAGCTGTCTATTCCTCTAAGTATTGAGTCCCCCACTATCAATGACTCTCTTTTCTGAGGGGTAGAGGTCAACAGGGTGCCCTGCTGCTCATCAGTCCCCTCACTCTCAGGGTCAGGTGCCAAATCGAGTTCCTGCAAGGGCTGGAATCGGTTGGACACCTCAACCACTGGAGAACCTGTCGCTGTACGGCGTGCACGCCCTTTCCTGCGCTGTCGACCTTCAGTCACCCGACTTTCTCTCCCTGCCTGCTCTGGGATCCCAGTACCACCCTGCTTCGGCGTACATACCATTTCTCTGAATGACATACTACTTAGTTCCTCTAGGAACTCTACTGATTGTGAACTATGTCGCGCTGCCAACTGGCCCTGAAGATCAAGGATCTTGCTATCCAGATGCTCAATTAGCTGGCATCGGTGGCAGACAAACCCACCCTGGAAATCTCTTTCCAAAAGTGCGATCATCCTGCAACCGTCACATAGTTTTGGCCAAATTTTGAACCCACTTCCTAATGACCTTGCTCACCTTAGATAAAAGGAAATTACTAATGCCGAAACAGAAGCTGAGGAACGACAGTTTATTAATTTATTTATTAACCTAGGAAGCCCTAAGCAGCAGTCACAATAGAAACCTTGGGGAAACTATGTAAATGGATTATAAGCCTCTTTTAAAGGGGCTTAGTTTCAGTTAACAGAAATGAAATACCAAATTGAGCCAAACTCTATATGTAATAAGCACTCCTAATAAGCCGGCGTGAGTTTATCTAGTCCCAGTACTATTAATATACTCAACTAAAAATATCACTTAGCTGAGAACCCAGATAAAACAGACTGGCTCAAACGACTAGGAGAAACTGAAGGAGGCGGAGCACTCCAGTAGAAAACTTACCTTTTAAATTCCAACCTAACCGAACGGACGAGTCAAGTGACTGCTGCACTACTAACTAAATACTAAATCTCAGATCCCCAGCCAAGAATGCAAACAGTTCTTATCTATCTAGCTTGCCGCAAATACAACCAAGGGTAAGCGAGAAAAGAGTAAAGCCTCAGTTCCCTTTAATTAAAACGGACCGAATAAACAAGTCGTTTACATTGTGAGCGAATTAAACATGCTACCTCCCCCCAACAAGCTGTCCGAAGCACTCGAACAAGCAGTTAAACTTTAATCAGCTTATCAAGACACAGCACCCGGAGGAGAATACAAAGATAGGGTATTTACAATGTGTTTAATCAGAAGAGCCCTTTCGTGATAATAAAATGTGAGAAAGACAAAAACCCCGGTTCACGTAAACATTCAAACTTGGCAATGCGTTTATGCGGTAATGCAGTCAGGATAGAGAACGAAGGGGACTAAAAACCCCGGTGAACGTCAATATTTATTGGCTAGAAGACTGTATGAAAGGCAAGCAACCAGAATGAACCAAGCCGGGCTATAGTTAGATATCGAGGTAATTCATCTATATTCTTGGCGTTGAGAGCTTGCAAGGGTTCGTTTGCTAAATCAGCAACAGAAAAGAAGAAAAAAAAAAAAAACAGGCGAGTACCACAGTCCCTGAAAACTGTTTTACTTTGTATATCGTACAATTCACTTAGTTTGACAATTATTTAGCATTTAATTTATTCTCTAAATCTAGCGTTAAAATTTATTTTACTTTACCTTGCTTTGCTTTGCTCCCGGGAGACTGAAACCCCCCAAAAAACCCCCGTCGCCTTTGTTTGACCAGACTAGCGACTTAATTTGGCTGTTTGCTTTGCTCATCGAGTTGTTACAGGGGGAAAAAGGGGAAAAATACGGGGGAAAGATTCTCCCTGTCTCTACTGCGACAAAGGTTATACCTCGGGAGAAAATCATCTAATCTCTATTATTGTTTGAGTCATAACAAATTATTTTCAGAAAACACAACACAAACACAAACGTAAATTCTCAGCTTCAAGCCCACTCGACTTCCTCTCTCAACTCAAGCAGAATGATCACCAACGAACAGCGCTACAATCATGACTTAAGGATACACAGTACCAAATATGTTATACTTTTATCGTGACCTGAGACACTTCAGGCCTGGTTAGACATCAGCACCAAACTGGGTAACTACATTATTGAGCCTGAATTATTTGAGAAATAAGAGTAAAAATTGAAAATGGGAATAAAATAATATCCCAGATATACTGTATACCAATGTAGAATGCTTTATTATGAGTTTACTTACAACAAGACTATCATTTTCAGTGAATAGTACCTTGGTATTTTGCTGGGTTAGTGCAATGGATGTGTTATGGTTTTGATGCCATGTTCATGTGTTCATTGCCATGTCTTTTCTTTATTTTTTTGCTCATTATACATCACAGTTTTCTGTTCATTGCATTTCAGTTTTCATTGCACTTGTCACCCCTGTCTCGTGATCAGTTTGGTTCAGTCCGTCCTCCCAGTCTGTGTGCCGACATGCTTTGGGTGATTTCAGTGGTTTCTTGTGTGTCATATTATTACTTCAATTCTCTTTAACTTCCTTTGCCTTGTTTTCCTTGATAACTAATAATACTAACATTTATATTTTATATCACAGTTTGCTAACCTAGGTACTATTCACTGAAAATGATAGTCTTGTTGTGAGTGAACACATAATAAAGCATCCTAGATTGGTATATGCCTGGGATATTATTTCATTCCCATTTCCATTTTCAATTTTTATTGTTATTTCTCAAATAATTCTGGCTCAATAACGCAGTTACTCAGCTTGGCGCTGATGTGGTACTGATGTCTAACCAGACTTGAAGTGTCAGAGGTCATGATAAAAGTATAACATATTTGGTACTATGAACGCTTAAGTCATGATAGTTCACATAAAATGTGGAGTCAAAACCAAAACTGAGCCATCTTAGTGGCTTGCAGGTGACGCCACTGGCAGGCAACGTGAGATACGGACCAAAGAATAGGGCTCTTTCCGTGAGACACCCGTATCTACCTACGTGCCAAGTTTCATTCAATTCCAGAGGGGACAATTCCTCAACCACTTCGAAAAGTGCCATTTTCTCACGGATAGGCTTTTCAAATCAGATTTTGCCCTTTCTCAAATTTGCCTTTCATACAGTCTTCGAGCATTCCTTGATTCTTTTTGACCTAAGCACACATTTTGCAATATTCAGCCTTAGTATTCTCATTACTGTCCTTTATGCATGTCATATAAAGTATACTTTGTTTCCTCAAACTTTTCCGAATAGCTTTGGTTATCCAAGGAGGATTCTGCTTAAACTTATTTTTGCACATCTTTGGAACGAGTTTACACTGTGCATCAAGTAGAACTCCCTTGAATCTACCCTATATTTCATTTCCAGACTTACAATTCAGGAGTATCCTCCAATGTATTTCACTTAGATATGAGTGCATCCTGATAAAATTAGCTCACCTGAAATTGAAGATTTCTGTATTCAAGGATAATATTTTAACTTGCCATGAAACATCAAAACTAACCGTGGAATGATCACTAGTACCAACTGGCTCCATTTCTTCTACATTGCAAATTCTATTAAATTCCATCAAGACCGTTATAAAACACTAAATCTAAAATTGCTCACTCTCTTGTAAATTTAATCACATAGGGGTCTATTCTCCCATGCGCGTAAGTCGAAAAAAGCGCTTACCTACGCGCTTTTCAGCCTAAGCGTATTCTTCCCTCGACTTAAGTCAACTTACACGCCCGAAGGCAGCTACGCACTTGTGGCGGAGCAAGGCCAAAATTGGGGCGTTTCCGGGCGTTTCTCAGGCAACAAACACTTACGCGTATTCTCCACCTGGCTTACATGCTTTTTCTGTTAAGCGCTTTTGAGGGCTGTATTAAGGTCAAGCGCCAACATAAGGCAAAATGGAATATTGCATTGGTTATAGGCCGAATTTTAACATTAATTTTATTTCATTTAACATGGTAAAGGTTGAGACATTCAATATTCGATTGTTCACCCTTATTTCTAAACTACATTTCTCAAAACCATAATAAATTCTCAAACGAAAGATATTACGTAACAGCCTCTTCTCTTATTAGTTCAATTACAAATGCATTACAAACAATTACAAACATACCGGTGGTCATCAAGGTCACAACTCTGCTGTCGATCCTGGCATCTGGGTCGTACCAGAGAGTGGCTGGTGATTTCATGTACATATCTCATGCGTCTGTGTCAAGGTGTCTGACACAGTTCGTTGACACACCAAGTTCTTCTCCATGCACTTCCGCTGCAGAAAGAGTGGATGCCACCGCCTCCTCCAGTACAGTGAAATGCACAGGGGATGATGGTTGCCCCCAACCTGTTGCGTGCACACTTCTCCGGAGTGCTGTGAGCCTGGCTTTTACAGCGCCCCGCAGATCTCTCCATTTATGCTTTAAATCGGGGATACTGCGCTTACGCTCCCCACCAAAGCCACATCCAGAACGATTTGCAGCTTTCTTCCTCGGATCAGCCTTCAGTGCTCCCTTGTCATACAACACCAACATCTGTGAAATTTGGTTTTCGGCTTTGGCTCGACATCGCCATTATTATCTCCATGTTCTTTTAACAAATGTGACTGCCCTATATGTTCGTGATAATCTAAAAAGTTGTGATATTCTCACGAGGGAGGAGAATGATTTTCTCATTGAGGATATCTGTATTAACTAACTCGTGTCTTTGTTTTTTAAAAACAAATTTTTTAAAAAAATTTTTTTTTACCATGGAAAATGCTGTGTATTTTAATGTGTGAATAAAGATATTATTAAATAGGCTACTCTAGACTGAGCCCTTCCCAGGCCAATACCAAAGCACTACCCATTTGTTTATCAATTCTAGCCAATAAAGAATAGCTGACATGGGAAGAATCATTATCAGTAAATGGGATAATTCATTATAATAAAGTATTAGGCACAAGTTCCAGTGAATGTGTCGCTCAAATCAAACGGGACACAATAGCCTGCGGATATGGAATTGTGTGATTGCTGAGGCGGTTTTGGGGCAGGGGCATGACCGCATGCAGGGTAAGAATCCTTTGTAAAAGCGTTTCCATGTCCTTTAGTTGCAAACCTGACATCGGAGTAGTTTAAGATTTCAAGTGCGCAATTTCTAAATGGGATCATATAAACTGTCTTTGGGTGTTATTTTTGTGTGACTAGAATGTTATCTTTATTTGTCTCCTTCGGAACAAACAGGCTGGTGTAGGATGGGCACACATTCAATGCTCTGATTGCGCTGGTTGCTTCATTATCACAGCAATTTGTTTGTTTGCATTGCTTTAATGCCATGGTGGCTAGAGTAAGAAATAAAAAAAGAGATGCTGCATTACCTCTTGTAATTGGCACAGACATACATAGGCCTACTATTACAGCTGCATATCGTGGGCCTGCTGACAAAACCTCGTATCTTCAAAATTATAAACTTCACAGGAAAATAAATAAATATAAAAAAAATATATAAATTGATAAATGTAATTTAAAATATAAATAAAATAAAACATGTTTGATTCTGCGTGTAAGAATAGTGGACATACAAGTTTTTGTTTCTTATCAGTTTGGAGATTCGAGGTTTTATCAGCAGGCCCACGATATTCAAATTTAAAGTCTGGTTTGTGTTTTCCATGGACCCCAACTGCATTTTCATGTTTAATCAGAAAATCCTTGTTCCGTGTTTTCCTGATTGCCAAAATCAAAGAGCTTTGTACAGAGTCTGCCTTTCTTTTGGATCAGTCACACCTCTTTCATAAGGCTGCCTACATTCTGAAGTTAAGCGCTGTGGGTGTGATCGAAGCGCGTAGGGGAGAATACGCGTGACTCAAATCGCGTAAAAAAGGGCTTATGCGCTAATGGGAGAATAGACCCCATAGTGAACTAAAAAATAGTCATTTATGACATTGAAATTCTTCTTCATCTTTACCCAGTCCCTTTACTACTTCCCATTTGATAGCAGGGTAATTGAAGTCACCCATAATAATAGTCCTTCTTCCTCTAGAAGCTTGCCTGACCTTCTCAAAGAGCATTGCATTTAAAATATGGTTTAAAGTTGGCGGTCGATAACACACTCAATGTTCAGACCTGTCTCCCAAATATTTTCACATGGCAAGAGATGTTTGATTTCAGGAATTTTCTTCACATTAACATTTTCATTTACATAGAGTGCTGCACCCCCACCCCTGCAATTAGAACCATCCTTGCCTAAAGAGCTTACAACCTTCTGTATTATAGTAATCCCAACTATGTCATAACCTCCACTAATTTTAACTGCCTCAAGTTCTGATTATTTAAGTGCTAGAAGCATTAAAAAATGAATTAAGTCATTTCAGACTATAATGCACCCATCATTGCTCCTTCAGTGTGATATTTGGTCATTATTTGGAAATATTTTGTATACCAAAGCAATATCGTTTTAATTCCACATTGTGCATTTTGTTTCTATCAGTAACAATGTGTGTATAAAGACCCCAGGCTACACCACCTTCTGATCAGAGATATTAGTGAGTTGCAATGTTTATATATGTTCATGAAAGACACATACATGCCATGTGTTTTGAGTACAAATTTGACTTGAGTTTCTTATAATTAAGTCACAATATAAAACAATGTACAGCACCTTCAATAATTATTGGTACCCCTGGCTAAGATGTGTTAAAAGCCTTAAAATAAATTCAATTTTTTTTATTGCAGAAACATACTCTCACACTGAAAATTGTTGAAAAATGTAACCTTCAGCTCAAGTGAATTTTCGTTTTATTCTTTTTATTATTAATTTCACATTAAATCAAACATTACATACAAATCCCTTACCCACCCCCCTCCCGACCAGCCTTATTCCCCTTTGTCTCTCAATATTGTTGTCTTACTCTATCCTAAAAGTATTTGAACCGCTTTGGCCCATCATAAACATGTTTCAACCAGTTCCTGTTTTTCAAATAAGAGAAAGAATAAATAAATAAAAGTTAAAAAAAAAAAGTATATATCAACTTGGCGTAACCATCAGGGTTGTAATTAGCATAACGAGGGAAAAAAAAAAAAAGTTTTGCAGAAGCAGAATCACCAGACCTGAACAGTCAAGAACAAAGTCCAGGTTACATCCAAAAGCAATCCACCAACTACTCCGAGACCTGAGTGGAGGGGTTATCAAAGAATACAAAAAAGGATCAACTCAAGTGAATTTTAAGGGAAAAAAATCCCTGACTAAGAAATAATTATTTTTCATAAAATCACCCGTTACACAATTATTGGCACCCCAAACAATTCCTAGGAAATAAATGTAATTGAAGTATTTCTGTCATTTCTACAGTAGTTTACAAAGTTGATCAGAGTAGCTAGGAACATTTAATTAGTAATTAATCACTTTCTGTTTCCCTGGGGTATAAATATGTTGTGACACAGAGGCCATTTCTTTTATCCGCTCTTCAACATGGGAAAGACAAAGGAACACACCATTCAAGTAAGGCAGATGTGTGTCGACCTTCAGAAATCAGGCAATGGCTACAAGAAAATAGCCACTCACCTGCACCTGCCCATATCTACTGTCAGAGAAATCATTAAGAAGTTTAAAACAACTGGAAGAGTGGTAAACAACCCTGGACGAGCACGTAAGGTTATTTTGCCACCACGCACAGTGAGGAGGATGGTAAGAGAAATAAAAAGTTCTTCAAACCTCACTTTTAAAGAATTGCAACAAATGGTAGCATCTTGGGGTCACAAAGTCTCCAAAACAACCATCAGGCACTATCTACATTCCAACAAGCTGTTTGGGAGGCATGCATGGAAAAAACCTTTTCTCACTCACAATCATAAACGCAAACGTCTGGAGTTTGCTAAGCGGTATTGGGACTTCAACTGGGACCGTGTGCTTTGGTCAGATAAGACTAAGATGGAGCTTTTTGGCAACAAACACTCTAAGTGGGTCTGGCGGAACACAAAAGATGAGTATGCAGAAAAGCACCTCATGCCCGCTATGAAGTATGGGGGAGGATCGGTGATGCTGTGGGCCAGTTTGTCTTCCAGAGGCCCTGGGAACCTTGTTAGGGGGCATGGCATCATGAACGCTTTGAAATACCAGCACATTTTAAATCAAAATCTGGCGGCCTCTGCTCCTGCTGAAGAGGAGAGTGCAGAGGAGAGAACCCAGGTTGCTGGATGATTTAGAGAGATTGTGCAAAGAGGAATAGTCGAAGATCCCTCTTTCTGTATTCTCCCATCTTGTGAAACATAGGAGATGATTAGGTGCTGTTTGGTTGGCAAAAGACGGTTTCACAAAGTACTAACATCAGGGGTGCTAATGATTGAGGAACACATGATTTGATGTAAAAGAATTAATTCTTAATGTGGGATTTTTTTCCCCACTGAATAAATGCACTTGAATTAAAGGTTGGATTTTCCTCTTTTTTTCATTGTCGTCCTATATTATTTAGAAAAAAACTGAATTTATCTGAAGCTAAAAAACACATCTTAACCAGGGGTCCAAATAATAATGGAGGGTGCTGTACATATTGATATTTACTATCCCCATGCCTGTACAAAGGCTTCATGATGCCTGGTCCAGGATTATGTTGTTATTTAAAAAATAATAATAATTACAAATGGCGCATGAAAAGTCAGGGAACTCTGATGACATTGCGTGTGAAAATGCAATATTGTGCTGAGAATAATTTGGGTGTTTTGAAAAAAATTCTTGTGGTGAAAATTTCATTACACTATGTATGAAGAATAATTTTCCGTTTAAACATTAGCTCCTAGATTTGCTGATGTGTTCTTCCTGGTGGACAGCACCGCTCATGCTGAGAGAGGAAAAGTGAAGAACCTCCTGAACCGAATAGTCAACCAGCTGAAAGTTGGCAGTGAGGCACACCGGGTTGGCCTGGCACAGTTTGGCTCTGAAACAAAGGTGGAGTTCCTACTGGACAAGTATCGGACCAAGAATGAAGTCCTGCATCATATGAAAAACCAATTTCAACTGCAGACTGGGAAGAACCGCCAGTTGGGACAGGCCCTGGAAAATGCTCGAGTCAATTTCTTCAACATAGCAGCTGGCAGCCGGATTGATGAAGGTTTCAGGCAATTCCTCGTGGTCATCTCTGCTGGGGAGTCTGAGGACAGCGTGATAAGTGCAGCACAAGCCCTCAAGACAGGGGGGGTGACTGTCATCTCCATTGGCCTGCCTGACACCAACAGACAGGAGCTGCAGCTCATTGCCACGTCACCCAATGTATTCCAAATGTCGCCACAAAGCACTCCACTGATACCTCAGGCGGTGAAAGATATCATTGAATCTAAAGAAGCCCACCTTGGACTAGCAACAGGGCCTTCAGGTGATTCCACTCTGAATGTAGTTTAATTTTGTCATGTTCTTTTCAGTTTTACATGATTTACAAATATGAGATAATATTAATCTGGTTTTGTTCACTAAATCTCTCCCGGTTGTCTGATTGCATCATATTCCACATTTTAGTGAGGTGTCTGCAATCTCCATAGCTTATTCTGCCATCATAACTGAATTAAGATTTTTGTTTAATATAGGTATCATGTGATACAACACTTTTCACTGCTGAATCAAGGTCTCGCGATTGTTAATGAATCTACAACAATTATTTTGTACCATCTCTAATCTTAGACCATGTTTTTCAGATTGCAGATTGGCAAACATGGTTGATATTGTATTCATTGTGGACCAATCTGACAGCATGCTGCCAAAAAAATTTCAAGATGTTTGCAACTTCATCTACCGCATTGTGGAGGTTACTACCTTCTGTATTATATTTACCCCCATACTTATCAAGCCACATCTCTTTAATCCCAACTATGTCATAACCTCCACTAATTATAACAGCCTCAAGTTCTGATAATTTATTTTTTTATGCATCTAGCATTTAAATAAAGTCATTTCAGACTGTAATGCACCCATCATTGCCCCTTCAGTGTGATATTTGGTAATTATTTGGAAATGGTTTGTAAACCAAAGCAATATCGTTTTAATCAGATTTACATGCCCTATTTTCCACAAGGTGTGACTAACAGTAACAATGTGCGTATAAAGACCCCAGGCTACACCTCCTTCTAATCATAGATATTAGTGAGTTGCAATGTTTATATATGTTCATGAAAGACACATACGTGCCCTGTGTTTTGAGTACGAATTCGACTTGGGTAACTTAAAATTAAGTCACAGTATAAAACATGACACTTATTGATATTTACTATCCCAATGCCTGTCCAAAGGCTTCATGATGCCTGGTCCAGGATTATGCTGTTATTTAAAAAAAATAACAAGGGCAACGCAAAGCGTAGCATCCCCTCGCCAGGTACAAATGTTGTACATGTACATGTGCATGTATGTCAGAAGAAGTTACTTTAATTAGACTATAGTATATTACTAGGCAAGGAAGTTATTAATACCCAGGGGTTGGATGTACAAAAAGTGTAGTACTTAATGGAAAGAAAGAGTAAAGAATACTTTATCTGAAAATAAACTTAATGTTAATTGGTACGAAGATTTAATAAAAAAATGTGAATAAAATCAGAGATTTAAAGAAGAAGATTAAAGCATATATGAGAAGGTGACAAAATTAGAGCGAAAAGTTAAAACATAATATGAACTTATCCTTGAAATTTCAAAGGTTAGTACTGTACAATATTTGAAACAGTCTAATAGCAGTAAAGAAATCTCAGATGTGATTAAGAAGCAGCATTCCTGACAACAAAATTATAAGGTCCAATGGGACAGTCCTCACCTTATACTTTGAAATCTTCTGGCAACCATTTTTGCATATTTAATGAGCTATGACCTTTGACCAACATACGCTGATATCGAACTTAGCCTGTTTTTTGTATTTTGTATTTTCTGGGTATTTTCTGTACCTTCACATCAAATTTCATAAAAATCCGTCAAACATTACTCAAGTAATCGAAGGGAAACAATTTTTGCATAATGAACTATGACCTTTGACCAACATACTCCAAAGTCGAACTTAGCCTGTATTTTGATGTGTTGTACCTTCACATTAAATTTCATAAAAATCTCTAAAACATTGCTCAAGTAATCGAACGGAAACCATTTTCGCATAGGGTCATTCCATGTCAATTCAACAAATTTCAGAAAATTTCCCCACCTGACCATCTCAGATTTATTTTAAAGAATTCTCACACCAAGACCACGTATTTAATAGGATATATGCAACATTTCAGTAATATATCTTCTTCAGTTTTGACAAAAAAATTTATAAAGTTGACAGCATTTTACTGATTTTTGCTCTCCTTTTTGCAATGTCAAATAAAAGTGGATTTTTGGAGGCAATATCTCTAGTTATATCAATGCCATGGGCTCATAAATTTCCACAGTGTAGCAGCTATGCCCAGTACACTTGTGAAACACATTTTCAATGGCAAATATGTTTTTATTAGGGAGCTGTGGCTGTTTGAAATTGCTAATTTATTTGCCGAAGTTGTCTGTGACCCCAACTTTGAAGGACAATTATGACCAAAGCCATGCAGGTAGAGAGCAGATTTTTTCTGGGCATGCTCTCCTCACATAATGCTATTGGTATAATAAACAGCAAGCATGTCAACTTTATGGTTGTCCAGAAAATACACAGCAAAATCCTAAAAAAGCCAAAATTTCCTGAAATTTGACATCAAATTGCCAAGGTGTGACAACCTGTAAATTTTTGAAATCTTCACCATCTTAAAGCTTACATTCTTGGCTATCTTTATTTCAAAGGTGGTTTTTGTGCAACTTTTCATTATATAGCTATGAATTTTTTCGTAACGCCTTGTTAACGCTCGTTTTTCATTTTTTCTTTGTGATTCCTTGCATATTGCAGTTTCTGAGGCTGTAATCATAACATCAGATAACAGAAAGTCACTTAAAGATCTGCAATATTTAGATACATTGGTTATATTAGGTCAGGAAATGCCATATCAAACTTGTATATATGAAATTTATTTAGCAAAACTGATGAATGATGACATAATCTCAACCATTGGATGGCATTGGAGGACTTACAAATGGTTTATTTCCCCAAATTGACAAATATAATTGTGCGTACAAAAGAAGTTTGATTAAAGTGTTCCTAATTTTGATAAATGACCTGCTATATAATAGAAACAGCCCAGAATGTAAAAAGGTTGATACTTGTAAGTAAACATTTCACTGCCAGATTCACACAATTATTACATAGGAAAATTCATGTTTGTGCTCAACATATCTTTGCTCAAAATATCTTTTGACAGAGAAATACATACAGGTTTGAATCCCTTCTGCGGTTCTTGTTATCCCATGGGACATGAAATTGAGGCACATTGTATCCAGTGTTCTACACTGGAAAAAGACAGAGAAACCCCAAAGGAACAGGGAACACCTTGGTATGGACTTTCAGATGCCAATGTTTGTTAGGAACAGAACTCAAATTTGTAACATAAAAAAAACAGTTGAAAAACGAGCGTTTATAAGGTGTTACTAAAAAATTCATAACTATTTAATGAAGAGTTGCACCACAACCACCTTTGAACCAAAGATAGCCAAGAATGTTAGCCTTAAGATGGTGAAGATTTCAAGAATTTACAGGTCGTCACACCTTGGCAATTTGATGTCAAATTTCATGAAATTTTGTCTTTTTTAGGATTTTGCTGTGTATTTTCTGGACAACAATGATATTGACATGTTTGCTGTTTATTGTACCAATAGCACTATGTGAGGAGAGCTTCCCCAGAAAAAAACCAGCTCTCTACCTGCATAACATTGATCATAAATGGCCTCAAAGTTGGTGTCACAGACAACTTCGTCAAATGAATTAGCATTTTCAAACTGCCGTAGCTCCCTAAGAAAAAGAGAAAAGCCATTGAATATATGCTTGCCTAGTTTGCTGGGCATAAATGCTACACTGTGGATGATTTTGAGACAATGGCATAAGTATAACAAGAGATATTGCCTCCTAAAAACTCGCTTTTAATTGACGTTGCAAAAACGAGAGTGAAAATTCGCACAACACTACCATCAATATTATTTTTTTCTGCCAAAACTGTTTGACATATTTAACTGCAATTTGGCACACATCCTATACTGTGATAATTTTTTTAGACAAATCTGAAATGGTCAGGTGGGAGGCATTTGTTGAATTGACATGGAATGACATATTAAGTGAGCTATGAGTTATGACCTTTGACCTACATACTCCAAAATCGAACTTAGCCTGTATTTTTATTTAAAGTACCTTCACATCAAATGTCATTAAAATGCGTCAAACATTACTGAAGTTATCGAATGGAAACCATTTCATCATATTTAATGAGCTGTGAACTTTGACCTACATACTCCGAAATCAAACTTAGGCTATATTTTCATACCATGTACCGACACATCGAATTTCAATGAAATCTGTTTAACATTACTCAAGTTATCAAACGGAAACCATTTTCATATATTTAATGAGTTATGACCTTTGATCTTTGACCTACATACTCCAAAATCAAACTTAGCCTGTATGTATACCAACTACCTTCCTATCAAATTGCATTAAAATCCGTCAAACATTACTAAAGTTATTGAACGGAAACCAGATTTGTAATGGACGTACGGACGGAGGATGTTACTATATCCCCCTCCGACTAATTCGTCGGCAAGGGGATAATAATGATAAATGGTGCATGAGAGGTTAGAGAACTCTGATGTCATTGCGTGTGAAAATGCAATGTTGTGTTGCGAATAATTTGGGTGTTTTGAAAAAACTTTTTGTGGTAAAAACTTCATTACACTATGAATGAAGAATTATTTTCCTTTTAAACATTAGCTCCTAGATTTGCTGATGTGTTCTTCCTGGTGGACAGCACCGCTCATGCTGAGAGAGGAAAAGTGAAGAACCTCCTGAACCGAATAGTCAACCAGCTGAATGTTGGCAGTGAGGCACACCGGGTTGGCCTGGCACAGTTTGGCTCTGAAACAAAGGTGGAGTTCCTACTGGACAAGTATCGGACCAAGAACGAAGTCCTGCATCATATAAAAAACCAATTTCAACTGCAGACTGGGAGGGACCGCCAGTTGGGACAGGCCCTGGAAAATGCTCGAGTCAATTTCTTCAACATAGCTGCTGGCAGCCGGATTGATGAAGGTTTCAGGCAATTCCTCGTGGTCATCTCTGCTGGGGAGTCTGAGGACAGCGTGATAAGTGCAGCACAAGCCCTCAAGACAGGGGGGGTGACTGTCATCTCCATTGGCCTGCCTGACACCAACAGACAGGAGCTGGAGCTCATTGCCACATCATCCAATGTATTCCAAATGTCACCACAAAGCACTCCTCTGATACCTAAGGAGGTGAAAGATATCATTGAATCTAAAGAAGCCCACCTTGGACTAGCAACAGGGCCTTCAGGTAATTCCACTCTGAATGTAGTTTAATTTTGTCATGTTCTTTTCAGTTTTACATGATTTACAAATATGAGATAATATTTATCTGGTTTTGTTCACTTAATCTTTCCACTGCTGAATCAAAGTCTAGCGTTTGTAAATGAATCTACAACAATTATTTTCGACTACCTCTAATCTTAGACCATGTTTTTCAGATTGCAGATTGGCAAACATGGTTGATATTGTTTTCATTGTGGACCAATCTGGCAGCATGCTGGCAAAAAAATTTCAAGAAGTTCGCAACTTCATCTACCGCATTGTGGATGGCCTTGACGTAAATTCCACGAAAGTGAGGGTGGGTATTGTCCTGTACAAAGATTCTCCCAAAGCTGTGGTCTCCCTAAACAGCATGAAGGAGAAGGAGGAAATCTTGCAATTAATTAAAAACCTGACATACCAAGAGGGTAGCACGAAGACTGGCGCTGCTTTGAAGTTCGCCTTTGACAAAATGTTCACCAAAAGTGCAGGGAGCCGGAGGGATCAGGGGGTGCAGCAGCTAGCCGTCCTCATCACGAGCAGGAAGTCCCAGGACAATGTTAGCAAGGCCGCAGTGGCACTGCGACGCTCAGGAGTCACTGTATATGCAGTGGGAGTGCAGGATGCTGATTCTGATGAACTAAAACAGATCGCCACTCATCCGCCGAGGGAGTACGTCTTCAAGGATGTCAACTTTGTTAACCTCGAGAAGAGTCTTCAGAAGCTTTTGTGTTACAACGTTCTCCAAACAGCCTTTGCTGCTCCAGGCAGCAGTTTCAACCTGAAGACAGGTAACCACTAAATGATTGACTGACCAGTAAAGTATGCCCTACAAGGATTTTTTCCCCCAAGTTCCATTGTACACTTTGTGTAGCTCCATTAAAAACTTAACGGTGAGGTGTTTACTGTGTTTGCGGCATATTGAAGAATCAATCGATTTTTTATTGCTTTTCCAGTGAGATGGGAGTGGAAATATAGAAAAGTGTGTGGTATTGTAATCCTGATGTGAGCCACATGAACATGCCCAGCACTTCAGTAATAACAAAAATTGAGCGCTGTGGACAGTGAAGCTTGACTAGGTCTTTTGAATGTGGTCAATAGCCTACATAAATCCAACAAAAGAAATGAAAGATACTATGCCATCAAGAAAATAGAACGGCTCATGACACAGGAGAAATTAAGAACATTGTTTCTTCTTTATTTCCACTCATATCTCACTGGAAAAGCAAGAAAAAAAAACTGATTGATTCTTCAATTTGCCACACTACATACCCCACTGGTGCATTTTTTATGTAGTGGGGCAGCTATTTTTGCAATATGTCGGCAGAATTGTGCATTTTCTGGTAAAATCACCAAATTCGGCACAGACATGATTTGATACCTACTAAAAAAGACTGGATATCATGCCAAACCCAATTTTTTTCCCTGAGGACCATAAATAACAAAAATCCAAGATGGCTGCCATTCACTTCTGTAATATCTTAAAAATTCACTATCTCTGTGACTAATTGTCTTAAAAACTTGACTAAAGTGTCGTTCTATAGGTTTACAGACATGCTAAATCCACTCAAACCAAATAGAAATTGCTTAAATGTAGGAATGTTAGTGTACTTGCCATTTTATGGTAAAATTCAAGATGGCGGTCAGCCAAGAACGTTTTAAAAGTATAGATTGATTGGTAATGGAGTTTCTCTGTCTTTACTGCGGTGTTGATGTTGAATCCCTCCTCTGCCTCACACAACTGTTGTACTTCAGCAACAGTGCAATACTCAAGGACGACTGTCTCATCTCGTGTGTGTCCTTCTTGGTAATGTTTGGACCATCCAATATCATGCTGATCAAGGCTACAAGGTTTTCAGGAACAAAATCTTCTTGACAGCCATCCAGAAATGACCCATCAAACTTTACTGTCTTCTTAAGCATTTCACGGCGGAAGATGTTTGCAGCTTTTGCCAGACATATGACCGCATCATCATCATCATTGACACATGCTTCCAGTAATGCAAGCCCAATGTCATCTTAACCAAGCATTACCTCCCTGCCTTGCTTTTAAGCACATAGTCGGGGTATGTTGGCAAGTAGTTGATCTTTCATATGTGTGGAATGAATCCGTCCTGTTACGTTGTTCCAGGTTCATCAAAAAGGAAGCATTTATTGACTGCTTGTTTTAGGCTGCTTAATGAAGTCCATTGTCTCAGGAAAGGTTGGTTGCCTTGAACATTTTTGTTAGATATACTTGCCATTGATCGGACTTAACGGCCAGATGTACACTTCAGTCGACGAGATATGCCATTTTGCCTGGTTCAGACGAAGTGTGTTGCCAATGCCTTCACCATTATCCAGTCGATTCAATTCTACTGGTATAAGTTGTTTGCCAATGTTGCGAAACTGAGTGAGATTATTTCCAAGTGTTTCATAACTCAATCCAATGTCAGTACATAATGATTTGCCTGGACATGTTAGTGGAACATCATTCTGTTCTTGGCACAGTGCACCGAGACTCCAGTCAATTGGTTGTGGTGATGGTGTTGTGGACCGCAGGCTGTCACCTTGAACCAATTTGAATTTCTTCTTGGAAGACATGGCAGGCCAATTCTTGTATCAGACACCTGTGCAAGTAAAGTAAAAAAAAAAAAATTCAGTTATGTATGTTTGTATGTATGTATGTATATACATGCGTATGTATGCGTGTGTTTTCATTTACAACACATATTGGGTGAGTATGTTGTTTGTAAACGCCTATGAGCCGGTTGGGAGCTGTCCACAAAACACATTGAACAGTAAAGGTGTAAGCCTATCGGAAAGTAATAGTGATATAAAACCGAGGAAGAGAAAGTGAAACCCACAAAATCTGGTACAACTACATCCCGTCAATTTTTGTAAAGATTGAAATTTTTGCCTGACTGAAATCTTAGATTTTACCATAAAATGGCAAGTGGACAAACATGACTACATTTAATCAATTTCTTTTTGGTTTGAATGGATTAAGCATGTCTGTAAACCTATGAATGACACTTTAGTCAAGCTTATATGACAATGAGTCACAGAGATAGAGTAATTTTAAGATATTACAAAAGTGAATGGCAGCCATCTTAGATTTTTTTTTATTGTCCTCAGGGAAAGAATTGGGCTTGGCATGATATCCAATCTTTTTTAGTAGGTATCAAACAATGTCTTTGCCAAATTTGGTGCTTTTACCACAAAACGCACAATTCTTTCACATATCTGCCCCACTAATGGCGCTAAGTATTGAATAAAAAAAAAAAAAAAAACTCAGGCACCTCAGACAATTTAAGTTTCCTACCAGAAAAAATTAACTTAAATATAACTTTATCTAAAATCCATTAACAAGTTGTTACAAGCAAAGGTCTTTAGCCGATTAAATAAATACCTGCAGTCAAAATAAGTTTTTTTGACATTATACTGCATTACTTTTGTCATATTCTCAATAGACTTTCACTTTTCATCTCATTATGTCTCACTTTGTATATCCCCGATAATTTAGGCTGTGTTCAAACAGAGGAAGCAGACTTTTACTTCCTAATTGATGAGTCTGGAAGCATTAAAACAAGAGACTTTGAAGACGTAAAAAAGTTCATCACACAGTTTTTGAACATGTTCAGGATTGGACCAAAGAATGTACGGGCGGGACTGGTGAGATTTAATAAAACGTCTTCGTTGGAATTCGATGAGAAAACCCACACCAGCATAGAGTCTCTGGAGATCGCTGTAAATCGTATGATTAACTATGGTGGAGGGACAGATATTGCGAATGCACTGTCCTATATGGATCCACTCTTCAAGGAGGCTTCTGAGAGCCGGGACTCAAAAGTGCGGCAATATCTCATCATGATCACAGATGGAAATTCTACTGGTAATGTGCTGCAGCCAGCAAATGAGCTACGTGATCAAGGTGTCACCATCTATGCCATTGGCGTGAACGGTGATAATGGTATTATTGAGGATCAGCTTCTGGATATTGCTGGCTCTCAATCAAATATGTTCACCATCAATAACTTTGATGGGCTGCCACGCATAAAAGATGTAATTGTCAGAGATGTCTGCAGTGAAGATGGTACGTAACTGGTATCCAAGCACCTGTGTACCTGTAGCTGTGTAAGGTTTTTTGAAAGGGTGGAGAGGGCATGCCTAAAGTATAAAAATATACCCGCAGTTTTGATGCTACGATCACATTGCAGTAGCTTCACAGTGTATTCTTTTTCCTGAAGCTGATATTCGTAGCCCTTCGACTAGTAAAAAAGTGTGCAACCACAATTCTCCAAAAGTTTTAAACTTTTATAAACTGCATATAAACTTCAAAAGGACTGATTTCAAAAATTCTACTACACTGACTGACCAAAAAACTAGTTGCGTGCGCTAATATTTCATTTGGCCACCACTGGCTGTGATTATGCCACTAACTCCTCCTAGTATCCCTTACAAAAAAGAAATATTTGAGTACACTTCCAGTATACTTCTTTTAAACTAAAAATGAGAGAGCACACTTTGAGTTCACTTTTCATAAACTAATAAAAGATATACTTAACAAAATTAAACAAAAGTGTACTTGGCATAAACTGAAAAGTATATAGCCACCCTTACAAAAAAGAAGTATACTTCATGTTTTCAAGTAAACTTACATAAACATCAAGTATATTTTCCAAGTATACTTTATGTAGTGAATGCACTAGTGTCAATATACTAGTAGTATACATGCAAGTGTACTAATTAAATACTTCTTTGGACAAAATTGGCCCACTTTTTAATGAAAGTATACTTTTAAGTATAGTTCAAGTTAAAGCAAAGTAAATTTAAAGTACACATGTAGTTTACATCTTTTATTTTGTATTGCAAGAACACTACAAGTGAACTATTAAGTACACTGTGTTGTTGTATACTTCTTGCATACTTTTCAGTTTATGAAAGTATATATTAAAGTATACTGCAAGTAAACTTACAGATATACTACTAATCTATTAGTTATATACTTCTAGTTAACTTTTCAGCTCTTGAACGTATACTGTGAAGTATACTATTAGTAAACTTAAAAATAAACAATAAGTTCACTAGTTATATACTTCTAACACAATTTCTAGTTTATATAAGTATACTTTGAGGTATACTGCAAGTAAATTCAGATATACAGATATTCAGATATTTACTAGTTATTTACTTGAAGCCAACTTTTCAGTTTATGAAAGAATACTTTGAAGTGCACTGCTAGTACAAAAGTAAACTAATTGGTATACTTCTAGTCCACTAATTCTGAACTTCAAGCCATTTTATAGTTTACATTTAGTTTCAAACTTTCAGGGAGCTAAAAGTTTTTCATTTTTATACTGCAAGTATACTTTAAAGTCTTCTTTAAGTTAACATCATACTCATAGCCTATGATTATTGCACTATAAAATATATTACTGTTGCTATTCAGATATTATTTAACGTAAGCAGACTAGAAGTTAACTTATGTACTCTACCAGTAGACAATGCTTATGTGTATTCCGCTTTAATTTACTGATAAAGTTACTTATAATAATTTTCAATGGTACACATTCAGGACTGAGAACTAAATTGATTCCTCTATAAATTGAATGTTCGATTACAATATTGTATTGGTTGCCAGAGTAAAAGAACACAGCAATGGCAACTCTTATCGAAATCTCATTAAAAAAAAAACTGCCTCTCATAAAAAAATGTTCTCTGTTATGGAACCAGAAATATGCATAATATATGAATTAACGATGCCTTCAGCCTGTCCAGTAGGCTGGAGAACTTGAGCAAAGGCTGATGAAATATTCCAAATGAATACACTGATGAGCCATTTTTTGGTTGATGGAGTCCTGCATCACAAAAATATGACTGACTAAAGAAAAGATGCAACAGTGCTGTATACTAAGATGGTACATTCTGTTTTATAAATGATTTAATCATTTTAAACAAGAGAGTGGACAGCAAAGCCTTTCATATTATATCTGTGCCAATATTGCTGTGTTTTAGTTGAGATACTGACTAAATCTAGCCTGCCATTATGTGCAGATTCACAGATAAATGCACAGAGTGCCTTCATGCATGAGGTTAAGCAGACTGGAAACTTCAGTGTTGTCTGGCCTGATATACTAGTTTTATTACAGTCACCAATGCCGCTACTTGATGTGTAGCAGCTGGGTAGCTGAAACTTAGCATGCATGGGCTGCCTTGGTTAGTAGTTGGATGGGAGACCACTTGGGAAAACCATGTTGCTGCTGGAAGAGGTATTAGTGGGCCAGTAAGTTGCAATGTTCCCTCTGGTTGAAAAATCCTCTGTACTGCAGCGCTGTGGACACTGGATTGAATGGGAAGCTGACATTAAAGGGGACCTATTTTGCTGATCCTTCTTTCCATACAAAAAGTGATGTTATAATGTTGGATGTCAATACTCAACCTCTGAAAAGTTTCTAAACAAAAGATACAGGGGTTTTGCCGTAATCCAAGAACGTGACTTCGTGAACGTGATTTCCTCTCTGAACAGCTTGTCCCGAGATCTTCATGAGATCTGGGCAAAACTTGACATCAGGTTGTGCTGTCCAATTCATACAGACCTAGCCAGAGCCAATCACGGCACTGGACCTGCCCACACCGGAAACTATTCTATCAGGCACAAACAACCACGGATCATACTATGGCATAGTAGCCTCCACACTTTCAGAAATACAAAAGAAAAACTGCAGATCATTTGAGGTGCAGTTTTGTCAGTATCTCTCCCAAAGCTGCTTGTCCATTTATTTTTGGACACAAATAAAAGCACTTATTTCTATTCCAAAAGACGATGCCACCAGAAATCAGTGGTTAGCTTTTTTGTTTGCAGGCAGCAAACAGCCATGGCCAAAGGAAATGTTAGCTGCTTGTGCTTGGCATTTCACCAAAGACAGCTTTTTCAATAAAGGATAATTCGACGCTGCATCGATCAAGCGCTCGGAGCCACAAGCTGTAACGATATAACAGCAAATAATGTAAGTAACGCTAAGGTGTTATGGGTGGCTAGCAGGAACACTAACAATAGTTAGCACTAATAACTGGCCTCAAACGCAAGCTTTGTAAAATATCTGAAGATAACACCTGGATTGGTCGCAACTGTCCGTGACTCACAGATGCGGAAGCTTTTACGGCATAAGCCTACTTATTTTGATGGCCTGTTGATTGTGGCTGTAGCACTGAGGCTAACGTAGCCAAGTTACTGTTGCTAATATTTCTGTCCTAATTCTAAATATGCAAGTGCAATATCAGGGGAAATTCAACAGAAGGCGCGTGAACATAAACCTCATTTGAAGCTAACTTTTTAAACTTGTTTGTAATTTGGATGCTGGGTACAAATGTCCACGGTAACGGAACTTGGTGTCTGTAAGACCTGAATTGCAAGGGTTTGTCTCTGTGGTTGTAGTGAATGCTCGGTTACTAGCTACTGCATGTTAGTTCGCATGCTGTGCTGCTTAAAAATGCTCCTAGTTAATTTATATGCAGTAATTTTGATCAGTATGCTTGTGTTACTTCGGTAAGCATCAATGTGGCAGTTTCATCATAAAATTGCCTGATTGTAGCCACTACAGTTGAAGCTAACCGGAGAGGTGTTGTATGTGTGCAAAGTTGGGTTGAACAGGCTGTAGTTAGACCAGCCGTAGGTTTTGCAGAGCTTGGGATGTGTTTGGGTTTGTTTATGGCTGGTTGTGATCGCTTCACTTACCGGGATCAGCCGGATACTTCAACAATATCTGGGCTAGCTCTCTGATGCTACCGCTGTGAAAGCAATGCAAAACACACAGGCTCTAATGTGTCTGATATAACAAAACAATTTCTCTGCATGGCCATGGCATAATTTCATCCCCATTTAGAAATTGTTCAGGCTAATAAAAAGCCATAAAAAGCAGATATTGAATAGGAAATTCTTTCCTGTAGAAGTTATCGATTCACTAGCTCCACATAAGCAACTGTTCACGCTTACGGTCTGTAAAACCTGTTTTATGTTCATAACATAACCAGAGCTCTCTCGAGCTGTCGCGTATTATCCATAAAGCTGCTTTCACCCCGGATGCGAAACAAATTTCTTACGCGGCAGATTACATTCAAAGTCAACGCAAAGACACGAATACACGCGTTATAGGCGCGTTAAGCCGCTCTCACACCGGACACGAGTTGAATTTTTAGCGCGACAGATTACATTCAAAGTCAATGCAAAGGCAAATAAGTAAAGAATTACCTAGGGCAATTTCTGAAAAGGCCTTTGAGCCTGGAGCTTTCGCCCCTCTGTCATATACCAGCGCAGAAGCTGTTCGTTACTCCACGCTATCGACACACCACAATTATGCACACGAACCAGCAGGTCTTTATATTACACACCTAAGCAGTCCATAAGTTGTTGGTCCACTTTTTGCTGCTCCTCACTGTCCATGTTTCCCTCTAAACTCGGAACCAACAGATATCTACGGGCTCCGGTCTAAACTTGGGTATGTTGACCCCTTCTACAAATGTGTCTGTATGGGGTGGACTCTCGCTTTCCCTCAATCCTAGCTGTAGAGTGGAAACACCAGTATACTCACCAAGCCATAGGTAGATAGCAAATTCAAGCTTAAGCTGCCAGAGTTTTGCACTGCGTCCTCCACTTTTGCCGCCTCATTTGTTAGAACAAGTTCATTTCATTAGATCTATACACGTGCAGTGTTTGATTGCAGAATTCCTTAGCTCAGATGTCAGACGTGTCTCACTTTTACACTAGGGAGGCTGACCCGGAAAACTGAGTTCTGCCAACTCCCGCCCAGTTCTGCCCTCCACAGAACTGGCCAATCAGAAAAAAGTGGGCACACGGAGTCATAGCGGAAGAGCAGCCCAAGCAAGGCGTTTCAGGCAGAGACTGCAATGGACTACAAATGGGTTTTTTTGAGGATGGCAGTATGAGCTAAATAAGGACCATGTTTTGGACTTTGAACGATCAGGAGTACTCTATGGGAGTCCAAGATCGAAATATAAACTTGGAAATGTGGCATAATAGGTCCCCTTTCAAAATACAGTCGTGACTCACTGCGGTCATTAAAGATCCTATGACACTTTTTAAGTTTACAAACAGTATACCTTCATAAACTGAAAAGTTTGCTAGAAGTTTACAACTACAGCGCCCTCCATGATTATTGGCACCACTGGTTAAAGCTGCAGTTGGTAAGTTTTAGAAAAGTAACTTTTTGTCATTTTTGCCAAAACTGTCACTGTGTACAGACAGTGTTACATAAAACTAGTACTCTGTAATTAAAAAAAGGCTCATTTAAACCCACCTAATGCTCCTACTGCAATTTAAAATAATCGTTCGGACTAGGGATGCAAATTATCGAGTAATTCATTAATCGATAGTTGTTTCATCTTATCGATCGATGATCAATTAATTGATATGCAGCAATTTTTCTGAGAAGCTGAATTTCCCTCTTAATCAATAGGTTCCTTTCTACGAAAATGCTATCTTTCTTATGAAAGAAAAAATGCAAATCATATTCCTTAATAGAAGATTTATTCTTAACAGCAGGGAACAACACATTCACAAATGGAACAATGCAATAACAAGGCTACTTTAAGGCTACTTGAAACATGAAAATAAATAAGTGCACTGTCTTAGATGCAAAACAAACTTCTCAAATAGTGCATTCATAATTTCGATTAATTGCAATTAATTTATTTTAATCAAGTAATTTCTTATTAACGATTAATCGATAGGCGATTAATTGTTTGCATCCCTAATGTGATTATTTACAGGAAGAATGGCAGGGAGTAAGTGGTGAGTATGGGAGTATGCAGGGAGTATGCTCAAATTATAGGACAGGATGTCAAAAATATGTAAGGCTGTGATTAAGGCCAAAGACTCTGTGTGATTACATTTGATACACAAAGTAATTTTAATGGTACAAAAGTAAAGTGGTCTTTATTTAAATAAGCGCTCTTTTGAATATTTTCTACTGAGCTATGAGAACAACACACACATAAATAGCAATGTCCTGATGCTTTTGTCTGGTCGTCTA
Source organism: Gymnothorax reevesii (assembly GCA_029721435.1). NCBI lineage: Eukaryota > Metazoa > Chordata > Actinopteri > Anguilliformes > Muraenidae > Gymnothorax > Gymnothorax reevesii. The sequence continues at coordinate 33,380,139 of CM056573.1, forward strand.
AAACCTTTGCCAAGTGCCTTAAAGGGATAGCTCACTATTTTTGAAGTGGGGCTGTATGAGCTACAAATTACCACTATGTACATTAGATGCAGTAGAAAGCTCCCAGTTAGCCCCACCAGCGTATAGTGCTAGGCGGAGATTTACGCAATACACAGCTGTGAATGGTACCAAAGTAACGGAGTATTTTCCCGGCCTAAAAGGGGTCCTACCTGAAAAGAATACATAACTGTAATTGTACACTATATTACACAAATTTACAGTGCTTCAGTTGCTTGGAAAAAAACACAGTTGCTCTTGAGGCAACCAACTGACGTATTCCATCGGAGTGAACTGTGCGCTGTAGCGATCAGCTGTTTGGGTCAGACTCTTAGCGTTTTGTGGCAGCGACAGCATTTCAGTGGCATAGAATTCCATCTCATTTAAAAAAAAATAAAAAATCCTATTATAGCCAGCACACGAGATACACAGTATGTGGCTGCATAGGCCCTCTGTGATATCAATTTGTGCTGCAATAGATTCACACGGAGCTAGACAGGAATGCTCACAAATGTCACATACGGTTTTAGCCTGGGTGGAAAATATAGCATTAGCGACCATTGAAAACAACGAGTGGACAATGGTAAGAGCTGCTGTGTGACGTTTTGCTCATCGAATTTATTCCAAAAAATTCGGAATTATAGTTCATACGTTTGCCAATTATAAAAACAGAGCCCATTAGAAGGACAAAGTGGTTGCAAGCCATCCGCCGTGAGGATAAATCTAGCCGTCTGTGGAACCCTACCACACCACATGTTTGGGTCTGCGGTCTCCACTTTATTACCGGTAAGTTTGTAAACTGCAAAAATGTTTAATTAAACATAGCTGTAGAAAATGTAATAGTGTCTCTTATCAGGCGACTCAATCAGATAGTTGTAGATATCTCCGTGCGCGATCGGGGGCCATTGCGTTGGATCATCTGTCCAGTCCTTCATAAGATACGGACAAGGATCGATTCTGATTTTAGTCAACTTTGACAGGTAGTTCGTCGGCTGGCAATAAAGCGTCAATGTAAGCCATTGATATTCATTTGAAAATCTATATTTTATTAGAAAATAGGATTCCAAAATTGAGCTGAATGCATGGGAATCAATGAGAGCAAACCAATGTTTTCAACCCAGGCGACTCCGCCCCCCAGTTATGATGCACTGATGACACCACGTCGTGTGTATCTATGTTACATTACACTTTTTCGCAGGTGTTTCACTCTTACCTGATGCATTGATACAGCTGTGGTCTTCAGCATGCGCCGTTGAGATTTCCCTGAATGTGGCCTCACGAAATCCTCTTTGGAAAAATTAACACTGCAAACACAGAGCTCTTTTAGGGATATGTGTGGCGTATCAATATCTCCTTTGTGCAGAAGCCAAATTTGGCTATTTATGGGTTACCCAATTTGATGCTTTAAAATTCATGGTTTAAGCTTCATAAAGAGGATGAATGCGGCTCAACTCAGAAAAGACACTTCCAGCATTTAGAATTACATCGTAATTCAGCCCATTGAAAATGGGCTGCAAACATAAAAAAATCTTCATGAATCTTCATGAATGATCTTTCCATCATTGAAACTGTAAAAAAAAAAATTCTGAGGATTGAAAAATGGCTGGGGGTTAAAACAATACATTTCTGGGATAATAAACTCCTAGACCACAAGTACTCCTTATTTGAACATGAACTATTTAATCATCTACATTTTATTAGCCAAACAAGATAGCTATTCAGGTGGCTCCCCAAACTCCCAGAGCCTTGAAAATGGTGCTCTTTCAATTCATAAAATAATCATATTTTTAATAATCAACTTTGTACTCATGAAGTTCAATATGAATGGATGATTTTCTGGTTGAATTTAGCATGAGTTTACCAATATAGGCGCAGCTGGACATCAATGGTCACCAGTCACCTCTCCAAACAAAACAAAAAAAGCCTTTTCTCCACGATAAAGTTCAGAGTCTCGTCCATTTATCTACAAAGCAAGCACATACTCATTAGAAGAACTGCTTATTTTACGGTCAGATCAATCACTCAGACGGAAAGCTTGCCGTTTTCAAGTCTGATCACCCCAGCGAAATGCAGGCTTGTACCCTTTTCACACCCTCTATGGAACAAGTGCAACTCAGGTCACAGTAATAGCTGCTTGCACTTGAAAAGAGCGAAAATACAAGGCATTCAATTTCATTGAATGTGGTATAAATTCTGAAACTAAAAAAAAAAACTAAAATTAGTTAAGAAAAATGCCAGCACACTGCAGTATCGACTACTCTTTTATTACCCAATGTGACAAACTAGCTCTCTGATCTCGGTGGTAAACCAAAAATAAGAAATAGCTGGCTAGTTAGCTAGCAGGCTAAATGTAAGATACAGCTACACCATACAAAGACAGATTTACTCACTTTTCAACAGAATTATTGAGCTCAAACGTATCAATGCTGTCAGCCATCCTGTCTGTTCCATTCAAAATAACTGCCATTTTCCATCTCAGAATCACATTTCCATCCTGCAAATAAGCTCAGCTCTCCAGGTTCAGTTCTAGGGGTTTTTTGTCCCCATGCAACCACGTCAGTCTGAGCTGCATAAAGTTAACGTAACCCTATTACGCAAGTATTTTAATATGTTTTTTAAGGTGCAATCAATGTCTTTCACTTACTGAGGAAAGCTTATACTGTCTGCAATTGGATAAAAATCGTGTCAACCAACTGGTAATTACCAGTAGAATTTAATTTAGGCGTGAACTACAGCTGGGCTTTCATGCAGATACCACTGAATCACTATTAAAGTGATTGGATTTCCATCAGAGCTTGTATGAGGCTCTAAAAGCCAGCTAAATTCTTCAACCAACATATCTATGCGTTAATCCACAATAGGAAATTGCGTTTTTTTAGTATGTGATGATTGAAATTGATAGTAGAATTACATAGTGTCAATACCATGGCAAATTTTTGCCTCAGGAGACTGATTTTTTTCAACTACTTGGAATACCATTGGGTCACTTTAACTGAAGTGGTTTCTACAGAGGACAATGATTTTTTTCTGTCGCAAGAGATCTTTTTTTATCTGCTGGACAGATACTATGGGCAAGGATATTGAGCAGTTTGCACATCAGGCTTAGCTGAGGAGTCTGAAAAACAGGGATAGGAGTGAACTCGTCAATATTATAGGCTGTGTTCCAGCTCTGCTTGCTTGTGAATATTCAATAACTCATGAAGCAGGCGGGCCGCAATTTTTTTTTTTTCTAAACGTTATGTCTATTGCACCTTTTACCTGTCCTCTGATTGGTCAATCGTCTCCAAGGAGACATTGAGACTTATGAATGGGCAACGTCATGTGGTAGAGTCCCTGACTTACGGTAGCGTATTGCTGCCATTCCTGGTAAAAAAAAAACGGGTCTGTAGTGAAAAGTTTCTTGTTATTACAAGATCCTTTTCGTGTTATGTTAGTTCTACTTCTTGCTTGTCTTGAAACATGGCGAGATTATGCTATTATTTAGCACGGTGGGCGATACTGTGATTAGTATGCGTACAATGAGAGGGATTTTGAAATGCTTGGGGCTGTACAGAAGACAGAATGAGCCTGACCCCCTGGAGGTGGCGACGTTTCTGAACATCGGTCAAGCTATCACTAACTCGGAAAACGACGGTCGTACCGTCACAGCTAATAATAAAATGCGCAAATACAGCAGAAATCACGTTAGTAACATAATGTGATATACTTGCTGTCAAATAATCATCACATGGAAAGATATAACGAGGCTTGTTCAACTAAAATGAATGTGTAGGCTACTTTGTTCAGAAAAATACGCAAGCAAACTTGAATAATTTGCGATAATAATCAATTGTGATTGATTAGTGAAAAAATAAATGCATAAAAAACAGCATAGGAAGTTGGTAGTTTGGCCAAGGTGATGGGTGCGATTTTGGTAAGGTGCTATTATTCTAGATCAGAACTTACAATTGCTTGTCACAGTACATGTGCTCTTACATAAGGCAAGTAAATCAATAAGAGCAGAAAATACTCTGGAATTAATACATACAATTGCCATCAAAATTGGTATCTGGTGAATAGGAGAAAGAGTGAGGGAAAAATACACGACCATACTGCATCTGCTGTAGTACAAGTGTATTGAATAAGGAAAGATTCGATGGGAGAATTATTTTATAAATGGCTATTAAAGTTGGTACTTTGCAATGTGCAACTGGAGAAAATGGAATGAAGGGCCATGTTTGAGGGCCTGTAATTCCCACAAATCAATAATACTTGCATACCATACTACATGTATTTTAGAACAAGCAAATTGAATATGAAGAGATTTTTGGTGAAATTTTTGAATAAATGACTGTCCAAGTTGGTACATTGCAATGTGGGAAGTGAGACAACTGAATTGGTGGCCATTTTCATGGCCTTTAATTCTTGCAAAACCAAAATTTTTCTAAAAATACCACTTCTATACAATACAACATGAATGTCTTTAATGCAGGAATACTGAATATGAGGACATTTTGTGGTGGAATTAAATAAATGTGTTGTGATTTACGAAATGAACCAAGAGCGACAACCAGTAGAATGCAAAAAGGAGGCTTTATTTCTGAAGGGGGAAACCCCCCAACAGAGCTGGCAACGGTACAAAGTCCACAATCCAAAAACAGTATCCAATGGGCGTAATCCAGAATCGTAACCAGGGCACCAATAACAAAGTTCGTGGTCAGACAAGGTCAGTGGTCTCTAAACACAAGAATCAATAACATGGCAGAGCCAGGCACAGAACTTAACATGAAAGCAGAATCCAGAATCCCAACAGAACCCCCCTCCCAACGAACGCCTCCTGGCGTTCAACCTGAAAGTCTCTGGTGACTAGCATGAAAGTCTTTGATGAGGTTTTTATCCAATATGTGCCTTGCTGGCACCCAACTGCGATGTTCAGGTCCGTAACCCTCCCAGTCGACGAGGTACTGCAGTCCTCTGCCTCGTCGACGAGAGTCCAGGAGGGCACGGACCGTGTAGGCTTCGCCTCCATGCCTATCCCTAATTATCTCTGCTGCAAGTTTCTGTGGATTTCCACTTATACTTTGTGCTTTCCTTTTCTTTTATCTTGGCACTTTAGTACTCCTTAACCGGAGCTGTTGTTTTGTACTTAGGTTTGTCTTGTGATCCCTGTCTGCGTTTGGGCTACAGCCAAATTCATGTAATTAGTTTATCCCTCATGTGTCTCTGCCTGATCATTGTTCCCACTGATTGCACCTGTTCTCCCTGGTCATGTGTTTACCCCGGGTGTGTATATAAGATGTCTGTTTGGTACACTTTCTGGTCAGATCGTAATGTTGTGATTTACGAAATGAACCAAGAGCGACAACCAGTAGAATGCAAAAAGGAGGCTTTATTTCTGAAGGGGGAAACCCCCCAACAGAGCTGGCAACGGTACAAAGTCCACAATCCAAAAACAGTATCCAATGGGCGTAATCCAGAATCGTAACCAGGGCACCAATAACAAAGTTCGTGGTCAGACAAGGTCAGTGGTCTCTAAACACAAGAATCAATAACATGGCAGAGCCAGGCACAGAACTTAACATGAAAGCAGAATCCAGAATCCCAACAAAATGCCCATCAAAGTTAGTACTTGACAATGTGCAAATAGAGACAATAGAATGAAGGGCCGTGTTTCAGGGCCTGTAACTTTTGAAATCCAACAAATTTGCAAAAAATAACACTTAACTACCATAATAGATGTATTTAAGCACAAGCCCACCGAATACAAAGAGATAATATGGCGGAATTTTAAATAAATAGCTGTCAAAGCTGGTACTTTGCGATGTGCAAATGAACGGGGAGCCGTATTTGAGGGCCTTAATTCCAGTTTAGCTGAAAGTCTATGATAAATAACCCTTCCATACCATACTACATGCATTCTAGTACAAGCGCACCGAATATGAAATGATTCTCTTATGAAGTTATTAATTAAATGGCCGTCAAAAATGGTGCTTTGCAACGTGCAAATGGTGACAATTGAATGGGGGGGCAATATTTTAGAGCGTGTAGTTCTTGCAAATGAAGATGTTTGCAATCGATAAAGTGCCAAATTCATACAATAGTACACTACAGGCCAAAATTTTTGGACCACCCTCAGATTTTTACTGGTGCTCCCTTGGTTTTGTCCCCTGGGTTTTGGGGAAGGCATTTATACAGCAATGGAACAATTGAAGTCAAGGCAAGATCTGGAAGACCAAGAAAAATTTCAAATAGAATGGCCCGAGATTTGGTTAGAAATGCTCAGAGGAACCCAAACATCACTGCAAAAGAGCTGCAAAAAAGAGCAGCAGACGCAGATATAGAGTTTCACAGGACAACAATACAGCGTACCTTAAACAACAAAGACCTACGTGGCAGAGTATTAGAATTAGTATTAGTATTAGAACAACGTGCTTTGGACTGATGAAACCAAAATTGAACTGTTTCAAGTAAGGTATGTTTGGAGAAAAATGGGTGAAGCATTTGTGGAGAAAAACACATTGTCAACTGTAAAGCATGGAAGTGTATCCATGATGCTTTGGGGTTGTGTAGCAGCTGGGGGCACAGACAGTGTTGTGTGAGTCGACAGAAGAATGGATTCCACCAAATAACAAGACATACTAGAGGGTAATGTTCACAGCTCAGTCCAGAAATTGAAGTTGAAGAGATGTTGGGTACCCCAGCAAGACAATGACCTGAAGCATACCTCAAAATCCACCATTAAGTACTCCCAGGTAAGACGGATGAAGGTTTTGGAATGGCCATCACAGTCCCCAGACTTGAATATTATTGAAAATCTGTGGAGAGACCTCAAACATGCTGTGCGTGCAAGAAGGCTGAAGACTATTTCTGAGCTAGAGGTGTTCTGTCAGGAAGAGTGGGGAGAAATTCAAAGACAAGAATTGAAAGACTCTTAGCTGGCTACAGCTTTTGCAAGCTGCTATAGCTTCCCAAGGAGGAGTTACAAAGTAAGAGCTGACAGGGTTCCCAAACCTTTGCACAAGGTATTTTTCCTGGTACTATCATTTTGAAACTGTAAAAAGTTAAAAAATAAAAATTATTCTTGCTTTGAAATGTGCTGATGTGTCATGTTTGACTTTGTAGCATTTAGTGTTCAGGTTTGGTTTAAATCACTTGGAGATTAATCATAACAGACATATAAACTAGGGGTGCCAAAATTTTTGCACCCCACTGTAAGCCTATTTTACTTTAAAATTTTTGCATAAATGTGCACTGAAAGAAACTGAATGGGTAAAAATGTTTTTGGGCCTATAATTTATCAAAGGCTATCTGCACACTCCGCTGTATTACTTCTGGTCGGTTACATCACACAGGCAGTATGGTGATGTTATTTTCAGCAAACAGTTTGATTTGCAAAAGTTTTATGTTCCCCACTTCCATTTGCACCCTTCACCAAATACCAGTTGTGATGGTAATTCATGCATTATATCAAGAGTATTTTCTGCTCTAATTTACCCATTTGCTTAATGTCAAAACACTTGTACTCTAACAAGCAATTGTAAGTGCTGATCTGGCATAATAGCACCTCATCAAAATCGCACCCATCACCTTGGCCAAACTACCAACTTCCTATGCTGTTTATTATGCATTTATTTTCTCACTAATCGATCACAATTGATTATTATCGCAAATTATTCAAGTTTGCTTGCGTATTTTTCTGAACAAAGTACACATTCATTTTAGTTGAACAAGCCTCGTTATATCTTTCCATGTGACGATTATTTGACAGCAAGTATATTACATTATGTTACTAACGTGATGTCTGTTGTATTTGCGCATTTTATTATTAGCTGTGACGGTACGACCGTCGTTTTCCGAGTTAGTGATAGCTTGACCGATGTTCAGAAACCTCGCTACCTCCAGGGGTCAGGCTCATTCTGTCTTCCGTACATCCCCAAGCATTTTAAAATCCCTCTCATTGTACGCATACTAATCACAGTATCGCCCACCGTGCTCAATAATAGCATAATCTCGCCATGTTTCAAGACAAGCAAGAAGTAGAACTAAATCAAACCGTGTAAATGAGCCAAAAGTTTCTTGTCATAATGTGATGTTTTCGCGTTGAAATAACGTGAAGATATCTTGTTAAAGCGTGAAAATATGTTGTCATAATACGAAAAGGATCTTGTAATATCAAGAAACTTTTCACTACAGACCCATTTTTTTTTACCAGGAATGGCAGCAATACGCTACCGCAAGTCAGGGACTCTACCACATGACCTTGCCCATTCATATGTTTCAATGCCCCCTTGGAGACGATTGACCAATCAGAGGACAGGTAGAAGGTGCAATGGACATAACGTTTAGAGAAAAAAAAAAAAATTGCGGCCCGTCTGCGTCATGAACATTCATGAGAAAATGCGAAATCTGGCCTCGCTTGGTTACGAAAAAAAAAAAAAAAAGACGTGTCCAGGACCAGGAGGAGGCGCGAACTTGTGTTTGAGAACGTATGCGCTGATTGGCCAAAAAGGAGTCCTGTACATCTGACATCGATTGCTCTTCCTTCGTCCTTAAACTACCTGGATGTTTGCTCCAGTAAATTGAAATTGAATTTTGAGAACTGAATTTGAATTGTGAGAACTGAACATGAGTGATGCGAGATCAGAGACACCAAATGCGAGGTGGAAGGGAAAAGGGAATTTATTAAAACAAAAACAAACAGGCACGAGGGCCAACAAAAAACTTGGCCCAAAGCGTTGCAAAATACAAACTAAGGTAAGCTACACAGAGCTATAAACAAAATACAAAAACGACAAAAAAAAAAAGCCACTGGAAACTCCAGGGAGATAAACAAGAACAGAAATGAATAACAAGACTAAGAATGCAGAAGGTTAAATACAAAATGACTGGAAGTGTGAGCGAGGCTTGGGAACAAGAACTTGAAGCATGAACATGAGCGAGACGCTGTCTGCCAGCCAACTTCCACCGCATCCAGATAAAGGCTAGAAATCAAGACATGAAGGGCAACACCTGGAGGAGGAGAAACGAGAGGCATGGCAAGATCATGACATGGACTAAGATTGGATGACAAGACTTGCTCATAAAGAGAATGAGCGTGCTCAGCTTAAGTACCAATTAAGTATGCAGTTTGGAAGCAAGCATGAATGTTAAGAACAGAAAAGCACAGCAAGACTTGAAATAGCAAAGCAGGAATCATGACAATAAACTCCCTGTCTAAATTAGTAATATTAGTAATGTGCCTATCTAAGAATTGCACCACCCAGTGAGTGTTAGTAAATGTTAGTAACTTAAAAACAGTTAATTGTCAATTTAGCTTAGAAAGCCCTGAATCCGGCAAAGCACAGAAGGAAGGGGGAAACCTCAAGGCCAACCAGAGTTCTGAAATGTGCAACAACGAAGGCACGGGGCGGAACGCAGACAAGCGGTGGAGTGGCTTGGCAGACCTGGCTAAAACAAAAACATGGAAAAGTAAAAACATGGACAAGGAATGTGAAACATGAAATGTAAAATCCTGAAACAAGAAACTGTTAAAACTGTGACATGAACTATGGCTATGACTATGGACTATGGACCATGAAACTGTTAAAACCATAATTGCTGTCCTGGCCAAAGGCCAGGACCCCAGAACACAACAATGGGCATATTTGGGAGTTGAATTTTCAAATTTTATTAGATTCCTGTTACAAACTAATGAATTCAATTTCAAATGATACAATTCAGATTTAGTTTTTCAATGCAATGATTCAAATAAAAAAAATACAATTTCAAATCATGTGATTCAAATTCAGTTTCTGGTGGCACAGATATCTGCCCATAATACAACCCCACTTCAAAAAAAGTGTACTATCCCTTTATGTACATGAACATTCAATGTCCTGAATGTCTGTTCAGAGTGTGTTTGAGAGGCAAACATTATCACATATTTGAAATTTCAAAGTTAGCCTTTTTGTAAGTAAAAATAAATGAATACTTGATGAATTATCAATTAATACATTCTAATCATTTTGAAACATCAAAAATTAAGGCACTAGATTAAGTCTGCCTTGCTTTGTCTTTTTCACTTTTTTGATGATGTGGACACAGGCTATTTTTTCATTGTACTATGTTTAAAGGTAGAAGATGTTATGCCTCATAGTGCACTTAAATATAACAATTTCATATTGAATTTCATATAGGCTATTTGAAAATTTCTTTTAAACAACGATGATCTTGAATGTTGTTTTCGTTGAAGACGAAATTTATTTATTTAGCTGATCCGAAAAATTATCCGATCCATGACTCAAAAGTCATATGACCTGAGCTATGAATTTTGTGATCTCCTACTGCCAGCATCTGCAGTTAGCTACTGACATCATGGCTTTAAGCTGAAAGTGTTCTGGGAAGACTGCTCTTGTGTAATCTCTCTGATAGCTCCTTGCTCCCCACAGCTGAAATCAGCGCTTTGAGACAGCCAGCAAGATGTTGGATCCAGAACAACATCCGGTTGAAGTGAGGATTGAGGAGCGAGGAAATATCAAATACGTGAATTGAGATGAACTGATAGATAATCCACCATTAATCACTCCCAATCAATTGGGCTTTAATGGTTGAAACATCCCGGTCTACTAACGTGCAGGATTTTGTTTTTTCTCCAAAACTCTCAGCAACTTATTGTGTATGAAAATGTGTTATATTTTGATGCAACTCTTACATATTGCCACTTTTCAAAATTGTTGGGAAACTAACTCTACACATTTCAAAATAAAAAAGGAGTTCAGGCTGAAACTCTGCAAACGTAGCATCAGAACTGTGGGACTGGTAATTTAGGTTTATCAACTAATGAGGGAATTATGCATAGCATTACTGGGATTTTTTCTCACCCAATAAAAAAAAATATGAAGATTGTTTAAGGTTTTGGAATAAAATTACATTGTTAAACAGGTTTAGAATTGGTGGCATATGTTTTTTCGACACAAATTATTTAAGATCTAGTTTTAGGAGGTTACGGAGAATGTAAAATAAACACTTTTTTTTTCTTTTTTTAAGTTTGCGAGGATGTCAAAGGAGATGTCATGTTCTTGATTGATGGCTCAGCAAGCATTCACGAAACTGAATTCATGCTGATGCTGCAGTTCATGTCATCCTTCATAAATATGTCTGAAATTGGTCGGGACAAGCTGCATGTCGGTGTCTTGCAGTTCAGTTCTACACCTCAAGAGGAGTTCCCCTTAAACAGATTCTATGACAAAGGGAGTATCATTCAAGCTATCAGCTCCATTCAGCAGATACAAACTAATACTCACACAGGAGCTGCACTGTCCTTTGCCTCAAAGTACTTTGACTCATCCAAGGGAGGACGTTTAAATGTGAGACAGTTCTTGGTCGTGATCACTGATGGTGAAGCCCAAGATGATGTGGCCAAGCCAGCTGAAGAGCTTAGAAATAAAGGAGTGTTCATTTACTCAATTGGAGTGCTCAATGCGAACAGTTCCCAACTGTTCGAGATCAGTGGCTCCCAAGACAGAATCTTCACAGTGAGAGACTTTGATCAACTCAAAAATTTAAAAGAGCAACTTCAGTTCAAACTGTGTCACCCTGAGCCAGGTGAGTATTATAGGTGCTTAAAATACAAAAAGACATAAAATGTAAAAAAAAAAAAAAAAAAGAAAAGAAAAAAGTTTTAAAATGAGCGTACTTCGCAAAATGGAAATACAACTTTGTCAAGTACCTAACTCTATTGTACTTTTCATGGATTTTAACAGAGTGCACGAGGATATCGAAGGCAGATGTGATCTTTTTGGTGGATGGTTCAGGAAGCATCTTTCCTGATCAGTTCCAGAGCATGATTAAATTCATGATATCAGTGGTTAACAACACAGACTTTGGGGAAAACCATACCAGGTTTGCAACAATCATCTTCTCAGACTCTCAAAAAACCAGTTTTACTCTGAACCAGTACAACACCAAGACAGGGGTCAGAGGAGCTATTGCCAACTTGATTCAACCTGGTGGTGGAACAAACACTTCCCACGCCCTGCGGTACTCGTTAGACTACTTTGAACCACAGTATGGCGGTCGTGCTGCTGAAAAAATTCCTCAGATCCTGATAGTGCTCACAGACGGGGAGGCCACAGATAAAGAGGAACTGCCTGAGAGTGCCAGGGCAGTGAGAGAGAAGGGCATCAATATTTACAGTGTTGGAGTAGTTGGTGCTGTTCAGGAGGAACTTCTTATCATGGCTAATGATCCAAAGAAGGTCTTCTATGTGGACACCTTTCAAGCCTTGGAAGAGCTCTACCAAAACATGTCCAATTCCCTTTGTGCTGAAACAAAACCAGGTAGGCACACAATTCGTGGCTTCGATCTTTCTGTCACGGTTTTAAGTTAGTCTGGATGTGTGTACAAGTGTTGGTTTTCGGTAACATTAAGTTTTGATGTGGAATTTCTTTTTCAAATGAAAAAATGTGGAAAAAAATTCACAAGATGCATTCCCAGATTGACATTTTTTGTTGCAAATTTTAGAAAATGCATTAGCATATAGGAAAATGCTGAAATAGAAGCACTGCTATAAATATGAGCTTTGTGAAGTTCATAACATATTGTTTTTGTTTTGGCGGCTTCACATGAATTGATCCACTTCTGTTAATAAAGGTCAGATATGGATTTGCCCAGATGAGGCCCACATGGAGTTCATGGACAAAAGTACCTGAGCCCTAATAAGCAATCAACATAGTGCCTATCTGGGGTCTGGTTAGGATTGCTGACTTGGGTGTGAACCTGCTCTTTATAGTTGCTTGATGTTCAGGTCTTCTTAACATTTTGAATGTTTTGTTCTCACCCTACACAATGTTGCATACTTTCATAAGCAAAAATTATTTTCCAGGAACTACGATAAAATGCAATTGAAACATTGCTAATCTAGGCACTCGGGTCATTTTTAGGACTTTGGGGGGCATGTTAAAATGATACTTGATTGACAACTACCTTTCCAGTCAAGTTATTTAAATATTCCCTTGTCCCAATATTTTACGGCTCAAAAGAGCAATTTAAAATATGAAAAGCAGACAAGCAGTCCAGTGATTTTGAGTCACAGGGGCATGATTTTTACTGTTTCGTATAACTTGTATTTAGTGTGATCAATTGTCTGCATGCATAAAAAAAGTCCCTCCCCCCATGAAGTACATATTACATTAGCAAAACTAAGATGCCATGCAAAATGTCAGTCTAGCTAACTAGTAACTCGGCCTTATGATTAAATTAATTTGATATTGCAATTAGCGAAAGTTAGCAACTGAGCTTACACTTTTGGGAAAAAGTACTTGCCCCTTTCCCGATTTCTTCTGTTTCTGCATATGTGTCACATCAAAGTAATTTTACAAAGAGAACTTGAGAGAACCCAAAATGCAGCTTTTAAATATTGATTTAATTAATTGAAGGAAAAAAGCAATTCAACCCTTTTGGCAAATGTAAGAGGACCCTCTGTGCTCTTTTAGGTCAGCAAGCCGAGGTTTTAGGCTTGCAGCTCTCCCATGGATGCAGTTTTTGCCCCGTCACTTTCTTATCATGGAATTGTCAACACTAACCTAAACTGAGCTAGTCAGGCCTGCTGTGGTTTACATGTTTGTCTGGGTTCTTCTGTTATCTCCTGGATGGACCAGTGGGCTCTTTGAGGAATTTTGGTAGGCTAGCTACTCCTGTGAAGATTCATCACTGTTCCAGGTTTTTTCCATTTGTGGATAACAGCATCCAACGTGGTTCACTGGAGTCCTAGAATCATAGAAATGGGTCAACCCCTTCAAGACTGATAGGTGTCACCAACTCGGTTTGTCATATGTTCTTGAATTTCTTTACAATGCATCATCGTGTACAGCTCTTTGCTTGCATCACATCACCAGATTTCTAATTTAGTGATATTTAGATTTGTTAGTTCTGGCAGAAATCATGACTGGGTGTCTTGTGAAACTGAACCCAGTTGTCTGTTGAATTTGTATAAGTGGATGAGTTAGTTGCTAAGGCAGCAATTATTTTTACCAGCGGAGTGAGATATTGTAATCTGTGTGGTTGGTTTGTTACGATTTCGGCCAGTATGTTAATTGGTTGCATTAATTGTCTGTTTGTTTGTTTGTTTGTCTGTTTGTTAGTAACACACTTTTTTACCCTTTCCATGTTGCTTATGTTCATGAAACTTCACCATATGATAGAGGAGGTTCATCACGAGAAGACAAGTTTTTTTTAAATTCCTAGGTTAAAAGTCAAGGTCAGTGTCACCAAAAACATTAAAACCACATTGTGGTTCATAACTTTGCTACTATTACAGCTAGAGATTTGAAACCAAGTCCATTCCATCTGTGAGATCTGTGCATGATTTTGGCAAGTCCTAATTCTATGAATGACCTTTCATTTGTCTGTTTGCGTGTCCGTGTGTTAACAATCAAGCATTTACATTGTTGCACCTATTGACTTTGAACTCTCACAATAGGTGGGAAATGGTCCTTAGATTTCCTGATTAAATTTTGGGGGTGATTGGGGTCAAGGTCAATGTCATCGGAATCGGTAAATGTTAGGGGATCGAGGTCATCGTGAAAATTATATATTTTCCATTATAACTCAAAAAGCGTTCCAAATAGACAAATGTTTCCTATTATTAGCATGTAGGAAGTCCTATATGGGCTTTTTTTGGACACCATGTACATTGGCCTTGAGTAACCCCGAAAAGTCAAACAGAAGGTCACAGATTTTCAAAGGACTATAAGTTGAAAACTTTTGAGATCATACTAGTAAAACTGAGTCAACATCTAAAGCGCTGAAATAAGTGCTGGCAGGCGAGGATTATTTTGCCTGGCAATATTTTTTTTCACATCCAGCCAGATAGGGTTCGATAGCATTTTTCATTCAATAAATAAATACATTGTGTAAAACTGCATTTTGAGTTTGCTCAGGCAATCCCTGTCTAGAATTAAACTTAGCTTTATGATCTGAAGTATTTAAGTTTGACAAATATGCTAAAATGGACTAAATCAAGAAGGGGCCCGATACTTTTTCGCAGTGCTTACAGAAAAAAGTCCCATTTTTTCTATAAAGAAATACTGTAGTCCTCTGGTGAAAGTGATATTACACTTATAATCATTCTATTGAAGTCAATTTAAAGGGCTCAGCTTACCCATGTACATTTTAACAAGGTATACCAGTCAGTTAGGAGGGGCAGCAATGAGATCAAATGGATGTGATAGAGGATTCCAAACTGGGAGAAAGAAGGGATGGAGCTGTTTTGATCCAAATGTTATGACTGTATACTGTTAACACAGCCTGTTTCTCCCATACAGAGTGTGAAAAGAAGATGATTGATCTTGTTGTACTTATGGATGGATCCGGCAGCATTGAAAATGTTGATTTTGAGACCATGAAGACATTTGTTTCAGACCTGGTTAACAGGTTTCAAGTAAGCCAGCAAAATGTGAGAATTGGGATGGCTCAGTTCAGCTCTGACTTCCATAAAATATTCTTTCTTAATGAGTATGAGAACATAACTGATGTCAAGAACAGTATCCTGAATATAAAAAAGATTGGAGGGGGAACCAAAATCGGCAAAGCCCTGTATTTTATACAAGAGTTTTTTAAAGCTTCCACAGGCAGCCGGATTGCCCAACAGGTCACTCAGAACCTGGTTGTGATCACAGATGGAGAGTCCGAGGATGAAGTAGACCAGGCAGCTACGGCTTTAAGGTCCTTGAACATTAATTTGTTTGTCATTGGTGTGGGGGTGTTCAACACTTTTAAGCTGCAGCAAATTGCCGGGTCTGCAAACAGGTACTTCACGGCTGAAAACTTTGACAGTTTGGAGAAGATAATGGAGAACGTTGCGGATACTGTTTGCAGCCCTCCCCCCATCCGCCATGAAAGTAAGCATAGAACATGCTCAATTAGGAGAGGGGTTTCCAGCCACATTCTAGAACAAAATATATTATTTTTATAACTTCCAGCTGTCTCATTACAAATATAGGCAACCTAAACTAAACCTTTCATAAGGTTTTTTTTTTCGAAGTGTGAGATCGTAACTGAATACTAAATACAAAGTCATATACACAATATCAATAACACAATTCCAATAATTGTGTACAGTAATCATGTAGTAGTAAAATATTAACGCTTTAAATCTGTCTTTAGCTTTGATTTTAAATTCTTTTAATAAAACACAAGGTGGTATTTACTACCCAAAAAGCATGTGAGAAGAAAAATCTATCCATATATATCCTGAGATGAAAAGCGGTCCATGTATTTGTTTGGTGGTTAACACAATTCATGCTGTGATTGTTTTCCTCTACAGTATGCTCTGTGGATATTGGAATTGGATTTGACATCTCCCACTGGGCAAGAGCTGATCTTCTCTTCAGCAGTCAGCAAAGGTTGAAGGCATACTTGCCTGAGATCATCCAAAAAGTATCTTCCCTGGATGTACTCTGCTGCACTGAAGGCAAAAAAATTAAGCCCAACATTGGCTTTCTGCTGGCTGGCAAAGAGGGGGGAATCATCAATGATTATGAGTTTGAGTCATACAATGAGAAGGTGGTTCAGAAGGTGATGACCCTGCAGTCCTCTGAACCAACCTTCTTTAATGTTCAACTGCTGAAGGCCTTCTCCACAAAGTTCCAAAAACAGTCCTGGGCTGGTGTGAAGGTGAGCTGACCATTCGAGCTTGATGCAGAGATGCTGGTTCTAGAGTGGAAAGCATTAGAATTCTGAAAATAAGGATATAAATTGGGCCTGCTTGGCCAAGCTTATGCAGTCGTGGAAAATAGGCACAGATTGAATCTAGAATGAACTAGCTGACGGCCATCCAAATAGCTTTGCATTATCCATGGACAATTAAGGTGGAAAGATTAACATGGAGTGGACGCTTTCCCTAAATGTGTGAAATTTCGTGTTTGCGCATCATAAAACAATTCAGAACTTGGAATGCCCACGAGTCTCTAGTGCTTTTTCCTGAGTCAGTAGTGTTACTCTACTTAAATCTTTTGGTTCAACTAACTTACGTGCCAGCTTGACAATCATGAAGACGGTAAAAAATTCTAGGAAGTATGGCTGTTCCCCTTACACTGTAACCATCTGACATTTTATGTTAGGATATTTCCACAAAAACTAACTTTGCATGATGTCACTGACATAGCTTCTCTGGAGCATTCTTGTTTTCTCATGATATTCTCCCGCAGATCCTGATCATATTTACAGATGGATTTGATGACATAATTGAAAAGCTAGAGGCAGAATCAGATAACCTCAGAAACAAAGGTATGACAAGTACAATGGACTACACACTCTGTTGG
This sequence comes from Gymnothorax reevesii, assembly GCA_029721435.1. NCBI lineage: Eukaryota > Metazoa > Chordata > Actinopteri > Anguilliformes > Muraenidae > Gymnothorax > Gymnothorax reevesii. The sequence goes on from CM056573.1 coordinate 33,397,454, forward strand.
GACCTCTCTTTTTTTTCCCAGCGCTTGTTTCTTAAAATACCTGAAGACTTTCTACTATGCTCCTGGAATAGGAATCCAAGCATTGCTGTTAGTGGGCCTGGATGGAGTCCGCAACCCCAGTGATCTCCTCATGGTTGAATTTGGGAGAGGATTTGGATACTACCAGCCCCTTACCATTGATATGCTCAATGTGGCCAGTGTCGTGTTAAAGCAAATTGTGAGTATTAGAGTCAGTGTTCTGTGATTTATTTATTTTTAATTTTATGTTGAATTTTTTTGAATGATTCAATTGTTTGTTGTCATTTTTTTCTGTTACTGTCTTGTTCCATGTGTCTTTGATCTGTTTGACTCTAACATTTGCTTACCTAATAAATTGTAATTTTATGCGACCATGTTTCCATGCTTTCATGATTTTGATTGGTTAACTTGCCTTACACTAGCGAAACACGGTCAAACCTGCTCTAGATCATTTTTATGTTTACTAACATAGAAATAACATTAAAAGAATTCTGGTTCTTCAGAAACCACTAGTGTTCAGCAACCTAATTTGAAGCTCACTGAGTTTCTCTGTGTCTAATTTGATGTGTTTAAAAATGTTCTTTTCTGAAATTTCTTTCGATATAGAAGTATAAACACAGCATTATTCATGGCACACATGCATATGTCTGTCAAAATATAGCAAAAGATTGTAAACACCTTTACACGTTAAATATGAAATGCGCCTAATTAGGACAAATTAACTGCTTATTGAAATCCTAAGATTGAAACTGTGGCTAGAAAAAAACCAGCATACACAGGGAAACCCCAGGACTGAGTTTGAGAACCACTGCATTAATGTTTGCTGTGACATAAAAGAAAAAACCCCGGTCTCTCACTGTCTTTTCCTTCCTGTCTGTCTGTTTGTCTGTCTGTCTGTCTCTTTTTCTCTGTTTTTCTTTTTCTACCTTTCTCATTAGGACACTGTTGTAGCACGGGAATGCTGCGGAGTGATGTGCAAGTGTTCTGGTCCAGAGGGGATACGTGGTACCCGGGGGCCACCAGGAAGTAAGGTAAGGCTCAAATATGGGTTTGTTAGTTGAGTTGGATTTTAACCAGAAGAAAACTTTTGTTGATTTCAGCAAATGCATCATTGAACAAATGATGAGCAATGTTGTAATAACTTTGTATTTGTTCCCAACAAGGGTGAGCGGGGTTCAAAAGGTCATCCTGGTTTCCCAGGCGAAGAAGGAAGAACTGTGAGTCATTCATTTTATTGATGGCACACATTAATGCTACCTGGTTCAGCAATAATTTAGTTACCATTGCCAATAATGGCAATTGCAGAATTCTGATACAAACCAATAATGAATTGTTTGACCCATTGGGGCATTTCAAAATTCAAAATTTATTTTTTTCCATAAAAAAAATTCTTTCAATCTTATAATTTCAGAAATCTTAAAATTTCTGAAAGTTCACGATAGTCTCAAACTCATGACAATGTGTAGTAGGCACAAAGATAAACCTTTGCTTAAAGCAATAAAGCATGCATCTGATAGCGGTTTACTGAAAAAATTGATTACGTTTTGTACTTGTTACAGTTGTATATCTGACGAGTCTGGTATGGTTCCCTTGCGGGAGCCCTTCCTCCGCTTGCATTTCTTCTTCCTCTAATGGATGGTGGTTGGGATCTTACTCTTCGTCCCATGTCCAAAAAAGAATCACTGATATGGGAATTTGAACTGGATAATGTTAAGGGTAACGTTAAGGGTACTTCACATTTAGTATGGACATCACTTCGCATTACAACAGAAGAGTGCACCCTAACACTGGTAAAGGAACAAGGGAGTTTTCCAAGACCAAAAATTTGAATTTTCCGTTGTCTTGCGTTAAACGTGTTTCACTGGCTGAAGACAAGAAGCTGAAACAGATACATGATGAATATGGTTATATCTGATGATGTCTACATGGGTCACAAATTTCAGGCACTTCTTTTAAATTAGAGAAACAAATCGAAATATGACAGCTGTAATTATGTCTACCCTCAGGAGGGAAGGGAGACATATTGTTTTTATACAGTTTCCTGGCCATGTTTGCGTCGGCATTGCCACTGTTTCCAGGCTGTAACTCGGAAACTGTTTCAGATATCAAACCTTGCACACTCTTTCAACATTGCATGCTGATGTGCCATTACTGTCTGTGAACATCAATGAGGAGGGGGCTGGGGGAGACATTCGTTTTTTTTTTTTTGGCTTATTTTATGTAAAGTTATCAAGTTGCCTTTCCGCTTCAAAAATGGGGTGAGCTATATTTTTTGCTAGGATCAAAAAAATAGATATAAATACTTACAGTGTAGACGTAAAGCTCCAACTGTATTCACTGTTTTATTTCAAATCCAGTGTGCTGTGAAGAGCCAGGAAGGGCAAACATTACATCACTCTTCAACAATGTCTGCATTTAACCATATTTTTTAAGTCTTCTGACCTGAGACACCAGCCAAACCAATCTGTTCTGCTACCTCTGGGAGCCTCCGAGTTTGAATAGTTCTGAGATTTTTACAGATTTAGCTATGAAAAATTATGATTAAATAAATTAAAAAATGATCACAAAAAAAAGATTTATCCATGAAAAATGATCTGTAAAGGGCAATTTTTTTCCTAACAAAAACAAATTTTGAGTTTTTTGGTCTCATTTATGTTGGAAAATGCTCAATTATTAATTTTCATTGATCATAACCACTGATTACAAATTGCTCATCTGTATCTTTCTGGTGACATGGCACTTTACATAACTTCTAACTTTTAAAAAATATTTAGGAGTGATCTAAAAAATAACTGACAAGAAACTGACTCTATCCAAATCACATTGTCCACAATCAGCAGTTTTATTGAATTGCTTGACAAGACAGTCTTGTGATGTTGATTATTCCCCTTTAAGGAGTACTTTGTAGTGGATTGCAGATATTTTATGCAAGTTTTTGAGGCAATTTATTGCATGAACTCCCTTGATCACATGTAATAGTGAGCTCCTCTAAAAGACACACACATCACAGAAAGAGTTTTATTTGGTGAACCAATGTAGTGTTTATTCAGGAATTAGATGGGGTTGGTAGTAATAAAGCATGTTTTCCTGTTACACTGCTGGTATACTACATTTTCAGATGCAAAATGAGGGGTTTTGATCAATAATATGTGCACAAAGCGTTTTTTGTTCTCTGCCGAGTATCATCTCAAGCTCATGGGCTAATTCCTTTTGTTTGACCTCCTTTTTACTGTGGCATGATCATGTTATGATGACTTACCTCTGAATGAAATCCACAGAATGATTATTATAGAGAGGATGGACCTTCTTTATAATACATTTCTATTCTTGCTCTATTTGCAGGGAGAGAGAGGTCAACCAGGATTAGACGGAACACAAGGGTCACAGGGCTGTCCTGGAGGGAGAGGTATCAAGGTAAGGCTGCTCAGCAACAATGAAGTAGATGATCAGAAAATGTTTTTGGAGTACACTATGTCAAGTCACCACATGAAACACGGTTTTGACACGAATCATCTCAAGTGTTGGTGAAACTCTATCAGATGGAATACACTGATGAAAGAAGGCTTATGAACATTTTGACCATTTTGGCGAAATTGGCCATTTTGACTGCAGATGTATTTTAGTTTTTTTTTTGTTCACTTAGGGGTCTATTCTCCCATGCGTGTAAGTCGAAAAAAGCGCGTAGTTACGCGCTTTTCAGCCTACGCGTATTCTCCCCTTGACTTACGTATGTGCTTTACACGCCCCGAAGGCAGTTACGCACTTTGGGCGGAGCAAGGCCAAAATCGGGGCGTTTCCGGGCGTTTCTCAGGCAAATAACACTTACGCGTATTCTCCCCCTGGCTTACGCGCTTTTTCTGTTTAGTGCTTTTGAGGGCTGTATTAAGGCCAATCGCCAACATAAGACAAAATAGAATATTGAATTTGATGTCGGTTATAGGCCAAATTTTAACATTAATTTTATTTTATTTAACATGGTAAAGGTTGAGACATTTAATATTCGATTGTTCTTCCTTATTTCTAAACTACATTTCTCATAGCTATAATAAATTATCAAACGAAATCATCACATGATATTACGCATCAGCGCTCTTCTCCAATTAGTTCAATTACAAACGCATAGCAATTAATTAATACAAGTATACATATGACCATCATTCTACCATGCCCTCAAAATCTAATACCAAAATGCCAGTCTTGCATTTGCTTGCACTCTTGCGTGATTGGGAAAGATTAAAAGGAGCGCGCCGAGCTCGAAGCATATATCGGCTTCGTTTGGACATCTTGGGACTAACAAACATCGAATGCATCCAGCACTTTGTTCTGGATCGTGCACGAGGCAATCATCTATGTTTGCCGACTTCTGGATGAACAGCTATCCAGCCGCAGCAATTATCCACAAAACATACCTGTGGTCATCAACGTCACAACTGCGCTGTCGCTCCTGGCATCTGGGTCGTTCCAGAGAGTGGCTGGTGATGTCAAAGACATACCACAGGCGAGGCGTCTGTGTCAAGGTGTCTCCATTCACTTCCACTGCAGAAAGAGTGGATGCCATCTCCTCCTCCAGTGCAGTGAAATGCAGAGGGGATGATGGTTGCTCACCACCTGTTGCGTGTACACTTCTCTGGTGTGCAGAGAGCCTGGCAATCCAGCGCCCCGCAGATCTCCCCATTTATGCTTTCAATCGGGGATACTGCGCTTACATCTCCCCACCGAAGCCACATCCAGAACGATTTGCAGCTTTCTTCCTCGGATCAGCCTTCAGTGCCCACTTGCCATACAACACCAACATCTGTGAAATTTGGTTTTTGCCTTTGGCTCAACGTCGCCATCATTTTCTTCATGTTCAATTAACAAATGCGACTGCCTATATATTCGTGATAATCAAAAAAGTTGTGATATTCTCACGAGTGAGGAGATTGATTTTCTAATTGAGGATATCTGTATTAACTAAAATGTGTCTTTGTTTTTTTTTTTTTTTAACATTGATAATACTGTGTATTTTAATGTGTGAATAAAGATATTATTAAATAGGCTACTCTAGATTGAGCCCTACCCAGGCCAATACCAAAGCACTATCCATTTGTTAATCAATTTTTGCCAATAAAGAATAGCCGACATGGGAAGAATCATAAGCAGTAAATGGGATAATTGATTATCATAAAGTATTAGGCACAAGTTCAAGTGAATGTGTTGCTCAAATCAAATAGGACATAATAGGCTATGGATATGGAATTGCGTCATTGCTGAGGCGGTTTCGGGGCGGTGGGATGACCGCGTGATAGGTAAGAATCCTTGTTAAAGCGTTTCCATGTCCTTTAGTTGCAAACCTGACATCGGAGTAGTTTGAGATTTCAAGCGCGCAATTTCTAAATGAGATCATATAAACTGTCTTTGATTGTCATTTTTTGTGTGAATAGAATGTTCCCTTAATTTGTCTTCTTCCACGGAACAAACAGGCTGGTGTAGGAAGGGCACATTTTCAATGATCTGATTGCACCGGTTGAGAAGCGCTAAATTCTTTATTTTTCATTTCATTATTGCGCCAATTTCTTTGTTTGCATGGCTTTTATGCCATGGTGGCTAGAGTAAGAAATAAAAAAGAGATGTCTGCAATACTTCTTGTAATTGGCACCGACATACAGAGGCCTACTATTACAGCCGCATCTCGTGCGCCTGCTGATAAAACCTTGTATCTTCAAAATGATAAACTTCACAGGAAATTAAATAAACATAAAATAAAGAGAATATATATATATATATATATATATATATATATATATATATATATATATATATATATATATATATATATATATATATATATATATAAAAATTGATAAATTTAAAATATAAATAAAATAAAATAGTGGACATACGAGTTTTTGTTTCTTATCAGTTTGGAGATACGAGGTTTTATCAGCAGGCCCACGATATTCAAATTTGAAGTCTGGTTTGCGTTTTCCATGGACGACAACTGCATTTTCATGGTTAATCAGAAAATCCTTGTTCCATGTTTTCCTGATAGCCATAATCATTGAGCTTTGTACAGAGTCTGCCTCTCTTTTGGATCAGTCACACCTCTGTGGGCGTGAATAGGGGAGAATACTCAAAAGCGCTTAACTCAAATCGCATAAAAAAGGACTTACGTGCTAATGGGAGAAAAGACCCCTTAGTCCTTAATCAGTATTACTACCAAAGCTGGTCAAAATCAGTCATAATTTGAAAGTTACTGAGAGCTAATAAACATCTGCAGTCAAAAAGGCCAACTTGACATAAAAAAAATGTAACTATAATTATTAATCCCATTGTGTTTACCATCTCATAGAGTTTCAGCAACATCTGAGATGGTGGAGGTTAGGCCTAGATGATCTGATACCAAATTGCCCTACTCTCAGAGGTGCCCAACCTGCATCAAGTGAAATAAATATGCTGTACAGTTTGTATGCAAGGGTTGGAACTTTCATGCAAATTAATTTTTGAATGACTTGTCTGTCAAATTTTTTATAGGGATCAAGAGGCTACTGGGGCTACAGAGTAAGTGTGTTTGTTACTACGCAATATCCTCCCCACTGTGTCCTGTTCTCTTTAAAGGGTTTTAAACTATTAAAATTCTGACATCTGATAGTGCATTTTCCAAGCTACATTTATAGGTGTTGCTGTATTGAAAGGGTTATTACCCACTGTATTGCTACATAGACAATTTTAGAACTTAATGCTTATGAAATCATATTAGGGAAGACATATTTTGATAACCAAAATGACTCCCTTACTTTGTGAATTTCTGGGAAAAAAATAAACCAACGTGAACAGAAGTGAAATGAAATTGAGTGCCCTTGCGTCATACACTGGCAGACATTATTCATTACCTGAGGTTAGATTTACCAAGGGAAACATTTCTGATATGTCTTCTCTCTTCAATTACAGCTTATCTCAATTATTATTACGAAGAAAATTGAAAGTCAGAATACTGCCCAGGTGAACTTTTCTAGGGGGTGTAACTTCAATAAAAATGGGCCTCAGAATAGGTGTTTCACACCCGTCACTACAGATGTAGCTAGATCCACCTAACCTGAGAAATTACGGAAAAAATAATGCTTTGTTGAAGACTAAATATTTTGTGGGATTCTGTTGATGATTAGTTTGTGGCCTAAAGGAAAATTTACTGAAGGAATGATGCTTCAGTAACAGCATTCCTTCCTCTGGGGTAATTCGCAAAGCAAGAAGCCAAGAACTATAATAAGGGGGTCCAAATAGTGTAAAAAATGTAAAAACCAACCCTGAATTTCAGTTATTGGTGACCTGATGCAGCTTTTATTCAGGAACTAAAAGGGGGGGTGGGGCGGGGATTGGATAGAAAGCATGTATGCTTTTAAAATACAAGTATATTACATTTGAGATGCATATTTAAGGGTTTTAACCCCTTAAGCCCTGAGCCTCTTTTTTGAAAATGGCAAGCCCAAAATGAAATGAGTATAAATGAGTATATCTCTGCGACTGCTTGGTCCATTTGAATAATCTTGGTATCGTAATAAAGGTAAAACCATTTGGGATTTCATACCTGGTGTAAAAATCACTATATATGTCACTGAGTCAGAGTAAATGTAGATGGAACACAGAGTAAATGAAAAATCTCAGTTTGCACGTAACAAATTTTTACTTCGATGCCTTGTAAATTTGTTGAGTTGCAGCCTAAAACCTCTAAAAATTACAGCACAGAATGTCATTATTATCTGTGCCAAAGTTCATTCTGATCAGGTCAATCAGAACAAAATTAGAGAGGCATGTCTAGGTGGCTTCTCCATATTGGCAATTTAGGTACCTTGTGTTCCATTTCAGATTTCTTTCATACCAAGCAGTAAAACCCATAAAATTTCACTTATATATCACTACAGGCATCCATTCCAACCAAATACAACATTTTTAAATTTTTAGAATAAAAAAAAATATTATTTCTGCCAGTTTTGTTGCCTATACAATCTCCTATTCAAAGATAATACATACAATGAAAATTAAGTTTGACTCCACTGGAATATATTTATTAAAAAACAAAACAAATAAGTAAAATGATAAATACAAAGGCAATGTGAAAATATGTTAAAGAAAATTAAGAATAACAAAAACCCCAGCGATTATTTATAGAAGGCATAGAAGGCAAATGCGATTATTTCCAAAAAAAAAAAAAAATACCTGGATCAGGAATCGTACCTTCACAATTTCCTTTCAGCAGCGCAGCATTTTATCCCATCGGCTGCGCCAATCGACAACAGTCTATGGTCAAAAATACGTAAGCTACTGCACTGTTGTAGGCTCAGTATTTGTGCGGAATAGTGCAAAGATTCTGTCAGAAAAGGACTTTGAAAATGAATGTTGAATATTTCGCGGATAATTATTCAGACAATACCTCAAAAAAACTAGTTATGCGTTTATATTGTCGCGCTATTCAAGAACATGTATATGTCCCATGGACTCAGTTTGACGCACTAGGAACGCAAGGCTGTAGCTCAGGCTCGGTTTCTGCCATTATGGTGGTTTAGAGTTCGTTAGAATCATCAGGACTCATACAATCAAATTCCTACCAGCATAGTCCTCCTGACAGCATCACAAGCCGATCTCAGAAAGAATAATACATTGCAAGGAAGCTGAATGCTACGGAGCTGAGATATTTGAAGCAACGCCCTGGGAAAGAACATGCTAGTATCCCGGCAAATCTAGTTTCGTTATAACGCGAACACATTGGGCTAACAATAGCAAGCGCAGATTTACCCTTGAGCAGTTTTTTTATTGCAAAATATCAAAGGTAAGAATTTTTTTCTGCTCATCACTGTGGACTGTAAAGTGTATGCCTGCTGTTCTTTCAATGTGGTGTCGGTTTAAAATGGCTCATATCATTGCATTCTGTGGACTTTCCTCTTTTATTTGAGGTATCGTTTTTATGCATAGCACGAATTCAGCAGAAATCTTGGCGATTCAGCACTGATATGATTTTATCCTATGTTCTGCTGCATGGTTATTTACTTGCTTGGTGCTTGAATTGTGTTCAATTGAGGTAAAAATGGTTTTCATGAGCTTTGGGCCGAGTTTCTTCGCGAAATGTGGATATGCCGCTTGACAATGTCGCGATTTGAAAAAATGCTGTATTTATACCGTATTACTAACCGCCCCCGGTACCAGGGTTCTTAAAGATCTCAGTTCTTAAGGGGTTAATGAATAATATGCTGTGATGATTATACAGTCCCACTTCATCTAAAAGCAGTCCTACTATATTCCTTCTCTACAATTAATGTTTAGGTGAAAATGTGTTGAAAAATACTATTAGCAATGAGATCAAGAAAATCATTCCCAAAAGTACATTGTATATTGAGGTAAAAATTGGGTAATATACAAAAACACTGAAAACATCCATTTTTTTTATTGCAATTGAAAGGTGTTGCAAGTTTTATTTTTTGACGCTTGCCGAGTTTGCTGGGAAATATTAGCATTGGACACCAATAGACTGGGAACAAGTCCTTTGGAGCGATTAATCAAAATTTGAAATTTTCTCACCCAAATGCAGAACTCATACGCGCCATACAGTTGGAGAACATTTCTAAAATGGCTTTTTTACCCTTTCAGGAGAACATGGATGTGGTAATATTATTGTTTGGGATTCAGTCTGCTCTAAAGGAGCCAGTGATCTCATTAAAATCAGTGGAAACATGGATCAAAAGCAGTATGACCGCTTTCTTATGAGTCACACATTGCCATCTGGAAAGAGAATGATTGGTCAGGGATTTTATTTTCAACAAGATAATGACCCTTAACACACTTCTGAGTCGTGCAAGAATGATCTGTCAGAAAAAAACATCTGGTGACAGAAAAGTTACGACTTGGCCTGCTCGAAGTCCAGACCTTGTTCTGATTGAGCAAATCTGTTGTAACATTAGGTGCATTCACATGGCAAAAAATCGCGAATTTAAAAATTACGAAATTTCACCCTGGTGTCCTCACTGGCACGAAAACTCGTGAAGTTAGTTCTCTTGGAAAAAAATCGCAAAGTTTCAGGAAGTAGTGCGCATGCCCCGCTTATGTCGTTCAACCATGAATTCAAGCATTCGGTTGAGGATTTTTCGTATCCGCGAGAATGAGTTCTATTCCATCCCTGCTGACCGCCATAGGGCGGTGCTTAAAGCACTGAATATTCCCCTTCGCGCATGCGTAGTGCGAGTATGTATACCAACAATGTCACCTGTGACCTGCAGGTGACCCAAAGAAGATTATATCTTCCGGTGTCACCTGAGGATCGTTTCTTATTTTCTTCTCGCGCGTAGTTTGCTTGCTTGGAAAGCATTGAGTCTATTGCTTTACAACTAAATTCCGTTGCTAGTAGTTCCGCGATCATTGTCGGTCGGAGCAGCGATTGTTCGCCCTCCAGGAACTGCGACGGCGATCTTTCTCTGGTTGAGAGAGACTTTACGTTACTTTGCTGTGTTTGTTAATTTCTTTTCGGTGACGGTTGCGTTCGCGCATCCTTATCCCGACGTTTAATTTAGTCGGTCGAGCTGACTTCGTTTGCTGGCTGGCGGGTTGTGTGAGCGTTTCCTGGTGTCCAGCGGATAATTATTAGCGGTAGCGCTTGCATAGCTACACCTTCAGGTGAGTTTGAATTAGCCTCTGTTGGGACAGGCTGCGTGCGCGCTGCTTCCCCCCAGCATATGGTTTGTTTATATGTTTGTGCTGCGCCCCGACGTTTAATTTAGTCGGTCGAGCTGACTTTGTTTGCTGGCTGGCGGGTTGCCTGAGCGTTTCCCGGTGTCCAGCGTGAATAATTATTAGCAGTAACGCTTGCATAGCTACACCTTCAGGTGAGTTTGCATTAGCCTCTGCTGGTTCAGGCTGCGTGGGCGCTGCCTCCCCCCAGCATATGGTTTGTGTTTTGCTTTGTGCTGTGTCCCGATTTGGATTTGTTACTGAGCCCCTGCTGGTATAGGCAGCGTACGCGCTCCCTCCCTCCAGCTTACGGCGTCCATACTCGGTTTGTCCATAGCGTTCGCGCTCAGGTTATCCGAGGAGTATTCATTAAAATACCAGCTGGGTTCCTTACCCGGTATAGGTAGCGTACGCGCTCCCTCCCTCCGGCTTACGGTGTCCATACTCGGTTTGTCCGTAGCATTCGCGTTCAGGTTACCCGAAGAGTATTCATTAAATACCAGCTGGGTTCCTTACTCGGTATAGGCAGCGTACGCGCTCCCTCCCTCCAGTGCAAGCCCCTGTAGTATACTAGCGGGAGCGTCTGAGCTAATTTGGACAGGTGAGTGTCGTGTAAGCCTCCAGCGCCACCACAATGGATGACTCCCATTTCTGTACGTCATGTGAGGCTCCTCTACAGCCAGAGGACAGCCATGACCTATGCCCCGCATGCCTCGGTCCTGAGCACCTGCGGGAGGTGCCGTCAGACAAACCCTGCATGAACTGCAGTTACTTGCCTTGGGCGGTGAGGGCTGCCAGTCGGGCGCAGGTGGAACATCAGGGGGATGAAGGTGACCTCCCCCCATCAGGCCAGTCTCCCCCGGCCTGTTAGAGACGCTCTAAGCGGCGGGCTGCGGCTACAGCAGTCGCACCCTCCAGGAAGAGGGCAAAATCTGCTCAAAAAGAGACAAAAGAAAGCAGGCTCTCATCTAAAGTCGATCAGCTGTCTGCTGTGCTGGCCCAGGTCAGGCCCATGCTCAGAGACTGCCAGCCTGATGCCCCATTGCAAGGTGATTTGACACCCTCTCCTCCAGTGCCAGTGCTGGTACCTGAGGAGGATACGTTTTCCCTGGCAGCTTCGGCTACCTACTTCCACGGTTATGGGAGAGATTCGAAAAATGGGGGTTCCCAGGCATCTGAGCGGGGCTCCCACTCCTCGGTTCAGAGTTCAGTGGCTGAGTTGGGGGTTGGCTCCATGCGGGCAATCATGCGCATGGCTTTAGATCGACTGCACATGCATGTACCACAGCAGGCAGAAGCTGCACCTGCTAGTGCCCTCTTCAGGCGCAGGCCAGCCCCCACTGCCTTCGTTATTCCCCACTCTAAGGACTATCTGAAGGAGTTGCAGACCTGTTGGAGACCTTCTAACAAGGCCTTATGATGCTGGAGCACGTGCTGGCCGCATGGGGAACTCTTTGTCGAATCTCACGTTGGCGCTCTCAGCTTCATTGCAGGAGGGCAATGTGGCTGCTGATTCTGTAACTTTTTGTGATGCCTCACTGGAGGCATTCGGCCTTCTGTCCAGGGAACTTGGACGGATGATGTCCATCCTGGTTCAGGCTCGTCGCCAGGTTTGGCTATCTCAGTCAAACTTAACAGAGGCATCCAGGAGACTCCTTCGCAGTCTCCCCATGGAACCGGGAGAGATATTTGGTACTGCAGCCCAGGAAGCACTGGAAAAGACCATCCAGGCAGGGCAAACCAAGCAGCAGCTTGCGGGCCTTGGGCGGATGCCTCTTCTTGATAGGCCTCCTGCCAGCAGAACGAGGGGTTCCTCGGCTGCTTCTCACACCCGCTTACCACGGCCGACCCACTCCACTGGCCGCCGTGTTGTCCAGCGTCCCATGCGGAGACCAGCTCGGGACTTTCGAGGCCCTGCCCGCCTGTCCATCCCCCTCCCCCCCCAGGGGCCGGGGGCCAGACATTGAGGCCGTGGGGCCGGCGGTCGGATATTTTTCACATCAGCAGCTCCGACAGTGGGCTGCTCATACTTCAGACTCGTGGGTGGTTGCCACCTTGACCCACGGGTACAAGCTTTAATTCCGTTGCCGGCCCCTCACATCTGGCCGGGTCAAAATGGCCTCCATCAGCGACCCGGCAAAGGCTCTCGTGTTGGGCCAGGAGTTATCCGCCCTCCTGGCCAAAGGCGCCATCGAGCCCGTGGACCCTCTGTCGCGTCCCTGGGGGTACTATTCAACATACTTCCTAGTGATGAAACAGACTGGCGGATTTCGCCCAATCTTGGACCTCAGAGAGCTGAACAAATCTATGAAGGTCATTCCTTTCCACATGTTGACCACTGCAGATGTCCTGCAAACTGTGGCACAGGGAGAATGGTTTACGTCCATTGACCTCAAGGACGCTTACTTCCGTGTCCCCATCACTCAAAAACATCGGCGGTTTCTCCGCTTTGCCTACCGAAACCGCCACTGGCAGTTCAGGTTGCTACCCTTTGGGCTCTCCCTCTCTCCAAGGGTCTTCACGAGGTGTGTTGCCGCAGCCCTTGCGCCTCTACAGTCTCAAGGCTTGAAAATTCTCCCATACCTGGATGACTGGCTGGTCTGTCCACCATCCCGTGCTCAGGTGTCCAGTAATAGAGCATGTCTCCTGTCCCACGTGGCCTGCCTCGGACTCGAGGTGAATATAGGAAAGAGTTGCCTGGTGCCATCTCAGGCTACAACTTTCATTGGGATTGCATTGGACAATGTAGCCATGATAGCCAGACCGCCCCCCGCTGTGTGGGCGACATCCTTCACCTTCTTGCCCTGTTCCAAGAGGGCCGTTGGCTGTCCTTCCTTGCATTTCCTCGCCTCGTGGGCGAACTAACGTCCATTTCAGTTGTGGTTCCGCTGAGCTTGCTGACACTACGCCCCCTGCAGAGGTGGCTGAACAGCTTCCACTTGGATGCCAAGCGACACAGGCACAGGAAGCTCAGGGTGTCACAAAGGTGTCTCCTTGCCTTGGCTCACCCGGCACTCAGGCACTTTCTGCCACACCTGAGGGGCAAGCATGTCCTCGTAAGGTCAGACAACTCATCAACTGTATATCATATAAATCATCAGGGCAGGACCAAGTCTGCGCGGTCGCTGCGACTGACAGAAGAGCTCCTCACGTGGGCGGCCCCCCCCGTCTGATCAGCCTTCGGGCAATGTGTCTACCGGGAGAGCGGAGCAACCTGACAGACTCCCTCTCCCGTCAAAAACTCCGTCAGGAGAGTGACGCATCCACCCGGAAACGGTCAGCACTATTTGGAGCCTCTTCGGCAGAGTGGACGTGGACCTCTTCGCTTCAGAAGTCTCTACCCACTGTCCTCTGTGGTTCTCCTTAGCCGAGACAACCAGTCCCTCGGGCCAGGACGCATTGGCCCACCCTTAGCCGGACGGCCTCCTGTATGCCTTTCCCCCGCTTCCTCTGATTCGGTCGGTACTTCAGAGGATCCTTCAGGGGGGTCGCAGTGTCCTCCTTGTGGCTCCCTTCTGGCCAGGTAGGAGCTGGTTCCCACTGCTGCACGGGCTCTGTCGCGGTGTACCGTGGCGCCTTCCCGACAGGAGGGATCTCCTGTCCAAGCTGGCGGGGCGGATCTGGCACCCCAATCCACGATGCCTCCAACTGTGTGTTTGGCTGCTGGAGGGCCCGAGTCGCTGTTTAGCTCCTGTGCGGACCCTTTCAAATACACCATATTGAATGCAAGAGCGCCGTCCACTCGTCTTCAATATGAGAATAGATGGAAACTGTTTTCCGACTGGTGTACAAGTCGGGATGAGGACCCTGTGCGCTGCTCTGTGCCAACTATTCTTGACCTCTTCAGTCTCTTCTGGACGAAGGTCGGTCTCATTCGACGTTGAAAGTGTACGTAGCGGCAATATCTTGTGGTCATGTGAGGATTGACGATGGCACTGTGGGGAGCCATAGTTTGGTGTCCCTCTTCTTGAAGGGGGCTCAGAGATTACATCCTCTGATTTCCCCAAAAGCTCCAGCATGGGATCTTCCCCTGGTACTGGATGCACTAAGCCGGCCCCCTTTTGAGCCCTTGACACAAGCGGAGCTGAAGTGGGTGTCTTGTAAGACTGCGTTCCTTCTGGCCATTTGCTCTGCAAAGCGTGTCAGCGAGCTGCATGCCCTGTCTGTCAATGACTCGTGTTTAAGGTGGAACTCGGATGGCTCAGGGGTCACTCTGTGGCCGAACACAGCGTTTCTCCCTAAAGTGTTGGCTCGCGCTCACCGCAACCAGCCTGTTCGGCTGGCTCGGTTTGACCCTTCTCCAAGGGAGAGTGGGGATGAGCCTGAACTGTTATGTCCAGTGCGGGCTCTGAGGGCCTACACTGCAGCTACTGTATGCATTCGAAGGTCTGAAGAACTTTTTCTCTGCTACGGTGGCCCTAACAGGAGTTGAGCCATCTCCAAGCAGCGTTTGTCCCACTGGATTATTAATGTCATCACCCATGCCTATCGGACGAGTAATCGTCCCCTTCCACCTGGCGTGAGGTGCCACTCTACCAGGAGTGTTGCTACTTCATGGGCTGCCCTGAGGGGAGTGTCCGTGGAGGGCATTTGTGCCGCAGCTTCATGGTCGTCACCGGACACGTTCTCCAGGTTCTACAGGGTGAACGTGGCCACACCCCACCCCTCAGCCGTGGCTCTGCGGCCGGGGTCTTCTGACTTTTTGCACACTGAAGGTCCGTGATTCGGATTCTTCGTGACCTTGTTGGTATAAGTCATTAAGTGCTTTAAGCACCGCCCTCTGGCAGTCAGCAGGGATGAAATAGAACAAAAGTTACGAATGTAACTACGGTTCTATGAATCCCGAATGACCGCCAGAGCTCTCTGTCACTCAGAATCTTCGTGTGCTCGCGAGAAGATTCTGTAAGAAACGATCCTCAGGTGACACCGGAAGATATAATCTTCTTTGGGTCACCTGCAGGTCACAGGTGACATTGTTGGTATACATACTCGCACTACGCATGCGCGAAGGGGAATATTCAGTGCTTCAAGCACCGCCCTCTGGCGGTCATTCGGGATTCATAGAACCGTAGTTACATTCGTAACTTTCGGAAACCCACACTGCGCATGCTCAACAATTCATACTCCTCTCAAGCAAGAGC
Organism: Gymnothorax reevesii; assembly: GCA_029721435.1. Lineage (NCBI taxonomy): Eukaryota > Metazoa > Chordata > Actinopteri > Anguilliformes > Muraenidae > Gymnothorax > Gymnothorax reevesii. Next base: position 33,413,305 of record CM056573.1, read on the forward strand.
TGTGTATTTGCTGCAAATGTAAGCAAGCAATGAGTGAAGAGAAAGCTATAATATTTGTTGAGGTTTGAAAGGAAGCACTTTCTGATGAGCTATTGGTGATTTAAAGTGACGGAAAAACTGAAAATTATGCTTTAAAGTCCTAGGCATGCACAGTTGCATTCTTGCTCACAGGGGTAGAAAAAACCTTGCATTGTCTCCATGTGTCTCTATCATATCTTTCACAGGGAGAACCTGGAGATCATGGACTGGATGGGATCCATGGGGAGCAGGTAAGCTTTCTCACATAATTTCTTCTTTTATGAATAGAGAATAGTGTGACAAATGTGATGCACAAAAAAATAAATCAAAAGGGCACTTAGTAGATCACATGGCCCAAAGTAAAACTACAATACCCAAATGTATTTTTTTAAGTTGGCCAAAAAACAATTTTAAGTTTTTTTAATGAAGTTATGTCCTAATGTCACTGTATTAAGTCACTATGTATTCTCCATTTCTGATACTCACCTGTCTCAATATGCAATGAAAATTTCATCCATCAAAGGAAAACATCAGTGGTAAGACTTTTAGGGCTTAAAGGAGAATTCCGGTGTGAAATTGACTTGGGGTGTATTGAAACATGATAACGAGTACTAACTTATGTTGAATACCCCACCTCCGTACGCATGTAACATGTCGAAATACACTCAACAAAAATATAAACGCAACACTTTTGTTTTTGCTCCCATTTGTGATGAGATGGACTCAAAGATCTAAAATTCATTCCAGATACACAATATTACCATTTCTCTCAAAAATTTTTCACAAATCTGTCTAAATGTGTGATAGTGAGCACTTTTGCTTTGCTGAGACAATCCATCCCACCTCACAGGTGTGCTACATCAAGATGCTCATCAGACACCATGATTAGTGCTCAGGTGTACCTTATACTGCCCACAATAAAGATACTGCCACCCTGAAATGTGCAGTTTTGTCTCACAGCAAAATGCCACAGATGGCGCAAGCATTGAGGGAGCGTGCAATTGGCATGCTGACAGCAGGAATGTCAACCAGATCTGTTGCTCGGGCATTGAATTAAAAAAGACTGTTTATGCAGACAGTACCTTGAGGTAGTTTCCAGTCGCCTCCATCTTGAAAGTCACGATAAGTCGATTGACGAGCCCAAACAAATAGATTGCAATCTGATACCCAATCCCTTCTATTTGTTCGTGCTCGTCAATCGACTTATCGTGACTTTCAAGATGGAGGCGACTGGAAACTACCTCAGGGTACTGTTTGAGGACAGAGAGATTTATATCATTTATAATATCATTTATGCCAGAATCAAACATATTTTTTCAAAAAATTAATTTCCTACCAATCAAGATGTTAGAATTGAACCATATGATTTGTTGCGAAATTTCCTCTGTATTTTCTGGGGGATAGAATTGGAATTGCAGCCAACTTTGTATGGGTTCCATTAAAAGTGGAGAAAGATTAATGGCCAGTTCCTTATTGAATTGTGAGAACTAGGGACATTTAATCTGTTGAAAGGGAAACAGTCCCTTTAAAAAAAATTGGTGTACATTGTCTAAAAGTCTCCTGGAAAACAATCTTGCGTTTTGAAAAAACTTCGGAATCAGGCAGGCTTTGAGTGAGAGATTCAAAGCTCTTAAATTTAACAATTTTAGGCCACCTGATTCATATTCATTGTAAAGGTACACACGCTTAATGTTATCTGGTTTACCACTCCATTTAAATTTGAAGATTTTTTTCTCATATTGTTTAAAAAATTATTCACTTTGGAAAAGATAATGTCATCAACAAGAATGGAAATTGAAACACAACTAAGGAATTAATCAAGGTGATTTTACCATAAATTGTTAAATATTTTCCTCCCCATGGCTGCAAAATTTTGTCTATTTTATCTAATTTTTTATTGAAATTAACTTCTGAGAGATTATCCATGTTTTCAGGAACATGAATGCCGAGCATATCAACTGATCCATCCTTCCACTTTATAGGTAGATTACACCGTAAGGTAAATGTTGTGTTTTTCAGAGAGCCGATCCTAAGTATTGTGCATTTTTCATAATTTGGCTTCAATCCTGACAAGCAGGAAAAACAATCCAGGTCCTGTGTTAGGCTTTGCAAGGATAAGGACTGAGGTGTCAACAGAAAGGTAGTATCATCTGCATACATAGAAACCTTTGTATGCCGCCCCTGGATTTCTAAGCCTTTGATATTTTTATTTGATCTAATCTTCATAGCAAGTATTTCAATTGCCATTATAAACAAATAAGGTGATAAGGGGAGTAAAACAAGTTTGTCCTTTGACAGTGAAATATCACCTGAAATATGACCATGATTTATAATTTTACGTGTTAGGTTGTTGTACATAACTTTAACCCATTTTATGAGAGAGTCACCAAAGTTAAAAAATTCAAGGCATTTATGAATAAATTCCTGACGAACCTTATCAAAGGCTTTTTCAAAGTCTGCAACAAACATTAAACTGGCTTTTTTGGATATTTCATTGTTCTCTATAATTTGTAGTAGCTGCCTAATATTGTCCCCAATATTTCAACCTTGTAGAAATCCAGACTGGTGATTGTGAAAAATATCAGACAAAACATTCTTAATGCGATAGACAAGACATTTTGCTAGTATTTTGGCATCGCAACACTGAAGTGTAAGAGGTCTCCAGTTTTTTAAATAAACTGGGTCTTTAAATTGGCCACTGCTTTTTTGTTTTAATAGCAGCGAAATCAGACCACTTTGTTTAGATCAGACAGTGTACACCCTTATCATATGAGTAGTTAAAACATGTCAGTAGTGGTTCATTAATTTGATCATAAAAAGTCTGATACACCTCAATTGGTATGCCATCGAGGCCAGGTGTTTTCCCCGGCTGAAATGACTTATGGTGGTTAAGAAACCTTTGCATGCCAACAAAATTGACCGTGCATTATCAACACCAGGCAACTCTGTTTTCTTCCAGTTAACAATAAATTAGAGATGTTACAAAATTTTCTGAAAACATTGGGCCTTATGCAACAACATTTTCATAATCTTGTCAATTGTCACTTGTCTTACTTTTTTCCCCAAAGTGGGCTCATGCGAGTGTGCCACGTCTCATTCAACAAACGCTCTTAACTTCAGATTACTGTGTAAATGACCCTCGTCGACATGATGCATTTCACCTGTGCGTAAGTAAACGCACGGTTCACGAGAATTGCAACTTTGCATAATTACCGCCCCAATAATTCCAAATAAGGCTAAGCGACCTTTGACACGTCAGGAAATGTTCATTCACAGAAATGGTTGTCCCCCCTCCTCTCTCCCCCCACTGGTCAGTTTTCACACTAGCAATATCATCATACTGTACCCAAGTGCGCCTGCCCATGTCAAAATTCCAATACAGCACATTTTTATCCACTTTTATTTGACCTTTATTGAACCAGGGAAGTCTTGCTGAGATTGAATTATCTTTTTCAAAGGAGCCCATATGTTGCAGTATGAACCTAGGTGGTATAAAATAGGGAAATACTCAGAAAGAAGAATCAAACCCTTGCTTTAAAAGAATTCCGTGAACAACCTCTGCTTTTTCGGCTTTTTATTTGTCATAATGATTTTAAAAGAAGATGGCAATATATTTTGGGGGGGTTTATTAGTGAGGAGGGGGTTTAGAATATTAATATTGAATATTAATATTGCGGTTGCATATGCTGCTCGTGCAGTGACAGCAACCACTCATCTGTCTCTGTAAAAATACTCTCAAGCTGTCTAAAGACATGCTCTCTTCCAAGAGCCTGATGCTCTCAGGCAGGGATTCCCAACCTGTGGTGCGCGACATGAGAAGGGTAATGGCGGCCTATTGTGTTTTATTTTATTAATGCATGATTTATTTATTTTTCATTTCAAATGGAGTTTCATTTGCAACTAGAACGGGCACTCGATAGAGCGCATACCTTCGCCGACGCCACTGAATCCCTCGCCACATAACTCTGAGGACCAATTTTTATTTTTTTAAATGATCGATGAATGAGAAGAGTACGATATTTTTTTTTTTTACATCAATACGCCTTTAAGTTCGAAAGGTAATGACCCCCCTGACCTTTGACCCCCAACCGCTAAGAAGGGTATTGACCCCATTGTACCGTGTTTCACATCACAGGATCGGGTATATAATTCTGCACATTTTGGCGTTGGTTTCATGCCGATCGGATAAAAATTGACCGAGATATGGCCGAAAGTCGGTTTTGACCTTTTCGTGGCCTTGACCTTGACCTTTGACCCGATCACTCCCAAAATCTAATCGATTGATCCTCAGGTCATGCCAAATCAACCCACTAAATTTTATGAAATTCCGTTTGGTACTTTTTGAGTTATTCGATACACATACATACACACAGACAGACAGACAGACACACAAACAAATAAATACACGGGGATCAAAACATTACCTTCGTCAGCGAAGTCGCTGGCGAAGGTAACAAACAGCTCGAACAGATCAATTCGGATCGCTCAAAACATTGCTTCAGTCCCACAAAACGCACACCTTCAGACAGTTCTAGCGCGCATATGCGTTTTCCACAGTCAATGTGGCAACGCCGGTGTTCTGTCAAATTTTGCTTCCTTGTCAAAAAATGCTACCTTAATGCAAAGCAATCGTAAAGTCTTTGTTTTCGGCTTGATATTGCAATATGAATCAGTTTACAGTAGTAACTTTGTTATTTGTTAGCTTATCATAACATAAGCAGATTTTATAACGAGTTTGATTAATTTGTTCAAAGATATAGCCATGCCCATATACGCCATTATCATCTAATTTCAGCATTTTCAGGAAAATATATGTATGCAAATATATGTATGCTTACAGGTCGAAATGCGCACTGAAAATACATGTATATTTTTATGATTTTTGAAGATACTTATGATATGAGCGAGGAAACAGCCAGAGATTTTAAGGTTGCGCAAGCTCAGAACCGCGAGGTAGCAGTAGCAAGTAAAGCAAAGGGAAAAATCCAAGGAGGAGCTCCATGGAAAAATCCGCTCGTGACATATAAAGTGACAGTCCACCAAGTGAGTCCCAAATAAGCCACAAAAAAGTACTCCGCAACGATGAAGCAAAAATTAAGATAAAAGACATCATTAGAGAGCAATATACTGTAGCTTCATACACTGGTTCGAGTAAGAATAACGAGAAACTCGTAAAATGCAATTACAACCATATTTCGTTAACTTAAATGTAATTCAAAGAATAAGAGAACACTTAAAATTTATGTGGCAGTGTCACACATTAGAAAAATTCAAGAAAATCATCTGTAGGCTTTTAATTCAAAACTCTTATTTAAATAAAAATTCACTCCTATTTCTCTTTTTTTATTTTTTGCATTAAACTTGATGCACTCAATGAGGCCATAAAAAGACTGTGCCTTTTTTTGATCGGTTGTCTGTTGGCCGTTTAATTGTGGGCTCGCTCAGCGACCATACTTTTTATTTTCATATTATTCTCCTCACCTTTCAAATGTGACAGCACAATTGGCCTATTATTGCACATTCAATAATGAACAGGTGTGTGTTCTTATATTTTGTTGTATTAAACTTGATGCCCTCAATGAGACTAGAAATAGACGGTGCCTTTTTATGAGTTGGGCGTGGTGGTGCGTCAGCTAGGTCGGGAAGTAGAAGGTGGTGCGCAGCCTAAAAAGGTTGGGAACCGCTGCTCTAAGGCATCCAAAAGAAGCAATGACGCATCTAGTTTCACTTCGCATTGATCTATGCAGAGACAAATTACCTCGCAATTAGTGCATAATTTAATTTTACTTAATATAATCGTTTTGCAGTTTGAAATGTTCATATTGGTGTAGAAGTGATATCCAAAGGCATCAATAACAACTGGTGCCAGGCACAACAAACCCCGCTCCTCGCACATACTTTCACCTACTTGTACGAAATTCAATAGGGATCTATACTGGGCCACTGGCAATCCCTATGCCCAATTTGGGGTGAATCTGGCCATTGGTTTTGCCGCTAGAGTGTCAACAAACAAACACAGAAACAAACCGAGTCGAAAACAATACCCCTTCCCTCACCCTTCGCGCGGGGCAGGGTAATAAATTTAAGGATGATATCAGGCAATATGAATGAAAATATATTGTATAATTATATTTAAATGAAGAGTTAAACAGGATGCATAATGATGATGTGCAATTAATACTGTATTTTAAAACTCAAAATTGCTTCAAAGTAACAAAAAATACAGTCTTTTAGTGAAAAACTTGGGTTCGGATAACAGCAGACTGCTACTTCAGGTCTGGAGCACTCGTAAATTTTGTTCATGCCTGAGAGAAGATTAAAAATACGAGAAAATTGCTGAATGCGGAAATTTCTCCGAAATCACTCGTATGAGCTATTTAAGAACAAATTTGTTTGTACTAATGCTTTTTGCATGAGGCCCATGATGTTTAAATGAGACCTAACACATCAAATAGAACTCAAAAATAGATTCACTTTTGTTCTGAAAGCTTCTCTGTAACTAAAGTATGAAGGATTTTATTGCCATATTTGTACCAGGAATTTGACACCTAAAATTGTATTGTTCTTACATTTGGCTTTAAAACAAAAGCTGTGATCAATATCTGTGATTCTCAAACCTTAAGTGTATGCATTTTTGAAGTTGTTAATGTTGTTGCTGAACCTTTTTTGTTTGTGCATTAATCAACGGGATCTTGGAAATCGACGGGATCTTGGACTTCCAAATTTTTTTTCAGTTTCCCTCTTTTTTTCTTTTACCGAGGCCACGACAGTTTTTCTGAGTTTATGAAGTGGTCGAGGCACATTATGAAACCCAAAACCAGTGAAGTTGGCACGTTATGTAAATCGTTGATAAAAACAGAATACAATGATTTGCAAATCCTTTTCAACTTATATTCAATTGAATACATTGCAAAGACAAGATGTTTAATGTTCAAATTGAGAAACTTTTTTTTTTTTTGCAAATAATCATTAACTTAGAATTTAAAGGCGGCAACACATTGCAAAAAAGTTGGCACAGGGGCCTTTTTACCACTGTGTTACATCGCCTTTCCTTTTAACGACACTCGATAAACGGTGGGGACTGAGGAGACCAATTTTTGAAGCTTTTCAGGTGGAACTCTTTCCCATTCTTGCTTGATGTACAGCTTCAGTTGTTCAACAGTCCGGGGTCTCCGTTGTCGTATTTTACGCTTCATAATGCGCCACACATTTTCAATGGGAGACAGGTCTGGACTACAGGCAGGCCAGTCTAGTACCCGCACTCTTTTACTACGGAGCCATGCTGTTGTAACACGTGCAGAATGTGGCTTGGCATTGTCTTGCTGAAATAAGCAGGGGCGTCCATGAAAAAGACGTTGCTTGGATGGCAACATATGTTGCTCCAAAACCTGTATGTACCTTTCAGCATTAATGGTGCCTTCGCATATGTGTAAGTTGCCCATGCCTTGGGCACTAATACACCCCCATACCATCACAGATGCTGGCTTTTGAACTTTGCGCCTATAACAGTCTGGATGGTTCTTTTCCTCTTTGGTCCGGAGGACACAATGTCCACAGTTTCCAAAAACAATTTGAAATGTGGACTCGTCAGACCACAGAACACTTTTCCACTTTGCATCAGTCCATCTTAGATGAGCTTGGGCCCAGCGAAGCCTGCGGTGTTTCTGGGTGCTGTTGATAAATGGCTTTTGCTTTGCATTGTAGAGTTTTAACTTGCACTTGCAGATGTAGCGACGAACTGTGGTTACTGACAGTGGTTTTTCTGAAGTGTTCCTGAGCCCATGTGGTGATGTCCTTTACACACTGATGTTGGTTTTTGATGCAGTACCGCGTGAGGGATCGAAGGTCACGGGCATTCAATGTTGGTTTTCGGCCTTGTCGCTTACGTGTAGTGATTTCTCCAGATTCTCTGAACCTTTCGACGATATTACGGACCGTAGATGATGAAATCCCTAAATTTCTTGCAATTGCTTGTTGAGGAATGTTGTTTTTAAACTGTTCAACAATCAGCTCACGCATTTGTTCACTATGTGGTGACCCTCTCCCCATCCTTGTTTGTGAATGACTGAGCATTTCAGGGAAGCTGCTTTTATACCCAATCATGGCACCCTCCTGTTCCCAAATAGCCCGTTCACCTGTGGGATGTTCCAAATAAGTGTTTGATGAGCATTCCTCAACTCTCTCAGTCTTTTTTGCCACTTGTGCCAGCTTTTTTGAAACATGTTGCAGGCATCAAATTCCAAATGAGTTTACCTGTTCGAACATTAAGTAACTTGTCTTTGCAGTGCATTCAGTTGAATATAGGTTGAAAAGGATTTGCAAATCATTGTATTCTGTTTTTATTTACAATTTACACAACGTGCCAACTTCACTGGTTTTGGGTTTTGTATTATGACCACCAGCTAATATCCAGAGTAGCCGCCGTGTGCAGCAGGGACAGCAGCTAGACGGCCTGAGAGTGTCTCAGTAAAGTGCTGGAAGGTTGTCACAGGTATCTGGAGCCATGTTGACTGCAATGCATCCGACAGCAGCTGAAGGATGTGTGGAGAAGCATCCATAGAGCGAACATGATGATCGAAGTTGTCCCCTCAGATGCTCGTTTAGGTTCGAGTCTGGGGAATCAGGGGGCTAGGGAATTACTAGGAAATTTTGATGTCGGATATTTCTAGCTGTGTGACACATTGCTCTGTCTTGCTGGAAGAGCCCATCTGGCCCAGGGAAAATAATCGTATGGGTGCATGGGATGCATCACAGCGACGAATGATGTTTGCAGAATACCTACAGCACACCTCCCAAGCTAGCTCACAACTCATGCCTTATTTTCATTGGCTACACTCTGCTGACATCAAAAGTAGGAGGTGGTCATAATAATGTGACTCTACCATGTATTTGTTGTTGATACTTTTTATTGTGCATGCGCTTTTTTTTTGGCTTACGCTAGTTAAATATAAATAGCTGTGGTGAATATTTTGGTGCGCTTGGTTAACTTTGCCTGAAGCCGACATAAAAATTCAACATTATTAATAGAGGATTTTACGCCACTGGTTGTGCCAAATGAGAGTAATGAGACACGTTGAGTAAATTTTGCATTTATTACGAGCGTTAGCAAGTTTCATAACTTTTAGATGACACAACCAATAGTATAAGATTCTAATCATCACATAACTGAACCACGTAATTTAACCAAAAACAAACATAATTTCTGTGAGCACTGTGATGGTAATCCCCATTATGTTAGCCCTGAATTGAAGTGATATTTTCACAAGAATCAATATGTGGCTTAAAATGTGTGCAACAAATATTCAAATATACTCAATAAGGTTAATTTCCTCTGTGAGGAACAGGAGAGGTTCCAAATTTTCCTCCTCATTGTTTTATTTGTTTTGTTTGTTATTTATAGTTTTACTGATTGTTTGATGAATTCATCTTTTTGGTAGCTGATTGAGTAACTTTTTCTTTGTTAAATTAACAGGGTTCAACGGGGTGGCCAGGTGTTCGAGGAGAGATGGGAAGACGAGGCAGCCCAGTTAAGGACATTTCAATTTTCATTTCAAAATTTCAACTGTATTTAACAAGAGGAGTTTTATTAGAACTTGATTTGTACATACTTTTACACTTTGTGCAAGCTGCGAGTGTGAGGTTGCGTTCGGGCACCAGTTGCGAGAATCCAGTAATGCTTTAAGAGTGATTTTATTGAGCGAGGGGGTAAACCCCCGCCGGGCAGAAGGCAACAGCATAAAGTCCACAATCCAAAAATCACAATCCACAGGGTAGAATCCGAGTCAAAAAACCAGGGCAGCATAAACAGTATTCGTAGTCGGGCAGAAAGCGGGTTCGTTAACAGATGCAGATAAAGGTACCAAAACAGAGCCAAAAATCAATAGTCGAGGATGGTCCAGTCAGAAGAGCAACACTAAGAGTACAAGGCAAAAACAAGAGCAGCACAGGTAAACTAGGAAAACATTTTGACAGGGAACTGCTGTGAGAAGACTGCTAATATACACATACGGGAGTTTCACATGCTAAACAGAAAACAGGTGTAGGAAATCAGACTAATTACAAAGGAGCAAACATGAGGGAGAACCTAATCACATGAAATAGGCAAAAGCCAAAACGCAGACAGAGATCATGAGACAGCCTATAGACAGAACACACAGCTCCGGTTAGGGACTTCTGACTTGCACAGATAATGAGAGAAAGGACTGAGTGAGCAGGTGTGGAGGATCCACTGAAATGCAGCAAAGAAGATGAGGTCAAGGCAAGAGGCAGAGACTAGAACAGGGCGAGTGCTGAGAGCTTGTTAATCAATTAGTAAGGTGCAGCTTTATAATCCCTAGTGCTCGTTAGTAAGTTAGTATTATATACAATATTCGTAAAGGTTAGTCGTTTTAACAAAAACAACAAACTGATAGTATTGGTTAGTAAAATAGAAAAGGAAGACGAAGGAAGTAAACGAGATTGGAAGGAATGGTTGAAATCCAGAAACCATGAAATCACCCGAAAGAGTGGCACGCAATACTGGGGCTGTGAGCAATCACAAGACATGAAACCAGGCAGGGGGAGACAAAGTGCAATGCATTGGCAAAAGCAAAAACATGGACTGAACTGAAAACAGAATAGTGGATAATGGCAAGGATACAAAATGTGGCAATAGCAAAAACATAGCAAAACTAAACTAAGACAAAACATGAACATAATGTTAGGGATCCTCAGAGAGGATCCTTAATGAGGCAAATTCAGGTGCGTATTCAACCTTCTGATAGTAATTTAGTCAGAGTCCCAAATGTATAAAAGAATGATTTAATAATGATCAGAATTGAGGTACATGCAAAACAAAGAGTGTGTGTTCTCTTTGGAGAGCGCTCTCTCCCGACTTCCTTGTTGTCCCAGTTTATATAGTCTCTAAGTCAAAAGTCTTGTGATTCGCTGCTCCTTCGCCATCTGGATCTTGGATGATTTCTCTCCTCCAATCAATCGTGATCCCACACTTAAGTTTCCCTCTCCGTCTCTCGTTTTCCGAGAACTGGGAGCCGGCTGCGGTTATCAGCTGTTAGTGACCTTGAAGCAATGTGGCTGGAGAGGCTGCACAAGTGTACCTTTATACTCTATTACATTCATATTCTGTGATTTGTATATTGGCAGATTGTGGCAGCTATGCTAAGGAGTTAATGTGCTTGACAACATAGCAGCAACCAGTGAACCAAATCACAATACACAATACAAGGCATGGTCAGGCAAGGCAGAGATCAAACTTCAGACAAGACAGAATCATCACAGTGAGAGGCTCTGATCACCCAACATTTCTATGAATTCAACAACCATGTGCATGCCATATACACACAGAAGACAAATCAAAGGAACCAAATTGAATAAATGCATAGACAAACATAAAAAAATACAAAAGCTTTGGTTTGGGTTCATTTGTCTCGGAAGAGGAAGAAGGGTAACTGTATTAATGTTCACTTATTCTGAATTATCACCTTTATGTATGATACAGCATCTCTTTAATGATGGCAATAGCCCAAGCCCCACTGGGCATAAGAGATCACTGAATAGTTTTATGAGCATGAAAATTATCCCGAGCATACGCCACCAGCACCTTCACAACCAAAAGATCTCAAACCAACTTCACTAATATGAAAGATTTTGGAACAATGTGTCATATCACTCTCTGTCACAATTGTGAAAACACAAAATGATGGAATTATTCCTCTAAGAAAGGTACTCCATCCCTCCAGTAAAGTTTTACACTTGTAGACTGTTTCTCATGGAGTGTTAAGATGATCTGGCAGCTTGTGGAGGCCTGACACCATACTAAGACTACTAACTGTATGTCAATTTTTCTTTGTCACCCACCTGTATATTATAACCTCATAGAGATGATGTAACATAAGATAAATCAAAATATCACATCAGAGATGCAAAGGCGAGGATTGATGTCAAATGGTGGGACAAAGCTGCGGTTCCCTAACTTTGAAGGTTTATCTTCTTCAGGGCCCCAGGGGTATTCGAGGAGAACCTGGGTTTAGAGGTCAACCTGGCCTGAGAGGAGACCCAGTAAGTATAACCTGTACAGACTGTATCCTCTGTACACACTTTTGGCGTTGAACATGCAAAGAATAGATTATATTTTATGTTTATGTATTATTAACCCCTGTTGAAAAGGGTTTCTGAAACCAAGGTCAGCATTCTGTAAGCAGTCATCCCTCAAAAACATCTTGGCCTGCCTCAGTAAAGCATGTAGTCCTATCTCTTGAAGCAAAGAATACAAAAGCAGTATGGTCTTTCAGCGCTTTTAATGACAAAATTAACTCATATCAACGTGTCCTTTATGAGATTATCATTATTTAATGACACCTCTCCGAGGATATTACAAGTTGACTGCATTCATATTTGCCATAACTGATATGTTAGTGACATAACTGCTTTGGAAAGACCAACAGATTGTTTGGGAGGCGTTAAAATCAAAACCTTATCTCATATTGAAAACTCTCTCAGCTTTTAGGTCCTTTATATGTTGGGATGAGAGAACAACGTAGCAAAACCAAATAACTATTTTAAGTAGTTCATCAGAATGAATAAATCAGGGGTATTTTGTGTTTTCTTAAGTGGGGTCTCCTTTTGGGGCGCAAATGTTTAATCGGAGTACTGTAGGTTTGCAGTGAGTTCTCAAACAGCACGCACTAATCGCTGACTTAGTTGCATGGATATTATCTAAGCAAGTTGGCATTGATGCTAGTAAATGAGGCTGAGAGTAGAGGAAGAATTGAGAAGTTGTGGCATGAGTGACTTCTTACTTGCTCCAGACATGTCTAAAACATGTCCAAACATAGCTCCAGTCTGAGCTTAACAAAAAAAAAGGTAAATACTGCCATCTAGTGGCCTATATTCACATCACACCTCCATTCCAAACAGGAAAAATTTTGACTCAAAGGCAAAATTTTTCTTTTCAATAGAAAATGGTTAACTGGACACTTGTCTATATATACATATCATACAATATTCAAATAGACACGTGATATATATACATACTCAACCACGGGATAAGCAATCAGCTATTACATTGTCAGTACCCTTTACATGCTTAATTTCCAAGTCAAACTCCTGTAAAATCAAACTCCAATTCAACAATCTCCGATTCTTGTTTTTCATCTTACTCAAAAACATTAACAGATTGTGGTCAGTGTACACAATCATTGGCTTTTGCCCAGTACAAACATAAACCTCAAAGTGTTGTAAAGATAGAACCAGAGCCAACAGCTCCTTCTCTAGTGTGGAATAGTTCCTTTGGTGGTGATTGAACTTCCTGGAGAAGTATGCCACGGGATGCTCAATGTCATCAGAGTCACTTCTCTGTAGGAGCACAGATCCACAAGCTTGGTCGCTAGCATCGACCGCAATGGAGAACGGTATGTTGAAGTTAGGAGATTTGAGCACGGGGAAGTGACACAGCAAAGACTTCAGGCGATCAAAGGCTCTCTGGCATGCATCATCCCAAGTGAACTTTACGCCTTTCTTCAGTTGGTTAGTGAGACTGAGAGCAATCTCAGCAAAGTTCTTGCAGGAACACGATCATTCCAAGGAAGCGGCGCAAACCTTTTTTGTTGTCAGGAACTGGAAAGTCCATGATGGCTTGGACTTTAGGATTTATGGGTGCCACCTTACCCTGGCCTATGACGTAGCCAAGATAGGTGACAGTTGCACAACCAAAGTCACTCTTGTTCGGGTTAACAGTCAGGTTAGCCTGGGTCAGGCGTTGGTACAACGTCTCTACATCTTTTAGATGTTCTTCCCAGGAGTCACTCCATGTGATCAGGTCATCGATGTACGCACCCGTGTGTGGCAATCCGGCGATTGTAGACTGTCTCATCCTTTGGGACGTGGCTGGGGCATTTTTCATGCCAAAGGGTAGGACTTCATACTGGTACAACCCAGATGGTGTGGCAAAATCAGAGATGCTCTTGGCCCTCTCAGTTAAAGGCACACACCAATAACCCTTCAATAAATCAATCTTGGTCAGAAACTTTGCTTGCCCTACTCTATCGATACAATCATCAATCCTAGGTATTGGAAACACATCAGTTCTAGTTACAGCATTGACTTTGCGATAATCTTTACAGAATCTAGTACTTCCATCAGGTTTTGGAACTAGCACACAGGGTGAACTCCAATCTGAGTTGGGGGGTCTGATAATATCATGTTCTAACATGTACTCAACCTCTTTCTTAGCAATCTTTCTCTTTTCAGGATTCATCCGGTACGGATGCTGTTTTATTGGTTTGGCATCACCAACATCTACATCATGAGAGGCTATAGAACCTCTCTTTGGAACATCAGGAAACAGATCCTCATATTTCTTGATCAACCTCTCAAACTGATCTCTCTGTGAGGGTTCTAAGTGCTGGAGTTTTACATCAAGATTTTGCAACACTTCAGAATTTGACAATTTACATGAAAGAACTTCAGCTTTAATTATAGGTTCATCATCTTGAAACTCCCCCTCATCTTCACACGTCTCGACCATAGGAGAATCTGAAGTGACAGCTGCAACCCTAGCATTTCTGTCATGATAAGGCTTCAGCATGTTAATGTGACACAACTGTTTTGACTTTCTCCTATCTGGCGTCTTCACAATGTAATTGAGATCATTGAGTTTTGTCAGAATTTCATAAGGACCATGAAATCTAGCCTGCAATGGATTGGACTGCAAGGGAAACAACACAAGAACCTTATCTCCTTGTTTAAACTCACGGCTTATAGCCTTATGATCATACTAAGTTTTCATTTTTCCCTGGTTTGATTTCAAGTTCTCTTTGGCTAGGTCACAAGCTGTACGCAGTCTGTCCTTGAACTTGCTAACATAGTCTAACAGACTGATGTGCGGCTCTTCCTCTTGCCATTGTTCACTCAACAATAGCAAAGGTCCTCTCACTTCATGGCCAAACACTAGCTCAAATGGATTGAATCCAGTAGACTCCTGCACTGCTTCTCTAG
The DNA here is from genome assembly GCA_029721435.1 of Gymnothorax reevesii. Taxonomy (NCBI): domain Eukaryota; kingdom Metazoa; phylum Chordata; class Actinopteri; order Anguilliformes; family Muraenidae; genus Gymnothorax; species Gymnothorax reevesii. The sequence goes on from CM056573.1 coordinate 33,428,317, forward strand.
CTGCAACCAACAGCAAATGAACACCTTCATCCCAGTCTTTCTCATGGTCATAACAATAATTCCTCATCATTGTCTTGAGAATGGAATGAAACCGCTCTAAGGCACCCTGACTTTTTGGATGATAGGCACTAGAAAGAATCTGCTTTGCACCTAGTTCATACACAACCTGCTGAAACAATACGGAAGTGAAATTGCTACCTTAGTCTGACTGAATTTCCCTGGGAAGGCCAAACAACGTGAAGAACTTTATCAAAGCCTTTTCCAATTGCAGTTGCCTTGATGTTGCAAAGAGGTATGGCTTCATGGAATCTGGTTGATGCACACATGATTGTCAGCAAGTACTGATTTCCAGATCTAGTCTTGGGTAATGGACTAACTCAATCAACAATGACCTTAGAGAAGGGCTCCCCAAATGCTGGGATAGGCTGCAATGGAGCTACAGGTGGGTCTAACTGGTGTTTTCCAACTACCTGACAAGTGTGACAGGTTTTGCAAAAGTTGGAAACGTCTTTCCGAAGCCCAGGCCAGAAGAAGTGTTTCATGATCTTATCAACAGTCTTGTTAACACCAAGATGACCTCCTAAAGGTAAACTATGAGCCATTGTTAAGATCTCATTCCTGTAGACCTTCGGAACAACAATTTGCTTGACCACTGCCCAATCTGCATTGGCAGGGATATCAGGAGGGCGCCACTTCCGCATCAACACACCATCCTTGAGATAATACCCAACTGGAACTGCATCTATTTCTTTATCAGGAAGGGCTCTCCTCTTTAGTACACAAATTTCAGGATCATTAGTTTGCTCCTCAATCAACCTGTACAGAGACAAGTCTCCAGACACATCAGAATCACCAGACCCATTCGGCTGGCTGAATAGAGAACTGATAAAAGTATCTGATAAGTCCTCAAACGGAGAAACCATAGTAGGCCGAACAGAGTCATTAGGCGAACCACCTGAGTCATGACTATTCAATGTGCTGGACGGCACCACATCATCTACTTCTTGAGCCTTCTTAGCCATAGCACGAGTCACTGCGCAAGAAGGATACAGAGATGGGTCTTCATCGCCATCTTCAGTGCTCGGCTGTGAAGTAAGATGTACAGGGGGAACTACTTTGCCCCCAGCCAGGTCATTGCCTAGCAATAGAGAAACACCTTTGATAGGTAGACTTGACATAAGTCCCACCTTTACCTGTCCTATAACTAAATCTGACTTCAAGAATATAGAGCGCAGGGGTACAGATACAGTCCTCCCTTCAATACCTTGTACAAGTATGAAATCCCCAGAAGCGGTCTCATCATGTAACTCCAAGGAGTCCATCAACAAAAGTGACTGAGAAGCTCCGGTATCCCTTAGGATATATATGGGGACAGGAGTGGTATGCTCATTCAGAGCCACAAATCCCTCTGACACAAATGGAAGAAATTCCTCCCTCACAAAGTCAGCAGTATCAGGCTTTTTAGCCCCACAAGAAGCAGGCAATTTAGCAGATCGGTTATCTACTACAGGGGTTTCTAACCTTGTTTTCACAAAGGCATTTGGTTTGGTATCCTTTTCTTTTTCTTTCTTAGCTTTTAGGAACCAACAGTTAGTAGTAACATGACCAGATTTCTTGCAATAACTGCAAACTAGACCACTTTTGTCACTGTCAGCTTTCACACTTTGATCAGACCTGTTACTGGATTTCTGAGCACCATCACCAGATTTATCTTTGTCTTTGGGTGAGGAATCTTGGGTATCACCGTTACCTTTTTTCAGAAATTGGAACCATCTATTGTTACTGCTAGACTGAAATTTGGACTTATGTGTGAGAACATATTCGTCTGCAAATTTGGCAGCTGATTGCAAATTCAGTGCTTGCTTCTCATTAAGGTAGGTCTTAATATCATCCTAAACACGGTTCTTAAATTCTTCAACTAACACCATCTCTTTTAGTGAGTTGAAATCATCCTTGACCTCCATTGAAGTACGCCAGCGCTCAAAGCAAACCTTCTTCTCATTAGCAAATTCTGCATAAGTCTGATTTTCAGATTTCTTCAGACATCTGAATTTCTGTCGGTAAGCCTCTGGAACCAACTCATAAGCCCTCAAAATAACCTTTTCGACAACCTCATAATCAGAGGAATCATCTGCAGACAAAGCCGAATAGGCTTGTTGAGCTTTACCCTTGAGGACAGTTTGCAACAGCAGAGGCCAGTGTTCTTTTGGCCACTGGCAACTTTTAGCTACTTTTTCAAAACACTGGAAATAGTTTTCCACGTCCTTTTCCGAAAATGGAGGCACCAGTTTCACCTCATGGCTAGCCTGAAATTTATTTTCAGTTTGAATTTGCTCCATTGAAGTTGCTCCATTTGGAGTCTTTCTTCTCTCTCGAATTTCTCTAATTTAAAATCTCTCTGTCTTGCAAATTTTTCTAACTCAAATTCTCTGTTTTTCTTTTCCCTCCCTTTCTTTTTCTCTTCTCTTGCAAGTTTTTCTAACTCAAACTCTCTTTGTTTTTCTTTTTCCTCCCTTTCTTTTTTCTCTTCTCTTGCTAATTTTTCCAACTCAAACTGCCTTTGTTTTTCTTTTTCCTCCCTTTCAATCTCTAGAATTTTTAATTTAAAGTCCATTTCTATATTTGGATTTTCCACTGTAAACTGTTCCAGATCTCCTGGTGCAAACACATTTTCATCAATGTAATATTCAACAATCTCTCTAGCCAGTCTTGCTTTTCGCATGGCTGGTTTTACCTCTGTCAGCTCCAAATGTCTGCATATTTCCAACAGTTCGGTCTTTTTAAAAGACTTCAAAACCCTTACGGTTGGTGATGCCAAGAAATCATCCATTGCTGCTGATCTTTCAATATATATATATATATATATAGGAAAATTAAAAAAAACAAATTTTCAATTTGAAATGTTAGATTTTCAATAAATGACTCTCACAATGTTCTATCCCGGACTTGAGCCCCCAATTTGTTATGGCCCCAATTTGTTATTACATTTACAACACAACAGCAACAGCATGGGATGACAGACACAGTTTTAAAACTTGACACATTTAATTAACAAAGACAATGAAGACTAATCTACAGACCAAGATTGATTTACAACAAAAACAGAAATATTTACAGTCCCTTTTTGGTTGGGTCCCTTTGTGATGTCTAGGGTGAGGAAAATGCTCTAACACAGGCAAAAATCCACAAAAGAAACTTCACAGGTCTTGAACAGAATGACAGGTCTGGTCACATGTATTCTTCTCCTTGTAATTTCTCCTACTACTTTACTGTCTCAATTCTTCTCCTTATATACTCTTTTGCAGACCCCACCCACATTTAGACCTCTTTGTTTTATTTTCTGGGACTTGCCCCAGACATGTCTAAAACATGTCCAAACATAGCTCCAGTCTGAGCTTAACAAAAAAAAGGTAAATACTGCAATCTAGTGGCCTATATTCACATCACAGGGGGAGCCTCAGCCTTTGAGTTTAAGGGCTAATTGTATTGTCTGTTGTGTAAAGTGACTGGTTTAGCACTGTGGAAGCAGACCATGGCCCTTTATTAATGCCCTCTTCCTTCAGTTTTGGGTATTGTGACTTTACTGGATGCCAGCATACTAAAATTGTATATTTTAATAATCTCTCACTTCTTCACTGAAACTCTATGGCTCTTGTGTGTTTCAGGGGGAGCCTGGTGAGGATAACACAGTCCCTGGGGCCAAAGGGGAGAATGGAAACCCAGGCATACAGGTATAACCCTGGTTAGCATGCGTGATTATGTGGACTTTTCCAGTGGGAAACTGTTTACTGTTCATCTGACACCACTTGAAAGCAGGATTAACTTTAAACTGCCCAGTGTTGGCGGAAAACTTCTAATTCAGCTAAATTAAGCCTAAAGTGAGCCACAAATCATCACAAAGGAATCACTTTCACCATGGACTGTCCTGTCGTAATAATTCTCCAGTAGTTCTAATGGGGAAAAAAGACTTGTAGGATGACACATTCTTGAATTAATTAATCACTACAATAATGCTTTTGCAGTGATTAGGGGGAAACTTGCCTCAATCACTACCAATGTATAGCAGGCAACTAGGTATACACCTCATATCAGCTGAAGCAAAGAGGGGAGATTCTTTTGGTTAAATAACCTGAACCCAAGGATCTGGCCCAACTCCAGCCTTTTTTGCAATATAATGGGGCTGTGATCTGATTCAGCTCTATCCACTGGATCTTTGGTTTCGTGGCGACAGGCACTTGGGATGGATGGTGGTATGGGCGATGGCTGAAATATTCATTAAAGATGTTCACAGATATAATAATTGATATGATTATATTATCTGAAATTGTCTTTGGCAACTTTATGAGCATGTTCTTAAATTGTGATTCATCAGGCGTTTTAAGATATTGGTCTTATGTGTTTGAATTCAAGCCTGGATCTACAGGTTTGAAAATGGCCTACTGGTTTGTATTTTCAAGCCAACTGATTTGAATAATGTGAGCAATTTCTTTTGATCCAAGTGTTAAGAGGAAAAAGAAACAAGCTCCAGTGAGCTTGAATATTGTCTCATGTTAATGAGCACCAATGCAATGACAATACAGTGCAATTGTACCACTTTAATATGGCTTTACACTGTAGTTACAGTGTAAAGTAAGCAAGTACAGTGTTACAATATTGGCATACTTCATAAAGAATAGCCAAACAGGTAATGAAAAATGTGATTGCTTTTTGTCCACCCAATCTTTTTTTCCCCAAAATATTCAAATTCTAACCTTGAATTAAAACACAATGACCGAAGCAGGGAAATAAAGTTTGCATCTTAACCCTGTAATGCTATCTATATCATATCTGATACATGACTTTCTGTGACCTCTGTGTCAACCACATGGTCAATACTTTCCTCGAGAACCTGTTGTATGCAATCTGATACATGTCATCTGCCCCTAGTGGACTACCCTTATATTGCAGGCAGTAGATTTCTTTAGAATACAAAATTAGATGCCCCAATTTACTAGGCAGCAACTTTACAGTTAAATAACTTTTATATTGTTACTAATACTTCAATAAGAAAATGTATTGGATTGAAGCTCCTTATAAATACACAACATTTTGTAGCTTAAAAAAAACCCCTTTCTGCAGATGTAGACGCCGGCGTCCGTAAATTCCAAAATTTAATTCCTAAACAATTCTGTAATTGAATTTCCAAATGTCTAGCTTCACTTGAATCATTTTCAAAAATCTCTGTGTCACAAATCCTGAGTTCTAAAGCTTAAATAGGCTCATGCACAACAGGAAAAATTGGCAAAATTTTGTATTCCGCGCAAAGGGGTTAAAGAGGACCTATTATGCTGATCCTTCTTTTAATACATATTAGTAATGTTAAAATTTTGGTTGTTCATACTCAACCTCTGAAAAGTTTCTAAAGATAAGATACAGAGGTTTTACCATAATCCAAAAACGCGATTTCATGGATGTGATTTCATCTCTGAACAGCTCCTCTCGAGATCTTTTTGGCGTCCAATTAGTACAGACATAGCCAGAGCCAATCACTGCGCTGGACCTGCCCACACCAGAAACTATTCTAGCAGGCACTAACAATGGCAGATCATAGTATGCCTTAGTAGGTACGCTTTTGGAAATACAAAAGAAGAAGCGCAGATCATTTGAGGTGCAGTTTTGTCAGTATCTCTCCCAAAGCTGCTTGTCCATTTAGTTTTGGACGCAAAAAAAAACACCTACTTCTCTTCCAAGAGACGATGCCACCAGAAATCAGTGAGTAGCTTTTTTTGTTTGCTGGCGCAAATATCCACGGCCAAAGAGAACGTTAGCTGATTGTGCTCAGCATTTCACCAAAGACAGCTTTGTCAATAAAGGATAATTCAACACTGGATAAGCGTTCCAGCTGCTTCTCAAACCTGAAGCAGCTGCATCAACAAGCTCTCAGAGCCACTAGCTGTAATGATATAGCACCAAGTAATGTAAGTGAAGCTAACGTGTTACGCTGGCTGGCAGGACTGCTAGCGTTAGTTAGCACTAACAACTGGCTTCAAACGCAGGCTTTTTAAAAAATCTGAAGATAAAGCCTATATTGGTCGTTACTGTCCATGACTCACAGACACTGAAGCTGTAAGTTGCTTTTACTGCATAAGCTAACCTGATGTGATAGCCAGTTGATTATGGCTTAGCACTGCGGCTAACGTAGCCAAGTTACTGTTGCTGATGTTTGCGTCCTAAATATGCAACAGTAATATCTGGGGAAATTCTCTCCACATGTGATCTAACAGCGATCAAATCGCGGGTTAAATTCATTACAGTGGCGGAACAGAGAATTAGGTTGCACAAAACAGCCGTTGAAAACCAGTATAAATCCTGACCTGTTCTCAGTCATCTTCATGATTAACAAAAGGTTCATTCCGACAGTGCTCCGTATTTAACAGGTGCTGCTTTTTGTCCCCAATTAGGTAAGACGACAATCATTCATCTGGACGTGTATTTGCTGTATTTAAATCTACGTTATTCAAAATTGCATAGCCGACCTGTCGACTCTCGCTAATTGCTTGAGCCGCACGCGTCTTATAACCAGTGCTGAGTGCCACTGTTTTTTTTTTTTTTAATCAACCCACGAAATACCGAGAGTGAGAGTCCGCGTTTCATTGGAACACAGACCAGTTCAATCACGTGAAGCATTGGCCTTTAAATAAGCAAATTATTTTCCTGCACTGAATTTAGCCAATGATTTCATCGCTCTTAGATCGCATACGGTGAAAAACTATGTCTTCAGTTGCCAATTACGATAATTGGAAAAGGCGTCAATAAAGGAAAATGATTGAGATCTAGCCAGGACTAAAAGGGACGTGCCTTTGCCCCTCCTGTAGGACCACCACTGTCTCCAATACCTGGGCAAACTCTGATGAAACCGGTGAAAGCAACAGGGAAGCGCACAGGCTATAATGTTTCCGGCATAACAAACTATTTCTCTGCATTACCGATTGAATATAAAATCGGCAATTGAATATTAAATTCTTTCCTGTAAAAGTTATTGATTCGCTAGCTCCACATAAGCAACGGTTCACTCAAACGGAACTTACGGCCTGTAAAACCTTTATTATGTTCATGACATAACCAGAGCTCTATCTGGCTCTCGCTCACTATCCATAACACGTCCATTCTCTGCGAGGAAATGCTGGTCATTCCGACTCAATAAGTAAACCATTACCAAAGGCAATTTCCGAAAAGGCTGTTTAGCCTGGAGTTTTCGCCCCTCCGTCATAAACCAGTGCCGAAGTTGTTTGTTTCTCCATGCTACCGACACAACACAGTTATGCACACGAGCCAGCAGGCCGTAATACACACCAAAGCAGTCCATAAGCTGTTGGTCCACTTTTAGCTGCTCCTCACGGTCCTTGTTTCCCTCTAAACTCAGGCCCACTGGATTTCTACGGTCTATGGTCTACACCTGGGTATGTTGACCCATTCTACAAATGTGTCTATATGGAGTGGATTCTAGCTTTCCCTGCATCCTAGCTATAGAGTAGAAAAACTGCTGTACTCACCACTGGTGCCGTAGCAAACTGTTGCCGATAGCAACAGTTCATTTCAATAGATCTATATTCAAGTATTGCCTTAGATTTTGGAATTTCCCCACCGATTCTTTATAAGATGGCAGCCATATCTTGGGATGTGGACCCGGAAAATTGCGTTCTGCAGCCTTGTCTCGCCCAACTCTGCCCTCCACAAAGCTGGCCAGTCAGAAGAAAGTGGGCACATGGGGAGTGGGGGGCCATAGCGGAAGAGCCACCCCAATGAGGCGTTTCAGGCAGAGACTACATTGGACTACAAATGAGGTTTTTTGAGGATGGCAGTATGAGCTAAATAAGGAGCGTGTTTTGGATTTAGAATGATCAGGAGTACTCTAGAGGAGTCCAACATCAAAATATGACCTTGTAAATATAGCAAAATAGGTCCCCTTTTATTTGTTGTTAAATTGAGTTGTACATGTATGTATCAAATGTGATACTCCGGGTATTTAACCCTGAGAGATTTGCAGGAAAGCTGGCAATCTCCACTGACATAAAAGTATTGATGAGGCTCATTTTTAAGGTAGCGCAATGGTAGTGGCATCTTGTTAGAAGATCCAAGACACTCACTGGTAGCACAAGTGGCGGCTGGTAAACTGGCAATAAAAAAACTGACATTAAAAATAATGATTGGTCATGACCTGTTTTCAGTCATTCATCTAAATTACCATTACAGAAACTCCAAAAATGCCCAACATTGTCAGGTGTGGTCAGTTTTTATTAATAGCGTGTTCCTCTCAACTCTCACGCATTTGGCGTGAGTTTAGTAGCATATTTATGTTACTCTGCTGTAGTCAGCAATTATTCAATCAACGCTTATGTAAGAGATTCTCCCACGGACACATGGAATTGAAGTCCTTGTGCATGGAAGTTTACCAGTTTGGGGTTGGAAGCAATGAAATTGTACAAAATTGTTTCAAATGAACTCATTTCATTGAAACAATTTAAACAATCATGAAACACATGCATTGCTTCCAACCCCTGAGTAACGAAAAGCGTGAAAAGTCCAGAGTCATAATCGGTTTCCATATGGTACAGTATTGCACGTGAAACCGATAAACTTGCATGCACAAGGACTTTTAATTCCGTGCAAATCCCCAAAGTAGCCATTTTATTGCAGTGAGACCAGTTTTTGAAACGACCTCACTGAATGAAAATATCAAATGTGATATAATACATGGAATTTTTTTTCAAAAATTTTTAAAACTGTGTTTCAAGGTTCAATAAATATTTCAATTTCAAGAATTTTGAATTTTCTTGCAATTAGTTCATGGCTATGGCTTACATGGATAAAATAAACACTTTACTGAAGCAGATGCAAGCTACAACTATTTGCACCCAAAAAAAATCATGGTTTTCAGTTATTTACAGGGACACAAAAATTTTTTTAGCCATGGATGGTATTTTCCCCAATTCAAACCTCATGGCCTCTATCTTACACCCAGCATAGCGGGGAGTTAAGAGTTATGGAAGTACCTTTGCTGCTTTACGACCAAAAACAGACGCCATTTTCCCATCCAGCATCCAAGCTGCATAAATAGAAAATGAATTTGCACCACATTGAGCACCCATGGGCATGTTGGTCTTAAAATGAGGCGTGGTCAAGCGCAATGTTGGCATGTTGCAGGTTTCAGGTAGCATAAAGCTCTTGCGCTATCAAAATCATTTGCCAGTTGTTATCTATTATTATTAAGATAGCATTATGAGGCTTCCTAGGCCAGTGCACAATGCGTGTACAGTCCACTTGTTACACTCACTGGATGAGCGGCAGCATCACTCATGCAAACGATTAAAAATAAAAAGGTAACAATTTGAAAGATTATTACAGTTTAAATTAAGATATTTAAAAAATATGTCAAAATGGCGAGTGGGATCAATGGCACGCCCAAGTAAGTGTGTGCCCCATCATTGAAGGCTTTGATGCGTTTAAAATGTGGAGGAACGTAATCCGTCAACATCCAAGTGATAAGCAATTAAGCGTGCAAGATTACACATTTAAGTAATTGTGAATTACCTTTGCGACTGGGAGTAGAAGATTATGTCGCATCTCTTCCGAGAGATTGTAAAGACTGGCTGGTTGCCGCAGACCTGAACTCAACCCCACCGTCCCTGTTCTCCCCCATCACTGTACAAGTTAAAGCCGCTCTTCCATTACTCAACGCAAGGTCCTTCCAGCACACCTTGGGCTTGATGTCTGGCATCAGCCAGTCAGCTGTCAGTTATGGCTATACGTGCCATTTCTTCCAGTTCAGTCCGACATTCCAGCGGTTAAAAAAAAAAAAGAAAGATCCTGCTGCTTCTCTGGGGCAGGTGGTAACAAAACGCTGGAGGCTCCCCGATTTAATACTCTTCTGCACCAAATGTGCATCCACTGCTTGCATATTTTGTAGGGGGGCCCACACCTCATAATTTTCAAAGGATCGCATGTCAGTTCCATTTATCTTCAGGACCCTGTATGAAAGGATACATTGTAGGTGATCTGTGACTACCATTAGAGGTCAAGGTACAAAACTGGTGTTACGAAAGGAAAAGGTTGTTGGTCTCAAAGTAATGCCCAAAAAACAATTCGGTCTCATTATCCTCCGCCGGTCGGAGATTGAACAAAGAACTCCGCCTGCTGATTTCAGGACTGGTGTTTGCACTCCCCTCAGGAAATAATACTCGCACCGTCCAATTGTTGTGAATGCAGACCTGCACCCATCAGGATCTCGCCACCACCGCCAATGTGTCTGAGGGGTGCAAGGGCCCTTTCAACGCTGCTTGCAGCTTTAATTAAAGTTGGATTGATCATAATGTCTACGTTATATTGTTGATCAGATTAATAAAGTTTACAAGCAATGCCATACCACTGCTATCCACCTATGATATTAATTATGCGACTTTTCCAGACAGGCTGCTAGTATATAATGTATTATTATTGCCCAGTGACTCAAAGAGGAATCCTGAGATGCTGTGTTAGATTTGCTCCTCATTAACAAGCCCGGTGGGAGATATTGTGCTCTATTAGCACTGTTGTTTTATTATACAGTCTTACCCTGTTTTCTTCTCAAAGGGAGATGGAGGAAATTATGGACCCGCAGGAGAAAATGGCGCGCCAGGAAATAAAGTAAGGATTTATTTTTCAGTCCCCTGCTTAATCATTCTTCTTTCGTTGATTTTTCATGTTCTATATTGCATACTTGTACTGTTGTTGTTATTTTTTACAGGGAGTTCAGGGAAGAAAAGGCTCACCCGGAGACAAGGTTAAGTACACTTTTAGTTCTGAGTATGTGGCATAAATAGACGTGCGGGCTCACCTGTGTTGTTGTATGTGTGTGTGTGTGTGTGTGTGTATGCGTGGGCTCACGCATGTGTAGGGTTTCCTTGGCAAAAAGTAAGTCGATGGGGAAATGTTAGGATTCTAGCAGCGGTAATCTGAAGCGATGAGAAGTGGTTTTCACTTAATATAGTCCACAAAATGATGAAACCATGACTGATAAAGCGACAATGAAGCCCTGACTACAGTCAAAAATGCAATAAAACCACAATACTATCCTTATTTTGGTCAAAACTGGTCGGCATAGCTTGCAAATTAAAAATTAACCTCTGGAAAATATGCTGAAAAAAGTATCAAAACAAAATTTCACATATCTGTTGTTTATTTTGCATTCAGTATGGTGTACTTTAGCTCTATTAAAATGAGAGGTAAATAGGAAAAACTATTGGTGAATCACAGAGAAGTGAGAAATGTAAAAATCTGTCTGTCACCTACAGTGCTGCAAAGAAGTTTTTGCTCCTTTTCAGATTTCTTTTGCTTTTGCATGTTTATCACACTTAAATATTTTACATCAGCAGACTAACTAATTTATTTGACAAAGATAACCCAGGTCAACACAAAATGCAGTGTTTAAACTATAATTACATTTATGGAAGGAAAAATGCTATCTATCTCTACCTGGGCCCATGTGAAAATGGAAATTCCCTCTTTGGTACCAAGTCAACCAATTAAACTGAATATCTCAGGACCACATAAATAAAACCTTCCTGGAAATGTGGAGAGGCAAAAGGCAGCACATGATGCTGTGGTCTAAAGAAATTAAAGAAAAGGTGAGAAACAAAGCTGCTGACATATATCAGAAAGAAAAGGGTAATAAAGCCATTTTTGAGGCTCTAGGACATCAGCAAACCATGGTGAGCATCATTATCTACAACTGGTGAAAACTTGGAACAGTGGTGAACATTCCCAAGAGTGGCCAACCTCCCAAAATTCCTCTGAGAGCTTATAGATGACCCATTCAGGAGGTCACAAAAGAACCCAGACTAACAAAGGCCTGCATAACTTACTTTCCTCCATTACGGGAACAGTTCACCCAAAAGTGAACATTTACAGGCTTCTCATTGGAAGCTGAAGTAACAGGCACACTGTCTAAAGCAGGGGTATTCAATTACAAATCAAAGAGGTGTGGATAGTAAAAATTTCTGCATATAAAGGTCCGCAGCATCATCATGTCTAAGTTGCATCATAATACAGTCACATATAATCATACAAGCTACTTACAATTATAAATAATAATAAATAAAAGTAAAAGGAATGTAAATGCACTCCAAGTCAAACAAGATCTCCATTTTAAAATAATACACAAGCAAATCAAAGCTGGGAGACATGACTGTGCATCTTAAAGTGCTCACATTTTATAAAAAAATAAATAAAAAGTGTAGCTTGAGTTTCCTTTCCTCCCTCCACAGTCTTGTGAACTGTGTAGTTCTTACTTTTTTCACATTCAATTGGGGATTATAATATTAAGGACTTTAATAATAAAAATGATTTCTTTCCCTCCCACTGCCTACTTTCTCCTGTTTAGTGAGAGAAGTGAGCTCTGGCTTTGTCTGCCAGGATTTTAAATCTTCTGAAATGCAATATTGTGTTCAGTGGCGGCTGATGAACTGGTGATAGGGGGGGCTCAAATCATCCCTTAAAAATGATTCGTCATGACCTGTTTTCAATCATTTAAATTACCAATCGGGAACTCTCAACATTATCAGGTGAGGTCAGTTTTCATTAATAACGCATATCTGCCTGCTATCATGCATTTGCTGTGAATTAAGTAGCATATTTACGTTCCTCTGCTGTGGACAATAAATATTCAATCAACGCGTATGTAAGAGATTCTCTCGCAGAACTGAAGTCCTTGAACACGGATGCTTATCAGTTTCACCTGTGTTACGGCAATAATGAATTCGGACTTCTCGCGCTTTTCTTTACTCAGGCGTTGGAAACAATGGAATTGCATTAATATATAATATAATGTATTGCATGAATTTCAAATGATCTTGTTGCATTTAAACAATGAAACACATGCATTGCTACCAATTTGATTGAAAACAGGTCATTGACTAATCATTATATTTAAGGGACGGGTTTCAGCCCGCCCCTCCATCGCCAGTTCACCAGCTGTTTAATTTTGCAATGGCGTTTTACATTTGCACTTCTCACTAGCGCCACTGTCTCTGAGCATATGAGACAAAGCGGCTTTAAGCTTCCAGCGGCAAGGATAAACATAAGATTCTGTCCATTCCGCTTTAAAAGTTCTGTTTTCGCTGTCCACTTTGCGCCATTTCGAACAAGCCATGTCACGTTCCTTCACTATTACCCACTCGGGGCTCTAATTTCCTGGCACAGCGCAAGTGGCGTAGCGTGGCGCAGCTCACGCAGTTGTAATTTCGTCCGGCACAGCCTGCGTAGTGGTAATTTCGTGAGCTGCGCAGCCTTTGGTAGACGAACGTGCGCCGAGATGGGTGTGGCGGCGTAGTAGGGGGAGGTGTCACATATTCATCAAGACGCAGTGACAATTTCGTAGAAAAAGTCTCCGCTGCAGTTGCGCTGAAAGCTCGCCAGCTCCAACCTGGTTCAGTTTCAGTGCAGTGGTAATTTGGCTGACCGCGCGCAGTCCGCACACGTGACCGAAATCTCACAGGCAGGTTTCCAGAATGTCAGGCACATTTCAATGCAATAAATAATTACAGGAAGCACTATTTAATGTAACTATCTGAATAAGGACATTAATTATAGTATCTACATCGATTGTCCTGATGTCAGATAAAAGGCGGTTGGCACACGTAATGGAAACTTGACCTGGCTTAATCAACGCAGCTGAATCTGTGATGCAAACTTCACATCTTTCTCAGCCAAACACAAACTGCCTCGGCATCAGGCAGTGCGTATCTATATGTATATAAAGCTTGCTTTCTATGCTCAGTAAAGGCGCATACACACTGGACGTGAAATGAATTTTTTGCACGACTGATTACGTTCAAAGGCCACGTTTCCCAGAATCACTTAAGAAGATCATAGCGCTAAGAGCTTCTTTAGATCCTTCTTAAGGCTCCAGTAAGAAGCAAACGCGTTTCCCACATTCCTTCTTAGCGTCAGGTCTTTTGTTAAGAATTTTTTGTTAAGAAGAAAACCCTTCTTAGCGACGAAACACTGCAGATACAGCCACGTCAGGCAAATCAATGTGACACTAAGCAAGAAGATATTAATGCCGCCCCCCCCCTCTTTCATAAGCATTTAAAATGAGGGAAAACTTACATCTCTCCTCAGTGGTTCAATGTGTTGAAATACTTTACTGTATTTCCCTCATTTTTCCCTAATATTTCTACTTCTACTTGACCACTTGTTGTACGCTCTATCTATAAAGCAACTTGAGCTGCATGTCTCAAATCAAGTTGAATAAGGTTTAACTGCATGATTTCACACATGTAATGTAATGATTTTATCTTATGTTTTCATTCTTATTTTTCTAAGTTCTTATCTGTGTTATTGGTCTTTATTCGCATCCGTTTGTTTTCAGACATTCTGCAGCATGCACAGTGGCATTATGCAGTTTCATTTTTAACATTATACGCCACTTGCTACATCAAGACTTCATTTGTGTGCATGTATGTGGAACACTCAGTTACTCTGACATCGATTGATCAATTGAGCTCCAGTTAAGAATTTAGGCAGTTAAGCAGGGCACAAAGACGCTTGCTAAGCAGAGTACTAAGAACGCATCTGGGAAACACTCTTATCTTAAGGCTCCCTCTTAGCTGAACTCTTCTTTGGAGCCTTCTTAACTCCTTAAGAACGCTCTAAACTGGGAAACGCGGCCAAAGCCTATGCAAGTGTATTCGCGTCTTTGTATTTGTGTCTTTGCATTGACTTTGAATGTAATCTGTCATGCAAAAAATTTGTTTCATGTTCAGTGTGCAAGGGGCTTAAAACTATTATTGTCACTAAGGTTTGAGCGTTTTTAGTGGGGGAAAGGAAGACGGCTAAGCTGTGATCTCGTACTGAGTTAAGATCACATATTGAAAATTAATGTGTCACGTGTCTTGCATTGTTGTCCATGCATATTATTCCCGAAATTTTAAGCAGCAACAGGGTGTAATAATAGGAACACGCTATCCAGCGTTCCCAATTATGCAGGCAGTAGTACTAAATGAGCAACTGTCGTATTTCATTCCAACTTCATAAGTTTGAATGATCTGATGTAGTTTCGTTGTGAAATTCCATTCAAGTTCGCTAATGGTAATAATTTGCGAATGCCCTACCTAGTCAATTAACTCATATTCAAAATGCTTAATATAGACGTAAGCGGTGCAGAAAGCATTATGCAAATGTAATGTAACAAATGCAACATTAACGCATCATGCAGATATAGGACAGAGGCTTCTATATTCCAACACATTAAAGGTGAGGAGAGGAGCTCATTTGATTGGTGAAGATTTGACTCGGCTGTGTTTTACCCAAACACGGCTTCTCTCCTCCCTCTTTGCCACTTGCGCTGGCAGGAGGAACCGAGGCGGGACAGAGGAGTACTTGCGCCAGGCTGCTCCGGGCACAAAATTGCAACATACGCCTGGACACACCCCGTTGGCGCGGCATTCGCCCCATTCACCGCACGTGTGCCTGGTCTACGAACTCAGAGCCCATAAGGTCTCATACAGCAACATTCTCTAAAATTTCACTTATATTTTCTCTTATTTTATTGCTAAGAGAAAAAATAAGAGAGATAAACTTTGGATGCACCAAACGCTCATCAAAATCTGCTCTTGCCCATGTGTGCTGATTGTTGAGTCCCACTAGATTGTAAATAGACCCTTTCGGTTTAAGGACGTGAAAAAGTGAGACTTAGAGTGCGCATGCTCTTTGCAGACTGTGGTGCAAAAGATGCACAAATCTGGCTGATATCACACCTGTACTGGGGTCTGGAATATACTCAGGTTAACCCCCATGAAAAGACATCACCCTAAAAGAAGCACAAGATGGAAATGGTTAATCAATTATTTATTACATTTATTTCAGATTTAAAAACACTCCAACCTACGCAGTCTTACTCTTGGACTCAAGAAACAAACACAAAAATGCTTACAGGTATAGACTTACCTTAGGGGAAGCAGACTAGCAAGGACATGTGTTCCAAGACCCCCAGAGACCCACACACCTACCTTGTGCGCACACACCGAAGGAAAGGTTACAGTGAACAAACCACACAGCAACCAAGAGATATCCAAAGCATGCAAGAAAGAAATCCACCTGTGGTGGCTAGCTCCACTACAGTGCAGTCCACTATCTGTTAAGATATTCAACTGTAATTATCCAACAAGAACACAAGAAACAATGCCGCCCAACCACCAGAATAGCAGAGTTACCCCTCTCACGGGCACACCCTCTGAAGGCAGAGTGCACGCAAAGCGTACTGACCAACAGAAAAAAATTACATTTAAACAAACAAAAAAGAAACACATTTGCAGTATTTTAACTTATCAGTAACACTGGCATAATTACAAAACTAACAGTTTATACACATGGATAGAGTAACAAGTT
This sequence comes from Gymnothorax reevesii, assembly GCA_029721435.1. Classification (NCBI taxonomy): domain Eukaryota; kingdom Metazoa; phylum Chordata; class Actinopteri; order Anguilliformes; family Muraenidae; genus Gymnothorax; species Gymnothorax reevesii. The sequence goes on from CM056573.1 coordinate 33,444,721, forward strand.
AAAGCTTTCACTGCAACTCAAACACCAAAGGAAAAAAATGCATTTAAACAAGCAAAGACAAACATTACCCAAACATACAAATAATCTAATTAAGAACAAATGAATATCATGAATTTGTTCGATCGCTAATAAAGGGAGCCAAATAAAAAAACCCACTTGAAGCCAAACTACACAATTCAAACAAATCAACACGCAATGAAAAAAACAGAGCAATTCAAAACAAGACAAAACAGCAGCCCCGAATGCGTGAAACTGATAAGTCCGGTCACCTCTGCAAAACACAAACGATGGGAATGAAATCCGCCTCTGAAGGAAGAATCCGTAAACATAGCGCGTTGCTGAAACCCCTCAGCCCATGCACATCTATTGGTCACAGAGAGTTACCGTAACAAAATTGACTAAGCTGCCATCAATAGTTACTGAGTAATGGGCCGAACAAGACTTCCACGATGAAGATCACAGCGCAAAGGTCAAATGTAGCAAAAACCCTGGCATTGCACATCTACGGATCACAGTGAGTTATCATACCAAATTTGGTTAAGCTATGACCAATAGTTACTGAGTGCTGGTGTGGACAAGAATACCCACAGCGCTTAGGTGAAAAGGGCAAATCCAGCTAAAAACCTGACGTTGCACATTTATGGGTTACAGCGAGTTACCATACCAAATTTTACAAACCTGCGACTAATAGTGCACTTTGCACTTGGCCGGACAAGATTCCCACGATGAAGGTCACAGCGCTGTCGAAGGTTAATTCCAGCAAACCCAACACTGCACATCTATGGGTCATTGTGTGTTACCATACCAAATTTGGTGAAGCTGTGATCATTTTTTGCTGAGTCCTGACCCAGACAAAGTCATGGACATCACAGAAAGACAGACATGCAGGTAACGACAATACCCCTCTGGCCAAAATTTGGCCGAGGGGTACAAAAATTTTAAACTACATACCACCGATTTGTCAAGACATAAGCGCAGGCTCACGCGTCTCGCACATTACCATAAAAAAAGGATCACCTTAGCATAGGTGAACCACAATAAAGAAACTAAAGTATTCCAAACTCAAACAAACCTGCACTGGACAATCTGACCTGAATACTATCCATAGGCAGGAAATGGTAAGAGAGTAGCACAAGGGACTTAACTGTAAAACAAGAATTAGACCAGTCACTCTCGTACTACAAAAACATTCTAGAATTGCACACGGACTCACCGTTGGGAAATCAGAATTCTAAGACGCAGGATACAAACAGTGACCAAAAATTAACCATTTGCGGAAAGCAGTGAGGAGAACAAAAGCAAGGTAATCACGCCGGACTAGAACCCTTTACCGGAAATGGGAAGGACAGGTGTTTGTGGTTTATCACAACGAATGTGGGCGTTCATTCTCAATTAAATTCATGGATTTGTATTTTTATGACGTCTTGTGCTTACAGCAAAAGATAACCAGCGCAGCATTCAAAGTAAGGGGCAATTTGCGCCGGGCCCTGGTTTCTAATGAAAAGCTTGATTTACTCTCCACCGTGTCAGTTTAAACATGGGTGAAGCTTGTAAACCTATTCACCACATTTGCAGTACACCAACAAAACACAATGGCAGCTTTCTCCAGAACTACAGGAGTAAATTGAGACTTTGTCAGTCACACTCTCTAGAGTCCAAAAACAGCCAATAATGGCTATTGAATCATTCCATAGAGGTCATGCAGCATAATTTAAGTTTCCCGAGGCCGAGTGATGGCACTGTGACTGTAAAAGACATGTATACCATTATTTAGCACGAATTTTCACAGCAGCTGTTCTATTTAAAGAATGTTCACTGTACAGCTAGTAAACAGTGCAGACTGAGATCAGTTGATTAGATTTGTTGTATCAGGTGTGTCTTCTTTTAGTTGGATCGAAAACGTGCAGCGCCTTGGTTCTTTTACAGACCAGTTTGATACCCCATCTTCAGAAACTCAAAGACTAGATAGTATCTATCACCACATCACGTCTTGACTTGAAAACTCCCAGAGTTTCTCCCTCTACAATATGGCCAGGGAAGCTATTCTATACTGTGATCACTCTCTGCATAAAAAAAATATTTCCTTATGTCAGTGCTAAATTTACCCTTGGCTAATTTTCGTTTGTGACCCGTGTTCTGCCAATAGAGCTCCAGCATAGTTCAAATATATTTAAAAAACTGAAAATTTTAAGACCTCAATCGGATCACCCCCAAAGTTTCCTCTCACTTAGACTGGAACAATTAAGATTTTTCTGCCTCTTCATAAGCTTTTATCTTTTATAGCAGGGCTTAACTTTGTGGCTCTCCTTTGAACCTCTTCTAAAGCCTTTGTGCCTTACGTTTCCGGAACTGCACAGAATAATCTAACTGTGGTCTGACAAATGCATCGTACAAGAGAGGTATTACTTCCGAAGATTTATACCAGGGCACCACTACACACAATACTTTTGGCTATATATCCCAGCATCCTATTAGCCTTTTGACTGCACAGTGGCTAGAACCTGTAAGGGCTCAACAATCACTCCCAATTACTCTTTTTCAAAGTAGGCACATTCCAGTTTGAAACTTCCCAATAGTTATCCTGTCTCATGTTTTTATTTCTGACATGTAGAACTTTAAATTTGGCAACATTGAATTTTATTTGCCATGTTTCTGCCCACCATCTAAATCATCCTCAATCAGTGTAGAACTCTAAACTGTTTGCTAAACATCACAGTCTAGTGCCATTTTTTTTCAATGGTCCTGTCATGGTCATTAATATAGAGGAGGAAGAGTAGGGGTCCCAATGCCAATCCCTGAGGGACTCCACTTGGCGTAATGCCTAATCTGTATGAGATCCCTCTGACCTCAACGCTTTGGGCTCCATCTTACATCCGACGCATGGTGTCTCAAAGTGAGACGCAATTGTACTAGTGCAGTTGTCATTATCCCATACAGTGCTCAGTTTGTATTAATAGCAAATGTATTTGTGCCAAACTAATGGGCGTGTTGGTCTTAATATGAGGTGTGGTCAAGCGCATTGTTGATGTGTTGCTATCTTAAAGGGATAGTTCGGGATTTTTCACATGAATCTCCATGGCATCATCGTCTTTAGTCTCGTGCGCCCACACTGACTTTCCCCCGACAGTGTCCTGTGAGCCGAGTTCTGTCCAGTTTTGGTCATAGCGAAAGTAGTTCCGGCAGGTTTCCTGGGGTCTGCAAAGTAAAACGTTTTTCTTCTCAAAACAGTATGTGTTCGAACGAGTGATTTATTTGCATAACAAAACCCTGGTATTCCAAAAAGTCACATCTTGTAATTGCTTGGGGCTACTTTCTCTCAATAGCGATGACTCCGCGCTGTCACTGCTAACAGCTGTGCGCACTAGCCAACTACTTTCATCAGTTGTACTACTTTACACCCCAGGTAAGCAAAATTGTACTAAAGATTTTCTATAGCATCCGTGCATAGCCTTCTGGTGATGCACCGAGGGCTATGTAAGCGCAACATAGATTCATCTATCGGCGTCATATTACCAGTGAAGCTTATGAAACGTAATAGGTTTTGTTATTGCTGTACTTTTATTACAATCGTCAGAAACTACGTGGACGGGTGTGGATGGTTTCTAGGTTTGAATGAGAAGTCCATGACTCCAGTCACAGTGTTGGCTCGCATAATCAAGACAAACTTGGCTACTTTTCTCAGCTACTAGAGCGAGGGATGACTGCAGCACCCAGCATACATATATAGTTTGGTGTCGACGCACCAGCGTCTTCCTGAAATAATAATAAAATCCTTTGGAAAGTTACTCCGAGTGCTCCGGTTATCCCTGGGTCAGTTCGCTAAGAAGTAGTAGTTTCTCTCGAGTCTGCCGTCCTCGACCGTAAGGAGACATCCTCCTCTGGCTGGAATATGTAAACACTGTCGAACAACTGATGAAAGTAGTTGGCTAGTGCGCACAGCTGTTAGCAGTGACAGCGCGCAGTCATCGCTATTGAGAGAAAGTAGCCCCAAGCAATTACAAGATGTGACTTTTTGGAATACCAGGGTTTTGTTATGCAAATAAATCACTCGTTCGAACACATACTGTTTTGAGAAGAAAAACGTTTTACTTTGCAGACCCCAGGAAACCTGCCGGAACTACTTTCGCTTTGACCAAAACTGGACAGAACTCGGCTCACAGGACACTGTCGGGGGAAAGTCAGTGTGTGTGCACGAGACTAAAGACGATGATGCCATACAGATTCATGTGAAAAATCCTGAACTATCCCTTTAAGGTTTCTCAAAGCTCTGACATGATTAACCAACTGAAACCTTATCTAATGTAAATTGTTAGTGATTACCTGCTATTTTAAGGGCAGATTATTAAGATTGTATCATGTGCCTTTGAAGACGAGTGTACAGTGCGCGTACTCTCTACTTGTTACATCTGCACAAGGACAAACAGTAGTGCCCACGCATGCAAATTATTTGAATTAAATAGATAACGATCCCAAAGAGTATTGCCAAGATATTTAAAAAATGCGTGTCACAATGGTTAGTGTGACCGTCATCCCCACATCACATTGTGCTGTGATGTAGGCTATTAAAATCATAAGGGAATCAATTCCATCTGGTAATTTGCAATTCAACATGTGATGTTATGCATGTTGGCATTTGCTCATTTTTCAGGATAAAGCCACGACTCCCCAATATTGGCAAATTCTGTCATTTCCGCAGTCTTCCTGAGGATCCCCTTGGAGGGATGGCTGTTAGGAGACAATGGTTCACCAATATATTACAAACAGGACAAAGCATATCATGTCTAAAACAAGGCGTGGATTTTCAGTGGATCTCACGAAACACAAAATAACAGAAAGAATGTTTGAAGTGCAGAAAATGCATTTCAGATGTTTTAATAAGACACCTTACTCGCAATTATCTGAAAAATCTATTTTGAATCCGACCTGATCCATTAAGCCAGTGCCGGCAGTCTCTCTTCTATTATCAAATGCAAAACCCTACATTTCATCTGAAATGTCCTTATTATTTACAGGTTGGCTGACGAACAGAGTTGCCTTAAAGAGCGGATATAGTATGCAGCAGCAGAGGCAATGAATGACATATTTTTCCATTTATAATTAATCAGAATTTGTTCCATATATCTGACTTGACCTCCAATTGTCAGCTGAGCGAAAGTAAGTTGTTTTCACTCCTGTCAGATATTATTCAAGGGATTGCGGTAGCATAATCAAAATAAGATTATTTTTGTTTCTTTCTTGCTGGTTTTTGTCTCAGCCGCGCAGAATTATTCTTACACTGGCGACCCTGAATGAAGACCTTTTTTTCATTTGCTTACAGTATGCACAAGTTGTAATGTGACGTTTAAATATGGGACCACAGATTCACTGTGAATATTTTTAATATCTGGATATGATTGCAATAATTTTGAACAATATCTAAGAAAACTTTTTATTACATTTTCGCAATCAGGTCTCCAAACTTTAAGCAATGGTTTGCTCATGCACTTCCACTTTTTGGACAATCAGACTTCATTCCTCAGCCGAGAATTTTTTTTATCTCAGCTGCTACTAGATCTACTACTACTAAATCTGCCCTTATAATAAATCAGCCCCTCTTACCAGGGTGCAAGTCTACCTGACTTTTAGGGGGAATGCGAGAGGACACACTGTTTGGCTTATTTCATGTTACGTCCAAAACAAGCCTATAATTTATTAATAGATTTAGTCCAACCCCTTTGATCCATGCAGCTTACTTTGCGCCCACATAACCCGCCGTTAAACTTGCAAAAATGGATTTGAGCATGTCATAAATGCACTTGCGCCACATGCTTCAGACTATGGACTTAGATTGTTAAAATAGGGCTGTTCATGATCTGTCCCACAATCAGTTCCAAATCTATTTCAAAATACCCCCTGTAATTCCAACGGTCCTTATAGTAACCCTGGAGAACCCACGGGGTCAAATTTGACCTCACCTAATTAGCCCTTACCCTACATTAGCAGATGTCAATTTTTATGCGACGTTAATATTTTTCTTGAGGAAAAAAGATGTCTTGGGTTCTCCAGGGTTAAAATTAGTCCCACATGGAAATGTAGTGAATGCTTTCTGAAAATCCAAGTATATGATATTATAGGCTCTGCACTGATCATAAGTCTCAGTGGCCTCTTCAAAGAATTCCAAAAGGTTTGTTAGGCATGGTTTCCCCTGTGGAAACCATGTTGGCTATCCTTCAAGTTCAGGACGTTGTTACATTCAAGAAATAATTCCGCCTTATCTTGAATTCTCCTCAGGCCGAGAACGAATAAGCAAAAGCTGGGCAGGTGCACACAATTGTGAACTTTTTAAAAATATAATGGCTGCAGTAGAAAAAAAAAGAAAAAAGAAAAGAAAAAAAATATATATATTTTCTAAGTACATACCTCACCCTTGCGTTTCTTTGGAGTTGAGTATATATTACCACCATAGTTAATCGACTTGGCCAGCTTCTCACCAGAAAGACTTCAATACAGAATTTTTCTCTTCCAATGTGAATATGATCTGGCATGTCTGAGCTTTTGAGCCAGGGCTAGTTTTCACAGCTTGGATTAAGGGTGAGCATGCCCCCTGGGTCCTCACAAGCTTTGTTGCTGTCCAGTCAACCTTTGAAATTACATCTTATTAAGCAATCTCACATTTTTTGCTGAACTAACCAACTGAATTAAGTATTTCTGGGCTCCACTCTTGCACTTCTGTGGTGTTGATTTGTTATTTTAATGTTTTCTCTGAGTGAAGCCAATTTTTTTTAAAAAAGCAACAAGCTGCATTGCAAGAATCCCCCTGGTGGCCATGGTCCTTCACTGCAGTGTATGTTGCCTGTGCAGTGAAAACAGCCCTGCTGACCTTATCTGAGGAGAGCGAGCCCTGCAGCTTCTTTTATGGCTTCTTGAATAAGTCATTGATGTACCCTTGAAGGGAATTTGGGTGGGCCAGCGTTATCTGGGAAGAGTTATCACTGCTCTAAGTTTTTTCTCACTCAGGATAATGGTTCTCACTGAGGAGTTCCTGAACCTCAGAAATTGGTTTGTGGAGATATGTTTCTGTAACATTCTTACTATTTTCTTCTGGAATTTCTTTTTAAAATAGCATTGTTCTTCTTTAGAGAATATTTTGAGACTTTGCATGATAAGAGAAGTTCTGGTTTAGTGATTTTTTTTTTTTTGCACAACATTTGTCCTTACAGAAATGACTTGATATTTACAACTAATTTTTTTCTGAGGTTGCATTTATCCCGCATCTTATTTTCCTTGAAGTTCTCAATCAATTCAGTGAGATTAATGTCCAAAACCAGAAAAAATTTTAGCCTGGAATCCATCCATATCAAGTGCTGGTCACTCCCAGCGGTCACTCACTGATATGCTTGGCCTCTGTCGGTAGGCCATCGTTTGACTTTCAAATATTTGCACAAAATCCATGCGAGATCTGTGATTGGCTCACAGTTGCAAGGGTGCCCCACCCCTTCAGACAGACTTGCGGCGAGTCCTGAACCAATTGATTCCAATGGGGAGTAGTGAAGTGATTGTGAGCACAGATTATCACCGATTATTTTGCCCCATTGTCACAGAATCAAATACTGGACTTACTGTTCACAGGCCACATATCTTCTAAATGTTCTAGTGCTGCACTGGCATTTTAAGACCAACTGATCAGGAGAAAATTAACTTTGTTCGAGATCTGTGTGTCTCTCAGCAGCGGTCATGTAATATCTGGCAATACAGAAATACAGTATGGACTGTGGCAAACTACGAATTAAACTTTCAAACTGAAATAATGCTTGTGTTTATATCTTCAGAGATACTGTTATTGCTATCGATGTTTAATCATTTTTTAAAGGGAAAAAGAATATATTTTATCGCTATGATCTTGCACTGGATTGATCTCTGATATTAAACAAGCGGTGAAAAGTGGCAAAATAAGCATTGGCCATCCACGTTAAAAATTCCGAAACGTTGTGCAGCAGTAGGTTGCAATAACAGGAACAAGCTATCCATCTTATCTTTTCTGAAGAAAGTAGAAAGGCAAGGAATAAATTAGCAACTGTCATATTACATACCAGCTTCATAGGCTTAACCTAGCTGATGCTGTCATGCCCTTCAAACAATAGCAAATGCCAATTACAGTGAAATATATTATCTAATTTGAGTATTATTTAATTTAGCCTTTATTATACTGGGGAATCCCACTGAAATAAACAAAATGCACATATGGCCAAACATTATCCTATTCAAAACCTAACAACTACTCCAAGAGTAAACGCAAGCAAGCCACTATCGAATATTTAAGCTCATGTCAAATAACATTCACGAATGCCGTAGCTGGCCAGCTAACTCATATTTGTGTTGCTGAATACAGCCGTTAGTTGTGTTGTAAAATGCCTGATGTAGCAAAGTAAAAGGAAATATACACACAACATGCAGATATGGGATAGATACTTGCATATCCCCACGTTTTATTGCTCGCCTACTTGGCTACCACTTCTGACAACAAGATGCGATGAATAACTCGGTCAGCATTCATTCTACAAATGGTGCTGCGCGATTGGTGGTTCTCAGCAAAAGGTCACCCAATCAGCCAAGAGCAGAAAACATGAATATTTATATATCCAGTTCATTATCGATATAAGGGCTAAACGCTGGCCTACTGACTGAGGCCAGACTATATCAGTGAGTGACCGTTGGGAGCGACTAGTCACTTGATATTGATGGATTCCAGGCTAAAAAAATCAGCAATGGGGCAGTATTTTATGGCACTGTATCTAAAAGTTATGAATGCATCAAAATTATTTAATGAAACGTTAATACTCACATAAAGTCTGAGTCATATCATTGCATTAAGTTACATTTGGGCAATCAGTAGCCGTGCACATAGAAACAGTTCAATCATTTGCGGTTATCCAGTAGAATCGAAGCAAACGGCACGTAAGTGATCCTCCGACTGCTCTGTATTGGTCAGTTTGCCCATTTTTTCCTTGAAATTTTATATTTTTCATTCATTGAACAATTACTATGTATTTGCCTGTCTGTATACATCGGCTGACACTCTATCCTGACTCTTCCAGGGGGAAAAGGGAACGCTAGGAGAGCCGGGGCTTCCAGGGAGCCCTGGACCAACAGGCCCACAGGTGACACACACCACCTCAAAATCACTCATCATTTCAGCCAAGTAAACACATGAAGCCAGTGCAATGTTCACACTTCAATGGTTAAAACGTTACACCATTAAGTCATCTAAAATTAGTAAAGACCGCTGCGAGGAAAGCTTCAGGACAAGGTACATGATGAAATGCTTTGCTTGTTAGTGGTATATTTTTATCACTTCAGAATGGAGAGTGGCATGATCCACTCTTGAATAAAGGACAGAGGTGAGCACTTTTGTCCAAGTTTCTGCTGTAAAAGAACACAGGAAGGACACTAAATTGGGTTGATTTTATTATGCCCAAAAAAAAGCAACATTACTCCCTCATATTTCACAACATTCTTGCATTGGCTGTAGCTTGCAGCTACTGTATTTCATTCTCCAGGACTTGGACTTCCTAATAGGTCTGCATATTTAACCTTCTAGTAGTTACTTGGGAGTCTGCAAAACACAGGCAAGTGTCTCCTATCTTGTTTTTGAGCAGTTTGCACAGTCAGCATTGCCTGCTGGAGTACACCCAGATTTAACTCTGGGGCTATTGTGGGGGAGCCTCAAAAACTGATGTGGAATGAGAGAACGGGGCTAAAGTCGAGTCTTTTGATTTTGTAATAGTTACATTTTTTTCTATTTGTGAAATAAATGCTTTAAAATTTTAAACTTGGATACATAGTATGTTGGAATGAGAGCAATTACCTTATGTCTATAGTTTTTAGTGTATTTTATTTTGGCATCCATCACCCATATCTATGGAAGTTGAAGAAAATCTCTATTGTTTAGTTTCTTCTTTTATCGCTGATTTGGCGATTCCAAAGCAGGCTGTTTAATTCATGGTTAATTCCGGATATATAACTTGTATACGGAGCCAATGATAATGCTGAGACTCCTGAAGCGCTTTATTAAAAGTTCAGTTGTGATGGAAAATGGTTGTGCGCATGGTAGAGGTCAGCATCACCCACAGAATGAAGGAAAATAGGCAGTTTAAGTAGTGTGAAGGAGTGACAAATAACAACCGGCCAGGAAGCCGCCCCCCACCAGGCCATCCAGAGGAGCTCATCCTAATTTAATAAAAACACCTCATCCTAGTGTAATAAGATCAATAGTGGCCGTTCGCCAGTACCCAATTGATTTGTATAGATACTATAGTGTATAGGGGCAATCATGGCATTGGCTGAAAGCAATTGGCTCTCACAGCTCACCATTTGTTCAGAAAGATGAAAGACAAATTGGGGGAACATGCTGAGAAAACCCTTAGTCCTACAGGGTTGAATAGAGAACTGTCAAGAGTTGCTATGGCTTAGAGTGCCACGAGGTAGCAGCGTTTTCTTCTGTCTCCTAAGGTGTGTGTTCACTACCGCATGTTTTTCATGATTTTGCAATTTCAGTGTATTATCACACTGAAGTTACACGATACGTCCAGTATCTCTCAGTCTTCCTCTCTCACTCCCACTTCCTATGCAGTGTTTTGTGTTATATGTTAAAGTGGCATATATGAAGGTGTACAAATTTATAAAGAAATAGAAACAATCCTGTCATTTATTCATTTTTACCTTCAGAAGCTGACACAGTACTTTTAAAATTTGGTGAAACGCGGAGTCCGACTTTATGGCCGTCTTCAGGTGCTGAAGTGCAATATTAGTATGCATCTGTTTTTGATTCCAGAGTCTGAGTCTAGAACCATTTCTTCATTTTCATATGCTATAGACACTGCCTATAGAAATGGCATTGTAAAACATGCTGCCTGACCAAAAAAGAAGTCATACTCTAAAATTTGGTTGCACTGCCTTTATCTTTAATCACGGCTTGCACTTGTCCCAGCATTGTTCTGACAATTTTATGCTGTATTATAACATTTATTTTTGACCAGAGTTGCAGCAATTTTTGGCAAAAGTCTTGTATTCATGACAAATCACTCGATAAAGCCTTCTCTGGCACTTCCCAGAGACTTTCAACTGGTTAACCCCTCAGTGCAGATGTCGACGCCAGTGGACATGGAGCTGCAAATTTATGCATGCAGTTCCTAAGATCAATTATTGAATACTCACTAGGAAGCCAAACTCGAACACGGTTTAGAATATGGACGTTCACTCCCATCCCTGTTTTTCAGGAGTTACATGAAATAAAGCCCTCAGCTAAGCCTGGTGTGCAAACTGATCAATATACTTGCCCTAAGTATCTATCCAGCATTTCAAAGAAATGATCTCTTCCAACTCAAAAAAATCTTTTTTCTCTGTAGCAACTACTTCAGCTATGGTGAGCCAATGATATTTCAATTTGTAGTTAAGAAAAATTTGTTTACTTAAGCAAAAATTTGACATGGTATTGATGCTATGTCATTCTACTATCAATTATAGTCAGATCACATATCAAAAACATGTGGTTCCCTACCGTAGATTTATGTGTAGATTCCTCCATCAACAAATTCGGCACTCCCTTATATCATCCTAAGTACTCATGTTGATAGCCTATCACTCAATGATTCACTAAGCTCATCTGTGTAACTGCGCTCATACAGTTCACGCCCACGTGAGACGTCTTCGGTAATGATGTATTGTTCGACATATTTCTTATCCAATTCCAGAGAAAATAAACTTTCCACAGTAACTGAAAGACAATCTGAAATGTAAACAAGCCTTTATGTAACAGCAAGGTAGGTAGTATTCTCTTAACATTGTGCACAGTGGCGCAGTTGAAAATACTTCCAAAACCGGCATGAAGTGTTCAGTTTCATTTACGATTTAAATAAGATACGGACATGGTCAATGAGAATTATTCCGAATGAAACAGGACTGGAGGGTTTCAATAAAGAAATACTGCTACTGCTTCTGTAGTAGTATTTTGCTCAATGTGGCTTTTTGTTTTCAAATATATTCTGTATTCAAAAAAATTGAATAACAAGGTTTTGGCTTGTTTAAAATGCGAGCAGCTTCAGCACTTTAATAGAGACCCCGGCACGTTCATTGCACCATTCTGTTCAATCTAGGGTAGAATATTGCCTGATTTTTTCCTCATAGTAGAATGTATGTTCAATTAAAATAAGGTGTATTTCAAATATTATTGAGTTAGTGAGTTATACTTGTTCCTTAAGGCATGGAATGTGTTTATATAAGGTTGCGAGCTCGGAAGTAAGACCTGCTAGCTTTTCATTGCAAGGTGAATGTTCTGACCGTTAATTATTCCATTCCTTTAACAAGTACGCGTGCTGGCTTGTGGGACTCTGTAGAAAAATTGACAAAATTCCAAACTTCATCATGGAGAAAAGGCATGTTTTGTGTTTGGAGAGGTTGCTGGTGACCAGTGATGTCCAACTGCACCAATATTGATAAACTCATGCTGAATTCAACCAGGAAATCATCAGTACATATTGAATTTCATGCGTCAAAAGTTTATTTGTGTTAAATATATGATTATTTTATGATTTGACAGAGTACCATTTTCAGTTTGGGGAGCCACCTCAATAGCTGACTTATTTGGCTCCTAGAGAGTAGATGATTTAGAATTTAAAGCACAGATGAATTATACTTGTGGTCAAGGAGTTTATGTTCCCAGAAGTGTATAGTTTTAACCCCCAGCCATTTTCCAATTCTCACTATTATTTTTTTCTATGTCAATGCAGAATTTTCATGAAAACTTTTTATATTTGCAGCCCTTTTTCTCTACCAAAATCATGAAAATAAACTGAAATACAATGGAATTCTAGATGCTACAAGTGCCTTGACTCTGTTGAGCCATATTCTTCCTTTCTGCGAAGCTGCAATCTTGTATTATAAAGCCTTAAATAAGGTAACTCATAAATATCCAGATTTGCCTTTTGCGCAAATGGGTTAAAGTCAGTGTTTATGATTCCACAACAAGAAAGAGGCTGGGCAAAAATAGGAGCGTTCCAATTGAAGAGTTCCAAGGCGACAACCACTGCTTACTTAAAGGAATACAAAGGCTCATCTCACATTTGCCAAAAAATATCTTGATGATCCCCAAGACTTTAAGGAAAATATTATGTGGATTGATGAGACAAAAGTTTAACTTTTTGGAAGGTGTGCGTCCCGTTACATCTGACAAAAAACTAACGCAGCATTTCATAAAAAGAACATCATGCTAATAGTCATTGACATGGTGGAGGCAGTTTGATGGTCTGGGGCTGCTTTGCTGCTTTAGGACCTGGACAACTAGCCATCATTGACGGAACCATGAATTCTGCTCCCTACCAGAAAATCCCGAAGGAGAATGTCCGACCATCAGTTTGTGACCTCAAGCTGAAGTGCCCTCGGGTTATGCAACAAGGACAATGATCTGAAACACACCAGCAAGTCCACCTCTGAATGGCTTAAAAAAACTAAATTAAGGTTTTGGAGTGGCCTAGTCAAAGTCTGGGCTTAAATCCAATTGCAATGCTGTGGCATGACCTTAAACAGGCCATTCATGATCAAAAACCCTCCAATGTGGCTGATAATAAACTGAAATATGATGTAATTCTAGATGATTCCAGTGTCTTGACTCAGTTGAGGCATTCCTTTCCCCTCTGTGAAGCTGCAATCTGGAATTATAAAGTCTTAAATAAGGTAATGCATAAATAGCCAGATTTGGTCTCTGCGCAAAGGAGTTAAGGTTAGGAATCTGGGGGCTAATTCATGTCTGAAAATGATTCCTCAAGTTTGCTGAACTTTTCTTTCACTATTCCAGCTCGATGAATCTTTGCATTGTCATCTTGACTATACCTATGTTGTCATGGAGTAAAAAAATAATTGATAGGATAACCTGGACATTCAATATGTTCCAGTAGCTTGCTGACTTCATCTCATTTGTACAATTTGTTGCTGAGCTTAGACCTTACAAATCAAAGCAAGCACAGACCATAACACTGCCTCCAGCCGCTTTTACAGTGGGCACTATTCATGATGGGTGCTGTGCTTCATGGACTTCCTTTCCTACCCTAACGCACCCATCAATCTGGTATTGGGTAAATCTGCCTTTCTAGATTTTAATAATCCGTTGGACAGTTCTTAACCCAATTTTAGTAGTGTCAGCAATCTCCGCACTTGCTTTCTTCATTGAATGCAGGCCAATAATTTGGCCCTTCTGAAACAAGGTAACATATTTTTCATGACCTCAGGATATGTCTTCTGACCTGGTTGTTTGACAAATTAGAAGCCGCTCACTGCACCAGTTAGGGTTAAACAACTCGTTACCAGCTGTAACATATTATAATTACTGCAGTAATTATCGAATTCACTTTGCTTGGTTAAATCCTAGTGGTGAGTTTTTTTTGGCTGGGCAGAGTACAATATGAAATTAAAAATGACACACATAGAGGTGTGGACAAATTTGTATCTAAAGTATACTGTTTTTATGTATGTGAGCATTAATCAATGGGCATCACTCAAAAACTAATGCGAGATACTTGTGAAAGTGTCGCTTAGTAAAATGATCTTTCTTTCATCAGGGTGTAAGAGGTAATGAGGGTTTATCTGGACCAATTGGAACTCCAGGTTTTCCTGGGCGACAGGTGAGCCATAGTCCTGCAATACTTCTTTAGGTCTGAACATCAGTTTAGCTGGGTTCTCTCTCCATAAGATTACATGCTCACTGTTACTATTGCTACTCCAACATGAAACACTAAATAAACAACTTTACTTCCCAATTCGTATTTGAATTAGGGTAAACCTGGTCCAGTGGGTGACAAAGGATTGGCTGGAAATCCTGGATTCCGAGGTCAGAAGGTAATAGAGTTGGATTCGGCACTGAATGATTATTTGCATCCACATCAGCTCTATGTTAAGGTGTCTTACATGAGCTTGCAAAGTGCTTGGATAATCTGGGTTCAAGGTGGTGAAAATCAATTGTTGCCCACGTCCTGCTTTCAAATCTGTTCAGCGCATTTTCTTTCTCTTGCAGGGCCAGCCAGGGGATATCGGAGAAAAGGGGGCTGATGGCTCCATGGGACCAAGGGGAATGCCGGTTAGATTGAGTTCTTTTTTTTCAATCTCTAAAATTTTTGACTACCACTATTTCAGTCAAGACCACTTTATTCAAAGAATAACTTTATTTCCATTGCAGTAGGCTGTATTTGGCAGTATGGCTTTGCTCATTCATAGAAAGCTTAGTGCAGAGAGAGCAGCAGCAAATAACCCAGATAGGTTGCAGAACAGAGGAAGAATTAATGACAGCAGAAATGACATTGATTTGTCAGACACAACATGAAAAGGAGGAGCTGGGGCGGCAGCAGGTTGCGTAGCGGCATGCAGAGGAAGCAGCTAGGGTAGGCTGGTTAAATAGGTGGCCTGTCACTGCCGATTGGGTGCGTAGAAGGGAATCAGCTGCTCCAGGAGCAGATGTCTGGCTTGATATCAGCTAATTTGTTGTTCTGAGCTGAACTTGACTTTGTGACCTGACTGAACTAATGCGATGCTCAATTTATCTGCTAAATCACCAAATTTATGATGCTCGCTACAGCATACTGTAAGTCAAGAAATGCAGTGGTTTACAGGGAAACTTGTATTGTTGAATTCTGACACCTCACTCCAATCCAATACTTCTCAGCATGCTCAAGTAGAATGCACCCATTCAGTTTTCCAAACTGAAGTTCATAAACAGGTTCGCTAAGTTCCCTGCTCCTGAAAAGATCTACTGTTAGCTTTATTTGGGAGTAAATACACCTTTTTAAATTTTTTGATTTTTTGATTTTGCCATATTTGCAGAAATCTTGCTGGTGTTGTAATGACATTTCATACTCTTTTTTTTTTTTTAACCCAAGGCAGTTGTCTTACCTACATAATGGCTTACCTGACATTCAGGGGCACACCTTTGGCCCTCCTGCCAGCAAAAGCCCATAAAAGACTCCAAATACAATGAATTGACTACAATCAGGACAAGATACTGAAAGCTCTCTTACACCTGCATGAAAGAAACGATTTGCCCCAAACATTATGTTGCCCTAGAATGGAGGACGGTGTTTGATAAAAAGTGCTTGACTTTAATTTAATTCAAATGGTGAATCTAGAATGTATGAAAATATCCTTTGCTAATCCATTTTAGTCTGCATCCTAACCCTAGGAAGATAGAATTTGTATGTTTTTTTGGCTTAAAAAAGAGCAGCACACTCAAAAATGAGAATGTGAAAAAAAAAAAAATGATCACAAAACATGTTGCCTTTCAAACAGGGCTCGGACGGCACTGATGGTTATGGTTCACCTGGGCCCAAAGGAGAAAAGGTATAGTTTCACACTGCAGTGGTCAAAATGGATGGGTTTCTGGAAGGCATCTAAACCCAAAGACTGTCTTTAAATGGCACTGAGAAAAGGTCATGTCACTTTTCCGGAGACTGCTGTAGCTCAATTGTCTCTTTACTTGACTCTTACACGATGAACTCTCTGGCCTTTACCTTACACCCTGGGCAGAGGGGCGCAAAACATAACACAAGAGTCTTTCCTACTTTTACGACCGACAAAAGTATTAATTTTTTTCCCTGCGTCCATGCTGCATAAATAGCCAGTTTTTTGTGACGAATTGAGCGCCCATGGACGTGCTGGTCATAAAATGAGGTGTGGTCAGGCGCAATGCTGGTCTGTTGCCATCTTGAGGTTGCACAAAAGGTGTTGCGCAATTGACACACAAAAACCTGGTTTATAGTCAATAGTCAGTTGTTAACTGCAATTTTAAGAGCGCATTATGATAGAATTATGTGCTTTTGTCGGCGAGTGCATAACACGGACACCCTTCGCTTGTTACATTCTACACTGGAACAAAATCCTGCATCATACAAGCAAACAATTATATATTTTAAAAAATATGAAACATTATAGCAAAGATATTTAAAAAGCACGTGCCAGAATGGTGAGAATGATCGCTCTAAGTACCCATGTCGGAGCATGCTTTGATTGACGGTATTTTAATCGTAAGGTAGTCTATTCCATCTGGTAATTTGCAATTCATCATGTGAGGTTATGCATATTTGTTTTCTCAGATTATACTGGATAAAGCCACAAATCTTTAATACTGGCGAACTCTGTAAATCATGCTGTCTTCCAGTGGATCCCCCCGGAAGCATGGCTGTTTGGCAACAACAGTTGGCCAAAATATCAAATACATGGCATACATAGCGTATGGATTTCCATTCTATCACACCGAACACAAACCGAAGGTGAACAAATGTTTCAAGGGCTGAAAATGCGCTTCAGAAGTTTGGATAAATCCTGCATGGGTAAACCCATGATCTATAACTATCTGAAAATGTGAGGTAGCGGTCTGGAACCAAATGCGAGGACACAGGATTGCAAAAATATGGAGTTTTATTGAGCGAGAGGGTAACCCCCGCAGGGCAGAAGGCAACAGTACAGAGTCCGCAATCCAAAAGTCAAATTCCAGTGGGACAGAAAAGGGTTCGTAACCAGGGCAGCAAACAGTAAAATCGTAGTCGGAAAAAAACAGATTCGGTACACAGGCAGAGGTTTGTGGGAGAAGCAAACTCATAAATCAGAGGACAATCCGAATCGTAAACCGCAATCCACAAAATCGAAGTCGGGTAGAAATGGGTCAAAAAACAAGTAATCAAAAAGGGCAAACCAAAAATCGGTAGTCGGGCAATCCAGTCAGAGTCAGAAACTCAATGAATACAAGGCGAAGGAGACATTAGCACAGGTAAGCACGGGAAACGATCTGACAGAGAATGGCTGTGAGAAGACACCAAATATACCCTTCTGGGAAGATCACATGAGGAGAATCACAGGTGCAGGAAGTCAGACTGATTACAAGGGGAAGGCACATGAGGGAGAGCCTAATCACATGAAATTTGGCAAAAGCCAAAACGCGGACAGGGGAACACGAGACATTCCTATAGACAAACAAACGGCTCCAGTCACGGAGTTCTAACGTGCATAGATAATAAGAAACAGGACAGCGCGATCAGGTGTGGAGCTGTCACAGAAAATGCAGCAAAGGAGTTTAGGAAGAGAAAAGAGGCGGAGACTAGAACAGGGCGAGTGCGGAGAGCTTGTTAATCAATTAGTAGGTGAAACTATACAAATCCTTGGTGCTCGTTAGTAAGTTACTATTATATACAGGGTAAGTTGTTGTGAGTAACTTCTAGAGAAAACAATAAACTGTTAGAACTGTAAGTAGATAGAAAAGTAGAGTGAAGCCAGCAAACGAGATCCCGAAGAGTGACACGTAAGACTGGGGCTGTAAGTGTAGGCAAGACGAGAGACCAGACGGGGGAGACAAAGTGAAATGCAAAATGGAAAACATGAACTGGAATGAAACTATGGTAAAATGCAAAATGTGGATATGTAAACTAAGACAATACATGAACAAATCGAGGCAGCCAAATCACAATACATAATCCAAAGAATAGTCTGGCATAGGAAGGAATCAAACAAACAATAAAACAATAATCAAAACAAGGCATAAACAAGACAAGCAGAGCAGAATCATAACAGAAAAACTAATTTTGAATCCGACCTGATCCATTAATACAGTGTCTGCTGTCCGGTTTCCTTTAGAAAATGCAAAATCCCTAATTTCATTCGGAAAGTGATTCATTATTTACAGTTTGGCTGACAAACAAAGTAGTCCTGAAATTTGCACTTTTAAGCAAAAGAAAAAGCAATATATTACATTGTTGTCACCGTCAACTTCAACTTTCAACTTTATTATCCCAAGGGAAATTAGATCAGCAGCAACCATCAAGACACAAGTACACAAAGCAATAACAGAGACACAACATGGGGGGGGAATCCACTGTTCAAGTGAAACACAGGATACCTCAACCACTTCAACTGAGTCTGAGGCTGGAACGTTTCAAGCACTGTGTGTAAAGTGCATCAAATCAAGTAAGTGCGATACAGTAGGTAAAATAATAAATAATGAATAATGCATACTCGGGCAAGATCACGGAAAAATAATAAATAATAATTAAAAGTCAGGGTTAACCAGAACATAAAATCGAAATCTCACAGACTGCCAGATTAGACAAGCAAATTAAGCTTCTCAATGGCAACAGGAATAAAAGAAGCTCTGGCACGTTTCGTTTTGGTTCGAGGCATTCTGTAACGACGTCCAGAAGGAAGAAGATCAAACTCAACAAAGAGAGGATGGTCAGGGCAAGTCAGGATTTGTTGGGCTTTACTGGCGACACGTTTATAATAGATATCCTGCAGCTGACTCTGCTGCACTCCGATCACCTTGCCTGCTACTTTGACCAGCTTTGCGAGCCTGTTTTTGTTGGACAATGTAAGAAAACCAAACCATGCAACAATACAATATGTCAGGACACTTTCAATAAAACACCGATAAAACAGAGTCATCAAAACATTGCACACTTTGAACATATTCATCTTCCTTAAAAAATAAAGACGCTGTTGGACCCTTTTACAAACAACATCAGTGTTGGGTTCAAAACTTAGTCAGTTATCAATAATGGTTCCCAAGTATTTATATTGAGGAACAATCACAACATCCTTGCCATTAATAACAGTATGACCGTCGGTAATTATTCTGAATTATTCTTCCATATATCCGACTTCTACTTCAGTTGTAAGACAAGCAGAAACAAGTTCTTTTCACTCCTGTTGGATATTATTCAAGGAGCTACGGTACATAACCAAAATAACGTTAGTTCTGTTTCTTTCTAGTTAGTTTGGCTAGCCAGTGCATATATTAATTATTTATTTTTACCGGCAACCCTGAATTAAAACCTTTCTTTTGCTTTCTTTTCATGCACAAGTTGTAATGTAATGTAACATTTAACTGCCCAGGGGGTTCACTCACATCATTTTTATTTTAATCATAATCATATTTTAATTTTGAGCATTATTTCAAAAATATTCGTATTACATTTTTGGAGATCACTTTCATCAGGTTTCCATAATTCAACAATGCTTTGTTCGCGTGCTTTCATTTTGCATATGAGAAGCCCTCAGTCTGCAGCCGTGAGGAGTTTTGTTTTTTTTTTTCCCTGCTGCTCAGATAATCCATCCTAGCCATTCGCCAAGGTTCAGGTCCCCTTGGCTTTTAAAGGGAATGGGAGATGACACTCTGGTTTACTCCATATTTTGCCCAAAACACACCTTGGATTAAGACATTAAATCCAACCTCTTTGCACTGAGCGCCTTACTATGCGCTCAGATAACCCGTCGTTTAACTAGCTCAAGGGTGGGCAATTCCAGTCCTGGAGGGCTGGTGTGCATGCAGGCACCCCGTGGGCAAACCATTACAAATAACATCTTTGGCTTAACGATAAGGTACATCTTCCAACATGGTTGAATAAGTAATGAGAAGCTACTTGCTGTATCAGTCAGGGTTAAAAGAATTGTTTCCAGCTAAAACATTTATCACTGGATTAATGTTTCAGTCAGACCCATAAGCATTTGTTATTTCAATCCAAATGGTGACCTTTTTGGCCAAGCAGTGCAGGCAGTGCATGGGAACCGGCTTGTGGAAGGTTTTTTTTGGGAAAGGCAAGTAATAAGAGAACTTGTTGCAAAATTTACTCGCTAGACCCTCTAAATCTTTAATCACAGTATCCAAAGTTATGTGGGAAGCCAGCAAAGATCTCGGGACAGGAGAAATTGCATTGTATTGTTTTGATTCTTGAATTGTAAAAAAAATGTTTGTATAATTTATGAGCTTCAGTAAAGACTTGAATTTCCCTGAAATTTTAGTCCAGTGTATGTTACATCCTGGTCTGGGGGAATGCGGGTGCAACACAAAAGGACATGACAACAGTGTGGAAAGCAAAGTGAGCGGTTTATTTTCACTCTTTTTTTCTTACTCGCATACTTCAATAATCAGGGAAGCATAGCTTCAGAGTGAACTCAGGGCAACATAATAAACAAAAAGGGAAACTAACTCCCGTATACTGATGCGTGAAAGAAACAAAAGAAAAAATGCATACATCTGCTAGTCGGACTCCCTGATCTGGCCAATAATCAGGAGAAAAAGGTTTTCAAATGGCAGTTCACTCCAACCGCTTCACTGCACAGACACAGCAGTGTCACCGACTGAGGTCTCGGAACACAAATTTACAGCTTAACAACAATGCAGTCAGCAGCTCAGGATTTTATAGATCACCAGCAATGCGGCTACTAGTTCTGGATCTTAGAACACAAGTTTGCAGGTTAACGACAATGCAATCAGCCAGCCGCAATAAGCTTTCCTTATGTTTTCATCTTAACAGGTACCATACAGAATTAAACAATTACTACCAGAGACAAGTTAACGAGATCGTGTCAGCCACATTTCATAGATCACGCTCAAATAATGACAAAAATGCTGTTAATGCGAATGAGGAGGAGCACCAATGCCAAGCCACCTGTGTTGATCTTTCCGGCTTCCTGCGGATCCAGGAGTTAAATAGCCAAGCCTCAGGAGACAGCCAATCCGCGACGACCACACCTCAAGCAGCTCAGCCAATCTGTGCTGGATCCGGTACCTGTCAATTAGCAGACTAGTAGAGAATTGGGACAGGGGCTCCAGTTCTTTACAGCAAAACAGCAATCAAAATAATGAACCCAAAATACGGCCAGGGCTGTCATAGCGTGTTTTTCACAAGTTTAATCCTTGTTCTGTACAAATATATTATTGGTTATGGGCACTATTTCTCCTGAAATGGGACCCGTTAATATTTGCAGTTTTATATTTTATGTTGTCTGTGATTTTGTGAATTATTTTTTCATTGTTAGCTATTATTTTTATTTCAAGGGAGAGCCAGGCTTCCGAGGGTACCCTGGACCTCAAGTAGGTGGTTCTTCAGTGAACTGTGCATGCATTTATACTGTATCATGCTTCTCCATTGATACAATCTGATTATTTATTCAGTCCATAGAAATTGGAAATTACATGGAAATTGAATAAACCATCGCATTGAAACCTTTTTTATAAATCACTGTGTGGGTATTTTCTTAATCTACAGGGAGATGAAGCATTGAAGGGGAAAAGTGGTGGTCAAGGTCCCAAAGGAAATCGTGGGAGAGGGGTAAAAAATCCCTGTGTAATCTCAGAACAGAGAATGAAATTTTATATGGACAGGAATCTACGACTGTGCATTGCGACCATACAAAAATCAAAAATGCTGATTATGTGTTTATTTCAAGCCAGCATCTGTGGATTTTATTTGCCAAGTTCTTTGTATGAAAACTGATATTTAGTAACTCCATGTAAATGCAGGGCCGTGCTGTACTGACTAAGGAAAGTTGCCATCAAAAAAAGCTGTAGGCAGAATTCATCACATAGGGAAACCAGGCAGTCACGAGGAACAAGTTGCGCACAGTATATTTATTTATTTATTTATTATACTGGGAGCCTGATTGAGAGCAAGCTCTCTTTTACAACGGAGCCCAGTTATGAACCATAAAAACAACCAAATAAAACAAACGGAAAACTACACAACACAAGTACATTCATGCTTCATGGCAGACAATAAAAGACTTCTGAAACAATCAAATGAAATAAGTCCTTCCAATTTCAACAACTGTTGCAGCCTATTCCATTTCTGAGGGGCATATGAAGGAAACTAAAGTATGTTGTGGCTTCAACTCCTTGTGATTTTGAATGTGTCAGAATTTATAGGCGTAACCATGCACATAAATTGCACCTCTTTAATTATAGTCTTGTCCAGAGACGTGCGGTCAGGTGAGGCAGTGACTTCACCTTTTTACCGTTGGATTTTGTCAACCTGTTTCCACATACTATGCCTGATTCGCAATCAATTATTTTTTTACCGAATAATTAAGACCTAGCCTATATGTAGCCTGTAATTATTAAGAGTAGTTAATGACAAAAAGACTCATTTACCTTTACGCTTTGATTCAAGACTGTAAAGATGGAAATTTTAAGAATTAATTAGAAAAAAATCTCAACTGCCTCGGCAATTCCGTGTATTGTTTTAACCTTCTGTTTATTGGATTATGAAAGGAGACTGAAAATATTAAAAACTACACATTCAAGGGGAAAAGATCACCGTATACATATTGACCAAGCATTGAACGCGGCATAAGGAAGGTTTTAATATTTGTTAATGGCATTGCGTTAGCTTCCTGTAAGCAAATATGAACAAATTTGCTGTCTCATGAGCATTTTAAGTTGATTGCATTGAGCAATAATGTCGTGGAAAGTGAATTGGCTCGTCATTCTGCAGTTTAGTAATAGTAATAGGGAGTTATCATTTGTTTAATGGTGAGGATTCTGCCTTACTTAACTTACCTCTGACGGCACATCACTGGTCCTGTCATCACTGTTCCAGTGTACAGATTGAAGACTTGCGCTTCTGAATGTCTCTTTTTTGGACATTAGTATATGCTATTAGCGAGGGGCAGGTAATATAAATATAGTATTCGCTGAATTTTTATTTAATCTAATTAAATCTGAGGCAATTATTTGGGAAACTCATGAATTGAGGAAAATATTGAAAGGCATCCTTTATGAAACTTTTCCTCAATTTTTAACTGCATTTGATAATTAAAATGCAATATATTTTCTAGATTAATTCACATGTCATAGAGCAGGCGAATCTCATCTACAGTATAATTATATGTACAATAATATAATAACCCTGTTATTGTTATGATATGCATTCTGTATCATATTGAATGTGTTCCATTAATGCATAATTTTTTGTCTTATTTTAATGGTGGATTGCTTCAGGGAAACTCGGGCAGGTCAGGTCCACCTGGAGAGCCTGGACCTTCAGGACCCCCTGGACTAACGGTCTGTTGCTATTAATTTTTTCTATCGGGTTATTCCATGTCAATGTCAGAATTTCAGAAAAACTTCCCACTTGACCATATCAGATTTGGCTGAAAAAATTCCAGCGTGGGCATACACCTCCTAATAGGATAAATCCAAAATTTAACTCTCAACTTCAAATAGTTTTGTCATAAAACATTTTTTGCAACTAAGCTACACTCGTTTTCCGGCTCTTTTTGAACAGTGATTTCTGAGGAGCCACAATCACATGGCTATATCTAGAAAAGCAAGCCCTTTAAATTTTCAGGGGTGAAGATCTGCGACTATAACTTGAGGAATATGGACTTATAAAGGTGTCCCTTCAGTTTATCATATATTTCTGGGTGCTCAAAGTTTATCAAAAAATTTTACTCTGCATTCTGCAGTGGCATATTTGAAGGACTGTAAGAAGCCTCATTTCAAAGACCGGGATTTAGTATTGCACTAACAGCTTTCCATATATGTTGTGTATTTTGTATTCTAATTCTGCCCCTCTCTTTTGAATAATCTTGAAAATATTAAGGCTTGAAAATGAAAAAAAGTGCTATTTTTAACATTTTATAACAAAAAAATGACACAATCCACCAACAACAAATTGACTATTTCAGAAAAATTAGATGCCAGTTTTTAACATATCCAAACATTGTGATGTGTTCTGCTTTATTTTCTCGAAATAATTTTTTGAAAATCTGGTATTTTTGTGGTCACTCAGCATTTGAGGGCGTTGAATGCATATTCAAACATTATTTTATAAAATGCGTAGTTAATCATAGAAAGCTCAAACTCAAATTCTTTATTTCATAAATGTTAACTTGCACTTGAAGAATAACTCATATGCAGTGTTTAGTAATTGAAATATTACAACCTTAGTGGGGCCAAAAATTCAAGTTTGTAATGAATTCGGAATTGTAACAATAATTAATTTTCTTATACAATATGGCTGTCTTACAGAGAATGTGTTAAGAATGCCATTTTATTTGATCACAGATTAAATGATTTATTATTTATATAAACTTTGTATTAATTTATTTATTTATTAATAAATCAACCTATAAAATAAAACAAAAATTAATGATAACATTTTTTAAGCAGAAAGTTTAGAAAAATTTTTGGTCATGCAGAAGCAATAATTTGTCTAAATATGTCATGGATTGCTGAGGCAAGAGGGTTTTGCGGATAATCCTGGTGACAGGGCACTGGCCGGCATGTAACCTGTGTTTACGATCATCATTGGTGGGCTGGAAGCATCAGTGAGGTATCTGAAACCCAGCAAGACCTTCTGATACAGTTCTGCACGGCCCAGCAAAATGTTTTTTTTTTCTGGCCCAGGAGGGAAGACCTATATTGGATACCTGTGCAACATATCATTGCCAAGATTGAAGTACCAAGTACTACAACTGGACGTAGATAGGCACTCAAAGAGAAGGACACCAAAGTAACTAAAAACGTCATGAGAGTTCAAATAATTTTTGTATTACAGCGCCCTCCATAATTATTGGCACCCGTGGTTAAGATGTGTTAAAAGCTTTAAAATAAATTCAATTTTAATTGCAGAAGCATACTCTCACACTGAAAATTGTAGAAAATGTAACCTTCAACTCAAGTGAATTGTAAGGGGGAAAAAAATCCCTGACTAAGAAATACTTATTTTTCATAAAATCACCTGTTCCACAATTATTGGCACCCCTAACAATTCCTAGGAAATAAATGTAATTGAAGCATTTCTTTCATTTCTATCGTAGTTTACAAAGTAGACCAGAGTATCTAGGAACATTTAATTAGTTTTTCATCACTTCCTGTTACCTTGGGGTATAAATATGACGTGACACGGAGGCCATTTCTCTGATCCATTTTTCAACATGGGAAAGACAAAGGAACACACCATTCAAGTAAGGCAGATGTGTGTCGACCTTCACAAGTCAGGCAATGGCTAAAAGAAAATAGCCACTCACCTGCACCTGCCCATATCTGCTGTCAGAGGAATCATTAAGAAGTTTAAAACAACTGGAACAGTAGTAAACAAGCCTGGATGAGGACGCTGTAAGAAGAGGTCCGGAGAACACCAGGTGCAGGAGGCAGAAGTGTTTATTAAACACACTAGGAGAAAAGTTGGCTGACACGCCAGAAACAAAACATGTGCACATGCACTGAACAGTTGGGAGAACTAAAATACACTGCCAAAGGCAGGGGGAAAACCAAGGTTTTTTTTTGAAACCTTGCGGGAACCCAGGGATATTCCTTGGGACCGTAACCTTCCCAGTCCATGAGGCACTGAATACCCCTACCCCTCTGCTGACAGTTCAGAAGCTTGCGGACGGTGTAAGCTTCTCCACCGTCGACAATGCGCGGCAGAGGACGGGGCTTGGTATCTGGGTGGAGGGGGTGGGTGACAGAGGGGTGGACTCGGGAGACATGAAAGACAGGGTGGATACGGCGCATGGTGTGGGGAAGCTTCAGGCGGATGGCGGTGGGGCTGATGATCTTGTCGATTGGGAAGGAACCAAGGAACCTGGGGGCAAGCTTGCGGGACTCAACATGTAAAGAGATGTCCTGGGCAGAGAGCCAGACCTTCTGGCCGATGCGGTAGGTAGGGGTCGGCTTGGGTCGCTTGTTCGCTGCGTCCTTCGTCTATTCCCCAGCACGGACGAGGGCGCGGCAGGCGTTGCGCCAGGTGTTAAGGCACCGCCTCATAAAGGCCTTGGCAGATGGAACCCCCACCTCCGCCACCTTTGAGGGGAACAGGGGAGGCTGGTACCCCAGGCAGCACTCGAAAGGTGTGAGACCAGAGGCTGCTGATGCGTGGGAGTTGTGGGCGTATTCCACCCAAGGCAGATGGGCCGACCATGAGCCTGGGTTCTTGGTGCACACGCGTCGCAGCATAATCTCCAGGGTCTGGTGGGCCCGCTTGGTCTTGCCGTTCAACTGGGGGGAACAAGAAGGGCCTAGGAGGGACAGAAAAGCTTTCCAGAAACGGGAGGTGAACTGGGGACCACGGTCAGACAAAACGTCAGCAGGGATGCCATGGGGGCGGACAACATGCTGTATAAAGAGGTTGGCTGTGAATTGGGCTGAGGGAAGCTTGGGGAGTGCTATGAAATGGGCAGCTTTAGAGAACCGGTTGACTACAATAAGAATGGTGATATTGCCTTGGGAGGGAGGGAGGCCTCTGACAAAGTCTCGGGCTACATGGGACGAGGGACGACTAAGGATAGGGAGTGGCTTAAGGAGACCAGAGGGGGGTGTGTGGGGTGTCTTGGCAGTGGCACAGACCGAGCAGGCATTGACGAAACCCTTGACGTCCTCCTGGAGGTCCGGCCACCAGAAGCGGCGTTGAATAAAGGCCGTGGTCCTCTTGACCCCCGGATGGCCTGAGAACTGGGATCCGTGTCCCCATTGAAGTACTTCTGACCAGAGGCCCTGGGGAACAAACAGACAGTTATCGGGACAGGCACTGGGCATGGCCTGCCCGCCCAGTGCTGCCCGGACCCTTTCCTCAATGGGGAGCTGGATGGTATTGAGGAACCGACTCAGGGGGAGGATGGTCTTGAGAGGGTTCTCGGGAGCAGCCCCTGTCTCAAACCGTTGAGAAAGGGCATCAGCCTTGGCATTACGGGACCCGGGCCTGTAAGCTAAAGAGAAGTTAAATCGCTCGAAAAATAAGGCCCACCGGGCCTGGTGGGGATTAAGCCTCTTGACCGTCTTCAAGTACTCGAGTTTCTTGTGGTCTGTCCACACCAGAAATGGCGTAGTGGCTCCCTCTAGCCAGTGACGCTACTCCTCCAGAGCCAACTTGACGGCCAGTAACTCCCGGTTACCGACGTCATAGTTGGCTTCACTAGGCGTGAGGTGGTGCGAAAAGAAGGCACAGGGGTGTACCTTCCCATCCTTGGTGGACCTCTGGGACAGCACCGCTCCCATGCCCACATTGTGGGCATCCACCTCCACGATGAACTGGGACGCTAGGTCAGGAGTCATCAGGATAGGTGCAGACGAGAACCGCCGCTTGAGCTGCTGGAATGCCTGGTCTGCCTGGGGATTCGAGCGGAACGGCTGCTTAATAGAAGTCAGGGGAGCTGCCACCATGCTGTACCCTCGGATGAAGCGGCGGTAGAAATTTGCAAACCCCAGGAACCCCTGGAGAGTCTTGCGGTCCTTGGGCTGGGGCCATTCCAGGACGGACTGCACCTCGGCAGGATCCATTTTCAGGGACCTAGGAGAGATGATGTGGCCCAGAAACGTGGAGCAGGTCTGAAACTCGCACTTCTCAGCCTTCACGAAAAGGCGTTTCTCCAACAACCGTTTCAGGACTTGGTGCACATGCTGAATGTGCTCCTCCCGGGTGCGTGAGAAAATGGGGATGTCATCCAGGTAGACATAAACAAACTGGTCGATCATGTCACCCAGGACATCGTTCACCAGGCGCTGGAAGACTGCGGGCGCGTTGGTAAGGCCAAAGGGAACCACCAGGTATTCCCTGTGGCCATTGGGGGTATTAAATGCAGTCTTCCACTCATCTCCCTCGCGTATTCCCACCAGGTGGTAGGCGTTCCACAGATCCAGCTTGGTAAACAC
The DNA here is from genome assembly GCA_029721435.1 of Gymnothorax reevesii. Lineage (NCBI taxonomy): Eukaryota > Metazoa > Chordata > Actinopteri > Anguilliformes > Muraenidae > Gymnothorax > Gymnothorax reevesii. The sequence continues at coordinate 33,473,156 of CM056573.1, forward strand.
CTGGGCTTCCTGGATGATGTCGAAGGCGAACGACATGAGAGGAAGGGGATAACGGTTCCGGACTATTATCTTGTTCAACTCTCTATAGTCAATACAGGGCCGGAGCGAACCATCCGTCTTCGCTACGAAGAAGAACTCTGCTCCTGCTGGCAACGTAAAGGGCCGAATTATCCCAGCCGCGAGACACTCCTGGAGGCACTTCTCCATGGCGACTCTCTCAGGCTGAGACAGGGAGAAGACCCGCCCCCAAGGCGGCACTGCTCCCGGCAGGAGGTTGATCTCAGCACCCGGGTCGTGGTATTCAGCAGGGACTCGGGAGAGATCAGGTGCTGGCTCAGAAGACACCTGTGACCCAGGCACAGTTGAAGCCACGTGGCGAAGGCAGTGGGTGGAACAGGGAACTTCCACTCACGAACCTCATGGGTGGACCAGTCCAAAACCGGGCTATGCTCACGGAGCCAGGGGTGTCCCAGAATCCCCGGGGATCCGGGGGACTGAATAATAAGAAAGGAGATGGTCTCACGGTGGTTGCCTGAGACCAGAAGCTGGACTGGAGCTGTTTGTTGTTGAATCTGAGCCAGTCTTTGGCCCCGGACGCCCAAGATGGTCAGAGACCATGCCAGTGGGGAGAGTGAAATGCCCCAGCAGGCTGCGGCTTCGGCGTCCAGGAAATTCCCCTCCGCCCCAGAATCCACCAAGGCGGAAGTGCGATGGCTCTGGTTACCCCAGCAGAGGGTCACCGGAATGATGGTCCGGCTGTTGGAGCAGACTTCGGTACGAGAGGTGCCCACTAGTGCTCCTCCAGTCACTGGCGACAAAATGCCCCTACTGGCCACAGTAGAGACAGGCCTTGGACCGCATATGATGATCCCTCTCCTCCTTGGTAAGCCGGCCGCGTCCCATCTGCATCGGTTCAGGATCAAGTTGGTAGGTTCAGGAGGGTGCATGACTGGGAGGATCTTTTGATGGAGGTCGGGTGACAGGAGCATTGGAGGGATTGAAGAAAACTGGCTGATGGCCTCCCAAGTGAGTGGCAGTTTCCCCCTGGCGGTCGTTGGAAAGAGCTAGCCGACGTCGCCCTAAGCGAGTGGCAGTCTCCTCCAGACAGTTGTCAATCCGGATTGACAGATCCGCCACAGCCTCGGGAGTCTTGGGCTGCTCATGAAATATCAGGTGATCCTTTATACGATCTGCCAGACCTTCCACAAATACGTCACGGAGTGCCTCAGACTTCCACTTCCAGAATCAGGCTCCTCCCATGGCAATCTCAGTCCCCAGACCTCAACCCCATTGAAAACCTGTTGAGTGAGCTGAAGAGGAGAGTGCAGAGGAGAGGACCCAGATCGCTGGATGATTTAGAGAGATTGTGCGAAGAGGAATGGTCGAAAATCCCTCTTTCTGTATTCTCCCATCTTGTGAAACATTATAGGAGAAGATTAGGTGCTGTTTTGTTGGCAAAAGGGGGTTGTACAAAGTCTTAACATGCTAATAATTGTGGCACACATGATTTGATGTAAAAAAATTATTTCTTAATGTGGGATTTTTTTCCCATTGAATAAATGCACTTGAATTAAAGGTTGGTGTCATGATTCTACTCTGTCTGATCATGTTTCTCTGTTTCTGATATTTGTCTTTTTGGTATTTGAACTTTGCATCGTCTGACCATTCTTAGATTTATGTATTGTGTACTGTTATAATTTGTTTGTTCGTGTATTGTCTGAGTTTGTACTTTTCCATAGTTTACATTTTGCCTTAGTCTCCTTCCGGTCCATGTTTTCCATTATGCATTGCACTTTGTCTCCCCCGTCTGGTCTCTCGTCTTGTCATTGTTCACAGCCCCAGTCCTGCTTGTCACTCTTCGGGTGATTTATTGGATTCTGGATTTCAGTCTTCCTTCTGATCTTGCTTACTTACTTCACCTTACTTTTCTATCTTACTAATCATGTTAATAGTTTGTTATTTTCGCTAGAAGTTACTAAAACCAACTAATATTGTATATAATACTAACGCCTATGTGGCACATGAGGCATTAGCAGTTTCTCCCCCTTTTTTTCTTGTTTGCAGCAGTCACTCTCGTTTCATCCCATGATCACCATCCAGCTTCAGCTCTTTCTTTCTCAACAGTTTGGCGCCATGTTGTTTTTCGCCTTCCTCTTTTCCTTTTCCCTTCCGGTGCCCAGGTCATGGCCACATTCGCGAGACTGTGTCTGTCTTGTCTTAAAATGTGTCCAATCATCTTCCAACTTTTTTTTCATTATGGTCCTATATTATTTAGAAAAAAACTGAATTTATTAGAGGCAAAAGAACACATCTTAACCAGGGGTGCCAATAATTGTGGAGGGCCCTGTATCTGTGCTAACTTCTATCAACTGGTCATTTTAAATGTTTCATTATTTCCTATCCTGCAGGACTGTCAAAAACTCTTTTTAACACAGGTTATATATCCCCTCGCCAATGAAGTATTCAGAGAGGGATATAGCAATGCCGCCGTCTGTCCGTAACAAATCTGGTTTCCGTTCAATAACTTTAGTAATGTTTGACGGATTTAAATGAAATTTGATATGAAGGTACATGGTATGAAAATAAAGCCGAAGTTTGATTTCGGAGTATGTAGGTCAAAGGTCATAGCTCATTTAATATGCCAAAATGGTTTCCGTTCGATAACCTGAATAATGTGCAACGGATTTTTTGAAATTTGATGTGAAGGTACTTCATATTAAAATACAGGCTAAGTTTGATTTCGGAGTATGTAGGTCAAGGGTCATAGCTCATTAAATATCTGAAAATGGTTTCCAGAAGATTTAACAGTATAACGTGATGACTGTCCCATTGGACCTTTTCGTTTTGTTGTCATGAATGCTGCTTCTTAATCACATCCAAGATTTCTTTCATGTATTACACTGTTTCAAATATTATACAGTACTAACCTTTGCAAGTTCAAGGATACGTTCATATTATGTTTTCACTTTTCACTCTTCTTTCATTTTGTCACCTTTTCATATATGCTTTAATCTTCTTCTGTAAATCCCTGATTATATCCTGATTATATTCACATTCTTTATTAAATCTTCACAACAATTAACACAAAGTTAATTATCAGATCTTCTCATGGGCCATTCTGTAAAGTAGTACACTCTCTGTACATCCAATCCCAGGGTATTGATAACTTCCTTGCCAAGTAATATAGCATAGTCTAAAGTACCTTCCTCTGACGTATATACACATGTACATGTACAACATTGGTACCCGGCGAGGAGATGCTACGCTTTTCGTTGCCCTTGTTAGTAATTGAAGCATACAGGTTAATCTGGTTAATCTACCTGGATGTTGGGACCACAGTACTTCTATATATATATATATATATATATATATATATATATATATATTTTTTTTTTTTTTTTTTTTTCATAAAAAATATCTTTATATGGGTTATGGGTTATTATGGGTTGTTGAGTTTAAGCATTCTATCATTAACTACATGTACTTTACAAAATAATGTTTGAATATGCCTTCGATGCAATTAAATGCTGTGTGTGCAGAAAAATGCCATATTTTCAAAAATATATTTTTTAGAAAATAAAGCAATAAAGCACTGCCCACCCCCTGCAAACATATATGATAAACCTTCATATGTCCATATTCCTCAGGTCAGTGTAGGAGTTTGAAATTTGAATTTGAAATTTGAAAGATTTAGCTGAAATAGTTTTTTAGATATATGGCTCCTCAGAAATTGCTGTTCAAAAAGGGCCAGAAAATGAGCGTAACTTGGTTGTAAAAATATTTTTTATGAGAAAACTATTTGGAGTTGAGAGCTAAAATTCTGGATTTCTCCTATTAGGAGGTGAATACATCCACTGGAATTTTTTTCGGCCAAATCTGAGATGATCAAGTGGGAGCCACTTGGACTGTTGGCATGGCATGACCCTATTGTGTTTGTTTGTCTCAAAAATCTATTATACTTCAAAAGAAATTATAAAATTTTAATTAACATTCCATATAGTGTAAAGTTCAATGCTTTCATTCCGCTTATTTTTTTCTTTTATTTAAATCAGGGGCCCATGGGATCACCTGGAACCAGAACAATCACAGTAAGTATTGTATATGGAGCATTTTTCAATTTTTTTTTTATTGAAACTTTTTTTGTAATGCATTTTTAATGTAAACATTTATGTGTTCTTTTATTTCTTCAGGCTTGTCAGCTTGTAAATTATGTCAGAGACAACTGTGGTAGGTTTGTTTCACTATTACAAAAAATGTACATATTGACACTGTACACTATGGGGTCTATTCTCCCATGCGCTTAAGTCGAAAAAAGCGCGTAGCTACGCGCTTTTCAGCCTACGCGTATTCTCCCCTCGACTTAAGTCTGTGCATTACGCGCCTTGAAGGCACTTACGCGCTTGGGGCGGAGCAAGGCCAAAATCGGGGCGTTTCCGGGCGTTTCTCATGCAAATAACACTTACGCGTATTCTCCCCCTGGCTTACGCGCTTTTTCTGTTAAGCGCTTTTGAGGGCTGTATTAAGGTCAAGCGCCAACATTAGGCGAAATTGAATATTGCGTTTGATGTCGGTTATAGGCCGAATTTTAACATTACTTTTATTTTATTTAACATGGTAAAGGTTGAGACATTTAATATTCGATTGTTCTTCCTTATTTCTAAACTACATTTCTCAAAGCCATGATAATTTATCAAACGAAATCATCACATGATATTACGCATCAGCCTCTTCTCCAATCAGTTAAATTACAAACGCAAAATAATTAATTAATACGAGTATACATAAGACCATCATTCTACCATGCCCTCAAAATCTAAAGCCAAAATGCCAGTCCTGCATTTGCTTGCACTCTTGCGTGATTGGGAAAGAGTAAGAGGAGCGCGCCAAGCTCGAAGACGAACACTCGTATATCGGCTTCGTTTGGACATCCTGGGACAAACAAACATCGAGTGCATCCAACGCTTTCGCCTGGACCGTGCATGAGGCAATCATCTATCTTTGCCGACTTCTGGATGAACAACTATCCAGCCGCAGCAATTATCAACAAAACATACCCGTGGTCATCAACGTCAGAACTGCGCTGTCGCTCCTGGCATCTGGGTCGTTTCAGAGAGTGGCTGGTCATGTCATTCACATCACAGGCGTCTGTGTCAAGGTGTCTGACGCAGTTCGTTGGCGCTTCAAGTTCTTCTCCATGCACTTCCACTGCAGAAAGAGTAGATGCCATCCCTTCCTCCAGTGCAGTGAAATGCACAGGGGATGATGGTTGCCCACCACCTGTTGCGTGTACAGTTCTCCGGTGTGCAGAGAACCTGGCTTTTACAGCGCCCCGCAGATCTCTCCATTTAGGCTTTAAATCGGGGATACTGCGCTTACATCTCCCCACCGAAGCCACATCCAGAACTATTCGCAGCTTAATTCCTCGGATCAGCCTTCATTGCTTGCTTGCCATACACCAACATCTGTGAAATTTGGTTTTCGGCTTTGGCTCGACATCGCCATCATTGTCTTCCATGTTCTATAAACAAATGCGACTGCCCTAGGCCTATATGTTCGTGATAATCTAAAAAGTTGTGATATTCTCACGAGTGAGGGGATTGATTTTCTCATTGAGGATATCTGTATTAACTAACTCGAGTCCTAGTAATGTTTTACCATTGGTAATACTGTGTAATTTAATGTGTGAATAAAGATATTATTAAATAGGCTACTCTAGATTGAGCCCAACCCTGGCAAATACCAAAGCACTATCCATTTGTTAATCAATTTTAGCCTTTAAAGAATAGCCGACATGGGAAGAATCATTATCAGTAAATGGGATAATTTATTATAATAAAGTAGTAGGCACAAGTTCAAGTGAATGTGTCGCTCAAATCAAATAGGATGATAGGCTATGGATATGGAATTCTGTCATTACTGAGGCGGTTTCGGGGCGGGGAGATGACCGCGTGCGGAGTAGGAATCCTTGTAAAAGCGTTTCCATGTCCTTTAGTTGCAAACATGACATCGGAGTAGTTTTCAAGTGCGCAATTTCTAAATGAGATCATATAAACTGTCTTTGATTGTCTTTGTGTGACTAGAATTTTCCCTTTGTCTTCTTCCCTGTCTTCCACGGAACAAACAGGCTGGTGTAGGAGGGGCACATTTTCAATGATCTGATTGAGAAGCGCTAAATTCTTTATTTATTATTTCATTATCGCGGCAATTTGTTTGTATGCATAGCTTTAATGCCATGGTGGCTAGAGCAAGAAATAACAAGTGTTTGTTACTAACATATCCCCCGCCGCCGCAATTTTATGTGTCCGTACGGACGGAGCCCAATGCTATATCCCCCGTTATCCCCGGCGGGGGATAAATAAAGAGATGTCTGAATTACGTCTTGTAATTGGTACGGCCTACTATTACAGCGGCATATAAAACCTCGTATCTTCACAATGACAAACTTCACAGGAAAATAAAATAAAATAAAATAATTATAATTATAATAATATAAATGGATAAATATAGTTTAAAATAAAAATGTTTAATTTTGCATGTTAGAATAGTGAACATACGAGTTTTCGTTTCTTATCAGTTTGGAGATACGAGGTTTTATCAGCAGGCCGACAATATTCAAATTTAAAGTCTGGATTGCGTTTTCCATGGACCACAAATGCGTTTTTATTGTTAATCAGAAAATCCTTTTTCCATGTTTTCCTGATAGCCATAATCAATGAGCTTTGTACAGAGTCTGCCTCTCTTTTGGATCAGTCACACCTCTTTCATAAGGCCGCCTACATTCTGAAGTTAAGCGCTGTGGGCGTGATCGAAGCGAGTAGGGGAGAATACGCGTAACTCAAAAGCGCTTAACTCGAAGCGCGTAAAAAAGGACTTACGCGCTAATGGGAGAATAGACCCCTATGTGCACAATTCTTATGCTATTAATTCAAGTGACTTGCCACCATTTTGCTGACAATTCCTTCTTTAACCAGCCTAAAATGGTGAAGCTAATTTACAACCCAAACTCTGGTAAAGTTTGGGCTATATAAAAATTTCCATGAAAAGAGAAAGCAGTGATTTCTCTTTTTATGAGCATATTTTATACTGGCCAAACATTTATTTGTTATGGCCCCAATTTGTAATGACATATGACAGACAAAATTTTAAAACTTTAACAGATTTAATGAAACAAAGACTGAACAAGATTGCAAAATATAAAAGAAAATGAGATAGTTACAGTCCCTTAGTAATTGAGATGGGGTTGCTCTGTTGCCATGTCCTTGGACAGAAAAATGCTCCAACACAGGCAAAAATCCACAGAAAGCTTCACAGGTCTTGAAAAGTAGAGTGACAGGTCTGGTCAAATTCTCCTTATATACTCTTTTCCAGCCCCCTCCCTCCTTCCAGACTTTTTTCAATTCTCTGGGACTTTCCCCTCAGACTCAGAAGCATGCCCAGGACATGCCCAAAACCTAGCTCCAGACTGGCTTAACAAAAAAAGGTCAATACTGCCATCTTGTGGCCTCCCTCCCCCCCCCCCCCCCACATTACACCACCATTCCAAAAGAGAAGAAGTTTGACTCATAAAGGCAAAAATTTTCTTTTCAATACAAAAATGGTTAAGTAGACACTTGTGTGTGTGTGTATATATATATATACAGTATATACACACAATAAGTATAATAAGAATAATAATGATTATTATTATCATTGTTGTCTTAACAAACATAAGAGGGTTCCTGTACCTTGGTGTGTGGCCCCCAAATAATTTAATTAACTAATGTGTTAGTAAATTAATAAATGAGACTAATTATTGTTTATTAATGTGTATTTGCCATTGAATTAGGAAAAAACTGAATAAGCTTCAGTTATGCATTAAAGCTGCTGTCCAAAACTTTAAAGAAAAGCGCATGAGGTAGAGATTTTCTTCATAAACTTCACCACCCCTCCCACTCTGTACCTTCTCTCCCTCCAGTCACCTCTCCTTCCAGCATGTTCATGAGTTTAGTTAACAAGGCAATGCACAGAAGCACAAGAGGAGATCAGTATGTCTTATTATACCGGAAGACTGGTAAACAAAAACTTTTCCATATTACTCACAGATCTACAACACCATCGCAAAGTCCTTTTAATTGGCTTGGGAATCGGAAAGGAAAAAGGAAATGAGGCTGTCTATCAGCCAAGCAAGTGTGCAAGCTAATGTTACCTACGGAATGTTAGCATTGGCTACCAATCCTAGCAACTTACTGTACATATTAAAAAAAGCTACCCAGCAACAAGTGGCATTTACCTGTTTTACATTATTTTGAGTGTACAAGATGAGCACCAAACTCCCATGATAACTACACTCCAGCTCCAAAAACGGGACAAGGGAGGTGGAGAGATTACAAGGTTGCATCCTGTTCACAACAGTAAAGTCCTGCTTACCAGCTGGTAGCTACCTAGCTACTGATCTGGCTTTATTTGAATGATAATATTCACTACTTAACCGGGCTAGGTAAGCTATCCAGAGCTATAACACTATGTTAGGCTTTCAAACTCATGTAGGCACTGATTATTAGAGCGAAATTTTCTAAATATTACGTGCTGTCGACATTTTAATTTTCAATTTTACCTTTTAACAACTGTAGCCCATTAAATGTGTATACCACTTCTAAAGTAGAAGCATGCTTACTAGCTGTGGACCAACACATTGCGAGCAGATCTTCCAAACACTTATTCCCACTTCATGCAGGTTGCAGTTTTTACTGCCAAACTCCACCTCCTTCTTCTTTGATGGCCTTTCTACTAGCATTTTTGGTCTTTTTCCTGCTAGTGTAACAGTTATGCAGTTATTGACAATAGAGGAACTATAAGTGTAGCTAAATGGGAGATTTACGCATTTCTCAATTTTCAGTGTCTGGGTCAGCTTCACAGGGATCCAGATTTACTCACAGACCACTTCAGTTATTGATAGCTGAAAGAGTATTACAATGTCTTGACAAGACGGAATACAAAAATAGTTCCAACTGCAGCTTTAAGCTCCTCAAGGAACCGGCCGCGGACAATAGTCTTGATCAAGGGAAAGAGCATGCACAGAGGAGACGGGCTGAAACCTGTGTTTATGACAAGTGATTGACACTGTGTTAGAAACTCCTCCTGGCTCTAATTGAGTAATTTTGCTCGGGCACAGTGGATTCTTGCCATTACTGTTTTAAGCACTAGGAGGGATGAAATGTTTCATGTACTACTGTCAGTATAGACAGACATTTACAGTGAATATGATTTTTTTTTTTTAACAAAAGTGACACACTGCACCTTTAACAAACACAAGAGCTGAATGGCGACAAAACACATTAGTGACCATTCACCTGTCCCACCATTATTGGAATATGTTAAAGACATCACATTTTGAGATAGGTACTATCAAAAAACAATGAAGTTGATGAATTAAAATACAAAACCCAAAACCAGTGAAGTTGGCACGTTATTTAAATCGTAGATAAAAACAGAATACAATGATTTGCAAATCCTTTTCAACTTATATTCAATTGAATACACTGCAAAGACCAGATGTTTAATGCTCAAACTGAGAAACTTTATTTATTTTTTTTTTTTGCAAATAATCATTAACTTAGAATTTAAAGGCAGCAACATATTGCAAAAAAGTTGGCACAGGGGCCCTTTTACCACTGTGTTACATCGCCTTTCCTTTTAACAACACTCGGTAAACGTTTGGAACTGAGGAGACCAATTGTTGAAGCTTTTAAGGTGGAACTCTTTCCCATTCTTGCTTGATGCACAGCTTAAGTTGTTCAACAGTCCGGGGTCTCCGTTGTCGTATTTTAGGCTTCATAATGCGCCACACATTTTCAATGGGAGACAGGTCTGGACTACAGGCAGGCCAGTCTAGTACCCGCACTCTTTTACTACGGAGCCATGCTGTTGTAACACATGCAGAATGTGGCTTGGCATTGTCTTGCTGAAATAAGCAGGGGCGTCCATGAAAAAGATATTGCTTGGATGGCAACATATGTTGCTCCAAAACCTGTATGTACCTTTCAGCATTAATGGTGCCTTCACATATGTGTAAGTTGCCCGTGCCTTGGGCACTAATACACCCCCATACCATCACAGATGCTGGCTTTTGAACTTTGCGCCTATAACAGTCCGGATGGTTCTTTTCCTCTTTGGTCCGGAGGACACGACGTCCACAGTTTCCAAAAACAATTTGAAATGTGGACTCGTCAGACCACAGAACACTTTTCCACTTTGCATCAGTCCATCTTAGATGAGCTTGGGCCCAGCGAAGCCGCCGGCGTTTCTGGGTGCTGTTGTTAAATGGCTTTCACTTTGCATTGTAGAGTTTTAACTTGCACTTGCAGATGTAGCGACGAACTGTAGTTACTGACAGTGGTTTTCTGAAGTGTTCCTGAGCCCATGTGGTGATGTCCTTTACACACTGATGTTGGTTTTTGATGCAGTACCGCCTGAGGGATCGAAGGTCACGGGCATTCAATGTTGGTTTTCGCCCTTGTCTCTTACGTGCAGTGATTTCTCCAGATTCTCTGAACCTTTTGACTATATTACAGACCGTAGATGATGAAATCCCTAAATTTCTTGCAATAGCTTGTTGAGGAATGTTGTTCTTAAACTGTTCGACAATCAGCTCACGCATTTGTTCACTAAGTGGTGACCCTCGCCCCATCCTTGCTTGTGAATGACTGAGCATTTTAGGGAAGCTGCTTTTATACCCAATCATGGCACCCACCTGTTCCCAAGCCCGTTCACCTGTGGGATGTTCCAAATAAGTGCTTGATGAGCATTCCTCAACTCTCTCAGTCTTTTTTGCCACTTGTGCCAGCTTTTTTGAAACATGTTGCAGGCATCAAATTCCAAATGAGCTAATATTTTCAAAAAATTACAAAGTTTACCTGTTCGAACATTAACTTGTCTTTGCAGTGTATTCAATTGAATATAGGTTGAAAAGGATTTGTAAATCATTGTATTCTGTTTTTATTTACGATTTACACAACATGCCAACTTCACTGGTCTTGGGTTTTGTATTACTCATTTTGTCTTTGCTCTATTTTCACCTGAATAGCGGTCAAAGGGGATTTGCAAATTACTGCTCGGTATTTTTATTTGCATTTCACACGTTGTCCAAATGCTTCTGGGATTGAGGTTGTATTTTTCATCATTAATTTATGATGTACTTGCCAACTTCTATCTAGTTTGTTATAAGCAGCTACATTAGTAGATTTCAATTCATGCAGACATTTCTGAACAGTTTTATCAACAAAGATTCTGTGTTTTAAGGTCTATCTGACACATCTGTGCAGAGAACTTGCTCTGACGTTACTCTCTGTAATCTGGCTATATTTTTCTGTTCTTACAGTTTGCTCCCTCGGTAAGTCCTATTACATTTGCTATTGCCAAAAAATGCACCTGTGTTTATATTGCAACATACAGTGAGCACTATAATTCATTGAACAGTGATGCTATTTTTGTGGTTAATTTGGTTCTGTTCGCTGAATCAATCACCAGATCAGAATTCTGACATCTGTTTTACATCTTGCAGTGGAGACTAAAAGAAGGAACTCTCCAAAACAAGCAGGAACTGTAGATGGCAACAGCATAGGCCTGGCAGAGCATAACCGTGGAAGATATCCAGTGTCTTGTGACGTCTGTCTATATCAGACTTGAAGCAGTCATTGCACGCAAATGATATCTGATCAAGTATTGAAAATGAATACTTTATTCTTGACGATCCACTTACTTTTGAACCCCCAAAAATGGGATGGGGTTCTAGTATGTACAAAAGGTGTTTTACAAACAGTTAATTCAAAATAGACAAAAGAACCCCCAAATTAAAGCTGTCAGTCTGCACTTTTATCTAATTGTAATTTTATCCTTTTAAGCATAAGAGACTGAGGTACAGAGCCAAAAAAAAAAACACGTCACCTTAAAATAAATTATGGTGATCACTGTATATTGACTGAAAAAGTTTTTAACATCTGTCCTGAATAAGAGTTTTTTTCAACCTCTGTATCTACACAAGTTTGTTACATGTTTGCAAAAAATGACTGCTGTGACCTGCAAGAGACCAGGTCGTGGCAAAGCAACCCAGCCTACATAGAGGTCTGCGCAGCTGTGAAATTTTCAGCCACATCTGCGCTGCCACTGCAGTGTTTCCTCGGCCTCTGCACTGCATCTGCAATAATTTTCTGGTCCAATTCTAACTTATCCGCATTTGAACAAAGTTTGCTCATAATTGCTCTCGTTCAGTAGATAATAGCAATTAGTGACTGTTTGAAGGAAGAAAAATTAAATGAAGCCTCGCCCGTGGTACCCAAATTAAACATGAACACTGCAATTAACCTGTGAGAGGCTTCATGTTTGTCTGTCTTTCTCAAAACGGAATGATTGCTAGTTTCTGTGACTTATTTGACACTTAATAACCAGTGAATTTCAATAATAGGAAGCCAGGTTAGGGTAGGGCTTGTGATGGTGTTTTGGTAATGTGCCAAAGGAGATTGTCAATTAAATGTCAAGCAGATTATCAGGTGAACTTTTCCATGTCTTATTTGAACTGAATATTTATAGAAATCAATTTTTTTACAATACGAGGAATTTGTATCTTAGCATTTATAGAAAGTCAGGGTTTTACAATATCATTATATACAAATTAAATAGTAATAGTCTTGATTGCAAATCATGTGCACCATACCATACATTAAATTCAAAATGAATGTTATATATTAATCTTAATATGATTTTATCCACAAAAAATTACAAATGAATGCTGAAAATTGGTAAAAAGAGCTGTGGAAAAATGGAGGAAAACCGTGGCAAAATCGCAAAATACCGCAGAGAATTCATGAGCGTCCATAGCCGCGCTGCCTCCTCAAAGCTGACGGCTGCAGCCACACCGAAGCTGCAAGCAAAATCATAAAAGACCCCCTGCAGCTGCAAATTTTTGCTTCAGCTGCCTGCAGATGTGGCCACCACGGACTCTGCGGCGGTCCACCACTCCAAGCAGACGTGTACTCTACATTTGATACGAGTGCTTTGTTTGGAATTTTGGTCCAAAATCCTGGTCAAAATGCTTGTTTTTTCCCTCCGTTTAAAAGTGTCTACTATCTACAACCCAAATTCCGAAATAGTTGGGACAAAGTGTAAATTGTGAATTAAATCATAATGCAACGATTTTCAAATCACACCAGCCTGTATTTTATTCACTATTGAACAGAGATAACATACCAAATGTTGAAACTGACAAATTTTACAATTTTATCCACAAAATGAGCTCATTTCAAATTTGATGGCTGCAACAGACCTCAAAAAAGTTGGGACGGGTGCCTGTTTACCATGGTGTGGCGTCTTCTTTTTAACACAGTGTGGAGGCGTCTGGACTTTGAGGGGACAAGTTCCTGAGGTTTAGCCATTGGAATTTGATCCCACTCTTGTTTAATACAGGCTTCCAGATACTGGAGAGTTTTGGGCCTCTTTTGATGGACTTTTTGTGTAATTATGCGCCAAATGTTCTCAATTGGTGAAAGATCAGGACCGCAGGCAGGCCAGTTCAGCACACGGGCTCCTTGACTACAAAGCCATGCTGTTGTAATAGCTGCAGTATATGGTTTTGCATTGTCCTGCTGAAATACAAAAGACCTTTATGCTCTGAAACCTTTATATACCTTTCAGCATTTGTGGTGCTTTTTAAAACATGCAAGTGTCCCACACCATATGCACTTATGCATCCCCATACCATCAGAGATGCTGGCTTTTGAACTGAACACTGATAACAGAAGGAGTGGTCATTCACCTCTTAAGCCTGGAGGACATAACACCCATGATTTCCAACAAGAAATGTCAAATTTGGACTCGTCTGACCACAGGACACTTTGCTGCTTTGCTACAGTCCATTTTAAATGAGCCTTGGCCCACAGAATACAGCGGCGGGTCTGGATCATGCTCAACAATGGCTTCCTTTTTGCATGATAGAGCTTTAGGTGGCATCTGTGGATTGCACGATGGACTCTGTTTACAGACAGTGGTGTCCTGAAGTATTCCTGGACCCATTCAGTAATGTCAATGACAGAATCATGTCAGTGACTGATGCAGTGGCATCTGAGGGCAGAAGATCACGAGCATCCAGTAGAGGTCTTCGATCTTGTCCCTTACGCGCAGGGAGTTTCCACTTTCTCGGAATCTTTTGATGATGTCATGCACTTTCGATGATGAGACCTTCATAGCTTTAGCAATTTGACGTTGAGGAACATTATTTTTAAAGTATTCCACTATTTTTTTACCCAAGCCGTCACAGGTCGGAGAGCCTATTGCCATCTTTACTTCTGTGAGACTCAGAAGCCTCTCCAAGACATCCCTTTTATAATCAATCATGTTACGCACCTGATGGCAGTTAACTTAATTACTTGCTTAATGTTCTTTCAGCTGATTGTCTGATGTATACTTGGTGCCATTAAAAATGCACAGGTGAGGTGTGTACTGTATATGCAGCAAATTGGAGAATCGATTAATTTTTATTGCTTTTCCAGTGAGGCACGAGAGGAAATAAAGAAAAGCGCGTGGTATTGTAATCCTGAAGCACACCATGTACACGCGCCAAGCACTTCAGTAATAACAAACATTGAGCTGTTCCTGATGTGTACAGTGACACTTGACTTGTTTTTTTTTTTGGTGTGGGGTCAATAGCCTACATAAAGCAAACAAAATGAAAAATGCTACTGCATCAAGGAAATGGAACGGCTTGTGACAGAGGAGAGAGAAAAAGAGCCTTTGGCATCATACGGGCAAATCTCAGCCACCAAGAGGAGGTGCATCATCTGCACTGTCACTGTTCAACAATTGGTCATCTGTCTGTCCGAGAATGGAACACAGGCACTGTCACTGACCAACCCCACTTAGGGTAGCCACGAGTGACGATGGCAGCTCAAGAGCGCCACATCTGGTTACAGCCTGTACGTGACAGATTCCGGACAGCAACCAAAACTGTTCATGAGATGAGGGGTCCAAGACGATTGAGGAAGAGTGCAAGTACTTTTTTTTGGCGCCGTCTATGTGAGCAACACATGCGTGCACATAGGCCCTACAGAAAACCCAGTTTTTGCCCATTTACGCATGGCTGCCTTTACCGTGGTGGGTCAGCGACAGTCTCTGTTTTCCATTTTCAGACAGAACCAGGGAAATATAGTTCCAAAAAATGAAACAGAGGCAGGTGCCCACAGTCAAAAATAAAGAGTTCCTACTCCTGTTGATGGGAAAAAAAATGGTTTTTCTGTAGGGGCTGTGTGCACGTATGTTTTGCTAACGTAGATGGCGTCAAACAGTACTTGCGCTCACCCTCAATTGTCTCGAACCCCTCATCTCATGATCAGTTTTGGTTGCTGTCCGTAATCTGTCACGTACAGGCTGTAACGAGATGTTATTTGCTGAAGTGCTTGGCGCATGCACGTGGTGCGCGTCAAGATGAAAATACCACACGCTTTTCTTTATTTCCTCTCGTGCCTCTCTGGAAAAGCAATAAAAATCAATCGATTCTTCAATTTGCCATAAATACAGTACATACCTCACCTGTGCGTTTTTAGTGGTGCTGAGAATATTAATTGCTTTCTCAGCCATTTTTTGCCTGGGTCCCAACTTTTTTGAGACCTGTTGTTGCCAGAAAATTAGAAATAAGCTCATTTCGTGGATAAAAATGTAAGAAGTCTCAGTTTCAACGTTTGAAATGTTATCTATGTTCTATTGGAAATAACATATTAGCTCATGTGATCTGAAAGTCATTGCGTTTTGATTTTATTCACAATTTACACTTTGTCCCAAGTATTTCGGAATTGGGGTTGTACTATATGTTGCAATTGTGTCCACTCTGCATCAGCGTGCAGTGATGATTGTATCTGACCCTTTTCATCTAAAATGAGTCCTAATATATTACCTTTAAAAAATTTTTTGGTGAAAATGTATTGGAAAAATACTATTGTAAGCGATGAGAACAAAAAAATTATTCTCACAAGTAAATTGACGTCCAAATTTGGGTATTAAACAAAAACACTGAGAACATAAATTTTTCATAACGATGGAAAAGTGTCTGAAATTTTTATTTTTTGACTGTTGCATAGTATGAATGCCTGCTTGAAGGGTCATTCTGATGATTGAAGCTAAAAAATTTGCTAAAATTGGTTTGAGGTGACGTTATCCTACAAAATTATCTCTGATGGTCATTTGTTCCAGTACATAAGGTGACATGAACTTTGAGCAGTGTCTGAATGTTAAACGCGATGGCATGACGGAAGGAGCTCTCTGAGATTGTTCGTAGCCACATTGTGGTCATCCATGTTGATGCCGGCTGGTCACCTAGAAGAATTTCTTTAGACGTTAATGCTGCCATGGCCTTACAATGCACTGGAAAGACATTACAACTGTCAAGCTCCTTTTTTTTCTTTACTTGTCATACACAGATAACAAACTTCAGATGCTCTTAACTTAACGGTTTGCTCCTTTATTGCAACTATTGTTTTAAGAACCGGTCTCTTTGAAATGTTTGATAGTGATTGTTTTGGAGTGTAAAGTACAAAGAGATATACACGTGATATGCTACTGAACAGGCTTACGAGACTTCGTACCATACTGATGCGAAGCTCAGGCTTATAGAGTGGCGAAGTCACGCCCCTTCCAGTGGACCCCATGGGACCTTAAATTCGAAAAAATTTACACGCTAGTCAATGGCGAGAGACAAACTATTTTTTGATCCCGTTTGTTGTACTCTATGAATTACACATATGATTTTTGTTGACTTAAAAGACAATTTTGCAAGCCAATAAATGAGCAGTTTGTTGTAAAGATTGTGAGATATATTTAGTTTTGTGTGAGACCGCTCAGTGAACTACATCTCTCGTCTATCACTATGTACGTCACCAGCGCGAGCATGGCGGTCTGCTTGGCACACTTCTAGCTAATAGCCAGCAAGCTAAATATATAGCTCATTGCTAGTAGCTATGTGGGAAGCTACACCTACTCCGAAGGAGAGCTGGCGAGTGGATTGCGTGAGAGCTAGTGTACGGGACCGGCTCTGCAAATTTTCGGTGAGCGTGAAAACACTGAAATGCCAGCTGGCTAAAGTTATAATATAGCTAAGCATTAAAAACTATGGATCATTTTAGCTTTTGTCAGTTAACCAACTTGCGAGTTCAACTGCTTTCTGTAAAAAATGTATACTTGAATGCTAAAACAGATCTTGGAACAGCGTGCAAATCAATTTTAGTCGCTGATGATTTGTTGGGGAATAACGTGAATTTCCGAAAATATAGCAGTTGGTTTACAAAGAGTATGAATACACGAAGAAGCTCTAAATTTAGAGCTCTCGGATAACTTGGCTAGCTAGTGTGTTCACAATGAGTTTATTCCTACTAAAATGAAATAAGTCAACCCAGGGTCAGCTAGGAATACCCAATTTAGATAATGCTTGCTAATATTGGATATTTTTTAAATACTTTGAGCCTCACTCAAGTAATTCAAATTTCATTATTATTATTATCATTATTTCGAAGATATCACAAGCCTTATGCATACAAAGCTCAGTGACAAATCCAGCTAAAACCAATGTAAGCTGGTCAAGCAGCTACCCAGTCTGTTGTCAGCTGTTCCATTTGCTTGCAAGACCAGGTTCACCTGCTTTATCCAGAAAGAATAGGTTTTACCAACAGGCTGGATAGAACCATCATAAACCAGCTTGGGACCTTATGTTTCTCCATTCCTCTGTAGTTTGTTTGAGAAGGGCAGTTTTAGCTATCTGTAGAGCTCTCACCCATATCCAGTGTTCAGTAATTTGCCTGTTGCTAGCATGCGCACTATTCTGGCACAACATACTTTAAACCTTACTAAACAAACTGGTACATATGTCCTGCCCATCTTTTATTATTGCTCAATTAGTTATGTAATGTTCACAAATTGTCATTTTCTTTTCCTGTTAATGTGAATGGGAGATGACACAAAATCGTTCTGCACTGCCTGAGATTGTGTACTCGGGCAGTTCAAGCACAGGCATGCTGCCTTGTGGGAGATCAGCTTCACGAAAGGACATGTTCCAATGTAGGAAGGCTGGCAATTCCTAGGTCATCCAACTGATGTCTGGCCTGGACTGTCCCGACAGCATGAGAAGACATGGAGCCTCCTGGTCTGGTCACAGACAGCGCCACAGACTTTTGGACTCCAATTTATTATTACTAAACTGTTTTGGTCATTTACATGACGCAATGAAACACGGCACCCCATGTCATCCAATAAATTTTATTTATTTGTAATGATGAAAGAATTATGAGCATTGATTAGCAGCTGGACATGCAGGAACAGGACTGATGCTGATGGAGCTGGGAAAAGAGAATAAAGCAAATATTAAATTTCAAATCTAAGCACATTGCAATTCTTACAGTTGCTGAACTGAGGAAAGATGAGTTCACGACTTCTGCAAAATGTCACAATCAATACATCTACTGGTTGGAGCACAAAAAGGTTAACAGCATTTTTCTTAATTTTTGAGAAAAAGCAATGTGAAACTTTGAAACAATATGGAAAAATATTATTTGCATCCAACCTCCTAGTTACGGCAAAGAATGTACTGAACAGTTTTGTGCCCCAAGCAGTCAACATGTGGTTGTGGTTTTGGGGTGCATTGAAGCCTTTAAGGTTAGTAAAATGCATGCCCACGAAATATGTACAGTGGTAATCAGGCTTCAAGAGCCATTTGGTTTAGGGAACGAGTTCCTCAATGTCAGATACTGGTGAGGTAAAAAAAGAAAATCCAAAAAAGGTCAGCAACTGTACTTAAAACACTTGCCTGGGTCCTTCCTTGCAGACTAGGTCATTCACTCTTTGTAATAATCAAACTACAATCTTGCAAAAAAAAAAAAAACCTGACACACCCATCTCCACAATGAAAAACATTAAAAGACTGTCACGCAGGGCTGTCTTACTCCCATCGCCTGAGGTGGTCTTTTTTTTTGCTTGTATTTTTAATGTTAATATAGACGCAAACAAACTCTACGTTAAATTAAACGTTTCAATCACTCAACCGGTGTTGTTTAACACTTAGAGATTTGTTTCACGGTTCATCCATTTAAATTACTCTGCATTTGTAAGGTAAATGGCATTTGCGAACATTAGCTGGCTAGCTAGATGACAATTTGCTAGTTGGGTTACTAGATAGTTTGTTTAGTTAGCGATGTTCCGAGTGATGTTTAACATCATCTTACCTGATACGTTTTATTTAGCTACTCCTGGTCCTGTAATTCATCAGGGAGTGAAAACAAGTAACTTAATACCTTTTGTGTGGGATCATTCCGCTACAAAGCGTGAAAACATCATAGCTACAGCGACTGAGGGTAGCTTGAGAACCAGAGAAATGAATTACGTCATTTATGAAAATTTTGGTCAGTAGTCTTTTTACTTACGGATTTTCACAGTCGTATATCTAAACACTTATTCAACAAAGTGCTAATTTATTGGCTCGCAAAATTATCTTTTAAATCAACAAACATCATATGTGCAATTAATGGTATAATTCAGACGGGATCAAAAAATTGTTAATTTCTTACCATTGACTACCATCCAAATTTTTTCGAAATAATGTCCCATGGGGTCCACCAGAAGGGGCGTGACTTCGCCACTTTATAGGCTTAATGAGATAATGAGATGATGAGACACGATTGCAAATAGTTGAGTGCTAAATGGAGGAGCAGGCTTGTTCCTCAGATCTCTGGTGATGGGGAGCACTGGGGGCATGGCATCACAACAGCACAACAACTCTGTAATGATATTAATCGCGCCAGAGGTGAAGAGATTAAAGGTTCAAGACCTACTATTTCCAGATGCCTGCGTAAAAATGGTCGTATTGATTATGTTGCTGCCAAGCGGCGGCAGCCTCCAAAAAAGACTTGAGTTTCCCAAGAAATTCAAGGATTGGACACCAACAGACTAAGAACAAGTCCTATGGACTGTTTGAAAAACAGAACTTATGAGCACTGTAGAGTAGGAGAACATTTCTAGAATGACTATTAGCCCCTTCAGTAAACCCTGGAGGTGGTAATATTGCGGTTTGTCGTTCAGTCTGCTCGAATGGAGCCATTGATCTATCAAACATCGACAGAATCATGGATCAATGGAAGTAGCAGAGCATCCTTGATAGGCACCCATTTCCATCTAGAAAGAGACTGATTGGTTGGGGTCCAAGATAATGACCCTAAACACGCTTCTCAGTTGAGCAAGAATTATCTCAGTCGAAAAGAATCATCTTGTGACAAAAGTGCTGACTTGGCCTGCACAAAAAATCCAGACCTTAATCTGATTGAGAAAATCTGTAGTAAAATCAAAAGAATCTCTTTGGAATGAACTTCAAACCCTATAGAATGGTTCAGTGAGTAAGACAATAAAAAAGTGAAAACAATGCCTGAAATATTAAATGCTGTAATCAAAGCAAAAGGTGTCCACACTAGATGTTGACTTGTTCTCTCAAAAAGACATTATTATTTTGTTTTTATAATGTATTGTTATCTGTTTAATTATTTTCATCTATATGACCCAATATTGCATGAAATGAATACTCAAATTGGTTTCTGATTTATCCTCCTTTTGTTAAGTGTATATTCAGCACTGCCTACAACTGTATGTATTAGTGCTTGGTGTATGCTAGCCGTGGTCAGCTCTCCCAAGTAAAATAGCAAGTAATTTTTTTTTTCATCTCAGATATTTCTTGTTCTCCTTAAACACAATCACTGCCACTTTATAGTAGGCCTGTGTTGAAAAAAATTGATTCTTCGATTCTGGATCAATGCTCATTTTCATTCCTAAAGATCGAATCCTACGTCCAAAGATCGGTCTTTTAATATGGCCGATATATTTTTCCCACCACAAATTGATTCCCGTGAATTCTTAATCACTGCATAATCACTGGCTGTTGATAATGTAGGCGCACGTTAAAAAAAAACTGAAAAAATAGGTAATACTGGAAGACGCGGAACTTGTGTAATAACAGTGCCATGCACCCCACGCTCTACAAAATGGAAAGCAATCCCTTCCCCCCCTTTGTTACTGTTTTTCATATTGATAAGTGACTGCATTGGATTGGAAGCAGTGGTGATAGTGGTTAGTCAGCCATGCTGGTTTTCACACTGCTGCTATTCTGACTGTCCTGCACAACATGCAGCATAAAGTTTACTTTGACTCAACAAGAGTTGGTCACAGCTGTTTGTGGGCCAAATGGCCATGACAAAATTAAAAGTTTTAAGAACATTAACCGAATTGATATCGGATCGAATCGATTTAATTGATTCTGAATCATGTGAATCGGAATCAAATCTATTCTTAAAATTTGAATCGATACCCAGCCCTACTTTATAGTGTCCTGTTTTTAACATAATAAAATAATTGAAGAGCTTAATGCTAAGAGTACCGCTAAGGATGTTTGTTACCAAATTCAATTTTCTTGATTTGCGCAAAATGGACATTACCATGACTCTAATACTTTTAGTGCTGGGGGCTTCAATTTTGTTCGGCAACTAGGTTGCTCTTACAAGTGAGTATTATTAATTTTTATGAGTGACAGTAAGAGTGGATTGTTTGTCATTTTACCCTGCTTATCGCTAATTGCATTGTGGTCACACACTTGCTCGCTAAAAAGTTAGCACATGCTAAGAGATCAATTAGAAGAAATTGTTATTATGAAGGTTATATCACATTAATACCAAATATTGATTAGCCTAAGTCTTTTGGTGTAAAAATCCTCATTCCTCTGAAGTAGCGTGCCTGAGTACAGAGCCAAAATCTGTGATGGGTCACTGTCAAATGAATAATGGTGTTCATTGTATTTGCCGTTGCTAACAGCAGATAATGGCCTCTCATGCAGAACAGATTTTAATAGTCTCCCTGTTTCCTACAACATAACTACAGGTCGGGCAGAATGCCCAGCTTATCCTACAGAGCTGGTGATTGCGCTCGACATGTCTGAGGATGTTTCGCAACAGATCTTTGAAAGAATGCGCTCTGTGGTCCTGACCCTGCTAGAGGACATTTCCATCGCTGAGAGCAACTGCCCCACAGGAGCCCGCGTATCTGTCCTTTCCTTCAGCTCCGACACCAAGTACCTTATTCGCTTCTCTGACTACCATCGCAAGCATCACCTAATAGAGGCTGTGAAAAATATCCCTTTGAAGAGGACTTCTAACCGCAGAAATATTGGGGCAGCCATGAGGTTTGTGGCCCGGAACGTGTTCAAGAGGGTCCGCCAAGGGGTGCTGATGAGGAAGGTAGCAGTCTTCATCACCAATGGGCCATCCCAGGACATGACTCCAATCACCACAGCAATGCTACAGTTCAAGGCCCTCGACATCAGTCCAGCAGTCCTGGCTTTCAGAAACCCTCCTAACGTCCGTCGTGCTTTTGAGGTATGGTAGAACTTCTGGAAGCAGGAACAGAAGGAGCAAGAATATTCTGGGAAATTAGGTCCATACCTTATACAATTACAAGCACCAGCATGTGAAATTTTGATAGCTGGTCAAAACAGAATGGTATTTCCTGAAGCGTTTTGGTGTGTAACTTATATGGGAACACTAAAACAGACTTTGATTGTTTTAAACATTGTATTAGCGAAAGAAAAATTTGCATGGAGTGCAAAAATTTTTCCCTGCTTTAACTGGCATGTACATGCATATTCACCTCTTATTTTTGCTCAGGCTGATGAATCCGGGAGCTCTTTGCTCACAGTGATGGGGAGACCACGGGATCTGGGGCCTGACCTGACGCAGGTCCAACAGTGCTTAATCTGCTATGGTAAGCAGACACTGTGTTAAGTGTTTGCAGCCACTTTTTTTGAGGTTTTAGGGCAAAAATTAAACATCTTTCAAAATATTTAGCAGTACATCATATGAAAAAAACTCTTGGGGAAAAAGAAACTTTCAAATAAACTGAACATTAAAACCCTTAAAGCAATAAAACAATAATCATAATGGCTGCTGATCACGGCTGCTTTTGCCTCAAGAGAGTTTCCAGGCACGACTGCATGTCGCGGCAAAGATTTTTTTGGGGGGTAGGTGTGTTTCACTGCACCAATAAGAATTTAGTATTAATGCTGCCCCATTGGAGATTGGTTGCTAGAGGCCCAGAGTGTGCATTGTGACCGTTTCTTCGAACAGCATTGGCATCCTATGAATTAATCACACAATATTCTTATATCATGGATTTTGTTCATGCATTGTTTCGAAATGCTGGCATTCAAGAACTTCTAAAGTGATGGCAGTGAGTTTAAAGGTGTAAATGCTGAATATTTTGACATGTTGTTTGCTGAGAGCGTAATGTTACAGCCCAGGAACCAGAAGCAAGCAGTTGTAGAAAAAATGAAAATCCTTTATTCAGTCCGAGTCCAGGCCAGAGATAACTAACGCACAGAGCCAAAAAACACAATCCAAAGCTCAGGGTCGTGGGACAGGCAGAGTTCGGCAACAATGGATCAGATTGGCAACGGTACATAAACATTGGGCAAAAATCAGAGTAGATGAGACGTAGCAAAAATCCAAAAACCAGAGCAGGAAAAACCAAGTCAGGCAGGCAGGGTCAAAACCAGAACAATGAACAGATCAATCAAAAGGGCACAGGCAGAAATCGGAAGTCAGGTAAAGGGTGTCTCAAATCTCTCACATAAACTGGCATACGCTTCTCTTGGCACAGAATAAATGATCAACGTTCTGACGGGGAATGAACAGAAATGCAGGGCTTAAATGCACCAAACAGAAGTCACATGCTATGGGGAAACAGGTGGTGGGAATGACAAATAATGAGTAATGCAGGTGAGCACATGAGGAAGCCCTAATACAATAATTGGCAAAAGCCAAAATGCGGACTGGGAAAGCATAGACAACCTATGACAGATAAACGGATCCGGTTAAGGAGTTTTGCGTGCACAGATAAAAGAGTGCAAGAAAGCAATTAAGCACGTGCAAAATATTTCACAGAAACACAGGAAGATACAGGGAAAGCAAAGCAAGGGGCGGAGAAAAGAACAGGACTAGAACTGAGATAACGTCAGTTGTACTCAACAAAGTTAGCCTGCAAATAAAACAGCTGCAACTGCTCCTAATTTATTGATTAACGTTACCGGGACAATTCTGGTGAGGTAAGACATTATGACAGCAGTTTTGCAAGAAAATTTGTATAAATTCTACCGAAAAACGACACATCTGACTGTAAACAAACAGACGCTGAAATGCTATCATTACTATAATAACGTTAATGGTAGTTCATCAGACGTTATGAGGACATTTTATTTCAGACCACATATAGAAGTGAATATAATGTAATTACTGCCGGTTAGTTTCCGGTACCTCTGAATCTGACTCCATTGCCCCATTTCAAGATGCTTTCACATCGGACGCGAAACGAATTTTTCGTAGGACAGATTACATTCAAAGTCAATGCAAAGACGCAAATACACGCGAGATTCGCATCTTTGCATTGACTTTGAATGTAATCTGTCATGCAAAAATTTTGCGTCTGGTGTGAAAGCAGCTTCATTCGCGCTGCTCACTTTCTCACCGCATGCATCAGGGGAGGAGGGGAGCCTCAGAGGTCAGGCAGGGGGAAGAGGGTGGGACTTTGGAGGGAGGCGGAGTTGTTCATGTTCAAATTTTTACTCAGTGCTGTGCCGCATGCCAGAAAGGTAAGAATAGCTTTAAAGAATCAAATGGCAGAATTTTTTGGCAAAGCCAAATAAAATAAAATAAATATATGCAAGTCCATTGGTATCGAAATAGGCATAGCCTTCTCAATAGAGACCGTCTCGGCGCACTCAGTGTTGATATTATGTCGCACATGGTTGAGAAAAAGCTTAATAGCATTTGTACAGCATACTATACACTGGCCTGATTTCCTGTCTCTCAGACCCTTGCAGCCCTGCTGAAGCTTGCAGGGGCATCAGCTTGGTACCAGTGCCTTTGGAGTTGGATGTGGACCTGGCCCTGGTTCTTGACAGCTCACGGAACATAAGGTCAGACCAGTTTGAAGGCATGAGGCAGGTGTTAGGCTGGGTGCTGGATCAGATTGTGGTTAGCACTCAGCCTGGCAGGCCCAACAATCAAGCCAGGGTGGCTCTGGTGCAGCACAGCACATCCAGCTACCCCCCCAGGGAAGGCCAGGTCCCAGTGAAGGTGGAGTTTGACCTTTTGGGCTACATGGACCGCAGTGAAATGAAGGCACATGTCTTCCAACTTATGCAGCAGATTGGGGGAGCCTCAGGGCTAGGCCATGCCATAGAGTGGACCATACAGAACGTGATGCTCACGGCTGCCAATCCACGCAAAACCAAGATTGTCCTGGCCATCGTTGGAGGAGAGACCAGTGACTGGGACAGGGCTAAGCTGGATACCATTGCCCTGCAAGCAAAGTGTATGGGTGTGGTGGTTTTTATCCTCACTGTTGGTGGTGAATTCAAATACGAACAAGTACGGGAGTTAGCAAGCTTTCCGATGGAGCAGCACAGAGTCCACCTGGGTGACATGAAGCAGGGTGAACAAGAGTACGCTCAAAGATTCCTCAGAGGCTTTTTCTATATGCTGAGAAGTAAGTCACTTGCCGATTAACCTGTTGAGTGCAACAAACAGTACTTGACTTAAAAATTATTTGTAAAATGATAATTGTGGTGGATCTTTCATGCTCCATTTGAACCGCTCAATCGTGTGCAAATATTTGTCTTTGTTTATTCCGTCTGTCAGTACCCTCTAGAAGTATTTACTCTCATTCGTAAGAATGAGCAAAGTGAGATGCCAAAATGTGTCTGCTTTGTTTATATTCATTCAGAATTTTCACAAAATCTGACCTCTTATTTGTGTAAGCTAATTTAAAGAGACCATTTATTCTTACCATGAAACAAATATTTTACTCAAAAAAGTGTGCCGCAATTATTGGCTCCCCTCATCTTTGCCATGATAACATCTCTGAGTCTTCTCCTGTAATGCATGATGAGGTTGGATAACACATGAGACCTGGGACCATTCCTCCACACAAAATGTCTGTAGGTCCTTCACATTCTGAAATTTCAGCTCATGTACTCTTCTCTTCAGCTCATCCCACAACTTAAATATAGGGTTTGAGTAGACCGCAGACCGTGATGGCCGTGGCGAAGTCTTTATTCTGCTGACGGTGAACCATTTTTGTGTAAATTTTCAGGCGTGCTTCAGACCAGTGTCCTGCTGGAAGGTTGAATTTTTGCCCATTTTTGTCTTCCTGGCAACATTGTTGGGTTTTAATTCAATATCTCCTGGCAGTTGATGGTGTGCATAAAAAAAAAAACTATAATGAGATGTCCAGGGCCCCCAATGATCCACCACAATCTTTCACAGTGGATATGAGGTGCATTTCTGTATTTCTGTCTACACCAAACCCACATTTGATGTTTGTTGGCAGAGAGCTCTATTTTGGTCTCCTCTGACCTCATACCCTGATCCCACTGAAAGTCCTAGCAACATTTGGCAAATTATTGGGTCTTTAGTTTGTTACTGATATACATCAAAGGCTTTTCTTCTGGTATCCCTCCCAAGCAACTCCTAGCAATCTAGGTGGGGTTTCATGGTACTTTTGGAGAGTGTCTGACCCCAGTTCTCCATCTGTGATCCTTGGAGATTCATTTGCCATTCCAACCATCCTCATGGAGTGGAGGCTTAAGTGTACCCACATGTCATCTTGCAGGAGATTCTAAACACCTCTTGTTGCTTTGAACTTTTCAATTACTGCCCTGATAGTGGAGATGGATATTTTTAACTGTGCACTGATATTCTTGTATCAGTTTCTTGATTTGCTCCACTCTACATCACACATTGCCACTGTGTTCTTTTGTCTTTCTCGCAGTGGTGAATGTCTTAGGGCAGGGGTGTCAAACTGACCCGTAAACGGGCCAAGAGGCTGCAGGTCTTCAATCCTACCAAGCAGAAGCTCTCCTGAAAGCACTGATTTAATCAACTGATCTTGGCCTGCACAACTGATTAGTTGTATCAGTTGCACTTCTGCATTGTTGGAGTGAAAACCTGCAGCCTTTTGGCCCGTTTACGGGTGAGTTTGACACCCCTGTCTTAGGGATTTGGCTTGTGTAACGTCAAATGTATACACTGTAAACCCTGGTAAATGTGGTGAACTCAGATGTTTTGTGGAAACTGATTACCTCAAAAAAATGTGTTAAGATCTGAAGGATCTTATGTTCACAGCACTTAAATACATGTAAAAAAAAACAAAACAAAAAAACTTCACCTAATTTTCTTGAAGTTCCTTTCACCCAGTGCAATTAAGTTGGCTTACTCAATTTTTTAAGGTAATTGGTTTCCACAAAACATTTGAGTTCACCACATTATCAGGGTGTACGGTGTACCCCAGTGACAAAGAAAATGATGGCTGACCTCTTAAGATTTCCTAATCATATTGATGAACTTAAAATTGTAAAACAAAACACAAAATTTACTTCAACAGATAGAATTTAATCACAGGATTTTCAGCTCACAGGCTTGGGAGAAAATCAATTAGTTATTGTCAACATTTTTGTTTTTTTAATAATTTTACTTGAGTGAAAAAGTAGGATTTTTGCTAACATTTTAAGCTAGACGATGAGGGTAAACAGCAAAGACATTGTTTACTGCCTTTTTTGCTCATATTGACCAAGGGTGCCAATAGATTTGAGGGTATTGTTTCAGAATCAGATATATTGTAATTATGCTATATTATTCTAAAGTATATTATGTTTATTAAGAATATTGTTTTAACGTTTCATTTGATCAAGAGTCACAACCCAATAACATTAACAAGTCCTTCAAGATACAATTTTTTTAAAATTCCAAACTCTTAAAATGATGAAATGCACAGATCCTCCTCCACAGAAGGCTGATATCATTCCTGGAAACAAAATGTAGTGGAGAGATGGGCAGACTGGTCGACAGAGAGAATTATGAAAAGGCGCATCTGCAGAATTAGATGAATCTATGTATATACAGTAGTAAATGTCTTTGACAATTATTGAACGGCTTAGGACATCTGCTCTGGAAAAGAATAGGATGGGAAAACAGACGGACATGCGGACAACGCAGTCCTATAACCCCATTCACTTCGTAGAATGAGATA
Source organism: Gymnothorax reevesii (assembly GCA_029721435.1). Taxonomy (NCBI): domain Eukaryota; kingdom Metazoa; phylum Chordata; class Actinopteri; order Anguilliformes; family Muraenidae; genus Gymnothorax; species Gymnothorax reevesii. The sequence goes on from CM056573.1 coordinate 33,501,278, forward strand.
AAAAATGTTGAAGATAAATTTGCCTATACTTCTTTTTTTTGTTTGTTTTATAATGTTTGACTATGTTATCTATTCTATAATATCTTTTAACGATGCTTTTTAGACATTTTTCCTCATTATTTTCCCTCCTAAAACAAATGCGAGACTGTGGCACTTAGGTTTGTGTACTCAACCATGTTGTACCTTTGAGGGCCAGTTGGCATATTGACAGAAATTTATCGTAGGTGGAGAAAACTGAAGGGATAGCAAATATGAATTCTCATTTTTCCTTTGAAATACTTTTCCTCTGCAGAATCCTCATCACCTGTGTGAGCTAATACATCCTATAAAAATGGTTTTGTCATAACAATTTCATTGCAATTTTACACAAACAGATGGAATAAACTCATACCCGCCAGCCTCTATTAAAAGGCAATGTGAGACTGTTCCGGTGCTGACTGCCCAAGGGGAAGCATTGAAAAGGAAGGCCACTGACAGGTAACAACTCAAACCATGTTTAAATATGCATTCATCCGCTCAGCAGTAGAGTTACTTACAATGTCAGGTATCAGCACCGCATTCATCCTTTTTTGCCTTTGAATTCGTACACATGCTGGAAAATATTATCATGTTGCCAGCTGTCACATCTCCCTTCTCCTAACAGTAGTTCTGTTTCATTTTTTTTGTTCTTTTGCATCTTTTGTCTTATGCCGTTTCCCGGGATTTGTTTTTGCTTATTGCTCATCGTCTTCATATGTCTCACCTGTTCCTCAGGCTCTCATTATCACTCCCAGCATCTGATTCATACTCTCTCCTTGTCACCTCTGTGTATTTAAGCATGTCTCGTTCATAGACGTAGACTCTTGTACCCACTCAGAATGATCCACTGGTTCTGACCTCCTATGTCGATTTTGCCCCTCCTGCCCTGCTTATCTCTAGTTGACATGCTTCCATTCTCGCCTGTTTTCTGAACTCAAGTTACATCACTTGCATTACCCTGATTTCTGTGTACCATACCTGGGCTGTCGGCATGATTAAGGAACCAAGTCATTGCCATGTCTGGGCCTCCACGCGGTTCCTGTATTCTGAAACTGATTGCCTGTGTTGTTCTGTTCTTGAATGATGTCTGCAAAGCACACTGTCTTATTAGATTTTTTTTCCTTCATGCAGCATACGCGAAATCTCACACATTATAGCCTCTAGAGCAAAAAGTTCAAGTATTAGCAATGTTCTCTTGGCTTAGTGATTAAGAATGTGCTTGGTAAAAAGCATGCCGAATATTTTGTCAATGTCTGCAACTACAGCTTTTATCCAAATACTTTTGATCAAAGTCAGATTTCAACCACTGCAGTTCTCTGCCTTTTTCCAGGATCCTAGTATCCAGTATTCTTGAACAGCAGAAAGGCGAACAGGTAGAGGAAGTGAATTTGAGGTGGCCAGGACACCGAGTCGACAGTGGACTCTCCAAACGCAGTGGAACTATCTCGCACCTTCGGGCACCTTGAAAATTGCAATGGACCTCAGTGACCACAAGCTGTAAGTGCTCACAGTTACTTTCTCATAGATATTTCCTCGAAATAATTTTTAAGCAACAGAACGTGAGAGGCCGTATGTTACAGTAAATAGCATCACAGATGTGATTTAGTCACAGATCAAAGGCTATGGATTCAGATCAGTTTCATAATGAATGAATGCACACAGAAGGATCTGCAAATCCTGTATATTTTGGGATTTATCAACAAACGACTTTCTCAATATTTTCCAATGCACATGCAAAAATCCCACTGATAAAAAAATAAATTTAATTAATATATTTCTGACGCACGCACAAGTAATTTTTGTTGCAAACATTTGTATTAGAAATCCATGAATATGTGTGTTAAAAAGCATTCACAATTTTTATCAAAAGCACACTTGGATGTTTGTATTTATATACAGATTGCTGAACTCCCATTTAGATGTTGTTGCATTCATATATTTACAGCGCCCTCCATAATGATTGGCACACCTGGTTAAGATGTGTTAAAAGCCTTAAAATAAATTACATTTTTATTGCAGAAGCATACTCTCACACTGAAAATTGTTGATAAATGTAACCTTCAACTCAAGTGAATTTTAAGAGGAAAAAAATCCCTGACAAAGAAATAATTCTTTTTCATTAAATCACCTGTTACACAATTATTGGCACCCCTAACAATTCCTAGGAAATACATGTAATTGAAGTATTTCTGTCATTTCTACAGTAGTTTAAAAAGTTGATCAGAGTATCTAGGAACATTTAATTAGTAATTCATGGCTTCCTGTTTCCCTGTAGTATAAATATGACGTGACAAAGAGGCCATTTGTCTTATCCAGTCTTCAACATGGGAAAGACAAAGGAACACACCATTCAAGTAAGGCAGATGTGTGTCGACCTTCATGAGTAAGGCAATGGCTACAAGAAAATATCCCTCACCTGCACCTGCCCATATCTACTGTCAGAGGAATAATTAAGAAGTTTAAAACAACTGGAACAGTGGTAAACAAGCCTGGACGAGGACGCAAGGTTATTTTGCCACCACACACAGTGAGGAGGATGATAAGAGAACTGAAAAGTTCTCCAAAGCCCACTGTCAAAGATTTGCAACAAATGGTAGCATCTTGGGGTCACAGAGTCTCCATAACAACCATCAGGCGTTATCTACATGCCAACAAGCTGTTTGGGAGGCATGCACGGTAAAAACCTTTTCTCACTCACAATCATAAACACAAACGTCTGGAGTTCGCTAAGCGGTACTGGGACTTCAACTGGGACCGTGTGCTTTGGTCAGATGAGACCAAGATAGAGCTTTTTGGCAACACTCTCAGTGGGTCTAGCGGAACACTAAAGATGTGTATGCAGAAAAGCACCTCATGCCCACTGTGAAGTATGGGGGAGGATCGGTGATGCTGTGGGCCTGTTTCTCTTCCAGAGGCCCTGGGAACCTTGTTAGGGTGCATGGCATCATGAACGCTTTGAAATACCAGGACATTTTAAATCAAAATCTGGTGGCCTCTGCCTGAAAGCTGAAGATGGGTCATGACTGGGTCTTTCAGCAAGATAATGACCCAAAACATGTGGCCAAATCTACACAGATTGGTTCACCAGACACAGAATCAAGCTCCTCCCAGTTCTCAGTTCCCAGACCTCAACCCCATTGAAAACCTGTGGAGCGAGCTGAAGAGAAGAGTGCAGAGGAGAGGACCCAGGTCGCTGGATGATTTAGAGAGATTGTGCAAAGAGGAATGGTCGAAGATCCCTCTTTCTGTATTCTCCCATCTTGTGAAACATTATGGGAGAAGATTAGGTGATGTTTTGTTGGCAAAAGGAGGTTGTACAAAGTATTAACATCCGGGGTGCTAATAATTGTGGCACACATGATTTGATGTAAAAGAATTATTTCTTAGTGTGGGATTTTTTTCCCACTGAATAAAAGCTCTTGAATTAAAGGTTGGATTTTACCCTTTTTTTCATTATGGTCCTATATAATTTAGAAAAAAATTGAATTTATTTGAAGCTAAAGAAGTCATCTTTACCAAGGGTACCAATAATTATGGAGGGCACTATAGAGAGAGAGAGAGACTCCCATGATGTCACCCAATTCACAAATGCATTTTTTAAACTGGGAGTTCTTTGCACTCAATCAGTTGTTTCAATCCTTTTCAGCCAATCCAATGAGCAAGAGGACCTGGAGAGGCTGCCGGAGTGAAAAGTTTCGGAAACGCACACGGCATCCAGTGCCCTATAACCTTCGACCTCCCTTAAGCCCATAATGGACATCATCCCTGCCTGTTTTAAGTCAAGGGGTTTACTATCATATTTTCACTCCAGGATATGACTGAAAATGAATCAAAGTGCAATATTACTAAACACTTCTTGAGAATTAAATCATGGCAAGGTCCTGTTCCCATCCTTGACAAGGAAGTCCCTCAGACAATTTTTAAGCCTCCTGAATGAGGTGTGCTTAAATGTTGGGTTTCAGCTCCTCAACACTTTGTGGCCTCCTTTGTCATGTCTTTCATTCCGTGATTTTCCAAATATTTTCAGCGACTGACAGGTCCCGACTGTTTGCAAGTCAGTTTAGCACCCAGACTCTTGTTTATATATGGTTTTATCTTTACATGGTCAAGTTTTAACTTGCATTTCTGGATGCAGTGGCAAACTGTGTTCACTGACAGTGGTTGTCAGAAGTGTTCCTGAGCCGATGCAATCATTTCCACTACGGAAACCTGTTTGTTTTTCACGGAGTACTGCCTGAGGGCCTGAAGACAATTGCCATTCGGTTTTGGTTTTTGGCCTTGCCCTTTGCTTACAGAGATTTCTCTGAATTTTTTAAAGATATTGCGTACCATACGTGATGAAATCCCCAAATTCTTTGCAATTCCATTTTGAGAAACTTTTTTCATAAATTGCGATTCATTCTTTCCGAGTTGTGAAGCCCTCGCCGTCTTTACTTCTGGAAGACTCAACCGCTCTGGGATGCTCTTTTTGTACCAAATGATGACCCATTCCGAATTAACCAAATTAGCTCTTAGATGTGCCAACTGGTGTATTTTTTAGCATCATACAATTTTCCTGTCTTTGTTTATCTCCATGCCAACTAATAAAGTGATGTGCAAATTATTACATTCTGTTTTTATTCATATTTTACACTGTGTCCCGGCTTTTTCGGAAATTGGGTCCTAAATGTCCTCTAAAACTGAAAATGAAATGTCTGCACACTTAAGTCAGCACACAATAATTTATTGTACTACAGTTTCGGCCTGTGTGGCCTTTGTCGGGTACAAAAGAGGGGAAATGAATTGGTGAAGATGTATATAAAAACTTGTGATATGGAAGAGGGCAGGTACATCAATTATTCTATAAACACGCAATATGTAGCATAAAGGTGTATGCAGATTATATAAAATATGTAGAAAATCAAAGAGTAATATCTGCAATATCCATATATAAAGACTATAATACAATGTGATATAGGCAGCAATATAAATATTACCCAATTACAGGGAGGTGTGTGCGTCAGCCAGCCAATCCCATTAAGACAAGTAGCGAAGGATGGCAAGATGCAGGAAAGACACATCAGAATAAGCAAACATTAAAGGTTAAAGGGCTGTTCACCTCCTATATAAAAAACACATCAACCTGTATATATTATAATGCGCCAAATCACACAAGATATATCATGCAATCAACCCTGTCTACACTCCAAAAATAAGATCATATGCCCAAAAACAGACTAGAGTATCCAATATAATTGAAGGACTAAACATGAAAAGTTAGACATTGATTGAAAATTTCTTGGTACTGCACAGACAATAAAATGTAGAAATAAGCCTCATAAGTAATAGGGGTACATGATAAACATCATAGATATGATCTATAGATAGGGTTTGATGTCGAATTCTCCATTTAACCCATTAGGAGACAAAGTGCTGAGAGCATAAATATAGCAGGTCTCATGTTGCAACATTAAGTGTTCGTGATTACCACCCCTTGGGGTTTTTTCTACTTTCTCAATACCCACCTATCTAAGGGAAATGATATTATGGCTTGGAGACAGAAAGTGCACTGCAACGGGATCACGCGCATCGCCACATCTAATATTTCTGTGGTGCTCGCTGATACTGACACGTAGAGATCTCATAGTCTTTCCTACATAGCCTGGACCACATGGACATTTAATTAAATATACAGTGCTGTGAAAAAGTATTTTCCCCCTTCCTGATTTCTTCTTTTTTTGCATATTTGTCACGCTTAAATGTTTCAGTTCAGACAACCCGAGTAAATACAAAATGTAGTTTTTAAATGATGAGTTCATTTATCAAGGGTAAAAATCTATCCAAACCTACCTGGCCCTATGTGAAAAGTAATTTCCCCCTAAATCCTAAAAACTGGTTGTGCCACCCTCGGCGACAACAACTGCAATCAAACATTTGCAATAACTGGCAATGAGTCTTTCACATCACTGTTGGAGACTGTTAGCCCACTCTTCTTTGCAGAATTATTTTAATTCAGCCACATTGGAGGGGTTTTATGCATGAACGGCCTGTTTAAGGTCATGCCACTGCATCTCAAAAGGATTTAAGTCCGGACTTTGACAAGGCTGCTCCAAAATCTTCATTTTGTTTTTTTTTAAGACATTCAGAGGTGGACTTGTGGGTATGTTTCAGATCATTGTCCTGCTGCATAACCTAAGTGCGGTTGAGCTCGAGATCACAATCAGAGGGTTGGACATTCTCCTTCAGGATTTTCTGGTAGAAAGCAGAATTCATGGTTCCATCAATTATGACAAGTCATCCAGGTCCTGAAGCAGCAAAGCAGCCCCAAAACATCACACTACCTCCACCATGTTTGACTTCTGGTATGATAGTCCTTTTTATGAAATGCTGTGTTAGTTTTACGCCTGATGTAATGGGACACACACCTTCCAAAAAGTTCATCTTATGTCTCGTCAGTCCACAGAATATTTTCCCAAAAGTCTTGGGGATCATCAAGATGTATTTTGGCAAAAATGAGACGAGCCCTTGTGTTCTTTTTGGTCAGCAGTGGTTTTCACCTTGGAACTCTCCCATGGATGCCATTTTTTGTCCAGTCTCTGTCTTATTGTTGAATCATTAACACTGACCAGGCCAGTGAGGCCTGCAGTTCTTCGGATGTTGTTTTGGGTTTTTTTTTGACCTCCTGGATCAGTAGTTGATGTGCTCTTGGAGTCATTTTGGAAGGCCGGCCACTCCTGGGAAGGTTCTCCACTGTTCCAAGTTTTCTCCATTGATCATGGCTCTCACCGTGATTCGCCGGAGTCCCAAAGTCTTAGAAATGGCTTTGCAACCCTTTCCAGACTGATAGATGTCAATTTCTTTGTTTCTCATCTGTTCTTGAATTTCTTTAGTTTGTGGCATGACATGTTGCTTTTTGAGATCTTTTAGCCTACTTCACTTTGTCAGACTGGTTCTATTGAAGTGATTTCTTGATTCAACTGGTCTGACAGTAATCCGGCCAGGGTGTGGCTAGTGAAACTGGACTCAAAAAATGTGGTTGAGCAAAGGGGGAGCAATTACTTTTTCACATAGGGCCTGGTAGGTGTGGATAGCTTTTTCCCCTTAATAAATGAAATCATCATTTAAAAACTGCATTGTGTATTTACTTGGGTTATCTTTTTCTTTTATTAAAATGTGTTTGATGATCTGGAACATTTAAGTGTGAAAAATATGCAAAAAAGTAAGAAATCAGGAAGGGGGCAAATACTTTTTCATGGCACTGTATAGCTGTTGTGATTTGCCAGTGTCCTTTGCCGTTCGCCAGGACACTGTGGGGGTTTTTACAGTTTCTTGTACCAGGTTTCATAGTTCATATTCATGCTCATGTTTTTAATGACTTCCATGCCCTGTGTTCTCGCCCTGGGGCCTCATTTATCAAAGAGGGTGTAAAAGTGCTACTAAATTTTCACGTACAGTGAAAAGCCAAAAATGGCATACACCAAAAATATTTACACCCTTTTCAGATCTATCAAACTGTGCATATGCACAGCCCTCCGGAATTTCCATTGATAAATCACACCGGACCCAAGAAAAGTGTGGACATGATTACGCCTCATATCCCAACCTCAACATGCCCAGACACAACCATATATGGTCAGTGCAATTGAGCACTTGCATGTAAAGTAGCCGTGTGTGCTCTGCTAGAGCATTCATGTGTTTGACATACATTAATTTATTTCTGTCTCAACTTGTGGAAATCAAATGTACGAGAAATGAAATATGAGGTTCTTGCAAAACTAACAACTAAACACAACTTTGCAAGACTGAAACTGAGAAACTCGTAGGCTATATACACACATTATTTAGCTCAACATGAGGGGTGAGAGGTGGGGGGGGCGGCTTCACAACTGCTGCATTACCGCAGTTCGAGTCCTTCGTTCCCGCTGAAAACCCTCATGATGGGAAGGGGGCTGTGGGTCCGGGTCCACATGCTGGGGTGGAGGGATGCCCAGCGGCAGCGCAACCCCACACCTCACTGCCACATTGTGCAGGATGGCACAGGCCCAGATGATCCTGCAGACATTTTTCAGGTGGTAGAGGAGCCTACCACCCAACGCATCCAGGCAGCACCACCGGCCCTTCAGGAGCCTGATGGCGCGCCGCGCTGTACGACGCATGGACCTCATTATATGGGGTTTCCTGGCCACCCTGTGGGTCTCCATGGGAACTAGCAGCCACTCCCTCAGGAAGTAGCCACTATCACCTGTAATTCACAACGATGGGGTGAGTATCAGCCTTGAATTGATGATTCTCAGCAGCAGCTTTCAATGAATAGGTATACTGTGTAGCCTACATGCACTCACCAAGAAGCCAGCCGTCACATGCAGAGCCTGAGCCCAGTCTCGCCCCCTTTCTGCTGTGCGTCAGGATGAATGAATCATGTCTAGAGTCAAGCCACCGTGCCACTCCATTCTTTATGAGCATGTCGGCGTCACATATGATCTGGGTATTGATCGTATGCGTATTTTTGCGATTCACATATACAAATTCATTCACCGATGGTGCCCTTATTAATGATGTGAATGCAGTGTAGTCAATGACTCCAATTACATTAGGAAAACCGGACATTGCTGTGGCTTTGATTGTTCTTTTAAATGGGCCATAATCCGCGTTCCTCTCTCCCTCGCACACAGCAATTCTCTGACTCAGCAGCTGCTTCTCCAATTCCTCCTGTTCTTCAAAATGAGTGTAAATCACGGTACACCATGGTCAAAATGGGTGTAAATGTCCGCACTTTTTCCCGTCATGTTTGGGTTTGATAGATCCCAAATTTGGCGGAGAAAAGTGCATACGCACAAAACGGGGGGAAAAGGGTGTAAAAAAAAAGGTGTATCCACAATGATACATTCCCTTATCCCTCTGGCAAGGACAGAACATTCTGCCCCTGATAAAGACTTCTGGACTCTGCATTCCACCCCCCTCCCTCTGCCATAGGCTGCCTCCTGCATTTTTCATAAACCCCTTCTTCCCCTACCTCTCATCCCCCCCCACCCCACCCCCCAATTCCCTTGAAAAAATTCCTACGCGTTGCAAGCGTGTCGTGTTATAAACCTGATGTGTATTATTGTCCCCCGCCGCGCGGAACGGCAGGACATAGTATTCACGACCGTCCGTCCGTCCGTACGTCCCGAATCCTTGTCAGCAAGATATCTCAAGAACGAATTGACGGATTTCCTTCAAATTTCGTGTCAACATGTATTAGGGTAATACCCCGGCGCCAGTCGATTTCGGTGACCTTCGCGTCACTCTCAAGGTCACACTGAGACATTGTGCATTTTCACACTGATAGCCTTGTGGCGGGGGACAAAGACACGTTAGTGGCAAATACTTGTCTGATGTCATCAATATGTTTCTCTTCTATGTCAACTGCAACCTTTAATTTTCGAAGAAGAAAGTAGAGTTGGCAGCGCGACGCATGTTGCAGCAGCCCGGAGCACTTTCTCTCCAAATGTAATCTCGCTGTTATTCTGTAACAATGACAATGAATTCATCTGAATCTGATAAATGAGGCCCCAGGTCTTGTTCTCACTCAGCCCAGCCAATCCGCCTCTCCAGTGTCTGTGTGCCGTATCTTTGTTTTATTCTCGCACTACTTTCAGGAGTGGCTTATAGTTTCAACCTTCCTTCTTACGTTTCCTTCTTCTGGGCTCTCATAGTCTTCATGCTGTTAATTATTTTTATTGATTACTAACAAGTTACTAATCAGTAAAGGGGGGTGTTTCATTAGATAGGCACATAATAATCATTACTGATTTAGGTAGGGATTTAACTTTCATGATTCCTGCTTTCGCTATAATTCTTACCTGTGCTTTACTACTGATTAGTTTAATGCTCTTACTGTTCATAGCAGTGGCGGAGCCGGACAATTTTCATCGGGATGGCCAGACTGAGGCCATTGCTCACATAGGGGTGGCACAGAAACTGATATCTTATTTTTTCCTATGTGGAAAGTTGCTGTAGATCTAGTAGTGTTTCTTCTTCACTCGTTTACTTCGCTATACAGGCAGTGACTGCCATGTAGAATTACATCATGAAGACCGGCATAATAAGCTTTTAATGTATGCCTAAACTAATTTAAAAAAAAGAAGATCTGAAACAGTTGAGAAATTAGTGTATTTTTCATTGGTGATAAATCTCAAGATAATTACAATTTACTACATGAGAATATTACACAAGGAACTTTTATCAACAAACCTACACAGTTGTATTCTCCTGCCTTTTGCAGCAATATTCATTTGTAGGTATGTAATAAAATGTTTCAAGCGTAAGTTAACGTAGAAACGCAAATTTGTAACTTGAATTGAAAAAAAATCGCTTTCTCGTGCAAGGTAGCAAATTAGCCGTCCCACTGACTTGAATAGACCGCTGACTAACAAGACACGCTAGAGATTGAAAATGGACACCAGCGAGCTAGCTTGGTATCATTAGCGTCGCGGGGACTGCATTGACTCAGTAGTTAATAAAATTAACACGGTGGCTAGCAAGCTAGCTACTTGTAATTGACATTCAACGACAATAATTTTTACCTGCGTAATATTTATAACAGTGAACAAGTCGCTTTGTCTGTTTATACAGAGGTCCAAGAGACAAGGAGGGGAGAAAGGCTTGGCTGTTAAAAATCAGGAGGGGAAAAAAAAGAAAACTTTTCTCTGTCCCATCGATCCGTGCTGTGCAGTGATCATTTCTGAGAGCAGTATTTTAACGGGACAGGGGCAAAGATGAAGCTGAGGAAAGGAGTAGCCAGAGTTAACTAGCGCTTCCTTTTATCAACATTGGTATAAGGCATATGATTCAATATAAACAATTCGCTTCACGGCAAATATGCTCAACCAGGGTACAATGAATTGAGGAAACCAGGGAGTATGTACACGAACATTCATCAGCGTTTCTTAAAACGGCGAAAATGTCCAAGCAGTTATCTTATGAGAGGGTCATAAGCCTTGGTCAAGTTAACAGAAATTATTCAATCAAAGCGCACTGAAGAAATTCACTTGCGGAATTGAAGTCGTTGTGCATCGAGTTAATCAGTTTCACATGCATTTCTCCACTAATGACACGGAAATAAATTATGACTCGGGAATTCTCAGGCTTGTCTTTACTAAGGGATTGGAAGCAATGGAATTGCATAAACACATTTCAAATGGTCTTATCTCATTAAAACTATTTAAATGGTCATGAAACACATGCACTGTTTCCAATCCCTGAGTAAAGATAAGCATGAGTCAGGAGTCATAATCGCTTTCCATGTTACTTGTGGTGAGGTCACCCTTTATGCAAGTGAAACTGAAATGCACAAGGATTTTAATACCGCGTGAGAATCTCATTAAGCCTGCAACGAATAATTGCGGACTACGCTGAATAAGCCTAGAAAATGCGTGAGACCTACGCCGAATGCGTGAGACTTGCCATTTCTGTTAACATTCTGCTCTCACTTTAACGTTCCCACTGAGTCACATTCTGATTTTCCCATTAGAAGTGTGCCGCTTTCCATCCTCCAAAAAGCCATGAATATTTCCCACTTTACCGTATCGGTAATCATTGATTGAAAATAAAAAGTAAAATATGACGGAATTTTGACTGTTGTACCTGCACATATACTCAGCAACAAAAGTTTCTGTGACACCATTTATGTGTATGTTATAAATGACACGCAAAGATCTCAATGCAATCAATATGTTTATTTAACAGGAGAAACACTGACTTTTCAGTGCCAACGTCACTCAAAACGAAAAATGTCATTTTCATGCGTCATGAAGCACTTGTCTGACGTCTAACCAATTGTGACCTTCACACTTCAATACCGGGTGTGACTTCCTCGTGCCATGATGCAAGCAACGCATCTCCGGCGCATGGACCGAATCAGATGTGCCAGAAATTGCTGTGGGATGTCATTCCAAATCTGACGTAGACGTTGTCGCAATTCCTGGAGTGTAGCTGGCGGGTTATCCAACCGCCGCAAACGTCGATCCATCTCGTCCCAAAGATGCTCGATTGGGGACATGTCTGGGGATCTGGCTGGCCATGGCAGGACATTGACATGTTGTTGCATCAGATACTGCTGTACAATCCTTGCAACGTGTGGTCTGGCGTTATCATGTTGCAGCGTTATTCCGGGACCATGTTGCATCAAAAACGGTACCACCAATGGCCGTAGCACTTCATCGCGATATCTTCGACCTGTCAGATTTCCATCAATAACAAGCAAATCTGTTCTGTCTCTAGCCGTGACCCCTCCCCAAATCATGACACTACCACCTCCAAAACGATCAAATTCCTGAACACAGTTGTTGGCATAACGTTCTACACGTCGACGGTATACACGTAAACGACCATCACATCGGTTAAGCATGAATCTTGATTCATCAGTGAAGAGCACAAGATCCCACTGACGTTGGATCCACCGTCGATGTTGTTGTGCCCACTGTAGACGCAGTCGTCGGTGTTGTACTGTGAGTATTGGACATCTTGCTGGCCGACGTGAGACAATGCCAAAATGACGGAGACGGCGACGGATTGTCTGTGCAGACAGTCGCCTCAAACCAGGTATCGTTCTTGCAGTTATGGTTGCAGGTTGGAATCGATTTCGGAGATGGGTTGTTCGAATCCAGTTGTCCTGTCTGGGAGTGGTTACTCGTGGACGGCTGCTGCGAGGACGGTCTCTGACATGTCTTGTCTGCTGATGACGCTGCCCTAAGTTCCAAATGGTCTTTCGGTGGACATTCAGGCGATGAGCAACTTCCCTCTGCGAGGTTCCGGATTCAATCATCCCAATGGCCCTCCACCGATCATTTTCAGACAGTCTTGGCATTTAGAGGGTAGAGTTCCTGATCCGAAATGGCTGTGTTTTCGATAAGTGATGCTTCCGTCGTTCATCAGGCACAATGTGAACATTCCAAAAATTCTCCTCTTTTATTGCCATCCACAAGCATGATTTACGCACATTTTCACGTGCAAAGTCATTTTCTCGCATTTTCATGATTTCCATTTCAATGTTGTGTTTACGTGTACTGTTTCAGTCTGATATCACCATGTATGACAATTTCATAATTGCGTTATGAAAAATAATTAACAATATTGGTGTCACGGAAACTTTTGTTGCTGAGTATATTTGCTCATAGCTCAAAGACTGTTTGAGTGCCCATCACAAAACTTACAGGACAGCTTCTTAACATCATAAGCTACTTCTAACAGGAATTTTAACAAATTAGAAAAATATATTTTTTGCAATACACCTTTGAACTTTTTGAGTTGCTAAAACTTTTTTCCATTTGACTCTATGGAGAAAAGTTTGAAAAAAGGAAAAATTAGGAGGTGTTGAGCAAAAATATTTCAGATTTATTCGTTACTCATAGGTCCCCACTCATCCGCAAACTTTCACAAAATTCCAAGAGATATCTGCAAATTCTTAGTTGATTTGACACGGAATGACCCAGATGGCTCTTTAAATAGAGTTTTAAGCCTAGGGTGTGATTCAACTATATGCCGATGCTTATAGATAACATTTCTAAATTCAGACTCCATGGGAGAATATTTAATGATGCACTGGGGAGACTTTGTTTCAAGCATCTCAGTTTTGGGAATAAGGCACTCATCTTGCGTGATGCTATGAAATAAATTGGCTGAGTAGTGCTCAGTAGTCATTTTTGCACTGAGAACACTAACTGTTTGAGTTTTAAAAGCAGAATTTGTTCCCATTCTTACTTGATGTAAGACGATTGGCAAACAGTTGGTGTCTGTTGGCATATTTCGTGCTTCATAAAACACGACATTTTTTAATGGGAGACAGGTCTGGGCTGCTGGCAGACCCTGCGCACAATAAATCTGAGGCGGAACAGTTGAATGTGTGCAGTGTGGGGCATGCTGCTATCCTGCTAGAACAAGCAAGGAGGTCCCTGTGGGAGGGACATGGTTGCTCTTAATTGCGCAAGTACCCTTAAACATCAAATTTTTCATTTACATATGTGCAAAAGTTGCAAAAAGGAAAACTCCATGGCACTCTCTTAAAAACAACAAATTCCTTCATTATAATGGCATGGTCATAGGTGCTCCATGACCATGCCATTACAATGTGTGATTCTGAAGTTTAAGTGCATCCTTTTCTCAAGAGCACCTCAAACTAAACTGTGTTTTGAGTGCAGAGAGCACTCCTTCTAATACATTTTTTCATTCATTGCTATTGTTGGCAGAGATGTAAACAATATTACGTGGAAAAAGTTTAAATGAATTGTTAGTTAAGTGGATGCAGAGAATAATATTGTTCCATTCACCCCACGAGTGATATTGACGGAAGGTAAAATACAACAAATGCAGGTTCTTTATTTCAAATGGTATCATATGTAAATGTTTTAATAACCTGGGCTGTTACACTAGATAAAATCATCAAATGGAAAACTGCTGTGCTACTGTAGAAGTCATGTGCATGGGCTGTTGAATAAGAATAAGAACAAATTGCCTGTTGATAACTCCTGTTTTTCATGAGTGAGAATATCATGTTTTTTTTCTGGCTTTAGGAACATTGCCTGGTATCAATGATAGTTATTTTTGCATTCATAACTTGCACAATAGATCAAAATCTTAAAGACCTGTGTTCATGCGTAGCCTGTCTGTTACAGTGGTTTCTTTGTGTTACCACTATATTGAATATTTGATGAGCAATTCAAATAAAGAAAGGAGAAAAAAAAATCAATGCTTCATCTTGTCTTATTCTTTTGTTATATTGAATGGAACTTCTACAGGATGTATTACCTCAAAATTTATCTTAAAATATGTCATTGCTGTTTTTTGATAGCATATACACTATATAAGCAAAAGTACACTGGCCATTCAAAAAAAAATGCTGGTAATTTCTAATCCAAAAAGGTTCATACTGTCTGTAGTAACTAATTTACGTTAACGTTCTTATTTTTCGAACAGAAAAGGTTTTATCCTACCTTGACATGTTTCAACGGGATACTCCCGTCTTCTTCAGAAGAGTCACCGATGTTACGAGTGACGGGTCTTATCAGCTGATGTTAGCGAGGCGTGGCCGCCCTGTCAGATTTGACAGGGCGGCCACGCCTCGTGCTGTCCGGCCGCTCCTCCAGGATGGTACTCCAGGTGTCGACATGAACGCTGGATCACGGAGGCAATTGAAATCAGGAAGCGGGCCCACAGGACCATGAACCGGGACGAGGGGGCATACACGCTTTCCCACACCTGGAGTACCATCCTGGAGGAGCGGCCGGACAGCACGAGGCGTGGCCGCCCTGTCAAATCTGACAGGGCGGCCACGCCTAGCAAACATCAGCTGATAAGACCCGTCACTCGTAAAATCGGTGACTCTTCTGAAGAAGACGGGAGTATCCCGTCGAAACATGTCAAGGTAGGATAAAACCTTTTCTGTTCGAAAAATAAGAACGTTAACGTAAATTATGCTGGTAATTTGGATTCCGATAAGAAAATACCCAGAAGCCTTTGATTTCATAATTAAAACAGTGATGAATATGTTTCAGCTGGCAATAAGTCTTTTAATCCAGACTGATTTAGTACATGACTCCTCATTTCTTAAAAAAATGAAATCATGCCAGAAGATGTATCTTATGGTCATTGAAGACATATTATTGTGTTTCAAGAGAAGCAAAATTTTGGCCAGTATAAAGGAAAGAAAACGGGTAAGGGGATGACTGAAATCACTGGACTTGGGTCAGGAACTGTTCATCAATTTGTTAAAACCAGGAAGGATGGTGGTGAACTGTCAACTTTGCGGAAGAAATTGGCCAGAGAAAAATCATGATTGATCCTGATCGGCGATCACTAAAATACTCGGTGAAATCTCATGTTTTTAAAATTAGGACTAAGGGTCCTGTAGTTTGCTGGCACACGATCTGTAATGTACATTACTGACTTGAAATCAAGGCAGATTTATAGCGCATACTTTTTGTACTAGTAGTAGCTATACTAGTGAGCATTATATCTGCAATAGTTTTGAGTTCAACATAATTTAAATGGCACCTCTGTTACTTTGATTTTCAAAAGCTGTCATCCTTGGTAAAGTTATGGTTACGAAACAGTATAGAATATACGTATGCAATAGTTGTGCTGTTAATACATAGTTTTGGAACAACCAAATGAAAGTTCATGTCCAGTATGATTTCCAGTATGTCTCTAATACAACCTAGGTTCTATCCGTGACCATTTTGGTGAAAGAAGTAATTGGAATTTATAATGTCAACTTTAGCCTTCAAAGATCACTGAGGTCAAGTTCAAAGTCACCAAATGAAATTCGTATATGACTTTCTATATGTCTCTAATACAAACCTAAGCTTGATCTGTAATAGTTTTGGTGATAAAAGTAATTGAAATTTCACCATGTCAAGTTTGACCTTATGAAGTCTCCAAAGATCAAGTTCAAGTGTTGTGGTTCCCATTCAGACATTCATGTTTTTGTATTTTCGAGGTCCACCCATCTTCAAACAATTTGAGAGACAGACTCATCAGAAAAATGACTTCATTCACGTATATGAGCCTGTACAAAGCCGAGCTCTTGTTGCACAAGAACTGAGATTTTACTTTTCAAACCCAATCTTTATACCTAAATCACAGGAAATTTCTTTCAAATATGGTTTTTTCCATCTACTTATGGTATAATGGTTCAATAACATAGTGTCTACTTCTTACTTGTTTTTTCTTTTCTCATTAGTTGGCATCATTTGCAAAATAATTACTGCAAGGCTACTTAATTTTTTAAGAGAATTATTAAGTGGGTCATAGGTTGTCCAAAAGGCAGGCAAACCAAAACACAGCCCATGTGCTCTAAAAATTGCAGCCAACAGATTACACCCCGGTTACAATCTAATTGGTTATACATATTTCTAATACACATGGCTGTGCTACTATAACATAACATAACATGAATGGCAAGAACAGGCCTTTCAGCCTAACTAAGCCCAGCCAGCTTGTCCATGTGGGGCTCACAAGGGGTTAATACGGGCTATGTGGGTACTGAGTGGGCATGGGCTTGAATTGGGCAAATTTTGCAGGTCCCATGCGGTTTCATTATCATGGGCCCCACATGAGAAGCCCATGTGGGCTGGCCATATAAGCCACATAAGGGATCGAAGTGGGCAAAGTGGGCATGGGTATAAACAGGGCAAATTGTAAGGGCCCCATATTTTTTCAGAAACATGGGCCCCACATGAGGAGCCCATGTAGGCTGGCTAAATGGGCCCCATTAGGTATACTGTATATGTGGGCTAAGTGAGTCTGGGCTGGAACTGGGTAACATGGAACTGGGCCCTATATAGAATAAACGTGGGCTAGGAGGCCATGGTATGGAACTGGGAAACGCTATGTGGGACCCATTTGAGTTTAGTTACATGGGGGCCACGTGAAGAGCCCATGTATGCAGGCTAAATAGGCCCCATTAAGTACATATGTGGGCTAAGTGAGTCTGGGATGGAACTGGGTAACATGGAACAGGGCCCTATATAGAATATACGTGGGCTAAGAGGCCATGGAATGGAACTGGGAAACGCTATGTGGGACCCATTTGAGTTTAGTTACATGGGGGCCACGTGAAGAGCCCATGTATGCAGGCTAAATAGGCCCCATTAAGTACATATGTGGGCTAAGTGAGTCTGGGCTGTAAATGGGTAACATGGACATGGGCCCTATAAGGAATATACGTGGGCTGAGTGGGCATGGTATGGAACTGGGAAACGCTATGTGGGGCCGATTTGAGTTTAGTTACTTGGGGCCACGTGAGGAGCCCATGTATGCAGGCTAAATAGGCCCCATTAAGTACATATGTGGGCTAAGTGAGTCTGGGCTGGAACTGGGTAACATGGACATGGGCCCTGTACGGAATATACATGAGTTAAGTGGGCATGGTATGGAACTGGGAAACGTAATGTGGGACCCATTTGGCTTGCCCCATTAAGTATATATGTGGGCTAAGTGAGTCTGGGCTGGAACTGGGTAACATGGATTTGGGCCCTATATGGAACATATGTAGGCTAAGTGAGCATGGTATGGAACTGAGAAACATTATGTGGGACCCATTTGGCTTTAGTTGCATTGGGGTAACCTGAGGAGCCTGCGTAGGCGGGCTGAATGAGCCCCATTAAGAATTTAATGGGCTAAGTGTGTCTGGACTGGAATTAGGTGACATGGACTTGGGCCCTATATGGAAGATATGTAGGCTAAGTGGGCATGGTATAGAAGTGGGGAAACACTATGTGGCACCCATTTGGGTTTAGTTACATGGGGGCCACGTGAAGAGCCCATGTATGCAGGCTAAATAGGCCCCATTAAGTACATATGTGGGCTAAGTGAGTCTGGGCTGTAAATGGGTAACATGGACATGGGCCCTATAAGGAATATACGTGGGCTGAGTGGGCATGGTATGGAACTGGGAAACGCTATGTGGGACCCATTTGAGTTTAGTTACATGGGGGCCACGTGAGGAGCCCATGTATGCAGGCTAAATAGCCCCATTAAGTACATCTGTGGGCTAAGTGAGTCTGGGCTGGAACTGGGTAACATGGACATGGGCCCTATACGGAATATATGTGAGCTAAGTGGGCATGGTATGGAACTAGGAAACGTAATGTGGGACTCATTTGGCTTTAGTTACATGGGGGTAACCTGAGGAGCCCGCGTAGGCCGGCTAAATGGGCCCCATGAAATATTTATCTGGGCTAAGTGAGTCTGGGCTGGAACTGGGTAACATGGACTTGGGCCCTATATGGAACATATGTAGGCTAAGTGGGCATGGTATGGAACTGGGAAACGCTATGTGGGAGCCATTTGGGTTTAATTACATGGGGGCCACAGGAGGAGCCCATGTAGGCTGGCTAAATAAGCCCCATTAAGTACATATGTGGGCTAAGTGAGTCTGGGCTAGAACTGGGTAACATGGACATGGGCCCTATATGGAACAAATGTAGGCTAAGTGGGCATGGTATGGAACTGGGAAACGCTATGTGGGAGCCATTTGGGTTTAATTACATGGGGGCCACACGAGGAGCCCATGTAGGCTGGCTAAATAGGCCCCATTAAGTACATATGTGGGCTAAGTGAGTCTGGGCTAGAACTGGGTAACATGGACATGGGCCCTATATGGAACATATGTAGGCTAAGTGGGCATGGTATGGAACTGGGAAACGCTATGTGGCACCCATTTGGGTTTAGTTGCATGGGGGCCACGTGGGGAGCCCATATAGGCTGACTAAATGGGCCCCATTGAGCATGTATGTGGGCTGAGTCTGGGCTGTAAATGGGTAACAGGGACATGGGCGCTATAAGGAATATACGTGGGCTGAGTGAGCATGGTATAGAACTGGCAAACGCTATGTGGGACCCATTTGAGTTTAGTTACATGGGGGCCACGTGAGGAGCCCATGTATGCAGACTAAATAGGCCCCATTAAGTACATATGTGGGCTAAGTGAGTCTGGGCTGGAACTGAGTAACATGGACATGGGCCCTTTACGGAATATACATGAGCTAAGTGGGCATGGTATAGAAGTGGGGAAACACTATGTGGGACCCATTTGGGTTTAGTTGCATGGGGGCCACGTGGGGAGCCCATATAGGCTGGCTAAATGGGCCCCATTGAGTACGTATTTGGGCTAAGAGAGTCTGGGCTGTAAATGGGTAACATGGACACGGGCCCTATAAGGAATATACGTGGGCTGAGTGGGCATGGTATGGAACTGGGAAACATTATGTGGGACCCATTTGAGTTTAGTTACATGGGGGCCACACAAGGAGTCCATGTAGGCTGGCTGAATGGGCCCCAGAAAGTATATATGTGGGCGTAGTGAACATGGCATGGAAATGGGAAACACTATGAGGGGCCCATTTGGTTTTAATAATGTGTGCCCCAAAATTGAAGCCCTAGGGAATATGAAGCCCCTTTTAGAAAGAATTGAAAAAATTGAAAAGTTCTTTTAGCAAAGTAAAGGCTCACAGATGTGCATCCCCAGCGTGTGAACAGCACCATCAGGACTGGACTCAACTCACAAACATTCTGCCTTGCTGGCATGGCCATTTATACAGGACACCATTCTTCCTTTGGTACCTCAGAGCCAGATCAATTCTGAACTATCCTTCCACCTTTGGGCCAGATACTGATGATGGAGCAGAATTACAGTAATGTTTTCACCTTGGAAAGGCAATGTAAATGAGGCTTCAGTTTTTTACTGCCACAAAACTGAGCATATCAGAAAAATCCCAGAATGCGACTATCTTGGGTTAACACAGCTTGCCTATAAATGTTGTCTTTACAAATAACCATGCTAAATTTTGAAATCAATTGGAATGTACCACAAGGGTTCTTTATGTTGTATTTAGATAATCAGAC
This sequence comes from Gymnothorax reevesii, assembly GCA_029721435.1. Lineage (NCBI taxonomy): Eukaryota > Metazoa > Chordata > Actinopteri > Anguilliformes > Muraenidae > Gymnothorax > Gymnothorax reevesii. The sequence goes on from CM056573.1 coordinate 33,521,657, forward strand.
TGAGAGTCCTTATATACAAGACATAAACAACATATCAAGGTATTTTATCTATTATAGTCAGTTTTCATTCTGTTTAAATCTTTTTCTTTTAATCTAATCTTTTGTTTATTATTGCTGCTAATTGAACCCTGGGTACTTTATTTTGTGTCTGTGTATGGGGAAATGACTATAAAAGCTCTTGAATCTTGAATGAAAGAACCTTTAATGTCTTGTACAGTTGCAATCCAAATTATTCAACCCTCACTGCAAATTCGGTTTACTGGCAACATTTACAAACTTTCAGCTGTTTGCAACGAACAAATCAACAAGAACAATTTAAATGGCTCAACACAATATTACAAGTGGTTTCTCCAAATTCAACATAAAATGCCACTTTTAATGTCTACTGCAGGATCAAAATTATTCAACCCCTTCGTGACAAGCATCGTTAACACTTAGCTGAGAGTTGCCGCTTTGACCTGCTGGAAATGTGATGCATAGGCAGACAACAGCTTTTGGCAGCATGCCCAAGAGATCTTGATCCCGTCCTCATGGAAAATGGCCTCCAGTTCACTAATATTCTGTTCTTCAAATGCTACCAGAGATTTTTTATGGAGTTCAAGTGAAACGACTGTGATAGGCACTCTAGAATCTTCCCAGACTTCTTCTGAAACCAAACCTTGGTGGATGTTGTGGTATGCTTAGGATCATTGTCTTTTTGGAAGGTCCAATAATGCCCAAGCGTCAGCTTTCCTACAGATGGCATTACTTTTTCTCCTAGGATATCCTGGTACTTAACTGGATCCATCTTGCCCTCCACACTTTGCAGCTTTCCAGTGCCAGAGGTTGCAAGGCAGCCGCAGACCATCAAAAAGCACCCACAATTCTTCACTGTAGGCAGGGTGTACGTTTCAGCATATGCTTTTTTATTCCTTCTGCAGACATACCACTGATTCAAAAGTCTGAAATATTCCAGTTTTGTTTCATCTCTCCACAGAACAATATCCCCAAACTTCAGTGGCTTATTTACATGGTTTTGAGCATATTGGAGCTTGTAGTTTTGGATCAGTTGTGCTGTATGCCTTGGAGACCTTAAACGTTTAGTTATGCGCCCTACTGTGCAGACTGAAACCTCAGTGCCTCCAAGCCTTGCTGCAGGTCTCCTGCAGTCACTCGAGGTGTTTTTGACCACCCGTCTCCTCAGGAATCTGATGACAGCCATTGATAGCTTCCTTTTTCTACCACATCCTGGTGCTGTAGCCACTCTTCCTTTAGCTCTGAACTTGCGAACTATGCTTCCAACTGTATCTCTACGAAAATTCAGTGCTGGTGCTAGCTTTTTTTATTCTTCTCCTTGTTTATGCCAGGCAATGATCTCCTCTATCAGCTTTTTGTACAATTCTTTTGACAGCCATGCTTCTAATATGCAATCGAATGTCCAGTCGACAAACCCCTAGCGAGTACAAGTATTTGATATATTCTATCTCAATCAAACCTGATGCAACTAAGCTCTTGATTAGCTGCATTAGGTGTGTTTAAGACAGCACTGGATTTACAAATATGCTTTTTTGAGGGATTCTATTCAAGGGGTTGAATATTTTTTAGCCTGCAGCAGTCATTAAAAATTGCATTTTGTGTTGAATTTGGAGAAATCACTTGTAACATTAATTGTATTGAGCTGTTTAAAATGTTCTTATTTAATCTGTTTATCACAAACAGCTGAAAGTTTGAAAATTTTGCTATTTAACCATATTTGCATTGGGGGTTGAATAATTTTGATTGCAACTGTATGTAAGAACCCTCAGTCTGATCAATAGGAATGTCCTTTGCATTGATACAAAGAATGGGTATGATTAGAACAAGAATGTCAGAAAAAATACTATGCATAATTTCATTAAAAGTGTGTTTCTAGGTTACCACTGGTGAGTGTGAAACCGAACGCTGGGGTTTATGAGCATTTTCTGGTGACCAATCCTGAAGAGATCAGGAAAATAATTACCCTGAATTATTTCAGTTATTTCAATAGAAAACATATGATGCCTTTTATCACCCAGTGAAAAAAATCACTTCAGTGAGGTGAAAAAAAAACTCTAAAAGACTAACTGTAGCATTAGTCATTGTCCATTTGACATAAATAGATGTGTGAATGTTTTGATGCTGAACAAGTTTAACCTTATAATTATTGTGAGTGTGTGTAAGTGAGAGAGAGAGAGAGAGAGAGAGAGAACTAAGCGAAAGTTGTCGCGTTTAGGGGTTTTGGCAGGACAGGAGAGCAGGAGGTGTGTCAATTTTGAAAAGTTATAAGAACGTGCGCTTTCCGCCCCACTGTAACCGTCCGCTTCACATACATCAAATTCAGTAAACGACGATTAAATTTCATTGGTAAACGCCCAATTCCGAGAAATTATAGTGTAATCATAACCGTCACACGTGTTGCAAATATTAGTAATTTACAGATTAGATGGAGCAGGTAAGCCTAAGCGGGTTCTCTGGGGATGGATATGCTGTTTGAAAACCAGCTGCCTGGCATAAGCGGCTCTCAGACTGCTCCCGTCTCCGTCGTTGCCCACAGGAGCTGCACGTCGTCACCGTGTCAACGGTCATTTGTATATAGAGCCGACCTGAGCTGCATCTGTCTATGGAGCTGCACGCCTTCTTTTTGTCCTGAAAAGGAATACAATCTACCACCGTGATCGTCGAAATGGACGAAGAGCAGGAAATGTCCATAGACGAGATTCGTTTGTGGACCGTGCCGCGTCTTCAGGACCACAGAGAGATGAGAAAACTTGAGTGGACAACGTGTGGGCTGGACCAAAGCGGAGACGGCAGAATAGCTACGCCATCCTGTGTATGTATAAATGTCCAATGAGTTATATGTAAACAGTAGGCTAAACATGGGTGTCGACAACTTAGAGACTTGCTTCCCGTGTTCTATTTATCTTTTCTTACTTAAAATGGACACAAATAAGGAACTATGATCAAACAACAACATTAATTTATTTATTTTTTTTAAATTCGACGTTTATTTAATCGGAAGACATTACAGAGAAATCGGAACTTCAGCTGCTGTCCCGTATGAGCGAGTTTTCGTTAATTTCGAGCTCGGTTTAGGCCAGTTATACTGCATTTTCCATTGAACGTCTGCCTCAATATACATGCACAAGATGGCGGTGGCGTGCTGCCACGGAAACGACGAGATGGTCCACTCAAGTTTTCTTATATGTCTGTGTTCAGGATTTAGGAGACGGAAACTGAAAGTTTCTTGGCGTAAAGACGAACTAGTAGCCCTAGTGTTTTCGGCTGTACGAACGCCAGAGTTAGCGCCTGTTGTGGACTCGTCGAATAACAGTGGCAACAGTTATTTCTCCAAACTTCTTTAGCATTTTTTTCCCCTTTCTTTGCCACAAGCTGCGTGCAAGAAACGCTTCACACCTTTGCAGGCTTTTTTCTTTGTAAAATGGATTAATTGAAAAGGTAGGTCATTAACTGAGCAGCACACCAATAATCTGACCTTTCAATCTGTTATCCAATGCTGTTGCACTTAGCGTATCTGACACCATTGGTTAATCTTCATTGGGATCATTGTGGCACCTAAAAGACGCTCCCTGACTTCGTTAGATGTAGCCTACGGTTTCACCTGGCAGTCATTTGTGTGTTATGTATTCAACAGCGTTGGATTCCAGATTGAAAGGACATGCAAATTCTCGAAATGTTGCTCAATTAGTACCTTCTCAAAAAATCCATTTTACGCAGAAAAAAAGGCCTGCACAGGTGCGAAGTGTTTCTTGCATGCAGCTTGCGACAAACAAACGCAAAGTGCTAATTGTTGTTATTGAAATTCTATTGGAGTAAAGTAGAAAATTCTTATGAACTGTCAAATAGACACAAAGTGGAAATAACATTAAATAAAGAACTGGGTGCAGTCAGGTATTTTTGTTTTCATTGTTGCTATTAATTGAAGTAATCTGTTGGGCTTTTAATTCGTGCTTAAAGAAAACAGCTGACATTACAGTCCATTCCACCAGACTGCCGCAAGGGTTGCTTCGTTTTTCCTTTGAAACCGCAATACAGAATGAACCAGGAGAAGTTCACTTGATTTGAATAATGTTATATAGCCTATTCTAAATAACATAACTAATCAAAGAACTTACTGAGTACATTAATTGGGGAAAGCGAATTCATATATGATGTCGCACATCGCAATTTAAAAATTTCAAAGCTGCGTGAACATAAACGCCATTCATTCAACTCAGCCATTCAGCTTTCGGTTTTAATGCCCTAGCGCTTAAACAATTAATTTGTTCCAAACAAGCCCAGTGAATGGTCCGCCATGTTAAATTTAATAATCGGTGGTGTAATCCCATTCCGCCATAATATACGAGATGAGCAAAAATGACACGTTTTTTTTTTTTCTTCTAAAAAAGTACATCTTAAATGTATTATGTTTAAAGCAAGATTTCATAAAAAGTGCAGCTCACTTGTTTTATGTTTAAAGCAAGACTTTTTAAAATAAAAAGTGCAACTCAAATTTTTATGTTCAAAGCAAGCTGTAACATTCATTGAAATACAACTTTATGTTGTGGTCTTTGCTGCTAAATTGTTGCATTATTTTTTGTATTTAGTTGAAGATGAACTATGCAACTTTGATCCTTTATTAAATTTAAATTGTTAATTTATCAAATGGCTGTGGAGTAATTGTTATGGTTAAATGACTTGTTATGGGGAGAATGGAGGCTCTCTGCCTTGCAATTGGTGTCCCTTGACCAAAACCCAACCTTGCAGCATCAGCGCCTCCAACCCCGTGTCCCAGCTCTTGTCTTGGCAGCATCACAACACAAATGCTTTCCGTAATCTCTTGTGTATGTCAGATATAACTACACAAATATACACATTGTAACATGTTTATAATGTTATCCCCTGCTCCATGTGTACAAATTCAGTATAATTGAGCCTGAACTAGAAAAATCCCTCAAACTCACATCGGGGGACACAGGTGGAGCCTACAAGGGTCTAACACAGTGGTTCTCAAATTCGGTCCTGGTGCCCCCCCAGTGTATGCTGGTTTTTGTTCCAGCCACAACTGCAATTCTAGGATTTTAACAAGCGGTTGATTTGTTTTAATTAGGTGCATTTATGTAAATATCCTCATTGAGATATTGTAAATATTGGCAGAGGGGAAACTATTTAACCAAACATTTAATCAACATAAATAATCAAAAGGTTCCTCAGTGGTGAAACTCTTGACACATGGTGGCAAAACCCGACAATTTACTTGGCAAACAATGGAGTCACACCTGTTGTGTTTTCTGTTGATTTTATTTGTTTGGTTTAGGCAGGTTATTTGGGAAAAACCCAAAACACCTGTGTTCAGAAACCTAATTTGCCACTTATTGATTTTCTCAGTCTAATTTGATCTGTTTAAAAATGTTTTCACCTGAAAATCCTAGCAATATTAAAAATTAAGCACAGTATGTTCAAGGGTTTTTATTCTTCATAGCAGAATGGATATTTCCATCCAAATGTGACTTAAGATGGTAAATAACTACTCTAAACATGGAATGCTGCTAATTAAGACAAAGTAACAGCTTGTTAAAATCCTAGAATTGCAGTTGTGGCTGGAACAAAAACCAGCATACACAGGGGGGCGCCAGGAACGAATTTGAGAACCACTGGTCTAACAGAACTCACCCACTTAGGACCCACCTAAAGCCCAGCCTGAGCTCATTTCAAAACCACATGGAGGCACACACTTGGGGCTTATATGGGTCTAATAATAGTCTTCCACTTGGGTCCCACTTAGAGCCCAGTCAGATCCCTCTTAAAGTCAACCAGCTGGGGCCAAGATGGGTCTCAGATAAACTGCCCGGTTGGGGCCCATTTAAGGTCCAGTCTGATCCATCTTTGTGCCCATATGGGCAAACATATGGGGCCTACATGGGTCGTGTGTAACTCACCAAGTTGGCCCCTACCTGAAACCCAGTCAGAACCAACTTGAAACCCATATGGGCAAACACAGGTGGGACCACCATGGAAACTGCGGACAAACCCACTTGGGACCCTTATCTGCAGCCCAAATTCTACCCTTATGGGCCCCAGATAGACATGCTGGCTGGGTCGGAGCCGATTACCTTAAAGGGGTGTGCGAAACCGGGCTGAGAACATGGGGAGGGGAGGACAGAATAATTAGACAAGCGGACGAAACTACAGCTTGCGACTGGGTGAGGCATAGCTACAGAATTAGGTTCACTCATTTTGTCACCACTTTGTCATTGTGCATAGAAACATGATTTATTGACTATGAACAGTGCTGGTCCGTTTCCCGTAAGCAGCTTGCTGCCTAAGGACAACTTGACGCTACCCAACATTCTGCACCATACCAGACGCCTGCCATTGCGAGCCCTCACTGCGTTCTGCTGCGGCGGAAATCACTGATGCTGGTGTTGTTTCTTCTTCTCAGTGTTGCATTCCTGTCCTTGTAAACGCAGTGTTTGACTCTGAGCAGTTATCACAGATCAGAGAAAATTGACGCTAACGAAACTATGAGTTTCCTGGGTAGCAAACTATTGTATTAATGTTAGCCATATTCTACCATGGCGAGAATCCTTGGCCAATTCCGTAAGCTTACTCTCGAGGCCGACTAAAACGACCTTCAGCACCATGCAAAAATGTTAGCATAATAACATATTTTTAATTATGTTATTTCAACTGGTCAGACAAATCTTCCATCATATGTGATGTCTGTTGCATATGTATTTTAGTTAAATTGCCTTTGTTTTTTCTATAATTCAGTTTTAGGCATTATCTTATCGACTTGCTGAGTTTACACACTGAGCGGACAGTCCGTTTATTCAGCTGAATATTAACTGGCCAAGACGCCACATAAATATGCTGGAGAATTGACAAAAACGCTCTGCAAGCGGTTTCAGTGTTCTCTTCTGCAGTTACCTCTGTCCGTGTTAAGCAAACTGTTACTAAAACATCAAAATGCTCGATTTATTTTACATGAGAAAAGCACTACTCATTTTTCTTACCAGTCGCATCTGTATATATTGCGTTAATTGTGAGCCGTGACCTTTTACATTATAGTTTTGTTCGTTTTAGTGCGAACAGGTACGCTGCTGAAGGCACCTGTGTTTTTATGTGTACAAGTGTGCACCTGTGTGAGTTCACTGTCCTGCCTCGCAGCTGCACATTCCCTTGAGGCTGCTTTGTGGAGGCCTGCTGTTTACCTGCAATGCTGTGATGTGGACCTTCTTTGCCAAAGCACTGAGGTACTCCTCCTCCTCTGCCAGAGCCACTGTGACCACCACTGCCTCAAACTTCATATCCTCAGTGAGTATCTTTCCACTCAGGGTTTGCATCTATAAGACGACACAATACCCAGCCTGTTACATCATGATAAATAAAATGGCTCGGAAATACCTCTCTTTTCTTGATGATACGATATGATTCCATTTTTATTATCCAAAAATGGCTGATATGGCCAGCGTTTAAATTAGGGGCTGAGGGGGTGGGGCGACGTTACAAAGTGAAAAAATAGGGAGGTGCATTTGACCCACTTGCAGGATGCGGGCAGGGCTACTGGCATGCTAAGTGAAAATTTTTGGATTAGTGGGCCCATAACAGGCATAGGCATTGGGGGGGAGGGGGGTCTCCCAAGGTGCTCAGACTGCCCCACTGAACTGATCTGCCTTCATCCTCGGGGGCTGAAAAACTGATGTTACAGCCGAAAATCTAAAGTTTCATTACGCATGGCATCCTGATACTCGCAATTTGACAAAGTGACTTTGACTCGGAGCAAGGGAATATGGTCTCGCTTTATAAACAGCACCAATGTCATACAAATCTCCTTCATGGTGACTACTAGTATGTTTGTTTTTAATTAGTTTGTGTGTAATTCATGTAAATATGTCTGGACCTACTTTGCTCTTAAATAATGGTTGTTGTTCCTCATACCCTCCCTTTGTGGATATTTACTGTATGTGAAATATGATGACTAATCAGTGTCAAAGTTGGACCATTCCATGTCAACTCAACCACCCATGTACATGACACCTCTCAGATTTTGCTCAAACTTTGTCCAAAAATACTTTATGGTTCCAAACAAGAGAATCACAAGTTTTGTGTCAATATCTCTAATAGTTTTCGAATGAAATTTCTTGAAATTTGGGTGCCTTGGCCCTTTTTGACTTATGTGAAATGGTCATTTTCATTTTGGAGGGACCATAACTTCTCAAGTAATAGAGATGGGAAGCTGAAATTTGATATGCTGGTGTATTCTGGCCCATATATCAGGATTCTGCAGCCAGAATCACCTTGAGACATCAGAGGGGTGATTTGCTGGTCTATCTACGTTCCAACCCTCACCTGTGGTCACAAGCTTTGGCCAGTGAATGAAAGAATAACATTGCGAATACAAGCGTCAGTAGGGTGGCTGGGCTGACCCTTAGAGATAGGGCGAGGAGCTCGGACATCGGGGAGCGGCTCTGAGTAGAACCGCTGCTCCTCCGTGTCGAGAGGAGACAGTTGAGGTGGTTCGGACATCTAGTCCGAATGCCTCCTGGACGTCTCCCTTTAGAGGTTTTCCAGGCATTTCCAACTGGGAGGAGGCCCCTAGGCAGACCCCAGGACACGCTGAAGGGAACCTCCTCTTATATGAACATATTTATGAGAAAAAGCAGTCTGAGGCCCTTTTTTGGCTGAAATTTTGAAGTCCAGAAAATAGGTCAAGCTGGTTTACATAGAAAGAGTGGACCGAACTGTCTAAAATCAGCTATAATTAAATCAATACAGGTGGTTATCAATGTAAACCTGAGGTAAACATTAAATTATGCAAAAAGGGACTTTAACTCCTTGTACACCATAGCAAGACCATGTCATAATGTAGTGGGAAACCGGGTTACAACGTACTGACAAAAATGGGTCAAGACATGGTTTCAGCGCATACACAACATAATTTATTGGGACACATAGAAGTATTTTATTGTTACCAGGAAAAAAGAATACCATTTATTCAGAATCCTTCAGGTCTTTTGTCCTACAAATTGAGGAAAACGCAACATGATTTTTTGATGGTCATATTCTGCAAGTTTGTACTGGCGTACACTGCGTACATGAATCTCAGGTGCCTCGATACAATGAATAATATGCTGTAATGGTACCCAGCATAAAACCTGTTGCTGGTCAGATGACCAAGAGGGGGTATTGTATGCACGTTTCATGAATCTCACATAGATGGCACCATGTTGCTTCTTCCTCACGTGTGTTGCATCACTTGGAATCCTTGCAAATTTATTCAGATTAGGTTCCAGCGAACTGACACCTTGCATAAGCCATACAGCAATTGGGCCCTTATTTTAACCCTTAGCTGTATCTCAGTTGGTCGGAATCGTAAACAACATAATTTATATGGACACATGGTAGTATAACATAGCATGCCTGATCTTCCATGGAGTGATCAACCTTGACCATGTTGACAGTATGTTGTAACCTACTTTCCCACTTGCATTAAATCTTAGTTGTGTTAAGGTATTCATGGGTTAAAGTCCCGTTTTGCATAACTTTGGATGCTTACTTTAGGTCTTCATTGATGAACACCTATTTTAATGTTATTGTAACAGATTTTAGACAGTTCGGTCAATTCTTCCGATGTAATCCTGTTTCCGGGCTTAGAAATTTCTGCCGAAAAAGGGTCTCATAATGTCTTTTTTCATAAAATATGTTCATATAGAAGGAGGTTGATAATCAATGTTTTTTTTTCATTAAATGTATATGATGAAATATGCATATTTGTCTATTATAAATGCAATTACCATCATCCAGTGCCCACAAGGTCATCTGGGGGTCTGCAGTTCAGGGTCTGAAAGGCTCATTTTGGCCCAAAGTGGTTTTCTGACCCCTAAATGTCGTCCAACAGTGGTACTATTATCCTAATAATTAGTTTGGTGGTGGGAAAGTTCCCAAAATGAGGGAGAACCACATTTTGAAGGGTAACATTCACTGAACTGAATCCAAGGGACCCCCAAAAAGTGAAAAATCACTTGCCGCCTTCAAAAATTAGGAATTTGGGGGTCCTCTGCTCAACCCTCTGATGTCTCATGGTGATTCTGGCAGCAGAATCCTGATATATGGCCCAGAATACACCAGCACGTGATAGGTCAGCTTCCTTTCTCCAATATGTGAGAAGTTATGGTCCTTCCAAAACGCTACAAAATAAAATGACCAATTCACGTAAGTCAAAAAGGGGCATGACTCAAATTTCAAGAACTTTTCACACAAAAACTGTCAGAGATATTGATCCGAAATCTTTTGTTTTTGTTCTTTTGTTTAGTACCATTAAGTATTTTTGGAGAAAGTCTGATCAAAATCCGAGAGGTGTCATGTTCAAGACATGTTCTGACATGGAATGACTCAGCTGGTTGTTTTATTTGACTGGCATAGAGTGCATGCAACATGAGCAAATGGGAGAATTGGAGCAAAAAAAGGAAACTAGAGCGTAAGAGGCGGCAAGGGTTAAACTGCCTTAATTAGACACTGATTTCTGTCTTCTTGTGTGATGTGGAACAGCTGAAGAACAACAAATGGTGAGCGCCTGTTGGTTAGCTGACGTTCACTAAATGGTAACGTTACCTAAGCCAGCCACTGTGCTATCTATCCATTTAGCTTGCATGCTAGCTAATCAACTAGGTGCAGAGACTGACCAAGTTTTACTTATTAAATTTGAGTGGGTCTGAAGCAGCACAATGGTTGATTCAGTTGGCATATAAACCGAACATATGTATTCTCAATTACGAAAGTTTTGCAACACCTGATATAAATGCACATTAAACGAGTTTCCCTGTCTTGACCATTACAGGGAACAATTTAACATCCATGAATGCATAACACTGTTGTGACTCAAATCAGTGAGATGAATAAACGTGACTTAGAATACATGGGGGTGGGTCGACCAGTATCTCACAAGACTCTTCCTTTCTCTCAAAAGTGAGTGCGATACTGACCAACCTGCTGAACCGCGTGTCGTTTGGTTGCGTCATGGCGACGTCACGAAGAAGTCATCCTCACAGGCCATCATTTTACGTGGTCTACTCCTGCGAGATCGGTCTTTGACGGTCCCAGTCTGTGTCATGCGTGTCTGAAGATGTGAAACATGCTGTGGTGGATGTTGAAGTGCTGCCCAACCTGTCGCAAGCTCATTCCTGGCCTTTCCATGTCAATGGCTTCCTGTCAGGCGTTTTTAAACACTCCTCTGCCACACCCCAATATTTAGATTTTGCGCTTATCAGTGTTTTTAGTTCTGCAATGAGCGTTCCTAATGTGTAAACCAGGTTTTAAAAGTGATTTGAGTCACGGGATTCACTAGGACCATGAATCATACAAAATCATGTACAAAGTATGCGTAAATGAACTTATGAGGAGGATTCAGCATAATTTGGTTGGTTGGTGCGATATGCTTTGTTTTGGAAGACTATATAGTTCGCCCTTTCATTATATTTTCTTTTTTAAACAATGCTTAGAATATGGGTGTTGCAAAATTTTCACTGCTGAGTTTCATGCACTATGACTTTATTAGTGGTTGGGGTATCGTCAGCATCGCGCTAAGTTCTTTCTCCGCTTAGTCACGTGTCCAAATCCCTTTCCTTTGCACCATACAAAGGACAATGAATTTGGTAATTTTGGCTCTTAAAAAAATCTGTGATCCGACGCATGTTTATGAATGAGATGAGGTTTTTGCTTAAAGTACAGAAGGCTCATGCTGTGTGTGGTTGCGTTGAACATGCCAAAGGTTGTTTGAGTATTTCTTATCATTTATTTAAAATTTATACAACCACCAATTTTAGGGGAAAACATAAACCTAGTAAATAATAATAGTATATATTTCATGTATGTAAACTTCATATAGCAGGTGGACATTTTGAAAAGGAAAGCAGTGTGTTGACTGTAGCATAGCATAGCTCTTGTGATGTGGATGAAAAGTTGCCCACCCCAAATCTCAGATTGCCCTCATTTATCAAACGTGCGTACACCAAAAAAAATGGGTGCACGACAAATCTCCCGCAAGGATCGGTATTTATCAATCTGAACGTGAGCGAATGGTCCGCAAAAATCTCACGCCAGGTCTGACCAGGTGTATGCAAATCTGAAAACGGCGAACAACATGCAGGAAGGAGTGCAGCTGTCAAAATGTGTAATACATATGCAGCGATGCAGACTTCATGCTGCTGTTCCTCTAATTAGTAAAACAAATCAATTAGCTAAATGGCTGAATTAATAAATTAATGAATGAATGAATAAGACACCTGTGTTGAGAAATTAATTAAACTTATATTTTGAGACAACCTGCTTGTCAGGCCAGACAGCTGACAATAACAATCAATTTGATTAAGCGCAATGCGTGGCTTGGCAGATATGAAGTGTGGCATATCAGATGCTCATACATAGATAGATATAGCCTACGCCGAGCAACAAAAGAAATGCAAGTTAAATGCAGACTGGAAAATAAGTTTGCTCGTAATTATTTTGGAAAATCAAATTTATTACTGGCACATGCATATTTACACTCATTTCATCAAACGAGAGCGGAACTTTCGGCACAGAGAAGATCTCCTCCAGGAAAGTGACGAGTGGCTACTCGTTTTGTGTGGCACCCAATAAAATGTCATGGAGTGATAGTCTTCTTATAAAAGTACAATGAAGAGTGATCTCCGCAGACAGTATTTTAACAGTTACACTCATGCAGCCCTGATCGAGGCGGTGGGGACTCGTCCGTCTCCCCGCCGCCTCGTATTCCCACGATGGAGGGGGAGCCCCGCTCCTTGAATGGTGACAGCTGGAGTCATATAGAATGTCATGCTTTGTAAAAGATGAAATAACACATCCTTATTCAGCATGTGATCCCAGATGTGATATAAGTGAAAATGTCACTTACCTAGTGGCTAAATGCTATAAAGGGTGACAGTGTCACCTAAGTGACCTTATCATTGTCTCATCTGGCATCACATGTTGAATAAGGATGTGTTAATTCACCCTTTAGAAAGCATGAAATTTGCTTATGATTTATGAAGACATTATGTCTCATTTATGAAGACATTATACATGCTGTATAAAGCCTGTATAATGCCTTTATGAGCAACACTTCAAATAAAGTGTGACCCACGCCAGTTCTACACTGAAATCAGCGACGTACGCACTTTTAGTAAATCAGACGTGACACCTGGCGAACGCTGATATTTATACCAGAATCTACACCAGATCCTATGCAAGTTTTATAAATGATGGCCTATCAGAGCGGTCTAGAACTGTGTCTGTGGATTAGGTTTATTGGGGAACATCAGAGAGGTTTTGACATGGGGCCTTGCAACTGACCAGCTGCTCCAGAACATTCAGTTCGCAGTGCTCATCAACAATGTAAAACAATCGTTGTAGAGATGAGACCATTATGAGTGTCTTTGATTACCCTGATATACCTGTAGTATTGTCATCACCATTTCCCAAATAACAAGGAAAAATATTGAAAACAATTTGAGGGCAGTTAAAAGACTTTAAAGACGAATTGCTGAAGATGTGGAATGGGAGCATCGATGTTTGTTTTCAATACCGTAGTATAAAAATAAAAGTGAAAGAGGGGGCTGATTGTTTTAAAATAAAGATGCAGCATTACTTTATCAAAAAAGGATATTCCTGATGCCTCGCATGGTTATTTTCTGAGAGCTTTACCGAGTAAGCCAATTCAGAACATGGAAGCTTGGTAATTTAAATGTGGATAATACTTTTATGAAAATGTTTTATTCTTGTCTTTTTGAATCTGTGCTCACATTTTCTTTTATCTGCTGGTATGGGTCAATCAATATCAAAAACAAAAATTGACTGCATGGTATGGTTACAGTCTGCTGCAAGATGGCAGGCGTGACTTTAAATATCCTGAATTAACTCTAATGCAAGGCTGGACTGGTAATCTGGCGTACTGGGCAATGCCGGGCGGGCCGACGCACATTTTGGGCCGATGCGATCATAGTTCATAAAACTGTAATGTTTTGGCCTCAATTTGTTATAAAATATAAAAGAACAAGGGATGACAGACAAAATTTTAAAACTTAACAGATTTAATAAAACCAAACTAACAACTAAGCTACAATTTATACTACTGACCAAGATTGATTAAATACATGAAAAAAAGAAATATTTACAGTCCCTTGAGATGGGGTTGCTTGGTGATGTTCCGGGTGAGGAAAATGCTCCAACACAGCCAAAAATACACTAAAAAAAATCCACTTGAACAGAGTGACAGGTCTGGTCAAATGTATCCTTCTCTTTGCAATTTCTCCTACTACTTTACTCTCTCAGTTTTCCTCATTATATACTCTTTTGCAGACCCCTCCCACCTTCTAGACTTTTTTTTTTTTTTTTTTTAATTCTCTGGGACTTTCTGTCTCAGACATGCCCAGGACATGCCCAAACCTAGCTCCAGACTGGGCTAAACAAAAAAAAAAGTTCAATACTGCCATCTAGTGGCATTTGTTCACATTACAGTAATAACATTGACAATTTTGAACAACCGCGCCGGCAATTTAAACACGGAAAGTGGCCCATTGGTTCATGTTTGTCCCCTGCCAGGCGGAACGCGAAGCGGCGGGACATAGTATTCACGACCGTCCGTCCGTCCCAAATCCTTGTCAGCGAGATATCTTAAGAACGAATTGACGAATTTCCTTCAAATTTCATGTCAGCATGTATTAGGGTGATACCCCGGCCCTGGTCCATTTTGGTGACCTTCGCGTCACTCTCAAGGTCACATCGAGAGATTGCTCATTTTGACACGATTTCACATCTTGTAGCGGGGGACTAAGACACATTAGTGGCAAATACTTGTCTACACTGACACAGGGCTGGCCCAGTGAAATATCTGAGCCCTCCCTCGCCAGCGGATAAAAAACGCAATTGTGTACAGCCGTTTTTAGCCAGTGGCCCAAGCGAGCCGACAGCTGGATGATTATAGCTTATTCGGATTGGATTTTCACAGGTAAAGTCATTACATAGTTACACTAGACCTTTACTCCACATTACCTTGAGAGCTCTCCCTGAAGTTTTCTGCTATTTAAGTTGGAGATGACGCATGCTTTACAGTTTTTATTCTACTACTTCACGATTTTGGTTATTTTGCATCTTGGCCATTTTCAGTATCTATTTCTATATTTGTTTTATGATATAGGAATTACCAAAAAACTGTAGTCTTGCAGATAAAAAAACGATGCATAGGCTTAAGCCATGTACAGTTTATTTAATGTTGTTTTCCTCCCTAAAAGTTTAAGAAGGCAGGCTTGCTGGGAAATTAGTTTGACCAAAATTAGTTTTGGCCTTGCTTGTCCCCAGTTGCCTGAGTGAAACTCTTTTTATTGTTACTCTAGCAGCACATTTGAATGTCATTGGGTGTAACTCTCTTTTTGTTGTTACTCTAGTAGGACATTTGAATGTCTTTGGGTGTAACTCTCTTTTCGCTATTACTCTTGCAGCACAATTGAATGTCTGGGAACTCTTTATGTAGTTACTCTAGTAGCAAATTTGAATGTGAGTGTAACTCTCTTTTTGTTGTTACTCTAGCAGCACATTTGAGTGTCATTGGGTGTAACTCTCTTTGTTGTTACTCAAGCAGCACATTTGAGTGTCATTGTGTGTAACTTTTGTTGTTACTCTAGTAACACATTGGAATGTCTTTGGGTGCAACTCTCTTTTTATTGTTTCTCTAGTAGCACATTTGAATGTCTTTGGGTGTAACTCTGTTGCTACTATAGCAGCACCTTTGACTGCCTTTGGGTGTACCCATTTTGTAATTACTCTAGCAGCACCTTTGACTATCTTTGGGTGTAACTCTTTTGCTACTCTAGCAGCACCTTTGACTGCCTTTGGGTGTAACTCTCTTTATGCAGTTACTCAAGTAGCACATTTGAATGTCTTTGGGTGTAACTCTCTTTTTGTTGTTACTCTAGCGGCACATTTGAATGTCTGGGTGTAACTCTTTACGTAGTTACTCTAGGAGCAAATGTGAATGTAACTCGATTTTTCTTGTTACTCAAGCAGCACATTTGAGTGTCTTTGGGTGTAACTCTCTTTTTGTAGTTACCCTAGTAGCAAATTTGAATGTGAATGTAACTCTTTTTGTTGTTACTCTAGCAGCACATTTGACTGCCTTTGGGTGTAACTCTTGCTACTCTATTAGCATCTTTGAATGCCTTTGGGTGTAACCATTTTGTAGTTACTCTAGCAGCAGCTTTGAATGTCTTTGGGTGTAACTCTGTTGCTACTCAAGCAGCACCTTTGACTGCCTTTGGGTGTAACTCTCTTTATGCAGTTACTCAAGTAGCACATTTGAATGTCTTTGGGTGTAACTCTCTTTTTGTTGTTACTCTAGCAGCACATTTGAATGTCTGGGTGTAACTCTCTATGTAGTTACTCTAGTAGCAAATTTGAATGTGAATGTAACTCTTTTTGTTGTTACTCTAGCAGCACATTTGACTGCCTTTGGGTGTAACCATTTTGTAGTTACTCTAGCAACACATTTGGGTATAACTCTCTTTTTCTAGTTACTCTAGCAGGACCTTAGAATGTCTTCCAGTGTAACTCTCTTTTTGTTGTTATTCTAGCATTACCTTTGACTGCCTTTGGGTGTAACAATTTTGTAGTTACTCGAGCAGCACCTTTGAATGTCTTTAGGTGTAATTCTTTATGTAGTTACTCTAGTAGCAAATTTGAATGTGACTGTAACTCTCTTTTTGTTGTTACTCTAGCAGCACATTTGAGTGTCATTGGGTGTAACTCTCTTTTTGTAGTTACTCAAGCAGCACATTTGAGTGTCATTGGGTGTAACTCTCTTTTTGTAGTTACTCAAGCAGCACATTTGAGTGTCATTGGGTGTAACTCTCTTTTTGTCGTTACTCTAGTAGCACATTTGAATGTGACTGTAACTCTCTTTTTGTTGTTACTCTAGCAGCACATTTGAGTGTCATTGGGTGTAACTCTCTTTTTGTAGTTACTCAAGCAGCACATTTGAGTGTCATTGGGTGTAACTCTCTTTTTGTCGTTACTCTAGTAGCACATTTGAATGTGACTGTAACTCTCTTTTTGTTGTTACTCTAGCAGCACATTTGAGTGTCATTGGGTGTAACTCTCTTTTTGTAGTTACTCAAGCAGCACATTTGAATGTCTTTGGGTGTAACTCTCTTTTTCTAGTTACTCTAGCAGGACCTTAGAATGTCTTTGGGTGTAACTCTCTTTTTGTTGTTATTCTAGCATTACCTTTGACTGCCTTTGGGTGTAACAATTTTGTAGTTACTCCAGCAGCACCTTTGAATGTCTTTAGGTGTAATTCTTTATGTAGTTACTCTAGTAGCAAATTTGAATGTGACTGTAACTCTCTTTTTGTTGTTACTCTAGCAGCACATTTGAGTGTCATTGGGTGTAACTCTCTTTTTGTAGTTACTCAAGCAGCATATTTGAGTGTCATTGGGTGTAACTCTCTTTTTGTCGTTACTCTAGTAGCAAATTTGAATGTGACTGTAACTCTCTTTTTGTTGTTACTCTAGCAGCACATTTGAGTGTCATTGGGTGTAACTCTCTTTGTTGTTACTCAAGCAGCACATTTGAGTGTCATTGTGTGTAACTTTTGTTGTTACTCTAGTAACACATTGGAATGTCTTTGGGTGCAACTCTCTTTTTATTGTTTCTCTAGTAGCACATTTGAATGCCTTTGGGTGTAACTCTGTTGCTACTATAGCAGCACCTTTGACTGCCTTTGGGTGTACTCATTTTGTAATTACTCTAGCAGCACCTTTGACTATCTTTGGGTGTAACTCTTTTGCTACTCTAGCAGCACCTTTGACTGCCTTTGGGTGTAACTCTCTTTATGCAGTTACTCAAGTAGCACATTTGAATGTCTTTGGGTGTAACTCTCTTTTTCTAGTTACTCTAGCAGGACCTTAGAATGTCTTCCAGTGTAACTCTCTTTTTGTTGTTATTCTAGCATTACCTTTGACTGCCTTTGGGTGTAACAATTTTGTAGTTACTCCAGCAGCACCTTTGAATGTCTTTAGGTGTAATTCTTTATGTAGTTACTCTAGTAGCAAATTTGAATGTGACTGTAACTCTCTTTTTGTTGTTACTCTAGCAGCACATTTGAGTGTCATTGGGTGTAACTCTCTTTTTGTAGTTACTCAAGCAGCATATTTGAGTGTCATTGGGTGTAACTCTCTTTTTGTCGTTACTCTAGTAGCAAATTTGAATGTGACTGTAACTCTCTTTTTGTTGTTACTCTAGCAGCACATTTGAGTGTCATTGGGTGTAACTCTCTTTTTGTAGTTACTCAAGCAGCACATTTGAGTGTCATTGGGTGTAACTCTCTTTTTGTCGTTACTCTAGTAGCACATTTGAATGCCTTTGGGTGTAACTCTTATTGTTGTTGCTCTAGTAGCACATTTGAATGTCTGGGTGTAACTATGTAGTTACTCTAGTAGCAAATTTGAATGTCTTTGAATGCAACTCTTTTTGTTGTTTCTCTAGCAGCACATTTGACTGCCTTTGGGTGTAACCATTTTGTAGTTACTCTAGCAACAGATGTGAATGTCTTTGGGTCTAACTCTGTTGCTACTCTAGCTGCATCTTTGTGTTATGGCCCCAATTTGTTATTACATTTATAACACAACAGCAACAGCAAGGGATGACAGACACAGTTTTTAAAACTCAAACACATTTAATTAACAAAGACAATAACAACTAACTAACCTACAACTAAGACCAAGATTGATTAATAACAAGGAAAAATGCTCAAATACAGGCAAAAATCCACAAAAGAAACTTCACAGGTCCTGAACAGAAATGACAGGTCTGGTCACATGTATCCTTCTTCTTGCAATTTCTCCTACTACTTTACTGTCTCAATTCTTTTCCTTATACACTCTTTTGCAGACCCCACCCACATTTAGACTTCTTTTTTTTTATTTTCTGGGACTTGCCCCAGACATGTCCAGGACATGTCTAAACATAATCCCAGTCTGAGCTTAACAAAAAAAAGGTAAATACTGCCATCCAGTGGCCCATATTCACATTACACCTCCATTCCAAAAGGGAAAAATTTTGACTCATGAAGGCAAAATTTTTCTTTTCAATACAAACTGGTTAAGTGGACACTTGTCTATATATACATATCATACAATATTCAAATAAACACGTGATATATATGCATGCTCAAACACGGGATGAGCAATCAGCATTTACATTGTCAGTACCCTTTACATGCTTAATTTCCAAGTCAAACTCCTGTAAAATCAAACTCCAATTCAACAATCTCCGATTCTTGTTTTTCATCTTACTCAAAAACATTAACGGATTGTGGTCAGTGTACACAATCATTGGCTTTTCCCCTGTACAAACATAAACCTCAAAGTGTTGTAAAGAAAGGACCAGAGCCAACAGTTCCTTCTCTATTGTGGAATAGTTCCTTTGGTGGCGATTGAACTTCCTGGAGAAGTATGCCACGGGATGCTCAATGTCATCAGAGTCACTTCTCTGTAGGAGCACAGATCCACAAGCTTGGTCGCTAGCATCGACCGCGATGGAGAACGGTTTGTTGAAGTCAGGAGATTTGAGCACGGGGAAGTGACACAGCAGAGACTTCAGGCAATCGAAGGCTCTCTGGCATGCATCATCCCAAGTGAACTTTACGCCTTTTTTCAGTTGGTTAGTTAGACTGAGAGCAATCTCAGCAAAGTTCTTGCAGAACTTGCGGTAGTTCCCGATCATTCCAAGGAAGCGGCGCAAAGCTTTTTTGTTGTGAGGAACTGGAAAGTCCATGATGGCTTGGACTTTAGCATTTATGGGTGCCACCTTACCCTGGCCTATGACGTAGCCAAGATAGGTGACAGTAGCACAACCAAAGTCACTCTTGTTGCGGTTAACAGTCAGGTTAGCCTCGGTCCGGCGCTGGAACAACGTCTCTACATCTTTCAGTTGTTCTTCCCAGGAGTCACTCCATGTGATCAGGCCGTCGATGTACACACCCGTGTGTGGCAATCTGGCGATTGTAGACTGTATCATCCTTTGGAACGTGGCTGGGGCATTTTTCATGCCAAAGGGTAGGACTTCATACTGGTACAATCCAGATGGTGTGGCAAAAGCAGAGATGCTCTTGGCCCTCTCAGTTAAAGGCACACACCAATAACCCTTCAATAAATCAATCTTGGTCAGAAACTTTGCTTGCCCTACTCTATCAATACAATCATCAATCCTAGGTATTGGAAACACATCAGTTCTAGTTACAGCATTGACTTTGCGATAATCTGTACAGAATCTAGTACTTCCATCAGGTTTTGGAACTAGCACACAGGGTGAACTCCAATCAGAGTTGGAGGGTCTGATAATATCATGTTCTAACATGTACTCAACCTCTTTCTCAGGAATCTTTCTCTTTTCAGGATTCATCCGGTACGGATGCTGTTTTATTGGTTTGGCATCACCAACATCTACATCATGAGAGGCTATAGAAACTCTTTTTGGAACATCAGGAAAAAGATCCTCATATTTCTTGATCAACCTCTCAAACTGATCTTTCTGTGAGGGTTCTAAGTGCTGGAGTTTTACATCAAGATTTTGCAACACTTCAGAATTTGACAATTTACATGAAAGAACTTCAGCTTTAATTCTAGGTTCATCATCTTGAAACTCCCCCTCATCTTCACAAATCTCGGCCATAGGAGAATCTAAATTGACAGCTGCAACCCTAGCATTTCTGTCATGATAAGGCTTCAGCATGTTGATGTGACACAATTGTTTTGGTTTTCTCCTATCTGGAGTCTTCACAATGTAATTGAGATCATTGAGTTTTGTCAGAATTTCATAAGGACCATGAAATCTTGCCTGCAAAGGATTGGACTGCAAGGGAAACAACACAAGGACCTTGTCTCCTGGTTTAAACTCACGGCTTCTAGCCTTATGATCATACCAAGTTTTCATTTTTCCCTGACTTGATTTCAAGTTCTCTTTGGCAAGGTCACAAGCTGCACGCAATCTTTCCTTGAACTTGCTAACATAGTCTAACAGACTGATATGCGGCTCTTTCTCTTGCCATTGTTCACTCAATAATAGCAAAGGTCCTCTCACTTCATGACCAAACACTAGCTCAAATGGACTGAATCCAGTAGACTCCTGCACTGCTTCTCTAGCTGCAAACAACAGCAAATGAACCCCTTCATCCCAGTCTTTCTCATGGTCATAACAATAAGTCCTCATCATTGTCTTGAGAGTGGAATGAAACCGCTCTAAGGCACCCTGACTTTCTGGATGATAGGCACTAGAAAGAATCTGCTTTGCACCTAGTTCACCTAGCTACCTTGGTCTGACTGAATTTCCCTGGGAAGGCCAAACAACGTGAAGAACTTTATCAAAGCCTTTGAGATTGCAGTTGCCTTGATGTTGCGTAGAGGTATGGCTTCAGGGAATCTGGTAGATGCACACATGATTGTCAGCAAGTACTGATTTCCAGATCTAGTCTTGGGTAATGGACCAACACAATCAACAATGACCTTAGAGAAGGGCTCTCCAAATGCTGGGATAGGCTGCAATGGAGCTACAGGTGGGTCTAACTGGTGTTTTCCAACTACTTGACAAGTGTGACAGGTTTTGCAAAAGTTGGAAACGTCTTTCCGAAGCCAAGGCCAAAAGAAGTGTTTCATGATCTTATCAACAGTCTTGTTAACACCAAGATGATGTGTGAGAACATATTCATCTGCAAATTTGGCAGCTGATTGCAAATTCAGTGCTTGCTTCTCATTAAGGTAGGTCTTAACACCATCCTTAACACAGTTCTTGAATTCTTCAACTAACACCATCTCTTTTAGTGAGTTGAAATCATCTTTGCCCTCCATAGAAGTACACCAGCGCTCAAAGCAAACCTTCTTCTCATTAGCAAATTCCACATAAGTCTGATTTTCAGATTTCTTCAAACCTCTGAATTTCTGTCGGTAAGCCTCTGGAACCAACTCATAAGCTCTCAAAATAACCTTTTTGACAACCTCATAATCAGAGGAATCATCCGCAGACAAAGCCGAATAGGCTTGTTGAGCTTTACCCTTTAGGACAGTTTGCAACATCAGAGGTCAGTGTTCCTTTGGCCACTGGCAACTCTTTGCTACCTTTTCAAAACACTGGAAATAGTTGTCAACATCCTTTTCCGAAAATGGAGGCACCAATTTTACCTCCTGGCTAGCCAGAAATTTATTTTCAGTTTGAATTTTTATTTTTAGTTGCTCCATTTGGAGTCTTTCTTCTCTATCGCATTTCTCTAATTCAAAATCTCTCTGTCTTGCAAATTTTTCTAACTCAAATTCTCTTTGTTTTTCTTTTTCCTCCCTCTCAAATTCTCTTTGTTTCTCTTTTTCCTCCCTTTCTTTTTCTCTTTCCTCCTTTTCTTTCTCTTTTTCCTCCCTTTCAATCTCTTGCATTTTTAATTTAAGTTCCATTTCTATATTTGGATTTTCCACTGGAAACTGTTCCAGATCTCCTGGTGCAAACACATTTTCATCAATGTAATATTCAACTATCTCTCTAGCCAGTCTTGCTTTTCGCATGGCTGGTTTTACCTCTGTCAGCTCCAAATGTCTGCATATTTCCAACAGTTCTGTCTTTTTAAAAGACTTAAAAACCCCTACGGTTGGTGATGCCAAGAAATCATCCATTGCTGTTGTCAATATATATCTAGGAAAATTCACAAAAACAATTTCACAATTTGAAATGTTAGATTTTCAATAAATTACTCACACAATGGTCTATCCCAGACCTTGAGCCCCCAATTTGTTATGGCCCCAATTTGTTATTACATTTATAACACAACAGCAACAGCAAGGGATGACAGACACAGTTTTTAAAACTCAAACACATTTAATTAACAAAGACAATAACAACTAACTAACCTACAACTAAGACCAAGATTGATTAATAACAAGAAAAAAAATATTTACAGTCCCTTGTTTAGGTGGGGTGGCTTGGTGATGTCCTGGGTGAGGAAAAATGCTCAAATACAGGCAAAAATCCACGAAAGAAACTTCACAGGTCCTGAACAGAAATGACAGGTCTGGTCACATGTATCCTTCTTCTTGCAATTTCTCCTACTACTTTACTGTCTCAATTCTTTTCCTTATATACTCTTTTGCAGACCCCACCCACATTTAGACTTCTTTTTTTTATTTTCTGGGACTTGCCCCAGACATGTCCAGGACATGTCTAAACATAATCCCAGTCTGAGCTTAACAAAAAAAAGGTAAATACTGCCATCCAGTGGCCTATATTCACATTACATTTGAATGCCTTTGGGTGTAACCATTTTGTAGTTACTCTAGCAGCAGCTTTGAATGTCTTTGGGTGTAACTCTGTTGCTACTCTAGCAGCACCTTTGACTGCCTTTGGGTGTAACTCTCTTTATGCATTTACTCAAGTAGCACATTTGAATGTCTTTGGGTGTAACTCCCTTTTTGTTGTTACTCTAGCAGCACATTTGAATGTCTGGGTGTAACTCTCTTTATGTAGTTACTCTAGTCGCAAATTTGAATGTGAGTGCAACTCTTTTTGTTGTTACTCTAGCAGCACATTTGAGTGTCACTGGGTGTAACTCTCTTTCTGATGTTACTCTAGTAGGACATTTGAATGTCTTTGGGTGTAACTCTCTTTTTGTTGTTACTCTAGCAGCACATTTGAATGTCTTTGGGTGTAATTCTTTATGTAGTTACTCTAGTAGCAAATTTGAATGTGAGTGTAACTCTTTTTGTTGTTACACTAGTGGCACATTTGAGTGTCATTGGGTGTAACTCTCTTTTTGTCGTTACTCTAGTAGCACATTTGAATGTCTTCGGGTGTAACTCTCTTTCTGATGTTACTCTAGTAGGACATTTGAATGTCTTTGGGTGCAACTCTCTTTTTATTGTTTCTCTAGCAGCACATTTGAATGTCTTTGGGTGTAAATCTATGTAATTACTCTAATGGCAAATTTGAATGTGGGTGTAACTTCTCGATGTTACTCTAGCAACACTTTTGAATGTATGGGAGTAACTCTTTTTGTTGTTACTCTAGTATGACATTTGAATGTCTTTGGGTGTACTCTCTTTTTGTAGTTACTCTCGTAGCACCTTTGAAAGTGTTTGGGTGTACTCTACGTATGTGTGTAGGTGCTCGACTAGCATCTTTGAATGTCTTTGGGTGCACTCTCTCTCTCCAGCAGAATAAAATCCAACTCAAAAAAGTCAAACAAAAAATAATTTTATTGCAAGGAAGCATATTTCCAAAACAATTGGGAAAGTAACCTCTTTGTACACTTCTTTTTTTCGCCTCAGTTGAATTCAATTTAATTCCATTCATACAGCACTTTTCATTGGACCACCACAGAGTTTGTAGCATAGAAAAATCTGAGCTAATCGGATCCCCAAAATAGCAAATGAGGTAAAAAAAAACTTCAACCATTGGTGAGAAAATTTCCCGGTGGGAAGAAATCTCAGGAGGAACCCCGCTATTGCGTGGAAGCCCATCCCCCGCTGGCCAGCTTATTGTAATGAAGTTGGATTAAATCCTGATTGGAATGATTTGTGCAAGATTTAATCTACTCATGAGTAGGAACACTCTAGCTAAGTTTCAGCTTTATCTGTTTAGTGGTTTCACAGAAAAAGACATTTTTAAGGTCAAGGCTGTACCAGCTATTTTGGATTGTAGAACAAAACAATTTTTTATTTACTCCTGAACGAACACCCATCCTACGTTGCGGTTCAGTCCATAGAGTGGCTTCGGAGAAGACAACATTTTTAATATTTTCATGGTCAAGTCCATGTCCATGCCACACTGGACTTCATATTAGAACGATTTCTGTTAACTTTAATCTACTTGTGATCAGGAACACTTTTGCCAAGTTTCAGCTTAATCTGTCTTGTCGTTTCGGAAATAAAGATGTGTTCATATTTCAAGGTAAAGGCTGTGGCGGCCATATTTGATTTTGTATCGGAACGATTTGAACGATATTTCACCTACTCGTGTGTCAAAACCCTCACTCAATCTGTAGAGTGGTTTGAGAGAAGACGACGTTTTTGATATTTTCAATGTGAAAGCCATGGCGGCCATATTGAGTTTTGAAAAAAAACTATTTTCAATTTACTCTTATACGAACACTCATGCCAAATTTCAGTTCAATCTGTAGAGACGTTTTGGAGAAGACAATGTTTTTAATATACTCAGTCCATATGAAAACGCACCACTCATGAAATCTGGAATAGCTCCACGGATTGATATGTGAAGTATATACGTATGATGCATTTGAGATAATGAATGATTTAAGAAGACATGTAAACATCATTCAATTTCATTCATGATAATGTCAATGCGCGAGAGAGGTTTAACTAGTGTAGGGGTCAAACAGGAAAGTCAATAACGGGTGTGACCGCCATTTGCTTTGACACATGCGGTGCATCGTCATCGCATGGAGTTAATCAGTCTCTGGATAGTGTTCTGAGGGATAGCATTCCACTCCTGAACAAGGGCAACCTCAAGTTCTCGGATGTTGTCCATCTGGGGTCGACGTTAAAGACGTAGTCCAATTTCATCCCATAAGTGATCGATAGGGGAGAGGTCGGGTGACAGAGCTGGCCACTGAAGCACGGGGATGTTCTGCTGTGCAAGGTACTGCATGGACACCCTTGCAGTGTGTGCCCTAGCGTTGTCCTGTTGGAACGTGTGGACATCGTGGTGTTGGTTGAAGAACGGCACAACATGGTTCTGCAGCACCTGGTCCCGGTAGTAGACGCCGTTCACCCTTCCTCCGCAGATATGGAGAGGGGTTCTGTGACAGTAGCTTATTCCACTCCACACCATAATGCTGCCACCACCCCAACGGTCCGTTTGAACAACAAAATCGGCGTAATAACGTTCACCACGTCTCCGCCAAACACTTATACGGCCATCTGCGTTCCTTAAGTGAAATCGTGACTTGTCAGAAAAGATGACACCGTGCCATTGTCGTAGTCGCCAATTCTGGTGCCTGTTTGCCAACTGTAGACGCTGGTTTCGGTGACGATCCGTCAATATGGGGCTGAAATAAGGATGTCGTGCACGCAGGCCTGCAGCTCGCAGACGGTTCTGTACGGTGTTGGGGTGAATGAATCCACGTCGTCCTTGGACTCGAGCAGCCGTTCTTGTCGCTGGTAGCGTTTGGTCTTGGACATGATCCCGTACGATCTGACCGTCCTGAAGTGCTGTTGTCACACGTTGTTGACCCGGTCGAGAACGGTCCCGAGCGCTCCCCGTTTGCAGAAACCTTTGATGGAGTCTTGCGATCGTTGTGCGTGCGCAGTGTAGCGTTACAGTTAACTTGAAATTCTCGCATTTCTTGCACCTGGCATGTCGGGTGACTTCACAGTAGTGTTGTTGTTGTATAAAAATTATATTGAAGTTCATTTGAACTTAAATATTGACTTTTTTCAAGTGGTGCGTTTTCATTTGTACTCAGTATATTTTCAATGTAAAAGCCATGGCAGCCATATTGGGTTTTGGATTACAACTATTTTTATTTACTTTATTTACTTATTGAGTTTCAGCTCAATAACATAACATGAGTGATGAGAAACCTTTACCTCCGGTAAACCTTACTATTCAAAATTCCAATTGAACTGAATGGACAACTCCGGTAACTATTGCCCTACTCGATAAACACTAAAATCTCAGATGCCAAGACAAAAACGCAAACAGTCACTATCTAGCTCGCTAGCCACAAATACAACCAAAGGTAACCGAAATAGAGTAAAGCCCTGGTACCCTTTAATTCAAACGGACCAAATAAACAAGTCATTTACTATGTGAGCTAACTAAACACGCTATCTCCCCCAACAAGCTGTCGCTAAGCACTCAAACAAGCAGCTATAATTTCACCAGCTGGTCAAAGCACGGCCACCAGAGGAAATAAAAAACATTATTTGCAATGCATTTAATCAGAAAGCCCTTTGGGCTGAGAGATTACCCCAGTAAGCGTTAATATTTAATTCAAGTTTGGCAATGTATACAGTAATTTATACAGTAATAGAAAGGCCGAAGAGGACTAAAAACCCTGGTGAATGTCAATTTTTATTGGCTAGAAGACTGTATGAAAGGCAAGTAACCAAGCATGAAACCAACTCAGGTTATAGCTATCTAGATATCCAGGTAATTTGATAATATTCTTAGCGTTCAGAAGCTTGCTGAAGTTTGTTAGGTAAATCAACTACAGAAAAAACCAGACGAGAGTAGCACAGTCTTTGAAAACAACTCTGTTTTACTTAGTTAGCCAAGTATTGAGTGCTAAAGTTTATTTTACTTTGCTCCCAGGAGAACGAAACCCAAAAACCCCAAAAACCCCCCGTCGCTTTTGTCTGACCAGATTAGCGACACAATTTGGCTATTTGCTAACAGAGTAATTTTAAGGGGGAAAAAAGGGGAAAATAAGGGAAGCCTCTCCCTGCCCCTAATGCGACAAAGGTTATACCTCAGGAGCAAATTGTCTTACTTCTTTTAATGTTTGAACTTTGACACACAAATTATTTTCAGAAAAACCTTAAAAATGTCTTTAAACAAGAGTAAACATTCTGCAACAATCCCTGCACCCCTCGCTCCGTCACAGAATGATCACCTACAACAAACAGTGGTACAGCAGCACCGGTAGAATGGTTATTCTGTAGAGTGGTTTTGAAGACAAGGTTTTGAATATTTTCAACGCCAAGGCCATGGTGGCCATAATGGATTTTGGAACAAAACTATTTTTTTATTTACTCGTGTAAACAGTCATCAAGTTTCAGTTCAATCTGTAGAGTGGTTTCAGAGAAGACAATGTTTTTAATATTTTCAATGTCAAAGCCATGGCAGCCATATTTGATTTTGGAACGAAACGATTTTTCATTTACTCGTGACCGCGCTCTAATCCCAAGTTTCAGCTCTATCTGTCGAGTGGTTTTGGAGATGTTTTTAATATTTTCAACGTCAAAGCCATGGCAGCCATACGGAATTTTAGAACAATCTTTAATGTACTCGTGTACGAACACCCATCCCAAGTTTCATCAAGCCTGACCCCCATGGGCTCCTGGTCAACCCATGATAAACAACTATTTACAAACCAATGAATGAGAATGCTTTTAAATTAGCAATTGCAAGTATTTGCTTTGCTTAACCGATTCGTAAAAATGCTTTTAAATGGCCCATGTAATAAAACTATTCAGAAACTGATAAAATTACATGAAATGATTTATTACATAAAATAATTTGGAAAATGATTTATAAAAATGTTTCAAAAATTACTTGTCACTAAAATCACGAGCCGAGTAAAGAGATGCTTGGAAAAACTGTACCTTAACTTAAAATCACTGGAGCTGAAGAGGCCTTAAAACAGTACCTGATGGAGTTACTGACTTACTTCCAGATGTTTTGAAAGGATATCAAGAGCCTTTTCAGCGCAGCTCCTGTGGCAAAGAATGGGGTACAAATTATCAATCTGGGCTAGACAGGACTGTTCTTGCTCCTTCAAACCATAGACTAAATGTAAAGATGGACAATGCGTCTTCTCTTCCTAACGCAGAGCAAAAATGGAGCCAAAATATCCTTCATCCAGACGCCACCGCCTTGAACTTTTGAAGCCGGAGTCTGCGCAGTAGTATCGAATTCCCTCCCATACAATCGCTCCACTCAGTCGTAAGCACATTCTCTGAACTTTCTATGTAGCCTGGTTGGCAACTTCAGAGACCTAGAGTGTGTTAATTTACTCCAGCTGTTATTGTCAGCCTAATATACTCCAAATTATCTCGTTAGGAAACATAACCAAACAGTTAGCCTATTGAAACGACCATTCTACCACTTCTGAAAACTTGTTAATGGGTGACCTAGTTAGGATGTTTTCCAAGTACAGTTGTACAAGGCTAAATATGTTCGCTGCTTTCCTCCTCATTAGCATAACACTGCTTCGCTCCGATGCAGATGTCCGGAGCTCCTGCCAGCCTCCTAAAAATCATGCCGACTGCTAGCTAATAGGTCAAGTTACCTCATACAACCCCTAAAAATAAGGTGGCAAAATACAGTCTGAGGGTAAATGGACTCCCCGCTACCATTTAACGTTCGCTCCAACTACCTTGCTAGCAAGCTTGCTAACGAGCTAGGCTACCTGTCAGTGAATCACAATTCACTAGTTTGCTAGCTAGTAAACTCTTTGTAGCTAGCTAGCAAGATTCAGAAATAGGTCACTTAAATTAATGTTAGCAATAAAAAGTAATGGTTAAAAAGCTCTGCAGTACAGTATGTCTCAAGCTATTTTTTCACGAAGATGGTTTCTGTTAAGTAATTCTCAAAACTGCTTAAAAGTGGTAGGGGGGGCATTAGGTCATGATTAAGAGAAGAGACTGACAGTAACTGCTGGCTTAATACTGGGAATTCTTCAGCGCTGGAATGCAACAGTCAAGAAGAGTTATAACGTTGAAATTACATATGCCTTACTTGCTCGGTCGCCATACAACTTAGCATAACCCACAGTAAATTTGAAAGTCAAATGAAAATTGACAGTGGAATTGACTCTCTGAACATAGCATCATGTACTGTATGCGGGGATGCCGTCGCTGATAAGTAAAGCCAGATGGCTCGCCAGATAGCCAAGTTAGTTTAACACGTTTTCATAGCAGGTCTCTGCAAGTTGGGTTGGAATGAAAATCAATGGTGTCGATGCACAGAACATACTGTAATACTGTATCCCCATAGTAACTCAGCTGAGATGTTAGATATCAAATCAGCCAATCACAGATGGCCATGCCAGGACTGGTTCCCCACGCACAGAAAATCATCGAGTCACTTAGTCAAAGAAATCCTTGCTCGCGCACATCTCAAACGCACTCTCAAACTTCTTGCACAAAAAACATTCATCCTGTCACAAATCTAACCACATCATTCAAGGCACGAGACTTTGCTGAGTGAGTAGATCGCTTCATTATTTCTCTGAGTGATACAATGTTGGAATTACAGCGATTAAAACACTCTATTTGCTCTTCTCCCAAACTTCTTTAGGTGATTTCTGAATGGAAAAGATAGAGAAATTCCATGTGCTTCATGTCCTTTGACTGTTCCCTGAGCCAAAACTATGTACTTCTCTGCAACAAAAACTATACTGCTGTGACAACAACTTCGTTTTAGCGAAATTTCATGAAAAGGGATTTGAATTTGTGGAAGTTATAACAATATGAGAAGTATTTTTTTTCAGCCTCTCTGCTCCCAGCTCCCACACTAGGTATGACATCAAACACTGTAGCAATGAGAGCCCAACTCCCATCCTTTCCAATGGGAAAATCTGTGTTGGTTTTTTGGGAATAATCCAGACATAGCACCAAGAAACTCAACCAAAATCGATAGGCTTCATCCTCTAACCACTCAACATGCATGTGAAATATCAAAAGGATCGGATAGGAATTGCAGGGTGGAAAGTGTTCACAAGAAAATATCTACGGACGCGGACGCGCAACAACCGCAAATCCATAGTACCCCCCCCAGACACTCCGTCAGGGGATACAATTACTTAGCGTGGCCTGTATCCCTTCCACCAACATGGATGGGGCAGGTTGATAAAATAAACTGGAGCCAGCCACTAGATGGGGATCAAGATGTTTTGGCCTCACTGTTGGAGACCTGTTCGAATGTCCATCTTTACAAGCAGTCAGTGCTTCAAACATAAACTCAAAGTCACAGGTGTGGCAGATTTGTGCAGATGTGGAGAGGTGGACTCTACGCTTGCAGGCCGATCATTTGCAGGCCATGCATTCTAGACAAAAATCTGCATCATAAGATTGCTGTTTTTCTTTGCAGAACAATATCTTGGGTAAACTGCAGACAGGCCCTTTAAACTGAATATGATGAATTATGATCCCTTTAACTGAAGGTAGGCCGCAATCAATTATCAGGGCCTGGTCTAATAAAGTAAATCACTGAGAGACAAAGAACTGAAGTAAGGCGATAGACGGGCTGAAAAATATGCTCCACTCACCTGACTACCTCTAAAGTGTCCTGGGTTAGGAGCTTGACTGAAAGGAAGACCTCATGCATTTCCGGTTCATAGGGCACAGACTGCACAAGTCCAAGCAGGTATAGGGCAAAGTATTCCCGTGCAACCGCTTCCTGGTCAGGATCTGGCATACTCTGGAATCTGGAAAGGATTATTACATACATCTGTTGTTACCTACAAATAAAAATCCAGCCGAAAGAAAAATAAAACTTAAAGGGGAACAGTAACAGTTAGGCACCATATCAAAGACATTTTCATAAAATTCGTTGTGTTGAATTATTAGGGCCCAAGTACTAATGGTGCGAGGACCCTATTGACCCTATTGAAATTGTAAGAATTTTTTTTTTTTACTTATTATTTTTAACTAAGTATTATCGACTGTTTGGAGACCTTAACATACTCAAAAACTCACCAGATTTTGCACACTTGTCAGATCTAGTATAACTGACATTTTAAAGTCATTGCAAAACGGCGGGCAAAATGGCGCCTCCTAGAAAATTTAAAAAGCCCTTCTGATTGGGGTTAATGTGTGGTAGGCCAACGAAATTTGGTAGGGAGGCACATGTCTCATACCAAGACGCACAAATGAGTCTGCGGACGTCATGGTCCCACCCCAACAGGAAGTAGGCCATTTTGATTTAAATTTTTAATAGCAGGCGATTTCCTCACATTGTATTTTAACGAAATTGTATTGCCCAAACGACACTCCATTTGGTACAGATCATCTATAGACCATGCTGATCAAAGCTGTGAAAAGAATGTCTCAAGGTCAAACGGCGTGGCTGCTAGGGCGTGACAAACTCTGGCGACTTTTCGTAATTCCGCCAACCATTTTCCACCAGCACTCATGCCCACATACTTTACCCTAACAGCTTCAAATTTCATGGACACGATGACAGCTCCACAATGAACGCCCCCATATATCAATATTCCTCCTTACTTCTAGCCCCCCCGGTGGTAATGGGAAGTGACTTTTTTTACTCTACCATGTACTGATCCAACATAGCTGACCCCACCAACTTAATTCCACACGTATAGAACAAGTTGGTGAAGCTACATTATGAACGCTGGGAAGCTACGAGCAACGGCGTCTGTCTGCCGGCATAGTGACTATCGACCCCTCGCCATCAAATTACGTTTGGCTTTTTCATGGCTTTAAAAAAGTTATAACCTCATGAAAATTGATACACACGTCAAGAATGGCGAGTCCTTACTTATGGTAAGGGTGTTGCCCATTGGAGGGGGCAAAATGACTCTATAGCATCCCATTTAAAATATGAGTCGCTGGATGATAATTGTTACGCATATAGAGGCTGTCCTGGTGCAAAAAAATGTCTCCTAACATCATGGTCCAACCCCGACAGGAAGTTCACCATTTTGATTTTAATTTTCGATTATGGCGGCCATTCCACACCATGTATTTTAACAAACTGCTCCTACAGATTTGGTGAACATCATCTCAAGACCTTCATGAGCAAAAGTTATCAAAAGCTTTTCTCTATGTGAATGGCTGTGGCCGCCATGGCGCCGCCAGTTTTGATGATTCGCCATGCATATTCAAACAGCTCTCTCTCCCACATACTGCTTCAAAACTTCTGTACATGACAAGAGCCCCGCCCTGAACGCGTCCATATGCTCATAGTCACTCTCGGTCATGGCGCTCCCTTCTGGAAACAGGAAATGCCATATTTTACATTGGCAAACACCAACCCCAAACTCCTGACCTGATCAACTACATTTTGTGGCCACATGACGATCAAGTTGACGAATCTCCACAGTGACACACGTGTCGTGTCATGTTACAGGCTGTACGTGGCAGTGGCGGCAACTTTCAATCCTTGACTACAGACTATCAACTCCTTATGAATCTATTCCGCATTTTCCGATTTGCTCGAAACTTTACGTGTGATGAGGGTCCCCCCCCGATCACACCTGCCCACATCTAGTTACGCTCGTAGCGCCACCTCGTGGATGAATAAAACATTGCGTTTCTTCCCTCCTTCCCATTTATTTCTCTCTTCTCGCTTCACACCGCGGCAATTACGTGCCACAGGCCCCCTGCAGTCGTGCATGAGTGCGAGGGCCCGATCACAGCTGCTTGTCGCTTAAATTTCTACTTGTGTTTGTCCTGTGCCAACTCTGATATACGTCTTGTATAGGTTTTCCCAGTCAATTTCATTATTTTGTCATTCAAGTTCTTATTCCGAGAATTAAATTTCACGCATTTCAAGCTCACAGCACTGAATCACCTCTCAAATTCCCAATCTAATCATTCAGATTCACTATCCAAGCAATCAATTGTTCATTAGCGTCATTCAAATTCAAAATAGGAGCATGCATTTCAGCAATGAGCATTCAAATTCATTTCAAGCCAGCGGCGGAACATACATTCATATTTGTGAAAAGGCAACCATTTTCCAAATAAGTGCATTCAATTTAAACTAGAAATGGTTTTTACTTGTAAAGACAGATGTCTCCCCCCTCCCCCATTTCACATTTTAGAGTTATGGTCCGGAAACGAGTCCCACCCTTCAATATGCCAAATTGTTGCCATGGAAACAGAAAAAATATTAAAGCTGCGAGCAGCGTTGGACGGGTCCTCGCCTTCCCGCGCATGTGGAAACGGGGGCGAGACGCGTTCGAGCGCCGTCGAGCATTGTCATTCGTTGGACAGCACGAGACGTTGTTTGATGTTGAGTTGAGTGCAAACCCCTTTACTGAAAGAGATTTTTCTTTAGTATAATGGAGCTATGACCATGCGACCTGGTCAAACTTTCTGAAGCAGATTTTATCACTGCTATGTATGTGCAATCTTCCCCAATTCATGAATTTAGTGAAGGGAGATGAGCCATGTGATCCTACTGCCACCCGGTGGTCAGAATGTGTAGCAGCACAAAGAAAAACACAGAAAATCAATAATAATCAAGTAATTAATAAATGCTTCTTCCAGGTAAATCCGAGAAGGCTGAAATTTCGGGAGCATGTTCACGGAAGAAAGACAAAAGTTTTATACACTGCAACTTATGGTGAATTCAGAAGTGCGTCACTCTATATTTTTCAAAATATGAATATTCATAACATGTTTGTATGTCTAGAAATATCAATTGTAATGGTACCACACTTGGCAGTTTGTTTGGCGAAATGGAGATTATGAATTATACCATTTTGATACGATGAACAGTTTGTCCACAGCAAGAATGTATATCTTACTGTACAGTGTATTATGTACGTAAAAATTTCAAAAAGTCTCGAATGGATTTTCACAAAATTAGGTGACAGTACAGGGCATGGTACAGCAATGATAAGTGATTTTTTTTCAGAATTTTATGACATTGCAACAGGCTGTGGTGAAAGCGAAACTCCCATTTTGGCATATTTAGGTGGCGCTAGAGAGCCATTTTGTCTCTTTGGTGGAGAATTATCAGATTGTAAAAATATTTGAAGCCATGTAGAAATTACTGCAAAATTTGGTTTGTTTTTGAGCATGTTTAAGGGGTCAAATGAAGGTTGGAAATTGCCTAGGCATCGAAAAAAGGCAGTCAGTGGCTGGGGACCCCATCTTTGATGCTTCATGAAATCCGAACCGTTAAACTTTTGAAAAAGTTGTACAGTAGTTTTTATTGGCAGAGTGTGCTTTGTCATCTATAAGCATTTGGGGTCGATACGATGAACGCCCTTAAAGGAGTTTTTTCCCCATTTAGTTTTGAGTGAGTTTCTCGCTCGGCAGGAGATCGAGGGTTGAAAGAAAAACCCCATCACTGTTATGGTTTCTTTTTTTTTTTGTGGCATGACTGAAGTGTTCGTATCTTCGTAGGAGGGTTTCAAGCTGGAGACCTCTTTGAACATGTTGAGCAGTGAATACTTGATGTTATATTTCTTGTTTTAGTTCAATACCTTAAAGAATTATGCAATAATGTTTTTGTTAAAAGTCACGACACGAACATTTGTTGTTGATTGGCATCTTATTTACTTTCCACCCGTGAGATTGAGATATCATGTTGCTTATCAGCTGGTCTTTGGATAGAAAATGATTTTGTGTTGTTTGGATGTACTGCTGACTTGGCCTTATCATTTAAAATTTCTAGAAATGAAACAACGAGAATCCATGAACATATACAAGGACATGATATCACTGTGATATCACGGAGATACAATAACAGAACAATATAGAACCTTAAAAAAAAAAAATAAACATACAAGCTACATTCCAAGTCAATGGAATTGGAAATACAAATTTTGCGTGTGTGTGTGTTGTGGGGGGAGAGTGTTCCGGTGGGTTCTGTATGTGTGTTTGTTTTATGAGAAACTTTCGCCTCCTTCTTCCCCCCAACAACCCCCTTCTTCAAAAATCTATCCTGTCTTCTCCACTAAATTGAGTGCACGAAGTAGGAAATTGATCACCTGAATATAAAATTGAACGCGCCAAACAGGCTCATCGTGATTATCGAGCAAAATTGAATGCACAAGTAGGACATGCAATGCTCACATTTGGAAACTGAACGCACATGCATGAAACGGATTTGCCGAAAACGAAATAGAGTTGGCATAAATTAAATTGATCGCTTGGATTCTGAATTTGAATGCCCGAATATTTTCACGTGCGTGCGCTGTGTGAATTTGAACGCACATTCATGAATTGGAATGAAAAAAGTATAAATTGACCAGGAAAACCTATAATAAAACTTCAAATTATTTACTCGCTAAACAGCTCAGGTAAGGCATAATTTATGGTTATGGCCATAGGAAGTGCAGTTATTATTTGCTCTTTAATGGCTGCTTATTCAGTGAGTATTGGTCACAGAGCGTTAAGACTTTTAAGTTTCTTATCCAAAGAGTAGGGATGGGCAACTTGGGTCCTGTTGGGCCGCAATGTCCGCAGGTTTTATTGTACTTCCGCACTACTGATTGATTAAAAGTCACTGATTGGCTAATTATTTGACATAACTTGTATTCTAGGCATTAATTGTCTGCTGACTGAAAGCAGACCACAAGAGCCTGCATACACTGTCGACCTCTCTGACCAGAGTTGCCCATCTCAGACATGGAGTCTTTGCTTTGACATGATATCGCTTGTGCAGTGGCATGACGCTATGATTTGCAAGCACCATATGTGGGACACATGCATCATTTCAGCATTTCAGTTGCTCGCTTATTTAGTAGTTTGGTGTTGGAATTATGTTTGCTTTTGGTAAAAATTGTTACCACGAGCTTTTATCAAAGTTTCTTCCTGCTAAGTGGGTATATAATATGACTGTGTTGGTGTACGGTTGCCATGCCCTTGTACAGTGTTTGTAGTGGGATGCACAGCTGCTCTCGGTAACGAGGGTGTTCGGGTTCAACAGGCTAAAACATACCCCTGATCCAAACAATAATGCGCACACGGAGTGCAAGAGTACAGCAATTTGAGTGAAATATTAGGTAGTACCAACAATCTGACAACATGCCTGGTGCCCCCATCATGGATATCCATGAGTGTTAAATCCATCTCTCCCGCAGTTATTCGAAGTTTAATGTGTGCCATGTTTGTGTAATTTTCTGAGGGAAAAAAGTAATAAATATGAGCAGTAACGTTTCACTTGTGTTTTTGAAGACGGATTATTGCAAGCATGGTTCCTCTTTAACTTCATTACCTCGCTGGGGCCAACAGCAATAAGGGGTTCAACTTCAATGATGTTATTGAGGATGTTATTGAGATGTTCACCAGTTGTAAATGGTTGCAAATTTAGGGCAGAAACTTCATCTGATTTTTGCTCTGTAGCTAAGGCTAAAATCTTCAGTGTGAACTTAATGAATGACGCTGCGGAAAAAGCTTCTACCGAATGAGTGTAATAACTGACTTCTGTCCTGACCCCACCGAGCCCCGCCCATATTAAGCTGACCCGTCCTTGATTTCACATCCATCAGCCCCCCATTGTCCAGCCCCTAGCCCATGGCCCGCCCCTGACTCCACCCACCTCAGTACCCTTAGCAGGGCCTTCATGCAGAGTAATGGGCTGCAGCTCTGAGTCATTTCATCCAATGCCACGTTGATGAGTCGCTGGACAGTTTTGCTGTCGGAGGCGGCTTTCAGGAACAGCACCTCAGCGACAGAGTCCAGGAATGGATCAAAGTGCCACTTCAGGAAAGAAAGCAGGTCCGCAAGCGTCTGTAGGGCAGCGCCGGACACCAAATACCACGGGTTCATGACCTGAACACAAATGCAAACAGATGAGCATTAAAGACAGCGAATGCTGGCTAACACTCAGCAGCGAATTCAAACTCTCATCTGCGTGCCATAAGTATTCCTAACACTACCGGAGATCTCTCCGACCACTATCCCATGAGCCCTCTAACATCACGAGGGTGAGACAAAAATTAACTTTCGTATTTGATTCCAGTTTCTCCGAAAAAGGCCCTGTCAAATTAACTACAAGTGTTTATTTTAAAAAGCCAACAGCCAGAAGGAGCTAGCAAAAAAATTTTTACATTTTAAGCACACTGGTGCGGAACGACTGGCACAGACGCGTACTAACAGCGAGATTCATGAGTTACATTCATTTTGTATAAAACAAAAAAGGTTTATCCACAGAAATGCCCTCCTGTATATCATGATGCTCAAAGAAGCAGAATAACACACCACTGAGAAGGAAACAGAGCAACAGCGAAGACGTGAAGTCGGACATAGAGAAACATCAAAACACAGTAGGTGAGTTCAGGAGGCCGATTCCATAAAGCATCATTACGAAGTTACAGCAGGTTCCATAAAGCATCATTACTAAGTTTCAGCACTGTAGTCGGATCACCGTCCAACACAGAGCAGCTCATTGAACTTCAGTCCATGTTCCAGATTTGCGACTGGTCCATTTTCAACCTGGTGACGAGACCAGCTAACTCTGTAATCCATCTTAGTTTCACAAGCTCAGATTGATAAGAAGGCTTACCTCCCTTACGATTACCAGGCAGACCTCCTCCATTATTGGGAAGAGTGTTTCTGGCTGATCCATAGCCAGTTGATGGATTGACAGGAGCCCCTCTAACTTCATAAACCTGCGGGGTAAGGAAGATCAATCACAATCTGCCTCTGCACTGGAACAATCCCAATCTGCTTCAACGCTGGGCAGATCAGAACGTGCCTCAACGCTCCACCAAACAGTATGCGTCTTATGCTGAGCCAATCAGGATCAACTCCCAAAATGACCTAATGAGACTCTGTCCCCACTCAGATTAGATTCTGCCTCTCCGATGGACCAACCAGAATACGCCTTTCAATCATCTAATAATTATCAGCAGCTTCATTAAACCAATTGGATTACAATCAGAATAGGCTGCTACAGGATTTTCCCCAGGTTTACACCAATCAAAAACCTCTTCACCGGACCTGTCAGAATCTGCACCTGCACTCAACCAATCAAAATCAACCTACATCCTGACCTCTATGCTGTATTTACATGAACGAAGACCAGGGCTCTCATTTATGAACAATGCAAAAGCACAGAATAGTTGTGTAACCCACTTTACTGGCAGATTTCAGATTTGGAACAAATTTGACTTTAAAACACATTGTAAGTTCATAGAATTGTGCCTATGTGTAAAAATTTCAAGTTGATACTCATTAAATATGTTAAAATTGCATGCAATTTAGATTACTTGTGGTTTTATAAAGTTTAGACTTTTAACATATGCCGCATTTATTGAAGATTTGCATCTTACATATTTGCTATTAATAGCAAATTTTCTCTGTAGGTTTCTGTAAGTTTTGATATCCAAAAATATATATCCTTGATATCCTTCTCAGTGAAGCCAATAATAAGCAATGCAACAGCCGAAAGCCCTGCTCTTCGCCATTCAGGAAGTTAGAAGTTTGCAAACGGTGATATACAATTGGTTGATTGATTGTCGCTATGAGTGGTTAGCAATAGAGTTTCCCTACCGTTCATCAGAGTTCAGAAGCCTAAAGATCTTCTCCACTTCAGCAGGTCGTTCAGGGCCCAATTGCAGCTCATCTGGGGGCAGGGGTCACATGATCATAGTGTAACATCAATTTAGACGAAGCATGCACTGTATTACCTTGTGCTACATTTTTGTGTTCTCCGAAGATGCCACTAGCTAATTGGTTAATTAATCATTTCAGTTCTGCACAAGTACAATGAAATATAATATTTCCCACAGCACATAAGTAGCATTAGCTGTGAGCTATTTGCCATATATTAGCATTTGACACATCTAATAATGTCCATTAAGTCATTGTGAAATGTATTCTGCGTATTGCACGTTCATTTTTCATTTGTTTTTTGGTAACCTGAGATAAATTATGCCAAAAAACCAATCCAGGAAATCTCAAGTATTTGTCTTCAATAGTTCAAAAATTATGACTCATTGAAGTTGGGATATTGTACACTTATATGCAAAATTGGGGGCCCGTCCCCTTTCTTATCCCTTTCTTATCTCAAAAACTAATGAAGTGATAGGTCCAAAACATTTGCACAAAAACTACTGGATACAAGAACATTATGTTGTGCACATGTTTCTGAAGCAAATCAGAAGTCATCAGTCAGGAACATTTTTTGAAATCTGGTCATTTGAGATGGAATATCCCCCATGCAAATAATTTGCTGACTGGCCATTTAAAGGGACATCATCATAGTGCAGCAAGTCATACTCAATAGCTGCATAAATACATAAATTCAGTCATGTGTAAGAAATTTTACATGTAGGGTCATCCTTTCAAAGTGTTTAGATGCGTTTGGTAAGTTTATGGAACGCGCCATGACACTTCTAGCAGACAGTATTTTTGAGGAAATATCACTAGGGACGCTGTGTGACATCATCCCGGCTCTCTGCCTTTGTTTTGGTTGTCATTTTCAACTGCATTGCATTCATAAATTATGCATTGCGATGATAATACTTGAACATTACCTGTGTTTTGTGTGATATCCGACTATTAATATGAATTGCCTGCCTCAAAAGCAAGCGGGTAAGTTAGATTTCCTGCATCTAGACCTCAACTATGCCTGCTTGACTGAAATACAAACATTCATGACAAAGGACACAAACTCGCTGTGCGATACTGTAGTCTACCACAGGGACATACATGATATTACGATCTTACGAGTTAGGGTGTCAGATGAAAGTTATTAAACAAGTTGAGTAAATGTTGCGTTTGTACTGACCTACATCACTCCAATACACCTTAATAATGAGTCAAAGGCATTCACAGTTGAACTTGCCACGGTTTTAAAATTCACAGTCAACACGGACTAGTTTGCTAGCTAACAAACTAAGATTACATAATGGTTCTCCGTGCACGCTGGCTCTCTGTTTGCTCGCACCCTTTGTTCGATATTTGGATAAGGTGGGGGT
This sequence comes from Gymnothorax reevesii, assembly GCA_029721435.1. NCBI lineage: Eukaryota > Metazoa > Chordata > Actinopteri > Anguilliformes > Muraenidae > Gymnothorax > Gymnothorax reevesii. Next base: position 33,562,044 of record CM056573.1, read on the forward strand.
TGAATCACCCGTGAAAAGGTTCGATGTTGAATGTATTGTTTTATCTGGGAATGATTTAAGTGGCAAATTGCATTGGATGATAATGTCCCTTTAACTCATAGGGCTCTAAATTCGTAGACCATTCGAGGTGAATAGCGGGAGCGCTGCGTCAACGGGCTGTGTCCAGGCGTATGGTGCAATTTTGTGCCCAGTGTAGCCTGGCGCAAGTACTCCTCTGTCCCGCCTCTGTCCCTCCTTTTCGATGCAAGTGGCAAAGAGGGAGGAGAAAAGGCTTAAGTGGGTTTAACACAGCCGAGTCAACTCTTCACCAATGAAACGAGCTCCTCTCCTCACCTTTAAAGTGTAGAAGTAAAGAAGCCTCTGTCCTATATCTGCATGATGCGTTAATGTTGCATTTTACTTTGCTGCTTCAGGCTTGTTTTCTGCACCGTTTACGTCTATATTAAGCATTATGAATATGAGGCATTCTCGAATCATTATCACTAGCGAACTTGAACAGAATTTCAAAACGAAAACTACGTCAGATCATTCGAACTTATGAAGTTGGAATGAAATACGACGGTTGCGCATTTATTTCTTCTGCCTGCATCATTGGGAAGTGAAATGATGGACAGCGTGTTCCTATTATTACACCCTGTTGCAGCTTAAAATTTTGTCATTAACATGCATGAACAACAATGCAAAATACGTTACACATTAATTTTCAATATGTGATCTTAACTCAGTACGAGATCATAGCATCTTAACTCAGTACGAGATCATAGCAATCAGGCTGTATTCCTTTCCCCCACTGAAAACGATAAAACCTAAGTGACAGTAACAGTAGTATTAAGCCGCTTGCACACTGGAGGCGATACAAATTTTTCGCACGACAGATTGCCTTGCTGCGTTGAATGCAGTGTCTACGTGTCCGAAAGTCGGACAGGGTTTTAATGGCCTATGTCTCCATCTCCAACAGTCGGATGGTTTCAATATAACTCCGTGTCCGACATTCGATTGTTGTTTTTAATTTCTTCAAATCTACTGAATCTTTGAGATGTTAAGCATGAAAGTTTTGATAAGAGGGCTCAGTGCTTCAAGATGAGTACCGAGAATTTCAATCAATGTTTCTGTTTGAGCTCTGCTCAGTAAAAGGAGTCGACATTGGCGCGGGACAATGTACAATGCCTGTCAAACATTAAATGCGAAAGAGGACGATTAGAACAGATTGATAACGAAATAGAATGTCTCTTTTTTTATTCTTTAACAATAAAAAGAACATACAATGAACACTGCGATTTATTCATTTGCGGGCAATCTTTTTTGGATGATCTTTATGTCGTTATAAGTCTGTTCTCATAGCAATACTTTTATTTTTTTCTGGCTGCCGGACATGGATTATTTTGCATTTTATGTTGGAAAGTCTTGATCGTGCATGTGATAATTAATTCACAATGTCAATGGTCATGGAATTGATTTGGTCGCCGACTACAAGCACTATTTTATCTCTGGTGTGGAAATAAAGTGTGAATCCGTTTGATCCATCTGACTAATTTTCAAAAGAGAGACCGAAGACTGTCTAAAGACTTTCTATCTTCAATGGAAGAAAACAGATGCGCATATATATATATATATATACACACATACAGTACAGGCCAAAAGTTTGGACACACCTCATTCAATGCATTTCCTTTATTTTCATGACTATTAACATTGTAGATTCTCACTGAAGGCATCAAAACTATGAATGAACACATGTGGAATTATGTATTGAACAACAAAGTGTGAAATACCTGTAACTGAAAACATGTCTTATATTCTGGTTTCAAAGTAGCCACCCTTTGCTCTGATTACTGCTTTGGACACTCTTGGCATTCTGTTGATGAGCTTCAAGAGGTAGTCACCTGAAATTGTTTTCATTTCACAGGTGTGCCTTGTCAGGGTTAATTAGTGATATTTATTGCCTTATAAATGGGGTTGGGACCATCAGTTGTGTTGTGCAGAAGTCAGGTTGATACACAGCCGACAGCCCAACTGGACAACTGTTTGACATATACGTACATAATTCCACATGTGTTCATTCATAGTTTTGATGCCTTCAGTGAGAATCTACAATGTAAACAGTCATGAAATTAAAGGAAACGCATTGAATGAGAAGGTGTGTCCAAACTTTTGGCCTGTACTGTACATATATATATGCAGTTTGTGGTTCGCTGAGAAAGATGTGAAGTCGTTTGTTTGCATCACAGATTCAGCCACATTGATATAGCCAAATCGAGTTTCCTTTACGCTTGTCGACCCTCTTTAATCAGGCCAATCAATATAGATACTATAATTTATGTCCTGATTCAAACAGTTACATTAAATAGTGGTTGCTGTAATTATTTATTGCATTGAAATGTGCCTGACATTCTGGAAACCTGCCTGTGAGGTTTTGGTGACGTGTGCGCACTGTGCGCCGGTCAGCAAAATTACAACTGCACAGAAAGTAAACCAAGTTGGAGCTGGCGAACTTTCTGGGCAACTTCAACGAAGACTTTTTCTACAAAATTGTCACTGCATCTTAATGAATATGTGACACCTCCCCCTACTACGCCGCCACACCCGTCTCGGCGCAGGTCCGTCTACCAAATTGCCAAAGTGGCTGCGCACGGTGTTGCACCACACAAAATCATCACTGCAGGGGCTGTACTTGATTAAATTACCACTGCGTGGGTTGCGGCGCCCTGCGCTACGCCAAGAAATTAGAGCCTATAGTAATGAGATCTCTCTGCTTATACAACTAGGTTGTGTTCTTTTCAGGACCATCTGCCCCTGGGATATCATTTTTCTTTGTATAATGGGAGGTTCAGAATGCAAACCCTAACATTTATTGATCACAGAGGAATTCCTTGGAGAAATTCTCAGTCCTTACAATCGGAGATGGGACTGTCATGGTGAAATCTGTTTTCACACATGACACTTCAGACAGAATCATATAACACATTCAAGGCAGGACAGACTCACCTGATGTCTCTAACACATTTTGCAAGTGATTAGCCTCCATCTTCTGCTCCACTGCAGGAGTTTCGGGGTCCAGGCTCTGTTCAGGAGGGGGCAGCTCTGAGCTGTTTGATTGGACGCTGCTGGGGTTGCAGGGTCCCGGTGCTGCTGGTGTTGTAGTTATGGGGTCTGTTGACGTGGCTGTCATTTTTTCCTGTAATCAGATGAACCCATGTCAGAGTAGAATTGATCATTCCTAGTTTTGAAGTTGATTGAAGATGACTATCACGGCTTAGCCTGCTTTTCTAGGGGTCTGTGGAATAATTTATGGGAGAAGTGATTGAACATTCAGGGTAAAGATTCCGAACTGGGACCAGATCTCCATATAAAATAACTGCTTTTAAAAGTTATGCAAAACTAGTCTGTTTGGCACGTGAGCTACTAAACCAGAGACTCATAGTAGATTTTGCCATTAGTTTACATTTTAAGAGTAAAGTTTCCACAGACTGAAAACTTACCTGTGTTGTCGTCAGGAGTCGCAAATCAATTGTGTCAGATGTGGCTGATTTCAACTGAAATTTCAGGCTTTCCTGAATTTAGATAGAAAAAATTAACATATCAGAATGAACAACATCACACATTTTGCATGAGCTCACAGATTCTGAAGGAGGCCAGCTTGTTGGATTTCTGCCTTTTCTAGCATTTTGGTAATTTTGAGAACAAATAATTACAATGGAGTAATTTATGGATGTCATCCTGGCCAGACAGTCTGTTTTGCGGTGTTATTATGTACATCGAACAGGCATTTTAATGCCCGCCGAAGGTTTTGGAGCTATGAAAGGAGCAGCGTGTGTATCCGAGGTGAAGTCACACACCTTCATCCTACAAGGTGGGGGGGGTTAAAGGTAATCAAGAGGTTATTTAGAGTCATCAATCCAAAATGGTCAGGAGGTCACTGTATACAAATATTTCAGTGTAATTTCATGGTACTTGGATTCAATGATTGTTGGGTCAAATCGCACATGACCCCCAACAGTTGTGGGGTTAAAGGTCATCTAAAGGTCATTTGGGGGTCACCGATCCAAAATCTACCTCATTGGTCACTGCATCCACATACTTCAGTAAATACTTCAGGGCAGCAACCTTATGGTCCATCTGTGTCAAATCAACCAAATTTTAGGAACTTCCCCACCAAAAAAAAAAAAAAAAAAATTTGCTATACTTCCCACAGTGGAAGATTTATATATCTGTTGTGAAATTGTGAAGTAATTAAGCTCAATTATTGCCAGTTCCTGATTTATCTTCTTTTTTGGGGGGGCGTCTTTACTTCTGAGAGACTCATCTTCTCTAAGACATCCCTTTTATAACCAATCATGTTACACACCAGATGCTAGTTAACTTGATTATTTGCTATATTTCAGAATCTTTCAGCTGATTCTCTAACATATTATTTGCTTTTTCGGCCCCGTTTTTTTTTGTCCCATCTTTGAGACCTGTTGCAGCCAGAAAATATGAAATAAGCGCATTTTGTGGATAAAAATCTAAAATGTCTTAGTTTTGTTATTTGAGATGTTATCAATGTTCTATTTAAAACAATATATTGGCTCTTGTGATCTGAAAGGCATTGCATTTTGATTTTATTCACAATTTCACTTCTTCCCAACCATTTCAGAATTGGGGTTGTATTTATTATTCTGTAACTAATTAAGACAGAGCCCTGAGACTTGGTATGCAAACTGCAAGTCAGCTTTCTGAAGACCACAAAAAATATCAAAGTCACAATGGTTGTATTAAATGTTTTAGTAACCTTGGACGTTAGCCTCAGAATGAGAAGTGCATATTTTGGGTCATTTTTGAGGGTATATACAAAAATTTCGAAAGGGACACAAGTTATTGATGTTATATTTTTAGTGCTTGAAGGCATGGGTCTTAGGCCTAAGATATTAAAAAACCAGAGAAATAAACAGTATTTAAAAAAAATTATTTTACATCATGCCCATCATAATAGTGATTTGGCATTCGTTTAAGCTTTGATACCATGATTTGTCGCTGAGCACACCAATAAATTTTAATGATCACACTGGTTCATTCACAGAGCACTGTTGCATCATTATCTACTCTACCAGCACAGTATTTGACGTACAAAAAAAATTGTCATTATATACCAGTGCTGCCATCAGATTTATGATTAGTGCAATAAAGGGAAGCTGGAAAAAAAATATTTTCTGAAAACATGACAGAGTAACCTTGGTAATTACTGCCTACAAAGAATTTTCCAATGATTTCAATACACAAGACCTTTCCAGGGTTATAAATGGAACTTTGGAATTCCCCACTTCTATATTTAGCAACATATAAACTGAAACCACCTCATACCATTTCTGAAATGTTTGGGTTTTTCGCCCCATTGGCCCTATATATAGATAGCTCTGCAGAAGTAAGGCATTGTATGTCACCGGGAGTGGCAGGACCCAAATGCAACACATTCTCTAGTGTGCATCATGGGTGAACTCATTTACATGTTTACCAAGCTGATTAGTAAGGTAAAAACAATTTCCATAGTTGCTAGTGTTGCCGCCTAGTTGACCCAGTGAATCCACATTTTGCTTCAAGAAATTACATACCAATACATACACAGCATTGTTGGACCTTGTTTCCAAACATTTATTCTGATATTTCTTCATATGTCAACATATCTGTAATGTCACCAACATGTCTCATAACAATGCCTATGTACCTCTGTCATTATGAAACACCAATCTTCTTTTCACTGACACCATGGCTAAGGTGCTCCGAAAATTAAGTTAGACACCTAATGTGATTGGCATGCTGTACAGTCTAAAGGAAGAGTTTTACATCTCCAGTTCTTTAATATGTTAGGCCAAAGACCTATGCCTTCAAGCATTAAAAATATGACATTGATAACTTGTGTGCGTTTTGAGATATATACCCACTATAATGACCCAAAATACACACTTTTCATTCTCAAGCCAACTTCCAAGGTTATTAAAATATTTAATACAACCATTCTGACTGTGATATTTTGTGTGGTCTTCAGAAAGTTGACTGACAGTTTGCATACCAAGTCTCGGGGCTCTTAATTAGTTACAGAATAATAAATACATTAAATTTTGAAAAGATTCTTGCGAATTGGTATGATTGGCGTTTCCTGCTTTTTCCAGGCAACAGCACAGGTAAACTAAACAAACTGAGTCAAAAAAAGTAGCTTAAGCCAAGAGTCCATCAACTTTTCTGATGACAAAATGAAACTTCTGGGTGTCAGCTCTGAAAATCCATATCTGAGGCCCTTAATCTCCCTCTAAAATTAAGGCAATTTTATTAAAATGGACCCCCCTCCCCCAAAATAGGCTAAATTTCAGGAATTAGCAATAATTGAGCTGAAATATTTGACCTCAGTACTATCAATGCATATCTCTTGTGCAAAGTTTTATTAAAATCAAAATTTTGATGTGAGGGGCTCTGGTTGAGTTGACACAGAATGACCCAATATGCAATTTCCACATTAATCATTCCATAAAATTTTGGACCTTTTCACTTGTCCGGCCAAATACTGCAGTACTGTATCTGATCAAGCAACTGACTTACTTCCAGATGTTTCGAAAGGACAGCAAGAGTCTTTTCAGCGCAGCTCCTGTGGCAAAGAATGGGGGGGAAAATATATCAACCAGGGCTAGACTGGACTGTTCCTGCATCTTCAAACCATAGACTGAATGTGAAGATGGACAATGCGTCTCCTCTTCCTAACGCTGAATAAAAATGGAGCCAAAATATCCTTCATCCAGACGCCACCGCCTTGCACTATTGGAGCCAGAGTGTGCGCAGTAGTGATTGGGGGTTCAGCGGTGGTATTGAATTCCCTCCCATACAATCGCCCCACTCAGTCGCAAGCACATTCTCTGAACTTTTTATGTAGCCAAGTTGGCCACTTCAGTGACTCAGAATGTGTTAATTTACTCCAGCTGTAATTGTCAGCCAACTATACTCCAAAATGTCTCGTTAGGAAACATAATCAAACAATTAGCCTTTTGAAGTCACCATTCTGCTGCGACTGAATGCTTGTTAAAGGGTTAGCCATATTAAAAAAAGTTGGTGATCATCCTTTTGGGCATAAAAAAAGTGAGGAGGAGGGGAGCTTTATTTATTCATTTATTTATTTTAAACAAACTGGTGGAAACTCGTTTTAACTGAAGGCTCTTTAGATATTTGCACATGCAATGTGTGGTTCAACAAAAGCTCACTAGAGGGCCTGTCAGTCACCCCAGTTGAATTGAAATATTGCAAAGCTTGAATCCGTGGGACACGGTTTTCTCACTTTTTACGCGATGCTAGACATTTTTTTGACAACAAAAAAAAAATTTTTGGTAAAAAAATTTTTTTTCAAATTGTGTTGCCACTGTTTTTGCCAGTCGGGAAGGGATGATCACAAACTATTTTTTTATATGGCCTGAGCTAGTTTGGATGTTTTCCAAGTACAGTTGGAAGAAACTAAGTATGTCAGTTGCTTTCCTCATCATCAGTATTACATTACTTCGCTCCAATGCAGATGCCTGGAGCTCCTTCGAGCCTTCACAAACTCGTGTCGACTGCTAGCTATCCACTAGGTGGCTAATATGTTGACGATTGTTCAGTTGCCTCATACAATCCTTCAAAATAAGGTAGCAAAACACAGTCTGTAGGTAAATGGACTCCCTGCTATCATGTATTTTAATGTTTGTTCTAACTACCTTGCTAGCAAGCTTGCTGACGAGCCAGACCACCTGTCGCTGAATCATGATGTACTAGTTTGCTAGCTAGCAAACACTCTGTAGCTAGCTAGCAAGATTCAGCAAAAGGTCACTTAAATTAATGTAAGCTATGAAAAGCAATGGCTGAAAAGCTCTGCACTGAACATAGCATAGCCGCTAAAAGTATGTTACACTATGTTCTGTGTAGAGACATTTTTACCATTGATTTTCAATCCAACCCAATTTACAGACACCTGCTATAAAAACCTGTTAAACTAGCTTGGCTAGCTGGCATACCATCAAGCTTTACTTATCAGCGACTGCATCCCTGCATCAGTTCATGATGCTATGTTCAGAGCATCAATTCCTCTGACAATTTTCAGTTGACTTTCAAAATCACTGTGGGTTATGCTAATTTGTATGGTGACTAAGCGAGTACGGCATATGTAATTTCAACGTTATAACTCTTCTAGACTGTTGCATTCCAGCGCTGAAGAATTCCTGGTATTAAACCAGCAGGCAGGTTACTGTCAGTCTCTTCTGTCAGTCATGACCTAACCCCCCCCACCACTTTTCGCATGTCCATCTTTACATGCAGTCAATGTTTTAAACATCAACTCAAAGTCACAGGTGTGGCAGATTCATGGCAGATGTGGAGAGGAGGACTCTATGCTTGCAGGGCAATCATTCGTAGGCCGCGCATTCTTGACAAAAATCTGCATCATAAGAATGCTGAGGTTTTTCTTTGCAGAACAATATCTTGGGTAAACTGCAGACAGGCCCTTTAAACTGAATATGATGAATTATGATCCCTTTAACTGAAGGTAGGCTACAATCAATTATCAGGGCCTGGTCTTATAAAGTAAATCACTGAGACACGAGGACCTGAAGTGAGGCGACAGACGGGCTGAAAAAGATGCTCTACTCACCTGACTACCTCTGAGGTGTCCTGGGTTAGGTGCCAGACTGAAAGGAGGACCTCATGCATTTCCGGTCCATAACGCACAAACTCCACAAGTGCAAGCACGTGTGCGGCAAAGCATTCCCGTGCAACCGCTTCCTGGTCAGGATCTGGAATACTCTGGAATCTGGAAAGGATTATTACATACATCTGTTGGTATCTACAAACTAAAATCCAGCCCTAATGCTTACATATGCCCATTTATGCCTTAACACCCCCCCAACAGAAAAATAAAACTTAAAGGGGAACAGTAACAGTTAGGCACTGTATCAGTGACATTTTAATAAAAATTGTTTTGAAGAATCAATAGGACCCAAGTACTAACGGTGCGAGGACGCTATTGAAATTGTTAGAATTTTTTTCTTTTTTTAATTATTACTATTTTTAACCAAGTATTATTGACTGTTTGGAGACCTAAACATACTCTAAAACTCACCAGATTTTGCACACTTGTCAGATCTGGTATAACAGATATTTTAAAGTCATTGTAAAAAGGCGGGGCAAAATGGCACCTCTTAGAAAATTTAAAAAGTCCTCCTGATTGGGGTAAATGTGTCGTAGGCCAACGAAATTTGGTAGGCGCATGTCTCATACCAAACCGCACAAAAAAGTCTGCGGACATCATGGTCCCACCCCAACAGGAAGTCGGCCATTTTTATTTCAATTTTTAATAACAGTCGATTTCCTCACATCGTATTTTAATGAACTCCTTGTTAAACATGGTGATCAAAGTTGTGAAAAGAATGTCTGTAGGTAAAACGGCGTGGCTGCTAGGGCGTGACAAACTCTGGTGACTTTTCGTAATTTCGCCATCCATTTTCCAACGGCTCTCATGCCCACGTACTTTACCCTAACAGCTTCAGATTTCATGGACACGATGACAGCTCCACAATGAACGCCCCCATATATCAATATGACTGTAATAAAAGACTTCTGTCCTGACCCCACCGAGGCCCGCCCATAATAAGCTGACCTGCCCTTGATTCCACACCCATCAGCCCCCCACTGTCCAGCCCCTGGCCCATGACTCGCCCCTGACTCCGCCCACCTCAGTACGCTAAGCAGGGCCTTCATGCAGAGTAATGGGCTGCAGCTCTGAGTCATTTGATCCAATGCCATGTTGGCGAGTAGCTGGTCTTCGCTGTCGGAGGCGACTTTCAGGAACAGCACCTCGACGACACAGTCCAGGAATGGATCAAAGTGCCAATTCAGTAAAGCAAGCAGGTCCGCAAGGGTCCGTAGGGCAGTGACGGACACCAAAATCAAGGGGTTCATGACCTGAACACAAATGCAAACAGATGAGCATTAAAGACAGCGAATGTTGGCTAACACTCAGTAGCGAATTCAAACTCTCATCTGCGTGCCACGATTATTCCTAACACTATCAGCTGTTTGGCTGTTGTGAATTCCAACACTTTCTGACAGTACTGAGAACTCAATATCCATTATGAGGACCCGGAGATCTCACCGACCACTATCCCATGAGCCCTCTAACATTACGAGGGTGAGACAAAAATTAACTTTCGTATTTGATTCCAGTTTCTCCCAAAAAGGCCCTGTCAAATTAATTACAAGTGTTTATTTAAAAAGCCAACAGCCAGAAGAAGCTAGTAAAAAATTTTTTACATTTCAAGCACACTGGTGCGGAACGACTGGCACAGACTCGTACTAACAGCGAGATTCATGAGTTACATTCATTTTGTATGAAACAAAAAAGGTTTATCCACAGAAATGCCCTCCTGTATATCATGATGCTCAAAGAAGCAGAATAACACACCACTGAGAAGGAGACAGAGCAACAGCGAAGACGTGAAGTTGGACATAGAGAAACATCAAAACACAGTAGGCGAGTTCAGGAGGCCGATTCCATAAAGCATCATTACTAAGTTACAGCAGGTTCCATAAAGCATCATTACTAAGTTACAGCAGGTTCCATAAAGCATCATTACTATGCTCCAGCACTGTAGTCGGATCACCCTACAACACAGAGCAGCTCATTGAACTTCAGTCCATGTTCCAGATTTGCGACTGGTCCATTTCAACCTGGTGACGAGACCTGCTAATTCTGTAATCCATCTTAGTTTAACAAGCCTCAGATTGATAAGAAGGCTTACCTCCCTTAGGATTACCAGGCAGATCTCTTCCATTATTGGGAAGAGTGTTTCTGGCCGATCCATAGCCAGTTGTTGGATTGACATGAGCCCCTCTATCTTCATAAACCTGCGGGGTAAGGAAGATCAATCACAATCTGCCTCTGCACAGGAACAATCCCAATCTGCTTCAACGATGGGCAGATCAGAACGTGCCCCAACGCTCCACCAAACAGAATGCGTCTTATGCTGAGCCAATCAGGATCAACTCCCATAATGACCTAATGAGACTCTGTCCCCACTCAGATTAGATTCTGCCCCTCAGATGGACCAATCAGAATATGCTTTTCACTCATCTTATAATTATCAGCAGCTACATTAAACCAATTGGATTACTATCAGAATAGGTAGCTACAGGATTTTCCCCAGGTTTACACCAATCAAAATCCTCTTCACTGGACCAGTCAGAATCTGCACCTGCACTCAACCAATCAAAATCAACCTACATCCTGACCTCTATGTTGTATTTACAGGAACAAAAACCAGGGCTCTCATTTTTAAACAATGCAAAAGCACAGAATAGTTGTGTAACCCACTTTACTGGCAGATTTCCGATTTAGAAGAACAAATTTGACTTTAAATCAAGTTATAAGTTCATGGAATCGTCTCTATATCTAAAAATTCCAAGTTGAACCTAATTAACTAGAAAAGCACTCAGAGCGCAGACCTCCGCCAGGGGGCAGCAAAACCCAAGATCACGGCGATTGGAACTGCGGCCCATTGGAAAGACTTGAAATCTTGAACTTTGGCGTATATCTCAGCAGTACTTTGGCCTAGATATGCCAAAATTTAATCAGCTGTTCCTTGACATAATACCCACCTTCTGTGAAAATTTCATCAAAATTGCTCCATTACTTTTTGAGTTATTTTGGAAACCAACAGAAAAACAAACAATCAAACAAACCCAGGCAAAAACATAAGCTCCTTGGTGGAGGTAAATATGTAAAAATTGCATGTAATTTAGATCACCAGTGGTTTCATAAAGTTGGATTTTTTTAACATATGCTGCTTTTATTGTGGATTTGCATCTTACATATTTGCTATTAATAGTTGTTCCATTTCCCTCTGCGAGTTTGATATCCAGAAAACTTCTCAGTGAAGCAATGAAACAGCCAAAAGCCCTGCTAATCCATTCAGGAAGTTAGAAGTTTGCAAACGGTGACATCTATTTGGTTGAATGATTTTCGCTATTAGTGATTAGCAATAGAGTCTCCCTACCGTTCATCAGAGTTCAGAAGCCTAAAGCACTCCTCCACTTCAGCAGGTTGTTCAGGGCCCAATGACAGCTCATCTGGGGAGGTCAAAAGATCAGACTGTAACACTAATTAAGACAAAGCATACACTGTATGACCTTGTGCTACATTTTTGTGTTCTCCGAAGTTGCCATTAGCTAATTGATTAACCAATCATTTCTGTTTTGCACAAGTACAATGAAATATAATATTTCCCACAGCACATAAGTAGCATTAGCTGTGAGCTATTTGCCATATATTAGCATTTGACGCATCTAATAATGTCCATCAAGTCATTGTGAAATGTATTCTGCATATTGCACGTTCATTTTTCATTTGATTTTTGGTAACCTGAGATAAATTATGCCAAAAAAAACAATCCTGGAAATCTCAAGTATTTGTCTTCAATAGTTCAAAAATTATGACACATTGAAGTTGGGATGTTGTACACTTGTATGGTTGGGGGCCCGTCCCCTTTTTGATGTCTCAATATCTCAAAAACTAATGAAGTTATAGGTCCAAAAAATTTGCGCAAAAACTACTGAATACAAGAACATTATGTTGTGCACATGTATCTGAAGCAAATCAGAAGTCATCAGTCGGGAACATTTTTTGAAAGCTGGAAATTTGAGATGGAATATCCCCCATGCAAATACTCAGCTGACTGGCCATTTAAAGGGACGTTATAGTAAAGCGAGTCATACTCATTAGCTGTATAAATACACAAATTTAGTCATGTGTAGGAAATTTTTCATGAAGGGTCATCCTTTCAAAGTGTTTAGATGTTTTTGATAAGTTTATGGAACCCGCCATGACACTTCTAGCAGACAGTATTTTTGAGGAAATATCACTAGGGGCGCTGTAAATAGTGACATCATCCCGGCTCTCTGCCTTTGTTTTGGTTGTCATTTTCATCTGCATTGCATTGATAAATCATGCATTGGGATGATAATACTTGAACATTACTTGTCTTTAGTGTGATATGTGGCCATTAATATTAATTGCCTGCCTTTCAAGCTGCTAAGTTAGATTTCCTGCATCTAGACCTCGACTATGTCTGCTTGACTGACATGCATACATTCATGACAAAGGACACAAACTCGCTGTGCGATACTGTAGTCTACCACAGGGACATACATGATATTACGATCTTACGAGTTAGGGTGTCAGATGAAAGTTATTAAACAAGTTGAGTAAATTTTGCATTTTTTACTGAACTACATCACTCCAATACACCGTAGTAATGAGTCAAAGGCATTCTCGGTTAAACTTGCCACAGTTTTTAAATTCACAGTCAACACTGACTAGCTTGCTAGCTAACAAACTAAAGTTACATAATGGTTATGGAAAGGTACGCCGTACATGCCGGCTAGCTAGCTCAATTCACAAAAACAGCAATTGTACTGTGTGTATGCTATATGTAGCGTATATACAGAGCAGCCAGAGAAATGTCACAGCTAAGCGCTGAAAGAGAGACTGTTCTAATAAAATGGCGCGCCCCATTCAAGGGAGTATAGCCTGTTTGCTTGCACCCTTTGTTCGATATTTGGATAAGGTGGGAGTTGAATCACCCGGTTAGATGTTGAATGTATTATTTTATCTGGGAATGATTTAAGTGGCAAATTGCATTGGATGATAATGTCTCTTTAACTCATAGGGCTCTAAATTCGTAGACCAGGCATGGACGCGGCGAATAGGGAGAGCGCCGCGCCAACATGTTATGTCCAGGCGTATGTTGCAATTTCGTGCCCGGCGTAGCTCGGCGCAAGTACTCCTCTGTCCCGCCTCTGTCACTCCTTTCCGGCGCAAGTGGCGAAGAGGGAGAAAAAAAGGCTTAAATGGGTATAACACAGCCGAGTCAACTCTTCATCAACTCCTCACCTTTAAAGTGTAGAAATAAAGAAGCCTCTGTCCTATATCTGCATGATGCGTTAATGTTGCATTTTACTTTGCTGCTTCAGGCTTGTTTTCTGCACCGTTTACGTCTATATTAAGCATTATGAATATGAGGCATTCTCGAATCATTATCACTAGCGAACTTGAACAGAATTTCAAAACGAAAACTACGTCAGATCATTCGAACTAATGAAGTTGGAATGAAATACGACGGTTGGACGTTTATTTCTTCTGCCTGCATCATTGGGAAGTGAAACGATGGATAGCGTGTTCCTATTATTACACCCTGTTGCTGCTTAAAATTTTGTCATTAACATGCACGGACAACAATGCAAGATACGTTACACATTAATTTTCAATATGTGATCTTAACTCAGTACGATATCATGGCAATTAGGCTGTATTCCTTTTCCCCACTAAAAACAATAAAACCTAAGTGACAATAATAGTAGTATTAAGCCGCTTGCACACTGGACACGAAACAAATTTTTCACGACAGATTGCGTTGCCGCGTTGAACGCAGTGTCTACGTGTCAGAAAGTCAGACAGGGTTTTTATGGCTCTGTGCCCAGCAGTCGGATGGTTTCAATATATCTCTGTGTCTGACAGTCGAATGTTGTTTTTAATTTCTTCAAATCCACGGAATCTTTTCTATATTAAGTGTGAAAGTTTTGATAAGAGGGTTTCAAGATGAGTACTGAGAATTTCAGTCAACGTCTCTGTTTAAGCTCTGCTCAATAAAGTGAGTCGACATTGGCGCGGGACAGTGTGCAATGCCTGTCAAACATCAAATTCAAAATACTCCGTGTCTGACAGGCAAAAATTTAATTTGCATCACAGAGTCAGCTGCGTTGCCAAGTCGAGTTTCCTTTACGGGTGACGACCCGCCTTTAATCTGACATCAGGACAATCGATATAGATACTATAATTTATGTACTGATTCAGATAGTTACATTAAATAGTGGTTGCTGTAATTATTTATTGCATTGAAATGTGCCTGACATTCTGGAAACCTGCCTGTGAGGTTTCGGTGACGTGTGCGCACAGTGCGACGGTCAGCCAAATTACCACTGCACAGAAAGTAAACCGGGTTGGAGCTGGCGAGCTTTCTGGGCAACTTCAACAGAGACTTTTTCAACAAAACTATCACTGCATCTTAATGAATATGTGACACCTCCCCCTACTACGCCGCCACACCCATCTCGGTGCAGGTCCATCTGCCAAATTGCCAAAGTGGCTGCGCACGGTGTTGCACCACCCGAAATTATCACTGCAGGGGCTGTACCTGATTAAATTACCACTGCGTGGGCTGCGCCACCCTGCGCTGCGCCAAGAAATTAGAGCCTATAGTAATGAGATCTCTCTGCTTATACACCTAGGTTGTGTTCTTTTCAAGACCATCTGCCCCTGGGATATCATTTTTCTTTGTATAATGGGAGGTTCAGAATGCAAACCCTAACATTTATTGATCACAGAGGAATTCCTTGGAGAAATTCTCAGTCCTTACAATCGGAGATGGGACTGTCATGGTGAAATCTGTTTTCACACATGACACTTCAGACAGAATCATATAACACATTCAAGGCAGGACAGACTCACCTGATGTCTCTAACACATTTTGCCAGTGATTAGCCTCCATCTTCTGCTCCACTGCAGGAGTTTCGGGGTCCAGGCTCTGTTCAGGAGGGGGCAGCTCAGAGCTGTTTGATTGGACGCTGCTGGGGTTGCAGGATCCCGGTGCTGCTGGTGTTGTAGTTATGGGGTCTGTTGACGTGGCTGTCATTTTTTCCTGTAATCAGATGAACCCATGTCAGAGTAGAATTGATCATTCCTAGTTTTGAAGTTGATTGAAGATGACAAACACGGCTTAGCCTGCTTTCCTGGGGGTCTGTGGAATAATTTATGGGAGAAGTGATTGAACATTCAGGGTAAAGATTCAGAACTGGGACCAGATCTCCATTTAAAATAACTGCTTTTAAAAGTTATGCAAAACTAGCCTGTTTGGCTCGTGAGCAACTAAAGCAGAGACTCATAGTAGATATTGCCATTAGTCTACATTTTAAGAGTAAAGTTTCCACAGACTGAAAACTTACCTGTGTTGTTGTCAGGAGTCCCAAATCAATTGCGTCAGATGTGGCTGATTTCTCCTGAAATTCCATGCCTTCCTAAATTTAGATAGAAAAATTAACATATCAGAATGAGCAACATCACACATTTTGCATGAGCTCACAGATTCTGAAGGAGGCCAGCTTGTTGGATTTCTGCCTTTTCTAGCATTTTGGTGATTTTGAGAACAAATAATTACAATGGAGCAAGTTATGGATGGCATACTGGCCAGACATTCTGTTTTGCAGTGTTATTATGTGCATCGAAAAGGTATTTTTATGCCCGCCAAAAGAGTTTCGGAAAGGGACTATGAAATGAGCAGCGTGTGTATCTGGGGTGAAGTCACACAAGTTCATCCTACAGGTAGGGGGTTAAAGGTAATCAAGAGGTTATTTGGAGTCATCGATCCAAAATGGTCAGGAGGTCATTGTGTACAAATATATCAGTGTATGTTCATGGAACTTGGATTCAATGATTGTTGGGTCACATTGCACGTGACCCCAACAGTTGTGGGGTCAAAGGTCATGTAAGGGTCATTAGGGGTCATTGATCAAAAATCTACATCATTGGTCACTGTATCCAATTACTTCAGTAAATACTTCAGGGCAACGACCTTATGGTCCATATGTGCTTATTCTGGCATTGAGATGAATAACAGGGTCATTCCATGTCAAATCAACCAAATTTTAGGAACTTACCCACCAAAAATTCATTTTCATTTTTATTTTACTCCCCAAAGTGGTAGATTTATATATCTGTTGTGAAATTGTGAAATAATTAAGCTCAATTATTGTCAGTTCCTGAGATTAACTTCTTTTGTGGGGGTGGGGGGTCAGTTCAAAGAAAATTGCCATAATTTTGGAGTAGATTTGCATTTGTAGAGCAAACAGACCCATCAGTTTCATTTTGTCATGAGAGAAGCTGCTGAACTCTTGGCTTAAGCTACTTTTCTTCATTAATTGTGTTTCGTTTACCTGCACTGTAGCCTGGAAAAAGCAAAAGGCACCAATCAAAACAATTTGCGAGTATTTTTTCAAAATTCTAAGTAGAACCCCAATTCTGAAAAAGTTGGGACAAAGTGTAAATAGTGAATAAAATCAAAATGCAATGACTTTCAAATCACACCAGCCAGTATTTTATTCACAGTTGGGACAGGGGCCTGTTTACCATGGTGTAGCATCCCCTCTCCACACAGAGCGGAGGCATCTAGGCATTGAGGAGACAAGTTTCTTGACTTTAGCCATTGGAATTTGATCCCACTCATGTTTAATACAGGCTTCCAGCTGCTAACAGCTGCAGTATGTAGTTTTGCATTGTCCTGCTGAAATACACAAGGCCTTCCCTGGAATAGATGTCATTTGCAGGGGAGCATATGTTGCTCTAAAACCTTTATATACCTCTCAGCATTCATTGTGATTTTTAAAACATGCAAATTTCCCACGCCATATGCTCTAATATGCACCCCTATACCATCGGAGATGCTGGCTTTTGAACTGAACGCTGATAACAGGAGGGGTAGTCTTTCTCCTCTTTAGCCCGGAGGACATGATGCCCACGATTTCTGTAAAGAATGTCAAATTTGGACTCGTCTCACCATAGGACGCTCTGCTACAGTCCATTTAAATGAGTCTTGGCCCACAGAACATGGCGGAGCTTTTGGATCATGCACAACATGCATGATAGAGTTTTGGGTGCCATCTGTGGATTGCATGGCTGACTGTGTTTCCAGAAAATGGTTTCTTTATGCATTCCTGAGCCCAGATTACCATGCCTGCTTTTATACCCAATCATGTTACAAACCTGATGGTAGTTAACTTATTTGCTAAATGTTCTTTCAGTTGATTCTCTTACATATTATTTGCTTTTCCGGCCCTTTTTTTAGCCAGTTTCCCAACTTTTTTGAGACCTGTTGCAGCCAGAAATTTTGAAATAAGCTCATTTTGTGGATAAAAATGTAAAATGTCTTCGATAACATTTCAAATGTTGAAACTACGTTCTGTTGTAAACAGCATATTGGCTCTTGTGAGCTGAAAGTCATTGCATTTTGATTTTCTTCACAATTAACACTTCTTCCCAACTATTTTGGAATTGAGGTTGTATATATTATTCAGTAACTAATTAAAATAGAGCCCTTGCAAACTGTAAGTCAACTTTCTTTAATGTTTTTAATTAAAGAATTAAGTATTTAATGTTTTAATAACCTCGGAAGTAGGGCTCAGAATGAAAAGTGCATATTTTGGGTCATTTTTGAGGGTATACACCGCCCTCCATAATTATTGGCACTCCTGGTTAAGATGTGGTAAAAGCATTACAATAAATTCAATTTTTATTGCAGAAACATACTCTCACACTGAAAATTGAAGAAAAATGTCACCTTTGAGTGAATTTTAAGGGAAAAAAAATCCCTGACTGAGAAAAAATTATTTTTCATAAAATTACATGTTCCACAGTTATTGGGACCTCTAACAATACCTAGGAAATAAATGTAATTGAAGTATTTCTGTCATTTCTACAGTAGTTTACAAAGTTGATCTGAGTATCTAGGAACATTTAATTAGTAATTCCTCACTTCCTGTGTCCC
Source organism: Gymnothorax reevesii (assembly GCA_029721435.1). Lineage (NCBI taxonomy): Eukaryota > Metazoa > Chordata > Actinopteri > Anguilliformes > Muraenidae > Gymnothorax > Gymnothorax reevesii. The sequence goes on from CM056573.1 coordinate 33,580,676, forward strand.
TGGGGTATAAATATGACGTGACACAGAGGCCATTTCTCTTATCCACTCTTCAACATGGGAAAGACAAAGGAACACACCATTCAAGTAAGGCAGATGTGTGTTGACCTTCACAAGTCAGGCAATGGCTACAAGAAAATAGCCACTCGCCTGGGCCTGCCCATATCTACTGTCAGAGGAATCATTAAGAAGTTTAAAACAGCTAGAACAGTGGTTAACAAGCCTGTACGAGGACACGAGGTTATTGTGCCACCACACACAGTGAAGAGGATGGTAAGAGAAATAAAAAGTTCTCCAAAGCTCACGGTTAAAGAATTGCAACAAATGGTAGCATCTTGGGGTCAAAGTCTCAGGCGCTATCTACATGCCAACAAGCTGTTTGGGAGGCATGCACGGAAAAAAACCTTTTCTCACTCACAATCATAAGCGCAAACGTCTGGAGCTCGCCAAGCGGTACTGGGACTTCAACTGGGACTGTGCTTTGGTCAGATAAGACAAAGATAGTGTTTGCTGCCAAAAAGCTCTAAGTGGGTCTGGCGGAACACAAAAGATGAGTAAGCAGAAAAGCACCTCATTCCTACTGTGAAGTATGGGGGAGGACTGGTGATGCTGTGGGCCTGTTTCTCTTCCAGAGGCCCTGTGAACCTTCTTAGGGTGCATGGCATCATGAACGCTGAAATACCAGCACATTTTAAATCAAAATCTGATGGCCTCTGCCCGAAAGCTGAAGATGGGTCGTCACTGGGACTTTCAGCAAGATAATGACCCTAAATTTGTGGCCAAATCTACACAGAAATGGTTCACCAGACATAGAATCAAGCTCCTCCCATGGGCTTCTCGTTCCCCAGACCCAACCCCATTGAAAACCTGTGGAGTGAGCTGAAGAGGAGAGTGCAGAAGAGAGGACCCAGGTCGCTGGATGATTTAGAGAGATTGTGCGAAGAGGAATGGTCGAAGATCCCTCTTTCTGTATTCTCCTATCTTGTGAAACATTATAGGAGAAGATTAGATGCTGTTTTGTGGGCAAAAGGGGGTTGTACAAAGTATTAACATCAGGGGTGCCAATAATTGTGGCACACATGATTAGATGTAAAAGAATTATTCCTTAAAGTGGGATTTTTTTCCCACTGAATAAAGGCACTTGAATTAAAGGTTGGATTTTCCTCGTTTTTAATTAGTGAACCTATATTATTTAGAAAAAAAACTGAATTTATTAGAAGCCAGAGAAGACATCTTAACCAGGGGTGCCAATAATTATGGAGGGCGCTGAACATTTCGATTAGGGACACAAGTTATTGATGTCATATTTTTAGTGCTTGAGGGCATGGGTCTTAGGCCTAAGATGTTAAAAAACTGGAGATGTAAAACAGTTTTTTTTTTTTACATCACGCCCATCATAATAGTGATTTGGCATTCGTTTCAGCTTTGATGCCATGATTTGTCGCTGAGCACACCAATAAATTTTAATGATCACACTGGTTCATTCACAAAGCACTGTTGCATCATTATCTACTCTACCAGCACAGTATTTGACGTACAAAAAAAATTGTCATTATATACCAGTGCTGCCATCAGATTTATGATAAGTGCAATAAAGGGAAGCTGAAAAAAATATATTTTCTGAAAAGATGACAGAGTAACCATGGTAATTACAGCCTACAAAGAATTTTTCAATGAAAATTGGAAATCTCTAGCGTGCATGGGTGAACTCATTTACATGTTTACCAAGCTGATTAGTAAGGTAAAAACAATTTCCATAGTTGCTAGTGTTGCCGCCTAGTTGACCCAGTGAATCCACATTTTGCTACAAGAAATTACATGCCAATACATACACAGCATTGTTGGACCTTGTTTCCAAACATTTATTCTGATGTTTCTTCATATGTCAACATATCTGTAATGTGACCAACATGTCTCATAACAATGCCTATGTACCTCTGTCATTATGAAACACCAATCTTCTTTTCACTGACACCATGGCTAAGGTGCTCCGAAAATTAAGTTAGACACCTAATGTGATTGGCATGCTGTACAGTCTCAAGGAAGAGTTTTACATCTCCAGTTCTTTAATATGTTAGGCTAAAGACCAATGCCTTCAAGCATTAAAAATATGACATTGATAACTTGTGTGCCTTTTGAGATATATAACCACTATAATGACCCAACATACACACTTTTCATACTCAAGCCAACTTCCAAGGTTATTAAAATATTTAATACAACCATTCTGACTGTGATATTTTGTGTGGTCTTCAGAAAGTTGAATGACAGTTTGCATACCAAGTCTCAGGGCTCTTAATTAGTTACAGAATAATAAATACATAAAATTTTGAAAAGATTCTTGCGAATTGGTATGATTGGTGTTTCCTGCTTTTTCCAGGCAACAGCACAGGTAAACTAAACAAACTGAGTCAAAAAAGTAGCTTAAGCCAAGAGTCCATCAACTTTTCTGATGACAAAATGAAACTTCTGGGTGCCCAGATAGCAAGCACCTCCGCTACGGATCTGCCCTGGCTCTGTGCCGACTCCAGCTGATTCTGCTCAGAGCCGGGGCAGATCTGGAGCGGAGGCGCTTGCTATCTGGGTCGGTCAGCTCTGAAAATCCATATCTGAGGCCCTCAATCTCCCTCTGAAATTAAGGCACCTTTATTAAAATGGACCCCTCTCCCCCAAAATAGGCTAAATTTCAGGAATTAGCAATAATTGAGCTGAAATATTTGACCTCAGTACTATAAATGCATATCTCTTGTGCAAAGTTTTATTAAAATCAAAATTTTGATGTGGTGGGCTCTGGTTGAGTTGACACAGAATGACCCAATATACAATTTCCACATTAATCATTCCATAAAATTTTGGACCTTTTCACTTGTCCGGCCAAATACTGCAGTACTGTATCTGATCAAGCAACTGACTTACTTCCAGATGTTTCGAAAGGACAGCAAGAGTCTTTTCAGCGCAGCTCCTGTGGCAAAGAATGGGGGGAAAATTTATCAACCAGGGCTAGACTGGACTGTTCCTGCATCTTCAAACCATAGACTGAATGTAAAGATGGACAATGCGTCTCCTCTTCCTAACGCTGAATAAAAATGGAGCCAAAATATCCTTCATCCAGACGCCACTGCCAGAGTGTGCGCATTAGTGATTGGAGGTTCAGCGGTGGTATTGAATTCCCTCCCATACAATTGCCCCACTCAGTCGCAAGCACATTCTCTGAACTTTTTATGTAGCCAAGTTGGCCACTTCAGTGACTCAGAATGTGTTAATTTAGTTAAGCTGTTATTCAGCTGGTTTATTTATTCATTTATTTTTAAGACAAACTGGTGGAAACTCGTTTTAACTGAAGGCTCTTTCGATATTTGCACATGCGAAGTGTGGTTCAACAAAGTCACCCCAGTTGAATTGAAATACTGCAAAGTTTGAATCTGTGGGACACGGTTTTCTCATTTTTTACGCGACGCTAGACATTTTTTTGACAACAAAAAAAAAATTTTTGGCTGAAAAAATTTTTTTTTCAAATTGTGTTGCCACTGTTTTTGCCAGCCGGGAAGGGATGATCACTAACTATTTTTTAATTCGGCCTGAGCTAGTTTGGATGTTTTCCAAGTACAGTTGGAAGAAACTAAGTATGTCAGTTGCTTTCCTCATCATCAGTATTACATTGCTTCGCTCCAATGCAGATGCCTGGAGCTCCTTCGAGCCTTCACAAACACGTATCGACTGCTAGCTATCCACTAGGTGGCTAATATGTTGACGATTGTTCAGTTGCCTCATACAATCCTTCAAAATAAGGTAGCAAAACACAGTCTGTGGGTAAATGGACTCCCTGCTATCATGTGTTTTAATGTTTCTTCCAACTACCTTGCTAACAAGCTTGCTGACGAGCCAGGCCACCTGTCGCTGAATCATGATGTACTAGTTTGCTAGCTAGCAAACAGTCTGTAGCTAGCTAGCAAGATTCAGCAAAAGGTCACTTAAATTAATGTAAGCTATGAAAAGCGATGGCTGAAAAGCTCTGCACTGAGCATAGCATAGCCGCTAAAAGTACATTGCACAATGTTCTGTGTACAGACATTTTTACCATTGATTTTCAATCCAACCCAACTTACAGAGACCTGCTATAAAAACCTGTTGAACTGGCTTGGCTAGCTGGCAAGCCATCAAGCTTTACTTATCAGCGGCTGCATCCCCGCATACAGTTCATGATGCTATGTTCAGAGCATCAATTCCACTGACAATTTTCATTTGACTTTCAAAATCACTGTGGGCTATGCGAAGTTGTATGAAGACTGAGCAACTGCGGCATATGTAATTTCAACGTTATAACTTTTCTTGACTGTTGCATTCCAGCGCAGAAGAATTCCCAGTATTAAGCCAGCCGGAAAATTACTGTCAGTCTCTTTTGTCAATCATGACCTAACCCCCCCCCCCCACCACCACTACTTTCATGCAATTTTAAGAAATACTTAAAGGAACAACAGCGTCAAGAGGACGAAATTCCACAAACAAGCTCTCTTAGTGTAATTTCTCATCCAGAAAAAAAACATGGTAGTCATTTCCCATAATATCAAACCGTTTTGGAGTAATTAGTAACTTTCTACTTGCCCTGGGGAACGCCCCTTTTTAATCACTACAATCAATAATGCCGCCCTCTCAGTGTAACGTCATATAAAGAACTATAAAGGACCAATTTGCTGCATAGCTGGTATGTACAACTGCATGTAAAAATATCAATATAAATATATTTTGATCACTTCATTACATGTTTTTGTCGCCCCAGTGCTTAATAACCTCAAATCTGGTATTATAATCCTTATGAGCAAAAGAAAAATTGGCAACATGTATTTTTTTATTTAATCTTAAAAACTGGTTTTCTTAAGGAGCAATCAAAACGGGCTAGAGAGCCGCGGTTCACTCGCGTTCGCCGTCTGCGAAAGCTACTGCTAAATGCATTATCCAGGTGTTTGGTTCTTCATTTATAACGACATAAGTACCGCGTTTTTAAAGGGTATGACCTGATTTCTGTTATGAAAATCTCATTCCTCGATCAGCTGTTCATGAGTTTGCCAAACTGCGTGCTAGGCTAACGTGACACTTTGTCGATTTGACATCATTCATTATGCTCTCCTGAGCTGACAACCAACAAGCTCATTAGATTATGTACGGCATTTGGTCAGGCGAGAGTAAAACAATAATATGATCTGACGAAGAGAAAAAGATTAGAATACGAGACAAGAGTCAAGACACAGCAGCAGCATGCAACTAGACGTGCAGCAGGAGCTGGGGGAGGCGGTTTCATACTGGACGCAAAACAAATTTTAAGTACGACAGATTACATTCAAAGTCAATGCAAATACGCGAATACACGCGTTTCGCGTCCGGTGTGAAAGCAGCTTAATAGAGCGCTGGCGAAGAGAAGGCATTTAACGTGTGGAATGCAAGCCAAAGCCTGCTAAGTGCTAGCCGCTGCCAACACTCTATTAACCTCTATAGTGTCTAAAACGAAAGCCCTGCTGAAGGGCTGGCGTAGCTAACGCGTTATAATTGTTCATTAGCAGCCTACCTTCATTTACTTCCATTTTTCAATGCCCGATCTGCTCTTCTTTCTCCCCTTTTCCTCAGTGCTTCTCTCCTCGAATGGACTTTTGATTTTCAGGACAGCACTTGGCTTGATTTTTCTCCTCTTTTTCATCGCAAACTCAGACCAAAACTCTATCCTCGCAGTCGGAATCGTTAAAGTGATCGCTACAAATCACACAATTTTCGCTTAGTCCTTGCCATTTTGCCCGAGTCAGTTTCACCCGAGACGCCCAAATTTAGCTTCTTTTTTCATCTTTTGCAAATCGATGAAAGCTGACTCCTTCTTTGGATACGTTACTATAACCTGCTACAGTGCATCTGGTAGACATTTGCTCCACCGTTTCCCGAAATTTCGCGAGGAAATAACGATTTAATAAATCTACTGCAGTTTGTGTCCCATGGGCAGTAATAGAAAAACGAGCTCCAATGAGCTCGTCTCGTTCTTTACATGACGTCGGTGTCAATCCCACGGAAGTTGGACCTAATTGTGGGCGGGCTGAAAATCAAGGTCTGCCATCAGAAAACAAGCCTAAAATTATTACTCTGTGTATTTTCATGGGAATTTTTGGCGCAGACATAGCTTTCAAGTACAGAACTAAGGAATTAGTATCAATGTACCCGGTGATAGAGAGTTCCTTTAAAATGACAGAAACCATCTTCGTAAAAAAATTGTTTGACACATATTAATTATTGACCTTACATTAATTATTTAGCGTTGCCTGTATCCCTATCACCAACATGGATGGGGCAGGTTGATAAAATAAACTGGAGCCAGCCAATATGGGGATCAAGATATTTTGGCTTCACTGTTGGAGACCTGTTCGAATGTCCATCTTTACATGCAGTCAATGCTTCAAACCTCAACTCAAAGTCACAGGTGTGGCAGATTCGTGCAGATGTGGAGAGGTGGACTCTATGCTTGCAGGCCGATCATTCATAGGCCGCGCATTCTTGACAAAAATCTGCATCATAAGAATGCTGAGGTTTTTCTTTGCAGAACAATATCTTGGGTAAACTGCAGACAGGCCCTTTAAACTGAATATGATGAATTATGATCCCTTTCACTGAAGGTAGGCCGCAATCAATTATCAGGGCCTGGTCTTATAAAGTAAATCACTGAGACACAAGGACCTGAAGTGAGGCGACAGACGGGGTGAAAAAGATGCTCTACTCACCTGACTACCTCTGAAGTGTCCTGAGTTAGGTGCCTGACTGAAAAGAAGACCTCATGCATTTCCGGTTCATAACGCACAGACTCCACAAGCGCAAGCAGGTGTACGGCAAAGCATTCCCGTGCAACCGCTTCCTGGTCAGGATCTGGCATACTCTGGAATCTGGAAAGGATCATTACATACATCTGTTGGTACCTACAAACTAAAATCCAGCCCTTATGCTTAGGTATGCCTATTTATGCCTCAACACCCCCCCCTCCCACCCCACAGAAAAATAAAACTTAAAGGGGAACAGTAACAGTTAGGCACTGTATCAGTGACATTTTAATAAAAATTGTTTTGTAGAATTATTAGGAACAGAGTACTAACGTTGCCAGGACGCTATTGACCCTATTGAAATTGTTAGAATTATTTTTTTTACTTATTATTTTTAACCAAGTATTATCGACTGTTTGGAGGCCTTAACATACTCAAAAACTCACCATATTTTGCACACTTGTCAGATCTGGTATAACTGAGATATTTTAAAGTCATTCCAAAAGGATGGGAGAAAATGGCGCCCCCTAGAAAATTTAAAAAGCCCTTCTGATTGGGGTTAATAAGTCGTAGGCCAACGAAATTTGGCAGGCACGTCTCATACAAAGATGCAAAAAAAAGTCTGCGGACGTCATAGTCCTACCCCAACAGGAAGTCAGCCATTTGTATTTCAATTATTAATAACAGGCGATTTCCCCACATCGTAATTTAACGAACTCCTCGTTAAACATGGTGATCAAAGTTGTGAAAAGAATGTCTGTAGGTCAAACGGCGTGGCTGCTAGGGCGTGACAAACTCTGGCGACTTTTCGTAATTCCGCCATCCATTTTCCAACGGCTCTCATGCCCACATACTTTAACCTAACAGCTTCAAATTTCATGGACACGATGACAACATCCAACATAGCTGACCCCACCAACTTAATTCCACACATGCAGAACAAGTTGGTGAACCTACATTATGAATGCTGGGAAGCTACGAGCAACGGCGTCCGTCTGCCGGCATAGTGACTATCGACCCCTCGCCATCAAATTACGTTTGGCTTTTTCATGGCTTTAACAAAGTCATAACCTGATGAAAATTGATACACACGTCAAGAATGGTAAGTCCTTACATATGATAAGGGTGTTGCCCATTGGAGGGGGCAAAATGACTCTTTTGCGCTCCGTTGAAATTTTCTGAAAGCCCTCCCCAGAGGGCTTTTTTTGAGTTGCTATTGCTTGTGCAGTGGCATGACGCTATGGATTCCCAAGCACCATATGTGGGACACATGCATCATTTCAGCATTTCAGTTGCTCGCTTATTTAGTAGTTTGGTGTTGGAATTAGGTTTCCTTTTGGTAAAAATTGTTACCACGAGCTTTTATCAAAGTTTCTTCCTGCTAAGTGGGTATATAATATGACTGTGCTGGTGTACGGTTGCCATGCCCTTGTACAGTGTTTGTAGTGGGATGCACAGCTGCTCTCGGTAACGAGTGTGTTCGGGTTCAACAGGCTAAAACATACCCCTGATCCAAACAATAATGCGCACACGGAGCGCAAGAGTACAGCAATTTGAGTGAAATATTAGGTAGTACCAACAATCTGATGACATGCCTGGTGCCCCCATCATGGATATCCATGAGTGTTAAATCCATCTCTCCTGCAGTTATTCAAAGTTCAATGTGTGTCATGTTTGTGTGATTTTCTGAGAGAAAAAAGTAATAAATATGAGCAGTAACACATTTGCATTTGTGTTTTTGAAGACGGATTATTGCAAGCATGGTTCCTCTTCAACTTCATTACTTCGCTGGGGCCAACAGCAATAAGGGGTTCTACTTCACTGATGTTATTGAGGATGTTATTGAGATGTTCACCTGATGTAAATGGTTGACACTTCAGTGCAGAAACTTCATCTTTTTTGTGCTCTGTAGCTAAGGCTAAAATCTTCAGTGTGAGCTTAATGAATGACGCTGCGAAAAAAGCTTCTACCGAATGACTGTAATAACAGACTTCTGTCCTGACCCCACCGAGTCCCCCCCATATTATGCTGACCCGTCCTTGATTCCACACCCATCAGCCCCCCATTGTCCAGCCCCTTGCCCATGGCGCGCCCCTGACTCCACCCACCTCAGTACCCTTAGCAGGGCCTTCATGCAGAGTAATGGGCTGCAGCTCTGAGTCATTTCATCCAATGCCTCGTTGGTGAGTCCCTGGAGGGTTTCGTTGTCGGAGGCGGATTTCAGGAACAGCACCTCGGCGACACAGTCCAGGAACGGATCAAAGTGCCACTTCAGGAAAGAAAGCAGGACTGCAAGCGTCTGTAGGGCAGCGCCAGACACCAAATACCACGGGTTCATGACCTGAACACAAATGCAAACAGATGAGCATTAAAGACAGCGAATGTTGGCTAACACTCAGCAGCGAATTCAAACTCTCATCTGCGTGCCATAAGTATTCCTAACACTATCAGCTGTTTGGCTGTTGTGAATTCCTACACTTTCTGACAGTCCTGAGAACTCAATATCCATTATGAGGACCCGGAGATCTCACCGACCACTATCCCATGAGCCCTCCTACTTCACGAGGGTGAGACAAAAATGAACTTTCGTATTTGATTCCAATTTCTACCAAAAAGGCCCTGTCAAATTAATTACAAGTGTTTATTTAAGAAGCCAACAGCCAGCAGGAGCTAGCAAAAAATTTTTTACATTTCAAAAACACTGGTGTGGAACGACTGGCACAGACGCTTACTAACAGCGAGACTCATGATTTACATTCAGGAAACAGAGCAACAGCGAAGACGTGTAGTCAGACATAGAGAAACATCAAAACACAGTCGGCGAGTTCAGGAGGCCGATTCCATAAAGCATCATTACTAAGTTACAGCAGATTCCATAAAGCATCATTACTAAGTTACAGCAGGTTCCATAAAGCATCATTACTAAGTTACAGCAGGTTCCATAAAGCATCATTACTAAGTTACAGCACTGTAGTCGGATCACTGTACTACACAGAGCAGCTCATTGAACCATTGAACTTCAGTCCATGTTCCAGATTTGCGACTGGTCCATGTTCAACTTGGTGTCAAGACCTGCTAACTCTGTGATCCATCTTAATTTAACAAGCCTCAGATTGATAAGAAGGCTTACCTCCCTTATGATTACCAGGCAGATCTCCTCCATTTTTGGGAAGAGTGTTTCTGGCTGATCCATAGCCAGTCGACGGATTGACGTGAGCCCCACCGTCTTCATAAACCTGCGGGGTAAGGAAGATCAATCAAAATTTGCCTCGGCACTGGAATAATCCCAATCTGCTTCAACGCTGGGCAGATCAGAACGTGCCTCAATGCTCCACCAAACAGAATGCGCCTTATGATGAGCCAATCAGGATCAACTCCCATAATGAACTAATGAGACTCTGTCCCCACTCAGATTAGATTCTGCCCCTCAGATGGACCAATCAGAATACGCCTTTCAATCATCTAATAATTATCAGCAGCTTCATTAAACCAATTGGATTACAATCAGAATAGGCTGCTACAGGATTTTCCCCAGGTTTACACCAATCAAAATCCTCTTCACCGGACCAGTCAGAATCGGCAACTGCACTCAACCAATCAAAATCAACCTACATCCTGACCTCTATGTTGTATTTACACGAACAAAGATCAGGGCCCTCATTTATAAACAATTCAAAAGCACAGAATAGTTGTGTAACCCACTTTACTGGCAGATTTCAGATTTAGAAGAACAAATTTGACTCTAAAAACACATAAGTTCTTAGAATTGTGCGGTTGATACTCATTAAATATGTTAAAATTGCATGCAATTCAGATTACCAGTGGTTTCATAAAGTTGGATATTTTTTAACATATGCCGCTTTTCTTGTGGATTTGCATGTTACATATTTGCTATTAATAGTTGTTCCATTTCTCTCCGTAAGTTTTGATATCCAGAAAACTGCTCAGTGAAGCCAATAATAAGCAATGCAACAGCCGAAAGCTCTGCTCTTTGCCATTCAGGCAAAGTTAGAAGTTTGCAAACGGTGATATACAATTGGTTGATTGATTGTCGCTAAGAGTGGTTAACAATAGAGTTTCCCTACCATTCATCAGCGTTCAGAAGCCTAAAGATCTTCTCCACTTCAGCAGGTCGTTCAGGGCCCAATGACAGCTCATCTGGGGGCGGTGGTCACATGATCAGAGTGCAACATCAATTTAGACGAAGCATACACTGTATTACCTTGTGCTACATTTTTGTGTTCTCTCTGAAATTGCCATTAGCTAATTGGTTAATTAATCATTTCAGTTCTGCACAAGTACAATGACATATAATATTTCTCACAGCACATAAGCAGCATTAGCTGTGAGCCATTTGCCATATATTAGCGTTTGACACATCTAATAATGTCCATTACGTCATTGTGAAATGTATTCTGCATATTGCACGTTCATTTTTCATTTGATTTTTGGTAACCAGAGATAAATTATGCCAAAAAACCAATCCTGGAAATTTCAAGTATTTGTCTTCAATAGTTCAAAAATTATGACTCATTGAATTTGGAATATTGCACACTTGTATTTTATGCAAGATTGGGGGCCCGTCCCCTTTTTGATGTCTCAATATCTCAAAAACAAATTAAGTGATCGGTCCAAAAAAATTGCACATAATCTATTGGATACAAGAACATTATGTTGTGCACATATATTTGAAGCAAATCAGAAGTCATCAGTCAGGAACATTTTTTGAAATCTGGTAATTTGAGATGGAATATCCCCCATGCAAATACTCTGCTGACTGGCCATTTAAAGGGACGTTATAGTAAAGCAAGTCATACTCATTAGCTGTATAAATACACAAATTCAGTCATGTGTAGGAAATTTTTCATGAAGGGTCATCCTTTCAAAGTGTTCAGATGTTTTTGATAAGTTTATGGAAAGCGCCATGACACCTCTAGCAGACAATATTTTTGAGGAAATATCACTAGGGGCGCTGTAAATAGTGACATCATCCCGGCTCTCTGCCTTTGTTTTGGCTGTCGTTTTCATCTGCATTGCATTCATAAATTATGCATTGGGATGATAATACATGAATATTACCAGTTTTTGTGTGATATCCAGCTATTAATATGAATTGCCTGCCTTGAAAGCAAGCAGGCAAGTTAGATTTCCTGCATCTAGACCTCAACTATGTCTGCATGACTGACATACAATCAATTCATGACAAATGACTCGCTGTGCAGTACGGTAGTCAACCACGGAGACATACATGATATAGAGGATCTTATAAGTAAGGGTGTCAGATGAAAGTTATTAAACAAGTTGAGTAAATGTTGCATTTGTACTGAACTTCATCACTCCAATACACCGTAATAATGAGTCAAAGGCATTCTCGGTTGAACTTGCCACGGTTTTTAAATTCACACTCAACACTGACTAGCTTGCTAGCTAACAAACTAAGGTTACATGACGGTTATGGAAAGGTACTGCATGCACGCTGGCTAGCTAGCTCAATTCACAAGAACAGCGATTGTACTGTGTGTATGCTGTATGGAGTGCATATGCAAAGCAGCCAGAGTAATGTCACAGCTAAGCGCCGAAAGAGAGACTGCTCTAATAAAATGGCACACCGCATTCAAGGGAGAATAGCCTGTTTGTTCGCACCCTTTGTTCGATATTTGGATAACGTGGGGGTTGAATCACCGGGAAAAGGTTACAAGTTGAATGTATTGTTTTATCTGGGAATGATTTAAGTGGCAAATTGCATTGGATGATAATGTCCCTTTTACTCATAGTAATGAGATCTCTCTGCTTAAACAACTAGGTTGTGTTCTTTTCATGACCATCTGCCCCTTGAATATAATTTTTCTTTGTTTAATGGGAGGTTCAGAATGCAAACCCTAACATTTATTGATCACAGAGGAATTCCTTGGAGAAATTCTCAGTCCTTACAATCGGAGATGGGACTGTCATGGTGAAATCTGTTTACACATGACACTTCAGACAGAATCATATAACACATTCAAGGCAGGACAGACTCACCTGATGTCTCTAACACAATTTGCCAGTGATTAGCCTCCATCTTCTGCTCCACTGCAGGAGTTTCGGGGTCCGGGCTCTGTTCAGGAAGGGGCAGCCTCACCTCCTCTTGGATCTGCAATACCGAGCTGCTGTCCAGTGCAGCAGTTTGCGTTTCCTCTTCCCTGTGCTGGGCTTTGTTCCTGATATCCAGGCCGCTGTCATCAATGTCCCGCCACTTAGACCTTGAAGACTCAACTAACGAGAAGCAGGAACTGCAGGTCTCCTCTTGACTCAGGGCCTCGTGCAGATGGGGATGATTGCTCTTCAGCAGCTCTGAGCTGTTTGATTGGACGCTGCTGGGGTCGCAGGATCCCGGTGCTGCTGGAGTTATAGTTATGGGGTCTGTTGACGTGGCTGTGATTTTTTCCTGTAATCAGATGAACCCATGTCAGAGTAGAATTGATCATTCCTACTTTTGAAGTTGACTGAAGATGACTATCACGGCTTAGCCTGCTTTTCTGGGGGTCTGTGGAATAATTTATGGGAGAAGTGATTGAACATTCAGGGTAAAGATTCCGAACTGGGACCAGATCTCCATTTAAAATAACTGCTTTTAAAAGTTATGCAAAACTAGTCTGTTTGGCATGTGAGCTACTAAACCGGAGACTCATAGTAGATATTGCCATTAGTCTACATTTTACGACTTAAGTTTCCACAGACTGAAAACTTACCTGTGTTGTTGTCAGGAGTCGCAAATCAATTGTGTCAGATGTGGCTGATTTCTCCTGAAATTCCATGCTTTCCTGAATTTAGATAGAAAAAATTAACATATCAGAATGAACAACATCACACATTTTGAATGAGCTCACAGATTCTGAAGGAGGCCAGCTTGTTGGATTTCTGCCTTTTCTAGCATTTTGGTAATTTTGAGAACAAATAATTATAATGCAGTAATTTATGGATGTCATCCTGGCCAGACATTCTGTTTTGCAGTGTTATTATGTGCATCGAACAGGTATTTTTATGCCAGCCGAAAGAGTTTCAGAAGGGGACTATGAAAGGAGCAGATCCAAAATGGTCAGGAGGTCACTATATACAAATACACTGCCCGGCCAAAAAAAAAAGTCACCGTTTGGAAATTAATGAACAAATTCTAGAATTGGATCATTATTGCGGTTACTAATATGTTTCAGCTGGCAATAATCATTTTTCCCCTGACTGATGAAGCGCATCGCTACTCATTTCTCAAAAAATCATGTCGGAAGACACATCCCTTGCTGGTAGAAAAGATGTTACAGTATTTCAGAACAGGCAACTTATTGGCCTGTATTTAGCAAAGAAACTCATGAATGCAAAAACAAGTATGAGGAATCATTTTCACAAACATATTTGCCACCACAAAGTCCTGATCTTAGGCACAGTAAAAGTTATTGGGATGTGCTCAAGAAAGACCACCGCGTGGTTCAACCATTATGTCAAGAAGACAAGATTTCGGCCGAAAATTATGGCATGTATGATCGAAAATAAATGTTCTGGCATTGCATATAGTTGTCAAAACAATGACAAAATAAATTTTCACTGTAATCAAAGCTACAGGGGTTCCAACTAAATATTTGAGTGTGCGACTTTTTTTTTTGGCCGGGCAGTGTATTTCAGTGTATTCTCATGGTACTTGGATTCAATGATTGTTGGGTCAAATCGCGCGTGACCCCGACAGTTGTGGGGTTAAAGTATGGAGTTAAATTACTGCCAAAACCTTGTATACAAACCGAACATGTTTTACAAATGCACCACGATTCACAAACAAATACAATGTGATTTGCAAATATAAAAATGATTCACGTGCAAACAAAGTGTGGTTTGCAAATATGAAAACGATTTGCAAACAAATACAGTGTGATTTGCAAATATAAAAACGATTCACGTACAAACAAGGTGTGATTTGCAAATATAAAAACGATTTGCAAACAAATACAGAGTGGTTTGCAAATACAAAACACCATTAACAAACGAATGTTTTCAGTTTTACAAATACAAAACGTACCCATTACAAGTATACGACGAGAACCATTTCCTACAAGTACAAATCACTTTTGGCAGTTTTCTACCGCTGACATGGCGTAAAGGATTTTCTCACAAATGTCCTCACTGTTATTGTCCCTGTTAAACAGCAGGTGGGGCTATGACTCAATATCCTAGATCTCTGCACCGTGAAGTTGAACAGAATAGAGAACGGCCGCCAGCGACAACCGTGGACATGAGGATGATGGCTGAGGCTAAATAAAAACGCAGTGTCTACGTGTTCGAAATAACTCCGTGTCCGACAGTGGGATGGTGTCAATATAACTCCGTGTCCGACAGTCGATTATTGTTTTTAATCTCTTGAAGTCTACTGAATCTTTTAGATAGCCTATTAAACGTGAATGTTTGATGAGATGGCTCAGTTCTTCAAGATGGGTACCCAATCAATGTTTCTGTTTAAGCTCTGCTCAATAAAGTGTACTGATTGATAGTGATATATTTTTATTTTCCATTTCGTTATAAATCTGGGCCTGTATTCACAAAGCATCTTATCTTAGCGCTAGGAGTACTCCTAATTCGCGCTAAAACATTTTATGTAGGAGTAAAATCTGAAAAGTAATTCACAAAACCGCTGAGAGCAACTTTTAGCCATCCGAGACACCGAGGGTAACGCTGCAACGATCTGTTGGCTGATATTATCCCACGCATACCGCTTGGATTTGCTGTTCACCCCCGAGCCAATTTTCCCTCTGATTAGGTTACATGCTTTCGCTCCAGCACCAACTGGCCCAGCAGCAGTAACTGGTCTTGGCTCCAGCTGGGCTTTCGCGTCATTTTTGAACTTACATCCATGATAGTTTAGGGCAAACAAACTTGAACGGCTCGACATTTAAATGATCGCAACATATTCTCATTCTCATCGGGTAACAAGTAGCAATTGGGGCAAGTGACGCGTTTCATTAATAACTTGTTTAATGCTATTAATGTTTTTACAATTATCTCTTTCCTATGTACGTTTATTTGCCTAGAGCGTGATATGCGGGGACCGTGCATTGCAATTTTCAAAAGTGCTCAATATGCTATTATCTTAAACCGAATCTAAAAAAACCAATGCTTTGTATGTTAACAATAACTTGCTTAAAAGTAACCGTGTTTTAAACTATAAAGGTTGAAGGGAAGAAAATTATTTCAATGTCAATGTTAAAGTTAAGGTTAGGCTTAGGGTTAAGGCAGTGTTTAAAAAGGGGATTGTCATACCTCTCTACTTTGAAATGCATTTGAAAACTGCCGAACCCGTAACAACTGCCATTATTTTATTGGACAAACCAGTCCCTTGGACTATTTTCTCATTTTTTCCTCCATGGGTTGTATGTGGGATATTTTTTTCAATGGGTTGCCCTGCCACCAAACAACCAATCA
Source organism: Gymnothorax reevesii (assembly GCA_029721435.1). Lineage (NCBI taxonomy): Eukaryota > Metazoa > Chordata > Actinopteri > Anguilliformes > Muraenidae > Gymnothorax > Gymnothorax reevesii. Next base: position 33,596,899 of record CM056573.1, read on the forward strand.
CCGTGCTCATTGTTCCAAGACTCGTGCATGAGAATTGACATCAGCCATAGCAACGGAGATTACTCCCGCCTATCTCAGAGCTACCCCTATTCTAGGAGTTACCAATTTTCTTCACTAAAAGTTGCTCTCAGCGGTTTTGTGAATTTTAAGATTGTTTTATCATAAATGTTTTAGCGCGACTTAGGGGTACTCCGAGCGCTTAGATAAGATGCTTTGTGAATACGGGCCCAGATTTATAACGAAATGGAAAATAAAAATATATCACTATCAATCAGAACACTTTATTGAGCAGAGCTTAAACAGAAACATTGATTGGGTACCCATCTTGAAGAACTGAGCCATCTGATCAAACATTCACGTTTAATAGGCTATCTAAAAGATTCAGTAGACTTCATGAGATTAAAAACAATAATCCACTGTCGGACACGTAGTTATATTGACACCATCCCACTGTAGGACACGGAATTATTTCGAACACGTAGACACTGCGTTTTTATTTAGCCTCAGCCATCATCCTCATGTCCACGATTGTCGCTGGCGGCCGTTCTCTATTCTGTTCAACTTCACGGTGTAGAGATCTAGGATATTGAGTCATAGCCCCACCTGCTGTTTAACAGGGACAATAACAGTGAGGACATTTGTGAGAAAATCCTTTACGCCATGTCAGCGGTAGAAAACTGCCAAAAGTGATTTGTACTTGTAGGAAATGGTTCTCGTCGTATACTTGTAATGGGTACGTTTTGTATTTGTAAAACTGAAAACATTCGTTTGTTAATGGTGTTTTGTATTTGCAAACCACTCTGTATTTGTTTGCAAATCGTTTTTATATTTGCAAATCACACCTTGTTTGTACGTGAATCGTTTTTATATTTGCAAATCACACTGTATTTGTTTGCAAATCGTTTTCATATTTGCAAACCACACTTTGTTTGCACGTGAATCATTTTTATATTTGCAAATCACATTGTATTTGTTTGTGAATCGTGGTGCATTTGTAAAACATGTTCGGTTTGTATACAAGGTTTTGGCAGTAATTTAACTCCATATTAAAGGTCATGTAAGGGTCATTTGGGGTCATTGATCCAAAATCTACATCATTTGTCACTGTATCCACATACTTCAGTGGAAACTTCAGGGCAACGACCTTATGGTCCATTTCTTTTTTTTTTCCTGCATTGAGATGAATACACAATTTCCATATTACTCATTCCATAAAATTTTGGACTTTTTCAGTTGTCAGGCCTAAATACTGAATGTGTTGTTTCTTGCCATTTTTGCCAAATATTTCTTGTGGACGAAAATTTACTGCATTCCTCCACTCAACTATATCAGCTGGAGAATAAAAAAAAAATAGGACCAAGGGTCCTGTAGTTCACCAGCAAGTAGTCTTATAGTGATGGTACAAGTTAGGAAAATTCTGTGTGAAGTTTGACTGACACACACACACACACATTTTATATATATATATATATATATATATATATATATATATATATATATACACACACACACTTACACACTTGATCATTTTTGAATGCCTGTTCAAATTTGAATGCGTTCAGAATATTGACAAGCTCCCTAAATGAATAGTGACTGAGTTTTTGCAAATTGAAAATGATTTTTGGTCTGAAAGAATTAAACCCACATGTAGATGTGGGACACTGTAACATCGTAGCAATGTCAGGAACAAATACAACACTGACACTCACCATAGACTCATGCAGAGCATGGGTATGACAGCACTTTTCAACAATATGTAGCTCTTATTTCAAAATTCAAACTTTCCATAGACTGTAAAATTTACCTCAAATATTGCCTCAGTGGCTTTGTCAAGACGTATAATCATCCTCTCCAGGGCAACCATGTAATGGTCCATTTGTGCATCTTCCTGCATTAAGATGAATGCACAACAACCACATCACACATTTGGTCAAAATTTTTTGGCTTTTCACTTATTGGGCCAAATACCAAATGTGCTAATTTTTCGCAAAATATTTTTGGTGGGTGAAAATTTGGCCAATACCTTCACTCAACTATACCAGCTAGACAAAAATAAACTATTTAAATTAGGGCCAAAACACAAAATACCCAGAAAGACCACAATGTGTGCTTACCAAAGAACAGATTGATTGATCACTCCCAATTTGCATTATGCCTAAGAAGTGTAAACATTACGCTACATGCGTTACAATTTACATAGACCGCAGTGTTTGCCTCGAGATTGCATGGGTGAGTTAATGCTATTCTGTGTAGAATGAAAGATACTTATAGGAAACATAGCTATTAGTCTGCATTTTAAGAATGAAGTTTCCACCTGTTTATGCTTACCTCTGCTTTCTTCTGGAACAGTTCATCAATTCTCGCAGACATACCAGCTAATTTCAGATCACACTCTGCTTTTTGTATCTAGATGGAAAAAAATTACATTTCAGAGAAAAAAATATCATTAATTTTGCATTTTTGCTGTGTTATTAAGCATGCTGCATAGGTATTTTGTTAAATTGTGTGGCTCAGAGCAATAACGGCGTATGCCACAATTTTAGACGACATTGTTTTTTGCTGGAATCATACTCTTAGTCCCTCTTGCTACATGCCCATGAAATACCTAAGCTATGCGGCTTACGCCAAAGCCTCTATATCATATGTTGTAAATACTGTCAATGAGTCTTTGTTACTGACTCTGAGCAATAATGGCTTATGCCACAAGCCACGGTTGGCATTTAAACTTTTCGACCAATCAGATCCAGTAGTGGGGCTAGAACTTGGAATTGGGGTGGGACAGACCCATCCCTTTTAGTCCTGGCAAGTTCTCAATCATTTTCTTTTATTGACGCATTTTCCAATTATTGTAATTGGCAACTGAGGACACGGTTTCTCTCCATATGCGATCTAACAGCGATTAAATTATGGGCAAAATTCAGTAGGCTACAGTGGGGAAGCCAGAACTGAAAATTGGGAGCACAAAACATCTGTTTAAAACAATTATTAGTCCTGACCTGTTCTCAGTCATTTTCATAATTAAAAAAGGCTTCACTCCAAGAGCACTCCACACTTAACAGGTGCTGCTTGTTCTCCCCAATTAGGTAAGACGACAACCATTCACCTGGACGCGTATTTGCCGAATTTAATTCAACGTTGTTCAAAACTGCATACCTGTACCTGCATAGCTCTTTGACAACATCATAAGATTGAGGTTTCTACAGGCTACCAACTTACCTCCGTTATCTCCAGGACTCGTTCATCAATCATCTCCGACATGGCGGCTAGTCTCTGTTCATACTCCGCTTTTTCCTGTATTTAGATGAATGCAGAATTATCACATCACACATTCTGAATGTGTCAGCCTTTTCACACTTTGGGCCAAATAACAAACAAACAAACCCTGAAACTAATGTTTACTGGTGTTAAAAGATTTGATTATGTGTGCTTACCAAAACAAGCAGAAAAACTGATCTCTCCCATCTTGCGTTATGCTAATTAGTGTAATCATTACACCTGAAGCTTCACAATTCACATAGACTGTTTGTTTAAGTTTGTCTAAACATTCCATGAGTTAGTTTTTGTAACTTTAGTTATGTTTAGGACACAAGATACTGAACCATTGGAAATATAGTTATTCATCTTCCTTCTAAGAATAAAGTATCCACACATTAAACTTACCTCCGCTCTCTCCAGGACTTGTTTATCAATTGTTGCAGACATGTTGGCTAGTTTCTGCTCACAAACTGCTTTTTCCTGTATTTAGAAGGAAAATATCAATTATTTTGCAAGAGCTGAAAGATTCTAGTCTTGGCCAGTTCATTGAATTGATGCTTTTACCCGATTTTAGATATTTCTGAACAACTGATATTTACATTATGGGAAACAATTTACTGCCATCATTCAGGGACCCTATTATGTTTAACATCGTCATTATGAACTGCATGTTCCATTTTGTAAATTAGCCTGTTTAGAATATGATATTGAAAAATAGAGTCATAGGAAATACAGCTATCTGACAACATTTTAAGAACAATGTTTCTATGAACAGCAAATTTTAATTTTCTCAATGACTAGTCTACCAATTATTGTGAATATGGTGCCTAGTTTCTGTTCAAATTTAGCTTTTTACAGCATATTGATGGCATGAAAAATTCTGCTTTCAAACAGGAAAATAGCTCATGCACTTTGCATTAATAATGTATGTTATAATGCACATATGAACACAGTTATACTCAGAGGCCTATGATCCTAAAATCCCCCAACTATGTAAAGTACAGAATCATGCATTCAAATTTAGACCAGGAGCCTCAAACTCAAACGAGCTCCGCAGCACAGCCATTGTCGGCTTGTCTCAAATGATAATTTTAAGTCTGGCAAGCGAAGAATCTACAAATAACATTTTCATGGCCATAAATGAACAGTGATTGAAATTTGCTTATTGAAAACGATTGTGGGTGTGGAAACATTATTCTTACACGAAGATGTATGACACAGTAACAACATAGCAATATGAGGAATAATGCAGCACTGACACTCATCATAGACTCATGTAGAGCATGGCTAAGAAGGCACTTTTTAACAATACATCGTGCTTAATACAAATTTCAAACTTTCCATAGACAGTAAAAATTACCGTAGATAGGCCTGTCACGATAACAAATTTTGCTGGACGATAAATTGTCCCAAAATTTATTGCGATAAACGATAATATTGTCGTTTCGGTTCCATTTTTCAAATATAATGATATTCTATAAAAATGCAAATTCACCCTTCTTAAAGATCAATGAGCTCCTAGGTTTTAGTGATTTTTAGTGCCCTAAGTGTACTAAGAATTCAATAAAATAAAAAGAAAAAACAGAATCATTATCCAATGTATATTCAAGCAAACAAACACATGTAATCTTTCATCTCTAAATCAACTCAAAATTAGTCACAAGCTCCAAGCTTGTAAAGAACTTAATCTGCCATTGTTGCACTCCGATAAAAGTCAAATAACATTCATTGAATATAGCCAATATATCAATAAAATCATTGACTTCACATTCAACTCCAAAATCATATCACAAAGTCACATGCTCATGGGATTTTATGAATTTAGACTTCCCTGAATGTACTGTGTAGGAGCAAACATGAAAAATTAGAACATAATCCCTATAGATACACACCACTAATAAATCTTTTTTCTTTATCCAATCATCTGTAGAAACCATCTATGACTTCTGTGAGTATTTTCAAATTATTGACTAAAAACAGAATCCTGATGGAACTCCTGGAAATATGCATTACATATTAACCCAATTAATGAGGCAAACGGCAACGGAAAACCGTGTCACTAACTAGCCACATTCGGCTATATTCGGTGTCCAGTGACGCTCCATTTACATGAAACAACAAAAGTGAAACTACGAGGAAGGGCTGAAGCACCTTTAATATTAGCGAATGATACTACCAACTTTTACCTTTACGACGCGATAGAAAGGTTAGCGGTATCGTTCGCTAATATTGCTGAAGCTCGTGGATTAGCTGGGCAGCTAATGAAATAACCATGATTTAGCTTTGGAGCGAGACGCCCAGCTGCGTAAGCACTGATAACCCGTGCGTACGCTGGCCACAGTTACCACTTAATTCAGCATCACCGAAGTGAAAATGTAGGGTGATAATATGAAGATTAATAGTTAAGTTTTGAAATTTCCGGGATTCATTGGAATTCAACGCCCGCAAATTTAGTTTAAAACATTAGTCGGAGGTTTTAAACGTTTAAATTTGCGGGCGTTGAATTCCAATGAATCCCAGGAAATTTCACAACCGTAACTATTTATCGATATTGTAAACCATAAATTTCACAAACGTAACCATTTATCGATATTGTAAACCATACACGAGAAAGAAACGTTTTTTGCACGGACTCTTTCGTATGGCGACGTGATCCGTCTCAATTAGGTCATCGAGTCACACGCTAGAATTCCGCAACCCGTCAAGTTGAACTGATGAGCTGAATGAGCGAAAGTAGATCCGTTTTCATGCTAACAGAGGTGAATAATCCAGGTTCAGAAAGTAAAAGTCCATCCCAGGATATTGTTCCAGCCACAAAAGACCTGGCAGCTGACACTATTCTCCAGCTGGGTGGTAAAACTAACAAGTCAAATCTGCTGACAGGAGTTTACGGTTGGAATGAAAACATGGTAGGATTTTTACTTTCTGACCCCTGGATTATACACCTCTGCATGCTAAAGTATTCATGAGCAGGTGAAAAGGTCCTGTCATTTCAGGGATGCCGAACACTATTCGACAAGGGTAATTAACCAATCAGATTGCGGAAAACACCTACTATTGGTTTACAATGCATCATATTAAAGTGTGCGAAAGTGAGGTAGGAAAATAAAGGTCCATCAGGTTTGTTGGTAGGCTTACGTAATGCAAAGTTACGGTTTGACTGGCCATACTACCATTAATGCAGTGGTTCCCAAAGTGGGGGCGCGCCCCCTAGGGGGGGCGCAGAGCAATTGCAGGGGGGGCGCGGGATGCGGGAGTTCCGGACACCAACAGAAAATCATTTGCATACAGTCCATTCGCTGCCCAGAATTCTGCGATTACATCGTAAATGCCCGCCTTACTCTCAACATGACTGTTCGCCAAATCATTCATCTAGCCTGCCATTTTCATAAATAATTTATGAATGTAGTTGTTCAAATATTTGAAGCCGGTAATGTAGTCTCGCGATACCCAACTCGCCGCTTTTTATCCTGCACTGATCTGGCATATTGATAATAAAATGGTAAGTGACACCGAACAAAATCCGATGAATACAAAGCAGAAATAACCGAGATTGCGTCATCTTATTCTCGATAATATGAATGCTCTGTATGCCGACAGATTATTTTTATCTAGCCCACCAACTGAACGTTACAAACATATCGGCAGGTTCGGCAAGTGGTGTTCATGAATTTTTTTTCGTACTTCGCTGTCTTTCTGCATCATAGAAACATAATTTTAAGTAGACGGCTATACTCAGGCAGAGGAGTGTGATACAGCCTAATGATTTTATACTTTAAAAGAGATTTTGCATTATTAAATTTTCGTGTCCTTAATTGGAAAATAACTGTGGCCGTTTCCAAACGTGCCAATCATTTTTAATGTTCCCAGCTAGGCTGGACAAAAATCATCTGTGCAGAGCATTCATATTTTCTAGAATAAGCTGACGCGATCTCGGTTAACGTATTTTAACTTAAAAGTGCGAGGCCAGTGAAGAGAGGAAAATGTAACTGTCTCGAGACACTCCTTCAGCGGTCTGCACAAGGTTGCTGATTGGCTGTGTGCAAGTAAGTTTCTGTTGGTGTCCGGATAATGCATAAATAGCAATGTTGTTGTATATTAAAAAAAATAAACCTGTTACACTGAACATAATTACACAGTTAAGGTGCTTGAAAACAGTTACACTTAAAATAATTACACCGTGCTTGTTTGTTATTTTGCTATTTCCAATTCTAAAAGTAGCCTAGTTTTAGTTTATGACAATCTACAGTTTATGACCGTTTACTTACATTTTTTCCAAAAAGGTTGAGGTTTATATAAATTACAATGAGTGAAATAAACTGCAATGGTCTCTGGGGGGGGCGCAAAAATTTTTAATGTACCAAAGGGGGGCCCAGCAGAAAAAGTTTGGGAACCACTGCATTAATGGGAGCTGGCGAAGGTGCCTCAAAGAGCTAAGACGAGCACCCGCTCACACTCCCGGGGGGATACGGATACACACTGAACCGACCACGCAACTTACCAGCAGTGTACAGCATTTGTCTCGACGAGTTACATAAAGGGACGCAGCAGTGTTCAACCGTCAACCACTGAACCACCACTGAAACTTAGGCTACAAGACTGCTTCATCCACGCTCCACTAGCCGAATGGGCTACACAAAATACAGGTATATGGACTATTAATTATTATTACTATATTACAAGCTATCTGTCGCCTCGAATATCCGCATTATCTAAGTCGCCGCAGCCCCTGCCCACACAGCATGACATTTGACCGGTGTGCCTTAGCTGGCTAATTTGAAAACGGAAGTTCTGTAGAATGCATCATGCATAAAATCAATTCAGTTACGGAAATACTAAAAGTCGGGATGCTGTAGATATGAGATCGGATTTTCATGACTGAAAAATCAGTAATTTTTTTTTTTTTTTTTTTTTTTTTAATTTTGAAGATAAAAAAGCGGAATTCCACGAATTAGCGGAAAAATCACATCCCTGAAAAACAGTGATTTATTGACAAGACGGTTCACTCCACGGAGGAGTAAGGAACCGCGAGTAATCAGTCAAGATCAATGTACTGGAGTTAACTCCCTTGACATCCAGTGTCTTTGATGAATGAAAATTATCGACCCCAGAAAATTTATCGACCTCATTTTTTGTTATCGTTAGATTAATTGATTTACTGATTATCGTGACAGGCCTAAATATTTATAGAAATATAGAAATATTTATTTCCTCCGTGAAAAGTCTACTAAATTTGTAATATGGTGCTTAGTTTCTGCTCAAATCAAGCTTTTTACAGAATATTGATGGAATGAGAAATTCCCCTTTCGAATATGAAAATAGCTCACTCACTTTGCATTAATAATGATGGATGTTATAATGCACATATGTTCAGTTATACTCCTAGGCCTATGATCCTAAAAGCCCCCAACTATATCAAGCACAGAGTCATGCATTCAAATTTAGACCAGGAGCTCTGTGCACAGCCATTGTCGGCTTGTCTCAAAAAATAATTTTATGTCTGGCAAGCAAATAATCTACATACCATTTTCATGGCCATAAGAAAGCTTGTCAATATTCTGAAGAGGGAACGCATTCATTTTTGAACGGACGCCTGTTCATTTTTGAATGCGTTCAAGGGTGCAAACCTGGTCACTGTGTTCAATGATGAACACCCTTCTGTTCATTTTCTGATTTGTATATTTCCTGATGTGTTCATTTTCCGATGCCTGCCCGGGGCCTGATGCATTCATCTATGTGTGAAGTGAGCTTATAGATTATGGGCAGGGATATTCATTTGTGAACAACGACCGAATATGGATGACGGATTATATAAACGCTTGTACAGGCCGATTTTAAATTTTCAGTTCCTTAAAGTGAAATAGTTCTCATTGTCATCATTAGTTTTTTTCTCATATGAAGTGAAATTGTTCTCATTGTCATTGTTTTTTCATATTCTGGGTATAATCCACCTGCTAAAGATCATTTGCCAATTTAGGCGACGCTTCAGGATGGGATTATATGCGACGTACTCCTGTTCTCTGAACAAAAACATATTTCAGTTATCTAAAAAACAACTCCTGTTTGTTACAGGAGGGGTAATTTGTTGCAGGTTGTGGGACATTTATCGCATGACAAATGGTACAATATCTGCAACAATCAATGGAACAAAATCTGAATATCATTGCAGAATTTATCGTTCACGTAGTGGGCTGTTAAGTGTCGCATTTTTTTTTTTTTTGCGCCTTCACAGGTTTAAAAAGACAGGATTAATATCACGGATAATTTTGCAATTTCATATGAGCAGGATTAAGTTCTCCTAGTTCTTATACTCACAGAATAGTTGAATTAAACTTGGGCTGTCACGCAGATGATGTGATACAATGGGTGAACTATAATTTTCATATATTGAATTTAATTTATTTACAATCATTTGCATACAAATTGCCTAGCGGTCACATCATGATTTGGATTCTAAAATGCTTTTTCATATAAAAGGAAAAAGTGGCATACTGACTCCACATGGAGGTGATGTTCATTCCAGTAAAGAAATCACACGGCAACATTTGAATGTTTTGGCTGACTGGACGTACCCCGGTACCATTGAGTCACAATTTATCTCCTTGAGTGTGGAATGTGTAAAAGCACCTTATCGAACTCAATGAAAAGCGTAAACGTGTAGCGGAAGATTGACGATCAGTAAGATATAATCTCGAAACTGAAAATTTGGAAGGATTTTTTGTCGATCTGAAAACATTGTTTAAGAGGCATGTACCTTACACTATACTTCTAAATTCAGCTGGAGAATTTTTTTCTTGTAAGAAGGAAATATTTACACATGTTGGTGTAAATTTGGCGAAGTGGAGAGCAGATTCATTTTGTAATGCGAGAGAGGGTAGCTGCGTCAATTTTTGGATGCCGTCCGGTCGGAAATGAATGCACGCTCGGTCATTTTTTAACATTCTGCCGTTCGTTTTTTAGCTGAACATGAACGGAGACGGAGATGGAAAAAAAATTGTTATTTGTGGAATAATTTATGGGAGAAGTGATTGAACATTCAGGGTAAAGATTCCGAACTGGGACCAGATCTCCATTTAAAATAAATGCTTTTAAAAGTTATGCAAAACTAGTCTGTTTGGCACGTGAGCTACTAAGCCGGAGACTCATAGTAGATATTGCCATTAGTCTACATTTTACGACTTAAGTTTCCACAGACTGAAAACTTACCTGCGTTGTTGTCAGGAGTCGCAAATCAATTGTGTCAGATGTGGCTGATTTCTCCTGAAATTCCATGCTTTCCTGAATTTAGATAGAAAAAATTATCAGAATGAACAACGTCACACATTTTGCATGAGCTCACAGATTCTGAAGGAGGCCAGCTTGTTGGATTTCTGCCTTTTCTAGCATTTTGGTAATTTTGAGAACAAATAAATATGATGGAGTAATTTATGGATGTCATCCTGTCCAGACATTCTGTTTTGCAGTGTTATTATGTGCATCGAACAGGTATTTTTATGCCCGCCGAAAGAGTTTCAGAAGGGGCTTATGAAAGGAGCAGATCCAAAATGGTCAGGAGGTCACTATATACAAATATTTCAGTGTATTTTCATGGTACTTGGATTCAATGATTGTTGGGTCAAATCGCACGTGACCCCCAACAGTTGTGGGGTTAAAGGTCTTGTAAGGGTCATTGATCCAAAATCTACATCATTTGTCACTGTATCCACATACTTCAGTGGAAACTTCAGGACAACGACCTTATGGTCCATTTCTTTTTTTTTCCTGCATTGAGATGAATCCACAATTTCCATATTACTCATTCCATAAAATTTTGGACTTTTTCAGTTGTCAGGCCTAAATACTGAATGTGTTGTTTCTTGCCATTTTTGGCCAAATATTTCTTGTGGATGAAAATTTGGTGCATTCCTCCACTCAACTATATCAGCTGGAGAATAAAAAAAATAGGACCAAGGGTCCTGTAGTTCACCAGCAAGTAGTCTTATAGTGATGGTACAAGTTAGGAAAATTCTGTGTGAAGTTTGACTGACACACACACACACACACACACACACACACACACATTTTTTATATATATATATATATATATATATATATATATATATATATATATATATATACACACACACACACTTACACACTTGTTCATTTTTGAATGCCTGTTCAAATTTGAATGCGTTCAGAATATTGACAAGCTCCCTAAATGAATAGTGACTGAGTTTTTGCAAATTGAAAATGATTTTTGGTCTGAAAGAATTAAACCCACATGTAGATATGATCCTATCATATCACTATAACATCGTAGCATCGTAGCAATGTCAGGAACAAATACGACACTGACACTCACCATAGACCCGTGCAGAGCATGGGTATGACAGCACTTTTCAACAATATGTAGCTCTTATTTCAAAATTCAACCTTTCCATAGACTGTAAAATTTACCTCAAATATTGCTTCAGTGGCTTCGTCAAGACGTATAGTCATCCTCTCCAGGGCAACCATGTAATGGTCCATTTGTGCATCTTCCTGCATTTAGATGAATGCACAACAACCACATCACACATTTGGTCAAAATTTTTTTGCTTTTCACTTATTGGGCCAAATACCAAATGTGCTCATTTTTCGCAAAATATTTTTGGTGGGTGAAAATTTGGCCAATACCTTCACTCAACTATACCAGCTAGACAAAAATAAACTATTTAAATTAGGGCCAGAACACAAAATACCCAGAAAGACCACAATGTGTGCTTACCAAAGAACAGATAGAAATTGATCGCTCCAAATTTGCATTATGCCTAAGAAGTGTAAACATTACGCTACATGCGTTACAATTTACATAGACCGCAGTGTTTGCCTCGAGATTGCATTGGTGAGTTTATGCTATTCTGTGTAGAATGAAAGATACTTATAGGAAACATAGCTATTAGTCTGCATTTTAAGAATGAAGTTTCCACCGGTTTATGCTTACCTCTGCTTTCTTCTGGAACTGTTCATCAATTCTCGCAGACACACCAGCTAATTTCAGATCAAACTCTGCTTTTTGTATCTAGATGGAAAAAAATTACATTTCAGAGAAAAAATATCATTAATTTTGCATTTTTGCTGTGTTATTAAGCATGCTGCATAGGTATTTTGTTAAATTGTGTGGCTCAAAGCAATAACGGCGTATGCCGCAATTTTAGACAACATTGTTTTTTGCTGGAATCATACTCTTAGTCCCTCTTGCTACATGCCCATGAAATACCTAAGCTATGTGGCTTACGCCAAAGCCTCTACATCATATGTTGTAAATACTGTCAATGAGTCTTTGTGACTGACTCTGGGCAATAATGGCTTATGCCACAAGCCACGGTTGACATTTAAACTTTTCGACCAATCAGATCCAGTAGTGGGGCTAGAACTTGGAATTGGGGTGAAACAGATCCATCCCTTTTAGTCCTGGCAAGTTCTCAATCATTTTCCTTTATTGACGCATTTTCCAATTATTGTAATTGGCAACTGAGGACACGGTTTCTCTCCATATGCGATCTAACAGCGATTAAATTATGGGCTAAATTCAGTAGGCTACAGTGGGGAAGCCAGAACTGAAAATTGGGAGCACAAAACATCTGTTTAAAACAATTATTAGTCCTGACCTGTTCTCAGTCATTTTCATAATTAACAAAAGGCTTCACTCCAAGAGCACTCCACACTTAACAGGTGCTGCTTGTTCTCCCCAATTAGGTAAGACGACAACCATTCACCTGGACGCGTATTTGCCGTATTTAAATCAACGTTGTTGAAAAATGCATACCTGTCGACTCTCAAGCAAATAGCCTGAGCTGCAGGCTTTTAATATCCTATCTAACTGCTGAGTGCCTACTTTTTTATTTTTATTTACTTATTTCTGTCTTTGTTTTTTTTTTTTTGAAATCAACCCCAACAATACCGAGAGTGAAAGGCAATATTTCTTTGGAACGCAGACCAGCTCAGTCAACACAAAGCTCAGGCGTATTAATAAGTAAATTATTTTTCTGTACTGTATTTAGCCCATGATTTCAGTGCTGTTAGATCACATATGGAGAGAAACCGTGTCTTTAGTTGCCAATTACGATAATTGGAAAACACGTCAATAAAGGAAAATGATCGAGCACTTGCCAGGACTAAAAGGGACGTGTCTGGGCCCAGTTCTAGACCCGCCACTGATCAGATCACTCCTTAGTCCACAGCACAAGATAGTAAATGGTAGTTAAGGAAACAGTAGAAATATTAAATTAATAGTTATTAAAGTATGTGATGTTTTCGTTGCTGTTAAATCATTCAGAGTTTTGTACTTTTTTGCCATTCTGATCATTGATTACTACCTCTAAAAAAAGATAGAGTCTTTAGTATTTGCAGAAATAAGGCTGAATGTAACATGATTAAAATGCATATGCATAAAAACTGATAGTTTGTACATTATATGATAGGTTCACAAAATCTGAAAAAGTCAAATGCCCGAAAGGTTCCTTCAGTGGCATAAGCAGTTATTGCTCTAAGCCATACAATTAGCCTATTTGGCAAGTTTCCACAGGCTGTAAACTTACCTCCATTATCTCCAGGACTCGTTTGTCAATCATCTCCGACATGGCAGCTAGTTTCAGATCACATTCTGCTTTTCGTTTCTATAAGGAAAAAATAACATTTCAGAGAAATAAATCACTAATTTCACATTTTTTCTACATTATTCGGCATGTTAGATAGCTATTTTGGTAAAGTAGACAGTTTAGGATGTATCATACTGAAACAAACTCAGATGGAATATAGCTCTTTGACAACATCTTAAGAATGAGGTTTCTACAGGCTACCAACTTACCTCCGTTATCTCCAGGACTCGTTCATCAATCATCTCCAACATGGCCGCTAGTCTCTGTTCATACTCCGCTTTTTCCTGTATTTAGATGAATGCAAAATTATCACATCACACATTCTATGAAAAGTTTCAGCCTTTTCACACTTTGGGCCAAATAACATACAAACAAACCCTGAAACTAATGTTTACTGGTGTTAAAAGATTTGATTATGTGTGCTTACCAAAACAAGCAGAAAAATTGATCTCTCCCATCTTGCGTTATGCTAATTAGTGTAATAATTAGCCATATATCACAGGAATACATTATGGGCATGGTCAGGCCATTTACATAGGCCAGTCTGTGTACAGAGGGAGTGTCCAGTATGGTCACGCTTGACCAAATCAGACCAAGTGAGTCAACCATGTCCTGTAAACATCTTGAGTCAGTTTTAGGTGAGTATTATAAGTTTTGTGACTCACTAATGGAACTGTACAGATACTTATTGGGTCAGATAATCACCTTTCTGACCAAATATGCCATTTTGATATTACATATTTGTTTAAAACATATTGATTATCAAATATTTTAATCAATTTTATACACAATAGCAAGCATTTAGCCGAATATACAAAAGCTGTCATGTAGTCGAATTTTCAAGTAGTGTACAAATACTTATTGGAGCCACTATGTTATAATTCACGTATGTTCACAGTTATACTCCCATTCATCTATGTGTGAAGTGAGCTTTTAGATTATGGGCAGGGATATTCATTTGTGAACGACGACCGAATATGGATGACTGTTTATATAAACGCTTGTACAGGTCGATTTCAAATTCTCAGTTCCTTAAAGTGAAATAGTTCTCATTGTCATTGTTAGTTTTTTTTTCATATGAAGTGAAATTGTTCTCATTGTCATTGTTTTTTTCATATATTGGGTATAATCCACCTGCTAAAGATCATTTTCCAATTTAGGCGACGCTTCAGGATGGGATTATATGCGACGTACTCCTGTTCTCTGAACAAAAACATATTTCAGTTATCTAAAACAAAACACATTAAACTTAGTAGACTGAACAAATGAAGTATTAATCATGCACATCATCCAAAAGTCTTGTCACCAGTATTCCAGGGTGTTGCATGAATTCAGGTCTCACTCCGTGATCTTGTATCCCTGAACCAGCTAATCCCCATGGCATCACAAGACTACTAAGTCGTTTATCTTGCAATCAAGCTTATTGATTAATTGAACTAATAAGGGTTATATTCATGAAGGGGGAAACGGGGGGGGATAAATATTTATTAACATTCATATATGCTGATTTTATAATAGCCTACTGTGCACATGCAGAGGTTAACTTTGCTCATCTGATTATCTAGATCTGGACTTGTTGTCGGCAGCTCCCACAGACTGGCGGTTTCATGTGTTGTGATTTCAATCTGAAAAAAATACTGTACAATAAATGAGAAACGCAATGTCGACATGTCTGAACGTCAGACAGGGTTTCAATATAACTCTGTGTCCGACAGTCAATTATTGTTTTTAATTTCTTCAAATCTACTGAATCTTTTAGATATTAGATATTAAACGTGAATGTTTTGATAAGAGGGCTCAGTTCTTCAAGATGAGTACCGTGAATTTCAATCAGTGTTTCTGTTTAAGTTGCTCAATAAAGCGAGTCGACATTGGCGCGGGAATTTCTGCATTTATGAAGAATTTAGCGACTATTGGACAGAGAACCTAAAAAACTCTCTGTCCGAAGGTAATAGAAGTTATAATTTTTCGAATATTCCAGCAATTATTAGACATATAAACTTGGCCATGTTTGTGTTCGACCTTAACAAAATGCAAATTGACTTTTTTTGGTATTTTTATTCATCTGTTTTTTTCCAAGGTAGACAACAGTCTTTATTCAAACTCTCTTTTGAAAATTAGTCAGATGGATCGAAGAGTCACGCTTTATTTCCATACCAGAGATAAAACAGTGCTTGTAGTCAGTGAGCAAATCAATTCCATGACCATTGACATTGTGAATGAAATTTTGCATGCGCAGTCAAGACTGTCGGACGCAAAATGCAAAATACTCCATATCCGGCAGCCAGCAGAAAGTAGAAGTATTGATCTGAGAGCAGATTTATAACGACATAAAGAATAAAAATATATCACCAAGAATCAGAACATCCAATGTGCACCACAATCAATTTATTTGGGCCATTTTTATCAATACAAAGAAGTCAGTAGGGGAGACCGGGTCTTTTTTAACTTTTTATGTTAACGGCTGTAGAATTGACATCTGGTTTTTGTTATCAATATGCACAGTAAAGATAGAAAGTTTATTAGACTACATGACTGATCTGCAGCCACCCCTATATTCTGCGCATGCGTAATACTGGTGAGGAAAAAATAGTCACCTGTAACAAACTACCCCATATATGGGGTTGTTTGTTACCGGAGGGGTAGTTTGTTGCAGATTGTGGGGCATTTATCGCATGACAAATGGTACAATATCTGCAACAATCAATGGAACAAAATCTGAACATCATTGCAGAATTTATCGTGCACGTAGTGGGCTGTAAAGTGTAGCTTTTATTTTTTTTTGCGCCTTCACAGGTTTAAAAAGACAGGATTAATATTGTGGATAATTTTGCAATTTCATATGAGCAGGATTAAGTTCTCCTAGTTCTTATACTCACAGAATAGTAGAATTAAACTTGGGCTGTCACGCAGATGATGTGATACAATGGGTAAACTATCATTTTCATATATTGAATTTAATTTATTTACAATCATTTGCATACAAATTGCCTAGCGGTCACATCATGATTTGGATTCTAAAATGCTTTTTCATATAAAAGGAAAAAGAGGCATACTGACTCCACATGGAGGTGATGTTCATTCCAGTAAAGTAATCACACGGCAACATTTGAATGTTTTGGCTGACTGGACGTACCCCGGTACCATTGAATCACAATTTATCTCCTTGAGTGTGGAATGTGTAAAAGCACCTTATGGAACTCAATGAAAAGCGTAAGCATGTAGCGGAAGATTGACGATTAGTAAAGATATAATCTCGAAACTGAAGATTTGGTAGGATTTTTTAGTCGACCTGAAAACATTGTTTAAGAGGCATGTACCTTACATTATACTTCTAAATTCAGCAGGAAAATTTTTTTCTTGTAAGAAGGAAATATTTACACATGTTGGTTTAAATTTGGCGAAGTGGAGAGCAGATTCATTTTGTAATGCGAGAGAGGGTAGCTGCGTCAATTTTTGGATGCCGTCTGGTCGGAAATGAATGCATGCTCGTTCATTTTTGAACATTCTGCCGTTCGTTTTTTAGCTGAACATGAACGGAGACTTGTTCACTTTTGAATGCCTGTTCAAACTTGAATGCGTTCAGAATATTGACAAGCTCCCTAAATGAATAGTGACTGAGTTTCTGCAAATTGAAAATGATTTTTGGTCTGAAATAATTAAACCCACATGTAGATGTGCGACACTGTAACATCGTAGCAATGTCAGGAACAAATACAACACTGACACTCACCATAGACTCATGCAGAGCATGGGTATGACAGTACCTTTCAACAATATGTAGCTCTTATTTCAAAATTCAAACTTTCCATAGACTGTAAAATTTACCTCAAATATTGGCTGAGTGGCTTCTTCAAGACGTATTGTCATCCTCTCCTGGGCAACCATGTAATGGTCCATTTGTGCATTTTCCTGCATTTAGATGAATGCACAACAACCACATCACACATTTGGTCAAAATGTTTGGCTTTTCACTCATTGGGCCAAATACCAAATGTGCCATTTTTTTCAAATTTTTGCATAATATTTTTTGTGGCCAAAAAATCTGCACATTTCTACACTTTACCAAACCAGCAGAACAAGAAAAAGACTATTTAAATTTGGCCAGGCACATCGAAATACCCTGAAGGACTACGACATGTGCTGGTGTCAAGGAATCTTTTGGGAGTGCTCGCCAAAGAAAAGATAGAAATTGATCTCTCCCATTTCGCATTATGCCTAATGAGTGTAAACAATATGCTTCATGCTTTACAGTCTACATAGACTGAGGTTTTTGCCTCAAGATTCCATGGAAGAAGTCATGCAATTTTAGCTATGTTTAGGATGTGAGGTACTGAACAACAGAAATATACTGCAGCTGCTTGTCTTCATTTTAAGAATTAAGCTTTCATTGACAGTCAAACTTACCTCCATTTTCTTCGGAAGTATTAAATTAATGGTCTCAGTCAAGGCAGCTCGGTGTTCCTTGAATTCTGTTTGGTCCTGTATTTAGATGGAAAAAAATTAACATATCAAAGAGGAAAATATAATTCATTTTGCATGAGTTTACAGATTATAATGGTGGCCCCTTTTGATGGATTTTTGTTTTCACTGGCATTTGGACGATTTCAAGAAAACCTTTTCATTATGGAACGTAGAGCAATTTTTGAATATCATCCTGGTCACAGATTCCGTTTAGCTGTACGTCGGATAGTTATTCTGTTAAACCAGCCAGTTTTGGATGAGAGACTCGTAGAAAATAGTTATTAGTCGTTATTTAAATAATGAAGTTTCTTAAACCTCCCTTTCCTGGAGTAGAAAATTATGTTGAAGATGGTGTCTAGTTTATGCTCAAATTCTGTTTTTCCCCCGGAGAAAATGAACATTGCAGAGGGAAAAATATCCCTCATTTTGCATCCGCTAGCAGACCTTACTGGCAGTCCAATTGATGGATTTATGCTGTTTTACCTTCATTTGAATGATTTCAAGAGTAACCAATTGGTTAATTCTGTCATGTGATGCCACAAATTCTCTTTAGTTGTGTTATTTATTTTGCTTGTTGCTTGATTATGTTGTTAAACTAGCAAACCAGCCGTTGAGGATTTCATTTGTCATGAAATTTCTTTTTAGCGTAATTTTTGTTTGTCAGCTTGAGTCTGCAAGAGCTTGAAATGGTATAAATAGGAATGGGACAGCACTTTGCGATATTTCACGTTACCTTAATAACACCAAGACATCTAATGCACAGTTGTGGAATTGGGACATTTTAAGTGCCTCCTTAGCCACAAAAAATAAGAAAAAAAAGGTGAAAGAAAATGTCCAAAACCTGCAATGGTACATAGTCTAAAACGTCTTAGCGCCTTCAAGGTAAGGTGATATATAAAGTCTGGGACTGAGTCAGGCTGACTGAGTCAGGGAGTGCTCCTCTCACAACTTCCTGTTTTATGAGGTGCACCCACGAGATACTCCAGAACGAATTGGTGGCACTGGAGCTGAAGCCCTAAAAGAAGAACTTTCACGGGGAAAAAAGCCTCAGTAACCTGATATAATTTTATGTACATCGCAACATTTTTTTGCACGTCATCTTAAAGGTATCCTATCATGTCAGAAGGTGCACTTTATTGGCCATCACGAGTCATTTTAAAATATGTTCCTTTGTACTGCCTCTAGGTATGAAAGACTGATCAACTTTAGCCAACACCTAATCAGTTCCTTCTTTATTCGGGGTAGACTCTCCCCCTTGTCATGTCCTAAATGTTTGGAAACAAGTTATAACAGGTTATTGGCTTGGCACCTGGTGACATGATAGGGGACCTTTAATAACCTCTCCTTTCAGCAGTGTGGATCTGTAAAGTGCGGATTAAGTGCAGCTGAGATTGGGCATTTTCAGAATTGGGACAGTTTTTCACATTAACTCGATGGCGCACAAACACACTTTCAAAATCACAAGACTGCAAGAATGGTGAGTGGAACAAAGCTGCCATCCTCTCAGTCAATCTAATCAGCCCCCAAATCCAATAACTGCAACATTTCCAGTTTCATAGACTATTATAAACTTACATCAGGGTGTGTCTTGCTCTGGGAAGAAAGTATCTTGCTCCGGGCAGAAAATATCTTGCTCTGAGTACTCTCCATATCTGCTATAACCTGCATTAAATCGAAGCACATTGTTCATTTCAGAGAAAATCTAACAAGCATTAAATATGATCAACATCATAGTTGCTGATGAGCTCAAGGGGTCCTACTTTTTGAAGACATTTCACTCGCCCACTGGTTCTCAAACTCGGTCCCGGCGCCCCTTTGTGTACGCTGGTTTTTGTTCCAGCCACAAATACATTTATGGAATTTGAAAAAGCTGTTAATTAGTCTTAATTAGCTGCATTTCCTGTTTAGAGCCATTGTTTACCATCTTAAGTCACATTTTGATGGACATCCCTTGAAAAACCCTTGAATATTTTGTGCTTATTTTTCTAAGTTGTGAGGATCAAGTAAAAACATTTTTAAACGCATCAAATTAGCCTCTGGGAAAATCAGTAAGAAATAAATTAAATTGCTGAACACGGAGGTTTTGAGTTCTTCAAAATAATTTGCCTGAACTTCAAATAAACATGAAACAAAGCAGGTGTGCCTCTGTTCTTCGCCAAATGAATTGTTAGTTTTTGACCATGTGTCAACAGTTTCACCAATCGAGGAACACATTGATTGTTTATGTTCATTACATATATAGTTCAATCATTTCTCTCTGCAATTATTTATCCTAGTATTTATATGTATGTATGCATGTGTGTGTGTGTGAGGATATGAAATTTTTATTCTTCATGGCATGTATAGACTTTTCAAATGTGGCTGAAGAGGATAAATACCTGCTCTAAATATACAAAATGCACCTTATTGAGACAAATCAACAGCTTTTTAAAATCGTAAGATTGCCACTGTGGCTGGAACAAAAACCATCATTCAGATTGGGGCACCAGGACAGAGTTTGAGAAAACCCCTGCACTAGTCTGTGACACTGTAAAAAATGATTCTGTGGTCCGGCATATTTTATTAATGTATTTGGTCAAATATATCCAATATGAATGTGTCCTTGATTTTGTAGTGATTATTTAAATGAATTTCAAATATAACGTTTGGAATAAAATCCACTTACCCTGGTTAAATAAAACAAGAGCTTTTTATTCATGTAATTCTAAATAGAGAAAATGTTGAATGAATCCAACTTAATGGAATCAGCTAGTTTTTACACTGACAAGCACTTCCTGTTCCCGGATTTGGATGCGATAGGCAAACGAATGAGGAAACAGCGAGCACTTCTCTTCCAGCACTTTACACACCTATTTAACCCGGTTGAAAAACATAAGGAAACTCATACCAGCCAAGTAACACAACATTAAATATATGTGCATATTACAATACACAACATGCAGTAAAGTTATAGCGTGATCTTTTTTTTACCGTTCTGTAGGTGAGTTATTTCTTCTGTTCTTGGTAATCTCTCCTAAAAATGTAGGTCATAACACAAACACAGGTGTTATTCCTAATATTTTTATTTCATGAAATACATTGAGTAAATTCAAAGAGACAAACTGATAATTGGGTAATAATGACTTACATTTAAGTGTCAGAAAGGTATAGAATTTAATTTTTCTTCATTAGTACTTTTTACCAATTTTGCCATTTTTAATATTACTCAATACTGTTTTTAGGTTTTAATTAAATCTTTTGTGTATTGTAGTAAATTGTAAAATTTACTCAGACTAAATGGATAAATCTAATGGGCCTTATTTAATTAATAATAACTCAATTCCAAATGTAATCTATATTATAATAGCAAAGCGGACTCCGTATGCGTGAGTGTGTGTCTGGCCACTTCGCTTTTACATTGTCTCTCCTCCTGGGGATTCCCCCTGTATGTCCCCTCCTCACACACTCAGCGAGTGTGCCCAATCTGTGGAAAATGGCCTGGCAATGACTCAGTCACGTGACCAAAGTATGGTGGAAACACCATAAAAACATCACGTGACAAAGCAAATTCATCACTGGAGTGACAACTCAGCATCTGCTTTAAGGTGGCTGTCACTGAGATGCTCTCTCTTACGGCCTGGCGTCTGTTTTTTGGAATTCATTGTTCACTTTGTCCACGTGTGTGGCCGAACACATACACGGTCACGTGACTGAGTCACTCCAGTGAAGATTCAGTAAATGCTGAGCACACACGGTCACGTGACAGCCACATTGGTGTTTATGGAAACACCACAGCAACGTGATGACATCATAATAGTGCATTGTTCACTACAGTATAACAGTATGGCGAGCCGTTTTAATATTTAATAGCGAAGTTTGACTATCCGGGATTAAAATCGCAGATATCTACGTCACTGAAAGAGACACTCGACTCGTCACACATCCTAACTGACAATTGTACATATCTGCAATTCAGTTTTGACTAGGCAGAATGAAGATTAAAGATATCTCAAACGTCATTATGACTGGTCAGAATTTTTGTGTAGCGTTTGCTATCGTTAGTGGAAGAAATGGCGGGTGCTGTTATGGATAAGACTGATAGAAAATGTCATAAAATTGAAAGAGCTTATCATCACGGAATTAGTGGCGAACGAGAGCTTTGTTCGTTAGAGACTTGTGGTACAAATGAACAGCGTATTGAATATTTGTTATCTCACTCCAGAGACACTTGAGGATCTACGACGAAGTCTGGATAGTGTCAGAACACTGATCTTCAAAAACAACGCCCAGCTATCACCGCTAAAAATTTGATGCGCAAATACAGCGGACAGCGCGGTAGTAAGTTCACATGATACAATAGCTGTCAAAAATTGGCTTGTTGAAAGAAATACCAAGGCTTACTCAACAAAAGAATGCGTGTATTTTGTTCAGGAAAACATCGTGAACAACTTCCATAGTTTCGTTTGAAAATGATTTTTATTTATTTATTTTTCAATAAACTGTTGAAATTTTGAGCAGATTGAAATGTGAGATTTTGAAGAACTGCTGTTACTCCAGATGATGAACAATTGAATGTCACTGTTATAATGTTTTACTTAAAGCAAAATAGGATTTTTATTTATTTTTTCAATAAACTGCTGATATTTTGCGCAAAGTGGAGCAAACTTTTTGCGCGGATGAAATCACAGCAGTGGCGTAGGTATTGCCGGTGCCGCCGGTGCGCGGAACCGGGGCCCCGATGAGCTCTGAGGGCCCGCGGTGATTAGCCAGGCCACTCTTGTCACAGCACATAAAGAAAATTCAACTTCATGAAGGACAGCCCCGAAAATTTAGTTAAACCCCATGACATTATCACAGAAATACTGAGTTGATGAGTATATATATTGCTTTACTGTTGCATACAACACAGTCATGGTAACACCCGCCCCGTCCCTCCCACACACACACACACTGGCCATTTTTCCTCTTTTCTTTGATATATGTATTTTGTATTTCAGTAATGATACTTTGTCCGTTATAATCACAATTACTAATCATATATTTGATTGCTTTATTCTCAACATTTTCAAAAGAACATGGCCTGCTGGGAAATGTGTTTGTCCAATTAGTTGACATTTACTTAATCCTTTCTGATCGTAGCTTCGTAGGCTACGCGCTTGCTCGTGAAGTGTTCTTTTTTGAGAGATCAGCTAACCCATTAGCCTAGTATTGGAGGTGATAAGTCTTGAGCACCATGTTGAGCAGCTCAAAAGCGGTGCTCAGAAAAGAAAAGAAAAAAAGAGCTTGATGTACGGAACTCCAAATTGGCGAAATTGAATGCATTTTTAAAACAGTCATATTGTCCAGATCCAGTTCCTGCTAGCGTTGTGAATGATAGCGGCGACACGCAGCAGTCAGACTTGGAGGCTAATGCTACCACCTCATTGCCCTCTTGCTCTACGACTTTGCAGAGCTGAAGGCACCCAGAGATAACTTCTGAATGGGTGAGTGCAGTTTTTTTTTTTAAGACTACTGTAAGTGATTAGCTTGCCGGTTGTGGTTAAATGGCTGCTGTGCCAGGATGTGTGTCTATCTATCTGTTTACTTTTTGATTTGGCCACTGTTGTGCTATTAGGGAAATATGGTTGACTGTTCAGCCGTATGGATCTTTTTTGCATTTTGATTGGCAATGTATTGTCACTATTGTTCATGGTTCAAATAGCCTAACGTGTTGTATGATGTAGAGATGCAGTGCAAATATTCATTGTCCATGGTTCTACTAGCCCTAATAATTATGGGTGTCTACGTTTTTCAGAAAACTGATTTTTCTTAATTACTGATTTGGATACCTACTTGCTCACTGTAGCTGAGGTGGTTGGCTACAGAGGACGATTGTTTCTGTGAATATACAATAACTGATGCAGGTGGGCCATCTAGTGATAGAATATTGTAGCTACGTACATACATTTGCAGCTTCGTGTCCCCGCACTAACATACCCTGCTGCCGAGCACCGTTGTTCCTCTCGAAGACGCCAAATCCAGATAAACCTTAAACGATTAATTGCGTTCATATTTTAATTTGTAACGAAGTGGCTAGTGTCAAAGTAACGAAGTAAAATGATAATTTTTAAGTTTAAAATGTTGTAGAGTAAAAGTCCAGGTTTAAAAAATAACTCAGGTAAAGTACAAATCCTCAAAAAACTTAAGCTCTGTTACGATTTACATGTATTTCGTTAGTATACACCTCTGGGGGGCTAGCGCCATTCTCGCACCGGGGCCCAGCGCCTCTACGCTACGCCACTGAATCACAGTGGAGGGATGCTCAATGGATAGAGCGTATGAAACACGTATGCAATGAGTACAGAACGGATGCATAGCGTTTTCCAACGGATGGCAAGATTTTTTTCAAGTTTTACATCTTCTTTGCATCCGTAGGTGCAGTGGGACCGGGCCTTACGTTGTTTTTTTCGTGAAGAGCTGATAAGGCATGATAATTCAATATTTCATGGAATTTATCTTTCACTCGCCTAAGCAGATCTTTATAAGGAAAACTAACATGTTTACCAAGAACAACGATGGAAATCAGGTCACTAATCTTATTCTCTTCAAGGGATGTTTTCCGCCCCTCTGCTAACCATCCGCCGCCCGTCACTGATAGCAACATGCTTCAAAGTTTACAAAGACGGCATCGTGTACATCAGGATTCCATGGGTGAGTTTATTCGATTTTAGTTTTTAAATCCTGACGGAAGCAAATAAACTGATAAACATAAAGTGTAAAGACTTGCTGGGTACTTACAAATACTGCAGCTGTTCACCGCAGTTCCTCGAAGTTGTTTGTGGAATCGCCGCTTCGAGGCATAAATATATACCACAATGAACATTCTGAGCAACGACATAGAACGAAGCCCAGTGACGCTGACATGCCGTCATAATAGACGTTCTTCCCCAAGGAGCTACTGATCCGTATAGCTGACGAAATGTAAACTGCGCAGGAAGAGTGACGCAACCGAGCGGTCATATTGGTATGCCCGGTAGCGACTGCCCGAATCGCAACCCAGTTTAGACAAGCCCACGCCCACTTCTGCATATGACGCTGGCCTCGCCTGCCGCTCAGACCAAGAAAGAAAGTCCCCTAAAATAACACTTCCATAGTCCACATTGTTCCTAATATCCAATGTGAAGAAAACTGGGCACAACAGCTTTTCATCGTTGAAGAGAGATTAATGATTCCCGGTGATAATTCCGGTGAATGTCCTCCTGAAATGAGGAAAATGAAGGTGCTTTCACATCGGACGCGAAACGATTTTTTCGTACGACAGATTGCATTCAAAGTCGATGCAAAGACGCGAATACACGCGTTTTCGCGAGTATTCCCGTCTTTGCATTGACTTTGAATGTAATCTGTCGTGCGAAAATTTCATTTCACGTCCGGTGTGAAAGCGACTTTAGGATGTTAAATACACTGGCATGCTAGCCATAACATAGATATCGATGTCTCTTTATCTCGCTAGCAAGCTAGCCAGATGGCTCCCTCGCGAGTATGCCATTGTGAGCGAACTGTAGCATTTTTAGCTCGCTAGCCAGTTGGCTTTGTAGCTAAATACATTGTCGCGCTAGCTATACTGTTGCTAGCTTGGAAGCCAGCTAGCGAGTAAGACTCTAAGCAGCTGTGGCCTTATTTTGTCGGCATAATCATGACGAAAATTGACGCGCATTAAGGGACGAAAGTCACGCGGGGGGGGGGGGGGGGAATAATAGCGACAGCTGCATCTAGCTAGCTCAGTTCGTTAGCTAGTACAGGGTTTAAAGTTCTCCGTCCTGGGGACGGATTTCTGTCCTGGAGATTCCCTAGGAGCTATTTCTGAGATCGATGTAGATTTGCAAAAAAAAAAAGTTAAATGGGGGGGAAGCCATAGCCGCGATGTCAATGAAAAAAATGTTAAAAGGCTGCATATACTTGCTAGTGAAGTGATATGTGATAAGTGATAACTGCGATGCATCCCTCCCCAAGGAAATAATGTAAATTCAAACATCTATGAAGATACGCAGCTCAGAGTGCACTCAGTAGGTTGCCGCTGGCTGCTGAGCTCTGATGTAACCTGACACCAAGCAATACCTTAGCGTCAACTAGCTAGCGATTGTTGTGTCGTGTTGGAGTAACTTAAATGGCAGATCAGCAATGTGACTTCATGACTCATAGTGCTACGGATTTTATCGGTGAAGTTATGAAATTCGCTCAGTATGGATGACGGTGTCCAAAAGATGAAATCAAAAGGAATAATGGCAGTCAGTGGATTTTTTTCTTAAACATCGAAAGAGGATTACACCATGTGAACATCAGGTATGATCCAAATATATAATGTTAGCGTAACTTATATTTACTGGGACGGTAGCAGTGGCCAAATCCTCATCATAGAAGCGCACCAAAACGTTCAGCACACGGTCCATGTTTGTATTGGTGGCCTCGTCAGCATTTAGAGAAAAATAAATCATGTTGAACTTGTCTGATAAGTTAACTGCTTTTTTATCTGAGTGGAAATTCCATGGATGTACACATATGACGCCTGCGTGTTTTAGTTTTAGTAGACCATGTACTAGTGAACTGTACCGTTATGAAACTGTATGAAACGGCGAACTTCTAATAAAGTAATCAATCAATGACTGTGCAGCTGTGAACGAAAGGTCGTGCTCTGCAATAAATGTGCAGATACGCACTTTATGATTGCACACACGATCGGTCATTGATTCGTTGTTGTAATGTATTCTTAAGTTATCTTGCATTAAAAAAAGCATTGTTACGTGTGAAAATCTACTATTCCGGGTAATGTTTTAGATCAACCGCGTCTGCAACTACTGTATCATGATTGGTTGGTGTATTCACCGCGTTGCATTGTTTGACTCAAAATATTACCCACGTGTGTTGTCACTGCTGTGGTACCGGTTCAGTCTGCGAAAAATCATGGAGCGGTTAGTTGTGAAGGAAGGATCAGACGTGATTAATATTGACAGTACTGTCAAAAACAAATGGAGGTGGGCTTGGTTGGATGAGATAGGTGACGCAGGAAAGCCATTCAGGTCCTGGTGTCAAAAATTGAAGGAATCAGGAGCCTGTTTCTGTTGTGTTTGCAACAGAAAGCTGTTGTACGGTTCAAACGGCAAAAAAAGGTTTTCAAGCGCAACAATGAATCAGGTTTCAGGTCAACACTGAAAAGAATGTCCGCTAGTAGAAGTGCACTTCAGTCGGCGTCTCTTCTCTTCTCGTGCGGTTTCTATGGGAAAGCAGCAGGCGACGCTAGCGTCATATGCGGAAGTGGACATGGGCTTGTCTAAACTGGGTTGCGATTCGGGCCTTGTCGGGCTTTTCAGCGCAGTAAACATTTATCGCGTTGGCAAGACCATTCACAGGGTGTTTACGATGGGCATATCGTGATTTAAAGGTTATGTCAACGCTAAATGGTTATTATCGATCTACCTGATCACGGTAGCGATCTATAATCAACATTAGACAAGTTGGTCGACACTAGAATAGCCTGCTAGTAACCCTTGCTTTAGCCTAATTTATGCACAAGGTTTCAGTACTGCATTTGATATTATCAATGAGATCCATGTCACATAACTAGTATTTAAGCCAGCATCATTGATAGGCAACGCTGTTTCATAGACTGAGCTTAAGCTATCATTTAGGCACTTAGCTAGAAGCTTTCATAGCAAACACGCATCACGACTCGAGGCTACAAAGACCTTGCGCCAACATACATTTTTGATTTGAGGTCAATTAATGCCGTTACCCACTGAAATGTCAGTGCAGCTGCAATACAAATTGAGTTGTCTTGCTCAAAAATAAAACAACTACCCTGTTCTTTCACCAAGTGATTTTCTTCAACTTCGAAGCAATATTGCTGCCTGCGATAAAGATTTCTGAAATTCTGGCGTGATTAAAAGGATGATAGGGCTTCACGGTTTCCAAACTCGTGAGGTCATTAAGTTTTTCAGATATTTAAAAAAAAAAAGAATAGCTCTGGTAACAAAAGCACTATCTACATTGATGAAAGATAAGTTTTGTTCGACACCATTTCAAAAAAAAATCCTGGCAATTAAGTAAATATGAGAATGCTGCAGTCAAGTTTCATAAAATTATTTTTTTTAAACCATTACCTTTATGAGAAGTCAAAGAAGCGCTAAAATTGCCCTATAAAATAATCAGGTCTGGGTTCCTAATGATTTTATAGAACGCAAAAATACTGGCAGTAGCTTGCTACTTATCATTCATGCAGTAATCCCTGGCTACTTCGGTAGTCCCCTGTGTTCGCTCTAACTACGTGAGTATCGAGATATCTGAGAAGGATCTGGCCAACCTGGTGCTCACCTCTGCCGTCGGACCCTTTCCAGTCTGGTGCTTGGAGAAGGTAGTTGAAGGTTGAGTTAGCTACACGTACCCATGTTAACCACACGCAGCTCCTCAAGACCGCCACAAATCACGCCAAGGTTTAAAAAAAAAACACACACACACACATGCACAACCTCAATATTTCGATATAACTGTTAAGGAGCAAAATACTTGTACTAACCTTATTAGCTATGCTAATGTCGATGGCAACCAAATGTTAACGTTTGCTGAAATGATTACATGAAGCTTTTACATTTTTTTTCTTTCTGTTGTGTTTAACGTTATTGTATTGTATCGTTAGCGTCTGTGTAACGTAGCTAACTTTAGTATAACCGCTCCTAGTTACAGTAACGTTAGGTAGCTACCTACAGTCATTAAAAAGGTGTGAATCGAAAGGAGTAAACTACATTTATTTCATCCAACTTGTTTGATTTGGAAGTTTGAATCCCACTTTACACGGTGGTTAATGAATTACTAGAAGTAGGAGAATTAGTCATCTGAACTTCCTTGGGCAAAGCCATTTAGTTATTACGTTATCTAAGCAAGAATTGTACTGTCCTAGACTAGCCTGGGTCCCTAAGAATCCGATATAAACATGGTTGAAAGTGAACCAATTACTGCCTTAAAGCCACAATCAGAATAATTTCATGTAATTTTTCAAGTAAGATAAGAGTATTATTACAGAAACAACGTGGAACGTCGTTATGTTTTATAAATATATATATATATATATATATATATATCTCAATGGGGATCAATTAAGTTTTCTGATTCTGAAGATGCCCTCGGATGTGGCCTCCGCCAGCTAATGGGATCATCGCTGTTTGTAATGAACCTGGGAGACTTCAACACACAACTCATAGATATCTGTAAAGATGATTACTCTGTGGCTAGGCCTTTTGATGACTTGAGAGAGAGGGAATGGGATGAGGTGGGACCCAGGGGGGGTCCCCACACTGGATTCTGCTGCGAATTCTGCCAGCTGTGTGCAGGGTATTTTCCTGGAGCGGCTGACCTACCAATGGACTAACTAAAGGAGGGAGGGAACAGAAATGATTGCGCCACCCTGTCCAGAAACATTTACCTCCTGCTGTGATTGTAAGAAGAGGTCAGGGGAACACCAGTTGCAGGATCCAGAAGTGTTTATTAAACACCAAACACTGAGAAAATTGGCAGACATGCCAGAAATAACACCGTGCACATGCACTGAACCAATGGTAAAACTAAGGTACACTGCCAAAGGCAGGTGGAAACAGCAATACTCACTCCAAGAGTGGATAAACTAAGAAAACAAAAGCTGAACCTAACTAAACCGACAGACGCACTGGGAGACTTAAATACTGGGCAGACAAGACGAGGGCGCAGCAAAATACAAGACTCGGGAATCATACACAGGAGAAACTCGGAAGGCACGAGCAGCTGAGATTTCACCAGGTAGAACCGAGTCAAATACGAGGATCTGTCTGACGTCCTTTCCCAATACTGCCACATAAATAGTCACGAGAGGAGGCGGGGACTCGGAATGCAATCTCGACTGAAACAGAAACACATGGGGTTAATAAACAATTACACTAGAACCGGGTTAACAAGAATGACTCGAGACAAGACGCTGAGACTATCAATCAAGCTAGACAGTTTAGATCAAGGTAATCTAAACGTGACGAGTAAAAAGCACCCCAAGAGAAGCGAAGGGAAGCATAGCTTTTAATGCAGTTATTCAGGGATAGCTTAGGCAGAATTCACGGAAGCCAGAAATGCACGCACTCACTAATGAGTTAATTAAGGTTAATACTATGTGACAAAATATTTACAATCACCCTCAAATAAGTGCTGGTTGGTATGGGTTAGTAATTATCCTATCAGAGAATGAATTCACTCAGAGTTTCACGAGACTCAGAATTAAACACAGATGGAAGCAATGAATGAAATACCAGAGCCGAAACTGAAAGAGGAAACGTGATTGGATGACGAGACGCAGGCATGCTGAAGGCTGTCACGCGACACCACTGAAGGCAGCAAGGGATGGATCGTCAGACGGCCGAAAAGAAAGCTGAAATATAAAACGAAAGTAAAGCAGAAGCACAAATAAACGCAAAGACAACACACGTGAGGCAGAATCATAACAGTGATATTGTCCAATACACATTAATTGCAGGAATTAGACCCAACAACCAGATTGACTGTCATTGACAGCACTGACATTGCTATTTTTAACGTTTTGCTTGGAGGAAGTACTCATGACAACACGCAGGTCTCCTGTCCCTGACTGACATCCTTCTGTTCCTCTGAGTTTGCTTATTGTTGACTGACAGATCCCAAAGGATTGAAGCGTCAATCTCAGCATGCCTGCTGGGAGTGGGAAATGATTATTGGGTTTTGTCTTGTTGCAGCAGCTTTTTGCTGTAATGCTAGGGCTCAGTCACATCAGTGAAAGCTTTTCGTTTATTTAATTTATACATAAGCCAGCCTACTAACACAATACTAGTAGCGTCCTGCTGCAGACCTCCACCACTGCAGACCTCCAGACTGAGGCCCATCTCCGTCAGTGGGACCAAACTCCATCACCAGGACCCTACTTCTTGAGTGGTCTCTTCCTCTGCAAATTAAAATAATATTCTTCTATTTTGTGTGTGTTTTTTCTTTTGTTTGTGGTATTGTGTACAACCCCAATTCCAAAATAGTTGGGACAAAGTGTAAATTGCGAATAAAATCAAAACACAATTACTTTCAAATCACACCAGCCAGTATTTTATTCACTCAAGATCAAAGATAACATGGCAAATGTTGAAACAGAGAAATTTTACAATTTCATCCACAAAATGAGCTCATTTCAAATTTGATGGCTGCTACAGGTCTCAAAGAAGTTGGGACAGGGGCCTGTTTACAGTGGTGTAGCATCCCCTCTTCTTTTTTATCACAGAGTGGAGGAGTCTGGGCATTTAGGAGACAAGTTTCTTGAGTTTAGCCATTGGAATTTGATCCCACTCATGTTTAATACAGGCTTCCAGCTGCTGGAGAGTTTTGGGTCTTCTTTGACAGGCTTTTCGTTTAATTATGCGCCAAATGTTCTCAATCTGTGAAAGATCAGGACTGCAGGCAGGCCAGTTCAGCACACGGACTCTTCTACTATGGAACCATGCTGTTGTAATAGCTGCAGCGTGTAGTTTTCCATTGTCCTGCTGAAATACACAAGGCCTTCCCTGGAATATATGTCATCTGGAGGGGAGCATATGTTGCTCTAAAACCTTTATATACCTCTCATCATTCATGGTACTTTTTAAACCATGGAAGTGTCCTACACCATATGCACTAATTCATTCCCATACAATCAGAGATGCTGGCTTTTGAACTGAATGCTGATAACAGGAGATGTGGTCTTTCTCCTCTTTTGCCCGGAGGATACGACGCCCATGATTTCTGACAAGAATGTCAAATTTGGACTCGATCTGACCACAGGACACTTTGCCACTTTGCTACAGTCAATTTTAAATGAGCCTTAGTCAATGACAGAATCATGTCGATGATTGATGCAGTGGCGTCTGAGGGCCCGAAGATCACGGGAATCCAGTAAGGGTCATCAGCCTTGTCCCTTATGCACAGAGATTTTTCCAGTTTCTCTGAATCTTTTGATGTTTTGCACTGTCGATGACCATCAACGCCTTTGCAATTTGACGTTGAGGAACATTGTTTTAAAAGTACTCCACAATGTTTTTTGACGCAAGGCTTCACAGGTTGGAGAGCCTCTGGCCATCTTTACTCCTGAGAGACTCAGGCTCGTATTCAGAAACGACACTCACGCTCACCCTCCACTCACCATACAGTGAGTACGATTGAGATGTAACTGGAGCGTGAGAGAGAGATCGACCTATCTCGAACCGAGGGAGCAGTCCTACTCCTTGCCCGTTAATATTCACAAATGCCACTCAAGCATAACTAAATATCAGCATGTCTTCATAAATTCTGTGGTCGAGTGGCTCGCGAAAGGCGCCCAACAGTAGCACAGGCTCACGTAGCAACAAGCTGTGAAACGTGCCAGGTGTTTCCTTCTACATTCAGCAATTAAGAATGTAGAAAAGAATAGATTCTCGTGACTTACAGCTTCCACGAGCCTCGCAGACCAATTCACACGGCGCCCCCACGAGCCAACTGAGCGCAGAATTTCACAACCCATCAGCAAAAAAAGTGTGAGAAATCCGAATGTGTGAGAGTTGACAGATATGCTTCATGAATGAAAACTGGCCACACCAGATAATGTTGAGAGTTTTCAGAGTTTCTGCAATGGTAATTTAATGAACTGAAAACAGGGCAATAATTATCATTCTAACTTAACATGTAGAACTGATGAAACATGATAATCCTTAGGATTTTTGGAGTTCAAGTAAATACAATTTTATTAAATGATTGAAAACAGGTCATGTCCAATCATTATTTTTAAGGGATGGTTTTGAGCTTCCCCTATTGCCAGTTTACCAGTAGCCAGTGGTGGGTACACAAATGCCAACCTCGAGTTCATCACAGTGTTGTTCGTAACCACTGAAGCCCGGTGGTCAGTCAGCAAGTTACCGGCATCATTATTGTTGTGTTCTGGGGTCCTGGCCTTTGGCCAGGACAGTATTGTTTATGGTTTTAACAGTTTCATGTTCCAAGTTTCATAGTTCATGTTCATAGTCCATGTCACAGTTTTAACAGTTTCTTGTATCTGGATCAATTATTCCATCATTCATGTTTATTGTCCATGTTTTTACTTTTCCATGTTTTGTTTCTTGCCAGGTCTGCCAAGCCACTCCACCGCTTGTCTGCGTTGCGCCCCGTGCCTTCGTTGTTGCACATTTCAGAGCTCTGGTTGGCTTTGGTGTTTCCCCCTTCCTTCTGTGCTGTGCTGGATTCGGGGCTGTCTAAGCTTAATTAACAATT
Organism: Gymnothorax reevesii; assembly: GCA_029721435.1. NCBI lineage: Eukaryota > Metazoa > Chordata > Actinopteri > Anguilliformes > Muraenidae > Gymnothorax > Gymnothorax reevesii. Next base: position 33,630,501 of record CM056573.1, read on the forward strand.
AACTGTTTTTAAGTTACTAACATTTACTAACATTCACTGGGTGGTGTAATTCTTAGTTAGGCACATTACTAATACTACTAATTTAGACAGGGAGTTTATTGTTATGATTCCTGCTTCACTATTCCAAGTTTTGCTGTGCTTTTCTGTTCTAAACATTCATGCTGCTTTCAAACTGCATACTTAATTGGTACTTAAGCTGAGCACGCTCATTCTCTTAATGAGCAAGTCTTGTCAACCAATCTTTGTCCATTTCCTATGATCTTGCCATGCCTCTTGTTTCTCCTTCTCCAGGTGTTGCCCCTCATGTCTTGATTTCTTAGCCTTTATCTGGATGCGGTGGAAGTTGGCTGGCAGACAGTGTCTCAAGTTTGTTCCAAGTTCATGTTCCCAAGTTCTTGCTCAAGCCTTTGCTTTTCGTAACCATAGTTTTTTTGTATATAGCATTCTTTTTTTCTTATCATAGATATCTTTAGTCTTTTATTTCTTGGATTTCTGCCTGGAGTTTCCAGTGGCCTTTTGTTTTGCTGTTTTTTGATCTTTTCATTCCTAGCTCTGTGAAGCTCTCTTTAGTTTGTTTTTTGCAACCCTTTGGGCCAAGATTTTTGTTGGCCCTCGTGCCAGTTTTGCTTTTGTTCTTGCTCAAATAAATTCCCTTTCCCTTCCACCTCGCATTTGGTGTCTTCCTGATCGCGCATCACATTATCATCATTATAGTTAATATTTGCGATTGCGTCAAGCACATGATGGTAAACGATCCAGTGTTTCTAACGTTTATAACCACCTGAAAGCCCTAACAACAAAACATTGGCGCAAATTAGTGCGGCTCAAGGGAGGTGTTCCCTGCATTCAACCTTCACTCAGAAAGGGATACTAAATTCAGTGTGAGTGAGGTCTCTGAAAGCAAATGAGTGTTAGGGCAACCTCTGACTCATTTAGTATGACCTGACACTAAGTTTTAGTACTCACTCACACTCAATTAGTGTGAGTGTCTTTTCTGAATACGGGCCTCAGTCTCTCTGAGAGATCCCTTTTATAGCCAATCATGTTACATACCCGATGCCAGTTCACGTAATTACTTGCTAAATGTTCTTTCAGCTGTCTGCAGTGAACAAATCAAACAAGAACAATTTAAATGGCTCAAAACAACAAATATTACAAGTGGCTTCTCCAAATTCAACCCAAAATGCCACTTTTAATGACTACTGCAGGCCTAAAATTATTCAAACCGTTTATGACAAGCATCTTTAATACTGAGTAGAGCACCCTTTTGACACTGTGACCTGCTGGAAATGTGATGTCCACTTTTGGCAGCATTCCCAAGGAATCTTAGCCCAGTCCTCATGGAAAATGGCCTCCAGTTCACTAATATTCTAGGGTTTGCATGCTGCAACTGTGTTCTTCAAATCCTACCAGAGATTTTTTTATGGGGTTCAAGTGAGGCGAATGTGATGGGCACTCTAGAATCTTTCCAGACTTCTTCTGAAACCAAGCCTTAGTGGATGATAAGGTATGCTTAGGATCATTGTCTTTTTGGAAGGCCCAATGATGCCCAAGCGTCAGCTTCCCTACAGACGGCAGAATATTTTCTCCTTGGATATCCTGGTACTTAACTGAATCCATCTTGCCCTCCACACTCTGCAGATTTCCAGTGCCAGAGGAAGCAAGGCAGCCGCAGTGTCAAAAAGCCCTCACAATTCTTCTCTGTAGGCAGGGTGTACTTTTCAGCATATGCTTCTTTATTCCTCCTGCAGACATCCCAGTGATTCATAAGCCCAAAACATTCCAGTTTTCTTTCATCACTCCACATAACAATATCCCCAAACTTCTGTGGCTTATTAGTCCCCTACCGGTGGAAACGGAGGGGACTATAGGATTGCACTCCGTCCGTCCGCATTCGTGTCCGCTCCACAACTTCAATAACGTATGACCTAGGAACATCAAAGTTGGTGTGTGGATGCATCTTGGGGAGAGGGTCTGTCATGTACCCTATTCAGGTCACTTTCACCTACGTTTTAGGAAATATAATATGCATACACCGGTAGGGGACTAGTATTGCACAGCAATACGACATTCGCCGATAGGCGGTGCACTTGTTTATATCGTTTTGAGCATATTGGAGCTTTTGCTTTCGGACCAGTTATGGTGTATTTCTTGGAGATCATCAATGCTTACTATGCGCCTTATTGTGCAAACTAAAACTGCTGTGCCTCCTGCCTTCAAGTCTGCTACTGGTCTTCTGCAGTCACTTGAGGGTTTTTGACCACCCGTCTCCTAAGGAATCTGGTGACAGCCACTGATAACGTCCTCTTTCTGGTACTATAGCCACTCTTCCTTTAACTCTGAACTTGTGAACTAAGCTTCCAACTGTATCTTTGTGAAACTTCAGTGCCTGTGCTACCTTTTTGTATCCTTTTCCTTGTTTGTGCCGGGCAATGACCTCCTCTATTAGCTTTTTTGGCAATTCTTTTGACAGCCATATTTCTAGTATTCAATCAAATATCACTGTCAACAAATCCCTAGCGGGTGCAAGTATTTGACATGTTCTTTCTCAAGCGAACCTGATGCAACTAATTAAGCTCTTGATTAGCTGCATTAGGTGTGCTTGAGACAAAACCTGATTCACAAATATGAGTGATTCTATTCAGGGGGTTGAATGATTTGAGTCTGCAGTAGTCATTAAAAATGGAATTTTGTGTTACATTTGGAGATATCACTTGCAATATTAGTTGTGCTGAGATCTTTAAAATGTTCTCGTTTAATCTATTTATCACAAGCAGCTGAAAGTTTGTAAATTTTGCTATAAAACCCAATTTGCAATGGGGGTTGACTAATTTTTATTGCAACTGTGCATGTCATTCAAGATCAGGGTGTCCATTTGTGTTCTGCTTTTGTTGTGTGGCAGTACAGAATGCCAAGAAGAAAACTTGCCTTTGAGTTTTGGCATCTTGGTAATGTATTGGATAAACACTAAAATTCAATCATCAGTGATAATTAAAAAAAAGATGCATGTTTATGGTTATGGAAACAATATGTATAATTGTGTAATACATTTGCAATCTGTCTCTTGCTTTTTTGCAAAGCTGCATAACATTTTAATGGCATATACGGAAATGTTTTACCATGATAAGGTTAACGGGATTATTGAATTTACAGGATTACTGGGATTTTTGGTTTGTTTTGCAGGTTATGTCATATCAATCTGCAGAAAACTGAGAACCATGAGCCTTTGAATGAACCATCTCTGGTGTTATAAAATTCAAAATTCATAACTCAAAAACTATGCCACTTACAAACTTCACATTTGCTACGGAACTTACCCTTATGGTGTAGTTGTGCCTTTCGGGGGTTTCAGTTCCATGCTGCCCAAAGTTTTTTATTTCTTCACCAAAAACAGCCCAAAAATTGGACTTTGTCCCTTTTCTGGACCAGAATTCAAAAACTCTGCCACGTACAAACTTCATATTTTGTACACATGTTATTCTAGTGGTCCCATTGTGCCTTTTGGGAATTTTGAAATCATGATGCCCAAAATTTATCCGTCCATCCGTCCTTCCGTAATCATTTTCATTTCCGGAGCAGAACAAAAAATATACCACTTACAAACTTCAAATTTGCTATGGAACTTACTCTTATGGCGTAGTTGTGGCTTTTGGGGGTTTCAGTTCCATGCTGCCCATAATTCTGGAAATTTTCGCCAAAAACAGCCCTAAAATTGGACTTTGTCTCGCTTCCGGGACAGAACTCAAAAACTATGCCACTTAGAAACTTCAAATTCGATATGGAACTTACCCTTATGCTGTTAGTTGTGCATTTTGCGGGTTTCAGTTCCATTCTGCCAAAAAATTTTCATTTCTATACCAAAAACAGCCCAAAAATTGGACTCTTTTCTACAGCAGAATTCAAAAACTCTGCCACAAATCACAAATTATGTGGAACCGGTGGGATATGTCATCTTCTGATGACTCTTGTTATTTTATAAGTTGCAACAGTTCCTTAGCACTTTTGCCAACATCTTATGGGTCTTGTGTTTGCTCAGATATAGTTCATTGTTTGTAACAGAAATTTTGTACTGTCCAAAACGTATCCAGTTGCAAATTCAAAAGATGCAGCTGCAAACCATTTTTATGTTCAAACCCCAATTCCAATGAAGTTGGGACGTTGTGTAAAATGTCAATAAAAACAGAATGCAATGATTTGCAAATCTCAAACCCACATTTTATTCTCAATAGAGCATAGACAACATATAAGATGTTGAAAGTGAGACATTTTAACATTTCATGAAAAATGTTGGTTCATTTTGCATTTGAGCGCGGTAACATCTCAAAAGTTGGGACAGGGCCATGTTTACCATTGTGTAGCATCCCCTCTCCTTTTAACAACAGTCAGTAAACATCTGGGAAGTGAGGAGACCAATTGCTGGAGTTTTGGAAGAGGGATGTTGTCCCACTCTTGTCAAATGTAGGATTTTAGCTGCTTAACAGTTTTTTCAGCCAGATTTTTTCATTTTATGATCCACCAAATATTATCTATTTGTGAATGGTCTGGACTGCATGCTGGCCATTTCAGCACCCAGACTCTTCTACAGCAAAGCCATGCCGTTGTGATGGATGCAGTACTGAGTAAGCATTTTCCTGTTGAGATATGCAAGGCCTGTGAAAGAGATGTTGTTGTAAAACCTCTATATACTTTTCAGCACTGATAATCCATTTCCAGATGTGTAAGCTGCCCATGCCATACGCACTATTGCAACTCCATACCATCAGAGGTGCAAGCTTTTGAACTGAGCACTGATAACAAGCTGGATGGTCTCTCTCCTCTTTAGTCCATATGACACAACGTCCATGGTTTCCAAAAGCAATTTCAAATTTTGATTCATCTGACCACAGAACAGTATTCCGTTTTTGCCTCAGTCCATTTTAAATGAGCTTTGGCACAGAGAAGGAAGCGGCATTTTCGCTCTATAGATCCTCCATCATGCACCGGCAGCTGTCAGATGCATTGCAGTGAGCATGGCTCCAAATGCCTGTGACAACTTTCCAGCACCTTCCACAGACACTCCCAGCCTGTCTAGCTGCTGTCCATGCTGCACACGGCGGTTACTCTGGATATTAGCCGGTGGTCATTGTGGAAACATTTTTTATTGATTAATTTCATTATTATTAATTGCTTATCTTTGCTTGCTCATATTCTGTTTTTGTTCACAACTTCATAGGCCCAGTGTGTGTGTGTGCTTACATATTTCTGATTTAGCAGGGGCCTGCATAACTGTACTAGTGCGTCATGACATATAGCCTACCTAAAGTCATGAAGACCTGAATGTCTGTACCAAGGACAAGATGTTTTTTTCTTTCTCTTAGTTTATGTGTTTATAGAAAGCTCCGGAATGCATAACAAGATAAGCTGGAGCCGGGGCTGATAGAGAAGACAGGTGCTCTCCTCCCTAAAAAGATGTATGTGCGCACCCCAGGACAGCTTGACGCGGGTTGCATGCGACTGCAAGAGTCTTCCAGATTACATCATGATGTGTAAATCAGCGCGGGCGGAGGATATCGTCACAATGTTTTCCTACATAAGCGACAGAATCAGAAACTGTGGGGATCCTCGATTTTGCTGACTTGACATTGTATGGGGGATCTTTTTCTGCAGAAAAGTAAACTGACTTTGGCTTGGATATTAACTTCTCTGCCTCCGACTGATTTTTTCCTCTGAGTCATCTGAGTTTCTTTTGTGAAGGTAATACTTGGAATATAATATCAAAATTCCTACAACAGTCATAATAATGTGACTCAACCGTGTATAACCAAGTAAACTTAGAATAAATAGAGTACATACAATAATGGTGTCCAAATTGAGTTTCCAGTGAGATTTTAGGCATTGGGAGACAGTAGGGATGTTTGAAAATATCACCAACACTGCATTTTTTTTTGTTAGTGCGTACTTAACAGACTGTACTGCAAAAACAGTTCTTTGGAACTGCGCATTTAACACTCAAGGTATTAAACATATTCATTTCAATTTTACAAATTTTCAAACTAGTTAAAATAAAATTCAATGTTTTTACATCTCAAAGCAAACAACCTAACAATCGTATTGCAGATATACAGTGGGGTGCAAAAATTTGGGCACCCCTGGTTTAAATGTCTGTTACAATTTATCTCCAAGTGGTTGGAAGTAAACCTGATCACTAAATACTACAAAGTTAAACGTGACACCTTACTTCAAATTCAAAAGCAACGTTTCTTTTTATTTTAATTTTTCTAAGTTTTTAAATGATAAGAAAGGAAAAAGGGCCCTGTGCCAAAGTTTGGGAACCCTTTCAGATTATTCTTTGTTACCTTTTAAGAAAATGATTACTAAGGCCCAGACCCAGGCGATTTACTTATTATTAGGGTTTCAATGAGTCAGGTGAATATAATTCCAGGGTGGAACTATATATTCTGAAGTAACCCCATGCCTTCTAAAGTACCCAACTGTGGTTGGTGGCTGTTGTGTCTGATGTTAAAAATAACGTTTTTAACTCTCTGGCTGCAACCAAAGCGGGTATGTTTGGAGAAAAAAGGGTGAAGAATTTGTGGAGAAGAACACGTTGCCAACTGTTAAGCATGGAGGTGGATCCATGATGGTTTGGGGTTGTATAGGAGCTGAGGGCACAGGCAGTATTGTGCGGATGGAAGGATTCCACCAAATATCAAGACATTCTAGAGGCTAATTTTCAAAGCTCAGTCCAGAAATTGAAGTTGAAGAGACGTTGGGTATTCCAGCAAGACAATGACCTGAAGCATACTTCAAAATTCACCATGAAGTACCGCCAGGAAAGACGGATGAAGGTTTTGGAATGGCCATCACAGTCCCCAGACTGGAATATCATTGAAAATCTGGGGAGAGACCTCAAAATGCCGTGCATGCAAGAAGGCCGGATAATATTTCTAAGCTAGATGTGTTTTGTCTGGAAGAATGGGGAAAAATTCCAAACAAAATAATTGAAAGACTCTCAGCTGGCTACAGGAAGCATTTGCAAGCTGTTATAGCTGCCCGAGGAGGAGTTACAAAGTATCAGCTGACTGGGTTCCCAAACTTTTGCACAAGGCCTTTTTCCTTGTTTTACTATTTTGAAACTGTAAAAAGTTAAAAATAAAAATTATTCTTGCTTGCGATGAAATGTGTGACGTTTAACTTCGTAGCATTTAGTGTTCACGTTTACTTTCAATCACTTGTAGATTAATTGTAACAGACATTTGAACTAAGGGTGCCCAAATTTTTTGCACCTTACTCTAGATAATAAATGATCGAAAACAAGTTCATATCAGTGCCATATACAAAACCCAAAACCAGTGAAGTTGGCACGTTGTGTAAATCATAAATAAAAACAGAATACAATGATTTGCAAATCCTTTTCAACCTATATTCAATTGAATACACTACAAAGACAAGTTACTTATTGTTCGAACAGGTAAACTTTGTAATTTTTTGCAAATATTAGCTCATTTGGAATTTGATCCCTGCAACATGTTTCAAAAAAGCTGGCACAAGTGGCAAAAAAGACTGAGAGAGTTGAGGAATGCTCATCAAACACTTATTTGGAACATCCCATAGGTGAACGGACTAATTGAGAACAGGTGGGTGCCATGATTGGGTATGAAAGCAGCTTCCATGAAATTCTCAGTCATTCACAAACAAGGATGGGGCGAGGGTCACACACTTTGTGTGTGTGTGTGTGTGTGTGTGTGTGTGTGTGGGAGTGAGATTCATAAGTCTGAAATATTCCAGTTTTGTTTCATCTCTCCACAGAACACTATCCCCAAACTTCTGTGGCTTATTTACATGGTTTTGCGCATATTGGAGCTTGTGGTTTTGGATGACTTGTGCTGTATGCCGTGGGCACCTTAAATGTCTAGTATGCGCCCTACTGTGCAAACTGAAACCTCAGTGCCTCCAAGCCTTGCTGCAGGTCTCCTGCAGTCACTCGAGAGTTTTTGACCACCCGTCTCCTCAGGAATCTGATGACAGCCATTGATAGCTTCCTCTTTCTGCCACATCCTGGTGCTGTAGCCACTCTTTAACTCTGAACTTGCGAACTATGCTTCCAACTGTATCTATATGAAAATTCAGTGCTGGTGCTTGCTTTTTGTATTCTTCTCCTTGTTTATGCCAGGCAGTGATCTCCTCTATTAGCTTTTTGGACAATTCTTTTGACAGCCATGCTTCTAATATGCAATCGAATGTCACAGTCGACAAACCCCTAGCAAGTGCAAATATTTGATAGAATATATCTCAATCAAACCTGATGCAACTAAGCTCTTGATTAGCTGCATTAGGTGTGTTTAAGACAGCACTGGATTTGCAAATATGCTTTTTTTTTTTTTGAGGGATTCTATTCAAGGGGTTGAATAGTTTTGAGACTGCGGCAGTCATTAAAAATGGCATTTTTAGTTGAATTTGGAGAAACCACTTGTAATATTAATTGTGTTGAGCTGTTTAAAATGTTCTTATTTAATCTGTTTATCACAAACAGCTGAAAGTTTGTAAATTATGCTATTAAACCATATTTGCAATGGGGGTTGAATAATTTTGATTGCAACAGTATGTAAGAACTCTCAGTCTGATCAATAGGAATGTCCTTTGCATTGATACAAAGAATGGGTATGATTGGAACAAGAATGTCAGAAAAAATACTATGCATAATTTCATTAAAATTGTGTTTCCAGGTTACCACTGGAGAGTATGAAACTGCTGGGGTTTATGAGCATTTTCTGGTGACCAAACCGGAAGAGGTCAGGAAAACAATTACCCTGAATTATTTCAGTTATTTCAATAGAAAATATGATGCCTTTTATCTCCCAGTGAAAAAAAATCACTTCAGTGAAGTGGGAAAAAAAAAATTCTAAAAGACTAACTGTACCATTAGTCATTGTCCATTTGACACAAATAGATGTGAATGTTTTGATGCTGTACAAATTTAACCTTATAATGTTTACATTTATCGTTATTATTATTTGTGTGTGTGAGAGAGAGTAGTGCTGTGTTTAGGGGTTTTGGCGGGACAGGAGAGCAGGAAGTGTGTCAATTTTGAAAAGATAAAAGAACGTGTGCTTTCCGCCACACTGTTACCGTCCACTAAACGTACATCAAATTCAGTTAAAGACGATTAAATTTCATTTAACGCCTAATTCCGACATATTATAGTTTAATCACAACTGTCATGCGCGTTGCAAATATTAGTATTTTACAGATTAGATGGAGCAGTTAAGTCTAAGCGGGTTCTCTGCGGATGGATATGCTGTTTGAAAACCAGCAGCCTGGCATAAGCGGCTCTCGGACTGCTCCCCGTCTCCTCTCCTCCGTTGCCCACAGGAGCTTCATGACGTCACCGTGTCAAGGGTCATTTGTACATAGAACCGACCCGAGCTGGATACGTCTGAGCTTCACGCCTGGTTTTTGTCCTGACAATTAATAAAATCTACCCCCGTGATCGTCGAAATGGATGAAGAGCAGGTAATATCCATAGACGAGATTCGTTTGTGGGCCGTGCCACGTCTTCAGGACTTTCTTTGGAGACGGAAACTGAAAGTTTCGGGGCGTAAAGACGAACTAGTAGCCATACTGTTTTCGGTCCTACGAACGAGTCCTACGAATGTGGACTCGTCGAATAGCAGTGCCAGTGGCAACAGTTACTTCTCCAAGCTTCTTTGGCATTTTTCCTTTCTTTGCCACAAGCAGCATGCAAGAAACGCTTCACACCTGTGCAGGCTTTTTCTTTGTAAAATGGATTAATTGAAAAGGTTGGTCATTAATTGAGCAGCACACCAATCTGTCCTTTCAATCTGGTATCCAATGCTGTTGCACTTAGCGTATCCGACACCATTAATTAATCTTCATTGGGATCATTGTAGCACCTAAAAGACGCTCCCTGACTTCGTTAGATGTAGCCTACGGTTTCACCTGGCAGTCATTTGTGTGTTATGTATTCAACAGCATTGGATTCCAGATTGAAAGGACATGCACGTTCTCGATATGTTGCTCAATTAGTACTTTCTCAATCAATCCATTTTACGCAGAAAAAAAAGGCCTGCACAGGTGCGAAGTGTTTCTTGCATGCAGTTTGCGACAAACAAACGCAAAGTGCTAATTGTTATTGAAATTCTATTGGAGTAAAATCGAAAATCCTTATGGACTCTCAAATACACACTTAGTGGAAATAACACTAAATAAAGAACTGGGTGGTGTCAGTTATTTTTGTTTTCATTGTTGCTATTAATTGAATTAATCTGTTGGGCTTTTAATTCGTGTTTAAAGAAAACGGCTGATGTTACAGTCCATTCCACCAGACTGCCGCAAGGGTTGCTTCGTTTTTCCTTTGAAACCGCAATACAGAATGAACCAGGAGAAGTTCACTTGATTTGAACAATGTTATATAGCCTATGCTAAATAACATTACTAATCAAACAACTTACTGAATAAATTAATTGGGGAAAGCGAGTTCACATGATGTCGCACATCGCAATTTACAAATTTCAAAGCTGCGTGAGGATAAACACCATTCACTCAACTCGGCCATTCAGCTTTCGGTTTTAATGCCCTAGCGCTTAAACAATTAATTTGTGCTAAAAATGCCAAACATGCCCAGTGAATGATCCGCTATGTGAAGTTTAATAATCTATGGTGTAATCCCATTCCGCAATAATAAGCGAGATGAGCAAAAATGACACATTTTATTGGGTTTCTTTTTTTTTCTTCTAAAAAAGTACATCTCAAATGCGTTAGCTTTCAGGCAAGATTTCCTTTTTAATAAAAGGTGCAACTAAAATTTTTATTTTCAAAGCAACTGTAACATTCATTGAAATACAACTTTATGTTGCGGTTTTTGCTGCTAAATTGTTGCATTATTTTTTTTATTTAGTTGAAGATGAACTATGCAACTTTGATCCTTCATTAAATTTAAATTGTTAATTTATCAAACGGATGTGGAGTAATTGTGATGGTTAAATGACTTGTTATGGGGAGAATGGAGGCTCTCTGCCTTCCAAGTAGTGTCCCTTGACCAAAATCCAACCCTGCAGCATCAGCGCCTCCAACCCTGTGTCCCAGCTCTCTTGGCAGCATCACAACACAAATACATTCCGTAATATCTTGTTTATGTCAGACAAGGCTACACAAATATACACATTGCAACATGTATATAATGTTATCCCCGCTCCATGTGTACAAATTCACTTTAATTGAACCTGAACTAGTAAAATCCCTCAAACTCACATAGGAACACACAGGTGGAGCCTACATGGGTCTAACAGAACTCAACCACTTAGGACCCACCTAAAGCCCAGCCTGAGCTCACTTGAAGACCACATGGAGGCACACACTTGGAGCTTACATGGGTCTCATAAAAGTCTTCCACTTGGGTCCCACTTCGAGCCCAGTCAGATCCCTCTTAAAGTCAACCAGCTGGGGCCTAAATGGGTCCCAGATAAACTGCCCGGTTGGGGCTCATTTAAGGTCCAGTCTGATCCATCTTTGTGCCCATATGGGCAAACATATGAGGCCTACATGGGTCCTGTGTAACACACCAAGTTGGCCCCTACCTGAAACCCAGTCAGAACCAACTTGAAATTCATATGGGCAAAGACAAGTGGGGCCTCCATGGAAACTGCGGACAAACCCACTTGAAGCCCATAATGTAACCCATTTAGGTCCCACTTAGAGCCCAGTCAGATCCCTCTTAAAGTCAACCAGCTGGGGCCTAAATGGGTCTCAGATAAACTGCCCGGTTGGGGCCCATTTAAGGTCCAGTCTGATCCATCTTTGTGCCCATATGGGCAAACATATGAGGCCTACATGGGTCCTGTGTAACTCACCAAGTTGGCTCCTACCTGAAACCCAGTCAGAACCAACTTGAAACCCATATGGGCAAACACAAGTGGGGCCACCATGGAAACTGCGGACAAACCCACTTGGGACCCTTATCTGCAGCCCAAATTCAACTCTTATGGGCCCCAGATAGACATGCTGGCTGGGAAGCTTGCCAGTTTCTTTCTACTATTGTGAATATATCCCTTCAGATACTAAATGACTGAATGGTATCTAGCTTTAGGTCAAGCCTGCTCTTGAAAACCCCCAAGGTCTCTGCCTCAACGATATGGTCAGGCAAGCTATTCCACATTGAAATTACTCTTTGGGTGAAGAAATATTTCCGAATATCAGTGCTAAATTTACCTTTGGTCAACTTCCATTTGTGACCCCGAGTTCTACTCACAAGACTTGGCCGAAGGAATCCTACATGATTCACTTTGTTAATCCCTTTAACATATTTAAAGACCTCAATCAAATCACCCCTGAGTCTCCTTTTCCTGAGACTAAAGAGATTAAGGATCTTCAGCCTCTTCTCCTAGCTTTCATCTTTTATACCTGGAATAAGCTTAGTGGCTCTTCTCTGAACTTTCTCTAGAGCCTCTATATCTCTCTTAAAGTATGGTCCCCAGAACTGTACACAATACTCCAGGTGTGGTCTAACGAACGTGTTGTACAGAAGAAGCATCACCTCCTTAGATTTGTACTCAATACTTTTGGCAAGGTATCCTAGCATCCGATTAGCTTTTTTAACTGCTATGGCACAATGGCTAGAACCTGTGAGGGTTTGGTTAACAATCACTCCCAGATCTCTCTCTTGTGCTGCACATTCCATTTTTACACCTCCCATGAAGTAATCCCATCTAATGTTTTTATTACCAACATGTGCAACTTTACATTTTGCTAGATTAAATTTCATTTGCCACATTTCTGCCCAATTCTGGATTCTATCCAATTGATGGTCTCAGCGTCTTGCCTCGAGTCACTATTGTTAACCTGGTTCTCGTGTAATTGTTTATTAATCCCACGTGTTTCTGTTTCAGTCCGTGATTGCATTTCGAGTCCCCACCTCCTTTTGTGACTATTTATGTGGCTGCATTGGGAGCAGATGTCAGACGGATCCTCCGTATTGACTCTGTGCTACGTGGTGAAGTCTCAGCTCCTCGTGCCTTCCGAGTTTCTCCCGTGTATGTTTCACAAGTCTGGTTTGCTGCGCCCTTGTCTAGTCTGCCCCGTGTATAAGTCTACCAGTGAATCTGTCAGTATAGTTAGGTTCAGTTTTTGTTTCCTAAGTTTATCCACTCTTGGAGTGAGTATTTCTGTTTCCCCCTGCCTTTGGCAGTGTACCTCAGTTCTCCCATTTGTTCAGTGCTTGTGCACGGTGTTTTATTTCTGGCGTGTCTGCCAACCTTTTCTCCTAGTGTTTTTTTGGTGTTTAATAAACACTTCTGCATCCTGCACCTGGTGTTCCCCGGACCTCTCCTTACAGTATTGTTATTAAATGTTTCTTGTCATCTGTAAGCTTCTTGCACCGGTCATGTGGTATTTTCTCCCCCTCTTTTGCAAATTGTTCAGGTTCTTAAATGTTTGCAGCATTCTTTTCCCCAATGGCAGTTTTCAGCACTCTCCAAATATTTTCAGTGAATCTGGAATCAGGACTCATTACAGGCCCATTTAAAATAGTCAATTTTTTCTGTTTCAACCATTCTTGTGTGCTTTTGGATCCATAATCATCAACCCCAACTTGTTTTTTCCACTTTAGGTTGCACATTATGCCATAAAATCCCTTGGTAATCCTCTGATTTCATGATGCTTTCAATACAGTTAAGGCCTCCAGCACCAGAGGCAGCAAAGAGCCCCACAGCATTATGGATCCTCCACCATGTTTGACCATAGATAGGGTGTTCTCTTCCATATAAGCTTAATTTCTGCATAAATAAATTACTAATGTGCATTGCCACTCTTTGGAAAAGATCAGTTCTTTTCTTGTCTTTTTCTAGCAGTGGGGTCCTCCTTGGCCTTCACCCGTAAAACCCTACTTGGCTTAGAGTGAGGCGTATGGTATGGATTGAAACCATGATTCCAGATTGTTCCAGGTCAACCCTCAGCTCTTAAGTCATTTTATGTGATGTTTTTTTCACAGTTCGCACCAACTTTCGACGACTTCTCTCATCGATTTTCCCATTTGTCCAGGGAGGCTTAGCAGACTTCTTAACAACATTGTGCACTGTTGAAACAGGGATACGAAGGTCTTTGGAGATGGTCTTGTACCCTGTGGAGGTCTTTTGTTCGGGGATAATAGCACTTCTGATGTTCTCAGACAGATCCTTTGTCTTCATCATTGTGAAAAAGGAACAGGGAATAACAAGTGGCCTTTTAGGCATTAAAGTAATCATTCATTGGCTAATTCAAGTCATGTGGGCACTGACAATTTATCACAGGTGAGTCAAATGTAATTTTTTTTCACACTTTTGCAGGATCCCAATACCAGTGTCATGACAATCTTTCAGTTTTTATAGTTTTTTCCCCTTCCCCTTTTTTCATGGGAGCGACCTGATATACAATACGGCACATCGCAAGGTGGATATGATCATTGATGATGATGGATCAAAGGTCGAAATAAAGACGACTGAACTTCCACCCATATCCGCAGGCAATTGAACGCTTACAGTATAAAATTGCAATTTATATCGTTTACGTCCAACGCGTGGACACAGGATTAGATAAGAATTTAGCAGTATTTTTAAAGTTCATATCCAAAATGGTTTTCTTTTGCGAAGCTTCACAATGCTAATCGGATAGTGAGAAAATCATAAAATAATTTTTAAAAATCATTAAAAAAATAGATAAAATCAAATCACAGTCGAGTTTGAATACGATAGCATGGTGGCAGAGCTAGATCGAGTGAGAGGCTATAAAGTACAGTGCAAACACCACCTCGTCGAGTCATATTGTAAATATGTGATGTTTATTTCTTTTTTAGTTTTATACTGTTTAAAAAGATCTGAACTAAGACAATAATCCAAATAATAAACTACATCGTAGATACCCAGCCAGCTTGTCCATGTGGGGCTCACAAGGGTTTAATACGGGCTATGTGGGTACTGAGTGGGCATGGGCTTGAATTGGGCAAATTTTGCAGGTCCCATGCGGTTTCATTATCATGGGCCCCACATGAGAAGCCCATGTGGGCTGGCCATATAAGCCTCATAAGGGATCGAAGTGGGCAAAGTGGGCATGGGTATAAACAGGGCAAATTGTAAGGGCCCCATATTTTTTCAGAAACATGGGCCCCACATGAGGAGCCCATGTAGGCTGGCTAAATGGGCCCCATTAAGTATACTGTATATGTGGGCTAAGTGAGTCTGGGCTGGAACTGGGTAACATGGAACTGGGCCCTATATAGAATAAACGTGGGCTAGGAGGCCATGGTATGGAACTGGGAAACGCTATGTGGGACCCATTTGAGTTTAGTTACATGGGGGCCACGTGAGGAGCTCACGTATGCAGGCTAAATAGGCCCCATTAAGTATATATGTGGGCTAAGTGAGTCTGGGATGGAACTGGGTAACATGGAACAGGGCCCTATATAGAATATAGGTGGGCTAAGAGGCCATGGAATGGAACTGGGAAACGCTATGTGGGACCCATTTGAGTTTAGTTACATGGGGGCCACGTGAAGAGCCCATGTATGCAGGCTAAATAGGCCCCATTAAGTACATATGTGGGCTAAGTGAGTCTGGGCTGTAAATGGGTAACATGGACATGGGCCCTATAAGGAATATACGTGGGCTGAGTGGGCATGGTATGGAACTGGGAAACGCTATGTGGGACCGATTTGAGTTTAGTTACTTGGGGCCACGTGAGGAGCCCATGTATGCAGGCTAAATAGGCCCCATTAAGTACATATGTGGGCTAAGTGAGTCTGGGCTGGAACTGGGTAACATGGACATGGGCCCTATACGGAATATACATGAGTTAAGTGGGCATGGTATGGAACTGGGAAACGTAATCTGGGACCCATTTGGCTTTAGTTACATGGGGGCCACACGAGGAGCCCATGTAGGCTGGCTAAATAGGCCCCATTAAGTATATATGTGGGCTAAGTGAGTCTGGGCTGGAACTGGGTAACATGGATTTGGGCCCTATATGGAACATATGTAGGCTAAGTGAGCATGGTATGGAACTGAGAAACATTATGTGGGACCCATTTGGCTTTAGTTGCATTGGGGTAACCTGAGGAGCCTGCGAAGGCGGGCTGAATGAGCCCCATTAAGAATTTAATGGGCTAAGTGTGTCTGGACTGGAATTAGGTGACATGGACTTGGGCCCTATATGGAAGATATGTAGGCTAAGTGGGCATGGTATAGAAGTGGGGAAACACTATGTGGCACCCATTTGAGTTTAGTTACATGGGGGCCACGTGAAGAGCCCATGTATGCAGGCTAAATAGGCCCCATTAAGTACATATGTGGGCTAAGTGAGTCTGGGCTGTAACTGGGTAACATGGCACTGGGCCCTAAATAGAATATAGGTGGGCTAAGTGGCCATGGTATGGAACTGGGAAACGCTATGTGGGACCCATTTGAGTTTAGTTACATGGGGGCCACGTGAGGAGCCCATGTATGCAGGCTAAATAGGCCCCATTAAGTACGTCTGTGGGCTAAGTGAGTCTGGGCTGGAACTGGGTAACATGGACATGGGCCCTATACGGAATATATGTGAGCTAAGTGGGCATGGTATGGAACTAGGAAACGTAATGTGGGACTCATTTGGCTTTAGTTACATGGGGGTAACCTGAGGAGCCCGCGTAGGCCGGCTAAATGGGCCCCATGAAATATTTATCTGGGCTAAGTGAGTCTGGGCTGGAACTGGGTAACATGGACTTGGGCCCTATATGGAACATATGTAGGCTAAGTGGGCATGGTATGGAACTGGGAAACGCTATGTGGCACCCATTTGGGTTTCGTTGCATGGGGGCCACGTGGGGAGCCCATATAGGCTGACTAAATGGGCCCTATTGAGCATGTATGTGGGCTGAGTCTGGGCTGTAAATGGGTAACATGGACATGGGCGCTATAAGGAATATACTTGGGCTGAGTGAGCATGGTATAGAACTGGCAAACGCTATGTGGGACCCATTTGAGTTTAGTTACATGGGGGCCACGTGAGGAGCCCATGTATGCAGGCTAAATAGGCCCCATTAAGTACATATGTGGGCTAAGTGAGTCTGGGCTAGAACTGGGTAACATGGGCATGGGCCCTATATGGAACATATGTAGGCTAAGTGGGCATGGTATGGAACTGGGAAACGCTATGTGGGAGCCATTTGGGTTTAATTTCATGGGGGCCACACGAGGAGCCCATGTAGGCTGGCTAAATAGGCCCCATTAAGTACATATGTGGGCTAAGTGAGTCTGGGCTAGAACTGGGTAACATGGACATGGGCCCTATATGGAACATATGTAGGCTAAGTGGGCATGGTATGGAACTGGCAAACGCTATGTGGCACCCATTTGGGTTTCGTTGCATGGGGGCCACGTGGGGAGCCCATATAGGCTGACTAAATGGGCCCCATTGAGCATGTATGTGGGCTGAGTCTGGGCTGTAAATGGGTAACATGGACATGGGCGCTATAAGGAATATACGTGGGCTGAGTGAGCATGGTATAGAACTGGCAAACGCTATGTGGGACCCATTTGAGTTTAGTTACATGGGGGCCACGTGAGGAGCCCATGTATGCAGGCTAAATAGGCCCCATTAAGTACATATGTGGGCTAAGTGAGTCTGGGCTGGAACTGAGTAACATGGACATGGGCCCTTTACGGAATATACATGAGCTAAGTGGGCATGGTATAGAAGTGGGGAAACACTATGTGGGACCCATTTGGGTTTAGTTGCATGGGGGCCACGTGGGGAGCCCATATAGGCTGGCTAAATGGGCCCCATTGAGTACGTATTTGGGCTAAGTGAGTCTGGGCTGTAAATGGGTAACATGGACACGGGCCCTATAAGGAATATACGTGGGCTGAGTGGGCATGGTATGGAACTGGGAAACATTATGTGGGACCCATTTGAGTTTAGTTACATGGGGGCCACACAAGGAGTCCATGTAGGCTGGCTGAATGGGCCCCAGAAAGTATATATGTGGGCGTAGTGAACATGGCATGGAAATGGGAAACACTATGAGGGGCCCATTTGGTTTTAATAATGTGTGCCCCAAAATTGAAGCCCTAGGGAATATGAAGCCCCTTTTAGAAAGAATTGAAAAAATTGAAAAGTTCTTTTAGCAAAGTAAAGGCTCACAGATGTGCATCCCCAGCGTGTGAACAGCACCATCAGGACTGGACTCAACTCACAAACATTCTGCCTTGCTGGCATGGCCATTTATACAGGACACCATTCTTCCTTTGGTACCTCAGAGCCAGATCAATTCTGAACTATCCTTCCACCTTTGGGCCAGATACTGATGATGGAGCAGAATTACAGTAATGTTTTCACCTTGGAAAGGCAATGTAAATGAGGCTTCAGTTTTTTACTGCCACAAAACTGAGCATATCAGAAAAATCCCAGAATGCGACTATCTTGGGTTAACACAGCTTGCCTATAAATGTTGTCTTTACAAATAACCATGCTAAATTTTGAAATCAATTGGAATGTACCACAAGGGTTCTTTATGTTGTATTTAGATAATCAGACTGAGAGTCCTTATATACAAGACATAAACAACATATCAAGGTATTTTATGTATTATAGTCAGTTTTCATTCTGTTTAAATCTTTTTCTTTTAATCTAATCTTTTGTTTATTATTGCTGCTAATTGAACCCTGGGTACTTCATTTTGTGTCTGTGTATGGGGAAATGACTATAAAAGCTCTTGAATCTTGAATGAAAGAACCTTTAATGTCTTGTACAGTTGCAATCCAAATTATTCAACCCTCACTGCAAATTCGGTTTACTGGCAACATTTACAAACTTTCAGCTGTTTGCAACGAACAAATCAACAAGAACAATTTAAATGGCTCAACACAATATTACAAGTGGTTTCTCCAAATTCAACATAAAATGCCACTTTTAATGTCTACTGCAGGATCAAAATTATTCAACCCCTTCGTGACAAGCATCGTTAACACTTAGCTGAGAGTTGCTGCTTTGACCTGCTGGAAATGTGATGCATAGGCAGACAACAGCTTTTGGCAGCATGCCCAAGAGATCTTGATCCCGTCCTCATGGAAAATGGCCTCCAGTTCACTAATATTCTGTTCTTCAAATGCTACCAGAGATTTTTTATGGAGTTCAAGTGAAACGACTGTGATAGGCACTCTAGAATCTTCCCAGACTTCTTCTGAAACCAAACCTTGGTGGATGTTGTGGTATGCTTAGGATCATTGTCTTTTTGGAAGGTCCAATAATGCCCAAGCGTCAGCTTTCCTACAGATGGCATTACTTTTTCTCCTAGGATATCCTGGTACTTAACTGGATCCATCTTGCCCTCCACACTTTGCAGCTTTCCAGTGCCAGAGGTTGCAAGGCAGCCGCAGACCATCAAAAAGCACCCACAATTCTTCACTGTAGGCAGGGTGTACGTTTCAGCATATGCTTTTTTATTCCTTCTGCAGACATACCACTGATTCAAAAGTCTGAAATATTCCAGTTTTGTTTCATCTCTCCACAGAACAATATCCCCAAACTTCTGTGGCTTATTTACATGGTTTTGAGCATATTGGAGCTTGTAGTTTTGGATCGGTTGTGCTGTATGCCTTGGAGACCTTAAACGTTTAGTTATGCGCCCTACTGTGCAGACTGAAACCTCAGTGCCTCCTGCCTCCAAACCTTGCTGCAGGTCTCCTGCAGTCACTCGAGGGTTTTTGACCACCCGTCTCCTCAGGAATCTGATGACAGCCATTGATAGCTTCCTTTTTCTACCACATCCTGGTGCTGTAGCCACTCTTCCTTTAGCTCTGAACTTGCGAACTATGCTTCCAACTGTATCTCTACGAAAATTCAGTGCTGGTGCTAGCTTTTTGTATTCTTCTCCTTGTTTATGCCAGGCAATGATCTCCTCTATCAGCTTTTTGTACAATTCTTTTGACAGCCATGCTTCTAATATGCAATCGAATGTCCAGTCGACAAACCCCTAGCGAGTACAAGTATTTGATATATTCTATCTCAATCAAACCTGATGCAACTAAGCTCTTGATTAGCTGCATTAGGTGTGTTTAAGACAGCACTGGATTTACAAATATGCTTTTTTGAGGGATTCTATTCAAGGGGTTGAATATTTTTTAGCCTGCAGCAGTCATTAAAAATTGCATTTTGTGTTGAATTTGGAGAGATCACTTGTAACATTAATTGTATTGAGCTGTTTAAAATGTTCTTATTTAATCTGTTTATCACAAACAGCTGAAAGTTTGAAAATTTTGCTATTTAACCATATTTGCATTGGGGGTTGAATAATTTTGATTGCAACTGTATGTAAGAACCCTCAGTCTGATCAATAGGAATGTCCTTTGCATTGATACAAAGAATGGGTATGATTAGAACAAGAATGTCAGAAAAAATACTATGCATAATTTCATTAAAAGTGTGTTTCTAGGTTACCACTGGTGAGTGTGAAACCGAACGCTGGGGTTTATGAGCATTTTCTGGTGACCAATCCTGAAGAGATCAGGAAAATAATTACCCTGAATTATTTCAGTTATTTCAATAGAAAACATATGATGCCTTTTATCACCCAGTGAAAAAAATCACTTCAGTGAGGTGAAAAAAAAACTCTAAAAGACTAACTGTAGCATTAGTCATTGTCCATTTGACATAAATAGATGTGTGAATGTTTTGATGCTGAACAAGTTTAACCTTATAATTATTGTGTGTGTGTGTAAGTGAGAGAGAGAGAGAGAGAGAGAGAGAACTAAGCGAGAGTTGCAGCGTTTAGGGGTTTTGGCGGGACAGGAGAGCAGGAGGTGTGTCAATTTTGAAAAGTTATAAGAACGTGCGCTTTCCGCCCCACTGTAACCGTCCGCTTCACATACATCAAATTCAGTAAACGACGATTAAATTTCATTGGTAAACGCCCAATTCCGAGAAATTATAGTGTAATCATAACCGTCACACGTGTTGCAAATATTAGTAATTTACAGATTAGATGGAGCAGGTAAGCCTAAGCGGGTTCTCTGCGGATGGATATGCTGTTTGAAAACCAGCTGCTTGGCATAAGCGGCTCTCAGACTGCTCCCGTCTCCGTCGTTGCCCACAGGAGCTGCACGTCGTCACCGTGTCAACGGTCATTTGTATATAGAGCCGACCTGAGCTGCATCTGTCTATGGAGCTGCACGCCTTCTTTTTGTCCTGAAAAGAAATACAATCTACCACCGTGATCGTCGAAATGGACGAAGAGCAGGAAATGTCCATAGACGAGATTCGTTTGTGGACCGTGCCGCGTCTTCAGGACCACAGAGAGATGAGAAAACTTGAGTGGACAACGTGTGGGCTGGACCAAAGCGGAGACGGCAGAATAGCTACGCCATCCTGTGTATGTATAAATGTCCAATGAGTTATATGTAAACAGTAGGCTAAACATGGGTGTCGACAACTTAGAGACTTGTTTCCCGTGTTCTATTTATCTTTTCTTACTTAAAATGGACACAAATAAGGAACTATGATCAAACAACAACATTAATTTAATTTTTTTTTTAATTCGACGTTTATTTAATCGGAAGACATTACAGAGAAATCGGAACTTCAGCTGCTGTCCCGTATGAGCGAGTTTTCGTTAATTTCGAGCTCGGTTTAGGCCAGTTATACTGCATTTTCCATTGAACGTCTGCCTCAATATACATGCACAAGATGGCGGTGGCGTGCTGCCACGGAAACGACGAGATGGTCCACTCAAGTTTTCTTATATGTCTGTGTTCAGGATTTAGGAGACGGAAACTGAAAGTTTCTTGGCGTAAAGACGAACTAGTAGCCCTAGTGTTTTCGGCTGTACGAACGCCAGAGTTAGCGCCTGTTGTGGACTCGTCGAATAACAGTGGCAACAGTTATTTCTCCAAACTTCTTTGGCATTTTTTTCCGCTTTTTTTGCCACAAGCTGCGTGCAAGAAACGCTTCACACCTTTGCAGGCTTTTTTCTTTGTAAAATGGATTAATTGAAAAGGTAGGTCATTAACTGAGCAGCACACCAATAATCTGACCTTTCAATCTGTTATCCAATGCTGTTGCACTTAGCGTATCCGACACCATTGGTTAATCTTCATTGGGATCATTGTGGCACCCAAAAGACGCTCCCTGACTTCGTTAGATGTAGCCTACGGTTCCACCTGGCAGTCATTTGTGTGTTATGTATTCAACAGCGTTGGATTCCAGATTGAAAGGACATGCAAATTCTCGAAATGTTGCTCAATTAGTACCTTCTCAATCAATCCATTTTACGCAGAAAAAAAGGCCTGCACAGGTGCGAAGTGTTTCTTGCATGCAGCTTGCGACAAACAAACGCAAAGTGCTAATTGTTGTTATTGAAATTCTATTGGAGTAAAGTAGAAAATTCTTATGAACTGTCAAATAGACACAAAGTGGAAATAACATTAAATAAAGAACTGGGTGCAGTCAGGTATTTTTGTTTTCATTGTTGCTATTAATTGAATTAATCTGTTGGGCTTTTAATTCGTGCTTCAAGAAAACAGCTGACATTACAGTCCATTCCACCAGACTGCCGCAAGCGTTGCTTCGTTTTTCCTTTGAAACCGCAATACAGAACGAACCAGGAGAAGTTCACTTGATTTGAATAATGTTATATAGCCTATTCTAAATAACATAACTAATCAAAGAACTTACTGAGTACATTAATTGGGGAAAGCGAATTCATATATGATGTCGCACATCGCAATTTAAAAATTTCAAAGCTGCGTGAACATAAACGCCATTCATTCAACTCAGCCATTCAGCTTTCGGTTTTAATGCCCAAGCGCTTAAACAATTAATTTGTTCCAAACAAGCCCAGTGAATGGTCCGCCATGTTAAATTTAATAATCGGTGGTGTAATCCCATTCCGCCATAATATACGAGATGAGCAAAAATGACGTTTTTTTTTTTCTTCTAAAAAAGTACTTAAATGTTAAATCTTAAATGTATTATGTTTAAAGCAAGATTTCATAAAAAGTGCAGCTCACTTGTTTTATGTTTAAAGCAAGACTTTTTAAAATAAAAAGTGCAACTCAAATTTTTATGTTCAAAGCAAGCTGTAACATTCATTGAAATACAACTTTATGTTGTGGTCTTTGCTGCTAAATTGTTGCATTATTTTTTGTATTTAGTTGAAGATGAACTATGCAACTTTGATCCTTTATTAAATTTAAATTGTTAATTTATCAAATGGCTGTGGAGTAATTGTTATGGTTAAATGACTTGTTATGGGGAGAATGGAGGCTCTCTGCCTTGCAATTGGTGTCCCTTGACCAAAACCCAACCTTGCAGCATCAGCGCCTCCAACCCCGTGTCCCAGCTCTTGTCTTGGCAGCATCACAACACAAATGCTTTCCGTAATCTCTTGTGTATGTCAGATATAACCACACAAATATACACATTGTAACATGTATATAATGTTATCCCCTGCTCCATGTGTACAAATTCACTATAATTGAGCCTGAACTAGAAAAATCCCTCAAACTCACATCGGGGGACACAGGTGGAGCCTACAAGGGTCTAACACAGTGGTTCTCAAATTCGGTCCTGGTGCCCCCCCGGTGTATGCTGGTTTTTGTTCCAGCCACAACTGCAATTCTAGGATTTTAACAAGCGGTTGATTTGTTTTAATTAGATGCATTTATGTAAATATCCTCATTGAGATATTGTAAATATTGGCAGAGGGGAAACTATTTAACCAAACATTTAATCAACATAAATAATCAAAAGGTTCCTCAGTGGTGAAACTCTTGACACATGGTGGCAAAACCCGACAATTTACTTGGCAAACAATGGAGTCACACCTGTTGTGTTTTCTGTTGATTTTATTTATTTGGTTTAGGCAGGTTATTTGGGAAAAACCCAAAACACCTGTGTTCTGAAACCTAATTTGCCACTTATTGATTTTCTCAGTCTAATTTGATCTGTTTAAAAATGTTTTCACCTGAAAATCCTAGCAATATTAAAAATTAAGCACAGTATGTTCAAGGGTTTTTATTCTTCATAGCAGAATGGATATTTCCATCCAAATGTGACTTAAGATGGTAAATAACTACTCTAAACATGGAATGCTGCTAATTAAGACAAAGTAACAGCTTGTTAAAATCCTAGAATTGCAGTTGTGGCTGGAACAAAAACCAGCATACACAGGGGGGCGCCAGGAACGAATTTGAGAACCACTGGTCTAACAGAACTCACCCACTTAGGACCCACCTAAAGCCCAGCCTGAGCTCATTTCAAGACCACATGGAGGCACACACTTGGGGCTTATATGGGTCTAATAATAGTCTTCCACTTGGGTCCCACTTAGAGCCCAGTCAGATCCCTCTTAAAGTCAACCAGCTGGGGCCAAGATGGGTCTCCGATAAACTGCCCGGTTGGGGCCCATTTAAGGTCCAGTCTGATCCATCTTTGTGCCCATATGGGCAAACATATGGGGCCTACATGGGTCGTGTGTAACTCACCAAGTTGGCCCCTACCTGAAACCCAGTCAGAACCAACTTGAAACCCATATGGGCAAACACAGGTGGGACCACCATGGAAACTGCCGACAAACCCACTTGGGACCCTTATCTGCAGCCCAAATTCTACCCTTATGGGCCCCAGATAGACATGGTGGCTGGGTCGGAGCCGATTACCTTAAAGGGGTGTGCGAAACCGGGCTGAGAACATGGGGAGGGGAGGACAGAATAATTAGACAAGCGGACGAAACTACAGCTTGCGACTGGGTGAGGCATAGCTACAGAATTAGGTTCACTCATTTTGTCACCACTTTGTCATTGTGCATAGAAACATGATTTATTGACTATGAACAGTGCTGGTCCGTTTCCCATAAGCAGCTTGCTGCCTAAGGGCAACTTAACGCTACCCAACATTCTGCACCATACCAGACGCCTGCCATTGCGAGCCCTCACTGCGTTCTGCTGCGGCGGAAATCACTGATGCTGGTGTTGTTTCTTCTTCTCAGTGTTGCATTCCTGTCCTTGTAAACGCAGTGTTTGACTCTGAGCAGTTATCACAGATCAGAGAAAATTGACGCTAACAAAACTATGAGTTTCCTGGGTAGCAAACTATTGTATTAATGTTAGCCATATTCTACCATGGCGAGAATCCTTGGCCAATTCCGTAAGCTTACTCTCGAGGCCGACTAAAACGACCTTCAGCACCATGCAAAAATGTTAGCATAATAACATATTTTTAATTATGTTATTTCAACTGGTCAGACAAATCTTCCATCATATGTGATGTCTGTTGCGTATGTATTTTAGTTAAATTGCCTTTGTTTTTTCTATAATTCAGTTTTAGGCATTATCTTATCGACTTGCTGAGTTTACACACTGAGCGGACAGTCCGTTTATTCAGCTGAATATTAACTGGCCAAGACGCCACATAAATATGCTGGAGAATTGACAAAAACGCTCTGCAAGCGGTTTCAGTGTTCTCTTCTGCAGTTACCTCTGTCCGTGTTAAGCAAACTGTTACTAAAACATCAAAATGCTCGATTTATTTTACATGAGAAAAGCACTACTCATTTTTCTTACCAGTCGCATCTGTATATATTGCGTTAATTGTGAGCCGTGACCTTTTACATTATAGTTTTGTTCGTTTTAGTGCGAACAGGTACGCTGCTGAAGGCACCTGTGTTTTTATGTGTACAAGTGTGCACCTGTGTGAGTTCACTGTCCTGCCTCGCAGCTGCACATTCCCTTGAGGCTGCTTTGTGGAGGCCTGCTGTTTACCTGCAATGCTGTGATGTGGACCTTCTTTGCCAAAGCACTGAGGTACTCCTCCTCCTCTGCCAGAGCCACTGTGACCACCACTGCCTCAAACTTCATATCCTCAGTGAGTATCTTTCCACTCAGGGTTTGCATCTATAAGAAGACACAATACCCAGCCTGTTACATCATGATAAATAAAATGGCTCGGAAATACCTCTCTTTTCTTGATGATACGATATGATTCCATTTTTATTATCCAAAAATGGCTGATATGGCCAGCGTTTAAATTAGGGGCTGAGGGGGTGGGGCGACGTTACAAAGTGAAAAAATAGGGAGGTGCATTTGACCCACTTGCAGGATGCGGGCAGGGCTACTGGCATGCTAGGTGAAAATTTTTGGATTAGTGGGCCCATAACAGGCATAGGCATTGGGGGGGAGGGGGGTCTCCCAAGGTGCTCAGACTGCCCCACTGAACTGATCTGCCTTCATCCTCGGGGGCTGAAAAACTGATGTTACAGCCGAAAATCTAAAGTTTCATTACGCATGGCATCCTGATACTCGCAATTTGACAAAGTGACTTTGACTCGGAGCAAGGGAATATGGTCTCGCTTTATAAACAGCACCAATGTCATACAAATCTCCTTCATGGTGACTACTAGTATGTTTGTTTTTAATTAGTTTGTGTGTAATTCATGTAAATATGTCTGGACCTACTTTGCTCTTAAATAATGGTTGTTGTTCCTCATACCCTCCCTTTGTGGATATTTACTGTATGTGAAATATGATGACTAATCAGTGTCAAAGTTGGACCATTCCATGTCAACTCAACCACCCATGTACATGACACCTCTCAGATTTTGCTCAAACTTTGTCCAAAAATACTTTATGGTTCCAAATGGTTCCAAACAAGAGAATCACAAGTTTTGTGTCAATATCTCTAATAGTTTTCGAATGAAATTTCTTGAAATTTGGGTGCCTTGGCCCTTTTTGACTTATGTGATATGGTCATTTTCATTTTGGAGGGACCATAACGTCTCAAGTAATAGAGATGGGAAGCTGAAATTTGATATGCTGGTGTATTCTGGCCCATATATCAGGATTCTGCAGCCAGAATCACCTTGAGACATCAGAGGGGTGATTTGCTGGTCTATCTACGTTCCAACCCTCACCTGTGGTCACAAGCTTTGGCCAGTGAATGAAAGAATAACATTGCGAATACAAGCGTCAGTAGGGTGGCTGGGCTGACCCTTAGAGATAGGGCGAGGAGCTCGGACATCGGGGAGCGGCTCTGAGTAGAACCGCTGCTCCTCCGTGTCGAGAGGAGACAGTTGAGGTGGTTCGGACATCTAGTCCGAAAGCCTCCTGGACGTCTCCCTTTAGAGGTTTTCCAGGCATTTCCAACTGGGAGGAGGCCCCTAGGCAGACCCCAGGACACGCTGAAGGGAACCTCCTCTTATATGAACATATTTATGAGAAAAAGCAGTCTGAGGCCCTTTTTTGGCTGAAATTTTGAAGTCCAGAAAATAGGTCAAGCGGGTTTACATAGAAAGAGTGGACCGAACTGTCTAAAATCAGTTATAATTACATCAATACAGGTGGTTATCAATGTAAACCTGAGGTAAACATTAAATTATGCAAAAAGGGACTTTAACTCCTTGTACACCATAGCAAGACCATGTCATAATGTAGTGGGAAACCGGGTTACAACGTACTGACAAAAATGGGTCAAGACATGGTTTCAGCGCATACACAACATAATTTATTGGGACACATAGAAGTATTTTATTGTTACTAGGAAAAAAGAATACCATTTATTCAGAATCCTTCAGGTCTTTTGTCCTACAAATTGAGGAAAACGCAACATGATTTTTTGATGGTCATATTCTGCAAGTTTGTACTGGCGTACACTGCGTCCATGAATCTCAGGTGCCTCTATACAATGAATAATATGCTGTAATGGTACCCAGCATAAAACCTGTTGCTGGTCAGATGACCAAGAGGGGGTATTGTATGCACGTTTCATGAATCTCACATAGATGGCACCATGTTGCTTCTTCCTCACGTGTGTTGCATCACTTGGAATCCTTGCAAATTTATTCAGATTAGGTTCCAGCGAACTGACACCTTGCATAAGCCATACAGCCATTGGGCCCTTATTTTAACCCTTAGCTGTATCTCAGTTGGTAGGAATCGTAAACAACATAATTTATATGGACACATGGTAGTATAACATAGCATGCCTGATCTTCCATGGAGTGATCAACCTTGACCATGTTGACAGTATGTTGTAACCTACTTTCCCACTTGCATTAAATCTTAGTTGTGTTAAGGTATTCATGGGTTAAAGTCCCGTTTTGCATAACTTTGGATGCTTACTTTAGGTCTTCATTGATGAACACCTATTTTAATGTTATTGTAACAGATTTTAGACAGTTCGGTCAATTCTTCCGATGTAATCCTGTTTCCGGGCTTAGAAATTTCTGCCGAAAAAGGGTCTCATAATGTCTTTTTTCATAAAATATGTTCATATAGAAGGAGGTTGATAATCAATGTTTTTTTTTCATTAAATGTATATGATGAAATATGCATATTTGTCTATTATAAATGCAATTACCATCATCCAGTGCCCACAAGGTCATCTGGGGGTCTGCAGTTCAGGGTCTGAAAGGCTCATTTTGGCCCAAAGTGGTTTTCTGACCCCTAAATGTCGTCCAACAGTGGTACTATTATCCTAATAATTAGTTTGGTGGTGGGAAAGTTCCCAAAATGAGGGAGAACCACATTTTGAAGGGTAACATTCACTGAACTGAATCCAAGGGACCCCCAAAAAGTGAAAAATCACTTGCCGCCTTCAAAAATTAGGAATTTGGGGGTCCTCTGCTCAACCCTCTGATGTCTCATGGTGATTCTGGCAGCAGAATCCTGATATATGGCCCAGAATACACCAGCACGTGATAGGTCAGCTTCCTTTCTCCAATATGTGAGAAGTTATGGTCCTTCCAAAACGCTACAAAATAAAATGACCAATTCACGTAAGTCAAAAAGGGGCATGACTCAAATTTCAAGAACTTTTCACACAAAAACTGTCAGAGATATTGATCCGAAATCTTTTGTTTTTGTTCTTTTGTTTAGTACCATTAAGTATTTTTGGAGAAAGTCTGATCAAAATCCGAGAGGTGTCATGTTCAAGACATGTTCTGACATGGAATGACTCAGCTGGTTGTTTTATTTGACTGGCATAGAGTGCATGCAACATGAGCAAATGGGAGAATTGGAGCAAAAAAAGGAAACTAGAGCGTAAGAGGCGGCAAGGGTTAAACTGCCTTAATTAGACACTGATTTCTGTCTTCTTGTGTGATGTGGAACAGCTGAAGAACAACAAATGGTGAGCGCCTGTTGGTTAGCTGACGTTCACTAAATGGTAACGTTACCTAAGCCAGCCACTGTGCTATCTATCCATTTAGCTTGCATGCTAGCTAATCAACTAGGTGCAGAGACTGACCAAGTTTTACTTATTAAATTTGAGTGGGTCTGAAGCAGCACAATGGTTGATTCAGTTGGCATATATACCGAACATATGTATTCTCAATTACGAAAGTTTTGCAACACCTGATATAAATGCACATTAAACGAGTTTCCCTGTCTTGACCATTACAGGGAACAATTTAACATCCATGAATGCATAACACTGTTGTGACTCAAATCAGTGAGACGAATAAACGTGACTTAGAATACATGGGGGTGGGTCGACCAGTATCTCACAAGACTCTTCCTTTCTCTCAAAAGTGAGTGCGATACTGACCAACCTGCTGAACCGCGTGTCGTTTGGTTGCGTCATGGCGAGGTCACGAAGAAGTCATCCTCACAGGCCATCATTTTACGTGGTCTACTCCTGCGAGATCGGTCTTTGACGGTCCCAGTCTGTGTCATGCGTGTCTGAAGATGTGAAACATGCTGTGGTGGATGTTGAAGTGCTGCCCAACCTGTCGCAAGCTCATTCCTGGCCTTTCCATGTCAATGGCTTCCTGTCAGGCGTTTTTAAACACTCCTCTGCCACACCCCAATATTTAGATTTTGCGCTTATCAGTGTTTTTAGTTCTGCAATGAGCGTTCCTAACGTGTAAACCAGGTTTTAAAAGTTATTTGAGTCACGGGATTCACTAGGACCATGAATCATACAAAATCATGTACAAAGTATGCGTAAATGAATAAGATTGATTAAATACATGAAAAAAAGAAATATTTACAGTCCCTTGAGATGGGGTTGCTTGGTGATGTTCCGGGTGAGGAAAATGCTCCAACACAGCCAAAAATACACTAAAAAAAATCCACTTGAACAGAGTGACAGGTCTGGTCAAATGTATCCTTCTCTTTGCAATTTCTCCTACTACTTTACTCTCTCAGTTTTCCTCATTATATACTCTAGACTTTTTTTTTTTTTTTTTAATTCTCTGGGACTTTCTGTCTCAGACATGCCCAGGACATGCCCAAACCTAGCTCCAGACTGGGCTAAACAAAAAAAAAGTTCAATACTGCCATCTAGTGGCATTTGTTCACATTACAGTAATAACATTGACAATTTTGAACAACCGCGCCGGCAATTTAAACACGGAAAGTGGCCCATTGGTTCATGTTTGTCCCCTGCCAGGCGGAACGCGAAGCGGCGGGACATGGTATTCACGACCGTCCGTCCGTCCCAAATCCTTGTCAGCGAGATATCTTAAGAACGAATTGACGAATTTCCTTCAAATTTCATGTCAGCATGTATTAGGGTGATACCCCGGCGCTGGTCCATTTTGGTGACCTTCGCGTCACTCTCAAGGTCACATCGAGAGATTGCTCATTTTGACACGATTTCACATCTTGTAGCGGGGGACTAAGACACGTTAGTGGCAAATACTTGTCTACACTGACACAGGGCTGGCCCAGTGAAATATCTGAGCCCTCCCTCGCCGGGGGATAAAAAACGCAATTGTGTACAGCCGTTTTTAGCCAGTGGCCCAAGCGAGCCGACAGCTGGATGATTATAGCTTATTCGGATTGGATTTTCACAGGTAAAGTCATTACATAGTTACACTAGACCTTTACTCCACATAACTTCAGGGAGAGCTCTCAAGGTATTCTGCTATTTAAGTTGGAGATGACGCATGCTTTACAGTTTTTATTCTACTACTTCACGATTTTGGTTATTTTGCATCTTGGCCATTTTCAGTATCTATTTCTATATTTGTTTTGATGATATAGGAATTACCAAAAAACTGTAGTCTTGCAGATAAAAAAACGATGCATAGGCTTAAGCCATGTACAGTTTATTTAATGTTGTTTTCCTCCCTAAAAGTTTAAGAAGGCAGGCTTGCTGGGAAATTAGTTTGACCAAAATTAGTTTTGGCCTTGCTTGTCCCCAGTTGCCTGAGTGAAACTCTTTTTATTGTTACTCTAGCAGCACATTTGAATGTCATTGGGTGTAACTCTCTTTTTGTTGTTACTCTAGTAGGACATTTGAATGTCTTTGGGTGTAACTCTCTTTTCGCTATTACTCTTGCAGCACAATTGAATGTCTGGGAACTCTTTATGTAGTTACTCTAGTAGCAAATTTGTATGTGAGTGTAACTCTCTTTTTGTTGTTACTCTAGCAGCACATTTGAGTGTCATTGGGTGTAACTCTCTTTGTTGTTACTCAAGCAGCACATTTGAGTGTCATTGGGTGTAACTTTTGTCGTTACTCTAGTAACACATTGGAATGTCTTTGGGTGCAACTCTCTTTTTATTGTTTCTCTAGTAGCACATTTGAATGTCTTTGGGTGTAACTCTGTTGCTACTATAGCAGCACCTTTGACTGCCTTTGGGTGTACCCATTTTGTAATTACTCTAGCAGCACCTTTGAATATCTTTGGGTGTAACTCTTTTGCTACTCTAGCAGCACCTTTGACTGCCTTTGGGTGTAACTCTCTTTATGCAGTTACTCAAGTAGCACATTTGAATGTCTTTGGGTGTAACTCTCTTTTTGTTGTTACTCTAGCGGCACATTTGAATGTCTGGGTGTAACTCTTTACGTAGTTACTCTAGTAGCAAATGTGAATGTAACTCTATTTTTCTTGTTACTCAAGCAGCACATTTGAGTGTCATTGGGAGTAACTCTCTTTTTGTTGTTACTCTAGTAAGAAATTTGAATGTCTTTGGGTGTAACTCTCTTTTTGTAGTTACTCTAGTAGCAAATTTGAATGTGAATGTAACTCTCTTTTTGTTGTTACTCTAGCAGCACATTTGACTGCCTTTGGGTGTAACCATTTTGTAGTTACTCTAGCAACACATTTGAATGTCTTTGGGTCTAACTCTTGCTACTCTATTAGCATCTTTGAATGCCTTTGGGTGTAACCATTTTGTAGTTACTCCAGCAGCAGCTTTGAATGTCTTTGGGTGTAACTCTGTTGCTACTCAAGCAGCACCTTTGACTGCCTTTGGGTGTAACTCTCTTTATGCAGTTACTCAAGTAGCACATTTGAATGTCTTTGGGTGTAACTCTCTTTTTGTTGTTACTCTAGCAGCACATTTGAATGTCTGGGTGTAACTCTCTTTATGTAGTTACTCTAGTAGCAAATTTGAATGTGAATGTAACTCTTTTTGTTGTTACTCTAGCAGCACATTTGACTGCCTTTGGGTGTAACCATTTTGTAGTTACTCTAGCAACACATTTGAATGTCTTTGGGTCTAACTCTGTTGTTACTCTAGCAGCATCTTTGAATGCCTTTGGGTGTAACAATTTTGTAGTTACTCTAGCAGCAACTTTGAATGTCTTTGGATGTAACTCTGTTGCTACTCTAGCAGCACCTTTGACTGCCTTTGGGTGTAACTCTCTTTATGCAGTTACTCAAGTAGCACATTTGAGTGTCACTGAGTGTAACTCTTTCTGTTGTTACTCTAGCAGGACCTTAGAATGTCTTCCAGTGTAACTCTCTTTTTGTTGTTATTCTAGCATTACCTTTGACTGCCTTTGGGTGAAACAATTTTGTAGTTACTCCAGCAGCACCTTTGAATGTCTTTAGGCGTAATTCTTTATGTAGTTACTCTAGTAGCAAATTTGAATGTGACTGTAACTCTCTTTTTGTTGTTACTCTAGCAGCACATTTGAGTGTCATTGGGTGTAACTCTCTTTTTGTAGTTACTCAAGCAGCACATTTGAGTGTCATTGGGTGTAACTCTCTTTTTGTCGTTACTCTAGTAGCACATTTGAATGTGACTGTAACTCTCTTTTTGTTGTTACTCTAGCAGCACATTTGAGTGTCATTGGGTGTAACTCTCTTTTTGTAGTTACTCAAGCAGCACATTTGAATGTCTTTGGGTGTAACTCTCTTTTTCTAGTTACTCTAGCAGGACCTTAGAATGTCTTTGGGTGTAACTCTCTTTTTGTTGTTATTCTAGCATTACCTTTGACTGCCTTTGGGTGTAACAATTTTGTAGTTACTCCAGCAGCACCTTTGAATGTCTTTAGGTGTAATTCTTTATGTAGTTACTCTAGTAGCAAATTTGAATGTGACTGTAACTCTCTTTTTGTTGTTACTCTAGCAGCACATTTGAGTGTCATTGGGTGTAACTCTCTTTTTGTAGTTACTAAAGCAGCATATTTGAGTGTCATTGGGTGTAACTCTCTTTTTGTCGTTACTCTAGTAGCAAATTTGAATGTGACTGTAACTCTCTTTTTGTTGTTACTCTAGCAGCACATTTGAGTGTCATTGGGTGTAACTCTCTTTTTGTAGTTACTCAAGCAGCACATTTGAGTGTCATTGGGTGTAACTCTCTTTTTGTCGTTACTCTAGTAGCACATTTGAATGCCTTTGGGTGTAACTCTTATTGTTGTTGCTCTAGTAGCACATTTGAATGTCTGGGTGTAACTATGTAGTTACTCTAGTAGCAAATTTGAATGTCTTTGAATGCAACTCTTTTTGTTGTTTCTCTAGCAGCACATTTGACTGCCTTTGGGTGTAACCATTTTGTAGTTACTCTTGCAACAGATGTGAATGTCTTTGGGTCTAACTCTGTTGCTACTCTAGCTGCATCTTTGTGTTATGGCCCCAATTTGTTATTACATTTATAACACAACAGCAACAGCAAGGGATGACAGACACAGTTTTTAAAACTCAAACACATTTAATTAACAAAGACAATAACAACTAACTAACCTACAACTAAGACCAAGATTGATTAATAACAAGGAAAAATGCTCAAATACAGGCAAAAATCCACAAAAGAAACTTCACAGGTCCTGAACAGAAATGACAGGTCTGGTCACATGTATCCTTCTTCTTGCAATATCTCCTACTACTTTACTGTCTCAATTCTTTTCCTTATATACTCTTTTGCAGACCCCACCCACATTTAGACTTCTTTTTTTTTATTTTCTGGGACTTGCCCCAGACATGTCCAGGACATGTCTAAACATAATCCCAGTCTGAGTTTAACAAAAAAAAGGTAAATACTGCCATCCAGTGGCCCATATTCACATTACACCTCCATTCAAAAAGGGAAAAATTTTGACTCATGAAGGCAAAATTTTTCTTTTCAATACAAACTGGTTAAGTGGACACTTGTCTATATATACATATCATACAATATTCAAATAAACACGTGATATATATACATGCTCAAACACGGGATAAGCAATCAGCATTTACATTGTCAGTACCCTTTACATGCTTAATTTCCAAGTCAAACTCCTGTAAAATCAAACTCCAATTCAACAATCTCCGATTCTTGTTTTTCATCTTACTCAAAAACATTAACGGATTGTGGTCAGTGTACACAATCATTGGCTTTTCCCCTGTACAAACATAAACCTCAAAGTGTTGTAAAGAAAGGACCAGAGCCAACAGTTCCTTCTCTATTGTGGAATAGTTCCTTTGGTGGCGATTGAACTTCCTGGAGAAGTATGCCACGGGATGCTCAAGGTCATCAGAGTCACTTCTCTGTAGGAGCAGAGATCCACAAGCTTGGTCGCTAGCAACGACGGCGATGGAGAACGGTTTGTTGAAGTCAGGAGATTTGAGCACGGGGAAGTGACACAGCAGAGACTTCAGGCAATCGAAGGCTCTCTGGCATGCATCATCCCAAGTGAACTTTACGCCTTTTTTCAGTTGGTTAGTTAGACTGAGAGCAATCTCAGCAAAGTTCTTGCAGAACTTGCGGTAGTACCCGATCATTCCAAGGAAGCGGCGCAAAGCTTTTTTGTTGTGAGGAACTGGAAAGTCCATGATGGCTTGGACTTTAGCATTTATGGGTGCCACCTTACCCTGGCCTATGACGTAGCCAAGATAGGTGACAGTAGCACAACCAAAGTCACTCTTTTTGCGGTTAACAGTCAGGTTAGCCTCGGTCCAGCGCTGGAACAACGTCTCTACATCTTTCAGTTGTTCTTCCCAGGAGTCACTCCATGTGATCAGGCCGTCGGTGTATGCACCCGTGTGTGGCAATCTGGCGATTGTAGACTGTATCATCCTTTGGAACGTGGCTGGGGCATTTTTCATGCCAAAGGGTAGGACTTCATACTGGTACAATCCAGATGGTGTGGCAAAAGCAGAGATGCTCTTGGCCCTCTCAGTTAAAGGCACACACCAATAACCCTTCAATAAATCAATCTTGGTCAGAAACTTTGCTTGCCCTACTCTATCAATACAATCATCAATCCTAGGTATTGGAAACACATCAGTTCTAGTTACAGAATTGACTTTGCGATAATCTGTACAGAATCTAGTACTTCCATCAGGTTTTGGAACTAGCACACAGGGTGAACTCCAATCAGAGTTGGAGGGTCTGATAATATCATGTTCTAACATGTACTCAACCTCTTTCTCAGCAATCTTTCTCTTTTCAGGATTCATCCGGTACGGATGCTGTTTTATTGGTTTGGCATCACCAACATCTTCATCATGAGAGGCTATAGAAACTCTTTTTGGAACATCAGGAAAAAGATCCTCATATTTCTTGATCAACCTCTCAAACTGATCTTTCTGTGAGGGTTCTAAGTGCTGGAGTTTTACATCAAGATTTTGCAACACTTCAGAATTTGACAATTTACATGAAAGAACTTCAGCTTTAATTCTAGGTTCATCATCTTGAAACTCCCCCTCATCTTCACAAATCTCGGCCATAGGAGAATCTAAATTGACAGCTGCAACCCTAGCATTTCTGTCATGATAAGGCTTCAGCATGTTGATGTGACACAATTGTTTTGGTTTTCTCCTATCTGGAGTCTTCACAATGTAATTGAGATCATTGAGTTTTGTCAGAATTTCATAAGGACCATGAAATCCTGCCTGCAAAGGATTGGACTGCAAGGGAAACAACACAAGGACCTTATCTCCTGGTTTAAACTCACGGCTTCTAGCCTTATGATCATACCAAGTTTTCATTTTTCCCTGACTTGATTTCAAGTTCTCTTTGGCAAGGTCACAAGCTGCACGCAATCTTTCCTTGAACTTGCTAACATAGTCTAACAGACTGATATGCGGCTCTTTCTCTTGCCATTGTTCACTCAATAATAGCAAAGGTCCTCTCACTTCATGACCAAACACTAGCTCAAATGGACTGAATCCAGTAGACTCCTGCACTGCTTCTCTAGCTGCAAACAACAGCAAATGAACACCTTCATCCCAGTCTTTCTCATGGTCATAACAATAAGTCCTCATCATTGTCTTGAGAGTGGAATGAAACCGCTCTAAGGCACCCTGACTTTCTGGATGATAGGCACTAGAAAGAATCTGCTTTGCACCTAGTTCATACACAACCTGCTGAAACAAACCAGAAGTGAAATTGCTACCTTGGTCTGACTGAATTTCCCTGGGAAGGCCAAACAACGTGAAGAACTTTATCAAAGCCTTTGAGATTGCAGTTGCCTTGATGTTGCGTAGAGGTATGGCTTCAGGGAATCTGGTAGATGCACACATGATTGTCAGCAAGTACTGATTTCCAGATCTAGTCTTGGGTAATGGACCAACACAATCAACAATGACCTTAGAGAAGGGCTCTCCAAATGCTGGGATAGGCTGCAATGGAGCTACAGGTGGGTCTAACTGGTGTTTTCCAACTACTTGACAAGTGTGACAGGTTTTGCGAAAGTTGGAAACGTCTTTCCGAAGCCCAGGCCAAAAGAAGTGTTTCATGATCTTATCAACAGTCTTGTTAACACCAAGATGATGTGTGAGAACATATTCATCTGCAAATTTGGCAGCTGATTGCAAATTCAGTGCTTGCTTCTCATTAAGGTAGGTCTTAACACCATCCTTAACACAGTTCTTGAATTCTTCAACTAACACCATCTCTTTTAGTGAGTTGAAATCATCTTTGCCCTCCATAGAAGTACACCAGCGCTCAAAGCAAACCTTCTTCTCATTAGCAAATTCCACACAAGTCTGATTTTCAGATTTCTTCAAACCTCTGAATTTCTGTCGGTAAGCCTCTGGAACCAACTCATAAGCTCTCAAAATAACCTTTTTGACAACCTCATAATCAGAGGAATCATCCGCAGACAAAGCCGAATAGGCTTGTTGAGCTTTACCCTTTATAGTGCAGCGGATAACTGTAAAAATCGTTCACATGGTGATGCAAGCATGAAATTTGGCACAGATACTCTCTAAGGGCCACTCTTTTGAAAAACAGTGCGTGCCACGCAAAAATTCAAGATGGCGGCCATTTTTCAAGATGGCTGCCACCTTGTTCGAACAATTCAGTGATGTAATTCTTTAGTTGGTGATATAGGCATGAAAATTGGCATAACCAATCTCCATGAGTCACTTAACAAGAAAATGTTCCCAGCCACAGGAAATTTCAAGATGGCGGCCATTTTTCAAGATGGCCGCCACCTTAGTGGATCAGTTAATTGATGTTTAGTGAGTGATACAAGCACAAAAATTGGCATTAGCATTCTCCATGGGTCATTTGACAACAAACTGTACATAGCCAATTCAAATTTCAAGATTACATCACTTAACTGCTCTAGTAAGGTGGCGGCCATCTTGAAAAATGGCCGCCACCTTACCAGAGCAGTTCAGTGATGTAATCATTCATTTGGTGATACACACATGAAAATTGGCATGAGCAGTGAACATGTGTCACTTGACCAGAAAATTCACACAGCCACTTGACATTTCAAGATGACAAACATTCTTTCAATAATAATAAATCTTTAAATAATATCTTTATAATATATTTTACCATGTTAGTTTGAGTTCCTAAAAAAGGGTGTTTTTTGACTGTGTTCAGGAACAGACTTAACTCTTTCTGGACCAAACCTGAGCTGCTGACGCTCCTCACCACTGCTGTCCTTGGTCGGATGTTGAAATATAGAGACACTGGTGCCATGGAAGGATGTAGTAGCGGTTGTTGCAGAAGGGTTGTGGTCAATGTTGTCCATGACAGCAGTGGTGAACAGCCCTTTCCGAAGCACTGGTGGACAGACCACACCCTCCTCAACATACTTGCTGACTGTTGCATCTCCCAGTTGAGCTCCAGCACCCGATCATATGAAATGCTCATACCATGTTCATGCAGCATTTCAACCAGGCGTCTCTTCCTGGTTTTGGCATAAACAGACATACCAATGTATACTGGAAATGGAGTTTCTCTATCTTTGGAATGTCTGTGGGTGGCTGCTCCCTCTTTGTATCGGGAGAAGCAGTTGTACTGCAACAGTTGTGCAATAGCCTGGTCAGTCCGTGATGTGCCAAATCTCAGCTGTGATTTGATGTCAGCTCCATGTTCTACCATACCAATGAACTGGAGGAGAATTGGAGGGATGGCATCTTTGACACATCCCTCATGGAATGTTCCATCAAATCTGGACACATGGTCCAGAATGTGCCTTCTCAGGATTTTTGCAGCCTTGGCCATGATAAGTGCCTCTGAGTATTCAGAGGCTTGAGAGAGAGCCAAGCCAACATCTACCTGGAAAGCCAGGAGTACATCTCGGCCCTGTTTGTGAGCTGTGAGTTCAGGGATCTCTGCCAACAGTTTTTCCTTTAGTCTGGTAGAGTTTACTGTAGGTGAGTTTACACCCAGTTGCTCCAGACGCTGCTGGTACAGGTAGCTCATATCTGCAAGACGGAAGGCGGTAGGACCATCAGAACTGAGACTGGTTTCTACAATGTAGTTGACCAGCTCTGAGAGAACCAGAGGAAATATATCAGGTTCTGTTTCACTCTGAGACAACTCTTTCTCAAGCCTTCTGAGGTGGGATCTCTCCCTGTTGTAGAGAACAGCGAGACATGCACGATGGTATTTCAGCTCTTGTGCTATGGCATCAGCACCACTCAGTCTAGCCAATAATTTACCATCATTTAGTGTTTGTGCACATTCATGAAGTCTGTCGTTCATGTGCATTGTCATTACCTGTCTTAGGTCAGATGCAGGGGATATCTTATCACAAAAAATGCAAGCTTGATTATCATGACTTCTCTGCATCGTGGTTCTACGTTGCTTTGTGTGGCCTTCATCTGTTTCACTACAATGAGCTACATTGGATTGTCGCTTCCTTGCACGAAGTAATTTGGTGTTGTTGAACAGAACTCGACAACTTAAATGATACTTTGCCTGGTTCCTTCTCAACGTAGCTGCTATACCACCACCTTCATCCAGCCTTTCCAGGTCCAGGATCATTGGCATTCCATTGATCTCATTAAAGAGTGGAAGATTGGTGGCAAGCATGGTGTAGCCGTCATTCTGGGGAACATGATATGTCGGTGATTTGAGGTCTTCATCTTTGTCTGTCTGACAAAGACAACATTTCTCCCAATTGGTTTTCTTCTTGGCCAACATGGGTTGGTGATTTTCATTTTCCATTTTTTGGTTTTGATGTCGGATGAAGGCCGAGGGGTTATCCTTTTACCACCTTAATCAAAGTAATACCACACATTCAGGTATGGGATACAACTAGGTTCGGGTCACCTACACCTAGCCCGATCATTCATCCAGTGCCATTTAAGTCCCGTGTGATCTGTACACCTTCCGGGTAAGTATACATGAACAAGTCATGTATTGCCCCGCTTACCCTTGGCTCGGCTCTCCCGCGCTGGCACAACCTGTCAATTCAGGTGCGGCTATCTAACTACATCTAACTGTTATTACTAGCTAATTGATGAGGGGCTGTTAGACAGCATTTGGGACACTAAACTAAGTTATACTAAATTATTAATAAAACTAGATTAGCTGACACTGAACCCCATGCTGAGTTCCACAGCAGTGATTTCACCATTGTGCCCTGGTTGTGTAGTGACAATCACTCTATTAAACAAATCTTAAACCCACTAAATTGTGTTGTGATAACAAACTAAATAGGTTTATTGGAATTTACAAACCCCCAAAACCTAGGTAAGTGTAGACCAAAAAATGTGTTTCTGCATTTTATACATACATATAGATCATTTAACAGAAATGGCGTCCATCTTAGAAAATGGTCAGCATATTTAATTTTCAGAGGCCATTGCCTTTTTCCAGAAGAGTGGCCCCTGAATGGCATGTTCGCTGCTCATGCCAATTTTCATGTGTGTATCACCAAATGAATGATTACATCACTGAACTGCTCTGGTAAGGTGGCGGCCATTTTTCAAGATGGCCGCCACCTTACGAGAGCAGTTAAGTGATGTAATCTTGAAATTTGAATTGGCTATGTACAGTTTGTTGTCAAATGACCCATGGAGAATGCTAATGCCAATTTTTGTGCTTGTATCACTCACTAAACATCAATTAACTGATCCACTAAGGTGGCGGCCATCTTGAAAAATGGCCGCCATCTTGAAATTTCCTGTGGCTGGGAACATTTTCTTGTTAAGTGACTCATGGAGATTGGTGATGCCAATTTTCATGCCTATATCACCAACTAAAGAATTACATCACTGAATTGTTCGAACAAGGTGGCAGCCATCTTGAAAAATGGCCGCCATCTTGAATTTTTGCGTGGCACGCACTGTTTTTCAAAAGAGTGGCCCTTAGAGAGTATCTGTGCCAAATTTCATGCTTGCATCACCATTTGAACGATTCTCTTGAAATTTGCAATTATCTGCTGCACTATTAGGACAGTTTGCAACATCAGAGGCCAGTGTTCCTTTGGCCACTGGCAACTCTTTGCTACCTTTTCAAAACACTGGAAATAGTTGTCAACATCCTTTTCCGAAAATGGAGGCACCAATTTTACCTCCTGGCTAGCCAGAAATTTATTTTCAGTTTGAATTTTTATTTTTAGTTGCTCCATTTGGAGTCTTTCTTCTCTATCGCATTTCTCTAATTCAAAATCTCTCTGTCTTGCAAATTTTTCTAACTCAAATTCTCTTTGTTTTTCTTTTTCCTCCCTCTCAAATTCTCTTTGTTTCTCTTTTTCCTCCCTTTCTTTTTCTCTTTCCTCCCTTTCAATCTCTTGCATTTTTAATTTAAGTTCCATTTCTATATTTGGATTTTCCACTGGAAACTGTTCCAGATCTCCTGGTGCAAACACATTTTCATCAATGTAATATTCAACTATCTCTCTAGCCAGTCTCGCTTTTCGCATGGCTGGTTTTACCTCTGTCAGCTCCAAATGTCTGCATATTTCCAACAGTTCTGTCTTTTTAAAAGACTTCAAAACCCCTACGGTTGGTGATGCCAAGAAATCATCCATTGCTGTTGTCAATATATATCTAGGAAAATTCACAAAAACAATTTCACAATTTGAAATGTTAGATTTTCAATAAATTACTCACACAATGGTCTATCCCAGACCTTGAGCCCCCAATTTGTTATGGCCCCAATTTGTTATTACATTTATAACACAACAGCAACAGCAAGGGATGACAGACACAGTTTTAACAACTAAAACACATTTAATTAACAAAGACAATAACAACTAACTAACCTACAACTAAGACCAAGATTGATTAATAACAAGAAAAAAAATATTTACAGTCCCTTGTTTTGGTGGGGTGGCTTGGTGATGTCCTGGGTGAGGAAAAATGCTCAAATACAGGCAAAAATCCACAAAAGAAACTTCACAGGTCCTGAACAGAAATGACAGGTCTGGTCACATGTATCCTTCTTCTTGCAATTTCTCCTACTACTTTACTGTCTCAATTCTTTTCCTTATATACTCTTTTGCAGACCCCACCCACATTTAGACTTCTTTTTTTTATTTTCTGGGACTTGCCCCAGACATGTCCAGGACATGTCTAAACATAATCCCAGTCTGAGCTTAACAAAAAAAAGGTAAATACTGCCATCCAGTGGCCTATATTCACATTACATTTGAATGCCTTTGGGTGTAACCATTTTGTAGTTACTCTAGCAGCAGCTTTGAATGTCTTTGGGTGTAACTCTGTTGCTACTCTAGCAGCACCTTTGACTGCCTTTGGGTGTAACTCTCTTTATGCATTTACTCAAGTAGCACATTTGAATGTCTTTGGGTGTAACTCCCTTTTTGTTGTTACTCTAGCAGCACATTTGAATGTCTGGGTGTAACTCTCTTTATGTAGTTACTCTAGTAGCAAATTTGAATGTGAGTGCAACTCTTTTTGTTGTTACTCTAGCAGCACATTTGAGTGTCACTGGGTGTAACTCTCTTTCTGATGTTACTCTAGTAGGACATTTGAATGTCTTTGGGTGTAACTCTCTTTTTGTTGTTACTCTAGCACCACCTTTGACTGCCTTTGGGTGTAACCATTTTGTAGTTACTCGAGCAGCACCTTTGAATGTCTTTGGGTGTAATTCTTTATGTAGTTACTCTAGTAGCAAATTTGAATGTGAGTGTAACTCTTTTTGTTGTTACACTAGTGGCACATTTGAGTGTCATTGGGTGTAACTCTCTTTTTGTAGTTACTCAAGCAGCACATTTGAGTGTCATTGGGTGTAACACTCTTTTTGTCATTACTCTAGTGGCACATTTGAATGTCTTTGGGTGTAACTCTCTTTTTGTAGTTACTCTACTAGCACATTTGAATGTCTTTGGGTGCAACTCTCTTTTTATTGTTTCTCTAGCAGCACATTTGAATGTCTTTGGGTGTAAATCTATGTAGTTACTCTAATGGCAAATTTGAATGTGGGTGTAACTTCTCGATGTTACTCTAGCAACACTTTTGAATGTATGGGAGTAACTCTTTTTGTTGTTACTCTAGTAGGACATTTGAATGTCTTTGGGTGTACTCTCTTTTTGTAGTTACTCTCGTAGCACCTTTGAAAGTGTTTGGGTGTACTCTACGTATGTGTGTAGGTGCTCGACTAGCATCTTTGAATGTCTTTGGGTGCACTCTCTCTCTCCAGCAGAATAAAATCCAACTCAAAAAAGTCAAACAAAAAATAATTTTATTGCAAGGAAGCATATTTCCAAAACAATTGGGAAAGTAACCTCTTTGTACACTTCTTTTTTTCGCCTCAGTTGAATTCAATTTAATTCCATTCATACAGCACTTTTCATTGGACCACCACAGAGTTTGTAGCATAGAAAAATCTGGCCTAATCGGATCCCCAAAATAGCAAATGAGGTAAAAAAAAAAAACTTCAACCATTGGTGAGAAAATTCCCCGGTGGGAAGAAATCTCAGGAGGAACCCCGCTATTGCGTGGAAGCCCATCCCCCGCTGGCCAGCTTATTGTAATGAAGTTGGATTAAAGCCTGATTGGAATGATTTGTGTAAGATTTAATCTACTCATGAGTAGAAACACTCTAGCTAAGTTTCAGCTTTATCTTTTTAGTGGTTTCACAGAAAAAGACATTTTTAAGGTCAAGGCTGTACCAGCTATTTTGGATTGTAGAACAAAACAATTTTTTATTTACTCCTGAACGAACACCCATCCTACGTTGCGGTTCAGTCCATAGAGTGGCTTCGGA
Organism: Gymnothorax reevesii; assembly: GCA_029721435.1. Lineage (NCBI taxonomy): Eukaryota > Metazoa > Chordata > Actinopteri > Anguilliformes > Muraenidae > Gymnothorax > Gymnothorax reevesii. The sequence goes on from CM056573.1 coordinate 33,674,075, forward strand.
GAAGACAACATTTTTAATATTTTCATGGTCAAGTCCATGTCCATGCCACACTGGACTTCATATTAGAACGATTTCTGTTAACTTTAATCTACTTATGATCAGGAACACTTTTGCCAAGTTTCAGCTTAATCTGTCTTGTCGTTTCGGAAATAAAGATGTGTTCATATTTCAAGGTAAAGGCTGTGGCGGCCATATTTGATTTTGTATCGGAACGATTTGAACGATATTTCACCTACTCGTGTGTCAAAACCCTCACTCAATCTGTAGATTGGTTTGAGAGAAGACGACGTTTTTGATATTTTCAATGTGAAAGCCATGGCGGCCATATTGAGTTTTGAAAAAAAACTATTTTTAATTTACTCTTATACGAACACTCATGCCAAATTTCAGTTCAATCTGTAGAGACGTTTTGGAGAAGACAATGTTTTTAATATACTCAGTCCATATGAAAACGCACCACTCATGAAATCTGGAATAGCTCCACGGATTGATATGTGAAGTATATACGTATGATGCATTTGAGATAATGAATGATTTAAGAAGACATGTAAACATCATTCAATTTCATTCATGATAATGTCAATGCGCGAGAGAGGTTTAACTAGTGTAGGGGTCAAACAGGAAAGTCAATAACGGGTGTGACCGCCATTTGCTTTGACACATGCGGTGCATCGTCATCGCATGGAGTTAATCAGTCTCTGGATAGTGTTCTGAGGGATAGCATTCCACTCCTGAACAAGGGCAACCTCAAGTTCTCGGATGTTGTCCATCTGGCGTCGACGTTAAAGACGTAGTCCAATTTCATCCCATAAGTGCTCGATAGGGGAGAGGTCGGGTGACAGAGCTGGCCACTGAAGCACGGGGATGTTCTGCTGTGCAAGGTACTGCATGGACACCCTTGCAGTGTGTGCCCTAGCGTTGTCCTGTTGGAACGTGTGGACATCGTGGTGTTGGTTGAAGAACGGCACAACATGGTTCTGCAGCACCTGGTCCCGGTAGTAGACGCCGTTCACCCTTCCTCAGCAGATATGGAGAGGGGTTCTGTGACAGTAGCTTATTCCACTCCACACCATAATGCTGCCACCACCCCAACGGTCCGTTTGAACAACAAAATCGGCGTAATAACGTTCACCACGTCTCCGCCAAACACGTATACGGCCATCTGCGTTCCTTAAGTGAAATCGTGACTTGTCATAAAAGATGACACCGTGCCATTGTCGTAGTCGCCAATTCTGGTGCCTGTTTGCCAACTGTAGACGCTGGTTTCGGTGACGATCCGTCAATATGGGGCTGAAATAAGGATGTCGTGCACGCAGGCCTGCAGCTCGCAGACGGTTCTGTACGGTGTTGGGGTGAATGAATCCACGTCGTCCTTGGACTCGAGCAGCCGTTCTTGTCGCTGGTAGCGTTCGGTCTTGGACATGATCCCGTACGATCTGACCGTCCTGAAGTGCTGTTGTCACACGTTGTTGACCCGGTCGAGAACGGTCCCGAGTGCTCCCCGTTTGCAGAAACCTTTGATGGAGTCTTGCGATCGTTGTGCGTGCGCAGTGTAGCGTTACAGTTAACTTGAAATTCTCGCATTTCTTGCACCTGGCATGTCGGGTGACTTCACAGTAGTGTTGTTGTTGTATAAAAATTATATTGAAGTTCATTTGAACTTAAATATTGACTTTTTTCAAGTGGTGCGTTTTCATTTGTACTCAGTATATTTTCAATGTAAAAGCCATGGCAGCCATATTGGGTTTTGGATTACAACTATTTTTATTTACTCATCCAAACTCATCCAAAGTTTCAGCTCAATAACATAAAATGAGTGATGAGAAACCTTTACCTCCGGTAAACCTTACTATTCAAAATTCCAATTGAACTGAATGGACAACTCCGGTAACTATTGCCCTACTCGATAAACACTAAAATCTCAGATGCCAAGACAAAAACGCAAACAGTCACTATCTAGCTCGCTAGCCACAAATACAACCAAAGGTAACCGAAATAGAGTAAAGCCCTGGTACCCTTTAATTCAAACGGACCAAATAAACAAGTCATTTACTATGTGAGCTAACTAAACACGCTATCTCCCCCAACAAGCTGTCGCTAAGCACTCAAACAAGCAGCTATACTTTCACCAGCTGGTCAAAGCACGGCCACCAGAGGAAATAAAAAACATTATTTGCAATGCATTTAATCAGAAAGCCCTTTGGGCTGAGAGATTACCCCAGTAAGCGTTAATATTTAATTCAAGTTTGGCAATGTATACAGTAATTTATACAGTGATAGAAAGGCCGAAGAGGACTAAAAACCCTGGTGAATGTCAATTTTTATTGGCTAGAAGACTGTATGAAAGGCAAGTAACCAAGCATGAAACCAACTCAGGTTATAGCTATCTAGATATCCAGGTAATTTGATAATATTCTTAGCGTTCAGAAGCTTGCTGAAGTTTGTTAGGTAAATCAACTACAGAAAAAACCAGACGAGAGTAGCACAGTCTTTGAAAACAACTCTGTTTTACTTAGTTAGCTAAGTATTGAGTGCTAAAGTTTATTTTACTTTGCTCCCAGGAGAACGAAACCCAAAAACCCCAAAAACCCCCCGTCGCTTTTGTCTGACCAGATTAGCGACACAATTTGGCTATTTGCTAACAGAGTAATTTTAAGGGGGAAAAAAGGGGAAAATAAGGGAAGCCTCTCCCTGCCCCTAATGCGACAAAGGTTATACCTCAGGAGCAAATTGTCTTACTTCTTTTAATGTTTGAACTTTGACACACAAATTATTTTCAGAAAAACCTTTAAAATGTCTTTAAACAAGAGTAAACATTCTGCAACAATCCCTGCACCCCTCGCTCCGTCACAGAATGATCACCTACAACAAACAGTGGTACAGCAGCACCGGTAGAATGGTTATTCTGTAGAGTGGTTTTGAAGACAAGGTTTTGAATATTTTCAACGCCAAGGCCATGGTGGCCATAATGGATTTTGGAACAAAACTATTTTTTTATTTACTCGTGTAAACAGTCATCAAGTTTCAGTTCAATCTGAAGAGTGGTTTCAGAGAAGACAATGTTTTTAATATTTTCAATGTCAAAGCCATGGCAGCCATATTTGATTTTGGAACGAAACGATTTTTCATTTACTCGTGACCGCGCTCTAATCCCAAGTTTCAGCTCTATCTGTCAAGTGGTTTTGGAGATGTTTTTAATATTTTCAACGTCAAAGCCATGGCAGCCATACGGAATTTTAGAACAATCTTTAATGTACTCGTGTACGAACACCCATCCCAAGTTTCATCAAGCCTGACCCCCATGGGCTCCTGGTCAACCCATGATAAACAACTATTTACAAACCAATGAATGAGAATGCTTTTAAATTAGCAATTGCAAGTATTTGCTTTGCTTAACCGATTCGTAAAAATGCTTTTAAATGGCCCATGTAATAAAACTATTCAGAAACTGATAAAATTACATGAAATGACTTATTACATAAAATAATTTGGAAAATGATTTATAAAAATGTTTCAAAAATTACTTGTCACTAAAATCACGAGCCGAGTAAAGAGATGCTTGGAAAAACTGTACCTTAACTTAAAATCACTGGAGCTGAAGAGGCCTTAAAACAGTACCTGATGGAGTTACTGACTTACTTCCAGATGTTTTGAAAGGATATCAAGAGCCTTTTCAGCGCAGCTCCTGTGGCAAAGAATGGGGTACAAATTATCAATCTGGGCTAGACAGGACTGTTCTTGCTCCTTCAAACCATAGACTAAATGTAAAGATGGACAATGCGTCTTCTCTTCCTAACGCAGAGCAAAAATGGAGCCAAAATATCCTTCATCCAGACGCCACCGCCTTGAACTTTTGAAGCCGGAGTCTGCGCAGTAGTATCGAATTCCCTCCCATACAATCGCTCCACTCAGTCGTAAGCACATTCTCTGAACTTTCTATGTAGCCTGGTTGGCAACTTCAGAGACCTAGAGTGTGTTAATTTACTCCGGCTGTTATTGTCAGCCTAATATACTCCAAATTATCTCCTTAGGAAACATAACCAAACAGTTAGCCTATTGAAACGACCATTCTACCACTTCTGAAAACTTGTTAATGGGTGACCTAGTTAGGATGTTTTCCAAGTACAGTTGTACAAGGCTAAATATGTTCGCTGCTTTCCTCCTCATTAGCATAACACTGCTTCGCTCCGATGCAGATGTCCGGAGCTCCTGCCAGCCTCCTAAAAATCATGCCGACTGCTAGCTAATAGGTCAAGTTACCTCATACAACCCCTAAAAATAAGGTGGCAAAATACAGTCTGAGGGCAAATGGACTCCCCGCTACCATTTAACGTTCGCTCCAACTACCTTGCTAGCAAGCTTGCTAACGAGCTAGGCTACCTGTCAGTGAATCACAATTTACTAGTTTGCTAGCTAGTAAACTCTTTGTAGCTAGCTAGCAAGATTCAGAAATAGGTCACTTAAATTAATGTTGCAATAAAAAGTAATGGTTAAAAAGCTCTGCAGTACAGTATGTCTCAAGCTATTTTTTCACGAAGATGGTTTCTGTTAAGTAATTCTCAAAACTGCTTAAAAGTGGTAGGGGGGGCATTAGGTCATGATTAAGAGAAGAGACTGACAGTAACTGCTGGCTTAATACTGGGAATTCTTCAGCGCTGGAATGCAACAGTCAAGAAGAGTTATAACGTTGAAATTACATATGCCTTACTTGCTCGGTCGCCATACAACTTAGCATAACCCACAGTAAATTTGAAAGTCAAATGAAAATTGACAGTGGAATTGACTCTCTGAACATAGCATCATGTACTGTATGCGGGGATGCCGTCGCTGATAAGTAAAGCCAGATGGCTCGCCAGATAGCCAAGTTAGTTTAACACGTTTTCATAGCAGGTCTCTGCAAGTTGGGTTGGAATGAAAATCAATGGTGTCGATGCACAGAACATACTGTAATACTGTATCCCCATAGTAACTCAGCTGAGATGTTAGATATCAAATCAGCCAATCACAGATGGCCATGCCAGGACTGGTTCCCCACGCACAGAAAATCATCGAGTCACTTAGTTAAAGAAATCCTTGCTCGCGCACATCTCAAACGCACTCTCAAACTTCTTGCACAAAAAACATTCATCCTGTCACAAATCTAACCACATCATTCAAGGCACGAGACTTTGCTGAGTGAGTAGATAGCTTCATTATTTCTCTGAGTGATATAATGTTGGAATTACAGCGATTAAAACACTCTATTTGCTCTTCTCCCAAACTTCTTTAGGTGATTTCTGAATGGAAAAGATAGAGAAATTCCATGTGCTTCATGTCCTTTGACTGTTCCCTGAGCCAAAACTATGTACTTCTCTGCAACAAAAACTATACTGCTGTGACAACAACTTCGTTTTAGCGAAATTTCAAGAAAAGGGATTTGAATTTGTGGAAGTTATAACAATATGAGAAGTATTTTTTTTCAGCCTCTCTGCTCCCAGCTCCCACACTAGGTATGACATCAAACACTGTAGCAATGAGAGCCCAACTCCCATCCTTTCCAATGGGAAAATCGGTGTTGGTTTTTTGGGAATAATCCAGACATGGCACCAAGAAACTCAACCAAAATCGATAGGCTTCATCCTCTAACCACTCAACATGCATGTGAAATATTAAAAGGATCGGATAGGAATTGCAGGGTGGAAAGTGTTCACAAGAAAATATCTACGGAGGCGGACGCGCAACAACCGCAAATCCATAGTACCCCCCCCAGACACTCCGTCAGGGGATACAATTACTTAGCGTGGCCTGTATCCCTTCCACCAACATGGATGGGGCAGGTTTATAAAATATACTGGAGCCAGCCACTAGATGGGGATCAAGATGTTTTGGCCTCACTGTTGGAGACCTGTTCGAATGTCCATCTTTACAAGCAGTCAGTGCTTCAAACATAAACTCAAAGTCACAGGTGTGGCAGATTTGTGCAGATGTGGAGAGGTGGACTCTACGCTTGCAGGCCGATCATTTGCAGGCCATGCATTCTAGACAAAAATCTGCATCATAAGATTGCTGTTTTTCTTTGCAGAACAATATCTAGGGTAAACTGCAGACAGGCCCTTTAAACTGAATATGATGAATTATGATCCCTTTAACTGAAGGTAGGCCGCAATCAATTATCAGGGCCTGGTCTAATAAAGTAAATCACTGAGAGACAAAGAACTGAAGTAAGGCGACAGACGGGCTGAAAAATATGCTCCACTCACCTGACTACCTCTAAAGTGTCCTGGGTTAGGTGTTTGACTGAAAGGAAGACCTCATGCATTTCCGGTTCATAAGGCACAGACTGCACAAGTCCAAGCAGGTATAGGGCAAAGTATTCCCGTGCAACCGCTTCCTGTTCAGGATCTGGCATACTCTGGAATCTGGAAAGGATTATTACATACATCTGTTGTTACCTACAAATAAAAATCCAGCCGAAACAAAAATAAAACTTAAAGGGGAACAGTAACAGTTAGGCACCATATGAAAGACATTTTCATAAAATTCGTTGTGTTGAATTATTAGGGCCCAAGTACTAATGGTGCGAGGACCCTATTGACCCTATTGAAATTGTAAGAATTTTTTTTTTTACTTATTATTTTTAACTAAGTATTATCGACTGTTTGGAGACCTTAACAAACTCAAAAACTCACCAGATTTTGCACACTTGTCAGATCTGGTATAACTGACATTTTAAAGTCATTGCAAAACGGCGGGCAAAATGGCGCCTCCTAGAAAATTTAAAAAGCCCTTCTGATTGGGGTTAATGTGTGGTAGGCCAACGAAATTTGGTAGGGAGGCACATGTCTCATACCAAGACGCACAAATAAGTCTGCGGACGTCATGGTCCCACCCCAACAGGAAGTAGGCCATTTTGATTTAAATTTTTAATAGCAGGCGATTTCCTCACATTGTATTTTAACGAAATTGTATTGCCCAAACGACACTCCATTTGGTACAGATCATCTATAGACCATGCTGATCAAAGCTGTGAAAAGAATGTCTGAAGGTCAAACGGCGTGGCTGCTAGGGCGTGACAAACTCTGGCGACTTTTCGTAATTCCGCCATCCATTTTCCACCGGCACTCATGCCCACATACTTTACCCTAACAGCTTAAAATTTCATGGACACGATGACAGCTCCACAATGAACGCCCCCATATATCAATATTCCTCCTTACTTCTAGCCCCCCTGGTGGTAATGGGAAGTGACTTTTTTTACTCTACCATGTACTGATCCAACATAGCTGACCTCACCAACTTAATTCCACACGTATAGAACAAGTTGGTGAAGCTACATTATGAACGCTGGGAAGCTACGAGCAACGGCGTCTGTCTGCCGGCATAGTGACTATCGACCCCTCGCCAAAAATTACGTTTGGCTTTTTCATGGCTTTAAAAAAGTTATAACCTCATGAAAATTGATACACACGTCAAGAATGGCGAGTCCTTACTTATGGTAAGGGTGTTGCCCATTGGAGGGGGCAAAATGACTCTATAGCATCCCATTTAAAATATGAGTCGCTGGATGATAATTGTTACGCATATAGAGGCTGTCCTGGTGCAAAAAAATGTCTCCTAACATCATGGTCCAACCCCGACAGGAAGTTCACCATTTTGATTTTAATTTTCGATTATGGCGGCCATTCCACACCATGTATTTTAACAAACTGCTCCTACAGATTTGGTGAACATCATCTCAAGACCTTCATGAGCAAAAGTTATCAAAAGCTTTTCTCTATGTGAATGGCTGTGGCCGCCATGGCGCCGCCAGTTTTGATGATTCGCCATGCATATTCAAACAGCTCTCTCTCCCACATACTGCTTCAAAACTTCTGTACATGACAAGAGCCCCGCCCTGAACGCGTCCATATGCTCATAGTCACTCTCGGTCATGGCGCTCCCTTCTGGAAACAGGAAATGCCATATTTTACATTGGCAAACACCAACCCCAAACTCCTGACCTGATCAACTACATTTTGTGGCCACATGACGATCAAGTTGACGAATCTCCACAGTGACACACGTGTCGTGTCATGTTACAGGCTGTACGTGGCAGTGGCGGCAACTTTCAATCCTACAGACTATCAACTCCTTATGAATCTATTCCGCATTTTCCGATTTGCTCGAAACTTTACGTGTGATGAGGGTCCCCCCCCGATCACACCTGCCCACATCTAGTTACGCTCGTAGCGCCACCTCGTGGATGAATAAAACATTGCGTTTCTTCCCTCCTTCCCATTTATTTCTCTCTTCTCGCTTCACACCGCGGCAATTACGTGCCACAGGCCCCCTGCAGTCGTGCATGAGTGCGAGGGCCCGATCACAGCTGCTTGTCGCTTAAATTTCTACTTGTGTTTGTCCTGTGCCAACTCTGATATACGTCTTGTATAGGTTTTCCCAGTCAATTTCATTATTTTGTCATTCAAGTTCATATTCCGAGAATTAAATTTCACGCATTTCAAGCTCACAGCACTGAATCACCTCTCAAATTCCCAATCTGGTCATTCAGATTCACTATCCAAGCAATCAATTGTTCATTAGCGTCATTCAAATTCAAAATAGGAGCATGCATTTCAGCAATGAGCATTCAAATTCATTTCAAGCCAGCGGCGGAACATACATTCATATTTGTGAAAAGGCAACCATTTTCCAAATAAGTGCATTCAATTTAAACTAGAAATGGTTTTTACTTGTAAAGACAGATGTCTCCCCCCTCCCCCATTTCACATTTTAGAGTTATGGTCCGGAAACGAGTCCCACCCTTCAATATGCCAAATTGTTGCCATGGAAACAGAAAAAATATTAAAGCTGCGAGCAGCGTTGGACGGGTCCTCGCCTTCCCGCGCATGTGGAAACGGGGGCGAGACGCGTTCGAGCGCCGTCGAGCATTGTCATTCGTTGGACTGCACGAGACGTTGTTTGATGTTGAGTTGAGTGCAAACCCCTTTACTGAAAGAGATTTTTCTTTAGTATAATGGAGCTATGACCATGCGACCTGGTCAAACTTTCTGAAGCAGATTTTATCACTGCTATGTATGTGCAATCTTCCCCCATTCATGAATTTAGTGAAGGGAGATGAGCCATGTGATCCTACTGCCACCCGGTGGTCAGAATGTGTAGCAGCACAAAGAAAAACACTGAAAATCAATAATAATCAAGTAATTAATAAATGCTTCTTCCAGGTAAATCCGAGAAAGCTGAAATTTCGGGAGCATGTTCACGGAAGAAAGACAAAAGTTTTATACACTGCAACTTATGGTGAATTCAGAAGTGCGTCACTATATTTTTCAAAATATGAATATTCATAACATGTTTGTATGTCTAGAAATATCAATTGTAATGGTACCACACTTGGCAGTTTGTTTGGCGAAATGGAGATTATGAATTATACCATTTTGATACGATGAACGGTTTGTCCACAGCAAGAATGTATATCTTACTGTACAGTGTATTATGTACGTAAAAATTTCAAAAAGTCTCGAATGGATTTTCACAAAATTAGGTGACAGTACAGGGCATGGTACAGCAATGATAAGTGATTTTTTTTCAGAATTTTATGACATTGCAACAGGCTGTGGTGAAAGCGAAACTCCCATTTTGGCATATTTAGGTGGCGCTAGAGAGCCATTTTGTCTCTTTGGTGGAGAATTATCAGATTGTAAAAATATTTGAAGCCATGTAGAAATTACTGCAAAATTTGGTTTGTTTTCGAGCATGTTTAAGGGGTCAAATGAAGGTTGGAAATTGCCTAGGCATCGAAAAAAGGCAGTCAGTGGCTGGGGACCCCATCTTTGATGCTTCATGAAATCTGAACCGTTAAACTTTTGAAAAAGTTGTATAGTAGTATTTATTGGCAGAGTGTGCTTTGTCATCTATAAGCATTTGGGGTCGACACGATGAACGCCCTTAAAGGAGTTTTTTCCCCATTTAGTTTTGAGTGAGTTTCTCGCTCGACAGGAGATCGAGGGTTGAAAGAAAAACCCCATCACTGCTATGGTTTCTTTTTTTTTTGTGGCATGACTGAAGTGTTCGTATCTTCGTAGGAGGGTTTCAAGCTGGAGACCTCTTTGAACATGTTGAGCAGTGAATACTTGATGTTATATTTCTTGTTTTAGTTCAATATCTTAAAGAATTATGCAATAATGTTTTTGTTAAAAGTCACGACACGAACATTTGTTGTTGATTGGCATCTTATTTACTTTCCACCCGTGAGATTGAGATATCATGTTGCTTATCAGCTGGTCTTTGGATAGAAAATGATTTTGTGTTGTTTGGATGTACTGCTGACTTGGCCTTATCATTTAAAATTTCTAGAAATGAAACAACGAGAATCCATGAACATATACAAGGACATGATATCACTGTGATATCACGGAGATACAATAACAGAACAATATAGAACCTTAAAAAAAATAAATAAACATACAAGCTACATTCCAAGTCAATGGAATTGGAAATACAAATTTTGCGTGTGTGTGTGTTGTGGGGGGAGAGTGTTCCGGTGGGTTCTGTATGTGTGTTTGTTTTATGAGAAACTTTCGCCTCCTTCTCCCCCCCCAACAACCCCCTTCTTCAAAAATCTATCCTGTCTTCTCCACTAAATTGAGTGCACGAAGTAGGAAATTGATCACCTGAATATAAAATTGAACGCGCCAAACAGGCTCATCGTGATTATCGAGCGAAATTGAATGCACAAGTAGGACATGCAATGCTCACATTTGGAAACTGAACGCACATGCATGAAACGGATTTGCCGAAAACGAAATGGAGTTGGCATAAATTAAATTGATCGCTTGGATTCTGAATTTGAATGCCCGAATATTTTCACGTGCGTGCGCTGTGTGAATTTGAACGCACATTCATGAATTGGAATGAAAAAAGTATAAATTGACCAGGAAAACCTATAATAAAACTTCAAATTATTTACTCGCTAAACAGCTCAGGTAAGGCATAATTTATGGTTATGGCCATAGGAAGTGCAGTTATTATTTGCTCTTTAATGGCTGCTTATTCAGTGAGTATTGGTCGCAGAGCGTTAAGACTTTTAAGTTTCTTATCCAAAGAGTAGGGATGGGCAACTTGGGTCCTGTTGGGCCGCAATGTCCGCAGGTTTTATTGTACTTCCGCACTACTGATTGATTAAAAGTCACTGATTGGCTAATTATTTGACATAACTTGTATTCTAGGCATTAATTGTCTGCTGACTGAAAGCAGACCACAAGAGCCTGCATACACTGTAGACCTCTCTGACCAGAGTTGCCCATCTCAGACATGGAGTCTTTGCTTTGACATGATATCGCTTGTGCAGTGGCATGACGCTATGATTTGCAAGCACCATATGTGGGACACATGCATCATTTCAGCATTTCAGTTGCTCGCTTATTTAGTAGTTTGGTGTTGGAATTATGTTTCCTTTTGGTAAAAATTGTTACCACAAGCTTTTATCAAAGTTTCTTCCTGCTAAGTGGGTATATAATATGACTGTGTTGGTGTACGGTTGCCATGCCCTTGTACAGTGTTTGTAGTGGGATGCACAGCTGCTCTCGGTAACGAGGGTGTTCGGGTTCAACAGGCTAAAACATACCCCTGATCCAAACAATAATGCGCACACGGAGTGCAAGAGTACAGCAATTTGAGTGAAATATTAGGTAGTACCAACAATCTGACAACATGCCTGGTGCCCCCATCATGGATATCCATGAGTGTTAAATCCATCTCTCCTGCAGTTATTCAAAGTTCAATGTGTGTCATGTTTGTGTGATTTTCTGAGAGAAAAAAGTAATAAATATGAGCAGTAACGTTTCACTTGTGTTTTTGAAGACGGATTATTGCAAGCATGGTTCCTCTTTAACTTCATTACCTCGCTGGGGCCAACAGCAATAAGGGGTTCAACTTCAATGATGTTATTGAGGATGTTATTGAGATGTTCACCAGTTGTAAATGGTTGCAAATTTAGGGCAGAAACTTCATCTGATTTTTGCTCTGTAGCTAAGGCTAAAATCTTCAGTGTGAACTTAATGAATGACGCTGCGGAAAAAGCTTCTACCGAATGAGTGTAATAACTGACTTCTGTCCTGACCCCACCGAGCCCCGCCCATATTAAGCTGACCCGTCCTTGATTCCACATCCATCAGCCCCCCATTGTCCAGCCCCTTGCCCATGGCCCGCCCCTGACTCCACCCACCTCAGTACCCTTAGCAGGGCCTTCATGCAGAGTAATGGGCTGCAGCTCTGAGTCATTTCATCCAATGCCACGTTGATGAGTCGCTGGACAGTTTTGCTGTCGGAGGCGGCTTTCAGGAACAGCACCTCAGCGACAGAGTCCAGGAATGGATCAAAGTGCCACTTCAGGAAAGAAAGCAGGTCCGCAAGCGTCCGTAGGGCAGCGCCGGACACCAAATACCACGGGTTCATGACCTGAACACAAATGCAAACAGATGAGCATTAAAGACAGCGAATGCTGGCTAACACTCAGCAGCGAATTCAAACTCTCATCTGCGTGCCATAAGTATTCCAAACACTATCAGCTGTTTGGCTGTTGTGAATTCCTACACTTTCTGACAGTCCTGAGAACTCAATATCCATTATGAGGACCCGGAGATCTCACCGACCACTATCCCATGAGCCCTCTAACATCACGAAGGTGAGACAAAAATTAACTTTCGTATTTGATTCCAGTTTCTCCGAAAAAGGCCCTGTCAAATTAACTACAAGTGTTTATTTTAAAAAGCCAACAGCCAGAAGGAGCTAGCAAAAAAATTTTTACATTTTAAGCACACTGGTGCGGAACGACTGGCACAGACGCGTACTAACAGCGAGATTCATGAGTTACATTCATTTTGTATAAAACAAAAAAGGTTTATCCACAGAAATGCCCTCCTGTATATCATGATGCTCAAAGAAGCAGAATAACACACCACTGAGAAGGAAACAGAGCAACAGCGAAGACGTGAAGTCGGACATAGAGAAACATCAAAACACAGTAGGTGATTTCAGGAGGCCGATTCCATAAAGCATCATTACTAAGTTACAGCAGGTTCCATAAAGCATCATTACTAAGTTTCAGCACTGTAGTCGGATCACCGTCCAACACAGAGCAGCTCATTGAACTTCAGTCCATGTTCCAGATTTGTGACTGGTCCATTTTCAACCTGGTGACGAGACCAGCTAACTCTGTAATCCATCTTAGTTTAACAAGCCTCAGATTGATAAGAAGGCTTACCTCCCTTACGATTACCAGGCAGACCTCCTCCATTATTGGGAAGAGTGTTTCTGGCTGATCCATAGCCAGTTGATGGATTGACAGGAGCCCCTCTAACTTCATAAACCTGCGGGGTAAGGAAGATCAATCACAATCTGCCTCTGCACTGGAACAATCCCAATCTGCTTCAACGCTGGGCAGATCAGAACGTGCCTCAACGCTCCACCAAACAGTATGCGTCTTATGCTGAGCCAATCAGGATCAACTCCCAAAATGACCTAATGAGACTCTGTCCCCACTCAGATTAGATTCTGCCTCTCCGATGGACCAACCAGAATACGCCTTTCAATCATCTAATAATTATCAGCAGCTTCATTAAACCAATTGGATTACAATCAGAATAGGCTGCTACAGGATTTTCCCCAGGTTTACACCAATCAAAAACCTCTTCACCGGACCTGTCAGAATCTGCACCTGCACTCAACCAATCAAAATCAACCTACATCCTGACCTCTATGCTGTATTTACATGAACAAAGACCAGGGCTCTCATTTATGAACAATGCAAAAGCACAGAATAGTTGTGTAACCCACTTTACTGGCAGATTTCAGATTTGGAACAAATTTGAATTTAAAACACATTGTAAGTTCATAGAATTGTGCCTATGTGTAAAAATTTCAAGTTGATACTCATTAAATATGTTAAAATTGCATGCAATTTAGATTACTTGTGGTTTTATAAAGTTTAGATTTTTAACATATGCCGCATTTATTGAAGATTTGCATCTTACATATTTGCTATTAATAGCAAATTTTCTCTGTAGGTTTCTGTAAGTTTTGATATCCAAAAATATATATCCTTGATATCCTTCTCAGTGAAGCCAATAATAAGCAATGCAACAGCCGAAAGCCCTGCTCTTCGCCATTCAGGAAGTTAGAAGTTTGCAAACGGTGATATACAATTGGTTGATTGATTGTCGCTATGAGTGGTTAGCAATAGAGTTTCCCTACCGTTCATCAGAGTTCAGAAGCCTAAAGATCTTCTCCACTTCAGCAGGACGTTCAGGGCCCAATTGCAGCTCATCTGGGGGCAGGGGTCACATGATCATAGTGTAACATCAATTTAGACGAAGCATACACTGTATTACCTTGTGCTACATTTTTTTGTTCTCTGAAGATGCCACTAGCTAATTGGTTAATTAATCATTTCAGTTCTGCACAAGTACAATGAAATATAATATTTCCCACAGCACATAAGTTGCATTAGCTGTGAGCTATTTGCCATATATTAGCATTTGACACATCTAATAATGTCCATTAAGTCATTGTGAAATGTATTCTGCGTGTTGCACGTTCATTTTTCATTTGTTTTTTGGTAACCTGAGATAAATTATGCCAAAAAACCAATCCAGGAAATCTCAAGTATTTGTCTTCAATAGTTCAAAAATTATGACTCATTGAAGTTGGGATATTGTACACTTATATGCAAAATTGGGGGCCCGTCCCCTTTCTTATCCCTTTCTTATCTCAAAAACTAATGAAGTGATAGGTCCAAAACATTTGCACAAAAACTACTGGATACAAGAACATTATGTTGTGCACATGTTTCTGAAGCAAATCAGAAGTCATCAGTCAGGAACATTTTTTGAAATCTGGTCATTTGAGATGGAATATCCCCCATGCAAATAATTTGCTGACTGGCCATTTAAAGGGACATCATCATAGTGCAGCAAGTCATACTCAATAGCTGCATAAATACATAAATTCAGTCATGTGTAAGAAATTTTACATGTAGGGTCATCCTTTCAAAGTGTTTAGATGCGTTTGGTAAGTTTATGGAACGCGCCATGACACTTCTAGCAGACAGTATTTTTGAGGAAATATCACTAGGGACGCTGTGTGACATCATCCTGGCTCTCTGCCTTTGTTTTGGTTGTCATTTTCAACTGCATTGCATTCATAAATAATGCATTGCGATGATAATACTTGAACATTACCTGTGTTTTGTGTGATATCCGACTATTAATATGAATTGCCTGCCTCAAAAGCAAGCGGGTAAGTTAGATTTCCTGCATCTAGACCTCAACTATGCCTGCTTGACTGAAATACAAACATTCATGACAAATGACGCAAACTCGCTGTGCGGTACGGTAGTCTACCACGGAGACATACATGATGTAGAGGATCTTATGAGTAAGGGTGTCAGATGAAAGTTATTAAACAAGTTGAGTAAATGTTGCGTTTGTACTGACCTACATCACTTCAATACACCTTAATAATGAGTCAAAGGCATTCACGGTTGAACTTGCCATGGTTTTAAAATTCACAGTCAACACGGACTAGTTTGCTAGCTAACAAACTAAGGTTACATAATGGTTCTCCGTGCACGCTGGCTCTCTGTTTGCTCGCACCCTTTGTTCGATATTTGGATAAGGTGGGGGTTGAATCACCCGTGAAAAGGTTCGATGTTGAATGTATTGTTTTATCTGGGAATGATTTAAGTGGCAAATTGCATTGGATGATAATGTCCCTTTAACTCATAGGGCTCTAAATTCGTAGACCATTCGAGGTGAATAGCGGGAGCGCTGCGTCAACGGGCTGTGTCCAGGCGTATGGTGCAATTTTGTGCCCAGTGTAGCCTGGCGCAAGTACTCCTCTGTCCCGCCTCTGTCCCTCCTTTCCGATGCAAGTGGCAAAGAGGGAGGAGAAAAGGCTTAAGTGGGTTTAACACAGCCGAGTCAACTCTTCACCAATGAAACGAGCTCCTCTCCTCACCTTTAAAGTGTAGAAGTAAAGAAGCCTCTGTCCTATATCTGCATGATGCGTTAATGTTGCATTTTACTTTGCTGCTTCAGGCTTGTTTTCTGCACCGTTTACGTCTATATTAAGCATTATGAATATGAGGCATTCCCGAATCATTATCACTAGCGAACTTGAACAGAATTTCAAAACGAAAACTACGTCAGATCATTCGAACTTATGAAGTTGGAATGAAATACGACGGTTGCGCATTTATTTCTTCTGCCTGCATCATTGGGAAGTGAAATGATGGACAGCGTGTTCCTATTATTACACCCTGTTGCAGCTTAAAATTTTGTCATTAACATGCATGAACAACAATGCAAAATACGTTACACATTAATTTTCAATATGTGATCTTAACTCAGTACGAGATCATAGCATCTTAACTCAGTACGAGATCATAGCAATCAGGCTGTATTCCTTTCCCCCACTGAAAACGATAAAACCTAAGTGACAGTAACAGTAGTATTAAGCCGCTTGCACACTGGAGGCGATACAAATTTTTCGCACGACAGATTGCCTTGCTGCGTTGAATGCAGTGTCTACGTGTCCGAAAGTCGGACAGGGTTTTAATGGCCTATGTCTCCATCTCCAACAGTCGGATGGTTTCAATATAACTCCGTGTCCGACATTCGATTGTTGTTTTTAATTTCTTCAAATCTACTGAATCTTTTAGATGTTAAGCATGAAAGTTTTGATAAGAGGGCTCAGTGCTTCAAGATGAGTACCGAGAATTTCAATCAATGTTTCTGTTTGAGCTCTGCTCAGTAAAAGGAGTCGACATTGGCGCGGGACAATGTACAATGCCTGTCAAACATTAAATGCGAAAGAGGACGATTAGAACAGATTGATAACGAAATAGAATGTCTCTTTTTTTATTCTTTAACAATAAAAAGAACATACAATGAACACTGCGATTTATTCATTTGCGGGCAATCTTTTTTGGATGATCTTTATGTCGTTATAAATCTGTTCTCATAGCAATACTTTTATTTTTTTCTGGCTGCCGGACATGGATTATTTTGCATTTTATGTTGGAAAGTCTTGATCGTGCATGTGATAATTAATTCACAATGTCAATGGTCATGGAATTGATTTGGTCGCCGACTACAAGCACTATTTTATCTCTGGTGTGGAAATAAAGTGTGAATCCGTTTGATCCATCTGACTAATTTTCAAAAGAGAGACCGAAGACTGTCTAAAGACTTTCTATCTTCAATGGAAGAAAACAGATGCGCATATATATATATATATATATATATATATACACATACAGTACAGGCCAAAAGTTTGGACACACCTCATTCAATGCATTTCCTTTATTTTCATGACTATTAACATTGTAGATTCTCACTGAAGGCATCAAAACTATGAATGAACACATGTGGAATTATGTATTGAACAACAAAGTGTGAAATACCTGTAACTGAAAACATGTCTTATATTCTGGTTTCAAAGTAGCCACCCTTTGCTCTGATTACTGCTTTGGACACTCTTGGCATTCTGTTGATGAGCTTCAAGAGGTAGTCACCTGAAATTGTTTTCATTTCACAGGTGTGCCTTGTCAGGGTTAATTAGTGATATTTATTGCCTTATAAATGGGGTTGGGACCGTCAGTTGTGTTGTGCAGAAGTCAGGTTGATACACAGCCGACAGCCCAACTGGACAACTGTTTGACACATACGTACATAATTCCACATTTGTTCATTCATACTTTTGATGCCTTCAGTGAGAATCTACAATGTAAACAGTCATGAAATTAAAGGAAACGCATTGAATGAGAAGGTGTGTCCAAACTTTTGGCCTGTACTGTACATATATATATATATGCAGTTTGTGGTTCGCTGAGAAAGATGTGAAGTCGTTTGTTTGCATCACAGATTCAGCCACATTGATATAGCCAAATCGAGTTTCCTTTACGCTTGTCGACCCTCTTTAATCAGGCCAATCAATATAGATACTATAATTTATGTCCTGATTCAAACAGTTACATTAAATAGTGGTTGCTGTAATTATTTATTGCATTGAAATGTGCCTGACATTCTGGAAACCTGCCTGTGAGGTTTTGGTGACGTGTGCGCACTGTGCGCCGGTCAGCAAAATTACAACTGCACAGAAAGTAAACCAAGTTGGAGCTGGCGAACTTTCTGGGCAACTTCAACGAAGACTTTTTCTACAAAATTGTCACTGCATCTTAATGAATATGTGACACCTCCCCCTACTACGCCGCCACACCCGTCTCGGCGCAGGTCCGTCTACCAAATTGCCAAAGTGGCTGCGCACGGTGTTGCACCACACGAAATCATCACTGCAGGGGCTGTACTTGATTAAATTACCACTGCGTGGGTTGCGGCGCCCTGCGCTACGCCAAGAAATTAGAGCCTATAGTAATGAGATCTCTCTGCTTATACAACTAGGTTGTGTTCTTTTCAGGACCATCTGCCCCTGGGATATCATTTTTCTTTGTATAATGGGAGGTTCAGAATGCAAACCCTAACATTTATTGATCACAGAGGAATTCCTTGGAGAAATTCTCAGTCCTTACAATCGGAGATGGGACTGTCATGGTGAAATCTGTTTTCACACATGACACTTCAGACAGAATCATATAACACATTCAAGGCAGGACAGACTCACCTGATGTCTCTAACACATTTTGCCAGTGATTAGCCTCCATCTTCTGCTCCACTGCAGGAGTTTCGGGGTCCAGGCTCTGTTCAGGAGGGGGCAGCTCTGAGCTGTTTGATTGGACGCTGCTGGGGTTGCAGGGTCCCGGTGCTGCTGGTGTTGTAGTTATGGGGTCTGTTGACGTGGCTGTCATTTTTTCCTGTAATCAGATGAACCCATGTCAGAGTAGAATTGATCATTCCTAGTTTTGAAGTTGATTGAAGATGACTATCACGGCTTAGCCTGCTTTTCTAGGGGTCTGTGGAATAATTTATGGGAGAAATGATTGAACATTCAGGGTAAAGATTCCGAACTGGGACCAGATCTCCATATAAAATAACTGCTTTTAAAAGTTATGCAAAACTAGTCTGTTTGGCACGTGAGCTACTAAACCACAGACTCATAGTAGATTTTGCCATTAGTTTACATTTTAAGAGTAAAGTTTCCACAGACTGAAAACTTACCTGTGTTGTCGTCAGGAGTCGCAAATCAATTGTGTCAGATGTGGCTGATTTCAACTGAAATTTCAGGCTTTCCTGAATTTAGATAGAAAAAATTAACATATCAGAATGAACAACATCACACATTTTGCATGAGCTCACAGATTCTGAAGGAGGCCAGCTTGTTGGATTTCTGCCTTTTCTAGCATTTTGGTAATTTTGAGAACAAATAATTACAATGGAGTAATTTATGGATGTCATCCTGGCCAGACAGTCTGTTTTGCGGTGTTATTATGTACATCGAACAGGCATTTTAATGCCCGCCGAAGGTTTTGGAGCTATGAAAGGAGCAGCGTGTGTATCCGAGGTGAAGTCACACACCTTCATCCTACAAGGTGGGGGGGGGTTAAAGATAATCAAGAGGTTATTTAGAGTCATCAATCCAAAATGGTCAGGAGGTCACTGTATACAAATATCTCAGTGTAATTTCATGGTACTTGGATTCAATGATTGTTGGGTCAAATCGCACATGATCCCCAACAGTTGTGGGGTTAAAGGTCATCTAAAGGTCATTTGGGGGTCACCGATCCAAAATCTACATCATTGGTCACTGCATCCACATACTTCAGTAAATACTTCAGGGCAGCAACCTTATGGTCCATCTGTGCTTTTTCCAGCATTGAGAAGAATAACAGGGTTATTCCATGTCAAATCAACCAAATTTTAGGAACTTCCCCACCAAAAAAAAAAAAAAAAAAATTTACTCTACTTCCCACAGTGGAAGATTTATATATCTGTTGTGAAATTGTGAAGTAATTAAGCTCAATTATTGCCAGTTCCTGATTTATTTTCTTTTTTGGGGGGGCATCTTTACTTCTGAGAGACTCATCTTCTCTAAGACATCCCTTTTATAACCAATCATGTTACACACCAGATGCTAGTTAACTTGATTATTTGCTATATTTCAGAATCTTTCAGCTGATTCTCTAACATATTATTTGCTTTTTCGGCCCCGTTTTTTTTTGTCCCAACTTTGAGACCTGTTGCAGCCAGAAAATATGAAATAAGCGCATTTTGTGGATAAAAATCTAAAATGTCTTAGTTTCGTTATTTGAGATGTTATCAATGTTCTATTTAAAACAATATATTGGCTCTTGTGATCTGAAAGGCATTGCATTTTGATTTTATTCACAATTTCACTTCTTCCCAACCATTTCAGAATTGGGGTTGTATTTATTATTCTGTAACTAATTAAGACAGAGCCCTGAGACTTGGTATGCAAACTGCAAGTCAGCTTTCTGAAGACCACAAAAAATATCAAAGTCACAATGGTTGTATTAAATGTTTTAGTAACCTTGGACGTTAGCCTCAGAATGAGAAGTGCATATTTTGGGTCATTTTTGAGGGTATATACAAAAATTTCGAAAGGGACACAAGTTATTGATGTTATATCTTTAGTGCTTGAAGGCATGGGTCTTAGGCCAAAGATATTCAAAAACCAGAGAAATAAACAGTATTTAAAAAAAATTATTTTACATCATGCCCATCATAATAGTGATTTGGCATTCGTTTAAGCTTTGATACCATGATTTGTCGCTGAGCACACCAATAAATTTTAATGATCACACTGGTTCATTCACAGAGCACTGTTGCATCATTATCTACTCTACCAGCACAGTATTTGACGTACAAAAAAAATTGTCATTATATACCAGTGCTGCCATCAGATTTATGATTAGTGCAATAAAGGGAAGCTGGAAAAAAAATATTTTCTGAAAACATGACAGAGTAACCTTGGTAATTACTGCCTACAAAGAATTTTCCAATGATTTCAATACACAAGACCTTTCCAGGGTTATAAATGGAACTTTGGAATTCCCCACTTCTATATTTAGCAACATATAAACTGAAACCACCTCATACCATTTCTGAAATGTTTGGGTTTTTCGCCCCATTGGCCCTATATATAGATAGCTCTGCAGAAGTAAGGCATTGTATGTCACCGGGAGTGGCAGGACCCAAATGCAACACATTCTCTAGTGTGCATCATGGGTGAACTCATTTACATGTTTACCAAGCTGATTAGTAAGGTAAAAACAATTTCCATAGTTGCTAGTGTTGCCGCCTAGTTGACCCAGTGAATCCACATTTTGCTTCAAGAAATTACATACCAATACATACACAGCATTGTTGGACCTTGTTTCCAAACATTTATTCTGATATTTCTTCATATGTCAACATATCTGTAATGTCACCAACATGTCTCATAACAATGCCTATGTACCTCTGTCATTATGAAACACCAATCTTCTTTTCACTGACACCATGGCTAAGGTGCTCCAAAAATTAAGTTAGACACCTAATGTGATTGGCATGCTGTACAGTCTAAAGGAAGAGTTTTACATCTCCAGTTCTTTAATATGTTAGGCCAAAGACCTATGCCTTCAAGCATTAAAAATATGACATTGATAACTTGTGTGCGTTTTGAGATATATACCCACTATAATGACCCAAAATACACACTTTTCGTTCTCAAGCCAACTTCCAAGGTTATTAAAATATTTAATACAACCATTCTGACTGTGATATTTTGTGTGGTCTTCAGAAAGTTGACTGACAGTTTGCATACCAAGTCTCGGGGCTCTTAATTAGTTACAGAATAATAAATACATTAAATTTTGAAAAGATTCTTGCGAATTGGTATGATTGGCGTTTCCTGCTTTTTCCAGGCAACGGCACAGGTAAACTAAACAAACTGAGTCAAAAAAAGTAGCTTAAGCCAAGAGTCCATCAACTTTTCTGATGACAAAATGAAACTTCTGGGTGTCAGCTCTGAAAATCCATATCTGAGGCCCTCAATCTCCCTCTAAAATTAAGGCAATTTTATTAAAATGGACCCCCCTCCCCCAAAATAGGCTAAATTTCAGGAATTAGCAATAATTGAGCTGAAATATTTGACCTCAGTAGTATAAATGCATATCTCTTGTGCAAAGTTTTATTAAAATCAAAATTTTGATGTGAGGGGCTCTGGTTGAGTTGACACAGAATGACCCAATATGCAATTTCCACATTAATCATTCCATAAAATTTTGGACCTTTTCACTTGTCCGGCCAAATACTGCAGTACTGTATCTGATCAAGCAACTGACTTACTTCCAGATGTTTCGAAAGGACAGCAAGAGTCTTTTCAGCGCAGCTCCTGTGGCAAAGAATGGGGGGAAAATTTATCAACCAGGGCTAGACTGGACTGTTCCTGCATCTTCAAACCATAGACTGAATGTAAAGATGGACAATGCGTCTCCTCTTCCTAACGCTGAATAAAAATGGAGCCAAAATATCCTTCATCCAGACGCCACCGCCTTGCACTATTGGAGCCAGAGTGTGCGCAGTAGTGATTGGGGGTTCAGCGGTGGTATTGAATTCCCTCCCATACAATCGCCCCACTCAGTCGCAAGCACATTCTCTGAACTTTTTATGTAGCCAAGTTGGCCACTTCAGTGACTCAGAATGTGTTAATTTACTCCAGCTGTAATTGTCAGCCAACTATACTCCAAAATGTCTCGTTAGGAAACATAATCAAACAATTAGCCTTTTGAAGTCACCATTCTGCTGCGACTGAATGCTTGTTAAAGGGTTAGCCATATTAAAAAAAGTTGGTGATCATCCTTTTGGGCATAAAAAAAGTGAGGAGGAGGGGAGCTTTATTTATTTATTTATTTGTTTGAAACAAACTGGTGGAAACTCGTTTTAACTGAAGGCTCTTTAGATATTTGCACATGCAATGTGTGGTTCAACAAAAGCTCACTAGAGGGCCTGTCAGTCACCCCAGTTGAATTGAAATACTGCAAAGTTTGAATCCGTGGGACACGGTTTTCTCACTTTTTACGCGATGCTAGACATTTTTTTGACAACAAAAAAAAAATTTTTGGTAAAAAAATTTTTTTTCAAATTGTGTTGCCACTGTTTTTGCCAGTCAGGAAGGGATGATCACTAACTATTTTTTTATATGGCCTGAGCTAGTTTGGATGTTTTCCAAGTACAGTTGGAAGAAACTAAGTATGTCAGTTGCTTTCCTCATCATCAGTATTACATTGCTTCGCTCCAATGCAGATGCCTGGAGCTCCTTCGAGCCTTCACAAACTCGTGTCGACTGCTAGCTATCCACTAGGTGGCTAATATGTTGACGATTGTTCAGTTGCCTCATACAATCCTTCAAAATAAGGTAGCAAAACACAGTCTGTAGGTAAATGGACTCCCTGCTATCATGTATTTTAATGTTTGTTCTAACTACCTTGCTAGCAAGCTTGCTGACGAGCCAGACCACCTGTCGCTGAATCATGATGTACTAGTTTGCGAGCTAGCAAACACTCTGTAGCTAGCTAGCAAGATTCAGCAAAAGGTCACTTAAATTAATGTAAGCTATGAAAAGCAATGGCTGAAAAGCTCTGCACTGAACATAGCATAGCCGCTAAAAGTATGTTACACTATGTTCTGTGTAGAGACATTTTTACCATTGATTTTCAATCCAACCCAATTTACAGACACCTGCTATAAAAACCTGTTAAACTAGCTTGGCTAGCTGGCATACCATCAAGCTTTACTTATCAGCGACTGCATCCCTGCATCAGTTCATGATGCTATGTTCAGAGCATCAATTCCACTGACAATTTTCAGTTGACTTTCAAAATCACTGTGGGTTATGCTAATTTGTATGGTGACTAAGCGAGTACGGCATATGTAATTTCAACGTTATAACTCTTCTAGACTGTTGCATTCCAGCGCTGAAGAATTCCTGGTATTAAACCAGCAGGCAGGTTACTGTCAGTCTCTTCTGTCAGTCATGACCTAACCCCCTCCACCACTTTTCGCATGTCCATCTTTACATGCAGTCAATGTTTTAAACATCAACTCAAAGTCACAGGTGTGGCAGATTCATGGCAGATGTGGAGAGGAGGACTCTATGCTTGCAGGCCAATCATTCGTAGGCCGCGCATTCTTGACAAAAATCTGCATCATAAGAATGCTGAGGTTTTTCTTTGCAGAACAATATCTAGGGTAAACTGCAGACAGGCCCTTTAAACTGAATATGATGAATTATGATCCCTTTAACTGAAGGTAGGCTACAATCAATTATCAGGGCCTGGTCTTATAAAGTAAATCACTGAGACACAAGGACCAGAAGTGAGGCGACAGACGGGGTGAAAAAGATGCTCTACTCACCTGACTACCTCTGAGGTGTCCTGGGTTAGGTGCCAGACTGAAAGGAGGACCTCATGCATTTCCGGTCCATAACGCACAAACTCCACAAGTGCAAGCACGTGTGCGGCAAAGCATTCCCGTGCAACCGCTTCCTGGTCAGGATCTGGAATACTCTGGAATCTGGAAAGGATTATTACATACATCTGTTGGTATCTACAAACTAAAATCCAGCCCTAATGCTTACATATGCCTATATATGCCTTACCACCCCCCCCCCCCCCCCCCAAACAGAAAAATAAAACTTAAAGGGGAACAGTAACAGTTAGGCACTGTATCAGTGACATTTTAATAAAAATTGTTTTGAAGAATCAATAGGACCCAAGTACTAACGGTGCGAGGACGCTATTGAAATTGTTAGAATTTTTTTCTTTTTTTAATTATTACTATTTTTAACCAAGTATTATTGACTGTTTGGAGACCTAAACATACTCTAAAACTCACCAGATTTTGCACACTTGTCAGATTTGGTATAACAGAAATTTTAAAGTCATTGTAAAAAGGCGGGGCAAAATGGCACCTCCTAGAAAATTTAAAAAGTCCTCCTGATTGGGGTTAATGTGTCGTAGGCCAACGAAATTTGGTAGGCGCATGTCTCATACCAAACCGCACAAAAAAGTCTGCGGACATCATGGTCCCACCCCAACAGGAAGTCGGCCATTTTTATTTCAATTTTTAATACAGTCGATTTCCTCACATCGTATTTTAATGAACTCCTTGTTAAACATGGTGATCAAAGTTGTGAAAAGAATGTCTGTAGGTAAAACGGCGTGGCTGCTAGGGCGTGACATGACTTTTCGTAATTTCGCCATCCATTTTCCAACGGCTCTCATGCCCACGTACTTTACCCTAACAGCTTCAGATTTCATGGACACGATGACAGCTCCACAATGAACGCCCCCATATATCAATATGACTGTAATAAAAGACTTCTGTCCTGACCCCATCGAGGCCCGCCCATAATAAGCTGACCTGCCCTTGATTCCACACCCATCAGCCCCCCACTGTCCAGCCCCTGGCCCATGACTCGCCCCTGACTCCGCCCACCTCAGTACGCTAAGCAGGGCCTTCATGCAGAGTAATGGGCTGCAGCTCTGAGTCATTTGATCCAATGCCATGTTGGCGAGTAGCTGGTCTTCGCTGTCGGAGGCGACTTTCAGGAACAGCACCTCGACGACACAGTCCAGGAATGGATCAAAGTGCCAATTCAGTAAAGCAAGCAGGTCCGCAAGGGTCCGTAGGGCAGTAACGGACACCAAAATCAAGGGGTTCATGACCTGAACACAAATGCAAACAGATGAGCATTAAAGACAGCGAATGTTGGCTAACACTCAGCAGCGAATTCAAACTCTCATCTGCGTGCCACGATTATTCCTAACACTATCAGCTGTTTGGCTGTTGTGAATTCCAACACTTTTTGACAGTACTGAGAACTCAATATCCATTATGAGGACCCGGAGATCTCACCGACCACTATCCCATGAGCCCTCTAACATTACGAGGGTGAGACAAAAATTAACTTTCGTATTTGATTCCAGTTTCTCCCAAAAAGGCCCTGTCAAATTAATTACAAGTGTTTATTTAAAAAGCCAACAGCCAGAAGAAGCTAGTAAAAAATTTTTTACATTTCAAGCACACTGGTGCGGAACGACTGGCACAGACTCGTACTAACAGCGAGATTCATGAGTTACATTCATTTTGTATGAAACAAAAAAGGTTTATCCACAGAAATGCCCTCCTGTATATCATGATGCTCAAAGAAGCAGAATAACACACCACTGAGAAGGAAACAGAGCAACAGCGAAGACGTGAAGTCGGACATAGAGAAACATCAAAACACAGTAGGCGAGTTCAGGAGGCCGATTCCATAAAGCATCATTACTAAGTTACAGCAGGTTCCATAAAGCATCATTACTAAGTTACAGCAGGTTCCATAAAGCATCATTACTATGCTCCAGCACTGTAGTCGGATCACCCTACAACACAGAGCAGCTCATTGAACTTCAGTCCATGTTCCAGATTTGCGACTGGTCCATTTCAACCTGGTGACGAGACCTGCTAATTCTGTAATCCATCTTAGTTTAACAAGCCTCAGATTGATAAGAAGGCTTACCTCCCTTAGGATTACCAGGCAGATCTCTTCCATTATTGGGAAGAGTGTTTCTGGCCGATCCATAGCCAGTTGTTGGATTGACATGAGCCCCTCTATCTTCATAAACCTGCGGGGTAAGGAAGATCAATCACAATCTGCCTCTGTACAGGAACAATCCCAATCTGCTTCAACGATGGGCAGATCAGAACGTGCCCCAACGCTCCACCAAACAGAATGCGTCTTATGCTGAGCCAATCAGGATCAACTCCCATAATGACCTAATGAGACTCTGTCCCCACTCAGATTAGATTCTGCCCCTCAGATGGACCAATCAGAATATGCTTTTCACTCATCTTATAATTATCAGCAGCTACATTAAACCAATTGGATTACTATCAGAATAGGTAGCTACAGGATTTTCCCCAGGTTTACACCAATCAAAATCCTCTTCACTGGACCAGTCAGAATCTGCACCTGCACTCAACCAATCAAAATCAACCTACATCCTTACCTCTATGTTGTATTTACAGGAACAAAAACCAGGGCTCTCATTTTTAAACAATGCAAAAGCACAGAATAGTTGTGTAACCCACTTTACTGGCAGATTTCCGATTTAGAAGAACAAATTTGACTTTAAATCAAGTTATAAGTTCATGGAATTGTCTCTTTATCTAAAAATTCCAAGTTGAACCTAATTAACTAGAAAAGCACTCAGAGCGCAGACCTCTGCCAGGGGGCAGCAAAACCCAAGATCACGGCGATTGGAACTGCGGCCCATTGGAAAGACTTGAAATCTTGAACTTTGGCGTATATCTCAGCAGTACTTTGGCCTAGATATGCCAAAATTTAATCAGCTATTCCTTGACATACTACCCACCTTCTGTGAAAATTTCATCAAAATTGCTCCATTACTTTTTGAGTTATTTTGGAAACCAACAGAAAAACAAACAATCAAACAAACCCAGGCAAAAACATAAGCTCCTTGGCGGAGGTAAATATGTAAAAATTGCATGTAATTTAGATCACCAGTGGTTTCATAAAGTTGGATTTTTTTAACATATGCTGCTTTTATTGTGGATTTGCATCTTACATATTTGCTATTAATAGTTGTTCCATTTCCCTCTGCGAGTTTGATATCCGGAAAACTTCTCAGTGAAGCAATGAAACAGCCAAAAGCCCAGCTAATCCATTCAGGAAGTTAGAAGTTTGCAAACGGTGACATCTATTTGGTTGAATGATTTTCGCTATTAGTGATTAGCAATAGAGTCTCCCTACCGTTCATCAGAGTTCAGAAGCCTAAAGCACTCCTCCACTTCAGCAGGTTGTTCAGGGCCCAATGACAGCTCATCTGGGGAGGTCAAAAGATCAGACTGTAACACCAATTAAGACAAAGCATACACTGTATGACCTTGTGCTACATTTTTGTGTTCTCCGAAGTTGCCATTAGCTAATTGATTAACCAATCATTTCTGTTTTGCACAAGTACAATGAAATATAATATTTCCCACAGCACATAAGTAGCATTAGCTGTGAGCTATTTGCCATATATTAGCATTTGACGCATCTAATAATGTCCATCAAGTCATTGTGAAATGTATTCTGCATATTGCACGTTCATTTTTCATTTGATTTTTGGTAACCTGAGATAAATTATGCCAAAAAAAACAATCCTGGAAATCTCAAGTATTTGTCTTCATAGTTCAAAAATTATGACACATTGAAGTTGGGATGTTGTACACTTGTATGGTTGGGGGCCCGTCCCCTTTTTGATGTCTCAATATCTCAAAAACTAATGAAGTTATAGGTCCAAAAAATTTGCGCAAAAACTACTGAATACAAGAACATTATGTTGTGCACATGTATCTGAAGCAAATCAGAAGTCATCAGTCGGGAACATTTTTTGAAAGCTGGAAATTTGAGATGGAATATCCCCCATGCAAATACTCAGCTGACTGGCCATTTAAAGGGACGTTATAGTAAAGCGAGTCATACTCATTAGCTGTATAAATACACAAATTTAGTCATGTGTAGGAAATTTTTCATGAAGGGTCATCCTTTCAAAGTGTTTAGATGTTTTTGATAAGTTTATGGAACCCGCCATGACACTTCTAGCAGACAGTATTTTTGAGGAAATATCACTAGGGGCGCTGTAAATAGTGACATCATCCCGGCTCTCTGCCTTTGTTTTGGTTGTCATTTTCATCTGCATTGCATTGATAAATCATGCATTGGGATGATAATACTTGAACATTACTTGTCTTTAGTGTGATATGTGGCCATTAATATGAATTGCCTGCCTTTCAAGCTGCTAAGTTAGATTTCCTGCATCTAGACCTCGACTATGTCTGTTTGACTGACATGCATACATTCATGACAAAGGACACAAACTCGCTGTGCGATACTGTAGTCTACCACAGGGACATACATGATATTACGATCTTACGAGTTAGGGTGTCAGATGAAAGTTATTAAACAAAGTTGAGTAAATTTTGCATTTTTTACTGAACTACATCACTCCAATACACCGTAGTAATGAGTCAAAGGCATTCTCGGTTTAACTTGCCACAGTTTTTAAATTCACAGTCAACACTGACTAGCTTGCTAGCTAACAAACTAAAGTTACATAATGGTTATGGAAAGGTACGCCGTACATGCCGGCTAGCTAGCTCAATTCACAAAAACAGCAATTGTACTGTGTGTATGCTATATGTAGCGTATATACAGAGCAGCCAGAGAAATGTCACAGCTAAGCGCTGAAAGAGAGACTGTTCTAATAAAATGGCGCGCCCCATTCAAGGGAGTATAGCCTGTTTGCTTGCACCCTTTGTTCGATATTTGGATAAGGTGGGAGTTGAATCACCCGGTTAGATGTTGAATGTATTATTTTATCTGGGAATGATTTAAGTGGCAAATTGCATTGGATGATAATGTCTCTTTAACTCATAGGGCTCTAAATTCGTAGACCAGGCATGGACGCGGCGAATAGGGAGAGCGCCGCGCCAACATGTTATGTCCAGGCGTATGTTGCAATTTCGTGCCCGGCGTAGCTCGGCGCAAGTACTCCTCTGTCCCGCCTCTGTCACTCCTTTCCGGCGCAAGTGGCGAAGAGGGAGAAAAAAAGGCTTAAATGGGTATAACACAGCCGAGTCAACTCTTCATCAACTCCTCACCTTTAAAGTGTAGAAATAAAGAAGCCTCTGTCCTATATCTGCATGATGCGTTAATGTTGCATTTTACTTTGCTGCTTCAGGCTTGTTTTCTGCACCGTTTACGTCTATATTAAACATTATGAATATGAGGCATTCTCGAATCATTATCACTAGCGAACTTGAACGGAATTTCAAAACGAAAACTTCGTCAGATCATTCGAACTTATGAAGTTGGAATGAAATACGACGGTTGGACGTTTATTTCTTCTGCCTGCATCATTGGGAAGTGAAACGATGGATAGCGTGTTCCTATTATTACACCCTGTTGCTGCTTAAAATTTTGTCATTAACATGCACGGACAACAATGCAAGATACGTTACACATTAATTTTCAATATGTGATCTTAACTCAGTACGATATCATGGCAATTAGGCTGTATTCCTTTTCCCCACTAAAAACAATAAAACCTAAGTGACAATAATAGTAGTATTAAGCCGCTTGCACACTGGACACGAAACAAATTTTTCACGACAGATTGCGTTGCTGCGTTGAACGCAGTGTCTACGTGTCAGAAAGTCAGACAGGGTTTTAATGGCTCTGTGCCCAGCAGTCGGATGGTTTCAATATAACTCTGTGTCTGACAGTCGAATGTTGTTTTTAATTTCTTCAAATCCACGGAATCTTTTTTATATTAAGTGTGAAAGTTTTGATAAGAGGGCTTCAAGATGAGTACTGAGAATTTCAGTCAACGTCTCTGTTTAAGCTCTGCTCAATAAAGTGAGTCGACATTGGCGCGGGACAGTGTGCAATGCCTGTCAAACATCAAATTCAAAATACTCCGTGTCTGACAGGCAAAAATTTAATTTGCATCACAGAGTCAGCTGCGTTGCCAAGTCGAGTTTCCTTTACGGGCGACGACCCGCCTTTAATCTGACATCAGGACAATCGATATAGATACTATAATTTATGTACTGATTCAGATAGTTACATTAAATAGTGGTTGCTGTAATTATTTATTGCATTGAAATGTGCCTGACATTCTGGAAACCTGCCTGTGAGGTTTCGGTGACGTGTGCGCACAGTGCGACGGTCAGCCAAATTACCACTGCACAGAAAGTAAACCAGGTTGGAGCTGGCGAGCTTTCTGGGCAACTTCAACAGAGACTTTTTCAACAAAACTGTCACTGCATCTTAATGAATATGTGACACCTCCCCCTACTACGCCGCCACACCCATCTCGGTGCAGGTCCATCTGCCAAATTGCCAAAGTGGCTGCGCACGGTGTTGCACCACCCGAAATTATCACTGCAGGGGCTGTACCTGATTAAATTACCACTGCGTGGGCTGCGCCACCCTGCGCTGCGCCAAGAAATTAGAGCCTATAGTAATGAGATCTCTCTGCTTATACAACTAGGTTGTGTTCTTTTCAGGACCATCTGCCCCTGGGATATCATTTTTCTTTGTATAATGGGAGGTTCAGAATGCAAACCCTAACATTTATTGATCACAGAGGAATTCCTTGGAGAAATTCTCAGTCCTTACAATCGGAGATGGGACTGTCATGGTGAAATCTGTTTTCACACATGACACTTCAGACAGAATCATATAACACATTGAAGGCAGGACAGACTCACCTGATGTCTCTAACACATTTTGCCCGTGATTAGCCTCCATCTTCTGCTCCACTGCAGGAGTTTCGGGGTCCAGGCTCTGTTCAGGAGGGGGCAGCTCAGAGCTGTTTGATTGGACGCTGCTGGGGTCGCAGGATCCCGGTGCTGCTGGTGTTGTAGTTATGGGGTCTGTTGACGTGGCTGACATTTTTTCCTGTAATCAGATGAACCCATGTCAGAGTAGAATTGATCATTCCTAGTTTTGAAGTTGATTGAAGATGACAATCACGGCTTAGCCTGCTTTTCTGGGGGTCTGTGGAATAATTTATGGGAGAAGTGATTGAACATTCAGGGTAAAGATTCAGAACTGGGACCAGATCTCCATTTAAAATAACTGCTTTTAAAAGTTATGCAAAACTAGCCTGTTTGGCTCGTGAGCAACTAAAGCGGAGACTCATAGTAGATATTGCCATTAGTCTACATTTTAAGAGTAAAGTTTCCACAGACTGAAAACTTACCTGTGTTGTTGTCAGGAGTCCCAAATCAATTGCGTCAGATGTGGCTGATTTCTCCTGAAATTCCATGCCTTCCTAAATTTAGATAGAAAAATTAACATATCAGAATGAACAACATCACACATTTTGCATGAGCTCACAGATTCTGAAGGAGGCCAGCTTGTTGGATTTCTGCCTTTTCTAGCATTTTGGTGATTTTGAGAACAAATAATTACAATGGAGCAAGTTATGGATGGCATACTGGCCAGACATTCTGTTTTGCAGTGTTATTATGTGCATCGAAAAGGTATTTTTATGCCCGCCAAAAGAGTTTCGGAAAGGGACTATGAAATGAGCAGCGTGTGTATCTGGGGTGAAGTCACACAAGTTCATCCTACAGGTAGGGGGTTAAAGGTAATCAAGAGGTTATTTGGAGTCATCGATCCAAAATGGTCAGGAGGTCATTGTGTACAAATATATCAGTGTATGTTCATGGAACTTGGATTCAATGATTGTTGGGTCACATTGCACGTGACCCCAACAGTTGTGGGGTCAAAGGTCATGTAAGGGTCATTAGGGGTCATTGATCAAAAATCTACATCATTGGTCACTGTATCCAATTACTTCAGTAAATACTTCAGGGCAACGACCTTATGGTCCATATGTGCTTATTCTGGCATTGAGATGAATAACAGGGTCATTCCATGTCAAATCAACCAAATTTTAGGAACTTACCCACCAAAAATTCATTTTCATTTTTATTTTACTCCCCAAAGTGGTAGATTTATATATCTGTTGTGAAATTGTGAAATAATTAAGCTCAATTATTGTCAGTTCCTGAGATTAACTTCTTTTGTGGGGGTGGGGGGTCAGTTCAAAGAAAATTGCCATAATTTTGGAGTAGATTTGCATTTGTAGAGCAAACAGACCCATCAGTTTCATTTTGTCATGAGAGAAGCTGCTGAACTCTTGGCTTAAGCTACTTTTCTTCATTAATTGTGTTTCGTTTACCTGCACTGTAGCCTGGAAAAAGCAAAAGGCACCAATCAAAACAATTTGCGAGTATTTTTTCAAAATTCTAAGTAGAACCCCAATTCTGAAAAAGTTGGGACAAAGTGTAAATAGTGAATAAAATCAAAATGCAATGACTTTCAAATCACACCAGCCAGTATTTTATTCACAGTTGGGACAGGGGCCTGTTTACCATGGTGTAGCATCCCCTCTCCACACAGAGCGGAGGCATCTAGGCATTGAGGAGACAAGTTTCTTGACTTTAGCCATTGGAATTTGATCCCACTCATGTTTAATACAGGCTTCCAGCTGCTAACAGCTGCAGTATGTAGTTTTGCATTGTCCTGCTGAAATACACAAGGCCTTCCCTGGAATAGATGTCATTTGCAGGGGAGCATATGTTGCTCTAAAACCTTTATATACCTCTCAGCATTCATTGTGATTTTTAAAACATGCAAATTTCCCACGCCATATGCACTAATATGCACCCCTATACCATCGGAGATGCTGGCTTTTGAACTGAACGCTGATAACAGGAGGGGTAGTCTTTCTCCTCTTTAGCCCGGAGGACATGATGCCCACGATTTCTGTAAAGAATGTCAAATTTGGACTCGTCTCACCATAGGACGCTCTGCTACAGTCCATTTAAATGAGTCTTGGCCCACAGAACATGGCGGAGCTTTTGGATCATGCACAACATGCATGATAGAGTTTTAGGTGCCATCTGTGGATTGCATGGCTGACTGTGTTTCCAGAAAATGGTTTCTTTATGCATTCCTGAGCCCAGATTACCATGCCTGCTTTTATACCCAATCATGTTACAAACCTGATGGTAGTTAACTTATTTGCTAAATGTTCTTTCAGTTGATTCTCTTACATATTATTTGCTTTTCCGGCCCTTTTTTTAGCCAGTTTCCCAACTTTTTTGAGACCTGTTGCAGCCAGAAATTTTGAAATAAGCTCATTTTGTGGATAAAAATGTAAAATGTCTTCGATAACATTTCAAATGTTGAAACTACGTTCTGTTGTAAACAGCATATTGGCTCTTGTGAGCTGAAAGTCATTGCATTTTGATTTTCTTCACAATTAACACTTCTTCCCAACTATTTTGGAATTGAGGTTGTATATATTATTCAGTAACTAATTAAAATAGAGCCCTTGCAAACTGTAAGTCAACTTTCTTTAATGTTTTTAATTAAAGAATTAAGTATTTAATGTTTTAATAACCTCGGAAGTAGGGCTCAGAATGAAAAGTGCATATTTTGGGTCATTTTTGAGGGTATACACCGCCCTCCATAATTATTGGCACTCCTGGTTAAGATGTGGTAAAAGCATTAAAATAAATTCAATTTTTATTGCAGAAACATACTCTCACACTGAAAATCGAAGAAAAATGTCACCTTTGAGTGAATTTTAAGGGAAAAAAAATCCCTGACTGAGAAAAAATTATTTTTCATAAAATTACATGTTCCACAGTTATTGGGACCCCTAACAATACCTAGGAAATAAATGTAATTGAAGTATTTCTGTCATTTCTACAGTAGTTTACAAAGTTGATCTGAGTATCTAGGAACATTTAATTAGTAATTCATCACTTCCTGTGTCCCTGGGGTATAAATATGACGTGACACAGAGGCCATTTCTCTTATCCACTCTTCAACATGGGAAAGACAAAGGAACACACCATTCAAGTAAGGCAGATGTGTGTTGACCTTCACAAGTCAGGCAATGGCTACAAGAAAATAGCCACTCGCCTGGGCCTGCCCATATCTACTGTCAGAGGAATCATTAAGAAGTTTAAAACAGCTAGAACAGTGGTTAACAAGCCTGTACGAGGACACAAGGTTATTGTGCCACCACACACAGTGAAGAGGATGGTAAGAGAAATAAAAAGTTCTCCAAAGCTCACGGTTAAAGAATTGCAACAAATGGTAGCACCTTGGGGTCAAAGTCTCAGGCGCTATCTACATGCCAACAAGCTGTTTGGGAGGCATGCACGGAAAAAAACCTTTTCTCACTCACAATCATAAGCGCAAACGTCTGGAGCTCGCCAAGCGGTACTGGGACTTCAACTGGGACTGTGCTTTGGTCAGATAAGACAAAGATAGTGTTTGCTGCCAAAAAGCTCTAAGTGGGTCTGGCGGAACACAAAAGATGAGTAAGCAGAAAAGCACCTCATTCCTACTGTGAAGTATGGGGGAGGACTGGTGATGCTGTGGGCCTGTTTCTCTTCCAGAGGCCCTGTGAACCTTCTTAGGGTGCATGGCATCATGAACGCTGAAATACCAGCACATTTTAAATCAAAATCTGATGGCCTCTGCCCGAAAGCTGAAGATGGGTCGTCACTGGGACTTTCAGCAAGATAATGACCCTAAATTTGTGGCCAAATCTACACAGAAATGGTTCACCAGACATAGAATCAAGCTCCTCCCATGGGCTTCTCGTTCCCCAGACCCAACCCCATTGAAAACCTGTGGAGTGAGCTGAAGAGGAGAGTGCAGAAGAGAGGACCCAGGTCGCTGGATGATTTAGAGAGATTGTGCGAAGAGGAATGGTCGAAGATCCCTCTTTCTGTATTCTCCTATCTTGTGAAACATTATAGGAGAAGATTAGATGCTGTTTTGTGGGCAAAAGGGGGTTGTACAAAGTATTAACATCAGGGGTGCCAATAATTGTGGCACACATGATTAGATGTAAAAGAATTATTCCTTAAAGTGGGATTTTTTTCCCACTGAATAAAGGCACTTGAATTAAAGGTTGGATTTTCCTCGTTTTTAATTAGTGAACCTATATTATTTAGAAAAAAAACTGAATTTATTAGAAGCCAGAGAAGACATCTTAACCAGGGGTGCCAATAATTATGGAGGGCGCTGAACATTTCGATTAGGGACACAAGTTATTGATGTCATATTTTTAGTGCTTGAGGGCATGGGTCTTAGGCCTAAGATGTTAAAAAACTGGAGATGTAAAACAGTTTTTTTTTTTTACATCACGCCCATCATAATAGTGATTTGGCATTCGTTTCAGCTTTGATGCCATGATTTGTCGCTGAGCACACCAATAAATTTTAATGATCACACTGGTTCATTCACAAAGCACTGTTGCATCATTATCTACTCTACCAGCACAGTATTTGACGTACAAAAAAAATTGCCATTATATACCAGTGCTGCCATCAGATTTATGATAAGTGCAATAAAGGGAAGCTGAAAAAAATATATTTTCTGAAAAGATGACAGAGTAACCATGGTAATTACAGCCTACAAAGAATTTTTCAATGAAAATTGGAAATCTCTAGTGTGCATCATGGGTGAACTCATTTACATGTTTACCAAGCTGATTAGTAAGGTAAAAACAATTTCCATAGTTGCTAGTGTTGCCGCCTAGTTGACCCAGTGAATCCACATTTTGCTACAAGAAATTACATACCAATACATACACAGCATTGTTGGACCTTGTTTCCAAACATTTATTCTGATGTTTCTTCATATGTCAACATATCTGTAATGTGACCAACATGTCTCATAACAATGCCTATGTACCTCTGTCATTATGAAACACCAATCTTCTTTTCACTGACACCATGGCTAAGGTGCTCCGAAAATTAAGTTAGACACCTAATGTGATTGGCATGCTGTACAGTCTAAAGGAAGAGTTTTACATCTCCAGTTCTTTAATATGTTAGGCTAAAGACCAATGCCTTCAAGCATTAAAAATATGACATTGATAACTTGTGTGCCTTTTGAGATATATAACCACTATAATGACCCAACATACACACTTTTCATACTCAAGCCAACTTCCAAGGTTACTAAAATATTTAATACAACCATTCTGACTGTGATATTTTGTGTGGTCTTCAGAAAGTTGACTGACAGTTTGCATACCAAGTCTCGGGGCTCTTAATTAGTTTCAGAATAATAAATACATAAAATTTTGAAAAGATTCTTGCGAATTGGTATGATTGGTGTTTCCTGCTTTTTCCAGGCAACAGCACAGGTAAACTAAACAAACTGAGTCAAAAAAGTAGCTTAAGCCAAGAGTCCATCAACTTTTCTGATGACAAAATGAAACTTCTGGGTGCCCAGATAGCAAGCACCTCCGCTACGGATCTGCCCTGGCTCTGTGCCGACTCCAGCAGATTCTGCTCAGAGCCGGGGCAGATCTGGAGCGGAGGCGCTTGCTATCTGGGTCGGTCAGCTCTGAAAATCCATATCTGAGGCCCTCAATCTCCTTCTGAAATTAAGGCACCTTTATTAAAATGGACCCCTCTCCCCCAAAATAGGCTAAATTTCAGGAATTAGCAATAATTGAGCTGAAATATTTGACCTCAGTACTATAAATGCATATCTCTTGTGCAAAGTTTTATTAAAATCAAAATTTTGATGTGGGGGGCTCTGGTTGAGTTGACACAGAATGACCCAATATACAATTTCCACATTAATCATTCCATAAAATTTTGGACCTTTTCACTTGTCCGGCCAAATACTGCAGTACTGTATCTGATCAAGCAACTGACTTACTTCCAGATGTTTCGAAAGGACAGCAAGAGTCTTTTCAGCGCAGCTCCTGTGGCAAAGAATGGGGGGAAAATTTATCAACCAGGGCTAGACTGGACTGTTCCTGCATCTTCAAACCATAGACTGAATGTAAAGATGGACAATGCGTCTCCTCTTCCTAACGCTGAATAAAAATGGAGCCAAAATATCCTTCATCCAGACGCCACTGCCAGAGTGTGCGCATTAGTGATTGGAGGTTCAGCGGTGGTATTGAATTCCCTCCCATACAATTGCCCCACTCAGTCGCAAGCACATTCTCTGAACTTTTTATGTAGCCAAGTTGGCCACTTCAGTGACTCAGAATGTGTTAATTTAGTTAAGCTGTTATTCAGCTGGTTTATTTATTCATTTATTTTTAAGACAAACTGGTGGAAACTCGTTTTAACTGAAGGCTCTTTAGATATTTGCACATGCGAAGTGTGGTTCAACAAAGTCACCCCAGTTGAATTGAAATACTGCAAAGTTTGAATCTGTGGGACACGGTTTTCTCATTTTTTACGCGACGCTAGACATTTTTTTGACAACAAAAAAAAATTTTTTGGCTGAAAAAAATTTTTTTCAAATTGTGTTGCCACTGTTTTTGCCAGCCGGGAAGGGATGATCACTAACTATTTTTTAATACGGCCTGAGCTAGTTTGGATGTTTTCCAAGTACAGTTGGAAGAAACTAAGTATGTCAGTTGCTTTCCTCATCATCAGTATTACATTGCTTCGCTCCAATGCAGATGCCTGGAGCTCCTTCGAGCCTTCACAAACACGTATCGACTGCTAGCTATCCACTAGGTGGCTAATATGTTGACGATTGTTCAGTTGCCTCATACAATCCTTCAAAATAAGGTAGCAAAACACAGTCTGTGGGTAAATGGACTCCCTGCTATCATGTGTTTTAATGTTTCTTCCAACTACCTTGCTAACAAGCTTGCTGACGAGCCAGGCCACCTGTCGCTGAATCATGATGTACTAGTTTGCTAGCTAGCAAACAGTCTGTAGCTAGCTAGCAAGATTCAGCAAAAGGTCACTTAAATTAATGTAACCTATGAAAAGCGATGGCTGAAAAGCTCTGCACTGAGCATAGCATAGCCGCTAAAAGTACATTGCACAATGTTCTGTGTACAGACATTTTTACCATTGATTTTCAATCCAACCCAACTTACAGAGACCTGCTATAAAAACCTGTTGAACTGGCTTGGCTAGCTGGCAAGCCATCAAGCTTTACTTATCAGCGGCTGCATCCCCGCATACAGTTCATGATGCTATGTTCAGAGCATCAATTCCACTGACAATTTTCATTTGACTTTCAAAATCACTGTGGGCTATGCGAAGTTGTATGAAGACTGAGCAACTGCGGCATATATAATTTCAACGTTATAACTTTTCTTGACTGTTGCATTCCAGCGCAGAAGAATTCCCAGTATTAAGCCAGCCGGAAAATTACTGTCAGTCTCTTTTGTCAATCATGACCTACCCCCCCCCCCCCCCCCCCCCCACCACCACTACTTTCATGCAATTTTAAGAAATACTTAAAGGAACAACAGCGTCAAGAGGGCGAAATTCCACAAACAAGCTCTCTTAGTGTAATTTCTCATCCAGAAAAAAAACATGGTAGTCATTTCCCATAATATCAAACCGTTTTGGAGTAATTAGTAACTTTCTACTTGCCCTGGGGAACGCCCCTTTTTAATCACTACAATCAATAATGCCGCCCTCTCAGTGTAACGTCATATAAAGAACTATAAAGGACCAATTTGCTGCATAGCTGGTATGTACAACTGCATGTAAAAATATCAATATAAATATATTTTGATCACTTCATTACATGTTTTTGTCGCCCCAGTGCTTAATAACCTCAAATCTGGTATTATAATCCTTATGAGCAAAAGAAAAATTGGCAACATGTATTTTTTTTATTTAATCTTAAAAACTGGTTTTCTTAAGGAGCAATCAAAACGGGCAAAACGGGCTAGAGAGCCGCGGTTCACTCGCGTACGCCGTCTGCGAAAGCTACTGCTAAATGCATTATCCAGGTGTTTGGTTCTTCATTTATAACGACATAAGTACCGCGTTTTTAAAGGGTATGACCTGATTTCTGTTATGAAAATCTCATTCCTCGATCAGCTGTTCATGAGTTTGCCAAACTGCGTGCTAGGCTAACGTGACACTTTGTCGATTTGACATCATTCATTATGCTCTCCTGAGCTGACAACCAACAAGCTCGTTAGATTATGTACGGCATTTGGTCAGGCGAGAGTAAAACAATAATATGATCTGACGAAGAGAAAAAGATTAGAATACGAGACAAGAGTCAAGACACAGCGGCAGCATGCAACTAGACGTGCAGCAGGAGCTGGGGGAAGCGGTTTCATACTGGACGCAAAACAAATTTTAAGTACGACAGATTACATTCAAAGTCAATGCAAAGACGCGAATACACGCGTTTCGCGTCCGGTGTGAAAGCAGCTTAATAGAGCGCTGGCGAAGAGAAGGCATTTAACGTGTGGAATGCAAGCCAAAGCCTGCTAAGTGCTAGCCGCTGCCAGCACTCTATTAACCTCTATAGTGTCTAAAACGAAAGCCCTGCTGAAGGGCTGGCGTAGCTAACGCGTTATAATTGTTCATTAGCAGCCTACCTTCATTTACTTCCATTTTTCAATGCCC
Source organism: Gymnothorax reevesii (assembly GCA_029721435.1). Classification (NCBI taxonomy): domain Eukaryota; kingdom Metazoa; phylum Chordata; class Actinopteri; order Anguilliformes; family Muraenidae; genus Gymnothorax; species Gymnothorax reevesii. The sequence continues at coordinate 33,714,028 of CM056573.1, forward strand.
GATCTGCTCTTCTTTCTCCCCTTTTCCTCAGTGCTTCTCTCCTCGAATGGACTTTTGATTTTCGGGACAGCACCTGGCTTGATTTTTCTCCTCTTTTTCATCGCAAACTCAGACCAAAACTCTATCCTCGAAGTCGGAATCGTTAAAGTGATCGCTACAAATCACACAATTTTCGCTTAGTCCTTGCCATTTTGCCCGAGTCAGTTTCACCCGAGACGCCCAAATTTAGCTTCTTTTTTCATCTTTTGCAAATCGATGAAAGCTGACTCCTTCTTTGGATACGTTACTATAACCTGCTACAGTGCATCTGGTAGACATTTGCTCCACCGTTTCCCGAAATTTCGCGAGGAAATAACGATTTAATAAATCTACTGCAGTTTGTGTCCCATGGGCAGTAATAGAAAAACGAGCTCCAATGAGCTCGTCTCGTTCTTTACATGACGTCGGTGTCAATCCCACGGAAGTTGGACCTAATTGTGGGCGGGCTGAAAATCAAGGTCTGCCATCAGAAAACAAGCCTAAAATTATTACTCTGTGTATTTTCATGGGAATTTTTGGCGCAGACATAGCTTTCAAGTGCAGAACTAAGGAATTAGTATCAATGTACCCGGTGATAGAGAGTTCCTTTAAAATGACAGAAACCATCTTCGTAAAAAAATTGTTTGACACATATTAATTATTGACCTTACATTAATTATTTAGCGTTGCCTGTATCCCTATCACCAACATGGATGGGGCAGGTTGATAAAATAAACTGGAGCCAGCCAATAGATGGGGATCAAGATATTTTGGCCTCACTGTTGGAGACCTGTTTGAATGTCCATCTTTACATGCAGTCAATGCTTCAAACCTCAACTCAAAGTCACAGGTGTGGCAGATTCGTGCAGATGTGGAGAGGTGGACTCTATGCTTGCAGGCCGATCATTCATAGGCCGCGCATTCTTGACAAAAATCTGCATCATAAGAATGCTGAGGTTTTTCTTTGCAGAACAATATCTTGGGTAAACTGCAGACAGGCCCTTTAAACTGAATATGATGAATTATGATCCCTTTCACTGAAGGTAGGCCGCAATCAATTATCAGGGCCTGGTCTTATAAAGTAAATCACTGAGACACAAGGACCTGAAGTGAGGCGACAGACGGGGTGAAAAAGATGCTCGACTCACCTGACTACCTCTGAAGTGTCCTGAGTTAGGTGCCTGACTGAAAAGAAGACCTCATGCATTTCCGGTTCATAACGCACAGACTCCACAAGCGCAAGCAGGTGTGCGGCAAAGCATTCCCGTGCAACCGCTTCCTGGTCAGGATCTGGCATACTCTGGAATCTGGAAAGGATCATTACATACATCTGTTGGTACCTACAAACTAAAATCCAGCCCTAATGCTTACATATGCCTATTTATGCCTCAACACCCCCCCCCTCCCACCCCACAGAAAAATAAAACTTAAAGGGGAACAGTAACAGTTAGGCACTGTATCAGTGACATTTTAATAAAAATTGTTTTGTAGAATTATTAGGAACAGAGTACTAACGTTGCCAGGACGCTATTGACCCGATTGAAATTGTTAGAATTATTTTTTTTACTTATTATTTTTAACCAAGTATTATCGACTGTTTGGAGGCCTTAACATACTCAAAAACTCACCAGATTTTGCACACTTGTCAGATCTGGTATAACTGAGATATTTTAAAGTCATTCCAAAAGGATGGGAGAAAATGGCGCCCCCTAGAAAATTTAAAAAGCCCTTCTGATTGGGGTTAATGTGTCGTAGGCCAACGAAATTTGGCAGGCACATCTCATACAAAGATGCACAAAAAAGTCTGCGGACGTCATAGTCCTACCCCAACAGGAAGTCAGCCATTTGTATTTCAATTATTAATAACAGGCGATTTCCCCACATCGTAATTTAACGAACTCCTCGTTAAACATGGTGATCAAAGTTGTGAAAAGAATGTCTGTAGGTCAAACGGCGTGGCTGCTAGGGCGTGACAAACTCTGGCGACTTTTCGTAATTCCGCCATCCATTTTCCAACGGCTCTCATGCCCACATACTTTAACCTAACAGCTTCAAATTTCATGGACACGATGACAACATCCAACATAGCTGACCCCACCAACTTAATTCCACACATGCAGAACAAGTTGGTGAACCTACATTATGAATGCTGGGAAGCTACGAGCAACGGCGTCCGTCTGCCGGCATAGTGACTATCGACCCCTCGCCATCAAATTACGTTTGGCTTTTTCATGGCTTTAACAAAGTCATAACCTCTTGAAAATTGATACACACGTCAAGAATGGTAAGTCCTTACATATGATAAGGGTGTTGCCCATTGGAGGGGGCAAAATGACTCTTTTGCGCTCCGTTGAAATTTTCTGAAAGCCCTCCCCAGAGGGCTTTTTTTGAGTTGCTATTGCTTGTGCAGTGGCATGACGCTATGGATTCCCAAGCACCATATGTGGGACACATGCATCATTTCAGCATTTTAGTTGCTCGCTTATTTAGTAGTTTGGTGTTGGATTTAGGTTTCCTTTTGGTAAAAATTGTTACCACGAGCTTTTATCAAAGTTTCTTCCTGCTAAGTGGGTATATAATATGACTGTGCTGGTGTACGGTTGCCATGCCCTTGTATAGTGTTTGTAGTGGGATGCACAGCTGCTCTCGGTAACGAGTGTGTTCGGGTTCAACAGGCTAAAACATACCCCTGATCCAAACAATAATGCGCACACGGAGCGCAAGAGTACAGCAATTTGAGTGAAATATTAGGTAGTACCAACAATCTGACGACATGCCTGGTGCCCCCATCATGGATATCCATGAGTGTTAAATCCATCTCTCCTGCAGTTATTCAAAGTTCAATGTGTGTCATGTTTGTGTGATTTTCTGAGAGAAAAAAGTAATAAATATGAGCAGTAACACATTTGCATTTGTGTTTTTGAAGACGGATTATTGCAAGCATGGTTCCTCTTCAACTTCATTACTTCCCTGGGGCCAACAGCAATAAGGGGTTCTACTTCACTGATGTTATTGAGGATGTTATTGAGATGTTCACCTGATGTAAATGGTTGACACTTCAGTGCAGAAACTTCATCTTTTTTGTGCTCTGTAGCTAAGGCTAAAATCTTCAGTGTGAGCTTAATGAATGACGCTGCGAAAAAAGCTTCTACCGAATGACTGTAATAACAGACTTCTGTCCTGACCCCACCGAGTCCCCCCCATATTATGCTGACCCGTCCTTGATTCCACACCCATCAGCCCCCCATTGTCCAGCCCCTTGCCCATGGCGCGCCCCTGACTCCACCCACCTCAGTACCCTTAGCAGGGCCTTCATGCAGAGTAATGGGCTGCAGCTCTGAGTCATTTCATCCAATGCCTCGTTGGTGAGTCCCTGGAGGGTTTCGTTGTCGGAGGCGGATTTCAGGAACAGCACCTCGGCGACACAGTCCAGGAACGGATCAAAGTGCCACTTCAGGAAAGAAAGCAGGACTGCAAGCGTCTGTAGGGCAGCGCCAGACACCAAATACCACGGGTTCATGACCTGAACACAAATGCAAACAGATGAGCATTAAAGACAGCGAATGTTGGCTAACACTCAGCAGCGAATTCAAACTCTCATCTGCGTGCCATAAGTATTCCTAACACTATCAGCTGTTTGGCTGTTGTGAATTCCTACACTTTCTGACAGTCCTGAGAACTCAATATCCATTATGAGGACCCGGAGATCTCACCGACCACTATCCCATGAGCCCTCCTACTTCACGAGGGTGAGACAAAAATGAACTTTCGTATTTGATTCCAATTTCTACCAAAAAGGCCCTGTCAAATTAATTACAAGTGTTTATTTAAGAAGCCAACAGCCAGCAGGAGCTAGCAAAAAATTTTTTACATTTCAAAAACACTGGTGTGGAACGACTGGCACAGACGCTTACTAACAGCGAGACTCATGATTTACATTCAGGAAACAGAGCAACAGCGAAGACGTGTAGTCAGACATAGAGAAACATCAAAACACAGTAGGCGAGTTCAGGAGGCCGATTCCATAAAGCATCATTACTAAGTTACAGCAGATTCCATAAAGCATCATTACTAAGTTACAGCAGGTTCCATAAAGCATCATTACTAAGTTACAGCAGGTTCCATAAAGCATCATTACTAAGTTACAGCACTGTAGTCGGATCACTGTACTACACAGAGCAGCTCATTGAACCATTGAACTTCAGTCCATGTTCCAGATTTGCGACTGGTCCATGTTCAACTTGGTGTCAAGACCTGCTAACTCTGTGATCCATCTTAATTTAACAAGCCTCAGATTGATAAGAAGGCTTACCTCCCTTACGATTACCAGGCAGATCTCCTCCATTTTTGGGAAGAGTGTTTCTGGCTGATCCATAGCCAGTCGACGGATTGACGTGAGCCCCACCGTCTTCATAAACCTGCGGGGTAAGGAAGATCAATCAAAATTTGCCTCGGCACTGGAATAATCCCAATCTGCTTCAACGCTGGGCAGATCAGAACGTGCCTCAATGCTCCACCAAACAGAATGCGCCTTATGATGAGCCAATCAGGATCAACTCCCATAATGAACTAATGAGACTCTGTCCCCACTCAGATTAGATTCTGCCCCTCAGATGGACCAATCAGAATACGCCTTTCAATCATCTAATAATTATCAGCAGCTTCATTAAACCAATTGGATTACAATCAGAATAGGCTGCTACAGGATTTTCCCCAGGTTTACACCAATCAAAATCCTCTTCACCGGACCAGTCAGAATCGGCAACTGCACTCAACCAATCAAAATCAACCTACATCCTGACCTCTATGTTGTATTTACACGAACAAAGATCAGGGCCCTCATTTATAAATAATTCAAAAGCACAGAATAGTTGTGTAACCCACTTTACTGGCAGATTTCAGATTTAGAAGAACAAATTTGACTCTAAAAACACATAAGTTCTTAGAATTGTGCGGTTGATCCTCATTAAATATGTAAAAATTGCATGCAATTCAGATTACCAGTGGTTTCATAAAGTTGGATATTTTTTAACATATGCCGCTTTTCTTGTGGATTTGCATGTTACATATTTGCTATTAATAGTTGTTCCATTTCTCTCCGTAAGTTTTGATATCCAGAAAACTGCTCAGTGAAGCCAATAATAAGCAATGCAACAGCCGAAAGCTCTGCTCTTTGCCATTCAGGCAAAGTTAGAAGTTTGCAAACGGTGATATACAATTGGTTGATTGATTGTCGCTAAGAGTGGTTAACAATAGAGTTTCCCTACCATTCATCAGCGTTCAGAAGCCTAAAGATCTTCTCCACTTCAGCAGGTCGTTCAGGGCCCAATGACAGCTCATCTGGGGGCGGTGGTCACATGATCAGAGTGCAACATCAATTTAGACGAAGCATACACTGTATTCTACATTTTTGTGTTCTCTCTGAAATTGCCATTAGCTAATTGGTTAATTAATCATTTCAGTTCTGCACAAGTACAATGACATATAATATTTCTCACAGCACATAAGCAGCATTAGCTGTGAGCCATTTGCCATATATTAGCGTTTGACACATCTAATAATGTCCATTAAGTCATTGTGAAATGTATTCTGCATATTGCACGTTCATTTTTCATTTGATTTTTGGTAACCAGAGATAAATTATGCCAAAAAACCAATCCTGGAAATTTCAAGTATTTGTCTTCAATAGTTCAAAAATTATGACTCATTGAATTTGGAATATTGCACACTTGTATTTTATGCAAGATTGGGGGCCCGTCCCCTTTTTGAAGTCTCAATATCTCAAAAACAAATTAAGTGATCGGTCCAAAAAAATTGCACATAATCTATTGGATACAAGAACATTATGTTGTGCACATATATTTGAAGCAAATCAGAAGTCATCAGTCAGGAACATTTTTTGAAATCTGGTAATTTGAGATGGAATATCCCCCATGCAAATACTCTGCTGACTGGCCATTTAAAGGGACGTTATAGTAAAGCAAGTCATACTCATTAGCTGTATAAATACACAAATTCAGTCATGTGTAGGAAATTTTTCATGAAGGGTCATCCTTTTAAAGTGTTCAGATGTTTTTGATAAGTTTATGGAAAGCGCCATGACACCTCTAGCAGACAATATTTTTGAGGAAATATCACTAGGGGCGCTGTAAATAGTGACATCATCCCGGCTCTCTGCCTTTGTTTTGGCTGTCGTTTTCATCTGCATTGCATTCATAAATTATGCATTGGGATGATAATACATGAATATTACCAGTTTTTGTGTGATATCCAGCTATTATTATGAATTGCCTGCCTTGAAAGCAAGCAGGCAAGTTAGATTTCCTGCATCTAGACCTCAACTATGTCTGCATGACTGACATACAATCATTCATGACAAATGACTCGCTGTGCAGTACGGTAGTCTACCACGGAGACATACATGATATAGAGGATCTTATAAGTAAGGGTGTCAGATGAAAGTTATTAAACAAGTTGAGTAAATGTTGCATTTGTACTGAACTTCATCACTCCAATACACTGTAATAATGAGTCAAAGGCATTCTCGGTTGAACTTGCCACGGTTTTTAAATTCACACTCAACACTGACTAGCTTGCTAGCTAACAAACTAAGGTTACATGACGGTTATGGAAAGGTACTGCATGCACGCTGGCTAGCTAGCTCAATTCACAAGAACAGCGATTGTACTGTGTGTATGCTGTATGGAGTGCATATGCAAAGCAGCCAGAGTAATGTCACAGCTAAGCGCCGAAAGAGAGACTGCTCTAATAAAATGGCACACCGCATTCACGGGAGAATAGCCTGTTTGTTCGCACCCTTTGTTCGATATTTGGATAACGTGGGGGTTGAATCACCGGGAAAAGGTTACAAGTTGAATGTATTGTTTTATCTGGGAATGATTTAAGTGGCAAATTGCATTGGATGATAATGTCCCTTTTACTCATAGTAATGAGATCTCTCTGCTTATACAACTAGGTTGTGTTCTTTTCATGACCATCTGCCCCTTGAATATAATTTTTCTTTGTTTAATGGGAGGTTCAGAATGCAAACCCTAACATTTATTGATCACAGAGGAATTCCTTGGAGAAATTCTCAGTCCTTACAATCGGAGATGGGACTGTCATGGTGAAATCTGTTTACACACATGACACTTCAGACAGAATCATATAACACATTCAAGGCAGGACAGACTCACCTGATGTCTCTAACACAATTTGCCAATGATTAGCCTCCATCTTCTGCTCCACTGCAGGAGTTTCGGGGTCCGGGCTCTGTTCAGGAAGGGGCAGCCTCACCTCCTCTTGGATCTGCAATACCGAGCTGCTGTCCAGTGCAGCAGTTTGCGTTTCCTCTTCCCTGTGCTGGGCTTTGTTCCTGATATCCAGGCCGCTGTCATCAATGTCCCGCCACTTAGACCTTGAAGACTCAACTAACGAGAAGCAGGAACTGCAGGTCTCCTCTTGACTCAGGGCCTCGTGCAGATGGGGATGATTGCTCTTCAGCAGCTCTGAGCTGTTTGATTGGACGCTGCTGGGGTCGCAGGATCCCGGTGCTGCTGGAGTTATAGTTATGGGGTCTGTTGACGTGGCTGTGATTTTTTCCTGTAATCAGATGAACCCATGTCAGAGTAGAATTGATCATTCCTACTTTTGAAGTTGACTGAAGATGACTATCACGGCTTAGCCTGCTTTTCTGGGGGTCTGTGGAATAATTTATGGGAGAAGTGATTGAACATTCAGGGTAAAGATTCCGAACTGGGACCAGATCTCCATTTAAAATAACTGCTTTTAAAAGTTATGCAAAACTAGTCTGTTTGGTCAGGAGGTCACGAAATACAAATACACTGCCCGGCCAAAAAAAAAAGTCACCGTTTGGAAATTAATGAACAAATTCTAGAATTGGATCATTATTGCGGTTACTAATATGTTTCAGCTAGCAATAATCATTTTTCCCCTGACTGATGAAGCGCATCGCTACTCATTTCTCAAAAAATCATGTCGGAAGACACATCCCTTGCTGGTAGAAAAGATGTTACAGTATTTCAGAACAGGCAACTTATTGGCCTGTATTTAGCAAAGAAACTCATGAATGCAAAAACAAGTATGAGGAATCATTTTCACAAACATATTTGCCACCACAAAGTCCTGATCTTAGGCACAGTAAAAGTTATTGGGATGTGCTCAAGAAAGACCACCGCGTGGTTCAACCATTATGTCAAGAAGACAAGATCTCGGCCGAAAATTATGGCATGTATGATCGAAAATAAATGTTCTGGCATTGCATATAGTTGTCAAAACAATGACAAAATAAATTTTCACTGTAATCAAAGTTACAGGGGTTCCAACTAAATATTTGAGTGTGCGACTTTTTTTTTTGGCCGGGCAGTGTATTTCAGTGTATTCTCATGGTACTTGGATTCAATGATTGTTGGGTCAAATCGCACGTGACCCCAACAGTTGTGGGGTTAAAGGTCATGTAAGGGTCATTTGGGTTCATTCATCCAAAATCTACATCATTTGTCACTGTATCCACATACTTCAGTGGAAACTTCAGGGCAACGACCTTATGGTCCATTTCTTTTTTTTTCCTGCATTGAGATGAATACACAATTTCCATATTACTCATTCCATAAAATTTTGGACTTTTTCAGTTGTCAGGCCTAAATACTGAATGTGTTGTCTCTTGCCATTTTTGCCAAATATTTCTTGTGGATGAAAATTTACTGCATTCCTCCACTCAACTATATCAGCTGGAGAATAAAAAAAAATAGGACCAAGGGTCCTGTAGTTCACCAGCAAGTAGTCTTATAGTGATGGTACAAGTTAGGAAAATTCTGTGTGAAGTTTGACTGACACACACACACACACACACACACACATTTTATATATATATATATATATACACACACACACACACACACACACTTACACACTTGATCATTTTTGAATGCCTGTTCAAATTTGAATGCGTTCAGAATATTGACAAGCTCCCTAAATGAATAGTGACTGAGTTTTTGCAAATTGAAAATGATTTTTGGTCTGAAAGAATTAAACCCACATGTAGATGTGCGACACTGTAACATCGTAGCAATGTCAGGAACAAATACAACACTGACACTCACCATAGACTCATGCAGAGCATGGGTATGACAGCACTTTTCAACAATATGTAGCTCTTATTTCAAAATTCAAACTTTCCATAGACTGTAAAATTTACCTCAAATATTGCCTCAGTGGCTTCGTCAAGACGTATAATCATCCTCTCCAGGGCAACCATGTAATGGTCCATTTGTGCATCTTCCTGCATTTAGATGAATGCACAACAACCACATCACACATTTGGTCAAAATTTTTTGGCTTTTCACTTATTGGGCCAAATACCAAATGTGCTAATTTTTCGCAAAATATTTTTGGTGGGTGAAAATTTGGCCAATACCTTCACTCAACTATACCAGCTAGACAAAAATAAACTATTTAAATTAGGGCCAAAACACAAAATACCCAGAAAGACCACAATGTGTGCTTACCAAAGAACAGATTGATTGATCACTCTCAATTTGCATTATGCCTAAGAAGTGTAAACATTACGCTACATGCGTTACAATTTACATAGACCGCAGTGTTTGCCTCGAGATTGCATTGGTGAGTTAATGCTATTCTGTGTAGAATGAAAGATACTTATAGGAAACATAGCTATTAGTCTGCATTTTAAGAATGAAGTTTCCACCTGTTTATGCTTACCTCTGCTTTCTTCTGGAACAGTTCATCAATTCTCGCAGACATACCAGCTAATTTCAGATCACACTCTGCTTTTTGTATCTAGATGGAAAAAAATTACATTTCAGAGAAAAAAATATCATTAATTTTGCATTTTTGCTGTGTTATTAAGCATGCTGCATAGGTATTTTGTTAAATTGTGTGGCTCAGAGCAATAACGGCATATGCCACAATTTTAGACAACATTGTTTTTTGCTGGAATCATACTCTTAGTCCCTCTTGCTACATGCCCATGAAATACCTAAACTATGTGGCTTACGCCAAAGCCTCTATATCATATGTTGTAAATACTGTCAATGAGTCTTTGTTACTGACTCTGAGCAATAATGGCTTATGCCACAAGCCACGGTTGGCATTTAAACTTTTCGACCAATCAGATCCAGTAGTGGGGCTAGAACTTGGAATTGGGGTGGGACAGACCCATCCCTTTTAGTCCTGGCAAGTTCTCAATCATTTTACTTTATTGACGCATTTTCCAATTATTGTAATTGGCAACTGAGGACACGGTTTCTCTCCATATGCGATCTAACAGCGATTAAATTATGGGCTAAATTCAGTAGGCTACAGTGGGGAAGCCAGAACTGAAAATTGGGAGCACAAAACATCTGTTTAAAACAATTATTAGTCCTGACCTGTTCTCAGTCATTTTCATAATTAAAAAAGGCTTCACTCCAAGAGCACTCCACACTTAACAGGTGCTGCTTGTTCTCCCCAATTAGGTAAGACGACAACCATTCACCTGGACGCGTATTTGCCAAATTTAATTCAACGTTGTTCAAAACTGCATACCTGTACCTGCATAGCTCTTTGACAACATCATAAGAATGAGGTTTCTACAGGCTACCAACTTACCTCCGTTATCTCCAGGACTCGTTCATCAATCATCTCCGACATGGCGGCTAGTCTCTGTTCATACTCCGCTTTTTCCTGTATTTAGATGAATGCAGAATTATCACATCACACATTCTGAATGTGTCAGCCTTTTCACACTTTGGGCCAAATAACAAACAAACAAACCCTGAAACTAATGTTTACTGGTGTTAAAAGATTTGATTATGTGTGCTTACCAAAACAAGCAGAAAAACTGATCTCTCCCATCTTGCGTTATGCTAATTAGTGTAATCATTACACCTGAAGCTTCACAATTCACAAAGACTGTTTGTTTAAGTTTGTCTAAACATTCCATGAGTTAGTTTTTGTAACTTTAGTTATGTTTAGGACACAAGATACTGAACCATTGGAAATATAGTTATTCATCTTCCTTCTAAGAATAAAGTATCCACACATTAAACTTACCTCCGCTCTCTCCAGGACTAGTTTATCAATTGTTGCAGACATGTTGGCTAGTTTCTGCTCACAAACTGCTTTTTCCTGTATTTAGAAGGAAAATATCAATTATTTTGCAAGAGCTGAAAGATTCTAGTCTTGGCCAGTTCATTGAATTGATGCTTTTACCCGATTTTAGATATTTCTGAACAACTGATATTTACATTATGGGAAACAATTTACTGCCATCATTCAGGGACCCTATTATGTTTAACATCGTCATTATGAACTGCATGTTCCATTTTGTAAATTAGCCTGTTTAGAATATGATATTGAAAAATAGAGTCATAGGAAATATAGCTATCTGACAACATTTTAAGAACAATGTTTCTATGAACAGCAAATTTTAATTTTCTCAATGACTAGTCTACCAATTATTGTGAATATGGTGCCTAGTTTCTGTTCAAATTTAGCTTTTTACAGCATATTGATGGCATGAAAAATTCTGCTTTCAAACAGGAAAATAGCTCATGCACTTTGCATTAATAATGTATGTTATAATGCACATATGAACACAGTTATACTCAGAGGCCTATGATCCTAAAATCCCCCAACTATGTAAAGTACAGAATCATGCATTCAAATTTAGACCAGGAGCCTCAAACTCAAACGAGCTCCGCAGCACAGCCATTGTCGGCTTGTCTCAAATGATAATTTTAAGTCTGGCAAGCGAAGAATCTACAAATAACATTTTCATGGCCATAAATGAACAGTGATTGAAATTTGCTTATTGAAAACGATTCTGGGTGTGGAAACATTATTCTTACACGAAGATGTATGACACAGTAACAACATAGCAATATGAGGAATAATGCAGCACTGACACTCATCATAGACTCATGTAGAGCATGGCTAAGAAGGCACTTTTTAACAATACATCGTGCTTAATACAAATTTCAAACTTTCCATAGACAGTAAAAATTACCGTAGATAGGCCTGTCACGATAACAAATTTTGCTGGACGATAAATTGTCCCAAAATTTATTGCGATAAACGATAATATTGTCGTTTCGGTTCCATTTTTCAAATATAATGATATTCTATAAAAATGCAAATTCACCCTTCTTAAAGATCAATGAGCTCCTAGGTTTTAGTGATTTTTAGTGCCCTAAGTGTACTAAGAATTCAATAAAATAAAAAGAAAAAATAGAATCATTATCCAATGTATATTCAAGCAAACAAACACATGTAATCTTTCATCTCTAAATCAACTCAAAATTAGTCACAAGCTCCAAGCTTGTAAAGAACTTAATCTGCCATTGTTGCACTCCGATAAAAGTCAAATAACATTCATTGAATATAGCCAATATATCAATAAAATCATTGACTTCACATTCAACTCCAAAATCATATCACAAAGTCACATGCTCATGGGATTTTATGAATTTAGACTTCCCTGAATGTACTGTGTAGGAGCAAACATGAAAAATTAGAACATAATCCCTATAGATACACACCACTAATAAATCTTTTTTCTTTATCCAATCATCTGTAGAAACCATCTATGACTTCTGTGAGTATTTTCAAATTATTGACTAAAAACAGAATCCTGATGGAACTCCTGGAAATATGCATTACATATTAACCCAATTAATGAGGCAAACGGCAACGGAAAACCGTGTCACTAACTAGCCACATTCGGCTATATTCGGTGTCCAGTGACGCTCCATTTACATGAAACAACAAAAGTGAAACTACGAGGAAGGGCTGAAGCACCTTTAATATTAGCGAATGATACTACTAACTTTTACCTTTACGACGCGATAGAAAGGTTAACGGTATCGTTCGCTAATATTGCTGAAGGTCGTGGATTAGCTGGGCAGCTAATGAAATAACCATGATTTAGCTTTGGAGCGAGACGCCCAGCTGCGTAAGCACTGATAACCCGTGTGTACGCTGGCCACAGTTACCACTTAATTCAGCATCACCGAAGTGAAAATGTAGGGTGATAATATGAAGATAAATAGTTACGTTTTGAAATTTCCGGGATTCATTGGAATTCAACGCCCGCAAATTTAGTTTAAAACGTTAGTCGGAGGTTTTAAACGTTTAAATTTGCGGGCGTTGAATTCCAATGAATCCCAGGAAATTTCACAACCGTAACTATTTATCGATATTGTAAACCATAAATTTCACAAACGTAACCATTTATCGATATTGTAAATCATACACGAGAAAGAAACGTTTTTTGCACGGACTCTTTGGTATGGCGACGTGATCCGTCTCAATTAGGTCATCGAGTCACACGCTAGAATTCCGCAACCCGTCAAGTTGAACTGATGAGCTGAATGAGCGAAAGTAGATCCGTTTTCATGCTAACAGAGGTGAATAATCCAGGTTCAGAAAGTAAAAGTCCATCCCAGGATATTGTTCCAGCCACAAAAGACCTGGCAGCTGACACTTTTCTTCAGCTGGGTGGTAAAACTAACAAGTCAAATCTGCTGACAGGAGTTTACGGTTGGAATGAAAACATGGTAGGATTTTTACTTTCTGACCCCTGGATTATACACCTCTGCATGCTAATGTATTCATGAGCAGGTGAAAAGGTCCTGTCATTTCAGGGATGCCGAACACTATTCGACAAGGGTAATTAACCAATCAGATTGCGGAAAACACCTACTATTGGTTTACAATGCATCATATTAAAGTGTGCGAAAGTGAGGTAGGAAAATAAAGGTCCATCAGGTTTGTTGGTAGGCTTACGTAATGCAAAGTTACGGTTTGACTGGCCATACTACCATTAATGCAGTGGTTCCCAAAGTGGGGGGCGCGGGATGCGGGAGTTCCGGACACCAACAGAAAATCATTTGCATACAGTCCATTCGCTGCCCAGAATTCTGCGATTACATCGTAAATGCCCGCCTTACTCTCAACATAACTGTTCGCCAAATCATTCATCTAGCCTGCCATTTTCATAAATAATTTATGAATGTAGTTGTTCAAATATTTGAAGCCGGTAATGTAGTCTCGCGATACCCAACTCGCCGCTTTTTATCCTGCACTGATCTGGCATAATGATAATAAAATGGTAAGTGACACCGAACAAAATCCGATGAATACAAAGCAGAAATAACCGAGATTGCGTCATCTTATTCTCGATAATATGAATGCTCTGTATGCCGACAGATTATTTTTATCTAGCCCACCAACTGAACGTTACAAACATATCGCTGTCTTTCTGCATCATAGAAACATAATTTTAAGTAGACGGCTATACTCAGGCAGAGGAGTGTGATACAGCCTAATGATTTTATACTTTAAAAGAGATTTTGCATTATTAAATTTTCGTGTCCTTAATTGGAAAATAACTGTGGCCGTTTCCAAACGTGCCAATCATTTTTAATGTTCCCAGCTAGGCTGGACAAAAATCATCTGTGCAGAGCATTCATATTTTCTAGAATAAGCTGACGCGATCTCGGTTAACGTATTTTAACTTAAAAGTGCGAGGCCAGTGAAGAGAGGAAAATGTAACTGTCTCGAGACACTCCTTCAGCGGTCTGCACAAGGTTGCTGATTGGCTGTGTGCAAGTAAGTTTCTGTTGGTGTCCGGATAATGCATAAATAGCAATGTTGTTGTATATTAAAAAAAATAAACCTGTTACACTGAACATAATTACACAGTTAAGGTGCTTGAAAACAGTTACACTTAAAATAATTACACCGTGCTTGTTTGTTATTTTGCTATTTCCAATTCTAAAAGTAGCCTAGTTTTAGTTTATGACAATCTACAGTTTATGACCGTTTACTTACATTTTTTCCAAAAAGGTTGAGGTTTATATAAATTACAATGAGTGAAATAAACTGCAATGGTCTCTGGGGGGGGCGCAAAAATTTTTAATGTACCAAAGGGGGGCCCAGCAGAAAAAGTTTGGGAACCACTGCAATAATGGGAGCTGGCGAAGGTGCCTCAAAGAGCTAAGACGAGCACCCGCTCACGCTCCCGGGGGGATACGGATACACACTGAACCGACCACGCAACTTACCAGCAGTGTACAGCATTTGTCTCGACGAGTTACATAAAGGGACGCAGCAGTGTTCAACCGTCAACCACTGAACCACCACTGAAACTTAGGCTACAAGACTGCTTCATCCACGCTCTACTAGCCGAATGGGCTACACAAAATACAGGTATATGGACTATTAATTATTATTACTATATTACAAGCTATCTGTCGCCTCGAATATCCGCATTATCTAAGTCGCCGCAGCCCCTGCCCACACAGCATGACATTTGACCGGTGTGCCTTAGCTGGCTAATTTGAAAACGGAAGTTCTGTAGAATGCATCATGCATAAAATCAATTCAGTTACGGAAATACTAGAAGTCGGGATGCTGTAGATATGAGATCGGATTTTCATGACTGAAAAATCAGTAATTTTTTTTTTTTTTTTTTTTTAAATTTTGAAGATAAAAAAGCGGAATTCCACGAATTAGCGGAAAAATCACATCCCTGAAAAACAGTGATTTATTGACAAGACGGTTCACTCCACGGAGGAGTAAGGAACCGCGAGTAATCAGTCAAGATCAATGTACTGGAGTTAACTCCCTTGACATCCAGTGTCTTTGATGAATGAAAATTATCGACCCCAGAAAATTTATCGACCTCATTTTTTGTTATCGTTAGATTAATTGATTTACTGATTATCGTGACAGGCCTAAATATTTATAGAAATATAGAAATATTTATTTCCTCCGTGAAAAGTCTACTAAATTTGTAATATGGTGCTTAGTTTCTGCTCAAATCAAGCTTTTTACAGAATATTGATGGAATGAGAAATTCCCCTTTCGAACATGAAAATAGCTCACTCACTTTGCATTAATAATGATGGATGTTATAATGCACATATGTTCAGTTATACTCCTAGGCCTATGATCCTAAAAGCCCCCAACTATATCAAGCACAGAGTCATGCATTCAAATTTAGACCAGGAGCTCTGTGCACAGCCATTGTCGGCTTGTCTCAAAAAATAATTGTATGTCTGGCAAGCAAATAATCTACATACCATTTTCATGACCATAAGGGAGCTTGTCAATATTCTGAAGGGGGAACGCATTCATTTTTGAACGGACGCCTGTTCATTTTTGAATGCGTTCAAGGGTGCAAACCTGGTCACTGTGTTCAATGATGAACACCCTTCTGTTCATTTTCTGATTTGTTTATTTCCTGATGTGTTCATTTTCCGATGCCTGCCCGGGGCCTGATGCATTCATCTATGTGTGAAGTGAGCTTATAGATTATGGGCAGGGATATTCATTTGTGAACAACGACCGAATATGGATGACGGATTATATAAACGCTTGTACAGGCCGATTTTAAATTTTCAGTTCCTTAAAGTGAAATAGTTCTCATTGTCATCATTAGTTTTTTTCTCATATGAAGTGAAATTGTTCTCATTGTCATTGTTTTTTCATATACTGGGTATAATCCACCTGCTAAAGATCATTTGCCAATTTAGGCGACGCTTCAGGATGGGATTATATGCGACGTACTCCTGTTCTCTGAACAAAAACATATTTCAGTTATCTAAAAAACAACTCCTGTTTGTTACAGGAGGGGTAATTTGTTGCAGGTTGTGGGACATTTATCGCATGACAAATGGTACAATATCTGCAACAATCAATGGAACAAAATCTGAATATCATTGCAGAATTTATCGTGCACGTAGTGGGCTGTTAAGTGTCGCATTTTTTTTTTTTTTTGCACCTTCACAGGTTTAAAAAGACAGTATTAATATCACGGATAATTTTGCAATTTCATATGAGCAGGATTAAGTTCTCCTAGTTCTTATACTCACAGAATAGTAGAATTAAACTTGGGCTGTCACGCAGATGATGTGATACAATGGGTGAACTATAATTTTCATATATTGAATTTAATTTATTTACAATCATTTGCATACAAATTGCCTAGCGGTCACATCATGATTTGGATTCTAAAATGCTTTTTCATATAAAAGGAAAAAGTGGCATACTGACTCCACATGGAGGTGATGTTCATTCCAGTCAAGAAATCACACGGCAACATTTGAATGTTTTGGCTGACTGGACGTACCCCGGTACCATTGAGTCACAATTTATCTCCTTGAGTGTGGAATGTGTAAAAGCACCTTATCGAACTCAATGAAAAGCGTAAACGTGTAGCGGAAGATTGACGATCAGTAAGATATAATCTCGAAACTGAAAATTTGGAAGGATTTTTTGTCGATCTGAAAACATTGTTTAAGAGGCATGTACCTTACACTATACTTCTAAATTCAGCTGGAGAATTTTTTTCTTGTAAGAAGGAAATATTTACACATGTTGGTGTAAATTTGGCGAAGTGGAGAGCAGATTCATTTTGTAATGCGAGAGAGGGTAGCTGCGTCAATTTTTGGATGCCGTCCGGTCGGAAATGAATGCACGCTCGGTCATTTTTTAACATTCTGCCGTTCGTTTTTTAGCTGAACATGAACGGAGACGGAGATGGAAAAAAATTTGTTATTTGTGGAATAATTTATGGGAGAAGTGATTGAACATTCAGGGTAAAGATTCAGAACTGGGACCAGATCTCCATTTAAAATAAATGCTTTTAAAAGTTATGCAAAACTAGTCTGTTTGGCACGTGAGCTACTAAGCCGGAGACTCATAGTAGATATTGCCATTAGTCTACATTTTACGACTTAAGTTTCCACAGACTGAAAACTTACCTGCGTTGTTGTCAGGAGTCGCAAATCAATTGTGTCAGATGTGGCTGATTTCTCCTGAAATTCCATGCTTTCCTGAATTTAGATAGAAAAAATTATCAGAATGAACAACATCACACATTTTGCATGAGCTCACAGATTCTGAAGGAGGCCAGCTTGTTGGATTTCTGCCTTTTCTAGCATTTTGGTAATTTTGAGAACAAATAAATATGATGGAGTAATTTATGGATGTCATCCTGTCCAGACATTCTGTTTTGCAGTGTTATTATGTGCATCGAACAGGTATTTTTATGCCCGCCGAAAGAGTTTCAGAAGGGGCCTATGAAAGGAGCAGATCCAAAATGGTCAGGAGGTCACTATATACAAATATTTCAGTGTATTTTCATGGTACTTGGATTCAATGATTGTTGGGTCAAATCGCACGTGACCCCAACAGTTGTGGGGTTAAAGGTCATGTAAGGGTCATTGATCCAAAATCTACATCATTTGTCACTGTATCCACATACTTCAGTGGAAACTTCAGGACAACGACCTTATGGTCCATTTCTTTTTTTTTCCTGCATTGAGATGAATCCACAATTTCCATATTACTCATTCCATAAAATTTTGGACTTTTTCAGTTGTCAGGCCTAAATACTGAATGTGTTGTTTCTTGCCATTTTTGGCCAAATATTTCTTGTGGACGAAAATTTGGTGCATTCCTCCACTCAACTATATCAGCTGGAGAATAAAAAAAATAGGACCAAGGGTCCTGTAGTTCACCAGCAAGTAGTCTTATAGTGATGGTACAAGTTTGGAAAATTCTGTGTGAAGTTTGACTGACACACACACACACACACACATTTTATATATATATATATATATATATATACACACACACACAGACACACACACACACACACTTACACACTTGTTCATTTTTGAATGCCTGTTCAAATTTGAATGCGTTCAGAATATTGACAAGCTCCCTAAATGAATAGTGACTGAGTTTTTGCAAATTGAAAATGATTTTTGGTCTGAAAGAATTAAACCCACATGTAGATGTGCGACACTGTAACATCGTAGCAATGTCAGGAACAAATACGACACTGACACTCACCATAGACCCGTGCAGAGCATGGGTATGACAGCACTTTTCAACAATATGTAGCTCTTATTTCAAAATTCAACCTTTCCATAGACTGTAAAATTTACCTCAAATATTGCTTCAGTGGCTTCGTCAAGACGTATAGTCATCCTCTCCAGGGCAACCATGTAATGGTCCATTTGTGCATCTTCCTGCATTTAGATGAATGCACAACAACCACATCACACATTTGGTCAAAATATTTTTGCTTTTCACTTATTGGGCCAAATACCAAATGTGCTAATTTTTCGCAAAATATTTTTGGTGGGTGAAAATTTGGCCAATACCTTCACTCAACTATACCAGCTAGACAAAAATAAACTATTTAAATTAGGGCCAGAACACAAAATACCCAGAAAGACCACAATGTGTGCTTACCAAAGAACAGATAGAAATTGATCGCTCCAAATTTGCATTATGCCTAAGAAGTGTAAACATTACGCTACATGCGTTACAATTTACATAGACCGCAGTGTTTGCCTCGAGATTGCATTGGTGAGTTTATGCTATTCTGTGTAGAATGAAAGATACTTATAGGAAACATAGCTATTAGTCTGCATTTTAAGAATGAAGTTTCCACCGGTTTATGCTTACCTCTGCTTTCTTCTGGAACTGTTCATCAATTCTCGCAGACACACCAGCTAATTTCAGATCAAACTCTGCTTTTTGTATCTAGATGGAAAAAAATTACATTTCAGAGAAAAAATATCATTAATTTTGCATTTTTGCTGTGTTATTAAGCATGCTGCATAGGTATTTTGTTAAATTGTGTGGCTCAGAGCAATAACGGCGTATGCCGCAATTTTAGACAACATTGTTTTTTGCTGGAATCATACTCTTAGTCCCTCTTGCTACATGCCCATGAAATACCTAAGCTATGTGGCTTACGCCAAAGCCTCTACATCATATGTTGTAAATACTGTCAATGAGTCTTTGTTACTGACTCTGGGCAATAATGGCTTATGCCACAAGCCACGGTTGACATTTAAACTTCGACCGATCAGATCCAGTAGTGGGGCTAGAACTTGGAATTGGGGTGAAACAGATCGATCCCTTTTAGTCCTGGCAAGTTCTCAATCATTTTCCTTTATTGACGCATTTTCCAATTATTGTAATTGGCAACTAAGGACACGGTTTCTCTCCATATGCGATCTAACAGCGATTAAATTATGGGCTAAATTCAGTAGGCTACAGTGGGGAAGCCAGAACTGAAAATTGGGAGCACAAAACATCTGTTTAAAACAATTATTAGTCCTGACCTGTTCTCAGTCATTTTCATAATTAACAAAAGGCTTCACTCCAAGAGCACTCCACACTTAACAGGTGCTGCTTGTTCTCCCCAATTAGGTAAGACGACAACCATTCACCTGGACGCGTATTTGCCGTATTTAAATCAACGTTGTTGAAAACTGCATACCTGTCGACTCTCAAGCAAATAGCCTGAGCTGCAGGCTTTTAATATCCTATCTAACTGCTGAGTGCCTACTTTTTTATTTTTATTTACTTATTTCTGTCTTTGTTTTTTTTTTTTTTTGAAATCAACCCCAACAATACCGAGAGTGAAAGGCAATATTTCTTTGGAACGCAGACCAGCTCAGTCAACACAAAGCTCAGGCGTATTAATAAGTAAATTATTTTTCTGTACTGTATTTAGCCCATGATTTCAGTGCTGTTAGATCACATATGGAGAGAAACCGTGTCTTTAGTTGCCAATTACGATAATTGGAAAACGCGTCAATAAAGGAAAATGATTGAGCACTTGCCAGGACTAAAAGGGACGTGTCTGGGCCCAGTTCTAGACCCGCCACTGATCAGATCACTCCTTAGTCCACAGCACAAGATAGTAAATGGTAGTTAAGGAAACAGTAGAAATATTAAATTAATAGTTATTAAAGTATGTGATGTTTTCGTTGCTGTTAAATCATTCAGAGTTTTGTACTTTTTTGCCATTCTGATCATTGATTACTACCTCTAAAAAAAGATAGAGTCTTTAGTATTTGCAGAAATAAGGCTGAATGTAACATGATTAAAATGCATATGCATAAAAACTGATAGTTTGTACATTATATGATAGGTTCACAAAATCTGAAAAAGTCAAATGACCGAAAGGTTCCTTCAGTGGCATAAGCAGTTATTGCTCTAAGCCATACAATTAGCCTATTTGGCAAGTTTCCACAGGCTGTAAACTTACCTCCATTATCTCCAGGACTCGTTTGTCAATCATCTCCGACATGGCAGCTAGTTTCAGATCACATTCTGCTTTTCGTTTCTATAAGGAAAAAATAACATTTCAGAGAAATAAATCACTAATTTCACATTTTTTCTACATTATTCGGCATGTTAGATAGCTATTTTGGTAAAGTAGACAGTTTAGGATGTATCATACTGAAACAAACTCAGATGGAATATAGCTCTTTGACAACATCTTAAGAATGAGGTTTCTACAGGCTACCAACTTACCTCCGTTATCTCCAGGACTCGTTCATCAATCATCTCCAACATGGCCGCTAGTCTCTGTTCATACTCCGCTTTTTCCTGTATTTAGATGAATGCAAAATTATCACATCACACATTCTATGAAAAGTTTCAGCCTTTTCACACTTTGGGCCAAATAACATACAAACAAACCCTGAAACTAATGTTTACTGGTGTTAAAAGATTTGATTATGTGTGCTTACCAAAACAAGCAGAAAAATTGATCTCTCCCATCTTGCGTTATGCTAATTAGTGTAATAATTAGCCATATATCACAGGAATACATTATGGGCATGGTCAGGCCATTTACATAGGCCAGTCTGTGTACAGAGGGAGTGTCCAGTATGGTCACGCTTGACCAAATCAGACCAAGTGAGTCAACCATGTCCTGTAAACATCTTGAGTCAGTTTTAGGTGAGTATTATAAGTTTTGTGACTCACTAATGGAACTGTACAGATACTTATTGGGTCAGATAATCGCCTTTCTGACCAAATATGCCATTTTGATATTACATATTTGTTTAAAACATATTGATTATCAAATATTTTAATCAATTTTACACACAATAGCAAGCATTTAGCCGAATATACAAAAGCTGTCATGTAGTCGAATTTTCAAGTAGT
This sequence comes from Gymnothorax reevesii, assembly GCA_029721435.1. Lineage (NCBI taxonomy): Eukaryota > Metazoa > Chordata > Actinopteri > Anguilliformes > Muraenidae > Gymnothorax > Gymnothorax reevesii. Next base: position 33,736,057 of record CM056573.1, read on the forward strand.
GTACAAATACTTATTGGAGCCACTGTATGTTATAATGCACATATGTTCACAGTTATACTCCCAGGCCTATGATCCTAAAAGCCCTCAACTATATCAAGCACAGTCATGCATTCAAATTTAGACCAGGAGCTCTGTGCACAGCCATTGTTGGCTTGTCTCAAAAAATAATTTTATGTCTGGCAAGCAAATAATCTGCATACCATTTTTAAGGGCATAAGGGAGCTTGTCAATATTCTGAAGAGTGAACGCATTCATTTTTGAACGGACGCCTGTTCATTTTTGAATGCGTTCAAGGGTGCAAACCTGGTCACTGTGTTCGATGATGAACACCCTTCTTTTCATTTTCTGATTCGTTTATTTCCTGATGTGTTCATTTTCCGATGCCAGCCCGGGGCCTGATGCATTCATCTATGTGTGAAGTGAGCTTTTAGATTATGGGCAGGGATATTCATTTGTGAACAACGACCGAATATGGATGACTGTTTATATAAACGCTTGTACAGGTCGATTTCAAATTCTCAGTTCCTTAAAGTGAAATAGTTCTCATTGTCATTGTTAGTTTTTTTTTCATATGAAGTGAAATTGTTCTCATTGTCATTGTTTTTTTCATATATTGGGTATAATCCACCTGCTAAAGATCATTTTCCAATTTAGGCGACGCTTCAGGATGGGATTATATGCGACGTACTCCTGTTCTCTGAACAAAAACATATTTCAGTTATCTAAAACAAAACACATTAAACTTAGTAGACTGAACAAATGAAGTATTAATCGTGCACATCATCCAAAAGTCTTGTCACCAGTATTCCAGGGTGTTGCATGAATTCAGGTCTCACTCTGTGATCTTGTATCCCTGAACCAGCTAATCCCCATGGCATCACAAGACTACTAAGTCGTTTATTTTGCAATCAAGCTTATTGATTAATTGAACTAATAAGGGTTATATTCATGAAGGGGGAAACGGGGGGGGGGGGGGGGGGGGATAAATATTTATTAACATTCATATATGCTGATTTTATAATAGCCTACTGTGCACATGCAGAGGTTTACTTTGCTCATCTGATTATCTAGATCTGGACTTGTTGTCGGCAGCTCCCACAGACTGGCGGTTTCATGTGTTGTGATTTCAATCTGAAAAAAATACTGTACAATAAATGAGAAACGCAATGTCGACATGTCTGAACGTCAGACAGGGTTTCAATATAACTCTGTGTCCGACAGTCAATTATTGTTTTTAATTTCTTCAAATCTACTGAATCTTTTAGATATTAGATATTAAACGTGAATGTTTTGATAAGAGGGCTCAGATCTTCAAGATGAGTACCGTGAATTTCAATCAGTGTTTCTGTTTAAGTTGCTCAATAAAGCGAGTCAACATTGGCGCGGGAATTTCTGCATTTATGAAGAATTTTGCGACTATTGGACAGAGAACCTAAAAAACTCTCTGTCCGAAGGTAATAGAAGTTATAATTTTTCGAATATTCCAGCAATTATTAGACATATAAACTTGGCCATGTTTGTGTTCGACCTTAACAAAATGCAAATTGACTTTTTTTGGTATTTTTATTCATCTGTTTTTTTCCAAGGTAGACAACAGTCTTTATTCAAACTCTCTTTTGAAAATTAGTCAGATGGATCGAAGAGTCACGCTTTATTTCCATACCAGAGATAAAACAGTGCTTGTAGTCAGTGAGCAAATCAATTCCATGACCATTGACATTGTGAATGAAATTTTGCATGCGCAGTCAAGACTGTCGGACGCAAAATGCAAAATACTCCATATCCGGCAGCCAGCAGAAAGTAGAAGTATTGATCTGAGAGCAGATTTATAACGACATAAAGAATAAAAATATATCACCAAGAATCAGAACATCCAATGGGCACCACAATCAATTTATTTGGGCCATTTTTATCAATACAAAGAAGTCAGTAGGGGAGACCGGGTCTTTTTTAACTTTTTATGTTAACGGCTGTAGAATTGACATCTGGTTTTTGTTATCAATATGCACAGTAAAGATAGAAAGTTTATTAGACTACATGACTGATCTGCAGCCACCCCTATATTCTGCGCATGCGTAATACTGGTGAGGAAAAAATAGTCACCTGTAACAAACTACCCCATATATGGGGTTGTTTGTTACCGGAGGGGTAGTTTGTTGCAGATTGTGGGGCATTTATCGCATGACAAATGGTACAATATCTGCAACAATCAATGGAACAAAATCTGAACATCATTGCAGAATTTATCGTGCACGTAGTGGGCTGTAAAGTGTAGCATTTATTTTTTTTTTGCGCCTTCACAGGTTTAAAAAGACAGGATTAATATTGTGGATAATTTTGCAATTTCATATGAGCAGGATTAAGTTCTCCTAGTTCTATTACTCACAGAATAGTAGAATTAAACTTGGGCTGTCACGCAGATGATGTGATACAATGGGTAAACTATCATTTTCATATATTGAATTTAATTTATTTACAATCATTTGCATACAAATTGCCTAGCGGTCACATCATGATTTGGATTCTAAAATGCTTTTTCATATAAAAGGAAAAAGAGGCATACTGACTCCACATGGAGGTGATGTTCATTCCAGTAAAGTAATCACACAGCAACATTTGAATGTTTTGGCTGACTGGACGTACCCCGGTACCATTGAATCACAATTTATCTCCTTGAGTGTGGAATGTGTAAAAGCACCTTATGGAACTCAATGAAAAGCGTAAGCATGTAGCGGAAGATTGACGATTAGTCAAGATATAATCTCGAAACTGAAGATTTGGTAGGATTTTTTAGTCGACCTGAAAACATTGTTTAAGAGGCATGTACCTTACATTATACTTCTAAATTCAGCAGGAAAATTTTTTTCTTGTAAGAAGGAAATATTTACACATGTTGGTGTAAATTTGGCGAAGTGGAGAGCAGATTCATTTTGTAATGCGAGAGAGGGTAGCTGCGTCAATTTTTGGATGCCGTCTGGTCGGAAATGAATGCATGCTCGTTCATTTTTGAACATTCTGCCGTTCGTTTTTTAGCTGAACATGAACGGAGACTTGTTCACTTTTGAATGCCTGTTCAAACTTGAATGCGTTCAGAATATTGACAAGCTCCCTAAATGAGAAGTGACTGAGTTTCTGCAAATTGAAAATGATTTTTGGTCTGAAAGAATTAAACCCACATGTAGATGTGCGACACTGTAACATCGTAGCAATGTCAGGAACAAATACAACACTGACACTCACCATAGACTCATGCAGAGCATGGGTATGACAGCACCTTTCAACAATATGTAGCTCTTATTTCAAAATTCAAACTTTCCATAGACTGTAAAATTTACCTCAAATATTGGCTGAGTGGCTTCTTCAAGACGTATTGTCATCCTCTCCTGGGCAACCATGTAATGGTCCATTTGTGCATTTTCCTGCATTTAGATGAATGCACAACAACCACATCACACATTTGGTCAAAATGTTTGGCTTTTCACTCATTGGGCCAAATACCAAATGTGCCATTTTTTTCAAATTTTTGCATAATATTTTTTGTGGCCAAAAAATCTGCACATTTCTACACTTTACCAAACCAGCAGAACAAGAAAAAGACAATTTAAATTTGGCCAGGCACATCGAAATACCCTGAAGGACTACAACATGTGCTGGTGTCAAGGAATCTTTTGGGAGTGCTCGCCAAAGAAAAGATAGAAATTGATCTCTCCCATTTCGCATTATGCCTAATGAGTGTAAACAATATGCTTCATGCTTTACAGTCTACATAGACTGAGGTTTTTGCCTCAAGATTCCATGGAAGAAGTCATGCAATTTTAGCTATGTTTAGGATGTGAGGTACTGAACAACAGAAATATACTGCAGCTGCTTGTCTTCATTTTAAGAATTAAGCTTTCATTGACAGTCAAACTTACCTCCATTTTCTTCGGAAGTATTAAATTAATGGTCTCAGTCAAGGCAGCTCGGTGTTCCTTGAATTCTGTTTGGTCCTGTATTTAGATGGAAAAAAATTAACATATCAAAGAGGAAAATATAATTCATTTTGCATGAGTTTACAGATTATAATGGTGGCCCCTTTTGATGGATTTTTGTTTTCACTGGCATTTGGACGATTTCAAGAAAACCTTTTCATTATGGAACGTAGAGCAATTTTTGAATATCATCCTGGTCACAGATTCCATTTAGCTGTACGTCGGATAGTTATTCTGTTAAACCAGCCAGTTTTGGATGAGAGACTCGTAGAAAATAGTTATTAGTCGTTATTTAAATAATGAAGTTTCTTAAACCTCCCTTTCCTGGAGTAGAAAATTATGTTGAAGATGGTGTCTAGTTTATGCTCAAATTCTGTTTTTTCCCCCGGAGAAAATGAACATTGCAGAGGGAAAAATATCCCTCATTTTGCATCCGCTAGCAGACCTTACTGGCAGTCCAATTGATGGATTTATGCTGTTTTACCTTCATTTGAATGATTTCAAGAGTAACCAATTGGTTAATTCTGTCATGTGATGCCACAAATTCTCTTTAGTTGTGTTATTTATTTTGCTTGTTGCTTGATTATGTTGTTAAACTAGCAAACCAGCCGTTGAGGATTTCATTTGTCATGAAATTTCTTTTTAGCGTAATTTTTGTTTGTCAGCTGGTAACTGCTTGAGTCTGCAAGAGCTTGAAATGGTATAAATAGGAATGGGACAGCACTTTGCGATATTTCACGTTACCTTAATAACACCAAGACATCTAATGCACAGTTGTGGAATTGGGACATTTTAAGTGCCTCCTTAGCCACAAAAAATAAGAAAAAAAAGGTGAAAGAAAATGTCCAAAACCTGCAATGGTTCATAGTCTAAAACGTCTTGGCGCCTTCAAGGTAAGGTGATATATAAAGTCTGGGACTGAGTCAGGCTGACTGAGTCAGGGAGTGCTCCTCTCACAACTTCCTGTTTTATGAGGTGCACCCACGAGATACTCCAGAACGAATTGGTGGCACTGGAGCTGAAGCCCTAAAAGAAGAACTTTCACGGGGAAAAAAGCCTCAGTAACCTGATATAATTTTATGTACATCACAACATTTTTTTGCACGTCATCTTAAAGGTATCCTATCATGTCAGAAGGTGCACTTTATTGGCCATCACGAGTCATTTTAAAATATGTTCCTTTGTACTGCCTCTAGGTATGAAAGACTGATCAACTTTAGCCAACACCTAATCAGTTCCTTCTTTATTCGGGGTAGACTCTCCCCCTTGTCATGTCCTAAATGTTTGGAAACAAGTTATAACAGGTTATTGGCTTGGCACCTGGTGACATGATAGGGGACCTTTAATAACCTCTCCTTTCAGCAGTGTGGATCTGTAAAGTGCGGATTAAGTGCAGCTGAGATTGGGCATTTTCAGAATTGGGACAGTTTTTCACATTAACTCGATGGCGCACAAACACACTTTCAAAATCACAAGACTGCAAGAATGGTGAGTGGAACAAAGCTGCCATCCTCTCAGTCAATCTAATCAGCCCCCAAATCCAATAACTGCAACATTTCCAGTTTCATAGACTATTATAAACTTACATCAGGGTGTGTCTTGCTCTGGGAAGAAAGTATCTTGCTCCGGGCAGAAAATATCTTGCTCTGAGTACTCTCCATATCTGCTATAACCTGCATTAAATCGAAGCACATTGTTCATTTCAGAGAAAATCTAACAAGCATTAAATATGATCAACATCATAATTGCTGATGAGCTCAAGGGGTCCTACTTTTTGAAGACATTTCACTCGCCCACTGGTTCTCAAACTCGGTCCCGGCGCCCCTTTGTGTACGCTGGTTTTTGTTCCAGCCACAAATACATTTATGGAATTTGAAAAAGCTGTTAATTAGTCTTAATTAGCTGCATTTCCTGTTTAGAGCCATTGTTTACCATCTTAAGTCACATTTTGATGGACATCCCTTGAAAAACCCTTGAATATTTTGTGCTTATTTTTCTAAGTTGTGAGGATCAAGTAAAAACATTTTTAAACGCATCAAATTAGCCTCTGGGAAAATCAGTAAGAAATAAGTAATTTGCTGAACACGGAGGTTTTGAGTTCTTCAAAATAATTTGCCTGAACTTCAAATAAACATGAAACAAAGCAGGTGTGCCTCTGTTCTTCGCCAAATGAATTGTTAGTTTTTGACCATGTGTCAACAGTTTCACCAATCGAGGAACACATTGATTGTTTATGTTCATTAAATATATAGTTCAATCATTTCTCTCTGCAATTATTTATACTAGTATTTATATGTATGTATGCATGTGTGTGTGTGTGAGGATATGAAATTTTTATTCTTCATGGCATGTATCGACTTTTCAAATGTGGCTGAAGAGGATAAATACCTGCTCTAAATATACAAAATGCACCTTATTGAGACAAATCAACAGCTTTTTAAAATCGTAAGATTGCCACTGTGGCTGGAACAAAAACCATCATTCAGATTGGGGCACCAGGACAGAGTTTGAGAAAACCCCTGCACTAGTCTGTGACACTGTAAAAAATGATTCTGTGGTCCGGCATATTTTATTAATGTATTTGGTCAAATATATCCAATATGAATGTGTCCTTGATTTTGTAGTGATTATTTAAATGAATTTCAAATATAACGTTTGGAATAAAATCCACTTACCCTGGTTAAATAAAACAAGAGCTTTTTATTCATGTAATTCTAAATAGAGAAAATGTTGAATGAATCCAACTTAATGGAATCAGCTAGTTTTTACACTGACAAGCACTTCCTGTTCCCGGATTTGGATGCGATAGGCAAACGAATGAGGAAACAGCGAGCACTTCTCTTCCAGCACTTTACACACCTATTTAACCCGGTTGAAAAAGGTAAGGAAACTCATACCAGCCAAGTAACACAACATTAAATATATGTGCATATTACAATACACAACATGCAGTAAAGTTATAGCGTGATCTTTTTTTTACCGTTCTGTAGGTGAGTTATTTCTTCTGTTCTTGGTAATCTCTCCTAAAAATGTAGGTCATAACACAAACACAGGTGTTATTCCTAATATTTTGATTTCATGAAATACATTGAGTAAATTCAAAGAGACAAACTGATAATTGGGTAATAATGATTTACATTTAAGTGTCAGAAAGGTATAGAATTTAATTTTTCTTCATTAGTACTTTTTACCAATTTTGCCATTTTTAATATTACTCAATACTGTTTTTAGGTTTTAATTAAATCTTTTGTGTATTGTAGTAAATTGTAAAATTTACTCAGACTAAATGGATAAATCTAATGGGCCTTATTTAATTAATAATAACTCAATTCCAAATGTAATCTATATTATAATAGCAAAGCGGACTCCGTATGCGTGAGTGTGTGTCTGGCCACTTCGCTTTTACATTGTCTCTCCTCCTGGGGATTCCCCCTGTATGTCCCCTCCTCACACACTCAGCGAGTGTGCCCAATCTGTGGAAAATGGCCTGGCAATGACTCAGTCACGTGACCAAAGTATGGTGGAAACACCATAAAAACATCACGTGACAAAGCAAATTCATCACTGGAGTGACAACTCAGCATCTGCTTTAAGGTGGCTGTCACTGAGATGCTCTCTCTTACGGCCTGGCGTCTGTTTTTTGGAATTCATTGTTCACTTTGTCCACGTGTGTGGCCGTACACATACACGGTCACGTGACTGAGTCACTCCAGTGAAGATTCAGTAAATGCTGAGCACACACGGTCACGTGACAGCCACCTTGGTGTTTATGGAAACACCACAGCAACGTGATGACATCATAATAGTGCATTGTTCACTACAGTATAACAGTATGGCGAGCCGTTTTAATATTTAATAGCGAAGTTTGACTATCCGGGATTAAAATCGCAGATATCTACGTCACTGAAAGAGACACTCGACTCGTCACACATCCTAACTGACAATTGTACATATCTGCAATTCAGTTTTGACTAGGCAGAATGAAGATTAAAGATATCTCAAACGTCATTATGACTGGTCAGAATTTTTGTGTAGCGTTTGCTATCGTTAGTGGAAGAAATGGCGGGTGCTGTTATGGATAAGACTGATAGAAAATGTCATAAAATTGAAAGAGCTTATCATCACGGAATTAGTGGCGAACGAGAGCTTCGTTCGTTAGAGACTTGTGGTACAAATGAACAGCGTATTGAATATTTGTTATCTCGCTCCAGAGACACTTGAGGATCTACGACGAAGTCTGGATAGTGTCAGAACACTGATCTTCAAAAACAACGCCCAGCTATCACCGCTAAAAATTTGATGCGCAAATACAGCGGGGTAGTAAGTTCACATGATACAATAGCTGTCAAAAATTGGCTTGTTGAAAGAAATACCAAGGCTTACTCAACAAAAGAATGCGTGTATTTTGTTCAGGAAAACATCGTGAACAACTTCCATAGTTTCGTTTGAAAATGATTTTTATTTATTTATTTTTCAATAAACTGTTGAAATTTTGAGCAGATTGAAATGTGAGATTTTGAAGAACTGCTGTTACTCCAGATGATGAACAATTGAATGTCACTGTTATAATGTTTTACTTAAAGCAAAATAGGATTTTTATTTATTTTTTCAATAAACTGCTGATATTTTGCGCAAAGTGGAGCAAACTTTTTGCGCGGATGAAATCACAGTGGAGGGATGCTCAATGGATAGAGCGTATGAAACACGTATGCAATGAGTACAGAACGGATGCATAGCGTTTTCCAACGGATGGCAAGATTTTTTTCAAGTTTTACATCCTCTTTGCATCCGTAGGTGCAGTGGGACCGGGCCTTACGTTGTTTTTTTCGTGAAGAGCTGATAAGGCATGATAATTCAATATTTCATGGAATTTATCTTTCACTCGCCTAAGCAGATCTTTATAAGGAAAACTAACATGTTTACCAAGAACAACGATGGAAATCAGGTCACTAATCTTATTCTCTTCAAGGGATGTTTTCCGCCCCTCTGCTAACCATCCGCCGCCCGTCACTGATAGCGACATGCTTCAAAGTTTACAAAGACGGCATCGTGTACATCAGGATTCCATGGGTGAGTTTATTCGATTTTAGTTTTTAAATCCTGACGGAAGCAAATAAACTGATAAACATAAAGTGTAAAGACTTGCTGGGTACTTACAAATACTGCAGCTGTTCACCGCAGTTCCTCGAAGTTGTTTGTGGAATCGCCGCTTCGAGGCATAAATATATACCACAATGAACATTCTGAGCAACGACATAGAACGAAGCCCAGTGACGCTGACATGCCGTCATAATAGACGTTCTTCCCCAAGGAGCTACTGATCCGTATAGCTGACGAAATGTAAACTGCGCAGGAAGAGTGACGCAACCGAGCGGTCATATTGGTATGCCCGGTAGCGACTGCCCGAATCGCAACCCAGTTTAGACAAGCCCACGCCCACTTCTGCATATGACGCTGGCCTCGCCTGCCGCTCAGACCAAGAAAGAAAGTCCCCTAAAATAACACTTCCATAGTCCACATTGTTCCTAATATCCAATGTGAAGAAAACTGGGCACAACAGCTTTTCATCGTTGAAGAGAGATTAATGATTCCCGGTGATAATTCCGGTGAATGTCCTCCTGAAATGAGGAAAATGAAGGTGCTTTCACATCGGACGCGAAACGATTTTTTCGTACGACAGATTGCATTCAAAGTCGATGCAAAGACGCGAATACACGCGTTTTCGCGAGTATTCCCGTCTTTGCATTGACTTTGAATGTAATCTGTCGTGCGAAAATTTCATTTCACGTCCGGTGTGAAAGCGACTTTAGGATGTTAAATACACTGGCATGCTAGCCATAACATAGATATCGATGTCTCTTTATCTCGCTAGCAAGCTAGCCAGATGGCTCCCTCGCGAGTATGCCATTGTGAGCGAACTGTAGCATTTTTAGCTCGCTAGCCAGTTGGCTTTGTAGCTAAATACATTGGCGCGCTAGCTATACTGTTGCTAGCTTGGAAGCCAGCTAGCGAGTAAGACTCAAAGCAGCTGTGGCCTTATTTTGTCGGCATAATCATGCCGAAAATTGACGCGCATTAAGGGACGAAAGTCACGCGGGGGGGATAATAGCGACAGCTGCATCTAGCTAGCTCAGTTCGTTAGCTAGTACAGGGTTTAAAGTTCTCCGTCTTGGGGACGGATTTCCGTCCTGGAGATTCCCTAGGAGCTATTTCTGAGATCGATGTAGATTTGCAAAAAAAAAGTTAAATGGGGGGGAAGCCATAGCCGCGATGTCAATGAAAAAAATGTTAAAAGGCTGCATATACTTGCTAGTGAAGTGATATGTGATAAGTGATAACTGCGATGCATACCTCCCCAAGGAAATAATGTAAATTCAAACATCTATGAAGATACGCAGCTCAGAGTGCACTCAGTAGGTTGCCGCTGGCTGCTGAGCTCTGATGTAACCTGACACCAAGCATTACCTTAGCGTCAACTAGCTAGCGATTGTTGTGTCGTGTTGGAGTAACTTAAATGGCAGATCAGCAATGTGACTTCATGACTCATAGTGCTACGGATTTTATCGGTGAAGTTATGAAATTCGCTCAGTATGGATGACGGCGTCCAAAAGATGAAATCAAAAGGAATAATGGCAGTCAGTGGATTTTTTTCTTAAACATCGAAAGAGGATTACACCATGTGAACATCAGGTATGATCCAAATATATAATGTTAGCGTATATTTACTGGGACGGTAGCAGTGGCCAAATCCTCATCATAGAAGCGCACCAAAACGTTCAGCACACGGTCCATGTTTGTATTGGTGGCCTCGTCAGCATTTAGAGAAAAATAAATCATGTTCAACTTGTCTGATAAGTTAACTGCTTTTTTATCTGAGTGGAAATTCCATGGATGTACACATATGACGCCTGCGTGTTTTAGTTTTAGTAGACCATGTACTAGTGAACTGTACCGTTATGAAACTGTATGAAACGGCGAACTTCTAATAAAGTAATCAATCAATGACTGTGCAGCTGTGAACGAAAGGTCGTGCTCTGCAATAAATGTGCAGATACGCACTTTATGATTGCACACACGATCGGTCATTGATTCGTTGTTGTAATGTATTCTTAAGTTATCTTGCATTAAAAAAGCATTGTTACGTGTGAAAATCTACTATTCCGGGTAATGTTTTAGATCAACCGCGTCTGCAACTACTGTATCATGATTGGTTGGTGTATTCACCGCGTTGCATTGTTTGACTCAAAATATTACCCACGTGTGTTGTCACTGCTGTGGTACCGGTTCAGTCTGCGAAAAATCATGGAGCGGTTAGTTGTGAAGGAAGGATCAGACGTGATTAATATTGACAGTACTGTCAAAAACAAATGGAGGTGGGCTTGGTTGGATGAGATAGGTGACGCAGGAAAGCCATTCAGGTCCTGGTGTCAAAAATTGAAGGAATCAGGAGCCTGTTTCTGTTGTGTTTGCAACAGAAAGCTGTTGTACGGTTCAAACGGCAAAAAAAGGTTTTCAAGCGCAACAATGAATCAGGTTTCAGGTCAACACTGAAAAGAATGTCCGCTAGTAGAAGTGCACTTCAGTCGGCGTCTCTTCTCTTCTCGTGCGGTTTCTATGGGAAAGCAGCAGGCGACGCTAGCGTCATATGCGGAAGTGGACATGGGCTTGTCTAAACTGGGTTGCGATTCGGGCCTTGTCGGGCTTTTCAGCGCAGTAAACATTTATCGCGTTGGCAAGACCATTCACAGGGTGTTTACGATGGGCATATCGTGATTTAAAGGTTATGTCAACGCTAAATGGTTATTATCGATCTACCTGATCACGGTAGCGATCTATAATCAACATTAGACAAGTTGGTCGACACTAGAATAGCCTGCTAGTAACCCTTGCTTTAGCCTAATTTATGCACAAGGTTTCAGTACTGCATTTGATATTATCAATGAGATCCATGTCACATAACTAGTATTTAAGCCAGCATCATTGATAGGCAACGCTGTTTCATAGACTGAGCTTAAGCTATCATTTAGGCACTTAGCTAGAAGCTTTCATAGCAAACACGCATCACGACTCGAGGCTACAAAGACCTTGCGCCAACATACATTTTTGATTTGAGGTCAATTAATGCCGTTACCCACTGAAATGTCAGTGCAGCTGCAATACAAATTGAGTTGTCTTGCTCAAAAATAAAACAACTACCCTGTTCTTTCACCGAGTGATTTTCTTCAACTTCGAAGCAATATTGCTGCCTGCGATAAAGATTTCTGAAATTCTGGCGTGATTAAAAGGATGATAGGGCTTCACGGTTTCCAAACTCGTGAGGTCATTAAGTTTTTCAGATATTTAAAAAAAAAAGAATAGCTCTGGTAACAAAAGCACTATCTACATTGATGAAAGATAAGTTTTGTTCGACACCATTTCAAAAAAAAAATCCTGGCAATTAAGTAAATATGAGAATGCTGCAGTCAAGTTTCATAAAATTGTTTTTTTTAAACCATTACCTTTATGAGAAGTCAAAGAAGCGCTAAAATTGCCCTATAAAATAATCAGGTCTGGGTTCCTAATGATTTTATAGAACGCAAAAATACTGGCAGTAGCTTGCTACTTATCATTCATGCAGTAATCCCTGGCTACTTCGGTAGTCCGCTGTGTTCGCTCTAACTACGTGAGTATCGAGATATCTGAGAAGGATCTGGCCAACCTGGTGCTCACCTCTGCCGTCGGACCCTTTCCAGTCTGGTGCTTGGAGAAGGTAGTTGAAGGTTGAGTTAGCTACACGTACCCATGTTAACCACACGCAGCTCCTCAAGACCGCCACAAATCACGCCAAGGTTTAAAAAAAAACACACACACACACATGCACAACCTCAATATTTCGATATAACTGTTAAGGAGCAAAATACTTGTACTAACCTTATTAGCTATGCTAATGTCGATGGCAACCAAATGTTAACGTTTGCTGAAATGATTACATGAAGCTTTTACATTTTTTTTCTTTCTGTTGTGTTTAACGTTATTGTATTGTATCGTTAGCGTCTGTGTAACGTAGCTAACTTTAGTATAACCGCTCCTAGTTACAGTAACGTTAGGTAGCTACCTGCAGTCATTAAAAAGGTGTGAATCGAAAGGAGTAAACTACATTTATTTCATCCAACTTGTTCGATTTGGAAGTTTGAATCCCGCTTTACACGGTGGTTAATGAATTACTAGAAGTAGGAGAAGTAGTCATCTGAACTTCCTTGGGCAAAGCCATTTAGTTATTACTTTATCTAAGCAAGAATTGTACTGTCCTAGACTAGCCTGGGTCCCTAAGAATCCGATATAAACATGGTTGAAAGTGAACCAATTACTGCCTTAAAGCCACAATCAGAATAATTTCATGTAATTTTTCAAGTAAGATAAGAGTATTATTACAGAAACAACGTGGAACGTCGTTATGTTTTATAAATATATATATATATATATATATATATATATATATATATATATATATATATATCTCAATGGGGATCAATTAAGTTTTCTGATTCTGAAGATGCCCTCGGATGTGGCCTCCGCCAGCTAATGGGATCATCGCTATTTGTAATGAACCTGGGAGACTTCAACACACAACTCATAGATATCTGTAAAGATGATTACTCTGTGGCTAGGCCTTTTGATGACTTGAGAGAGAGGGAATGGGATGAGGTGGGACCCAGGGGGGGGGTCCCGACACTGGATTCTGCTGCGAATTCTGCCAGCTGTGTGCAGGGTATTTTCCTGGAGCGGCTGACCTACCAATGGACTAACTAAAGGAGGGAGGGAACAGAAATGATTGCGCCACCCTGTCCAGAAACATTTACCTCCTGCTGTGATTGTAAGAAGAGGTCAGGGGAACACCAGTTGCAGGATCCAGAAGTGTTTATTAAACACCAAACACTGAGAAAATTGGCAGACATGCCAGAAATAACACCGTGCACATGCACTGAACCAATGGTAAAACTAAGGTACACTGCCAAAGGCAGGTGGAAACAGCAATACTCACTCCAAGAGTGGATAAACTAAGAAAACAAAAGCTGAACCTAACTAAACCGACAGACACACTGGGAGACTTAAATACTGGGCAGACAAGACGAGGGCGCAGCAAAATACAAGACTCGGGAATCATACACAGGAGAAACTCGGAAGGCACGAGCAGCTGAGATTTCACCAGGTAGAACCGAGTCAAATACGAGGATCTGTCTGACGTCCTTTCCCAATACTGCCACATAAATAGTCACGAGAGGAGGCGGGGACTCGGAATGCAATCTCGACTGAAACAGAAACACATGGGGTTAATAAACAATTACACTAGAACCGGGTTAACAAGAATGACTCGAGACAAGACGCTGAGACTATCAATCAAGCTAGACAGTTTAGATCAAGGTAATCTAAACGTGACGAGTAAAAAGCACCCCAAGAGAAGCGAAGGGAAGCATAGCTTTTAATGCAGTTATTCAGGGATAGCTTAGGCAGAATTCACGGAAGCCAGAAATGCACGCACTCACTAATGAGTTAATTAAGGTTAATACTATGTGACAAAATATTTACAATCACCCTCAAATAAGTGCTGGTTGGTATGGGTTAGTAATTATCCTATCAGAGAATGAATTCACTCAGAGTTTCACGAGACTCAGAATTAAACACAGATGGAAGCAATGAATGAAATACCAGAGCCGAAACTGAAAGAGGAAACGTGATTGGATGACGAGACGCAGGCATGCTGAAGGCTGTCACGCGACACCACTGAAGGCAGCAAGGGAGTGGATCGTCAGACGGCCGAAAAGAAAGCTGAAATATAAAACGAAAGTAAAGCAGAAGCACAAATAAACGCAAAGACAACACACGTGAGGCAGAATCATAACAGTGATATTGTCCAATACACATTAATTGCAGGAATTAGACCCAACAACCAGATTGACTGTCATTGACAGCACTGACATTGCTATTTTTAACGTTTTGCTTGGAGGAAGTACTCATGACAACACGCAGGTCTCCTGTCCCTGACCGACATCCTTCTGTTCCTCTGAGTTTGCTTATTGTTGACTGACAGATCCCAAAGGATTGAAGCGTCAATCTCAGCATGCCTGCTGGGAGTGGGAAATGATTATTGGGTTTTGTCTTGTTGCAGCAGCTTTTTGCTGTAATGCTAGGGCTCAGTCACATCAGTGAAAGCTTTTCGTTTATTTAATTTATACATAAGCCAGCCTACTAACACAATACTAGTAGCGTCCTGCTGCAGACCTCCACCACTGCAGACCTCCAGACTGAGGCCCATCTCCGTCAGTGGGACCAAACTCCATCACCAGGACCCTACTTCTTGAGTGGTCTCTTCCTCTGCAAATTAAAATAATATTCTTCTATTTTGTGTGTGTTTTTTCTTTTGTTTGTGGTATTGTGTACAACCCCAATTCCAAAATAGTTGGGACAAAGTGTAAATTGCGAATAAAATCAAAACACAATTACTTTCAAATCACACCAGCCAGTATTTTATTCACTCAAGATCAAAGATAACATGGCAAATGTTGAAACAGAGAAATTTTACAATTTCATCCACAAAATGAGCTCATTTCAAATTTGATGGCTGCTACAGGTCTCAAAGAAGTTGGGACAGGGGCCTGTTTACAGTGGTGTAGCATCCCCTCTTCTTTTTTATCACAGAGTGGAGGAGTCTGGGCATTTAGGAGACAAGTTTCTTGAGTTTAGCCATTGGAATTTGATCCCACTCATGTTTAATACAGGCTTCCAGCTGCTGGAGAGTTTTGGGTCTTCTTTGACAGGCTTTTCGTTTAATTATGCGCCAAATGTTCTCAATCTGTGAAAGATCAGGACTGCAGACAGGCCAGTTCAGCACACGGACTCTTCTACTATGGAACCATGCTGTTGTAATAGCTGCAGCGTGTAGTTTTCCATTGTCCTGCTGAAATACACAAGGCCTTCCCTGGAATATATGTCATCTGGAGGGGAGCATATGTTGCTCTAAAACCTTTATATACCTCTCATCATTCATGGTACTTTTTAAACCATGGAAGTGTCCTACACCATATGCATTAATTCATTCCCATACAATCAGAGATGCTGGCTTTTGAACTGAATGCTGATAACAGGAGATGTGGTCTTTCTCCTCTTTTGCCCGGAGGATACGACGCCCATGATATCTGACAAGAATGTCAAATTTGGACTCGATCTGACCACAGGACACTTTGCCACTTTGCTACAGTCCATTTTAAATGAGCCTTAGTCAATGACAGAATCATGTCGATGATTGATGCAGTGGCGTCTGAGGGCCCGAAGATCACGGGAATCCAGTAAGGGTCATCAGCCTTGTCCCTTATGCACAGAGATTTTTCCAGTTTCTCTGAATCTTTTGATGTTTTGCACTGTCGATGACCATCAACGCCTTTGCAATTTGACGTTGAGGAACATTGTTTTAAAAGTACTCCACAATGTTTTTTGACGCAAGGCTTCACAGGTTGGAGAGCCTCTGGCCATCTTTACTCCTGAGAGACTCAGGCCCGTATTCAGAAACGACACTCACGCTCACCCTCCACTCACCATACAGTGAGTACGATTGAGATGTAACTGGAGCGTGAGAGAGAGATCGACCTATCTCGAACCGAGGGAGCAGTCCCACTCCTTGCCCGTTAATATTCACAAATGCCACTCAAGCATAACTAAATATCAGCATGTCTTCATAAATTCTGTGGTCGAGTGGCTCGCGAAAGGCGCCCAACAGTAGCACAGGCTCACGTAGCAACAAGCTGTGAAACGTGCCAGGTGTTTCCTTCTACATTCAGCAATTAAGAATGTAGAAAAGAATAGATTCTCGTGACTTACAGCTTCCACGAGCCTCGCAGACCAATTCACACGGCGCCCCCACGAGCCAACTGAGCGCAGAATTTCACAACCCATCAGCAAAAAAAGTGTGAGAAATCCGAATGTGTGAGAGTTGACAGATATGCTTCATTAATGAAAACTGGCCACACCAGATAATGTTGAGAGTTTTCAGAGTTTCTGCAATGGTAATTTAATGAACTGAAAACAGGGCAATAATTATCATTCTAACTTAACATGTAGAACTGATGAAACATGATAATCCTTAGGATTTTTGGAGTTCAAGTAAATACAATTTTATTAAATGATTGAAAACAGGTCATGTCCAATCATTATTTTTAAGGGATGGTTTTGAGCTTCCCCTATTACCAGTTTACCAGTAGCCAGTGGTGGGTACACAAATGCCAACCTCGAGTTCATCAGTGTTGTTCGTAACCACTGAAGCCCGGTGGTCAGTCAGCAAGTTACCGGCATCATTATTGTTGTGTTCCGGGGTCCTGGCCTTTGGCCAGGACAGTATTGTTTATGGTTTTAACAGTTTCATGTTCCAAGTTTCATAGTTCATGTTCATAGTCCATGTCACAGTTTTAACAGTTTCTTGTATCTGGATCAATTATTCCATCATTCATGTTTATTGTCCATGTTTTTACTTTTCCATGTTTTGTTTCTTGCCAGGTCTGCCAAGCCACTCCACCGCTGTCTGCGTTCCGCCCCGTGCCTTCGTTGTTGCACATTTCAGAGCTCTGGTTGGCTTTAGTGTTTCCCCCTTCCTTCTGTGCTGTGCTGGATTCGGGGCTGTCTAAGCTTAATTAACAATTAACTGTTTTTAAGTTACTAACATTTACTAACATTCACTGGGTGGTGTAATTCTTAGTTAGGCACATTACTAATACTACTAATTTAGACAGGGAGTTTATTGTTATGATTCCTGCTTCACTATTCCAAGTCTTGCTGTGCTTTTCTGTTCTAAACATTCATGCTGCTTTCAAACTGCATACTTAATTGGTACTTAAGCTGAGCACGCTCATTCTCTTAATGAGCAAGTCTTGTCAACCAATCTTTGTCCATGTCCTATGATCTTGCCATGCCTCTTGTTTCTCCTTCTCCGGGTGTTGCCCCTCATGTCTTGATTTCTTAGCCTTTATCTGGATGCGGTGGAAGTTGGCTGGCAGACAGTGTCTCAAGTTTGTTCCAAGTTCATGTTCCCAAGTTCTTGCTCAAGCCTTTGCTTTTCGTAACCATAGTTTTTTTGTATATAGCATTCTTTTTTCTTATCATAGATATCTTTAGTCTTTTATTTCTTGGATTTCTGCCTGGAGTTTCCAGTGGCCTTTTGTTTTGCTGTTTTTTGATCTTTTCATTCCTAGCTCTGTGAAGCTCTCTTTAGTTTGTTTTTTGCAACCCTTTGGGCCAAGATTTTTGTTGGCCCTCGTGCCAGTTTTGCTTTTGTTCTTGTTCAAATAAATTCCCTTTCCCTTCCACCTCGCATTTGGTGTCTTCCTGATCGCGCATCACATTATCATCATTAGAGTTAATATTTGCGATTGCGTCAAGCACATGATGGTAAACGATCCAGTGTTTCTAACGTTTATAACCACCTGAAAGCCCTAACAACAAAACATTGGCGCAAATTAGTGCGGCTCAAGGGAGGTGTTCCCTGCATTCAACCTTCACTCAGAAAGGGATACTAATTTCAGTGTGAGTGAGGTCTCTGAAAGCAAATGAGTGTTAGGGCAACCTCTGACTCATTTAGTATGACCTGACACTAAGTTTTAGTACTCACTCACACTCAATTAGTGTGAGTGTCTTTTCTGAATACGGGCCTCAGTCTCTCTGAGAGATCCCTTTTATAGCCAATCATGTTACATACCCGATGCCAGTTCACGTAATTACTTGCTAAATGTTCTTTCAGCTGTTTGCAGTGAACAAATCAAACAAGAACAATTTAAATGGCTCAAAACAACAAATATTACAAGTGGCTTCTCCAAATTCAACCCAAAATGCCACTTTTAATGACTACTGCAGGCCTAAAATTATTCAAACCGTTTATGACAAGCATCTTTAATACTTAGTAGAGCACCCTTTTGCCACTGTGACCTGCTGGAAATGTGATGTCCACTTTTGGCAGCATTGCCAAGGAATCTTAGCCCAGTCCTCATGGAAAATGGCCTCCAGTTCACTAATATTCTAGGGTTTGCATGCTGCAACTGTGTTCTTCAAATCCTACCAGAGATTTTTTTATGGGGTTCAAGTGAGGCGAATGTGATGGGCACTCTAGAATCTTTCCAGACTTCTTCTGAAACCAAGCCTTAGTGGATGATAAGGTATGCTTAGGATCATTGTCTTTTTGGAAGGTCCAATGATGCCCAAGCGTCAGCTTCCCTACAGACGGCAGAATATTTTCTCCTTGGATATCCTGGTACTTAACTGAATCCATCTTGCCCTCCACACTCTGCAGATTTCCAGTGCCAGAGGAAGCAAGGCAGCCGCAGTGTCAAAAAGCCCTCACAATTCTTCTCTGTAGGCAGGGTGTACTTTTCAGCATATGCTTCTTTATTCCTCCTGCAGACATCCCAGTGATTCATAAGCCCAAAACATTCCAGTTTTCTTTCATCACTCCACATAACAATATCCCCAAACTTCTGTGGCTTATTAGTCCCCTACCGGTGGAAACGGAGGGGACTATAGGATTGCACTCCGTCCGTCCGCATTCGTGTCCGCTCCACAACTTCAATAACGTATGACCTAGGAACATCAAAGTTGGTGTGTGGATGCATCTTGGGGAGAGAGTCTGTCATGTACCCTATTCAGGTCACTTTCACCTACGTTTTAGGAAATATAATATGCATACACCGGTAGGGGACTAGTATTGCACAGCAATACGACATTCGCCGATAGGCGGTGCACTTGTTTATATCGTTTTGAGCATATTGGAGCTTTTGCTTTCGGACCAGTTATGGTGTATTTCTTGGAGACCATCAATGCTTACTATGCGCCTTATTGTGCAAACTAAAACTGCTGTGCCTCCTGCCTTCAAGTCTGCTACTGGTCTTCTGCAGTCACTTGAGGGTTTTTGACCACCCGTCTCCTCAGGAATCTGGTGACAGCCACTGATAACGTCCTCTTTCTGGTACTATAGCCACTCTTCCTTTAACTCTGAACTTGTGAACTAAGCTTCCAACTGTATCTTTGTGAAACTTCAGTGCCTGTGCTACCTTTTTGTATCCTTTTCCTTGTTTGTGCCGGGCAATGACCTCCTCTATTAGCTTTTTTGGCAATTCTTTTGACAGCCGTATTTCTAGTATTCAATCAAATATCACTGTCAACAAATCCCTAGCGGGTGCAAGTATTTGACATGTTCTTTCTCAAGCGAACCTGATTCAACTAATTAAGCTCTTGATTAGCTGCATTAGGTGTGCTTGAGACAAAACCTGATTCACAAATATGAGTGATTCTATTCAGGGGGTTGAATGATTTGAGTCTGCAGTAGTCATTAAAAATGGAATTTTGTGTTACATTTGGAGATATCACTTGCAATATTAGTTGTGTTGAGATCTTTAAAATGTTCTCGTTTAATCTATTTATCACAAGCAGCTGAAAGTTTGTAAATTTTGCTATAAAACCCAATTTGCAATGGGGGTTGACTAATTTTTATTGCAACTGTGCATGTCATTCAAGATCAGGGTGTCCATTTGTGTTCTGCTTTTGTTGTGTGGCAGTACAGAATGCCAAGAAGAAAACTTGCCTTTGAGTTTTGGCATCTTGGTAATGTATTGGATAAACACTAAAATTCAATCATCAGTGATAATTAAAAAAAAGATGCATGTTTATGGTTATGGAAACAATATGTATAATTGTGTAATACATTTGCAATCTGTCTCTTGCTTTTTTGCAAAGCTGCATAACATTTTAATGGCATATACGGAAATGTTTTACCATGATAAGGTTAACGGGATTATTGAATTTACAGGATTACTGGGATTTTTGGTTTGTTTTGCAGGTTATGTCATATCAATCTGCAGAAAACTGAGAACCATGAGCCTTTGAATGAACCATCTCTGGTGTTATAAAATTCAAAATTCATAACTCAAAAACTATGCCACTTACAAACTTCACATTTGCTACGGAACTTACCCTTATGGTGTAGTTGTGCCTTTCGGGGGTTTCAGTTCCATGCTGCCCAAAGTTTTTTATTTCTTCACCAAAAACAGCCCAAAAATTGGACTTTGTCCCTTTTCTGGACCAGAATTCAAAAACTCTGCCACGTACAAACTTCATATTTTGTACGCATGTTATTCTAGTGGTCCCATTGTGCCTTTTGGGAATTTTGAAATCATGATGCCCAAAATTTATCCGTCCATCCGTCCTTCCGTAATCATTTTCATTTCCGGAGCAGAACAAAAAATATACCACTTACAAACTTCAAATTTGCTATGGAACTTACTCTTATGGCGTAGTTGTGCCTTTTGGGGGTTTCAGTTCCATGCTGCCCATAATTCTGGAAATTTTCGCCAAAAACAGCCCTAAAATTGGACTTTGTCTCGCTTCCGGGACAGAACTCAAAAACTATGCCACTTAGAAACTTCAAATTCGATATGGAACTTACCCTTATGCTGTTAGTTGTGCATTTTGCGGGTTTCAGTTCCATTCTGCCAAAAATTTTTCATTTCTATACCAAAAACAGCCCAAAAATTGGACTCTTTTCCACAGCAGAATTCAAAAACTCTGCCACAAATCACAAATTATGTGGAACCGGTGGGATATGTCATCTTCTGATGACTCTTGTTATTTTATAAGTTGCAACAGTTCCTTAGCACTTTTGCCAACATCTTATGGGTCTTGTGTTTGCTCAGATATAGTTCATTGTTTGTAACAGAAATTTTGTACTGTCCAAAACGTATCCAGTTGCAAATTCAAAAGATGCAGCTGCAAACCATTTTTATGTTCAAACCCCAATTCCAATGAAGTTGGGACGTTGTGTAAAATGTCAATAAAAACAGAATGCAATGATTTGCAAATCTCAAACCCACATTTTATTCTCAATAGAGCATAGACAACATATAAGATGTTGAAAGTGAGACATTTTAACATTTCATGAAAAATGTTGGTTCATTTTGCATTTGAGCGCGGTAACATCTCAAAAGTTGGGACAGGGCCATGTTTACCATTGTGTAGCATCCCCTCTCCTTTTAACAACAGTCAGTAAACATCTGGGAAGTGAGGAGACCAATTGCTGGAGTTTTGGAAGAGGGATGTTGTCCCACTCTTGTCAAATGTAGGATTTTAGCTGCTTAACAGTTTTTTCAGCCAGATTTTTTCATTTTATGATCCACCAAATATTATCTATTTGTGAATGGTCTGGACTGCATGCTGGCCATTTCAGCACCCAGACTCTTCTACAGCAAAGCCATGCCGTTGTGATGGATGCAGTACTGAGTAAGCATTTTCCTGTTGAGATATGCAAGGCCTGTGAAAGAGATGTTGTTGTAAAACCTCTATATACTTTTCAGCACTGATAATGCATTTCCAGATGTGTAAGCTGCCCATGCCATACGCACTATTGCAACTCCATACCATCAGAGGTGCAAGCTTTTGAACTGAGCACTGATAACAAGCTGGATGGTCTCTCTCCTCTTTAGTCCACATGACACAACGTCCATGGTTTCCAAAAGCAATTTCAAATTTTGATTCATCTGACCACAGAACAGTATTCCGTTTTTGCCTCAGTCCATTTTAAATGAGCTTTGGCACAGAGAAGGAAGCGGCATTTTCGCTCTATAGATCCTCCATCATGCACCGGCAGCTGTCAGATGCATTGCAGTGAGCATGGCTCCGAATGCCTGTGACAACTTTCCAGCACCTTCCACAGACACTCCCAGCCTGTCTAGCTGCTGTCCATGCTGCACACGGCGGTTACTCTGGATATTAGCCGGTGGTCATTGTGGAAACATTTTTTATTGATTAATTTCATTATTATTAATTGCTTATCCTTGCTTGCTCATATTCTGTTTTTGTTCACAACTTCATAGGCCCAGTGTGTGTGTGTGCTTACATATTTCTGATTTAGCAGGGGCCTGCATAACTGTACTATTGCGTCATGACATATAGCCTACCTAAAGTCATGAAGACCTGAATGTCTGTACCAAGGACAAGATGTTTTTTTCTTTCTCTTAGTTTATGTGTTTATAGAAAGCTCCGGAATGCATAACAAGATAAGCTGGAGCCGGGGCTGATAGAGAAGACAGGTGCTCTCCTCCCTAAAAAGATGTATGTGCGCACCCCAGGACAGCTTGACGCGGGTTGCATGCGACTGCAAGAGTCTTCCAGATTACATCATGATGTGTAAATCAGCGCGGGCGGAGGATATCGTCACAATGTTTTCCTACATAAGCGACAGAATCAGAAACTGTGGGGATCCTCGATTTTGCTGACTTGACATTGTATGGGGGATCTTTTTCTGCAGAAAAGTAAACTGACTTTGGCTTGGATATTAACTTCTCTGCCTCCGACTGATTTTTTCCTCTGAGTCATCTGAGTTTCTTTTGTGAAGGTAATACTTGGAATATAATATCAAAATTCCTACAACAGTCATAATAATGTGACTCAACCGTGTATAACCAAGTAAACTTAGAATAAATAGAGTACATACAATAATGGTGTCCAAATTGAGTTTCCAGTGAGATTTTAGGCATTGGGAGACAGTAGGGATGTTTGAAAATATCACCAACACTGCATTTTTTTTTGTTAGTGCGTACTTAACAGACTGTACTGCAAAAACAGTTCTTTGGAACTGCGCATTTAACACTCAAGGTATTAAACATATTCATTTCAATTTTACAAATTTTCAAACTAGTTAAAATAAAATTCAATGTTTTTACATCTCAAAGCAAACAACCTAACAATCGTATTGCAGATATACAGTGGGGTGCAAAAATTTGGGCACCCCTGGTTTAAATGTCTGTTACAATTTATCTCCAAGTGGTTGGAAGTAAACCTGATCACTAAATACTACAAAGTTAAACGTGACACCTTACTTCAAATTCAAAAGCAACGTTTCTTTTTATTTTAATTTTTCTAAGTTTTTAAATGATAAGAAAGGAAAAAGGGCCCTGTGCCAAAGTTTGGGAACCCTTTCAGATTATTCTTTGTTACCTTTTAAGAAAATGATTACTAAGGCCCAGACCCAGGCGATTTACTTATTATTAGGGTTTCAATGAGTCAGGTGAATATAATTCCAGGGTGGAACTATATATTCTGAAGTAACCCCATGCCTTCTAAAGTACCCAACTGTGGTTGGTGGCTGTTGTGTCTGATGTTAAAAATAATGTTTTTAACTCTCTGGCTGCAACCAAAGCGGGTATGTTTGGAGAAAAAAGGGTGAAGAATTTGTGGAGAAGAACACGTTGCCAACTGTTAAGCATGGAGGTGGATCCATGATGGTTTGGGGTTGTATAGGAGCTGAGGGCACAGGCAGTATTGTGCGGATGGAAGGATTCCACCAAATATCAAGACATTCTAGAGGCTAATTTTCAAAGCTCAGTCCAGAAATTGAAGTTGAAGAGACGTTGGGTATTCCAGCAAGACAATGACCTGAAGCATACTTCAAAATTCACCATGAAGTACCGCCAGGAAAGACGGATGAAGGTTTTGGAATGGCCATCACAGTCCCCAGACTGGAATATCATTGAAAATCTGGGGAGAGACCTCTAAATGCCGTGCATGCAAGAAGGCCGGATAATATTTCTAAGCTAGATGTGTTTTGTCTGGAAGAATGGGGAAAAATTCCAAACAAAATAATTGAAAGACTCTCAGCTGGCTACAGGAAGCATTTGCAAGCTGTTATAGCTGCCCGAGGAGGAGTTACAAAGTATCAGCTGACTGGGTTCCCAAACTTTTGCACAAGGCCTTTTTCCTTGTTTTACTATTTTGAAACTGTAAAAAGTTAAAAATAAAAATTATTCTTGCTTGCGATGAAATGTGTGACGTTTAACTTCGTAGCATTTAGTGTTCACGTTTACTTTCAATCACTTGTAGATTAATTGTAACAGACATTTGAACTAAGGGTGCCCAAATTTTTTGCACCTTACTCTAGATAATAAATGATCGAAAACAAGTTCATATCAGTGCCATATACAAAACCCAAAACCAGTGAAGTTGGCACGTTGTGTAAATCATAAATAAAAACAGAATACAATGATTTGCAAATCCTTTTCAACCTATATTCAATTGAATACACTACAAAGACAAGTTACTTAATGTTCGAACAGGTAAACTTTGTAATTTTTTGCAAATATTAGCTCATTTGGAATTTGATCCCTGCAACATGTTTCAAAAAAGCTGGCACAAGTGGCAAAAAAGACTGAGAGAGTTGAGGAATGCTCATCAAACACTTATTTGGAACATCCCATAGGTGAACGGACTAATTGAGAACAGGTGGGTGCCATGATTGGGTATGAAAGCAGCTTCCATGAAATTCTCAGTCATTCACAAACAAGGATGGGGCGAGGGTCACACACTTTGTGTGTGTGTGTGTGTGTGTGTGTGTGTGTGTGTGGGAGTGAGATTCATAAGTCTGAAATATTCCAGTTTTGTTTCATCTCTCCACAGAACACTATCCCCAAACTTCTGTGGCTTATTTACATGGTTTTGCGCATATTGGAGCTTGTGGTTTTGGATGACTTGTGCTGTATGCCGTGGGCACCTTAAATGTCTAGTATGCGCCCTACTGTGCAAACTGAAACCTCAGTGCCTCCAAGCCTTGCTGCAGGTCTCCTGCAGTCACTCGAGAGTTTTTGACCACCCGTCTCCTCAGGAATCTGATGACAGCCATTGATAGCTTCCTCTTTCTGCCACATCCTGGTGCTGTAGCCACTCTTTAACTCTGAACTTGCGAACTATGCTTCCAACTGTATCTATATGAAAATTCAGTGCTGGTGCTTGCTTTTTGTATTCTTCTCCTTGTTTATGCCAGGCAGTGATCTCCTCTATTAGCTTTTTGGACAATTCTTTTGACAGCCATGCTTCTAATATGCAATCGAATGTCACAGTCGACAAACCCCTAGCAAGTGCAAATATTTGATAGAATATATCTCAATCAAACCTGATGCAACTAAGCTCTTGATTAGCTGCATTAGGTGTGTTTAAGACAGCACTGGATTTGCAAATATGCTTTTTTTTTTTTTGAGGGATTCTATTCAAGGGGTTGAATAGTTTTGAGACTGCGGCAGTCATTAAAAATGGCATTTTTAGTTGAATTTGGAGAAACCACTTGTAATATTAATTGTGTTGAGCTGTTTAAAATGTTCTTATTTAATCTGTTTATCACAAACAGCTGAAAGTTTGTAAATTATGCTATTAAACCATATTTGCAATGGGGGTTGAATAATTTTGATTGCAACAGTATGTAAGAACTCTCAGTCTGATCAATAGGAATGTCCTTTGCATTGATACAAAGAATGGGTATGATTGGAACAAGAATGTCAGAAAAAATACTATGCATAATTTCATTAAAATTGTGTTTCCAGGTTACCACTGGAGAGTATGAAACTGCTGGGGTTTATGAGCATTTTCTGGTGACCAAACCGGAAGAGGTCAGGAAAACAATTACCCTGAATTATTTCAGTTATTTCAATAGAAAATATGATGCCTTTTATCTCCCAGTGAAAAAAAATCACTTCAGTGAAGTGGGAAAAAAAAAATTCTAAAAGACTAACTGTACCATTAGTCATTGTCCATTTGACACAAATAGATGTGAATGTTTTGATGCTGTACAAATTTAACCTTATAATGTTTACATTTATCGTTATTATTATTTGTGTGTGTGAGAGAGAGTAGTGCTGTGTTTAGGGGTTTTGGCGGGACAGGAGAGCAGGAAGTGTGTCAATTTTGAAAAGATAAAAGAACGTGTGCTTTCCGCCACACTGTAACCGTCCACTAAACGTACATCAAATTCAGTTAAAGACGATTAAATTTCATTTAACGCCTAATTCCGACATATTATAGTTTAATCACAACTGTCATGCGCGTTGCAAATATTAGTATTTTACAGATTAGATGGAGCAGTTAAGTCTAAGCGGGTTCTCTGCGGATGGATATGCTGTTTGAAAACCAGCAGCCTGGCATAAGCGGCTCTCGGACTGCTCCCCGTCTCCTCTCCTCCGTTGCCCACAGGAGCTTCATGACGTCACCGTGTCAAGGGTCATTTGTACATAGAACCGACCCGAGCTGGATACGTCTGAGCTTCACGCCTGGTTTTTGTCCTGACAATTAATAAAATCTACCCCCGTGATCGTCGAAATGGATGAAGAGCAGGTAATATCCATAGACGAGATTCGTTTGTGGGCCGTGCCACGTCTTCAGGACTTTCTTTGGAGACGGAAACTGAAAGTTTCGGGGCGTAAAGACGAACTAGTAGCCATACTGTTTTCGGTCCTACGAACGAGTCCTACGAATGTGGACTCGTCGAATAGCAGTGCCAGTGGCAACAGTTACTTCTCCAAGCTTCTTTGGCATTTTTCCTTTCTTTGCCACAAGCAGCATGCAAGAAACGCTTCACACCTGTGCAGGCTTTTTCTTTGTAAAATGGATTAATTGAAAAGGTTGGTCATTAATTGAGCAGCACACCAATCTGTCCTTTCAATCTGGTATCCAATGCTGTTGCACTTAGCGTATCCGACACCATTAATTAATCTTCATTGGGATCATTGTAGCACCTAAAAGACGCTCCCTGACTTCGTTAGATGTAGCCTACGGTTTCACCTGGCAGTCATTTGTGTGTTATGTATTCAACAGCATTGGATTCCAGATTGAAAGGACATGCACGTTCTCGATATGTTGCTCAATTAGTACTTTCTCAATCAATCCATTTTACGCAGAAAAAAAAGGCCTGCACAGGTGCGAAGTGTTTCTTGCATGCAGTTTGCGACAAACAAACGCAAAGTGCTAATTGTTATTGAAATTCTATTGGAGTAAAATCGAAAATCCTTATGGACTCTCAAATACACACTTAGTGGAAATAACACTAAATAAAGAACTGGGTGGTGTCAGTTATTTTTGTTTTCATTGTTGCTATTAATTGAATTAATCTGTTGGGCTTTTAATTCGTGTTTAAAGAAAACGGCTGATGTTACAGTCCATTCCACCAGACTGCCGCAAGGGTTGCTTCGTTTTTCCTTTGAAACCGCAATACAGAATGAACCAGGAGAAGTTCACTTGATTTGAACAATGTTATATAGCCTATGCTAAATAACATTACTAATCAAACAACTTACTGAATAAATTAATTGGGGAAAGCGAGTTCACATGATGTCGCACATCGCAATTTACAAATTTCAAAGCTGCGTGAGGATAAACACCATTCACTCAACTCGGCCATTCAGCTTTCGGTTTTAATGCCCTAGCGCTTAAACAATTAATTTGTGCTAAAAATGCCAAACATGCCCAGTGAATGATCCGCTATGTGAAGTTTAATAATCTATGGTGTAATCCCATTCCGCAATAATAAGCGAGATGAGCAAAAATGACACATTTTATTGGGTTTCTTTTTTTTTCTTCTAAAAAAGTACATCTCAAATGCGTTAGCTTTCAGGCAAGATTTCCTTTTTAATAAAAGGTGCAACTAAAATTTTTATTTTCAAAGCAACTGTAACATTCATTGAAATACAACTTTATGTTGCGGTTTTTGCTGCTAAATTGTTGCATTATTTTTTTTATTTAGTTGAAGATGAACTATGCAACTTTGATCCTTCATTAAATTTAAATTGTTAATTTATCAAACGGATGTGGAGTAATTGTGATGGTTAAATGACTTGTTATGGGGAGAATGGAGGCTCTCTGCCTTCCAAGTAGTGTCCCTTGACCAAAATCCAACCCTGCAGCATCAGCGCCTCCAACCCTGTGTCCCAGCTCTCTTGGCAGCATCACAACACAAATACATTCCGTAATATCTTGTTTATGTCAGACAAGGCTACACAAATATACACATTGCAACATGTATATAATGTTATCCCCGCTCCATGTGTACAAATTCACTTTAATTGAACCTGAACTAGTAAAATCCCTCAAACTCACATAGGAACACACAGGTGGAGCCTACATGGGTCTAACAGAACTCAACCACTTAGGACCCACCTAAAGCCCAGCCTGAGCTCACTTGAAGACCACATGGAGGCACACACTTGGAGCTTACATGGGTCTCATAAAAGTCTTCCACTTGGGTCCCACTTCGAGCCCAGTCAGATCCCTCTTAAAGTCAACCAGCTGGGGCCTAAATGGGTCCCAGATAAACTGCCCGGTTGGGGCTCATTTAAGGTCCAGTCTGATCCATCTTTGTGCCCATATGGGCAAACATATGAGGCCTACATGGGTCCTGTGTAACACACCAAGTTGGCCCCTACCTGAAACCCAGTCAGAACCAACTTGAAATTCATATGGGCAAAGACAAGTGGGGCCTCCATGGAAACTGCGGACAAACCCACTTGAAGCCCATAATGTAACCCATTTAGGTCCCACTTAGAGCCCAGTCAGATCCCTCTTAAAGTCAACCAGCTGGGGCCTAAATGGGTCTCAGATAAACTGCCCGGTTGGGGCCCATTTAAGGTCCAGTCTGATCCATCTTTGTGCCCATATGGGCAAACATATGAGGCCTACATGGGTCCTGTGTAACTCACCAAGTTGGCTCCTACCTGAAACCCAGTCAGAACCAACTTGAAACCCATATGGGCAAACACAAGTGGGGCCACCATGGAAACTGCGGACAAACCCACTTGGGACCCTTATCTGCAGCCCAAATTCAACTCTTATGGGCCCCAGATAGACATGCTGGCTGGGAAGCTTGCCAGTTTCTTTCTACTATTGTGAATATATCCCTTCAGATACTAAATGACTGAATGGTATCTAGCTTTAGGTCAAGCCTGCTCTTGAAAACCCCCAAGGTCTCTGCCTCAACGATATGGTCAGGCAAGCTATTCCACATTGAAATTACTCTTTGGGTGAAGAAATATTTCCGAATATCAGTGCTAAATTTACCTTTGGTCAACTTCCATTTGTGACCCCGAGTTCTACTCACAAGACTTGGCCGAAGGAATCCTACATGATTCACTTTGTTAATCCCTTTAACATATTTAAAGACCTCAATCAAATCACCCCTGAGTCTCCTTTTCCTAAGACTAAAGAGATTAAGGATCTTCAGCCTCTTCTCCTAGCTTTCATCTTTTATACCTGGAATAAGCTTAGTGGCTCTTCTCTGAACTTTCTCTAGAGCCTCTATATCTCTCTTAAAGTATGGTCCCCAGAACTGTACACAATACTCCAGGTGTGGTCTAACGAACGTGTTGTACAGAAGAAGCATCACCTCCTTAGATTTGTACTCAATACTTTTGGCAAGGTATCCTAGCATCCGATTAGCTTTTTTAACTGCTATGGCACAATGGCTAGAACCTGTGAGGGTTTGGTTAACAATCACTCCCAGATCTCTCTCTTGTGCAGCACATTCCATTTTTACACCTCCCATGAAGTAATCCCATCTAATGTTTTTATTACCAACATGTGCAACTTTACATTTTGCTAGATTAAATTTCATTTGCCACATTTCTGCCCAATTCTGGATTCTATCCAATTGATGGTCTCAGCGTCTTGCCTCGAGTCACTATTGTTAACCTGGTTCTCGTGTAATTGTTTATTAATCCCACGTGTTTCTGTTTCAGTCCGTGATTGCATTTCGAGTCCCCACCTCCTTTTGTGACTATTTATGTGGCTGCATTGGGAGCAGATGTCAGACGGATCCTCCGTATTGACTCTGTGCTACGTGGTGAAGTCTCAGCTCCTCGTGCCTTCCGAGTTTCTCCCGTGTATGTTTCACAAGTCTGGTTTGCTGCGCCCTTGTCTAGTCTGCCCCGTGTATAAGTCTACCAGTGAATCTGTCAGTATAGTTAGGTTCAGTTTTTGTTTCCTTAGTTTATCCACTCTTGGAGTGAGTATTTCTGTTTCCCCCTGCCTTTGGCAGTGTACCTCAGTTCTCCCATTTGTTCAGTGCTTGTGCACGGTGTTTTATTTCTGGCGTGTCTGCCAACCTTTTCTCCTAGTGTTTTTTTGGTGTTTAATAAACACTTCTGCATCCTGCACCTGGTGTTCCCCGGACCTCTCCTTACAGTATTGTTATTAAATGTTTCTTGTCATCTGTAAGCTTCTTGCACCGGTCATGTGGTATTTTCTCCCCCTCTTTTGCAAATTGTTCAGGTTCTTAAATGTTTGCAGCATTCTTTTCCCCAATGGCAGTTTTCAGCACTCTCCAAATATTTTCAGTGAATCTGGAATCAGGACTCATTACAGGCCCATTTAAAATAGTCAATTTTTTCTGTTTCAACCATTCTTGTGTGCTTTTGGATCCATAATCATCAACCCCAACTTGTTTTTTCCACATTAGGTTGCACATTATGCCATAAAATCCCTTGGTAATCCTCTGATTTCATGATGCTTTCAATACAGTTAAGGCCTCCAGCACCAGAGGCAGCAAAGAGCCCCACAGCATTATGGATCCTCCACCATGTTTGACCATAGATAGGGTGTTCTCTTCCATATAAGCTTAATTTCTGCATAAATAAATTACTAATGTGCATTGCCACTCTTTGGAAAAGATCAGTTCTTTTCTTGTCTTTTTCTAGCAGTGGGGTCCTCCTTGGCCTTCACCCGTAAAACCCTACTTGGCTTAGAGTGAGGCGTATGGTATGGATTGAAACCATGATTCCAGATTGTTCCAGGTCAACCCTCAGCTCTTAAGTCATTTTATGTGATGTTTTTTTCACAGTTCGCACCAACTTTCGACGAGTTCTCTCATCGATTTTCCCATTTGTCCAGGGAGGCTTAGCAGACTTCTTAACAACATTGTGCACTGTTGAAACAGGGATACGAAGGTCTTTGGAGATGGTCTTGTACCCTGTGGAGGTCTTTTGTTCGGGGATAATAGCACTTCTGATGTTCTCAGACAGATCCTTTGTCTTCATCATTGTGAAAAAGGAACAGGGAATAACAAGTGGCCTTTTAGGCATTAAAGTAATCATTCATTGGCTAATTCAAGTCATGTGGGCACTGACAATTTATCACAGGTGAGTCAAATGTAATTTTTTTTCACACTCTTTTGCAGGATCCCAATACCAGTGTCATGACAATCTTTCAGTTTTTATAGTTTTTTCCCCTTCCCCTTTTTTCATGGGAGCGACCTGATATACAATACGGCACATCGCAAGGTGGATATGATCATTGATGATGATGGATCAAAGGTCGAAATAAAGACGACTGAACTTCCACCCATATCCGCAGGCAATTGAACGCTTACAGTATAAAATTGCAATTTATATCGTTTACGTCCAACGCGTGGACACAGGATTAGATAAGAATTTAGCAGTATTTTTAAAGTTCATATCCAAAATGGTTTTCTTTTGCGAAGCTTCACAATGCTAATCGGATAGTGAGAAAATCATAAAATAATTTTTAAAAATCATTAAAAAAATAGATAAAATCAAATCACAGTCGAGTTTGAATACGATAGCATGGTGGCAGAGCTAGATCGAGTGAGAGGCTATAAAGTACAGTGCAAACACCACCTCGTCGAGTCATATTGTAAATATGTGATGTTTATTTCTTTTTTAGTTTTATACTGTTTAAAAAGATCTGAACTAAGACAATAATCCAAATAATAAACTACATCGTAGATATCCACTTCATCACTTACGTGCCGCAGTGGCTGGGGCTTTGTAGCCTAGCCTGCAGCTGCATTTAATTGGCTTGGTGAAGTGTGCCCTATTTAGTGTGGACATCTATAAGAAATCTCCTTCATACATCTCACCTCTCGATTTACGACAATTTTGCGTTATATCAGGTCACTCCTATTAGCAGCCCCGACAGAGTGGGGCTGCTTTCAGTACTTGCGCAAGTTTTTCCACTGCATCTGCCGCTGTCGCACTTTTATTTTGCCTATAACTTTCTTGCCATCTTCAACTTATTTCTAATGCTTTAGTTACAGTTATTATAGCCCTGGGGAATTGTTTTGGCATAATCACTACTCACTTCAAAGGTCAAGGTCATGACAACTGGCCACTCCCTGCAAAATGCTTGTTAACATAGTTTTCAAAAGCATTTATGCTAGAAAGCTTTAACTTGGTATCTAGCAACTATAGAACAGGGCTCTGCATCGAATAACTTTTTATAGTCAACACTATAATTTCAAAAGTATTCATGATAGAAACCTGTTGCCAATTCTGATGCATATGATTTAAGTGTCAAAATGTTTCCTGTTGCGCTGTTGGCTGTGAAAACCATGCAGACTGCAGATTTTTTCTATTTCTTAAAGCATTTATATTTATGGAAAATTATTTGAGTTTTTTACATATCAGTTTACCTGATTTTGACTGCATTGGTTCTATCCTAAAAGCTTTTACTTATAAGTATGTCCTTGTTATTATATTATTATTATTATAGCGCCCTATAGCAACCTTATTTTTTTAGATTATTAATCTCTGAACAGGGACGTTTCCTCACAACATGGCCTCACGTTTAGCAGAGAGGTCTGGCAACCATACCCTCTTATGTGCTTTTGCTTCCACCTTGCGGCAATGTTGGGAAACGCCTCCCCAAGTCGGCCAATGTACTCGAGTAATATCAGCGCGGCTTGAAATGTTTTGCTGGAATCAAATTCAATTGGAGCAGATGTTTTTTTTTTTTTTTTTTTTTTTTTTTTTACAAAAAACAATGAAATTTCCCGGTTTCAACATTTGATATGTTGCCTTTGCACTATTTTCAGATATATATAGGGTTTAAATGATGTACAAATCATTGCATTCTGTTTTTATTTATATTTTACACAGCATCCCAACATCCCTTTTCTGGAAATGGGGATGTAAAAGCCCCATTAACGATTTTTAAAACCAATGGATTTTTCACATCCAGACATCTTAACAGCAGTGAATGAATGAAATCGTAACAATAATATCATTACTGTTAATAAAATCCATGAGTAGGTTGAGCAAGCCTAAGTGGGTGGTATGCGTAAACTACCAAGTGTCCCAGTCTGACACTTAAGTCTAGCCAATTCTTTTGCTCAATTTAACCTGGGTATATGCAGTCAATCAACAACATTTGTGAAATTAAGATCAGAGTGGAAATCACAGCTCATTACAGCACCCTTGGTACCAAATATGTCCCTGCTGCTGCTTCCATGAGCATACACAACAGGTTTGGCACAGGCCATGTGTCCAGGTGAAAAGGCCACATGCCCATTACCTTACAAAGATGAATGGGAAAACTTAAATAAAACAGATTTCATTTAAAATAATTTGTGTTTTGTTTGGGTGACACACTTTTGGCTAGCTGACACACTTGTCGTGTCCAAACCTAAAGCCTAGGGGACAAATTCTGTGTGGTCAACACTGTGGCGTGCATACAGAAGCAACTCCAATTTCCAGATCTGCATATTCGCAAAGCTATAAAATTCACTCACACTAATATTTCAGGACCACTGCCTAGTTAGGACATCTTGACTGTAGCAGCAACATGAATAGGCCATCATCTGCATCTGCTTATAGCAAAGATTAGTGATGGCATGTCAACACTGAACTAACTTTCCAAAATGGTTCCAAAGTGAGGTGTTTTATGTTTCATTTCTGGTCAAAATCAAATGCGCTGAAATACATTGCCAAAACTGTTTTGCTTTCTCAATTTAGATTTTTTTTTTTTTTTTAAAAACTTTCTTCAGTTTACATATTGATAACCTGAACTACAGATGAATGCATGGGAACTTAAAATTTCAGTCTCTTGGGTTTAGAATGATCACCCAGTATTTTAGTTCACCCAAGTCAATGGCGTTTACTGAACATACACTGCATGGCTACAAAAAAGTCACACGCTTTAATTTTTTGTTGGACGATCTTTAGCTTTGATCATTGTTTCCATAATTTTAATGCAATGTTTCTTTGTTTATTTCTGACCAGAGCTGCATTAATTTTCGGCTCAGGTCTTGTATTGACAAGAGGAGAGTCAAACCACTCCATAAACCCTTTTCCAGCGCATCCCAAAGACTTTCAGGTGGGTAAGGTCAGGAATCCGTGGGGGTCTAGTCATGTGTGAAAATGATTTCTCACGCTTGATGAACCTTTCTTTCACACTTTGAGCCTGAAGAATCTTGGCAATGTCATCCTGGAATGTGCCTGCGCTGTCAGTGATAAAAGAATTTTTTTTTTAAAAGTCAATTGATATGATAACCTAGTCTTTCAAGACATTCTGGTAGTCTGCTAACATAATTTTATTGCTGCATAATGTTGCTGAGCCTTGACCTGAACAACTGATGCAACCCCACATCATAATACTCCTCCAGAGGCTTGTCCAGTGGGCGCTATGCGTGACAGGTGCATTACTTCATGGGCTTCCTTTCTTCCCCTGATGTGCCCATCACTCTAGAATGGTGTAAATCTGGACTCATCAAGCCACACGAGCCTCTTGCAGTGTTGCACAGTCTAAAAATCATGCTCCTTTGCAAATTGAAGTTGTTTTTCCCCCAATCCGCCTCACTACGGTGTGGCTTTTTTTTTTTTTGGCTATGTAGCCGTTTATTCCCAATCCTGCAAGTTCTTGTTGTACAATCCATGTAGAAATACTCTGACTGTCATCATGAAACCGTCCAGGTTTTGATAATCCATTGAACAGCTCTTAAGTAGATTACAGTGACTTCAGCAAACTCTTTTGCAGTTTTCTATGCTTGGCATTGGCCAATAATATGCCCCTCGTGAAATGTAGCATCTTCTCCACGGCCATGGGATGCATGGTTGTGTAAATACTGGGAAGCTGCCAGCTGCAATAGTCAGGGCTAAATGAATTGTTTCCAGGTGACACACATTAATCACTGCAATAATGATTAATTGTTGCCAGCTGAAAAATGTTAGGAGCCATATTCTGAGAGAATGGCACTTTTAAGATACTTAGTGGAGTTGACATCCCAGAATTGCATGAAATGGCAGAATGGTGCCTATATACGTGAATCAGAAAACCCAGAGTTTGAGCTCACAATTTTTATCGATATGGCTGCAGTGTCACCTAGAAGTGGACAAGTCAGGTACCAAGTCAGGTCACTTAATACAGTACTTCTGAATGAAGCGTTTTCCCTGCTATCTCTGGAGGTTTCAACTTTTTACTTGTATTCAAAAGCAGTTGTATTAGGTGACTGCACAATGTTAATTGTTACCCCAACTGGTGTCTAGAATTGACTGATTTTTTTTTTACATATACCACAACCAATAAACTCAACTCTCATTAATTGCTCTGTCGTAGTTATTGTTCCAATATACAATCCAAATGTACCAAAATAATAAGTTGCTTACCTCAGTTTGAAACTTTAAAGTTTATCTTGCACCAGTACCTGTATGGGAGTACCAGTACCTTGTTTGCACATTGAAGCAGTTATTGTATCACCGAACGAGTTCGGAGGATACTATCGATTTGGACTCGTCACGAACGCTCTACAGCCCACATAAGTGCACCGATTCTTTTCAAATTTTGCAGGGACATGTATTATGGTAAGTTCACGACACCTGTTGATTTTGGGTACTCTGGGACCATCTGGGCCCAACTGGGGGGACTTCGGGGGATACACGTACTCGGTTGCCGAGTGCTCTAGTTCGCAATATTCTTTCAAAAATGGATATTTTTCCTCAAAAATTCTCAATTTGGTACCTGACTTTTCCAGTTAAAAGTGGCACTGTAGCCATGTCGATAAAACTTGTGAGCTCTCGTTACACATGTATGGCACCATTCTGCCAAATTTCATGCAGTTCAGAGATTTCAACTCCACTGCCAGTGCCACTCTCTCAGTATATGGCTTTCAATCACTGCAATAATGATTCAATCATAAACTCTTAAGTATTTGATCATTTAAATACAAGCAGCAACTTTTTTGGCTGGCCAATATTCAAATATTCACACAAACTGTATGATGCATTTCAAAGTTAATTTGTAAGGAAAACTTACTAACTTAAGTTCACCACCATCAAAATATCTCTACCCTTGGTGTTATTGACAAGGACCACAAATGAACAGAAGGAGAACTACAATAAGAGGGCATTTGACAAACAAAATTACACCAACCTGAATAAAATGTTAAATAAAACTACTTTTCTCAACTTCTCAGAGTTGAAGTGATTAAATTTAAATACAACCCCAATTCCAAAATAGTTGGGACAAAGTGTAGTTATGAATAAAATCAAAAAGCAATGACTTTCAAATCACACCGTCCAGTGTTTTATTCACTATGGAACAGAGATAACATGGCAAATGTTGAAACTGACAAATTTTACAATTTTATCCACAAAATGAGCTCATTTCAATAGAAAAAAAAAAGAGCGTTCTCCGCGCTTCTGCCAATTAAGTCAATCCAGATAATCCGGCGCAACCAGGAGAGGACCAAAACAATGTGAAGTAAAAAGAAAAAAGATATCTGCTAAATTCTCACTTTTTATTGAAAAAGGTGCATAACAATAGTGACTAACGTTTCGATGTAGACCTACATCTTCATCAGAGTCCTTGGAGGAAATGAGTGAAGAAGCCTTTGATGCTCATTTCAAATTTGGTGGTTGCTACAGGTCTCAAAAAAGTTGTGACAGGGGCCTATTTACTATGGTGTACCATCCCCACTTCTTTTTAACACAGAGTGGAGGCGTCTGGGCATTGAGGAGATAAGTTTCTTGAGTTTAGCCACTGAAATTTGATCCCACTCTTGTTTAATACAGGCTTCCAGCTGTTGGAGAGTTTTAGGTCTCCTTTGACGAACTTTTCGTTTAATTATGCACCAAATGTTCTCAAGCGGTGAAAGGTCGGGACTGCAGGCAGGCCAGTTCAGCACACGGACTCTTCTACTACGAAGCCATGCTGTTGTAATAGCTGCAGTATGTGGTTTTGCATTGTCCTGCTGAAATACACAAGGCCTTCCCTGGAATAGATGTTGTCTGGTGGGGGGAATATGTTGCTCTAAAACCTTTACATACCTATCAGCATTCATGGTGCTTTTTAAAACATGCAAGAGTCCCACACCATATGCACTAATGCATCCCCATACCATCAGAGATGCTGGCTTTTGAACTGAACACTGATAACAGGAGAGGTGGTCTTTTTCCTCCTTAGCCCAGAGGACACAACGGCCATGATTTCCAAAAAGAATGTCAAATTTGGACACATCTGGCCGCAAGACACTTTGCCACTTCACCACAGTCCATTTTAAATGAGCCTTGGCCCACAGAGCACGGCGGCACTTCTGGATCATGCTCAACAATGGCTTCCTTTTTGCATGATAGAGATTTAAGTGGCATCTGTGGATGGCACGAAGGACTGTGTTTACAGACAATGGTTCCTTTATGTATTGCTGGACCCATTTAGTAATATCAATGACAGAATCATGCCAGTGAGTGATGCAGTGGCGTCTGAGGGCCCAAAGATCACGGGCATCCAGTAAAGGTCTTCGTCTTGTCCCTTATGCACAGAGATTTTTCCAGTTTCTCTGAATCTTTTGATGATATCATGCACTGTCGATGATGAGACCTTCAAAGCCTTTGCAATTTAACGTTGGGGAACATTGTTTTTAAAGTATTCCGCAGTTTTCTTATGCAAGCCTTCACTGGTTGGAGAGCCCCTGGCCATCTTTACTTCTGAAAGACTCAGCCTCTCGAAGACATCCCTTTTATAGCCAATCATGTTACACACCTGATGCCAGTTAACTTAATTACTTGCTAAATGTTCTTTCAGCTAATTCTCCTATACATTAATTGCTTTATCAGCCCTTTTTTTTTTTGCCTGTGTCCCAACTTTTTTGAAACCTGTTGCAGCTAGAAAATTTGAAATAAGATCATTTTGTGGATAAAAATGTAAAATGTCTCAGTTTCAACATTTGAAATGTTATCCATGTTCTATTGTAAATAACATATTGGCTCATGTGATCGGAATATCATTGGATTTTATTCACAATTTACACTTCATCCCAACTATTTCGGAATTGGGGTTGTAATTTGGATTAGATTAAATTAGATTAGATTAATGTATATATGCCTTGGATTAGATTAAGATTAAATTGGAATTTCTTGGATTAGATTAAAGGATTAAAGTGGATCAAATTAAGATTAATTCAGATAAAACTGTCATAAAACTTGATATTAATATAACATCGATCATTTTCTTATACATACAAGCTCCTATCACCCGGATAATTAGTGGTGTTGTGCAGTGACGAGCGGTGGAGGTTGGTTTGGTGAGGCACAAACCTCTCCTTTGCTTGATTAGCAATCAGACGATTAACTAGTTTTGTAAGACTATTCGGCAGAATGACGGGCCAGTTTAAGTTTCCGCGGCGTTATTACTCAGTATATCGAACCTGAAATGCTCAACAGCAGATTTGCGCGTACTTGCTTCCAGAAAGCCGAAGCAATGTCATCAAAAAATATTAACGCAGTTCGACTTAGGCAGAGTACAATGCTTAATCAATAGCCTATAATGTATTCTCCTTTAAATACGCGCTGTTACACCCAAACAAAAAGCGGGCGTTTATTTTCAGTCTTCTTTCGTAATCCGATTAACAAAATGTTTAAATGATATACAGAATTACCGAGAGCCGAGAATTTTTCCTAATTGATCACTCAGATTTCCATCCTTGCAGTCTCGAATTGCAGCGTATATGTGAATGAAGTTATTATTATCTCCTCTATCAGTATCAGGCTTCCATAAGGCTTGGTCTTAATTGTTTTCATTGTCAATCAGGGATAGTACGTGGGAACAGGTTCACAAAATCCTGTGATAAAAGTTTGGGTCACTGCCTCACCTCAACGCACGTCTTCCTGTAAGCAAATACTCGCAAATCTGCAGTTTCGTGAGCATTTCAAGTTCCATGTAGCCTACTGAGTAATAACGCTGCGGAAACTTAAAATGGCCCGTCATTCTCCCGAATAGTCTTATGAAACTAGTTAATCGTCTGATTGCTAATCAAGCAAAGGGAAGGTTTCTGCCTCACCAAGGTAACCTCCGACTGCACGTCACTGGTGTTGTGGTAAGGTTAGAAAAGTTTGGTTTGAGGACAGGGGCGACAATGGCCAGACAATGGGAGAAGAATACCCATGACACTTGTTTTAGTGAACTGGATTAACTCAAATTACAAAGGTGATTGAAAAGTGAAAGGAAATTTGACTTGGTAAATGTTACATTCAGCGGCGGCTTGTCGGCCGTAACAAAGGGAAGCCAGAACTTCGCCCTTCAAAGCTTAATGACTTCAACATTTCGTAGTTCACTTTTCTTTATCAGCAGTTGCTCATACGAATTGGTTGAAGGACAATCAAATTTATTTTCGATAGCAAATGGCGACGCAAATTATCAACACGTCTTTATAAATTAGTTTGCGAGGCTTCTTTCACAAGAAGCCACGACAGTCCATTTTCTACAATCTTAATATAGAAGAAAAGAATGCGATGTTGCACAGCTTATTGCTTAATGAGCCTCACTAATCAATTTGCGCATCCATGCCGTTTCGTGAGCCTCTTGAGCGCGGAATTTATAGCGTAGGCCTATGGTCATTTATGTCGTAATTTATGTGTGAAAGAAAACCCCTCAATTTCATGTTGCAATGTATAACAATGCTATCGAAAATACATTTGACTCAACTGACTGTTCTAACAATTCGTATGAGCAACTTCTGATCAAGAAAAGTAAACTGTGAAAGGTTTAAGTCACTAAGCTTTGAAGGGCGAGGTTTTGGCTTAACTTTGTTATGGCCGACGACCCTCCACTGTT
The DNA here is from genome assembly GCA_029721435.1 of Gymnothorax reevesii. Taxonomy (NCBI): domain Eukaryota; kingdom Metazoa; phylum Chordata; class Actinopteri; order Anguilliformes; family Muraenidae; genus Gymnothorax; species Gymnothorax reevesii. The sequence continues at coordinate 33,776,682 of CM056573.1, forward strand.
TAAATGAATGATTGAAAACAGGTGATGAACAATCATTAACATGAAGGGATTGTTTGGGCTTCCCCTGTTGCCAATTCACGAGCCGCCACTGGTTACATTTTAATGTCTTTGTGATGCCAGTGTTGAAAGGATAATTAACTTGATTTCTTTGTTACTTTATCAATTAGTAGTATCACATGGATCACATGGAACTTGACAGACTTGAGTTTGATATTTTGAATTTAAAGTTGATTGAGGACCTTAATAAAGATAAATGCACATTTTGTGAAATCTTTAATCTCAATCCAATTCTCATCCAAATTTAATACAAAATAAATGGGAAAAAAGTGGGTTAAGAGTAGATAAGAATAAAGCTAAGGAGAAACAGAATTAGACTACAGGTAGATTAGATCAAATAATCTAATCAAGATTAATTGGATTAAGATTTAGACGACTCCCACTATTTCAACATACTGAGCCACTTCACAAGAATCCAACCCAGAGCTGACACCAGTGAAAATATCTGGTGAGAATATTCAGTCAGTTCAGTTTTGATCGAGGGATTTTTATTGAGTGTTAAGCAAGGATATTCAGTATTCTTGATTTAACAACCACTTTCATAATGCCAATGAGCCCCAATAAAAATTACCTTTCTGAAATATCCAGGTGTTATGATCAATATTGTCTATATTTGATTCTTAACACCATTTTATTACTTTTTTGTGCACAGTGCGGATTGTCATTTTTGGTTTCATGTAATATACTTTCAAATGTTGAAGCAAGGTAGGGTGGAATTATAGGCTCAGCGATGCAAGCTGAAAACTTGCATAAAGTACAAACTTATTTTTTTGACAGTTGCAACCACATTGTCTTTGGCTTACTGTTTCGATAATTCGCACTTCAGCTGACTCGTCTTTACAACCATAATTACGTTTTAATCATGCAACACATGAAACCTAAGGCCATGTTCATTTACATGGCATGTTAATGCCAGGTGTTAACAGGGCAGAAGAGACTTCTGGGGCCTAAGAGATACATCAATTCCAATACTTCACAGGGCTTTAGAGACTTTTACCTATGACAATTACCTATGAATTCTTCATACTGGTTGGCAACTCGAGGAGAAGTACTGGAGAAAGGTTTTATTCGCTTCTCTTTCCTCTGTACCTTCAGGGTAAAATCACAGAAGCAGAGCAGCCTGACATGCACTCACTTGCGCAGCCTCAATCAAAATACAAAGCTTAGGTCTATTTTGTAATTCAACTCAGCTTGTCTTTCAATACATGGCTTTTTGTGACTTGATAAAAGGTTACTGGACAGTTGGTAATATGAAACTCATTAGAATGGGGGTATACACAGCACAGGCATATTCTAAGTAGAAAGATGTCTGAATATAAAACAATAATGACAGTCCTCCAGCATTTATGTGTCACAGAAAAAGTGTCTCTCATGTGAGTGATATGTTATTGAAGAATCTTGTACTGTATTGATTTTTCAAATATGTGTTTTTGGGCTCATATTAAATGCCCTTTCAGATGAGCCCAAAAACTCATATTTGAAAAATTGACCCACGTGACTGGTATGGTGCTGGAGGGTCACATATAAGCATGAATGCAAGAATGCGAACACCCAAATGCAAACGTACCCGTTTCTGCAGACAAAGTGAATGAAACAAAGATTACAAACCGAATGGAATATTAATAAAAATATTTACATAATATCCCGTCCTCATGTATTGAACAAAGCTAGTCATATTAAATTCTGTATGAACTGAGGGGTTGGGGATAGAGGACTTTTTTGCATGATTGTGCCAAAGGAAATTTCACGATAAACAATCGTGCTTCCTTATTGCAAATGACAATCCAGTGTAGAGGCCACATCAACTAATGTGGCATGACGAGTTGCCATGTCTCAGCCTAAGGACCTCCATCGGTATTATGAGACGTAAGAATGAGCTTTTAAACATTTTAAAGGATTTTCTGAGGAACATGACTCATGCAAAAATAATCCTTCACAATCATTACTTATCACCCACTAGAAGTGTGAGACAGTGTCTGTATATACAGAGACCCTGTCTTCTGTCTGTATTTTCATAGTTTTCTTTGTGCAGCACGTTTCTGGTCATAAGCTTTTTGGCAATTGGTGTATAGCCCCCAGCCAATAAACAGCACACTGGGTGTGAGGGCGGGGTAAGTAATGAACTGCGGCGTAGCGCCTCTGATGTCGTAGTCTGGCGAGGAAGGACCCATGTTCAATGTTATGTTGACAAACTGCAACTAATCCCACTTACATCAATAATTATTAGCCAAAAAACACATTTGATCATCGCAATGCCCCGTAGTGGTGAAATAATACAATGTTCTATCTCATACATGCTCCACCCTCTAACAGGCTTCGAGCCTGCTTTACTGCTGCTATGCTAATGCAGCTCAGGTGGTCGCGTTAGCTAACAACATGGCATTTCTTGCTGGCTCTGTCGATCGGCTGACCCATCAGAAGACAGAGCTCTCTCCAGAGGAGTTCCTAGAAGTAAAAACGACTGCGGCGGCGATGCTTTGAATGTCGCAGGCATTCGCGATCGTTGGGGGAAGAAGCATGTGTGCCGCCCAGGTTGGCCACCGTCACCTCTGGATGGGGCTGTCCTCCCTAAAGGAAAGGAAGAAATGCGCGCTTGTCAATGCGCCCATTTCCACTGCCTCATTGTTTGGTCCAGATATGCAAACGATGGTCGGCCGGCTTCGAGGCAGCTCGCAAAACATCGAAACAACTGGGTTCCCACCTGCGCCCTCAACAGCCGTCACGCAGGCCCAGGTTCTCCCAACCACTGCCAAGCCGCCGCCGCTGCAGGTCATCGGACTCTGGCCAGCCGGATCCAGAGCCACGCCAAGCACAACCGCAGAAGTCTCGCCAGGGCCGCTTCAGGGGGGCGGCTTCTGGATGCTCAAACTCTGGAAAGTTTTTTAATAAAAAGCGTTATCAGTAAACGGCCTCTGGGTTGCATTGTTCTCGTGTTGCACACGCTGACAGGTGCTAGCATTCAAGGTAACCCAATACCCTTCACCAGGGGAAGCAAAATGGCTCTTCCTTCCGTTGATGAGAGGTAACAAGGGAAACACGATGCGTGAGGCTTGTGTGTTCTCATCTTCACTTAACACGAATCTACAGAGTGGGGCTTCATCGGCTAATAGCCTGTTTATGAGAAACTGGCTAGCTAACTGCCGAGTGGGGTTGCGTTGTGCTACCCGCGGGGGTAGCACATGTACGAACTTGCTGACTAAACCAAAAATTAATACCCTACCTTCACACAGTAATGGTTTGTTTCAGAACGAATCTGTCAGTTTGTTGTCGTCACATGCGTGATGTTGGTACCTGCATGCATGAACCTGTGGAGAAGAGCTTCACTCGTTCGACCAATGTATCTTTGGATGCTAATATTTCTGAAGTTAAATGGCAATCAGGAGGCCTGAGACCCATTCTTGATCTTCGCGAGCCGAATATGCATATTGCGTGCAGACTATTCCGGATACTAACAGTGAGATCTCTGCTAGGATGCGTCAGGCCGGGAGACTGGATGACCATATTGTTGCCAGCTGGCCAAAGAATCCGATTGTGGACAAAACAAAATTCTCCCGGACGAGAGTAACAAAGTAAGCTCGCCAGCCTCCAAAATCCATGACAGCAAATGTAGATATTTCAGTTAACTTGTGAGTTAAGAGGGAAAATAACTGCTCTAAACATTAAATGCACTTAAGACAAATTAACAGCTTGTTAAAATCCTGCGATTACACTTGTGGTTGGAACAAAGACCAGCATACACAGCGGGCCTCAGGAACGACCTTGAAGACCCCTGCCTTAGCCAAAGGAAGCAGAAGAAGAAAAACAATTGATACCTAAGCAGCTTCGCTGACTGACATACAAATACTGTAAATGTCTGGGAGCAGCTGTAATGACTTGTGGCATTTGTAAATTTGAGATTCTTGGTGAAATGCTCTGTCAAATTCATTAAGAGTTTGAGAGGTGCAATTAGATTGCAGCTCATAAAAAGCGCCTATTTTATAGTTATTGTGCACGCAGTAGCTCTCGGCGCTTAGGCATTAAAAGACCAAAATTTCCGACAACTGATTGATGTGATTGACGCGAGAGATCACATCAGCTTCATTAATCATCCCCCCACTTATACATTCCTTACAGAAAATTCAATTCAATTTTGGTTTGAACCTTCATTGTCACACTTTCAACCACTGAATATAGGAGTTAAAGAGCTGAGGATGAAAGTTGTCTGGCTGGTGCATGTTAAAACACAACGTGAGGCCCCAGGGGCAGGAGGAGGCAGGCAAGTATCTTCAGTCCTTCAATTACAAGAAACACAAAATTCCTGAGGTCACATATTCTGCTTTCATTCAAATTTTATTTTAACCCACCATGTAGTCCTGCTGGAACTGCTTAAAAATCTACTAACTATTATGAAAAAAAATACACACAATGGCTCCACATGTGACAATTGTTTTGATCTTTTTGCCAAAATTAACAGAGAGACAAGTTATTTATTTCTTCATTTATTTTTTTACTGCATTTAGCATCAGAGACAAAATAAATTCACTCTAGGCTGTATGATGAAACTCTTTAGCTCAAGTCTTAAACTCAAGGGCCACAGTGTCTCCTGGATTTTAGTATTTACATTAATTCAGCTGATCACATAGACCTTGAATATTAGCCACAAACCTCCTCGGCCAATCAGTGTCTTGAATGAAGTGTCTCAGCAGAGGGACACGCAAAATGTCAGCAGACACAGCGCCCCACTGGAAATAAAGTTTGAGATCCATAACCTTGGTTATACATGTAGTGCTACATCAGAAATTACTATGTATTTACATTATATGGCTGTGTATTGCTTCGGCTTTATGAAGACTAGTACTAAATTACATACATTGTCTTTGTCCATTTATGCTTTTGTTGGTGATTTAAAATTTTTAAGGACCACTTTATAAAAAAGCAACAAAGTAACACTTTCCTTTGTCATCATTTTGGCAGAAATCTTCATGTATGCTGCAGTAATGTTTGTATACTTGTATCTTTTTGTTCAAATGATGAATAATAAGTTATATAAACCATAATCAGTAATCAGAATATGTTTCTGTTGCCATCTAACTAGACTTCATACAATCCATGAGCAATCATCTGAACAAATACTTGCTTGCAAATGAAGCATCATAGCATTCTTTTAAACCAGTCATGATTTCGAGATAAAAAAGCCTTAGATGGGGTTAGTTCCCAGAGGTGAAATGAAACACCCTGGTTCCAGAAGTGTGTATAGTGGAATGAGTATTGCAGTGACAATGCAACACTACACCTCCATAATTGGAAACAGACCAAATTACGTTATTATTCACTGCAGTGCCCACAAAAGATGCCAGATGACCAGACAGGAACTTTTACAATCTACATTGTAGAATACCACTAAAAGCCATAAATAAAGCTGAACACTAGCTACCAGCAAATTTTATTCCTGTACCTGACACTGAACAAACTTTGGAGTGAGATATAAACAATGCTTGGCTTGGCTGCCGAGGCAGACCTGAGAGAAAGCAGCGCAGATTCCAAGCCTGGAATTGTCATCTTCAAGCCTCTGCATTTAATTTATGCTCCAAAAGGGGAACTTAGCCTAAGCATGTTATGTTCTGCAATAATATGAATGATCCATATGTAATATGTCAACCAACGATAAATGACTGAACATATTTTTAGATGTTTTGTTTTTGGTGCAGTGTTCAATGGTTTTGTTTCGCTCTTAAGCTTTATACAAAAAAAAAAAAAAAAATCATCAGCCAACAAGACACCGTTAATCTGTATTGTACTGTGGGTTCAAGATGAACAGTTCTACTTCTTTGTATAAATGACCATACTAGGCCATCTGTCCAGGAGGAATACATACAAATTCATTCTCTCCTGCCTAGCTCTGCAGCCACAATCTTGCGCATGGGAAAGAATGTTGATAGTTTAAATCATTGTATGTCTCTAACTCCTCGATAGATCATTTAAAAATCTTCGTATGTTTTTGTCTGCACACACTTCATCTGAACAAGCTGGATTGGATTATAGGTATATTGGCCAGTAAGGGTGTGGGGAAGCTTGTTGTAAATCACCCTAAAGGTATGTCTCAGCTGAAAAAAGGAGGTAGAAAAAAAACAGAGTGAGAGTTACATGAGAGTTACAACCTTGTGCACGGAGAACAGGAAGTGGAAGCCAGCAACCCAGATAGCAAGCACTTCCGCTTCGGATCTGCCCTGGCTCTGAGCCGGATCAGCTGGAGTCGGCACAGAGCCGGGGCAGATCCGGAGTGGAGGTGCTTGCTATCTGGGAAGCCAACCGAAGAATTCGGCAGAATCCAAATGTCTGATTTTCCCCGCACTTGCAGACGGGGTGACTAAGACGTGCACATTCCGATGAAGACTGGAGTGGTTTAGGCCAATTCTGTTGTTACTCAAGTGTGTTAGGGGGCTTATGCTGACTTTACTATGAACTCTCAAAGAGTGAGCTCATTTTTAGGCTTCCTCGGACTTTCTAAAGTATTACCCAGGATTCATAGCAATCCGGATGTAACAATGTTAATGAAGCTACAGAAGCACTTTCAAAAAAGGGGGAAATATTTATTTATGTGTGATGGAAAAGTAACCACATAAGGAATCCCAGTGTGTGTCATGCAATCATTCATCAAAATATAACTTCATTTCCAGACACAGATTCATTTTCAGTTTTTATCTACAGCAATGAGTGAGGTTTGACGGCTGGTCTCATTTGCTCGCAGCTGTGTGCTCTCGTAGACTTCACGTAATGAAACAGGGCGGGTCCGGAAACATCACAGTATGGGACACTGAAGTCCTGGAGGGGCCAAGTCTACTGTGTAGACGTCTGGGATACATCTCAGTTCCCCTATTTGATTTTTACTTGTTCCTCGATCTTCACTTCAACCAGGGGTTACTCCGGATTTGCCACATTGCTGGCCATCCTAAAGCTCTTATTTTTGCGGTGAGGAGCTGAGAAGGAATTCTGTGGAGGCATGAGTGAGGATATGCGAGGGCAGCTTACGCGGAAGACTTTCAGCTGAAAACCACGGTGTCAACTGGTAACAACAGGCGCTGGCAGCAGATCCAGCTGAGCACTGTCATCAGAAATAGATTTTCTTTTACATCAGCGGTCCTGGAGCTCAGTCCTGGTACCCCCCAGTGTAGGCTGGCGCCAGAACCGAGTTTAGGATCTGCTGCTTTACATTACACTTTAGCGGAAATTACCATTACCATACATCCCTGGTAGGCGGGACTACGACGCAAAGAAAAGAACCAAATGACGGACACGTGGATGCAATTTTAGAGAATTGAGATTTACACCAGGACTCAACTTTAGATTTGATATTTCTGTTTTACTGGGTGAGGGAACTTTGACCTTCTGGGATGCTTGTGTTTAATGGCATCTCGAGGGAATTCAAAAACTTTGCAGCATGTTCTGGAGGACCTGTCTCCAAGCATTTTATAGGCATGTTTTTACGGTGTACTGGTTTATCCAATGATTGATTGCGCCACCTTGGATGTTGCTTTAGTGAATAATTTCATCCCATAAAACCTATGGATTCTTATTTGGGTTCGTCAGAAGTAGCTGCTGTATTCCAACCTGTGGAACTTCTGGCCTAATTTAAATTCTAGTGGATATATCCCAAGACTTCCAATGATCCCAAGTATGTCCTGTTGAATTACAGGGACATGTGTATAAAATGATGAACAAAATCTTTATAAATTCAATTTGATGTAATGCTGTGGCCATTAAAAACGTTCTGGATTTTACTTTTTCCCTCAATATAAGTGTGATGTAGCTATCGGTGAACTGCTGCAAACAGCAGATGCAGAATATGTATGAGAAATTGTCCTGCAATGTGAAAAAAAGTGTTTTTAACATTAAATCTTCTTACAGGAAAACTTACATGAAAAAGTTAGAGTTTAAGAGTAAAGGGCATTATTTTGCGTTGGACTTTGTGGTCGCTTGGTCAAGGCAATCAAGCAGTATGTGCAATGTGCATTTGAATGAGTGATTGACGATTTTGTATGCTATTTATATCACATTAGTGTCCTGATCCTGTTGGTGTTTTTAGGACTTAAGTCTACTATTGACTAGTTTGGGATGTTATTTTTGGTGGTCTTTTCCATATGTCTTTGGTTGGCGGGTTGTGGAGCCCTATGAAACTGCATCCATTATCAACAAATTGTGTCATTTTCTTAACTTTTTGCCACATGCAAAACAACCATTTTACTGATTGGCCACCATTGGTTAAAACTATTATCCATTTTGGTTAGAAGGATAAGCTGAGTCAATCCACTCTACTCTAGTTTCTTCCTACAGTCTGAATACATATACATCAGGCTAATTGAAGGCACTAAATTGCCCATAGGTGTGAGTGTGTGAGAGAATGGTGCGTGAATGATGAGTGCGCTCTGTGGAGGATTGGTGAGAAGTCCAGGGTAGGTCCTCGCCTTTCGTCCATAGCTTCACCGCAACCTTAGTGAGGAAGAAGCAGTATAAAGAATGAATGGATGGATGGAAATCTACTCTAGATCCTTACACTTGCGTAGGGAAGCACAGAGGCTAAAGGCATTCCTGAAGACCATAGTTTTAATTCACATCCAGAGACATCCACTGAATAAAGCAACTCTCTACCATTCATTTCCAACGAGAGGTGAGCGAATCACGCTGATTGGAAGTGAAGTTTGTGTTGGCCATTGCAAGTCTATCTCAGTTCTTTCTCTTATCTACAAACCTTTTTCCAAGTTCTACTTCTCTGTATTTTGATTCACTTTGTACTCATTTTTAAATTTTGGATTGCCCTTGTGTCTTGTTGTCTTCTGGTTTTTGGATTTTTGCCTATTTTTTTACTTTGCCTGTGTCCTGCGTTTTTGTCCCTAAATCTCCCCTTTGGTTACTGAGTTGAAGTGAATAAATCTGATTTTGGCCTAATCATCTGCTTGTGCTGGCTTTCCCTCTGTCTGCGCTTGGGTCCGTTCACTCCCCTGTCCCTGTTTTATTAGGGATATCACTCTTTCCTGTCAGCTCAAGAGCGGCGAGTCTATCAATTCCTCCAAGCCTCATGAGTGAGTGTCACATCATCAAACAAGGAGCAGCTGAAGGCTTTGCTGTAGTGAGTTTGAAATGGAATAGTGCTGGATATTTGCACCAAACTTGTTGACGGTATGCCAAGGAGAGTACAAGCAGTGATCGCGGCAAAACACGGGCCAACAAAGTATTGAAAATCGCCACAAAGTCTCAATGCTTAATAGTGGTGAAATAACCTATGAAGGTACCAGAAATAAAGGGTTAATTTGTGTATTATAATTTTGTTATCACATCATGAAGGATGTGACTGGTGTATATAATGAATAATTCTTTTTGTTCCTAGTCTATCATTTTCTGAATTCTTTAACTTTTTCTAAGTTTGAGGTGACTGCAGAGCTGCTTTCAGTGCTTTAACCATTTCAAGATTCTTTTGAATTAGTAATACACTGAGTCAAGTTAACAAAATATTTAGTAGAATACTAGAAAAAGGCACCTCTTGACAATAAACTGCAAGCTACACTCAAAATAAGAAAAACTCCTGTTGATAAAATGGTGCAGTGGCAATTTCATCATCAGAATGATTTTTAACAATTAATACTGAAATGCAACTTAGTTTTATTACATATAGGGACAACATTGTTATAGTTTATCCATAAAAAGGAGCATACGATTTCATGGGATTAGAAGTAGTGCAGTGTTATGTAAAAGTCTGACAATGAGACATATTGAAATCCTTTTTCAGTTTAACCGTTCTTTTCACGCCAAAACTAATGCTGGTTGTATGGCCAAGGAGTTCCAATTCAGTCTCAACATATTTCAAACTAAATTACTTCTGCACTTTTTACTACTCTACTACTAATGCAGTACACTATAACACTGGGGAAATAAATTTTGCATGAATACATGAAATATTATACCTCCTGGCGTATTCGAATGACTCCGTGTAGAAAACAGATGGTTCAGTATCAGCTCATAGAATCATTCCTTTTATTTTCTGTTTTTCTGGTCATTCAAACTAAAAATGCTGTTTCTATTATTTGGGACATCTTACCTGGCAACATCATTAAAACGAAAGATGACAGTTTGACACCAAGACTATGATGTAAATGGCTGCAGATTTTTTTACTCTTCCAGGTATATTATTTATGGCACAATCAGTGAATCTCATGAAAATGGAAAATTGTGATTTGGGAACAAACGTACATAGTAAAAGGAAAAGTGGCTAATTAAATGCTTGAACCGCCTCAATCATTTGGCTGAGCACATTTTGAATCATCTAACTGAAAGAAGCATTGATCTTAACTCAAGGTGATTAAGCCATCTCTAACACTCGGTAAAGGTGTGGTTGTTGAAAAAATCCCTGCAATTATGCTCAACACATCTTTCAACTGGACACTCTGACTCAAAATGTGCTCCACCGAAAGCTTGATCCAGCAGTATAAGGGTTCATTTTGGTGTGAGTGGCTACAGGGACAGTGCTTGCTGAACATTTAGCTCAAATCGCCACTTTAAAGGTTCACTCAGAAAATGTTTTGGCTATTTTTCGAAGAAATGGATTGTATGTGGCGAATTATGCATCACACATTTGTAAACTATCTGTACTATCTTGTAAAGTTTCTATAACTTTTTATTATTATTTGAAAACTAAAATTTGGCTGGTATGAACGATCCTAAGCCCCACCCCCCAAAAAAGTCGTTGCACATGGACTTCGTAGTCATGTGACCTGTGACGTGTGAAAAGTAAGTTGCAAACGTTCCCAGCTGATCGACCAGTGGTTTCCCAGATAGCAAGCACCTCCGCTCCGGATCTGCCCTGGCTCTCTGCCGACTCCAGCTGATCCGGCTCAGAGCCGGGACAGATCTGGAGCGGAGGTGCTTACTATCTGGGTTGTTCTATACTGATAATTGATTTTGCCTTGATCAATCCTTGATTTCGTCGGTTTTGAGATTACATTCATCAACATGCCAAATAGGTGTGTAGTGGTAGGCTGTAACAAGACTCCAAACGATGGTATGAGTTTACATCACTTCCCAAAAAAGAGATGCCAAGTCTCACGGATTCAGTAGAGTCTCACCTTGTAGTGGCATTCACCTTCCTGTGCCGAGGTTCGCAATTTTCCAATCAGCGCGCACTGGAGAAATTCACTCACGGAATTGTAGACATTGTGCATTAAGTTAATCAGTTTCACTTGCATTACGGTGGATTTCCCCACTAGTGTCACAGAAATTGATTATGACTTGGGAATTCTCACTGTTATGGCCCCAATTTGTTATTACATTTGCGACAGCAAAGGATGACAGACACAATTTTAAAACTTAAACACATTTAATTAAACAAACACTAACTCTAACCTACAATCTACTCTAATGACCAAGATTGATATATACAAGAAAAACAAGAGCACCAGGAGCTGGTACATTATACGCCGCCAACATTTTGGTATAAATTTGACCTTTGACCTCGATGTGTGACCTTGACCTTGCAGCGACGGAGCCGACAGTCATTTGGTGTCTAGACCCTGACCCAGGTAATGTTCCTGTGGAGTTTCGTCCCGATCAGCCTGAAGCTTTGCACACAAATGTGCGGACAAGGCAAATGTTAACAGACAAACGGAGCGGATGACGCCAATATACGACCGCCTCTGGCGCCGTATAAAAATATTTACAGTCCCTTGAGATGGGGTCACTTGGTGATGTTCCGGGTAAGGAAAATGCTCCAACACAGGCAAAAATCCACTAAAAAAAACTTCACAGGTCTTGAGCAGAGTGACAGGTCTGGTCAAATGTATCCTTCTCCTTGCAATTTCTCCTACTCCTACTCTCTCAATTTCTCTCCGTATATACTCTTTTGCAGCCCCCACCGACCTTTTAGACTTTTTTTATTCTCTGGGACTTTCCGTCTCAGACATGCCCAGGACATGCCCAAACCTAGCTCCGGACTGGGCTTTTTTAAAAAAAAGTCAATACTGCCATCTAGTGGCTTCTTTCCATATTACACCTCCATTCCAAAAGGGTTAGGAGGCCAAATTTTTCTTTTCAATACAAAAATGGTTAAGTAGACACTTGTGTATATATACATATAATACAATATTCAAATAAACACGTGATATATACATGCTCAAACACCGGATAAGCAATCGGCATTTACATTGTCAGTACCCTTTACATGCTTAATTTCCAAGTCAAAATCCTCCTGTAAAAATCAAACTCCAATTCAACAATCTCCGATTCTTGTTTTTCATCTTACTCAAAAACATTAACGGATTGTTGTCGGTGTACACAATCATTGGCTTTTGCCCTGTACAAACATAAACCTCAAAGTGTTGTAAGGATAGAACCAGAGCCAACAGCTCCTTCTCAATTGTGGAATAGTTATTTTGGAGAAGTATGCCACGAGATGCTCAATGCCATCAGAGTCACTTCTCTGTAGGAGCACAGATCCACAAGCTTTGTCGCTAGCATCGACCGCGATTGAGAACGGTTTGTTGAAGTCAGGAGATTTGAGCACGAGGAAGTGACACAGCAGAGACTTCAGGCGATCAAAGGCTCTTTGGCATGCTTCATTCCAAGTGAACTTTACGCCTTTCTTCAGTTGGTTGGTGAGACTGAGAGCAATCTCAGCAAAGTTCTTGCAGAACTTGCGGTGGTACCTGATCATTCCAAGGACGTGGCGCAAAGCTTTTTTGTTGTCAGGAACTGGAAAGTCCATGATGGCTAGGACTTTAGCATTTATGGGTGCCACCTTACCCTAGCCTATGATGTAGCCAAGATGCATGACAGTAGCACAACCAAAGTCACTCTTGTTCAGGTTAACAGTCAGGTTAGCCAGGGTCAAGCGCTGGAACAACGTCTCTACATCTTTCAGATGTACTTCCCAGGAGTCACTACATGTAATCAGGTCGTCGATGTACGCGCCCATGTGTGGCAATTGTAGACTGTATCATCCTTTGGAACGTGGCTGGGGAATTTTTCATGCCAAAGGGTAGGACTTCATACTTCATATAACCCAGTTGGTGTGGCAAAAGCAGAGATGCTCTTGACCCTCTCAGTTAAAGGCACACACCAATAACCCCTCAATAAATCAATCTTGGTCAGAAACTTTGCTTGCCCTACTCTATCGATACAATCATCAATCCTAGCTATTGGAAACACATCAGTTCTAGTTACAGCATTGACTTTGTGATAATCTGTACAGAATCTAATACTTCCATCAGGTTTTGGAACTAGCACACAGGGTGAACTCCAATCAAATCAAGTTGAATAAGTTTTAACCGCATGATTTCACTTGTAATGTTATGATTTCATTTTATGTTTCGTTCTTATTTTTCTGATTTCTTATCTGTGTTATTGGTCTTTATTAGCGTCCCTTTGTTTTCAGACATTCTGAAAAAAAAGCAGTGGCATTATGCATGTTCATTTTTAACATTATAAACCACTTGTTAGATCAAAACTTCATTTGTGTGCGCGTAAGTATGTGAAACATTCGGTTTCTCTTGCATTGGTTGATCAATTGAGCTACAGTTAAGAAGGCAGTTAAGAGGGGAACAAAGACACTTGTTAAGAAGGGCACCAAGAACGCATCTGGGAAACACCCTTATCTTAAGGCTCCCTCTTAGCTGAACTCTTCTTTGGAGCCTTCTTATCTCCTTAAGAATGCTCTTAACTGGGAAACGCAGCCATTATCTGTTAAAGGACTGAAAGAGTACCTGTATTGACTGCCTGCAGACAACTGGCTAAATGAACCTACAGAATGGCCTGATTGGGAGTTTGGTGATTTCTATGCCTACGTGACAAGAACACCAGACAAGCAAAGATGAATCGGTGTTTTCACTTGCTGAAGGCTATCCTGTATATCGCAGGTACTATGAAAAAAAATGCTCGGTGGGATTAAGGAATTCCTGTCTGTAGCACCTGGATGATACAGTTTTGCTTGCATGTGAGACAGAAATGCCAAGCCACCTAACCTGATGACAAGAAAAAATTTGCCGGTATTTACAAGAGCTCAACCAAAACCTCTGGCAAGCCTGCAAGAAAAAAACAAATTAAGAAACAGCCAAATAAAATTATGGGCGAACCGAAGGGGAAAATTATGGGACTGCACGGTCGGCCTGAGAGTTTTGAGGCAAGTGGAAATCCTATTTTCGCTATACTATATGCCAGTGGCATTGCCAGAACTTAAAAATATGCATTTTTGTACATATTTACTGTACATAATATGTACAGAACATCTTTTTGAAACAATTATTAGTCCTGACTTGTGCTCAATCGTCTTACTAAATTAGATATGGGTCACTCCATACTAAACTGTACAATTCACTGTGTTGCATAAGACTGGTCAATAAAATTTTTTCTTGGAGGATTATTGATTTTCATTGTTTATATTTATTCACTCCCGGATTGAAGATATACAAAAGAAAAAATCAGAGTCATCGGTCCAACAACACAACAGAAAAAGTGGTTTCCTGATGTCAGCCAAGGCATTGTGAAGGACATATTTTGTTGGAAAATTTGGCAGCCAACTTCATGAAATGCTCATGACATGTCTGTTGATACTTCGAAAGAAAGTAAAATGAAATATTGCAGAGGAGTACCTATAATAACGGTTTCAACTGTCTGCACTAAATTATCGGGACTCGTCTAATCAGAAATGCAATTTAAAATGACCGTCATGGGCGTAACCAGTCGCGTCCTCAGTTGTTACATACATCCCTATGGGGTAATTTGCATAGTGTTTGCTAATTGCATAAAGATGACCTTGGCAAAATAAGGTAGTCACTTCCAGCATCAAAATTTCACAAGGCGTCAGACAATCATTTATACCATGCTTTTAAAAATAATGAAACATTTTTCTGTGTCCTAATATTGAGTTACAACCATAAAAACATAAACAATCTCTGCGCTATCACCATAGACTGTATAAAAATATGGACGCAGCACCCGAGTCTGAAAAGAGAGGCCAATGCGGAAATTGAATTCCATATAATGGCCAGCAGATGGCCACGTAGGTGGTTGCAGAATTGGAAATGGTGTAATTGAATTTTCATCACCATTGTAACTAGGGGTGCAACGATTATGAATCGCGGTTATTTTAAGGCGTAGAAACACCACCTGCTGCCATGGGGCGAACATCTCTGAAAAAATACACAAGCTGGAAAAAATTCTGAAAAGCGAATGAAACGTGTATGTGAGATATGAATTATCACAGTCGCATGAAATGGCGTGGCAATGCAAATCTGTGCCGTTTAAATTTAAATTTCAAAATGCAGCAATTAAACATGTTGTCTTAATAAACAGCTCTACTCATTCAACTTAAAGAGTAAACGAATCCACATTTGATTGCTAATCAAGTAAAGTAAATGGGAACAGGTTAATTTTCTTAGAGTTGCCCAATTGATTAATAGGAGACCATTCTGTGTTCATTTGCTTGGCTCCTTTCAGGACGTAGCCGAAAAATACAGATGTCAGTCAAGTTTTCCTGGAAGCATTTCCCATGCCCTATGATGTTGGACACTTTCATTCAGGACATCACGGGGGTTAATAGAAAAGGGAAAGCTCGGATCACAGAGATGTTCGCCCCATGGCAGCAGGTGGTGTTACTACATTTAAAAAAAAACCGGGATTCATAATCGTTGCACCCCTAATTGTAACACATTTGTACAGTTTAGTATAGAATGAGCCATATACATTTAATCTGAGAGCACTCCACACCATCAGGTGTTGGTAATTCTCCTCATCGGCCAAGACAACCATTCATTTGGGCGTGCAGTTACCCTTACTCAAAATTGTGTTTCAAATCTTTGTGTTTGGTCGAATTTAAACAATTTAAAAATCATAAAATTCAGGTTAGAGCCCCAAGTGTGCCAAAAAGATTGCACGGAAGTTCCAGTGATATTTTAGCTTTCATAAAGCAAATACCTACTTTTGAGTAAATTATTTTTCTGAACCAAATTTAGCTTATTATGGAGTTGCCCTTGGATCGCAACAAGAAAGAAGCTGTGTCTTTAATTGTCAATAGAATACTCTTTCAATTGGGAGACGTGTCAATAAAGAAGAATTATTTTGAGCGGATTGTCTAGTTAATTGCTGGACACTGGGATCCTAGCCTCCTATGGAAATAACGCATTGAATAGTGTTTTGCAGTAGAAATACTTGAATACCATTTGAAACCTTAGAATCAATATGCCAAATAATGCTTGATAATTATTTGGTTAATAATGTTACTTATCAGCAAATTATTTGTATGTAACAGATCATAATCGTTATAATCACACAAAGATATGGGCACATCAGGTAGTTTTTACCCTCGGCCCGACTTCAGGCCGAAGGGTATTGTCATCAGTTCATCGCCTCTCTGTCCATCTGTCTGTCTGTCCGTGTGTGCATCTCTAAAGTCAGCATCAATAAACTAGTTATCCATGCCAAAACATTCGCAGTAATGGAGGGAAGCCAGGCCAGGAAAGAATTTTTCTGATCGGACCATTTTTTGGGGGAAAAAATGCATTTTTGGCGTTTTTGAAAAAAACTTTGTCGTGGACTGATTTTGATGAAGCATTTGAGCTAGGGGGTTTATACCAGGGGGAACGATCATATATATGCGGGGCTCTAGATTAGTGAAAAAAATTTCGAATTTTCCAAAATTTTTGTGGGCATTTTTGTATTTGTAAATGTATGTTCTGTGGAATTCTGCTTTGGTTATTGTGTAATTGTTCTGGGACACTTCATAAGTCAGGCCGAGGGTGTTCAAACGCGGGCGTTTCTTGTTTGGTTTGATTTTAACACGCTGCGAAAAGTGTGTAGAGTTGGCTACATTGTAGAGGTGTCATTGATGTGAATATGCATCTTTTACCGACATATTGGAGTTGATGCCATGGGCTAAATTAAAACTAAATACAAAATTACATATGAGAAATTAATTATAAAAAACTGTCTTGCAATTAGGGCACTTATGAAGCCAAAGGGCAGGTGATTGAGCACCACTTAGGGTCTAACTGAGTGTCAGTGTACATACCTTATTAACATAACATATCATAACATAACATGAATGGCGAGAACAGGCCGTTCAGCCCAACTACTCTTGCCAGTTTCTTTATACTATTGTGAACATATCCCTTCAGATATTCAATGACTCAATGGTATCTAGCTTTAAGTCAAGCCTTCTCTTGAAAACCCCCAAGGTCTCTGCCTCAACAATAAGGTCAGGCAAGCTATACCACATTAAAGTTACTCTTTGGGTGAATCAATATTTCCGAATATCAGTGCTAAATTTACCTTTGGTCAACTTCCATTGGTGACCCCGAGTTCTACTCACAACACTTAGTCGAAGGAATCCTACATAATTCACTTTTTAATCCCTTATTTAAAGACCTCAATTAAATCACCCCTTAGTCTCCTTTTCCTAAGACTAAAGAGATTAAGGATCTTCAGCCTCTTCTCATAGCTTTCATCTTTTATTCCTGGAATTAGCTTAGTGGCTCTTCTATGAACTTTCTCTAGAGCCTCTATATCTTTCTTAAAGTATGGTCCCCAGAACTGTACACAATACTCCAGATGTGGTCTGGCGAATGCGTTGTACAAAAGAAGCATCACCTCCTTAGATTTGCACTCAGTACTTTTGGCAATGTATCCCAGCATCCGATTGGCTTTTTTTAACTGCTGCGGCACAATGGCTAGAGCCTGTGAAGGTTTGGTCAACAATCACTCCCAGATCTTTCTCGTGTGGAGCACATTCCAGTTTTAAACCTCCCATGAAGTAATCTCGTCTAATGTTTTTATTACCTACATGCACAACTATACATTTCGCTACATTAAATTTCATTTGCCACATTTCTGCCCAATTCTGGATTTTATCCAAATCATCCTGAATACCTTAAGTCGACTCTACACTATTTGCCAAACCCCCCAATTTGGTATCATCTGCAAATTTAACTAATCTGCTCTCAATATTCCTGTCAAGGTCATTAATGTAGATGAGGAACAGCAGGGGTCCCAACACCGATCCCTGGGGGACGCCACTCTCCACCATACCTAGCTCAGATGAGAAACCACTGACCACCACTCTTTGTGTTCTGTCCTGTAACCAGTTTTGAATCCTCTTCAGAATACCTCCTGTAACTCCAATGGAGCTCATTTTAAGAATTAGTCTCTTAGGCGGTACTGTATCGAATGCTTTCTGAAAATCCAAGTATATGATGTCATAAGCCCTGCTCTGGTCATAAGTCCTGGTGGCCTCTTCATAAAATTCCAGAGGTTTTGTTAGGCGTGACCTTCCCTTCCGAAAACCATGTTGGCCATCTCTCAAGATACTGTTACGTTCAAGAAAAAAGTCCAGCTCATCTTTCATGATTGATTCCAATATTTTGCACGCAATGCAAGTTAAACTGACTGGCCTGTAATTTCCTGGCTTGGTACAGTCCCCTTTCTTATATATTGGTATTATATTGCCCTGTTTCCAATCATTTTGTGTTTCTCCAGTTTCTAAAGACCGTCAAAATATGGCGGATAGCGGATCTCACCAACTTCCCTGAGCACTCTAGGATATAAGACATCAGGACCCGCCGCCTTATCTGCCTTTAGTTCATGCAACTTGTCTAATACTTCGTAATGCCTAACCTCAATTTCCGCTAAATAATCTTGAGCATTTAACATGCCCTCTGGCCAAATAAAGACCCACTCTGAGGTAAAGTTCTCAACAAAGTAACTGTTTAAGGCATCTGCAATATCCTTGTTATCATATAGCAGCAATCCATTTTTACTCTTTATTCACTTAACTTGCTCTTTGACTTTCCTTTTTCTGCTACAGTACTGAAAGAAGCGCTCAGCGTTAGTTTTTGCCCCCTCTGCAATTTGTCTTTCATACAGTCTTCTAGCATTCCTCAGCTCTTTTTTGACCACAGCCTGCATTTTACGCATTCAGCCTTAGTGTTCTCATTGTTATCCTTTTGTACATCTTATAAAGATTCCTCTTTTCCCTCAAAATCCTATGAATACTTTTGGTCATCCACTGAGGATTCTGCTTTTTCAGCTTACTTTTGGACACCTTTGGAATGAATTTGCATTGTGATTCAAATAAAACCCCCTTAAATTTTCCCACATCTCATTTACAGACTCACAGTCCAGGTGTGTCTCCCATTTTATTTCACTTAGATATGAGCGCATCCTGTCAAAGTTTGCTCGCCTAAAATTGAAAATTTTTATTTTTGAATACACCTATTTAACTTCCCATGAATCATCAAAATTAACAGCAGAGTGATTACTTGTCTTAAGTGGCTCCAGTGCATCAACATTGCTAATTCTATCGGGGTCATTACAGAGCACTAAGGCAAAAATTGCCTTCTCTCTTGTAGGTTTATTAACATACTGCACCAAAAAATGATCATTTATAACATCTATAAATTATTCCTCCCGCCTACCCTTTCCTTTTACCATTTCCCAATCGATTCGATACCAGGATAATTTAAGTCTCCCATTATAATAGTCCCTCCACCTCTAAAAGCGTGCGTAATCCTCTTAAAAAGCATTTCATTGACTGTACTGTCCAAAGCTGGTGGTCGATAGCATACTCCTGTGTTTAAATCTGTCTAGTGTTTTCCAATGAGCCTGACCCAGATATCTTCACAGGGCAAGGAATGTTCAATTTCGGGAATTTCCTGTACATTCATGTTTTCATTCACATAGATTGCTACGCCCCCTCCTCGCCTATTACATCTATCCTTCCTAAAGAGCTTATAACCTTCAATATTATATTCATCTCCATCCTCTTCACAAAGCTATGTCTCTGTATGTCATCCCAACTATGTAATAGCCCTCACTAATCATCACGGCCTCAAACTCTGGAAATTTATTTTTTATGCTTCTTGTCTTTTAATAAAAACATTTCAGGTTATTACTAATGCTCTTCCCCCTTGATTTCCCATGCGGCCGCTGCTTCAAGCTCCCTTCTAAGCTTGGTTGCTTTAAAAGTTTATTATCAATAGTGCATGTAACGCCATCAGCTTCCATCGGGACAGTCTGCATTTCCTTACGTGTAACAGTCACTAACCTACCTGCCCCCCCAGTCCCTAGTTTAAATAATCCTGTGCTACCCTCAACATACGCTGGCCCAGTGCAAAGGTACCCCTCCGGTTCAGGTGCAGCCCGTCAGGCTTGAACAGGTCACCCCTGTCCCAGAAAAAATTTCAGTGCCCCATAAACCTATACCCCTCTTTCCTACACCAGATTCGTAGCCACGTGTTAAACCTCCA
Source organism: Gymnothorax reevesii (assembly GCA_029721435.1). Classification (NCBI taxonomy): domain Eukaryota; kingdom Metazoa; phylum Chordata; class Actinopteri; order Anguilliformes; family Muraenidae; genus Gymnothorax; species Gymnothorax reevesii. Next base: position 33,796,997 of record CM056573.1, read on the forward strand.
GATAAAATTCTGCTTTCCTCTGCTTGCATATGGTACCGGTATAATCCCGGAGAACACTACCGTTGAGGATCTGCTCCAAAACTTCTCAGCTAATTCCACAAATTTGCCTTGCAGAACCTCAAACCTACCCTTACCTATGTAATTTGTTTGTGCTTGTCCGCACGCTCCAGGAGGTCTCCTAACTGGGCACAAGGCAGGCAACACACCGTAAAAGACTCATTGTCACGCAAACAGACTAAGCAATCTATTTTTCTGAGTATTGAGTCCCCCACTATCACTAACTCTCTTTTCTGAGGGGTAGAGGCCAACAGGGTGCCCTGCTGCTCATCAGTCCCCTCACTCTCAGGGTCAGGGGGTAAATTCGAGTTCCTGCAAGGGCCGGAATTGGTTAGACACCTCAACCACTGGAGGAGCTGACACTGTATGGCGTGCACACCCTTTCCTGCTCTGTCGACCTACAGTCACCCAACTTTCTCTCCCTGTCCGATCTGGGATCCCTGTACCACCCTGCTTTGGCGTACACACCATTTCTTTAAACGACATACTACTTAGGTTCCTCTAGGAACTCTACTGATTGCAAACTATGTCGTGCCGCCAACTGGCCCTGAAGATAAAGGATCTTGCTCTCCAGATGCTCAATTAGCAGGCACTGGTGGCAGACAAACCCACCCTGGAAATCTCTTTCCAAAAGTGCGATCATCCTGCGACCATCACATAGTTTTAGCCACATTTTGAACACCCTACCTAATGACCTCACTCACCCTAGATAAAAGAAAAATTACTAATCCTAAGACAGAAGCTGAGGAAGCACAATTTATAAACTTACTAACCTAAGAAGCCCTAAGCAGCAGTCACAATAGAAACCGAGGGGAAACTATGTAAATGGATTGTAAGCCTCTTTTAACAGGGGCTTAATTTCATTTAACAGAAATGAAATACCAAATAGAGCCAAACTCTATATGTAATAAGCACTCCTAATAAGCCAACTTGAGTTCATCTAGTCCCAGTACTATTAATATACTAACCTAAAAATATCACAGGGCTTAGCTGAGAACCCAGATAAAACAGACTGGCAACAACGCCCAGGAGAAACTGGAGGAGGGGAGGAGGCAGAGCACTCTAGTAAAACTTACCGTTTAAATTCCAACCTAACTGATTGGACGACTCAGGTAACTGCTGCCCTACTGTCAGACGATGGTCGACCGCCTGGAGTCTGTCTGCGAGCAGTTGTCCTCTCGCCTTCGCTCAGCAGCCGATGTCGCACCTCTTCAGAGGACCGGCCATCTGCGGGCTCGAGCCCCTGTCTACTGCCACTGCAGCTTCGCAGCTCCTGGTCGACATTCTTCTGGAAAGTTTACAAATAAAGGCGTTATTTGTATATGGCTTCAGGATCGTTATGTCTCATGCTACACACACTGACACACTGGTTGTTTCAGATGTTTGCATTCATGATCATTGGGATACCCTACCGGGGGGGAGCAGAGTGGCTCTCCCTTCCGTTCACTAGGTCAGTAAGAGGGACACGGTGCATGAGGCTCGTGTTTTCTCAGCATTTCTACTCAACACTGAACTGCAAATCGGTGCTTCACCAGCTAAAAACCTATTTATGAAACGCTGGCTAGCTAACCAACGAGGTTTGCGTTCTACCCGCAGGGGTAGTGCACTGTCAAACAATGTGGCTAATCTGAATTCTGGTGATGACACCCTCCCACCATACTGTGGCAGGTGGGTTCACGACAAATCCTTCAATTCGGGGCACTCGTTTCGTCCTGGGGCAGCTCCAGCGGGAGACGTTCACGAACTGAGGAAGTTGCTGGTAATCTGCATAGCATTGCTAGCTGGACTGGCTCCAGCGGCGTGGTTAGTAACTGTTGCAAGTCAGCAACACAGATCCACAAATCGGCGCTTCACCAGCTATAGTCTGCTTATGAAACATTGGCCGGCAAAGTTTGCGTTGTTCTACCTGCGGAGGTAGTACATGGTCAAACAATGCGGCTAATCGGAAATCTGATGATGATACCCTCCTATCTTACTGTAGCGGGGGGGTGGGGGGGGTTCACTCTAAAATCTTTCAATTCGGTTCACTGTGCATCCTAGGGAAAAGGGGTGGGATGTTTACACAAGTGTAATTCTGGTACCGGGGCTTATGAATCTGTGGAGAAGACCTCCACTCGTTCTGCTCCAGGCTGATGGCTCAACCCATGACGGTAGCACACGATCAACTTAGTGGCTAAAACAAAATTGACGCACTCCCATCTTTCAATGCTGGTTTGGTCCATTCAGTCTTGAAATTCAGCAAACTCGCTTCATCTAGGTGCGTCACCAGTAGAGAAATGTTCACAAACTAACAGCCAGCATGTTGCTAACACTCTAGCTGGGCTGGCTCCAGCAGTGTGGATAGGACACGTCAGCGCACTTCTGCTTCCGGGTCGAATGGAAGGGGAGCTGTCCGGCATTTTGGCTCTGTGGCTCCTGAGGTGTCATACAACATTCATTGTGCATCCCGGAGACAAGGGACGAGATGTTTACAGGAGTGTAATTCTGGGACTGGGACCGACAAACCTGTGGAGGAAGCCTTAACTGGTTCTGCTCCACAGCCCAAAGTGTTTCTGGATGTTATTGTTTTTGAGAGTAAACATTAGGAAGAGCTCTCGCTTCACTCAGAAATAGCTGTGCCCCACCGTCCATGGTGAGTGAGTCACCAGGTGAAGTGCTTGAGGATACAGCGGAGCATTGCTGTCGTTAGCCTCTCAGCCCTTTCGGGCAGGGCCCCCAGTCAAACTTTCCCACAAGGGGCGGGGCGTCGTGGGAGGGCCTGGGCTATCGGAGACCATAGAATCAACTCCTTCACCACTAACTGGGTGAGTTTGTGCGCCCCCCTCCCAATCTGGCTGGACAGAACATTGCGGAAGAGATATGCATTGCAGGTTCACTGCTGTCCTCCCCATTCAAAGGCATTGTGCGGACGAAGCTCCCCAGTTCCACCCAAAGGGCGGTCTTGAAGGAAGAGGTGAGCTTGCTTCTAAAAAAAGACCAGTTCCCCAATTGGAAGCTCGAGCGGAATTTTATTTCCCCTTAATTTGGGGAGGACTGAAATTTCCAGATTTTCCACCTCCCGTTTGGATATTCCCTGGTACCTCGGATATTTTTCAAATGTGTGGTAGAGACAGCGCTAACACTGCTCTAGCAGAGACGGATATAGGTTTTGACGTATCTGGACGATTGGATGATCCTGGCCCCTTTCGAGTAGAGGGCAACCGCCTATACAAGCTGGTGATGCAACCTATTGCTCAGCTGGGCTTAGCTATCAATAATGACAAAAGTACCCTGCAGCCCAGCCAGACAGCGCAGTACTTAGGGATGCTGTTGGACTCTCGGACCATGACCACACGCCTGTCTGTGGAGAGAGCAGAAGCGATCCTGTCTTGTGCCCAACGATTACGGGATGCAGTCTCAGTGTGGGCAATAGCAGTCATGTCGCTATTGGGGATGATGGCTGCTGTCCATCTACTAGTCCGCATAGGGTTACTGCATGAGAGATCTGCAGCGCTGGTTCATATGCCTTTGGCTGGACCCGAGGTGAGACCAGCAGCACATGCTCCGCATACCAATGCAAGGACAACGAACGTTGGCGTTTTGGGCCTCATGCAGCCGGCTCCACGAGGGAGTTCAGATGGGGTGCATGGCTCACTATACCCATGTATTTGTGGATGCCTCCCCGACAGGGTGGGGCGGAACTTGCAGTCCTGCTTCTGTTGCTGGTACATGGCAGGGGCCCCGGCGTCACGTCAACCAACTAGAACTCATGGCAGTTCAGAGGGTGGTGCAGCATTTTTCCCCAAAGTTGGATGGGAGGCACGTCCTGGTGAGATCGGACAACACAACAGTGGCAGCCTATGTCAACAGGCAAGGGGGGGTCAGATCAGTGGCCCTACACAAGATGGCTGCTTCCATCCTAATTTGGGCAGATCCCCATCTCTGCTCCCTGAGAGCCCGGCATGTTCCTGGCATCCTCAACACTCAGGCAGATGGGCTGTCCCGGAGGGCGCTGCTTGAGGAGGATTGGAGCCTCCCATCGGCGACAGCCGGACAGATCTGGAGGCTATCTGGGCGACTGAAGGTGGATCTGTTTCTGAACAAAGAGAATGCTCTGTGCCCACAGTGGTTCTCCCTGAGGCCAGCCGACAATTCTCCCCTGGGGTTGGATGCGTTAGCCCATCCAGTTTGGCCAGCTGGCCTGCTGTATGTGTTCCCGCCCCATCGGCCACTAATGCCACTGCTCCACAGGGTACGGGAACAGCGCCTGTCTATAATTATTGTGGCATCAGTGAGCCTAAGTGCCAGATAGTTTCCGGATCTCATCCAGCTGGCGGTGCGAGACCCGTGGGAGATTCCGGATCCCCCCTCGACCAGGATTTGGGCACCGAGTATCATTCTCGCCCACCCCTTCATAGCCTGGAAGTTGAAAGGGTGAAGTTGACTGAGTTGGGCCTGCCCAAGGCGGTGGTGTCCACAATTCAGTAAGCACGTGCCCCGGCCACACCTGAGGCTTATGCTATCCGTTGGCGATTTTTATCGGCTGGTGTCAGGTGACAGGCCTGAACCCACGTTCTTGCCTCCTTTAAGGGGTGCTGGATTTTCATCTGGGGCTCTTTGAGGAGGACCGCGCAGCACCCACTCTGGGGTTGTTTGCTGCAGCGATCACGGCTGGACATGACAGATTGACCGCTTCCCAGCCAGAGGTCACCCCCTGGTAAAGCATTTTTGGAGGGAAGTCTGCAGGCTAAGACCCCCTACGCAGCGTGTGGTTCTGCAATGGGATCTGCAGACAATGTTGGATAGCCTGGCAGGACCACTGTTTGAACCCCTGGACCAGGTGGACCTACATGTTTTATCTATCAAGACTGCCCTCCTTTTAGCCTTGGCATCAGCTAGGAAGGTGAGTGAGCTGGGCGCCCTCTCGGTGCACCTGTCATGTTTGGCCCTAAAAGAGGAGAAGGGATCAGTGGAGCTTCGTCCTAATCCATCCTTCCAACCAAAGGTCATCACCACAACTTTCAAGTCTTCTGTAATTCGACTACAAGCATTCTGCCCACCCCTTCATGCCACTAGCGAGCAGGAACGGATACAAAGGCTGTGCTCAGTGTGCGCGCTAAACCTTTACTTGGAACGCACTGTAGATCTTAGGGAAGGGGATCAGCTTTTCGTGTGCTATGGCGGACGGGCTCTGGGGGCCCCTCTTTCAGCACAGCGCCTCGCCCTCTGGATCTGTGAGGCTATCTGCAGAGCCTATTCGGCGGTGGGTCTTATTGCCCCAGCAGGATTGACCGCACATTCGACCAGGGGCATTGCATCCTCTACAGCGCTATTTAAGGGCGTATGCGTGGAGGAGATTTTCTGGCCGGCCTCTTGGTCTTCCGCACCAACCTTTGCACAGTCATATCTCAAGGATATGACAGCCAGCACGGTCGCACATTCAGTCCTGGAAACCCTGTCAGTGGGGTCCCCCTCCAACAGTAACTAGTATGTTACCACACCTGGAGGCGATGCGCTCTGGGGGCGCCTCGCCTGCAGGTGTGGGGGGCTTGTCGACGGGAGATGACAGCTACAAGCCCCGCCCATTCATTCTTTCGTTCTTTCATTCTAGAGGGGACCCTATTGGGAGGGGCCCCTTTTGACACCAACTTGGGTCGGGTGTGGTTTAAGTGTGTTACGACCTGGGTCAGGATACGCAGCCTGGCGGTGTTCGCCCCAGGGAGTGCACGGGTTTCGCTGGTTTCTAGATGGAACTCTGGGGTGCGGGGCCACCTGGGAGTACATTCATCCCTAACGACCTTCGCCGTAGGTGTAAACTAATATCGAAGCCCGTTAGAGGGCGGAGCACGTAGGAGATAGAACTACCAGTTACCTGGTTGTAACTTTAGCTCTATGAGTACGTGCATAGTCCTCTAACAGCCTGCCCAGCTGGCCCCGAGTGTGAGATGCTGAGTTTCAAAGGGAGACGAGCATTGGCAGCACTGAGGCTTTATAGGAGGTGAGTATGCTACCCACTCCTACGGAGCAGATGAGTTCAATTTTCTTTCTCATGCACCGAGGCGGGGCCTTGGAGGGGTAAACCACTAGCGAAGCCCATTAGAGGGCGACGCATGTATTCATAGAACTGGAGTTACATCCAGGTAACTGGTAGTTCAGCTACTATCTCTGCGGTAACAATGGTCACAATTTAATCCAGCCGAGGCTTTTACAATCAGGAAATTTATGTCCAGTTGTTTCTGTTTGAGCCATGGAATATACTTGGACGGGTGATAAACTGCAACGGTTCAATGGCCTAGCGCAGTGATTCTCAACCGGGGGTCCGCGGACCCCTAGTGGTCCGTGGTGTAATTGCAAGGGGTCCGTGAAAAGGTGTCCGTGAAAATAAAATATATCTTTAAAAACATCCTATGACATAATATTGTTAAAGTTACTGTGTGACGCCGTTAATACAAACTAACAGGGTCGGCATCCCTTTCAAATTATGAGCTGCCTAGTGTTTCACTGGTCATACTGGTTCAGCCAGGGTAGCCCTTGAAATTAATGTTACAAACAAATAAGAAGATTATCACATTTACACAAAACAGAAGAAGAAGAAGGAAGACGACTTAACAAAATGGAGAAATGGCTCAAATTAAAAGAAAGACCGCTTGTTTCGGACAAAGCAGACTCCGGGCCGCCGGAAAAGAAAACGAAAACAGACAGCAAAAAGAGACTTTATAAAGAAGAATATATCATGTTGGGATTTACAGCAACTGATTCGGACCCTCAGCAGCCTCTGTGTTTTTTATGTGGAGAGGTACTTTCAAACCATGCCATGAAACCGGCACACATGCAGCGGCATCTGAGCACCAGGCACCAATCGTCAGCGGGCAAGACTGCTGACTTTTTCACGCGGAAATTATCCGAGTTCAGGGGGGCGCAAAATCACATGCGTGCCGCTAGTCAGACTTCAGCAACTTCCCTTCAAGCTTCTTACTAGGTAGCTTTGCTCGTCGCCAAAGCTAAAAAGCCATATACTATAGCCGAGGAGCTAAATGCACCAGCTGCAGCTATCCTAGCTGAGACCATGGTGTATAAAAAAGCCGCAGATGCAGTCCGATCAGTACCGCTGTCTAACGACACTATATGCCGCAGGATGGATGATATGGCTGGTGATATTGTTCAACAGGTGACTGACAAACTAAAAAGAGCAGGATCTTTTGCTGTACAGTTAGACGAGTCTACTGACGTGAATGGAGAGGCCCAGTTGGTCATGTTTGCTCATTTCAAAGATGACACAGTCAACGATATAGTTGAACACATCGTCTTCTGCAAGCCGCTACCTGAAAAAACCACGGGTGAGGACATTATTAACTTAATTGACTGTTTTTTCACGGGGCACGAGATGGACTGGAAGCGCTGCTCGCATGTGTGCACGGACGGGGCAGCGTCTATGACTGGTCGGCACCGCGGACTTGTCGCTCGCATCAGGCAAGTAAACCCCGACATCCAAAGCATGCACTGCATAATTCACAGAGAAGCGTTAGCTTCCAAACGAATGAGCCCAGAACTGGACAGTGTTATGACAGACTCTGTGAAAGTGATTAACTTCATTAAATCACGACCTCTCAATTCAAGACTGTTTCACAAGCTGTGCGAGGAAACGGGCAGTGACTATCATCAGTTGCTGCTACATACAGATGTACGTTGGCTATCGAGGGGAAAAGCACTACAGAGACTATTTGAACTGAGAGAGCAGGTGCTTGATTTCCTCTCAGAGCATGGACATCCTCTGGCTGCTAAACTTGAAGACCAGACCTGGTTCGCTCACCTGGCTTACCTCACTGATGTTCTTGGCCATCTCAATGAGCTGAACACAAGCTTACAAGGTAATGACAAAACTGTTCTTCAGATGTATGATAAAGTTTCAGCATTCATGAGGAAAACTGACCTCTGGTTGAGAAGGTGTGAAAAGGGGGATGTCAGTAATTTCTCTCAGCTTAACTCTTGGATAGCTGACATCACACAGAACATGCACCTTACTAAACTCAAAGCCGAGTTTGAATCCTATTTCCCAGACATTGAGGACAAGTCACATAGTCTTGACTGGATACGCAGGCCATTCATGCACGGAAGCATGGATACAGCACCAGAGCAACTCCATGGGAGCCTCATTGACCTGTCTTCAGACAGTAGCTACAGACTGAAGTTTTCAGAGACATCACTGACCCAGTTTTGGTGCTGTGTGGAGAGGGAGTACCCAGAGCTTGCAACAGAGGCTCTCTACCAGTTGCAGCCATTTGGGTCGACATACTTATGTGAGGTCACTTTCTCAGCTCTAACACACATAAAGACCAAACAGAGAAAGAGACTTCAACTGGAGAGAAGTATCATTACAGCTGTTGCCACTATTCAACCCAGGTTACAGAAACTCATGAGTGGCAGACAAGTGCAGGTGTCTCACTAAGAGTTAAACAGCACGCCTCACCACACCCAAGTGACACAAAAAAGAAGTGAGGATGCTTTGCTTTGATAGCACACACACACCGCATCTGCCCCTACTGATAAAACTAAGACTTAATTATTTGATATTCATTGAGATTTCATTCTTGTGTGTTTTTGATGAGTGCAAAAAAAATATGTTTTATGACATTCATATTTCTGAAAGCTACTGAATAATAATTCTGTTTGTGACAATATCTGAAAGTTTAAGTTCAGAAGATGCTGCATAAATAAAAAAATATTTCTGGAAATGGCATAACTATGCTGTTGTTTTACTTTATGCATTAGAATAATTAAAATGCAGTTTCTGCTGTTTCTATCAAATTTCACCCCAACCCCCCAGATTGGGCGGGGGGTGGGGGGTCCTCAGGGTCAATCTAAATATGCAGGGGGTCCAGGACCCCAAAAAGGTTGAGAACCACTGCATTAGAATAATTAAAATGCAGTTTCTGCTGTTTCTATCAAATTTCACCCCAACCCCCCAGATTGGGCGGGGGGTGGGGGGTCCTCAGGGTCAATCTAAATATGCAGGGGGTCCAGGACCCCAAAAAGGTTGAGAACCACTGGCCTAGCGGGTTAACCCATCGTATCTGTGTTTATTTTTCATCATATGTCGTATCAAATCCTGGGTGAGGTTACATTTCCTTTTTTTTTTCATTTGGAAGAGTAAGAAGATCAAGCTCAATTTCTGAACTCATCAAGGCTTTACAAATGTCAAAAGTCAACAAAATACTTGAATCGGATGGATAGATAACAAGTAAAATTGGATTGTAATTGTTAAGGCGTTTGCACGGACAGCTAAGGCCAGCGGAAAATCTTATGCTGTTGTGAGAAAGACCTGACTTTTGTAAACAAAGGTCACCAGTTAACAGGGAAACCAGTTTATCCGTAACAATAGTTCGCGTTAATATTAAGCTTGGCAATGCGTTTATACAGTAATGCAGTCAGGATAGAGAATGAAGAGGGCTAAAAAACCCCGGTTAACGTCAATATTTATTGGCTAGAAGACTGTATGAATGGCAAGCGACCAAGTATGAAACCAATCCGGATTATAGTTAGATGTGCAGGTAATTTGATAATATTTTTGGCGTTGAGAGCTAGCTGGGGTTCATTAGCTAAATCAGCTACAGAAAAACCAGGAGACAGTATCTCAGTCCTTGAAAACAACTGTTTTACTTTGTATATTGCGCAATTCATTTAGTTAGACAGTTATTTAGCATTTAAATAATTCTCTAAATTTAGCGTTTACATTTATTTTACTTTACCTTACTTTGCTTTGCTCCCGGGAGACGGAAACCCCTCCAAAAAAAACCCCCATTGCCTTTGTTTGACCAGATTAGCGACTTAATTTCGCTGTTTGCTTGCCGAGTTGTTAGAGGCGGAAAAAGAAGGAGGAAGATTCTCCCTGCCCCTAATACGACGAAGGATATACCTCGGGAGCAAATTGTCTAATCTCTATTACTGTTTAAGCCCTAACACACGAATTATTTTCAGAAAACCCCCTTTAAACAAGAGTAAATCTTCAGCTTCAATCCCACATGTCTTCCTCTGCCTCAACCCAAGCAGAATGTCACCAACGAGCAGCGCTACAGCACAGCCAAGAGGTCAGCAACAGCCACACAGATAAATTCTTTTTTTTTCTCGCCCAAACAAATAGTACAAATGCCCACCCAAATGAGATATTCTAGCAATGCCTCTGTTATCATATATCCATGATTCATTGAAGGGCAATAAAACACAAACAGTGGGCAACTTTTTCTTCATGGAGACTGGATCTGGATAGAGATAAAGGAAATTGACGTTGATGCTGAGGTAATTAAGAATTGTTGCAATGATTGTAATCCGAGCCTCAGTGAGCAAACTGAAATGATCCTCCTTGAAAGGGAATAATTAATAGGTAAGAAAAGTATATAGAATGATGTTTACAGATAAATACTAAGGCTCATCTGGTTAATATATTCAAAGGAAATGTTTGCTAGGCATTTATACCTCTCAATTGGCAACTACTTTTTGGGGATAATATCCAACATGACAAAATTGTTTTTGTTCAAACTCTGATGAATAGCTTCAGTTAACTTGCCAAAATTTTCCAAAGATTTGCCAGGGGGGAGAGTCTCCTCAGGTCAGCTGTATTATGAGCCAAAAAACATCCTTGGAAGCACTGCCACTGTTTTTTGAATTGATTACTTGCAAACTAAATCTTTAAGATAAAGATTTCAAAGGCCAAAGAGATGCATTCCTGGGGTCAGCTCTGATGCTTTGACCCATGCTACAGAAGAATCCAGCAGAGAGCAAAAGAAAATGAAAGGCAAGGTCAGGAGATAGTTGACCCACACACATATTCAACAGTATTTTCATCTTGACAAATTTATTTCAATTTATGACCATTTAGGTCCATTACTTGTGGTGGCTTGTCGGTCAACTTTCTTATCAGGACCGTTATCTGTGCCTGATTTAAGGCATATGTTTCAGTCAGTAAACACAAGCCATCCCTCTCATCTTAAAAGGGACACTCCACCTCTAAACCAGCTACACACAATTAACAACAGATAAAGGTTTACATATCCTTGTACCATTGCCTCTTCCTAAGTACTCTTACTTTTTTCTTACGCATTTGAATCTAACTCTTGCTATTGCAACCTTAAAACTCGGCCAACTGCATATCAATGACGCACCTTTTCGAAGCACGGCCGCTTAAATATTAGCCAATAATAATAATAATAATAATTGACATATTTTTCTTCATGGTTTGGATAATTTAGATCAGTGGTTCCCAATCCAGTCCTCAAGGACCCCGTGTCAGGCAGGTTTTTGTTGCTGCTTTGCTTTTGTATACCTTATCCATTTAAGGCCCAATGCACCTTCATGCACACCCTGTTCAGGTAGATCTTTTTCAACCAATGAGCATGAAGCTCTTAAATGGATCAGGTGTGAAAGAGCAGAGAGAGAGCAAAAACCTGCAGGGCAGGGGGTCCTTGAGTACTGGGTTGGGAACCACTGATTTAGATGATCCCATTTGCAATTCCCAATTCAGAACAAGACAATTGATTGTACATAGATGTGCGGACAATGCAGTATTATCCTACTGAAAACTGGGGGCTCCAAAAAATATAAAAAGCGAGAAAAAATTGTTAATCTGTGACACATCAAGTCACAAACGTTTATATTTCGGAATTGCTCTAGATTTCATTGTTTTGTGAAAAAAGCACTCATGTAATTGTGTTATTGTGAAAAAAGCACTCATGTGAAATGCTAGGTACTTAAAAGGCATGTTCCTCCATTATTAAAAACCTTTATCATTTATAGAATTCAAGGTGAATTTCTTTATTTTTCGCACCTCGTATTTCACGTGATTTTTGTTAAGGTGGACTACCCTACCAGTAATATTTCTCCTAAATAATTCAAAGCTTTCAAATGTTTGCATCTTGTTCTACGTAAAATTGATCCATTTAGCCTAATACTTTGCCTTGACCCCCCTAATGAATGATTCTTCGATTTGAACTCAGATGGGAAAGGGGAGAAAGTTGCATGTTGCGTTGCTATGATATAACTGACCGAGTGCGTAAATACTTCTGCTCAGCTCATCTGGTTTAGGTGTACTCAGAAATTGCCTCCCCCCACCCCCAGAGATGACTGCGGCTAACCGAAAGCACATGTACTGTGGCGGGTCCCTTTCTGCTGTCTTCAGAGGAATTTAAAAAAAAGTAAAAATGCGTGCGAAAGGACTTTACGCATGAACGTATGCTGCAAGCAATACCAAACTTACGCATACATCTTCACTACGATCCCAACCCAGAAATATAGGTATCTGACGTTATTTATTTTTTTATTTATTTTTTTACATCGATTTGATGTAGTAGCCCATTTTGGGCATTTCAAAGGCTCATTTGGGTTGAAGAACGAGTGTTTTGTGAAAATGAACACATTGTCATCTCTTTTAATTATTTTGTTACGGCTGCTGCTGCAGCCGCTTTTGAAGAAGAAAAATATAAACTGCGGCGGAGCTAAAAAGGCACATTGTCCAACTAATAATCATCAACCAATAATCACTGATAATTAGAATGTGCAACTATAATTTCCTAAGAGCTGTAATTCCAGAGGCTGTTGATGAGGGAACTCTGGTTGCCAACCGCAACTGGAAGAGGTTACCTTGCTTTGACTTTTAAAGAAAGGGAAATTCACCCCACCCCCTCCCCGGCAACAAGTCGTATATAATACTTATACACCGTGCTTTGGGCGTGAGATGGAGGAGTGGCTGGGCAGCTGCAACAGAGGAAGATTCGGCGCGCTATCCCTCTAGCGTCCTGCAAGTGCTCACCAGGCTGATGTAAGTATCTGGGATTTACGCATGAGAGAGGTTATTTCGCTGCTAGGAATTATATATCGTTCATGTACTATAAATACGCTCGACGTCAAGTACACAAAGATTCGCTTTTGTGAGTAACCGCAAGTCCACTCGAATCATTATTTACGGATAAATAGAATTTTTATGGGGAAATAGAAATGTCGCGGAGTTAATTGGCGATGTAAAATGCCTGCATATCTGTTGTAAATACATATATATTAAAAAAAAAAAAAAAAAACGGCACTGAAGAGTGCTGAGAGGTTTATTGTTTTGAATCGTGACTCCTGTCCTCATGAAAATCATGGTTTTATATTACAATTTAATTTTTGGACACAAAGTGAAAAGTTTTTAGTTTGAGATTTGGGCTATTGCTGGAAGTTCATGGGTGAATTCTAATTCCTAGCTTAACCCTCAATCTCAAAAACGCGCACTCCCGCGCAGTGCTAGTGCTGTCCCGATTGTCAGAATGTTGAGTTAAGGGACAAGTTTAAGGGCTGTATAGCCCTCAATATGTGTTTCAGTGGTTGGAGTGCATTGCGAAGGTCCTTAAATAGATGGCGTTTCTGATTGATAACATTAGCACTGGGGCAAAGAATTTGATCAGGTAATATTCAGATGTATCCTGATCAGGTAATATTCAGATGTATCCCGAGAGTTATTTACGACAGTAAGCAGCTTTTCATCTCTATGAGAGGAATATCAGAAATTATACTGTGATTTAGGCATCTATATAGCATCCACTTGTGACAGATGTGGCTTATACACTGTTTGTGGAAATGTCTAATTTGCCCCATGTGAGCTGACAGTATTTGATATTATTAGATGCCCAAGCCAGATTGAAATTCATTGAGATGACAGCCTAAACTCTCCCTGGCAACTTCAAGTCTTAAGCAGTGTGCTGTCAACATTTTCACTATGGTTTTGTTGATGCTTCTCTAAATGCAATATCATAAATTGAATTCATCATGTGGAGAGCAATAACCAGACCAGCATGCATATCTTGATCATATGAAATGATGCATTTGCCATACTTATCTATAGGCTAATTAAATTAAAATGACCACTAATTCAAACTGCCAGTCTTTCATTTGACACACATTCTCTTATACTTTCATCATACATTCTGTAATGGGATGAATATGTGCAAATATAAGTGCATCTCTAGTTCATGTGTTTGCACGCATTTTTGGTAGCATAAAGTTCTCAACAGTATGCATCTATCCACATGATAGGTTCACATATTCCAAGATAGTGATACCTAAATGACTAATATTATAGCCAGGGTTCTTCTTACCCTTTGATTATCCTCGGACACCAGGCCAGCCATTCTCAATGAAATTTCTTGCATAAATCAAAGAAAAAATAAAGTAACCAGAAAAAGCGGTACCACTGGCTGGATTTTAGGACGCCACTGGAATATCTTGTGCCCAAGGAGTAACTTCATTTTTGATTGATATACATTTATTTATCTGTAACTTGTTTAACTGTGTTCATTTCCTTTTCAGGGGCTTAGTTGGCTTCGTTTAAGATCAGAAACAGCTGCTGCATAATTACAGTTTTTGTAGTTTTGCATAGTTATTATTCTCCTGACATGATGTAGGAATTAGCAGCAGAAAAAAGATCTACAATTATTTCAGTCTTCCTATTCAAAATAACTAATATTATATAAATAATATGGTATGAAATAATAACTAAATTCAATTTATTTAGATGAATTGAGTTCAAACACCAGCTCTGGTATCACTTGATTGAACGAGCCTTGTCATATTGGTCCCCGTTGGTATGGTGTCATAGGGCCCTAGTCTCCCTGAGTATGTTCAATGGGTCGTTTATACCAATTAATTGCATTTATGAGATCACTTTAAATGACAAAGTTATTATTATTATTTGAACACTTTACCTCACAAAGTCAATTTAATTTTAAATTGGCAGAAAATGAAACTTGCATGCAACTGGTCAATGCTTTCAATTGATGCTAGGAACACAACCTACTAGTTGGTAGACTATTCCTGCTAATGCATGTCTATGGCACTGATAACAGATGATTACGCCAATTGAATCAAGTGATAACATTCGAATAGGCTCGTTCAAATAAATTGAAGCCTTAGGATGGAATAGAAAATAATTTTCTACTAACTAAAGAAGGACTGCAATGTATTTAATGTCTAGACTTACTGTATGAAACTGAAGATCTTATGTGTTCTAAAACAAATGAGGCCACTTTATGCATTTTTTCCCACTTTTTTATGCCTAGCTCCTGCTGTGTTTAGCAATGTGTAGCAATAAATAAAAAGAGTTTACCCTTGGGTATACAATTGGAATTTATACAACATTTTCCAGCTGTCCTTCATTTACATTTACTTTACAGTTAACCCTTTTAATCTTAGTATTCTTTTCACATTTTTAAAATTATGTTTTGAGCAAGCTGGTAACACTGTTAATTATTGGCCATAAGTCAATAATGAATTGTTTTAGGAAGTCTATATTGGAGTTATACAATTCTAAACAGATTTTTTGCATCCAGGGTAAAGATTAAATAATTGTGTACTGAGATGAATACGATTACATCTAACACTATAATCACTGCCAGTCTGTAAAAAAAGAGGTAATTGCAACAACATTGTTAGACAGAACACTGCTGGTTTTTAAATTTGATTTTCAATCGATTGCTAGAGTTCCACTATGAGGCTGTTTTCTAACTTTTAGGTGGATGGCTTTTTGTATCTGTAGAAATATATTCATATTATATACTGTATACTCATATCATGTGATGCTTATAAGGAATTGCATGCAATTGGGAATTACAACATTACCATTCAAATCTCAACATAAATACTCATGTTTAATTTAAATTAGCTACTGCATGCATGGAGGATTTATCACCCTTACTACAATTGATTTTTTAATTTTGTATTTATGCTGATTCATGATAAAGCCATTTTAATATGTTCCAGCGGATAGACTTTGACTGTTACATTGCCCATTTTTGTTTGGCCTGCGGTTTCATATATTTCGATTTTTTTATGAATTGCTTTTAATAATTTAAAAATAGTGGATGGTTAGGCTACAGTATCATCAATCCTGACATTGATGGATGATGTGCAACACTGGGTCATTGATACGTGATCAGAAAAATATTAATTCAATTGAGGACAGCTTGAATATGTGAATTCCAATATTCAGTGTGAATATCCTTCACATTCATTTGCAATACAAGGAGTTGTTTACAGTCATGAATGGAAACAGCAAAGCAAGACTTGTCTAATAAACAAAAAGAAAATGTTTATTCGAAGTGCAGCTGAGCAACTGGGTATTCCACTTTGTGATTTTTGGGGAGTGCAGAGATTCCACTGAAGGGTCAGACCACACGCACCAACAGGAACAGCGAATGCTAATAATCTCCCTCCAACCCTGCCCAACCAGGGAGTCCAGAATCAGTTGATCATTTGGGTAACTTTAGTTTCCTGTTTATTCTTTTCATCTTGGTTACATATTCAGGAAATCTGACATTACTCAGAGATGTTTACGTGCGCTGTCCTGGCATCTTGTCAGCTCTGCATAGCAGTCCCAGGAGGCTGAACATTGCTGTGTACATTATTTGACAGCTCTGTTTACACTGTGGTTTCTATGGGAGGGAGTGAGATCTTGGGTCCATACATCGGCTAAGGTGTTGTGCTAGTAATGAGAGTACACTGAGTGTGATTTAAAACACATGGAAACGACAGAAGCAGCTACACCATCTGAGTCATGTTGGCAAATGAAGTTCTATTTCTTTCTCCAATTATTTTTCCCTCACTTTAGTGTTTCCTTCATTGGATAGCACCACAGTTAATAGTTTATTTCAGATGTTTATTAGCTTTAACTGCGACCATCCTAGTTTTACTATGGAGCCAGCTGGGGAGATATGCCTATATCTTCCTTACTGTCACCACTCCCACTCCTTGCCGCCCAAATGCTAAAGATGTTGGCCCAGGCTGGTGTGAAGAGACCGTACAAACAGGAAGAGGTGGGGATGCGAAGCCGCATTAGGAGCATTCATTGTCGGTATTGTTCATTTCGCAACTGCAGCGCCAACTTGGTAAAAACTTGGGACGGTAAGGAAAATTCACACGAGAACAGAAAGCAGTGATTTCTAAATTTACTTTCAGCTTTATTTCAATCCAGGCAGTTTGAAAACTAGATATTTTAATGAAAGGTCCAGTCAATTTCATTTAATTTGTAAATATAAATGAGTTCCTGCCATCCAGGCCGATAACACATTCCAAAAAAGTTGTGAAGAGGACAATTTAGGACTGAAATGGAGGAAAAAAATTTTCAATGCTGATCTGACTTGAAAGAGCAGATGATTTAATCATGATTTAGTACAAATGCATCATCTGGGTCAAGGTCTGGTCCTTTCTTATGGGCAGAAGACCACCAATTTGCCTATGAATGATTTTTCTCACTCATTCAAAGGTTTTGAAACAATAATCCTCAAAGAAAAATATGAAGAAGATTGGATATTTCATCATCCATGGTGTATAACATAATAGTTTTAAGGAATCTCAAAGAATTCCTGTGTGTAAAGGGCAAGAGCACAGACCTAAGTTGAATACCTGCGATTCCCTATCTCTCAGACAGCACTGCATCATATGCAGTAATTCATTTATTAGTGATACAACCACGTGGGCTCAGTATTTCATTGGTGAACCTGTGCCAAGTACCTCAGAACACAGTTATATCCACAAATGCCAGTTAAAACTTTACTGCATGAAAAGGAAGCTTAATGTCAACAGTGTTCAGAAACGCAGACAACTTCTCTGGGCTCAGAGGCATCTGGGGTGGACCACTGCATATTAGAAAGTTATATGGTTGTCAGAAAAATCTATATTTCAGGTCATTTTTCATTGTTAGATATGGATATGGTGTGCTCCAGACCAAAGGCAATACAGACCATTTGGACTTTTTCCAGCAGCAAGTCCAAAAACCATGCCCTGCCATGGTATGTGTTTGTGTCAGAGCCCTGGGCAAAGCTAATTTGCAATTCTGTCAAGGCAACTTTAATGCTAAAATGTACTCTGAGAACCTGTCCAGGGTGGGTCCCTGCCTTTGCCCGTAGCCAGCTGGGATAGACTCCAGCTCGCCCCGTGACCCTAGTGAGGAATACGCGGGTATAGAAGATGAATGAATGAATGAATGAATGTACTCTGAGATTTTGGACCAAAAGTATGTTGCTGAAGACAACATGTTTTCCAGGAACGCCCATGCATATTTCAACAAAAAAAAAGCAAAACAGTATTTTATATGCATTGCCAAAGGAATGGTTTTGAGTAAGAGGATGTTGCTGATGCTGGACTAGCATGCCTGTAGCCCTAACTATTCCAAAAAAAAGAATGTGTGGCACATTTCCCAACGAAACATGCAACAACAAGGACCTTGTATTATTGCACACATTAAGACTTGTTTGCAGGAAAAATTGAACAAAAATGACACCTGAAACAAACAACTCTTGGTGTCTTCAGTTCCTGAACATTTAGTAAGTGCTGTATAAAGGAATTTCAACATTACTAAGCATAAATACTTTACTGTCCTCACCTTTTTGGAACATATTCAGGAATCAAAATGAAGTGTTTTTCTTTTTGAGAAATCAAAAAATAATGTGTTGAAACATCAAATAATGTATTGTTTTCAAAATGACACAGGGCAAAGATAAAAAAATACCGATCTATTAAAATTGAATGAGCTTAAGTCAGAGATGGGCAGATCTATTTCTGGAGGGCAGGTTTTCTGTTTCCACCAATTCCATCCATCCATTCTCTGTACCAGGCTTTTCCTCAATCGAGTCACAGGAGGTGCTGGAGCCTATCCCAGCCGATCAAGGCAGAGACCTACCGTGGACAGCTCGCTAATCCATTGTTGGGCGCATACACCATTCACACACTATTCACTCTCACACTCTTACCAGTGGGCAATTCAGTGTCTTCACTTAGCCTGATGTGCATGTCTTTGGACTGTAGGAGGAAACCGGAGTACCCGGAGGAAATGCACGTGAACACACGGAGAACATGCAAAGTCCACATAAAAAGGCCAGATTGAAGCCCATGACCTTCTTGCTATGAGGCAGCAGTGCTAACCACTGCGCCACCATGCCTCATTTCAACATCATTCTGCCCCTCTACCAATTATCCTGCTCAAATGAGCCTATTGGCTCTGCAAGCGAACTTGAGTTTACTAATGGATTAAATCTCAGTAAGCTTTTTATCCCCCGCCAACACGAAGTGGGAGGGGGATATAGGTTTGACCTCCGTCCGTCCGTCCGTCCGTGCGTCCGCCCGTCCGTGTGTGCGTCCGTCCGTCCGTCCGAGATAAAGGGGACAGCTTTACTCAGAAACTACTACAGATACAGTAACCAAATTTGGTGTGTAGCTTCAGACCATAAAGGCCTTGATTGAGTTCGAAAATGAGAAGCGCACGATTGGCGGGGGATGTTGTAGACCATGTCGACTTGTTATTTTTGGGAAACAAAAACTGTCTTTAATGGGCATTTATGAGCTTTTCAAGGAATGCAACTGAAGAGCACTTTAGGAACATTGCATCGGCTAATGAAGTTAATTAAGCAATTATGAGCCAGATGCTGGTATGAAAACCAGAAACGGATATGGCCCTCGTTCTCTATCTTTGGTTTGAGTAAACTCAGAATATGACTATCATCAGGCGCATTGGGCCTCATGCAAGTAGCAATATAAGAAATTTTAAAAATAACTGTCTGTCAACGCTTCAAACTCCGCTGATGTTTGCATGTTATGCCACATGATTCGTGATAACATTTTAATTAAACTGATAACAGAACTCTAACCAAATTACAGAACTCTAAAGAAGATGATCTGGAGGCCTGGCATATGCCCCTACTGCTGTCGTTGAAGAATCTGTACAGAGATTGAATGCATAAGTTGCATTGGTAATATCCTGTACTTGGGTGACAGACACCTTGCATGATGAGAAATTGCAGCTCATTTGTTTTTGGAAGGAAACTTCCTCTTCTCATCTCAACAGACGGAGCAAATTTTAATTTGATTGGATCATTTGTTCTACGTCTAATTGATAAACACCTAACACCAAATTCAAGATGGCTGCTGTGATGGCCAAAAATGAAACTCTCAGTGTTGTCATATTCAAAAGGAACCTTCCTCTACTCGTTGTCAAAATACACAATGAATTCAAATTTAATCAGTTCATCCATTCTCTTCGAAATCGACAAAAAACAAAATCAAGAGGGCTGCCATGATGGCCATATTGAAAATTCCAGCGCACCCATTTTCAGAACAAACCTTCCTATATTCACCGAGCACACACCATAGATTAAGATTTGATCTGATAATCCCATCTCAAAAATGAACAGAAACCAATTTCAAGATGGCTGCCATGACAGCCATATTGAAAATGGCAGCGTGCCCATATTTAAAGGGAGCCTTCCTCTAGCCACCACCAACACACATAAGAAATTTTAATTTCATTACATCTTCCATTCTCCTCAAAATTGACAAAAACAAAATTTACCATGGCTGCTATGGTGGCGATTTTGAAAACCGAAGCATGCCCGTTTTCAAAAGAAACCTTCCTCTATCCACCTATGATGCATGCAGCAGATTTTAATTTTATCAGGTCATCCGTTCTTCTCTAAATTGATGGAAACCAGATTTGAGATAACTGGTGTGGAGGCCACATTAAAAATTGCAGCGCCCATTTTGGAAAGGATCCTTCTCCTACCGAGCACCAGTGCACACAGCAAATTTGAATTTGACAGTTTTGAAACATTTTGCTGAGACTGAGCAGATAATATAGCTATGTAGAATTCAAAATTCTGTGAGTGATCACTTCAGGAATAAATACAGTGGAACTGGTTCCACCAGGGTGACCAGGTGTTCCGCTTTGCATTACATAGTGCAGCATCTTCATCTCTTTTCCAGTGTCCAGCAAATTTAGAATCTGTCCCGCATTTTATTGACTGGAGACACAGTTCTAAACTTGTGCGCTTATTCAGTAGCTGATAGTTAAAAACCGGTCTGGATCATGGGGGTTATGTGCGGAAAATACGGTCATTTTAATAACATTTTCTATTGGAACTTGTACATTACAATTATAATTGAAACATGATATTCGATTGGTGCTTTAAAATGAAACCAAAAGTGATACCTAATAAAATTGAAATTCTGAACATACTCGTCTACTCTTTAAGGCAGGGGTCCCCAGTCTTTCCCAGAAAGGGCCGCTGTGGGTGCAGGCTTTCAATCTAACCAAGCAGTCACACACCTGACATCACTAATTAATGCCTAGTGTCTATGCCTAAGTCCTTGATTAGTAGGAAAAGATGTGTAACGGCTTGGTTAGATCGAAAGCCTGCACCCACACTGGCCCTTTCTGGGAAAGATTGAGGACCTCTGCTTTAAGGGATTGAATCCAGCTGACAATAGCAGACAATGAGAATATTGCCGATGTATCCATTTACTTTGGATCCTTTGACTCTGTTGACAAACTTTGTATTGACTGAATGCTGGTGACAAAGTTTATACTGACTGAATGATGATAATGAAATGTTATTTTAATTAATACAAGTAGTTCTGGCCGTGTAGCCAACAGTTCTAAGCATTGTGGACTGAAAACTAAAAGTTCACACCCATGTTGGAAGGGACACAGACATCAGCACACCCAGCCAAGTAATAACTAAACACATGAAGAATAAGCTGTCACACATTTACTTTCCAAAGGATTAGCAAAAAACGGGCATAAAACATTGCTTTACGACCATGATTTATTTAAATTAAAATCATCTAGTGCTTGTGAATAATGTGAGACATTGTAGTCTGGAACCAAGATTTTGCACTGTGCAGCTGAGTGAAACAGTTGCAGATGCACATATGTGCCATTTTTACAAATGGCTTTTTTTCATGAACAGGAAGATTAACACTGAATTACATCATACAAGAAAATAACATGATGGCTATAATATGAAAATAACTGCACACCTAAGTGGTTCACGATCAGACACTTTGTGCCCCCTCCCCAATTTCTTCTAATTATTTCTTTTTTAATCATTTCAGATCATCAAACTTATTTTAATATTAGCAAAAGATACCCCGAGCATACAAAAATGCAGTTTTGGTGATTTCATTTATTTAAACAAGCTATCTAACCCTACCTAGCCCTATGTGAAAAAGTAATTGCCCCTTAGTAATTACATGAACCAAGTAAACAAATTAATGTAATTGATAACTGAGTTCACTTTTCACTTGATACACCATGGCATGATTACTGCAAGTGCTGTTGAATTTAAGCACCACTTCAATAGAACATTCTGGCCATGTGAAGTTGGCAGAAAGCCGCAAATGATGGTGGGATTTAAAGACATTCAAGAACAGATGAGAAACAAAGTCTGGATAAGGGTACAAAACCATTTAAACCACAGTGAGAGCCATTATCAACAAATGGAGAAACCTTGGAATAGTGGTGAACCTTATAAGGAGTAGCCACCCTCCTACCAAAATTCCTCCAAGAGTACATCAACGATTTATCCAGGAGGTCACAAAAGAACCCAGACTAACATTGAGAGTACTGCAGGCCTCATTTACCTCAGTTAAGGTCAATATTCAGGAAAAATAAGAGACTGGGCAAATATGTTATCCATGGAAGAGCTGGAGGGCAAAAACCACTGCTGCCCAAAAAGAACTTAAAGATTCATCCCACATGAGCTAAAAAAAAAACATCTTGATGACTCTGAAGAGTTTTTGGATTATATACTGTGGACTGATGAGTCAGAAGTGGAACTTATTGGAAGACATGGCTCCTGTTACTTCTGGCATAAAGCTAACACACTACTCTACAATATGACTATCTTACCAACTTTCAAACACGGTGGTAGTACTGTGATGGTCTGGGGCAGCTTTACTGCTTTAGGACTTGCCATGCCATGATTGACTATGTTTACATGGACTTTAGTGGGTCTTTGCTTTGTGCATGTGAAAATCATATTTTGGGGCAGCACAGTGGTTAGCACAGCAAGAAGGATGTGGGTTTGAATCCGGCCTGGGGCCTTTCTGTGTGGAGTTTGCATGTTCTCCCCGTGTTCGCGTGGGTTTTCTCCAAGTACTCTGGTTTCCCCCACCCACAAAAACGTGCAGTATGGGAACACTCCTGTATGGCTGTGTGCGAATATTTGGTGGTGGTTCGAGGGGCCGTAGGCGCATACTGGCAGCCACGCTTCCGTCAGCCTGCCCTAGGGCAGCTGTGGTTACAGAATGTAGTTTACCACCATCAGAGCGTCAATGAACTATGTATCTCTTGTTAAGCGTCTTTGAGTGCCCAGAAAAGCGCTATATAAAACTGATGCATTATTATTATTTCAGAAACTGGGATAAGCCCTTGTCCCGATTTTGAGAAACCCAGTTTTGCTACCTGCTCTGTTAACCCTGACAAGTGTGGTAAAATGTTTTGTGGAAACCGATTACCTTAAAAAAATTGAATTTGCCAACTTAATGATCTTGTGTTCACGGCAGTAGTTTGCTTACTAAATGATCTTGTGTTTACAGCAATTAAAAACAATGATAAAAACTTTACCTTATTTCCTTTAAGTTTCTTCCACATAATGCGATTAAATTTGTCGACACAATTTTTTTGAGGTAATTGGTTTCCCCCAAATATTTGAGTTCACCACACTATCAGGGTTTACAGTGTAGCTCACCTGTCGAGTAGCCTCAAGGCTAGCTGCGCATCACTTTTAGACCCTTAGATTCCGTGTTCTCTCAACCTCCCAAAAGTGGCACCAATATACAGTATACATGGCTCTTGGCCGTCTCTCGTTTTTTCCTCCTTGACTCCGTCTGTTCCTCTACCAGTTTTTTTGTACGCTTTCTCTCATAGCGCTGGGATTGGAAGCTTCATCTGTTCTGCAGCGTAGGCTATCAAAGATAAGTGCTCTTCTTCTCGACTGTTATAGATCACGCACATACAGTTCCTGTAGACCATTGCCCCCTGAGGTCACAGAATCTGATAGGTCTCAGATTTTAGTGGAACAGCGCATGTTCTCAAGCGGAGAGGACTGCCTCTTTATGGCAGTCTCTCATCTAATTGCATAGAGGCAGTGGGTGACTCCAGAATTTTATATACTGCTTTGATGTAGTGGACAGTGACTGGGAGACCTGTGTTATGGACAAGATACTCTAAATAAATGATCTCTGTCAGAATGCGGAGCAATTTAACAATTGTTCTTCTTTTTTAAATTGCTTACAGGAGCATCAAATAAAGGGTCTGTTTACCGCAAACAAGCCAAATGGCCTACTAATTTTTTTCACCATGGCTTAAACAGTAGTGCAGCAAAAAACAATTATCTGTGCAAATACGAAAGACTGCTCTCTATGTGTTTGGTATAACTTCAAAGAAGAAGAAAAAAGCTTTAAAACAATACTAATTTTGTCATACCTCAATTGGATTCATACAATTAGTGCCCAACCGGAAGGTAATCTGTCACTCCAGGAGATACTGTATATACTGACGCTTGGACTGATGTTTCCTCTGGTCTCATCAATGGCTCAGCTGTGTAACATGGCCAGTTGAAGGATGCCCTTTTGAT
This sequence comes from Gymnothorax reevesii, assembly GCA_029721435.1. Taxonomy (NCBI): domain Eukaryota; kingdom Metazoa; phylum Chordata; class Actinopteri; order Anguilliformes; family Muraenidae; genus Gymnothorax; species Gymnothorax reevesii. Next base: position 33,821,461 of record CM056573.1, read on the forward strand.
CAGAAAGTTCTCTCTCCACTTGGAATCAGTGAACTGCATGATGACAAACTCATCTCACCACTCACTGCTGCGTATCTTAACCCCTTGCTCTCTGGTCCTGCGTGATGGCAGTGACAGGCTGACACTAGTCAGAGCTCAGGACTTGTTTAATATTTGCTGCTGTTGTCTTCTCCTGTTGCTGGAAATACGGTGGATAAACCATAACTGCAGCACAATGTTGGAATTGAATTTAGCTAATTCTTAGCTAACTCTGCAATGAGCCCCCCTTTTTTTTATCTGATTTCATAATTTCTGCAGGTTGAGATGCAAATAAGAAACATCAATGGCGCCTGCGCCAATAAGATCCGATACTCAGAAACTAGGATTCTAGTATTTACCATGTATACAGGGATATGAATAACCAGGTTTTTCTGTGTGCATGTAAACACCATATACTGAATATGATCAAAATAGAGATTAGGCTCATAACTGGGATATGCAAGTCCATGTTAATGGTGGAATCAAATGGTGGAATCTGCTCTATACCAGAAAATCCTGAAAGCGAATGTCCAGCCATCAGTTTTTGACCAAAAGCAGAAGCAAATGCATGGTTCAGTTGTGGAGCAGGACAATGATCCAAAGCACACAAGCAGGTCCACCTCTGAATGACTCAAAAGAAACAAGAGTAGGTTTCAGAGTGGCTTAATTTTAGTCCTGACTTGAGTCTGATTTGAAGTTGTCCTGTGACTTTAAGTAAGAAGTTCATACTCAAAACCCCTCCAATGTGGCTGAATTAAATTCTGTATAGAAAAGTGGGTCATAATTCCTCCAAAGGAATTAAAAGACTCATTGTCAGTTCACGTAAATGTTTCATTGCCGTTATTGCTGCTAAGGGTGGCACAATTTGGTGTATTTTTTGCAAGTGATATAGATTTTGAATAACTCTCTACCTTCAATAAAAATGATTGTTTAATTGCTCCATATCATGTTTACTCATGTTGTTTGTATTTCAATTATATATATTATATTTCAATTTCAATTATATATTTCAATCAGTACAATGATCTGAAACACGTACTGTAAACACTGTATGACAAATACGCAAAAATTGAAGAAATTGGAAAGGGGGCAAACACTTTTCCCTGCACTGTTAAAAGATTCAGCTATTAATATTTTGTGAAGTATATGTGATTCTTCCTTAAGAATCTTGGGGCGTACTGAATTTATTCCAGAGCAGTATTAGTAACTTGAAAAGAGCTGGCCGCAGCAGTACTTCACTCATTTTTTTGGTATGTAGAGAGATAAATGACCTTATAAACAGTTAGTGCTTGACTGCATTTTCATGTCAGCCTGGTGTTCACTATTTATGGTCATATGCTTTGTATTAAAAGATACATTTCCACGATGACTTTGCAGCATTAACTTGTGTATTTTACTGGCATTTTGATGAAAATCAACACATTCAACAGAATGAGAAATCTGCACTTAACAAAAATATAAATGCACCATGTAAATTATTAATGCAAAATGAAATGTATCACCTCAAATGAGCTGATAATGTCTTAATTGTGCAAAATGTTATTTTTCTTGATTTGTATACAACATTTGCGTTAATCTCTGCCAGTGAGCACTTGCTCAGTGATGCATTGATTCCACCAACAACACGGGTGTGGCATGTGCATATGCTGCTGAAACAGCGTGAACAGACCTCAGACACTTTCTAAAAATGGGGACAATAAAAGGCCACCCCAAAATGTCAAATTTCATCTAAAGTCACCATGCCACAAATGTCGCAAATCATGCGGGAACGCGCCATAGGAGTGCTGCATGCAGGAATGTTCACCAGAGCAGTTACTGCTCAGATGAATCTTCATTATCGGACGATTGTGTCATGGTTTGGGAGCTTTGAGAGCTGTTTGTTGCTCTCGTCCGATTACGATATCGGATTCCTGGGCCAGCTGGCATTGATTGGGGGCGTGGCCCGGACTCTATTTAAACTCCTATTTTGCCTCGCTCCCGTTGCTAGAGTGTCAGTCCTTCTTTGGCGCTTTAGCCGGTAAGGTCTCTAGAGAGATATTGTCAGGCACTTAGTTGCTTATCAGGAATAGTGTTATTGAGTAAGGGAATCTTTGGTTTATTTCCCTTTTCCTTTGTTTTCCTCGGGCTCGCCTGTTTGCTACCACGGGCGGCGTCAGGTCCGTTGGTAGCGCGAGTCTCATTATTTTTATCTGTTTTTAGTCTCCCAGTGCACAGTGAGTGTTGCCTTTTATTTCCGGCCGCTGCTCTTGGCCAGCAGCCATCACAGATTGGGTGTCTAAGAGTCCATTTTAGACAGGCTGGCAGTACAGCAAATTGACCTCACCTTCGTCGTCCATGTGTGACCACACAAACACAAGATCGTCACATCCGGCTTGGCCGCTTGCGTGATCGCTTCAGACCTGCAACACACACAGTAGATGAAACAGCTGGTCTGCGCAACAGACGTATCACACCTCAACCTGTCCTGAATAGCCTGAGTGAAGCGAACCTACACGCTTATCGTCCTCATCGCGATCCCAACCTTGTCTACAAGTATCCCTGTTTGCCTTACGCCATTATCTTGCTTTAATGCACAGTAATCTGTTGCATATTGAACAAAAAATTAATTGTGTATGACTTAATATATTGTAAAACCCTTCATGCTGATTAAAGTTTAAACGTGTCAAATACGGCGTTTATATTTTTGTTAAGTTTATACTTTTGTTTAAATCTTAGGGGACTAGGTTTTCAGCATTTGTCCTGTCACACCAGTTAGCTTAGATTGAGCTCCCTGTGCAGAGAAAACAAATTCAGTGTTTCCAAATATCAAATATGGGTTCCCCTCTTAATTGCAGTTTCCATCCTAAACAGTTGCACTACTCTAATTTTAACTCGCTATCAATTTTGGAACTTTTAATTTTTAAAGGGAACATTCACCCTAATCTGTCAAAAAAAAAAAAACAAGGCTGAATATCAGTATTGGATGCGCATGATCTTTAAGCTGTTAGACGGAGCTGCATTAAGAGACAATATGCTTCCATAGTGGATATAACCTCGTGGGCGTGTCAACGTTTCATAATAGCTGTGTTAGTAAACATGTTTTTTTAATAGCATCATTAAATGCAAAGTTAAAAAGAGGAAGCCATTATTTGCAGCATCCAGATGCAAAGCTGAATTGCCTTGGCCTGAGCTCATCTAAAATGGACTGATGAGCAAGGGGAAAGGAGTGCTGTGGTCTGACAAGTCCATCTGTTTTTGGAATGTTCTCTGGACTAAAGATAAAAAGGGCCAAGTCGATTGTTATCAGCAACATGTTCGAATGTCAGAGTACGTCATGGTCTGGGGCTGCATAATGCACACTGATTGGGCAGCATGCACGGCTTTATTTGGCTAAATTGGAGTATGTGGACACTCACACATTTTGGTATAACAAATGTGCCTGCCAGATGTCCTTTTTCCAGGAACGCCCCTGCTTGTTCCAGCAGGATAATGACAAGTCAGACTCTGCTTGTATTACAACAGTCAGACGGCGTAGTCACAGAGCGTGAGTACTGCCTGCAGCCTGGAACTGTCTACCTTTGAGAAGGAGTGCCTGATTAGGAAGCGTGAAATTAGACAACGTAAAAACCCAGACTGTTGGCCAGCTGCAGTACTATATCAGGCTAGAATGGGAACAATTTCCACTTTTGGAACTTCAACAATTAGTGTCCTCCGTTCAAATATGACTCCTGAGTGTTATTAAAAGGAAAGGCAATGTTGCACTGTGGTGACTATGCACCTGTCCCAACTTCAGTGGAATGTGTTGTAGCTGCCAAACTTTGAAATAGCTATTATCATCAAAAACAATAAAGTTGATTAGTTGAAGCATTTCTCATTTTGTCTTTGTGCTTTCCTCAGTTACAAGAGATTTGCTGATAACTGCTTGCTGTTTTTATTTACAGTTATGGCACTTTTCCGGTTCTTCTTGAAGTGATGTTGTATTTGCCTGAATTCCTGCACTTTTTTACAGCAGTGTATGAACATTCTCTTCTCAATAAGGATCAGAGTATCATTGCGGTTGCTTCGAAAAATCCCTCAAGTCATTTGTTTTGGGGGTTCACAAAGTATAAGCACTGCCATGTGTTTTTCAGGCCATGGACCAGCCTACTTCACTAATCGGATCAACATCCTGGCAATAGAATTGTGTTAATCTACAAATCCAATGACTGAGATTCAACATGGAAAAAGACATTTGAAGCTGGATTCTTCAACACTAATTCGGAGTGAAATTTCATCCAAAATCAGTTCCATAATGGATAACAATTTTTTTAACCTCTTAAAATTTGTGATCCCATGTATGGATTTGTCTAATGCAGCTCTCCTGTGATCTGGAAAAACCTAGTAAGTATGTCACTTTTGGTGGAAACTGAGTTTGACCCTCATTTGCTGTAATCTAGAGCAGTGGAAATCTTAAAAAATGTGCTATTTGTGTGATTTGAACTGTCAAAATTATTTTTTTCTTTTAGGAAAAGTCCAAAATCGAGAGGTTTTTGGGCAATTATAAGACCCTTGCCACTGATAAACTCACTAGGTTTTTCCAGATCACAGGAGAGCTGCTTTATTCAAACCTGCAAAAACTGCAAAAAGGTTTTTTCTTAGTTCTAGAGGAACATTTAACTTACGTTAGGGAAAAGTCAGGCAAAAATCAGAGTTTCTAAGGGTTGAGCATTTTGCAATTATGACAGTATCAATGAAATGCCAGTTTCCTAAACAGTTGAAAGTCTGGTCCATTTATCTAGCTTGCCCTCAGTGACAGTTGCTCATTGAGAGGCTTCTCTCAGGGTTACAAAGCATCAAAAGAAATTCACAGATGTTTCAAATTTTACTTGGGAGTAAGTGATTTATGAGGTGGGGGAGGGGAGGGTTAAGCTATGGGCTGAAATTTACATGTAAGGATTTAATCTTTTAGTACTTTAATAACTTGTTCTTACCCCAAAAAAAGACTCCAATGGGTAATTTAAACACAAATGTATTCATTTTATTCTCTTTGAAAAACAACAAAGTTGGAGTAAATACATTATCCAAATATGCCTTTGAATTACTCTGACATCTGCCTCCCCGCCTCTAAAAATAATTCAAAAAGTGGTGCCAGGCACAACAAACTCCGCCCCTCGCACATGCTTTCACCTACTTGTACGAAATTCAATAGGGATCCATTCTGGGTCAGTGGCAATCCCTATACCCAATTTGGGGTGAATCTGGCCTCTAGTTTTGCCACTAGAGTGTTAACAATCAAACACAGAAACAAATGCAGGAACGCACACAAACAAACCGAACCAAAAACAACACCCCTTCCCTAACCTTTCGGGTGGGGCGGGGTAATAATTCAAAAAGGTTGATAACTGATGTTTGGAAGCTTATTACTGCCAAAGAGGGGAAAAATGTAAACTTTTTTTCTTTCCACAAGATATTTCCCTCCAACATGATTTTTTTTTCTCAGGGCACTTACATGAATGATCCTATCAAGAAACTTATGACTCCTCCCACAGCTGAAACACTCACCCTCCTGTCATAACTCCTAACTAATGCTTACAGTCTTGAACTGAGATGTTGGATGAGTTGATTTTTGCTTTTTTTTTTTTTTTTTTTGCAAATTCAGTGAATTAATACACTAGTGGTTTCCAATTAAGGGCTTTAAGCCTGAAAGAGGAGCACATTTTTTGTTCTAATGCTGCAGTAACACACAAAGAGGTGCTGATCACCTGATTACAAAGCTCCTGATCAACTAAATCACATGGCTCAAAGATAGTCTTGAGAAAAAAAAAAAGCTGAGCGACTTAGCTGGGCTAGCTTGGTTCCTAAACCATTTATTTCATTTTTTTTTCCCTGTTGGCAGGAATAAACTTCTGTTCTAATGCAACAGCAGTCATAGCTATTTCAATGCGGGGTTGATGAGCTGAATAATCATTGGGATTGAATTGTTTGAAGTAGTAGTGCACTTTTTCGCATTTTTGCTTCAATAATTACAACCCCAATTCCGAAATAGTTGAGACGACATGTAAATTGTGAATAAAATACTGGCTGGTGTGATTTGAAAGTCATTGCGTTTTGATTTTATTCACAATTTACACTTTGTCCCAACTATTTTGGAATTGGGGTTGTAATTATATGGGTCAAAAATGGATAACTTGTAAGTAGACTTTCTTTTTTTGCTAGTCTGCTTTTTTTATCTGTAGCGCACTATGATAGATGGTGCCAAAGAGGAAATACTGCACGTAGTGTTTTACTGTGTAGGGGCGATAGGGCCAGTGGGAGGCGCCGATTAAAGGAACCGGAGATTTGGGCTACGTCTGAATAATTGAATTGTTTAAAAATTATGTCCTATCGTCTAATTCCCAACCACTTTTCTTTAACCTCTGTGTAAAACATCATGGGGTAAAGGAAAGGTGTAAAAGGGACTCTTTTACATTTTCGGAAGAGAACCGGGCTAGTGAGGGAATCCGAATGATGCGCTTATACTAGGCACAGTGATCACCTGCCTCCTGCCCGTCATGTTTGTTTGTTTTCGTGATTGGCTGGATGGACGGTCATTGCGGAATTGCGGGATAGTATTTCCTCCTTTCTTCTCAAAAAGGATGGCTCAGGCTGGTAAAATAGAGAGGCCAAGTGCAGCGGCCAGAGAGAAAACCAGCAGAACAGACACAATACAAACAGAGAGGGCTGTACAGACCACCGGAAAGTACTTGCGCTTCCAAAGGATGTATAATAGTCTGAAAAACGGAAGCAACACGAGAGAGAAAAAAGTAGAGAAGGGAAAATTCCTAAAGGGGAAGGAACTCCGATAATAACTGGAAGATGTAAAGTCACACGAATTCTGACTAGTGATATTTTTGGTTATAGTGCTTAGCTACAAACAGAAACTCTAGCAAAGGAGGCGTGGCGGACATCCGCCTTAAATAGAGTCCAGGGAAGCACCGCCCAGTTCAATCAGCCAGCTGGTAAAAGAATCAGATTGAAAAGTAATTTGATCTCGTCCAGGGACGAGAGCCACAAAGAAAGTCCAAAACACACGCACGCCTCACAAACCATGACAGTACTATATGCCGAAGGTGATAAATTTAAAAGCGCTGTAGCACCTTTCCTTTACAAATAAGGTATCCAAACACACCAGATCATTTTCTTGGAGTTAGGAACTTTCCTAAGCTAAAAAGACTATTCAGATGCAGCCCTAGTTTCAAGCAACCCAGAGGGTAACTAGCTGGGAAGCAATATTTTTTTATGTGAGTTTTGTTTGATTTGTTTGCCTGACAATTCGTTTTTGGCTTTGCACTTTGTGTCTGGGCCTGGAATCAGCCCAGGCACTCATCCAAGTGGGGTTAGCCGTAATTTGCAGAGGAAAAGAACAGAAAATTCATTCGTGTGGTAGGCTGGTTATCGCAAGGTGAGCCACCCTTTTAAAACAGATTATGTTGTGTCCTTCTCCTACAACCTGCCTTAATTCCACTCCCCTACATGTTCATTAATCAAAAAACAATTATTTGGGCAGGGAGTTGGAAAAAAAATCAACAATATCAGTGTTTTGCAGAAAGTATCTGCAGGTCTGGCTTGTTTCAATCATGCATGGTAGTCTCTGCACGTGCTTGTGTTTGCTGGTTTTAGAGGGATCCCTGCAACATCTCCAATATTGAAGGCTCAGATGTGGACACTGTTTGCTGGTGTGACAACTTGAGTCCGTGGGGTGAAGGGTTGCTGTGCCCCACTGGTTTAAACATAATAATTTTAAGGAAGAGACAGCACCTGGGCAAAGTATATTTCAGCGGAAAGTAAAATTCTTGGAGTGTCTAAAACACATAGTTTTATAAATTTTAATTTGGCAATGATCCAGTGCGACGCATTTTTAAACCGGAAAGTCTTCAAATCAGCACCAATACCAGGGGGCAGACTTTTTTACTTGGGGAATCTAAGGTTGCGTTCGGAATGCACACTTGTTCACTTGCTCACTCACTCTCTATATTGTTTTCAATGTAGAACATTCACTACACAGTGCCCTATATAGTGTGCATTTTGAACGCATTATCCAATCAAATGCCAGTGCCGCGGTGCTTGTGCGTCAGTTATTCTCTAACGTGACGTCAGTTGTTCTCTTTCCTTTCATCCGGGCCATGGAGTTGTTCAAAGGGCTTTCAGTAAGCTCTCCCTTTATGGCTTGACTGCCTGCAAGCTGTTTTTAATTAAGATGGCCTGATTAACAATCCAACAATTTATCGACTGAGCGACCAACACCAATACATGACCCATAATTAGAAATGGTAATGAAAGATGAATTCCTATTGCCTACATTTATATAAATGATATGGCACTGTAAATCCAAAACTTTCGCTGACTTTGCTGCATTTATTTTTGCCATCCTTGGAATTGTCACACAACTGTGCAACCTTACAGCGCCCTTTAGCTGTGACAACTTTCAAAATAAGGAACGGATTCTCGCAACCTCGCAAACTAGTTTCTGCATATCTGTGCTTCTTATCAAGCACTGAAATTATGAAGACATTGATATTTCACATCGTCATTTATGCGCAGAAGACGCCCCATAATTTTGTGGTGCAATGCACAACAATGCCATCAAAAGTAAATTAGACTGTTGTCGGTTTTTATCAATTACTCTGAGCAACTGTGGCAAATCGGGTAAACTGCGAGGAGTGTAGATTATTAAGCATTTTTTAAAGGTGAGGTTTCCGAAGACCAAATTCAAAATCAGAAGATTCCCCTAATAAAAATGTCTACCCCCTGGTATTGAAGCCAATTTCAAGACTTTCTGGTTTAAAAATGTGTCGCACTGGATCATCACAAAATTAAAATTTATAAAACTATGCATTTTAGACAATTCAATAATTTCACTTTGCGCTGAAATATACTTTGCCGAGGTGCTGTCTCCTCCTATAACTAAATAGCCAAGAAAATGTTGAATATTTTTAAGCAGTGTGGTATGTTGATGAAATCAACAATTCAACGAATCAACAATATCTCAAAATTCCATTAAAAACTTAAGGGATCTTTATCCAGCAATGTCCAACATCAGTGCTATTCAATAACTCATTTAAGACATGAGTAACTTGCTTATTATTATTACATTTGCAAGGCCGCAATACTACATTACATAGCCAAAAGTGAGTGTAAACTTTACTAAAACTTAGAGCGTAAAATGTGGGAAGAAAAAAAAAATGACTGAGGGGAATAGCCCCTCAGTTTACAACATAATTCAGTCGCTTCAATCGATCAATCTGTTGACAAGCATGCTGTCAGTCAATTTTGACTTGAAGTTCAACTGAATTTTCAATATTAGCTGGTGAACCTGAGTGACAGAAACCTGGCAGAAAGCTAGCAATGTAACCAGGATTATTTATTTATTATAAACAGACATTCTAAATTCTAAATACTTTAAATTTTAATTGAATTTGGAGTTACTTGGTCAATGTGACCTGATAAGACAGACATTCAGCTTTGAGTTAAGGGTATTGCAACTTTAATCAGTTTTACTATTACAATTTTGTAGCACTTTGTACATTCCGTCAACCCTCTATTACTGAGTGCTTCATTGAAAGTAACTAGGATTGTGCAGGGGAGACATGCGGACAGAAAGGCAACAATTTTCAAGCTGTGTGTGAGGCTTGGGCCTAATGTTGTAATATTCTGTTTATCACATAACTGAATTATATAAATAAATAAAAAATAAATGCAATTTCCATTTGAACAAAGTCAGTCACTGAGTCACAGCCATTCGCGGCTGAACTGGCAGCAGTGTTTAAATTAATTTATCTTAGTACAGTGGTTTTCAAACTCGGTCCCGGCGCCCTACCGTGCACACTGGTTTATGTTCCAACCACAATTGCAGTCTTTGGAATTTAACAAGCTGTTGATTTGTCTTAATTAGGTACAGTTATGTTCAGAGCAGTTATTAATCCTCTTCAACCACATCTGAAAAACCTATTAATGCCATGAAGAGTAAAAATTTCATATCCACATTAAGATATTGTGGAAACTCGTTTGAATAACTGCAGAGGAAAATAATTTAACTGAACATTTAATCAACGTACAATCAATAGGTTTCTCACGGTGAAACTGTTGACACATTGTGGAAAATAGTAACAATTTATTGGGCAAACAACAGAGTCACACCTGTTTTGTTTCATGTTTATTAAGTTCAGGCAAATTATTTTGAAAGAAAGCAAAACACCTGTGGTCAACTACCAAATTTGGAACTTACTGATTTTCTCAGAGTCTAATTTTGTCTGTTTAGAAATGAAAACCTGAAAATCCTCACACTATAGAAAAGTAAGCACTAAATGTTGAAGGGTTTTTATTCCTCATGGCACAATGGATAGGTCCATCAAAATGTGGCCTAAGATGGTACAAAAACCATTCCAAAATGGAATGCAGCTAATTAAGACAAATCAACAGCTTGTTAAAATCCGAAAATTGCCATTTTTTTTGGAACAAAAACCAGCATCACTGTGGGGCACCAGGATCGAGTTTGAGAACCTCTGTCTTAGTAGCTAGTTATCGTTAGCTTGTTAGCAAACAAAGTAATGTAACATAAGAGTTAAAGGAGAATTCCGGTGTGAAATTGAAAGAATAAGGGGAACAGATTGCAATCTATTTGTTTGGGCTCATCAACCGACTTGTTTTAACTTTCAAAATGGAGGCGACTGAAAACTACCTCGAGGTATTGTTTGCATAAATTGTTTTTTTTAATAAACTACCTGTGCATTTTCAAAGTTCACAGTGCCTCGTTTTAAATGTCAGGGCCCTCGGAATTCTACCGATGAAGTGTGGAGCTGCTTTGAGCCTTGTTAATGATGAAAAAAATAGTGATTTCTTTGCATGGCAAAGCTATGCCCGATTCACTACTATTGTAAGCCTCTTGCTTGCTCCGGCTAAAAAGCTATTGTATTTTGAAATGTTGCATGTGTACGGAGGTGGGGTATTCGACAAAGGTTAGCACTCGTTATCATGTTTCAATACACCCCAAGTCAATTTCACACCGGAATTCTCCTTTAAGAAAGCGTACTGCGTACACACTAGATAGCTTGCTAGCTAACGCGAAGTTAATTATGGGAATGGCACTGAGTGTGCTAACAAAAGCGGCAAGCGATACCGATATAACCAATGTTTCACGTGGTATTCAGTTTGGCTAAATATTGACAGCATGACGTAAGGCGGAGCAATTTCTCCCCACGCTCTCAACCAATGACATTTTCCCAAAAGTGATATTACCCTAGCGTCATATCCAAAAAGGTCATCGGCTGGGCTATAGGAAAAGTACTGCAGTTAAGTGATAAAAACTTTCCTTTGCCAAGAGAGAGCTTTATATTAACAATATCAAAATGTCCCATTGACTTCTCTGGGTTTGGAGGCATCTTCAGTGGATTATTGCACAGTGGAACCATGTATTGTGGTCAGAGAAATCAGAATTCCAGGTTGTTTTGGAGAAAAAAGACTCTGTGTGCTCAAGATCAAAGGACCATCTAGACTGTTTCCTCTAAGTCCATAAGCCATGGTCTATCATGGTATGGTGGTGTGTTTGTGTCTTTCAGATGAGTAACTGGCACAACTGTGAAGGCACCATAAGTGCTGAAAAGAACAGATTTTGAAGTAACATAGCATGCTGCTTTCTAAACAATATGTTTTCAAGGGATGCCCATGAATATTTTGACAAGGCGATGCAAAACTACATTCTGTGCGCATTTCAAAGGCATGGCCTCCTTTCAGTCCCGACTTGTTCCCAATAGAGAATTTTTCATGCATTTTGAAATGCACAATGTTACAACAAAGACCACTGCACACTTTTAAGTTGTTTGCAGAAAAAAAGGGACAAAATTTCACCGGGAACAATCACTCGCTCAGAGTCTTCAGTCCCTGAATGCTCATTGAGTGTTGTTAAAGGAATGGCAACATTACAAAATGGTCAATACTTTACTGTCCCCACATTTAAAAAATATGTTTCTGAAATCAAAATTGAAGTAAGCGTGTATTGTGAAAAATCAAAAAGATTCATAACATCAAATATTATGCCGTTGAAAACAATACAATGTAATACATTTAAAAGATGGTTTACAAATTACTGCTTTCAGTTTTGATTTTAATTTAACATACCGTCCCAATTAATTCTGATTTAGGATTGTGATTAAACAAGCATTGCTCTCCTGATGAAAAATAAATAAATCTTTCATCTGATGGATAAGAAAAAACATCTTGGCAAACATACTAGTGTTGAATGGCAGAGCAGGAGATGCCATTTTCCTTATGCATCTCTGCCACTGGTATATTTCTCAGATCCATGGTGTCAACATTTATTTAAGGGATGAGATCCTGGATAGGGGTGGGATTGTAAATGTGTACATGTGTACATGGTCAGTCAATCATAAATTAATTGAATGCTGTGCCCTGTTTTTCTATACGGTGCAGCTGTAGCTCTCCCACCCTCTGTAATATACTGCATCTGGAATTCTTTCAGATGTGAACACCCCCCCACACACACCCCCCCACCCCACCCAAGAGTAGACATTTGTAATGATTCACAGTGCCTAACAGAAATTCTCAAATGCAGTGTCTCACTTGTTTTGCGAAAAATTTTTGCTTAGCATGGGTATCGCTTCAGATTGGGAACAATGTAGTTTGCGTCCTAAACGCAACATCAAACATTTGTGGCTTGTTTGGCTGTGAGTAATATGCTGAACATTTCTGAGGTCTGCTTTGCTTCCTGCCAAGATGTGAGTCTGTGTTCATGTCCTGCTCTTACACGCTAAAATTGCAGCCAAACAGTGCATGATGGCTACAGAAGAAGCTTCAAAGAGAGAAGTCTAAGGTTTTCCCCCATTCGAATGAAAAAATTGTATTCATAATATATTTTATGTGCTTTGCTATTCAATGAGTGAAGGAAATAATCCTGGCTGGTATATTGCAAATTGGCTGAATACTCAATTCTGATTGGCTGGGAGGTATGCCTTGTTTTGTACATCCCCGAATGAGTCTAAATGAATGTGCATCAAGGGCCTAACTTAAACAGTTATCATTTATGTCTTAAATTGCCAGGTTTAGTGTTAGAATGTCAGAGTTGTAACAGCGTTGAGATGTATCAGCCACTCTAACTCATGATTGCTAGTTGAACATAAATGAGTATTGCTAGTTGAGCAATTTACTTCTTATTTTTCAGAATGGTTGATAGTTTAGCCACTGTTTACAACATAATTCAATTCAAGAGCTCTGTTGACAAGCCTGCTGTCGGTCAATTTCAACCTGAAGTTCAAAAAATTTTCAGTATTATCTTGTGAACCTGAGTGATAGAAAACCTAGCATAAAGCTAGCCATGTGTAGTATAGTTGATGTTACTGAGCTATCACGAGAACAGTCAGAACAGAACGAGAGAAGAGAATGAGCACAGGACAGAAATGGCAGTTAGAACGTAAATGAAAAGTGTGTTAATAAAGTAAAGTAAACATAAAAGTGAACTGTTTTTTTTTGACAACACAACATTTGGCGACGAGGAGACAGTTTGCCAAGAGCCCAGGCACAAGGAAGGACGACTCGTATTCTACATCCATGCGGAAAAAGTGAGATGAAAACAGTAGAGCTATGTCGAATAATGTGCAGCAAGGAGCCGCATATGCTGCACCAGGACCCAGCCTTGCTCAACTGGCCCCGCTGAACCTTGGAGCATATGATTTATTCACAGAGTATAACCTGTGGAAGGACTCACTGCTTTTTTGAAGTTGCCAGTGGAACTATAAACTACAGGATTTGGTGAGGAGTGCCACTCTGTTGCATTGTATAGGAGCACCTACACAAAGGATTTTAAAGATCTACTGGGAAATAAAGGTATATACGCTCAGACTGTTGCCGCTCTAGATGCATATTTCACTCCACGGAGAAATGTAGTCCTAGAGAGACACAAATTTAGGCAGAGACCTCAGTGCCCCGATGAGTCAATAGATGCTTTCGTGAATGCATTGAGAGAACTGGCAAAATCATGTGACTTTGGAGCACTGGAAAACGACATGATCAGATCGTAGAGAAATGTGCCATGAGAAAGCTGCACGTCAAATTGTTGCAGGAGAATGGACTGATTTTAGACACAGCACTGTCAAATGCAAGAGCTTTTGAAGCAGCACAAGCAGAATCCAAACTTTTGACGGAGAGTGCTGGTCACAGAGCAATTGACAACCAAGTTAATTTCGCGAAGAAGAGTGCGCGTGCGGATCACGGACGGAAATCTGTAACGGCGCAAGGATGAAGAGGCAGCCATGAGCAAGCCAACAGTGATAACCAGTATTACAGATATGGAATGGACACTCACACAGCTGATGAATGCGGTGTGAAGACAGCGACTTGTCTTTTCTGTCAGAAAATGGGACATTATGCACACATATGTCTCAAGAAGAAAAAGAAAGCACGAGCACAAAAACATACTGATGAAAGTAAAGAGAGAAATGAGGAGAAATAAAGGACAAAGTCAGGTAAACCAGTGAGAGCAGTAGTACAGGATGCTTCTGATTCAGATTCTGATGAGTTTATCCATGCTGTAGATCCTGAAGATTCTGAGACAGTTAAGGTAAATGGTCAAAGGCTGAAAATGGTCATAGATACAGGAAGTGGTAGAAACTTCAGAGGAAAGGACCTGTATAAGAGAACAATGTCCGTTAGAAGAAATCTGAAACAAACCAAAAAGAGATTTTATGCCTATGCTCAGACTACTCTACTGAAATTTGCAGGATACTTTGAGGCAGAAATGAGATGGAAAGACAACATAGTCACAGATAACATATGTGTTAGAAGGAAATGTAGAAGCACTGCAAGGTAGAAAAACAATCTTTAAAGGAGCAATATGTACGTTTGTGGCCAAAACTGGTAGTGCAATCACATTCAAAATAGTGCAAAGCACAGTATCCGCTCCTCCTCTCCCCCAGACGAGAGGTTGCCAGCTAGATTGCTGGATCCAGTAAGAACGTCTTCTACACGGAGCTGCCATGACTACGTTTCAATATCACCGATGATTTGCTCTCAAAGGGTTGAGTTCAGTTCAGTTCAGAAAAGATTGAGACTAATGACTAACTAACTTTAGCAACGGTCATATTGGTCAACTTGCTCGTCACTCTTCTGTGTGGATAGCATATAGTCCATACTGTAAAATGCGTAAAGAATGAATGAGGACTCGTTTGACTGATGTACTGTCTCAATTACATTTCATATTGCCATAATGGCTGTGCTAATGTTGGAACGGTTTCCAGAGCGTCTCAGCATAAAGCCAGAGGAACGGACTAATAATGCATTGCTAATGTTAGCAATGAAGAGTGTATGGGCTGTGGAACATTTTAGAACATACTTGTGGGGGGCCAAATTTATTATGCAAACAGAACACAAACCCCTCATTTACATGTTCAACCCAGAGAAAGCAAACCTGTCACTGCCACAAATACAGAGACTTGGCTTGAGACTACAACCATATGACTACAAGATACAACACATAGTCGGAAAGTCCAACGTACTTCCTTTAGCCAAGACAGAGTACAATGAGTATGTGGGAAAGAATGCGGACAGAGTGTTGTCAGTGACAATGCATGAGGTACAGGCCGTGAGCCTTGTGGACATAAAACAGAAAGCAGACGATGACACAGTGAAGCGCCTAAAGACAGTTGTGGAGACAGGAAAATGGGCAAATCCAGTTCCAGAGGAATTTCAGCCTTACAACAGATGTGATGGAGAGTTGTGAACATATGATGGACTTTTACCGAAAGGACAGGATAGTGCTGCCAGGGACTAAGATAGGTATTGATCTGGTAGGTCCTATCCAAACCAGTACATATTAACTGTGATAGACTACTATACTTCCTTTCCGGAGGCTATAGTTATTATAGATATTTCCTCAGCCATTGTAATAACAGAATTGAATAAGATATTTGCTAGATTTGGATATCTTCTAGAGATTGTTACTGATAATGGCAGGCAGTTTGTAGGATAGCTTTTTGAGTCATTTCTTTTTTTTAATATAAATTTGGCATCTCCAATCCCGCCCAAATCTGGAATACCCAATTGGTGAACTATGTACAAAGCTTGCTCGTATGCGACCCCTTGCTGCCAACTAAGAATAGTGAAGACAGTTCACGGCTCTCCTCCGAAGCACGTGCCTCTCAGCCACTGCTTCTTTTACACTCATTGGTTCAATCTTCGCAAGTTCAGAATGAGGGCGGAGGATACCCAGACATGAGCAGACATCTTCCTGATGAGTGCCCGTCTGGCTAAAGGAGGCGCTTGAGCAACGAACAAAGCTATTTATTTATTTCCCTTTCCGGCAGTCCCTTCTCAATTTGAAACTCTGTAGCGCGATGGCCAATTGTGCGCTACTCTGAGAAAGCTGCCAACCACTGCCGGTTGGTACGACCGGGGCTCGAACCCGCGACATGATAGTCACGTGCCTTAACCGAGTGAGCTATCCGGCAGCTTCCCTGAGTCATTTCTTAAGTTATGTGGTTTTAAAGAACATCAGAGCATTACTGTATTATCCAAAGAGCTACGGGAAAATTTAGAGGCTTCATAGATACCTGAAGAAAGCCTTCAGAGCAACTAAGTGTGAAGGAAAGACATAGATACTCATGGAATACTGCTCAACACCATACAGAGCGTCAGGAGAAACACTAGCCATGCTCATGTTTGGACGTGACATCCGTACTAAGGGGTCTATTCTCCCATGCGCTTAAGTCGAAAAAAGCGCGTTTTAGCCTACGCGTATTCTCCCCTCGACTTAAGTCTGTGCATTACGCGCCTTGAAGGCAGTTACGCACTTGGGGCGGAGCAAGGTCAAAATCGGGGCGTTTCCGGGCGTTTCTCATGTAAATAACTCTTACGCGTATTCTCCCCCTGGCTTATGCGCTTATTCTGTTAAGCGCTTTTGAGGGCTGTATTAAGGTCAAGCGCCAACATAAGGCGAAATGGAATATTGCGTTTGATGTCGGTTATAGGCCGAATTTTAACATTAATTTTGTTTTATTTAACGTGGTAAAGGTTGAGACATTCAATATTCGATTGTTCATCCTTATTTCAAAACTACATTTCTCATAACCAAAATAAATTATCAAACGAAATCATCATATGATATTAGGCTACGCAACAGCCTGTTCTCCAATTAGTTCAATTACAAACGCATTACAAACAATTACAAACATACCAGTGGTCATCAAGGTCCCAAATGCGCTGTCCTGGCATCTGGGTCGTTCCAGAGAGTGGCTGGTGATGTCATGCACATATCACAGGCGTCTGTGTCAAGGTGTCTGACACAGTTGGTTGACGCTATGCTGCACCACATCAGCCGGGTCGAGCGAATCGGGTCGCCAGGTTCCCCAGTGTTGTGGGAGCCATTGATTGTACTCACGTTGCAACCAGAACCTCTTCCACTAATAAGAATATGTACAGAGACCGCAAACGTCGGCACAGCATTCATGCGATCATGATACGCGCATATTAAGCATCTGCGGCAAATTTCGCGGCTCGGCCGATGACGCCTATGTACTGCGCAACTACTTGAAATGCCAAAAAATACAATAAATATTTGAAACCATATTAAGTTTGTTTCCAGTATCTATCACAGTGATACTTTGAGCATAGGCCAGTAGCGTAGCCAGCGGGGGTGATGAGACACGTCCCTTTTTGACTGCAATTAGTAGTTCTCAATCATTTTCATTTATTGAAGCGTTTTCCAGTTATCATAATTGGCAACCGAAGATACGGTTTCTCTCCGTATGCAATCTAACAGCGATTAAATCATGGGCTTAATCTAGTCCAGGAACAGAGAATGGTTCGCACAAAACTTCCGTTTAGAACAATTATTAGTCCTGACCTGTTCCTAATCGGGGAGAACAAGCCGCACCTCTTAACTGTGGAGTGCTCTCGGAGTGAGTTAATTAATTATGTTAATTATGAAAATGACTGAGAACTGGTCATTGATTGCTATTTTTGTGTGACTAGAATGTTCTCTTTACTTCTTCCCTGTCTTCCACGGAACAAACAGGCTGGTGTAGGAGGGGCACATTTTCGATGCTCTGATTACGCTGTTTGAGAAGCGCTAAATTCTTTATTTATTATGTCATTATCACCGCAATTTGTTTGTTTCCATAGCTTTAATGTCTTGGTGGCTAAAATAAGAAATAAAAAAGGAGATGTCTGCGCTACTACTTGTAATTGGCACAGACATAAATAGGCCTACTATTACAGCGGCATATCTTCGGGCTGCTATAATACCTTGTATCTTCAAAATGATGAACTTCACGGGAAAATATAAAATTAAAAAATAATTATTAATTAATATAAATTGATAAATATAATTTAGAATAAAAAAAAGTTTTAATTCTGCCTGTAAGAACTGTGGACATACAAGTTTTTGTTTCTTATCAGTTTGGAGATACAAGGTTTTATTAGCAGGCCCACGATATTCAAATTTAAAGTCTGGTTTGCGTTTTCCATGGACCACAACTGCATTTTCATGGTTAATCAGAAAATCCTTTTTCCATGTTTTCCTGATAGCCATAATCAATGAGCTTTGTACAGAGTCTGCCTCTCTTTTGCATTAGTCACACCCCTTTCATAAGGCCGCCTACATTCTGAAGTTAAGCGCTGTGGGCATGATCGAAGCGCATAGGGGAGAATACGCGTAACTCAAAAGCGCTTAACTCGAAGCGCGTAAAAAAGGACTTACACGCTAATGGGAGAATAGACCCCTAAGTGTCCAAACTTGGAGAAGGAAGGTGGAAAGGAGCAAAACTTTAAAGTTGGTGACGTGGTCTACATTGCCAGTAAGGAGAATGGAAAGCTGGATCTCACATTTAGAGACACTCGCTATGTACTATTGAGAAACACCAGCGACAACTCCATTGAAGTGGTCAACACAGAGGATGGATCAAAACTGATCAGGAATGATCTTCGCCACCTGCCTGTGGTGATGGACTTTGATGTTTCGGAGCTTCCATCGGTCTGCAACACTCAAGTTAACAATGACACAGTGGATGTGCCGATTGCTGAGACCGCTCCAGCAGTCGAGATCCCACCTGAACCTGACCCACCTGTATCTGAGGTCATCACTAGCAGAAAGGGCTGTGCTATCAGAAAGCCCATCAGATACAGAGAGACTTGAAAACTGAGAGAGAGAGAGCGAGAGAGAGAGAGAGAGACTCCAGCCTTAGTTTGCTAATGTAAAATGGAAATGAACATGAATTGATTTATTGATGTTATTTTGTGTCACTGTGATTTGAAAAGAGTTTTGGAAAGTTTTGAAACAATGTGATTTGTTTTGAGATTTATTCAGATGGAAAGTTTTTTGTGACATATTTGCTTTTGTTCTTTCAAGGGAGGAAAATGTACTACAGTTGATGTTTCGGAGCTATCGCGAGAACAGCCAGAGCAGAATGAGAGAAGAGAAAGAGCACAGGACAGACATGGCAATTAGAACGTAAATTAAAAGGGTGTTAATAAATAAACATAAAAGTGAGCTAAAGGACTGTTTATTTTTGACAACACAACACCATGTGACCAAGGCAAGGAATACCAGAAAGATGTACACATTCATTGTCAGGGGGCTTTAGGATATTTGCTGCAGTGCTTATTAAGGGTTTGAGGATTATGCTAGAAACAATTTCAAAGACAAACAGGTTGGAAGCAAAGAGGAGTGATCACTTTCAGGAATGATACAGGAAAAAAGAATGGGCCTTTGTTCCCCTTTTCACTTCTAATACAGCTGCTAGACAGAAATTGTGCAATACATATGGAAATACCGGTGACACTTTAGATGAAGTGTTGCTCATAAAGGCTTTATACAGCATGTGTAATGCCTTCATAAATGAGACATAATGTCTTCATAAATCATACATACGCAAATGTCATGCTTTGTAAAGGGTGAAATAACACGTACTTATTTGGCATGTGATGCCAGATATGACAGTTACAATGTCACTTAGCTGACAGAGTCACCCTTTATAGCATTTAGCCACTAGCTAAGTGACATTGTCAGTTATATAACATCTGGCATCACACGTATAATGTGTGTGACCAAAATACCAAACTAGGTGCTTGTCATAAACTAGAAACTTCAATTGTCCCTATCATAAACTGGATAAAATGCAACAAGAAGTGCTTTGAAATATACCACAAGTGATAGTGTAGATAGCCACTGTTACATTAACAATGTAGTTTGTTAGTCCCATGGTCATTATCCCTTATGTCTATACTGTTTCAAATGAATCCTTGTTGGAAATCAGGGGCTTGTATTCACAAATGATCTTAAAACGTGGCTGACATTAAGATGGTAACTGTGCAAAATAAAAATATATACTCAGCCTGATTTGTGAAAAAAAATATGCTTGATTCATCATTCTAACTAACATATTGAGCATTTAAGTTGCCAAAAATATCCGCCAGTTTGTCATCCGGTCATGTTATTCACTGACCCAGATCTAGGGCATGAAGTCATTGCAATAAGATTTCCCGTGTAAGGAAACCATTTTGGATTTCCAACCAGGGACCAGGGTAAACTGAAAACCCAGCAATGCTTCTGTCCTGTGTAGTAAACCATTTTACTGAAGATTGCTTTGAACAGACATCCAGACGTCCTCTCTTAAAGAAAGCTTTGGGTTTATTGTTCAGCGTGAAAGGGTATTTATATTTGAAAACAGTATTATCTTCAAATATGAGAAATAAATCTTGTGTTGAAAATCTGCATATTACTTTGTAATTGGTTTATAAATGAGAATGAGAAAAAAATTATTGTGGTGGTTAACCTGGCTTTGCAGTTTTGGTTTTCTAAATAAAACATTCACTGAGCTTATATAAATTGATACAGCTCAGTTGATGAAAATATAAATTATATCTATTTACTTCTGCCAAGGAGGTCATATTTTCACCCGTTTGCCTGTCTGTTAGCAGGATAACTCAGACAGTTATGAATGGATTGGCATGAAATTTGGCGGGAGGTCTAGGTCTAAGGATTAGTTGATTTAATTTTGGATTTGACCTGTGACATATTATGGATTCTAGACCCGGAGGAAGTTAAAATATACCTGTGTAAAATGATTGCCCCTTATTGAATGAACGGATTTTCTTAAAATTTCAGCATTAAATAGAGTCTACATTAATGTAGAATTGATTTTAGTTGTTGGTGATCTGGATATTATTCTTTTGGATCCAGAACCAATGATACAGACATAAGCCATAGCAGAAGTATGCGCTCTATCAAGTGCCCTTCAAGTTATCAATATTATGGGTTAGCTCACTCGGTTAAGGCGCCGCATTCTATCCCCAGTCGTATCAACCGGCAGTGGTCGGCAGGTTTTTCAGAACAGCGCATGATTGGCTAAAGCGCTGTAGGGATGCAAATTGGGAAGGGACTGCTGGGAAGGGAGATTGAAAATGGTTGCCTTGTTCGTTGCTCAAGCACCTCCTGTTGGCCACCTGGGCGCTAGTCGGTGTGATTCTAAGCTTGCTCATGTTCGGGTATCCACCTCCCTTGTTCTGAACTTGCGATAGTTTTGACCAATGAATGTAAAGATGCAGGGGCTGACAGCTATGGAGGAAATCTCATGCTTTGAACCATTACAGCTCCCATCGTTTACTTCCGCGATGACACCTCATTATAACTCCCGGTTTATGACAGCCAGCCAGAGGCCGGCAAAGCAGTACTGTCTGTTTTCCTAATTTAAAATTCATGAAACACATAAATTTTTCATTGATAATGGTTAGAATAGTATCGAAATAGTATCATAAAAGAAAGTTGTTTAATGATAAAAACTTTATTAAGTGTATTTTTAGAACACATTGTAAAGTGTTTTAAAAAATATCAGTACAACATCAATAACCTGATGAACCACTGTTATTAGTAGTAGTGATATTTCTGCAAGGCAAACAATTTACTTGTATATGTACGTAGGGTAATAGAAAAGCAACAGACCCAACTGTCATGACATGCACACTGCTTGTTCTGAGCAATTGACTTATTCATTGAAAGGGGCATGTTCAAAATAATAGCAGTGTGGAGATTAATTGGAGAATTAATTCATTTTGTGAAGAAATGAGTCATTAATTGTCCATTATTAAGGAAGAAGGGAAGCAAATGTTTTACTCATTGTTTTACGATGCATTTCCTTCTGATTCGCGAAGTAAAATGGTCCATTCCAAACATTATTTGGCGGAACAACAAATGGATTAAAAGTTGATTGGAGCGTGGAAAACATATAGAGAGCAGCAAATTATAGGATGCTTGGCTAAAATGATCTCAAATGTTTTAAAATGGCAACAAAAACCTGAAACACAAGAAAGGAAATGAGCAACTACTGATAAAATGGATTGAGTTATAGTCAGAATAACAATGACTCAGCCAATCATCACCAGAAAAATCAAAGATGATATAAAATTACCCTGTAAGTGTTGTTACAATTCACAATGTGTCTAACAACCCCAGGTACTAAATTCAAGCCACAGTACACTCTGAAGACAGTGAAGCTTTGTGGTGGAAAAATCATGATATAGGAGTGTTTTTCATGCTATGGTGTTGGGCCCATTTATCGTATACCAGGGATTATGGATCAGTTCGAATACATCAGAATACTTGAATAGCTTATTGTTGTCATATGCCGAAGAGGAAATGCCCTGAATTGGGCGTTTCAACAAGACAGCGACCCCAAACACACAGTAAGTGAGCAACATCTTGGTTCGAGACTGAAAGGATTGAGGTAATGGAGAGTCCAGCTCCACACCACATCCTCAAACCCATTGAAAACATTAAAAATGCATGTTTGTTCATCTTGGCTCAAATACATGTTTCTAAGTCCCTGAAGTTGGTTGACTCGATGCAATGCAGTTGCACAGTAGTTCTCAAAAACAATGGTTATGCAACTAAATATTAGAGCAAAAATTTAAAGTGAAATTAAATGTTAGTGTTTAAATGTTAGTGTTTGAGTTTGAAGAGAAAATTGATGACACTGCTATTTTTTTGAACAGATTAATATTCCTTTTCATTGCTTCCTGTAAAACAATAACACAGACTTGATCAAATTGAATGATTTGATATGGAATTGAACGTGAGATGTTTTCACTACTTCGAAATCACTAACTGAAGGCAATTGAAAAAATATTTGAAATTGAAAAATAGGCTGAGGTACGCACACTGCTGCTCAAAAAGACAAAGTTTATTAGGACAGCCACCAGTGAAGTGAGGTTAATAGTCACTTCAAAAATGCCCTAATAAACTTTGCCTTGAAGAACTACAGTGTGTGGACCTCAATCTGTTTTTCAACTGCAAGTTTAATTGGTTTCCGCGCCTGTTTTTTAGTCATAGGGGATGTATGAGTCTTGCACACATCTTTGATGTTTGGTAGCCATTTGTTCAAGGCTGTATCTCGTGTGAGAGAGAAAAGAAAAACAGAAAGCTGGCCAATTCGCCCCATCGTGGCTGTTATTCATATTACGCTAAAAATAATTGCGATATAACCTCTTAAACCCGAATGTCCCCAGCACCAGGGGTGATCATTACACATAAATACAGCATGTTTCCTAACAGCAACATCATCATATGGCATATCCCCTTAAAGGGAAGAATCTCGGCAGAAAGCACATGATGTCTATTTTTACCTGAAACGAACACAGCTCAAGTGCCAAGCAAGTAAAAAAGCATGTAGCAAAACATAGGATAAAATAATATCAGTGCTCAATTGCTTGTGTTTAACACTGAATTAGTTCTATGCATAAAAACAATATATAAAATGACAAAGGAAAGCCCACAGAATCCAACGATATAAGCCATGTCATTTTAAACCGACACCACACTCAGAGAACAGCAGGCATGCACTTCACATTTTACAGCAATGAGCAAAAAAATTTTCATGCCTTTGATATTTTGTAATAAGGGAATATTACATTTTCTCTTATTATATTGTTTATATTGTTTGTGTGAAAATCTGTGCTTGCTATTGTTAAAATTTCTTCAGGCGCAAATGTGATCTCATTTATGCTGTGTTCCATCTTCATTTACTCTGACTCAGTGACATACTTTACATACTGATTTTTACACCATGACAAAAATTCCCAAGGTGTAACCTTTATTATATACTCTTCCAAAAAAGAAACTATACATTGTTTTTAGCATCAATTTATTATACATTAAATGTTTTGACAAATGTGTAAAACATATTGAAATATATTCTTCCAAAAAAGAAATTATACAAATTTTGAATTATTGATTACACTTCCTTTTCAATATGTTTTCCACATTTGAAGCACCTATTACTAAAACCCCATAAGTCTCACTTGACTTGACTTCTGGGGTTTTAGTAATCAGGGCTTCATTTGTCAAAAAATTCATGTATAATAAATTGATGCTAAAAACAATGTATAGTTTCTTTTTTGGAAGAGTATAATACCAAGATTATTTTAATGGACCAAGTAGTTGCAGAGATATAATCATTTCATTTTGGGCATGTCAGTTTTGAGCTCGAGGCTGAGGGCTTAAGAGGTTAAGAAGTCGGGTATCCCTGCTTCTATTTGACTGATTGGAGAGTAACTCCCAAAAAAATGGGCTTGTCTCTTCGAATTTTAGGTCTCCTATTTTTTTTTACTCTAAGGGTAATTCACAAAAACTCTTAAAGCTAGAATATTTCCTAAGTCTTCTATTTGCTAAGAGTAGTCACAAGGACTCCTAAGTCACAGAGAGCGATTCAGAAACATTCCTAATGGCTGCTGCTCAGAACCAGCTTCTTCATCGGGTGAACATTCATAAGAACTAATGCTAATGATATTGAGCTCTAAAAGAGATATCAACCCAAGTCAGAGGACAAAATGATTGCAGTGGACATTCTTTGGGACATGTTTACTTTATAAACAAATTTAAACAATGCCTTAGCTCTGTACATCAAAGTTTGGACGACTTGGCACATTGTCCACTGGCAAATCGGAACAATGTAGTGCAGACAAGCTGGGCACATCTCAGCCATTCATGCATTGGATCATTTACCACACCGTCAATGCACTCGCCATACCCTACGTTGTGAAGCAGTTCATCAAATTTCAATTAGAAAATTTTCAACTTCACTGAAAAAAAGTTAATTTCATGGCCATTGCTGAACTATTGGGTATATCAGGATACTCTGCACCACACAGGCGATTGGTGAAATGCTTTAGTTCTGAGCCTCCTTCAGAGAAATCAATTTTGAAAAACGGAACCGGACATGTTGCCTACTTTCATCTGTGATAACATCTAGATTCAATATGAATCAGTAAAAATTTCATATTTAAGGGGTAGTCTCGGAGACTGTGGGATTTAGCAACCTCTGGCAGTTTGCCACTTGATGTCTGCAGTCTTTGCACATCCCTTGGACTGCATGGAATACACACCACTGAATCATATAAGTATTTGAAAGGAGCCATTTATGTGGAAACGTGTATCATTCAACATGTCTTTTTTCACTGGCAATTTAATGCCTGATCCAAAGACCCATTTTATAATTATTTTCCTGTCTTTGACAGATTGCTCCTGTAACAAAGCATGTTCCTGCCTCCAATTCACTCTTCTTTGACGTTTATTTGCGATGTTTTTTTTTGCAAAACTATTTTCTTTGATGTTTGATAGAAGCCAGGCTCTTAAGAAAAGTATTTATTGCAATGGGAGACATCATTCACATCCACGCTATAGCAGAAATTTCCTTAAGATAAATGAATGCATTAGACAGGCGGTTGTCAGCAAAGGACTCAGATTAGCCCATCAATCAATCACTGTGGACATAGTGGATAAGCGCATGCATGAAACAGAATGCCATCATTAGCAATGAGGTCAATCACACCCCTTACTTTTAACTAGGCCTATGCTGTCGGCAGCTGACAGCAAGGGGTATGTCCTTGAAATTCCCCGAAGCCCCCTTTATTAGATTCCCCTTTACTAGACCTACAATATGAAGCAAATTTGATGTCTGTATAATTGTTCTAGAGATATGGTTAAGAAACTGATTTTTTCAATATATAGCGCCACTTGCTGCCATCTAGGAGTGCATACTTGCCCAATATCTAATCAGTTCATCCTCTCTAAGATATCTACCCATATGCTAAAAACGAGAAGCCAATGTAAAGTATTTTCTGAGTTATCGCACTAACGGCTAAAATCTGCGGACGGGCGGCAGACGCGGTGGCGGCGGAAGGTGGGGCGAAACCATGATATCCCCGGAACTCGTATTTCGGGGCTTTAATTAACAGTTTGCCTGCATCCTCAGTAAGAGTTGCTCTTAGCAGCTTTGAGAGTCACTTTTAAGGGGCAACTCCATAGCACTTCTTAGGAACACTTCTAACGCTATAAGATTCTTTGTGAAATATAGCCCATTTTTTTTTTTTTTCTGAACTTCTGTATCTCTGAAATACAAACAATTCCCTACGAAGATTATCTGGACATTTTTTGCTTTGCCTTTTTTGAGAAGCAACAGATTTTCGACCATATTTTCAAAAAATGCAATGTAAAAGCTGTCTAAAAATGTTAGACACTGTAAATTATCTGAGCTTAAATCTCCCGGGCTCCTCTGAGTTCAGTAGTTCAAAAACTGAAAACACCTGTTCCAGATGGCCTGCTAATGACTTCTGTATCGCAAGATCTGTCCTCTCCAAAGTTGGGGTGAAAGTTTTATGACATACTGCTTTCCAGTTCTTTCTGCAGATATCCAATCACCTTGTTCACTGGTTCAAACTGAAGTGAAAATATCGAAAGCTGCTTGTTGTCACTGACTTTGCTTCTTTTTTAATGAATAGTGCATCTTCTAGCAACATGGGGGCAACACGGATGCTGGTTGCTGTTGGCATCCTCATGTGTTGCTTTTTCAGCAGCGGCGCCCAGAAAACAGGTAAAGTATAAAAACACATTATTTATCACATTATAGTGGTGGGCCCACTGATAATGGTGATGCTGCTAACTAATGTTCAGCCACTGCTGACTGGTTTTCTCCTGTATTGTAGTGTGCACTCAAGAGGCAGTGGCCGATATTGTGTTCCTGATAGATGGGTCTTGGAGCATTGGCACAGGAAACTTCCAGCAGGTCCGAAACTTTCTCATCTCATTAGTGGACAGCTTTGATGTGGGCCAGGACCAGGTTCGCATAGGTGTGGAGCAATACAGCACCGACTCTGTCACAGAATTCCTTCTAAATGCCCACACAAACAAGCAGGAGATACTACAGCACCTCCAGAACCTGCCTTACAGGGGTGGTGGCACTAAGACTGGGCTGGGCCTGGAGCTCATGCTTGCCAGGCACTTTGTTGAGAGTGCTGGTAGCAGGGCTAACGAGGGAGTCCCACAGATTGCGGTGGTCATCACAGATGGACAGTCCCAGGATAGTGTTCAGCATCAAGCAGAGATGGTGAAGAGGCGTGGAATCACACTATATGCTATTGGCATTAAAGATGCAGTTCCGGAGGAGCTGCGAGAGATTGCTAGTGATCCAGATGATAAGCATGTCTACAGTGTCTCAGACTTTGCTGCTCTGCAAGGCATCTCCCAGAGCATCATCCAGGTCCTCTGCACCACCGTAGAGGAAGCTAAGCGTCAAATTGCCCAGGTGTCTCAAGGTAACGCCATCTCGATTTACACTGATTTTGATGCACTTTACACCGGTAAAGTAGACATGTATTGATTATAAACTTTATAAAAAATTGTTCTATTTTGTATCATCCAAAAAGGCATGCAACAACAAGACTCTTTTGACTCTGAGGAAGACGCAGTGCGTCGAAACGTCAGTCTTGGCACCTTAATAAATTATACTGGTGATTTGAGTGCTCCAGTTTCTTCTTTATATTCTAATTATCAACTTTTTCCACCCTGAGATGATAATGGAATAGAGTAATCATAGATGGTAAATGGACTTTTAATTTGGGTCGCCGTTTGTAAAATTTATACCGCACAGTTTTTGCACATTTAGCGTCAAAAACCGGGAAAAAAGATTCTTGCAATTTAAAACTGTCTCTTTTTCACACATTTACGCACAAATGTGTAAATTGGTGTAGAAATGGTGATATCATTTTTTGTATAACTTTATATAGGATATAGTATAACTTTAAAGAGGATATTAATACTAAATTGAAACTTTAAATATAAATCAAATCGCTACTTTAGCCAGTTGGCTATGTAGCAAAATACATTGACGTGCTAGCTATAACATTATACAGTTAGATATCACTTTAGTCTGCTAGCTAGATAGCCAACCAGCTCGCTAGCGTGTAAGACAGTAGGCAAACTGTAGCCTTATTATCAAGACGCAAATTGACGCGATTATGGGATGAAAGGGAAGTGGGGGGACAAGAATTTGAGTAGCAACGCATTAACGGTACGGAAAAAAATATCGCTGCCCCTTCACCTAAGGAGACAGCCATCTGTATGCCTGTTGCCAAATCTTGGCTTGTATCCGTTACCATTTCTCAATAGCGCTGTTGACTACTCGCTCGAGCTGTCTTCACGCTTAAATCTTGTCCGACCCACAGAACAGCAATGCGAAGATCACAGTGCCATCTACTGGCGAACAGGCTAAATCTAAACCTTAAATCTTAAATTATATATATATATATATATATATTAATAAAAATAAGATTTATATTTAAAAATTTGATTTATATTTAGCAATTTGATTTAGTATTTAATGTCTATATGTTCTATTGTGAATTAACTGTGGGTTTATGAGATTTGCCAATCATTGCATTCTGTTTTTATTTACGATTTACATGCTATCCCAACTTTTTTTGGAATTGAGGTTGTAAATTTATGCTTGTTGAATGAAGAAGTTGAAGTGACTGCTGGTATGATTACACTTGCGCACTTGAAAATACAGTCCTATTACCTTCAATGTTTTTATCTTTAAATCTACATCAGAGTTGTAGCAGAAACCACTCATAACCATTTTCTTGTTACAAAGCAGATTTTCTTCTTCTCCCTTTCCTTCTAGAGTGCAGAAAGGCCACCATGGCCGATATTGTGTTTCTTGTCGATGGCTCCTCCAGCATTGGCCCCGATAATTTTCAGGAAATGAGGAACTTTTTGCATTCTTTTGTGGATGGCCTTGATATTGGCTCTCACAAGGTTCATGTGGGACTGGCCCAGTTCAGTGACGAACCTCACCAGGAATTTCTCTTGAACGAGCACACAGAGAAGAGTGCTCTCCTGGATCGGATCGACAATCTTAAATATAGGACAGGGCAAACTAAAACAGGAAAGGCCCTCCAATTTCTCCTGTCAAATTACTTCACTGAGGCTGGAGGTAGTCGAGCCAGTGAGAATGTTCCACAGATTGCTGTAGTGATCACAGATGGCAGCTCCTCTGATGATGTTGAGGCTCCTGCTCGAGAGCTCAGGAAGCAGGGTGTCATCATCTTTGCAATTGGAATTGGGGCTGCTGAGAGGGAAGAGCTTGAGAAGATTGCCACCAGCCCACACGAGCATTACCTTATCAGCATTGACAGCTATCAGGCACTGCAAAAGCTGACTCAAAGTTTGCTGCAGACAGTGTGTACCTCCGTGGAAACACACATACAAGGTATTATATTTTATGTTGCTCAATTCTGATCCTTTTGGGAGGGGCAGTATTCTTCCGTGCATGTGGGGCTTTGAAGTATTGTAAACACTGTAGCTTAATCACTGTGCATAACGAATGTGCTTCAACATAAACATAAACATGTTGAAAATCGTTTGAAAGTCAGCTGCTATCATATTTTTGCGGCCACTCCCTGCTTCTGCATATGCTGGCTTGTTGTCCAGGAGAGTTGCCTGATATTTGTCTGATGCTAGCATTGTCATAACTTAGCAGAGAATCCCATCATTGTAAATTAAAATACATTTCATCTATGCCCGCGTTACTGACTGGCTACAGGGTATGTTTGGTTTCATACCATATGTTTAAGAATTAGTTAGGTTCATGGGTTTGCCTTGTTTTGATATAATTTCACTGTTGGCTGCATAGTTCTGTGCAATAACAAACATGTTGAAACTGTTTTGTCCCAAACCCAAACTGTCTATTTGTGTAAGTAATGTAATGTGAGTGAAAGCAATACACTGTTGCATATAAAGTTAGCCAAATAGTTTAGCCTACTTCACATGCATTAATGCAGAAATTGCTTCACCTACTTTAAAATGAATATTTTGATTAATATGTGCTTTGTTGGTAAGCTGTTATATGTATGTGGGATAGTAACCCTGAATCTGTACATTGTGGATTATAAATGCACTTCGGGAAAGGAAAATTTTGGAGGCAATACTTTCTCCTCAGGCCCCCAAGAATGTAGAAAGTACTGAACGAAGGTCATTTTAGCTTACATTAACTTGTGATGGGTACGCATGAAGCATCAAGCACAAGTCACAGCCTGCAACAGTAGTTTGTGTTATGGGCGCAATATGCTGCAATTTTTATTCAATCTGCATTGATTGTGTTTGCATATTGAAATATGCAGTATTAGATTCCTTTTCATACTGCATCTTTGCTGCAGTGTCCGTTAGCTGCATTCTGTTATTGCACCTCGCTCTGCTAATTATTTCTGGTTGTATTCGGTGTGACATTCCCTCCAAGTTTTCAAAGGTCATGAATGTACGTGTGTATTCAAATACATAAACATTTGCAGTTCAGACTTTATGTTACAGATGTTCTATTTATTTATCTTTTGTAAAATAGATTTTTTTTTAATTTTATAAAAAAGTAAAAATAATCATAGCCGACATTCTGAACTTTTAGGAAGACTAAAATGTTGCACTGAGGAATGAGCATGCAGCAGTAGCACCATAATGGTGTTGTCGTTTTTTGTGGTTCTGAATTTTTTGATTCCAAGAATGAGTATCTGGCTGTGTAAACAGACCTGATAGTGCGATTGTTATAATGTTTACTGTACTGACATTAATGTTTATTTTTTGAGTTTGTAGTATGCATCTTCTCCTCCTATAATCACAGAATGGTAATTTCAACAATTTTAGTGGCTATTTTAAAACCTAAGCATATCTTATCACAGACTGTTATCTACTCTTGAAATTCTGTTTATAAGTGGCTATGCATTGTAACAGGGAACGTAATATGTCATCACGCCAGCATGTTAGGTGGGTCTAAGTGCAGCTTGGGAAAGAACTCTAGTTACAAGGGTAGTCGGTATCTTGGCCTTACTGTGGAGGCCTAAGAAGGTTTTCGCTGTTATTGCATCTCTTGCATTTCCATAATTTATTGATGTATCCCCGACTTGGTTCTGGGAGACCTTTCCTTCAGCTGAGAGCCCCTCCTTGTCTGGAAGAACCGACCACCAGCACAACGAGGCTTGTCAGAGTGGTGCTTCCAAGTAAATCCTGAAATAAGACGCTGGCGTCATTTGTGCAAGAAACGCATGTATTGAATACTTTTCTGAACCGCTTCCGGGGCGGCGTCAACCCATAAGTACAAGCAATGCATGTGATGCATGTGATGCAATTACATATTGCTAGATGACAGTAGCACGTCATCTAAACCCCGTAACATCTCCCCTTTTAACAATAACAGCAACAACAAGGGTACAAGTAATAGAATTCAGTCACTGCAACAACCAAAGAAGGTTAATGAACATAGAGGGCCCTAGTTCCAGCAATGGCAGTAAACATTCATTGAATTAACAAATAATACTGCCAACAAAAATAGCACTGTTAGCTTCTACTCCAAACTGGGTTAAAACAATGCAAACAATAAACTTTGAGTTCACACTTGTATCACCGCTCACTTTTTTTTTGTGCAAGTAAGGGAAGCAATCACTTCAAATATCAGGAAAAAAGAAATAACAAATTGTGTCTGTCAGGAGGCCTGGACAGCCATCCATAGTGTGACATGGCAGGGGACCTTGCCGGGGTAGATGCAAGGGTTTGTGTCGGCATGGTGTTTGCAATGAACGACTGGAATGTTGTGAGGTGAGGTGCTCTGCCTTGCTCTTTGTCTGATGCCACCGGGCCTCTGTGATGCATGGGGGTCTGGTGGACTGGTATACTTTCCGGTTGGCTTTCAGGCAACCCTGGCTGCATTGGCTCCACCACACTAAGTTAACTGTTTCGCATTCCACAAATTAGGACCGTGGGGTAACTTTCTGCAAATATGACCCGCGTCTCCAGATGCCTGTGCGGTCCCCAGGTAGCGGTTTCATTCGAATGGCGTGAATTGCAAGCTCAGGCAAGTCCTTTGCTGAGTTGCCGTACATAACCTTGGAGATTAGTCTCCTGTGACACCGCTTGTCCACTACTCCAGTCACCACACATGGCTCTAAAGGCCTGTTGGTTACAGGGAGAGCTGTCTTCAGACGCCTTAACATTAAACGCTGTGCTGCGCTGCTGCCCATGCCCTCTGCTGGCGTGTTGCGCCACTGCAAGATTACCTTCCATGCGTCCCTGCCCTCGCGGAGCACCTTCTTGATCAGGTTCTTGACTATTTTCACAGCAGACTCGGCTTTACCGTTAGCTTTGGGGTGACATGGTCATAAGGTGACGTTCTCAAACTCCCACTCTGCTGCAAACTGCTGAAACAGGTGACATGCAAACTGAGGTCTATTGTCAGAGATGACAGGATCAGGCTGACCGTAACGTGCGAACTGAACTTTGCAAAGCTTGATTGTAGTCTTGCCAGAGAGGTCTGGGAGGAGGTCAATTTCCCAGAAGTCTGAATAGTGGTCAACTACCAGGAGAAAGTCTTTGCCACTATGTTGGAAGAGGTCCAAGCTTACAATCTGCCAGGAGAGTGTCGGCAGTTCATGGGACATCATTGTCTCTTTCTGCTGCTCAATTGCATATTCATTACAAATTGTGCATTTGCCCACATAGTCCTTGATGTCAGCCTGCATCCCTGGCCAAGAACACAGTCAGGTTGCCAGTTGTGCATGACGGCTCCTAAGTGTCGCCTTGGAAAGCCCCATTCCTGGTCTCGATGCAAATAAAGGACAACTGGCTGCAAGCTACATAAGATACCGGAGCATCCATCTCTGCTGTGCACCCAAGTGTGATTCACCATTGCAGTCTAGATTCCAAAATGCAACCATGGACTGCTCCCCCGATCACCTTCGCCGATTCAGCCCCATGCTCCCCCATTGGCCTCTTCTGGTTCTGTTTCTCCCTGAGGAGTGCGGGTTTCTACCACCGCTTTGTGGTCGTTCCCCGGCTCTCGTCCCCAGTCATTTTGGGCATGAACTTTATGCACAGGGCCTTGCTTAGCATCCATATCCTGACCCAGTCCCCGTCTTTTAGCAAGAGGGGTGTGGCCTTACTGCCAATGGAGGAAGAATCCACGGCTGCTGGGGTGGAGGACCTAAGTGGAGAGGAACCTCTGGAGGGTCCAACTATTGCAGCCTAGTCACCCCCATTCGCACCTCTGACCGCCAGGTTAGCAGAGGCAGATAGTCAAAGCCCCCAGGCACTTGGCCAGAATGATTTAGTGACGGAGTTTGAAGACCTGTTCTCAGGCTGGCTGGGGCACACTAACATTGTGCAGCACAGGATTGTGACAACCTCGGAGGTTGCCATCAATTTGACCCCCCACCGCACCTCCCCGATGAAGAGGAAAATATTGAAGGCCAGATTGACAAAATGCTGAAAGAAGGGGTGATCGAACCTAGTTCCAGGCCGTGGGCATCTGATAGTCATTGTTAAAAAGCCAGGTGGTGAGCCTTGCTTCTGCGTGGACTACCGAAAGCTTAACAAAATCACAGTCAAAGACTCATTCCCTCTGCCGTAAATCGACGAAACCCTAGACTTCCTAGCCAGGGGTAAATTCATCTCCTCTTTCGATATGTCCAAGGGATATTAGCAGGTGGAGGTGGCAGAGGAGTCACGACCGAAGACCGCCTTTGTGTCGTATTGTGGGTTGTTCCAGTTTAAGGTGCTTCTGTTTGGTCTTTCCACAGCCCCAGTGACATTCCAAAGACTCATGCAGTCGATCCTGACTGGCTTGGTGCACAAGACCTGCGCTGTCTACTTAGACAATATTGTGGTGGCTTCCCCAGTGTTTGAGGAACGCCTGGTAGACCTGAGAAGGGTGTTCGACTAACTGCAGGTTGCGGGGCTGTAGCTAAAGGTGGAAAAATGCCAGTTCCTGAGGGAAGAATTGAGGTTTCCTAGGCTACCTGGTGTCGCTGGATGGTCTTTGCCCAGACCCAGAGTAGGTGGGGTCTGCATTCCTTTGTGTTCTGCTGGCATAGGCCACCGCTCTTTTTCGACCATCCACTTTGCATCAAAGCTGCCCACGTTACAGGCATCTGTATGCAACAAGAAAGGTCGGTCAAAGTCAGAATAGATCAGAACCGAGGAGAAGGTCAACCTCATCTACAGGTCTTCCATCGCTGCCTGGCACTGCTCTCCCCAGAAAAACTCTGCCCCTTCTAATGTGAGCGCATTCAGGGGTTCTGCAATGCCCTATAAGCCACTGATAAACCACCGGTAGTATCCTGTTAGCCCCAGAATCTGGCGGACTTATGTCATAGATTGGGGGGCGGGGAAGTCAAGTACGGCACGGACCTTCTGTACCTCAGAAAAAGAGTGCCTGGCTGTTGTCTGGGGGATGGAGTACTTTAGGTCTTATGTTGAAGGATCCCATGTCACTGTTCTCTCCGACTATAACAGCCTATCATGTCCCGGCCCAATCTGAGTGGTCGCCTGGCAAGGTGGTGCCTTTGGCTCCAAGAGATTGACTTCCACATAGTCTATAAACCTGGCAAAGCTAATAATGTTCCAGACGCTCTGTCACGTAATCCTGTAGAAAGGGGAGATGTCACTGATCTGCTCCCGGGCCACGCTATCTTGAACTCGCTTAATCTGCGTCAACAACTTATAGTCACACTGGAGGACAGAGAACAGCTCTGGCTGTTGCAGCAAGATGACCCAGTCATTGGTCGGTAGTCGACCTCCCTGGAGGAGGACCAGGCACTGGACAAACCGGAAGGCTCCAAGTTCGGTGTGTGGGGTGGGATAGTGTACTATCGAGACCCAAAGACAGTGTGCCGGCTGCACCCTGACAAGTGCCTCCCAGTCTACTTGCCCTGCCAGCTTCACCCCTCCTTCCTAAACCACTTCCATGACCGCCCTATCTATCTGTCATCTAGGGGTGACAAAAATGCTATAACGTCTGCGAGCTTGAGTGTTCTGGCCGTCAATGGGCAGAGATGTAAAATCTTATATACTGTCCTGCAAAGTGTGCCAGCTTGTGAAGCCCAGTCACGCAAACTCTCTGGCCTTTTGATTCCCATAGTGGTGACACACCCTTGGGAATACACCGGGGTAGACCATGTGAGTGTCCTGCCCCGCATGGCACAGGGAAAATTCCATATCATAGTCTTTGTCGACTACTTCAACAAATGGGTGGAGATTAGCCCAGTTTGGGAAGCCACGGCCGCGGTAGCACTGAACATATTCATGAAAGACATTGTGGCACGCTACGGTACCCCAAAGTACTTGATCTCTGACTGGGGCACTCCCTTCGTTAGCTAAGTATTTGATGCCCTGCTGCCGTGGCTGGGGACAGAGCACTGTCTCACTACTGCATACCACCCGCAGACAAACATGACAGAGAGGGTGAACAGGACACTGAAAACAGCAATACGCACTTTTGTGGGAAACCTGCACAGATTATGGGACAAACTCATCCCTCATCTGTCCTTAGCACTGCGCATAGCTCCCCACGCCAGCACCGGTAACAGCCCCGCATTCTTGCTGTATGGCAGAGACTTGAAAACCCCACTCGACCTCATACTGCCACTGGAGACAGAGGAGCTCAGTAGCTCCATGGGGGAGTACAAGGCCAACTTAGTCAAAATCCTGAAGGATGCCCACAACCATGTGCAGGAATGTCTGCACAAAGGTGAGAAGTCACCCCAGATCGGATGCGGACGCCGGCTTTGCAGAGAAACTCGCACCAGTGTGCCGGGGACCATACCGGGTGGTGGAATGCCTGTCAGAGGTAAACTACCGCTTGACGTCCCTGCTGGATGGGAGTGATGCTGGGGTGTTTCATGTTGTTGATATGCGCCCGTTCTTCACATGGGAAACAGCCACCAAAGGCCACAACTCCACCCCGGAAACTGCTCCTGCCATGAGTTTGGATGAATCTCCACTTGGAACGGAGAATGATGTGTCGAGAGAAGATAGCATTCCATGGTCCTCCTTGACATGTGCCCCAGACGGGGACGAGGGAGAATAGCTGGCCCCCCAGGAACGGTGCTTGGAAGCCTGAAATCCTAGAACAAGAGAGTAGAGCTGAAATAGGTGTTTCCGTGGACCCTGGGGGACACTGCGGTCCCCACAGTCAAAGCGCGCCACCCATTTCAGTATCGACCACTTCTGAAGGGGTTCTGAACATTATGGTCCTCACACAACAAGGGACGAGCACTGACTCTGTACCCCCAGGGGACAGACCACACACGTATGAGCTGCGACCATGCAGAGCGCCCAGAATCACCGCTAATTAGCCGGATACTCACTGGACCAACCCCTCTCACTCTGACCGCCTTGACATTCATGCTTGACTGAGTACAGGCTGACTGACTGATGGCTATATAGCCTTACTGACGATAGGGAATGGTGATTCTTAGGGTACGTGTTAGGCAACTTTGTTTTCTGGGCTTTTTTTTTTTTTGAAAAATGTGAAATATGTTATATCATGTGTAACTCATGCAACTGCAACTATCAGCTGTAATGCCTCTTGGTGTTGGGTTTGAGCTCAAATCGTTGGAACAGTGCCCTCCAAATTTTCTTTTGCTGTATTATGGACACTGAATTCACTGCAAATGACAAAGAGACACTTCCATGTATGGACACTCAGGTACTCGGGACCGAGGGGTCATTTGTGTGGGTAAATTGTCCTTGTACTAATGTATGGGTCTGGTTCTGTGAATGTATTCACTGTTTACGATGGGCTGTGGTCAGCCCTTTTTCAAAGGAGGGGGGATCTGTAATAAGGAACATACGTCAGCACACCGGCATGGGAGGTGGGTCTAAGTGCAGCTTGGGAAAGAACGCTAGTTACACAGGTAGTTGGTATCTTGGCCTTACTGTGGAGGCCAAATAAAGTTTTCGCTGTGTTACCACATCTCTTGCATCTCCATAATTTATATTTATCCTCGACTCGGATCTAGGAGACCTTACCTTCAGCTGACAACCCATTGTTGTCTGGAAGAACCGACCACCAGCACAACGAGGCTCGTCACAGCATGTACAGGATATCAGGCATATAGAGTTTTATATATTTCTTTCATTTTTGCCTATTTGCCATATTCAAATGTTTCAGATCACCCAACTAGTTTTAATATAGAATGCAATGTTAGTAAATACAAAATGCAGCTTTTGAATGACCATTTCATTTACTGAAGGTAGACAGAGATTCAGAGCCTATATCACCTATATGAAAAAAATAATTTCTCCTCCAAATCTAACGAATCTCACGTCCTGAATATTTCCCTTGATTGTTTTCCTGACATCCAGCCAACCAAGTCTGTTTCCAGTGCCATCTTCCTTAATTGATTGATAATGGTTGGGTTTCTCTCCCTGCCCTCCACCAGTGGTGGCCTGACCTATGTTTCAACCCTTTCAAATGAAACGGGCCCTATGAAATCAATTTAGGGCTAAGTTTTGTGCATGTGCAAAAAAGTTTTGAACTTGTAGAAATAGTTTTGTGCCTATGTAAAAGTTTTGAGCTTGAAAAATAGTTTTATGCATGTATAAAAAAAGTTTTGTGTGTGTGCAAAAAAGTTATGAGCTTGTGAAATAGTTTTGTGCGAGCATGAAAATTTCTTAACTTCCTGCGTGACAGTGAAGTTGCAGATAAGCTCAAATTTCATTCCATCGCGTGCGACACATTTATTTACAAGCACAAACTAGATTTACGAACCTTGAGTTATGAAACATGGCCCTACTTTTACTCCTGTGGGTAGACTAGCCAATCAGCACGTTGCCCACTGGATAGCCAATCAAGTTTTTTGCTGCATTCATAAATGCAAATTAAGACTTTACAGCGCAAAACCAAAGCTATTTTTACTCCTGTTGGGTAGACTGGCTAATCACCACATCAACCACTGAATAGCCAATCAAAATGTTACTCACCGTCACAGTAAGTCAAACTGTCCAATCAGTGGCCAAAAGGTTCTGACTCTATTTCTCCTCCATATCTATGGAGAAATCCATTGCACATTGATTTCCATTTATTGTACTGTAATGTGGTTGTTATCATATATTCTCACCAGCAATAGCCATATGTGAAAACAGTGATATGTTTCGGGCAATTGATGTGTGCACTTTTTACCAACACGGTTCGATTGACTCATGTTACATTAACTTGCTTGTTAGCAAGCTAGCTAGCTACTCTCCTGCAAACTGGTGAACATTACAAACAACCTCTGTATAAAAATTGATTCCTGTTTATTAAACTTGACTAGATTGCAATCGGTCACCAGAAAGTACCAGTTAAGTATTTTTACATGGTTCGTAACGGTCTTACTAACCTTGCGTTATATCGGAGTCGATCGTAATGATGGACTGTCTCTTAGTTTTCTGCACAAAAAGTGCAAGAAACAATTTGGCTGTACAATAAATGGGTAGCTATCGTGATCAAGTGGGTAAGGGCAAACTGGATGCTCAAAACTTCAGTTCAATAGAAATGACAACTGAGCAACGGATTTCACAAGTCTTTTTATTGTATCAGTGGGATGCTAACAGTAAGAGATGTGTTTCTAGACTTCTGCCAGCTTACTCCTATGCTGCCTGTGATTCACCCACTTGATAGCGAAAGCTACCTGTTTTTTGAACAGCCAAATTGTTCCCTGCACGTTTTTGTGGAGAAAACTGAGGAATAAAATAAACGGACACAATTTTTATTCAGCGGTTGTTCTTAATGTTTGCTAGCTTGCAAGAGAGCAGCTAGGTAACCAGCTAATTAACTTAACATGAGTCAAATAAGTAAAACCGTTTTTGTGAAAAGCCCACACATCCATTGCCCCAGACATAGGCCGGTCAGAATTACACTAAAAAGGGGAAGATGCATAATGTTGCTAACATCATGCTGCTACATAAAGAGATGTGCGAAAATCCCTAGCTCAATGATTTCTGTTTTTTTTATACACTCATTCAACAGTGATATGTCTCGGGAAATGGATGTTTGTTCTTTTCAAGTACACGGTTTTATTGTTTGACTCACGTTTAGTTAATTAGCTGGTTAGCTAGCTGCTCTCCTGCAAGCTGGCTAACATTATGAACAACTGCTGTATAAAGGTTGCTTCACTCAATTTTATTTCTCAGTTTTCTGCACAAAAAGTGCCAGGAACAATTTGGCTCTTCAAGAAACAGGTAGCTGTTGCTATCAAGTAGATGAATCGCAGGCAGCGTCAGCGTAAGCTGGAAGAAGACTAGGAAGAAGTATCCTTTTGTTAGCATTACGCTGCTACAATAAAAAGACCCATTTCTTCAACAGCCGAATTTTTTATTGCAGGTTTTGTGCAGAAAACAGAAAAATAAAATAAACAGAAGCAATATTTATGCAGCGGTTGTTCTTTATGTTCGCCAGCTTGTAATAGATATCCTATTGCTAGCATAGCAGCTACAATATAGAGACCTGCAAAATCCATTGCTTAGTTTTTATTTTTATTGAATTGAGGTTTTGACCATCCAGTTTGCCCTTACCGACTTGATCATGATAGCTACCCGTTTATTGAACAGCCAAATTGTTCCTTGCATTTTCTGTGCAGAAAAATGAGGAACGATCAACTCTAATATAACACAGGGTTAAAATGATCATAACGAACCATGTAAAAGATGCTTGATTGGTAGTTTCTGGTAACTGATCGCAATCTAATCAGGTTTAATGAACTGGAATCAAGTTTTATATCGTCGTTATTCGTAATGTTTGCCAACTTGCAAGAGAGTAGCTTGCTAGCTTGCTAACCAGCTAATTAATGTAACGTGTGTCAATCGAACCGTTTTGGTGAAAAGCGCATACATCAATTGCCTGAGACATATCACTGTTTCCACATCTGGCTATTGCTGGTGAAAATATATGCTTATGACATTACGATAGAATAAATCAGGAAATCAATGAGCTATGGATTTCGTCATAGACATCGGGGAGAAAAAGCGTCAGAACCGTTTGGCCACTGATTGGACTGTTTGACTTACTGTGACGGTGAGTAACATTTTGATTGGCTATTCAGTGGGTGATGTGGTGATTAGCCAGTCTACCCAACAGGAGTAAAAATAGCTTTGGTTTTGCTCTGTAAAGTCTTAATTTGCATTTATGAATGCAGCAAAAAACTTGATTGCATTATGTGAATGTTTCTTTTATAGCCAATCATGATAACATTATCTGTCACCTTACGTGTGGAATGTGCCCAACAGGCATTCCTTAATCTTCCCAATGTCACATGGCCTAACTTTTTCTTTTATGTTGCAAGCATCAAAATTGGAATCAGCATATATTTACTAAGATCAATAAATCTAATTGTTTATTCGTTCATTTTTCAAGTAATTGTTGATGAAAGAGAATTTTGAAAATGTTTTCTGATTTATTAGCATATTACACACTGTCCCAAGATTTTGGAGATTGGGGCATGTATGTTCATGGTTGATTTATTACAACTTAAACTTCAAAACCTCTGTTGTAGTTGAGCAACCATTGTGTGTGAAATTGTTTTATTTTGCGTTAGAGTAACTTTCCTTTTTAACAGTTCCTAGATTTGCTGATGTGTTTTTCCTGGTGGACAGCACCGCTCAGGCTGAGACGGGAAAGGTGAAGAACCTCCTTAGCAAAATAGTCAACCAGTTGAATGTTGGCAGTGAGGCACACCGGGTTGGCTTGGCACAGTTCAACTCTGATACGAAAGTGGAGTTCCTGCTGAACAAGTATCACACCAAGGATGAGGTCCTGGTACATTTGAAGAGCCAGCTCCGATTACGGGGTGGGAGGGACCGGCAGGTGGGACGAGCCTTAGAAAATGCTCGAGTCAATTTCTTCAACACAGCCGCTGGTAGCCGGATAGCTGAAGGTGCCAGGCAGTTCCTGGTGGTCATCACTGCTGGAGAATCCGAGGACAGCGTAATAAGGGCAGCACGATCCCTCAAGACTGAGGGGACGACTATTATCTCCATTGGGCTGCCTAAAACCAAGAAACAAGAGCTGCAGCTCATTGCCACATCACCCTATGTGTTCCAGATGTCACCACAAACCACTGCTCTGATACCTCAGGAGGTAAAACGTATCGTTGAATCTAAGGAAGCCCGCCATGCACTGGAAACAGGACCTTCAGGTGATTTTATTATTTACTACTGAGTGTAACATTGAAATTTATTTTTCACTTTTACATGTCAGTGAGAAAATAATCGGCCTTTGTTCACAGAATAGTTACAGCTTTACTAAATGTCTAACTGAATAGTTCTTATTTTCAGTGAGGTGTCAGTACTCTCTTGGTCATGATATGTCTGTATGATGGAATTAAGATTTACTTATTCATTGAATTTAGAAATCATGTAAAGTTGCAATAATCACTGCTAATCTATGATATTCTTTGCCATAAATTGACAATCTTAACTATTTTTTGCTCCACTAATTCTGGAATGTATTTTTCAGATTGTAGGTCAGCGAAAATGGCTGATATTGTTTTCATTGTGGACCAGTCTGGCAGCATGCAGGCAAAGTATTTCCAGGTAGTACGCAAGTTCATCTACCGCATTGTAGATGGCCTCGATGTTGGCTTGAAGAAAGTAAGGGTGGGTATCGTCCTGTATGGCGATACTGCCAGTGCTGTGGTCTACCTGAACAGCATTAGGGAGAAAGCTGATATCCTACAGTTTCTTAAAGTATTGCCATACAAAGACGGTGGGACAAACACTGGTGCTGCTTTAAACTTCACCCGCGAAAATATGTTCACGAAAAGTACAGGGAGCCGAAGAGACCAGGGGGTGCAGCAGTTAGCTATCCTCATCACCAACAGGAAGTCCCAGGATGAGGTTAGCAAGGCCGCAGTGGCACTGCGCCGCGCAGGAGTCACTGTATATGCTGTGGGGGTACAGAATGCTGACAGTGATGAACTGAAAAAGATTGCCTCCCATCCACCGAGGAACTTTGTCTTCAAGGCTGACAGCCTTGTTAAACTGGAGAAGAGTCTTCAGAAGCTTTTGTGTTTCAACATTATCCAGAGAGCCTTTGCTGCTCCTGCCAGAAGTTTCAGTCTCAAAACAGGTAACTCAGGTTCACAAGTCATTGAAATGCAAAATCAGAGTAATTTTTGTGACTGTAGAATTAGCCATAGAATCAGCAACATCACGCATGGCCATATGTTCACTTTTTCTCAGCATGCCAAGTAAGCTGTTTCACAGTTGCCTTTTTATTGTACATGTGAAATTTACATTGAATTTTATGATAAAAGCCACTGTCAATCTATTCTAAGGGAAATTGAATAGATCTCCTGTGATCTGG
The DNA here is from genome assembly GCA_029721435.1 of Gymnothorax reevesii. NCBI lineage: Eukaryota > Metazoa > Chordata > Actinopteri > Anguilliformes > Muraenidae > Gymnothorax > Gymnothorax reevesii. The sequence goes on from CM056573.1 coordinate 33,863,913, forward strand.
AAAAAACTAGTAAGTTTATCAGTGACAAAAGTCTTGCAACTGAACAAAAAACTTTTAGGATGTGGACTTTTCCTGACAGAAAAAAATGATAGAAACTTGTTTTTGACAGTTCAAATAACACTAATAGCTATTGTATTAAGATTTTCACCACTCTTAATTACCACAAATGAGGGTCAAACAGTTTCTCTCAACAGTGACAGGTTTTTCCAGATCACAGGAGAGATGATCAAATGCACACTGAAAGTCAAAAAAGTTGCTGTAAATATTGGACAGCATTGCCTTTGTGACATTTTCCTGCTGTACTCTCATGCCATCCTTCTCACTTGGTTCTCACCTGTCTTTTTTATTCTTGATGATTCAGGCTGTGTTCAGACAGGGGAAGCAGACTTTTACTTCTTGATTGACCATTCAGGGAGCATCTATCCAAATGACTTCGAGGATATGAAGAAGTTCATCCAAGAGTTTTTGGACATGTTCAGGATTGGGTCGCACAATGTTCGAGTGGGAATGGTGAAATTTGCAGATGACCCCACTCTGGAATTCACTCTGACAGAGCACACTGGCAGACTTTCTCTGGAGTTTGCTGTTGATGATGTTCGTCAAGTGGGTGGGGGTACAGAGATTGGGAAAGCACTGACCTTTATGGCCCCACTGTTCAAGGATGCGGCCACGACCCGGGGCGAGGAAGTCCCCCAGTATCTTGTCATCATTACTGATGGAAAGTCCTCTGATGTGGTTGATCAGCCGGCAAAGGAGCTGCGTGATCAGGGGGTCACCATCTATGCCATTGGTGTCAGGGGTGCTGACGAGGATGAGCTGCTGCAGATTTCTGGCGCTCCTGAGAAGAAGTTCTTTGTCAATGACTTTGATGCTCTGAAACCCATCAAAGATGAAATTGTCACTGACATCTGTTCTGAAGAGGGTATGCATCCTATTTCTACATACTTCTTTTCTGGGCGAAAGCATTAGCCATGGTAATTTGGACTCTACCTTTGTAGAGAACAGGGCCCTTTTTCCCATATTGGGACTGAGGGCAGCATATGTTGGCACCTGTGCTGCTCTAAACTGCATGCACAGTGGAAATATTTCATTAAACAGTTTACAAAAATTCAGAGAATGGAATTCTTCCATTTATCATTGTGTACACAAAACAGGATAATTAAATATTTTACAAAGATAGGTTCAGTTTTGTTAAAAAAAATTTAAATGCAACCACAGGGCTGAAAACAATTAGAATTAATGTTCAAATTACTACTAAGTTAGCAATTTCAAGTTGATAATAATCATTGATTCAAACATTTGCAAACAGACAGTATAATGCTAGTGGTCATCTAGCGTCTTTTTTTCAATGAGTTAATGTTTTGCATTACTGTGCCTGAATCTTTTTTATAAACACTATTTTGACAGACTTTTGAATGTTTTGTTGTGTGATTACGAAAAAATAGGGGTTGAATAAATGCAAAATTGATAACAAGTTTTCATAATTTTAAAAAAGATTAATATACTGTTTTTGCGAAATATGTAAGATCGTTGTTGATTTCACAGAACATTTGTGGGTACTCTGAAAATGTCTTCATGTTTTTTCTTCAAAGTTTGCAAGGATACGGAAGGAGATGTCCTCTTCTTGATTGATGGTTCAAGTAGCATCGGCCCTTCTGATTTCATTCAGATGAAGCAGTTCATTATGTCTTTAGTGGACAAGTCTGCAGTAGGGCTGGACAAGCTCCATGTTGGTGTCTTGCAGTTCAGCGTGAAACAGAGGGAGGAGTTCCCCCTGAACAAATTCTATGACCAAGGGAGTATCAATCAGGCCATCAGCTCCATTCAGCAGTTGGATGGAGGAACTCTTACAGGAACTGCACTGTCCTTTGCCTCAAAGTACTTTGACTCACCCAAGGGAGGGCGTTTAAATGTGAGACAGTTTTTGATAGTGATCACTGATGGTGAAGCCCAAGATGATGTGTCCAAGCCAGCTCAAGAGCTTAGAAATAAAGGAGTGTTCATTTACTCAATTGGAGTTCTCAATGCAAACAGTTCCCAACTGTTGGAGATTAGTGGCTCCCAGGACAGAGTCTTCACAGAGAGGGACTTCAATGCTCTCCAACATTTAGAAAAATCAATTCTCTTCAAACTGTGCTACCCTGAGACAGGTAAGTGGTATTATTTTTATGTTATTTTAAAATATTTAATCCTTCAATTTTTCATGTAAAAAGAAATTATAATACATTGCCGAGCTTTTTTAAATGCTATTTTTCACTTGTTTATTCAGATCCCATGGCTCTGCAGAAATGTCCATGCCAAATGTGATCCAGCATGCTTTAAAAATCTGAATTTAATTTTTAATAATTTGGTCTGATGTATTTTTACAACTATTACAGTGTCCAAAATATTGTTGGTTATCTTTATGCAGACTTGTTTTCTCAAAAGCTGTTGCTGGGCAGTAAGCAATGCGCTCCTTTAGTGTTTGTTTCTGATGGAGGGAAAAATCATATTTTTGGGCCCACTTGTCACAATCAATGTCCGCAAATACCCTGAAACTGAATAATTAAGGGTACTCTCTAAGATTATGGATTGAAACTTTTTAAAAATTGTTATAAAATGCATTTAAGCTTTGTCTTTGGTGTAATGATGAAAATACCTAATTCAGTATCAATTTTCATTCATTTACACAGTTTGCAAGAAGACGGAGGTAGCAGACATGATCTTTTTAGTGGATGGCTCAAGTAGCATTGTGCCGACTGATTTCCAGAGTATAAGAAAATTCATGACATCAATGGTCAACAACACAGATGTTGGGGAAAACCGTACTAGGTTTGGAGCTATCGTGTACTCGGACGATCCTAAAATTAGTTTTACACTGAACCAGTACTACAACAAAAAAGAAGTTCGAAAAGCCATTGCCAACGTGAAGCAACCTGGTGGTAATACATATACTGCGCTGGGCCTGAAATACTCGCTGGACTACTTTGAGCCGCAGTATGGTGGTCGTACTGCTACGGAAATTCCTCAGATCCTGATAGTTATCACAGATGGGGAGGCCTCTGATGCAGTGGCACTGCCAATATGGGCCCGGGCAGTGAGGGAGAAGGGCATCAAGGTTTACAGTGTTGGAGTAGGTGGTGCTGACAAGAGGGAACTGGAAATCATGGCAGGTGATCCGACGAAGGTTTTCTATGTAGACAGCTATGAAGCTTTGGAAGTGCTCCACAAAAATATCTCTGGTATGCTGTGTGTTGAGACAAAACCAGGTAAGTGTTCTGTTTGCCTATTCACTGTGTTCCATGAACATTTAGATGTGTCTGACTATGTCATCTCCCAGAAACTTAAGTATATGAACAGTGTCATGCAAGGGGAAAAACGTGGTTAGATAAAGGAATAGAGGATATGATGAGAAAGTAACTCCTTTAATGAGGAAAAAGAATACTAAATGTTTGATTGTATAAATGGGGAAATGTGTTTTCGAAGATATGGTTGAAGTAACTGCTACTGAATTGTGACATTGAAGGGACATATACAGTCATTTTCATTTAGGATACTGTTATAAAGTTGCAACTTTTTTGCTGTTTAATTTAACTGGCACCTTTTTTTGCCTGATATTTCAGTTTACGACAGAGTTTCATGCATGTTAAGTGTAAACCACAGTTAAATGCACGCAGGACTCCACTTACAGTTAAAATAACCAGGAAACAATGCGCTAATTTAACTGTTGAATTTAGTCAGTTTATAACAGTGTAGTATAATTATATGCATGAAGCATGAATTTCCAAGCCTAACTTGTGAATTGATTGGAGAAGGCAGCAAATACCTGCTTTCATGAACTCGTGAATTGAGACCAGATGTTGCATTAATCCGTTTGATTGATCAGTCCAAATTGTGAGAAAAAGGGGAACACTAGAACTTTAATTTTATATCAAATGTTCTCACTCTACTTTGACACTGTCATTCTTTCTCCCATCTAGTGTGTGACAAGCAGAAGGCAGATCTGGTTATACTCATGGATGGATCCAACAGTATTGGGGAAGTTGAGTTTAAAATCATGAAGAAGTTTGTGTCAGACGTGGCGGGCAGTTTCAAAGTAAGCCCGGATAATGTCAGAATAGGGATGGCCCAGTTCAGCACTGACCCCCATAAAATGTTCTATCTTAATGAGTATGAGAACATAACTGATGTCAAGAACAGTATCCTGGAGATAGAACAGATTGGAGGGGGAACATACATCGGCAAAGCCCTGTATTTTATAGAGGAGTTTTTTAAGGCTTCCACAGGCAGCCGGATTGCCCAAAAGGTCACTCAGAACCTGGTCGTGATCACAGATGGAGAGTCCCTGGATGACGTGGAGCATGCAGCTGAGGTTTTAAGGTCCATGAACATTAATGTGTTTGTCATCGGTGTCGGCCGGATCCACGCTTTTGAGCTGCTGCAAATCGCTGGGTCCCAAGACAGGTTCTTCACTGCTGAAAACTTTGCTGGTTTGGAGAAGATCAAGGACAATGTGGTGGATACCATATGCACACCACCTCGTGACCGTCCACAAAGTGAGGGTAACATTAGAGTACAGTCAATGTAGCAAGGTATCCTTGCAGCAGTAGTGTCTTGAGCAAAGCACATAGTTTTCATCCTGCAGTATCACAGAGTTGCATTAAATTATTTAAATGACGTTATCTCATAAGATGTTAGCTTTAGAATGAAAAAAAAAAAAACGATTTTATTCCTGTGGAAGGTGACAGAAGCATTGTTTTGGAAACATTAAACTTTTTCACGAAAGGATGTGACGAGTGAATGACTCAGAGCAAGAAGGTTGTGGGTTAAAATCTGGCCTGGGATTTGCCTGTTCTAAACAGTCAAGCAAAAAGTGGTTTGTACAAATGTATAGCTTTTTGTCGATTGAAGCTGGGATGTGCCCAAACTCAGCTCTTCTGTCCACTGAGGCAAGGAGCTGATGTTATGTTGTGTGTTGGTCTTTACAACCAACAATACAGCAGTTACCATGCTTTGCTCTTTGCTTGGCTCTTTAAAAAAATTGGGCATTTTCACCAAAAAAAAAAAAAAAAGCCACTGGTGGAGATATTCAGATGGGGGTGGGGGTGGGGGTAATTTTCTCTGGCCTGCATGTGACGTAGAAAGGGGAGACAAATCCGATTGGCATACCGATTGCCAGTGCCGTACACGGAACTTAAAAAATGTGTATGCATAGAGCATCCTTTACAACAATTATTAGTCATGCCTTGTTGTCATTCATTTTCTATCATTAACATGTTTTCAAATTATTAGAATAATTCATTGGCAATTAAAGACACAGCTTCTTCCTTGATGCGATGTACGGGTAACTCAATCTTTTGATTCAGAATAATAATTTACCCATAGGTATTTGCTTTACGAAAGATAAACTGCTCTGGAACTTCCAAGCTACCTTTTTGGCACATCAGGCGATCTAACCTGCATTTTATAATTGTTAAAATTAAACCAAACACAAAGATTTGAAACTCCTTTACACAATGTTAAATAAGGGTAATTAGAATGCACCAATTGCATGTCCAAATGTATGGTTGTCGTCTTGCCCAATGAGGAGAATTACCAACACCTGATAGTGTGGAATGCTTTTAGTGTGAATGCATCGTTAATTAAGAAAAATTATTGAGAACTTGTCAGGACTTATAATTGTTGCAAAGCGATGTTCTGTGTGTACACATTTTTATGTTCTGGCTATGCCACTGCGGAATTCAACGTGTAATGAAAAATGCAGCCCACAAAATATTGACTAGGTTGCCTTATTTCAGTTTGTGGGTTGGCAGGTACTCAAAAAAAAAATTCCAAAATGTTTGTGCAAAGTACTGAGAAAGTGAGTTTTTCATGATATGCCTCCTTTAATTTCAAAGTCTATGATTTGTAAATCTACTTAATAAGGAACATCAAATTAAGGACACCACAATGAATTGCAGTTAGTTCAGTTTTATGATTTCATGAGATAAAAATAAGTTTCTGAGATTTTCGGAAATATTTTACTCCTTTGTCACTAAATCATATAGTTGTAGCCCCTGGACAAAGTCGGGCTGCGTGTCGTCTCCACCGCATTCGCGTCCGGTTCGTAGACAATTCCTTGCGGAGGCTGTACAGGCTGTAATTTTTGACCGATTACTTTCACATTTGGTGACATGTTATTCTTTAGTTATGACACCTATCGATTTTTAGTGGCCATGGCGACAGTATCGGACGAATAATGCGCAAATTAGTGGCAAAACAGAGATTTTGTTGTGGATGCAGTACAGGCTGCAATTTTTGACCCATTACTTTTATATTTGGTATGGATGCGTGTTACAGTTCACTTATAACACCTATCGATTTGGGTTGCCATGGCGACATTATTGGCTGAATAATGCGCAGAACTTGGGCTTTCCGGGGCTACACCCATGCAGTCGCGGCCGACCGGACTGTCTAGTTGAACACAGTCCACGGACCCAGAACAAAATACTTTTTCTAGCTTTTGTCATACATAAAAGAAAAAAAAACATATTAGATGATAAGTATAAGACAGATACAATTTATTATGGTGATGTCATCATACTATAATAATAATAATAATAATAATAATATTTGAGTTAGGCAACTGCATGATGCTGCATGACATTCTATGCAGCAGTAAAATTCTGCTTAATTCGTCTGTTTAATCCTAGGATGATTAACAATCCAAAAATATTTGTTTGGTGTTGTAATGAATACATTTTACTGTGTGAATTTTTTTCAGCTGAATGCTCTGTGGATATTGGAATTGGATTTGACATCTCCCAGAGGACACGAGCTGATCTTCTTTTCGGCAGTCAGCAGAAGTTGAAGTCATATTTCCCCGAGATCATCAGCTATATATCCTCCCTGGATGATCTCTGCTGCACTGAAGGCAAAAAAATTAAGCCCAACATTGGCTTTCTGGTGGTTGGCAAAGATGGGCAAATCATTAATGATTATGGTTTTGAGTCATATAATGAGGAGGTGGTTCAGAAGGTGATGGCCCTGCAGTCCTCTGAACCAACCTTCTTGAATGTTCAGCTGCTGAAGGCCTTCTCCTCAAAGTTCAAAAAACAATCCCGGGCTGCTGTAAAGGTGAGCTGACCATTAGAGCTCTGTGCAGTGATACAGGCCCTGGGGTGGAATGCATTATTTGAATTTTATAAATGAGAATTTTCTTGGGCCTGCTAACCCACTTGAAGTGCAGTTCACGGCAAACGAGTGAGAACTATGCTGCCCTACAAAGCCTCAGTGCAGTAACTACATATTGTGTAAAATGTAAGTTACACAGTTTTGGGCCTGAAATTATATTGAGGTCAGGATTAATCTGGACAGAAATTATACCTTGATGAGCCAGTTAATCATAATCTATCATAGAGGTTCTGATTATTTATTTGTTGGGACAGCAAACAAACTCTGAAGCCATTTTTTTACTGTTTAAATTATTGCATGGTTACTTCACTTAGCCTTTGTAGGTAATGGCTGGTTAGAGCAGAGTTTCAGATGCCGCGGCAGGCGAAGCTGCATTGAGCAGAGAGCAGACGCAGCTGAAAGTGATAGAGCTAAATAAGAGCGGAAACAAGCTTGCGTTTCTGAATAAACGAAAGGCTTAAGTGCCAGAAATGAAGCGAGCAACCAGATAGAAAAAGAAATCTCAATAAGAGAGAAAACTACATAAGGCACCCAACAATATTGCCAAATAACCTGAAAAAGTTAAGCTTCCCAGAAACAAAGAGACTATATATAAATAGGCGAACCCCTGACTAGAAATATATTGAGCCGAAGTGAGTAAAGTCATATCAAACACTCCAGCGAAGGAGGCGTGGCAACTTCCGGCTTAAAAAGACTCCGGGAAGGACCGCCCAGGAGTAATCAGCCAGCTGGGTAAGAAATCCAATTTGGAAAGAAAACGATGTCGTCAGGGAGGAGAGTAACAAAGAAAGCAAAAAGCACATAGCAAACTATGACAGTGTAGGGCACAATGGGCTCAATGCCAATGCTAGCAATAAAAATAGTCCCTTGACAGAGAGATAATAACTCAAGAACAGGAGCCATTTTGTTTCTATAATGCAAAATTAAGCCATTATGCACAATGGAAATTGTTGGATTTTCTTTTTTTTTGTCTTTACTCAAGAGAAAACTTTTTTGCTGGAAAAGGAATAGCAAATGATTTAGCTAGCCATGATTTTGAAAAGCTTAAGAGGGGAAAATCTTCAGACATGAGAAAAGAAAAAATGAAAAGCGTAAATAAAAAAAAAAACTCATTCACTTTGAGAGGGCGCCTTATTAGGCGATGTAAACAAAATGGCGCTACGACCTGATTTTCTGGAACCTTCATAGTCCAGTCAATCTTGGTCCACCCAGGGGAAATTGCAGTAGTAATCATTCAAGGTTTTTTTTAATCCCTATAGAGCATCCAAATAACACACTAAAAAAGTACCATTATATACGTGGAACATAAATATATATATATATATATATAAGTGGAACATGGCAAACTCGGGGGGTTTGAAATGTACACATTTGTGCCATCTCCGTACCATAATTGAATGCATATCTTTACTGCTAAACATGGCATTTTCAAACTTTTGGTGTCTATTCCTGGGTTTATTGCGATGCTCGATCAGATATAAACACCAGATGGGAGCTATTTTTTTGTATATATTCAAACTGGGGGTACCCCTACCCCAAAATTAATTTTCAGGGGATTTCATTCAAATCTTTCAAGTTGGGTTTTAAACCTACTTGTTACCATGGAATGTCTGACTAAGGAAACTCATGAACCATGCCCATAACACACTGACAGCATGAGAACAAGCTAGCTGCATGCCCTGACTGTGAAGGGTGTTGAATATTGGACGCCAAAAGCAGTGGCCAGAATTAAAGGGCAAAAACAGCTGAGAACGGAGAGATTCACACTGAATAAAAATACGAGACTCGCGCTACCAACGGACCTGAACGTCGTCCGAGGTAGAGAGCAGGCGAGCTCGAAGGTACAAAAAGAAAAGGGAAAATAAAACAAAGATTCTCCTTCTACCTCTAAACCTCAAATATGCGACTAAAGTCCTTAACAATACTCTGTCTCGAGACCTTACTCGGCTAAAGTGCACGACACTGACACTCTAGCAACGGAAGCGAGGCGGAACTGGAGCTTAAATAGAGTCCGGACAATGCCCCCAATTAATGCCAGCTGGCCCAGGAATCCGATTGGGAGCAAAACGATATTGTCCCGGACGAGAGCAACAAAAAGAGCTCTCAATGCTTTCAAACCATGACACTGACTGGATCCATGCCTTTTCATCAGGGCTGGATTCAGCCTGCTTTGACTGGGGGTGCAGTGAAAATTTCTGGGGGGTGTAATGGTACACAGTGGTGTTCTAGTTTCTAGTTGTCAGTATATTGAGGCCTAACCCCCCCCCCAAACCCATCCCTCCATACGCTCATACAGTCAAGCAAAAAAAAAACTGCCATTTCTTATTTAAAATTTTTTGTATTTGTTAATACATTTCCATTTAGCAGACACTATTATCCAAAACGACTTACAAAATGATGAAAGCATTGTAAGCTACAATGAATGACCTCTAGTAAACAAAATAATAGGTACACACCACCAGGGGAGAAGGTTGCTAAGTGGGAGGAGAGAATTACAGAAAAAAACGAATTATTGATAGATTTTCTATGTTGCACCTATCACTTTCAGTGCAAATCCCTGTTGTGTCAGCATGGTCATTTTTGTTTCTAATCTGAGGCAACACCAAATTTGCCAAGCTTTCAATCTTGTTATTTTGCAAATTATGAGAAGTATAATGGGCATTTTGCGGTATACTACTGGCGATCTCTCTAAGCTTAGCATCCTTAGTGAGTGTATATTCAAATAGCTTCAGGAAAAGCCCAGCAGAGAAATCATAATTCTTAGACAGAGGGCTCTCAGAGGTTCCACGGAGGGGCTGGTTATTAACAGCAAGAAACCTTATAGTCTCTCCTATGCTTTTAACATAGTACTGTATTCTTCTCAGTATGTTTTGGACACAACAGGTGACCAATAGTGCCTCCAGTTGCCGTCTCTTTCTCATTTCTGCCCATGAGTATCAGACTTGTACATGGCGATGGCTAATGCAGTGCTTCTCAAACTCAGTCCTGGGGGACCGCTGTGTACACAGGTTTTCATTACAACCACAAATGGAACCATAGAATTTTAATGAGTTGTTACTTTTTCTCCAGTACCCTTTTAGGCAATATTGTCATAAATAGTTACGCATGTTATGAACAATTGAAGTTTCATATTCACATCATGCTATATGGGAAACTGCAGAATAATAAGAGAGAAATTTAAACAGATGTACCAATAACTTTCAAAATATAAGTATGCCCCTGATTAGTATAATTATTGATGGATGTTCACTAAACTGAACCATTTATTTGATAATGAGGAGTTAGAAGGTAGAGCAATTGACATGACTAGCACCTGTTTTTGTTTATATTGTTTAAAAAATCTGAACTATAAGCTTGTGTGCAGCAAGCTATAGGCACTCAATAATGAACTCTTGTATGACTTGGATTAGTAAATATATTAGACCTTGTGCAATTACTTGTATTGCAGCATTATATTACACAATATGGACATGGCAGGCATTGCGTTTCTCTCATAATGTGAAGTTAGAGGGTAAAAAAATCCAACTAATTAAAAAAAATCAACAGAATTTGAATAGAATTCTGGGGTTGCATTTGTGGTTGCAATGAAAACCAGCATATACAGTTACTGTGGTCCCCCAAGACCGAGTTTGAGAACCACTGGGCTAGAGGCATGTTAAATGAATCCCCAGTAAGACTCTAATGCCGTTTTCCAATTAATGAAACCTCGTCCAGTGAACATGATGTCTTTGTCATTTTTAGCCTCAAACGTTCTACTAGGACAACAAAAATATGCATCTAGCTTTACTGAGTACTCTAACCATGGTCAAGAGCAGCACCAACTTGAGTTGAATGCACAAGGATCTTTCCGAAATATCCGCATGAGGCATGTTTTTAACATTGGGTGCGTCAGAGCGCTGGCGTTAAGACCATGCCTGCTGACTGTATCAGCCGCTGTACTGTGTCTGAGCCCTGTCGTTAAGACCATCATCGCTGACTGTATCACCCACAGTACTGTGTCTGAGTCCTGTTGTTTAGACCATCGTCGCTGACTGAATCACCCGCAGTACTGTGTCTGAGCCTATTGAATGCTATTGAAAATGCGTGTGCTGCATCAAAACCCTAGATGGCCACCGTCATGAATCTGCCGGAAGAGCGTCATCGCAATTACTCCAAAAATAAGTGGCCTAAGAACTTTTAATTTGGTATGGTGGTGCACCTTGACCTATTGCATGTTCTTATTGAAAATGATATCACAACATCAAAATCCAAGATGGCCACCAAGCGTCGTTATTGAGATAACTCGCAAAATAAGTGGCTGACCGAAGGCAGGTCATTATTGAAGATGAGCGTGCTACGCCAAAATCCTTTCCAGTTTACCTTTTTCATTTAGTTGCCTCTATCTATCTATTGTCATCGTCGTCATCATCATCATAACAATTCACCATCACTCAATCAATGCAAATTTTATTCACCAAAGCATACTTCTACATAACACCCCCGCAGCGACGCAGGTTCAGTTACTTCACACTTGTTCTTTTAAACAAACTCAAATGCAAATAAGAAAAAAAGTAGTCGTGGATAACCAAGCTAACAGGACTAGCTTACCTATTTATGATAACTGAAACAATATTGGTGTTTAATAGTAGAAACTAATTGTACAATCAAAAGTTAATGAAATCGCTTTCCAACACGTCTGACAATTACTCGAGGCCAGACGGGAGTGGTAAGAAGTAGGCAGTTGCTACAGGTACGGCAGTTTTCCAACGCATGTCAATGGACAGAGGTATGGCAGTCCTAATTTCAAACCCTGCCCTAACCTAATCCTGACCTTAAACCTAACCCTAGCCCCTAACCCTAACCATAATCCCTAATCCTTATCCTAATCCCTTCAAATCGACAGCCGTTCCCATAAAACTGCCGTATCTCTAGACACTGCGTAAGAAGTAAACTAAGGAAGAAACCTCTGATTGATATCAGTTTTATCAGTAACTGTGGAGGTGGAGCTACAGACTTCGTTGCCAATATGGAGGGTGCGTTCGAGCGCATCTGCAAGTAAGCCTGTGATTGTCTCACAAATGAATACAGAAAATGGCGCATATAATACATAGTTTATGTGCTCGTGTTTGTTGCGTCTGGGGAATTTCGGAATGAGTTGGGCCACGGAGGGATGTTTAGCGCTACAAACACTCGCCCCGTGACCTATATTGATGGGACCTGGCTAAGGTGCGTACAAGAGCTAAGACGAGCACCCACTCGCACTCCTGGGGGGATACTGATACTCAGTGAGCCAACTGCCACTACTTCCCAGTGGTGTACAGCGCTACTGCCTCACAGATACGAGCAATGTTCGTCTCGCAACCGCTTCACGAATATAAACAGCGTTTGACCTGCCACCGCAAGCATCTTGGCAGGATCCATTCCTTTACCAGGACAGATATGACCACGCATCTCGACCTTGGCAAATCATCAAGCATCGAGCAGAGGTGGCTTTTTAGTCGAATATGGATGGAAGCCGTAGTTAGCTTGGTTGCTGCGAGCTTAGAGGGCGTGTTTCAGCAAACAGGCTCCATTCAGCCCCGCCCATTAGGTCCACCTCTGCTCCAGCAATGGCCCCACCTTTTTGCCCATTTTGGATTAGCCAAGAAGTAGGCGGAGTCAAGTGAGTGCCAAGATGGCGACCAAATTAGCTTCAAAATGGATATTCAAAAACCTATGGGTGACGTCATAGAGGCTACGTCCATCTTTTATACAGTCAATGATACCAACTCACGAAATGTTCCCAGCTTGATGCTAGCTAAGTAGCCAAATAATGGCTATTCACCATTTTTATTGGCTTAACTAGTGAATTAGCAATTTTGCTAGCTTAGCCATTTATTTTAATGCTAACTAGCTTGCTAAATGACAGTAAGTGATATTAAACTGACCATTTACTGTTAAGCAATGTGCACAAGATGTAATGAGCTCACTAGCTGGCTTGATAGGTGGTTCACTAGCATAGCTAAAATGGACAGACAGACAGACAGACAGATTTATTCAGTAAAAGGCCAAAGGCCCAAAATACAGACATGAAATAACAATTTTTTTCCTTCTTTTTAGCATGGCGCACATTTCTTATCGATTAATTTTTGAGCATGGTTCAAAAAGTTACACACTGGGAAAATAGTTTCCTCATTATAGTTCATGAGGATGTTAAATCTAGCAAGGGTGATTCTTAAATGAATAGGCAGCGAGTAGCATAAATATCTTTCAACATTTAACAAAGATTTAAAATGCTTCTAAAGGTCACATTTAGAGGAGGAGCTAACAGAAGAGCACCATAGTTGCCGTAAATTATCTACAAGGCTCAGCTTAAATTGATTAATAAACGTTTTGGAATCACCAACATCCGAGAAAGCCACGCATAACCAAATCCATACTCAAATAACATATTTTTCACCTTCGTGGCCCCCATGTCATCTAAAGATTTAAGCATGTTATAGCATCGAGAAGGTAATCTATGGGACTGAAGTTGTAAGAGTTTACACCAATACTTAACTACTCTAGTCGAATATACATACTGCAAAGGGTATCTCCCACACTCCTCAAGAGCCATACTTGAGCATGTAGATTTATTTACCTTTAGGTAGAACTTACAAAAAGAAGTTTGAACAGATCTAATAGTTTTGCAGTAAGAGGTTCCCCAAATTTCAGAACTGTAGCATAAGATGGGAGTTATCATACTATCAAAAATTTTGAAGACATCTGGACATGGTATATTACCAACTTTTCTTTGAAAAGAATTAATTGTCAGAATTGCTCTATTGGCTTGAGATGCTAAAAGAGACTGTGCCTTGCTCCACACTAACTTGCGTATAAAAGTTAAACCCAAGTACCTGTACGAAGAAACTGTTTCAAGGGGCTCACCAATATATGAACACTTTTCATAAGACCGCAAGTAACCACCCTGTCGAAAACCATAACTTTGGTCTTATTCAAATTTACTTTGATACCAGTGTTTTTAAAAAACAACTCTAAAGCATTAATTTTCTTTTGCAATTGCACACTGCTGTATGATGATGAAACATCATCAGCAAACAAAAGTGCGAATAGACTGTTAGCATCTAGTGAAATGAAGATACCCTTACCTCCAGCCTCCTCCATAAATGTATACAAGTTGTGGATAAAAATAATAAATATTTGAGGGCTCAATACACAACCTTGGCAGGTGCCAACATTACAGTTAAATGCTTGCGATAAACCATCTGCAGTTTTAACACAAGCTGATTATTTATTGAGGCCAATACATTATAGAAAGGACCTGTAATACCTACTTTTTTAATTGATTCTAAAAGTACATCATGCTTTAAGGTATCGAACGCATTAGAAAAGTCAATAAACAGACAATAAAATCTTCCTTTCTTTTTACATGAGTACTTAGTAGCGATAGCTTGTAGAGTAAATATATGGTCAAGAGTTGAGTACCCAGCTGTAAAGCCAGCTTGAGCTTCTCTTAGAATGCTATTAATTTCACACCACTCTTGTAGCCTTTCATTTAGAATAGAAGAGAAAACTTTACAAAGTGAGTCGATGAAGGAGATTCCTCGATAGGTTGTGTCCAATTTGTCCCCAGATTTGTGCAATGGGCAAACTATACTATTTCCCCACAAAAGTGGGAATTTACCTGTGAAAAATATTCTGTTAAAGAGTTTGGTAAGAGTAGGAACAAGAATACTACCAGAAGCTTTCAGGAACTCATTAGAAATTCCATCAGGCCCCAGAGCTTTGTTGTTTGGTAAACTTTTAATGTGTGATTGTACTTCTTGTTCAGTGATAGGTTTATTCAGAGTTTCCGTGTTGTCTTTGGCTGAGTGATCAGTGTCGGATTTCTGCATATCTTGAGGATTAGGATTAGTGTCAGTACATAAGAGAGACTCAAAGTGTTCAAACAGCTTTTGACATGAAATTTGATCGGTAAATCTACCCGAATTACCAAATCTACTTCCCTTAATTATTTTCCAAATCATCCTGGGATCTGATCTAGCAGAAATCAGTTTGTCCCTTTTGTCCCCAATCTGTCTCTGTTTGCATGTACTCTTGTTTTTTGCCACTAAAGGTGTTTTTAAAGAAACAACAAAAATGTCTAAAAGTACCTAAGTCAGTGTTGTTGTCTCTATGTGCTCTGTGTGCTCTGAGTGCAGCATATTTCTCATATTTGATGTTTTCTAGCTCTTGGCCCCACCATGGAGGCTGTGTCAGGCAGTTGGATGTGTGTTGCTGAGTGAAAAGTTGTTTTGTATGATTAGC
Organism: Gymnothorax reevesii; assembly: GCA_029721435.1. NCBI lineage: Eukaryota > Metazoa > Chordata > Actinopteri > Anguilliformes > Muraenidae > Gymnothorax > Gymnothorax reevesii. The sequence continues at coordinate 33,879,330 of CM056573.1, forward strand.
GGCACGCTGAATAGTATGGACTAAAAGTAACAGAGCATTGTTTATATCAGAGTTAATTAAATCCCATATGAGTGATTTCACACCACCGAAACTATTTTCTAGCTTGTTTCGATATGTATTATCAGAGTACCGACTCCATTAAACCATTTGGTGCTAGCACCCCCAGAAACATCAGTCAGTGGCAGTGACTTATCGTGTGATATATATTGCTAATATCAGGCTAAAACTACAGTATAAAGGAAAATGACAAGAATTACTTTGGGTAATAATACCAAAATGTGTTACATATGAAAACAGGGATATTGAAGCCAACATATAATCTACAATGCTTGCTCCATTATGGGTTACACATGTAAATTCTCTTTTCAAATAATTGAAAAGTCTTCCATTAAATACATGTATTCCAAAGATGCGACAGATTTCAGCCAATCTAATGCCATAATTGTTGAATGTATGACAATCTTTAGAAGACCATGGTGTTTCAAACACATCATTTGGATAATCGATAGAATCATAGAAGAACTCCAAGTTATCTTCCTCTATATAATCTTGAAAATCTTTCATTCTGGTGTTCAAATCACCTGCCATAAATTAATTTTTGTCTGGATGGTCTAATAGCTAAATGCTAGCTAGATATATGGCAAAATAACTCATCGTGATCCATTCATTACTCGGCATGTAGCTAGCTAATGGTGACCCCTATGTTGTTGCGGATGTAGCGACATAGACAACTGCAATTTAAGGCACTGGTGGGCTACCGTACTGTGGTTGTACGTTGTGAATATTTGCGGAAACTGAGGTACCCCATTGGCTGGGAACAAATCACGGGATACTCACCAGCTTATGCAATGGATATGTAGTTTGCAGAAGTGGACTACAAACTGGAATACAAGTACAAAAGCGTATAATTTTTGACAATAAATAACAAATTTGATGTGATCATTTGTATCTGTATACCCCATAAGCTAACCTTGGAGCGAGACGGCTAATGAAATTAATACGAGTTCGAGCAATGCTAGGAAGTGTCCACACCCCATTATAAAATGGCAGTGGCTAATCTTACGGCAGCCGTAATGATACTCCGTTTGGCTATTCTTATGTCCTTCGGTTTGCACATACGCAGAGCACCGAATTCTAGACTTAAATTTTTATCAAGCTGCCTGCGATTTTTTTTTTCCTCTATCGGTTATATCCAGAGCGATAGATAACTCAGTGAATAGAGAATGTCAATGTCTCTGGTTATATCCATTAGGCCCGATTTGGCTCCTCTGATTGGCTGCTTGCTTGCTAGGCTTTCTGGATAGCTAGCCAGTTACCTAGCTAATGTTAGTTCCCTTGCTGAGCTACAAAGTTCACCAGGCTAGCCATCCAACAGTTTGGTGCACGGATGTCATTAGAAAATAAATGAATAAAAATGTTCCATTATTTCGCTATCTGAATTAAGTAGAGTTGAACCGCGATCATTTATGTTATACCAAATATAACTGCTCGCTAGCTAGCTTGCTAACGTTAGCTCACTTGCTTAGCTAGCTGGTTCGCTAGCCTAGCTAGCTGACAGTAATATTCAGTATGACGTAAATACTCACGGTTCAACTCTGGCCGAGTGAGATGGCGAAATAATGGATAATTTTTATTCATTTATTTTCTATTGAATTCTGTGCACCAAACTGTTGACTAGCTAGGCTAGCAAACTAGCAAGCAAATTAAGGCTATATGTTATATTTTTGCACCAAGTCCTGAATTCGGTGCTTTGCGCATGTACAAATGGAAGGACGTAAGAATAGCCAAACGGAGTGTCATTACGGCTGCCATAAGAGTAGCCACTGCCTTATAAATTCCCATAGGGATTTTACTTCCAACACCAGAAGCTAAGTAGCTGTGACATCATCACTTTAGCACTCTATTCAACCAGCCAATCAGACACATCAAAAAAATCTATTTGAAAAATGCTAACTGATTGAATGATCTTTAGATTTTGGCTGAAGCACACAGTCAATGGGCTTTAAGTATACGTCAATACGTTAGGAGGAGCTGAGGGGGCATGGCAAAAATCTGGGGGGTGGGGGTGTAGCCCAAACCTGCACCCCCCTTGATCTGGCCATGTTTTTCATTCAACGTCCTCTGAGTCGTCCGGGTGTTGTGCCCGCATGTTTGCACATACACACCTGCAATCCAAGCAGGCAAGTGAACAATCAAGTCCACACAACGCATGGTATTGCAGCCTGATTTGCATTAACAGCGCACTAGTTCCAAATGAAATTGAGGAGCAGGATCCTGATCAGAATTGATTTGATTGAAGTGAGATTCTTGGATCATTCATCCCCATTCATCTGGTGGAAGCGAGTTACCCATCCATTCCTGGACCTGATAATATACTTTAAGGCTATGAGACTTGATGGAAGAAGATATCGGTGTGAGGTTACATGGATGGATGGTGGTTTTGTCATCAGTTACCTGAGCATGAAAGCATTTCTGCCTCAGGTCATTTAAGTTATGTGGTTCTCTTCTTTTGCGGATCAGCCCCATAGCTTTTTCACCTGCGGCAACGATTTCATCCTCTATAGCAGACAACTTTTTAAATATGTTCGCCTGTTCCCAAAATGTGGCACTTTCTTTAACCAGATGTAGTGACACTGCTTTCCCAACTCCAAACTCCCGCAATGTTGTGTCATACCCCAAAACTGTATGCATGAAAAAAATGTTGTCTGTAACATCTCAACCAAAAATACCCCTTGCCCTTCCAATATTCAAAAACTTGCACCTAATTGAAGGTGATCTCCTGGGTTCAGACATGAAGTACAGCTCTCCTCCTTGATAGGAGTGTAACAGAAGAATGAGAAGATCAGTGTCGTCTCCAACGAGGTCAGTTTGGCGCGTTCCTGCGGCCATCACTGCCGTTTGAACTATCAGCACATCGCGGGTATAAATGTAGATGGGATTATTTGGATTTATGAATATTTCAATGGAATGGATGGTGCACATGTCACCTCGCTGACATTTCGAATTTCATAATACGGGTATCCCTGCATGGCAGCATGAGCAGAGATTGAAATATAAAAGTAGATTAATTCATATTCTGCAGAAAAGAGCCAAATTGTACATATTTATATTGAATGACAGTTACATAGTCCTATCAGAAATACACCTGACACTGTCCAGTTCATTGATAACCTGGTTGATAGGGTGGTAGGCTTTGCTATCCATTAGGGCCTAAATAATTCTTAGTTTTTCTTAATCTACACCCTTATGCTTATTGGAGATGTTGGATATGTTCATATGTAGCAAATCATAAAAAAATTCAATGTCCATATTACCATAGGGGGTAAGTGGCAAAAACTGAGAGAGGAAAATATGGCAAAAAATGAGACTTTGGGGTAGGGGTACCCTAAATACAGGCACAGGAACTGAAATTATCCCAGATGTGTTTTATTAGAAAACCCATAAATAGACATCTACTTTATTGTAACTGTCCAGCTAGAAGTCCAAAAATTAACACTTTTGCCTCTAATTTGCATTGCTCTAAAACCCTGAGACTGCATTTGTCCATGAAAAAAAGTATGTTCCACTAAATATATAAAGGCACATTTTTAAAACAGGATGCAGGGGGTTGTTTGGGCCAATAAAAACCACATTTCATTGCTATTGCAATTTCTCCTGGGTTCTGCCTATTTTTCCCTCAGATTGACTGGACTATCTTGTCATTACTCTATTAAGGAATTTTGCTATTTACAACCTGGCAGTCATCCAAATGGCTTTGCAGCACCCAATGGATGATTCTGTTAAATAGATTAACTAAGAGACTTGCTGTAAAACTGTGAAATGATTTGTCCATAATGAAACAATTTTGTACTCTGAACTAGAGTGCTCATTTTAGTTCTGATGGGCCCTTTTTCCTTAGTCACTGTTTCTATTAAAATATTTTGACTTAACGTAATTGCTTGCACGCCTGACACCACTTATAAGCAGACAGTCTGGCATAGCTCTTGGTTCAGACAAACATGAGAAAAATTTTGAGCAAATATGTTTCCCCCTTTGAGTGAGACCACCTGACATTTTATGTGAGGATGTATCCACAAATACTGACTTCGCATGACCTCACTTACATAACTTCTCTGGAATATTCTTGTCCTGTCATGATATTCTGCCGCAGATCCTGATGATATTCACAGATGGATTTGATGACATTGTTGAGCAGCTAGAGGCAGAGTCAGATGACCTCAGAAGAGCAGGTATGACAGGCACAGAAGACTGCATGCTGTGCTGGGACATTTCAATATTTTGCACGTTTCTCAAGATTCCCTTCTGCTTTTTACTATGTTCCTGTGATAGGAATCCGAGGATTGCTCTTAGTGGGTCTGGAGGGAGTCCGGAACCCCAAAGATCTCCAGATGGTTGAATTTGGGAGAGGTTTTGGATACAAGCAGCCTCTTTCCATTGGTATGCAGGATGTGGCCAGTGTCATGTTAAAGCAAATTGTGAGTATTAATCATGTTTAAATATTGCTGTCAGCTTTAATACACTGAACAAAAATATAAACACTCCATGTCAAATATTGATGCCACATGGAGTTAACAACTCTAAGTTTCATTTTCTAAGTGATGCAGTGATTTCACTCAGTACATGGGTGCAGCATTTCCAGACGGTGATCAGACACAATGAGCTGTCCCCAGACACTCCTTATACTAGGGACAATAAAAGGCCACCCCAAAATGTCAAATTTTGTCAAAAGTCATCATGCCTCAGATGTCTCAAGTCATGCGGGAACATGCCATTGGCATGCTGGATGCAGGGTTGTCCACCAGAGCGGTCGCTGTGCCGCTGAATGTAAACTATCGGACGATTTGAGAGCTCATTTCCAACAGACGGGCAGTACTGCAAATCGACCTCATCCACGTTGGCCACGTGTGACCACACCAGAACAAGATCGCTACATCCGGCTCGTCCACCTCTGGGATCGGCTCAGACCAGCGATACGCACAGCGGATGAGACCGTTGGTCTGCACAACAGACGCATCATAACTCAGACAGTCCGTAACAACCTGCGAGAGGCCTACTTGCATGCTCGGCGTCCTCATCGTGGTCTGGATCTCACTGTGTCTGGCGTTGGAACTGACTCGCATGGGCAAACGCACGCGTTCGATGGCCCTTGGCACGCTGGAGAAAAGTGCTATTCACAGATGAATCCCGGTTCCAGTTTATTGTTATTAAAAACTAAAAAATTTGACATGAGGCGTTTATATTTTAGTTCAGTGTAGTTGGTTCTGCTCTGGAAAGATTGTTCTTTGATCATGTACCTGCACTTTTAGCTGCAACTGACTGCTTTATTGGCAGGTTGGACCTCAAAAATTTTTCCACCCAGTGATGGCCACAGTTTTTGGCCTGGGCAGTGAAAATTGAGCAAGGACATTAAGTGTGCGTGTGATGGTACGTGTTTATATTTATGCCAGTTGGATAAATGGCAACATGGCAATGGGACTGGCTGACAGGAAAAAAGCAAATAACTTCCAAATGGAGTATCAGAGACTTGCACAAGAATTTGCGGAGTGGTTAGTCATCAGCCAAAGGACAGCCTGTTAACTGTTTATGCCAATTTGAGAGATTGCTAATACAAAAAAAGGAAATCCCTGGAGGTGGCTTTTTTGTTGAAATTTCTCACACTTCCGGGACAGCTACACTTCCATTGCGCAGCTTGCGTAGCGGCATGACAACAACAATTCAGCAATACTTGAGGAACTCCAAACGACATAATCGCTAAAATCAAGGCAAGAAAAAGTACCAGATGCCTGAAGAATTAATATGTCTTCTACATACAGTGTTGTTCGGCCAAGTATTCGAAACCGTGTATACGAAAGCAACTTTTCCCTGCAGCTGCGCGCGACCTGAAGCGACTTGGCCACTAAATTATCTCATGAAGCATCGGAAACGGGGCTTCATGAGAAGCCAAATGTTTATTTGTATTGGCGATCGCTTGAATTGGACATAAGGGGGTGTGGCAGAGGGAGTGGCCAGTAAAAGAAAAGCTCATAACCAGGGCCGGCGCTAGAACAGGGAGCTGGAGGGGCCCAGACATGTCACTTTATGACAAGAATTCGTCCTGGCAAGTTCTGTCATTTTTCTTTATTGACGCGTTTTCCAATTATCATAATTGGCATCTGAAGACACGGTTTTTCTCCATATGTGATCTAACAGTGATGAAATTGTGAGCTAAATTCAGTACAGTGGCGGAACCACAACTGATAATTGGGGTGCACAACCTGTTCTGTCATTTTCATGATTAACAGAAAATTCACTCTGAGAGCACTTCACACTTAACAGGTACTGCTTGTTCCCCCACAATTAGGTAAGACGACAATCATTCATTTGCTGTATTTAAATCAATGTTATTCAAAATTGTATACCTGCGCAAATAGCTTGAGCCGCATGCTTTTTATAGCCTATTTAACTGCCGAGTGCCACTTTTTTTTATCAACCCACGCAATACCAAGAGTGAAAGGAAATATTTCATTGGAATGTGGACCAGTTCAATCAACGCAAAACATTGGCCTTTTAATAAGTAAATTATTTTTCTGTACTGAATTTAGCCCATGATTTCATCGCTGTTAGATTGCATATGGAGAGAAATCATGGGCTCTAATTTCGTAGACCAGGCGCAGCGAACGGGGGGTGCGCCGCGCCAACGGGGTGTGTCCAGGCGTATGTGGCAATTTCGTGCCCGGCGTAGCCTGGCGCAAGTAGGCCTACTCCTCTGTCCTGCCTCGGCCCCTCCTTCCAGCGCAAGCTGGCAAAGAAGGCGAAGCCGGGTCAAATCTTGCTCACTGGCAAGAGAAACGATGGCTAGCGTGTTCCCATTAGTTACCAACTGTTGCTGCTTTAAATTTTGGGATTAACATGCATGGACAGCAATGCAAGACACGTGACACATTTATAATATGTGATCTTAACTCAATACGAGATCATAGCAATCAGGCTCTATTCCTTTCCTCCACTGAAAACGATAAAACCTAAGTGACAATAATAGTAGCCTAGTATTAAGCCGCTTGCACACTGGACGCGAAACGAATTTTTCGTTCGACAGATTGCGTTGAACTTGGGTCCGAAAGTCTGACAGGGTTTTAATATATCTCCGTGTCCGAAAGTCTATTATTGTTTTTAATTTCTTCAAATCTACTGCCTCTTTTAGATATTAAACGTGAATGTTTGATAAGAGGGCTCAGTTCTTCAAGTTGAGTACCGAGAATTTCAATCAATGTTTCTGTTTAAGCTCTGCTCAATAAAGTGAGTCGACACTGGCGCGAGACAATGCACAATGCCTCCGTGTCTGACAGCCAAAAAAAAAAAAAGAGGACGATTAGAACAGACTGATAACGAAATAAAGAATAAAAAGAAAAACTTTAACAACAGAACATCCAATGAACACTGCGATTTATTTATTGACGGGTCATCTTTGTTGGATATTCCGTTTGTTGGTTATTATTCTTTATTTCGTTAAAAATCTGTTCTCATATCAATAGCCTACTTTTACTTTTTGCTGGCAGGTGGACATGGAGTATTTTGCATTTCGTGTTGGGCAGTCTTGATCGTGCATGCAATAATTTCTTCGCACTGACAATGGTCATGGAATTGATTTGCTCACGCACTATTTTATCTCTGCTGTGGAAATAAAGCGTGAATCTGTTCGGTCCATCTGACTAATTTGCAAAAGAAAGACCGAATAAAGACTGCCGTCTATCTTCAACGAAAACAGACAAATAGGCTAAAAAGACCAAGAAAAGTCGATAGCTATCAATTTGCATTTTGTGAAGGTCAAACACAAACATAGCCAAGTTTGCAAGTCTAATAATTCCTGGAATACTCGGAAAAATTAGAACTTTTGTGACTCTCGGACATGGAGCTATATTAAAACCCTGTCCGACTATAGCGTCTTTGCATTGACTTTGTCAGTAATCAGTCGTGCGAAAAATTTGTTTCGCGTCCAGTGTGCAAGCGGCTTTACTGAGCATAGAACGCAAGCATTCGATATATATATATATATATATATATATATATATATAGATATACAGTTTGTGGTTGGCTAAGAAAGGTGTGACGTCGTTAGTTTGCATCACAGATTCAGCTGCATTGATCAAGCCAGGTCAAATTTCCATTACGTGTGGCAACCGCCTTTAATCTGACATCAGGACAATCGATATAGATACTATCATTTATGTCCTTATTAAGATAGTTACATTAAATAGTGCTTTCCTGTAATTATTTCTTGCATTGAAATGTGCCTTACATTCTGTAAACCTGCCTGTGAGATTTCGGTGACGTGTGCGCACTCTGCGCCGGTCAGCCAAATTACCACTGCATGGAAATTAAACCAGGTTGGAGCTGGCGAGTTTTCTGCGCAACTCCAGCGGAGTCTTTTTCTACAAAATTGTCACTGCGTCTTGAATATGTGACACCTCCCCTTACTACGCCGCCACACCCATCTCGGCGCACCTTCGTCTACCGAAGGCTGCGCACCTCACGAAATTACCACTACGCGGGCTGCGCTTAGCTACGCCACCTGCGCTGCGCCAGGAAATTAGAGCCCCATGTCTTCAGTTGCCAATTATGATAATTGCAAAAACGCGTCAATAAAGGAAAATGATTGAGAGCTTGTCAGGACTAATTCTTGTCATAAAGGGACGTGTCTGTGGCCCCCCAATTCCCTGTTCTCGCGCCGGCCCTGCTGATGACATAAATGGATTCAGGTAAAATGGCCAGACTTCTTGAAAAGACACACACGCGCGCGCACACACACGATAGACTGTTGAGCTTATGTCCTCGGTTTTGTTTTATTTGTTGATCTCTTTTGGAAAATAAACATCTATGAGCTATTCTTTGAGATCTACGTTCCTTTCCGAGAACCTGTCAGCAATTTTTTAGTTGAATCAGGATGTTACGGGATCAGAACATTACCCCTTTCTGCTTTTATTGTGGTTGAAACCACCCCCTGAGCATGATACTCCATCTGTGAATAATTTTGATTTACCAATTAGTGTCTTTGTTTGAAATGTGGTGTTACACTGCTGCTCCATTAGATTTCATTCATTTTGGCTGAGTCTTTATCTTCCAAAAAAAGCACCGTAAGCACATCTTGTCACATGTTGTCAGTTGCTTGATTAATAACAAAATGGCAAAAAATCTTTTTAGCTGGAGGCAAATCTATTTTGGCAGGCCACCCTGAGAGTCAATTCATAGGAATTCTATTCATATTGAAGTGGAATTTTATTGATTACTGCCAAGAAATGGTATCTTGTTCTGCTGACACTGTTATTTCTGAAACTGTTTCATTGTATCATGATTTTATAAATGAAGAATTGCATTTTTTGTACAATTTACAAACCAAGACAAAGGTGTAAAACAGATAGGAATTGGTCAAGTCTGTATTTAGAAATGTTTTTGAAAAATAACAGTTTGGCGCAGTATTTTGGAATAATTTGGGCTCGTTCACTATTAAATTACCGGTTCTCTCACTATCTTTGTCTGTCTCTCTCTGTCTCATTAGGATACTGTTGTAGGGCGGGAGTGCTGTGGGGTGTTGTGCAAGTGCTTCGGTCAGGAGGGAGTCCGTGGCCCCCGGGGGCCTCCAGGAAGAAAGGTGCGGCTCAAATCAGTGATATTGCTATGCATAAATACAGTTGCTTGGCGTTTAATCAGGAGAAAGCTGTTGATTTCAGCAAATGCTTCATTGAACATATGCTGAGCGATATTGTAGTGTCAATATTGTAATGTTTTTGTTCTGTTCCCGATCAGGGCCAACCAGGTTCAAAGGGTCACCCTGGATTCCCTGGCGAAGAAGGAGGAGTTGTGAGTTACTCATGCTATTCAGTTGTGAAATAAAATGTTTAATTTGAAGACGAAAGCTATATCTATCTACATAGGCATTTGGGAATATTTCATTGCTTGACCAGCTGACACCTTTGAAAAGGTCAAGTGAATTCCGCTGAACCTTAATGGCATGTTGAAGAGTTCAACTAGATATGCACAATGAATGAATGCAAGTCTGATGCCAATACTTTTCAAATGATCTCAAACAGGAGCATCCCCTGGTCAGAATCCTTGAACATTACCAGATATATCATGCTCCTCATCTCCCTCTCCTTGTTTTGTACAAAATGTCTGTGATGGTCTGTTTGACAGCTTAAGGCTAAGCTACGTTATGCAGTTAAATATATATGTAGCATTAGCAGAGCAAAAAAATTTTTTTTGTTGATAAGCCTTTGTATTCCAGCCAGTGGCGTCGGCAGTAATTGTTTAGGGTGGGCCTAAATAAGTATGGGTGGGCTGATTTTCCCAGACAAATATCGGCTTACAGTTGTTATTATGATGAAAAATATTTTATGCTTTTCTTGAAATGAAAACTTCTGCCTATTTTCGATCACTTTCCTTAATTAACAAGCTTTCCAGTCATTAGAATAATCCATCGGCGGTTAAACACACATCTTGCAGTTTAATGCTGTGTTACATCTATTAGATGGTCAATTCTGAAAAAATGTTTAATTCATTGAGTATACTTTCCAAAAAAGATAAACTGCTGCAAGCAAAATTCTGCATTTGCCTTTTATGCACCCTGCAATTCAGGCAGTCAAACCTGCATTTTGTGATTGCATTAACAGCAGCAAAGAAAATGATTTGCAATTTGTATCCATAATTTTGAATTACTTTCATTGAAATGCATACAATTTCACAGCCAAATGAGGCGTGATATTTCTTGTTGCACATTCATGAAAAGAACTGGCCACAACTTATAGTGCTGAGTGTTTTTAGAGTTCACGTGATGTTAATCGTGAAAAATGGTTGAAAACGGGTCAAGGCAATTACTTTAATCGGATAATTTGTGCATTCTCCTATCAGAGCCAGAACCATTTACATTTCAAATTCTTTCCCCCAATTATTTTGAACATTCCAACTATCCCATACACAAACTAAATTAGGACACACAAAAATACATTGTGTGCTCATTATGTGTCTAATTAATTGATAGCTCGATCAATTAACAAATCAAGCATTTTTAAATAAAAAAAAATTCTTGGCTGGGTAGGCCAGAGCACAGTGTTGACGGGACAGTGGAGTCTTGGCCCAATACTTGCTGCGTCCCTCATTCTAGCAAGTTAATACAATCCATACTAGTAGTAATAGTAGACTTTTATTGTTCCCCATTGCAAAATTTTTGTCAGTGAGTATAACATTTCAAGGCATGACATTTGTACCCACACCAACAAACACATGCATCTTTGTCCTAGCAGGACCAAGGGCTGAAAAGACAAACTAAACCTCGTAGCAGTGGCAACCCCTCACTAAGGCATCTATGTGCATAGTGACCAGTAATGCAGAAGACCATAAAATTACAATAAATGTATGGTTAAAAAAAGGAAGCATTTATACGTAATGTGATGGCTGCTGGGAATTGGACGCCAAGAGCTGCAGCCAGAAATAAAAGGCAAAACAGCAGCGTGCTGAGAGACTAAAAACAGATGGAAATAGCGAGACCGCCGTCCGTGGTAGAAAAACAGCCGTGCTCGAAGGAACCAAAAGAAAAGGGAAAATAAAACAAAGATTTCCCTTGCTCACTATGACTTAAACCTGTTATGCAGCTAAAGTCCCTGATAATACTCTCTCTAGAGACCTTACCGGCTAAAGTGCAATAGAGACACTGACACTCTAGCAACAAGAGCGAGGCAGAACAGGAGCTTAAATAGAGTCCAGGTAACGCCCCCAATTAATACCAGCTGGCCCAGGAATCCAATAGGGTGCAAAAAGATATCGTCCCAGACAACAGCAACAAAGCTCTCAATGCCTCCAAACCATGATACATAAGGCTCATAAGTTATCTCTGCGCAGACCAGCTGAAACAAGAGATTAAAATATGACATTGCCTTTTAAGTGTTTGTTGACTAAGCTAATTGCTTGTGGAATGATTGATTGATGTAACATAACAGTAAATTCCAGGTTGAAATGCACACTGTCAGCTTTGATAGTTTGATAGTATTTAACATTCAAAATGTGCATCATTCTGCATTGCAACAGAACAATATGCCCAAACACTGTTAAAGGAAGCAATGAGTTTCCTGGGCCAAAAATTGGAATGTTTTTGGCTGGGAAGTCACCTAGCTTGATTTCAATCTAACATATAGTGCTGTGAAAAAGTATTTTGCCCCCATACCATTTCTTTTATTTTTGGATATTCCACAGCTAAATGTACAAGGATGGCTGCATCTGGCAATGTTTTTATTGGTCAAAAATATCAAGTAGTTACTCAAGATCTGTGAAACAAATTGGAATATGACAGCTTTATTTTATTTCATGTTAATTGATCAAATTACCTTGGCTCTTCTGAAACAGGAGGACTGCACATAAAAAATGTGCCATTCCCTGCTTGTATCATATTTTCAGTCGAAACTTCGACTTCCTACTGTATTTCCGGTTTTATTTTTGTGCTATTGTAAAGAGCCGGAAGGGCAAACATTATGTCACTTTTCAACGACTTTTGCATTTTACCATTACTTTCAAAGGTCACCTGACCTGAGACACCAGAGGTTGTTCTCCAACCTCTTCAATCCCTCCACTGTGATTAGTTTTGCGATTTAGTTGAAAATGATTGAAAAAAATTGTTTGAGTGAACTAAAAATAGCTGACATATAGCAAACTCTAGCCAATTCATGTTGTCCATTATCTGCGGTTATTGTCCCTCTGGACAACAAGTAGGGGATACTGGAGGTCGACGATCCTCACGCCACGTTCGTCGCTGCCACTTCCATAGAGATTTCCTTGTGAGCACTCAGCAGGCCACAAATTTAAACAGATTTGAGCAATTTATTGCTCAAACATTGATATTCATGTATAATAGTGATGTCTTCCTAAGGTTATGCTCGGCAACTGTATTATGAGTTTTACAAGCACTTACAAATATGTCTACTTTGGTGTATTCTTTTCAAGTTCATGTTCAATTTCTAATATTTATTGTTTTTACTACAGCATGATTTCAGTTTGGTGACTTTCCTATGAATGAGCTCCACGGATTTAGGGATGGTGGAACTTGGGATGAATTTCAATTCTTATTCTATTTGCAGGGAGAGAGAGGTCCACCAGGACTGAATGGAACACAAGGGTTACAGGGCTGTCTTGGAAAAAGAGGTATCAAGGTAAGACTGTCCATCACCAATTCAGTAAATGATCAGTAAATTACCCCATAAGAGGTACGCCACCTGTGTAAGGTGAACAAGAACACATTGTCATCAATATGCCCCCACCATGGAGTCCCCTTTGCAAACCGTATGAAGGTCATGACTGGTTGAATACACACACAAAATATCATTCTTCTAGATCAAGTGGTTGCTGAGAAAACTTGTTTCACTCATTCTAGAGGGCAGACAAGCTCCATTGCAATACCCTCACTTCACTTCATGTCATGGTGGAGGATTAATTAAACTGGCTGACCATCTTGTGTGCCTAGGTCTGAACTTTTCATTAAATTGAACATTTATGTGACTTGCATATTATATTTTTTACAGGGATCAAGAGGATACCGGGGAAACAGAGTAAGTGTTTGATTTTAACTATGCAATTTACTCCACACTTGGAATGTCCTCATTATAATTTTTTTTTCAAGCTTTTAAATTGTGAAGTAACAATGACTTTTCCAAGCTGTGCTTAAAGCCGTTATCCTTTGCTGAATGTGAAAAGTTAGCGTATATTGCAACATAGATAATTTCAGAAACTTGATGTACTGTATCAGGTAAGATGGGGTGATGAGTTTACATTTGACCAGTAGTTTTCTTAGGTTTTATGAATTTGCGGACAAAATAATTATGAGCTTAAATGCGCTTGCATCATGCACTGGCAGACATCATTCATTACCGGATGTTAAATGATAGTTACAAAGGGTAATATTTTTTGATATATCTTGTTTCTACAGTTCACGATTATCTGGATTATTAGCAAACTTATTTAAAGATTTGATTCACTCCCAGTACCGCTGCCACAGGTCAACTACACTCTTATCATGAGGGGCTTAAGCTTATTTAAAATGGGGATTTTATACCTGTCACGACATATGTGGCCAAGTCCACCAAAACTGAAAATTAAGGATAGAAACATAAAATAATGCTTTGCTTTGTTTGAGATGAAATATTTTGTAGCATACTGTACTTAACTAGTTTGTGATTTAAGGGAAAATTCATAGGGGAATGATGACTCAGCAGCAGCATTTGTTCCTTAGGCATAATTGGCAAAACAAGGAACAAAGAGCTATGATTGGGTCCAAATAGTGAAAAAAAAATTTAATAACCAACCATAAATTTCAGTAATTGGTCACTGGTTGCGCTGATGAAGTTTATGACGGAGAGCTTTCTCTCTGACAGGGAGAAGATGGAGACCATGGACTGGATGGGGTCCATGGGGAGCAGGTAAGTTCTGTCTGCTAACTCAGAATATCTTTTTTGTGGGGAAGATACAACAGTGCAAGCGTTACTGCCCAAGCCTGAGACATGGCCAAGGGGTGAGGTGTGGTTTATTGAGTAAATGTATGCAGTGCATTTTGTCAATTTGTAAAAAAAAAAAGAATAGCATTCAATACAGTGCATAGCCTTACTAAAACAATCGCAAGATTTATTCATGTATATGGGTCAATCCAAGAAATGATGCTCAGGGGGATGAAAATAACAAACTCAGTATTACTTAATGACACTTTATTTTATCGAAAGCCCTATATATTGGCTTTATGGAATGGTTCATTGAAATAACTAACTCCTAACGGGTCAGTTTTTATTGCACCGTAAAACCTTCCGAAGTGCTGAAATTAAATGCAGCATCAAAAGTACAATTAATATTCTCATATCTACACCAAGTTTTGTTTACAAACTACTACAATGTGTTACTTTAAGTGTACAAAAAATCAAAAACCAGGGTTGAAAATTTATAGAATTATGAATCATCGAATATATAGTGCAAAAGGTAAAAGTTGGAAAAAATTGACTTACATTCTTAACTTAACCCTCATTTCCTCAAAACTCATCAGATACTCTTCAAAATCTCTGTACTTTGCCTACAGTGTGTCTGTCATAGAAACAGTTACCCTTTGCCGTCCATAAATTACTTAAACAGTTCAGTCAGGCCCTGCATTGATCCTCGGTAAACCTCTCATTCGTCACTCGCATTTCACCTCGGAGAGCATATTCTAAAGACCACCTCAGCACCACTATACATCATTGGATTATATCACTCCTTCATACACAAAATAAGTTCTACCATTAAATTAAGGGCATGATACACATATCTGGCCCATCTAGGGTTTCTACCACGCTTTTGAAAATAAAACTTAACTCTTTTTCGCGACACCACTGACTCCGTGCCGGCCAGCTGTTAACATTAACAAGTGTGGTCAGTTCTCATTTACAAAGCATACCGATTACTACTCTGAACTTCACAGGCTTTTCTTTACTCAGTAGTTGGAAGCAATGCATGTGTTTCGCAATCGTTTAAATGGAATAAAATAATTTGAAACATCTTTATGCAATTCCATTGCTTCCAACTCCTCCGTGCGCAAGGACTTCAGTTCTGCGCCAGAATCTACAAACTCGTTGATTGAATAATTGCTGACTACAGCAGAGGAACAAAATTATGCCACTTAAACTAACACCGAATGCGTGAGAGTTCAGAGATATGCGTTATAAAACTAACACCGAATGCGCGAGAGTTCAAAGGTATGCATTATAAATGAAAACTGGCCACACCTGATAATGTTGCAAGTTTTCAGAGTTTCGGTAATGGTACTTTAAATGACTGATTGAAAACAGGTCATGACCAATCATTCTTTTTAAGGGATTGTTTGAGCCTCTGCTGTTGGCAGTTCTCGAGCCGCGTCTGATAGTGACCAAATATCCAGTCAAAACCCAAAATACAGCCCCCAGAAATTTTTCATTAAAAAAGAGTATGCAGTATCTATATATTGGCTGTTGTGAAGTTAGGGGTACCATAGGGCCATCTTCTGGTGAAATATCAATAGGCTGGTTGGGGTGGAGAGGACCTTTCTGACGAAAAAAATAGAAATCTTATTCAGATTCCACAGAAGTGGAACAGGATTCAGCAGTTTTTAAAGTTGGAAAGTCTTATTTCAATTGATTGTTTTAAATGTCTTTTATTGGCTGCCTCAAAGCAGGAATGTACCTGTGTAATGTAGTCATTGTTTTTATTTATTGTACTTGGTGTTTTCTGTTTTTTGCTCCTGGGCTCTGTTGCAAAAGAGAGCTTGCTCTCAATCGGACTCCCAGTATAAAAATAAATAAATAAATAAATAAATAAATAAAATAAATTGAAACGGGAGTGACGATGGGAAAATGTACCTAAATGCAGTGAAGGTATTGCACAATGTTCATTACTTCTGGTCAGGATATTAGAGAAGAGGCCTATCTAAAATACTAACAAGTGAAAATTCCCGGGCTGTGCATAAAGAGGTGTGTGGCGGCCATGATCGTAGTACGTGAAACGTCAGTGACGCAGCGTAGCCAAATACCTTAAGGCCTGCACTGTGGCAATATTATACTACCCAGGATAGGTAAGACACACTAAAACGATTAAGAGTAGGTGTGGTAAGGAATATAACATGGAAAAAGCATGTAATCTAGCAAAATTAGACCGTTTGGGGTGCCAAAAAATTCTGACAAAATCTTGCCATTCCGCCCTTCTTTGGGGTGGGGGGTCGACTTAAAATGCCCAAACATGGCCTAAAAAGGTGATATCATACGTGAGGCACCTCATTCTACAGAAATAACATCGATTTACAGCCAAGGATGCAGGAATTTGAGCCACAGAGGCCATTTTCGGCAAGGTGGCTGGCCGGTCACTCACGTATAACTTTTCCCCAAACCCACACCAGGCATGGCAAATGGCTCCATACACGCAAACCAATGGCCATACCGGCTTGGCTATTTCACTCCTCAATCTGATTTAAGCCATAGAACCCAAAATACATTGTTTCGGTACAAATTGAGACATCTGCATACACCCAGACACCCCCTCAACAATATTTTGTAAGAATTTCATCCAAATTTCTTACCTTTCTGAAGAATTTCTCTTACATTTTGCCGTAAAATCTGCCGTAAACTTGCCTCAATTGAAGCTTGAGATCCTCTGAGTTGTTAACGAAGGACCCTGGATGTAGTTTACTTTCGCCGTTTAACAGGAAGCCGCTTTCCTCTTCTCATGACATTTTTGGCGCTGGATGATCACTCGCGTTTCACTCACTGAGCAACGCCCCATAGAGCCAACCTGAATTAATTTTCTTTATTGTTTTACTTTTATGGTTGCTATATATATCCTATAACTTTGTTTGGATGGTAGGAAGTAAAGAAATTAGCAGTAGTTTGTGCTATATATGGGTCAATGTCAGTGAAACATGAGTGACAAGGCCGGTGTTGAAAAACAGTTTTTTTAAAGCTGGCACAGGCTCAGGTCAATGTATATAAAAAATATTTCCATGAACATAAGCCTTATGGGGACCCTCTTGGCTGGATGTAATATGAACAGTGGGACCACCTTCTTAGTATGCTAGTTGATGGTCTAAAAGTTTAATTAATTCCCGTTTCACCAAGCTGAAATTCCAATAAAAAGATATAGGGAAAAAAATGTAGGTCATGAAATAGCTAAACCACATGAAAATGTTAGATATGACCCCCATGAAGGAAAAAATAAGTTTATGGTGGTCTAGCACTATTTGGCTTGACAATGCATGGCTTGGAATGAGGTGAAAATGGCCCAAAAATGGCAATTTTGGGCAATTTTTTAACTTTGGGGTTCAATAACTCGCAAAATTATGGGCCGACATATGCAAATTTGCCTTCTTTTGAAGCCCTGGAAGTTTAGAGACTAGAAAGAGGAAGAATGGTGCATTGTTTTTTTTCTGTAGCTCTCTGAAGTGAAAACGACCGTAAAATAGGCCCAATCATCATTTCTTGGATGGACCCATATATATTTTGTAGTTTGCTGAAAAAAGATCTGAAGTGTCTTATAGCCTTACATCATGATCACATTGATTTTTAGTGTTGATACCACATTAAGTTCTTGAGATATTGCTGAAAAATGATTTTAGGTTATTATGCAATTATGTTTCTGTAATATGTCTTTAAAATGCAATAACTTAACGAACATAGTATTTCCTACATGGCAGTAAAGTTTGTTAAAAATCAGCTTGACACAGGCAGACAAACAAACAAACCAACAAATATACAGACACAGGCAATTGCAAAAGCCCCATCCAACTCCTTTAGTGTCACTAACAGGGGGAAGGCTGAGGAGAAACCAATGCTGCTGAGTAGTTTTCTTCGCAGTTGTAAGTTTTGCCAGTCAACTTTGCATTTTCAAATGCAATAACAGTTTTGATGGGAATCAGGTCACCCTTCCTGATTGATTCTGGTGCATAGGGAAGGGTTGTTATACAAACCCAAAACCAGTGAAGTTGGCACGTTATGTAAATCGTAGATAAAAACAGAATACAATGATTTGCAAATCTTTTTCAACTTATATTCAATTGAATACACTGCAAAGACAAGATGTTTAATGTTCAAACTGAGAAGCTTTTTTTTTTTTTTTGCAAATAATCATTAACTTAGAATTTAAAGGCAGCAACACATTGCAAAAAAGTTGTCACAGGGGCCTTTTTACCACTGTGTTACATCGCCTTTCCTTTTAACGACACTCAGTAAACGTTTGGGAACTGAGGAGACCAATTTTTGAAGCTTTTCAGGTGGAACTCTTTCCCATTATTGCTTGATATACAGCTTAAGTTGTTCAACGGTCCGGGGTCTCCATTGTCGTATTTTACGCTTCATAATGCGCCACACATTTTCAATGGCAGACAGGTCTGGACTACAGGCAGGCCAGTCTAGTACCCGCACTCTTACGACGGAGCCATGCTGTTGTATCACATGCAGAATGTGGCTTGGCATTGTCTTGCTGAAATAAGCAAGGGCACCCATGAAAAAGACGTTGCTTGGATGGCAACATATGTTGCTCCAAAACCTGTATGTACCTTTCAGCATTAATGGTGCCTTCACATATGTGTAAATTGCCCATACCTTGGGCACTAATACACCCCCATACCATCACAGATGCTGGCTTTTGAACTTTGCGCCTATAACAGTCTGGATGGTTCTTTTCCTCTTTGGTCCGGAGGACACAACGTCCACAGTTTCCAAAAACAATTTGAAATGTGGACTCGTCAGACCACAGAACTCTTTTCCACTTTGCATCAGTCCATCTTAGATGAGCTTGGGCCCAGCAAAGCCGGCGGCATTTTTGGGTGCTGTTGATAAATGGCTTTCGCTTTGCATTGTAGAGTTGTAATTTGCACTTACAGATGTAGCGACGAACTGCAGTTACTGACAGTGGTTTTCTGAAGTGTTCCTGAGACCATGTGGTGATGTCCTTTTCACACTGATGTCGGTTTTTGATGCAGTACCGCCTGAGAGATAGAAGGATAGAAGGTCACGGGCATTCAATGTTGGTTTTCGGCCTTTTCGCTTACGTGCAGTGATTTCTCCGGATTCTCTGAACCTTTTGACAATATTACGGACCATAGATGATGAAATCCCTAGATTTCTTGCAATAGTTCGTTGAGGAATGTTGTTTTTAAACTGTTCGACAATCAGCTCAGACATTTGTTCACTATGTGGTGACCCTTGCCCCATCCTTGTTTGTGGATGACTGAGCATTTCAGGGAAGCTGCTTTTATACCCAATCGTGGCACCCTCCTGTTCCCAATTAGCCCGTTCACCTGTGGGATGTTCCAAATAAGTGTTTGATGAGCATTCCTCAACACTCTCAGTCTTTTTTGCCACTTGTGCCAGCTTTTTTGAAACATGTTGCAGGCATCAAATTCCAAATGAGGTAATATTTGCAAAAAAAATACAAAGTTTACCTGTTTGAACATTAAGTAACTTGTCTTTGCAATGTATTCAATTGAATTTAGGTTGAAAAGGATTTGCAAATCATTGTATTCTGTTTTTATTTATGATTTACACAACGTGCCAACTTCACTGGTTTTGGGTTTTGTAGATATTGGTCAACCTTTGACCAAAACTTGCTAAGAAGATTCCTGGAGCCCAGAGTAGCTCTCCTGTCGATTTTTCTGTATCCGCATCCACCAGGCCAAACTTTGACTATGGAGAGAATACTGTTTTTTCAGGGATATACCCTGCTTTTGTCCAGTGGCAGCAGTTACTAGCTGAGCATTTTGCAAATTGAGGAACCATTGACTAAATTTAGCTTACAAGCTACCAGAAAAATGGCACACTGCCAGGGCAAGAGATCACATTTCTGAGGCATATTATGTGGACTTTGCTTTAGTTAGAAGGACCAAAGTGCTTATTATGGTCCTTTTTAGGTTGCTGCCCATAGGCCGGTAACCTATTGTTGTCACTTTGCGTCTGACGGCTTCGTTGGCATCGTCCATTTAAAGCTGTATCTCAAAAATTAATTAACTTTTTTCAAATTTGAATTTGATCAAATGGGTCATCAAGCAAAACATTTCTTGATTGAATCTTTCGTTTTATGCCGAAAATGGCACTTAGGTGCAATTCTCTCAAAAACTATCCGATTAATTTTTTTTTTAATCAGAGCAATGGAATCAATATAATGACCTACTTCAACAGTTTAAACGGCGTTTTGATTGTATTGCTCGTTCATAGCGCCACCTAGGCAACATATCAGGACTTCATCATTTTTCGGGATGTTTTGCCTCAACATGTGCCGTAACTTGCTTATTATTGCATTTATAGTATAGGTATGAGTTGTGCATTTGCAGCATATTATGCTTGCCGAGCGTTGCCGGTTGGTCGAATTTGACCTTGAGTCAAAAGGTCAAGGTCAAACGGCAAAAATGTGCTATAACTCTTGATATAGCATTTAGAGCTTAGATATGTATGAGGCACTTATAGGGAATCATGTATGCTGAACATTGTGAGTCAGTCACATTTGACCTTGGGCCTCAAGGTCAAGATCAAATGGCAAAAATGTGCTATAACTCTCTTAGTAAAGCATTTAGAGCTTAGGTATATAGGCACCTACAGAGAATCATTTAAGCCAAACCTTCTCGACAAGTTAAATATGACATTTGGCGTCATGATCAAATGGAAAAAATGTGCTATAACTTGTTGAGTATGGCAATTAGAGCGCAGGTATGTTTGGGGCACCTGTAGGAAACCATGTATGCTGAACATTCTTAGGCAGTCAGTCAAATATGCTGTTGGGCGTCAAGGTTATATGACAAAAATGGCCCATATTTGTATAATATTGATTTTAGAGCTTAGGTATGTATTGGGCACTAATAGCATGTATGCTGGTTGTTTTCGACATATTGAATTTGACCTTGGGCAACAAAGTCCAGGTAATGACAAAAACGGCCTAAAAGTCCTTTCATATTGGCTTTAGATCTTCGGTATGTATTGGATACTAATGACAAATCATGTATGCTGATCAAACACACAATATTGGATTTGACTTTGGTCTTCAAGGTCAAGGTCAGGTGACAAAATAAATTAATTTATTTCCTTATTTAATAATGCCTTTTAGACATTAGTATGTATTAGGCACTAACCCATATATAATTAAAATTTTAACGGGCATTGTAACCGCATGGTTGACCTTTCTTCCCGAGCAATTGTGGCAATAAAAACTGGTCAAAATCTATTTTTGGATGTTTATTCCTATTAGCATCATGGAATAGAAAGAATAATACTAATTAGACCCACTCAGTGGCAGTGTTGTGTAGAAAAATCATTGTCTGAAAGCAGAGGAAGTTCCAGAAGTGAATTGAGAAGATTGCACACTTCACAAATGGACAGTAGACGACAGTGAAAGTCCAGGTTCGAAAAAAATCTAATCTGATTTCATGATGTAGACTTCTTAAAGATTATATTTTTGCTAAATGGCAGAAAAGTGACATGAAATGTTGCTGTCTGTCACTCATGAAAAAGTGTGATCGCTCAGTCAAGTTGCCCAATAATGGTAATTAAAGCCCCTTTCTCACTGAGCTGCGTTGGCCCACGGAAGTGAGTGGATGAAATAGTTCTCTTCTTTCGCAGAGTAGAATTGACTCGAAGAACCGTGAATTGATTTTCAGTGGTACGGGACCATTTGCCATCATTGCTGAAATTCGCATAAAAAATAAACAGGTTCCATTTTTTCGCGGATGTCTGAGCTGGAGCTTTTTAATGCCAGTATCGGGTAGACAACGTGTTGCTTTCGCAAGAATTCTTGTTTGCTTCCTTTTGAATCCGCGGACAAATGCTAGTTACTTTTCTCCTTTTGGGGCTGTAACTGCCGGCAACCGTCAGGGCCCTTGTCACTGTAGTTCATGTTTTACATAAATTATTAACGACATCTGACAGACCAGAAGCTCAGGACACAAATGCAGACAGCAGGTCAGTTTCATAAAGATTATTGAGCAGATAATCAAAGTAATGTATTCCGGGTTTTTTCCACACAGGCAGACTCCAGCACAAGTTGAGATTTCCAAATCAGAGACAGAGGGCATGCAGTGGGTAGAGAGCCAGTCAGTAATCATACCCAACCAGGGAGGTGACAGAATCATAAGCCAAAACACAATCTGAATCAAACCCGGAAATCTCAACACAGTAAGGGCTCGGCAATCTCAAAAACCGAAGAATCCTGAGAGGAATAAACGCTCATAAGTGACAGGAAGATACCAAGCAACAAACTTGCAAAGAAACAAAGTAAAAACTAGGGCTATGTATGGGGGAGAAACTAAATGGGAGTGCATGGAAATCAGACTTGCAGGCAACATGGTAGAAAAACTGTGGGGACAAACAAGGTAATGAACAGAACCACTTGACCAACAGAGCGAACAGGGTGAGTTCGGAGGTAGAAATGGAAACAAAGGCACCTGAGAACTGAGCCATGGAAATAAAATGGGCTCAAGAAAATAAACATAATGAATGAAATGACAATAATCAACATGAAAATACACAGTGAACTAATACTAAACAGGAAAATTAATATGAAGAGATCTCATATTAATATGAAGAGAACTACACTTATTCTGCCATTATGAAGTTGGAATATTGTGGCGAATATCTATCTTTATAGGATTATAGTCAATGAAATTAAAACTTTATTAAACTTTGAATTACTTTGTTGATTATTGGAATATTTTTTATAATTGAATTCACCTTGTCATTCATTGATGAGCTTCTGTGAGAAAATGCTTAACGATTTTAATGTTTATTTTATTTATTGATTGACTAATTGCTTAATTTGTGTGTTTATTGGCTGGTTGAGTTATTTTTTCTTTGCTAAATTGACAGGGTTTGACGGGATCGCCAGGTCGCGCAGGAGATAGGGGAAATCCAGGCAGCCCAGTTAAGGACTTATTTTGTACCAGCTTTTAAAGTACTGTTCACACTGCATTTTTCAATTGTATTATTTGCCAAGCACTTTTTATTAGACCTTGTATGTACTTGAATACTAACATATCACATCTCTTTGGGCAAGACTAAGATCACCAAACCTTTACATGTTTTCTGTAACCATGTATTACATACTGTACATTCTCATCTCACAGGAATGACACAAAGTAAGATTGTTTGAAATATCACATTAAGAGGTGCAGTGGCCTGGAATAATGGCCAATGGCAGGACAAAGTTGTGGTTCCTAACTTCGAAGGTGTATTTGCTGCAGGGTCGCAGGGGCATTCAAGGAGAACCTGGGATCAGAGGTGAACCTGGCCTGAGAGGGGACCCTGTGAGTCTAACCTGTACACATCCTCTCTACACACTACCCAGGATATACCAATGAACAGTAAAGGAACAGATTGTATTTTAAGTTTAATTACATGCAAGTTAAAGACTTGACCTTTGCTCAAGTATGTTTCTGAAACCAGCCGTGGCACAATGTGAACAGTTATCCTTCATCTTATGTTGCCCTATCTCAGTAAAGCATGTCATGTATCTCTTAAAGCAAAGAATCCTAAAGCAGTGTGGCTTGTCATCAATTTTTTTAATGGGAAAAAGAACTGATATTGATTCATTGTTTATGACATTATTTTATTGCTAATTTACAGCTCTCTAGGGATATTATTTGTCCAATAAGTTTATAGGCAGCATATCTGGTATGACTTTTGTGACCTAAATGATTCTGAACATAGTAGTGTGACGGATGATGATATTTTTCATGTTCTTTTGTGGAATCTCTCATGTCAGGCAAATATTTTACAGGTTTATTGTTGGTTTGCTAGAAGTTTTCAAGTGGCCTAATTGTATGGTTTGTTACGTGAATTGACTGGTTTCAGGCTGTGAATGCAGACCTAGTCCCTGTAAGAATGCATTGCATCTGAAATGCTGGTTTTCCTTGGGATTTTGATATGGTGCCACCATGAGATGCAAAACTCTTAATTTTATATTGTAGTGTCTCCCTGTCCTTTACTGAAACTCAGTGGCACTGTGTGTGTTCCAGGGGGAGCCTGGAGAAGACAACACAATCCCTGGGCCCTCGGGGGGAAGTGGAAACTCGGGCATTCCGGTATAACCCTAGTTTGCACGTATGATTAGCATGTGTGGGTTTTTCCACCTTGGAGACTGTACACTGTTGATCAGACACCACTTGAAAGGAGGATTAACTCGTACCTCTTTGATTTAGGCTGGGAACAGCCAATTCAACTAAATGAAGCAAAAATCGAGCAATAAATGGTCACTAATGCATCAGGCTTTCCATAGGTGAACCTTGCTGTATTAATTCTCTAGTAGTTCTAATAAGTAAAAGACTGATGTGAAAGCATGTTTACACTTTCATTCATCTTCGCTTTTATATACCTATACAATGCTTGCATTTACAGTGATAAAGGGGAAGCTTTCCAAACTATTTTGCACCAAAACTCACACCATACATCAGCTGTGGTGGAGAGGGAAAGATGGGTATCATAGCTGCTTAAAATCGGGGAATGATTAGGTGGCAGGTTTAAAGAGCTACGTTGGGAATTTAGCCAGGACATCAGCGTGCCTGTACTTTTTTTGAGTAGCACCATTGGATCTTAAATGGCCACAGTGGGTCTGAACTTTTGTTTAATGTCTCCTATAAAAGATGGCGTCTCCTACAGTACGATGTCAATATCACTGCACCAGGGCATTGGGGTTTATTTTATTTCACCTGAGGGAGGTCTGACCCCCACAGGTCTACTAACAACATGTCCAGCAGCAACACAGTTAAGCTTAGCCTCAGCCCTATGGCCAGAGCAGGATGGATGGTGGTATGGATGCAGGCTGATCTGATCATTGAAGTTCACCTCCAGACAGGTTATAAAGTATGCAAAAAGGACAAATTACCCCATGGGGTACAATAAAGTGTTTCTCCACCATGGCTGACCGCCTGGGTGCAGAGATCGTACCTCTCCTAAAAAAATGCTTACTTACTTTCCAAAATACTCACAGAGCATAGATCTTAGAAGTCAATTTAGAAATTTACAGTATACAGTCACCAACTGGCAATCAGACAACCAGATGCAAATAAAAAAAAAAGTGAGACTGAAAAAAACTCTGCACCCCTACAAACATTCGTCGCTCACATAAAAAAACACCCCCTGCATAATTTGTAAAATATTAGGGGTCAAATATTAATTCCATTTGTTTCTGTGATTTAATTTTTGGCTAAGGTTGTTTATCTGTGTGCTTCCTTTCTTCAGTATAAAAGGATAGAGAAAGAGTGATCTCAGACCATCGTGAGAGGTCAAGATGCAGAACAAGTGTTAACACACTAAAAAAGTCGTCGCTCACGAAATAATGCTGTCTTTCCCTGTTTTCCTCTCAAAGGGAGATGCAGGAGCGGATGGCCCGCCTGGAGAAAATGGCGCTCCAGGAAATACAGTATGGATTTATTTTTCTTTCCCCTGCCGAAACCATTTCGCTTTTGTTTATGTTTCCTGTGTACTTTTGCTTGTATTTACTTTTGATGGTGCGTGTTGTTCTTGAAGGGCGCTGAGGGAAGAAGAGGCTTACCAGGAGAAAAGGTTAAGTACAGTCACGGTTGTGCATTTGTGGCATGAATATGTGTGCACGTGTGTATGAGCACCTGCTCGTGTGAGTGCGTGGGCGCGTGTGTTTATGTGTGTGGGGGGGGGGGCACGTGTGAGGTTTCCTGGAGAAATGTCATTAAGATGAGGAAATGTTTGCCTTCTGGAAGTGGTGGCATGGAGCAGTGAACGGAGGTGTTTTCCTGACTCTTGCAGGGGGATATGGGATCACCTGGAGAGCCAGGGCCTCTAGGGAGTCCTGGACCAACAGGCCCACAGGTGACTCATACCACCTCACATTCATTCATCATCTCAGCCAATCAAACACGTGAAGCTAATACAGTGCTCACACTCCGATGGTCAAAAAGTTTTTTTTTTTAATGCTTTTATCTGGAATAAGTGATGGCCACAGTAGAGCAAGCTTCAGGACAAGGCAGGTGACATAATGATTATTAAACTAGATACTCATTTTGAAATGGTGATTGGCATGATTTAAACTTGAATGAAAGACAAAGGAGAGTACTGTTGTGTCATGAGTGTTGTTAAAAAAGACGAGAGGGATGACAGAAGTGTATTTGTTACCCACGCCCGACGAGGCGGCGTGGTTATACAGTTTAGCACCGTCTGTGTGTGTGTGTGTGTATGTGTGTGTGTGTGTGTCTGTCCGCGCGACAGCTCGGCCACCACTGAAGCTAGGGTGACCAAACTTAGTGGGGTAGATGATCCTTGGGTACCTTGTCCAAATGTGCATTTTGAGGGCAAAAGGTCAAAGGTCAAGGTCAACAAGAGGCATGGGTTAGCATCTCTATAGAGTGCGCATCATCTAGTTTATATTACTTCTAAAAATAAGCTACATTCAGCATACGTTTCTGCTAAGGGGTGAGTGTGAAAGCTGGGAAATTCTGGCGGAAGTTTTGATCGGGGATGTATTTGGAGCTGGTATCAACTGTAAAGCAACGCTGCAGGAATACAGTATTAGTCTGAAGGCTTTTGCACACTGCATAGCTTTCGAAGTCGTCAAATAACTGTACTGTTCACACCACACAAGTTTTTTTTCTTGTGATTGCGTATTATGAAGTAGTTGTGGTTGGCTAGCTAATTTGTAAATGACTGATCTAAAATAGGGATCAAATTTCCACCAACTGTCCAAGTCTGCATTCAAATTAGTTTGTGCGTGTACTCTCAAACACATGGCAGAAGTGACACAGGAAGTGACATAATCCACGCATGGCATGGGTATTCTTTCAACAAAAAATGGATGTAAATATAGTGATCTGAGTAATCGTGCACTTATTTGTAAATGTTTATTTCAGATGTTATGGCACCTCTTTTTTTCCCCTGCACCCTTGCATTGGCAGTGAGTCATGGATGCTGTCATTGCTGGTCACAACATATTTAACATGAAAAGATTTTAACTCCCTGACTGGTCTGCGTTTTTAACTTGCTGGCTATCCCTTGGAGGTCTGAAATGCATCTGCAAGTCTCTAATCGTGTCTAAGTTCACACTTACTATTCTTATCATTGCTTCCTCGAGGCCATTCTGAATTTACTCTGATCTAGGGCTTTTGTCTGGGAGCTTCTAAAACTATCGGCAAAAGTCATGTTGTGCTAATTCGGCTTAAGACTAATGCTCGCTATTTGTCATATAAATGTTTTGTAATGTTAAAAAGCGATAGATAGTGAGAATGCTTAGACTGACTTTAATCATCTTATATTTACCTTAGGGTTTGTGTAATTTTGGCATCCATCATCCACACCCCTTCACAGGTGAATAGAATCGATTATAAATAGCTTTAGAGGGGAGTAGAAGACAGTAAATAGCTGTTATGGCTGAGTAGCATGAGGCAGCAGCACTTAACTCCTTAGTTATGTGTTCATCAGAGCATGTTTTTCATCATTTTGCAATGTCAGTGTATTATCACGCTGAATTTACGAGACAAGAGCTTTATCTCTCTCACTGCCTTTCTCTCTCCCACATCCACTCCATATGCAGTATTTTGTGTAAAATAATGTTGAAACCGTGCAAGGCACACACATCCTGACGTAATACTCGGTGCAGAACAGACAGGAATACTCTGAAGTAAGTAAAATGGAGTACGCACCCGAGAGAGAGAGTTTCGAATGAAAATTCAATTTATTACCCCCACGTGTGGGTGTAAAATATGTTCACCTATCCTTGGAACAAAGGCAAAGGTTTACAAATTTCTGAAGAAATAGAAACATCTCTAACATTTGTTCTTTTTAAACCTTTTAGCCTGACTCAGTACTGTGAAAGCCTGGCAAAACACACAGCCCTACACAATGGTCGTCTTCACTTGCTGAAGTACTGTATTAGTATGTGTCTGTTTCTGAACTCAGAAACTGAGCTTTGAGTCCTTTGTTCTTCTGCATACGGTTTAAACACTGGCTATAGAAATGGCACTGTGAAATATATTTATGATGTATTTAGACCATTAGTCCAAGATCATTACATAAAAATTGAGTCAAACTTTTGAAGGGTGTCTCTTATTAATTAAAATAATTTCTCTTTCATTAGGGTGTACAAGGGCCCAGGGGTCTACCTGGACCAATCGGAGCGCTTGGTCTTCCTGGGCCACAGGTGAGCCTTTGTCCAGATATGATACTTCTTCAGGTCTGAACTTCTATATCACTGGATTACCTCTCTACGAGATGACTCACTCACTGTTACACTAATTTCTGTTACCACACCAACCTGAAACACTAAATTAACAGCCACGAAAAACATTTTGTGGCAATGATGTGTTTCTGAACTGTCTTTTTCTAAGGGCAAACCTGGTCCAGCAGGTGACAAAGGATCGACTGGAGGTCGTGGATTCAAAGGACAAAAGGTAATAGAGTTGGATTTAGCATTGAATGATTGTTCTCATCAGCGCTATTAATACAACAAGAGCATGCAGAGTGTTTGGATAATATGGGATCAATGGGGTGTAAATCAGTTGTTACCTATATCCTGGTTTCAGATCTGTTCACCATATTTTCCTTCCCCTCCAGGGCCAGCAAGGAGATATTGGAGAAAAAGGAGCACCTGGTCCCTTGGGACCAAGAGGAATGCCGGTAAGATTCTGTGCCTTTTTTCTTGCGCTTTTGCTGATAACCCCTATTTATCTGGAAAATTCCAAGCCTTATGGTGCCTCCTACAGCATGAGTCCAGAAATACAGTGGTTTAATCAATCTTGAATTGTATTATTCTGACACCTCACACCAAGCCAGTTCCTTTGAGGATGTCCTTATTTTCCTCACAGAAGTTCATATGCAGGTTTGCTTTGATCGCAGCATCTGGAAACTATCCACTGTCAGCTCCATACAGGAGTGAATACATATTTTGTTCATCTGGCTCTGTACTCCATGATTTTTGCTTCTTGTTTTTGTTTTGTTTTGCAGATATTTTCCAGGTGTTGTAATGATATTTCCAACTTTTGTTTTTTAAACCTAAGACAGTTTCCTTAGCTGCACAACAACTTACCTGACATTTCTCAACACAGCTTAAGTCCTTCTGCAGGCAGTGGCCTATGACAGATCCCAAATGCACTCAACTGACTA
Source organism: Gymnothorax reevesii (assembly GCA_029721435.1). Taxonomy (NCBI): domain Eukaryota; kingdom Metazoa; phylum Chordata; class Actinopteri; order Anguilliformes; family Muraenidae; genus Gymnothorax; species Gymnothorax reevesii. The sequence continues at coordinate 33,908,933 of CM056573.1, forward strand.
GAATCAAGACTGAAAGCTCTCATAGAACTGCACAAAAGAAGTCATTTGCCCCAAACATTATGGTGCCCTGAAATGGAGGACTGTGTTTGATAAAAATTGCTGTAATCTTCATATAGTGGAACCAAACTGTTTAAAAATATCTTTTGTCAGTCCTTCATGATCTGCACCTTAACCTGAGGAAGATGGAATGTGTATGTTTTTTGTTTTCGTTTAAGAGCAGCGTACTCAATGTTAAAATAAGAGTGATGAAAAAACATGTTGGCCTTCAAACAGGGTCTGGACGGCACTGATGGTTATGGTTCACCTGGGCCCAAAGGACTAAAGGTACAGTTTCACATTGCGGTCCTCTGGAAACCCTTAAGATCTAATGGAGTTTCAGTTAATACTCGAATATCCTGTATTGAAATCTTATTCCTGCATGGTTTTCACTATTTTTTTACAACCTTGTTCTCCATTATTGTTATTGGAGCCAACAAAGAAAATTGCCTGGTGCAGAAAGTCCCGTTTTGTTTTACATTGTGTGCGCCAGCCAGGAACTTGTGCATCGTTAATCAGGGGAAGAGATGGCTCCAAAATGCACTGAGGGAAGAAGGCGAGCTGGTGGGGGGAGTGTGATGGACTGCAAAATGTTTAGCAGGGAAACCTTGGGCTCTGAAATTCAAGTGGACATCAGTTTGATAGAGCTGTCTCTCTGACATGGGGGGGACCTGCACAACATTAGGCAAGATGATTTGAGGTTGTTGCTTATCGGTGTAAATCAATGGCTATGGGCACTTTTTCTCTTGAAATCGTAGTATCTTTGCAGCTCTATATTGGACATTGTTAGAGTGATTTTGGAGGGTGTAATATTGCAATTTATTTTGGAAGTCATTCCTGAATTGTAAATGGAATTATTTTGATTTCAAGGGAGAGCCAGGCTTCCCAGGGTACCCTGGACTTCAAGTAAGTGGCTATAAAGCAAAATGTACATGCAATCAGATTGTTTATCATGGTCTCCATCACTGCTGTCTGGTTATATATTCAATGCACAGCAGCAGTGAAAGCACTTTTGGTGCTGCAGCTTTTTTTAATGACTGTGTGTGGGATTTTCTTAATGTACAGGGAGAGGATGGATTGAAAGGGGACAGTGGAGGTCCAGGTCCCAAAGGAAATCGCGGGAGAAGGGTAAAAATCCATGTATAACCTCAGAAAAGAGAATAAAATTTTATACGGACCAGTATCTATAGCGGTGTACTGTTACCAGAAAAAAAGTCACTATGGTCATAGTGTGTTTATTTCAAGCCTACATTTCATCATTATGGATTTTATTCCATAAATTGTAATGATCTTGACAAGAAACAAAATGCAGATTCAGGGAACTATCCACAAGGGAGTATTTATTAACAGAAATATGATAATCAAGGAGAAAAGGCTGTAGCCCAAAACAGAAGAGGGGCAGTCCGGGGCTTTGTTTCTCAACAGCATGTTAATTCTACGATGATTGTAGAATCCGTCTTATGAAGCTTATTGCACTTCCGCAGTGTTTCTTAACCCCTTTGATCAGAATACAAAAAAATGCAAATTTTTTCTGTTATTCATGAACCTATTTAGGTTTTATGCATTTGTGTCACAGAGACGATGGAAAATTATTCCATTGAAGCAAGACATTCGGAAATTGAAATACAGAATTATTAAGGAATTAAATATCGGAATTAACGGATGCTGGGGTCTATATCTACTCAAAGGGATTAATGGCATCCTGACAAAAGACATTCTCAGAAATTATCTTAGATGGTTGTTCCTACGGGCTTCTGAAGACTGGCCAGTAGCACCAGCAGTGGTTGTTGTGAATTATTGGTGTTTGTTCTTCTGTTCTCAAGTGTTCTTTTAATATTACCTTATTAACGTTTAAATTATTCCCAGAAAAGACAACTCCAACTGGTGGTTATTAATCCCCTACTCATGTATGTGAAAATTTATCAGTTATAGCCTTGCAAAAGATGGTACTAAAAGGTCAGGGAACGTGTTGTCTTGCTTCTGGATTGCGAGTGATTTTTTCACCCCTCCTTTTTAGCAACTCGGTTAGCCAAATAAATAGGTCAAATAAAAGTGACAGAGGTTTTTTAGTTAGGTTTTCGTTCTCTCAAGAGCAAACTGAAATAAATATGTCCGTTCGTTAGCTAGGTAACGAAGTCATAACAAATACATAGCTAATACATAAAGAGGCATTTTCAAGGGCGTGGCGACTCTTATCTGATTGTTGTAGCTAATTCAGCTAACTAACATTTGCTGGCTACTAAACTTCAAATACAAAACTTAATTGAATTACTTAGCAACAACTTGGATTGGTTTCTTCCTCTTCTTTTGGATTTTTGGCCGTGTAGACGCTCCAGGTGTATTACTGCCCTCCTCTGATTAAAAAATTCACTACATCTTCTTCTTCTGCAAAAAAGGCACCAATTACCAATCTTACCTGCATTCCTATACCCAATTCTCCCAAACTTTACGTCCTACTCACCTGATCCCCTCCAAACACTCTTTGCAAAATTCCCTTAATCTCTTACCCTTTCACATCTATTACTTCCAAAAACTCTCTCATTATATTGTACGTGATTCAAAATGATTTAGATTGAGTTGAGAAGTGGGAAGAAATGTGACAAATGAAATTCAGTGTGACTAAATGTAAAGTTTTATATGTCAGAAATAAAAACATTGGACAAGATTACTTTATGGTAGGTCTAAAACTGGAATGTGCTCAATTTTAAAAAGATCTGGGTGAGACTATTGACCAAATTCTAACAGATTGTAGCCACTGTGCTGTAGCAGTTAAAAAGGCCGCAGGATGCTGGGATTTTCAGCCAAAAGCTTTAAGAATATGCCCAGGGAAGTTAATCGTCACTTGAGCAATTTATTTGGCAGACAACACTTACTATTATGTGCAGATCTGGGAACCATGCTTAAAGGAAGACATACTGTAGAGGCTTTAGATATGACTCAAAGAAGAGCCACAGAGTAAATTCCCGGTACAGTATAAAAGATAAAAGCTGCGAGGAGAGCCTGAAGAATTTTATCTCTTCAGTCAGCAAATAGGAGACTTTTGGGCAATCTGATTGAGGTCATTAAATATGTTAAAGGCACTAACAGAGTTAACTACTGTTGCAATCAAAATTATTCAACCCCCATTGCAAATTGGGTTCCCTTATAAAAGTACCCTATAGGATTCCTATAGCATACAGTCTGTATTAAAGTCTGTAGTATTCTTATAAAATTTTGGAACTCTATCTCATGGGATTCCTGCAGGGCCTACCTGTAGGGTTTTTATAGGAATGCTATAGGGTTCTTATAGGAACCCCTATAGGAACCCTACAGCATTCTTATAGGATTCTTATTCTGTAAAATTCATTGATATTTACCTTTCATTTCCCCTCACATTACATGATTGCATACATAGAATATAAGAAAGGTCTTTGCCATAGTTATGGCTACTGTTGAGTGCTAAGTCTAGTATTACAATCATTAAGATGCATATCAGAGGTGCAAACAAGTTACAAAATTTTTTTTCTACTTTTTCTAACCTTTAGAACCTAACTGAGTACCACTCAGTGGATATTGCATTCCAAATCCTAGCCTTAAGAATTTGTAACCAATGGAAATTGTGTAATTGGTTCAACTTACAATACAAAGCTTTTGTATTCTACTTACTTTATTTTATGTTTACTGTAAGAATTTCCAAATCTTGCTCTTATATCAAAGTGAGATTGCATTATAAAAGAAAAAATCTTTGCTTAAGATTGAAATTGTGTCATTTCTGAAGTTTTTAAAACTGTCAGCAAAGCCAAGTCTTATTATCCATGTAAGGAGAAGGATTAACACTACTGTACATATAGTTCTGCAAAATCGGGGAGGCATGTTTGACATGGACTTTGTTGGAACACATTTCTTTGAAGCATTTGATAGTTACTGTGTTTTGTGTTTGGCTGAAATGAGCTGCTTGCAAATTGTAGGACTCAAAAGCAATTTTTGTGTTCCCATCAACAAGACAAAAATTGGAAGTCTAAATTAATACACTGTCATTCAAGAAAACTACACGCATTTGTATTTAGCCAGTTCTGTTTTGACTCACTCGACACTGAGAATACCATGTACCCGTACAGGTGAAATTATTTCAACTCTGTACATGCCACTTTGTTATCTGCTAATTGATCACAGTGCATAGAAAATGTTTGGCGTGCAGTAATACTTTATTTCTAATACATTTTTCGAAACTCAGAGACAGCTAGTAGGGCTTGAATGCATTGCCTCTTTACTAGCTGTTTTTCTGATAAGAATGCCCAGTAGGACATGTCACATGCCCTACATTCCCATTCTATATGAATCCTACAGTCCTATAAGTATAAACCGTTATCTTGTATGGTGTCCTATTGGACCCAAGTATGGGTCCTATAGGATGAGTACCGGCCTGTAAGGCATGCTACACAAAACCTATAGGGCAACCAGAGTCTTATAGGATGAGAATTGTGGGACAGATGTAGCCCTATAGGAATCCTACTGGAACCCTGTAGGATAATTCTGTCCTGTAGGATTCCTATTGGAACCCTATAGGACATTTTTGTTAGGGTTTACTGGCAAAATTTACACACTTTCAACAGTTTGCAGTAACTTAACAGGACCATTTTAAATAACTCGACACAACTAAAATTACAAATGGTTTCTCCAAATTCTACTCAAAATGCCACTTTTAACGACTACTGCTATTTCAAAATTATTCAACCCCCTGAATAGAATCTGTCATAAGAGCATGTTTGCAAATAAGGTGTTATCTTAATTTCACCTAATGCAACTAATCAAGAGCTTCATAAGGTGCATCATATTTGCTTGAGGTAGAACATATCAAATACTGGCACTGGTTAGGGGTTTGTTGACAGTGACATTTCATTTCATATCAGAAATATGGCTGGCAAGAGAATTGTCCAAGAAGGTAATAGAAGAGATCATTGCCTGGAACAAGGAAAGGGATTAAAAACAAAGATAGCACAGGCATTGAATGTTTGTAGAGATACAGTTGGATGGATAGTTCTCAAGTTCAGATTTAAAGGAACAAGGCTGCACTACCTTGTAAGTTCTGCCAATAAACCTAATATGCAATGGGGGTTGAATCATTTTGATTCCAACTGTATGTAGGATTACGTATGCCAAGTTTTGTTTGCAGAACTCTGAGTCACGAATGGAAATTAGCCAAGTAAAAATTTAGCGGTGACATTAGAAAGTTTTTTTTTTCACACAGAGAGTGATCACGCTGTGGAATAGCTTGCTTGGTCATATAGTAGCGGCAGAAGCTCGAAGTTTTCAATTTCCGGCTTAATATAATAGTGGATACCATCTAGTCCTTGACTATCTGAAGTGTCAGGTTCTCTTTAGTGATAGGAAAATCGTGAGCCTAGTTAAGCTGCATGGCTTGTTCTCATATACGTGTACATATTTAAACAAATCAATATATTACATGAGAAGAACTACACTAGATTTGAAGCTGGTTCTTATACTGTGCTTTAGGGCAGCAACTGCCTCGAATAACAGACAAATCAATCAACGCACCATAACTTTACTTACTGCTTCTATTGTGTAGTACTGATATGTTTAGTTTATGCTTAGTGTTTTATGTATTTTCACTATATTACATGACTTGCATTCATTTAAATCAATGACTATAGCCTAACTCGGTTCCTAAAAATTCTCAGCACCGTTCACATACACAGCACCGCAGCGAAGTTAAGACGTACTTAACAGCCGTGCGTGCGCTTCTGCTTTAAATGCTGCTTTGGGAAATGCATGTAAAGAACTAAGAACTTTCCTAATATTGCACGTAGTGAACTGCTTTGGGCTCTATGATCAATAGTTGTTGGCTACGTGGCCCAACTAAGTTGGTAATGACTGGGGAGGGTCAGGGTGTGTCCAGGCCATTGAGAGAAGGATTATTCAAAAGGCTTCTGCCAGAAGACAGATTGCTTGCCAACAGGACTTAAGGGTTTAACAGGAGCACTGTCCCAATCATGAGGACCAATGAAAGCTTGGGAGGTGTTCCATTTAAATAGACTCAACAGGCAGGAATAAGGTGTTAAACGGATTGCAGTCTGAGTCCCGTAGACCATTCAAAGGCTTGAGAGGTTGTTCCAATCAATTAAACTCAATAGAGTATTCACTTTTTCTTTTATTTTTTAAAATCAAACACGTGGAAGGTGAGCACTTTGCTCAATACCAGAAGACACAAACTAACTGGAAAGTTTTAAGGAGAATGAACCATGACAATCTGGCAACCAAACTGACACCAAAAGCGAGTTATATACATGGGACACTCCACAAAAGGGGCGTGGCATACAAATGATTACACTGGGAAGCAAGGGAGAAGACTTGAAAATACATCAGTTAAAGAAGACAAACTGCAGAACAGATACAGACTTCTGGAAGACAGGAAGAGTCATTTACTGTCACACAAGGGTTGTGGCATAAGTTCTTTGTGTGACACTAGTATTAAGACATTTTCTGGTAATATCGACACCTCAGGGCCATACTATGCTGACTGGAAAGTTTCCGTCCAAACGAAAAAAAAAAACATGAGCAGTTCCTATAGCATAAGGCATAATGAAACTGGTCACATTGGAACAAGTTGTATCCTGTATATAAAGGACGCTGAAGTATTTTAATACGCTTCGATATGCTGTGATCAGAATTTATGAGCACACATGTATAAATGGAGTGCACACATGGAATTACAGTCCTGTCATCACTTCTCAAATGCATGCAGATTGCACTGTAGGTTCATTGTCACTGACTGCATGATTTCTGAGCCCCTGAAAGACTCTTTTTCAAAGTAAATATGTATTTTAGTATCTGTAACTTTTAATCTTTTCGAAGTAATTCAAAGGCAGTTATGTACATAATTAATGAATTGAATAAAATATTGTAAGGCATTTGATAACTTACTGCATATTCTCGAGACTAATTCACGGGACATAGAGTGGAAAATCTATATCTATTGTACAATTATAACCCAGTTTGGGTCATGATATATATTCTGTATCGTAGTGAATTTGTTTGATTAATGCATGATTTTTTTATTTTAGGGAAATTCAGGCAGGCCAGGTCCAGTAGGAGAACCTGGAGCTTCCGGACATCCTGGACATGGGGTTTGCGGCTATTTTTTATTTGATTTTACGTCTCTTTTTTTTTTCTTGCAAAGTTGAGGTTATGTTTGTCACAGAAATATATACTACTTCAAACAGCATTTTAAGATTTAATTTCAAATTCAACATTTCGCAATGTTCGATGCCTTCATTCTAATTATTTTATTACTATACTTTTGCTAAACCAGGGGCCCAGAGGATCACCTGGGATTAGAACAATGTCTGTAAGTATGGATGTCAGTGCTTTCTGTAGAAAATTATGTGTGATGAAAAATGAAAATGGAAGTAAGGAAGTAAATATGTGAATAAATTATTTTTTCTGTTTTCTTTTATTCTTCCAGGCTTGTCAGCTGGTGAATTATGTCAGGGACAACTGTGGTAAGTTTTTTTACTTATATTTTGCACATTGAAATACTTATGCAATTTATTCAAATGTAAAATACCACCAGCATTCTGCTGAAAATTCCATCTTAAATGATCCCAAGCTGTTCAAGCTATTTTAAATAGCATTTTCAAAATATGTCAGTTAATCAGCTGCAAATCCTACGATCAGTTAATCGAGTAGTTTGGCCGTCTTCCCACTCACAATCTTTAATCAGCTTTGAACACCTCTGGGTCTGGTATGACCAGAATAACATGCCAATGCATACCCCCTAGCCAGACTAGACCTGGAGTTATTAATTAGGCTTGGCTATTTCATACTTTGGGCATATTCTTGGCTGGTGGAGTGTATATCTTGGGTGTTATCCCATTTGTGCAGATGTAGACGCCAGCGGACGTGGAGCTGCCCTATTTATGCATGCAGTTACGCTATTATATCGCTAGATAGAACACCCAGATCAGTAATTCAATATTCCTTAGCAAGCCGTGCTTGAACATGGTTTAGAGTATGGACGAGTGAAGTTCCATCCCTGTTTCCTGGGAGTTGTATGAATTAAATTCCTCAGCCAAGCCTGATGAGCAAACTGCCAAATGTACTTGCCCATAGTATCTATCCAGCAGTTAATGAAAATGATTTCTTGTGACAGAAAAAATCAGTGACCTTTGTTGCAACTAGTTCAGCAATAATGTGGCAAAGTTATCCCAACTGAGCAGCAAAAAAATCAGTTTTCTGAAGCGAAGATTCAACATGGTATTGATACCATATCATTCTACAATCAATTGAAGTCATCAGATATTAAAAATGTGTGATTCCCTACCACTGAATTACGCATAGATTCATCTCACAATGAATTCTGCCTTTTGTTACAACCTCATTCAACCCTTCGTTGATATCCATCCTTGTACCAGAAAGCTTAGTTGCTCTGTTTATCTGGAGGACTTCATTGATGGGTAGTTTTGCTTCTGTCAGAGTGAGGTAGTAAAATGGATAAAGAATGCATTATGACAGCTGGCTAGCTAGCAACTTTTAGATTTTCAGTTAACCATAGCAATGATGATCACAGTATGCATACTACTGACAAAAAGTTGGGGATATTCAAATTCAACAAACTGTGGAAAGCACCCGAATTTTGATGTTTGTTTTTGAGTATGTTTGTGGTTAGCCATTGGCACATTTCACTACATTTCCCATAAACCGCTAGGTTTCCAATTTCGCAGAAACAGGGCACCCAAACGCACCTGGGGGTGCATGTGAAAAGTAACATCATGCCTTCAGGGTGCAAATGCTATCAAGCACATACTTTTTGTGCACATTTGGATAAACAAAAGCATGCCTAGAACCACACTCATCCATCGTTTCAGCACTTTTGATGATGAGAAGACTCAGAAGATTGCAGGCCATGGGAATGCTCCAGGCCAGAAGAACCCTGGCTTACACAGCCAGACAACTGCATGTCTCGCAGTGCGTCATCAACCGAGTCCTGGACAGACCTGAAAGAGGGCATCCAAAGTGCACAACCAGGCGAGATGAACACCAGAGCCCTGTGTGACAGGCGACTGAATGCAACACAGCTGCAATAAGGGCATCTGCAGGCTACAGGACATCTCATCTTAATGTCTGCATGCTGCCAACCTGCGAGCAAGGCACCCATTTATCCCATTGCTCCTCTCAGATTGTTATCGGCAGACAAGGAGACAGTGGTGTCAACAGCATCAATGATAGAGCAATGCCCAATGGTCACATGTAATGCTCCACGATGAATCACACTTCAATCTGGACTTCAATGGCGGTCGTCATAGTGTTAGGTGTCGCCGAGGCAAACATCACCTGCAAACCGCCATGATTCCACATGATCGGTAAGGGAGATGGTCAGTAATGGCGTGGGGTGGGGTCACTATGTCAGGGAGCTGACCTCCATATTTGCCATGGGAGAGTCACAGTGGTGTACTACCGTGACAACATCATTCACTCCACAAGTGCTGCCGTTTGGACGCCGCCATGGACATGGATTCATCTGCCAAGAAGATAATGCCTGAGCTCATTGTGCAAGTGTCATCAAATCCTAACCCTACCCCGGCCTGTGATGTTCCCTGACCTCTCCCCATAGAACACATATGGGATGTGCTGGAACGACGTGTACAACAGCGGCACCCACCCCGTCAGTACTTGGTACAGCTGGGTGTGGCTCTCCAGAAGGAGTGGCAGAGAATTCCTTGAGCTGCATTGGTCAGCTCATCAGGAGCACGTGGCGTCAATGTTATGCTTGTTTGGACGCTAATGGCGGACCAACTCGTTACTGATTACGATAGGACTATTGGGGTACCAACCCATGTGACATTTAGTACCTTCAGAAAAAATTCTCAATGACTTAATTGATGAATAAGTTTCATGAACTTCATCTTGAATTGCTTGCCAATTAAATAAAATTGTTTTGAAACTCAAATTAAATATATTTTCAGAGATATTTGTCTTTTCTTTTCATTATCCCCTACTTTTTGCGAGCAGTATATATGTCACTGGCATTCAGCTCAGGCTTGTGCCCTTGCCCATTATGCACTGTAGGTCCTCCAGATTTCTTGAATCTTTTATTTATATTATGCTCCAAGGAGGGTAAAAAAATGAAAATCTGCTATCAGAAAACAATTAGTGTTTATGGTTCCAAAACAACAACTGGGTGCTATCAACCCTAGTCCTGCCTGATGCTTATTGAAGACCGGCATACAGGGATATCGCTACTGGGGAACGATAAATTGACAATCGGCACACAGGGAAATGAGTGTGGGACCTCTGTACAGTGGCGAACGGCAGGACTTGGGTTAAAATGAGAGGGTTGATAATACACAGTGGTGAACATGACCTAAATATGTTGCAGACCTTACATTTCAAAATACCTACTAATGTATTTTCAAAAACAATAGAGTTGATCACTTGAAATATGACTTACGTTGCCTTATCTGTGCGGGGAGCACAGTTGCTCTGTTATTGTCTTTAATCTGGCTTTGTTTCTCTATTCTTTCAGTTTGCTCCTTTGGTAAGTCATGCTATTTGCTACTTTTGTCTGCCAGTTATACAAGGAGAGTAACTGCTTAAAATGCAACTGAATGCTTTCAAAGAACAGAGTGAAACATATTACACCACTCCTGTTCATTGATAAATTTTTCTGTTTTCTCTTTTCTTATGTTTCCTCTATAATGTATGACAATAACATTGCTATCAGGTTTACTGTTTTCTCCCTAAATTAATACATTTCACTTCTGACAAAAGAATGGAAAAATCATAAGATTTCCATTGAGCTCAATGGCTTAGTTTCGCGCAATGCTGTCAAAATCACTCCTGTTCTCAATGTCGCAATTCTCTCCATCTAGGAACTCGAGTAAGAGCCTATCTTTAGCCATTTCATCTCGCATTAAGGATGGTGCTTGCATACTCGCAAGCTAATGTTACCAGTGAAGCTGAGGCTAAGATGTTAACTAGTTGGAATTGTTGTATGTTATTGCAAAAGTTACATGACAGACATACCGAATATTAATTAGCCTAAACCTCCCAGAGTAAAACTTTATATCTCTCTCAACTGAAAGTGCTCGCATTCAGAACCAAAATAAAAATGTGTCTATGTCCAGTTAATTATATTGCTTACTGTCTTTGCAGTTGCTGACAGCAGTTTGCGGCCTCTTTTACTTAAAAGCTTATAATAGTCTCTCTGTTTCCTACAATATATCTGCAGGTAGGGCAGATTGCCCAGCTTATCCAACAGAGCTGGTGATTGCGCTCGACATGTCTGAGGATGTTTCGCAACAGATCTTTGAAAGAATCCGCTCTGTGGCCCTGACCCTGCTAGAGGACATTTCCATCGCTGAGAGCAACTGCCCCACAGGAGCCCGCGTAGCTGTACTTTCCTACAGCTCCAACACCAAGTACCTTATTCGCTTCTCTGACTACCATCGTAAGCATCACCTAATAGAGGCAGTGAAAAATATACCTTGGGAGAGGACTTCTAACCGCAGAAATATTGGGGCAGCCATGAGGTTTGTGGGCCGGAACGTGTTCAAGAGGGTCCGCCAAGGGGTGCTGATGAGGAAGGTAGCAGTCTTCATCACCAATGGGCCATCCCAGGACATGACTGCAATCACAACGGCAATGCTTGAATTCAAGGCTCTTGACATCAGTCCTGCAGTCATCGCTTTCAAAAACGCTCCCAACGTCCGTCGTGCTTTTGAGGTATGGTAGAGCTTGTGGCACAGGTGCAGAGGGAACAAGGATGATCTGGGAAATGGTGTCCATATCTTACTCAATAACATGCACCATAAGGTGAAATTTTGAAAGCTTGTCAATACTGAAAGCTCTTGCTGACGCGTTTTTGATGTTTAACTTTCTTAGAGGACACTACAACAGATATTCAGCTTTCTTGCTGGAAAAGGGGTATGCATCATATGTATCAAGATGCCTTATGCTTAGAATAAAAAGGAAATCAAGAAACAAAAAAAAAACACAAAACTAGAAGCTGCATTTCTCAATCATGTTTATTGGGACATTTTATTGTTTTATACTGTAAATATTTGGTTTATCGACAGGAACATCTATTATTTATATTTTAAAATTTTTTGTATCCATGGGCTCTAAATTCATAGACCAGGCGCAGGCACGGTGAATGGGGGAAGCGCCGCGCCAAACGGGGTGTGTCCAGGCGTATGTTGCAATTTCGTGCTCGGCGCAGCCTGGCGCAAGTACTCCTCTGTCCCGCCTCGGTCCCTCCTCCCGGCGCAAGTGGCAAAGAGGGAGGGGCGTGTTTCAGTATAACACAGCCGAGTCAAATCTTCACCAATCAAATGAGCTCCACTCCTCACCTTTAATGTGTTAGACTATAGAAGCCTCAGTCATATATCTGCATGATGCGTTTTTTACTTTGCTGCTTCAGGCATGTTTTCTGCACTGCTTACGTCTATATTAAGCATTACGAATATGAGTTAGCTGGCTAGCTAGGGCATTCGCAAATTATTACCATTAGCGAACTACATAAAATGTTTTAGCGCGAATTGGGAGTACCCCTAGCGGTAAGATAAGATGCAAAATGTATTTTTTTTAATGGTAGCATGCTATGGAGCCAGTTGCTGTTTCCTGGGGCTGTAGGGAGCTGACAGACATTTGTGGAAAATGTTTCATGTATTTTGAAGTTAATGAGAAAATTCGTTTTTGGGCTTCAGTACTTTTTCCTTCTAAATACCTTGACTTACTTTTATCACTGAATGGCTGGACTTGAGTATTTTTAATAGATGAAGCCAGTTGTTCAGCCTCTATTGTCGCCATTTTCACTGCTGGTTGGATGAAGAATTCTAAGATTTTGATCGGATAGTCATGAACTTTCATGGACTTAGTATTTTCTGTACTGAATTTTAGGCAATGAAAACACACCAATACACAGGACTTGAGTACTCCCTTTGAGAAATCTTTGGTATAAGATGGTGCACTGGCCATTGTGGCTTTTAATACTGGTGTCAGCTCATTTTTTGCTAAATCTGACTTAAGTGCTTTTTGCAAGGAGGTTTTTAAATGTAAATTCCCTATATTTTTTCAAGTTTTCAGGTGCAGGAGGTTTTCAGGAAATGTATTAGATCACTCTGACTTTGCATACTTAGAGAACTTTTGGTTTAGATTATGAAGTTGATGCACGTGTCTGACCCTAACTTTTTGTCACCTGATGGCAAAATCAGCATTTCAGCAGCCTCTTGCAGGCCTGATATTGTATACCGAACCTTGGAAATCAGTATAGTTAATATTTGAGTGTCTTGTCAATTTTGAAAGGGAGTTTTTAGACAATTGGATACTATATATTCTTCCGAAATATTTAGCCTCAAATGTCATTACATACTGCAAAGTCAGAAAATGTATTTATTTTCACCTGACATTTTGGCCACGTGTGGCAGGGATTAAAAATCTGAAACTGGTTGGTATAATGAAACGTCATGTGTTTTTCTACTTCAACTTACTACAAACTCCACCTTGTGTATTTAAGTGCTTATATTTTGTATTTGTGCTTGAAATCTGGGATTCGATGGATTTTTACAACTTTCCTCCAAAACTTTCACTACCACTTTACAATTACTTTTAACCTGTGGAGCACTATACCCGACTAAGGTCACTCAATTATATAAGATATCTAAATGAAAGCTGTTGAAAACCTATCATGTGGGGACTTGTTTAAAAGAGCTCCTGCAGGAGCTGTTTTCAACAGCTCAAAATATTTAAATTTACAATTCTTTCAAATTTATCTCAGCGCTCCAAGGGTTAAGTGATTTATACCATTTAAACTTGTTTACTTGGAGTAACCTTTTGCTTAGATTACGAAAATGTGATCAATTTGGATCTACATGGGTTCTCTTTTTATACCGTCCTTAAAATATGCAAAAATGCATTTTTATACTTTGGAAATGTCACAGCCCAGCTCAAAGTGGGATTCTATTGTTTTCAAAGCAGTTCAAGTGGATTTATTCACAAATTATGTGAAACAGAAAAAAAAATTGGAAGTCAGTCATCAATAATGTAAGCATGTATGGATGTGTCGCAGTGCATGTGAAAAAGACAACACCAAACACTAAATTTTGTCACCATGCCCGTCATGGAGGTCAGAGAGTGTCTCCATAGAATGAGAGGTTTTTACTGAGTAGAGCATTCTGAGCCCTGGAGTAGCTCATGCAGCTGATGACGACCCATGCTAACAATAGGGCCCTGCAAAACGAGGGATGACAAGCAGCTCAAAGGCACTGGGACAATTATTGGTTGGAATGGAGGGGCCGACACACGCTGATATTTTGAATTTTGCTGATCACTTTAAAATTGCTTCTAAATGACCTTTGCTACTTAAACTTGTTTATTTAGAGCAGGGGTCCTCAAATCTGGACCTCGAATCCACATCCAGCCCAGGTTTTCTGTTATCCCAGGCAAGTAAATGAACAGTTAGTGCCTCTGATTGGCCAGACTGTGTTAACACCTGACTCCCAGGTAAAGAGAGGGTGGAAAACCAGCCGTCCTCGGACCTCGTAGGGTGTGATTTGAGGACCAGGGATTTAGAGTATCTTCTTGCACAGAATTGCCTCCAGTGGGTATCACTTTTAGATTGTTTCTCCATTAATTAAGAGGTCTATGACTGCAGCAAAACAAACTAATTTTAAATAGCGGGTGCCGGCTTCTCTTGTTCGATTGGAAACATGGAGTATATCTCATGTAATTATTAACCGGCATAATGTGACAGTCGGCAATGCTTTCAGCATCTCTCATTTCTGGAATGACCTAGAACTTTGCTTGTCACTGGCTCATTGGAAGAGGGTGAGGTTTAATACCTGCTCTCATTTTGATTATGCAGTATAGTATAACGTTCTGTGATATACTATCCTAAGGAAGGTAAGGGTTAAAAGTGTCAATGCACCTCAATATAAGCGAACAAGTTAAAATGGTGACTGTTAATGACAAAATAATTCTTTGATGGCTCAAGATAAAAAACACTAAACGAAAAAACTTTGATTAGTTTATTACCTCAATTAAAAAGTCATGCACCCTCAAAAAGAAGCTTCAGTAACTGATGTAGCCACAGTTATTATTCACACGTTCTTGACAATGTTGGCGCATTCTGTTTACCAGGCGTCGGAAATGACGTTTAGGGATGGCTTGCCATTCTGCAACTAATTGCTGTGTTGAATTAATAACATGCTCCCAGACATTAAGTGTACCAAATTTGGAGATTCTGAATACAACAGCGGGGATGAAAGAGGCTGCTTAAATACTCAAAAATATTTTTTTTTAGCCCTGAATATGCCGCCAGCTTGCCCGACAGAGATAAGTTGAAGCGTGGATATGGATTCATAATTTACATCAAAAGTTCTCCAAGTGTGCTCAGTTAGTGCTCTACCACTTCCTGAAGAATGAGTTTACAGCACCTGAAAAACTTCAAAAAAAAATTGAGTTTTCATTTGGTTTTCATACCCTTCTTTCCAGTCGACATACGTATGGTATTTTATTGAATATTTGACTTAAGAAGCAAAAATTTTGATTTTGGTGGTTTAAGATCATGTACTTTGGCATATATTTTTATTATTTTTTGGTGCCCAACTGCAGCAAAATTGTTTCAGTTGACATGGAATGACCTAAAGGGCAAATTTACTTTGCGCCATTAAAAATGCACGCGTGAGGTATGTGGTGTACTTGGTGTAAACTGAAGAATCAAATTAGTTTTCATAGTTTTTCCAGTGAGATATGAATGAAATAAAAAAAAATTGCATGGTATTGTAATCCCGACTCGCGCCTTGTACACGTGCCGAGCACCACCGTACGTGCCGAACGTTGAGTTGTTTGTAACGTGCGCAGTGACGCTTGACTTGGGTGTGGCCAATAGCCTGTGCACAGTCAATAGAAAAACAACAAATTTCTAGGCTTCGAGAAAATGGCGTGACATACGACAAAGGAGGGAGGAGGATCTATTGGCATGTTATGGGCAGGTCTCAGCCGTGGAGAGATGGCGTGTCGTCTGCACCATCACCAGTCAACAATCAGTTAGTTGGCTGTGTGACTGAGAACAGGAATCGGGTACTGTCGCTGATCGAACCCGCCCAGGGCAGCCATGAGAAAAATACTTTGCGTGTGCATTTTTAATGGCGCTAAGCATACCTTCAAGCAGGATGTAGGTTACATTGATAGATGTGATTTGTTATTATTACTAAGTCAGGCATTTTCACTTTTTCTTTTTGCTCAGGCTGATGAATCCAAGAGCTTTTTGCTCACAGTGATGGGGAGACCACAGGATCTGGGATCTGACCTGAGGCAGGTCCAACAATGTGTGATCTGCTATGGTAAGCCTGCTGGAGGTTTTAAGTTCCGCAGTGAAGATGGGGTCCTAAATTTCCCTTGAGAGAAATAAAAATGAACGTGCTCTTCAATTTCTGAGGCATCATATATTAAGTGGCTGCAATCATTGTTATGTTATGGGGACCAAATGAAATGTTTTCCAAAATATGTTGAACAGTGCAATCAATGAAACTGCTTTGCGACTTCATATCACCTGAGCATCAAAAGTTTACAGAATAAACATAAGCACAGCAGGACGTTAATACATAGAAATGGAAATTTGGTGTTTTCAAAATTGGCATAGCCTTCTTTTTAGAGATATTCTCAATGTGTTCAGTGGTGATATTATTTTGAACACAGTCGAGAAAAAGCATTTTAACAGCATTCAGACAGCATACCATTAGTTGACCTCATTACCTGTCTCTCAGACCCTTGCAGCCCCGCCGAGGCTTGTAGTGGAATCAACCTAGTACCCGTGCCCGTGGAGTTGGATGTGGACCTGGCAGTGGTTATGGACAGCTCACGGAATGTGCAGACAGACCAGTTTGAGGGTGTGAAACAAGTGTTGGGCTCGGTGCTGGATCAGATTGTGGTTAGCACTCAGCCTGGAAGGCCCAACAATCAAGCCAGGGTGGCTCTGGTGCAGCACAGCACATCCAGCTACCCCCCCAGTGAAGGCCAGGTCCCAGTGAAGGTGGAGTTTGACCTTTTGGGCTACAAGGACCGCAATGAAATGAAGGCACATGTCTACCAACAAATGCAGCAGATTGGGGCAGCCTCAGGGCTAGGCCATGCCATAGAGTGGACCATACAGAACGTGATGCTCAAGGCTGCCAATCCACGCAAAACCAAGATTGTCCTGGCCATCGTTGGAGGAGAGACCAGTGACTGGGACAGGGCTAAGCTGGATACCATTGCCCTGCAAGCAAAGTGTATGGGTGTGGTGGTTTTTATCCTCACTGTTGGTGGTGAATTCAGTTACGCACAAGTAGAAGAGTTAGCAAGCTTTCCGCTGGAGCAGCACATCATCCATCTGGGTCGTGGGAAGCAGGGCGAACAAGAGTATGCTCAAAGATTCCTCAGAAGCTTCCTGCACATTGTGAAAAGTAAGTCACATTTACATTAATCTGTTCAATTATACAATCACCACTCTATTTGGTTTCTCCTCTTATTTATTTTCTCCGGTTTGAAATGTCATATCATATTTTTAATAATTTATGCTGCCAGCTAGAGATTTCACCTGCCAATCCCCCATTTGAGCCATTTATTCACAACATCAGAGAATAAATAGAATCACATTCAGATAAACTGTCATTGTATGATGAGACAGAGAATACAGCTGATGGACATCCTCCCGTCCTGACGATACCATCAGTGCATTCATGCTAGTTGCGTTCATCCCTTGCTAAATTACGATTCAATGCAGGAGTTGGGGGGTGAAGATTCAGTTGATTAAAAATTACAACCAAGAAAACAATCTATTTCAGAGTTATGATTATTGTTTTAAGAAGTAGTCATGCATTATCTCAAAGTCGCTTTCTCAGTAGTCATTAGTCCACTGTCTTAATTGCACGCTGCGCCACCCCACAGTCATGTAATTGCACTCTACTTTTTTGCATGGGAGAATCAACGGCCATCGCACTTCAGAACACGCTAAAAATTTCTTTTCTTGCAGTTTCTGGCAGTATGCTATTTTTTGAATATAATTGCCTTCAGTGTTCTTCACTGTTGCATACACTATTTGTTGGCTGTTACTGCTCAATGAAGTTGTTAACTTAGGAGTAATGAGGCATCTGATTTCAATCTAGGACCTCAGATTCCCTTTCCCTCTTGTGAAATTCTGCGTTACATGTCTTATTCTATCCTGGTTGGACCTAGCCATTCACCATATGATTTGCATTGACCCTGCAGCTATTGCTAAGCAAGTGTTGGTGTGGTGGTCAGTAACCTGATGTGAGATAACCTTGTCGGGTAATGAAGGAATATAGTGTTAATATTGTCAATCAGACGCATGTAATTATGTTATTTTGCATTTGTAATTATTTTAATTCAGTAACACCGATTTAATAACTCATTAGTTTAAATCTTGAATGTATGTTAATGGTTAATACCGCAATGAATTGCAATTTATGTTGATTTCAGTTCTTTAAAAGGATATTTTGCTTGATTTTGTTCCAAAATCATCAGCTGTTTTAAGAGCACTGCACAAACCGATTTCCAAAAGTTGGGACGCAGTATAAATTAATGTAAATAGGAACAGAATGCAATGATTTTCAAATGATTTGAACTTTATATTTATTTGAAAATAGTACACAGTATATCAGATGGTGAAACTGAGATATTTTATTGTTTTTTGGAAAATATGTGCTCATTTGATGCCAGCAGCAATGTTCAAAAAAAAAAGTTGGTACAGGGACATATTTAGCACTGTGCTGCATCAGGTCTCTTTCTGTCAACTCTCCTAAATATTTGGAAACTAAGGAGATAAATTGAGGTTTTGAAAGAAAAATATTTTCCTATTTTTGCTTTAGGTAGCATTTCAGCTGCTCAATACTTTGCAGCCCCCTTTTTAATATTTTTAGGTCACCTGAGCCGAAGGCGTGACCTATTGCGATCCCCTTTTGTCCGTCGTCGTCCGTCGTGCGTCGTCCGTCGTCCGTAAACTTTTCCTTGTGAACAAAATGACTTAAGTATTTATGAACCAATTTTGATGAGACTTTGTATGCAGGCTTATATCCATAAGATCTTGGACGAGTTCGAAAACCAGATTGATCATATTTCATGGAGTTATTGCCCTTTGTTGTAATATTATCATAAGCAACCTTGTGAACACAATAATTTTAGTAAATATTGGTCAATTTTCATGAAATTTTGCATGCTGGCTTATATCTATAAGATCTCAAAGAAGTTCGAAAACCAGACCGATTCAATCAAATTTGATGGAGTTATTGCCCTTTGTTATATTGTCATCATAAGCCACATTGTGAACACAACAACTTAAGTAAGGGTCATTTAAGGATGTGTCATGTTTAGGTTTTGGAGGAAACTGGAGCATACCTGGAGAAAACCAACAACCTTTGGTTGGTACTTGGCAACTGCCTGTACAGTTTGAGGGGAAAATGCCCCGCGGGATGCGGTTTTACCTCAGAAGTAGAAAAGTAACTTGACATATGTTAATGAAGGTATTATTCCTTTCACTGAAGCTTTTTTTGTTTAAACGCAAAATGTTTTTATGAGCATATTCACAGACCGCACCGACCAAACCTATGTATTGTCAACTCTGTTAGTGCAAGCCATTGTCTTGCATTTACTTTTTTATACCTAGATATGCTGGAAACCAGTTATCTTTATAGATGGAAGTGTCTTGAGGTGCTTTATAAAAATTGTGAATTTCATGACCCCCAGGCTCCATGTTTGCCCCTGGGGAGGGGGTCAAGTTTACTATAGTTTATATAGGAAAATTATACTTTTGGGTATATTCTGTTTAATTTCTACTGGAAATCATTCACACTTGATTGACATGACAACAATGAGAAGATATTATGATATTTTTGACAGTTTCCCTTACCCAGGGGCTAAGGGGCAGGGCCCAAGGGTCAAAATGGCTTGTGAAATCTTCTTTGCTTAAAGAAAATAGCCACAAGTTATATACATACAATTTAGAATACTCTATTGCTTGTGATACTGGTTTCCATTAATCTGATCCCTGGGGTCAAAATTAGGGCCACGCCTAATGGCCAAGGTTTAACATTGGATATACTCAGGTGACCGTTAAGGCCCATGGGCCTCTTGTTTGTTTAACGATGCCCCAAATATTTTATGTGGATGACAGGTATGGACTGCAGGCGGACCATTGTAGTGCCCAAAATCTTTAGCCATAGAGCTATGTTATTGTTATACATGCAGAGTATGATGTTTGGCATGATGTTGCTGAAATGAGCAAGGCCTTCCCTCAGAAAGGGCCTCTGGATGGTAGTAAATATTGTAACAAAACAAAAAATGCCAGTTCAGTGAATTGCCCTCTGACACATTACTACTACTCCTAAAGCATTTGTTGCAGAGCGTGGAGATTTGCAATGGTGCGCCATCAATATAGTTCTAGTTCACATTGAATATAGTGACCAAACTTCTTTGGAAGTGGGCTTGTACAACCTCCTATAACAAACAAACAGTTCCAATTCACCAAATATCTATGTCTTGAAGGCAATAACCAAATAATTCCACAGATGAAACCTGACAGTAATGTTTAATATGGCCAATATTAAATTGAGTTCAGCAGCAACAGGTTGGGGGCGAATTTCACTTCCTTGATTTTGCATGCAGCTCCAAAGATCAATGTGTCCAAAGATCCTCCATCTTGTTGTTGCATCTCTGTATTGTCCAAGGAAGTGGATTTTGTTTGTTAGGTATGTTTGTTACTACCTATATAACCCGGGGGTTCAATGTTAGAACCTTGATTAGTCGATCAGATACAAAGGAGTGGTTCTAAACAAAGTTGTATCTTTAGCTATAAGTCGCTTCTTAATACTAGCAGCAAGAATGCTGCGTGCGAAAGGGACCCAATCGGGCATGTGTGATGGTTTTCTTTGCCAACCATTTTCCAGTGTTAGAGGATTTATTATTCCATAGCAACCTGACAGCACCTGTGCAAACTGATATGGATAGGTTAGCAGCATCTAGACAGCTGAAATTGGCAAGAATTCATTGATCTAAGTTACAAGCAGACAGGTACATATCAAAGCACACTGCCACAATTGTCTTATTTCTATTCCTAAAATCACTGCCATAGAAAAATGCTTCATCGTGAAACATAGTGTGGGAAAAGTGAGGTGCTGCTAGAAGTGGTGTTAATGGGACAATAGCTGGTGGTCTTTCGTTTGGTCCGATAATCCCCAATCCCCTGTGCCTCCGTGCAGTGATTGGAGCAGGAGCACTATGCTGTAGGAGATGCTGTCTTTCGGATGAAACATGACTGGCTATGGTGATTAAATATCCAAGGACTCACTTCAACAGGAGTAGGGGTTTTCATGGTGTTCTTGCTAAATTCCCACCCTAGCCTCTTCAACCTGCCACCAGTCATCCCCTGATTAGATTGGCTATGCAAATTGTCATCTCCCCCTCCAACTTAGCTGATATGTGGTTAGCCCCCCTGGTGGGAGCTAAACATCAGTGGTGTTAAGGTGAGATTACCCTGTATGAAAAGTGACCTGAGTCTGAGTCTTTATGAAAGGAACCATTTCAATGCAATGTTCAGTTTGATGGTCGTTACTAGGTTAGGTATCCTCTCTTAAAAGCAATTGATCACTATATTTAAAAAATGTTCTCGGTAATTTTGAAACTAAAATGAAACTTTATCATCGTTACCCGTGTACCCAACTCACAGAAAGTTATATTTTTAGTGTATGTTGCATTAAAAGCAAGAAAACAAAAATCAAAAACAGAAGTAGCCGTTTATGACACCGCCAATGAATTGGTCTTATTTACTATTAAATGTAATGCCATGCTGATGAATTCAAATATAGTTTTTTTTTCTTTCCCCAAAACATGGTAGATTGGTAATTCCAAACTTTTCAGCTGCATTGTACTTCTTTGCATTGACAAAAATGTCTGTTTCTGTACTCCTTATACCATTCATTAGATGTTTTTAAATGGGCTGTGGGATTTATGGATAATCCCAGGATGGAAATAACTTGAAAATGGATTCAATGGAATAATGAGACAAGTGAAGCACTTTATTACTACTAAAGAATCATGTTCATGGAGAGGTCAAACATCAAACATCAAACATCACTCATCAAACAAAGAGACACAGTTTAGATAATGTCAGACGGTGATAAATAACACCCAGCCTGGCAGTCTACCCCCACCTAGGCTATTCCCACTGGATGATTTCTTTATTCACAATATTCATTGATAACCATAGTCAAAATGCTGCCCTAGCAGGATGTGCCGACCTTAACTTAGTGAAACAATGGTGACTTTCCTCAGGTGCTCTATTGATTTACAAGTTCTTTTTTTCTTAGGAAAAGGCATGACACAGCCTTCAACATTTTGGCTTAAACTAATAATCGACAACCTTTCAAAAAGCCCATCCATGTGAGGTAGAAAAACAACTATGTGGGGTCATATAACAAATATCTTGGAAACACTAGGAAAACCCTGAAATCATACGGCATTAAATTATTTTGTCCTCAAAATAAATGTAAAGCAAAGCTATTTGAGATTTGCACCCTTATTCAGACATTTATGGGCCACTTTTCTTCTCAAAAACTAAAACTGTTCCAAATTTGAATCCTCTTGTTCCTGTTGCAGTTTTTACTTTAAGTTCCTATAGACTTGTGTATGCTTACTGGTGCTGTATCTGTGTGTCACTGTATTCTACCAAATAGCATTCTCAAATTCTTTGTAATCTTGTACTGACAGGAGGAATGAACACTTATCCATCAGCAACACTTCGAAGGCAATGTGAGAATGTGCAGACGCTTACTGCCCAGGGGGAAGCATTGGTAGGCGTGCGCATTGACAGGTAAAGGCACAGCACTGATCCTTTTGATTTCTTTGAGAACACTGCATACATGTTGCATTATCAAGCATTTTTCTACTTTAACATATTGTTTACACTGCATGTGACCTTATTCAAATTTATTTCAAGGGAAATGGAAGGCTAGAAAAAAATTTTCATTGAAAGCATTTTACATTGTCTGTTTTAGATGGGGGATGATGAAAGAACCAATAAGTGTAATTGGTGTAATTTCTCTCAATCTCAATATTTAAGTACATAAATTCAAATAAAGGACTTTTACGTTCTAATCTCTGTGAGTTGCATGTTATTGTTTGTGAGGATTTTTTTGAAATTTTTCTTTAGTCTTGCAGTGTCAGATTACATTGTGCTGAAAAGTTTAAAAAAATTAAGTATTTGTTCTGTCATTTCCTTTAGCTTGTTTTCAAGAAGGCTATTTCAAATTTTCATGCTAATAGGAAATTGACCAAGATTGAGCTATTTTAATGGTCTAGTTGGACAGACTATTTCCTTGGCTACCTCTTCCTAATGCACTTGTAGTCTGTGCTATAGCTCTCTCATTTTGAATACCACAGGGTAAAAAGGACAAACAATTCTCTCTTGCCGGTGTTAGCAGGAATGAGCTTGTTTATTTGCATTGGTTAGATGCACCAAAAATTTCTTTTTGTCAATAAATGTGGCTTCCGGAGGAGAGCTTGATGGAATAATGGATCTCTCCACGTCTCCTTTTACCACCAGGTATCCACTGGACGATAAGGATCTGCAGTATATCGATCAAACAGAGGAACCACTGGCAGAAGTTCCAACCACTGAGAAATTTGACGGAGAACCAAGCCCAGGACGTGGAGATGAGAACGAGTTCTCTACTCACATTGGTAACCACGCATACCGTCGCTTACTTCTTGAACTTGTCAATTTTGCAGTGCACAACAAACTGACACCATCAATAGTTAGTTAGTTTAGCACCTAGTATAGAATATAATGTCATAATATCGTGAAAACAGTCTGGGCCCGATTTTCTCTGTCATATGCGATACATGCAATCAGTGTTGCAACCTCTTCTGTAGTCTGTCAGTTGGAATGGTTCTTTTGTGTGTGTAGCTGAACTTATACCTGCGCAGTTCATGAGTCAAAAGTGGGACTTAGTGGTAGACATGGGTCCAGTTACATCTGATGTGAAGCTAACACAACATTCCACAATTAGAGCATCATAACAACAGTCAAACACAATGATGATAGTGTAATGGTCTTGGACTGTTTTGCTGCTTCAGGACCTGGGCAACTTGCAGTTGAACGGTTCATGTTCATAAGTATCTACTGCGGCTGAATTTAAGATGGCTCTGCTGAAGAGTATGGGCCAAATTTCCCCCACAGCGATGTAAAAGACTCAGTTCCAGTAATCACAAAAGTTGTTCTCGCCAAGGATAGCACAACCTGTTATTGGGTTTATTTTTTCACATGGGTGATAGAGGTCTTGGAAAGTTCTTTTCCTTCAATAACAGATCATTTAAAAGCATAATGTTTCATAATGAATGGCACCCCTGGTTTAGTACTTTGTGCAACAAGCACTGGCAAGAATATTTGGATGGAGTCGTTTCCTGTATTGTTTGACAAGGTTAAGGCACACATTTGGAGGGATATGGGACCGTTCCTCTGTGCAAATCTTTTTTGTTGACGTGTTTGGGTTTTTTATGCCTATAAACTGTCATCTTAAGTTCAGCCCAAAGGTTTTTGATCCAATTGAGATCTGGTGACCAAGATGACCGCTGGAAAATATTTGTTGTCCCGAAACCAATTTTGCATGGATTTCAAGGTATGCATTGGGTCACTGTCTTGCTGGAAATCTAAATGCGAACCTGCGGGCTGAACTGAAGAGGGCAGTTGGTGAGCACAAACCCAGGGATGTGACTGATCTTGAAACAATCTGCATATGCTGGCCTTTTGCAAAATGACATTTCGCGCAATTTCACTATCGTAGGCAATTTTTCAATTAAAAATCATGAGATTTTCACTCAAGTTGTTGCATGCTTTCCGGTAATCTCCATCGTGGTAATAAAACTCATTCCGCCTCCGTTTTTTCTCATCTTCTCTTTTCAGTAAAATTAACCATGTTTAATATTATCAAAAATTTTACGTCTTGGCTCATTCAAATAGTGAAGTTTAATGACATTGAAAACTAATAGGCGAACTCTGCAAGATCCCCAGTCTTTTAATAATCTTATAGTCTGTGACTACAACTCCAATTTTGAAATAGTTGGGACGAAGTGTAAATTGTGAATAAAATCTAAATACAATGACTTTCAGATCAAATGAGCCAATATGTTACTAACAATAGAACATAGATAACATTTCAAATGTTGAAACTGAGGAATATTACATTATTATCCACAAAATAAGCTTATTTCAAATTTTATGGCTGCAACAGGTCTCAAAAAAGTTGGGACACCGGAAAAAAAAAGGGCTGAAAAAGCAATGAATATATAAGAGAATCAGCTGAAAGAACGTTTAGCAGGTAATTAAGTTAACTGGCGTCAGGTGTGATGATTGGCTATAAAAGGGGCGTCTTAGAGAGGCTGAGTCTCTCAGAAGTAAAGATGGCCACAGGCTCTCCAACCTGCAAAGGCTTGCGTGAAAAAATTGAGGAATACTTTAAAAACAATGTTCCTTAACGTCAAATTGTAAAGGCTTTGCAGGTTTAATCATCGACGGTGCATAACATCAAAAGATTTAGAGAAAGTGGAAAAATCTCTGTGCATAAGGGACAAGGCCGAAGCGCTTGTGATCATCGGGCCCTCAGACGCCACTGCATCACTCACTGGCATTGACATTACTAAATGGGCCCAGGAATACTTCAAGGAACCACTGTCAGTAAACACAGTCCTCTGTGCCATCCACAGATGCCACTTAAGACTCAATCATGCAAAAAGAAGTCATTGTTGAGCATGATCCAGATGCGCTGCCGTGCTCTGTGGGCCAAGGTTCATTTAAAATGGACTGCATTTGCAAAGTGGCAAAGTGCCCTGTGGTCAGACGAGTTATGACACATGGGCCTCCATCTTAAACCCAGCGCAAAGCATAACGCAAGTGTTTTTGCTACTTTCCGACCAACGCAGATACCATCATCCTGTCCACTCTAAGTACGGAATGCATTTCCACCAAACTGAGTGCCCATGGGCATGTTGGTCTTAAAATGAGGAATCCTCAGTTGGCCTGCTGGCGTGTTTATATCTTGAGGTCGCATAAAGCTCTTGCGCCATTGGCCAACAAAGACCTTGTCTAAGGTCAATAGTCAGTTTTTATCTGCTATTTTAAGAGCATAACATTAAGACAGTATTATGTGCCTTTGTAGGCCAGAGCACATGGTACCCTCGCCTTAGTACAAAGACAGGGAAGAGTAGCTGTGTGCAGACATGTAAGCAATTAGAAAATAAAAGATTGCTTTGTTAAAGATTATTATTGAGTAAATCAAGACATTTAAAAAATAGATGTCTTCATAGCGAGCGTGATCTTTTGCACGGCCTTGCAACTATGTGCCCAAACATTGAATGCTTGGAATTATTTCAGGGAACCTCGTTTATCAACATTGAGGGGATTTGTGATTAAGCGTGCAAGATTACGTATTAAAGTGTTCACAAATTATTCATGATCTATGATTCAATAAGTATGCTCTTTAACTGTGCCATTCATGCTGTCTTTAAGGTGATCAAACCAGACAAAATAGTGGAATACTGCTTATTAACCTCGCCTAAGCAGCTCATTTGTAATCTGCATGGGGTTTCTGTGACATATTTACCAGTAGGCAAAAATGAATTAGGTAGTTAGGCTCAGTATCTAGAATCTATCATTATCAATTCAGTGAATATGTATCATGCTTTTTATATCCTGCATATTCTCAGAGGTTTTGCACTGACTGTTCAGCCAAGGGTATTTGATTAATTTCATAATTAATACAATTAATAGGATTGTTTTCATTCTAGAAATATGACCATTTACAATTTAAAAAGCACATCCAAGCTAGTAAACCTGTAGGTCTATTATCTAGGCTTAATTCAATTCATAAATACAATGTAGTGTATCTGGAAATGTATTCGTAACTTTAAAACATTAGGTCAGCCTATAATTTTTCTATTAAATAATCCATTAACATTGTTTAATTACGTTAATGGCTCCTCCTGATCATAGATTATTGTGATTATTGTTTGCACTTCATAATAGCATTGATGTCAACATGCAACTGGTCACTTATCTCTTACTTGTTTAACAACCCTTTAAAATCCAGCTTAACCTATTGGTGGAGCAAACCAGTGTTTTTCCATTGCTTTTCTCTTAGTGAGGAAGTTAAAGAACACTTCCAGCACATTATTTTATGGCTATATGGTGGCATAGCATTATAGCATTTTCTCAAATGATTTGAAACCAATTATTGTAATTAAGGAGCAAATATTGCATAGCAGGGCAAATTAGTTTTCCTTGCTACCCCAATACCTACATTGCGTTATCATAATTAATGAACCCCTCCACTCACATTGAATAATGTCCCTAAAGAACATAGAAATGTTAGTGGTTAGTTTTTAACTTTAACATTTTCTGTGCTCTTGCATGAAGCTGTAAATGTGCTTGACCCTGAACTAAATATAACTGGAATTATTTGCATTATTGTGTTTTAACTTGCCATAAAATTCTGTGATAAAGTTTATTTCTATGAATAAATATTTGTTAGATTTATTTATATTTGCCAAAGAATGGAGAGCAGGAATATCAATCTTTCCCAGAAAGGTCCTGCATGGGTGCTGTCTTACTAGACTGATCAACCCCAAGAGTCTCAGCTAATGACCTTAATTACTAGAATCAGCTGTTTAATTAATTGGTTGGAATGACAACCCATACCCACACAGACCTTTCTGGAAAAGGTTGAATATCCTTGTTCCACATTCCGCTGGTGTAGAGAAAGAAAGGCTTATAAAGTCAGGTCCATGAGTACTTGTACAGTGACACAATTTTCATAATTTTGGCTATGTATATCACCACAGTAGATTTGAAATGGGACAGTTGAGCTTGAGGTGTGAACCAGCTTTAAGTTTCTGTCCATAAAATTATTTTTTTATTCTTATGATGGCTTGCTTCACCAGCAGTGGAATCTATTTGGACCTCCAGTTAAGATTCCTGTGCTTAAGCCTGCATTTTTCTCATACTTCATTATTTGATTTCAACTCAAATATGCTGTGGTAGACAGCTAAAATATCTATAACTTCCTCAATGTACAGTAAATATAATAGTTTCTGTTGCATGAAATTATGCTTGTACTTTATTTATTTTGTGTGACGCTGTCATCTGTGTTGTAACAGCATGTTTGCTTGGAACTTACACGTGCATGTTCACAGTTTGCCATCCTCTGGTCTGACTGATCATAAACAAGCTGTGTTACTTTCAGCCCAGTGTGACTTGGACATGGATCGTGGTACCTTCTGTGACAACTATGTACGAAGATGGTTCTTTAATAAAACGATCAGTGCATGTTCGCCCTTCTGGTATGGCGGTTGTGCTGGTAACGAGAACAGGTTTAATACGGAAGACGAATGCTTCCACGCATGTGGCTCATACAGTAAGTTATTCCCCATACCAGTGTTCTGAAAATGGCAATTACAAACCATTTTCTTATTTAGAAATTTTATATTTGCATGGAATATTGCTGAGCATCATGGAACATCTGTTAAAAAAGGTGAATTTCCACAACAAAAAGTACAGCCTGCTTGTACTAGAAGAGATTTTTTTTTCATTTGGCCAGATTTAGATATGCTGCTGACGAGACAGCTAAGCTTTTCAACAGAAAATGAAATTCAATCTTATAGTACCTGCAATTACTGATGCATGTTGCATGGCAATATGTCTTGATTTCAGTGATTCCAATGTTCCAATGTCTTGAATTCTAAAATGTATATAATCATATATATCATATATACGGTCGGACAGGAAGCTGACCAAATAACGGGAAAAAATGTGAACTGAATAACTGCGTGGACAAAAATAACAAATGCAGATGCATTTTGCTCATTTTCATGGCATGATTTGGATCCACTCATCCCCCTAAGGATGGCAGGGTTATCGCAAATCAGTGCAGCATGAATATTTCATATGAAGAAGCGTCTCTACCAAAATGGGACTGGCTTGTGCCCTGTGGCACTGAGGCTATTGTCATCCTGAGAGAGACCATTCCCGTCATGGTAGGTATACTTCATTGGACGTATAGGTGATTTCTTAAATTATTTGCAGTGACCCTTCCACTTTCCAGGGGACCCAAACCATCCTAGGAAAATGAATGAAAGCATCTACATTTATTTTGTTTGTCCACACATTTATTCAGGCTTTTTCCTTTAATTTGTCATCAGTCTGTGTGTGTGTGTGTGTGTGTGTGTGTGTGTGTGTGTGTGTGTGTGTGTGTGTGTGTGCGTGCGTGCGTGCGTGTGTGTGTGTGTGCGTGCGCGCGTGTGTACATATAGTTTCATTTTCACTCTTCGGCCTTACTTTCCACCGTGTGATATTAACTGGCATGGAAATATAATAACTTTATTACCTATATATTCACACTTCCTTATCTTAGGGGATAAAATTCCTCACGTTGAAATATAAACATTAAATGTGCAGTCCCTTTCAAAAGTTTAGCTCCAAGGTGAATTTTTAAATGTTTTTTTACTGTTGGGTCTTTCACTCACTGAGGTAGCATTAAATTGATCAAAAACATAGACATGGCATTGATAATATCACAAATAAATATTACTGTTCGAAAGAACATTTCATTTCATTTCGGTTCCATTTACATACTGCTTAGACCCAGTTTTTGCTATATTTTCCAAAGCACTGACTACATCTTTGGATGAAATCTCATGCACAGAACAGCCCTCATCTTGCAAAAACACACTTGATGTGCAGGTTTCTCAACAAAGTTTTTTTTCTTTTTGTCATATTTTGAAACAAAATTATTATAAATGCTGGCTGAGGTAGCAACTGACAGAAATGTATGCTTTCCACTTCTTCTTTACTTAGTTTTCTAAATTCCTTTGGCTCAGTCTCTAATGTCAACTGAATATGTCATAACTATGTGAAATTATGAATTTTTTTTAAATTTCAATGTCTGGAGAGATAAGAACAATTAGCCTATCACATGATAAGAGAGCCTTGGTTCACTAATTTATTTACTAAAGCTGGGTTACAGGTTTCTTGAGTTGTTTTATTGTGCCTCATTGAATGTGACATATGGTTGCAGGTCCAGCTGTACTGCAGAGAACTGAAGATTTGGATCAACTTAGGGAAGGTGAGATTCAGTCATTTGAATTTTAATATTGATATTTGTGTGCCAATTTACACTGCAGTGTTCAAATGATTTCCAGTTGGTATTAAATGACCTTTTGTGCGCCAAGAATACATTTCCCATACCATTATGCCTCCAAAACCACCTGCACTGTTAACATAGGGCAAGACTGATCTGTGGATTCATGCTGCGTCCACCATATGTTTCTGGCCCCAGCATCTGCGTGTTAAATCAAATTGGTCTGGCCAGGCAAGAATTTCCCCATTCCCCACAGCCAGTTTTGATTATGTGCTCACTTACAGTTTCATCTTCCCATTATTCGCTGACTGGACCTGATTTTCTTGAATGCTACTGTAGCCTATTGAATTCAAACACTGTCTTGTTCAGAGATCCACACCACTTTTGTAAATAGATGTCATTCATGTCATTGTTGTCCTTCCAATTGCTTGAATAAGTCTTCCTATACTGCTCTGACCACTCTGGTCAACACAGTGGTTCTAGCCTCAGAACAGCCACTCACTCAGTGCTTTTTTTTAATACCATTCTCGACAAATTGTATTGTATCAAATTTCCTGAAGGACAGCTGTTTCTCAGAATCTGGGATCACCTTGCTTGGCAGAAACATTGCACCATGGTTTCAGACGCTTACATTAGTGGTTCATAAACCTGGTCACTACTGTGACTGCTGGTTTTCATTGCTACTGACATTGCCTTCCCATAAATTTAACTTGCTATTATTTTAGCTTAATTGGTCACTTCTCATGTTTGGAGAGATTATTTGCCTTCTTTAACATGTAATGACAGAAATGGCATTCAATGAAGAACCAAAGCTCAAGGTTCATATTTGGTTCATTCAACTATATTCCCAGACCCAGAGGACTTTGAGGTATGCAGTAGCTAATAAAATTTTTGCATACTGGCACTTAAGTTCTAATAAAATTTCTGCAGAAAATGAAAATAACAAACACATTTGACTCATTGTAATTTGCTTTGTTTTTGTATTATTCATTTTCTAATAAATGGTTAGTTTTAGTGACCATGTGTCCAATTAGAGTTAAGTTGTTCTTTATTTTCATCAGTTAAGATTTTTTTAAACTTATTTTTATGCAATGAAAATAATTTCTTATACAGCTCAATATGAATAATGAACTTTTTTTATTTGTGGCATTTATTCATCATGTGGCTGTGGAGTAATAACCACCATAGACATGAAACATGAATTTGAGAGAAAAAAAACTAATTTAAATTGTTGGATTGCGTCTAATGGGCTGGTTCACTCAGTTCAGGCGTGTGAGAGTGACCATCATGGCATTTGATTGCTGACTGTGGCTAGCAGCCTCATGATATAACTGGCATTGCACTGCTCAGGGCAACGGGAGGGTTATAGCCATTTTGGGTTGGCAAAGTTTATTTGTCTATGCCTTCTACTGGCCATCGGGGCACTTTTCGATTGCATTCTAAGATTGTCGTTATTCCATGCCTGCAAGGTTTGTAAATTTAAGTGAAAATAAGCGGCTGACAGATTTGTGTTTTAGAGGAGAAAGGCAAACTGTCTGAGCTCACCCTTTATCAAGGGAATATGAGCCGTTTACCAGCATGGTTGTACATAGTTAACTGATTTGACATTCCAAATCCGGGTGGGATTGTAGATGCCTCGTTCTTTTTCAAATTAGGTTAAAACAAACTAACAAACAAGTTAATAAATAAATAAACAAATTGCAATTTCAGTTGAAACAAAAACCAGCATACACATTGGTACACCAGGACTGCGTCTGAGGACTGCTCGCATCAGTCTCGCATCTTACCCATCCAGTGGTGGTGACCAAACCTGTATAGTAGTTTTTCATTGCTATCTTAATCTGGTTCATTTGACTGCACTGATAGGAGGCCGAGCTGGACCTGTAGATTTTGTGTGAGGTGTGCTTTCTTAGGGGTCGACTGTAAACTTGCAGGATGGCTCATCTCCAGGAACAGAGCTGATGACCACTGGTTCAGTCAGTTGAAAATATTACACTGCTTCCTGCATGATATACAGTATAGAGGCTGAATTGAATTGCAGCGACCCAAGTTCCTATTTGGAAGAGCAGGCTATTTGTGTTAATGTGCATGCATACCAAATAAAGCATGTCTTAAATGGGATATGTACTTTTGTACACCCCTAATGGTCACCTTGGTTTTTGTTCTTTGGTCTACACAGTTGTATGCTCCCAACAGCAAGACGAGGGGAGCTGTCAAAACTATACCCTCAAATGGTACTTCGACAAGGAACAGAATGAGTGCTCCCGCTTCTGGTTTGGTGGATGTGGGGGGAACGACAACAGGTTTGAAACTCTGGAGGCATGTGAGGCACTCTGTCAAAAACTCCAATAAGAAAGACCTCAGAATCATGTGACAGCAGCAAATTTAACGTTTTTGTTTCATTCAAAATATTAGATAACTTCTATTTCAATAATTATTAAGTCATTGTATGTTTTACAGGACTTAATGGGTAAAGCGGGATGTTTGCTTCATTTTTGTTGGTGCTTTACTTTGAAAACCCCTGTGAACCCATGGCCAAAAAATTCCATTACATACAGTATATGATCATGAAAAAAAAAACCCTCTTAATATAAGTAAAAAGAAAACTGTTGTCACAAAATTTTGTTTACAATCAATGCTATAGAATGAGACAATCTATTGTGTTGAGAAAAAGATCATTTATTCTGTAGATACTTCAGTGAAGGAATGAAATGCTACAATAAATATGTTATATGGTATAACATTCCATTGAGATTGTTAAGAGATAATACATTACTTGATTAGCTGTAGAGATAGTTATTGAATTTCCCCTCAAAAACAAGGGACAGTAGTGGAGAAATTCATTTATCTACAGATGTCTAATACAGCATGTTTTAAATCTACTGAATCTGAGTGATGGGCGGGGCTGTCATGCTGGCTGAATTATCAAAGGGAAAATTGCACTGTTCCACTAATCTGTTCTTTAACTTTTAAAAACTTTAAGGAGTATGAAAAAAAAATCTCCAGTTGTGACCTACTGCTGTCTGTTTTTTATGAGTGTACATGTACTGTTATTTTATTTGGTTTTGTTGACATTGTCTGGCATCAGGGATATACTGCATGTATAAAAGGATATGCATTTGGATAATTACATTTGCCATTTACTCATTTGCCATTTAACTGTAGCATTTGATTTTCTTACAAAGAGGAATATGAATCTTCATCTTTGGTGCTAAAATTTTGAGAGAAATTAGAATGTGAAATATATGATGTGTATTGATATGTGAACACAATGGACATCAGCCCTTTGCTTCATTGAACAGTTTATGAATCTGAGGCATTTGTAATTCAGCCTGTACTTCATTTACTCATGGTAAACATATACTCGGCAATGAAGTACGTCAGTATCTTCCTGCCCTATCATGAAATGTCATTCATCGATCACTTGGAAATTACTTCGTAATGCTGTTAAGCAGAAATGCAACCATCAGTTATGACTTCTCTGAATCACAGGCGAATCAAGTTTGGATACAGAAGCTTTGATCTCAGAAATACTAGGCTCTGATATTGCGAATTATAGCGGAGTATGTTAGATTTTGATCCTAAGCGAATTCATTATATGCACAATAAATGAAAACTAAAAGATTTTATAAAAGTCATCTTTCTTGTCACTCAGCCTGTTTGTTATCATTGTACCAATGGAGCATCTGTACCATTGTGCAGTAAGGAACCAAATGAGGGAATCTTAATTGTGCCCATAATAATTATTCATTATTTTACATTCAAAGTGCCATAAGGGGAAAAAATACAATAATCATTAAATATAAGAGGAAATATAAAGCGGAAGGAACAAATGACTGAATGAATAGAAGCATGGAAATATTAAGAGGAATGAATAAAGAAAACATATATGTAATCACATTTAATTTCATATTTACCTTTCTATTTATTGCCATATAAATTTTCTTTGAAGTTCCCTTTTTTTGTACATTTATTCAATTATTTGTCACTATAAACATGAAAGTATTTACAATCGCAATTCTGAAATAGTTCGGACGAAGTGTAAATTGTGAATACAATCAAAATGCAATGACTTTCAGATCACATGAGCTTATGTTAATTTAAATAGAACGTAGATAAAATTTCAAATGTTGAAACTGTGACATTTTAAATTTTATCCACAAAATGAGCTTTTTTCAAATATTCTGGCTGCAACAGGTCTCAAAAAAGTTGGGAGACAGGCAAAAAAGAGCTGAAAAAGAAATTAATGTATTAGAATCACCTGAAAGAACATTTAGCAAGTAAGTTAACTGGCATCAGGTGTGTAACATGATTGGCTGTTAAAGGGGCGTCTTAGAGAGGTTGAGTCTCTCAGAAGTAAAGATGGAACCTGTGCAACCTGTGAAGGCTTGTGTAAAAATTGTGCAATACTTTAAAAACAATGTTTCTCAACGTTAAATTGCAAAGGCTTTGAAGGTCTTATCATCGACAGTGCATAACGTCATCAAAAGATTCAGAGAAACTGTAAAAATCTCTGTGCGTAAGGGACAAGGCCGAAGACCTTTACTGGATGCCCATGATCTTTGGGCCCTCAGACACCACTGCAACACTCACCGGAATGGTTCTGTTATTGACATTACTAAATGGGCCCAGGAATACTTCATGAAACCACTGTCAGTAAACACAGTCCGCTGTGCCATCCACAGATGCCACCTAAAACTCAATCATGCAAAAAGGAAGCCATTGTTGAGCATGATCCAGAAGCGCCACCATGTTCAGTGGGCCAAGGCTCATTTAAAATGGACTGTAGCAAAGTGGAAAAGTGTTCTGTGGTCAGACGACTCCAAATTTGACATTCTTGTTCGAAATCATGGGTGTCATGTCCTCCGGGCTAAAGAGGAGAAAGACCAGCCCTCCTGTAATCAGTGTTCAGTTCAAAAGCCAGCATCTCTGATGGTATGGGGATGCATTATTGCATATGGCGTGGGACACTTGCATGTTTTAAAAAGCACCATGAATGCTGAAAGGTATATAATGGTTTTAGAGCAACATATGCTCCCCTCCCAATGACATCTATTCTTAACCACTGAATGCCCAACTAGGGGTGTCAACGTTTACAATTTTTCCTACACGTGTACACAGGACTACTAACCAACGTGTACCCGGTTACACGTTTGGAGATTTATGAGCTTTTTCTATCGCAGTTGCGCTATATAACCACAGAAAGTAAAATGAGTTGAAAATAAAATCCTCTATCATTTTGACAGATAAGAAAACGTTCAAGTGAAAGCTGAAAAAGGTTTAACCTTCTATTTTAATCATTGTTTTAACCATTGCTCACTTTTGTACATTTTTTTTTTTTAAACTTAAAGTGCAAACTGCATCCTTCTCTCGCAACGGGAGCTGCGTCTGAATTGTAATATGCGTCTCATAGTAAAAGTAATGTGGAATTGGCGAGAGAAAGCAACTCAAAAAGAAGCCAGAGTAAGCTTAAGTGGGAGGAAAAAAACTTCACCTTTATATCCACAAATTTAAAAAAGTAGAGGGGGACTCACACAATTATTCACTAAAATTGGCAAAAAAAAATGTGTTTTCTTCCTCCTCTTTAGACGCGAGGGTGCGTGATCAGGTCGGGAAAAACCGACAGAACACCAACCAACACTATAATGTACAACAACACGCAGCAATATAGGCTAAAATAACAAGCCATTAACAGTTTTTGTTTTCAGCTGCAGGACATTTGCACATGGAGAAGATGATGAGCGCAGCGCTCTTCTCAAGTCCTCCGCAGCCTATTCTTGAAGTGGCGCGACACTGGCTGTGGGTGTGGGTTTTCTTTTTGTTTTTTTTTACATATGTCAAGGTAACATTGCGCCCCATGCATCTGTATGTGGATAACTGCACTAGTGGGAACATTTAAGTGTATTGTTAGTTAATGTTATTATCTGAAGCTTTCAGGCAACATTATCACCCCTAAAAATAGGCGACTATATGTATGGGTGAGAAATGAACGAGAAGGGAAAAATGACGTGTACACGGTTATTGATTTTTCTAAACGGTTATGATTTGTTATCCGTGTAACCGTTTACACGTGTAGATGTTGACACCCCTATGCCCAGCTTTAGTAAAAGTTGAAAGAAAAATCTATGTATTCTGGTAGTATGTCCTGTGGAGGGGCTAATAACAACCCAACTGCAATGTTTAATTTTTGGTGACCTTTGAGCTCATTTCAGTTTTCTGACATGTATGTCACAATGACATTTTGGGGATCTTATTGCAAAAATGACTTGAATGTTAAAACAGTTGACATATATATACTTATAGTATAAGACTGTTACGGCCCCTTCTCTGCTTGCAGTTGAGGCCAGTTTGCAGGTGTCTGGTGGGTGGAGCCAGGGCTCATTGGAACAATAGACAGCACCTGAGGGTCATTTGCGGAGCAAATAAAAAAGCCCATTTGCCAAGTTGGGCTCTCTCCATTTTGACTTTGTTTTTTTGGTTGGATTACATGCAACACTGCTTCAGTCCTCTTTGCACACGTCCACTCACTTGCATTACTGATGATACTGACTTTCATACCCCATATTTGCATAGTCTTGTTAAGTTCAATTCTGCGAAATAAATTGATTTTTGCTTTTTCAATGCATCAGTGTGCATCTCCACCCTTGTTACGGCTTTTGAGGCGAGTCGTAACAATGGGGGCCTCGTCGGGGAGAAGCAGTATTTGATTGTGAGCATTACTGCATGTCGTAACAAACGTTTCACAAGTGTCAGTGAAGAAGTGAAATTTTATTCGGATTCACATGCTTTTAAAGGCAATGTGTGCACAAATTCAGAGTGAAATTCATTTTTCCCATGGTGTGCGTGCAAGATTTTGCAAAAAATTTCCTAGCGTTACAGTTAACTTGAAATTCTCGCATTTTTTGCACCTGGCATGTCGGGTGACGTCACTGTAGTGTTGTTGTTGTATAAAAATTATATTGAAGTTCATTTGAACTTAAATATTGACTTTTTTCAAGTGGTGCGTTTTCATTTGTACTTGTAATATAAAATTTGTGGGAAACCATCTTGAAGTAACCTCACTTCACAGGTAATGGCAAGACTCACTTCCGACCACAACAGTTCCTTTATAACGCAGTGTTATCTCTTAATTGTCAACAAGACATCCATTTTGCCTTTGCAGCAGAGGACAATCACATTGTGACAAATACTTGTTTTTTGCATGAGTATGCCCAATGTGAAAAACATCATTACCTGGATCTGGCTGATGTGTCTCGAGGAGAGCGATTTGGAAACCACTGCCCTTCTGAAACGCCATGTGAACATATGGACTCATTACTGAAGTGAACAGCAAAAACATGGCATCTGAATAGAGGGAAACCTTTTTTTTTTTTTTTTTTTTTTTGACGCTATAACGCGTTTTGAAATATTTGCGCTTTTAAGAAATACATGAGTTGGTCAAATTAGTTAAGCATATTTCTGTGGTCATGCGAGTAACGCGATAACAAATAATGGTGAATATTCCTATCATCTTAAGTTTTATCTAATATATAAATTTTTATATAGTTTTTTATTAATTAAAACTTTTAACTACTACACAAGTGTGGCACTATTACATCCAGATTCTGGAACTCTATATCCGTAGTCTTCTCTTTACGGGTGTGCACTGCGAGTACGTGCAAGATGCCACCTAAAAGAGGTGGAGTTAATGATGAGGAAATGGAGGAGATAAAGAAGTCACTGAATTTTATGTCCGAGGAAATATCAACAATCCTAAAACAGCAGAAACTGATTATGGACTTAATGGGGGACATTAAAGATCTTCGGAGGCATAACGAGGAGAAGGATAAGAAAATCGCTGTCTTGGAATGCCGGGTGTCAGAATTGGAGCAATACTCCAGAATGAATGACGTCATTATCAACGGACTGGACACCACACACCGGTCGTATGCTACGGCAACAGCAGCAAATCGTGATCCGTCTGATCAAGAGCTCCTCTCCTTAGAACAACAGGTTATAGCTTTCTTTAATAGCAGGGATATAAATGTTGAGGGTAAGGAAATAGAGGGGTGTCACGTTCTCCCAAGGAAAAATAAAACTGAGAAACCTGCCATTATTATTCGCTTTGTAAACAGAAAACAAAAGAATGAACTGCTTAAACAGGGACGAAAGCTGAAAGGAACAAATGTTTATGTCAATGAACACCTCACAAAGAAAAATGCTGATATTGCAAGGCTGGCGAGACAATTAAAAAAGCAGAAAAAAATTCAGTCGACGTGGACATCAAATTGTAAGGTGTTCATCAAGATGAATGGGACTCCTGAGCAGGCAAAAGTTTTGGTCATCAGAGAGCAATCAGAACTGGAAAAATACCAGTAATGCACTGATTTGTGATACCAATGACTGTTATTTAGTGTATTGGATGATGTATGATGTATTGTTGATGTGATTGTAAATTTTATAACACTGATGTTTGATAGATTGCATATTAATACCTGTGATTACACCGATCACAGGCTAGTAGAGCATGAAAATAACATTGACCCAGACAAAAATCTCTATAATAACCTGACAAATGACTGCACTTATTACACCGATGATCGATTTGGTAGGGAGATAAAGGTAGAAGATGGCCTTACAATGATTCACTTCAATAGTAGAAGTTTATATGCGAATTTTGAAACCATTAAGGAATATCTGAGACAGTTTAAAAGAACATTCAGTTTAATAGCCATAACAGAAACATGGATAACTCCTGAAAAGAGTGGAGACTTTGAATTGAATGGGTATGAATTCTTTCATTTAGATAGGAAAAATAAAAAAGGAGGTGGGGTGGGACTGTATATTGATAAAGACCTAAACTATAAAAGAGTTGAAAAGATGACAACCATTATTGATGATGTGATGGAATGTAT
This sequence comes from Gymnothorax reevesii, assembly GCA_029721435.1. Classification (NCBI taxonomy): domain Eukaryota; kingdom Metazoa; phylum Chordata; class Actinopteri; order Anguilliformes; family Muraenidae; genus Gymnothorax; species Gymnothorax reevesii. The sequence goes on from CM056573.1 coordinate 33,948,042, forward strand.
AACGATTGAAATCTGTATGGAAAAAAAGAAAAACATAATCTTCAGTTGTATATATAGAACTCCAGGATCCAATATTGACATTTTTACTAACTGCATGGAGGGATTATTTACAAACTTATACCACAAAGGGCTGTTTACTTGTGGAGACTTTAATATAGACTTACTAAATCCAAATCATAACAAAAGTGTAGATGAATTTATAGATGCCATGTTCAGCATGGGGCTATTTCCCCTAATAACAAGACCAAGTAGAGTAACAACACATAGTGCCACTTTAATAGATAACATATTTACAAATATAATGGATGATAACATTAAAAGTGGGTTATTAATCAATGATATCAGTGATCATCTACCAGTTTTTGCTGCTTATGATTGTAATTGCAAGGGCAACAGAATCAAAAGTAACATTATGTATAAAAGAATCCGTACAGAGAAGACATTAAACATCTTTAAAAATGAGTTGCTAAAGCAAAATTGGAATATCATATATGAAGAGACTGATGTTAACAAAGCATATGAAACATTTTTACAGATATTTAAAATACTATATGATAAACACTGTCCAGTAGTACAATGTAACATGAAACGAAACTACACAGGAAGACCATGGATGACTAAAGGGCTACAAAATTCCTGCAAAAAAAAGAATGCCTTATATCGAGAATTTATTAAGCGTAGAACTATTGAAGCAGAAAATAAATATAAAAAATATAAAAATAAGTTAACCAATTTAATGAGAACGTGTAAAAAAGAGTACTTTAGTAATAAATTAGAATATAATAAAAATAACACAAAAGCGTTATGGAGTACACTAAACAGTGTAATTAAAAATGACAAAAAACATGATCAATATCCTCAGTATTTCATAGATGAAGGAAGCTGTGTTAAGAAAATGAAGGATGTAGCAGATGGATTCAACTCATTTTTTGTAAATATAGGACCAAAACTGTCAGAGGAAATAATGGTGGAGGGAACAGAAATTGATCCAACAGACTATGTTGAGAGGAATAATAGTTCAATGTTTTTAACAGCTGTAGAAGAAAAAGAAATTTATGATGTAGTCAAAGGATTTAAGAACAAAAACAGTATAGATTGTGATGATATTGACATGTTGACTGTGAAGAATGTTATTGATGGTATTACTAAGCCACTTATGTATATTTTTAACCTGTCTTTTCAAAATGGGTTATTTCCAAATAAGATGAAAGTAGCAAAAGTTGTTCCCATTTACAAAGCAGGCGATAAACACTACTTCACTAATTATAGGCCGATATCAGTGCTTTCCCAATTTTCAAAAATATTTGAAAAAGTATTCATAAAACGATTTGATGGTTTTGTTGAGAAACACAAGTTGTTAACAGACAGTCAGTATGGATTTAGAAATAATAGATCGACAGCCATGGCACTGTTAGAATTGGTAGAAGAAATAACACACTGTATCGATACAAAGAAGTACGCAATGGGAGTGTTTTTAGATCTCAAGAAAGCATTTGACACAGTCAATCATGACATATTGATTAGAAAATTGGAGAAATATGGTTTCCGAGGTCATGTTTTGGATTGGCTGAAAAGTTATATACTAAACAGACAGCAATTTGTAAAAAAATAAATCAGAATACATCAAGTTTTATGAATATTACATGTGGGGTGCCTCAAGGATCCGTTTTAGGACCAAAACTATTTATTATGTATATTAATGATATTTGCAGGGTATCAAATGTATTAAGATTTGTGTTATTTGCAGATGACACAAATATTTTTTGTTCAGATGTGGAATTACAGCAGCTTTTGGAGGTGATTACGAAGGAAATGAATACCTTAAAAAGGTGGTTTGATGCTAACAAATTGTCTTTAAATCTTAACAAAACTAATTTTATGTTGTTCGGACATTATAAAAGAAATATAGATATAAAATTAAACATTGATAATATTAGCATAGAAAGAGTAAATGAAATAAAATTCCTTGGTGTAATTCTAGACCACAAAATCTGCTGGAAACCACATATTAAATATGTTCGGGGTAAGCTGGCACGGAGCATTGCCGTCCTGGGAAAAGCAAGGCAGATCTTCAACATGAAAGCTCTATATATTTTATATTGGGCATTAATTTTACCTTATCTGACCTATTGTGTAGAGGTATGGGGAAACACATATAAAAGTAATCTTCAAACAATAAATATAATGCAGAAAAGGGCTATCAGATTCATCCACAATGTAGGATTTAGAGACCACACAAATAGACTTTTCTTAAAACTGCAAGCTCTAAAATTTCAAGATCTGATTGAGTTTAAAACGGCACAAATAATATTTAAAGCAAAAAATAACTTACTCCCAGGAAAAATAAATAAACTGTTCTCAGAGAGAGAAGGAGGCTATAATCTAAGAGGGGAACTGAACTTAAAAATAAATCGTGTCAGAACTACCTTGAAAAGCATGCGTGTCTCAGTCTCTGGGGTCAAATTATGGAACAGTTTAACAGATGAATTAAGGAAATGTAAAATCATTGGCAAGTTTAAAAAAACATATAAAAAACAAATTTTAAATAAATATAAGGATGAGGAACAGCAGTTTGACCCAGGACGGTAATGGCAGGGTTAAGAAAAATGTGGATACATTGTCTTGTCATGTCTTCTTCTGTGTGTGCGCAGGGGGTTCTAGAAGTATAGAAATTCACTATTATATACAGGTGTAATATTCTGTGTATATTTGTATATAAGTAGCTTATTGAATATTATAGTCAACAAATTGTAAGTACCATTGGTTCTTGAATAGACGGTGAATGTTGTAAATATAATAATAGAGAATTTAATAACTTGACTGTAGAATATGTTAATACAAGGGGTAGGATTAAATAAGTTTTTACTTCTTCCTACTCCTTTTCGAGCATACAATCTTGCTGCTCATGCAAGACAGTTATCAACAGTTTGCTTTTTGTTTTTGTTTTGGTATTGGCATGGTGGCTATTTGTTTTGGTGATTATCTCTGTTTTATCTTTTAACGTGTTCGAAATAAAGATTTCATTCATTTCAAGTGTTAATGTATGCAACCATGTGCCTCAACCGCCTAAATTACAGCCCAGATGGGCAGAGCAATAAACATAGCCAATAGAATCTTGAGGTTGATCTCAACAATGGTTCTGCATCTCTTGGATAATCAAGTCAGAATTACGACAGAGACCCTATAATGCTCACAGCCAAAGTTGGCTAATCAGCCATCATGCTCTTATTGTGGTACTCGCATGAGGAATTTTGCTAGTACTTTACAAAAAGTTCACAAAATAGATTTCTTTACATCTCTGATTCTTCACATACAAAATTAACAGCTGAAACAAAGGGAAACCTTTTATTAATGGGACACAGAAAATAAATATTTAGTTGCTTGCCTCAAAGGGAATAGTTAAATACTCCCATTTCCATTTCAGGGTCCTGAAAATTTAGATTCCCTTCATACCTCTGCATAGTTTAAAAAACTGCCTTTCAAGAACTGCAGAGGCCCAACTTCCTTGGGATTTCCCTGTTGCAGATTGGAACATGTTTCATGGGGAATAGAGAAGGAAGGAGAGGGGTCAGGCTGGGAGGGAATTACATGGACTGATGAGCATCAAAGACCAACTCAATGTAGGGCCTGTAGCCTGCACTTTAATGCAACTTATACAAGTTGTGTTGCCATGGACTGCACTCTTTTGAGCACTAAATTGTTTTCTGAAACTAATCATGGTAAGAACATCTTATTTCCCCAATTTTCATGTCCAGGAGATGACAGAAATTACCAGAAAATTCCTAACTACAGCAATGTGAAGCCGGCTCCTTAAGGAATTGGCTAAATTTGCCATGGCCTTTAAATTATTCTAGATATAAATGCATTAGGGATGTGATTAAAAACCTGAGTCACCATCCTAAAAGAAGCACGTTGAAAGGCAACAACTGAGAAAGCTGAGAAGATCTAGTCTAGATCTGGATTCAAGTCGAGGACACCTGACACACAGTAAGATGAATAAACACCCTGAATGAACATAAGTGAATATTTTGCAATAATATGGCATGATTAGTTTTACATTCTAATCTATTGCAGTAACACAAATTTTCAGGAAATGTGCGCACTCCCTTTCATCTCATCGCTTTGAGCTACGCTGTGACCATTTTAATAGGCAATGCATTTCTCTGGCTGGATTTATGCTGTGGTCCGTTTTATTTTTCAATGTGTTTTTCATTCTACTGCAGGCCTGTGGTACACATTAATTCATTGAAAGTGTGCATTCTTCGAGGGTCATCATGCAATTAATATGATAATATAATGTACATTATTCACTCATTTTACTCACAAAGGTGTTTTATATATATTCTGAATTGGGAAATAAGAACACTCTATAGGTAAGTAATTGGAAAATGGGAAGGCCAAAACAAAATTTTAAAAATGCTTCCACTATTTAGTTTTTGAATGACACTTCCATAAATAGTGAATAATTCATATTTTAAAAATGTTATAGGACAACCTGAAATGAAGATTTGGAAGGACTAACCTTTGCCCAATGATTAGGGGTTTTATACACTGCCCTGTAGTCCAATAGCTTCACCAGAGAATTGGCCTTTTGGTTGTTCCTTGCATAATACAGAACTTGCCACAGTTCTAACTGCAAACCAAAACACTTGCTTTTGTCATTTGTCATGTAATCCACACCAGCCTAAGTAATTGTTGAGATCAGGGCTCAATCACAGCAATACCATCTTTATCAACATTATCTTTAAAAAAATATTTGTAAAATAAATAAATAAATAAATAAAATTAAAAAAAAATTGGCATCTCAAATGTGCTTCTCACCCACAGCAATCCTGATGTGTGAAACAAAAAATTCACAACATACACTGAAATTAAATAAAAGGCAGGTCAGCCCAATGTTTTCACACAATACAGTGTAGGAGGATGACGACATTCTGAGAATTAAGCGAAAAAATACAAATTGGGCTTTGCAGACAGTGATGAAGTAGCACTGTTCCCTCTTGGCATGGTGGTCACGAGTTTGAATCCTACCCGGGCCTTCCTGTGTGGAGTTTCCAAACAATGAGTGGCCATTTCTCCAAACATAAGGCTGAACCTTTTGCATGTTCTGTTTATTTATCAAGGCTTCACACGGTTTACTCATTTTACATTATTGGTAGTACAACAGCCAAAAGCTCAATATAATAGGCAGTTTGTGAATTCAAATGAACAGTTAATTGTCATCACAAGCATTTTACAGCACTGATTGTGAACACTTAATTTTTATATTTTGTATATTAATATTATGTACACTAGTTCCTAGGACACTAATCTACAAATTTAAGATGACAGCGAAGTAGGATTAGGGATTGGGACGAAGAGGCCACTTTCATTTCCAGACTTTTACAATGCCATCCCTGGAGGCTGTAACAATGAAGCCCTGCGTGGTCTGGAAGGTAGCAATGTCAGTGATTATGTCATGGTGCCCCACAGGAAGAGACTCTGGTCCTCGCCTTGGGGTGTCTTCAGTGGAACCGCTCTTCTGCTTGCTGTGTATCTCCTGTAAGCAGACAGCGATAATATGGTAAAGCATTTATGAAGTGGGCCCATAGACTGTATAAAAAGATGGACGCAGCACCTGGGTCTGAAAACTGAGGCCAATGCTGCAATCTGTAAAATTTGCACTCGATTTGACGGCAGGCAGATGGCGATGTCAGTGGTTGCAGAAAGAAGTTGCTATTAAAGTCTATGGGGAAATGACCCTACATTCCCACCTGATTTATTATTTCAATAATGAATTTCCACATTACTTTATGGTATCTGTCGCAAGTTTCAAGTCTCCTTTGATTTTTCCATGATGTTCGCTTTTGTACATTATGGTCCCACACAGACTAGCATGGCTATCCTCTGGTCCCCGTCAGATATGGTCAGATTAACCCGTAGATCCACCCCTTGCTCCTCCCTGGATCTTCAATTCATGCTCTCGTCCAATAGGAATCCGCTTTCAAAATGACAATTCAAATTGCCAAAATCAAGGCGTCCTAAATGGTATGCTCAAACCAATGGGTGACATCATTGTTGCTTCGTATATCTTTTTATACAGTTTATGAATGGGCCTAGTAGCCATGTGGCATTCTCAAGCTTTCATAATCACTGAAAAGCATGTATGTGGCATTGGGCTTACACACATTTGAACTTACAAATTTGATGGAATTTTGTAAAAATTGACAAATGAGAGCAATGCATGGAGAGTAAATTTTGAAGAGAAAAAAAAAGCAGGGCAGCACAATACAAAAAAATTTCTAACAAAAAATGGCATGTAATGAAGAGCATATCATCATAATATGTAGGAAATGGCATTGAAAATGCAAAGTGAGCACCACTACAGTACAGCATTGAGACTGAATCCCACTGCTGCTGACATTTCAGTGAGGACAGATTTGTGAACAGCAAATGAAGTTGTGCCAAAGATATCTGAATCCAAGAACACATATGAGAAAATATATTAGTTATATTAAAGGGGAAGTTCACTGTAAAATAAAATTAAATTCACTAAACCAGATTATCATCTTCATCTCAGCCATTGCATGCATGTACTCTTAGGTGCTGTCTCTGAGAAAACAATCAGAGGTGTGACTGACGAACAAGTGAGAGGCAGGAAAATACACAAGTTGTGGATTTGTTCTCATGAATGCCACTGCAATGCTACGAGTTCTGGGCAGATATGGACACAAGCCCTGTGAATGATCAGAAAATTTACAATTTCATCTTTCAGGAGGAAATGGCATTCCTGAACGATACTGACTCTCCCACAATAATGGCATGCATTTGTTGAGACTTGGCACAGAGAAAACTGGGCACCTGAACAAACATTAGTTTTTTGATGCAAGTGAAGCACAAATTAAGATGAGGTACTATGGATGTCTGGTACCATGGCTCTTTATTTTGAAATACATTCCTATTCAGTTTTCAGCAAGTTATATTTCGACTCCCGGGCCACATAAAACTTGTTCAACTGAGGCTCGTATCAGGGAGAGGAGCAAAATGTCTCCAAAAAACCTTCCCAGAAAAACTCTAAATGGCTTGACATCACTCCCGATGAGAACAAGCCAGATGCTGTCAGTGGACGACAGCAGGGAACATCCCTGAAACGAAAGCATTCTCCCCGCAGGCGAAGTTCATAGTTTGTCCAAATGCAGTGAGTCTCAATCTTTACTGAGTCAGAGCCTAGTAATGCATATCCTCTGCCTAGATGGACCACTTAAGTCAGGGGTGGGCAATCATGGTCCTGGAGGGCCGGTGTGTATGCAGGTTTTTATTCCTATCAATTACCCTGACTAATTGAGTTAATTGATTGCATGCACAAATATAGATTTTCGCAATGTTGCCTGGATCTGTCATTTTTAGTACAGTATCACCTGTACTAAAGCACCTAAAGACTCTCCGCTTGACAAAAAAAAGCTATGAATTCAGAAATGGTATAAGTAATTTACTACTATAATAATACAAGTTACTTGGAGATCACACTAACTCCATCATTTAGAAATTCGTTGGCTGAACAATTATCATTGAATATGAGCGTTAAATGATTCCCAACAGTGCGATCTTTACACGCATATAAATTCTTTTGAATCACAGATCAAGGATGATTTGGAGCTTCATGAAAATTGTATCCTCCTATCAACACACAAAATTTCATTTTCATACATCCCATTAACTAACCAATGAATGAAAAAACAAACGAGCAAACTACCAAATGCCGTTGAGAACCTTAAACCTCCCGGTAGAGGTATAAATAACACAGGTAATCATTGAGTGATTAACCTGAACACCAACCTGAACAACCTCAGTTCCCTCGATGATCTTGCGGTTGTAAAATACAGATGGACAATGGAGAGAGTCATTAGCTCCCCCAGCGACAATGTAGGACCTTTCTGGGTAGGCAAGGTCCCAGAATCTGAAATAAGCAAACAACGCATTAATATTGCACTATTTTAACAGCCAATTAAATCAATCCATCAGACTCACAGCACTCATCACACAGTGCATAAGGTGAATAAGGTGAAGTATCCATCTTGGAACCTCTAACTTATACATAGAACAGAAATTTAAAAAGTCAACCTGCATATTTGCATTTACATTAATACTACACTATTTGTTTTGTGAACGGAATATAGCTTCTTGATTTAAACTGATGCATACAACGGTTTGAATTTTTGATTTTCTTTGATTGTATTGGGACCCTTGTTAAAGCCATTTGTTAGTGAGGCTAAGGGGGGAAAAATGACTTCACTTTGCTAGAGAGCATTAAGATTGGACTGCAGAGCAATGCCCTCATGCATGAAGCCCACTGTAAAAGCCTGAGGCACAGTTATGATCTGGGGTTGCCTCAACTGGTCAGGTCTAGGCTCAGCAGCATGATGCAGCAATAAAACAATAGAAGTCCCATCCCACCAATGGATTTTTTAGTTCGGTCAGCACAGGCAAATGCCAAGTGACAATGCCAAGATTCATCAGGATCAAATTGAAAAAAAAGAGTCGTTCAGCAGGCATGAGGAATCATTTTCACACATGAGCCAACCTTAACAGAATCTGGATCTTTCTAGCATTAACAGGAAAGTACAGGGTCAATATTTTTTTCCCTCCCAAGGAAATTTTCTCTGAAAATATTTGCCTAATTATTTTCACCCGTGCTGATTGTAAAGCCTTTTGTTATTTGGACAATACAAAAACGTTTTCTGCGTTAATCAGGAACAGGTTACTTCACCATGTCTCATGCGATTAGTTGACAACTCAGACTATGTGACTGTACTGTTTAGGCTCTGGCTCCTAATTCTTCAACATGGTGGTACCCTAAAGTGGACTCCCCTGTGTCAAAATAGTTCTTGTCAAACCCAAGGAAAGTCAGTGGCTGACGTCACGATAACTTGGTCCTGTTTTTTACGAGGTCTGAACGTTCCTCCAGTGAAAATACAGCTTGTAAATCCCTTGAATGTACATCTGCAGATGTTGCAGTCATGATGAGAGACGTGGGTGCAGAACGACCTTACCGAATTCTCATGTCAGAGCCAGCAGTTAGGAGGAGAGGGTTTCCCTCAGCAGGGCTGCAGTAAATCCCATGTACACTATGGGGTGAAGGCTATACATATGCAGACAGAGGGGAAAATACAAACATAGGGTCATCAAGGTCAAAGAAAAACACTATTAAACACAAGTGTATGCAAAGTATTCCATGCACACTTAAAGGTATTCATGTCAATACAGTATGTTCATATGCATGAATTCACCAAAGACTGAAACAGATTTTAGCTTCAGACTTAAGAATTTACACCTGGATTGGACATCAAATAATGAATAAATTTTTATTTCTGTTAATGTGCCCTTTCAAAGACAGCAGTTTTTGTGCCGAGCCCCCAAATTTTCAGCTGCGGAAAGGTAAGTTAATTGTACATTTCTTTGAAAATTGACTGTTCGGAAGAAAGCAAACATGAGCATGTAGTTTCCGAAAACTGAAAAACATCTTGTCTAAATGTGGCTAGAACATTAGAATTCAGTAAGGAGGACAGGGCAGAAACCGGATATATGAAGTGCAGCGGTCTGGAATGCCTCCGGGGGGGGGGGAGGAAGAAACTGCTGTCTTGTGGACTCAATAAATCAAACATGGAAAGCGACTGCAGTTGATAATAAATCCTGAGCTGCAAAGAAGGCACCTCAAACAACAGCCAAATGCATCGTCGACAACGTTTGAGAGCAGAATTACACTGGTTGCAATGCAAGACACGTAAAGCAAACATTTCAGTTCCCCAAAAATACAGAGTACTAAAACAGATGAGATGTAGCCAAGTTGACAAGAGAGATGCGTGACTAAGAGAATATAAAGCTCAAAGTGTGGAAAAGGGCAGAAGGGTCCTTGATCCAAAGCAAACACCCTAATCCGTCACATAAGGAGGAGGTTCTGTCGTAACACAGGCATGCATGACTAATCCTGGAATGGGCTACTTCACTTGATGGATGACAAAGCAGAAGACAGCAGAAAAATTAAATCACAAGCATACAGACAAATCTCGCTGGGCTATGAAATGTGGCCTGTGCTTCATTTTGCAGCAGACAATATCCCCATAAGACCAAGGCACAATGCTTGCACACACAACCCCGCCCAAAAACAAACAAACAAACAAACAAAAAAAAAAAACCCCAAGATTGAAACCTGCAGCTATGAAGGCCTGGAGAGGTACCCGAGAAGATACCAAATATTTGATGAATTTATTGGGTTGCAGACATCCTGCAGAAGCTGCATTTTTTGAGTCCTGCAAACAAGCATCAAGGTTTATTGCTTCAATCTACTGTAAACCGCAAAGCTTAACCATCAACTTACAGAAGCGGAAAATTAAGACCTCTAAAAAGTTCAATAATCGACACGAACCATGGGAGACCACTATCCCCATGCCCCCGAGCAGCACACCATTACACTCAACCATATGATGACCCGACTAGAGTGGCAAGCCAATAATTAGGTACTGGAACATCTGATCACATATAATGAAGCAAGGGCAAAATCCTGTAGAAAGCCAGTTCCGTTAATGTATGGGACACATATGAATGCCTTTGTTATTTGTTAGTTAGACGAGATTGGCGTGCTTGGCTAGTTTCACACTTACAATCTGTTTTAAGTGAAATTTTTGCATTTGGCAAAGGTCACCAAAGACAGTAATGTAAAATGACGAGCCCAAGAGCTTGGATTAACACTGTCATCAGTAAATCCTCCATCAAGGAGTAGTCGCAGCACTTTAACCTTGGTGAGGTTAAAAAGCTTCAGCCCAGAATATGTCAACAGTACTTACAGCATGTTCTAACCAACTCATTTACATACTGGGAAAGATGCCCGGTGTGGCAAGTCCACTGGTAAGTTCTATGATTAAAGCAAAACTGGTGTGAGATTAAATGATGAGAGAAAGGTCCTTCACCAGAGTGCATTATAGAGTGTAAGGCTAAAATTTTGGCATTTTGACAGGTATTTGCAACATCATTATTCACACACTGTACCAGTGAGCAAACTGATGGTAGCATTTGTTCAAGTAATTATGAAGTTCATTTCCTCCCTTTGATACATTGGCAAATGCAAACATTTCAGTTAAAAGTCGTTTTCTGGTGAACACAAATAAAGCAATCCGATTAGCAGCAGTAATGCTGTGTAGGCGCACTAGCAAATTCATAAAGGAGTAGGCAGTAAATCTGTGACATAACCATCCACTTTTTAAAAAGGTACTGGCTCAAGAAGTAAATTTCCCATTCATTTTATCCATAGACATTTATGGACTATCCAAGATAGAGGTTTTTAGCCAGAAACCAAGGCATCCAGCTTTGAGAAATAAATCACAGAATGATCAAATTAATTTAGAGCAAAAAAAAAAAACTTCAGAAAACCTAGAAAAAGGCAGAGGTACAAGACAGTACGCAAAATGTTCTGAACAAATAATGAACTACTTATCCCGAAATACGCTGCTAATGAACTGATCTAGTCGCTTTTTTTGACTGGCAACTTTAATGGCTGATTCTGATACTGGCTGTTAAAGGAGTTCAGCCAAGATCAAAGGACAGACTTGGTTTAGATTTTTAGAGAAGCCCATCTTGAGATAATTATGGCGAGTAGGGCTTTTTGGGGAGTGGCAACACAGCAAGTCTAAGGTCCAGATGAAATAAATGAAAATCTATTTGTTACATATGCCCAGGCTGTAGTTACAGTGCTGGCAAGAGTCAAAAATATATTTTGCTGAATTCACTGAGTGAAACAAGTCCTAGGCTGTCACCCACGACAGCAAGGGGTATATTGGCTAAAGCCCCCAAGCAAAAGCTCCCCAAAAAGAAGTTTCCAGGAAATGAATGAGTTAATTAATGTACTATTATTAATAGTGCAAAGCCCAAACTTAATCCAGCGTTCCACCTCGATAATATCTAAAGGCATATAAAACATGAAAAGGATCCATGAAGGAGCATGGAAGTAAATCTGAAATGCAACCATCCACTTTTTTAAATGTTACTGGCTCCAGAAGTAAATTTCCCATTAATTTTCTCCATAGATATTTCTGAACAATCCAAGATAAAGAGGATTTTAGCCAGAAACCAAGCCATCCAGCTATGAGAAATACAGCGCCCTCCATAATTATTGGCAGCCCTGGTTAAGATGTGTTCTTTACCTTCTAATAAATTCAGTTTTTCTAAAAAAATATATAGGACCACAAGTAAAAAGAGGAAATTCCAACCTTTAATTCAAGTGCCTCTATTCAGTGGGGAAAAATTCCCACATTAAGAAATAATTCTTTCACATCAAATCATGTGTACCACAATTATTAGCACCCCTGATGTTAATACTTTGTACAACCCCCTTTTGCCAACAAAACATCACCTAATCTTCTATAATGTTTCACAGGATGGGAGAATACAGAAAGAGGGATCTTCCACCATTCCTCTTTACACAATCTCTCTAAATCATCCAGCGACCTGGATCCTCTCCTCAGCACTCTCCTCTTCAGCTCACTCCACAGGTTTTCAATTGGGTTGAGGTCTTGGGACTGAGATGGCCATGGGAGGAGCTTGATTCTGTGTCTGGTGAACCATTTCTATGTAGATTTGGCCACATGTTAAGGGTCATTATCTTACTGAAAGACCCAGTGAGGACCCATCTTCAGCTTTCGGGCAGAGGCCACCAGATTTTGATTTAAAATGTTCTGCTATTTCAAAGCGTTCATGATGCCGTGCACTCTAACAAGGTTCCCAGGGCCTCTGGAAGAGAAACAGGCCCACAGCATGACCGATCCTCCCCCATACTTCACAGTGGGCATGAGGTGCTTTTCTGCATAGTCATCTTTTGTGTTCCGCCAGACCCACTGAGAGCGTTTGTTGCCAAAAAGCTCCATCTTGGTCTCATCTGACCAAAGCACATAGTCTTAGTTGAAGTCCCAGTACCGCTTAGCAAACTCCAGACGTTTGCGTTTATGATTGTAAGTGAGAAAAGGTTTTTTCCATGCATGCCTCCCAAACAGCTTGTTGGCATGTAGATAGCACCTGATGGTTGTTTTGGAGATTTTGTTACCCCAAGATGCTACCATTTGTTGCAATTCTTTAACAGTGGGCTTTGGAGAACTTTTTATTTATCTTACCATCCTCCTCACTGTACGTGGTAGCAAAATAACCTTGCGTCCTCGTCCAGGCTTGTTTACCACTGTTCCAGTTGTTTTAAACTTCTTAATGATTTCTCTGACAGTAGATATTGGCAGGTGCAGGTGAGTGGCTATTTTCTTGTAGCCATTGCCTGACTTGTGAAGGTCGACAAACATCTGCCTTACTTGAATGGTGTGTTCCTTTGTCTTTCCCATGTTGAAGAGTGGATAAGAGAAATGGCCTCTGTGTCACATCATATTTATACCCCAGGGAAACAGGAAGTGATGAATTACTAATTCAATGTTCCTAGATACTCTGATGAACTTTGTAAACTACTGAAGAACTGACAGAAATACTTCAATTACATTTAATTCCGAGGAATTGTTAGGGGTGCCAATAATTGTGGAACAGGTGATTTTATGAAAAATAATTATTTCTTAGTCAGGGATTCTTTTTTTCTCTTAAAATTCACTTCAGTTGAAGGTTACATTTTTCTACATTTTCAGTGTGAGTATGTTTCTGTAATAAACAAGTAATTTATTTTAAGGCTTTTAACACATCTTAACCAGGGGTGCCAATAATTGTGGAGGGCGCTGTAGAACACAGGATTATTCAAATGAATTTAGAGCAAAAACAGCTTTAGAAAACCAGGAAAAAGGCAGAGGTACAAGACAGTACGTAAAATGTTCTGAAGAGGGTCTGAACTACTTATCCCAGAATACACTGCTAATGATTAATGATAATTATGGTAAGTACATTGTTGTGGAGTTGCAAAAAAGCAAGTCTAAAGTCCAGATAAAATTGATGAAAATATACTTGAAGAGTTTTTTTTCCTCAAAACGAAATATATCCATTTTACTCATTTTGAGTAAATCAACTTCTATGTTATATATATATACATATGTTATATGTACATATATTTCTATGTTGGCGCCTAAAGCATTTTATAGAGAAACACAAACATTGACCATGAAAAAATACACTCTATAGTATGAACTTCTAAAAATGAAAATTTGCACCATGTGTAAGAAGCACAGGGCTATTGCTTTTTGGTATTATCTCAATTTTTTCTAATTTCGGCACTTACTGCATTTTGGAACCAAACTCTTCATTTGTTATATATGCCCAGTCTGTAGTTACAGTGCTGGCATGAGTCAAGAATATATTACTTAATTCACTGAGACAAGTCCAAGGCAGTCACCAGCGACAACAAGGAGTAACGGCGAAAGCCCCCCAAAAAGAGGTGTTCCAGCAAATTAATGAGTCGATAAATGTATTATCATCAACAGTGCAAAGCCTAAAATCAATCCAATTTTCCCATCTTGATAAGATCTGAAGGCGTGTAAAATGTGAAAAGGATGTATAATATAGTTTTTGAGTTATCACACTAACACAAAGGATCTGTGGCAGATACAGACACACCAGACGTGGATGCGGCAGACACGACAGCGATGATGACTCCATAATATCCAAACATCGCTATCGTCTAACAACCTTTTCATCCCCTTAAACTTTTGTGAATTTCCAAATCTGAGCAACAGTAATGATGGTTCTTTTATGTATAGTAGCAAATCTTAACTTATCGGTAATGACCAGTAGAGTTTCAGTTAGCTCAATAATATACTCAACATCAACGTATAAACGGTCATAAAATTTAAACGATTCCCCGAACAGATACACGGCCTTCTTCAGAAGTTGGTTTAATATTGGAAATAATCCAGGGGCCATATTCACAAGCAATCTTATCTTAGCTCTTGTACTCAAATGGTATTAAAATTCCTCACTCAGTGATTCACAAAGGTGGTAAAAGCAACTCTTTCCACAGCCCTGGGCAAACTCCTTCAGAGAGAGAAGGGGTTGTGGCTGCTAAAGATGACATTGTGTTTCATGTACGCGCTTATCCACTATGTCCACAATAACTAGTTAATGGAAGGTCGATCTAAGGCCGTTGCTGACATCCACCAGTCAAACCCATGCATTCATTATAAAGATATTTCTACAGTACTGTGCACGCGAATGTCGTCTCCCACTGAAGTAAAGAGTTCACTCAAAAAGTTGGTTTCTTTCAAACACCTTAACAATTGTTTTGCAAACAAGTGTAAAAGAAAGGCAAACTGGGCACAGGAACAACTTCTGTTCATGCATGGCTCAACTTTTCAATGGCAGGAAAATTATACAACAAGGGAAATTTCAATCAGGCATTACATTGCTGGCAAAAAGAGGCGGGCGGAATGACATTTTTCTGTTTAAATGCCCCCCTTCCCCTGTTAGTAAAACTCAGGGATGAGTGTTAAAAAAGGCAGAATTCCCTGCAGTCACAGCCAAGGGCAGAGATTGCAGAATACAAAAGGCAAATGTCTGCCACAGGCAGCCAGGTTCCATGCCTTCAATGACTATACCTTAAATATAAAAATTGTTTAGAGATGCACATTAAAGATTTGTGTAGGTCTTCCCTTGTACTTCAAATTTTAACTCCGTTATGGTAGGGTGACATTATGTTCCCAGTGGCCACGGCAATCACCTTTCAGGCCACCGTGGATAAAACAGGATGGACGTGAGACAACACGGGGGGACGGGATGGGCGAACGTGACAGGCCGCGATTATTGTGGATGCCGGGCCAGATTTTTAAACTGCCAAAAATGTAGCCATGGCAGTCACGGTGCAGAGAAACTTGCAACGTAGTGGACTATAGTAAAACGGGGTGAATGCAAAAAAAACATGACAACAGGTATTACTAGGCCATAACAAAACATGGAGGCGGTCTGTAGTGGGACAGTTGTGTGAATTACTAGGGAAGACCAACACAAAGCCATTTAAATTGTAAATCCATCTTACTTAGTTTTAGAGCTATGATACAAAATACACCAATTTAGTAATTCTGTTACCGCATGACCTGGCCCATAAACAGTTGAAGATTTGGAGTGACATTACATGAATATAAACGCAAAACCAGACATAAATTTGTGAGCTGCAAAAATCTTGAATATGACCATACAATCCTGACCCCCCCACCAACCCCACAAGATCTCCACTGAACCATGAGATCACTGACAGTTCTTGGAACACAAGAAGAGCACAAAATCCAATTCCATTACATCTGAAAGAGGACAAACGATGCAATATAATACGCACCTGCATCTCAGAGAGGGGGGGAGCAGAGCTGGCCCAGAGAGTGAACTTTCGGTCTCCTGTCTCCATATCCCATATGGACACTTCATTGTTTCCCTGAACAGCTTTAAAACATAACAGAAGCAAATCTTCAAGTCCGCTTCAAACCTGTGCGCAATAGTTCTCAAATTATTTCAGTAATCGATTTCAGCCAACATGTTAAAATGCGCAGCCTGTGCACAGATATACTACACACTAAATAGCACACAGACATGCTCTATCTGCAGGCTTTTTAGAGGATTATTCACGTTTCCTGCTGGAGACAAGTCAGGACTCATCGCCATCTTCAACCAGTCCAGTTTACGACTGTTCCGCATATTTTTCATTTCTGCCCAGACACTGCTCAGATGTCTATTTCTTCTTTAGTGGATCTTCTCAAAGCAATTTCCTTAAAAAAGCTTCAAAGTTGGGGCCTTTCTGTGCAGTATGCATGTTTTCCCCATTTTCATGTGGGTTTCCTCTGGGCATTCCAGTAGTCTCCCACAGTCCAAAGACATGCATGGCAGGCTAACTGCAGAATCTAAACTGTCCATAGATAGGAATGTGAGTGTGAATGGTGTGTCCGCCCTACAACAGATTGGCAAGCTGTCCAGGATGTGTCCCAGCTTTTCTTTATAATGTACTAAAGAAAAACGGGCCGAGTCAATTTTGCAGAGCTCTTTTGTGCTTGCACTTTGAATGTCAATGTTCTGTCAGCACCGAGTAACAGGAATTAATGATCCAAAATTAAATCCAGTGTATACACGGTGATATTTTTTCAGCACAAAGGAATGCATGTGCAAGTGAATTACCAGCAATGACTGAAGACTGGTACAGAGGGTGCATCAGTAGCCGCCTGATTCGTGCACGAGCTGGATGAGAGTGATTTGAAATTGGGAGCTGAAACCGCATGTCCCAGCATGCCATTGTGCCATTGCATGTGCCTGTGGGTGAGAGAAGTGGGAGATGGGGAAACAGGACTCAAAATTAAAGCAGCACATGTAAAAATAATCACACATTGAAACACAGTCACATACGTGTAAGAGTAAAGAGAAATGAGCAACATTAAAGACTCAATTCATAATCTACTCAAACTTAAAAAATAACACTTGACACCATTTTCTGACATTTTTGCAGCAACAATTATTCACTGCATTTGTATCAATTATTTTCTCCTCTATATGCTGTTTAAAGGCTTTACGTGGAATACAACATTCCTATTATATTTCAGATTTGATTATCCCTGAAGACATAGAGAACTACCAATTTACTGATGTTGGTTTCATTCACAAAACACTGAATGATAAGTGTATGTAAAATAAAATACCAAAAAGTCCAAATACAACTTTCAAATTATGTTGCCAAAATGGCTTATTAGTGCACCAAATAATATTTTTGTCATTGTAATTTTTCATCTCCGCTATGCTATTGCTGGTTTAAGTCGTCACAAATAATGATAAAGTTGATGATACAGTTACTGTAAAGTAGCTTTTTTTAGAAAAGTGTTCTGGGACTTTAAACCTTTTAACGGCAAAAAGTAAGGAAAAAAACAATACTGCAAGTTCTCTTTACAACACAGTCTTAGAATGCAAACACTTTCCACGTGAGCAAAAACATCTGTCAATTTGTCTGAGAAACCTGATCCGCTGTAAGGAGATTCACTCACCCACACAAAGCCAGCACTGATGCATGTCCACAGCGAAAGAGGTAATGAGGCCAAGACGCAGGTCATGCCGAAGAGTCCAGGCGTTGTTGGAGCTCCGCAGATCCCAGCCCACTATCGACCCATTTACGGTAGCGTAAGCCAGCACAGACTGAGCCCCCGAGTTGAAATGGTGGACATCCACAACACATCCATCATCTTTTGGGTCCAAAAACCTGAAGACAGGCAGGAATTCAAAAACGACACGTATACAAAGTATACACAGCATACACAGTACATGAAAGTATATACTGTTCCTCAAAAGATTATTCTAGTTTTCTCTAAGGCTACATGCACTGTGCAGAACTAGACTTTAACTAGACCTGCGAAGCAGGTAACACTGGGGTCCAAGCCCTAGGGGCAGCATTGTTTCAGACTCTACAGCAAAGCCAAGGCCATGGATCCAAACATGTATACACAGTTTGGTGAAAGAACCTTTAGCCAAATCTGTTTTAGGAGGACTTTTGTAAAAGTCAGCTTAAAAGCAAAAAATAAAAAAAAAACCTAATTGTCTTCAACATATTGACGTGAAAATTCTTTTTATAACTTTTTGTCAGGATCATGTGTAGATGAAATGTGCCAAGTCAGGTGCAAATCACACTTAGATCTTCAAGGTGATAGAAAAAGTAGGTTTTGAATTTATTAAAACAATGAATAGCCAAAGAAATGAAAAATTCATCATAATTCAATGGTTCAAGATAAAATTCTGGAAAAAAAAAAAAAAAATCACAACCTCCTGCTCGTTTCCAGTGCACTTTAAAATATTTTGGTGGAGTTTCGGACGAAATTCGATAAAATAAAAAATATTGTACATATTGTTCCATCTACAGTGAAATATTACATATTGCTGCAGACACACCATTTGACGGATCTGAATACGGTTTGAAATTCTTGCCAAACAGTATTTACAGAATGTCTGTGTCAAGTTTGAAGGAATTTGGTGGCGACATGAATTATATGCAAATGTTCATATTTTGTAAAATATCGAGTGGCGGACTTTTGAATTGACCACATCTTGCAGTATGGAAAAGTTTTATGATCAGTCAGTGGATTTGCTGAAGAAATTTCAGCTCTGTAGGCAGTACCGGTGATTTAAAATGATGATAACTGATTGCCAGTTAGAAATTTTGGCATTTGAATTTTATGTCATAAGTCATGTCTCCTTTAATAGATAATCACCAAATTTCATAAATCGACTCAGACATAACCCTGGATAGTGCACAGTGAATTTTGTGCAAATCTATGCAGCCGTTTATGAGAAAAAACTTTTTTCGCCTTTGAGGTGTCCCCTTGTGGCAGAATTCCATGAACCTGTACCGGAAAGCAAGGGGCACTGTTCCAAACATGGCTACCAAGTTTGGTAACATTGGTATGGGCAGTTTTGTTCTATGAGCATTTTCAGAAAAGTTAACCCAAATAGAAAAGTTTGAAAATTTGAACATCCAAAGCGAATGGATGAATTGAAATTCTTCTGTTAACATTCTGCAATTTTGCCGAAAAAAAAGTCAGGGGTCAAGTTGGTCTGGTCTAACATTATGTGATTCGGCGAAATTCAAGGAACAAGGGGATATAAGGATAAGGTTTTTGAATGTGCAACCTATGATATTTGAGTTATATGCAAAAGCACAATGTCCTTAATTATGGCGCCCCCAGCTGGTGGACATGTGTCTTTTTCGGTGCCTGAGGTACCAGCAGGGGTTTGTACCAGCCCTCCAAATACCACTTTCTTGGCTTCTACAGTTTAGGCTGCAGTATAAAGGAGGAATAAAAATGACAAAGCTGCAGAATAAAAAAAATTCACAAAAGCAGGATTCTCACCCCAGCATCGCTCGCGCTAGGAGCCACTGCTCCTAGCAGCAATGGCTCCAAGCCCCCTTGGGCTTGGACCCCTAATGAGGCTGTCATTATAAAAAGGAAAAAGCCTTCTAAAACTATCGATTTTGGAATAAATTATCATATGAAAAACAACAGAGCCTGATTGACCAGAGCAAAAATGACTTTTTGGATTGACCAGAATATATTTGAACCAAAAACAATACCTGGTTTGAAAGGGGTGAACTTTGGGAGATTTGGGGGGCTTGTTCGCTTCAACCCCCAGAAGCTGGATTGATCCATTGTCCGAGGCCACAGCAAGGTAATGTGACCCTTGACAAAAGGTCAAGGTTTTCACATTACCCCCAATGCGCGAGTAGGTTTGCACTGACCTGAAATTAGATCATATATCATCAATTAATTCTGCAGCATCATTACTTCGTACTATACAGTACACACTCATTTTGGCCTTTTTAGCAATTATAGAATAATGACTGGACTGTGATTGTTCCATAGACTGTTGCTCCCAAGTTTTTGCAAATTGAGCACTGATTTGCCAAGCAGACACATATGGGAGAGAGAGTGGGCTAATTCAGTTAAGTTCCTTTATTGCTATGGTGTAGTGGTCTCCACAATACACTGTCATAAAAACAAATAAGCAGAAGTCTTCAGCCCTCTGGGCTACAAAAATAACCAAAACAACATGTACAAAAAACAGCACAATAAATACAGCCAGAGATATTCAGTTGAGCAAATCCTTGGCATTTCAGCTCTTTCATGCTTCACTTTGTAACTCTGCACTATTGGCATACAATTTTCCTCGTCACGGAGGGACACCATAGGGCAAATTAGTTATCAGGTCTGTGCTTGCTCAGCAGACCAGTAGATATGGCTGAGGCGATATCAACACCCTCTGCCAAGTTAAACGCAAATGTATCACAATTTCTGCAGTAAAATGATCCAATTAAATGATCCATGTTTAATTTCTCAACTACAGACAGGCACATTTGGGTCAATGAACTGAAGGCTGAATTTTTGTGTCTGGATGCTTTCATCTATTGCAAAAAGCATTTAAAAATAAGTTTCCTTGGAAGGGATCTAAATACACTCTTTCGATGAAAATAAAGTGAAGCATTTCTGAGTTATTTCATTTTTTTTATAAAGGGTTGTTGCTGTTGCTGTTGCTGTTCATGAGCGCAAACTCAAGGCCAAAATGAAAGCATGCGAGACTGAGCAGTACAGGCCAATTTTCATCTCTTGAAGTTTTGAGGCATTTGGAGATAAGCGGTTCTTCCCCTCCTCCTCAGATCATCCTCAGATCCCGTCAATCTGGTAGCTACAAGTTGACCTTTGCCCCATGTGTCCATAGGGTGCTGTTCCTGAACAGGCTTCCATACGCATTTTTGGTAAAGATCCTGATTTGAGACAGACCAATGGTAAACCACTAGTGGAAAACCCCTCTCTAGTGATGTCCTTTTTTTATGAGGCCCACGCAGATGTGCATATGCCATAGAGCAGGGCTGCCCAACCCTGTTCCTGAAGGGTTAACCATCCAGAAGGTTATCACTCCAACCAAAGCAAACCTGCTCCACACCTGCTTTCCCAGTTACAGATCTTGACGAGCTGCTAATGGTGCTGAATCAGGTGTGTTGAAGTAGGGTTGGAGCAGAAACCTACAGGATGGTAGCTCTCCAGGAACAGGGGTGGGCAGCCCTGCCCTAGAGAATGTTCCTGATCAGCCCAAGAGTTGTAAGGGGCCGTTTTTCACCAGGGAAAGAATTCTTTTGTCATCCACCTAGGTTGTGATCCGTACTACGCTGAGTGTTTTGCCGTTTACCAGTGTTCTTTCTTTTCAAGAATGTGCCAAAAAGTTGTCGTACCACACCTATGTTTATGCAATTTTTCTGCATATTTAAAAAATTATTCAGCCACATGTTGGCTTGCATCACTGGCAGTGACAGCTCTTTGGACTTCATATTGAAAGTTAGCAGCAAGAAATTGCAAATGGAAAGTTCACCCTTTGAATCCTAAACCTTTAATCTGCAAACTTGTAAATGAAATAATGAAGGAGTAATATATCTGCAATGGACCAGCAGTATAGCCAAATTTCCAGTTACATTTGGCCCCCTAGAGAGGAAGGAAAATTTAAGTTTGGCATTTCCTACACCACTCACTGTTGTAGACCGTTAGAATTACAACACCACTGTCCAAATAATTATGGCCCTAAGTACATTAAGGCAGAGGTCCCAACACTTGACACTCCAGTGCATTTAACCAGACAATTCCACTTTCATTTCTTTACTTCAAACTTTCTCTACTCCAGTAATCCCCATAGGTTTACCAGAAATGTAGTTCAAATCGACAAATTCAAGGTTCCGAAAAAGTCTTTAATTCCTTTTTGTCCAACCTACCCTGACAGCTCAGCTGAGGAGTGTGCACACAACTTCAGTTTGACAACTACTAAAAATCTTTGCTAATACTTACAGTTTCTGCCAACAAGAAAAGGCAACAGTTTCAGTACACAAAACTATGATAAGTAAGAGGGATCATGCAAAAATACCTCGTGGTCGTTGTTTTTCCCTCCATTTTCTGACTGTCCCAAATCTTCACAGTTCCATCATTGGAGCACGTCGCAAAAATTGAATGCTCATCGGAAACACGGATTCGGTTGACAGCTGACTTGTGCTCGTGGAGGTGAGCAACTAGCAAGCCCTTTGGATGCCACCCTAGAGCACGCAAACAAAATTATACAGTGTAGAAAAAAGAAGACTCTCAGAAAAAAAACACCATAAAACGGAAATGCAAAGATGTTTACAAAATATGTATTGACAGACCATGTAATTCTCCCTTGATTGACTCCAGTGTCATGGTTCAGTTTTCACACTTCAGTGAACACAGCTATTAGGAATTTTGCAAAATAGAAGTCTGTTGAACGTGGAAGCGCAAGGGTTCATTTGAGATCTGTCGCCATGGATTACAAGTACCATTGGTGTTTTACTTCCACGCATAAAACAGAAAAAAAAAAAAAAAATGTAATCGAACACATTCAGGTGAATCTGTCATATTTCATGGTCATTTAAATTTAAAAATGTGACAAACAAAAATTATATCAAAATAAATTGTTACTTGAGCGAATCAACAGCTTGATTGCAAATTGAGCAAAGTAAATGGGAAGGGGGGTGAGAGCTTTGTTGGGTAGAGGATGATGATTTTGCAGACCTCAACTTCGCTTTTTCAGCACTTAATTTGCCCAAATGTGTTTGCTAGATTGTTTCAAGTTTATTTGGCTGCTGCGTGCAAATGTGATAAAAAATTACATGTCACGTTCGATACGCTTAAACAAAATGTTTTCACCTTCACTGTAGGCTATTTAGAAGCTCAAATGTAACCAAAATCAAGAGCTATGAATTACTTTATTTCAAATTAATCTTGTTTAATTTTCAAATGAAAAAAGCTTAGAATTTGCAGCATGGATTTGCCTGAACATGTTTGCTAAGTCTTTGGTGCATTTGTCTATTGCGTGCAATACAAAATTAATTTCTCTCACATTAATGTTCAATATTCTTCACAAAATGTTGTTCACTTCGCATATATTTCTAAAGGCTCAAAAACCAGGGCCATCTTAAAAATATCTTATTCTTAAGAAACCTTTTAAATGGTACGTAAAAATTCTACGATGAGAGGTGGAATTCAGAGGTCTGCTATTTATTCAGATTATTGACATTCTTTGAATCTAACATGGTAGCCTGGTTAGGTCCGTCTGCTTACCATTATCTCTTCTTAATCATTATTGGCCACATTTTGGTTTTGAGTAGTCAGCTGGCTGAATAAATGGCTTGATTGCAAGTAAGGCAAAATACACGGGAATTGATTTAAGATAAGCTAATTATGCCAAGGTGATGGATGCTGTCCAACCTCGTTTGTAATTGGCGGATTTCAAATTGCAGTTTTCTTCCCGGAAGCATTTCAAATGGCCTCTGATGTTTGTTCAACACCGCATTAGGCATGTGCCATAGAAAAGGTAATAAGCAAGCTTGTCTGTCTGCCCAATAGTGGCAGTTACTTTTATTGTGCAAAAAATAATCGCGATTTGGTTAATCACCCAACCCTGATAAGGGCACCATCTAGATAGCTTGTTTCAGTCATGACTCATTTTTGACAAGTTACTGCAGTTTGCCTTAATAGGTCAATATAGTTTGCGTTATTTCAGCATGACCTACCAGGTGGGGGAGGCCTGCTCTCCCATTCAGCGCTTTCCATCATTTGCTTGGCCATGCGCTCTGCATTGCACTGCTCACGCCTCTGCTGCACCAGCTGCTGCAGCTCCATCTTGCAGGTGGTGAGCCTTCGCTGGTAGGTGGAAGTCCCACCCATGGACTGCAACACTGGCACAGCTGGGAGAGCAGTCTTTCTGTGCTGAGTTCCAGTGCCTTCTGTCACCTGCTGGGGAACAAGGTGAGGAGCCGACAGTCAGCGGCACAGGACCACAGGACAGTTCCAATAAATAATCCTTTTTATTTAAAAATAAAAGTTGTGAACAATATCAATGTTGTGATACACCATCGCAATATTCCTTTGTAAATATAAAAATGGAAATGAAAGATATATTTTCTAAATGATTGCATCAGGAAGTAAAGCTTTCTTTTGAATCGTCAACTGGACCTCTCATATCTCAGTTCATGGTAACAAATACTGTTCTCTCTCCTTTCTGCTTCAACATGTCATTTGGTATGTCTACATAAGATGAAGAAGCTTAACCATACAGTTATGATGAGGTCAAAGCAGATATTGTATAGAATTGTAATGATCCAAGATTTTTTTCTGCAGAATCAAAAATACCCATCTCACTTTTGACTTATACCCATCTCACTTAATCTGAAACAACATACTGAAAATTGAAGATGGATAAGTATCAGTACAGAGTTTAATCATTAATGGGAGGGGAATTATCTTTACCAAGGGCCACACACCAAATAAGAGGATTTGGTAATGCAATCATACTGTATATGGTCTTCAATTACTGTCAATATGACTAAAACCTGTCCATTACAGTCCTCAACCTGACTCTGGCTCTAGAGCACACAAGTATGGTATTGGTTTGGTTTACCATTTAAATGCAGCAGTGATGGCTAAAACCTCACAAATTGAGTCATTTAGTGTCATGAAAAATGTAATTTCCACTTCTGCAAAAGTTACCCCCAAAAGAAATGGGGAAATGATAAAAATATATTAAATCAAAATGAACAATATTTCAGAATTCTTAGGCTCAATACATATGTGACCAACGCTAGCAAATATAGCCATGAGGACATAGAAAAGAGATAGTAGGGACTGAGACAGAAAAGTAAGAGAATGAGAAATTAAAAGAATGGGGGGAGGAGTGAGGCAGTGAGAGAGACAGAAAGGAAGCCGGCTTGATGCCGAGGGCCCTGCGGTCGACCTGGCCAGAGGATGGAACATGATGGAGGTTAGGAACCGGGGAGGAGTCGGATTGCGGGGGCTTTCCAGGTTGACTTCCGTCTGGTTCGGCACCGGGTGGAACAAGAACTTTAGATACCATCGGTGGAGTGGGGGCGACGGTAGTGGGCTCCAGGGAACCGAACATGCTTCTCCACTCTTCGTTCATATTGGAGTCCTGCTTCGTGTGTTTCCTGGCTGGAGAGCAGAAACAAGAACACATGACAAACACAAACAAAGCAGCACATTGAAGGCTGTTGATGTAATTTCAAAGTGTACCATTAGTGAACTCCAAAAAAGGGTTATTACTGTATATGCTGAGAAATAGAGCGCTATTTTTTGGTCAGAATAATAAATTCGGTCTTTATGTGTCCAACTGAAAAATATCCAAACACTGATGACATACAAAAAAAAAAATGTTGGATATTTTTTGGTCATTTTGTTCATGTATGGTCAAACATTACACAGAGCTGACAGCCTTGTTTTTATAATTAGGTCACTGGAAGAAAAGTAATGCGTGTTTGTAATCAAGAACAATCATGATAATCATCATGGGAGATGAAATAATACCCCCACTTGAACAACTGTGTCAGACCCATCTGGTTGCTATAAATACCATTGAAGATCCAATCCAGACCCCTCTTGTCAATCGGAATTCCTTATGTTTAAATTGTTTGAATTCAACTGTAGACACACCCTTGAATTTTCCTCCTTACACTAAAAAGAATATTCTGATTAGCAATGAAGTATGCAATGACTGAAAGCATATCAATCGGTAATGATTGTCATAATTGATTTCCGTGTCATTAGTGGGGAAATCCATCGTAATGCACGTGAAACTGATTAACTTGATGCACAATGACTTAAATTCCGCGAATGAATTTCTTCAGTGCGCTTCGACTGAATAATTGCTGACGACAGCGCAGAAACGTGAATGCCACTAAGGAGAAACTCATGCCTAAGACGTAAGCCTTGGCATCTCAAAACAAGATGCCTACTTGTTGGGCTTTTGGCTGTCAAAATATACCCGGCGGGAAGAATAACAAGGCCATCTCTGGCTCTCCCCTGGCAGAGGGAACGAGACTCAGTTTCCATCAATTCCCGAGGTCAAATACGGTGTTGTGCCATTTTTCGACTCCCTGCCAAAATCCTCCCAGCGGCATGTTGCCGTCACTGTCGGGTATAATTCCTGACAAAGAGGTCTCCCCAATTATGCCAGCGATGCACTCTGCAGTTGATAGTTCATCCCATGAATAACAAAAGATCGCAGGTGACATTCCTGATGAAACCTGTTCTCCAGTGGTTGATGTATTTTTTTGTGTGCGGTTCTATGCCTCCAGTTTCACGGCAAACCATTTACGCTTCACCTCGGACATGGTACAGAGGCAACATTAACGGCATCTGTCATCTCCCTCAAGGCCTTGGCTTTACCTGTCCCTGTCACACCACTGCTAACAGATAAAAATAAAATGTTTTTTCTTAACTCCACTTCACCCAAAATTATTTCTATCTCTGCTTCGGAATAATTCTTTTTTCTTTCTCTCTTTCTTTGTTTACGTCATGACTGACATGTCGACTGGATGCATCTATATGGTGGTTATTGGCAAGTCATGGGCGGGGATTTATGCTAATGGCTGATTACCGGGAGCGCGCTGTCACTTTACGATGGATTTGCATTCATGATCATGCACACCTGACGTCTTTACGATCAGATCTGAGTTTCCCGCAGTGTTTATGAATACAGAGTAGGTTTTCAGTAGCGTAGGCTTCTATGTGCAAATCAACGCACACATGTACTAACCATTCATGAATGAGACCCATTCAGTTTAAATATACCATTTCTCTTCATTTAGAATGTAAAAATAATAAAATATGAGAATTTCTGAAACCAGTCGCAGGGAATGATGCACGCGACAGCAGCATGCCAACAAGGCTACTTTTAGAAAGAATTAGTCCATTCACACTGTACCAACTTAGTTCACCCACACCACAACAATGCTAATCAGTTCATTCTTATTTGTGAAAGGCTCGAAATACCAACAGCGTTATACAAGCGCAACATTTTACCATGTCTACACATCAGCTACAGGCCTAAACGCCATACCTTCTCACTCCACACAGAAATGCCAAAACACATCTTCATGATAAGAGTATACACTGTTGAGCCAAAACATAATGACCACTCACATATGAAGAAAATAAAGTTGATAAACTTGCAACAATGGCACGTGTCAAATTCTGGTATACGTTGGTTTATTCTAAGCCGGTCACCATAGTTGACGTGTTGGATGCGGGGGGAAAGTGCAGGTGTAAAGAGCGAAGCTGGACAAGGTCCAAACTGCTATGGTCAGACAACTGGGTGGAAGCACTTCCAAAATGGCAAGCCTTCTAGGGTGCTCCTGGTCAGCAGTGGCAAGTACCAACTGACAGTGGTCTAAGCAAGGACAAACCACAATCCAGCTCCAGGGCGTCGGACAGCCAAGGCTCATCAATGCGCAAGGACAATGAAAGTGATCCTGTCTGGTCTGAATTGTTATTGAGGCACAAGTTGCTGAAAATTTTAATGACACAAGAGGAATTGGAGTAGTGGAAGGAGGTCGTTCTGTGCGAGGAGTCCGGTTTTCGCTTCAATCTTGCGGATGGCCACGTAAATGCACACCGTTTACCCAGGGAAAAGAAGGTGACGGTTTGCACTGCGGGAAAAAGCAAAGCTGGTGGAGAGTGTGATCATCCAGGCGATGTTCTGCAGAGAAACTGGATTTAGGCATTCATGTGGACGTCTATTTGACATGTGCCACTGATCTAAACATCATTAGTGGTCCCTTTTAGCACAATCGTGCACCCTGCCATGCTCCATAAATTGTTTGGAAATGATTGAAAGGGAAGAGCTCAGGGTGTTGCAATGGATTCCAAATTTCACAAGTCCGAATCCAATCGAGCACTCGTAGTACATGCTGGAACGACAAGTCCGATGCAGGGCGGTTCCACCTTGCCACTTGCAGGACTTGAGGGATCCGCTGCTCATATCCTGCTGCAAGACACCATAAAGCACCTTCAAAGATCTTGTGCAGTCCACACCCTGTTTAGTGTAGACCATGCCTGAGCAGGCTGGAGCTGCTTTGGCAGCAAGCAAAGGACGAACAGCATACTAGGCAAGTGGTCACAATGATTTGGCTCACTGCTATACATTTAATATTCCTGATCATGCATTCAAAATGACCATTCCCCTTAAACAACACACCAATACCCCTTTTCCATGAGTTTTTTCCAGTGCTGGTTTGGAGCCAGAGCCTGACTCAGCACTGATTCTTTGGTTTTCCACCGCCGAAGCACCAGCTCCTGGCTCTCAAAACTGGTGCTAGAGTAAGCACCATCTCATTGCTGGTCCAGAACAAGCACCGATTATGTGGGGCGGAGTTTGACCAACAAGACCGGCGCGGTCGCGGAAGTATTTTGAAAGTTCTGCCCATGGTAAATGTTGGAATGAAGAAGAATCTGTCGTATATCTGCATGATGCATTAATATTGCATTTTACTTTGTTGCTACAGGCATTTTTTCCGCACCGCTTACGTCTATATTAAGCATTACCAATATGAGTTAGCTGGTTAGCTAAGGTGTTTGCGAATTCTTACCATTAACTAACTTGAATGGCATTTCAAAACGAAACTAAGTTAGATCATTCAAACTTATGAAGTTGGAATGAAATATGACGATTGCTCATTTCTTTTTTCTTCCTGCATCCTTAGGAAGAGAAATGAGTGATAGCGTGTTCCTATTATTATACCCTGTTGCTGCTTGAGGTTTCGGTATTAACATGCATGGACAACAACGCAAGATACGTCAGACATTTATTTTCAATATGTAATCTTAACTCAGTACGAGATCATAGCAATCAGGCTATATTCCTTTCCCCCACTAAAAGGATATAAAAGTGACAATAATAGTTTTACTGAACATAGAACAAGCACTATTTCAGTTTTAAATTTTATTAGTGGTTTCCCACAGTCCATACTGAATTTCTTTATTGCCAGATATTACGCGAGCGCTGCTGAGGGAACTCAGGTCTTAAACGAAGTTTATTTTCTCCCGATCTGCTGGTCTTCAATTACAGTGACGTAGTCGCGTGGCTCTGAGTTGGCTCCTCGGCGATGGAAAACCAAACAGGTTCTTAGGAGGTGCATGGGTTGAACCAACTAAGCACTGCCATTACCAACAGCATAGCACTAGCACCAGGTTCTTTTTGGTGGAAAAGGGGTATAAGATGTTCATTTCTGCCCCTATTTAATGAAGCAAGTAAGACTGGAACTTGGGCTACAAGCTGCAATTGAGGAAAGTGGATTGCAGTATGATTCGTGAGTATTTTTGTTCACACAATTTAAAACCATGCCATGCTGTTGAAGATATGATCTTTCTGATGGCATACCAGATGGTGCCATGATGAGGTCTGTAAACAAATAAAGGAAAAAAACATTTAATAGAACACAGTAGAAAACAAGCCCACACAATGACAGCATTTATCAGTCACAGGACCATGTATGGTAAAAATGCTAGGCAACAAGACCTCACGTGAATATCAGGGATTCCCAACATTAGTCCTGGGGACCCCCTGTGAGTGCTAGTCTTCAATGCTAATTTCAGAGTTTGAAGATTGAATTTGCTCTTAATCAAACTGTTCGGGTTATTTATCCTTGTAAGCCACGCTATCTCAGAAATAGCTATGCAAGTGCTGCAGTTCCATCTTAATAATGTACAATATTACTTCCAATTGGCAGTCAAGGACAAAATGGAAGATATGGCAGATGAGACCGAGCCACAACTGCATTAAGTGATAGAAGTCACATGTTCAGCTTGACTATATTCACCATCGTCTTTAATTTAATCCGGTAAAGATGTGTACGCGTTTTGTAACCATTTAAAACAAAGCTGATTTTTTTTGCCCTATGTGTCATAGATAAGGGCTATTCAACCATATCCTGCAAGGTCTGGTGTGGGTGCAGGCTTTCAATCCATTCAAGCGCTTACACACCTGACGCCACTAATCAACCCCAAGAGTCTTTGCTGAAGAGCTTGATTGGTAGTATCAGGTGTGTAAGCGCTTAGTAGGCCTTCGCCCACACCAGCCCTTGCAGAATAATGTTGAATAGTCCTGTCATCAACCTAAAGCCATTTCAGACAATGTGGCAAAAAAAAAGTAAATAATCCCCTTAAACGTGAGAAGGGCCAAATCACAGAAACTTCAAAGCAGTGTAAAATTGTGACTGCAGTTACACTGCAACAAAAACCAGTGTACCAAGGGTGTCCCCAAACCCGATGCTGGGAACCCCTTCATAATGTCCTTCAAAATAAGGTTACAATCTGCAAAAGATTAAACCAGGACTTGCACTTAGAGATGAATATAAACGGGAACAAAAGTTTACCGTATTCTAAAATACTGCACATGTACAGAGACTGGTGCAGAAATATGCATTTGTTGCAGCAAATGAAGGAAGGGCAGAAGGTACTGGCGTTTCTTGACCAAACAAACAAAAGCAGATGGTCAATTTACTAGCACTGTCCTTTATAATATCAACACATTGACAAATGACGCAAGTGTTGGCTTGCAGTCCATATCAAACAACTAAATCTTTAAATCTGAATACAACTCGAAAGATAGAACTCTCCCTCATTCTCCCTACAACTTAAAAAAAACCCAAATTGTTCAGCTTTTCTGTTAATATTTATCATCTGCAGACCTCAGATGTTTCCACAAGCCAACATGCAGTAAATATGTACTTTGGCAACGTCTATAGTGAGGAAATGAATATGACCAAAGCTAAGGGTCAGTTTGAACTGTCTGGTCCAAACTCAGCAAGCAAACCGTGCCTCCAGTCAGGACAAATCCCCTCACGTCAGCTCAGGAAGAAAGATGACCAGAAAGGGGAAACAAGCCAACCAGAGTGTGCCTAATATCAATGTCTTATCCAGCTCTTGGTCCAAAGTCAGTGTAACCTAATGCTCTAGAAATGCAAATCAGCTACATTTCATCATATGAATATCACAAACATACAGTCATATTTACACATAATGTTTTTTTTTTGCCTGATGTGAAAGGTGGCGAGAGACACCTGCATGTCTGCGATGCAAGTGATTGGAAAATCTGCATTTTGCACTGATTAAATTGCGTTCCGATTAAAGATATCCCCAACAATTTTGTCATAACACAACAATATGCAATCATGGTTCAATATATGCAAGTTATTCAACATTATACTACAGCAATTGTAAAAGAGGGAAAAAAGCTCACAAAACCTAAAATGGGACAGTTGTGAAGTACATTACTTACAATCTCAATTCCAAAAAAGTTGGCAAATTATGGAAAATGCCGGTGAAACTGGAAGGGCACTCAATATAGCGCATACCTCTGCCACGCCCAAAGACAGCAAGAAAAGATCGACGCAGCACCAGATTGCAACGTCGGTGGTTGCAGTTCAGAAGCTCAATGCTATAGAAGGCTTTGAGAAAATGACCCAACTTTCCCACCTGATTTCTTAATTCAATAATGATTTTCCACATTATTTTAGGGTATCTATTGCAAGTTTCAAGTCCTCTTCGATATATCATGATGTATTATAGTAAATTATGGTCCCAAAAAGACTAGAATAAAGGATAAAGCCAGATGTGCTTTTGGGGACGTAGCTATTCTCTGGTCCTCGTCAGATACAGTCAAATCCACCCATAGATCCACCCCTTGCTCCTCCCTAGATCTTCGATTTTCACTACCGTCCAATAGGAATCATATCCGGTTTCAAAATGACAAAATGGCACTAATCAAATAGCCAAAATCCGGGCTTCCTAGACAGTATGCTGAAACCAATGGGTGACGTCACGGTTGCTTCGTCCATCTTTTTATACAGTCTATGGCCACCCAACATGTCAGTATTATTGTTTCTGGATCCACAAGAATATGATCCAGATCACCAACAACTAAAATCAATTTTACATGTAAAGTGTAAATTCTATGTCAAACTGAAATTTTATTAAATCTGTTCATTACAGCAGGGACAATCATTCTATTAAGTTATGTTTTAACTTCTTCTAGATCTAGAATCCAAAAAAGTTCCATTTTGCATGTTCTCCCTGTGTTCGCGTGGAGCTTTAGAACTGGAGTTGGTTCCCGGGCGCCACTCTGTGGCTGCCCACTGCTCCTAACTATATGATGGGTCAAATGCAGAGGACAAATTACCCCACGGGGTTCAATAAAGTATATCTTATCTTATGTAATATAAAAATTTAATCAACTCATCCTTGGACTACCACCTACCACTCTACCCAATTTCGTGCCAATCCGTTCATAACTTTTTGACTTATCCTATAAACAGGTGGACAAACAGACAAACACGGGTGAAAGCATATTACCTCCTCGGCGGAGGTACTAAAAGTGAAGCGAAAAGTGAAGCGAAGTCCATTCACCCACTACTATATGAAAAAAACTACAACAACACAATAATTGATTCTTCGACTCATGAATTTAATTGCTCATTGTCAAGACACAGTTTTTTAGACTTTAAATAAGCGTGAAATCCTCAGATCCCCACTGCAGTTGTTGTGCTCTGGCCTGGAGACGAAACGACAGAGAGACAGACAGATGGACAGGAGGACTGACAGTAGTAAGAAAAGGAACATCTGCACTATAAGATTCATCTGTGTTAGATTTAGGGGGAAAATGTTCAATGGCTTCCGAGTTCTGTTACAGAAAAGTGTGACAAACGGACTTGCGGATAGACAACTCTCATTCCTATATCCCCTTCCTCTTTGTGGCAAAGGATGAAAAGTTGGCACCGAGGCAAATTTAGTCCCTCAAGCAAAAAGATCGGTATAGGTGAACACTTTGCCGAAAGATGCGAAAGTTCATTATCCACCCATTGTGAACAATGATCTCCAAGACAAATCTGTATGATTTTGGATATTTCACCCAGTACACAGCGAGATGCAAATAAAAGATGGAGGGGATCTCGTCGAATCTCAGTGCAATGGGCAAGGCTGAAAACCACTTATGAATGTGCTTGATCTCCAAGCCAACAGATATCACGAGTCAGGTTTCCATCTCACGTTAAGCAAATTTTAGAAAATTTGCTTAAAAGAAAATTCGAATTACCTGCATTTCCATCGACTGGCTGGGAGCACATAAACTCCAAGAAATTAGGCCAGTTTCGCCGCAAGATGACAGTAGAGGACACTTGTAACATGCATAGAACAGCAGGAGGTTACAAAATGGAAAAGAAACAAACTGAAGCGAAACAAGCGGAAGAGAAACCGCTGGAAAAGAAACAAGACATTGCAAAGATGGAGAAGTTTACAGGAATTGCATGCTGTTCAGCAAATCGTCATGGAGCTTTACTCTCAGTTAATGATTGCAATGTTTGATGCTGTCAGGAGATGAGGACGGAGTCGAATACCAATGCATGCAGAGCTAGAAAGGCAGCTACAACAGAACTTATTCAGCTAAGGCGCTAAGCTGTTCCTTCCCACATTTTGCACCTGAACTCTTAATCGCTAAAGGCAAAACCACCTTGTGAGAGTATAGACTATTTGATTGCGACTTTGAGGCAATTTATTTGCATTTTGGCGTTTCAATCTGCTTTTTCCAGTGCAAATTTTCAAAATGCTCATAAGAATAGTGATGGAAACAAGACTACTGTCTCACAAACAGTCATGCAGATCATCAGAACATGAGCTTTGAAATACTTCAGTGAATCTTGATCAGTCAAGACTATTCGCTGTCGCATTCACAGCGCAATTTAAAGCTTTATCATGTCAAGCCAAAGACATGCGTCAACAGTGCCACCAACTTCTCTAGACCTGGCGCTTAAGAAGGGCAGCGGTACAGTTGAAGCATGTTACGAGGTCAGATGGGTCTACAATTCAAGTGGTTTTTCAAAACAACAGGCACATTGTTCTCCAGACCAAGGACAACAAGCGCAACCCAAGCTTTTATCGGCATCATGGCCAAAAGCCAACATCTGTAATGGTACGGCAGTGTGTCAGTACACATGGCATAGGTGACGAACACATTTGCGAGAGCACCATTAATGCAAAAAGCTGGATCTGCACAGATTTTGGAGGGACATATGATGCCATGTAGACATTGTCAATTCCAGTGACATCCCTGTATTTTCCAGCAAGATATTGCCAAATCACACTGTCCATGTACTACAAGTGCATGGCTACAAAAGCTAGACTGACCAGCCAATATATGGCACACTATGAAGCAAAATATATGCCAACTAATATCCCGCACAAGTGCAGAGCTGAAGAGCGGCACAATGAAGGAATGGGGGAAATTCCGCTCGGACAACTGGCGTCTATAATGCCCAAGCATTTAATGAATGTGATATAAAAATAAATGATGATCCTACAGTCATAAACAGTCAACTGTGCCGACTATTTTGCGCTCTCTAACAGTCATCACACTAGATATTTTCCATATGAAATACAATTCAGATGTTAAAACATCACATTGTGTGTTAATTTGTCTGTTGAGAACTAAAAGAGGAAACAGTCTGCACACAGTCAGCTCCCAAAAGTGCTCAGTTTATTTATTAAGCAACGTTTCGATCCACAGAGATCTTCCTCAGGCAATTGACAAGAGAGACAAACTTCTCCTATGAAGCTGACAGTGTGCAGACTGTTTCCTCATTTTTGCTCTATTTTGAAAGTTTTTTTTGTCTTGCACCTGTATTTTTAATTGGATGTGCGCACACTACCTCCACTTCACTTAATTTGTCTATTTGCCATATACAAACCCATTTCCAAAAAACTGGGGTGCTGAGTAAAATGTACATGAAGAACGCAATGATATGCAAATCATTTTAACCTTATATTTCATTGAAAATAGTACAAAGACAACATAGCAAATGTTAAAGCTGCAAAATGTCATTGTTTTTAAAAAAAATCTGCTCATTTTGAATTTGATGCCAGCAACACATTTCAATAAAGTTGGGACAGGGGCAACAAAACACTGGAAGTTATATGATGCCAAAAAGTACACCTGTTGGAACACATCCCAGCCAATTAAGTTAACTGGCAACAGTTCAGTAACGTGATTGGGTATAAAAGGTGCACCCAAGAGAGGCTGAGTCTTAAAGCAATAAAGATGGTGAGGGCTTTTCCACTCTGTGAAAGACTAAATAGGCAGAGAGTTCAAAGATTTAAGAACAATGGTTCTCAGTGTAAAATTGCAAAGAATTAGGGGATTTTATCATCTCGAGCGCATAATGTCATTAAAAGACTCGGAGAATGAGAAGAAGTCTCTGTCCACAGGGGAAACGACCAAAAACCAACACTGAATGGCCGTTATCTTCAGGCCCTCAGGCAGCACTGAATAAAAAATCAACTGGATTCTGTGGTGAAAATCACTACATGGGCTCAGGAACACGTTTGAAATCCATCGTCAGTGAACACAGCATGTTGTTGCCTTCACAAATGCAGGTCACAACTGCTCCATTACCATGTACCAAAAGTATACCAATTTCAAAATCTCCTGATTCATGAGATAAGAAAAAGTTAGAACACATTCAGCATAAAATTAAATAGTCTATGAAACAAGGAAATTAGCAGTCTTCTATGGGTGTAACCAGTAATATTACTAGCTTAATTATTTGTCAAAACCCACCTCTCTTATCCTCTGATTCTTGTTTGGGCTTGATGAGGTCCACCTGCCGGCCTGTAATGCCTAAATTGGCCAGGTCGATAATCCCACTCTGTGCGCCTTCTCCCAGATGACTCTGGTCTACAATATTGGCTTTTGCTTTGTTGGATTTGTGCATGAAGTCCTTCAGAGCCAACAGCTTATCCTCTTCAGACTCAGTCATCCCCTTGCAGAGGGAGAGTGAGGCAGAAGGGAGAAAATGATTTAATGGAAAAATTAAAAGTGATCTAATTTCAGATGAAATTTCTTCAGTGCTCATCAGGAAAAGAAGCTTGAGTACTTTAATCAGGGAGAATATAACAGATGGTTTACATTTTTTCTTGAAGATATAATAATCTAGATTAGGGATGGGCAACCAAGGCCTGCAGGCCAAAACTATCTATTCCAGCTCAAAATGACATACAAAGTTCAAAAGTTCAATACAATCTTGAAGAAAAAGTACCAGATTTAGTATCACTTCATTAAATCCACGTTATTATTTCTGCAGTCTTCCTGCAGAGCATCTTAGATTATACAATTAGGTACTGAATTATTCAGTCAATGATACAGTTATTAAAACTGTACCACCTCTGTGCACCACCACAATGGATCTGAAATGAAAACACGAGATGAGAATAGAGCTTTAAGCTTTAATTCCAGGGCTTGAACAAAAGTCTTGAACAATTCCAATAAGGAATTACAGCTATTTTTATACATATAGTCCTCTATTTTCAGAGGTGAAAGGTAATTGGACAAACTTGACAATACTTCATTGAAAATCCTCAGCAGTCAATAACTGTCTGTCTTGAACCCATGGATGTCACCAAACACTGAGTTTCGTCCCTTGTGATGCTTAGCCAGGCCTCCATTGCAGCCACTTCCAGTTGCTGCTTGTTTGTGGGTCTTTCTGCTCACAGTTTTGTCTTCAGAAAGTGAAAAGAATACTCAGTTGGGTTGAGGTCACGTGACTGACTTGGCCATTGAAGA
Organism: Gymnothorax reevesii; assembly: GCA_029721435.1. NCBI lineage: Eukaryota > Metazoa > Chordata > Actinopteri > Anguilliformes > Muraenidae > Gymnothorax > Gymnothorax reevesii. The sequence goes on from CM056573.1 coordinate 33,984,951, forward strand.
AAATTCCATTTCCTTGCCTTGAGAAATTGTTGGGTTGCCTTATCAATATGTTTTGGGTCATGATCCATCTGTATTGTGACGCGCCATTCCATCAGTTTTGCAGCATTTGGCAGAATCTGAGCAGATAGTGGTCGAGATGTTGCCTCTACATTTAAGCACGCAGGCGATGTAGGCAAACAAACCCGATGTAGCGGATTCTTTTCCAACTGTAAATAAACTGCTTGTTGAATGTAAACAATGTTTAATTTCACTTGTTCATTTAACTTATGTATACCTCCATTATCTGGTCTTGGTATGCTACACCAGATTGGCTAAATTTTAGAGAAAAGTGTGGCAGTGTAATGTTTCAGAAAAGCGCTGAATGTTATAATGCCAGTATGACAGTTGTGTTACACTCAAAGGCGTGGTTATACACTGAACAAAAATATAAACGGAACACTTCTTATTGTGAGAAATATGACCATGTTCAGAAGCTCATTGTACTTTCACTGAGTGTTGACAGATTGTATGACCATACTGCAGTACATTTTGATCAATGATTTGAAAAGACAAACAAGAATCTCACGATGGCGAGTTGATAAAGGTGATGGGGTCTGTTGTCCAAATTTCATAAATCAATATTGGGTATGTCCATCTTTGGCCTGCTGCATTGCTGCACATCTCTGCTGTGTGGACTGTAACAAATGGTCAATGGTGACTTGGTGGACATGTTCCCACTTCTCTTCAAGAGCTGAGTGGAGTTGGCAGCTATTGGCTGAAAATGGGAACCAATGACGAACTCGTTGCTTGTGGACATCCCAAAGATGCTGGAAGGGGGACAAACCCGAGGAATAAGCCAGCCATTCAAGCACACAAATGTTTTCAGGCTCAAGGAATTCTGTGCATACATGGGTGACTTGGGTCTGGCATGGTCATGCTGGATGGTTATTGTTTTGATGGATGAATGGTAGGACGATAGGCAGCAGCATCTCATCGTGAAATCACACTGCATTCAAGTTGCTGTTCATCAACTGCAGTTGGGTGCAATGTCCATGGAATATTCCCCCCCCAAACTAGCACTTCACCACCCTGTGCCACCTTGCGCACCACAATGATGCCAGCATAACAATCCTCCATCCATTTGCTCTGTGAAGTTGGAAACGTGACTTGTCTGTAAAGAAAACAGTCCTCCATTGCGCCATAGGCCATCAAACATGTCAGTCGAACCAATTTTTTAATCGAGAGGTCCAATCCACAGAGGGCAAAGGACGTTAAGATATGGGCTTCCAGGAGATTATTTTTCACGGTTTCAGCAAAAATGGGGTGATGGTGGGGACCAGCTGTCTCATCTGCAGTGGGAGTTACTGGTCTCTGATGATCACTGAGATAAAGAGTCCAGATATGGCGGTCTTGGGTGGGGGTTACCACACATGGTCGTCATGCATGCGGGCGGTCTGCTGTCTTGCCTTATTCCTCAAAAAGGTGTTTTATGCCGCTTATTGTTGAAACATGGACATTAAGAGCCCTTTCAACATCCCTGAGAAACATTCCTGCATTGATCATGCCAATGGCACGCTCCCTGATGGCTCGAGTCATTTATGGCATTTTGAACAATGGCAAGACTGGGACTTTTGGGGTAGCCTTTTATTGACCTGACTACTGAATGTGCCTGGGCTGACTGTACCTGATTTCATTAGCTCTGGATCAGGCCCCACCTGTCTGACAGGCCAATTTTGACAAAGGGCATGAACTTGACACTGATATGGAGAAGGTGACTGAAATGCACACAGACCAGTGGCACACAGCCTTAGTCGCATACATAAACCCAACTAAGCCAACCTCAGAAATAATTATGTGTAATGTTGAAATGACTAAACTGTTGCATATATATTTTTGTTCAGTAGATTTTAGTGAATGTGTGGCAATGCCGTGTTTAAGAGAAACAAATTGTTGAACGTTCAAATGTCAGTAACAACAATTTTTTAGGAAAATCTTTTAGTCAGAAAATGAACAGTATTTGATGAAATTAAAACACATTTTCAAGGTAAGTGTTAGAATTGTAATGGCATTAAGTACTCGTATCAGTGCTCGGTATCGGCAAGTATTCAAATGTAGGTACTTGTACTCTTACTCTGAAAAAAAGTGGTATCGGTGCTTCCCTAATGAATTGTATCAATAGTTTCTGACAAGCAGGGATTTTGTCAATGAAGTAAATTAATTTTGGGAGCAATTTTAGTGCAAAGACTACAATCGCACAGCAGTGCTAGGAATTGGCAGAGTGTATTGGAGTTAAAATTCTGCAACATATGAGGGAAAAGAACTAAAAGAAGGAAGTTGTAAAACTAGTAAAAGCAAACATGGCTGCGACTATGAATGCTGGGTAATCTGGAGTTTCCAAAATTGTTTGTTGCAACACACACAAACATTACAAAGAATGTTTAGGTTCTGGCTGTGGCTGTAATTTTTTTCCAGGCTGATGAGGCTTGGCCACTGCACCACAAAAAAAAAAAAAAAAAACCCAGACTGATTTTCTGTCAAACAAAACCTTACCTTTCCAGAGCAGTTACTTAATGTGGATAATATTCTCAGCAATTCTGACTATTAGAGAGCAATCTACTGATTGTCGCCTTTCAAGAAAAGCCATGATTATGCCTGACGTCAAAGTGGTTCAAGAACAGTGAACACTTATAGGAAAGTAATGAAACAAGATATTCTGGGGTGAAATTCCAGTAGGCTTTTTCTGAACTTTTGATTCATAACTGAGAGATCGATATTTCAAAAATAAATCAAACTGTGTGCATTAAATGCTACACACCGACTCGATGCTCAAACTGATTGTCCTCAAGTTCTGACCAACAGCTTCTCACTCCTCACCTGAGAGAGCAGCTTCTTCAGCAGCTGGGCAATGGCTGGATCCTCAGGAATGGGGCATTCTGGGATTGAGCCATTGCGTTTCTTCTGTCGAAATAGCAGGTGCCTAAAGAGGCTGCCAATGTCTTTTGAGCGCAATGCATAGTCAAAGATGGAGCGGCTCACTGGCTCCTTAAGTACACTCAGTAGTACTATCTCCTTGTCAATCTGCCAAAAAAAAAAAAAGAGGTCACAGTGGTAATATATCACCAGACGTTGGACACTTTCAGTGGTTGATAGATGCATTTGTATAATTCTGCAAAGCAGTATCCTTTAGACCAGTGTTCCCCAACCCTCTCCTGGAGACCCACCTGTCCTGCATGCTTTAGATTTCACCCTGCTTCTGCACAGGTGATTCAAATGATCAGCTCGTTAATCACCCCCTAAAGCTGATTGATGACAGCCTGATCATTTGAATCACCTGTGCTGGAGCAGGGAGAGATCTAAAACAAGCAGGACAGGTGGTACTATAGGAGAGGTTTGGGGAACAATGCTTTCGACTATATTCACAATTGAGTGTTCAGGAGAAATATTTAACTCAATTAAACACACTTTCAGCAAGGTACACATTATGGCGAGATACAACTCACTGTGTCTTCTTGTCATTAATGTTGCAGCAAACTGGCAAATGCAGTATTTAAGAAAATTGTATGGTCTAACCTGAATGATTGGCTGTGTGACGAATGGATTGAGATGAGGCATTAGCTTGCAGTAGACGTCAGCGATGTTGAGGTGCTGTGCCACCACTGTGATGAATCCCACTGCACCATATCGGATCCACAGGTTTGGGTGGCACAAGAAAGGAGCTAGAGCACAAAACATAGACATTGTGTTTCAGGCTGAGGGATTTTCCTACACAGCCTACTCCTAAGGGCTATACACAGAACAGCACTCTTCAATCTAAATGCAACAGCTTTAAGTTACATTTATTGATTGGTTGCCTGACACATTAGTACCCAGCCCATTTCACTTAAAAAAAAAAACACTATGCATCGATATGTCATAAAATCAAAAATTATATCTTTTTACAAAAACATTACAGCCCATTCTAAACAATGTACAAGACAACCACAGATCTTTAGTTAGAAGGTACTGGTCTCATGCCTCTACAATTAGCTAAAAAAAAAATGAGAAAACAGCAAATGTTTCCCCATAATACCACCTGTTCACAAAAAAAGAAATTGGAGGTATTGACCTCAAAGGAAATGAAGGAAAGAATATCACAAACATCTTTTATTGAGAGATTCCTTTTCAAGTCATCATAGAATTGGCAATAATTGTAAACACAAAGAGGACTAAATATTTGTTTTGTAAATGAGTACTCTGACATATTCACAAGTTTGTCCCATTAACTAAGCCATCAGATTTCCCTAGTGTATGACATCATGTTGGTCCCCTCCCATTTCTCTAGCTATGGTTGGCCTTGGAGCTAAATACAATGCTGTCAAAAATTATCTGCCTCCTTCCCGATTCCTTCTGCTTTTGCTTAGAGGGGACCAAACATGCTGATCCTTCTTTAAATACGTATCAGTAATGTTGTAATATTGGTTGTCCCTGCTCAACCTCTGAAAAGTTTCTAAACATAAGATACAGGGATTTGTCCGTAATCCAAGAACGCCATTTTGTGAGCGTCATTTCCTCTCTGAACAGCTCCTCCCGAGATCTTCACGAGATCTGGGAAAAACCTGATGTCAGGTTGTGCCGTCCAATTAGTACAGACCTAGCCAGAGCCAGCCACTGCGCTGGACCTGCCACACTGGAAACTATTCTAGCAGGCACTAACAACAGCAGATCATACTATGCCTTAGTAGTGTTGACACTTTTGGAAATACAAAAGAAGAACCTGCAGATCATTTGAGGTGCAATTTTGTTAGCATCTCTCCCAAAGCTACTTGTCCGTTTACCTTTGGACACAAAGAAAAACCCCAAAGACGATGCCACCAAAAATCAGTGGGTAGCTTTTTTTTTTGCTTGTGAGTAGCAAACAGCCACAGCCAAAGGGAACTTTAGCTGCTTGTGCTCAGCATTTCACCAAAGACAGCTTTGTCAATAAAGGATAATTTGATACAGGACAAGCGTTTCAGCTGCTTCTCAAACCTGAAGCAGTTGCATCGATCAAGCGCTCGGAGTCACAAGCTGCAAGTAACCATATAACAGCAAATGATGTAAGTGAAGCTAACGTGTTACGGGTGGCTAGCAGGACCGCTTATAATAGTTAGCACTAACAACAGGGCTCAGACTTAGTAAAATATCTGAAGATAAAGCCTGTATCGGTCACGAAGTTGCTTTTACTGCATAAGCCAACCTGATGTGATAGCCAGTTCATTGTGGCTGTAGCACAGCAGCTTAGGTAGCAAAGTTACTGTTGCTAATGTTTGTATCCTGAATATGCAAGAGTGATATCAGGAGAAATTCTGTAGAAGGTGTGTGAACATAAACCTCATTTGAAGCCAACTTTTAATACTTGCTTGTAATGTGGATGCTTGGTACAACTGTCCACAGTAACAGAACTTGCTGTCTGTAAAACCTGTATTGCAACGGTTTGTCTCTGTGGTTATGACTGCTCGGTTACCAGCTACTGCATGTTAGCTTATGAGTCGTGCTAATCAAAAATGCTCCTGGTTAACTGATATGCAGTAATTCTGATCGGTATGCTTGTGTTACTTCGGTAAGCATCAATGTAGAAGTTTCATCATAACGTTGCCCAATTGTAGCCACAACAGTTAGTGATCGATTCACTTATCCATGACCGGGATCAGCCGGATACTTCACAAATGTCTGAGCAAGCTCTCTGGTGCTACCATGAAAGCAATGCGAAATGCAGACGCTCTACCGGTTTAAAAATGATTTCTCTGCAGTGTGCACACTTAACACCCCAGGTGAAAAAATACTATACTTGAATTATACTTTTACAGACTGTATTAAGTATGGTGTATGTTTTTTTTCGCCCCCTTTAAGTGTGCTCAAGTACTCATTGAATACTACTTGTGTACTACTTCAGTACACTTAAAGTGTACACTTTCTAAAAGTATATATTAAATATATTGCAAATTAGGCACAAAAAGCAAAAGTATATTTGTAATAACTTTTGTATGCAACAAATGTACTTTTAATATAATTAAGTGTAATACTTTTTCACCTGGGACTGAGTGTGCGAACTTAAGCCTAAGTGTTACTCCCAACTTAACCTCAGCTCCTGCCTCTTACCAATATCACTGACAAACTCGTAGATGTGTGGCTTCTGAAGGAGGCCCAGTTGGCACATGCAGGTGAGGGCATTGAGGGCCTTGTAAATGACAAACTCCTCCACATCGCTCAGGCCCTGCTGCAGGAGCGGTTTGAGGATAGAGGAGCTCTGCCAGCCCACGTATGCCGCCACGCCTGCAGGAGAGAGACAGGCTTCTGTGAGAATGACCATATTTTGCAGGCAGCAGAGAGATAGGCATGCAAACCGTAAGCATATCTTTTGATTCAAATGCATTGGACCTATCTGAGGAATCACGGCAGAGACAAGACATGCCTTCCTGGGGAGAAAACCATGAGTTTCAAGAATGTTCAAAGATGGTACTGCCGAGTTACCACAAAATTAACACATTTATTTACATGCTTTTATGATTGACTTAAACTAAACATATCTCAAATATGGAAATGTAAAGGAAAATGTGTTTTCTCAACCTATCTTCATCCAAGATGGCAAACTGTGCATTAGGAAAAAAATCCAATTTCGATGAAAATCTGGATTAATCAGGAAAAAAAACCAAATTGTTCGACCAAGTATAATTATGTTTCTACAGGAATTAACTTTAACATTATAAAGTAAAACTAGAAATGGTTTTTACACGTAAAAACAGATGTCCCCCCCCTTTCCCCATTTCACATTTTAGAGTTAAGGTCCGGAAACGAGTCCCACCCTTCAATATGCCTAAGTCGAAATTGTTGCCATGGAAACAGAAACAATAAAATTCAAAAGCAATCAAACCCTCAAAAAGGCACATCTACATGTTATGGAGAGACACTGTATCAAATTTGGTGAGAATCGGTCGAACAGCTTCAGAGTTATGCTCCGGAAACAAATGGGAACGCCGACGCCAACGGGAATTCAGGCAAAAACAATGAAGACATAATTAGAATCTGGACAATACTCTTTAGATTCAATTTGTATGCAGTCATCTTTTACAAACTAAAATCAACTCCAATTAGACTAAACACTCATGAGATTCTCATTTTGTGCGCTCATACTCAACCCAACTTCTTAAGCGCAAATTAGTTAAGTGAACTAATTAATTTGCTACTTTGCTTGATTTGGTCCACCGTTCACATGATAAAAAAATTTGCCTGTAGAGGTTATTAATATCATGATGAACAGCATCACAAAAGCACTTCTTATCAGAAAATCCCTCGGCAAAACCGTCTTTATGGATATGTCGTACTGTGGGCATGTGCACAAACTACTTCGTGTTGGGGTAAACTACCTACTTAAAGCAAGAGGCTGAAAATTACCCAAAGAGAGACACAGAGGGGCAACAGTCTTACCCACGATGCTGTCGAAGAAAGCCCCGCGGAGATGCCAGTCATTCTTGTCATTGAGGAAGGTGATCATATGAGACAACAGCACGTCGTTGGCCTTCTGCCGGCCGAAGAACACACAGAGGCGCGTAATGCCGTTCTCCATCAGCGTCTGCTTCACAATGTTCTCAGGGTCACTCAGTAGAGTCACCACCTTCTGCTGCACCATCTCATGCAGGGCTTGCAGCTCTTCACAGAGCGAGCCAATGGGAAAGAGACAAGGAAAGACGGTATAGGCGAAAGATAGAGAAGAAGAAAATTGTGCATGAGCAAGACAAACTAACCACAGCACCGTCTAATCTATGCATCACAATATCATACGGTGAAACACAGAGACCATAACCAATCTCTTCATGTAAGAAACTGTCAGTGTACACACAATTACACAGACTCACTTTAACGTCGACATTCTACTATAATTTCAAAGTTAGTGCCAGCTTTAATGTTTCATCATGGAAACCATTTTAGTCAACACTGGTCTTCTAAGATCAACTGAGCGCGGATAATGTGTAAATATCAATGTGTTCTCCACCAGGGTCTGTTACTCTGTGTCACTCTGCAGAGCTACATCTGTACCATCTCCACATACATACACACAGACACACACAGAACACAGCCAAACGCCAAACACATTCACGTTTAGACGACAAATATTCAACTACTGACCGAGCTCACAATGCTGTCCATCACAAAATTTTGGGGTTTAAAAATGAAAAGCAAAAATGAGCTCTAAGTGCAGACTATTCTTTGATAGGTATTTACAGCCAAATCGGGAAAACAATGTAGGACCTACATCACTCTTGATACGTGGTCCCTCCTTTTTGAGAGACCAAAAGGAATTCAACAATTGGCTGATCAGCTGTTCCAAAGCAGTTATTCCCTCATTACGACTTCATTTCCACATAAAATTTCCAGATAAAAGCAAGGCTAGTGAGTCCATTTGACATTGGGATTTGAAATTAGTTGAGTTCATGCTCACTGTGAAGTCCAAAGAGCCATCACTGCCAGGGAGACAACCGGTCACTAGGCTTAAAAATCTAAAGAAACTGAACTGAGCGATAGCAAAAACGTTTGACGAGGCCAAAACAACAATTTGCTACATCCTTTCAAAGAAATGAGGTGCCGATGAGCTCAGGAAGATAATAAGGTTCACAGGACTGTGGAACACAACTGTTATCAATGACAGAATGATTATTTTCCTGGTGACAAATGAACCCACTGAAAACACTGGCTATGGTTAACGCCCACCAGGAAGCAGGCATATCCGTGTCAAAGTCAACACTCAGGACATCACGAGAATATATTTGTGAAGTGTGCTCATACATGGGCATGTATTGCAACCATTGGAAATGATTCCCTTGCATTAAGAGATGATGTGACTGCTGACAAACACAGCTGGGTCATTTCTGAATGGTAGAAGGCTATTTGATCAGTTTAGATTAAGCAAAATGATTAAAGGTCATTGGCTGGAGCCCATTTGTGTACACGAAGAAGAAAACGAAGCACACTAGAAAAGCTACCAGGATTTAAATACAAAGAAGTTCAATGTTCTCTAATGGCCAACTGACCTGAATCAAATTGCAAAAGAATTTCACATGCTGAGGGCACAACTGAAATGATAAAAACCTAAAGACATGCATGAAGTGATGGCTCCTGCAGCGAAGACCTGGCACAGCATCACCAGGAAAGAAACCCATAACTTCTTTACAAGATATTTTCACTGTTGATTCACCAGAAATCTTGGTTTTCAGCCTTGACAATACCCTCAGCAAATGCACACACTCCATGAAGGAAATCTAAATTCATACTTTACGACAATTCAGGTGAAGCCCGCATTATTCTTCAACCCTAAATATGGTATTTGCCAAAATATCCGTTTAGACTGTATACCGTTTCGTTGACATTTTACGATGAAACTTTTTCTGACCTGATGCTTATGTTAAGCATTTTCTGATCCCAAATTTTTTTTATAAAGATGAAGGGCGCCCCCAAGAGGCCATATTTCAAACGTCAATCTCTCATCTATCTATAGAGCAAGAAGCGTCTGTCTGTGCGTCAGTCTGTGCAGCCGTGGCTCGCATATCTCTCTGACTGCCTGATCGGCCTAAGCTTTTGGATATGGCTTGTGCATGGCACGATGGTGTACATCGGTCTGCATCCTACAGGCACAGCAATAGCTTGGCAAATGAGAAGAGAATATTTTTGCCATTCTCTTGACTTGCTGAGACACAATTTAGAAAAAAAAAAAATCTAGTAAAACCCATCATTTATGGACAAAACACTTTCAATCATTTTTATAAAAGGCCCTTAAATGATTGCTTGAGGTTATGTAAACAGAAATGAAAGTGAAAGAGAGAAAGAGTCAAATGTTTTTCCTGAGAGAAAGAAAACTCCCACATCAAACACCAGTGAATGAGAGGAGGGGCACTGAAGTACTGAAGTATTACCAGAGTCATAATTCTCATTGGGGTGAAGAGCTTCCTCTGCATCTTCCCCATTCAGATCCGGTTCAATGTTCAAGTTGTTTTCCTGCACCAGTTCCAGAAATCGCAGGGCTGTTTCAGCCAAATGGGCGATGTTCTCTGTTCGGAGGAGGAAAAGTCCGAAAAATTTCATGAAACACCAATACTCAACCCAAATCTATGGAAATACGTTGTGTTTTCCTCAAACATGACATCAGTTTATGTTATGCATTCACCCTCTGTTTTAACTCCTCTTCCACAATTTCAGGTTCAACTTTGCCTTTTCATAGTCAAATATAATCATGGCTTGAGTTTGAATGCAAAATCAGATTTGTTCAATGTAAGACAACGACAAAGTAAAAGGTAGATGCAGAGTTGCCTTTGGACAGGCAACCTGGATTCAAATCATACATTAACGCATGTCAATCACTATAAAGACAGGTAGTGGTCAGAAACGGATGCAAGTGTCTAAAACAAACAAAAACAGATGAAAAATAACCTTTTAGGCTAAATCTGGTACATTTACAGCACTGTTTTATTAATGTGCATCATCCTTGTCAAATAACCCAACAAATAAATAAACAAACGCAAAGAATAGCTCGGGTCGAAAGGAGGCCTTCACCAAAAGATCAACAAAAAAATTAAAGTGAACTATCAGAGTAAAGGACAGCAACACTTCAATCCATAGAACGGTTATTTTTTCATAATGTCATACATGCCAGACATGATTACTCTCAAAGCCCCAACACACGTTTCCCACCCAAACCTGCTCCATTCACCTGCGTAGGCCAGTCGAACAATAGTAGCCTCGTCCTGTGCCAAGTGCGCAATGCCAGGAAGAATGTACTCGGGATAGATATTGACATCGTTGCGGGGCACCTCCTTGACCAATGCCAGCACCTTAGTGAGGGTGCGGACGGCCTCAGCCCGCACACGAGGCACCGAGTCGTTGCAGAAGTGCAGCAGGTAGGGCGTGATGCGGTCCAGCAGGATGTCCACGCTCAGGCGCTCGGCGAGGTGCAGGACCAGCTCCAGCGCCGCTAGCTTGGAGTCGCAGGACCGCAGGGTTTGCAGGCAGGACGTGATGACAGACACCAGCACCACCAGTCCGTGCTCCTTGTTTGTGTCGGACTCCGCCGCTGCCTTCTCTCTCGGCTCGCTGCCGCACAGGTTGTGGAGAATGTTGTCCAGGTCTTTACGAATCACAAGGACCCTTTCATCTGCCGACTGGAAGGTCTCCTTAGCGAACTGGGCCATATACGGTTGCAGGAAGGAGTAAAAAATCTCTGGAAAGGCCTTGCCTTTCTGTTGTTTCAGATATTCCTCTGCCGTCAGCCTCTTCTCTGGTTGTCGCTGCACCATCTGAGCAACCTAAATGTTTTTGTCAAAATGCAACAGGCTTAACACAGGCAGGCAATCACAGCAACAATGAGGCAGCCATGAAAAAACACAAAGATGGAGAATAGCAAATGTTTTGTAAATTTATAACACAATAACAATTAACCCTCTCCAGCCCAATTTATTATTTTGAGATATGAAAAATCTTTCATTCATGGAGAAATGTTTTTATACACTAGTGGCTGCAGGTGGAACTAACGTAGTATTTTTGCAATACTGAGCTGGAAGGGTAACTTTATCAAACCATTTCCCATGTGGTCTTTATATTTTATTATCAGTCATCAATTGATTTATTGTTGCAAATTTGCAACATGAACCTGGAGAGGGTTAAATGCAACAATTAAAATGGCAAAATTAAAGTGGCAATAAATTTATTTATTAATTTCTTATGGTACAAAATTCTCAAACAAGTGGGGCCCTTTAGCCTGACGTTACTGCCAAATAAGAGAAAGACTCCTTCACTTACCAATTCTCTGACACCTCGGTCCTCAATTTTCATGAGCACATGCTCGGTCTGAAAGTGTCCTTTGCGGTAGGCTAGCAGCTGAGAGAGGTCAAACAAAGGATTTCCTTCAGTGAAGAGTTCTGCTATGACACAACCTAAAAAACATTAGAAAGTTATTGAAATGAGAGCATCATTTATGGCCAATGTTCCACAATTCACTTCATACATTAAAAAGTAAAGTAAGTAAGCTTTAGTAGCCAGTGCTGAAATCTAAAGAACAGCATGCCGCATTCACAGGCCAATTTCTCCATTACAACTTTCAGACGGATCACAACCATCTCTACAGTTTTGGGGAGAGGAAAGCACCTGCTGAGAATATGTCCATGGGCTGCTTGAGCTCTCCTCGGGTTCTCTGGCTGTTACTCGACAGGTCGACCAGAGGGGTAGTCTGATCATTCTCCGTTGCAAACATGCTGCCATCAACAAAGCGTTCAGGGGCAATATAACATGTCCTCCGCCTAGATGTGTCAAAAAAGTAATTGAAGTCAGCAGGGTTGTCCTCGGGGAGGAAGGTGGGCTTAAAGCTGGCAAAGTCTGTGAGGAGCACCCAGTTCCAGCTTGTCACCATGATATTCTCTGTCTTGATGTCACCATGCCTCACACCAGACTTGTGTGCTTGGTCCACAGCATTCAAGATCTGGAAGGCAATCCATTTCTTCTCCACATTATTAAGGAAGGGCCGGGTGCTGATACGGTCATACAAATTGTCACGCACATACTGGCGGAAAAGCATGGCTGCTTTCTCAGTCATTGTGGCCTTCTGAAATGGCAGGCAGTTCTGGCAAGAGTGCAGTCGGATCTTCAGCTCCTCCAGTTCCTGTTTGTAGCTGGTCAAGGGCAGTGAGGGATCCTGTATGGCAAAGACCTTCACGACTACAAGTCCCTCCCTATGTTTTGCCCGTGCCACTTTGAAGAACCTGGTGCTGCCCAGACTCTTGTCATACTCGTAATCATGAATATCGGAGAAGTAACTGTCCACAGATAAGATCTGAGATGGGGCGATTCCTGCAAGCTGGTTTCCCATGGTGCTGCTTCAGCTTTCACCTTTCACCTGATCCGAAAAACAAAACAACAAATGAATACGTCTCTGCGCGTTTAAGAACTAAAAATTTAAACGACATTCATGATTTTTAAAACTGCCAAGCCATGGAAGCTGAACATGCATGATTATACAAAATCCAAGACGTAACGTGCATCTAGCTAGATCGTTCAACGCATTGTGGCAACGAAACGCGAACTGACAGTCGATAAACTACAAACAGGGATTGCCTGTAACTCAGCCGACATGGTAGCTTAGCGTTGCAGGATATGTATGAGGGCGAAATTTGAATTCAATAAACTCAACACGCAAGATAACGATGGAAACAGACAGATCGATTTTGGCAGCAACTTTCTGACAGGAACAATAATGATGCTACAAGAGCTTGCCAGGAATTGGATGGTCGACTTGAGCTAGCAACAATGCATGGGCCAGTACACCCCGCATCGGGTAAAACGCGATATGACAGCACTATGCACATGACAGACAACATGATTAAAGCTACTATTTACCTGCGTCTCGGTGCAAATGGTAACGTTAACGGAGGAGAAAGGAGAATTTGCCTTGGTCAGCTATTAGCCAACAATCTGAGTGACTCACTAATCCGTAGCGTAGGTAGTTTGTGCCCTCGGAAAAGTAATCAACATTTCGACTAACTTGGGGGTACTATCAGTGCCCTGAACCTACTATGTGACAAACTCAACTCGCAGTGCTGTTTTTACGAATAATGCTATTTGCGTACTCATGTATCCGGTTGGCACCTGTACAGGCTGCAGAGATTCTGCAAAAATACCCCATTCGCTGTTATGTCCTCCCTTGTCCACTTCCTTTAGGCATTCTTCTTCTTAAACATTTATTGTTATGTTACGTGACTTACCGTGCATATACTGCCGCCTACAGGGTGCAGTTTCCCAACTCGTGATGAGTGAAGGTACTTCAAGGAGCTGTGTCACGATTACTGCCCATACTCAAATCTTACATCCTAACAAAGTGAAACTGCTTGACTGCAAGCCATAATTTGTTGCCATCCTTACCATTCCTAAAATAGCGCTTCGAGTCCTCGTATTTCCATAAAAACCTCCTTGATAGCAAAAGAATAATGCCTGAGAAACTAAAACATATAAATACAATGCAAAACGATGACAAATTTGCTATGGTGAAAGAAGGTTTTGACTCGATCGAATTTACTTCTTTCAAAGCAGTGAGCGTGCGCAGTGACACAGCTCCTTTATACAAATTTAAAATAAACCCTCTTTAGAGAGGAAAAGAAAAGTTACCCCATACATACAAATATGCACACAGTACATGACAGATATTGAACTTTGAATAGCAGGAGGAGTGAAAGATTTTACAATCATGAATATCCATGATGGCAGCACCGAATGTGACGTCAATTCATTGATACTGCCTGGTATAATGGACCTTTTCAACCTGTCTATCAAGCGTAGAATAATAAACCATCAGATTGGCTTATTTTCTTAAGCTCCTGCCTGACTCAAGTGTCGTCATATTGTCCCCCAAACAAAGCGATCATAAGCTGTGTGTAATAGGAAAGGTTGCTGACTTTTTCAAAGGCCAATGAGACCTACAGTGTGAGCACTCTGGTCATGGCTTGATGATTGGACCTTGCAACGTGAGCACATTACATTCTGAGAACATTAGCTTGGACCAGGAATGCATTTTGCCCTGTACCCTAGTCCTTTCCACCTCTCTTGCCATTTTCCTTCTTTCACATTTTAATGAACCTACATCATAATTTTCTCCACAGTGAAAACATAATACTTTTACCAAGCTACACTCACCCTCTATACACCTAAACTGTCGCAAATGCCCATACTACTGATAACAGTGACACCATAGTGGAGCCCTGTCATATACTTTCACATTATAACTCCAGTTATCTAAATACACCTTTCAAGGTACTTCAACGTTGAACTCTTGAGACACAGAGCAACTTTCTTGCACCTTCCCTCCCAAAAGGTTCTCAGCTGCTTTGCCCTGCATACTCTCTCCACCTGCAGAAGTGCATCAGTCTTGACTGAAAGTGGAACGTCAACTGATCACACTCTAAATGGTTGGTTTTTCCCTTGTGAGGTCAAACATTTAAATGTAGTGTTTTATTCCACTGCTCCCTTGCACAGCATTACAAAATCACTATTACTCTCTGACACCCTTACTGCTTTCACATCTCCCGTTTCCTCTTTCACAAAGTTCTCCACTGCATGGGCATTACAAAAAAATGTGTTACTTCACTACCATTTATTGCTGCCGTCATTCCAACAAAATTCTCTTCGTCACTTTCATTTAGAATTTTCTTTTGTTTTTTACTCCTGCCACATTGTAATCCATTTTACAAATCCATTAATTTGAGAGTCAAACTCTGCATCAAAAACCATGCAAATAACATATTCAAAAATTTGTAATCGGTGAATCTACTTCAAGCTCACTGGCAAACTTCCCTCTTGCAGCCGTTCACATGTATCCAGTGTCAAGGTTTGAACAAGGTCTGTAGTCTAATTATGTCTGATGTGTATTTCGTCATTGTGTTTTTTTATTTTTCATGTTGCATTGCTTAGTTTTAGCAGTTACAATGCCCTCCATAATTATTGGCACCCCTGGTTCAGATGTGTTCTTTAGCTTCTAATAAATTCAGGTTTTTTTTTCCTAAATAATATAGGACCACAATGAAAAAAGAGGAAAATCCAACCTTTAATTCAAGTGCATTTATTCAGTGAGAAAAAAAACCCCATATTAAGAAATAATTCTTTTACATCAAATCATGCGCGCCACAATTATTAGCATCACTGATGCTAATACTTTGTACAACCCCCTTTTGCCAACAAAACAGCACCTAATCTTCTCCTATAATGTTTCACAAGATGGGAGAATACAGAAAGAGGGATCTTCGACCATTCCTCTTTGCACAATCTCTCAAAATCATCCAGCGACCTGGGTCCTCTCCTCTGCACTCTCCTCTTCAGCTCACTCCACAGGTTTTCAATGGGGTTGAGGTCTGGGGACTGAGATGGTCATGGGAGGAGCTTGATTCTGTGTCTGGTGAACCATTTCTGTGTAGATTTGGCTACATGTTTAGGGTCATTATCTTGCTGAAAGACCCAGTGATGACCCATTTTCAACTTACGGGCAGAGGCCACCAGATTTTGATTTAAAATGTCCGGGTATTTCAAAGCGTTCATAATGCCATGCACCCTAACAAGGTTCCCAGGGCCTCTGGACGAGAAACAGGCCCACAGCATCACCGATCCTCCCCGATACTTCACATTGGGCATGAGGTGCTTTTCTGCATACTCATCTTTTCTGGTCCGCCAGACCCACTTAGAGCGTTTGTTGCCAAAAAGCTCTATCTAGATCTCATCTGACCAAAGCACATGGTCCCAGTTGAAGTCCCAGTACCGCTTAGCGAACTCCAGACATTTGCATTTATGATTGTGAGTGAGAAAATGTTTTTTCCGTGCATGCCTCCCAAACTGCTTGTTGGCATGTAGATAGCTCCTGATGGTTGTTTTGGAGACTTTGTGACCCCAAGATGCTACCATTTGTTGCAATTCTTTAGCAGTGAGCTTTGGAGAACTTTTTATTTCTCTTACCATCCTCCTCACTGTGCGTGGTGGCAAAATAACCTTGCGTCCTCATTCAGGCTTGTTTACCACTGTTCCACTTGTTTTAAACTTCTTAATGACTCCTCTGACAGTAGTTATGGACTGGTGCAGGTGAGTGGCTATTTTCTTGTAGCCATTGCCTGACTTGTGAAGGTCGACACACATCTGCGTTACTTGAATGGTGTGTTCCTTTGTCTTTCCCATGTTGAAGAGTGGATAAGAGAAATGGCCTCTGTGTCACGTCATATTTATACCCCAGGGAAACAGGAAGGGAAGAATTATTAAACATTCCTAGATACTCTGATCAACTTTGTAAACTACTGTAGAAATGACAGAAATACTTCAATGACATTTATTTCCTAGGAATTGTTATGGGTGCCAATAATTGTGGAACAGGTGATTTTATGAAAAATAATTATTTTTTAGTTAGGGATTTTTTCCCCTTAAAATTCATTTGACTTGAAGGTTAAATTTTTCCGCAATTTTCAGCGTGAGAGTATGCTTCTGCAATGAAAACTGAATTTATTTTAAGGCTTTTAACACATCTTAACCAGGGGTGCCAATAATTATGGAGGGCGCTGTATTTGTATGAGTACAGCATTCCCAATTGTCTGTCACTCACCATATTCTTTTTGTTTTCCTCTCATGTGCACTGCCCTTCCCTCATTGTGAATTGTTTGATTACCTCCCTATTTGTAAGCACACCTCCCTGCATGCACTCAACTCCCCGTAAACATAACTGTTAGTCAGTCATTCACCTTCCCTTTATATACCGCTTAGGGCTGTCAGAATAATTAATCGCGATTAATTTAAGCGCAATAAAAGTAAATGCCACTATGAGGCAGACAGACGTGATTGCTTATTACCTTTTCTATGACACATACCTAATGCGGTCATTTGAAATGCTTCCGGGAAGAAAACTGTGATTTGAAGTCCACTAATTACCAGCCAGGTTGGACAGCCTCCATCGCCTTGGCATAATTAGCTCACCTTAAATCATTTCCCGCGTACTTAGCCTGACTAGCAATCAAGCCATTTATTCAGCCAACTGACTAATCAAAATCAAAATGTGGCGTAGAATGATTAAGAAGTGATAATGAGAAGCAGACAGACCTAACCAGGTTGGCTAGGCTAATTACGTAATGGTGAATTTCAGATGATGGTGCTGAGTAATCCAAAATACTGTAACTAGTAATGTACCTATACACTTTCAGCAGTGAGTAATTAAGTAAAGTCAGGGATTACTTTTTTTAAAAAGTAACTAGTAATGTGTAATGTATTACTTTTTTAGAATTACTACCACAACACTGGAAACCACAGAAGTTCAATATCAGTGGTTCAATCAGAAATGTATTTTCTGCTTTCTTTGTAATCGCAGTGGAGCCAGAGCACAAAAGATGGGGAATTTTAGGAGGCCTGCTATGGTCAAATCACTATTCTGCAGCAAATTGTTGATTCAGAAATACAGCATTAAGGAAAGTATTTGTTTCCCTCATGAGTTCCTATCCATTTTCATATTTGTCACCCTAAATTTTTTTCTGGATCTTTGCGCAGAAACTATTTCCGAGACAAGGAGAACATGAGGAAATGCAGACTGTGGTCTAGGACATTTGTATTTTTTTTAAAATGCTCTCGTGGCAATATGAGTAATTTTGCTACATGGAGCCTGAGATTACAAACACAATGGCCCTCATTTATCAAACTTGCGTACACCAAAAAAATGGGTGTACGCCAAATCTCCCGCAATAATCGGCATTTATCAATCTGAACGTGAGCGAACGGTCCGCAAAAACCTCACGCCAGCCCTGACCAGGTGTACGCAAATCTGAAAACAGCGAACAACCGCAAGAACGAGTGCAGCTGTCAAAATGAGTAATAAGCCATGCAGCAATGCGGACCTCATGCTGTTGTAGTTTTTATTAGTAAAATAAATAAATAGCCTGAATGAATAAATAAATTAATAAAAGTAGGTTGTTTCAAAATATAAGTGTCATTTATTTCTCTACACAGATGTCATTTATTTATTTATTTAATTTATTAAATACATTTATTTAATAAATAAATAAATTGCACCTGTGTTGAGAAATTAATTACACTTATTTGGAAACAACCAGCTTGTCATCAATTTGATGAAGTGCAATGCGTGGCTTCACAGATTTGCAGTGTGATGGGTCAGATGCTCATCCAATCAGATATATATCGGCTAACAAACACTTTGAGCGTGATCACATTTTGACAATGGCAGATCTTCTATTGCTAGAGGAATAAGCTTCTGTCCGACGCGAGAGGAACTGTCGGCACAGAGAAGACCTCCTCAGCGAAAGTGACGAGTGGCTGCTCGTTTTGTGTGGTACCCAATAAAATGTCATGGAGTAATACAATTACAAAGAAGAGTGATCTCTGCAGACTGTATTTTAACAATTGCCCTCATGCAGCTCCGATCAAGGCGGTGGGGACTCATCCGCTCCTCGAACGGTGACAGCTGGAGGTTGGAGTCTGGTTAGTCTCCAGCAGTCCGTGCGCTGCTAACCTAAATGCCACAACCCGTTTTTTGGTGGCGATCTTAAAATCAGACCACTTTTTTTAAACTACATGTAAAGCATTTGGATTGTCAATTATGTAGGCTTTATAACATGAAATATCATGGATCTATAAATTGAATTAATTAAGGCCGATGTTATTCGCACCTATACCTGTGGCCAATGCTGATTTTTTTTCTTGGCCACACTTATAAGTGCGCCAGTTGATAACCATTCCAGTGCTGCTTATAGAAAGTACCGCTTAAAATAAGTTTGGCCAAGAAATTTTTTTTTTGCTTTGGACACACTTAAAATAAGTGTGGGCAATGGAGAAATGTGCATCTGGGCACACAAGTGCGAATAGTCGCTTTGATTTATTAATGAATTACTTTTGTAAATCAAAAATCTGCGGCACTCCGGTTTTACACCCCAACAGGGTTTACCTGCAGCATCAATAGTTTTCCGCACTGCTCCCTCCCTCTGGGCTCCCTTTATGCCACTTTTAAAGCTTCCAAATTACAATATTTTGTTTTTCTCCATCTCGGACGTGATCATTTATATTTCCTCCTCAGTGAAGTTCTTTCTTCTTTGCCGTCTTTTGAGAGTCTCTGTCGTAAAGTGGGCAGGACTATGCTTCCCGGAGCATGAATTTATAGGGGCGTGTCATGTAAATTACGATGGTTTCAGCCGCCAGATTTATCAACGCCACGCCAGTTCTACACCGAAATCTGCGACGTACACACTTTTGGTAAATCAGACGTGACACCTGGCGAACGCTGATATTTACACCAGAATCTACCCCAGATCCTATGCAAGTTTGATAAATGAGGGCCATTGACACTTCATTTGTCAGAATCCATCCACCCAGTCCAGAGATTGTCGCTAATATCAGAACACAGGAACCACATGCAGATCACGGATGAGCCATATAAGCATTTTTCATGACCAAAAGATAGAAGACTTTCAATTCACCAACAAAGAGGATAATCAGAAGATGGTCAAAGGTCTGTCAGGAATAACCAGGAACACAGGTGGTCAAGCTTGACGTAGTAGTGCAGACTGTCCTGAGGTAGTACCTGAGATGGCAAGCTGAATAAATCAGAGAATGCTAAGTAGGTGCACATTCTTGGACAATGAAGGGACTAGCAGAAGCATCACGGGCACTAGGAAGAGTTTTCCTAATAGATAGTTACTGGCTTTCATTTAGATTAAACACCAAAGGTAGAAGACAACAATCCACCGAAGGGGAGACGGAGACCAGGAGCTTAAATACGCAAGGATGACAATTAACCCTGGAACACCATTTATATCATGTTTGACACATGACTTTCTGTGACCTTTTTATCATTCACATGATCAAAGCCTTCCGCAACAAGAGTCATCAGATGATGAAATATCCCCCAGCCCCCGTAATCTATTCTAAGAAATCGCAAAAAATCAAAAGGCACCAGTTTAGGACCTGATTAATACGAACAGCAAGTTTCATTCAAAAATATTGAACTGTATTCGAAGTCCGCTCTGGAAACAAAATGATGAGACGGACGGACGGATGGCCATACAGATGACTACATCCCCCTGCATTATATGCTGGGGGGATAATAAAAACCTGTTGTATGCAATCTGGTACATGTTGTCCACCCCCTGGTGGACCATCCATGCACTGCATGCAGCAGAGGTCCAAAGAATACAAAATCAAAGATGGCTGCCCCCATTCACCCACTCCAGGTTTTTTTCCGCAGAAATCCTTGCTGATTTTGACAAAGTTACAGTGAGAATAACTTTTATATTGTTATTAACACTTCAAAATGAATATTTACTGGATTAAAACAGCTTATGAATCCACAACATGTTGTGGCTTATT
Source organism: Gymnothorax reevesii (assembly GCA_029721435.1). NCBI lineage: Eukaryota > Metazoa > Chordata > Actinopteri > Anguilliformes > Muraenidae > Gymnothorax > Gymnothorax reevesii. The sequence goes on from CM056573.1 coordinate 34,005,810, forward strand.
GTATAGTAAAATCGAGTGACACTCCAGGCATTTAACTCAAAGAGGTCCGCAGGAGATCCAACGATCTCCACAGACTTAAGCGAATGCAAAGGTAATATCCTCTGAAACTATAGGACCTATAGCATTCATTGGTAGCACCTGTGTCACGCTAGCTTGAAGGGAAAGGGGCTTAGTAATCCTCCAAATTTAGGCAAAATTTTGATGAAAGAAATCTGTCATAGCCATTTTCACAGGGGTCCTTTGATCTCTGACCTCAAGTTATCTAAATGACAATGGGTTACCTATATTTCCCCTTAGAGACCTGCTCTTTTTATCATAATCCCATGCAGTGCAAAAAACATGCAATTTTATGCATGCAGAATCAAAGCGATATATTTGCCAATTAATTTTGAACATTTCTGCATACTGTCCTGGAATTTCATAAATTGGGTGTGACTGGAAAACTGATACTCTTGAGGATTGAATGAAAAGTGGACATTTTGTCTTAGTGAGACGACTTTTTGAAGCTTGACCTCGCTGTATAAAAATATCAAATATAATCCAAAACAAATTTCATATTAGTAAATTTACATTTTTTGACAGGTTCAATAAATACATCAGTTTCAAAGATATACAATCTCCTGGCAATTACTTCTTGGTTCAGGCTTTACAGGGTTAATACTGCATTTAAAAAATTAACATTTTTTGGAATTGATAAATGATGCTATGCGTTATCTACTGTTCATGTTTACATGATCTAAAGTGATCTTGAAAATGCCCAAAAAATGAAAATGTTCTTACTTTGCTAGCTAGCTACAGGCTTCTTTTTCCAATCCTCTTTTATACCCTGCCACAACAAAGTTGATGGGGTATATTGAAATAGGCTCCGTCTGTGCATATGTGTGTCCCTGTGTCTGTCTCAATCAGGGGTGCGTTTCCCAATCTCACAGATGCTAACTTGCATAGTTGGACCCATTGACTGTGAATGGACGAACCATGTATGTTGCTAACATTGTTTTTGGGAAACACAGCCCAGAAGTTGATTTTTTTTCTGGAGCTGAACTTGGCATATATGTTCTTGAGGGGATGTGGTTATGCCTATTGATACTATAGAGTTTGACAAATTTTACTTTTTCCAGTTACCATGGAAACAAGTTGCGAATGAGTGTCTCATGTAATGTGGAAGGGGTAGGCTATATTTGCAGTGCAGAACTCTGAAATTATCAACAATATTGTCTTGAAACTTGGCATGCATGTTCTCTGGGATATGAGGAAATCTGACAAATTTTATTAAAAACGAAGTATTCCCTGTTTTGACCACTTGGTGGCACACGTAGTAAATGAAATCCTTCAATATAACATTCACTGTAATTGCAATATGTTTCACTTATGAATCTCTCTGCAAATCCTCTGCAGCTTGTTCAGTGACAAAAAAAACCCTTTTAATCACTGTAAAAAGATAAAGTTGACTAATGTTTAAAAGAGTAAAGCATCCAACAATGATGCACTACTGATTTTGCTCAACTGCCAATTCTAAGCTTTTCCAAAACTGAGTTTGTGCAACTCCTGGGACTTGACGTTGAGCAAACTCAAAAATGCTTTGCAGCTGGTTGTCTAACTTTCAGTTTGGTCAACTTTTTATTTGTCAGTGATTGTATATTCTTGGATTATTTTTAATAAGCGTGGAAATTTTTTTTTCAGATCCTCGCAACACTTGCAGACTGAAATTTATTTGGTCAATGAAAGAATTGTAATGCTCCCTTGATAATAGCAATACACACAGAGGGAAGCAAATTACAATCATTCTCAATCAATGTCAATTCTCAATCTACGTCCTCTTTTTGCACACAGTCATAGGTCCAATACAATGCTCGTTTCACAGCTTGTTCCACTTCAGAACTGTTACAAGCTTGCACCAGTATCCACAATAATTTAAACAGACAATGAAAGTATCCAGACATTAGAACAAGCAGTTACTAGAGGGAACTCCCTCCAAATTAATTTTACAAAGTTGTAATATCTGAGCTATCTGTCCCACAAATTGTGACTATATATTTAAAAATCATGCATTGTGTGTTTTAATTTATTGTGTCTTAGCAATACATAATATTCTGTGACTACGATAAAATAATTATTATTATGGCAGGCGTATTTAAACTATTTGGCTCTATGTTGAGTTCAAAAGTGACATTTCCATAAACATTGTTGGAAATTAACGATACTTTTGTTTTAGGCTGCCTATATTTCTTTTAATGAATGTATTTATTTATTTTGCTTAGCCGAAAAAAGTAGTTTTTGATTTAAATACGTAAATACTGAGGAGCATGTGATTGAATCATAATTAGAATGATTGATTTGTTTCATCTAGCAACAATTCTTTTAATCCTTATTGATGCAATGTTGAGCTTCTCATTTTTTAATCAACCATATCAGAAGACGCATCCCATGGTTGTGGAAAAGACGTTTCTGTGTTTCAAATTACTGGCCTGGTTCAAGCAAAGAAACCAACCAAGAGGATCGATGAAATCACCAGAATTGGGCTTAGAACTATCCAATGCATTCCTAAAACCTGGAGACAGAGGTGAACCATCAGTTTTGCTCAAGAATTGGGTCACAAAACCATCGAGAGTGATTGTGATCGAAGAACATTAGAATGCATGAAGTCTCATCTTATAAAAATGTATAGTGGTGATATAGAATCAGTTAGACACCAGATGCGGGAAAAGGGAATGAGGATTTATTTTAAACAAAACAAAACAGGCACGAGGGCCAACGAAAAACTTGGCCCAAGGGGTTGCAAAAGGACAAACTAAAGTACGCTACACAGAGCTATAAACAAAGAATGCAAAACGACAAAAAACAAAAGGCACAGGAAACTCCAGGCAAGAAGATCAAGAAAAATAAATAACAAGGCTAGCTAGCTATATATATATACACACACACACACACACACACACACACACACACACACACACACACACACACACACACACACACACACACACACACACACACACACACACACACACACACACCCACACACACACACACACACACACACACACACACACACACACACACACACACACACACACACACACACACACACACACACACACACACACACACACGAGCTATAATCACGAGACTTGACAAGAGGCTAGAACAAGACTTGAAACTTGACATGCAAGGGAACTTGAGACACTGTCTGCCAGCCAACTTCCACCGCATCCAGATAAAGGCTAAGTAATCAAGGACACATGAGGGGCAACACCTGGAGAAGCAGAAACAAGAGGCATGGCAAGATCAAGACATGGACAGAGATTGGATGACAAGACTTGCTCATAAGAAAATGAGCGTGCTCAGCTTAAGTACCAATTAAGTATGCAGTTTGGAAGCAAGCATGAATGTTAAGAACAGAAAAGCACAGCAAGATCTTGAAATAGCAAAGCAGGAATCATGACAATAAACTCCCTGTCTAAATTAGTAATATTAGTAATGTGCCTATCTAAGAATTACACCACCCAGTGAGTGTTAGTAAATGTTATTAACTTAAAAACAGTTAATTGCCAATTAAGCTTAGAGAGCCCCGAATCAGCACAGCACAGAAGGAAGAGGGAAGTACCAAAGCCAACCCAGAGCTCTGAAATGTGCAACAACGAAGGCACGGGGCGGAACGCAGACAAGCGGTGGAGTGGCATGGCAGACCTGGCAAAAACAAAAACATGGAAAAGTAAAAACATGGACAAGGAACATGAATTATGAAATGAGTAATCCTAAACAAGAAACTGTTAAAACTGTGACTATGAAACACGAACTATGAACTATGAAACTTGGAACATGAAACTGTAAAAACCATAAATGCTGTCCTGGCCAAAGGCCAGAACACAACACAAGTGGCACTATATCCAATATCTGTTATCATTACCCCATCCGCAAACGAAGTGCACAGAGGGGTTAATAATGGTCCAAGTGAGAAGTAATTAGTTTTTGGTGCAGATCCGGATCAAACTGTGGATTCTGGATCACTTTGAAAATTTTGTTAACATTGTGTGTAAGGGCAAATTTTGACATTTTCTTTAATCATGCCATCAAAAACATCACGCATCACTTGAATATCAACGTACTATAGCCCTCCAGGGAGGGCAACAACCATGAGTAGTTTGATCCGATCCAGATCTGACAGATAAAAATCCTCTAAAATATATGCCATATTTGAAGGTCATGTGCACAGGCTGGGTATGTGGCCTCCGGCCACACCCTCTAGTTGAAACTGTATTTCTACTGTCACTGGCTGTGTTAGCTAATAAATTGACTGTGAATTTAGAAATCATCACTAGTTCAGTCAAAGGCAATGGAGAAGACAGATGGACTAGATAGACGGATCGAAAAATAGATAGATAGCTAGAGTGGGTGTTTCTAATGGAATACCTCCATTTTTAATGGAGTGGCACTACCTTTCGAAATAAATGGAACAGTTGCTACTGTACAGATGCTAACCGCGGATCATTCGAAATGGAATGACTCCATTCAGTCACTCATTACCTGTACCACTTATTTCTCACAAAAGGTCGCGTGTGAGCTGGAACCTCTCCAAGTTGACTTTGAGCGAAAGGCAGGCGCCCACCCTAGAAAGCGCTCCAATCCATTGCATTGCGCAAACACCATTCACACACACACTTATTACAATTTTGAGTCAGCAGTTAGCCTGACACGCATGTTTTTGCACTGTGGGTGGGAACAGGACAACCTGCAGGAACTCGAGACAAACATGGGGAGCACATGCAAATTCCACACAGAGAAGCCCCAGGCTGGATTCAAGCCCACCACTTTCTTGCTGTGAGGTCGTAGTGCAACCCACTTGGCCACCGTGCCGCCCATGGACTGAATTCCAAGCGTAGTAAACTTTTATGTTGACTGCATGTCACATTTCTTCATGAATGTAACAGCCATCCATACTGCCCTACAAAGGCTAAGTGCAGTAACAACGCAATACTTTAAACAGTTAAAAATGGCTTCAGAGTTTATTCGCCATCCCAACAACTGAATAGTTTGCACATCTGTGATAGACTGTGGTTAACGGATTTACCATGGTGTAATTTATGTCCAAATCAATCCTGACCTCCATATACTTTTAGGCCCAAAATGGTAGAACTGTCATTTGGCCCAATATGTAGTTACTGCACTTGGGCTTTTGTAGGGCAGCATACCAAGCCTGCACTGGTTTCCTTTCCATACCATAGCCTGTATAAAAAGATGGACGAAGCAACCGTGACGTCACCCATTGGTTTCAGCAGACCATAAAGGAAGCCTCGATTTTGGAAATCTGAATTGCGCCATATTGTCATTTTGAAACCGGATGTGATTTCTATTGGACGAGAGCGTGTATTGAAGATCTGGGGAGGACCGTGGCTCTGGATCTAACCGTAACCGATGAGGACCAGAGGATAGCCACGCCCATAAAGCATATTCTGGCTTTATCCTTTATTCTAGTCTATACGGGACCATAATTTACAAAAATTAACATCATGATATATCGAAAGAGACTTGAAACATGCTATATCTACCATAAAATAATGTGAAAAATCATAATTTAAAAGAAAAATCAGGTGGGAAAGTAGGGTTATTTACTCATAGACTTCTATAACATTGAACTTCTTTCTGCAACCACCGACGTCTCCATCTGCTGGCCATTAAATACAACCCAAATTCCGAAATAGTTGGGACAAAGTGTAAATTGTGAATAAAATCAAAATGCAATGACTTTCAGATCACACAAGCCAATGTTATTTACAATAGAACATAGATAACGTTTCAAATGTTGACACTGAGACATTTTACATTTTTATTCACAAAATGAGCTTATTTCAAACATTCTGGCTGCAACAGGTCTCAAAAAAGTTGGGACACAGGCAAAAAAAGGGGCTTAAAAAACAATTAATATAAAAAACAATCAGCTGAAAGAACATTTAGCTGGTAATTAAGTTAACTGGCCTCAGGTGTGTAACATGATTGGCTATAAAAGGGATGTCTGAGTCTCTCAGAAGTAAAGATGGCCAGAGGCTGTCCAACCTGTGAAGGTTTGTGTAAAAAATTGTGGAATACTTTAAAAACAATGTTCCTCAACGTTAAAATTGCAAAGGCTTTGAAGGTCTTATCAACAGTGCATAACATCATCAAAAGATTCAGAGAAACTGGAAAAATCTCTGTGCGTAAGGGACAAGGCCAAAGACCTTTACTGGATGCCCGTGATCTTCGGGCCCTCAGACACCGCTGCATCACTCACCGGCATGATTCTGTCACTGACATTAGTAAATGGACCAAGGAATACTTTAAGAAACCACTGTCAGTAAACACAGTCCGCCGTGCAATCCACAGATGCCACCTAAAACTCTATTACAGAAAAAAGAAGTCATTGTTGAGCATGATCCAGAAGCGCTGCTGTGTTCTGTGGGCCAAGGCTCATTTAAAATGGACTGCACAAGTGGCAAAGTGTCCTATGGTCAGACAAGTCAAAATTTGACATTCTAGTTGGAAATCATGGGCATCGTGTCCTCTGGGCTAAAAAGGAGAAAAACCACCGCTCCTGTTATCAGTGTTCAGTTCAAAAGCCAGCATCTCTGATGGTATGGGGATGCATTAGTACATATGGTGTGGGACACTTGAATGTTTTAACATGAGTTGTCAGAAAGACAACAAAGCTCGCCGGGGCAAGGTTGAAGTTTTTCTATACGCGGACGGACGCGGACGCCGGGGGTACGACAATAGCTCTCCGGACGTTACTCGTCCCGGCGAGCTAAAAAGCACCATGAATGCTGAAAGGTATATAAAGGTTTTAGAGTAACATATGCTCCCCTCCAGACAACATCTATTCCAGGGAAGGCCTTGTGTATCTCAGCAGAAGAATGCAAAATCACATACTACAGCTATTACAACAGCATGGCTTTGTAGCAGAAGAGTTGGTGTGCTGAACTGGGCTGTCTGCAGTCCTGATCTTTCACCGACTGAGAACATTTGGCGCATAATTAAACGAAAAGTCCGTCAAAGGAGACCCAAAACTCTCCAGCAGCTGGAAGCCTGTATTAAACATGAATAGGATCAAATTCCAATGGCTAAACTCAAGAAACATGCCCAGATGTTGCCCAGATGCCTCCACTCTCTGTTCAAAAGAAGAAGGGATGCTACACCATGGTCAACAGGCCCCTGTCCCAACTTTTTTGAGACCTGTAGCAGCCATCAAATTTCAAGTGAGCTCAAAAAAATTTCTCAGTTTCAACATTTGCTATGTTATCTCAGCTCTATCGTGAATAAAATACTGCCAGGTGTGAGTTGAAAGTCATTGCATTTTGATTTTATTCACAAATTACACTTTGTCCCAACTATTTCAGAATCGGGGTTGTAGAATGCCATTTTAAGGTACTTCTGCATGAGCTTCATTTTTCAGAACAGGATGCTGCGTCCATCTTTTTATACAGTCTTTGTTCCAAACTCATTGTGTTGTTAATAGCAAGCAAGGTAGCCAGCAACTTGTTCAGTCACATGTTAATAGAGTCTAGCCAGTAGCTGGGGGATTTTGACATTGTCACTCACCGGTGACACGGTGCTCTGTTCGAGGCAAATCAAAATGGAGCTTATTTTATGGAGAGAATGTCCACTCAGAATCATCTGGGTTTTAGAGGGTTAGCAATAGTCGGAATCAAACTGGCAAGAACTCTTGGAATTTTAATTAGGGCCCGAGCCGACTGCAAGTCATCCGCGGAGGACCATCTTGAAATCGTGCTGTTTATCATTATTATTATTATTACTCTTGTAATTCTGTCTGTCCCAATGACTCCCTTTCCCAATGTTCAAAATGCTTCAAACTTTCTACGTTCGTCCGGCCAGATCCGAAATTCGACATTTTAGGGCGCTCACACATGGTCGACGCGAAATGCAAAAAAATAGCACGCCCAACAAATTTTCAAATTACCCTCCGCATTGGGGTTACTTTATCGTATGAAATTTAGTACACACATGTATCATATCCCAACGCACAAAAAAGTCTCTGACATCATGGTCCAACCCCAACAGAAAGTCGGCCATTTTTATTTGAATTTTTGATTACAGATGATTTCCTCACCTCGTATTTTAAACAAATCTTCCTCGAGATTTCGCCCAAACAACTTCCCATTTAAAACAAATCATCAACACCCCATGCTGATCTGAAGTTGTGCTCTGCATGTCTGTAGGTCAAAGGGCGTGGCTTCTAGGGCTCGACAAATTTTGGCAACTTCTCATTTTCTCTCCATTTATATTCGAACGGCTCTCACGCCCACATACTTGTTCGTAGCAGCTTCAAACTTTATGGACATGATTATGGCTCTGCCCTAAAGTTCCCAATATATTAACTTCCCACACTACTAATAGCGCCCCCCGGTGGTAACAGGAAGTGACCAGTTTTTACTTTAACATGTACTGATGACGAAGGGTAGAACCCATCAACTTCATTCCACTTTTACAACATGCAGAACAAGTTGTCAAAGCTACATTATGAGCACTGTGAAGCTATGAGCAATGGCGTCCGTGTGGTGATGCGGCCAATATCGATCCCTCGCCATGAAAATACGTTTGGGTTTTTGATGTCTTTAATGAACTTGTATCATCATGCAAATTGATACACAGGTCAAGGGTGGCGAGCTCTTACATCTGATTGGGGCGACGTCCATGAGGGGAGCAAAATGCCTCCATAGCGCCCCCTTGAAATATTCAAAAACCCCTCCCCATATGGGTTTTTTAGAGTAGGAAGATGAAAATTGGTACACATGTGTATGTTGCCAAGATACACACAAAAGTCTCTGGCACCTGTATGGAGTAGACCAAGGGAACTCGGCCATTTTGATTTTAATATGTCATTTTGGCCTGATTTCCACACATTGTATTTTAATGCACTCCTCCTAGAGATTTTGTCCTATCAACCTCAGATTTATTACAGATCATCAAGAGACCATGCTGATCAAAAGTTGTGCTCTGCATGTCTGTAGATCAGTGGGCGCGGCCGCGAGCAGGAAGTGACCAGTTTTTACTTTCACTAGTGCTGATGACAAAAGTTGAACCCATCACATGTGTATGTTGTCCAGACGCACAAAAAAGTCTCAGGCACCAATGGTCTACTCCAAACAGGCATTTTGATTTTTCACTTGTCATTTTGGCATGATTTTCACATGTTGTATTTTAACGAACTAGATATTATTATTATTATTATTATTAATAAGAGTTACATTATGCATCTTGCTCCAGTGGTTCTCAAATGGTGGGTTGCGGACTGCTGGTCAAAAAATAAATTAAAAAGAGCACTCAGAGAGCGCAGCACCTCCGCCACGCCAAGGCATCTCTGTGCATGAGTTATTTTTGCTAGCTGATGTAGGGTATTGCTGCATTTCACCGCCAGGTGGCAGCAAAACCCAAAAGCACGGCAAATGGAAATTCGGCCCATTGGAAACACTCGAAACCTTGAACCTCTTTGGCCTAGAATATCTTGTGCTACTCTAACATCCTGCAAAGTTTGGTTAGAATCTATGCGGCCATTTTTGAGATATCCTGCTAACGGACAAGCAAAAAAGCCAACCAATGCTGGCAAAAACAAACACCTCCTTGGCAATAACTAATAATAATAAAGTGAATAATGTTTAATGCGCGCCTGATCCTGGAGCCATGATAACTGTCATTTGATTGCCGTTCACTTTAAGTGTTGTGTGGAGGTTCTGAAGAGTTGAGGGGTAGTTGAGGGTAAGAGGAAGAAGCGAGCAGAGTTGAGCTCACAAGTTATGATAGGAGTTTGAACTTTAAGCTCGAGTTTGTGTGAAATGGAGGGTTTTTTTTTTGCATATTCGAGATGTATCATAATATATCCGGTCTGTGGTGGGCAGTAATATGCTAAGCATATAATGCAGAGCGATTCATAGACACTAAATATTTCATTTTGTGGCCTTATTTATGTTGTGCAGTTTTCATAATTTTATTTTATTCTCTTCTATAGGTGCAGTTGTCATGTTCCTCCTGTTTGGTGCTCTGAATGCAGAGAGATTTATAGACGAGAAATATTCAGTTTTGTGGCCTTATTTATTTTGTGCAGCTTTGTTATTTTAGTTTTATACAAGCAGTTGTCATGTTCCTCCTTATTTTGTGCTCTGAAGGCAGAAATATTCGTAGAAGTTAAATATTTATTTTTGTGGCCTAATTTATTTTGTGCAGCTTTGGTATTTTATTGCATTTTATTCACCAATGCAGTTTTCATGTTCCTCATTTTCTTAATGTGCTCTGAAATGCACTTTGCACACATAAATAAATGTGTACTTATGTTTAAAAAGATTGCGTATGCATTTTCAAAGGCTGTTTTTGAAAAATATAATTGCTTGGTTTCGATTAGATAATCGTGGGTCGCGACGTAATGACCATGGGAAAATGTGGGTCCCAATGTGAGACCAGTTGAGAACCCCTGTCTTACTCTATTCATAAATCATAGACAGATCTTGTTTGATCACATTGGGTACAGCTAAGTAGGCTACATCTTAAATGTAAGGCAGACATATGTCAGGAATCCTCACAGCTGTGTTGAAACTAGGCCTACGCTGTCGGTGGCCGACACCAAGGGGTATATCCCCGAAATTCCCCAATCCTCTGAGGCCCCCTTTATTATATTCCCCTTTATTAGACCTACAATGAGGCAAATTTGAGGTCTGTATAAGCAATTGTTTCAGAGATATAGTTAAAAAACTGATGTTTTCAATATATAGCGCCACCTGGTGGCAAAGCTAGGAGCGCATACTTGCCCAAAATCTATTCAGTTCATCCTCTCTACCATATCTACCCATATGCTAAAAATGAGAAGGCAATGTAAAGTATTTTGTGAGTTATCGCGCTAACAGCTAAAATCTGCTGATGCAGAGGGGGCGGACGCGGCGGAACCATGATATCCCTGAAAATTGTATTTCAAGGATATAATCACTAGTCGAATAACTGACAGGCTACTTAATTAGTGCAGTGGAAGACATAGTCACAAATGCTAATTATTAGCATTTGTGACTATGTCTTCAACTGCAGTAATTAAGTAGCCTGTCAGTTATTCGACTAGTTATTATATCCTCGAAATACATTTCACCTACATTTACGCAGGACTGCATATACTGGCCCTCGTTTATTAAACATGCGAACACCAATAAAATGGGTGTAGCCTATGCCAAATCACCAGCAAGGATCGGCAAAATCTGAATGTGAGCGAGCGGTCCACAAAAATCTCACGCCAGGTCTGACCATGCGTACGCAAATTTGAAACCAGTACAACATGCAGGAAAGAGTGCAGCAGTCAAAATGATTAATAAATCATTTTCTGCGATATGGACGTCATGCTGTTGTTGTTCTTATTAGTAAAATGAATTAATAGGCTAAATTAATAAATAGACTAAATAAATAAAGACACCTGTCTTGAAAAATTAATTAAACTTATATTTTGAGACAACAGGATTGTCAGGCCAGACAGCTGACAATTACAATCAATTTGATTAAGCGCAATGCGTGGCTTGACTGATTGTGGTATGTCAGATGCTCATCCAGTCAGATATATACCGAACAAGAAAAGAAACACAAGTTAAAGGCAGGCTGGAAAATAAGTTTGCGCGAAATTATTTTAGAAAATCTAATTTATAACTAGCGCGTGCACATTTACACTTGTGTCATCAAACTTCTTTGTTTTGCAGTCACTTAGACTTAGTAACCATAAGAGTACATAAATTAACTATCGAATTTGGGTTTCTTATGTTGCCCAGTATGTTTAGGCCTACAGATACTTTGACCTTGATCACATTTTGACAATGGCAGATCTTCTATTGTCAGAGGAATAAGCTTCTGTCCAACGTGAGGAACTTTCGGCCAGAGAAGACCTCCGAGGAGAAAGTGACGAGTGGCTGCTGGTTTTGTGACACCCAATAAAATGTCATGGAGCAATTCTACTAAAAGTACAATGAAGAGTGATCTCTGCCGACTGTATTTGAACAACTAGGGGCTTATGCCGTTGGAGGCGACGGCTTGGGGTATATCCCCGAACGCCCCCAATCCTCCAATTACCCAAGCCTTGAATAGACCCAATACAACATAAAGCCCCTCAGGTCATGACCTTTCATTTGAACTTAATTTCAGGTCAATCGGACAAATGGTTCTGAAGATATGGCCAAAATGGTAGTTTTCCTTCAAAAACCTCCACCTGGTGACAAAACATTGAACCATACAGGTATGATGTCATGTGACATGTTGTGAGGTCATGACCTTGCAGTTGCACATAGTTTCATGTCAATTGGACAAATGGTTCCAAAGATATGGCAAAAATGGTGAATTTTATGTGACAAAGCTCCACCTTGAGTCAAAATTTTGAACCAAACAGATATGATGTCATCATGACCATTCATTTGCACTTGATTTGAGGTGAATTGGACAAATATTTCCAGAGATATGATAAAAACAGTGATTTCAGTTTTTGGCCCCTGGTGGCCAATCTAAAAATTGTAAATCGTCCAAAATCGAATCAGTTCTTCCTCTTTATAATACTTACTTATACGCAAAACTTGAAATTTCTAATGGAAATATTACTGAAGTTATCGCGTTAACACATAGGGCGGCGGCGCGGCCGGACCAAAAACATAATGGGCTCTAAATTCGTAGACCAGGCGCGCCAACGGGGTGTGTCCAGGTGTATGTTGCAATTTCGTGCCAGGCTGGCGCAAGTACTCCTCTGTCCCTCCTCCCGGCGCAAGTAACAAAGAGAGAGGGGAAAAAGCTTAAGTGGGTTTAATGCAACCGAGTCAACTCTTCACCAATAAAATGAGCTCCTCTCCTCACCTTCTAAGTGCTGAAATCAAGAAGCCTCTGTCCGATATCTGCACGATGCGTTAATGTTGCATTTTACTTTGCTGATTCAGGCTCGTTTTCTGCACCGCTTGCGTCTACATTAAGCATTACAAATATGAGGCATTCTCGAATTATGAACATTAGCGAACTTAAATGGAATTTCAAAACGAAAACTACGTCAGATCATTTCAACTTGTGAAGTTGGAATGAAATACGACGGTTGCTAATTTACTTCTTCACCTGCATCATTGGGAAGAGAAACGTGTTTCTATAATTAAACCCTGTTGCTGCTTAAAATTTTGTCAATTATGTGCATGGACAATAATGCAAAATACATGACACATTTATTTTCAATATGTGATCTTAACTCAGTCGGCCTACGAGATCATAGCAATCAGGCTAATTCCTTTTCCCCGCTAAAAACGACAAAACCTAAGTGACAATGACAGTAGTATTAATCCGCTTGCACACTGGACGCAAAACGAATTTTTCGCACGATAGATTGCGTCGCTCGTGTCCGACAGTCGATTATTGTTTTTAATTTCTTCAAATTTACTAAATCTTTTAGATATTAAGCGTGAAAGATTTGATAAGAGGGCTCAGTTCTTCAAGATGAGTAGGCCTACCAAGAATTTCAACCAATGGTTCTGCTCTGCGCAATAAAGTGAGTCGACATTGGCACGGTACAATGTACAATGCCTGCCGAACATTATGCGAAATACTCTGGGTCTCACAGATTTAAACAGATTGATAACAAAATAAACAATAAAAAAAGAAACATTTCAACAACAAACAAAACATCCAATGAACACTGCGATTTATTTATTTGCGGGCCATCTTTTTTGATGTTCTGTTTGTTGGTGTTTTATTTTTATTCTTTAGGCCTATTTCGTTATGAATCTGTTCTCTACTGTACCTACTTTAACTTTTTGCTGGCTGCCGGACATGGAGCATTTCGCGTCAGACATTCTTGATCGTGCATGCGATATTTAATTCCCAATATCAAAGGTCATGGAATTGATTTGGTCAGTGACTACAAGCACAATTTTATTTATTTATTTTAAGCCAATTTTATCCCTGGTGTGGAAATAATGCTTGAATCTGTTCAATCCATCTGACTAATTATCTAAAGAGAGACCGAATAAGAGACTGCAGTCTATCTTCAACGGAAGAAAACAGAAGAATAAACAGATACATGAATTTGCGTCTTTGCATTGATTTTTGATTGTAATCAGTCGTGCGAAAAATTCGTTTCGCGTCCAGTACGCAAGCGGCTTTACCGAGCATAGAACGCAAACATTATATATGTGGTTGGCTGAGAAAGATGTGAAGTCGTTAGTTTGCATCAGATTCAGCTGCGTTAATAAAGCCAGGTCGAGTTTCCATTACGCCTTTAATCAGACATCGGGACAATCGATATAGATACTATAATTTATGTCCTGATTCAGATAATTACAGCAAACACTATTTTATGTAACTATGTATTGCATTGAAATGTGCCTGACATTCTGGAAACCTGCCTGTGAGGTTTCGACGTGCGCCAGTCCGCCAAATTAGCACTGCACAGAAAGTAAACCAGGTTGGAGCTGGTGAGTTTTCTGTGCAACTTCAGCGGAGACTTTTTCTACGAAATTGTCACTGCGTCTTGATGAATGTGTGACACCTCCCCCTACTACGCCGCCACACCCATCTCAGCGCACGTTCGTCTACCAAAGGCTGCACACGGTGTTGCACCTCACGAAATTACCGCTGCGTGGGCTGCGTCAAGCTACGCCACCTGTGCTGCGCCAAGAAATTAGAGCCCATATAATTACCCTCATGCAGCTCCGGGCAGTATAAGTATTACCTTATATTGTGGACAGTCTAAGGTACACCTGTGCACTAATCATGGTGTCTGATGAGCATCTTGATGTGGCACACCTGTGAGGTGGGATGGATTGTCTCAGCAAAGCAAAAGTGCTCACTATCACACATTTAGACAGATTTGTGAATAATGTTAGAGAGAAATGGTAATAGTGTGTGCCTGGAATGAATTTTAGATCTTCGAGTCCATCTCATGACAAATGGGAGCAAAAACAAAAGTGTTGCGTTTATAATTTTGATGAGTGTACATCAGATCCTACGCAAGTTTGATAAATGAAGGCCAATTAGTGCACATTTCACTTAACCGTTCATTTGTGTATAGGTATTTCTATATGCATGCATACTTGGCTGTGTTTCAAATAAAATCTTGACATTATTTCTTGGAAAGCCTTTGTGCAGCAAACCATTTCAGGGAATTATCAAGTTGTATTTTGAGAAAAACAATGATCTTCTCCTCAAGATATGAATACATGTTTATACATGTGAAACTGCAATCACTCTCTTTACCGAACTCCCCAAGCACTTTTCTTAACTATATTCAAACCCAATTCATAAATCAGAGACCAACCACAAGAAACTTTGAACATATTTATAAAAACATATCAAGAATGAACATAAACAATATTAAAAAAAAAAAACCAACCAACCAACAACAGCAACAGCAACAACTATGGCTCATCCTCCTCCACTTGTGTAGAAGCATCACAGTAATCTGAAAATAAAATAAGAATTAATGCAAACATCATTTATACCATTCGTTTTTCTCCAAACATAATGTTACCATACCCAAACATATTGGCCCTTATTTATCAAACGTGCATCAAAAAAAAAAAGGGTGTTCGCCAAATCCCCTGCAAGAATCGGCATTTATCAATCTGAACATGAGCAAACGGTCCGCAAAAATCTCACGCCAGGTCTGACCAGGTGTACACAGATTTGAAACCAGCAAACATGCAGCAGTCAAAATGAGTAATAAACCATATGCAGCAATGCGAATATCATGCTGTTGTTGCTCTAACTAGTAAAATAAATAGGCTAAATTAAGAAATGAATGAATGAGACACCGGTGTTGAGAAATTAAACTAATATTTTGACACAACCTGCTTGTTAGGCCAGACGGCTGACAATTACAATGAATTTGATTAAGCGCAATGAGTGGCTTGACAGATATGCAGTGTGGTATGTCAGATGTTCATCCAGTCCGATATACACTGAACAAGAAAAGAAACGCAAGTTAAAGGCAGGCTGGGAAATAAGTTTGCGCGCAATTTAAAAAAAAAAAAAAAAAACAAAAAAACAATTTATTACTAGCGTGTGCACATTACACTTGTTTCATCAAACTTCTCTATTTTGCGGTCACTTTGACTGAGTAATCATAAGAGTACATTAACTAACTAGCCAACTTGCGTGTCTTTTGTTGCTCAGTATATATAGGCCGGACACTTTGACCGTGATCACATTTTGACAATGGCAGATCTTCTACTGTTATTCGAATAAGCTTCTGTCTGATGTGAGAGGAACTTTCGGCACAGAGATCTCCTCCGGGAAAATGACGAGTGGCTGCTCGTTTTGTGCGGCACCCAATAAAATGTCATGGAGTAACACTGATAAAAGTACAATGAAGAGTGATCTCTGCAGACTGTATTTTAACAATGACCCTCATGCAGCTCCGATGGAGGCCGAAGGGACTCATGTGTCCCCACCGCCTCGTATTCCCACGATGGAGTAAGAGCCCTGCTTCCACATGCTCCTCAAATGGTGACAGCGGGAGTTCGAGTCTGGTTGGCCTCTACGTGTCCGTGCGCTGCAGTGCCTGAGCGCCGCAACCCATTTTTTGGTGGCGATCTTCAAATCTGAACACTTTTTAACCAACATGTAAGGCATTTGGATTGTCAATTATGTAGTCTAGACTATAACATGAAATATCATGGATCAATAAATTGGCCGATATTATTCGCACGTGTGTGGCCAATGCAGAATTTTTTTTTGGTCACACTTAAGCCGATAAGTGCGCCATTTGATGACCATTCCAATGCCGCTTATAGAAAGTACCGCTTAAAATAAGAGACTAAGAAAAATTTTCGCTTTGGACACTTATTTTAAATGTGGGCAATGGAGAAATGTGCATCTTGGCCACACAAGTGCATATAAAGCGACTTTTGATCAATTTTTGTGCTTTGAGTGCGAGAAGTCACTTAGATTTATTAATGAATTAAAATCAAACCTCTGCTGCACTCCGGTTTTCCACCCAAACAGTGTTTACGGCAGCAGCAATAGTTTCACAAACTTCTGGGCTCCATTTATGCCACTCCTAAGGCTTCCAAATAAGATTATCGTTTTTCTACACCTCGGGCATGATGATTTACATTTCCTCCCCAGTGAAGTTCTTCCGTCTTTGAGGTCTTTCGAGAGACCATGTCATAAATTGGGCAGGACTATGCCTCCCGGAGCATGAATTTATAGGGGCATGTCATGTGAATTACGATGGTTTCAGCCGCGTTTAAAAACGCCACGCCAGTTCTACACCGAAATCAGCCATGCACGCACTTTTAGCAAATCAGACGTGACACCTGGCGAACGCTGATATTTACACCAGAATCTACACCAGATCCTATGCAAGTTTGATAAATGAGGGCCATAACCACAAATTATCTTCACACCTTCATTCAAAAATTCTGACAGAAACTTTATTCAGACTTGCCAATGAAAAATCAATGATATTTAAATTACACACTACTAAATAATAAATGTTTAATCCATCTGTGGTGAAGTATTCTCATAAAACTGTTTGAAGAGGAGTGTGTCATGTTTAATAACACTGATTCAATTACCAAAGACACTAACGATCTTTTGTGCATGCAGCGGTCACTGCTGCGACCTCCTTCTCCTGCTCTAGATTCTGCAGCGTCCTCCTGAGGTCCTCAGATTCCCTCTGGAGGAGGGAAAGGTTTTTGAGGGAGGTGTGTAGCAGCCTCTGCTTCCTGACCAGGACCTCTAGGGTCCTGGCACTGACTGCTAAGGCCTCCCTGTAGAGGTCGCAGCGTGGCACCGCTTCATTATTCAATTGGGACTAAAATACAAAAACAAGAAGATGCATATCACTTGTATGAAGAAGCAATTATTCCTATCAATATTTGCACTACTAAACAACTGCGGAAGTACACATTACAATAAATTTGTCAGAAAGTGTCTGAAAGTCAAGCAGGTGACTCCTTTTGAGTAACATCTCCGCAGGTTTTTCACACAATGGAACTTTAACCTAACAATTAGTGTTTTGCCAAATATCAACAGAGCAGGGGTTGGGAAGGACACCCGCCATGCGCAAATGGCGTATATGTATTAAAAACATGGTGCAATGTAAAGCTAGGCTGCGAAAATCACCATCACATGAAAAACAGAGTTGATTTTCTAAGCAGAATGAGTTCTTGACAGTCCTTTTCACTTTGTGTTAATATCAATATCCAATATGAAATGAGTCTCCAAGCCAAGCGTTGTAATGGGTATGAATTTAAAACTATTTTTTAAATTGTTTTCCAAGTCAGAAGCTGTTTACTTTGGTGTCACATTGACAGCTGTTGGCAGAAAAGGTCCAGGGTTCACCTTCAATCATCATGTACGGTTTTCTGACAGAAGAAAATAGGTCAAATTCATTCTAGATCGAACACAGGAACAGTAATCTTATTTCGAAAAACCACTAGGGCTGTCCACATGTAGTTGTCTGGTCGAAATTTGCAATTTTAGGCATAATGCGTGCATTTCCTTTATCCTACTTATTTCTTTGGCAATTTCTTCGTTATTAATAATAAATTGTGTCATTTCACATAAAATCTACAAGTGCCTCCCAAGTGACCCCCTCAGAATGAGCTGATCATTCTAGTAGCCTACAATTCCTTAAGTATATCTAATGAATCCTTACCAAATATTACCTTGATCTTGTGAAGAGTTTGAGCTACAGGCGCCAAAAGTACTTGGGAGAATGTCGAAATTTCATGCTTTCTGAATCATTTTTTTCTAGCATTTTTGAGCCCTCGTAACCACATGTGTACCTAAGATGGCAAAATGAAATTCAGAGCTGAAAGACATATCGGAGCACTGTTAAAAAAAAAAAAAAAATAAAAATAAAAAAAAACAGCAATTATATCAATTGTATGCCAATTCTTGGTGTCGCAATCTTAAGCCAAAATCGGCATTTTCTTCAACAAGATTTGTTCTGTAACCAACTTCAAGCTTCAATGTCATGGGAACTATGGAAGTTTCAATAGAAACACTGCACCAATTTAATAACAATGATGTACAAATAAGTACTGGAATCATGGATTTTATGTCTTTTCTTGTAATTCACCACAGAAAACTGGAAAATGTGTGTTGGGAAAACTTCACGGGGTCGTATCACCATGTGGAATAGGCTCATCCTCTAGCCATGATTGCCTCTGTGTCAAATAATTTTCACACTAGTCACTGTTGAGCTGCCATCAGTGGCACTACAAGGATAAAGTCAACAAGACCCATCAGGAGATGGCATATCCCCCCCGACCCCCAGCAAAATCGTAGAACAGTAATTTGTGAAGAATGTCTCAGAAAACATGATATTTTATGAACTATGAATATCTAGTCCAGACATGATCACTATATGCATCATCTTTCCATGGAAAACCTCAGAAAAAGAGCATAAACAAGAGTCCTCTGGAGATGACATATCCCGACCTCCACAAATCGTATCTCAGCTTTTATGATGAAGATATTAGAATGCAGAGTTTGCATGCGTGAGAACAGGGCCGGCCCTTGCCTATACGATTGCCTAGGAAAAAATCCATCCCTTTATTGGCAACAATTAGTCCTGGCTTGTTCTTAATAGTTCTCCTTTATTAACACGCTTTCCAATTTAAGAATAATCAAGTGGCAATTGAAGACACGGCTTCTCTCCCCCTATGCGATCTAACAGCGACAAATGGGCTACATTCAGTTCAGAAAAATAATTATAATTTGGTCTATGCACTGGCACTCAGCGACGTAACTTTTTTTTCCTGCGAGAGCGGAATTTCAGAAATCTTCAGGTAATTCTGGTGACAAGTCCGTGGTTTCGTCCGTTTACATTTTCCAATCGGACAGCTGTCTATTTTTGACAGCAAGTTGCGTGACCGTGCAGCAAAAACAGGTGTGCGCACTTGTCGCCAAAATTACCTTCTTTCGCAAGGGAGTTCTGAAATGCTGCTCTCGCGGGGAAAAAATTACTGTTGCTGTGCCAGTGCATAGACTTATTTATAATTCAATTATTTTTCTGTACTGACTGTAGCCCATTATTTTGTCGCTGTTAGATCGCATGGGGGAGAGAAGCCGTGTCTTCAATTGCCACTTAGATAATCTTGAATTGGAAAACATGTTTATAAGGAAAACCACCAAGAATTATCCAGGACTAATTGTAGTCAATAAAGGGTAGGATATTTCACCCCAAATTTAGCCGTCTAGCGCCGGCCCTGCGTGAGATGTCATGATCACTAGTGGTCACGTAAACGGATTCTGCATTCATGAAAACATCTTGACATAGTGGATAATGTGTCTGTGAATTAAGTTTAATGAACCTAGATGATATGGTTTGGGAGATATGCCCCAAGCAAGACAGCCACCGTGAAAGCAAATCTAAGTTCCCTGTCTCCATAGAAACTTCAAAAGAAAAATGAATCAATAAACTCCAAAATAGTAAAAGGCAGATGTACTCGTAGTGGGTAATATGTCTGAAGTTCGATGAACCTAGGACACACATTTTAGGAGATATGCTCCAGACAAGGTAGCCACCCTCAAAGTCAATCGAAGTTCAATGTTTCCATGGAAACCTGAGAAATGAAATAATCTAGAAGCTTTGAAATAGCAAGAGGCACATCTATTCATACTGGTTAATATATCTGTGAAGTGTGGTGAACCTTGACCATACGGTTTAGGAGATATGCACCTGACAAGGTAGCCACTTTCAAAGTCAATCCAAGTTCAACGTTTCCATGAAAATCTCAAAAATTAAAAAAAACAATAAACTTCAAAATAGCATAAGGCACATCTAATCATAGTGGTTAATATATCCATGAAGTTAGGTGAACGTAGGACATACGGTTTAGGAGATATGCTCCGGACAAGACAGCCACCCTAAAAGTCAATATAAGTTCACCGTTTCCATGGAAACCTCAAATATTAGATAATGTAGAAGCTTGAAAATAGCAAAAGGCACATCTACTCAGTGGTTAACCCCTTTTTGCAGATGTAGATGCCCGCGTCTATAGACCTGCACATTGGAAGTACGCTGTTACTGTACTCGATCACTAGATGGCACCCCCGGATCAGTTATTGAATGTTCACAAGCAAGCAGACCTCGAACGCGGTTCTGAATACGGTGAAGTTCACTCCACTCCCTGTTTTTTGAGAGCTGCATGAATTAAACTCCTCAGCTAAGCCTGATGTGCAAACTGGTCAGTATCCTTGCCCATAGTGTCGATTCAGCAGTTTGAAAAAACGATATCTTGACACAGAAAAAATCGTTATCCTTAGTAGCAACCAGTTTAGCCACAGTGAGCTAACAGTATTCCAATTAGTAGTTCATAAAAATCAGTTTTCTGAGGCAAAAAAAATCGACAAGGTATTGATTCTCTCACATTCTATTGCCTATTACAGTTGTCCCATACAAAAAAAATTGTAGTTCCCTACCGTGGATTTACGCGTAGATTCCTTCATTGCCAAATCCAGCGCTTCCTTATATCCACCCCAGTACTGGCGTTGATAGCCAATCACTCAACCATACACTCAAGCTCTTCTGCGTAATTGTAGAGTTACACTGCATGGCCTCGTGAAGTTTCCCTGATTACAATGTATTGATTGGCTCGTTTCTTATCCAATTCCCGAGTGTTTAAACATTTTAGAGTAAGTGAAAAACATTTATTGGACAAACACAGAGCGTACAAACCAATGCGTATCAGCAGGCTCGGTTGTATCCTGTCTACGTTATGCACATTACGCGGCTAAAATAGACGGGATTTATAGAAAATCGGTTCGCAAAACTGGCCTTGAAGTGTTCAGTTACATTACAGGATTTAAATGAGAACGATATGCTCTATTGGAATTATTTCGAATGAAACAGGACCGGAGGGTCCTTGCTACTGGATACATCGGTCTCGATTTTATACAGTCAATGTCTCTGGAGGAGGGATTCACGAAAAAGGTCAGGCTGCTATTTTTTTTTTTCTGTTTCGGAATGTATATGTACTCAAAGTCGAATGTCGAGGTTTTTTTCCTGTTTAAAACGCGAACTGCCCGTGCATTTTGGTGTGGACCCCCGGTACGTTCATTGCACGTTTCTTTTGAATCGGGAGACGCAATGGATTTGATATTCCCTGAAAGTGGAGTGTCTGTTCAGTTAAAATAAGGTATATTTCAGAATTCAGATATTACTGTGTTAGTGAGGTGTACTTGCTCCTTATAAGTGCTGAAATGGGTTCGTGAGCTTTGAAGAGGGGACTGGTAGCTTTCATTACAGGGTGAATGTTCTGACCGTTTAATTAGCAGTTTATTTGATGCGTGTTTGTGCTGGCTTTGAAGAAAAATGGCCAAAACTCTAAACTTTATTATGGAGAAAAGGCATGTTTCATATTTGGAGAGGTTGCTTGTGACCACTGATATTCAACTGCACTGATATTGATAAATTCATACTAAACTCAACCAGAAAATCATTCGTTCATATTAAATTTCATGCCTTAAAGCTTTAATTGTGTTAAATACGTGATTTTTTTAATGATTTGACAGCAAATCATTTTGAGACTTTGGGGAGACACTTGGGTAGCTGTATAATTTGGCTAATAGCATGTAGGTAATCTAGAATGTAATGTTGAAGATGAATTCTACTTGTGCTCAAGGAGTTTATGATACCAGAAATGTATAGTTTTCAGCCCCAGCAGTTTTTCAATCGTCAGAATTTTTTTTTTTGCAATTTCAATGGTGAATTCTCATGAAGATTTTTTATGTTTGCTGCTCATTTTCTCTACCAAAATCATGAAAATAAACTGAAGTACAATGTAATTCTAAATGCTGTAAGTGTCTTTCCTGAATTGAGCCACATTTTTCCTCTTTGTGAAGCTTAAATCTTGAATTATACAGCATTAAAGTGGGTAACCCATAAATAGCCAAATTTGGCTTCTGCACAAAGGGGTTAATATATCTGTGACGTTTGGTGAACCTAGGCCATATGGTTTATGAGATATGCCCCGGACAAGGTGGACACCTTCAAAAAGTCAATGCAAGTTCCACGTTTCCATGGAAACCGCAGAAATTAACCCGTTGCCACTCCGACGGCCAGGGGAGTTAAAAACATACTACGTCATTTACACAGCTTGTATGCAACCGAGATGCTCATGCCACATATCGTCGGAAAGCTAAGATTCTTGAGATTCGAATGATACCAACCATTTCAAAGTCGAATCAATCGCAGCAGCTTTAATCAACGCCTATATCAGACTACAAACAAACAAACGAACAGTTACAAAACTGTTGCAACTCACCAATGAAGCCTCCTAGTACTCCTCCAGTCCAACATATCCCCTCAAACATAGTCTTGTTACATCCACGAAGTTCCAGTAAATCCAACCCAGTAAAGTTTAGTCCAAAACACACTATTATACCGGTAAATATCCATGAACAGCTGCTGCATCGTTTGAAACGAGTCGGTGGCAATTCTCAAAGTTCGCTGTATTTGCAGTCGCAGCTCCGGTGCTTATGTAAACAGTACAAAGCGATTTGCGTCAAAATGGAGTCTCTAACCTTTCGATTGACATCTCACTCGACCAGTTACGAGCTTCCCTGCGCTGTCTACAGCCTGCTTTAGCCAGTGAGTGCCTATGTTGAAACGAAGCTCATGCCTCCTTTTTTTGCGTGTAGCCCGCAACCAGCAACCAATCGAGACGACGATTGTTGTATTGTAAAGCCAACAAAATTCTGGAAACGCCGATATTCATCTTGTTGGGGTGGCTACAAAGCTGACGCTGCCTATCACTTGCGTAAGTGAAACTACAGAATATGGCTCAGCTATGCGTAATGCGTGCTGCGCGTTCCGCAAAACAGAGCAAGGCAGAGATTTCCAGCGAATGTTTGATTGTTGTTTACGGAGTTTGAAAGAAAAAAAAATTGCGAAAAAAATCATTTTCAGTTCAGAAGCTGCAGAGCTGTGCACTCGGCGTGCAAGTGATGACTCAGGGGAAGAAATATCTGACCAAAACCGTGATGGCTCCGTAGCAGAGGAAATGTTTCGCGAAGGGAGATTACATTACTCGAGAAGCACACACACACACACAATTTTATGTTCAGATGAGATCCTCGGAATTTATTTTATTATTATTTTTTTTTTAGTTTCAATGATGAATTCTCATGAAGATTTTTTAATGTTTGCAATCATGAAAATAAACTGAAATACAATGTAATTCTGAATGCTGCAAGTGTCTTTT